>OX438991.1:12682060-15462060 GCA_949316085.1 Hypercompe scribonia
CAAAACAGAGTTAGAAAACCAGCTAAAGCTGACTCTCCAAAAGATTGTCGAAACGGAGAACATTCTGGAAACTTTACATGAAGAGATGTTGAAAGTCTCGCAAAGAATACAAGTGGCTCAGACGAGACTTAACACAAAGAATTGCAGACCTAACGTGGAGAACTGCAGAGAAGGTTCTCTAGTTGCGTTGATTGAAGAAGTAAGAGATTTGAATGACAGTATGAGCTTGTTGCAGAAGAGATCTCTGGAGACTGAGAAATTAAGAGCTGAATTGATTCACGAGAGGTCTATATTGGAGAACGAGATTATTGTGAAGAAGAAGACACTGTTCCTGGATAATCAGAGGTGTTTGTTTTTGAGATCGCATTATCAGTCGGCGGAGAAGATGTGTGGGTTTTGAAAAGCGTGCGATCATATAGTTGTGCTGATAGGGAAAAATTAGAGTCACTTTATGCCATTGTATACACGTTCACTCAAGCTAAACTTAATTTTCACGAATAGCACTAATGAGCAAATAAACTGAACTAAAATATTTTTATGGATTTTTTATTGAACATTAAAAATTTTTCAGAGTGTTTTTCTATTTTTCATTTTTACTGTCGATCATGACATTTTAATTTCTAAAAGATTAAATTTTTAAGTTGATGAACGTAGTTGGCGTGACTCAAAATATCATAGTAAAGTAATGATTTGAAACTACAAGTTTCAAACATAGGTACATTTAGAGTACTTCGGACACCGAGCACACAGCGCCATCTAGCTTCAAACTAAGCAGAGCTTGTGTTATGAAAGCTAGATTGACTGATAGAACATGTACAGTTTTTTTTGTAAATACATATTACGCATAAAATACACTCGAACTCCGAAATAAATCATGCAGATCAAACAAAAATTTGTTCCGAACCTGAGACCTCAGCAGAGTAGTCGCTACCACTGCGCCAAGAGGCAGTAGTATTACACGTATTTCAGCAAAACTGGTGTATTATATCATTATATAATATATTGTGTAAAAGGTTACCAACCTGTTTGTGATATAGAATTTTGCGAAACAGTATGAAACAGTTTGCCAACACATACAACTTTGACACGTCTCACACACAGTCATTTTATTTCAAACGAGGACTATTAATATATGTATTCAGAGTGAGCCAAGAATTCGTTAAAATTTGAATCTAACATCCTACGCAAACAAAAGCCGCCCGGGCTCGAGGAGGGGTCTGACCACTAGCTTGTTTCTCGGAAGTTTTGTCACAAAGGTTCACTTCACGGGGCCGTAGCACGCTTACTATATGAAGCAATTTTACTTAAACAAGTTTGCCAATTACTGTGAGACGTTTATTTCAGGTTAATTACGATTTACATGGTTTAAATCAGTGTCCGTGTGCTATTTAATAAAGAAGTGGGAGAAGAAGTTCGAAGAGACGATATTTACGCTAAATGTGAAGCAAACTGGAGACCCACGGACATCTCGGACCGAAGAAAACGTGCAGCAAGTTGCCGCTTCTGTTCAACGTAACCCATATTTATCGACGCGCAAACGTTCGGTTTAATTATTCCGTACATAATTACGCCGTATTTTGAAATTGCATTTGAAATTACATCCATATAAGATCCAGATAGTGCAGGAACTAAAACCTAATGATTTAAATTTGTGAAAGTCATATGCTGAAACAATGTTAGAATGATTCAGTAATTTTGACAACATTTTATTTTCTGACGAAGCCCATTTTCAACTCAACAGACATGTAAACAAACAGAATTGCAGGTATTGGAGCAGTGAAAATCCCAAAGCCAAATACGAGAGGCCATCTCATTCTCCTGAGGTAACCGTATGGGTTGCAATTTATACTTTTTCAAAGAATTTTGAGGCCGTTCTGTTAATTCTGTTGATTATGTGAAAATGTTACGGGTGTTCTTGGGACCGACGCTACTGGAATCTGATGGCTATAATCGTAACACATGGTTCCAATAAGATGATACCACTTGTCACGCATCCGAAGAGTCCCTGCCGGTGATCAAAAAAGTTTTTGCAAAAGCTGATTTCCAGACGAGGTGACATTCCATGGCCACCCAGAAGTCCAGATTTATCCCCAGCAGACTTCTTTTTATGGGGTTATTTGAAGAATACACTACGTCAACAAAAGGAAAAAAAACAGCGAACAGATGTCGGCGATCTCGCGGTCTCTTTGCCGACGAGTATTGGAAAATTTCGGTGCTCGCTTAGAAGAGTGCAAACGTCGAAACGGTGGTCATTTAGACAATGTAATTTTGAATAATAAATTCTACCTAATTTTTGGGAGTGATCAAGTTTTATAATATATCAAATGCATTTTTATATGATTTTTTGAAATGGTAACTAATTCGAGGCCCACCCTGTACTACATACTTATATATTTCTAAATACATATTTATTAGTGGCGTTGTTGGTGGTGTTTTCTATGTACATTAAGTATTAAAAAATGTATAGTGCTTAGTTTGAAGCTAGATGATTGTGATTGTAACCAGCCCATATTGTCAACTATTGAACTAATAACTCTCAAATTGTGAGTCCGTCATGTCTTAGGGCACCTCATTATAGATAAATTACACTCGGACACTGAACAAAAGTTCATGCTCATCACGCAATTACTTGTCCTAGGTAAGAATCGAATAGGTCTTGGTGTGGTTATAACAGCTGTTCCCGGATCCCTCTTATCTCAGGCGCAGAGTGGCACACCGTGTGGTTTTAGTCGGTCCGATTCCGACACACCACCCTGCCGTAAACCCCGGTGGGGTGACGGCACGAGGGGTTTTACACACATTAAATAAAACATATATATAGTAAAATTGCAAGAGGTTGATGTCTGTACATTAAAGATATTGAAGAAAGACTAATTGAGAAGGGGAGGAGTCTTTATTAATTAGTAGAACTCAAAATAATAGTTTTGGGAGTTTTTATCTGTTTGTCTGTGTTTGTGTGCGTTAAACTCAGAAGGGGCTAAACTGATTTTGATGTGGTTCTCTCTTATGTATTGTAGTAAACTTCACGTAACATTTCGTGTTTCCTTTATTTCAATTGGTTTACAAATAAAAAAAATAAATCAGTTTCAGGAATCACTGTGATAACCGATATATATGTGGGCGGAGCCACAGGGAAAAGTTAGTTTCAAACATTTTTGTGATAAGTATACTTACAATTTATTAGCCTGTTGTACCACAGCCACATTGTCATAGTTGTCAGCTAACGCCGTGAAGATGGACTCCACCCCGCTGTCCGCCACCATCTTGCACAGCTCATGCCGCACCAGCAACGAGGCGATGGTCAGCATCAGCTCCGACACCAATGGGGGTTTGGTGTTTTCTGTACATGAAGATGATCTATGTGTTAATATATGTGAAGAAAACTGATTTATAAATAATTTTTGTGTTCATGGTATGTTAGCCTAATAACTATAGCAGTGAAATTATAATTTATTTGAAAATATTATATGTTCCAAACAAAAATTAACGACCTACGTCCACGATAGATGGCGTTGTTCTTCTTATCCGAATCGCGCTATGATTTGGTTAACGGTCAACCTGTTTAAGGCCTATGTATGTGTGATTTATCACCGGGGTGGCGTGAAGAGCGCAACAGTCCCACCTCGGAACACAAGACAACATACATAACCCCAGGACCTACCCCTTTTTAGGGCAGCGAAGTAGACACCGCTGGAAAGAGGCAGACCGCCCCGGTCCAGCCTCCACGCGATGATGTGACGACTTCTACGCGTTGAATGTGTGATTGAGTAATGGGTCATTGGAATTACACTGTGCGGCTTTATTTTACGAACCTACTAGTGGCTCCACCTAAGGTAATTACCCGGATTTGATTCAGATTCGACTTGAAGAGTAAATCAATGTGCCGTCATCTTCCTCGTCTTTATTATATCCAAGGCTATTTGTGATTGGTTACTAGTTCAATCGGTATTACCTGAATATCAGTCTTTTGAAGGAGTTTCTGGTATCGGACCTCCGCAACCCTGAGGGCGAACTGTACTCGAAGGTTCAACTAATTTATTAAGTTTGACGGCACTGACTTCCCAATAACGATTGCCATAGATGTTTATAATAACCCTGTTCTCCGAGGCACGGGCGTGAAACACCGTTAACTTCCACACTCGGGTTGTTATAAAAAATTTCTTCTAAGAAAAACCCAACAAAGTTTAGCCTGACCCGGAAATAAAACCCGAGACCGCTTGATTGGCAGTTCTAATCGCTAGACCAACGAGGCAGTACAAATACAGTGTCAATAGAAAAAAAAAACAATTAGAAGTATAAAAGTCTGTTATCTATAAATGTTACACTTATGCTGTTCCCTTTTTCTTCAATAATAATAATAAATATTTATTTTCAATAAGTTACAACAAACATATACAATAAAGTAGTCAACAAAATATGAAACAGAAAGCATTTGGAACACTGATACCCACGGTAAGATCTAACTTGTGTTATGGGTATCAGGGCACAGTAAGTATCTATAGGGCCTTTTTCGTTTGAGAGTGAACACAGCACAAGCACAGAAATGGAATAAATTAAATAATATTATAATTAAAACTAATAGAATCTACTAGACTACTACTATTACTAAGTAGAATCCATTAAAACTAAAGCTAAAAGTGACGAGTGATGGACCTTTCAGTAAGTTGGTGAGTGGGTCTAGCATCTGCGCGCCGAGCTCTCTGGCGTGTTCGTGAGCCTTGCCGAACTCCACGCGCACGTCGTCGTCCAGCGTCAGCTTGCGGATCACCTGTAGAGTCTCACTTAACAGCTGGAAATATAAAACACAATAACTTAGTTAAAACCTTTAACGAAAGTCTTCAAAAAATATCCACTGTTGGATGGGGCTTATTTCAAGATTGGGTTCCGGATGGCTTAATAACTACTGTTCCCAGATACCTCCCGTTCTTGGCGCAGAGTGGCATACCGTGTGGTTTTAGTCGGTTCGATTCCGACACACCTTTTCGCCGAAAACCCCCGTGGGATGCGGTCCGTGAGGGTTTCCACAGGTAAAAAAGAAGAGTTTATTTCAAGTTTTCTTGTTATTTGCAATACTATTATCCTGTGTGATTTGCTCCTTTAGTCGGTTCTTACAACACCCAGGTTATTTGTTTATTTATTAGTTACATGGAAATGATTAGTCGTCTGACAACCAATTAAAAGGTTTCACTTCTAGTTTTATACTAATGTAAGATGTTGTAAGCAAGTAGATTAAAACAAAACAATATAAATAAAAATATAGGCAAAAAAACACACGATAAGTAAGTGCCCAATGACTACATAAGTATAGATTCAATGGCACATTACTTCTAATTGAAAAAAAAATTGAGACTTAGACGCCTTCTCGCTGAAGACACTAATCAAAAAGAGATCAATGTGCTTATGTGTATAATAGGGGTAGTAACACATTTATATATATATATATATATATATATATATATAAAATATAAAATATAAATGTTTCGGACATTTGACACAACGTCATCCAGTTTCAAACTAAGCAGAGCTTGTGCTATGATATACATATAATACATAGAAAACACCCAACTTTGAAACAAATATTTGTAAATCATACAAACATTTGGTGCGACCCGGGAATTGAACCCGAGACTTCAAGTACAGCAGTCGCATTCACCACCGCTGCAGCACCGAGGTATTTGAGTAATACTACGTATTCTTAATCTATCACCATACAGACTATTAGTGTTTCTCAATACATACATATTATAGATAATTGCACCTAGATCAGAACAAATACTCATGCTTATATCAACGTCAGGGTCATTTACGACTAGACTAACAGATCGGTCTAGTATATAGTTTTCTGTAGTAATACTTACTTTCTGATTACCAGAAACGTTGAGTAGGAGTTTCAAATCTTCAGCAATATTCTTGGCAAATAGCTTCTGTCTGTTCATCTCGTGTTTGATACAGCATGCTGTGATCCATTGCAGTGTTGATATTAAAATATCATCATTTTCTACATTGTCTAGTATACTGGAAGGACAATTATTATTATTATTATTTTAAGAATATTTTGTCCACTATGCATACACGTATAAATGTTTATTTTAATAATGACGTCACTATCTGTTAAGTATATTTTATTTCTTTATAAACGATAACTTTTTATAGAGACATTTATTAGTCAGGCAATTTTATTATTATTATATTTTATTTTTTCATTTCAAGAGCCGATTAAAGTGACTCTTCCCTGCCTGATGGAAAGCATGAATAAAGTCCAAGAGTTGTGGTCACCATAGTCATTGCAAATGCAGACAATGTAGTATGTTGACCCACACTAAAACGGTCTAGTGTGAAGCTTTTTCAGGCCCCGCTTGGAGACGGACAAGGCATGACAGTCATTGTTATCATCATATACAATTGGGTAGATGACTGTATCGTAAATAAATACCGATGTCCACTTCATTAAAACTACGTCACGCATGTCGGATAATACAATTAACATATTTTTTTATTATTATTACGAATTTCAACCAAATATACAGTGAAATATATTGTTCAATTGAGTAGTCTAAAACAGTAACGTCACAATTTTGTTTTTAGTACATTTTTCATACAAAGTTGTCGTTTTGACAGATGATAAAAAGTAACTAATTTGACTAAGGTATCATCTAGCCTATTGTTTTGGTATTGTATGCTCATTTTATTTTAATTTATAAACTTTTACTTTTGTATTTACTTCACTTTTTTTAATAATAATTAATTGAGAAACATTAATTTATAAGAAATAAAAAAATAATCACAGTAATGCAAATTTTTTGAACTTCACATTGATTACTTTACATATAAACTTATAATTCCACTTACTTTTTAATTAATTCCACACCTCTATCATCTAACAAATCAGGCTGCATTTCCATAAGAGCTGTCAAAGTGTCAAGCGCACTGACTATTAGCTTCACATCTTTGTCACTCAGTTGTAGAAGCAGTTGCTTGCTAAAGAGCAGATCCACCAGAATCTTGTACGCTCCATCTTTAGCTGCTCTTATTCTATGAGCTATGTCCTTGTTGCATTCCGACTGGAAATCGAAGTTTTATTTTATTTATTATCTTATAAAAGACAAGTAATAACTTTAGTCAGCAGAAAAAAATAAATTCTTGATAATATAAAATTTTAATAAACAAAATTTTTAGGTAAATTATTTCTTGGATTAATTATCTCAGGTTTAAGCTCTTGGGATGATTCCTAGAGACTAGTATTTATTACAGTATTTAAACAGGTATCTTAAATTTGTAAGTATGCAGTGAATGTGCGGTGACCGCAGTGACGTGGGAGCTTCGGCAGCGCTGTGGTGGCTGTCAGGTGTTCTAAAACCAAAGACACGGATTTGGTATCTTGATTAATCAGTCCGACCCTGAGATAGGAACTAGGGATGATGGAAATTCAGCATTTATTGCCATTTTACAAAAAAAAAAGAAAACGAAAGATGTGCGTTCGCCGAGTGACAATACAGAACTGTCTCCTAGCAAAATTGGTATCCTACACACGTCAACTTTATTAGAAAACTAACAAGAGTACATAGTGTTACCCCTATTCAACCTGTCGTAAAAGGCGACTAAGGGAACAAAATATTCAGGGAAATATCAAAACAAAGAGAAAGAAAACTTGAAACAAACTCTATTCCAACCAGTTTGGCCAGCGTGGTATAGTAGGCCAAAACCTCCCTGCTAAGGAGAGGCCTATGTCCAGCAGTGGACTGTACAAGGCTGTTGAAAATAATATATAATAATATAAATAATATATATATATATAAAGTACTAGAAGTGTTAGCGATTGTAGAAAGAGAATTAACGCCAAACATTTGCATTTTGGCTAAGGGGCTGATTTGTTGATGAACTGTGCGTTAGAACGCTTGTTAACTGGGCTCGTAGTGCGGTCATAATGAGCCCGTACTATTTCGCTTGGTCTTGTCGATTGCCGTGTACCATAGACGTAAAGGCACGTTTCACGTGTTTGATACTTTTGTGTCTGTCATCGCAACTACACTAGGCTTACAATGTGGACATACGTTAAGATATACTATCAAAATATAATAACGTGTATACATGCTATCGAAAGTGACTGAAGTACCTGATATTTTGATAAGCTTGCTTAGAAGTTTAATTCTCGTAATAAAAGTTTGGTCAAAATTCAGTTACGATCAACTTTAGATTTCGCAACTATCATTAATAGTATTTTCGTAGTGAAGTATTAACTACTACGCAGAGTACCGATTCCATTTTTAGTTACTGAATCTTAAACTGCTGGCTACCGTGGGGGTAATTATCCTTGTCGTAGACCGAGGGTTGTAGAGTGTTAGTGCTATTTGAATGCATTTAGGGAGCGGAAGAAACCGGGGAACGGGCCAGGACCCCAACCTCACTCGAGTAGTCCAAAAACTTTCTAGTACTAGAAGCCGAAACCTTCCCAGTGACCATTTTACATCCTTTATTCACTCCGACGCGAGCCACTGAACGACGCGAAAAGAAAACAAATAAGCTACCGCGCGCGAAGAACATCTTAGGCAGCAATTGCAATGTGGATACTATCACGACACGCTATTGATGTCAGCGCAGCTGAGACGAAATTCCCTTCAAAATTGTCGACCAGTTGCAATATAATATTAAAGTATTATGAAGCAGATATAACGATCAAAATCTGATATAATCATTTAAAATCTTATGAAAATATTTTTTATGACAGCTGCGACATTGAGAGTTAATCAGAACACAATTGTGATGGAACTTTTAATATGAGAATTGACCTTCAGGCTGATGTCACTATAGACTTGTTAAAGGTACTATGTCATGACACGAAATACTGTTAACACACATATTAATTACACATTTCTTCCATTTCATCACATGCCTGATTGATACATGATCATTGCCTGACATTAACAACTGACACCTGACACAATAAACTATGAACTCACCTTCAAAACATCCAACTCTTTCACCACCTGATTGACATCATGTTTCTTAAATGCACACATATTTTTGAGATTGGCAACAGTTTCTGATACCAAATGATTGCCTCCACTAGAAAGCGCCAAGTCCTTTATTATATTTGACAGATCTACACCCTGAAACATGACAATAATAGTAACTTCAATTGTTCACACAGTTTTATATACTACGGTAACTAGCCTGATAAAAAATATTTTCATATTTTTTATTTTATTTTACAAAACCTGAAAATACTTTGTTCAGATCAGCAATAGAATCAAGGTTTTTAAGCCATGATGTGTTTTATCCCAAGCTTCTATCAAAATTTGTTATAAAAAGGACACCACTTATAGTATAGTGTTTAAAGTATCATATGTTTTATACCACGTCAGCTAGTAGAGAGCAATAATTAACACATTGGGTGACAGTACTTCCATGAGGATAATGATGGCACTAAGTCAGCTGATAATTTAGTGAGCTTTGTTTTTATTTCTGTTCCTTGTTTTTTAATTTACTGTTTCATAATATTATGTTTGATGTGTTTCAGTTTTTAGATTAAGTTAGAATAACTTGACATAGGCACAAGTCTCTATTCTATGATCAAAATGATGTTCTCCCAGGCAATTTCAGCCTTGGTCGCCAGTCTCAACGGATACCCAGTATCAGTAGTTATTACAGTGCACAAATGTGTGCGTAGCATAAAAGCACTGTGTTTCCTTAGTCTCATAACCTGATGGTGCAGCTATCAAACCTGGCCTGGGAAAGGTCAGGCGCAGGACGTAGGACTTCATATTCTTTCTTTTCATAAAAACTCAATAACACTTTCCTGGCCCGATTGTACAATGAAACTACGTTTTTTTATAAATGTGGTAACTTAGGATCAAATAAGGTTACAGTGAGTGAACAATATGTATATAGCTATTTATTATTTGCATTACTAATGCAAAGGTAAAGCTTTTATGATGGTTGAGTAAAAATAAAGTGTTCAAGCAACTTATATTTAAAGTCAATTTATAATTCTGATTACGAATTTCAAATAACAAAAAAATGGAAGATGTTGGAAATAACTTCAAATCAAAACATTAACATCCAGTGTGTCAAATTGTCCTTGATCAAGAAAATGTGGACTGACAACATATCGTAAACTACGTAGAAACAACGATTAAGTCATCCTGTATCGATAACTTGCACGTAGAGTATAATTAGAGGCATGAGAGGCGTGACATAAACACACCTACATATTATTATGGTCGATGTTCTATGGATTTTAATGAATTTTTGACTAAGGTATCATTGATTAAGATGTATGTGATACGTACCTGTGCCTCAAATTGGGCAACAGCCTCTTTCACAGCTTCTTCTGGACTCATATCAAACTCTTCCATATTCTCTTTAACCACTTCGTCATATGTCTCTTGAGTTATTACACGGACCATTTTTGTAGTTTGTTTGAACTTCCTATAAATAAACTTTTAAATATTTCGGTATTTAATTGGAAAAAATTAAAATGTTATCACACAAGGTGAATCCTCTGTTTGCCGCTTGCGAATGATGTCAACATTGTCAACAGTATCTATCAACTTTGTATTCTCAATGTCAAAACAAATGAAGTTTCTTCTGAACTGCGGGTGTAATCATGAAATGCGAAATAAATGTAGGGAGCGTTGAAATTAAAGGGAAAACTGTTTTTCTTAATATTTATTTTTATCTTTTGATTTAATGACGTTAAATTCTTTTCTAGTTTCATTAAATCTATTTATAATTCGTAATTAATTTTCAAAGTTCTAAAGGATTGTAGATTCTGAACAAATTATAATGCTACAAAATACAAAATCCGAATTTATGACGAATGACCGTTACTAGGCAGTCTGCAGTTTGGCTTTTTTATTTAGTATACTTACTATTTTGACAGAAAACAGCTTGAGTCATGGTGCGTTTAAAGACTTAAATAGATAAAGGATTTTTAAGTTTTATCTGGTTAAATTCTTTATTAAAATTTTATGATACCTAAAAAGATTTTTTTGAATTTTATTAATTATATTTCCAACTCATGTAATTAGTATTATTTTCGTAAATAAATACTTATATGTTTATGAAAAACTGTTTTCGTGTCTGAGTATTATACTTTGAGTGGAGCCTGGATGACGCATACTCCCGTAAAAGAACGGAACTAAAACATATAATTATTCTTTTTGTGCGTAATTAGTGAATAATACTTCTAATAAACAGTTGATTTAGCCTTTATAAAGATCATAAAACCTTAGGAATGAGTTTTCTGGGTAAATTATTTGGTGGGAAGAAGGAGGAAAAAGGGCCCACAACCCACGAAGCAATTCAGAAATTACGTGAGACTGAGGAGCTGTTAATCAAAAAACAAGAGTATTTAGAGAAGAAAATTGATGTAGAAGTACAGACAGCCAGGAAACATGGCACCAAGAACAAGCGCGGTAAGCTTACACACGTAAAAGAACATAATGATTGCTTCATATTTATGCTTTGTTGACATGTAATAAAGGTGTATGACCTTGTTTTAGATCAGCTAATAATTGTGACATATTTATCGTTGGCATGAGTGTGTTAAACATCTTTTAAAGCAGCTAGATAATTGGTCAATAAGATTTCTAGCTGAATAATTGCTCAACTTTAAGCTCTTTTCAGTAATCAACAGCTGCTTTCGGATGTTTAACATTATACATGTATTTTTATAAAAAGAAACACCTGAGATATTTGTAGTGTTTCATATTTGTTAAGTATAAGTATTTTTATATTAAAATGTCTTTTCGTCTAACATCTCGTGATGACTATCAGTGATTGCAAGATACTTTCTATTGTATGTTTATACACACTTCACCTATAATGTAGATTCTGCTCATTTAATATTTGGCATATTGCCATCAGCTGAGCTTAGTATTCAATATGAAAAGAAAAATGACTAAGACAGGAGGCATGGTTTGGTAAATGTTACAAGTTGCAAACCTTTGGAAATAAGAATCTGAAATACTGATTTCTTGTATCCTACAGAGTAATTTTATTTCTTCTATATTGTACACATATTTTGGTGTATAGCAACAAGAAAAATTACATTTATAAATGTTAACTGAAACATGAGTTTTCTTCCTGCGGATCTGTAGTGTGACTAGATTTAAGGCTGCAAACAAAATATCAAATGAGATTAGTGAGTCATATTAACTAACACAAGAAAGAATTTCATCATTATGGCCCAGTCATTAAAGTTGTCTATCATAGTATCATTAATATATGGCAATAATAATTTATGACAGAATAATAAATTACTTAAGATTTAATGGTTTAAATTTATATACAACCTTAACAGTCCACTGCTGGACTTGAGCCTCTCCTTTAAAAGGAGGTTTTGGCCTACTATAGCACACTGGCCAAACATGCTTGTGTAGAGTTTGTTTCTAAAATAACTTCTTAATCAAATCTTAATTCTTAGTTGTCTCTTGCAACACCTATTACATGTAAAGTGTGGTAACACTTTAAATTTTTTAATTTAATAATACGGCATTCAATGTTTGTAAATTTTTACTTTACTTTGTTTTAGATAAAATATTTAATATTATGTAGATTAACAATGAGTGATGAAACATCATTATCTAAGCCTTTAATAGCTTATTACTGGACATAAGCCTCTCCTTAGAAAGGAGGAGTGATGAATAAAAAACTAATTACAAAGGAATAATGTCCAATAAGAAATCTGAAGAAGATCAAGTCTAATAAGTCCAATAACACTCAAACCAATTCAAGTGTTATTGGACTTATCTATAGATCACCATTTTATATGATAAGGCTACTTAGTTCAAATTGCATTGCTGAGAGTTGACTCATTTAGATCTAACCGATTCTCTGATTCATTTTATTGTTTTGTAGAATTCCTGTAGATGGTTGTTGACTTTTAGGATTGGTTGTTGACTACTACTTAAATTTGTTGCTGCTGCTACTGACTGTTGTGGATTCAATCTCTTTAACATGTGATCCACAAATTTCTGTTCTGAGTCTGGGTGTTAGTGTCTGTTTTGCATATATTTGTAAAGTTACTCTTTAGATAGATATATGCCTAGTGAAGAATGATAAAGAACACATAGATTATTCTAGTATCTTAACGAGTATTAGAAACTCACAATATGTCTGTTCCATAATGTCTTAACATACTACCTACATTGATTGGAGCATTCATCCATTGAATTAACATTATAAAGCAAAGGAATTTGTGCTCTAACTCTTTAAGATAGAGTTTAATTTGATTATTATATTATAAATAGGTGGTATGACACATGAACTTAGAGATTTCAGACAGAGATTGTCTATGCAGACAAATAAAATGAAAGTATCTGCTTGTGCAAGCTTTTTACTAAATTCATATAATTGTATATACAATTAATAAAAGTCAATTTTCCTTTAAAAGGAGGTTTCGGCCTACTAGGCCATGCTAGCTAAATGAGCTGGTATGGGATTTGTTTCAAATTTTTCCTTCTCTTCTCCTGCATAGCTCCTTAGTTGTCTCTTGTGACGCCCATAGGATGCAAAAATTTGTAACAATGTGTTGTCAATCTCTTATATGTTAACTGTCAAAAAGTCAATTTTTGGCTGTCTGTCTGCTTACTCAGTATAACGAGTGGTCTAATTTGGACGTACTGGTAGCCGACATTATAAGGCGTAACTTAGCCTATTTTTATTTTATAAAATGAATAAGGGTGCCTCTTAAAGAAATAAACGCCTTGAAATTATGAACTGTAGTCGAATTTCATATGGACGAAGTCACTAACGACTAGTCTTTAACTTTTAACTTAAGTATACTTATTTGATTCTCAATTAAATAATTTCACAATAAGTTGTTGTTTTGTAAATCTCATTATATTTAATGTAATGTAAAATAGATATTGTGTAATGATTTAATGATATATTACACAAACAATACTTAAATATATGTAAAATTTTAGTTTATTTAAATATTTATGCAAATAAATGTATTAAAAACTAACTATTGTAGCAAATAATATAAGTTGCATTAACAAAATTCAAGCACAGATGACAATCATATTTTAATATATAAAGTTTATGTTAATTAAAATGTAGATTAGTAGGCAGGGGCATGTTGGCTTATTGCCAAGTTAAAATATAATTTAATTAATGCATACTAACTGTCCATGTAACAGATTAAGAATATGGAGTGTCACCACCAGTCTAGACCTCCATAACGTGGGTCACCATACTGCACTGTCTTCATTGGCAGTGAGTATGGCGACTACCGTTCTTGGATTCTATTCATACTTTCCATCAGGCAGAATAGAGTCACTTTGGTAGGTTTATATATATATATATATAAAAAACCAACCATGGTTGTCGTACGAGGCGACTAAAGAAGCAAACTATGCAGGTAAATAACAGTGCAAAGAGAAGAACCACTTCAAACAAACCGCATGAAAACATGTCTAGCCAACGTGGTATAGCGGGCCAAAACCTCCTTTTAAGGAGAGGCCTTTTAAAGGCTGGTCATGTGATGTAATGTGAACTGGTAATAATGCAGACTGTTTTATATTAGAACTATATTAGATTACTACACACATGATGTAGCTAGGTTACACGGATTTAGAAGGCTAATAAGTAAAATGATACGCAGTAATTGTTTTAGAATGTTGTAAAGTTTCACTAGCCAGTAAAAATAGCCTCTTTATGAATGTCAATCATGCTAAATGGTCAAATACATTTTCAGCTGCGATAGCCGCTTTAAAGCGCAAGAAGCGCTTCGAGAAGCAGTTAACCCAGATCGACGGCACGCTCACACAAATCGAAGCGCAGCGGGAAGCGCTTGAGGGCGCTAATACTAATGCCCAGGTCCTCATCACCATGCGCGAAGCTGCTAATGCTATGAAACTCGCTCACAAGGATATGTAAGTATTGTTTATAATTTACTAAGATTCGGATGCTGTTAAACATTATTTGACAGAATATAAACAAGAATGAAAGATTAATAAACCTTTCCTAAATGCTGTTATTATTAAGCTGAAGATTTTCTGTTTGGTTGGTTGCGCTAATCTCAGAAACTATTGGTCTTATTTCAAAAATTCTTTCGGTATTTGATAGTTAATTTATGGAAGAAAGCTATAGACTATATATCATCACGTTATGACCAATAGGAGCGGAGTATAGAGATCGTCAAGTTCGCTAGATTAATTACTTAGATCACTTTGATATGTATCGCACTGTAGCTCAAATAGGACGATTAACGCGGACGACGAGGCACCTGCTTATATTGTTTACCACAAGTCACTGGTTTATCCTCGAAATTTTCAATTGCTAACAGAACATTCGGACACGACCGCTTCCGAAAAACGTTTTCGATCGTAAACAATCTAACCGCGCGACAGTCTATATTCTACATTCTGTTTATTCCAGCAAAGTTCATTATTCTGCGTCACAAAACATTATAATTAGAATTGATTCTCGAATCGTACGGTCGAACCAAATGTCGCTTCCTTTTTCGAATCTTCGTGACATTTTATAAGAGTATAGAACTGTACAAGTATATTTATGTGCTTTCGAGTTACCAGTGTCTAGCTCGAGATCAGACGGCTCTGTGTGAGATGTGTGACGTTATTAATGTAATAATTTCTTCTTACAGTGATGTAGACAAGGTTCATGATATTATGGACGATATTGCCGAGCAGCACGATATATCCCGCGAGATCACGGACGCGATCAGCAACAACGTCGCGTTCCCCAACGACATCGACGAGGACGAGCTTGAGAAGGAACTTGAGGAACTCGAACAGGTATGTTTCATCAATCATCATCATCAACAGTTGTTAATAGTCCACTGCTGGCCATAAGCCTCTCCTTAGAACGGACGTTTTGACCATTATACCACGTACCAGTATAGATATGTTTATCACAGTCAGGACAGTATGTATGAGTGACTTCTTCCGTGACTCAGAGAGCACGTTAAGCCATCACCATCGGTCCTGGTTGTCATACGAACGTCTTTGGTAATCGTTACGGGTAACTGAGGCCCTGAAAAGTCCGATTACAGTCTACAGAACTTCGATACGGTCCAGTATTTGGGTTCTGGAGGTCTGATGGCAGTCGTTCCACATAAAAAAACTGACCCTGACATAGTTAGGGCAAAGGCTCGGAGTATGTGGTGGTCAAGCTGGGATTATTTAAATATTCCAGTAGACCAGACATAGCTTGAGGCTTGTTTATTACGTCATTCTTTGTCAAAACACGACGTCATGGCTAATTTGAAAAATAAAAAGCAATTATTCAGTGACCCTAAATTACCCTATTTTACCCCTATAAGTCTTTAACTCAAAAAAATATTCAAACAACGAAACTTTTTTTTTTATGTGTCTATATCTACATATTTAGCTCTGGCAATCTTTTTCTTTGTTACCGATGGGTAACAAATATTGAATCTTTTTACATCTTATCTTTGCAGGAGGATCTTGACAAGGAAATGCTGGGCATCGGAGTACCGACTGACAATCTGCCAGACGTGCCCGCTTCCGAACTTGTGCGCGACAAACCCAAGCCTAGCAGGTCCAAGCAGACAGGTTAGTGTTGGACCTCTTTATATTACATAGAAGTTATTTGTTTAATTCAAAGCGACGAATGTGTAAAATCTGTTATTTATGGAATCTGGGTTCCGTGTATCTCTACCAGTAGCGATAATATACAAGAACTAGTGAAGATATTTTAGTGATGATGATGATGATATGATTCTAGCTCAGTCAAAGTCTCTATGGAGACCAACCAACTACACAGAAGATATTATAGTGCACACGTATGTGCGCAAACTCAGGTGCACTCTCTGTTCCCTCGTTCTCATAATCTAATGGGACGGTTTTCCAACATGACCGGGGAGAGCTCAGGTACAGCAACAACGGCTTTACGTGCTTTCCGAGGCACGAAGGTTAAGATTTCAACTTCCAAACTCCGGGCTGATAGTGTTTCTGTAACCAGAAAAACTCAATAATACTTTTTGACCCAACCTGGAATCGCACTCTTGATCGGCAGTAGCAGACGCTAACCGCTAGACCAACGATGCAGTTACATATTTTAGAGGAATATTTGGAACGGGGGAAAAGGTTTTTATTTCGGTTGAATTGTTTTTACTTTTTGTTATCTCTCCGAACTCTGTCAATAAAGTTACAAAATTCGTTGGATCTCATTGCAATTTAAAGCCAAAATACTACTCATGTGGGTCCATCACACATTCTCCTGAGTTAAGGAATAAATAGTATAATTTATTCCAAAAGCCACGCCGCTCTCCACTGCGTTGAATGTCGTGGGTTCAAACCCCACATAGGACATCACATGGTGTTATACACAAATAATAGCCAACCCAAAATAGCTAGGGTGGTATTTGTATCCGTTTCTTGTAATGCGGGCGTTGTCTTTAAAAATAAGAATCATTAATTTTTTGTTATTATGACAAAGACAACTCCCGCACTAGGAATAAATCCTGTGTCGCGGGGGACTTTAAAAACATACAAGAAACGGACACAAAGAACACCCGGACTCAGAACAACAATTTGTGGATTACACAAAGTGTTGTCCCATGGGTTTGAACCCTCAACACTCAGCACCCGTGCAGTCGTTCAATGATCATCATGACAAAGTAAGCAGATAGTAATCCGTGATACGTTTTTAAAGTATTTTTTTTATTTCAGAAGATGACGATGAATTGGCGCAACTGCAATCGTGGGCCACATAATCCTGTAACATCACCGGTTCTCTGTATAAGTTGTACGTTTGTGATATTTATAGGTATCGTATAGCTCACGGGTAGGCGTGACGACATTTGTGGTAGCTGATGGTTCTGACTCAATCTGATTATCATCAACAGCTTTTTAATAGTCCACTGCTGGACAAAGGGTCTAGAAAAGAAGTTTTGGCCTACTAGGTGGTTTAGTGCAGGATTTGTTTCAAGAAATTCGTTTAATCATCTCATCACAAACGAGTATAAAAGTAATTAGGATTTGAAACCAGTTATTTTGGACATCTGTAATATTTTTGGAACGAAGTTCCTTACGGCAGGCTTGGAGGGGATAGGGATTTCGCTGCGGGACCGAACTGAAAAAAATGTGATAGTAAAACCGTAAGTGGAAAAAGTGCGTGGAATAAATCTGTGGAAAAAAGTGCGTGGAATAAAACCGTTAAATGAGACGTGCGCAGGCGCGAAAGCGCGTCATGTGTGCTATTTTATTATTTTAAGGAATTAATTATTTTATTTCCTAAAATACTGAATTTCCTAAATACTTTCTTGTACTTAAATAAAAACTAATCAGCAAAATTTAAGAGAAAAATCAAGAAAACCTACATAAAATTGAGCACGATTTTTTTTGCAAATTGTGTCGATTCCACATTATCCGAAGGAACTTCGTTCCTACCTGGTGTCCTACGACACCATTCATTTTTTTAATTTTTATGTATGTGGTGTCATTATTATTAGCACATTTGAATTACTATATAAAGCGGTAAACGTAACGCCCATATCTTACTAACTAGCATTTCAGTTCAGCTCAATTAATATTTATATCAACTGGAAATAGGAGATAGATAAAAAGTTGAACGATCAAAATGAAAAGAAAAGTCAGTAAAATGGGATCTTGAGAGGAAAAGATTTTGTATGTGGGTGTAATGAAAAATCCAAGCCCTTTAACCGAAGTTCGAACCTTCTAGCTGAAATCTACGCCCTCTAACCGCATTGCAAGCGTTAACCGAAGTCTGGGCTCTAGCCGTCTTTTTGGTGTGGATCGCCAACGCGCTAACCACTCTTCTCAAGCGCGTTTGTCCTTCTCATGAAGTGTTGGTAAAGATTTCCAACGTCAGAGTCGTGCCACAAATGTTTTCACGCATATAAATATGTATTTAAAGCATGTCAACGTAGAAATGGCTTTCTCATTATAAACAATTAATATTGTATTCCCTGCCTTATATACACTTTATATATTTAGACAAAATATTGATGGAGAAGTTTCCGGGGGCTGAATTTGATTTTATTTTTGTTATATAAGTTAAATTTTACATACATATTTTGTTTGTAAGTGTCATGTAGAGTTTTTTTTATTATTAATAATAATGATCAGGTTTAAATAGTACATATTTGCTTATCTAGGATTTATTCAGGTTATTTATAAGCAGATGCTGAACATTTTCTTTACTGTAGCATCTGAAGAATCTGTCTGCTAAAAGGGTTAATAACGTTCAATAAATGTTAATTCAATCTTAAGTATTTTTGTCCGCAAACGAATTTATTCAACAAAATCGAAAAAATCACTTGCAACTAATCCACATTAAAAACACATTTGCTACTATTACTAGTCAAGTAGTAATCTATTACAAAAGCAAAAACATAAATTAAATTTTGACATCTTTAAGTTTAATTTCAATTATTTGTCATTTCCTGTCTAATTCTTCCAAACATTAATAAAGTAAAACCCGTTGTTACTCCAACGTCAAAAGCGAGTTTAAAATATTAAAACTGTTAATTCAACTGTCAATGTATAAACTGCAACTGTCAATCTATAAGTTGCAACTGTCAAAATGATTTCCAATCAAACCAATGAATTGTCAAAATCAATCTCACAACTGTCAAAATGATTACAATCTAACTTTTTTACGGAATTATTCACTTTGAAGGCGAAATAAGGTTGCACGTTGTACGGATAGTAGAAATTATTTGTAAATGCTTTGTTTCTCTGCTCACCAACTAAGAAAACTTTATCATTCTGTCCCTTTCTTTTTAATAGAAGGAAATAAAGACAGTGTGATATTGTTTTACACTGTAAAATTTTGTTGTGAGTGGTGAAATAGGACCTTATTCTATTAAGAGTTAGTGCTAACTGTATTTGAAGCGTACATTTTTAAGCTGTAACATTGGTTCGATAATATATTTTATTTTAAGAAATTATCGCTGTTTTATTTTTTGTCAAACTATAATATTCTAAGGACTTGGTGGTAAGGCAAACACAGTATGGAAATATTCTGGTCATGGTCATTCATCAACAGCTGCTGAAATTCCAGCGCTCGACATGGACCTCTCCTCAGAAAGGAGACTGGCCTACCGAGGTTTTGTTTTGTAACTACTGAGAGTAAGGTTCTTTATTTACTAATTAATGCAGTGGGCGTGCGCTGACGTCTTCAAGTACACACAATGCACGTCGACAGATATTTACATTTCTCTATAATACAACTGTACAATGAAGTTAAAATAACACAATATTAGCAGGATCTTGCATTTTCACGCCTGAAAATAAATAAAAGCGGATTCTGCATTTAGCAAGATGAAGGATATCATGGCAAGAACAGGACGCACTCCGTTACTCTTACGTTAATCGACGTTGAGCAATCCTGTCAGTAACCCTTACCAACCAATGAAATATAGTAATGATATAACAATTACTTAATTATGTCACAGTACAAAGTGTAATAAATCTTCGCGGCAACATGTTTGACATGCGCGTTGCGCCCGCGCATTTTGTGAGCTGAATTTTGATATTTGCGTTCGATACTTTCTATGAGGGGGTATTCTGATAGTAATCGATATGTTAGTACCAATAGTCAACTATTATAGACGGCCTAAGCGTGTGAAAATTTTTTTTGTTAAATTTTTTAGAGAATGTTGAGATCATATGCGTGCTTAGGGTCGATTTATACTAGCGCAGAGTCGAAGCGCATCGAAGCGTCTATCCAAAACTTAACATAACAAATTCAACCTTAACTCCACAGCGTAACGCACACATTACTTCGGAGATTTTAAAAAGACGCGCGCATTCGTCGGAATTCGCGCGTCTGCGCGCGAACAACGTTGATTGGAGCGCGCGCGTGCGCGCGCGTTCGCGCGCTTACGCGCGCATTCTCGTGTATCCGCGCCCACTAGCGAACCAACGCGTCATCAGTCGGAAATTGGCCTGCGTCGGTGTTAATCACAATGGACTCGGACGAAATATTAATTTACCTGGTGCAAAAATATGAATGCCTATTTAATACAAAAGCTAAAAATTATAGTGACAAACATTCCAAAAATAATGCTTGGGAAAAAGCTGTTGATGCTCATTACTACACGTGAGAGTGCGCGCGTATTCGTGCGAATGCGCGCGCATTCGTGCGGCTTCGCTTCAGTTGTAAAAAATTTGACGCTTCGATGCGCTTCGACTCTGCACTAGTATAAATCGACCCTTAGAAATTTGTAAGTTCATTATCCAAGTTTCAACAATGATAACTTTAACTATAATCTCAAATTAAAGTATTAAGTATATGAAATTAAATTAAATTTAATTAAATTTTAAAAAATCAAGACAGTACACAAAGCTGACTACCAGCGTTCGCTAGTTGAAAAGGTGTTTTAAGACGAACAATAAATATTTATTGACTTTGCACACAAAATGAACTTTGTTTAGATTAGTAAAAATAAATTCCTTCTTTCAAATTCCATCAAAATCAAAATGAATTTTACAATGAGTCCGGGCTTAGAAAAAAGAATAAGAAAAATAACACTTGAAAAGATAAAAAAAATACAGAGGAGTCTAAGGTGAAGATGAAACAATAATCTATATGCGTAGAATTTCACTATTAATATTTTAAACCTACTTACTATTAATTTATTCCATAATATCGTTCATAATACTGTCCTAGGTGTAAAATTGACTTATTATGTGATGAACCAATTAAATGACGATCACCTAAAAACCTCGATGTACACAATGTACCGTAATCAGTGTCACAAATCGTTAAAATAAAGGTCATTTTCAAATACATGCTTAAATTGTTGTAAATTGTCTTTTAACATATGTCTGTGTTGTCTTTTAACATTTTTTTTTGCGTGGCCGTTCATCACTGATACGGTAACTACTTAAGAACTTTAAACTGTAACAAAAAGATTATTAAAAAAACATGTCTGGAACTATGCATGGTCTCATTAATTTATATTTTTGTAACGTATTTCTACGTCATAAACACTCTTAAACAACTCAATTTATGAATTTAGCTAGCAAAGATTTTGTTTCCTTGATAAACTGGTCTGTATGCCATAATTAATATGGCGTACGAGCTACCGGGGCCTCTTTACCTTTAAGGTGTGTAATGTAAATTGTTAATAATTTTAGACAAAACAGAAATCGTGTGGAAGTTTCATAGGAAAAAAAGCTAGGTTTCTCCGCTATCGATTACATAAAACACTTTTAAAATTTGACCCCATTTTTCTGTGTTTCTTTATAAAAATAGATAGTTACATGATAGTTACGAGAGCGATTTGCGAACTATCATGTCCAGAATAAGTCCGCGATATATTTTAATGATATGCCGCAACAAACAGTTTATATCATGTGGCGTTTATCCTTGGCGACTAGTTGATGCCGTGGTTACCCTGTAAGCAACATGAAGTCCTACTGTATCGTGGTAAGTTTATTTTTTGGAATTGGGTGATCTTTTGTTTTTTTTTATAGTCAAGTCTTTGATACCAACATAAACATATTTATAAAAATAACTCACCTTTTAAAAAAATATATGTTAATAATAATACCGTTTAGTTTAGATAGCATAGATATTGTGCATTTTTTTTCTGGAACATTTGGTAGCTTCGCAATAGAAGAAAGTTGATAGCAACACGGATAAATAATTTTGATGTATAAATATTACATTTACTTAAACACGTATATTATCCGATATTACTTTGTTTAACATCTATTATTATAGATGGAACAAAACCTAATTAAAAATGTTGTTCTTAATTATTTATAAGTGACAAAATGTCGCTATTAGTATAATACGGTTAAATATACTTAAAACCAAGACTAGCTTTAAATGTTTGGATGAAAACTATTTATTTTACGATAGATATTTCTGCAGAAGAACATTTGGATTAGCAAGATATTATAGAAAAAAAAGTAATTTTTTAGATACACAAATTTCACAATTTTCACAATCAAGATGATTTTAATGATACCTTTGAAACCACCATCAAGCCGTTTAGAAAACAGAGCGTGCCAAGGAAATATACTTACACTAGCAGACCTGGCCACGCGTTGCTGTGCCTAAATTTCTTGTTATATTACATTGTAGTAAACTATTAAATTGAAATGTAAGTTATCCTCTCTTTCAAGTTGGATCAAACTGCACACGGTGTGCAAAATTTGATTAAAATCGGTTAAGTAGTTTAGGAGTCCATCGCGGACAAACACCGTGACACGTAATTTATATATATTGAGATAACATACATACCTTTGAAAAATATAACACTCCTATTGACACAGTCGGGTAAAAAAGAATTGCATTCCGTTGTCGTGTAATAGCAGGATTTAGTCTCTTATAACTAGATTTTCTATCGATTGTTTTTAAAGTGGCTTATATTTTAATTCACATAGCTCACGGTAATACATTTTTACAATAATAATATTCAATAATTTTCTTTCTAGTTTATCCTCATAATACACACGGCCACAGCAACTGTAGACCTGAACACCCTCAAGGATTCATCCGCCAAAAAATTGCAGACCTTAGGAGAATTTGCAACGAACAAAATACAAATGTTACACCAAATGATCGAAAAGGATGTGAAGTTACTTCAAGACAAAGCCACCGGAACTTACCAAATGATCGCAGACTCTATTGACGCAGAAAAGCTTAAGCAACTAGATATATTTAACATTATACCAAAGGTACAGTTAAAAGGAGAGCTGATTCAAAAAAAGCTAAACAGCTTATCAGGATAGCAGAAAACGCAGTTGTATTCGTTGACAAGGCAAAGTGTTTGTAACTTATAATAATTTTGTAATACTAGTTTGGGAGTTTCTATGTTTGTGTACTCCACAACATATTTTTATCTCATGCATCTACCACTTGAATGGGTAAATTAAACACAGTATAAACTTAATAGGCATTTACTGTTCAGGTGGTACCAATATTAACAGTATTTTGTCTCCAAGAGCTTGAGTTACACGCTTGTAGTCGCTTTGTTAATCCTAGTCCACTTGACATTCTTTTGTGTGTCCAACTTTGTGTATAAAAAGTGGCGGCGTCCAAAAACAGTGTTGCCACATGAACGCTACGCTAGCTTACTGTGGCTCGTGAAGAGATTGGATGAAATTAAAAATTAGATTCCAGAATTTTTATTCATCATAATTAATAGAAGAGAATTTCACCAGCTCCTGATAAAGTTTCAGATAGTTATCTGAAAAATATGATTTTTTGACAGATAAACGTTGCTGTACATATGTGTGTGTATCCAAGACTTGTTAAACTGAAATCTGTTATCTGGCAAATATTCACATCAGTGTATCATAGATTTTATCAGCAAGCAATGAAACTGGTTCTAAGAGATAAAGGTTGCTGATATTAATGTATACACATGACATAATTTGTCTCTCAAAACCTTATGAAACCGAAAAATAGTTTATCGTACAGATAAGTTCAGATTAGTCCATCAGGAAGTTTGCAAGTGGCGGAACTGACCTAAGTGTAGTTGTAATTAGTTAAGTTGTAAGCAAGTCAGTAAGTGTACATTATGTATTTAATGTAGGAATTATATTTATTTTCGCCATTTTAAAACTTATTAACGCTGAGTACTGAAAACGTAGTAAGAAATAACTCTATGCTATTCCGTGAGCTGTCGATAATTAGTATGTAGTGTAATAACAATCTATGAAATACAAATATGTAAAAGAAATTCCATGTAAGAAATAATCTTGTATTGTTAACAAGAAGAGAAACTAGGAAAATAAACTTTGGAATATTTAAGTTTATACAACAATTTTTAGAAGTATTAAAAAGACAAAACAACTGTAACTTCTGAAATTAATAAAATTAATATTTCTTAAAATAAATACTTTATTCACCGACACTCAAATCACTCAAAAACTTATCAAAAATATCAGTTTTATCCATCCCACTACCCCTCGGCAGAAACTCATCCAACAACCCATTCTGGAAATCGCCAAAATCATCTTGAACATTGGTGTCAGCCAACCCGAGCTCTGTCAGCAAAGTCAAATTATCCATATTGTCAGACGACTTTTCAGTTTTGTCAAAAGGCACGTTGTCAAACTTATCAGCATTGTCAAAGTCTGGCAGGAGTTGTTGTGAGGAGTCCGTGTCATCGTTGTCTTTATTTTGCCGGCGATTGACCGATTTTGGCTCTTTGTTATCAATGTCAGATATGTCGTGATATTCGTGGATCTCTTTGCCAAATTCCAATTCTTCTTCTTCCTCTTGATTATCCTGTAATTAGAGTTATTTTTTAAATTATTATCATCAGTTTTGCTCTTTTCATAATATTATTTAGAGTCACCGTAAGTTCAATATCAGATGCTGTGATTATAGAGGTCATTCAGTAATGAAATGTAAATATAGTTTATCAGCTGCTCATAAGAAGGCCAAGTTTTCTCAAGATCCTCAAGAATCTCAAGTCATCTCCTGGCCCGTACTATATAATCAACCGTGACAAAATACCGCAAGGTTCTGCTACAGTGCAAAGTTATAAAAAAGAAATTCTATACATTTTGGTTTCGCTAAATGCCTGGAAATATAACAATAGAAAGTCAAAAATCTTTTTATTAAAGAATAATGAATACCTGAATGATTTGTGCCGTAGACTTGTACTGGAACGCGTTCTGTGAGAGGTCCACTTCAACTGGGAACAGCGTAGCGTTTTCTGTTAAGTATTCCACCGTCTCGCTGGAAATTAAAATATATGCTGGGTTTGGGATCAGGTAGTCGTGTGTGACATGTTCAAGGTTATTATTATATCTCCGTCACTAATTATAATAATGTAGCTATTAGAACGAAGTTCCTTATTTATCCTGGCAACGTGACTTCACGAATAATAAGGAACATGACGTCTAGTATTTTAATAATTTTAAGCTCAAATGTTACAATTGTAAAATTGCACCTGAATACCATTTAATAAATTTATTAAATTATGGTGTAATTTTACCACTTGCAGGTAAAGTTCCTGATGGACTATTCTGAAGTTATCTGCTAGAAAAATACAGATTTTGGACTTACAAGTCTAGGATAGAAACATGAATATCAGATAAACATATACATACAGCATTTTTTTATGTCAAGCAGTATTATATGGTGGATAACTATCTGAAACTTTGTCAAGAAGTTATGACACTGCCCTTAAATGTTCGACATAATGAGATGAGAAGCACAAACTAGTAGAGATAAATACAAATGGTAGCAATTTCTTACAGGCAACCGTGACATGGAGATACGTAGAGTATGTGTACTGACTTGTGATAGAGCGCGAGCCCCTGTATGAACCGTCGCAACTGGTAAGCGACATCCTGCGTTCGTTTGTTGTCGAGCAGCTCCAGCTTCACCAGCACATCTGAACGCAGGCGAGCGAACCGTGCACGAGCATCTTGACGGCAACGCAGGATCAGTCTGAAATTCCCAGCTGTTGAAACTAAATCTGTTTGGATGTCTCTTACGCTTTCTGGATTCGCTGAAATGGTTCAACTAGTCCAAAAAATGTAATAGACTAGATTTCCAGCACGTTTTACTTAAACTGAGAGATCTTTTTTTTCCAATTACCCAATTATTGAAAAGTTTTTACCATAAGATAGCATAGTTCTTTTTTTAAATCATAGTTTGCTGATATATTTAAAACGCATTACACGAAGAATATCAATTCTAATATACCGAGTTCATAAATAAATTATTGCCTTTTATTTACTATGTAAAAGTCAATTTATTCAAATAAAACAACGTAACACAAAGAAATTGAAAAAAAAGCAACCATTTTCCTTTAACTTCGTTCGCTATTTATTGCATTTTCATCCATACCATGTCACAGAACCAGAATGTCTGCACATCGAATTCATCAATATCAACAGCCTTTACTGGTGTAGTTATACTATAGTCTATGCCGCCATACAGTGGGTCGCCTTACTGGGATCTTACTACCACCACTCTTGGATTCTATTCGTGCGTTCCATCAGGCAGAGTAGAGTCACTTAGGTACGCCTCTTTAAAAAAAACAATGCCAGACATAAACCTCACCTTAGAAAGAAAATTTGGATAAGTAAACCGCGCTGACTAGACGGATTGATATAGGATTTGTTTCAAGTTTCCTTCCCTTTGCTGTGCTGTTTTCGTTCAAACTTTGCCCCCTTAGTTGGTTCTTACGACACCCAAGAGATGAATAGGGGTGGTCATCACCACACGGACCGCATCCGAAACTTTTTCCTTACCTATATTCATAATTGCCGGTCTCCACTCTATACAATGGTTCTTGTAAAGCGTTATATCCATACTCTTCATCGTCCATCTCTTTCACTTTCAGGCAATAAGACAAGTATTCAAACTTCGTATCCGCGTATTTGCGGATAGTGAGCTTGGTATCGGGGATAGCTTTGTTCAAATATGTGCCCATGTCTGACAAAATCTGGAAATAACAGATCAAATCTTTTGCAGTGTTGCTATAAAGTAAATTTCACAGCATAATTTATCTTTTGTTCCCATAACAGAGATGGACGGATAAATAATCTCATATATCCCATAAATAAGAGTTGCCCTTAAACAAACACTTTACATACATTTAATAAATAACTTTTACTTAGACGTAGAACAGATTATTGTCATCACACAATAAACGCCCTGTGTGGAAATCGAACTAGATTGTGAATCAATAAACACAGCTTCAAATCAACCTATCGCCGTCCACTGCTGAACAAAACTTTGAAAACAGAGTATGCTTTTTCTTAAAGGTCTTATCAATCCAGAAATATTGCAAGTGAGTTTGTTTCATGAAAAGGGGTCGAGGTTAAGAGTTTCGTTAAAAGCATACAGTATTGGAGTACCAAGATGGAATTGTGTGTCTAACGAAAATTGTGGTCTGTATAAGTCCAAACATGTATCAGTAATTTCTAAATTATTATTATATAAGTAAGACCCAACCCAAAAACTTTTGTTTCCCAAAAACACTTACAGGTTTCAAAGCCTTCAGCATTTTAATTCCATCTCGTTCCAAAAGCCTGTGATACTGTCCAAATTTGGTGAAGGCTTCCGAAGCTCTTGCTTGTGGTTCTCGTACTCCAATACCAGCAAATATATCTCCAACTGCTTTGTATGTTTGTAAGAGATCGAAGTATGCCTTCAGCATTCTGGAAGAAGAAGCATTCAAGATACTACTAGAGATGATACACAATTTTAATACTACGTCTAGGGTTCGATTACTGCTAACTATAAAATGTGCTTTCGAACCTTAATATTAGAACAAGTTACTGGCTTCAGGACTAGCTCTATGTAGATTGAAAGTAGCTTATATTATAAACGGAGAGAATTTAAAGCCATCAATTCTCAGCGTCTGATTTCTCCTCGGCTGTGTTGAATAGTAGTCCCATCGGATTATGTGTGCCCACACTAGTGCACTATAATATCTCCGGCGGAGTTAGCTGGTCTCCGTTAAGACTTGCCGCCGTAGCCACAATCGGCTAGGATTACATCATTATAAACTCTGTTTTTCATTTTTTAATTTTCCACTCTTTCTGGTGCTCATCATCATCATCATCAGCCTTTTACAATCCACTATTGGACATAGGCCTCTCCTTAGCAAGGAGGTTTCGGCCTACTATACCACGCTGGTCAGACAGGTTGGAATAGGGCTTGTTGCAAGTTTTCCTTCTCTTTATAATGATGTTGTCTTGTATACTTTGTTCCCTTAGTCGGCTTTTACGACACCCACGGGATGAATAAGGGTGGTAACACTATGTATTCTTAATCCGTAATTGAAGATATATTCAACTTAAAGAAAACTTTACCTTTTAGCATTCTCGACCAGCCTCTTATAAGTTCCTTCAGTTTCCCTCAGCTCATTCAGTTTAGCTACCAGAGTATCATTGCACAGAATAGCTCGAGACAGGCCCAAAGCATCCGCAGCTCCTGAGGACATGTTCTCGACCAATCGATGCTTCATCTTCTTCATAATTATGTCCAGAGACTTACCCTGTTTGGGGTCTGCGTGGAGCTTGTTGTAGTTTATTGTCACTTCATCCTGTGCGATAGAAGGAAGATTTTAATAAACATAACTATCTCAGGATCTGGGGATCTTTCTTTTGTGTGTGATGAAACCATCTAGGGCTTTTGCCCAACCAAGGTTTTGCAATTACAATCATCTTCATTTCGAGAAACCCATAAAGTATACCATACTGTGTTTAAAATAGGTGAGGATCCAGGAATAACTTTTATTTAGACATCTGGACGTTAGAAGCGTGAAGTGGTAAGCGTAACGTTGCGAAGAGCAAACGCTAGGAGCGTCTTGCTCTTCGCAAGATTACCTTCGGGTACGTGTTTAGCCACTATTAGGCAATAGGGGAGGCCCTAAAGCGTCTCCTTTTATTATCAAATACAGGAACATGTGGATACAAGTTAAATATTATATTTATACCCCTGACAGGTGTCAAAACATAAAAGCTATTATGCAGGATGAAAAATTGACCCCTGGAATATGACAAAATCTAGAATTGCTTGCAACAGATATGAATACTAAATACATTCTATTACTAACCTTAGCAGATTGTATCATCTTGGCGACTTCCACTTTGGTCTTACCCTTAACTGTTTGTCCATTGACCCCAACTAACTCGTCACCACTTTGTAACGTACCATCTTTTGATGCTGGGGTATTGTCGAAGATCTAACATATAGAAAATAGTATTAATTCTTCAAACAAGTCATTTTATTTCTTGCTGGAGAAGTCAGTTGGGTGACACACTAAGAAGAAAGTAATTGTAATATATCTTTAACACAAATGATATTCTGTCACGGTTTGAAAACAAATTAATCGCTGAATCTCAGTGAAGGTCATGACGCTTGATCTCTCCATAACTCGTTTTTTCAGATGAAACGTTAAGTAACTAAAGATTTATTCTAAGTGTAAGTGTAAAATGTGTCCAAATATTGCTCCTGTTAGGGTCTTCATAAACAACAGTGCCTTTGACCTGATTACTAAGAAAATTCTCTAGCTTATGACTGATTTAAAACGTGATCAGATGGTTAATCTCACCAGATTTTTTTAAAATACCTTAACATGATATACTACATACTATACGGGTGGGTAGACCACGAATCAGTTAACATTTAAAAAAAATCGTATTAAAATCGATTGATATATTATAAAAATTGTTTATTTACAAGAAAGCTAATTAGTGGCAATTTATTTTTTTAAAAATCATATCGTCTAAATGACCACCGTTTCGACATTTGCACTTTTCTAAGCGAGTATCAAAATTTTCGAATACTTTTCGGCAGAGACCTCGAGATCGCCGACATCTCTTCGCTGATTTTTTCTTTAAGTTGACGTAGTGTATTTGGTTTATTGATGTAGACACGATTCTTCAAATAATCTAATAAAAAGAATTCTGCTGGGGATAGATCTGGACTTCTGAGTGGTCATGAAATGTCGTCTCGTCTATAAATCTATTTTTCCGGAAACATGTCTTTGAACACCAGCAGTGGCTCATTGGATGTGTGACAAGTGACTCCATCTTGTTGAAATCATGGTACGCTTGTACCCAGCAAATTCTAGTAGCATGGGCCGTAACATGTTTGCGTGCGGTGTTAGATTCAAATGTTAATGAATTTTTGGAGCACAACATGCATAGTATAAATGATTCTTATACCTTACGCGACGAAACATTATAAATAAGCTCACAATTATAACATTTTACGTAAATATATAGAAAGATGGTTACCTGCACTATATACAAGCATGGGCATAAAGGGGCCCCACCTCCTATACTAATCCCTATAAGATTCTTCTCATCCTTGCTGAGCACCACACTCCCTGATGTCACTGTCATTCCCCTAAAATATTCACCAGGTCAGATTTAACAACCTAAGAACATTTTAATACAATTTTATGACTTTATTACAGGGAAACCCTCATAGCTTTAGCATCTATAGTTTCTACAAAAGACAAACCTCTGAGAAGTCACAGAAACCTTACATCAGCAATTTCCATGGCTGGTGCTTTTGTTATTTTAAATGAATTAGAATATAATCTCGTCTGGTGTTTTTAGGTAAGTGACTGTTACTCAATGGGCGCTTGAAAATCAAGACACAAGTGCGTTAACACACGACGAATAGCTCTTTTCAATGCTAGTTTTCTTTGAGGACGTTGTATGACTGGTTGAGGGCTCATATGTGGCAGAGCATAGTTTTTCAACGGCAAAGAAAACCACTGGCATTTTAAATCCATCTATATTTTTTTTTAAATGATTACATATTTCTGTACTATATACATCTATAAAGGGAAGCGTGTAAAATGTTCACATATTGCTAATTGTAATTCTAGCTTAGAGAATTCTATTTATCGGGTTCTTTAAGAATGAAATGAAAATGCCATTGAAACTGAAGAGTTTGTTTGGTTGAACGCGCTAATCTTAGGAACTACTGATCCGATTTGAAAATTCTTTTAGTGTTTTTCTTTTCTTTCCTTTGTGTTTATGTGTATGTGCTTTATTAACAAGGAAAGCTATATATAATATATCATCAAGCTATGACCAAAAGGAGCAGCGTATCAATGAATAATGTTACAAAAATGGGAGATTTTTTTCTTTTGAGTTTCCATGGCTTGTTTTGGGTTAATGGTTAAAGTTCCACTAAAATAATGTTTGAAGAAGTTATTCCCGTTTAAAAGTTCTAAAAAAAAGTCTGCCATAAAAACGCGGGCGAGGTTGCGCGAATATGAAAGTAAAACTTGAAAAGAAGTTATGGAAATGGTAGGAAAAGGTAATTTAAGCTATATGTCGAGCAGGGTCGTGACCCTGCTACTTGACCGAGACCTCTTACGGTTCTAATAACATATCGAGAAAAAAAAAATCAACACCATATTGTAGGAAATAATTTATTTTAGCATCTACTTACATTAACGGGTAGCTTACAAAAGTGATACAAAACAATAGCGATTAGACAATTAGCAACTTTTTTCTGCTGAACCTAAAAGCAAATAAAGTAGTATTAATTTTCACTTAAAGAGAGATCATAATCGCATAAAACACACAACACATATGACGTTTTGTAATTGTGTAAGAGAGAAATTGAACTCCATTTTTATTTTTATTTTTTTTTGAAATGGCAATTCTCGCACTAGGAATAAATCCTTTTATAAGCGTACAAAAAACGAACACGAAGAACAAAGTGTTGTCCCATGTAGGGACCGAACCCACAACACTTCAGTGCAATAGAGGCGAGGCGACCGCTTGAACCACAACGCCATCCGGATTGTCGCTTGCTTTTATAACCGACATCAAAAAAGGATGAGGTTGTACCTTCCATTGCGTGAATTTTTTTAATATGCATGTTCATCGATTACTCCGTCAATTGTAGACCGATTTTGAATATTCTTTTCCTATTCAAGAGGGTAGAGTCCCGAGGTGATTCCTTTATCACCATGTCACAATCTGATGATGGTATTTCAATGAAATTGAGGATAATTCTCAAATTTTGTAGGTATTCAAAGTCAATAAAAGTGTTTGTTAACGGTTTGTGACGTCACTTGCGCTGCGAATGTTCGTAGAGCAATACCCACGACAATTTTATGTCTCTGTAACACAAACGCAAGATTTCCGAAAAGGCTAACTGCTCATATCGGATTGTTAATTGACAATTATTATGTATGTAGTTGACTGCAGGGGTGGTTGCTGGTTGTAGGTTCGAGCCCCATATTAGATAACACTTTGTGTGATCCAGATATTGTTTTTTCACACACACAGTTCTACTGAAAACATTGAGCTAGCTTCATTTAAGGCACTATGGATTAGTGAAGAACGAAAGGGCCAATATAATTTGATCTTTACCAACTTTTTTTTAAAAACCTGCCAAAGTGACTCTATTGTACCTGCTGGAAGGCATTAATAGAATGCGAGAGTTGTGGTCTCCATACTCATTGCGAGTGCAGACAATGCAGTGTGGTGACTCACACTATGGAGGCCAAGGCTTGGGGACGTAAAAAGCAGGACCGTTATCGTGGCAGCCTAAGGCTTACGCACTTGCCACAACAACTGTCACTCCTGAATCAATGGGTTTTCAGCCTCGCACTCACCAACGAAACACGACAGCACAGATGTTGTCGCTTTAGGTTGATCTTCTGTGAGAGGGTAGTATTGTCCGGGTCGTGCCCGTTCGTGCTAAAATCAGCGTGGCTCTACTACTGTGTTACCTTAGCATAACATTACTTAAAAATATAGCTTCAAACATGATCTTGGTGCTGTGAATTTAAAGGTCAAATAGCTACGTCGACCATCGTTACTTGATCCTTCAAAAATTAGCGCAGTCACCTATAAAAGACAATGGTTTTGCCGACTCACATCAGGTCTTGATGCTGTATAGTATATCTTTCGTATCGCAAATCGTTGAAGATACATTCTGTGTTTTGAGGAACTGGAATGTCTTCTTTCGGTTGCCTATAAAATGTACTCATTACTATAAAACTTAAATGACTGTGTGGAGTACAAACTATAAGGCTATGTTTTCCAACGGATGGTACAGAAAATTGCATAATTATTATTACCATCTACAGCCTTTAACAGTCCACTGCTGGACATAGGCCACTCCTTAGCAAGAAAGTTTTGTCCACTATACCCCGTTGGCCAGATGGGTGGAATAGGGTTTGCTTCAAGTTTTCCTTCTCTTTGTAATAATATTTTCTTGAACAGTGTGTTCTCTTAGTTAGTTCTTACGACACCCATGGGAGGAATAGGGAAGGTGACACTACGTATTCTTAATCCACCACCATATGGACAATTGCAATTGCAAGTCAAAAGGGTGAGCAGAAAGACGATGGATACCATACAGATGAATATACATAAAATAACTGTTAAAACTACACAGAACAACGAAGCATAAGAAGGAGAACTTGGTACAATCCCTGTAGTAATCCGTCTGGCCAGTATGGTAAAGTGGGCCAACAATCTCCCCTCAGCAGTCGACTAATAAAGGTAGAAAATAATTGATGAACTGTTAAATTTTAAAATTAGATGATATCAATATTAGTTTAATTAGACTATTTAAGAATGTATTATTAAATGTATTTGATGTTTGTTTATCATGTGTACTATTTTATTATTAAGAATCAAAATTGGACATAAGGAATACAATTTTAAATCGTCCAAATACTTACTCTTCAAAGAGCTTGATTTCCGGTATTCCTGGTAGAGTTTCTTGTATGTTGACAGGAGCTGTTGCGCTAAACAAGAAAGTAAATATTAGTTGACAGCATAAAAATTAAAAATCTAAGCTTTCATTACACACCTTGTACAATAATACTGAAATAACAAAATCATATCATTTACATAAATATTTTGTCAAAGAGAGTCATCTTAAATCTGTTTTACTGACTTCGTTGACTATTAAAAGCTATATTTGCCTAAGTATTTGAGACATGAACTAGAAAAGAAAACCCTGACACTGCACTTTGAACTTACCTTCATTTTTTTTTAAATAAAATTTCATCAAGTTCCTAAATAGTATTACACGGCGTAACTTTCTATCATCATTATCAACACAACCTACTGCTGGACTTGGATTTCTCTTTAGAAAGAAAGTTTGAGTCTTCCACGCTGGCCAGTCAAGTTGGCATGGGGTTCATTTTAAGATTTCCTTCCCTTCGAAGTGCTTTTGTCCTGCATAAGTTGCTCTTAGTATGCATAATCCGTTACACTCTAACATTAACTATAATAGCGAAATACATGTTAAAGCATAGTTTTAATCAAATGTAATACTTACTGTTCATTGACAGGTACCAACAAGGACGTGTTACTATTTCTTTCGGATTTCCTGAATAAAATCACCACAATAATATAACTTTTTACACATTTTACAATTTTCAGTAGATTTTTGAAAAAATGTAAACAACATCAGAATATTGTATAACACTTCTACAAGTATCAAGATGTTTTTGATGCCTATAAAATGTTTGTATAGATTAATTTTTAACTTCGTTTTTTAAATCGAAATTATTTTTTGAAGTGAAAACTTCTTTAGGCGCGTTGAGCGTTTTGGTAGAGGGTAAAATCCTCGGTTCGCGTCACCGACATGCTAATGATAATAGTATATCTATAGCTATGGAGAATATGATATTATATATTATATATGAAATTTATTATTATTATATATTATACTGCTACTGTTTTTTCTTTTATATTTATTTATTTTGTTTTTTATTTATTTTGTTATTATAATACCGTCTCATATGTCTAACGGCTAGCGTAGTATAGTTTTTCTGATTATAGAAATGTTTTAGTTGTATGACTTGTATCCTATCGGATTGTAAAATCGAAGGAACAGAAAGTGCACCTGTGTTTGCGCTCACACTTGTACACTATATCTTCTGTATAATTGGCTGGTGTCCATTGAGACCTTCTGCCGTGGCCGAAATCGACTAGGAGTACAATATACATAATTTATAACAACTTACTTAACACTAACTGCAACTTACTAATAACTACTTACAAGTATTACTTAACTTTAGTTCACTATATAACAATTAAGACTATTTAGTTCACTATATAACAAATCAGTTCATGTTCTAAATGCCAAAACGGGTTTGTAATTTATTTGGGTGTTATACAGAATCGCACTACTTATTAGAAGACAAAATTACTTTAAATTATTGGAAACGGATTGTATTTTATGTTTGTATACAAATTATGTTAGTATACAAATCATCATCATCATCATCAAGAGCCTTTAACAGTCCACAGCTGGACATAGGCCTCTCTTTAGAAAGGAGGTTTTGGTCTACTATGCCTGGTCAGACCTCTTTACAGTGATGTTGTCTCACATATGTTGCTTTCTTAGTCCCCTCTTACGACACCCATGGGGAGAATAGGGGTAGTGATACTCTGTATCCTTATTCCATCATCATACCACACATGTCAGTTATTTAATTATATTCGAATTAATTCCGAGAATCTTGACTAATATTTAAATAAACACGTAGATATATTTATTCAATTTCACGTAAAAAAAACTACTGAAAAAAAGTTACCATTCCAAAACAAACCAACATTTTACCACAACAATGTCAAAACAAATCAATACTTATTTCAAACAGACTAAGATACGAAACAAAACATATGGCACATATTACATTTTATCTTCAAACATATGTGAAAGCGACGGCTGTATCGTAGGGCAGATCTTCGTATCGTTGAAGATGTAAAACTGACTATTTTGCTGCCACATATTTAAACACGCAAAAATCAATAATGATATAAACTCAACACGCTTGTTCTAGGTCGCGATGTTCAAACAACTGATAAACTGGAACAGAGGATGTTAGATAAAAGGGTGAGATAACTAAATACAATGTGTTTGCGAACACCACGGGGTAACAGGTTGATGTTATATGTACGTACAAGGAAATAGACCTTAATGTCATGAATATAAGAAACATTTTCAAATAGTCTTGCTATTTTTCAAATGTAGAAAAAAGGTTTTATGTACTTTTTTTAAATCAAAATGACTCGGATCGTTGATATCTCTAAATTAAGACTTGAAGTGTGAAAACGTTCATATATAACATGAATTCTTAATGTTTAAGGGGAGAAATCCCTATAGAATTTTCAAAAAAACGATTTTTTCTATTACATATTTCGAAAGTATAATACCCAAACAATATACTGACCAAAGGAAAACACGAAACAATGAATAAACTGAATTACCACATGCTGCTAATATCTGTACATATGTATAATACATTAGAACAGTTGTGAAGAAAATATTATGATATGAGATACCGGTTGGACCATTTTATAGGTGTGTTTATATACTATAACATGTATTGTATACTAACATAATATACAGTATATAAAGTTATAATATCACATTTCACATCAACACATCAACAGCCCTTTATAGTCTACTGCTGGGTAAATACCTCTTTAGAAAAGAGGCTAATAATCTAACACACATTACTAAAGAAATATAAGCATTGTAATTGATTTGTTTTGCGTCCAATATGTTCGTGAAACAAGAAATTTCTGCAGCAAATGTAAACATAACATCTGGACCCATAAAAAGAAAAGATTATACCAAAAAACTTTATGTCTAAGTTCGAAAATATAACAAAAAGTGTATACATACATTTTATCCTCTTCAAAGAAGAAATCGTCATCATATTCTTGCATCATTTTGTTAATAATTAAATTTATTCTATTTCACAACGAGTATGACAGTGTTGTTGAAAATATCGATTTTCGCGGGCCACGTGGGTGACTGTCGGTAAAACAGTTGTGTTACGCATGCGCAAATAAGCGTATTATGTTCACAGAGTAACTACAGTAGTACAATATCAAGTCAATTGAGTTTCTCTTTATTAAATGTCAAATGTTGAGTCTTGATGAACCTCATATGGAATTATAACTTATGATATCACACTTTGCTATAGGCAAATCCTTTACACCTAAAAACCTTTATTGTTTGGTTTTAATTTTCTTATTTTTGAAATCCTACTATTTAATTTAATGAACATTGCTTAATAAAGATTCTCTATCAGAGACTATCAATTAGATTAAAATATTTGATTACCATGAACAAAGTACTTTGATATCCATGTGCGTCATGATATGTATAAATTATATCCATTTACTATACTTGATTAATTGTCGTATATACCAGAGAAACATATAAATACAACAATCAGTTCTGACTTATCAAAAAACGCGGTAATCAAGTGTTCTACGTAAGTATTATGTAAGCACAAGAAATTGTCTTTGTAATGAGAACACAGAGTCATAAACAATGCAACGTTGTTTTTTTATTGAATAATTTTTAATTTTTCTACATTACGTAAGATTTTCAAAAGTTTAACAGTGTAAGGCTTACACAGTTACCCCGATAACTTGATAGTTATGTACAGACAGATGCAGGGGTGCCCCCTGCATCATTTTCAGTAACAGTCCCGAGCTTTAAATAAGTTAAATCTCAATGCACTATCGTAACTTCTAAGACATATGAATGTCCCTCAATGTTTTACCAATTATAGACAGAGTTCCTTGGCTCCATGAGCATACCTTTAACGTGACAGGAAAATATGATTTTAATTTATTTATTACAAGTGCCACACTAGGGAGACACAAAATAAACACTGATCTCTTTTCTTAGATCTATGCCTTGATTTGTTTTTTTTTCTACACTTGCCCTTGGTTACCAATAGCGATATACACATTTCAATTGTTATAGCGAACAAATAAGCTAAATTAACATCCAACGGAAAGTTAAGAGAAAAGTTCGTTACTCTTTGAGTGGTTCTCGCAATCAAAAAATACGAAATACAAATAAAGTCAATAAACTTTAAGAATTTAATTATGAAAGGACTGAGAGCTTGGCCAAATTTAATATATAACATATATTATATCTATACACACATACATAAATACATACACACAATCAAATCACTATGAATTTACCAAATACTAAACTTTTATTCTTAGTATCTTCTTAATATTAAATTTCAGAGTCACGCAGCGACACCTTCAAATCATTAGAACAAAATGTGTAACTCTATTTTACTCTATGTATAGTAGCACCTCTGCCTTATTAGTCAATTAAAAAGTTGAAATAAAAACTTTTAACTTGGTCTATCTTTACGTATCGGCAGTAGTGTAGCCGACTGTATTGTCAGAAAGCCACGAGTTCGATTCACGATCAGTACAAATATGTGAATACATAAATATATATTTTATACCTATTTACATTGGTCTAGATGGTTACCAGAATTCATTGAAAAATTTGTTACTAAATTCATCCGTATTTTAGGACCCATTATACGTACACGCAATGCTTAATTTAGATCTCGTAAGCACCATGTCTGTATGTAAAAGAAAAAATATTACAGCAACAATTTACTATTTTTAAAATCCACCCGTCAAATCAAGAGATTATAGAACGATTGACTCACAAATAACTCTTAACCTTTAAATTATTTGTTTCAAACATTAAAACTAATTAATCTACACATAGATAGATATTTATAATTTCTATGACTCAACGTCAAATGTTAAAACGAATCGCATCAATTTTGCAATCACCGTAATCTTTAATCGATTACCGAGTGTAACAGGGTACAAAACGTCAGTACAATTAAATCCTTGTAAAAAAGGTTTATTACCCAACCTTCGTGACGTAAGATACAAGCCATTATAGCCAGTTGAGAAACGTGAACTGCTTTATATGTAAAAGTTGCATTTAGTTTGTTTCGCCAGTACACAACCACGGGCGAAGCCGGGCAGTCATAAAGTAATAAAAAATAGGATGAATAAATTAGCTTTCGTGAGTATAGTGCGAATATTCAACTTTTTTTTTGGTTGACAGATGAGTTATTGCGAGACGTTCTTTTTTTGAATTTTTTTTAAGTGTGCGTTGTTTACAAAAGTGGCGAATTATTATATAGTGTTGTGATGTGGACTTTTTAAAGTAATGGATTATTGAGAGGTAGGACATAGGTCTGGAAAATGTCCTCCATTTTTACGATTACGATTGCCGACAAAGTATTAAATATAATTAGAGTCTATGAGTAGGGTCTAGAGGTGCATATACTTTCCATTATTTGCTTAATATTATTATCAGTTTCCGTTGGAAAATGCAACAAAAGGCATTTATTGTTGTTACCTTCCAAAAAAAGTGTTTATGTTTTTAGAATTCTTTTAAAAAGTATTTCAATAAAATTAATCTATTACAGTTAAAAGTTTTTTTTTGAAATAATAGTTCTGGCTTGGCTAGATAAAGTAGTAGCGACATAATAAAAACAAACGATTACGCGTTATTTTTTGACGTCCGTAGCTCGAGAACAAAATTTTCCGTCATTCATGACCCGATCCGGATAAATATTATTTTATTTGGTCTATTTCTTATTAAATTCAATTCAAGTTCGAAAAAAATACAGTTAAGGCTTCTCTGTATGTGGAAAATTACAGAGAGAAGAATACAGTTGCTATAAAAAATAATATTAACGAAACATGGTTTCAAAACACAATTATTCAGAGAACTTCATTGCATTAAACAAAAGACTATCATTGTTAGCTAATGTCTATTGAAAGTTTCAAACGAGTTGTATTACGTAGTGTAATAATTACTAATTATATTAATTTCATAATTAGTTACAAGTTTGATTCAAATTGGTATTGTGACTACTCCACACTGTGATTTGATAAATAATTAACATTCCTTGTGGTGACAGATTAAGAATATAGAGCGTCACGACCCCTAATTATCCTGCAAAACCGACTAACCGAGCAAATTATTCATGACAACAGCACTGTTAAAAGAAGACATACTTGTAGCAAAGCTTCTGGCCAGTAGACCAAAACTTCCTTTCTAAGAGATTTCCATGTCCAGCGGTGGACTGTTATTAGCTTAGGAATGCCTACATAAATGTACGAAACAATATTTTACAACACAAACAGTTCTAATTTGTGTTTAACGTTAAACGATAAGATAAGAGTAAAGACAGCTGTTTTTTAAAGACATGTTGAAAGGCATTTAAAAAAATTAATGTGAATTTTGTGGATTTGTTAAATTTAGTAATATTGTATCTATTTCAGAATGTTTGCCGTCATGTAAACGATATCTTATTTTAAGTATGATTATAAATAGTATACAATATTTATGTGTATATACATGAACTATCATTAGCCCGCGGTTTAGCCGTTGTGTATGTGAGTTATCACGGTAAATAGTAGCTTATATGTTATTCTGATGTAAAAGCTATATTGCTGTAAAGTTTCATCTAAATCCGTCCAGTAGTTTTTGCTTGAAAGAGTAAGAAATATTAATACATTCTCACAACCAACTTGGGGACACACACCTGCTTCTCATTTAGTCGAATAATTTAAAACAAAAACATATCGCTTTGGTGATATGTTTAAGGTAAAATAGTTGTTTTTTTAAATTTAATGCAAAGTGTAAAAGGTGCATTGAAAAGAAATCGGTTTTGTTATAAAAGTTTTTCTTTACAAAGTGTTGCCAATACGGTAGTTGTTTTAATGTTGGAAATTCCTCCGAATTTTCAAGAGGTTAGTTCTGTCTATAGTATAGTTATTTGTGATGACAATAAGCAAGTCGATTAAACACTTGAGTGTGTATTCTGTCTAGTTCTGTCTTCATTACGGTTTTGTGTTATTTTGGCTATAACGAAGCAAAACAATTATTCACCGGCCCTAGGGTAAATACAGCTGTTAGTTGCTGCGGTAGGGGATAGGATGACAGCCTCACCGGCATGAACTTAGGGTCAGGCCGCCACGCCAGAACTAAGGGGGACAAATACTTTTTTCCCGGAATAAGGTTTAAAGGGGCACGGCGTCGGTTTGGGGAGTACCTGAAATCATATAGTCTAGGGGCAGGGTGACAGAGGCCTACTGAGAGACAGAGAACACCACATACTCCTGACTCTCGTACCCCAAGGAGCAGGATTTCGAAGGAATTTTCCGCCTCGTCAACAAAAAAAAGGGTAAATGCACCTTAATAAATTACCTCGGAGAACGTACCCATACTACGTAACCCGCGTAGGGGTCAGATGGGTCTTTAAAATCCCACTAGTTCACACAGGCGAGGGGCAAACTTACGTTTTCATCTTATAGTTAATATTTTCTACGGGAGCCTTACGTTTTTTCGAGCCTTATTCAAATATGGCTCGTAGCGTTTAGAACTTTTTATTTGCAAATAAACAATTTGAAACCATACCATAAGGTATGGGAGACGTTAGCGCTAAAAATCTGAATAAGTCAGGCACGTAGTATTGGTAGGTACGTTCCCTTATCCTGCGCAGGGTCCGGATGGCTTAATAAAAGCAGTTACCGGATCCCTTCTATTGTAGGTGCCGACTGGTTCTGATGGTCCGAATCAAACCCTAGTAGGGTGACGGTCCGTGAAGATTTTCACACATAAATATTGATAAACTTACTGCTGCAATTTTGAGGTCGGTGGTAAAAATTTAAAAAAAAAATGGTATACAAAGCATAAGTATGACCTTTTATTACCACAAGTGTATGTAGTAGCTGCTGCTGGGTAGTAGAGCTACGCTGATCTCAGCACGAGTGGGCCGGCTCGACCGGGGCAGTACTACCCTCCCTCAGAAGACAAATCTAAAGCGCCAGCATTCATGTTGTCGTGTTTCGTTGGTGAGTGTGAGACCGGAGGTCCATTGATGCAGGGGTGACAGTTATCGTGGTAAGGTGTGTAAGCCTTACATTGCCACGACGACTGTTATGCCTTTTACGTCCCGGGGTGTGAAAAAGCATCTTACAAGGCCGCCATAGTGTGGTTCACCATACTGCATTGTCAGCATTTGCAATGAGTATGGTGACCACAACTCTTGGATTCTATTCATGCTTTCTATCAGGCAGAGTAGAGTCACTTTGGCACTCTTAATATAAAAAAAAATATAGTTAATATACTCGTTGCTGCAATATTCTCTTATTACGTTCAACCTCACTGGCAATTTACGTTCTCTAATTACCTCCTCTAATAACACACGTTTGCCTTGCGTTACAAATATACCCACCAAACAAGAGATTAGAATAATAATATATTTCGATCAACTGACACACAACGTCATCTACTTCCAAACTAAGCAGACCTTGTACTGTAGGTACTATACTATACATATATACTTCTTTCTTGTAAATACATACATATTATACGTTGAAAGCACCCAAAGTCATTGAAATTGTTGAGCTAATTATATAACAAAGTAGTAGCCAAAAGACATCCACTGCTGGACATAGATCTCCCCCAAGGTTCTCCACAACAGACGGTCCCGTGCCGCCCGCGTCCAGCAGCTTCCCGCGACCTTCACTAAGTTGTCGGGCCACATTGTGGCCCCTACCAACGTTGCGTTTTCTAGTACACGGTCGCCACTCCAGAACTTTATGGCCCCATTGGCCATCGTTTCTTCGTGTAATGTGACCCATCTACTGCCACTTAAGTGCAATAAATAGATGTTACATAACGTGAACAAATTTATTCACCATAAATAGGTTATAGTGAGCCAATTTTAATACATAGACATGTTGTCGCCGAATTCTTTAGAACTTTTAAAGAGGGGCAATTCTTTCATGTATAACTATTATATATAACTCCATAAAACTTGTATTTTTTTTTAATTAAGAACAAGGCTTAATATATTATTAAAACCATCGTTATAAAATGTCATTATATTGTTATTCCTCGCTCACTTCCCTGTTTTTTGTAACAGTAATGTTAGATAAAATACAAAAAAATGATTAAAATTAACTGAATGAGTTTAAATCTGTTTAGAATTAATATTTTGTTTAATTTGTAAATGATATTTTATTCCATCTGACAAATGACAGTATTTTTTTTTCAGTTATGCCTACTACTCGTTTTTTACGAGGCAAAGGCGCAAGCACCCACGGGGCCTATAGCTGCATTCATTCGAACCAACTTGATTGGTCATCCTATTATCCATGACAGGGTATCTTGGGTCTTCGATCCTGACGTAGCTTTGAGAAGAAGAAGACAATTCATTGAATTACATGGGGATAAAGGTGAAAAGCTGATAGAGAGGTTAGGTCTTGGAATCGATGGAGATGATCAAGAGAGACTAGAGAAGCAGAGGAAGAGGGATGAAGGACACTTAGGAGGATTAAATGCTTACCTTCCTTAGTTCTTTGTTTATATGTTATTTCAGTCATAATTAAATTGTTATAAGTTATTAAGTTTTAATGCATTTGGTTTTATTTATAAGTAATATTTTTATTCTATAGGGAACAAGCGAACAGATTTGTTACCTAATGGAAAATGGTTACCGCTATCCATAGATTGGTACTCAATAGCGCGCTTTCCCACCTGTCGTTTCTTATTACAAAATCGTTTAAAGTGAGAAAAAATGTCCTCTGTTAAAAAAGAGTACTCTATCCTATCAGTAACTATTATGATGTTGACGGATTAAGAATATAGTGTCACCAACCCTATTTATCCTATGTGTGTCGTAAGAGGCGACTAAGGGTGCAAACTACGCAGGATACACCGTTGCAAAAAGAAAGTAAACTTGAACAAACCCTTTTTTTAACGTTTGGAAATCCCAACAGGGCGTCACCTAGCCGAGGTTTGCAAGGGAGTGGTGTGATTCGGACCAACTAAAACCAAGCGGTGTGTCACTCTGCGCCTAGAATGTGAGGGATCCGAAAACTGATGTTATTAAGCCATACGGAACTTGAACAAACCATATATGAACTTGTCTGGTCAGCGTGGTATAGTAGGTCAAAACCTCCTTTCGAAGGAGAGAGGCTTATGTTCAACAGATGACATCTAAAAGTTGTTGATGGAAAAAAAATAAACAATTAATAGCCATAGTGAATGCAATAGAGTAGTAGTTTAAGCGAAAACTCACGAACGTGATCCACAATTTTTTTGTGTCCGTTGCGACAGAAGGTTCCCAGTGTCGGTATTGTTTTTTTGATGTAACCGCTTAAACCACTAACTATGACAGTGTATTAATTCCAGTTAACATAATAATACTCATACAGCCTTGTAAAAAACGAAACAACATTATACCGAAAGAATTATGTATAAATTTCATAATTTCTTAGAAAGATAATTCAGTGTATAAAATGCCCAGTGAGCAAGGTTAGATCACTAATGTAGCAGCACATTACTATGCTAGTTGCATAAATAATTCCCCACTTTTATTTTATATCCAACATTTGCCTTGACCCGGTGAACGTTTATGATGATGAATTTCGATGATATATTGTCGTTGATACATTAATAGTCGGACGTTAATCATTTTGTCACAACAACAGCCTTTAATAGACCCCTCTTGGGCATAGGTTTCTTATTTAAAAAAAATTTTTGGTCTACAATACACTGGCCAGACGTAGAATGGCATACCGTGTGGTTTTAGTCGATTCTATTCCGACACACCACTCTGCTGTAAACCCCGGTGGGGCGACGGCTTAAGGGAGTTTTCACATGTTAAAAAAGAGGTTTACATTCAGTCTTTTCAGCTCAGCTCTTACGACACCCAATGAATGAATAAGGGTGTGATACTCTGTATTCTTAATCCGTCACCACACAGAAGAATTAAAATCACGAGTAACTAAAAGTTGTCAGTGTGGTGACGGATTATGAATACGGTGTGTTACCATCCCTATTTATTCTGTGAGTGTCGTAAGAAATGTTTAAGGAAGCATAAGCAGGGTAAGAGAACAGCAAAGAGGAAGAAAACGTGAAAAACAAAACCGTCTGGCCAGTGCAGCAAAAATCATCTTCCTGAGGAGAGGCCTATGTCCAGTACGAGACTATGTTTATTTTCTGTAAGAAGTAGCAGAAGCTGGAAACAGAACTTCTATAATAAGGGTTGGTCTTCGCTCATTTCATTGTCATGTTCAAGATCATGTCACATCACATCAGCAGTCTTTACAGTCCACTGTTGGACATGTCCTCTCTCTCTCTCTCTTCTCTTTGTCGGTTCTAACGATACCTAAAGGATCATGTTAGTTACAATTGATATATACTGGACTCTATTTTCCTTTTGAAAATTCATAAGAGAGCCATCCTTCAACACAAGTGTGCTAGCTCGTTCAAGGTGATACCACAACACAGAAAATCAATGTTAGAAAGTTTCTTTTTTTCTAAAACTCTTAAGAGAACCATGCTTTTCAAGTAGTTCGATCGGGGTGGTACAACAGTCTCACAGAAAATTGGTGTATAGAAGTTATTTCGTTGCGTTCCACATGAGTGCCGCTAACGGAAGCCAACCCTCCCTTTCTTTTCTTGGTGGAATAGACTGAAAGGATGGCAATGCGTTTGTGACTCTTGAGTTGCTCTTACTTTGAGGAGGTCTGTCGGTTCGTTTGGTCCATATTTTTTACAACCAGTCAGTTTTGTCTTTTTTATTACTAAACTAATGCTTAGGCTTATAATTTAGTTTCTTTATACAAGTTATTGCATTAATATAATATAATAAATCGGCTTCTGACATACAACGCCATCTAGTTTCAAACTAAGCAGAGTTTGTATTATGACAGCTAGATTGACTGATGTATGCCATATATATATTTGTAAATACATACATGTTTTACATAAAAATACCCAAACTCTGAAACAAATATTTGCAGATCGTACAAACTTTTGATCCGATCCAGTCATTGAACCGGAGACCTCAAGCACAACACTCGCATATGCTATCACTGTGCCACTACCAGCTTAGTAAACAAATACGAGAACCGAAGTCTTATATCTAGCCTGTTTTAGATTAAACCCTTTCACCGGCTGGGCTTTGCTTGTCTATGGATTCAATACACAGGTATGGTGACAATAGTTTTCACTGGACAATCGAAGTTACTCAACGAGGATTTAATTAAACTCTTGATGAGTAACTTCCATCATCCAGTAACAAGATCTGTTATCGATGTAATTATATCGACAGCAGATGTTGCATACAATACAAGTATATAGGACCAGTTGATGTCTCTGTGGCTCTAGTGGCTTCTCTCCAGTCACAAGGTAGATATACCCGTACGCAACATGGTCATTTGAGCCACTGCATTGAGTTCCGAAATCAATGATAATGTTCATCACACAAATATATGTGCTGATTAGGAATTGATACCGCGGAGCTTTAATTATATTGATAAGGGTTTATATCATTCAATATTGTGTAGTAACACCCCAGTCTTAGCAACGTCCTTTCAGTAGGACTTTAGAGGTGTTGTTTTCAGACCGAGGAGAAATGATCAGCTTTATCACTTAAATATTTGTCCAGACGTGTGACGTTTGACTTAGAAAAATCTTCTTCGTCTTCCAAGCCTATATTACTTCTAAGATTATTTTGGGTCGGCTACTAGTTCAGTAGTATTTTACAGAGCAACTGGCATCGGATCTCCGCACCGTTGAGGGCGTACTGAAATCGAAGGTTGACTAGTTGTCAGTATATTTATCTGGATGTCGTAATAGCAGCTGTTCCCGGATCCCTCCTATGTCAGGAGCAGAGTGGCACACCGTGTGGTTTTAGTCGGTCCGATTCCGACACACCACCTCGTCGTAAACCCCGGTGGAGTGACAGGCAGAGGGGGTTTCAACACGTTTAAAAAAAAAAATTGTCAGTATATTTAACGGCACTGACCTTTCAATAGCATTGCCATGATTGCCACGATAATCGGGACTTGTGGCTTAAAGTGCTTTCCGAGGAAATTAGAGTTACCTTGCATGAATTACAAAATCTATGGGTCAGTCAGATATACGTCGAGACTAAGTTTTTTCTAGAGAAAAATAACTGAACAAGGAGTTTATTCTTAGTGATTATCACTTTTATCGAATATAGTAAACAAAGATACAGTTTAGTAATAAAACAATAATAATTCAATATCTTTTCATTTATTTACCGTAAATTATTACAATGTCGATTGATATTACATAACATTGATTGAAATCTTATTTCTACAGATAATGAAACATATTCTAGGAATCATAAAAACGGTACCCTAGCTAACTATAGAGAACGATATTTGGAATACTAAATTCATAATCGATAAACAAATCGAAATAACGAATATTATTTCGAAATTCCGAGATATTTATCCGTAAGTAGAACTTATCTAAAAGCTACCTTATTTTTTATTTATCTGGTAACACTTGATACTGAAATGTAAAACGGTAGCTTTTGAAATTGGATTGTAAAAGTGGTGCCTTTATTCTGTTAGTGTGACAAGAAGTATAACTTCTGTAATGCCCGCTCCTCTGAGCTTCAATGTGTTAAGAATATAGTTTCATGAGAAAAAAGATCTTCTGTTATCTGTTTTAATAAACTAATTCAATTTAGGAATCACAAAATAGACAACAATCACATATCAAGTAGTTTCGACTGTTTACGAAAAAAACAATGTCACATACATAAAGACCGTAGTTTTAATATAGTATCCATAGATGGCGCTGTTAGCCATAGATTTCAATAGATATCAATTTCGTTTACCAAAGAAATAAAAAAATAAGTAGCAGTTATATTAACCTGTTCGCCTGCAAAGTAATAATAAAGAGTTTTGTTAATTTCATATGCACTTTAGGTTATTGTTATTGGAGTAAAGTTGGACTTATTCCAGTGCGTATTTTCCATTTGGCAGTAATTTAAAAACATTTTTTTGTTTGACATGTGTCATTTAGTATTACCTTAGAGGCAACGGGAACTATAATTATGACTGTAAAATTAAAACAATGAATAAATGCGTATCAAGAATTGCATATCCAGTAGGTCTAACAAACTAAAAAAATTTAAACACTCCAAGTTACTTTGTGACTATTCCCTTAATACTAAGATATTAATTATACAAAGATTTCTCGAAAAAAAGCGTTTTAAGGCACCTCGCATTTTTGGTTTGCATCAACAGAATGGATTATAAGACGATTAAATGTGAAACTAATTACTAAGTATTTATTAATAGGCACTTGGTGATTCATAGTTTGATTAATATTGTCAAGTATTTGAAATTGATTTGATGTCAATTAAGGTCATTTTTGCATAAGTGTACTGTGAGTACTGATATCATATTGTAAGTATTAAAGAAAAAAATCTTGTACGATCCGTTACGCTATCAATAGTTTTGCAGCTTCTATTAATCAATTATAATTAAACTATGGATCACACAAGCAACCCAATTGGGGTCTTTCATTCACACATTTCTGTATAGTTACTGTAACTTTCTATTTTATTTAAGTAGTTAATAAAAGATGATAGATTACAAGACTATAATACGTTCTTATTATTCAACTGCTACCCTCTAGTTCACTTTTATGACAGCTTTAGTATAACTATCGTTTCATAGATGGCGTTAATAACAACATAAGTTTCTACTTCAAACGTTAAGATTCATTACGAAAGACCCCACTTAAATCTAAATACGAACACCAATGAAGTATTATACTTTAATATGGCATTACATTCATAAATAATTATCCATTAAGAGATCAAAATTAAGTTCTTTTTTTGTAATAAAAATTATTAATTTCTCTTACATTTTCGTTTAATTAACATTATTTCTTTTTGCATTTTATTAAAAATTTAAGACAATGTACGAAATTTGTATTGTTTTTTTATATCTGTTTTTACAAATAAGAAATAATATAAACCTAGACAAATTATAATTTTTATTGTTTAAACACACTTCGGTACGTTTCTTCTTGGTTAGAAAGCGAGACTTCTCTTAGAAATATGTGATGTAGTCTAAATTTTGTTCTTGTATTATTTTTTACTTAAATAAACTGTTACACGAAGTAGAAAGAATTTCAGCAATATGAGTTTGTCAGTTTATTTTATAATACAAGCCATTTGTTTTATGTAGACATTTTGTGTATTAAAATTCATTTTATTTTATAAATAATAGTGTTGTACAATATTTGCTGTTATTAAATATAGGTATATTCTGAAATGTCGATTTTGAATATATAAAATTAAGACCACCAATTGTTACATTTACATATTTTGTTACTCATGTTTTCTTTTGTTTTTGTTTTGTTTATACAATAAAGAGATATAAAATAAAAAAAAAAACATACAAAATGGTTCGTGTCTGTTATTTTTAGTTTCGGCAATTGTGTGTAAGATTTTGCCTTTAATTTCAGCATGTCTCTGTCCCGTGGACGGTACAGGGAAGTGTACAGTCTACTGCCTCGTTGGTCTAGCTGTTACTGTATGCGACTGCTGACCAAGATGTCTCGGGTTTGATTCCCGGGTGTAGTAAAAAAGTGCTGTTGAGTTTTTCTGATTACAGAAATGCTTGATAACAGTCCAGAGTTTCTAAGTTGGGTTCTTAACCCATGTGCCTCGGGGGTTTCCCCGGTCGTGTCGGATTACCGGTCCTATTGGATTATGAGAGTGCACATACTACCTACCATTCTACGTAGTTGGTTGGTGGTCTGTGTTGAATTGGTTAGGAGTAGTAGGTCCAATAGGTCAATCATCAATCAACAACATCAATGCCTCTTTTATTTTTTTTTTAAATACAAATATATTTTATTAATGTATAAACTGTTAAAATCATATTGTGGTACAAATTATGTATATGTAAAAAATATATTATAGTATGATTTTTCAGCGATGCCCGAGGATTTGATGTACAGTCATGTCAAACATGAAGAGTAGTAATGTTTTTTTTAATTTATTTACTGTGGAAATATAGCTATTAAGGATTCTGTTATTTTCATAACTTCTTTCCCAAAAGTCATGGATAGACGACAACCTCTTCTAAGCGTTGCTAGGTCTTTCTATCCAACACACTAGTCTTAGGTATTGCTGGGTAGCTGGTTTCTTTATCACATCCTACTAATACTATAAACGCAAAAGTTTGTTTGGATGTTTGTTACTCTTTCATGAAAAAACTACGAGACGGATTTGGATGAAAGTTTACAGTAATATAGTTTATACACCACGATAATATATAGGCTACAATTTGTAATTATTTTATGTAATTTTGGGCGTAATATAACGATACATGTCAATTAAGTCGGAAAAAAAATCTGGCCTCTGAGAGTTATCTTGGGGCTACCTAAACCATTGAAGTTACACAAAGATGATCTACCGTAGGATTGTTTGTATGTTAAAAAAAATATTTATTTAAGACGACCTATTACGAAACTTAAAGTGGCAAACCAAATTCCACGCGGGCACTAGTATATAATACATTCAAACTTCATATATCATGCATTTTATTATGACCACTCCATGTTTTAATAATCCCCGGAATAGTACAAATATGTTTCAAGGTTTATCTCGCTCTTTTCATAACCGAAGTTGGTCGAAGTTAACCGAAGTGTGATATTGAATTCAAACGTAACGGTCATTAGTCGTGAATGTCGTAATGTCGCTTGTAGCTGAACTGTGGTCGGGCACGGCTGTCGCGGAAGACATCGTGGACCTGAAATTAAGAAAAATATACTAATTAGCGACATATATCAGATGAAATAAACAATACGCAGTGTCACCCTACTCACTCTGTGAGTGCGAACGTAAGAGATGCCTAAGAGAATAAACTAAGCAGGATCACAGCAGTGTAAAGAGAAGGAAATCTTGACATACATCCTATACCAGTGCGACCGCACCTTGATCAATCAGTTTCTTGGCACCTGATTGCTCAGGGAGCGCGTTTGATAGATGCGTCACTATTTTCTTAACGCGAATGGACTACATAGATTCTCTTTATAAACCTTCTTCTGTTCTATTTGAAAGAAATAACAGTCAAAAAGATATTTTGAATCAAACAAATGGCTGGCCAGAGAAATAACCATTCAAATTTTTTCTTAACACTCAGTACTCCGACGAAATACAAAGTAGATTAGAATTCCAAATTTAAAGTTAACATTAAAAGGCTTTTTTTAGAGTACTGTATGGCTGGTCATTTATTACACTAGGTTTAATATAACTATATACCGTTATAACAGTCGTCCATCCATCCATGTCACTTTCGAGCGTTACACAACTGAATCACATAGAATTACGGTACTAATATTCTCCCATTCCGGCCTATCAACACATGAATAAATCCGACGAAAAATCTAAAGAGCCGCTATAACGGATGCCTCTTGAGACAGATCTTAGGCTTGCGTAATGCGATGTTTAATGGAGATTAAAGTATGTTTGGGACGAGGGTCGTCACTTTTTTTTTTTGGGACGTTCGAAATTCAAATTGTCTTTAGCGCTTTAAGCTGGTATTGATAAAGGAACGGATCTCATTTGAAATTCAACTTAACTAATACACTATGAATGCTTAGTTTTTTTAAGTTCATGAAGAAATAGAGGAAGAAAAATTAATAATTATGTGTACAACCATAATAGCAATGTTTAAGTAAATGATAGTAAGTTAACAAAAATAGCCAGTAGTTTATCATTTAGTTAAAAATTCATTCAATTTTATTTTAATAGTTTCATATATTATGAAATATCAAAATTATGTCACATAAAAATAGTAGTGAATCTTTGTTTATGGTACCGCTATGAAATGATTAAACTCAAGTGAAATCTCATGTAACAAAATTGTTTAACAATTACTGTCAAACGTCTTTAGTCTTTAGTCCTCTATCGTCTTTATCAAGGAGAGTATTCTGACGAACTCTTCCAGCTGTTCCCACCTCCTCCCTTCCTCTACAGGACTACTCCGCCTTGAAAGTCACCATTTTAGAACAGAAGACATACGCTCCCGAACTAAACGGTTCGGCTCTTCCTTCCTTTGCAAATCAGTTAAAAACTAGAACTCTCTACCGGCGCACGTGTTTCTCTCCCACTATGATCCCGGGTCCTTTAAGCGGGTCATGAAATAGCCACTCTTTAGGCCGCCATACATAGTGTGGGTCACCGGTAGTCGGGTCGTATGGCGACTATTACTCTTCGATTCTATTAATGCTTTCCATCAGGCAGAGTAGAGTCACTTTGGTAGACTTACACAAGCAAAAATAAACTTTTTTTTTGTACTTACAATTATAATAATAACAATAACACGTTATTTTATGATTGTTAATTTAATACCACAAAAAAACTAACAATTTAGTTGCTAACACACACTATTAATTACAATCATACACTAGACAACCCTAACCTGTACTTAAAATAATACAAATGTCCACGAAAAATTCGTACACTTCTCACATTTTATTGTACCCTAGTACTCCAGTTGCGCTTAAATGTCCAAATATATATCATTTGATTTATTAACTCAAGTTTGTGACATATGAAATAGTGTTATAATAACTCCTTAGTACCCTACTGACCTGGTATGTGGCTATCTAATTGTTGCATCGGTAATAATATCTTTAGAAGAAATGGGTTATGGTAGTCGAAAGCGCAAGACTTTAAATAGACTTTAGATATTTTTTAAAAAAAAAAAAAAAAAAAAAAAAGAAGAAAAAAAAAAATCTAAAGATCTATATATGTCATATATGGCAATATTACTTCAAAGAGAAGGAAAACTTTAAACGAACTCTATACCAACCTGTCAAGCGTGGTATAGCAGGCCAAAACCTCCTTTTTTATTTATAAAGAGAATGCCAAAGTGACTCTACTCTGCCTGATGGAAAGCATGAATAGAATCCAAAGACTTGTGGTCACCACACTCATTGCAAATGCAGACAATGCAGTGTGGTGACCCATACTATGGCGGCCTAGTGAGATGCTTTTTCACGCCACGCTTGAAGACGTAAAAGGCATGGCAGTCATCGTGGCAGTGTAAGCCTCACATACTCGTAATTATCACGATAACTGTCACCCCTGCATTAATAGGTCTCCGGTCTCACACTCACCAACGAAACACGACAACACGGATGCTGGTGCTTTAGGTTGGTCTTCTGTGGGAGGGTAGTACTGCCCCTGTCGAGCCGGCCCGTTCGTACTGAAATCAGCGTGGCTCTACTACCTTAAAAAGGAAAGACCTAAGTCCAGCAGTGGACTGCTAAATACTGTTGATGATGATGATCTTGGGATAATGACAGTGTCACCGTAAGTCCTTCAAAGAATATCCATTTTTCGAAAACATTTAAGATATTTTAGACATCGCTTCAAATGTTCAACTAAAGTAATTTATAACATTTGCTTGAGTTATACTCAATACTCAAAAGTTGCAAGAAAATGCCTGTAATAATAATATCTTAAGACATCTCACACACGCCCGTGGCCGTTTGATCCCAAACTGTAGTCTGTACCATAGACACCAGACTGCTGATAAACGAAATTATGGCATTCAGTACACCTTATGCAATGTCTTTGCAGAAAGTTTAAATAAATAACTAAATAAATGTTCGACGCCTACGCAAGATAAAAACTTATTCTAGATCCACGTCTTGTCTCGTTTCAGGTTGTTGGATGCTTAAATGTTTGAATATCCCCCGCGGCATGAAAACTTTTTGCTGTATGTTTATTGAAGTGTTGTGTTCTTAAACTATTTAAAAAATAGAAGTTTATAAATTCCATTGTCTTACTACTAAATATTACTATTTTTTTCAATTCCCTTGGATACCACCCCTTAGTGGTTATGTCAGATTCGAACCAACGGAAAACCGTACGCCCATTACGCAGTAGTACTCCGTGCTAAGTTCACGTCTCTGTGCTACCCACGCCGGACATTCTACCAGCGTGTGGAGCACTGTGTCCACGGTCCGGCCATCGCAGTGGTGGCACTTGGCTCCCTGTGGATCAGACACAGGTGATCTGAAGCATCCTTTTGATCACCTGCGCCAGCCCGTATGAGAGGGTCCCGTGATGCCACTAGACTTAATGCTAAATAACGGGTCTTTTTACTTCTAGGATGGAAGTGAAAACTTTGAACTTGAAACAAGCGGTTTTTATTTTTGGATATTCAAATTAATTGCTTGATGTTAAATTTAAATTAGTTGACCTGTGTTGTGTGTGCTGCTGCGCGCGCATCAGTGAGTACATATGTTTATTTATTCACAGTTGGCTCAAACGTTAACACGTCCCGTGCCTATGTCGATGACGCCTTACATGACTTTACTTCCCATCCAAATCTGCTTATAGAATTTTTTACTTCAACAAATCTAAAAAGATACTATATCTCCGTTATTTATGAACCGATCGATATTTTTTTTTACTAAAATTATTTTTCTTTTTTCTTATGGGGAGTATACTACCCCGTAAAGAGAAGTTTTTGTGATAACGGATTAAGAATACGTAGTGTTACCACCCCTATTCATCCCGTAGGTTTCGTATGCAATGACTAAGGGAAGAAAAATATCACTACAAAGGAAAGGAAAACTTGAAACGAACCCTATTCCAACTCATCTGGTCAACGTGGCATAGTAGGCCAAAACCTCCTTGTTAAAGACAGGCCTATGTCCAGCAGTGGACTGTTAAAAGATGAATATTTAAGGAATACAATAGTTTATTACAAATTCTTCATAACGTTGGTACATTGAAATCAGTAATTTCTTGTTACATAAAAGAAAACTATTGATATATTTCTTTACCAGGACAAAAACATAAAGAAACCTTCCATACTTTTAAATATTCAATTTTCTATTCATACGTAATATAAATAATTCAATAGGCTTGCAGTTACACCTGCCTCAATTTAATACTAATGGCATAGAAAGGACGTATGTGCATTGAACTTTAATGGTTTTTGCGTCCTTTCTTGTTGGCGTTAAGTGAATCCTTCGAGTTAAGCATTCAAAGGTTTTGCTCTGTTAAGGTTGGTTTACATTTTGCTGTGTGTAAAAAATATATAACTATAAAGTTATTGATGTTACCTTATTTATAGTACTTGAATATGTAACTTAAGATTCAATAGTACGACTTCGTTCTTTGAATATCTCTTCTCTTTATAGTTGAGCTCAAAGTAACATTACTCTTCGAAAAGCAACGGAGCAAATGGTTTTAATTTAATTCATCATGATGCCATTTTTTGATGTTGATGCCGTTGTTCGTAAGCTGACGGAGTGCTGCCACACTGACAAACAACTTGCAAGAGCACAAAGACAGATCCGTCTGGCCAGGGTGCTATAGTAGGCCAAAACCAACTACACTAATTAAAGTCGTTGATGATATTAATAATTCAGTGATACTTTTCAATATTTAATTATTTAAAGTTAACAAGTTAACTGCCTCGTTGGTCTAGCGGTTAGCATATGCCACTGACGACTTGATCCTCTCGACCAAGATCTCTTGATCTTGGGTTCGATTTCCGGGTCGGGAATTATAGAAATGCCTAATAACAGCCCGGAGTTTACAAGTTGAGGTCTTAACCCCGTGTCTCGGAGAGCACGTAAGGCCGTTGGTTCTGCGCCTGATTTCTCCTCAGTCGCGTTGGGGAGCAGCCCCATCAGGTTTTGAGAGTGAGGAAATAGAGAGTGCATCTGTGTTTGCGCACATATTTGTGAACTATAAGATGTCTAGTGTAATTGGCCTGGCCTCCTTTGAGACTGACCACGGTGGTCGAAATCGGCTAGGAAAGCGTCTTCATTATTATCATTTAAAGTTAACTGCTTTGATTTAATAGGTAGTAGAGCCACGCTGATTTCAGCACGAGTTGGCCGGCTTGACCAACCTAAAACGCCAGCATCCGTGTTGTCGTGTTTCGTCGGTGTGAGACCGGAGGCCCATTGATGCAGAGGTGACAGTTATCGTGGTAACTGTGTAAGCCTTACACTGTCACGATGATTGTCATGCCTTTTACGTCCCTAAGTGGGGTGTGAAAAAACATCTCACAAGGCCGCCAAAGCGTGGATCACCATACTGCATTGTCTGCATTTGCAATGGATATGGTGACCACAACTCTTGCATTCTATTCATGCTTTCCATAATGCAGAGTAGAGTCACTTTGGCAGGCTCTTAATATAGAAAAAAAATGCATTAAAGCCGTAATAATTTAAGTGGCCACCTCCCCGCTTCCTACTGCGTTGAGTGTTATGAGTTTGATACCCATATGGAATAACTTGGTGCGATTAACAAATCATTTTACTGAGTGTGGGTGTTCTGTGTTTCCTGTATATGTGTATCCTGTGACACACATCTACCCAGTGCGGGAGGTAAAAAAAAATCTTGAAATGATTGACATGTCCAGTCTACATATTCTAAGTACCTACTTAATAACAGAAAAAAAACGTATGTGCGTCACAACTGGTAATAGATTTTATAATTAATTGCTGACATGATGTTCAGGGGCTCAGATCGGTATTTGTTGATGGTCAGGTCATAGACCTTCAGGCTTGTGTGAGTCACTACTACCATTTAATACTGTTCTGATAAACATCTAAATATAAATATGTCTATATAATAATGTGGTCTTTTTAAAGGTCTTTGTAGGTATTAAGTGCAGGTGGATTTATTTATAAGAAATAAAAACAAAAACGATTCATTTGTTTCGAACGCGTACAAATGTGATTAAAGGACTATGGTAGGTATGTATGGGACTTTGCATCGCCTTAAATATCTAATGGAAGGGACTATTTTTCTATTCAGACAATAATATTTTGAACTTCTAGATTTTTAGAAATTTTGCGCATAAAGTTATTTTAGTGTATAGTTTACAATGTAAAACATAGACTGTACTTAAGTCAACAGACATGACAACTGGCTAACATCGCTTATACAAATGAGTTGTCATTGACGTCAACAAGATGGCGTCGTACCATATTTTTTTTAATCAAATCATTTGTTTACGACTTTCTTAATCCGTTAACAAAATGTTGCTCTGCTGCTAAATACACGAGTAAACTGGTCGACTAGTTGAAGTTATTCAAATTTTATCAGAAAGATAGTTGTGGCGACTTCCACATTTAGCACAAACAAAAATACACAATAGCGTCATCTAGCGAAGATACATCGAACTACGAATGATAATAATGAGCTGCGGAGCAACTACTAATCCTCTATCGTGAAATAGAGATTTGCATGGCAAATTAGCATATATACAACATCCCAACATCAACCGTTGGGCCGTGGCCCGCCAGGCATGATCACCTCGCCTGGTTGGAAGATCCTCCCTTTGTGTCGGAGGGACATAACCCTCGTCCCTCCACACAGTAACTTAAAATGTAAAATTGACACTAAAAAGAACACGTGTATGTGTAAATCGCCTCTAACTTACAGGTATTTACATAATTCAAGATTTATTTATAGAGCAGACATTGAGTAAGTGGAGATAAGTACAGAAACTAAATATATCGTGTCTGCTTGGTCTCAGGGATGATCAGTCTATATGGTTGCCGATATCCTCTTCTGAGGGCCTTAACTTTTCCTATTACTATATCTTTTTATCTTATGATGATGATGTTTACCTAACTAATTACGGCCACGGTGGTCAGTCTCAACGGAGACCAACCAACTACACAGAAGATATTATAGTGCACACGTATGTGCGCAGACTCAGGTGCACTCTCTGTTCCCTCACTCTCATAATCCGATGGGACGGTCATCCGACACGACCGGGAAAAGATCAGGTACTGGACTGGTTAAGACGCCAATTTCCAAGACTCCAGGTTGTTATGAAGTATTTCTATTATAGGCAAAAGTCAATTACACTTTTTGACCCGATCCGGGGAATGGAACCCAAGAGCTCTTGATCGACAATCACATACGATAACCACTAGACCAACGAGGCAGCCGTATAGTTTTATTTTATATATAGTAGCTATGTGTAGCACGATTGGCCTAGTTGTCGTCACGCTGCTCTCTACTGCGCTGAGTGTTGTCGGTTCAAACCCCACGTGGGACAACACTTTGTGTGATCCACGAACTGTTGTTCTAAGTCTGGATGTTCTTTATGTCTATTTCTTGAATGTTTGTAAAGTTCCCCGCGAAACAGGATTTAAACATAATGTGGCCGTTGCGTTTTTTTTTAAAAAAGAAATGTTGTAATATCAGAAGCTACAGGTTTGAATTAACAAATCCTTTTAGTGTAAGATGGTCCACTTATTGGAGGAGGTTGTAGCCAACACGACATCACACTGTCACTTAGAGTGGCTGAGTATCATTGAAAAATGTTACAAAAACAGTGAATATTAATCCTCTTGAGAGACGCAGGCTTAATTAAAGAGCTTATCATACTTTTTGTTCAGAGTGAGGTCCACCACCTCTGTCAAGACTGCTCACTACTAGACGAGCAGGCTAATCAAAATTAGTTTAAAAAAGAAAAAGTTTAAAAATTATAACAATAGTTTCCTTATTCATTAAAATTGATTCAGTAGTTTAGACGCTACGGTGGAACATACAAACATACATAGACTGAAAAATTGTTACTCTTCTTTTAGGTTTCACCGTAATCGGGTTAAAAAACATGAGTTTTTTTTTAATGAATCACTTTACTGCCTTAGGTGTGTCGCATGATTTATTTTAACCACAGACAACTTATTCTATGTCCACCATAAACAACATTAAATTACAACATAATTTAAAAACCCTATGCAAAGACAATTTCATTATATTTGTTTGCAAAATGACCGCCATAGGTGCGGCGTTTCGTGTTGAAATAGGGCGCAGCCCCACACCTCCGGGCGTGGTTCAATTAGCAGAATTATCGCGACGTACAAAGTGGGAGTAGGCAGGGAATAATAGACCTTGAACTTGAATATGGAATTATGGCCATTATGGTAATGGAGGAAAAACGTTCCATTTTTGCGCAGTAATATTATTGTTTACTTTTTTTAACGATTTGCTGGGAAAATGAGCAGACGAGTCAGCTTGAGGAATGTAGTCACATTCCATTCAAGGGCAATTAATGTCTGACTACGGACGGTAGTTACCCACACCTATGGACACTTAAATAGATGGAGGGCGGGAGGTCGGAGGTTAGTTAGAAGAAAGTAGTTCAGTAATTTCAATCCGTGAAAAACAACGAAAGGATAACTTAACAGTCCCTTTTTGTGAGGCTATGGTGACACGTTTTTTTTTTCGTGTGGAAACCCCCTCGGCCTGTCACTCCACCGGGGTTTACGACGAGGTGGTGTGTCGGAATCCGACCGACTAAAACCACACGGTGTGCCACTCTGCGCCTGACATAGGAGGGATCCGGGAACAGCTGTTATTACGACATCCAGATCCCATTAGCGCCTGCTCCCTAACGCGGGCACCATCTGCGGATAAACTCTCCATTTAGGCGACGTACGCCACACGCAGACGTCGCCTCCTCAAGGCTATGGTGACACTTAGGTCAAGCAGACCTATCTGTATCGTAGCATGGCTCTCCCATAGTTTAATTTGGCTCCGTCCACTAGGATCCCTGGCTTAAATCACCTGAAGGATCTATTTGGTCTTTGTATACCTCAATTGTCCAACCCTGTTAGGCTACTTGTATAAAGTCAAAACTAAAATATGAATATTTTAAGAGATTTTGGTTTAGAATACTTCTAAATTAATGTTCTTAGGAACCAGAATGGATGAAAAATTTCAAAGAGATGTCCTCAAGGATTGGTGTGGACAAAATCCAAATACATTGCCTAAGGGATTTAAGCACAGTATTCTATTGAACGGAGCCCTAAACTTATTTTAAGGATACTCCATTACAATATTAACATGTAAAATATTGCGTGTATAATATAATATACATATCTATTATTAAGGAAGCTTCAATGTAGAGTATTCGACTCTAGCGTCAGGGATCATAACTTCGATTCCCACTCAGTCTACTAATGCATGCATGAGATATGAAATTAATTTATAAAAGGCATGAAATGTGTAGTCTGTATAATTATATGTCAGGGATCATGAAATTGATTTTCTCTCAATACACCTATCGATAGATGGTACAATTCAACCTATCGCCGTCCACTGCTGAACGACGGTCTCCCTCAAAGAACGCCCGGTGTTGGGCAATTCACATCCATCCGCTGCCAGTCACCTTCTTCAAGTCGTCGGTCCATCGTGCCGCAGGGCGGTCTACGCTACGTTTGCCCACATGTGGTATTCACTCTAGTACACTTCGGCTCCAGCGACCATCGGTTCGTCTGGAGACATGGCCGGCCCACTTCCATTTCAGCATACTGATTCTCAATACGCTGTCAGTTATGGATGTAGTATCCATGAATGTGCGAGAAGAAGAGGTCTTGGGTTCGTGACACAAAATTATTATAAAGTTTTTCTATTTTTAGAAATGATTAATAATAGCCTAAAACATGGAAGTTGGGGTCTTAACCCTCGAGCCTCTGAGATCACGTAAAGCCGTCGGTCCAGCACCTGATCTCTTCCTGATCTTGTCGGATAGCCGTCTCATCAGATTGTAAGAGTGAAGAAACAGAGAGTGCATCTCTTTTTGTGCACACTCTTATGCACTGTAAAATCTTCTGCGAAGTTCGCTGGTTGTCATTAAGACTGGCCGCCGTGGCTGAAATCGGCTAGGGGAACATTATGTGTTCTAGTACAACCTGTTCCAATTATATAGTATTATTTTAAACTGCCTCAGTGGCGCAGTGCTGTGCTTGAGGTCTGGGGTTCGATTCCCGGGTTGGACCAAATGTTTGTATGATCTGCAAATGTTTGCTTCGAAGTTTGGGTGTTTTCTATATATAATACGTATGTATTTACCAAAAAAAAATTATATAAGTATTCTAGCAGCCAGTCTAGTTATCATAGCACAAGTTCTGCTTAGTTTGAAACTAGATGACGTGTGTCAAATGTCCGAAATTTTTATTATATTATTATTATAATGTAAACTATGTCCAAAAAATGTTAGTACTATTTGGTAATCGCGACATCCACCATCTATTTTGTTACGTATTATAACTGTTTCCAGTGTGAACTAGATTCACAGTCTTTCTAAAGCCTAATTCCTTTTCGACAACACTTAATCATATGCTATTCAAGCAATCATGTTACTACAGGTCAGCAACATTAAAAAAACACTATCTAGATAACACCTAATAGCATTATATTACAATTAAAACTGTTAATAGCTTATCAAGATTTCTATAGATTTTATTGGTTGAAATAATGTAAGGCTGCGTTCTCACTGCTTAGAGATTCATCAACAGTCTTTAATAGTCCGCAGATGTACGTATACTTCTTTATAGAAAGGAGGTTTAAATCTAAAATAACACGCTGGCAAGACTGGTAGATACAGGCTTTTGTTAAGTTTTTCTTCTTCTTGGAGTGTAATTTGCTCCCTCGATCGGCTCTTACGATGTTCACGGGATGAATACGGATTGTGACACTGCACATTCTTACCATAATCTGTCACCGCACTGACAGTCTAGACATTGACGGTATAGAATGATTCTAAATTTTTTACTGACTTTACAATCTTCAAACAATATTAAATTGTGTACACAATAAAGTGAATCCGACATCAATCAAACAATTTTCGCTAATGTAGATCGTGCATGATTGAACAGGTTACACCTTGTGCTCGACGCGTAGGTATTGTTTCAATTCTGATTGCTTAGTTTGAATTTGACTACGTGTGATAACGGTGCAGTTTAGCGTTTATTCATTGTGTATTACTTATACGTACCTAGTAATGTCGTCACAAGCCCAGAAGACAACAACATATAGAATCTTATCATTTGTCCGTAATTTGTTGGATTACAAGGTACTCTTTTGTAAAAAAATCCGGGCTATAGGGGGTCTTAGGCAGTGTTCTATAATCCGACAAATTCGATAGTCCGACACTGCCCTGCAAAACGTTCGTCGAATTACTGGGGCTCCACTGTACTTAATGTCCATGTTACCAAGTTAGGTTATGATCACGTGTCACGGAAGGTGCCCGCTCTCAAATTACTGTGTACGTTTTACATTTTTTTTAAAAGAACTCACGCACTCTTTGTAACCCGTACTTTATACACACACATGAAACGAACACAAAGAACACCCAGACTCAGAACATCAGTTCATGAATCACAAAAAGTGTTGTCCCATGTGAGGTTTTAACTCACAATTCTTCCCGCAGTCAAATATAGACTTTAATTACTGTGTACACGATTTATCATCGTTTGAAGATTGTAAAATCAGTTCTAATGCGAGCCGTTCGGTAGAAATCATTCAAAACCCGCCGTCTCTTAAGCAGAAGACGTTGCCTAATATCTAATTTCCAAGACCAGTAGTTAATATGAGAGGCAAGGCATAACGGGATGCGTTAATCAACTATGGATGTTTTGGAAGTAAATAATTCTGATGACACTGAATAAAAGATTTGGTTTATGTAACTATTGGATGAGCCTGTAGATCTAGTGGTTAGAAAACCGAACTGCTTGGCCAGAGATCGTGGACAAATAAAAATGTTATGAGTATGATTATTTGCTCTGTGTCTGGGTGTAATTTACTTATTGTGGTATTTAAAATTGTATAGTATAGGTGTGTTTATCAGCAGACTGGTAACTATAGTACAGGTTCAGCATTCAGTCCCGTGTCTGATCTCTCCCCGACTGTGTCAGATTATGAGAGTGAGATAACAGAGAGTGCACTTGTGTTTGCGCACACACTTGTGCACTATATTTCTTATAATAATATTGCACCTTTTGTTCCGTCACTCTCGCAATCCGATAGGACGGTTATCCGACACAATAGGGGAGAGTTTAGGCTCATTAACGACGGCTTTTACGTGCTTACCGAAGCACGGGGGTTAAAACCCAAACTTCCAAACTCTAGACTGTCATTAACTATTTCTTTAACCAGAAAAACTCAATAAAACTCTTTGACCCGACCTGGGAATTAAACCGTCTTGATCAATAGTCGCTTACGTTAACCGCTTAACCGTCGAGGCAGATGGTATACAGCCTTCTTCGAACAATAGAATATACAAGACCGATCCAAGAAGATCCAAGGCGATCCAAATAATTTTTCATTCGAAGTAGTAGTTTTTAAGATTAGCACGTTCAACCAAGCAATCTTTCCAAATTCATGATTTAAAAGTAAATTATATGACGTCAAAACTCATTTCCCCATAAAGTACCATTTTAATGTTTAATAAAGTACACCTGATATATTATTGTACCTTTATAGTATAATACCGTTTCCTTGTAATAGTTCTGACACTCATTCTAGCTTATGATGACGTTTACTGGTATTTTAATCTGAATAAAATCATATCTATTTGCCATTTTACTAGCGTTCCTTATTACAAGCATCGTAATATTCACTCCTAGAAGATTAGAATTTAAATAAGAACCTCAGTAATTAGTTTGTTACGGTAAAATAAAGCGATAGCATCTGTGCTATCGTGTTTCGTTGGTAAGTGCGAGACCGGAGGCCAATTCATGCAGAAATGACAGTGGTCATGGTAAGAGTGTGAGCCTTACACTGCAACGGTGACTGTCATGCTTTTTACGTTCTCAAGCGGGGCGTGAAAAAGCATCTCACTAGGCCGCCATAGTGTCGGTCACCATACTGTATTGCCTGCATTCGCAATGAGTCTCCATCACTCTGGGATTCTATTCACACCTTCCATCAGGCAGTGTAGAGTCACTTTGGCAGGCTTTTAAGATAGAAAAAAAAATTAGCAGAACTTTAAGCGAAAAAAGCCAAGGTGTTGTATTCTATATATAAATTGTCGAGTTTCTAAAAGGTCACTTAAAGTAACAATCTTGTATTAAAGGCTACTTGTTATTTACAAGACTCAACTAAAAAAAAATTTCAATATCGATGAATATTTAAATCAACTGGACAGTAGATTGTTTTGCCTTTTTTGCCTATTCTTTTTATAGTACAAAATATATTTCAACGCCATCTAACGAAGACACATCGAATTGCGGAGTAACTCATAAACCTACATCGTGCATTGAAAATTCTCGCATCAATTAGGATACTACGATACGAATCAAAACATTGCCTAAAACGTGACATGCAATGAAACCCGTGACTTCTGGCTTAACAAAATAGATCACTGACCGTGGTCCGTCCATAGATCCGACCTAGATCTAATGCTGGCCAGTATCGAAGAGAGTTGTTTTTGAAAAAAGCAATAGTTTGTTCAATTTCTGTAGAATTGACTGACTTGACTACATAGATGGCGTTGCGGTTTAAGCTGTCGCCGTACTACTTTCCACTGCACTGAGTGTTCTGAGTTCAAATCCATTATGTGTGTTCTAGAAATTATTGTTCTGAGTCTTGGTTTCTTTGTGTATGTAAAGTCCCCCGCGATATTGGATGTATTCCAAATGTTTCTTTAGAAATAAAAAAACTTGACGTAAGAAAAAATGCATGAAAAAAATTGTTATATAAGGAAAATATTAATTACGATTAAGATAAATAAACGTAACTGAAGAATTCCAATTATTTTATTGCGTTGGTAAACAGGTATGTTGGCTTATGGGGCACCTTTGGGGTAAAAAGTACAGTTGGCCTTTTAAGAATTACAAAACGCAATAGAATTCAAACTGCACATTTTCATTTTCACAATTTATAGGAAACCTGTTGGTGGCATATCACGACGTGGCTTTCGACACACTTCGGTGCATCCGAACATTGCTTACACATTTGCTATTTATTATACAAATAGAATGTGTAGTTTCAACTTCTAATTACATTAGAATATGTAGTTAAATGCCAATGTTGCTGAATACCTACCTATAACCTATAGCTAATTTATAAGTAGACGGTATAGCTACCATTTAGCTATAAATATACTATCATATACTACCAGTAGAGCCACACTGATTTCAGCACGAAGGGCCGGCTCGATCGGGCCACTACTACTCTCTCACAGAAGACCAACCTAAAGTGACAGCATCTGTATCCTTGTCTTTCTTTGGTGAGTGTAGACCGTAGGGCCATTGATGTAGGGGTGACAGTTATCGTGGTAAGTGTGTTAGCCTACCGTGTCACGATGACTTTCATGCCTTTCACGTCTCCAAGTACGGTGTGAAAAAGCATCTTGTTAGTCGTAATTAAGTTAGTCGTAATAACAGCTGGTCCCGGATCCCTCCTAGCCCAGGCGCAGAGTGGTTTGGTTTTCATCGTGTGGTTCTAGTCAGTCCGATTCCGACACACCACCCCGCCATAAACCCCGGTGGGGTGAGGACCCGAGGAGGTTTCCACACGTTGGAAAAAAAAGGCTGCCATAGTGTGGGTCACCATACTGCATTGTCTGCATTTGCAATAAGTATGGTGACCAGAACTCTTGTTCTCCATTCATACTTCTATTCATGCTTTCCATCATGCAGAGTAGTCACTTCGGCAGGTTCCTAAAATAAAAAATACTAAAAAAGATGTTGTGTGTTGCTTGTTCTAGGATTTATGGTTGTTCTAGAGTTTTATTATGCCTTGCGTCTAGCCACCGTGGGAGTTTCTCTGGTGGTGAGGCGTATTGAGGCGCTGGGTTTACGGGTGGCCCTGGACAAGACGGAGGCCCTTTTGTTCCATGGGCCCCGTCGTGGTCCGCCCTCTGGCGCCTCCATTGTAGTCAATTCGGTCCTCGTGCCGGTTCAGGCCCAGATGAAGTATCTGGGCCTGATCCTTGACGGCAGGTGGCTCTTCGACGAGCACTTCCGACAGCTTTCTCCAAAGCTGGTCGGCGCTGCTGCTGCCCTTGGGCGACTTTTGCCCAATTTGGGTGGAGCCAGCGTCGCGACGAGACGGCTATACACGGGGGTTGTCCGGTCAATGGCACTGTATGGTGCACCGGTGTGGGCGGCGGCTCTGACCGTCCACAATAGGGCTCGTCTCTGGCGTCCTCAAAGGATATTGGCGGTTAGAGCCATACGCGGTTACCGCACTGTATCGACGGAGGCGGCGTGCGCCTTAGCCGGAACTCCCCCGTGGGATTTGGAGGCGGAAGTGCTCGCCGAAGTTTATCGGCGAACGGCAGACTTCCGGGTGGGTACCGGCATTCGGCCCCCACCCGAAGAGATACGCGAGTGGCGAGAGGCCGCTCGTCGAGCCACGATGGTTCGTTGGTCGTCCCGGCTGGAGGCTCCACGTGCTGGCTTTGCCGCCGTAGAGGCTCTCCAGCCGGTCATCGCCGAGTGGGCAGGGCGGCAGCACGGGACCCTTTCCTTCCGACTGACGCAGATTCTTTCCGGGCACGGTTGCTTCGGGAAGTATCTGCACTCGGTCGCCAGGAGGGAATTGAGTCCCGCCTGTCACCACTGCGACTGCAGTGAGGACTCGGCTCAGCACACGCTGGCGGTTTGTTCCGCCTGGGCGGCGCAGCGTGGGGTCCTCACTGCAGTTATTGGAGGAGATCTCTCGCTACCGGCCGTCATACGCTCCATGGTCGGTAGCGACAGTTGTTTTACCGCGGTCGCAACCTTCTGCGAAGACGTAATTTCGCGGAAGGAGGCGGCGGAGAAGGCCCGGGAGGACAACCTCCACTCGGACCCAATTCGCCGCCGGGGAACCGGGCGGCGGAGGCGCGCGTACCAGCGCCTCATGCCGCCTTGAGTGTGGCCGCGGGTGGACGGGACGGGTTTTCCCCTCCATCCGCTATAATGGCCAGCCGCGAGGAGGCGACGTCCGCGTGTGCCGTACGTCGCCTAAAAGGAGAGTTTATACGCAGATGGTGCCCACGGTAGCGGGCAGGCGCTAGGAGGGATCTGGATGTCGTAATAACAGCTGTTCCCGGATCCCTCCTATGTCAGGCGCAGAGTGGCACACCGTGTGGTTTTAGTCGGTCCGATTCCGACACACCACCCCGCCGTAAACCCCGGTGGGGTGACGGCCCGAGGGGGTTTCCACACGTTAAAAAAAAAAAAAAAAAAAAGAGTTTTATTATGCCTTAGGATTTTTTTTTATTGTAAAGTGATCAGCAATACTATTGAGTCGTCTATATAACATTATTTATGATTAATCATTTGGATTAAACTGCCAATAATGAACTTTACGAACATAAATTTTCCAAGTTCTCTTTTTGATTACACGTTGATAGGGATGTAAGCCGTAAATTACTCTTTTTAATGATTATACATTAAGAAATAACATCTTAGAGTGTTCGTGTTTAAAATGTTTTGCTGATTAAAGTTGTAGCTCAATGTTCTTTTATGGATCATATTAATTCAAAAACAAGTTTCGTAATAATATTAACGTATGAAGACAGTAATTTTTCAAAAAAACAGCTATCGTGTGTCGCGGGGGACTTTACAAACATCATGAAACGGACACAAAGAACACCCAGTTTTAGAACATTAATTTGTGAACCCACATCACACAGCACACATTCACAATTTCTACCCCATCCATTATCAGTGATGATATACTCTTAGCCAATTGCAGCCATGGCCGCCAGTCTCAATGGAGACCAGCCAATTACACATCAGATATTATAGTGCACAAACGCAGGTGCACTCTCTGTTCCCTCACTCTCACAATCCGATGAGACTGTTATCCGATAAGACTACGGAGAGATCAGGTGCAGGGTAGACGTGCTCTTCGTAGCACGGGGGCTACGACCCCAACTTGAAAACTTCACGTTTTTGTTAAGCATTTCTATAATCAGAAAAACTCGATAATACTTTTCTGGCCTGACCAGGGAACTGAACCCGAGACCTCTTGATCGACTGTCGTATACGATGACTGCTAGGCTAATGACGCAGTGATTATTATCAGCATTGCAACTTAAAAAATATGATATCACAATATTTTGTGATATTATATTCTTTAAATTCAATAAAAGTACATCTAGGTAAGAGATTAGGCATGTAAATCCATCTTAGCATTCTTAAACACACAAATAATGTGTACAGGATGTATTTAAAATTAGACATTAGCTTTAAAAACTTATAGTACTGGTTTTTGGGCATACAGTTTCAAAAAAAGTTTAACACATAGTTCTATTCAGATATAGCTGTAACTACCTTACAAGTCAAACGTAAATAATAGAATGTAAGAAATATAAACCACGCTATATACAAAAGGATTCATAGTTAAATAAATTATTACAGTTAATTTTACGTCCTCAAGCGGGACCTGAAACAGCATCTCACTAGGCCGCCATAGTGTGGGTCACCATACTGCATTGGCTGCATTCGCAATTTGTATGGTTACAACTCTTTAATAAGGTAGAATCTTAAAAAAATCAGTTCAAGTCTAAACACTTTAGGGCAAATACGTAATATACTACATAAGGGGGTATAATGATAAATAATCGCAGGTTCATGAAGAAAAAAAATAATAAATATAAAATACTACTCACCACAATTAGAGATACAACGTCGGCACCCTCTTTTGAGCTCCCAAAGACAATTTGTTACCAATCTTCTTGTAGCTTTCATTTTTTATCCTAGCTTTTGGTTTATCTGGATCTGGACATCCTTTCAGCTCCCAGACCAGATTCGTCAACGATTTAGGTCGACTCAATTTTCTGGACCTTTTCTCCGGCAATTTCGGTCCATTACCGGAGTCTCCTGATGTCCTTCCACCAGAATGACTGGAGTCCAATGTTCCATCCAGCTCCATGGCTTGGTGGATATTCGACAAACTCTTATACCTTATATTGAAGATGGGTGAATCTCCTTTGATCGGTCTTAATGGACTAGCTACTGGACTAGGTGCCTCTTTAGTCGGCGACGTACTCTTTTGACGAAATACCATTCTATTCTTATTATTGTTTACACTATTTTTAATGTATAGTTTGGGAAGATTCGGCGCTGGAGCGATTGAGCACTTTTCTTTATAGACAGTGACTGGAGTTTCTTTGACAGGAATTATTGCCCTTCTAGTTCGTTTCTCTGCCTTTTGAACGTTCAATGGCTTCTTAGTGGGAATCGTTTCAATAGGTGGTGGTTCTGGCTTTATTTCTGTAATCAACGGCATATGGATGGGTGTAGCTGCTGGTGAAGATGGAGCTGACTCGTGTCTTGGTGTAGGCTCATTTGAGTATGATGCTTTGATATTTTTAGGAAGAGGAGCAAATCCCCTAACATAATCATATATTTGATCAATCTCGTCATATTCATCAGGGATACTGTTTTCGTCTCTATGGCTACTGTAAATATGAGTATGGCGAGATACATGCTTGTGATGTTGATTAGCAGTGTCAGATGACGCACTTCGTCGTAGAAAGTAACCAGTTTTGACTAATGGTGGTGCATGTAAAGGACCATTTAAAAGTCTCTTCGGGTCGCCCAGCTTTCCATCTAATACGTGTATTCTATCAACTACATCTACTAGCAAACGATTGCACTTTTCCACTAATCTAGAGAATTCCATGAAATTTTTGATCTGCTCCTCATTTTTACATCTCTGCATTTTGAGAGGTGCAGCCAAAGGTAAAGCTATCAAGGCATTACCTTCTTTCTGGAGAGGTAAAGCAAATACGTGATCTTCTTCAAACATGGAAATAAGTCTGAGTTCAGCTACGAAATGGCTTGCGCTTTTGAGGCCTCTCGGTGGTGTCCCATGGACTAGTCGAACTGTGATTGGTAAACGTTTCGTAAGCAGAGTCTTTGCTGTGTGAACACCACTGATATTTTCTTCTTTAGCCACTGCTGAGAACTTTCCTCTCTGGTCTAAACTCAGAAGAATCATATCTCCTTTGCTGTCCGTACATTTTAGATACTTATTCTTACCCAAAAAAGTCTCTCCTCTTGGCATTATAATTTCTCCTGCTGGCAAATTTCTTGCTCCATCAGCTGTAATGTTACCGTCTAAATCTGTTTTAGCACAGATGACTCTGACTGGTTCTCTTACGAGGCATCCATCTTCAAGTTTTCGTCGCGCTAGTTCAGATACTGACTCAATGCATCTCACAGCTCTGCCTTCTTCACTTAGCAGCTCAAAATATCCTTTATAGGAATCGGGTATGGCTATTCTTGGTCCTACGCTGACCATCCGTCTACCTTCTTTTAATTTAATCGCTTGAGCGATAATCTTCTTTCTTTTTCCGGCCGATACGAGTAGTGCAGTACTTTGTAGACCTGGACTTGGAAGGGTGGGTACACCGAGACCTCCATACTGTCCTTTAATGATCTTGGCGACGTTTGGGAGGCGGTTCTTTGCTACGAATTCACGGAGGTAGTTGCCTTCGTCCGACCAGCGGGATGCTGCGACGACTACTTGGCCGTCTGTGGCTGCCATGTCGAGTTTAGTCACATCTGTGGAAGAAAAAAATGTATATGAGATTTAAGTGCATTCGAACCCTCAAGTATAAAGCAATTGTTTCTGTATTCTGTGTGTAGCCTTGTGGTCAGCTTGACCTAATAGGATTCAATTTCAACAGCAATAATCAGTGCATTACTGAGTTTTTTTAATTCAGAAGATGAAAGTACCATAAATAATCATAACGCTATTGCTCTCACGTCAAAATAACCGTTAAACTTGGTTAACCAACAGGAAAACCTTTCCTTTTTTTGTGATTTAAAAACCAGATGCGTGATTGCACGAGTATAACGTGTATGTTGTAAAAGAGATAAAATGAATATCGGCAAAAACTGTAATACATATGAGTATGTGAAATACAGATGTGATTAAATGAATGTTTATTATAACCACTTGTCAGAAACGTCAAAGTTTTTTCTATAATTGCTTTCAATCTTTGCAAATTCGATCTATTAAGAGGTTATAAAAAAGGTGATTAAATTCATTAAAGAGGTGTTTGTGTTTTTTTAACGTCCCCAAAAGAAGAGGAGTATCAATTCCGTCATATTTTATTTTTTTGTTACCGTTACCTTTGAACTTCGTTATTTATAAACCGATTTAGATAACTTCTTTATGATTTTGAATGATTTACTGCCTGTTTAGTTCCAATTTGAATTCAAAATATAAATTGTAAGACTGTAAATTTGCCTAATTAATAATACAGTTTATTACAATTCGGGTGGTGTATTGTCCGTGTGGTTAGGGATTGAGAATACAGAGTCTTACCACCCCTATTCATAACGTGGGTGCCGTAAGATATGACTAAAGGATTAAAAAACGCACAATAACATCACTACAAAGAGAAATAAAACTTGATAAAACTCTATACCAACGCGACTGGCCAGCGTGGTACAGTAGTCCAATGCCTCTTTTCTAAGGAGACGCCTATGTCCAGCAGTGAACAGGCTAGAACAAAGGCTATTAAAGGTTGCTGAAGATGATTAAAATTCATCATTAGCTGTGAGCAGGGTACATTTACGCAGCTGATTTTTTTTATGTTATGGGCAGCCGTGGTCACTTATCTTCATGGGAATTTTTTATTTGCTCCTGTATTTTTAATAGATATATGTATATACATAACGCTAGGATATTTTTGACTGCCTCGATAGCACAGAAGTAGCGTATGCGGGTGCTGTGCAGAGATTGTGCGATTCCTGGGTCATACGAAATGTATTTATGACCTACAAATGTTTACTTCGAAGTTTGAGTTATTTATTTATATAAAAGAGTTACAATAGTTCTTACAGCATTGATACAATCATAATCTCATTCGAGATTTACCGTGCATCAAGGTCATCGAGTCATAATAAACAAATTACAAACTATATCTTACTACGGTAATATTATATACATGTACAATGTGGGTAGTTGCCAATAAATTTATGTCGATTGTATGGGCGCAGACAACGCCCGCTGTCCACGCGAATCACTGTTTTTACAGTGTTTTTATGTATTTATATAAGTATTCAATTATTCATTCTAGCTCTACAACTATACAAGCTCTGTTTAGATTGAAGATAGATGGTGTTGTGTGTGTTGTCTGAAATATTCATTTATTTATATAACATCACTTTATGTAATTCGCCACCAGCCAAAAAGAAATTAATAACAAAAACCTTTGTAACGTCAAGCAACGCGTTCTTAAATCATTTTCAGCAGTACGATGTGTAAACATACTTCGTAACTTATAATTTTATCACAGCCTTACCCATTTAGCAGTGAATACCTCCACGTATTCTAACGGTATACTTATAACCATACAAGTGTTGTCCACACAATATTTTGTCGCTTATATGCCTCACCATAATCGAGTATATTATTAATCTGTACTTCACCAAAGCTTCCTCACATTTATAATCACTGCGTTATTGCTAAGGAATTTAACCTAATGCAAAAGGTAAAGACATAACTTCTTTCAAGAGTTGGGCAACAAATCTAAAAATAACTTATATGATTGTTTCAGAGATTGTATAACACAAGTTGGAAAAACAAACTAAAATCTCTAGTTTATAATATAAAGATAGAACATTGAAATATTAAAATATACTTTAGGGATGAACTAATTTGATTTCCTTACTAGGGTGCACCTGGTGCCCTGGATATTGGTACCTGAGATGGCGTGCGGCATTTGATCGGTTCGAGTCCGACATAACCACCCTTCGGTGATATCTGTGGGGATTTCCGCACAGAAAAAAAAGGGGGTGAACTAATTTAAGAGTGTAAAAGTTCCACTACTGATTTCACGTCCATGTTAACAATCTATTGGCAACGCGAAACGATAACTACTTATATTATCGGATGAAACTTCACAATTGCAACGCTCACCTACTTATAAATTTCATTCCTGTAGGATTTGAATACAAATTTTACAAACACACAAGAAACGAACAGAAAGAACACCCAGACTCAGGACAACAATTTGTGAATCACACAAAGTTTTGTTAATGTGGGGTTTGAACCCACAACACTCAGCGCAGTAAAGAGCGGCGTGGCGACTGCTTAAACCACTAGGCAAAGCGTGGAGTCAATTCTTTATAATAGCCTTTAGAGTATTACGCGTATCACTTTATGAGCTTTAGAAGCGCAGAAGTGCTTGCTCAAGAAGTGGTACTTACTAGTTATAAGTACCGTGTCTTTGAACTGCAAAATTCCTAAAACGTCATTCGGTTACATCAGATAAATAATAATAGAAGAAAAATAAAATAAAAATCAAATTATATTCCTCCCAAAATTCAACAATTCTCAAATACAACTAAAAACAAAAACAAGCTGCCATATCGGAAACCAACTAACTCGTAACCAAACATTATCTAACAAATTCGTATGCGCCGGCGCATAACGTTACATCAGGCCATTGTTAGTGAGCGTTGACCTTAAACTTGTGTGTTTGTTTTATATGCGTTACGCTTTAATTAGCCAAGGTTTTCACAGTGCGATTAAATTTAAATGTACGACAATTTTATGGCTTTTGTTAAGCAAAAAACTATTTGTATTGTAACCATATGGTTTGTATTTTTACTCCAGGTAAATAGTTCTCAACAATTAATTTTTAATTTAATAATTAAAAACAACTACCAAAGACGATAACCTTTTTTGTTCTTCTACACGATTAAATATAAAAAAACTGAGACATTATGTCGATAAATATCTTATGTCGGACCAAATGTTTGTTCGATCTGCAAATATTTGTTCCGAACTTTGGATGTTTTCTATATTTAATATGTATATATTTACAAAAAAAGTATTTAAGTATATAATCAGTCAGTCTAGTTTAAATAGCACAAGGTCTGCTTAGTTTGAAACTAGATGACGTTGTGTGTTTAATGTCTGACTATCTCGACTGCACAACTGGCCTATTGGTTTAAGCGGTCGTCACGCCACTCTCCACTTCACTGAGTGTTGTGGGTTCAAATCCTACATGGGACAACACTTTGTGTGATCCACAAATTGTTGTTCTGAGTCTGGGTGTTCTTTGTGCCTGTTTCTTGTATGTTTGTAAAGTCCCTCGCGATGCAGGATTTATTTCTAATGCGGGTGTTGTCTTATTCAAAAAAAAAAAGAATTATTTATTTATTTAAGTGATTACATGTCAAAAGCTCATCTAACAAAGTATAGACTTTATGAATTATTGATGTCTAACATGAACTAAGCGGTTGGTTTTTGGTCATCCGGAAGGAATATTTTTCTCGGATGGTGTCATGTTTCAAAAGACAACAGAAGTGTTTTTAAGTTCTTGAAAACACTAATAGGCTATTATCATTTTCATGGTTGTTCATTACGATGTATCGCAATCGAAACGGTTGTAAAGTTATCGTTTTTATGTGTGTCGTAACGAAAAAGGTTCAAGAACGGTTGTTCTAAAAGAGGAGGACAGTCTTGCCAGGATACAGATGATCACGATGCTGAGAGACCTTTGGACAAATAGTGAAGTCAAGTTCATTTTGCTAATCTAGAATCATTTTTTAAGATCAACAAAACTTATTTCTTGTAACTAGCATTCACTCACGGCTTCGTTCACGTGAATGTATTACCTTCTATTTCTTGTTTTCAGACATTGCCCATGAAATTAAATAAGAACTGAAAATAGTAATTACACACAGTAATTTCGATTTTTTTAATAACAGATACCGTATATCGTTTTCTTTGCCACTCTTTTCTTTCTGGGATTTCGTAATGGTCGCTTCAGTACCTAGTTAAGACACGAAAGCGTGATAAACATTCAAACATACAAACTCGCTTCCGTGTTATAACATTAGGATGATGTTGCAAATGTAGTTTTCAATGTTTTTTATATTGTTACATGATTTTATTTGATCAGATAACGAGTACAGTCGGAATTTTTTTAATTTCGTTCATTTTATCTTTCATCTCACAGTTTTCGATAGTCATCATTTGAACAGAGAGCCGCAGTTCCCAGTGAAGTTTTCATGATGCATGCTTTTTTTATCGTGCTTAGGAGTCGAATCTAATAAATAAATAGCCTAGACAGTGTCTAGACGCTATCAGGCATTATCTAGGTGTTTTGTGTGGATTTTTTCTTCTTGTATAGCTACTTTCTCTAGTATTTCGAGTGAAATTATGTTTGCTCCATGCAATGACTGGACGTAGACCTTAACCTCCTTTCAAAGGAGAAACTTCCAGCTGTGGGCTGTTGAAGCCTGTTGATGTAAATGTTATATTACTAGTCGTATTTTCATTTTTACTTTTTTATTTTTCTCTGTCGCGTGGGACTTTACAATCATGCAAGAAATGGACACAAAGAACACCCAGACTCAGAACAACAATTTGTGGATCACATAAAGTATTGTCCCATGTGGAGTTTGAACCCACAACACTTGGTGCAGTAGAGAGCGGCGTGGCGACCACTTAAATCACTAGGCCAACTGTGCAGTTATAGTACTACAATAATTTTAGTACTACAACACCGTACCACAGAAGTATTTACAATACCGCAGTTCCGCTACCTGCATTCATAATCATTAAAAAAGCAAACCACACTCAATCCACAACAAACGTCAAAAAGTTACCATCGTACGGAAAAACCTATACAAAATATCATAATCACATCATCACGATTCCGATAGCAAAAATGTATAACTTTAATACAGTTCCGTTGGCCAGTTGAGAGCACGACTGTACCGCACGATTAAACCTATTGTGAGGAGCTAGATAATATTGCGACTAACTGTACTCGATCGGTTGTAGACAAATAAGGAGCGAATTGTGTGACCATAAGAGGAGCTGGGGCTTATGTTTAAGCGATTACATGTTTATGGTACAAGGGACAAACGAGTAGAGGTTTAATTGATTGTGTCTACCGTCGCTCCTCAAGGATGGCCAGTGTGATACAGTAAACCAAAATCTTCTTTTTAAATTGAGTCCTATGAACAACAGTGGACAGTTAAAGCTGTTAATGATGGTGATCAAGTATAATATCCATACAACTATATTTGTTACAATATTATTTATAATTTTTCTATCAAACAATCGATATTATATTACTTTATGTTTTTACCTACATCTTCTCTTCTCTTTAAGAACTTCATGTAACATTACATTCTAAATAAAAAATTTGAAAACAATCTTACCCTATAAATTTATAACTTTATAACTAGTAATTTTTTTCACGCAGTCCCACCTGTATATCGGTTATCGATGTAAAAAGTAGCCTATATTACTCGCTGATAAAATAGCTTTTCCTTAGTGAGAAAATTTTTCTAAAAGATTAAGTAATTTAGGCGTGAAAGCGCAACAAACCAATAAACAAACTCACATTTGCATTTACAATATTAATTAGGATTATTATACCCGCTATTATATTGCATCCCGCTGTTTTCGCGGCCATATTCTGTTAGAACACTGTGATGGACCGCTAGAACGAGTTTCCCATGCCGTCTTAAAACTTGCTCTGTTCAGTACCTAATTTGTATCATATTTATGTCCCTTGATAATTATAAATTTTATTATGATTGCTCTAATGGGATAATGGCGCCCTTAACTAACGGCGTTTTATAGGCAAAGGTTTGTGTGGTAATTGTTGTATTATACTCTTTTATGGTGATGATGAAGATGTTCTATTAAAACTACTTCTAACCGATTTAGGTCATGGTGCCCAGTCTTAATGGAGACCAGTAAAACACATTTGAGATATGATAGTATAAAAATATGTGCACAAATATAGGTGTACTCTCTGATCTCTCATTCTGACAAGCCAATAGGACAGCTATCCAACACGACTGGGAAGAGATCAGGCAGAGAACCTGCCAAAATAACTACTCTAACTGATAGAAAGTATGAGTGGAATCCAACAGTGTTGGTCACCGTACTCATTGCGAATGCAGACAATGTAGCATGGTGACCGCACTATGGAGGCCTAGTGAGATGCTCCTTCACGTCCCGTTTAAAGGACCTGGGATCAAGTAAATTTATATACATAAGTTGTATCTGATCAAGGTTCATCTCTTATTTAAACAACTATTATGAACTTCGTCAAATTAAATACTTTATTCGTATCGCAAGCGCACCTACCGCATCATATTTCCGCATCGAATGAAGGTTGGCTGGGAGAGAATGCCTCATGGCATCATTCATTTGTACAATATGAGCAGTTTTAAATAAATATGTATTTTACGTAGGGCCATCTGATTATAAACTAGACAGAGCTTATAGCCAAACTGTTGATTAACAAACTTACTCTACATATTGCAGATAAACTGCACCCAGTTTATAGTAAGCTAGCTGACCCGTGCAAACTCATCTGCGTCTCCTATTGCCCGTAGCGTGATGTCGTATAACGTGAACAAATTTGTCTACCGTAAAAAGGTTATACTGAGATAATCTTAATAGATATAATAATAATAATAAATAATAAATAATTTGGACATTTGACACACAACGTCATCTAGTTTCAAACTAAGCAGAGCTTGTGCTATGATAACTAGACTGACTGATAGAATACTTACAAACTTTTTTTGTGAATACATACATATTATACATAGAAAACACCCAAACTTCGAAACAAATATTTGCAGACCATACAAACATTTGGTCTGACTAGGGAATCGATCGCGAGACCTCAAGCACAGCAGTCGCGTTCACTACCGCTGCGCCACCGAGGCAGTTGACAGATAGACATATACTATCGTGGACTTAGTACTTTTGAAGGGGAACTATTTTTTTATATATTATTTTTGTGGTTTACACAGCGCACGCAATGGAGACTCTCAAAAAGAATAACTTTGCCCTGTTTTTAGAATACTTTTTATTGAAACTCAGCTCCTTTTGGTTGTAGCGTGAATATATATAGCCTGTAGCCTTTGTTGATAAGTAGGCTATCTAATACTTAAATAACTTTTCAAATCTCGTCAGTAGTTTCTGAATAAGTACGTTCAGCTAAACAAACAAACAAAAAAACAAACTCTACAGGTTTATAATATTAGTATAGATGATAACGCCGATCGCATTATTGTTTGTCATATGTGGAGTCGAACCTACGACCTCTAAGTTAGCAGTCGGAATCACTAACCAATAGACAAACAGGCCCGCTATTGTCTAAAAGATCTTTTTTAGAAATAACTTTCCCATGAAAGAACGCTATGCGTCACATGGTTTGGTAGACAGATATTAAAATTTTTAAGAGAACCATAATGTATGACCGTGTGATGACGGATTGTCCGTGCGGTAACAGATGTTCGTGTGGTGACGGATTAAGAATATATAGTGTTACCACCCCTATTTATCCCGTAGGTGTCGTAAAAAGCGACAAAGGGAATAAAATATTCAGAAAAATATCACTACAAAGAGAAGGAAAGCTTGAAACAAACATAGGGTTTATATACCATACCATACCATACCATACCATATAGGGTTTATATACCACGCTGGCCAGACGGGTTAGAATAGTCTAACCCGTCTGGCCAGCGTGGTATAGTAGGCCAAAACCTCCTTGCTAAGGAGAGGCCTATGTCCAGCACTAGACTGTAAAAGACTGTTGATGATGATGATGACGTATGCAGTAAACTTTATATTTAGTGTCGATCATAACAGTGGATTCAATAATACTTGAGTACCTGAAAATTGAGCCTTGCTCGGCATAATTGTGTGATAGTCTTCAACTATTAGTATTAGAACTTTTCAACTGCAACTCTTCTGTAGTAAGAGTCACAAGGACGACGCTGCCCTTCGATATCTCCTCCCAGAAATAGGAGGAAGAGATATCTCTACCCGCAGTATCTATTACACATCCATCCGTCCGTATAATCAATATTCTGCGGCTATTGCTTATATTGTTGTCTCTTTCATGTTTAAATCAAAAAGAGAGAAGCAAATATATTATGAAAAAATTAAATTAACAAAATTACTTATGATAATAAGTATTTAATAAGATATTTATTGTTTGTTGGTCATCATCCTCAAGTTTCTTACTCTATTTTTGTGAACAGTGAACTCGGAAGAATTGATGTCACTTTGTTACCAGTATTTGTCAGACGAAGACACGACTGTTTCTAGACAAAAAGGTTATTTATCTACAAGCAGTGTGTCAGCCTTTGAAAAGAATATAATAGAAGATAATGTAGGTTAAGTTTGTTATGCACTTAGCTTTCTTCTTGTTTCTTTTTTGCTTTTTAGGGTTCCTTACGAATATTACGAATGGAAAAACAAACTTGTTCTGCCGGTTTTGGAATTAGGTCCCTGTAGTGCGTGGTTGTACGTGATTCGATGGCCTATCGTACCATCACCTTTGGTTGGTTCAAGTCCGATATACGAGTACCTCGGCAGCGGAGGTGCGCTTACCAACTTACCTTCTGTCTCAGGCGCAGAGTGGCCCATCGTGTGGTTTTAGTCGGTCTGATTCCGATGCACCACCCCGCCGCAAACCTCGGTAGGGTAACGACTCCAGGTGATTATCCAGACGACGACTCCAGGCGATATGCGTTAAAAAAAAAGTCCAATATACCTACTACACCACTCGCGACCTATTTGAGGTGGTGATCAAAAATTTTAGAGTCATAAGACCACAATGTTAATATTTAGTAATGGACGGTAGAATATGCTCTTTAACTACAATTTAAATAACTTAAATTTATTAATAGATATAAAATTATCGTGAGGAATCCACTCCACGCGAGTTCAATTTACACTTGACTGGTTTTTTTAAACACTTGTATTTCTATACAAACAGGCTCAAAGATCAGTCGTCTGTACAATTGAGTCAAGAGATGGCTAATTAACTAGACATTACTTTCTAAACTAGCTCTTTGTAAACTTAACACTACGTAAGAGAAACTTATTGTGTTCGTACAAATTTAATTTTACAACCCAAAAACGGGTAATAAGGCCTTATTAGTATAGCATGAAAGTTCAAAATTAGTTTCATTTATGATCTTTTAATCAGGAAATTGTATCTGAGTTTCAGTATATGTTAACTACTTTTATTAGACACAGGCCTATATAGTCCTTATTTTATAGGTTTAAAGTTCAAAATCGAATAGTGTATAGTTTTCCAGGGTAAGTTTAAAGTTGTTCAAATGAATGAACGTTTTCGATGTGCTCTGCTTGGCTAAGTAAAAAATTCACGGTAAAGTGTGATAAGCAATGATGCATGAGTTTTTATTTAGAACATGAATTTGTTAAATAATTATTTTAATCCGGAGAAGTTTTATTGAATTACATATTTTATTAAGAAAAACAATATTTATAGGGGGATCAATCTTAGTGTGGTGTGGAAATCTTGTAAGGCAGGTTTATATGGAGGAAACCACTGTTAGAGACACGTCTTCCGGTGAAAAGACCGACCAAGGGACTCAAACCCGAGACTTCAAGCACAGCACCGCAGGCCTATTGATGCAGAGGTGACAGTTATCTTGGTAACTGTGTGAGCTATACACAGTCACGATGACTGTCATGCCTTTTACGTACGCAAGGAGGGTGTGAAAAAGCATCTCACTAGACCGTCATGGTGTGATTTACCATACTGCATTATCTGTGTTTGTAATAGTGACTACAATTCTTGGATTCTATTCATACTTGCCATTATGCAGAGTTGAGGCAATTTGGCAATTTCTTAAAATAGAAAAAAAAGGCAGTCGCAAACGCTACCACTGCACCGCCAAGGCAGTCACTCTCAACGAACTCTTGGACATTTTAATATTAGGACCTATAGATTGTAGCTATCATCAGTAATAGTATTTATTTACTTACTTATTTATTTCTAATAAAAAGCACTTTTTTATACTCATTAAGAAAACTCCTACACCATACAATAAAAGTGAATACGCTGGTTATTTTTGGTCAAAGAATCCTTCCTAGAGGAACATGACAATGTCTTTCGCCTTCGCCATTACTGTAAGTAACCATTTCATAAAGTTCCTGAGTACTTTATAGAATACACAACGTAAAGACGGGTTGCTGGTCGTAAACGCCACCACGGGTGCTATAAAGTGTGGATACAATGTACGATGGAACAACATTGTAGCCTTTAAACTGTTAAATATGAAGTGTTCATATCTTTTCTTAAGTATTTTACGAAAATCATGATGAAGTGTGTGTGTTGTTTAATATATTAACTTGTTTAATTTTATGTATTCGATAGATGGATCATCAACATCTTGATTAACAGTCTTTAACAGTCCACTGCTGGACATAGGCCTCTCATTAGCAAGGAGGTTTTGGCTTACTGTACCACGGTGGCCAGACGAGTTGGTGTAGGGTTTGTTTCAAGTTTTCCTTCTCTTTGTAGTGATGTTGTCTTGTATATTTTGTTCTCTTAGTCGTCTTTTACTATATCCATGGGAAGAATAGCGATGGTGATACTCTGTGTCTAAATCCGTCCCCACACGGAGATAGGTAGATAGATCATTAATTAAATATAAAATAAGTAAATAAAGTAAATAATTATTTCGGACATTAGACACACAACGTCATCTAGTTTCCAACTGAGCAGTTTTTTGTGTAAATACATACTTATTACACATAGTAAACACCTAAACTTGGAAACAAATATTTGCAGATCATACAAACATTTGATCCGACCCGGGAATCGAATCTGAGATGTCAAGCACGGCAGTCACATTCACTACTGCTACACCACCGAGGCAGTTTTATTGTATATATAATTGTCGTTTCATTCAGAAAAAATAAACTTTATTTGAATTTACCGACCGAAACTACAGATAAAAGCAATAGTTTATAAATAGATTTAATTTGTAGTATAATTAGCAGAACTCTATGGATATGGGAGAATAGTCTGATATAGGGTGGGCCATGAATCAGTTAACATTTAAAAAAATCGTATATAAAGAACTATTTGATATGTTATAAAAATTGTTTATTTACAAGAAAGCTAATTAGTTGGAATTTATTTTTTAAAAATTACATTGTCTAAATGACCACCGTTTTGACGTTTGCACTCTTCTAAGCGAGCATCGAAATTTTCGAATACTTTTTCGGCAACGGAACCGCGAGAACGCCGACTTCTCTTCACTGATTTTTCTTTTAGTTGAGGTGGTGTATTTGGTTTATTGATGTAGACACGATTCTTCAAATAACCCCATAAATGAAGTCTTATGGGGATAGGTCTGGACTCCTGGGTGACTATGGAATGTCGCTTCGTCAGAAAATCAGCTTTTCAGGAAACATGATTTTGACCACCGGCAGGGACTCATTGGATGTGTGACATGTGGCTCCATCTTGTTGAACCCATGTGTTCCGATTGTAGCCAGCAAATTTCAGTAGCATCGGTTCCAAGAACTCCCGTAGCATGTTTGCACGGGATGTTAGATTCAAATCTTAACGAATTCTTGGCCCACCTTATATAACTCTCTAACCTCCATAGATGATTGTAGAATAGTCTTATGATACAACAGTTATCATTTATTTCACAATTGTATATGTCGTATATCCTTAGGCAAAAATCTGTTTGATGAATTAAAAAAGGCCGACTCATCATGAAAACGTATAGTTTGTTGTCTAGCCAGTTATTAATCAAACATCAATCATTAAATAATTATACATTCATCCCCTGTCCCAAGGGGGAAGTCGTACATATTTGTTGAAGGCACGTGCTATTAACGAGCGAACTGGTCTGCACCGTTATTTGACTCAAACTTGATGCTCAAGGATTTATAACAAGGTGATTACACTGCGGGCCAAATCAGGAATGCAGCTTCACATTGGCAGAAACAGCAATTCAAATACTTGTTCCCTGATAATAAAATATAGATATTATTTCAATAGTAATAAAATATAGATTACAGTTAAATGGAAATTGTTTGGAACTAGTTTTTGGGTCTGATATAGTTTGTGTCTTGCTCTTAGGCGGTATTATTTTATTGACTCTAGTACATACATTTTTTAAATATTTGAAATTAGTAGAGTAAAATATTAAATCTTTCTAAATTTATAAGCGTGTGTATTCTTCAAAATATTTAAAAGACACAAAAAAAAGTCCATTTTCAAGAGATTTTATATCTGAAAAGTTGAATTTCGCCTAATATTGGTCAATGTTTTTAAATTTTTATATTTTCACAATGATGCATGAAAATGTTATGAGTTTGATATATCTCTTTAAAGTAAAACAATAATATTGCTCACGCAGCAACTAAAAGTAATCAAATGGTGATTCTGCCCTCACCACTTGGAATCAATGCTATTAAAGTTAAATAATTTATTGCGATATACCTAATGACTACAATCTTGAAAATTTTTCACGCTGTACACCTGTATATGAATAATAAGTTTTCGTGTTTCAGAAAAGCAATTCTGAAATACAAAGTGCGCTTAAATTATTCAAAAATTATTCTCATTAGGTACTACTATATGATTTCAAATATTAGTTTTTAATGTGTGCATTTTTTACGTAAGTTTTATTAATAATCTTGTGAGTGTTTTTATATTTCTCACATTTTTTTGTATTCATCATACTTTAAAATTACCCAAAGTATAAGAAAAGCTATAATTTTTTTTTAAATCTATTTGTAGTAAGACGTTCACGAGAATATGTTTTATTTGTATGTCTTCAAGATAAATAAATTCTAAGTACACAACATGTAATTATTTTATTTAAACTATTTAAATTCATTGCAGAACGAGGGAAACCTGTAAGCTACAAATTTCTGAACTCAATTCTAAGTGTCATCATTAATAGGCTTTATCAGTTCACTGCTGGACATAGGCCTCTCCTTAGGGCGTTTTGGCTTACTATACCACGCCGGCCAGACGGGTTAGTATAGTCATATTGTGTTATATCATAAAATAACAATATGGCACAAATGTTAACAAGATCATTTTTCAAACAAGAACAGAAAGCCATGCTCTTTGTATACCACTACTTACGAACAAAGCGAGCTACATTTTGCATACAACGTACCGCTGTGCCATTTATTTGTCCTGACTTGTAATGTTGTACAGCTTTTTGCTGCACAAGGTGAATGTCCTGTGCGCTCGGCCTAATGTAACGAAATTGTCTGTCTGTACGTCATGTGGCTGTTATTAGCATATTATTTGAAGGAAATTAAGGTATTGGTGGGTTACAATGAAGTTTTTGTTGCGTCACAAAGTAAGTAGTTATAAATTAAAGAAGTTATATTAACGTTTGAAGGTTATTGAGATTAATATTAGCTATTTTTGAGTATTGTGTGTGTGTATGTGTGTAAGTGTTTGTGTTTCTGTATGGTTTATTTCGATTTATATAGTAATTTGGCCGGTACAGATTTGTAGAATCATAAAACCCTTATATTATTGTCACAGTTTTCTTCTGATTAATAAATAAATAATTAGGCACTTGACACATAACGTATGACAGCTATATTGACTGACAGAATACTTATATACTTTTTTTGTAAATACACACATTTTATATGTAGAAAATGCAGATCATTCGACAATCGAACCCGAGACTTCATGCTCAGCTGTCGCTTACGCTACCACTGCGCCACCGAGGCAGTCAATAAGGTAGTATTTGTAATACGTAAATATAAAACCCTCAGACAGCGTTCATACTTCCTTCTTGTAGGTACCTAACAACAATTAACGTATACAATATAAATGATTCTGTACCAAACCGAATAAAATTGTCTAAATTATACTGTGAAATTGTAAATTGCGAGGTTTAATAAAATTTTATTATATGAGACGGACGTTTCTTGTGCAAAAACTATGAAGTAAACACATGGGAATTTTGTTTATACGGTGGCCATGAAACTATATCAGTATAAACTAATATTGGGAATAACCACAGTATAACATACGACTACACGCTTTGCTTGGTGGTTTAAACGGTCGCCACGCTGCTCTTAACTTCACTGAGTGGGTTCAAACCCCACACGGGACAACACTTTGTATGATCCACAAATTGTTGTTCTGAGTCTGGGTGTTCTTTGTGTACGTTTCTTGTATGTTTGTAAAGTCTCTCGCGGCACAGGAATACTTTCTGGGGCGAACGTCGCCTTTTTTAAAAAAAAAAGAAATCAAGTATGGGATATAAGATGGCGGTTTGATCAGAAACTAGGCAGATAACATACATAAACTGCCTGTGTGATAACAGATTAAGAATACAAAGTGTCACGACCAAACACTCTTGTTTAAAGAGAAAAGGAGTACCCTAGAACTAGGACTTAAGAAGAGAATACAGCCAACAGTAGAATATTGATGATAACCATATTTGTAATAGTACTAGCTTTGCCCGCGGTTCCGCTCGTGTATACGTCGGTTATCACGGTAAATAGAAGTCTATATATTATTCTGATGTGTAATCTATATTACTGTAAAGTTTCATCTAAATCTGTTTAGTAATTTTGCGTGAAAAGTAACAAACAACAGTAGTTAATCATATTTATAAGGCGAACGAACATTCACATGAAATGCCTTTGTCGGCGATGTTGACTAGTTTCGGCCCCGAAGGGGAACTTATTTTTAGGGGTAAAGAGACTGTTTGTGGAATACACTCTAAGTTCGTACTCAAGACGTTGATGGTCTGGCCCATTTATGACGAAGTTTTTTCAAAAAAGTAGCTCAATTTCAAAAACAGTTAAGTGCGTTTCGTACATTACTACCGGTACATTAAACCGGAGGCAATGCCTACTGCGCTATGAATTATTGCCGAGATAGTGTTACCAGCTTTTAGTAAGGTACGAAATATTTAATTGCAATCTTGCAACTTGCTGCGGTCAGCGGGTTCAATTCCGTTATTTAATATCATGGCTAAATTTACCAAGATCTCTTGTACCTGTAAATTGTTGTTCAATATGAATATGTAATTTTTATTTCTGAAGGTGATAAAGAAACATACAGTTAGTATCCCTGACTACAAGCTAGGGGTCGTGGGTTCGATGCCCATCAACGACAAAAAATTGTGCAATGGGCACAACTGTTTGTTCTGTATGAGTGTAAATTATCTACAATACTTATGTATTTAGAAATATATAAGTATATTTACCAGTAGTCTAGCAACCATAGTACAAGTTCTGCTAAGTTGACATTTTATAAACTTAAAATTTATTAGAAAACTAACAAATATATGGAAATGACGTCTCTTAACAATAACTCCGTTGTCAAAACAAAATATTAGCCAATAATACAAAAGAATCGAAGCGTTAACGATTGTAGAAAGAGAATCAACGCGAAATATTTGCATCTTAGCTAAGGGGTTGTTAAGTGTGGAATCAGACGAATGTGTGTGAGATATGTGTATGTGTGTATGTAAAGATAATGTTTGTAGTCATGTACGGTTATAAGTAATAGTCATGCTAATCACATGCTTTTTATTTAGGGTGGGCATCTAACTTAGAACCTCGGGTAGAGCAGGATCACTGTCTAGCCATCAGATTCGAATAGATATATACCATGACATAAACTGTCGCGTATTTGATTGCTACCCTTGCGCGGTCCTTTTTTTTGTTTTTTTATGCGGTGGTTGTTTTTCGCATTATACCCTCCGGAGGGATGAAGGGCGTGTGTGGGACTCCCGGAAAACCGGTCTACCCACTAAACCCCGCGGCAGCCTACCCCGGCAGTTGGCAACGCATTAGCGGCTTCTAGAGTCCTCCCTGCCCTACCTCTCAAGTGAGGTACATCTCGGGCACCTCATACCCAGGAGCAAGACGCTATCGCACCTCTCACCGCCCTGCGCAGTAAGAGGCAGAACAGCGCTCCGCCCCAGACGACACTTCCCGGCCGCACCGGAGTGTCACCTAACTCGGAGCCTTGCAAGGTCCTAGGTCTAGCGTCGGTGTTGAGTATGGACTCTATTGCAAAGATTTTTGAAAACCTTTCGAACTACTTCTAGTAATTCTGTACATCATAAATTTTCAAATTTTATACATTTCTGCTTATCCTAGAATTATAAATTCGTGAGTATATAAAACAATTTAAAGGCTATAGCAAAATACCGCACGAAATCCATTATGTTCCAAAGCATTTCTTACTTACCGTTACAAGATTAATTTGCAACTTGCCAACAACATTATAATATATCAAAATCAACTGTTTAAACGGTAATATTATGAACAAAAACGTACTAACACCTAGCTGGTATGCACGCAGACCTATCTAGACTGAAGTGCTCGGTCAGGTTTAATTTCTTCCTGGGTAAACATTTAAAGCGTGGATCAAGTTATAAGAGATGCGGTAATGCTAACTTTGTATTACTTCGGTGTCACATGGTACACTGCCTAGCTTAAACTCTCGGGTACGATTCCCTGGTCGGATCAAATGTTTGTTTGATTTGCAAATATTTGTTTTGGATTTTGGGTGTTTACCTTAATAATATGTGTCGTAATAATACAAGAGAAAAAAGTATTAAATATTTGTTAATAGTACATTCGCAAAATAGCTTTTTATTGTGTAGTCAATGGACTCGTACACATTCATCTCTAGCAATAAAAGTAGGCATATTAATAAATTCAATCTATATATTTCTATACATATTTCTGTAAATAGTTTGTCTCACTTGCGTGGTAATTTTAATCTCGTATCTCTTTAACTTTGAAAATGAACTTTCAAACAAATATTCGTCCTTTATTTTACCCCTTAGGGATTTATTTTTAAAAAAAAGGACTTTTCATAGTAGAGGCTCACATATAATATTAAAATATTATTTCCAAGCTACCCTAATTTCCAGTTTGTAGCCCAAGCGTAAATAGTTTGCTTCCTCTGTGTTCGTGAATCAGTCACCAAGTCCCTCCGAGTAATTCTATATTTATAGATGTTATTACGGTGTAGTGAAGGATAAAGAATACATCATGTCGCCTCCCCTATGCATCCCTAAGAATAACTACGCAGGACAACACCAGTGCAAGGAGATGAAAAACTTGAAACAAATCCTCTACCAACTCGTGTCTGACCAGCATGGTATAGTAGGGCAACACTTTTTTAAGGAGAGGTTTATATTTTGCAGTGGACTGTCAATAGCTGTTGTAAACACAATTTGACTATAAGAACTGTAATTAAAAAGAATCACTCATAACACGCCACATACCATAGTTTTTTTCGTTAAATCCGGTCTGAATATTTAAAAAATAAATAATTATGTACTAGTTGGTATAAAAATCGAATTGGATTTTACAATTTGCTATGGCGATTTTCTATTTATTTTGATACACTTCTTCAGTCTGTTTTTAATTTCATAATGGTACTCTTAATTGATGTTTTTGTAAATTTGATACGTTTAGCTAAATTTTGAAAAATTAATAAAAACCTAGATAGCTTATTTTTTGTAGGATCACGATTCAAATGTTTTAGAATGGAACTTTTTAAGTTATTATTAATAATAAAAAAAGTTTTTCTTGAATTGATTATTTAATACCTAAATAACTATTTTCTCAAAATCTTTATTTACTTCATGCCCAGCATATCGTAATGCAGTATTCAACATTTATTCATTTAAAAATACTTTTATTCATTAAATTGTTTCTTCACCATTTTGGTAGTACTTTATTTGTACAGATTTTTAAAACATATCGTTACATATATTTCTTATATTAGTTTATTTACATGGAAGATTTAGATTGTAGGAAAATGGGCGTGGAGACTACGCTAGGTTCACCCGTGTTAAGGTCTATTGTTACGGCAAGTCTAAGTGATTCGTTAAGACATTCAATAATACTGATATAATATTTCGGACATCTGGCACAATGCTATCTAGTCCTGAACCAAGCAGAGCTTGTATTATGAATTCTAGACAACTGATATAAATACTTATTTTGCATGTAACAAATATATGCCGATCATAAAAACATTTGGTATTGGAAACCGAATCCGAAACCTCAAGCACAGCTGTCACATACGCTGCCACTGCGCCACCGAGGCAGTCAACATATTCACATATTAGGCAACATAAATATATACATATGTACACATATTACAATTTTGTTGTACAATTACAAGTACAATTATAATTTGTTCTATTAAAGTTCTATATAATATATTAATCATTCAGTTTCTCAATAACAGCTTTCCTTTAAAAGAATTTCAAAAAAACCCATCTTAAGTAGAAATTCAAAAGCTTAAGTTACATTGACGTTCTATCCGTGTTGTCGTGTTTCGTTGGTGAGTGTGAGACCGGAGGTCCGTTGATGCAGGGGTGACAGTTATCGTGGTAACTGTGTAAGCCTTACACAATCACAACGACTGTCATGTCTTTTACGTCCCCAAACGGGGTGTGAAAAAGCATCCCACAAGGCCGCCATAGTGTGGGTCACCATACTGCATTGTCTGCATTTCAATCATTGTCAATGAGTATAGTGACCACAACTCTTAGATACTATTCATGCTTTCCATCAGACAGAGTAGTCACTTTGGCAGGCTCTTAATGTAGAAACAAAAAAATTTACTATCTCACCGCTACCACCTGTGTCCTAGAGCACACAACCTAGCACTACTTGCAATTGATTGAGACGAGTCTAACACCGAGTTAATTTGAGCCTCATTTAACGGGACCCAGTCTAGAAGGCTCTAATCTTTAATTGCTACAAACTCTACGAGACTTTGTAAGGATAAAAGGCTTTATCGAGCGGGGTTTTATAGTAGGAAACCTGCTCAATAAGAGGTGAAATTACTGGGAATACTACGATTTGTTACAGGTCTATTCTCGGATTGCATTTGTAGGAATATAATGGCACGAGATGATGTTTTTATTATTGAGCTTCAATGTGTTTAAGACAACTACCTCGGTGGCGGAGCAGTAGCGAATATGACTGCTGTACTTGCGATCTTGGATTCGATTTTCGGGTCGGATCAAATGTTTGTGTAATCTGCAAATATTTGTTTTGGAGTTTGAGTGTTTTCTATGTGTAATATGTATGTATTAACAAAAAAATATATAAGTATTCTATCAATCAGTCTAGTTATCATAATACCAGCTCTGCTTAGTTTGAAACTGTATAGCGTTGTGTCAAATGTCCAAAATATTTGTTTATTTAAGATTTCTTTATTTACTGAGACGTTAGAAATGTATTTACGATAGGTTGGTGGTTGAGTTTCGAATTATTTCTTTGACCTGTAAAACTTGAACTGTCGTTATATCAATTTTGATGCCATGACATAATTAAAGGTTTGCTAAATTTCTTTTTAACGTATTGCTGTCATACATTTTTTAACTTTGTAAAGTTAAAAAATACATTTTAAATAGAACAAAATTCATGTTTTATGTTCATGATCAAAAATGACAGATTTGTATAAATTTCTAGGTACAAACATTAAGAGCCAATTTTACGAGTAGCTGATGAAGGTTTAAATAGTCATATACTATTTAATAGAGTATTAAAAGTTGTCGATATACATACGGTTATACACCTCCGGTTTAAGGAAAGGCTTGCGTCAAGCAATGGTCTATTAAAGACTGATGATGATAATGATGATGATATGGTTATCTTGATATATTTGACTTTATCAGAGGCATGTGCAATCGAAATTTGTAGCTATCTGGCAGATAAGTATGATTGATTGCACGATTGGCCTAGTGATTTAAGCGGTCGCCACGCCACACTACGCTGAGTGTTGTGGGTTCAAATCCTACATTGGACAACACTTCGTGTGATCCACAAATTGTTGTTCCGAGTCTGGGTATTCTTTGTGTCGCTTTCTTGTATGTTTGTAAAGTCCCCCGCGACACAGGAATTATTCCTAATGTGGGCGTTGTCTTTTTTTTTTAAATATTTTCAATATACTCAATCGATTATTTTGTATTGGTGGTGAAACTGGCCCTATGCATATGAAATATAAAGTCTTTACCCATTAATAAATACATAGCTAACGGACATAAAGTATACAATGCAGAAACATGGCTACATGAGTCTTATGATAGTAAAGTAATGGTTAGTGCGTCAGATTTGCGATAAAATGATCATAGGTTGAAACCCTACCCATTACGCTACCGACGTAAACTCACTTGTAACATAAGCTGCACATATACATACAACTATTGCCTTATCTAGAATAAACAAGTGTTTTTAAGCTGCCTCGTTTGTTAAGCGGTTAGTGTATGTGACTACCAATCAAGAGGTCTGTAATCACATACACTAACGGACCAGATTCGGTGCCCGGATCGGGCCCAAAAATTTTATTGAGTTTTTCTTACAAGAAATTTTTAATAGTAACCCGGAGTAAAGAAGTTGGCGGTGTTCCATGTCTCGTATGTCTTGGAGAGCATGGACATCTATGGTAATGATATGACTAATTCAACCTTCGAATTCAGTTCGTCCTAAGGATTGTAGAGGTCTGATGCCAGTTGCTTCATGGAATAACTGATGTTCAGGCATAACCGGTTGAACTAGTAGCTGACCCCAAATAATCTTGGGAATAATAAACACTAAGAAGATAACGAAATACATTTTCTTGAAAAAAAATCTTGTAATTCAGCAGTTTTTTTAGTTATGTGTGGGTTTACACCCGTAATATTTTGGTGTGGGTTCGAACCAACACCATTTTGATAGCAAACCAATACACCACTCGTTATTTTACATAATATAATTTTGAAACACAAAAAAAATAATACCTTATAAAGGAGGACAAAATAGTTGACTGTCACTGTAGATGTTTGAATCTGAAACAAAACAGAATTATTTTTATTAATTAAAGAAATATTGGCTTTTAGATATTCAATAGATTTCTTATTTAAGTCATTTCTTATTAAATATCATCATTATCGATCATGAACAGCTTTTATTATTAATCCACTGTTGGCCATAGGTCTCTCCTTAAAAAGAAGAAGAAAGAAGGTTTTGGTCTAGTATACCACGATAGTGCCACGAAGTAAATTTGACATAAGCTTTATAGTAATCCACTATAAAGCTTAAGTCAAATTTACTTTTTTTTGCAGGGTAGCGTATTTGATTTTCATAAAAGCCGATTGCTTTTATGACTCCTACAGAATGAATAGGGACACCTAATCCCTCATCTCACGGTATTTTATAAAAAACCAAATCCTTCATTATCTATGATGTATGCATAGATGTTGGTAGCAATGTAAAAACTATACATAGTAATTATATGTATTTGTGTTATGTTGGTAACACTGCTGTCATGGTTCTCATATCAAAACATTCTCTTACGTTTTGTAATAAGAGTCTTTTGAGGTTAAAACAGTTGTTGTGCTTCTATTTTGTTCAATAGATAAGCATGTAATGTTATTGGTACTACAATGGATAAATAAGTATGCACATACTAACGCGTGATCTTAAAATACAGCCCAACTGGGTTACACGCACGAGTGCTTAATCAGTTATCGGTTACAAGGTATCAGATAATTATTTAGGCGATTATAAATATTAAAATACTATATTCTAGGTATCACACGTTAAAATAGTCTTAAAAATATTGAAAAACCTTTAATAAACATTTCCGTTCTATCTCTTTTTAAACTAATATTACAAAATAAGAGGGTTTTAAAGTATCAAGTACACACTTGACGATAAGCAGTTATCAGTAGAAATAAAAAAGTATTTTTTTTATTATAGGTCCATCTCAAGGACTGCTCTGCCTGGTGGAAAGCATAATTAGAATCTACGAGTGGTGGTTACCATAGTCATCGTGAATGCAAACAATGCAGTATATTGACCCGCAATATGGCGACCTAGAAAATATCAATCTGTACGTTCCCAGGGTTAAGAACTCCACTTTAGAGCTCTGATAACCATAATCGACAACCGCTCGGTGGTCATGACAGGTAGACATTACCGTGGGAGAGCCATGCCTCGACTCTAATAGGTTACCTCGACCGGAAAAAAATCCACATACTGATTCGAAGATCCTGTTCGATCTTTACGAAGATAAATTTTCGGACATATAAATTTATGAAACACAACGAACCACAAAATCGGATCGAGCTTATCGATCCCAAAATTCACAGCCTCAATTCTGTTGTTGTATTTCTTACTGAGTTAGAGGTAACCGGAAGCCCAAAATCTAATCTGATAATCTAAAAAGTTAAGCATTCTTAGCCACATCAGTCTTTGGTTGATCATTTTTAAACAGAAAGTCCTCCTCAAAGATCACGTTAAGCCGTTGGCTTAGGTTGTCAGTCACTGTTGCTATACGAACTTTTAGCAACTGTTACGGGTAATGTGAGCACTAAAAAATCTTTCTACAGAGCTTTAATATCGTCTAGTACTTGTATTATGGCAGTTTTATGGCAGTCACTCCACGTAAAAAATGTATAATTCAGTCATATCGTATGAGTCTTAAAGCCAAACCAAGCTAGCTTAAGAAAAAGAAAAAAATGTTTAATACAAAATTCATTATATCCCAGACTGTGTCGCCAGCACACAGCTCAGTATATTATCACGAGACAACACCCTACGTCATCCTCTTCTTACAAGTTTGTCATAACGGTATGTATTTATACAATGTTCAATATACGTAATAAATCTTCTTGCAACATTGTATAAATAAGGTTCTAACTAGAGGTGGGACCACCCCATGTTGTAGTTATCCTTAGGATTATATATGAAGCTACAATATGATGTAGTCACATTGAAGTCTTAAAGTAAGGGTCTACTTTTCAAAGTTTTAAACTGAGAAAATAAATTCATGAAGATGATGATGATATTTTGAATGCACGGTTAGCCTAATTGTTTAAACGGTCGCCACGCCGTTCTCTACTTCACTGAGTGTTGTGGGCTCAAATTCCACATGGGACAACACTTTGTGTGATTCACAAATTGTAATTCTGAGTCTGGGTGTTCTTTTGTTCGTTTCTTGTATGTTTATAAAGTTCCCTGCGAGACAGCATTTCTTCCTAGTGTGGGCGTTGTCTTTTTAAAAAACAAAAAAAAGATATTTAAATATTAATATACAGAAAAAGTAAAACTAGATAATATGTTAAAGTTGAAATGTTAATTCATAATATATTATTTAGAAAATATGTATCTGCAATGTAAAAAAAAAACAATATTTAAAGAAAAAGTAAAACTGTTGTAGAAACATATACATTTTTATTCCTGAAGCAGTATTAAAGCCTCGTATATTTTTAAATTTACAAACAAATTCTTGTACTCATCATACAATATTTGTTTTGGACGAGAATCGAATCTAAGATCTCTAGTTTAGCAGATAGGATAGCTGACCGCTACATTGTAAAATTAGTTTTCCTTTAGGCGTGAAAAAGCATCTCACTACGCCACCGTGTAGGTCAGCATACTGCATTGTGTGTATTCACAATGAGTATGGTGACCACGACTCTTGGGCTCTACTCATGTTTCCATCAGGCAGAGTAGAGTCACTTTTGCAGGTTATAAAGACACCAAAAAAAAATATTTAAGAGTTGAGCACACTGATAACACTCTGTATAAACGCTGTCTAATGTGTATAAAATATGTATAAACACTATGTCATCACAGTAGGTAAAAGGTTTTAGGTTTACTGCAAACGACCTACAGTAACGAGTTCTATTCAGTACTTGGTCATTTTAAAAGCGTGAATGGTGCAGTAGTTAAAATGACCACTTTTATATCTATGCACAGAAGATTTCTATTTGACAATAAGATATATTCAACATCTTAATTATTTCACGTCCTGAAGTTAATTTGGTAAAATTACTAGTTTCCTATCATAGAGGCCGGTAATCTGTTTATGAGTTCTTGTTTCAGGCGCTCATGGGCGGCGGTAATTACTTCCTGTCAGGTGACAAATGCTCGGTTGCCCGTAATTGATTAAAAAAATATACTAAAGTTTATTAATTTAATTGGAAAATCTTGTGTATTTGATAATAAATAATATAAATTAAATAAGTTTAGTAATAACAGATTATTTATACATAGTCTGGAGCTGCGAGTTTAGAAGTGACTTCTTTCATACCTCTTAAATATGTTAACTATCGAAATGGTTTTTGTTTGAACTGTAATTTATTTTCAACTTTCTAGGTTAAAATAAGTTTTCTCTTTTCCCCGTAAAAATACCCATGCATAATGGTACATACCACTGTAATGTTTGCGAATAAGTTTCGCAATCACTGCATAATACAATGGTATGTTAAAATTTCATAACCAGCAGTACAAAAGACTTCAACGCGTTCGTCTGAAAATTACGATACAAAATTATGGGCATTCATCTTCAGTAGTTACAAAGGTATTTCTGCCACGGATAAACATACATCACAGTATCACAATCACATAGGTAAAGACGAGTCGACCTTTCGCCCACATATCGGTCACTGTCTCATTAACGGGACGCTATGTTTGGTCCAAGATGTAAACGGTTGGCTTGTGAACATTTTTTTTGTATTATGGTTGTGATAATAGGCTTATGTGTATACATAACAAGATTAAATCTTTTGCTTTCGTTTAAGCAGCTTTGACCATACGATAGTATAGGTTAACGCAGTCACGTATTTTTGTGAATTAGTGGAAGTGGCTGACCCGATTGAACTAGATTTAGTTACGGACTAGTTTTTGTGACTAGTCATGTAGTTTTCGGTTAGATTCGATCTAATTTAAGGAAGAAAATATCTGAAAGTTTATGGTTGTATAATTTCTGTACTTTCAGCAACTTTTTTATATAATTTGTGTTTAATTATGAATTTATTTTATTTTATAATTAAAATAAACTTTGCAGGAATTTGGCCGAATTTCACAACTTTAAAAATTATCGAAATGTTTTATAAAATCGCTACCTCTTATATTTGTGCCACAAACGACGCATCAGTTCAAAGGCCTGGACAAGTGTCCATGTATTTATGTAACCTTAAGCATTACGAAACTATGTGTGCCATGTCACAGTGTTAAGTGCTGAACAAAATAACTTCATACCCTTGAATAACCGCATCCAACGGTACTTAGTTTTTTCTATAAAAGGTTTATTACAGATTCTGTGTACAATAATACATAGTCCGTCTATTAATAAATTAAGAAATCGGAGTATCACCAGCCCAATTAATTCTGTATGTGTCATAAGAGCTGACTTCGGGAGCAAACTGGGTAGACCAATAGCACCGCACTACACTACAACTTCTTAGTAGACGTATCTTGAGAAAAAATGACATTCTGCAAAATTAAAGTTTCGTGAAAGTGATATTCTGCGAAAATATCGTTATGCGAAAGTGATATTCTACGAAAATAACGCTTGGCAAAAGTGACATTCTGCGAAAATGTCATTGTTAGAAAGTGACATTGAAGGAAAATGACAATCCGCGAAAATAACTTAAAACGAAAGTGATATTATGGAAAAAAGACTAAATTTTCACAATGACATTTTACAATGATAACGTTGTACGTCTAGACGCGCTCTCCCAGAGCAACAGTGTAAATGTAGAGTTAAGAATAAAAATCTACCTTCGTGTCAAATTACACACAAATTTGTTCCGCCGTTCAGGACTGTTTTTTAATAACATTAACATCCATCCTCATAAATTTGCCCGCTTATAACATAGAGCAATAAGATTATATTAAATAAGTACATAATTTGTTTTACTTAGAAGATCATAATTACGTTCTTTTATAACTATTAAATGTCAAATGTATAATAAACCTTTCAATATGTTCAACATAAATTTATTAGATAATGCCAACCCTGATTGTTTCATTAAGTTAAATAATTTATATGTAGAGCTAAATTTCCCTGATTTTAATTAGGTTGTAACACGTCTAAGAGGCAAGATGGCATTCCCTCTTTGGGAGTTTCGAAAGAATACAATAGTGATTCTTAATTTAATCATAGCAATACTGGGGTGGTTTGCAGCCTTTTCTTATGATATATGGGACAAGTTAGTAGACATGTCTTAAAGTAGTAAAACCACGCTGATTTTAGCGCAGTAGAAAATGGCGAGATGTCTACTTAAGTTACTACGTCATCCGCCAGTCAATTAGATCACTTATAACTCCAATTGACTGTAGTCGAAAAGCCCTAGTTCTTCTAGCCAATAAGGCTTAATTCAGGCCTATTAGTCTAGTAGTTAGTGACCCCAATTGCTAAAGTCCGAACGGGCCGACTCGACCAGGGCAGTACTATCCTCACGCATAAGATTAACCGTGCACACATTATGCATCCGTGCTGTCGTATTTCGTTGGTAAGTGCGAGACCGGAGACTCATTGATACAGGTATGACAGTTATTGTGCTTAGAGCGAGAGCCTTATGTTGGCACGATGATTGTCATGCCGTTTACGGGACGCAAGCGTTACGTGAAAATGTAACTCAGTATTCCGCCATGGTGTGGGTCACTATACTGCATTGCTTGCATTCACAATGAATATGGTGACCACAATTATTGGATTTTATTCACACTCTCCACCAAGCAGAGTCATTTTAGCGGGCTCCTAATAAAAGAAAAAAACATTTTTTCGTTCATAATATGGCATGGTATAGTTGAGAAAATTATTGTAAGATGGACAGACTTCTTCACCTTCGAATGTCCTCCGTGGACGTTCATGTGAATTAATTAATACAAATAAATAAATGTCCCTGTATTTATAAAAGCAAGCTTCTCCAATATCTGCGTGCAAAACGGTAAATATATTTGCCATAGAATGCCGTAATATTTTCCAATAAATACGTTCTCTATATATCCAATAGTTTCTATATCTCAATGGGTTAAAGTATCTTTCAGGTCAATCACTTCTATAAATGAATGACTTACTATTTCAAAACTATATTGAAAAAAAAAATCGTGACCTCAATGTTAAACTAAACCACGGGTAGCATATATTCGATAAAAGATAAATACGAAAACGTTGCACAACTTCCAATAGTTATTGACACAGTGACAATTGACTGTCAGGCCGGCGTCAGACATGTTACATGCGCAGGAATTCGATTTGTAGCATAAATATAATGAATAGCATATGCACAACAAAAGTTGTCAAATATATTTATACACTTAATACATACACTTATATACATGTATAGAAATACTAACAATAATTTATTTCGTCTACAGTTTTGATTCAACAGAAGAAGTAAGAAGTCGAAAATCAATCTGAGTGGCGTGCAAAGAGAGCAGCCTATGCCCAGCATATAGACTATAGATAACTATAAGCTGATGACGATGACAATGATTTAATGATAAGATTTCAAAATAAATAACACAAGTATTGAAGATATAGATATATTTTTGAAGATTTAATTAGTTAACTGACCTTTTATTTTTTTTCTTGTAAGTCGATTCATACTTATGAGAGAGATTTACATCATTACTAAATGCTTAGTAAATTAATACTCTGTTTTTATAAAATACATTGTTCTGTTTAGTCACTTGTATTGACTTGAAAAGACTGTTTGCTCTAATACATAATAAGTAATCCCAGAGTCAATTAGATCTTTTAATTTTTGACATATTTATTAGGTTATTATACATTTTATTATTGTATGTTACTCTAAAGATTTATCGAAGATTTATATTTGTATTTTTACGTCTTTTGACCAACATTTCACTAATTAATTATTAAAGTGCCTTAAAGTGGTCAAGAGTATATGCTAGTGCTGATTTAGAGGTCTCGGCTTCGATTCCGAGGTGGCTCCAGAAAAGTATTCTATATATTTAATATCAGCCCGGAAGCTTTGGAAGCTTTGGAAGTTAGGGTCTCGGAGAGCATGTAAAGATGTCAGTTCTGCGCCTGATCTCCCCTCAGTCGTGTCGGATAGCCATCTTATAAGGAACAGAGAGTGCACAAAACAAATAATATTTTATAATATCAAAATAGTGAGTATGACAGAAAGTGGTTGGGGCCATAATCGTTCAAAATGATTAAAATATCTCATAACAAATATATACACACGTTCGCTATATAAAAATTCGCAGAATGTCAGACGCCGGCATTAGTTTAGCAACCCAATCATTGTTACAAGAGGACAATTGAAATGCCAGAGTTTGAGATGTTATTCATCTTTCGATTATAATTTTGATGTGTAAGATATGCAAGCAATTGTGTGTCATGTATTTCTGTTGAAGTAGGAAGGACATCCGACAAATATTTTGGTACAGTTTCGAACGGACGAATATTTGGTGGCGCAGTGGTAGTGTATGCGACTGTAGTCGGGTCGGAACAAATGTTTGTATAACATGCAGATACCGATGTTACCGAGTTTGATTTTTTTCTATGGCATAATATGTATGTATTTTCATAAAAAAGTAAACGTATATTTATATCAGATGTCTAATAAACATAGTGGCCAGTATATAAGGACCAGTTCGATCAGTTAATTCACTATATTCCTCTGAATTCAGATTGAAGGGACGGAGGACGGGATTGGCATAAACGAACTGTTGTTTTACCTGGTAAGACGAGACTCTAGTGTGTATCTTTTGTGTTTCCTTCATACTGGGGTGGAAGATTTAGGATCTTATAACCGCCCCCTGTGTTCTAGGTTCGATTTATACATCTTGCTTTCTGTTACGCCATGGTTCCGTTTTTGTCGGGGCAACCTATTTGAAACATAGTGCTAGTAATACCACTATCATTTGTGCTTACTACTTTACAAATAAATTATTGCATAATATCTTGGAACTGTACCGTTCAAACAAATCAACCTTGCAAAATTTCGTATCTATTGTTTTCGAGATGCGGAAGACGTAATAAACACATCAATAGATTGATAAACTGATAGATTTACTTCTCAAACACCGTGTAGTCCTAAATCAGTGGGTAGCAAGTTCGATTCCGGCCCGGCCCACGTTTGAGTTATGGGAATTGTGCAAAAGAGAAATTGTGGATAAGATTTACTATGTTGGCATGTATAATCCTGATTTGATTTTGAAGGGAAAAGGTAGAAGTAATGACGCGTTTCATTAGAGTGTCAATAAGTTGTAATGATTACTATAGTTGACTTTATAATAAACTCTAGATAATTAACTGAATATAAAATGATAAAATATCACTTTGGTTCACGAAGCTAACAGTCCTTTATTGAGATTTTAAAGCCATGATACTTCTTCTTCTTAGCCAAAAGAAGTCCTCGGCTAGACATAGGCCTTTTTTTTGACGTGTGAAAACCCCTCGGACCGTCACCCCACCGGGGTTTACGGCGGGGTGGTGTGTCGGCATCGGACCGATTAAAACCTCACAGTGTGTCACTCTGCGCCTAACATAGGAACGATCCGGGAACAGCTGTTATTACAACATCCAGATCTGCTAGACATAGGCCTCCCCGAAGGTGCTCCACAACAGCTGGCCCTGTATCGCCCGCATCCAGCAGTTTCCCGAGACCTTCATCAGGTCGTCGGAGCACCTTGTGGGGAGCCTACCAGCGTTGCCCAGTACGCGGCCCCATTGGCCATCGTTTCTGCCTGTAATGTGCCCCGCCCACTGCCACTTAAGTTTAGCAATTTTACTGGCAATATCGGTACCTTGGATCATCTGCCATGATTCACAACCAGAGTACACAGTTGTGAGTTGAGAATAGGATAGAAAAAGAATAGACTTTATTTTATATCAGGTAATTTCATTGGTATGTATAATATTAATAACTTCATATATCTCGCATTTCGCCGTCTGATCACGGACTAGGCAGAGCCTGTACCTCAGGCTATTGATAAAAAAACTTAAATATTTATAAATGTATACATCATCACATCAACAACTTTTAATAGCCCACTGCTGGACATAGAAGACATAAATCTCCTTTGTAAGAACAAAGGAGGTTTTGGTCCACTATACCACACTGGCTAGATGGGTATGTATAGAGTTTGCTTCAAGCTTTCCTTCTCTTTCCACTGATAATGCTTTGCGTGATTACTCCCTTAGTCACCTCTTACAACACCCATGGAATGAACAGGGATGATGACATTTTGTATTCTTAATCCATCACCACACAGATAATAATTTCTTAATATATGCATAAAGACTTTTGACTGCTTCGTTGGTCTAGCGGTTAGCGTATGCGACTGCCGATCGAGAGGTCTTCGGTTCAATTTCAGGGCCGGGTCAAAAAAAATGCTTAATAACAGCCCGAAGTTTTGAAATCGAGGTCTTAACCCCTGTGACTTTGAGAATACGTACAGCAGTCGACCCTGCGCCTGATCTCTCACCGGGTGTACATGGGATAGTGGTTAGTACATATGAGACTATACTTACCTATATTAAACGCTGTCTCAAATTATTATTATTACCTAATCGAATCCAAACTACCTTCTTCCGCCAAACCTCTTTTCTCAAACTTGAGTAGGGTCAACTTTAAAGTTATCTACGACACGTTTGATTTCTTAAGACGTAGCGACTGCCATCGGACTCCCACAACCCAAATACTAGATGATATAGAAATCCTATAGATAGACTGCTTTCGGACTTTTTAGGGCTTCAACTAACCATAACGATGTGTGGTAAAGTGGTGGCGAAGGTTAAATGAAATGAGATTATAATTATCAAAAAATGACTGTTAAAACAGCTCTGCCTACCCCTCCTGGTGTTTAAATAGTGAGTATATATGTACGTCCTGTCTGACAACGACTTAAGTTGTGCAATACATCAAAGGGGCAGCGTTTGACCTCACAACCGATGTCGGCCATCGTCATTTATTATTTCCAATACCGCTATGTTCCATCCTAAGGCGAAATGGTTTCCGAGAGACCCGGGTTCGACGCCGGTTAAATGTTAAATTATTTTGATGAGCATATGACAGCGTGTGTGTCATTTAGTTGAATTTAACGATGGTTCTGTGGTAGTAAAACCACTACGTATATTGTTTTTTAAGCCGCTATTTAGGTACACAGCTATCGCTCAGTGGTAAGTTTTACCATATTTACAACACTAATACTCGTTGTTACGTTAATAGTAAAGAGCCAAATCAAATCTTTCTCATTATTCTATAGAAATAGTTTTTTGTCCTTATATAATTCTTTTTTTTTTCTATATTAAGAGCCTGCCAAAGTGACTCTACTCTGCCTGATTGAAAGCATGAATAGAATCCAAGAGTTGTAGTCACCATACTCATTACAAATGCAGACAATGCAGTATGGTGACCCACACTATGGCGGCATTCTGAGATGCTTTTTCACACCTTGTTTGGGGACGTGAAAGGCATGACAGTCATCGGGACAGTGTAAGACTTACACAGTTACCACGATAGCTGTCACCCCTGCATCAATGGTCTTCTGGTCTCAATTGAGCAAGACCAAATTATAATTGGTAAAATATAAAACAACTGTCACCTGGCCGATATCATATTTTGTTTTGAGCCTGTATATCCCTTTTTGTACCGTGAGCCCACTAAGGGAGCAAACTCCACAGGAGAACAGCCTTGTAAAGAGAAGAAAATTTGAAATAAACGTTGTATAGGCCCACCTGGTCAGCACGGTATAAGCCATAACTATCTTTCTAATGGGAAGTCTTTGTGAAGCAATTGATTATTAAAGATTTGATGATGATGATTTTGAATCCAACTGTTTGGCTGTCTTTACGGTGGTCTGATGATGCATTTTTGTTTATTTTTTAATTCTGTTTACTATCACAACATACCTTAGTTACTTTTGTAAACTATAATTTATTACTATAATATGTTAAGTAACTCACGGACGGAACACATTTACATATAAATAGCTATTATATAACGGGTTTTTATTGATTCCGGGAGCTATCGGTAAGTGGTTGCCAAAGATGGCCGCCATTCCTACGTGAGGAGGTAATATAAATGCATGACGAATATTGCGTAATGCTTTTTTTTATATAAAAACTTACCAAAGTGACTCTATTCTGCCTGATGGAAAGCATGAATAGAATCCAAGAGCGGTGGTTGCATACTCACTGCGAATGAAGTAAGTGCAGTATGGCGTCCCACGCTATGGCGTCCTAATAAGATGCTTTTTCACGCCCCGCTTAAAGGACCCGGGATCGTAGTGGGAGGGAAACACGTGCGCTGGTAAGGCTGGCAGATGGCCAAAATATATATAAGCAACTGACAAGTGGCGTATTAAGGCATCAAAAAATTATACGAACAGAATCAATTTATGTCAAAATCGAAGATGATCAGATTATAAAATAACTATTAACAACGTAGTCGCTTATAACTTCTCACATAAATATTAATTATTCGTATATGATAAAAATATCGTGGTGATTACCCGTTAGATTAATAATAGCGACACCAGAATATATTAAAAAATAAAAGTATTATAAACATTTTGACATGTATATCATTTAAGTCTAATATATATTAAGACTTTGTAAAACTAATATACAGCTATTAATGATGAAAAAGGAAATCAAAATATTGCAGATTCTTTTGCAATTGGCCTGAGCTGGCTAGGTAGGTAGTAGAGCCACGCTGATTTCAGCACAAGCGGGCCGGCTCGACCGGGGCAGTACTACCCTCCTACAGAAGACTAACCTAAAGCGCTAGCATCCGTGTAGTCGTGTTTCATCGGCGAGTGCGAGAGCGAAGGCCCATTGATGCAGGGGTGACAGTTGTCACGGCAAGTGCCACAATACAGTGCCACGATGCCTGTCATGCCATACGAGGCGTGAAAAAGCATCTTACTAGGCCACCATAGTGTAGGTTAGCATACTGCATTGTCTGCATTCACAATGAGTATGGTGACCACGACTCTTGGGCTCTACTCATGCTTTCCATCAGGCAGAGTAGAGCCACTTTGGCAGACTCCTTATATAGTATAAAAAAAGAGCTAGGCTGTTTCAGGCAGTCGTTTGACTGTTATGTTTAGGCAGTCGTTCGACTGTAATATTAAATGCAGGATATTAAATATAATAATTTTAAAGCCTTAACAGGTAAATTTAATACAATTTCTTTAGACTGGTTTATACGATGATATACTCCTAACCGATTTCGACCACAGCGTCAAGTCTCAATGGAGAGTAACCAATTACATAGCAAATATTATAGTGCACAAGTGTGTGTGTAAACACAGGTGCACTCTCTGTCCCCTTACTCTCACAATCCGATCAGACGGTTATCTGACACGACTGGAGAGAGATCAGATCGACGGCTTTAAGTGCTATCCGAGGAACGGTGGTTAAGACCTCAACTCAGTTCCGGGTCGTTATAAAGTATTTCTATAACTAGAAAAGTTCAATAACACATCTGATCCTTACACGGAAATCGAACCTGCTAACAGCAAAACCAACGAAGTTGTCTATTGTATAGTATCATGACCAAACGACCTCACAAGTCATAGATAACAATCCCCGCCTATGAGGAACGCTCAAAGGGTGGTGATACAACTGTGCTTCTTGACTTACATACAAGTCTATGAACGACGGCATTCACTTACCGTTATGTCTCTCCTCTATTCATCTCTTATATTAAATATCTAATTAATATTTTTGTAAACATCATATATAAGATTTATTATCAAAATATATAAATAAAATACTGATTGAAATATGATTTATTGATTAGTTTGATATAAACGAATGAAATTTAAGTAAATTTGGTCTTTTGTCTGTAAGTTTCCTCGTTTTCAAGTAGGTTCTATTTATTTTTTAAGTTTTTTTATAGTACCATCACGTTCCTAGGTTATTTTTGGTTTTTACTGCCGACTTATTTTCAGTAATATAAAAGACTTAAAAATTGATCATTTGCTTTCAAATAAACAATTTTGTGCTCTTTAAATTGCAATTATTTAACTATGACCGGTAGTGGTTAGTTATAATAAAGTTTTCCATCAGTTCATTTGCTACTTATACTGCATAAAATGGAAGTTACCTTACAGTGTTTTTTATATGGAATCTGCCAAAGCGGCTCTGCCTGATGGAAATCATGAGTTCAAGAGTGGTGGTAACTCATTGTGGATGCAGACAATGCAGTAAGGTGACCTACACTATGGAAACGTGCTGAATAATCTAAAGTATCTGAGTATCTGAATAAAATATTTAGTAAAATATGTTAATAACATCTTGAAACAATCAAAGTAAAATGAAATAAAATATCTCTTTTATTAACTAATTCTGAACAAGACAAAAACAGTGATAAAAGTCAATAAATTACAGAACAAGTCGAAATATACAATGATATGATTATATGTTGTTATTACCGTTAAAGATAAAACAAAATATATTCACGCGAAATACTATTCAACAAAATCCAGTTATTCAAAATAATAATAAACAAAAACAGTTAATTAAATTATACAAATTTAAGGCTCTACTAAAAAAACTTGTTTACATTATCAACTTACAAAAAATCTCACGTATTTCATATAATTAAACAATATAATTATACATATCACAAATTAATTTCCGCGTTCAAAACTTGTTTTACATAAATTACTTTCGTTTGATATGCTCTAGTTTATATTATTTGATTTATCTTTTATTTATTTCAAAAAACAGACAGTTTAACTGATAATAAATGACTTGCATCACTTTTATCATTAACAGTCTTAAATAGTCCACCGATATAAAGTTTTTTGGAGGTTTTGGCGAACTATACCATGCTGCATTGATTGACACAGGGTTTGTTTCAATTAGCACTCCATTTGGCAGTGATGTTGTCCTACAGAGTTTGTTCTCTCAGGTGGCTCTTACGATATACATGAGTTAAATGGTCTACTGATACTCTGTACTCTTAATACGGACACTTAAATATTAGAGTGTAAAAATTATAACGATAGAATTACTTAAAATCGATTTTCCTCTGTCTTACTCCAGTTAAGGCAGTTAGGAAAAGTTATGGATACTTTTGAAACATATTTGTTCACTAATACATATCATATTTAAAATTGTGGTTCATCCTATACCTTTAAACGAGGCATTTTTGTATATATTTTCATGAAATTTAGCATGCAGGGGGTTTTGGGGGCGATAAATCGATCTAGTTAGGTTTCATTTTTAGAAAACGTTGTTTTATAAGTGTTTTCAAGCAATGAAATGTTTGTCAAGCAGACTCGTTTTGACACTTATCTATGTGTCAACATTAGAGATGGGAACAAAAGAGTTTAATAGTCGAGCTGAGCTCCGTTTCTAGGTACTATGACTATGTATTACGGAAAAAAGGGAACGAAAGTTTAACATTTTAAACAATATGCAATAAATGACAAAAAGATATCGAAACAATTACGTACATATTTAAACTCGTCTTAGTACACAAGTCTATGTGACGAAACTTCAAGTCACACTAGTAAATAAAATAAGACAAGTCGGTCAAAACGTTTGAAGTTAGACCGACAGACGATTTCCAGTATAACTAAAAATGAAGATAAGCCGCACGATTTTTATCAAGCCATAAAAATTACGTAAAACGCAAACTTCTTAAAAAATAACAGTTAAAACCTCTTCAATAATAGTTAATAGTTATTAATAGTAATCTTCAGTAATAGTTAATACTAGTTTAAGTAATCGCGTTTTAATAATTCAAGGTGAAGTTTATTAGCCAACGTTGGAGTGTTTAAATTCCAATCAAGCAGTACTGGTGTGCTCAGACGCATTTAGAATTATAACTGTCTACTATTTGCAGACGTTGAAAGGTGTTTAGTAACTGGTTATGTAATATTTCGACTGCCATGTTGGTCTTGTGGTTAGTGGCTCTAACTCTCGAACGGGAGGTCGTGGGTTCGATTCCTACCCTGGACAAATATTTGTGTGATGAGTATTATTTATTCTGTATCTCAGTGTTATTTATCTATAATAGTTAGAAATATGTAAGCATGCTTTTTTTTATATTTAACCTGCCAAAGTGACTCTATTCTGCCTGATGGTAAGTATGAATAGAATCCAAGAGCGGTGGTCGCCATACTTACTGCGAATGACGACAGTGCAATATGGCGACCCACGCTATGGCGGCCTAATGAGATGCTTTTTCACGCCCCGCTTAAGGAACCCGGGATTGTAGTGGGAGATATTATATATATATATATAATATATATAAATAGTATATAAATATACTAGATCGTATTATGTTTATCAGCAGTGTGAGTTATCATAGTTTCTGCCTGATTTAGAATCAGATTGTTGTGTGTGAGATATATATGAGATGTTATTTATTCATTTGAATAGTTTAAACTGGAAATTTTGATAGTTGTTCGAAACGCGACTTTTGAACTCGTAATCTAGCGTATCTAGGACACAGAGAACCACAGAGTAGAAGGATTTACGAAAATATTATGAAGTACTATTAGGTAGATTGTACTTTTAAGCAATATTTTAACAATTATACACTATAATTTTATATATGTAAATTATAAATAATTTAAGTTAAATATAATTCCTCTTTTCATCTCTAGTGAATATTTGTAGCTCTAGTAAATAGATGAAAAAGGAAACTACATTTGTTTATGTACATTTACTTAAAGACATAATTAATAATTGAAAATTGTTGCAACTAATTATTAAAAGTCGACAGACCTACGACTAATGGTTAACAATCCTGACTGCAAAGCCAGAAGTTGTCAGTTTGACTTTCAACCGGGACAAATAATTATCTGATGACCAGAGTCATTTGTTCTGGATCTGGATGCTATGTATCTGTTTATAAATATGTAAGTATGTTTATTAGCAGTCTGGTTGCCATACTACGGGCTCTCTATGGGATCAGACTGCCATATGTGAGACGTGTGATGTTATTATTAATAAAAATTTAGAAGTTATAATTGTATTAATAATGTTACAACTCTATCTGTAGACTCTTACTACAATAATTTCTTACGCGACAATTATTTTCTTGTATTTAATTAAATATCATCATAACAAGTCTGCGCTCGTCTGTACCGACAACCAGTAACATAATGCCATTAGGCGTCAGTTTTTTTACTTGCGCAGGCGCATGATGGCGGGTGTAACATAAGCACTTGATTGCTTTACATGCTTCTCTAGTGCGTGAGGGAAAATGACGCGAATGAAGCGAGGGGGCATTGAAATCGGGGTTCCTTATAATTAAACTCTTTAAAGTTTTTCCTCGCAACTTCTAGTAAATCTCTCCTACAGCCTTTTTTGGGAGGGAAAAGAGGAAATGGAGGGGTAAAATTCTGGAAGTAAAACAGATTGACTAGAGTAGTGACTCATTAGACGGTAGATTGCTGCTAATTTAGGGGAGAATGCTGAAAGTGCGACAATGCATTTTTGTCTCACAAGTCGCAGGTGTCAATAGGCAATGGTAGTCACTTACCATGAGGCAAACCGTCCGTTTAATAACGTACGGAGTTCTCATCCAAGGTAACTAGTTCTTATATGTAACCAAAGCACTTTTATTCTTCAAGACCTCTAAAACCTGTTGCTGGCGAGTTGCGTTTTATTTTAAACTGTACTCTCGATTATCGAGACCTGAATGATGAAGGATGTTGTATGTTAATGAGGGCATTATGTCTTGTTGTTGTAAAATCGATCAAGTTTTATACATTTACTCTATAAACGGAGTGTTATATAGTAGAACTCGAAGAGAGTTTTGAGATGTAGCATATTACACGTTTTTGCAAACTGCCTCGGTGGCGCAGCGGTAGTGAATGCGACTGCTGTGCTTGAGGTCTCGAGTTCAATTCCCGGGACAGATCAAATGTTTGTATGATCTGTAAATATTTGTTTCAATGTTTGGCTGTTTCTATGAATAATATGTATTATTTACGAAAAAAAGTATACAAGTATTCTATCACTCAGTCTAGTTATCATAGCACAAGCTTTGCTTAGTTTGAAACTAGATGACTTGTGTCAAATGTCTTAAATATTTATTTATATTAATTTATCAGTATTCATACAGTTCTTCTGGTTTAGAATACAAACTATCACCACATCTATTTAGCATGTGGGTCTGGTAAGAACCACAAAGAGAGCAAAAATCGCTTTCACGCTTTCATGAAATCAAATTAAAAATTCTTTCACCAATTGAAAACTAAATTTTCAGTGAATAACATAGGTTATATTTTATATTGATAACAAACATACACATGAGTGAAGCCGCAGACAAAAGTTAGCGACTATATAAGTAGTTATATTGATTAATTTAGTGTGCAGCTCACCAGGTGGTCGAATTTCTACCATAAATCATGTAGACGCAATTTATTATGTTTTTTGGATCATTACCGTTTCTTAAATTTGTTATTATAACTTGAACTGTCATTGTAGAGACTTACGTTTGGTGACAGCTTACGTACAATGTTACGTAACGGATTAAGCATAGTTTTGTTACATACTAGCTTTTGCCCAGGTCTTCGTTCGCGTGGAATATGGTCTGCCACAATAAGTTTCGTAACAGATCATTTACCATGAAGCTATTCCGCGTAATTCGTCCTGCTTGTCTCTTAGTCGCCTTTTACGACATCCATGTGATGTACGGGATGGAGATATTTCATATTCTTCATCCGTCATCACACGAAGAATCTGTTACCATATCTATATTTATAGCCTGCCGAAGTAAATAATAAATAATAAAATAAATATTTCGGACATTTAAAACCAACATCGTTTAGTTTCAAACTAAGCAGAGCTTGTGCTATGATAACTAGACTCACTGATAGAATACATATTTTTTTTTTGTAAATACATACATATTATACATAGAAAACACCCAAACTTCGAAATAAATATTTGCCAATCATACAAACATTTGGTCCAACCCGGGAATCGAACCCGAGACCTCAAGCATAGCAGTCGCATTCATTACCGCTGCACCATCGAGGCAGCTAAGCAAGGCAAGTGACTCTACTCTGTCTGATAGAAGGCATGAATAGAATCCAAGAGTTGTGGTCACCATACATTGCACATGCAGACAATGCAATATGACCAACACTATGGCGGCCTAGTGCGATGATTTTCACGCCCCGCTTAGGGACGCAAAAGGCATAAACAAGGTTTATTAAGCTAGCTAAGCTAAGCTAAGCAAGGTAAGCAAGGTTTATAAAATGCTCGCAATACAATTTTAGCACAAAAATAACTTGAACTTATTTCAATAAGGTTAAGCTTAAGTTGCGTTTATTCAAAAACAATAAATATACTTTCCTTTATGAACATAAACCCCATAAGACAGATGGCAAACGACGTGTGAATTTTTTTTATTCGGTGTCTACCAAAGTCACTATTCTGCCTAATGGAAGCATGAATAGAATCCAAGAGTTGTGGTCACCGTACTCATTACGAATGCAGACAATGCAGCATAGTGACCCACACTATGGCAGACTAGTATTTAGTAAAGTAAGTTCACTTCACTGTGTTATAATCCTAACTTTACGACAGTTTACAGGTAAAGAAACCTAAGTAGATAAAATCATGGCCAAAAGCTGGTATATTATATGATACAGTAATACCCCTAGTGAGGGAAAATACTCGATAAAATCGTATCGATATTTCACAGACGACGTTAGACGGGCCATAAAACGCGTCTTACGACTTCATGTGGCTCGTAAAGTTTTAATAGACATTAAATTTATAATGTCACCTGTCTTTGTTGTGTTCTAAGTAAATTATTGCTTAATATCAGATTAGTTTAGTGCGTTTTTCTAAGGAAGTCTGTTAATGATGGATGTAAATTTTAAGTTTAATTGCTAATTCTATTCTGTTTCGTGTTAAGATCACTTTATTGGTAATCTAAATAACACGGTAGATAGTTCTATAAACAAAAGTAGTTTTTAAAGTTCTTTCTTGCTTTTTTTGTGCTTCTTTAGAGGATTTTCTTCCTTTTTTCAATATTCTAAATGTTTACCAGTAACAATCATAGGTTGAGAGTCTTGCGCTTGCGTTAATAAGGTAACATTTATGTTTAACTCGAGATTTCTCCAGGGTCGGGCCGAGAAATTGTTATAAATAAATAAATACAGTGGACCAGCGGTAATTCAAAAAACGTTCTGCAGGGCAGTGTCGGACTATCCAATTTGTCGGATTATAGAGTCTTGCCTAAGACTCCCTGTAGTCCGGATTTTTTTACAAAAGAGTACCTTGTAATCCGACAAATTATAGACAAATGATAAGATTGAATATATTGTTGTCTTCTGGGCTCGTGACGACATTACTAGGTACGTATACGTAATACGCAATGAATAAACAGTAATCAATGAACGCACGCTAAGCTGCACCGCTATCACACGTAGTCAAATTCAACTAAGCAATCGGAATTGAAATTGTAACCTGTTCAATCATGCACGATCTACATAGCGAAAATTGTTTGATTGATGTCGGATTACAGGGGGGTCCGGATTAGACAGGGGACGGATTACCGCGGGTACACTGTATTTCGGACATTCGGACATAAAACTTATTATAAATTATAGTTATAGAATTACTTAATAACAGCCCAGAGTTTGAAAGTTGATGTCTTAACCTCCGTGCCTCGGAATGCATGTTAAGCGTAATGAATACAACTGTTTTGTGTTACTCGTAAATCAGTAAATAAATAGACAGAAACAGAAAGCGGCTACCGTCAATAATGAAGGAATGCAACTAAGGGATCACCTGTCTAAAATAAAATTGTAATACATTTATATCTTTTTATTTCTTTTAGCATGTCTTGACTATTTTATCCACTACAGATAATGATCATACCCTAGCAATGTAAAAACATACTATTGAAAAATGTTATTACTGACTTTCATACAACATTACTTTGAGTTTATTACATGCAGCTTTCTCGTAATGATATCTTAAAGTTGAACTAAACATTCACAATTAAATAGATATGGTCTTCCAGTAGCGTATAAGATTGTTGTTAAGATTAAACACCATCTTGAAATGGTACTTTAAAATAAATAACAGTTAAAATGTCTTGAGTTAAGAAAATATATTGTAATGTTGATATTCGCCACATTGATGCAAGGGTAACAGTTATCGTGGTAACTGCGTAAGCCTTACAATGCCACGATGACTGTCATGCCTTTTACACCCCAAGCGAAAAAGTATTTCACTATGCCGCCATAGTGTGGGTCACTATACTGCATTGTCTGCATTTGCAATGAGTATAGTGACCACAACTCTTGGATTCTATTCATGCTTTCCATCAGGCAGAGTAAAGTTAATATGACAAGCTTTTAATATAGATATGGCAACAGATTCCCCGTGTGATGACGGATACAGAATACAGTGTGTCTCCATCCCGTACATCCCATGGATGTCGTAAAAGGCGACTAAGAGACAAGCAGGACGAACTACGTGGAACAACTTCATGGTAAAGTGAAGGAAAACTTGAAACAAATCCGTTACTTACCCTCCTATTACTAAGCCTCCTACAGAGAGGCCTATGGCCAGCAGGGGACCTGTTAAAGGTTCTTGATGATTATTCACTTCACAAACTAAAGTCGTAAGTAGGTTATCAACTGTAGATTAATAAAACAAGTAGCAAGTCAGTGACTAATATTTGTGTGACCCACTGTGGACTTATTTGTTTCAAGTGTGTCTGTTTGTAATGTAACGGTAAGTAGCTTAATGATATTCAGTGTGATTCTCACGGTGTGTAAGCCATTTGCATTTTACGATACCTATAAACCTTTTGCTGCAAAATTCATAAGCGTGAAATTAGATTCTGGAACTTACTGTTTTGGTTTAAAAGACCACCGCCGTATTTCGAATATATCTTGTGTTACGTAAGAGTTTGGACAAATTTTACACTTACAAGAAATGGATACAAAGAACACCTAGACTCAGAACTATAATTTGCAGATCACACAACACTCAGTGCTAGGAAGTGGTGTGGTAACCGCTTATGTCGTCCACTTCTACATCATTTGTGCATACATGCTTCATACCATATCATTACCATTAAACCGTTACAGTACAGCTGGACTTATTATATGGTTTTTGTTTATTATGTATATCTATTACGTATGTAATAACTATATTATCTACATTATTATATTTAGTAAGACACGCTAGTTGTGACCATTAAAGTGTAAGATCAACTTGGACTTATACTTTACTAGCTTTACGGTCGCGTGGAATTTGGTCTGCCACATTAAGTGTCATAACAAATCATTTGAAATAAATATATAAAGTAAGTAAGTATCCTATGTTACTTCTAACACCTTCAAGAACATGTGTACAACATTTCGTGATGATCGCTTGAGTAGTTTTCGCGTCAAACCGTAACAAATAAACTTACATTCGCATTTATAATATTAGTAGGGATTTCAGGCATTAAAAAAATGTCGTTTTAAAGTTAAGGTCGATAAAAAAGTATTTAAATTTAATTTGAAAAGGATGGAATGCTTTGCACATACAATCTCTTGTAAGATGCACATTGTAGTATAATGTCAATAATAATTTAAGAGCTAATTACTATGTGCATACGATAATGACATACCTTAAACCCGTAATTGTAAAGCAAATAATAAAAAAAAGAAGAACATTATTGAAACTGGTCGAAGCTATGAATATTCATTGACAATTTAATTAATAATAATTTAAGCATCTAATTGTGATATCCAATTGGAATTGTATCATAAAGAAGCGCAAAACATATTTAAGATCAACTTCAAAAAGGACGAAGTTTCAATTCAGATGTTTTTTTGTATTTTTTTATGAAGGCCATAACTCCGTCAATTATAGACGGATTTCCAATTTTTTTCCAAGATATATATGACTTACAATTGTTCGTGTGTTAATGGATTAAGAATACATAGTGTTACCACCTCTATTCATCCCGTGGGTATCGTAAGAGGTGACTAAGGGAACAAACTATGCAGGAAATATCATTACAAAGAGAAGGAAACTTGAAACAAACCCTATTCCAACCCGTCTGGCCAGCGTGGTATAGTAGGCCAAAACATCCTTGCTAAGGAGAGGCCTATGTCCAGCAGTGGACTGTAAAAGGTTGTTGATGATGATAATGATGATGATACAAATTAAGACGAGCATACACCTAACTGTAGAATAAACTGGAGAGTTTTATATATTTTTGCATCTTAAAAAAAAGTGTTGCGTTAGAAACTATATTACTCGCTTCAAAAAAGAAATTGAAAGGGAAAGTCTCATTAAATGAAATGGTTAGATTACGAAATTTATTCATAAAATTACTTGTTTGCAAGTTTTTAGTTTTTTTAGAAGTTTTAGTTTTTATTTTTTAAAGAAGTAAAAATAACTAGCAGTTTAAATAAAGCATGTTTTGAAGATAACCAAACTAATAAATATAAGTAAATTGTTTATAAAAACTAAAAATACACGCTTTTACAGACAATCAAGTAAAAGGTAAAAAATAAATTTCAATAAATTTTAATTTAGGATACTGTAATTAGCAAAATAATTAATTTTATGGTAAAAGAGCTTGGATTGCTTGATGTCAATTTTTATAAATATTTTATTGAGAAAAACTGCATTGTCTGCGTTCACAATGAGAATGGTGACCACAACACTTGGATTTTATCTTGCCATCAGGCAGAGTAGAATCATTATAGCTGGCTCTTAATAAAAAAAAAATATTGATAGATGTACGAAATTCTTTCGTAAATATCTTAAAAAGCATAACACGCTTTTTTTAAATTTAATTAGATTTTTTTACAAAAGCGTGTTTTTTATAGTATTTTTTTATATTTAATGCTGTTGTGTTAGATATTACTAAACATTCGAAGTATCTACACCACAAACGTCCTATAGCATCCTTATTTAAAAGGTCCATTTCTCCCCTCGCAATTGAAAAAGCACTTTAAGACATTATATCGATAAATCAGTGACATCACTGCGCATTAAGGTAGACATGTAAGTGACAACGTGATCGCGCCTACACGGATTCCTTAGACTCCGTCATAGCCTCGTAGCCTTGATGCCTGACCTGGATAAGCTAGACATCAAGACTTGAGCATTTTGTAATATTAGTAGTATTTGATCGTTACTGCAATAGATAATGAGAATTAAATATTCTGGTAGCTCTTGGTTTTATTACGTCAGACACGAAGTACTTTGTTTGAATGTAGAAATGCAATTTTGTGAGCTAAAAGAAGTGGGACTTTGAGACCTCGCTATGTGTGTATCTTTAAGCGTTTATATACAATACAGAAAAAAGAACATAGAGCAGAGAGAAATAGAACAGATGTGTAATCAAACTGAATGAGCTTTTCGAACATGGTCTCAATATTGCAAGAAATAATGCGACTGTCGATCAAGAGGTCTCGGGTTCGATTCTCAGGTCGGTTCAAAAAGTGTCACTAAATTTTTTAGGGTACAGAAATACTTAATAATAACCTGGAGTTTGGAATGTAGGGTTTTAACCCCCGTGCCTCGGAGTCTGTGCCTGATCTTTTTCTGATCGTCTCGGATAACGGTCCAATTGGATTATGAGAGGGAGGGAATAGAGATTGCACTTGTGTTACATACTGAACTGAATTAAATAGAAGTTTTTAAAATGAAGGATAAGTTGCTGGAGTTATGGTGTATGTCAATTACATATCACTGATTCTTTCTATGATTTTTTTATTAGTTTCCTAATTCTTAGTAGTGTGAACTTATATGGGAGATGTTACTATAATGTATTTCAAAGAAAATTAACAAATGAAGTGTACTATAATACTGGCCTAAAATACTTTAATTTTTTTATCACATTCACACAGCACCATTTAGTCCCAAAATTGAACAGAGTTTATACTATGAGTACTAAACAACTGATATAAATACATATCTTCTTTCTTTTTTGGAAATATATACATGCGCTATACAAATATCTGCAGATCACACAAACTTTTGGTCCGATCTGGGAATCAAACCTTTTTTTTCTCATCATATCCTCCGGAGGGACGAAGGGCGTCTGTGGGACTCCCGGAAAACCGGTCTACCCACTAAACCCCGCGGCGGCCTACCTCGGCAGTCGGGAGGAGCTCCAGGAACGCATTAGCGGCTTCTAGAGCGTTCCTGGAGCTCCTCCCGGGAATCAAACCTGACATCTCAAGCACATCAGTCGCCTACGCTACCACTGCTTCATCGAGGCAGTCTTATTGTATTTTCATCTATTAAAACTTACTCAGTATGCTGTCTTAATTGTTTTTTAATCTTTTTGATCCTTTTACTTGAATCCGTTATTTTTATATTAATAACCTGCCAAAGTGACTCTACTCTGCCTAATGTAAAACATGAATAGAATCCAAGAGTAGTGGTCACCATACTTATTGCAAATGGAGACAATGCAGTATGGTGACCAACACTATGGCGGCCTAGTGAGATGCTTTTTCACACTTCGCTTTGGGACGTAAACGGCATGACAGTCATCATGACAGTGTAAGGCTTACACAGTTACCACGATAACTGTCACCCCTGCATCAATGGGTCTCCGGTCTCACACTTAATCACTCTCCGTTTTCGCTTGCGAAAACTGTATTTTAATTAACCGATAAGTTTGACATAAACAAGATAGATATTACTAAGATATTTGATGTCAGAAAAGCATAGTTCCGGTGTGGTCTACAACTAAAAAATACTTTGGATCTTAACTCAAACACATAAAGTTTCTTTTCATACGAAAGTCAACATCTTGATAGTATAAATTATTGCTAATACTTTGAAAATATCTTCGCGGTTACATCTGCTCTAGTTTTATGAACATGTAAAAACAGAAACTTTATAAATTACTGTACCGTTGTAGTATCTCTTAAGACCGCAAGTAATAATAGGTTCGAAGGAAGACCTCTAGAAGCCTCTTTCCCACGAATAACTTAAATTTTTTATAAGTCTTTTATCGCTTATCGGGAAATAAGTAAAATAGGCATATAAAGCGTACTTTAGAAGCTTTAAAATATATTCAAAGTTACATTGTACGAACAATTATTATAGCTTTTAAAATACACATAGGTACGTTTTATTATATGGACATTTTATGGGTCCTTAATAGTATCCAAATAGCTTTTGAAAAGTCGTAAAACCGAGTCATACTCCTTTGTAGGCTTTCAGTGTGTAATATATTTTCTTATCTGTGAATTTTTATTAATTATTTTGCGTTTTAGTAGGACGGTAAAAGCTTTGAAAGCTTAAATAGGATAATTTTTAAAATTGTGTCTTTTAAGCAGTTTTTTAGTATTAAGTACTCTTAGCGGCAGTCTTTGGTGTAACTTAACAAGTAGTAGCAGCTTAATGCGATAAATTGTGTATATTTTTTTTTAAACACGATTAAATGCAATTTTAGGTAGAAGAGCCACACTGATTTCACCACGAACAGGCCAGCTCAACCGGGGTAGTAATACCCTCCTACAGAAGACCAACCTAAAGCGACAGCATCCATGATGTCGTGTTTCGCTGATGAGTGCGAGACTGGAGGTCCAATGATGCAGGGGTGAAAGTTATCGTGGTAACTGTGTGAACCTTACACTGCCACGATGACTGTCATGCCTTTTACGTCCCCAAGCGGAGCGTGAAAAAGCATCTCACTAGGCCGCCATAGTGTAGGTCACCATTCTGCATTGTCTGCATTTGCAATGAGTATGGTGACCACAACTTTTGGATTCTATTCATGCTTGCCATCAGGCAGAGTAGAGTTACTTTGGTAGGCTCTTGATATGGAAAAAAAAAGAAAAAAACATGGTAACTTACACATGCGTTTTGGTGTATGTATTGTTCATTTTTTCTTACTCTGTGTAATGACGGATTAAGAATACGGAGTATCACTACCGCTTCTCTGCCAGGGGTGTTGTAAGAGGTAACTAAGGGACAAACTACCCAAGACAATATCACAGTATAAAGAAGAAAAACTTGAAATGTACTCTGTACCAAGCCGTCTGGCCATCGAGGCCAAAACCTCCGTGCCGAAGAGAAATCGATGTCTAGCAGTAGACTGTTGAAAGACTGTGTTGCCTTAAATAAAGTAAAAAGAGACTATTAGTAAGATAAATATAATCAAATTTGTTTTAGTAAATAAATGTAAGATTAGCCGTTGATATAATTGTTTCCTTAACTGTATTATTTGAATTCGCAATAAGTGTGATTACCACCATTCTTGAATTCTATTCACGCTTTCCATCAGGTAGAGTCACTTTCGCAGGTTCTAAAAATATAAAGTAAATAACAAAACTACACATATATTAGTTTGTCTTTGTGTTTCAGTTAGGAGTATCGTATTACACCTGCATAACAGGTATGATTAAATTATCTCTCACTTGGGTAGGTCCAGACTAAAAACAAAAGGATTGTTGAGATTGGACTTTCCCCGGTTTCAAGTAAAAGCAACTTCCCCTTTTCTGACAGAATGTTTATAAAGTTCTAAATGATCAGAACACTTGAAACTTTATCGATGTTCTTTTCGCGTTTCTAGTTTCAACACTAGACGTCTAAGTTGACACTGACGCATCCAAAAGGTCGAGAGCTTGATTCTATCTATCGACTGTTGCCTTGACCTATGATGATGATCACACTATGACTAGTCAAGTTTTTAGTAAAGTATTAGTAATAAAAAATAAGCTTTATTGCTGTACACAAACACTATTTTATTTAATAGTTGACTAATGTTATGTTGTCAAACTACTAGACCAATTTCGACGTATTATTTTGTTCTTATATGGTTTTAATTCATAAATGGGACTTAGTAAAGAACTTTATAATTTCAGGTTCTGAAAAATTTATATTTTGATCAAAGTTTACTGTTATTTTTAAATTTCAGTTGTTTTTCATTTGTAGAAATCATTTGTTTTTAAAGACTACGTCCGCTCTATGAATAAATCGCGTATCGCGGGGGACTTTACAAACATACTCGTTCAAGAAACGGACACAAAAAACACCCAGATTCAGAAGAACAATTTGTTGATCAAATGTGCAGTCATTCAAGGTTTGTAATGCGACACCAATATAAAAATCTTAGGTTCGGGTAAGATTATATTTATCGAGTCGTCTACTATTCAATAAGTATCTAAGCCCAGAAGATAGTTAACGAGATGAATCCGTAACTAAATACAATCTCTCTTTTAATGTTTTTAATAATTCTAATACATCTTGACACATCTCATGTATAGCAGTCTGATTCCAAACTAAATAGAGCCCGTCTTGAAATAAACAATATTTATCGATTGTAAGCTCACTTATTACTGATAGGACTCAGTTCCCTGTGATTCTGGAATATTACTGATGCCGAAATTGTCTTTAGAAAACAATATCCCACAAATTTTGGAATTAATATCTATAGTCTGGAATGGTTGGCTATCAAAAATATGTAGAAAAAGATAATCAATGATCTATGTATTTATTAAAATAAGTTTTAAAATGAATAAGAAATTTCTAAAGGCTCTTTCACCAAGACTTGAATATTATAATTAAACTTAACAATTTCGACATTAAACATGTCAGTTTGTGTTGTAAGTGCCTCTAATAATACCAATAAAGTAATTTATAACGGGAAGCCTATTTATTGACAGTAAGAAACAGGTATTTGAAAGGTAATTTTGACTTCCTCTGTACGAGAAATTTTATGAATGGGTGGTCTGACAGGAAGTGTTGCACGTTACGTAAAATCATAATTGAATGTAAATAATTTGATGGTACAAAACACAATTATAGTGTACTAATACTATACAATAATCGCCATCTAACGATAGTCTCAAGTATTACTAATAATCTTAGTCTTACTGTCTCAAGTTTTTCAGAAATTAGATAAAAATCAATAGCACAAAATGGTACACAAAATCACAATATTTCATTACTACCGAATTGACTGACGAGATCCTCACCAAGTCGTCAGTCAACTTGCCCTTGTAGCTAAATAGATATTTTACAAACATCAACGTTATTAGAAAACTAACAAATGTATGAGAATGACGTCTCTCAACGTTAAGTCAACGTGGGCAAAATAAAATGTTAGCCTATAATGCAAAGGAATATTGGCGTTACCGATTGTAGAAAGAGAATTTTTGCTAAGGGCGTTGTGTTCCCATGGTTCGTGGTACCGGACGAAGCGTGATGATAGCCACGCTTCATCCTCTAGTACACACAGGACTTGTTAAGAAGAACCTTGAGGAAGGTTCTGACTTTTTAACTATATTCATCGTAAACCTTACCTCTTTATCTATCCGAGATGGTGCGTACAGAATCTGAAAATAAAAAAAAAACATTTCAGCTTTTAATGGTTGTCCAAACATAATATTTAAAGGTACTATACAATTTAGCTTCGTAACTTTTGAGTCTGCGACTAATTTATTTTTCTTTAAAAGGCCACGCTTTCATTAAAGATATATGTAGTGTCGTGAGGGACTTTACAAATTGTTTGTTTGTAAAGTCCCCCGTGAAGCTTTTAATAGTCCACTGCTGGGCATAAACTTGTCCTTCGAAAGGAGGTTTTGACCTACTGTACCAAGTCAGTCAGAAGAATTTGCGTAGGGTTTGTTCTAATTTTTATTCTTTTTGCAGCAATAATGTCTTGTTCCCTTAGTCGCCTCTTCAGACACCCATGTGAACAAGGGTGGTAGTGGTATATTCTATATTTTTAATTCAACACCACACGGATAATGCTAACGTATATAGTTATATAGCATGTATCCCCATACACTTCAGACTGCCTCGGTGGCGCAGTGGCGGCGTATTCGTCAGCTGTACTGAAGTCTAGGTTTGGTTTCCTGGGTTAGATTAAATGATCTGCAAATATTGATTTCGGAATTTGAGTGTTTTGTATGTATAACACGCATGTATTGACAAAAAAGTATATAACTATTCTATTAGTCAATCTAGCTGTCATAGCACAAGATCTGCTTAGTTTCAAGCTATATGACGTTTTGTGTCAAATGTCTTATGTCAAATATTTAATATCATTATTTAGTATATATTTAGGTATATAAACAACTATTCATTTCCACAATGTCATTACCATTTCCTCTAGTTTGTTGACCTACTAATTATGTCAGTCGTTCATATGTTACATTACAGAATAAAGTGACGTCACGCTCCGGTGGACACCCTTCATGAAGGCATTCTCAATATACGCAAAAACTTATTTTACTACCATCAGTATAGAGTCTGTTTTACTTTGAAGTATTGCGTACTTACAGGCGTTGAATAGGTGCTAAGTGAATTTCAATTTTATATTATCAGCTTTTGAGTTGAATTTTGAATGTGTTATAGCACAGTATTCGTTAAACCATGACGAATTAGACGATTTAAAATGAGATGTTTTCGCGAAGAAAATGATGAGACGTATAAAGGAAATACGAGTATAATTTATCGTTTAAATTCTTAGCTTTATAAAATTGACGAGAGATGCGTAAAATGGTAAAATGCTTGAAGAAGACTCAAGATAGGTAATATTAAGACACCATCGTGTTAAAATGATGGTCAAGCCAGGTCGTTGAACACCTGGAGATGCAAATAAATGCGTGACATTACACGTCACTAAGTAACTGATCACAACTGACAGTGATAGATGGTTGACAGAATGAAAGGAAGGCACGATTCTAAGCAGTGAGTGAATCATGAGGAAGGAGGAATTCATACAAATATTACATAAGGATTGTCGATGTGGGAGACCCATTCTTCGGTTCATCTTCATATTTTTCATTGATTTTAACCAAGTGAGTGGGACTACCGGAGCTTAAAATCCTCATCACCCTATTTTGACTACTTCTGGAGGGGTGGGGCTTGCACGTATGGTAATAAATTAATAGTACAAAGTGTCAACACTCCTTTTCATCACATGGGTGTCTTAAGAGGCAAATAAGGGAACAGACTACACAGAAGGACATCACTGTAAAGAGAAGAAAAATTCGAAACAAACCGATACCAACCCGTCTGGCCAGCGTGGTTTAGCAGGGCAAGATCTCTTTTCTAAGGAGAGGTCTATGTCCAGCAGTGGACTGTTAAAGGTTGTTGATGTTTTTCAATAGTAAGAACCTACCAAGGTGACTCTACTCTGCCTGATGGAACGCATGAATAGAATCCAAGAGCTGTGGTCACCATACTCCATGCAAATGTAGACAATGCAGTATAGTGATCCACACTATGGCGACCTAGTGAGATGCTTTTTCACGCCTTGCTTAGGAACGTGAATGGCATGACAGTCATTGTGGCAGTTTCGCACGGTTACCACGATGACTGTCACTCCTGCAACAATGGGTCTCCAGTTTCACAGTCACCAACGAAACACGACATGATGAGATATGATGTGAGACTCAAAAGTGATAACAGTGACTCTTGATTTGAAGGTGTCCATGGACGGTAGTGGACACTCGTCATCAAAATTTATATAAAATTTAAGGGATACATGAGTTCATTTGACATTAAACTGGTACCAATACCACTTACATGCGGTAGCGCTAGGTCATTAGATAAAGTATTAATTATCCTCTTAAACCAATGTACTTTCAATAAAATTCTTACGTAAGTAACAATTACTTATTTCAATACTTATTGGAGTATACATTTTTTATTTTTATCAAACCATAGACAATCATTATAAATTAAGTCTTTTTATTCTTAGTAAACATATCTTATATTTTTATGTGTCGAACGAGTAATTTTTATGACTTTCATTATAAGTATTAATATTTTTAACATTATTATGCGCAAGCGCTGGCATGTATCCTTTTAAGGGCGGCGCACACGGACGGACGTCCTGTCACCCGCTGCACATATTAATAGCCTTATTTGAAATCTATTCGGGATAGGGTTATGGTGGATTAATACATTTTACAATAATAATAACTTTTACAATAGTCATGAATGTATTGATGGATCTTGTAGCAAATCATTTTATTTATTTGGATCGCCATGGGAAGGCTGTACCAACAAAAGCTATATGGTCAAATAACTAGCCAATAGTGGAAATCTAACTAAAAAAATTAGTTGATATTAACCGAAGATGATGATTATGGTGAAGATGATGACGATGAATTAAAGATTGTAAATTTTTAAAATAAGTTTGTTGAACCAAGTTTAATTAAATAAGTCAAAATATGCAATGAATTTCCATATTTCATAAGAATAAGGTATCCAACCGGACTCTTATGCACTATCCGCTATGATACCAGATCTTTATGCACTATCCGGTATCCAGCCGGATAAGTTGTAGACGTAAGTGTCGATAATTTCATGCATTATTAAACTTATTTACGTATTGTGATTGATAAAATATAATAATGTTCATGCTAACCGCTTAAGTTTAATTATAAAAAGAGTGAGTGTAGTAGAGCAACGCTAATTACAGTATGAACGGGGAACGACTCGACCGGGGCAGTACTACCCTCTCACAAAAGACCAACTTAAAGCGACTGCATACGTACTGTTGCATTTTGTTGATAAGTACGAGATCGAAGGCCCATCGATGCAGAGGTAACAGTAATCGTGATCGTAATGACTGTCATTTTACGTCCCCAAGCGAGGTATAAAAAGGCATCTCATTAGGTCGCCATAGTGTGAGTAACCATTGCCTGCATGTGCAAAGAGTATGGTGGCCACAACACTTGGATTCTATTCATGCTCTAAATCAGATAGAGTAGAGTCACTTTGGCAGGCTCTTAAACTAAAAAGTAAATGAAAAAGACTAGATTAGTTTATCTTTGTGTTTCGGTTATTAGATAAGGAGCAACGTATTATATCTGCATAACAGGTATGACCAAGTTATCTCTATTTAATTATTATCAAAATGACAGACTACATAATAGTCCATAATGCATATATTATAGTCAAGCAAAAATCAATCTTCGTTACTAATTTATAAAATGCAAATCTATTTGAAATTAAGTAATTTCTTATCGCTGCCTCATAAGATGTTGGGTGTGCTCATTCAATCTCTACTAAAGAGTTTTTAGGAATGACGTTTGACAATATCTTGTAGATAAAAATATTAAGAAATGTTATGAGATAAATCACCCACAAATAGGTGTTTCTTAATGGAATAAACGAAAATAATTATTGTATTTATTTTCAACAAAGAAGACACTACACAATAAAACATTCTTTTTTTGGTACAACGAGTTTGTTGAACACTTGTACAACTTGTGGTTTGGGTATCAAATGCAAATTGTAAAATATCAAATTTAAATAAAAATTGCAATTTTCCATACAACTCTAATAATCGCAAGAATGAATTCACAAAAAAGAAATTAAATGGCAACCCTACGCAGCGTAAACCTAGCGATTATAAATTTAGTGTGTGTCAAGCCTAACTAGTTAGTGATGCGCCCGTAATACTAATATATGCGTTTTTATTCACATAAATTTTCTGCAAAAACTGGTATACAGAAATGACAACATGCTTGAGGATGTCGGATGACACATCACGTTTTTTTTTAATATTCACTACATACATACACTAATGTCTATGCCCTCGAGGAGGGTGGGAGTGGTAAGCGCTGACATTTTGTTGACTACAATTTTAGTTAAGATACATAAAAGTGGATAAGCTTATTGCTGAAAACCGGATGTTTTAGAGACATGAGTTTTGTATTTATGTATGTGGAGAAGTCAATTTAGACAAACATATGTTTGGTTTTGCTTTGGTGTGGAGAAAGGTGTGTAAAAGTTGAGTCACTCTACTGGCCAGGCGGGTTGGAATAGGGCTTATTTTAAGTTTTCCTTCTCTTTGTAATGATTTTGTGTTGCATACTTTGTTCCCTTAGTCGCCTTTTACGACACCCACGGGATGAATAGGGATGGTAACACTATATATTCTTAATCTGTCACCACATTAATGTCATTATTCCGTACAATTTGTGTTCAGTATATGTATAACATATAAATATGTTTATCAGCATTCTGGTTACTCCACTTAGTTTAGGATCTGACAGCTCTGTGTGAAATAATTTCAGTTATTATTATTACTAAAATATATATTAGTATGCTGCGAAATTGGGCCCATATTAACTATACATTGAGGCATATTATCTATTAAAAAGATTTCTTAAAAACCATATATTCAGAGCAGCAACAGTCAATGAGGAAATAAAACCAGCTATAAAAATATTAATTAATTTAGCATCCTATGACATCATGGGAACTCAGGCATTTCTTTTTATTAGAATTACTATCACCTAATTAATATGCGATCCTAGTAGAACGAACAATGGACGCTTCGTTTATATGCGGGATCGTACGGAGCCATCTAGCGGTGACGTGGGAGAAATCACGATTTCATTATATTTGTAGCTGCGAAGAATTTTAATTTAAATATCAGCTGACTTAGTGATGAGAAGAAAATAATATTATTCACGAGTAAGACACGGAATGTGTAACAATACTTATGTACAGTAGCAACTTAAAATCAATCAATACTATCTATTGCTTTTATCTGCCAAGCTTGATCATCATAACACAAGTTAGACCTTACCATGGGTATCAGTGTTCCAAAATACCTACTGTTTTATATTTTGTTAACTACATTTCTATATATGTTTATTGTATTTTTTTTGGGAATAAATATTTATTATTATTACTATCCAGTATCCTCATCTCCTCCTGTATGTTCCAGGATACCTATTCCTCCAGACTCACAGCACTCCTGGTCATAGTGACCTTGACCATCACAGGGTAGACATATGGGTCCATAACCTCGAACTATCGAATCTTTTGCAGTTTTAGTCCCGTTTGTCCATCTGGGACTTCTAGTATCTCACACCTTGATTACTTCACTCTGTCTGTATTCCAATACCAATTGACTTTTTGAAGTGAAACTTCTTTATCGGGGTTGGAAAAAAATTTAGTGTAACATTTTTTCGTTTCGCGTCACATTTTTTCGTTACGCGCCATCTTTTTCTTATCCCTACCACGTGTGATTCGAAGTATACTTTCTCCAGCGGAGTAGGGATTGGTAAATGTCTCCAATGTATTTTGTGGCCCGTTTTGAGTAGCTACATTTTTGAAATCCAGGTGGCGATTGCATCGACTTCGGACGGGTTTAAATTATTTTTTTTGAAAAATAACGTCATAAAGAAGTTTCACTTCTTACGAGTGTACGCTAGTACACGCACACATTTTTTTTTGTTTGTGCTATTTGAAAAGTATTACACACAATTGCAAAGAGGATTATGTCCGGTAACTTTTCGATGTTATGCTGACATCAATAATATGTGATACAATGGTGTTAGTTTCTGTAATTGTTTGATATATAATGCAATCCTACTTTAATACTTTGGTACCAAATTATGGAGAGAACCTACATTGCACGATGCAGAATGAGTAGGATTATAGTTTGGTTTATCTCTGCTAGATGTCGTTCTAATATGTTTTACCTTATATATATATATATAGAGTTATAAGAACAAACGATTGAAGTTACGATAATTACCATAAACAACAACTGAATAAAATAACAGCATACCAACCTCATGAGTCGTTCTCACTTTCCTTAATCATAAGTTAATGTGATCCTCTTTGTAAGCTGTGACATGTAAATTGTGCAATTTATACTAAGTTAGCGTGTGTACGCTTCGCTATATTTATAGTGAAATACAGAATATTTGCGGATATATCCGTAAATTTAAAAACAAAATCGATTATTAGTTGGTATAATAATTTTAAATCGAATAGTAATCTAAAAAGAACAATAAAAATCTGATAAATTAAGAGCCATTTTCTTGTTCCCTTTTAAGTAGCGATTCTCTGCAGTAGTAGTAGTTTTAGTAGCGTACCAATAGTTATTAGTCGCATAAAATTCTCAACTATTGGTTTAAGATCACCATAAAATAAAGTAGGAGATTATTATACTGCACTGAATGGCTGCACGGCTGGCCTAGAAGTTTAAGTAGCCGCCACGCCGTTATCTACTGCGTTGAGTGTTAGTGTAGGTTTAAACCTCACATGGGACAACACTTCGTGTGATCCACAAATTGTTGTTCTGAGTCTGAATGTTCTTTATGTCCGTTTTATGTATGTTTGTAAAGTCCCCCGCGACACAGGGTTTATTGTTAATGCAGGCGTTGTCATTTTCTTTTTTTTTTAAAAAAAGTTTTGGAAAACTAAATTAAATTTAAACTAAAAGAATTGCCTTAAAATATAAATTAAAACAAAACTAATATCTATTGTTGTGATCGAAAAAAAAACTGAGCAATGATATGTTTGAAAATATGCAAAAAAAATATGTCAAAATATTTTACTTTTATAAAACATTGTCTGACAATATACATCTTCAAAATCGTTTGAAAATAATTATTATTGTGTTTAATTTATTATAAGTAAACGTAGTCTATACAAAACTATAAATTATAAATGTATGTTTCATGTACACTCACATATACAACATTAATGATGCACTTATCCGTAACAGAATGAATAAACTAACGAGACAAGATTGACTAGGAAATGACATCGATAAAATTGTACACATCCCATCACATCATCGAATCCAATATCCACCGTTATATCCGCCAGGTTCCCGTTTTTGCCCATCACTAATATCCGCTCGCCGAGTAATGTAGAAATGTATGTATATAAATGAAAAATTTGCTACTCGGAACTTTAATAATAATGTTAAGGGTTGACTTAACGATATTTTAATGAGTTTTGTTTGTCAGTTACATATATGATTATGACCTCGGTTTGGTTTACGATGCAAGATTACGTTCTGTACAGATTACAAAGTGCATATACTTTGCAGTTCAGTGTCCTTACAGAAACGTAAAAAAGAAGTACTTTATAGATATAGACTTGCAGTTGCGTTGCAATGCGATTTATGCAGCGGTAGCGATATGGTTAAGGTTACTTAAGATCAATTGATTGTGGATTGAAGCTTTACTAAGTAAATGAAGATGTGTATACCACAGATGCTTAGCTTCACATCATTATATCAAAAGACTTTAACAGTCCACTGCTGGACATAGGTCACACCTTAGAAAGGAGGTTTTGGCCTACAATACCACGTCAAACGAGTTGGTTAAGGCTTTGCTTTCTTTTTGCAGTACTCTTGTGTAGTTTCCTCCCGAAGCCGCTTCTTATGATACCCGCGAGATGAATAGGGGTAGTGACAGTCCCAAATCACCACATCATCCATTTTTTCAATCCATCACCACACGGACAAGTCTCACCTCTCCAAAAATAGTGAAAGGAGCGAGTTTCTTTGACGGTTCTCCCCTTAAAGTAGAGAGATAGGGGAAGTTTTGGGCTCCGGTAAGATTTAGATTAAGACAGGTATTTAGCTTAGCTAGACAAGTTTTTGAACGGAGCAAAACAGTGACCCTTTTTTAATTATGTTAAGAGCTTGCCAAAGTGACTCTAATCTGCCTGATGGTAAGCATGAATAGAATCCAAGAGTTGTGGTCACCACACTCATTGCAAATGCAGTCAATGCACTGTGGTGACCCACACTATGGCGACCTTGTGAGATACTTTTTTACAGCTTGGGGACATAAAAGGAATGACAGTCATCGTGACAGTGTAAGGCTTACCACGATAACTGTCACCTTTGCATCAATGGGTCTCCGGTCTGTCTTGCTTGTCTCCAGTTCAATCTAGTCAGTTCGTTAATGATTGACTCGGTTACCTTTATTATCATCAGAATTGTTCACACGTCATTTAGAATTACATCATTTTAACACATGATTTAGGATTCTTGGCCATAATTAAGTTACTGGGTGGTCCAGTTCCAAAGCTGCGTTCCAAATTAGTTATGACTGTTAAAATTGTGCCTTTCAAACTTTACAATGCTTTTTGAGTTCTTCAGTGACAAAGATGAATCATTTTATTTTAATAACAAAAGCGTATTCCACAAATATGTACACATTTGTGGAATGCATAATTTTTTAGGGTTCCATAAGGAAATTTTTAAAGTGTAAATGCTACAGTAAATCAAGTAACTATGTGAGAGACTTGTAATCGAAGTAGGCTTAAAAATCTGTAATTGCAGAGCGCTAAATCGGAAACCCCCTAAGGACATACGTAACAAAACCCTCCCTTCCTTGTCTATGCACTATCACACAAAAAATTGCACTTAATAGATAGAAATAGGGTTAGCAACGAGTACAAATAGGCATTAGTTACCCATATGTGAGGTAATTCGAAAGTTTCGTAGTAAAAACACATTCATTTAAATGCTCATCATACGGAACCGTACCTTTTCAAACTGACTACCTTCAATATTTTTATATTCAAAATATTTTCATGGTTCATTATCAAGGACAGTCGGTATAAGGGGACGATGGTTGATGGTTTATTAATGATGATTAATTAACGTGTCCAGAATGCCATGTCATTTAAGCTAGCGTGAAAAAATGAAGGCTATCTTCATCATTTAAGTGCTCAAAAGGAAGAGTGTGGTTTCAAGACGTGTTTTATTTTAATTTTGAATTTTTTAAGGTCACGAGATTTGAATTCGCGATAAATGAGTTCCCTAAATAATTAGTTTTTATGGTTACGTCAGTTTTACCATGGACCTCCCAAGCTGCGTTATATAAGATTAAGTTCGATCCCAGTGCTATCTTTTTTTTTTGTTTTGCGTGTAGAAACCCCCACGGGCCGTCACCCACGGGAGGTTTGCAGTGGGGTGGTGTGATGGAATCGGGCCGCCTAAAACCACACAGTGTAACATTCTGCACCTGCTATGTTAAGGTATACCCTCAGCGTTTGACGGCTAGTGCAGACATCACCTTCGTGTGAACTCTCTATATAGACGACGTACGGTAAACGCGGACGTCGCCTCCTAGTAGCTGGACAATTTGAGTAGTCGTGACCTATCACGAGCTTACAGAAAGTAGATCTTAACCTGTTAGGTAATTGGTAATAATGTTGCTCTTTACCAAGTAAGTAAAACATCGGAGATCAACTCCCTGTTAATTATCGAGAGACTTATTACTATTAGGAGCGTATATACTAATAAATAAATAAATAATAAATAAATATTTCATACATTAACACACAACACGATCTAGTTTCAAACTAAGCAAAGCTTGTACTATGATAACTGGACTGACTAATAGAATACTTATATACTTTTTTTGTATATAGACATTACACATAGAAAACACCCAAACTCCGAAACAAATATTTGTAGATCATATAAACATTTGGTCCGACCTGGGAATCGAGCCCGTGACCGAGGTAATCAACATATTATCAATCATCGATAGCTTTGACTAGTCCACTGAAGAGGTCTACTTTTCAAAAAGAGGTTTTGGTGCACTAGGCATAGGGTTTCTTCGGCTTCCTGAAACACAAATATGTCTCTTTGCACAAATTCACTTGCGTAAAGTGAAATTGACAGACAGATGTTAAAATCATCAAATATAGAAGGAAAACCGTTAAATAACTCTTATTTGGAAACAGAATCCAAATCTCATTGATTTTATTTTAAAAATTCTTGAACTTTGAATCACTCATACGAAAGAAGACGTTATTGATATTACAAGCTTAACATTACGAGTGTAATACATCCTCGGGGGTTTTATTACAAAGAGTTAAGGGTGATTTTGGACTGTACGTTTATTTTTAAGCTGTAAAATTTAAGTATGTAATAGTTACCTACAATGAAACACATCTGATCCCAATAACAAAATACTGAGAATGAAGAATACGTGAGAGGATTGTTAAGGATTTTGTTTTGCTTTTAAATAAAAGAAGGTTCTGTAGAAATGTAATAAACACTTACCTAGATTTTTTATTCTATTATCTATGGACGCATGAAAATTTCCGCATGGTGGCGGGTTTAGAATACAGAGTGTAACCACCCCTATTCTTCCCATGAAAAAAACATGCAAGATAATATCACGGCAAAGAGAAGGAAAATTTGAATCAAACTCTTTACCAACCCGTCTGACCAGCGTAGTATAATAGGCCAAAACCTCCTTCCTAAGGAGAAGCCCAGGTCCAGTAGTGGACACAACACAACATTTGACGCCCACTGTGAAAGGCTATTGATGATGATGATGATGTCATGAAAATTGTGCACTTGCTAAGGCGGACTTGCTAAGATCTTACATAAATTACATGTAATAGAGTCAAGAGTGATCATCCCTAAGCTAAGTTGTAGAGGTTAACCTTCAGCAATGTGGGATACGACACCAAGAAAGAGGAAAATTGTCTAATTTGAATTATTTACGACCGATTTCATAACAGAAAGTAATAAATTTAAAATTTTAAATATGAAATATTAAAGAAAAGTCTGTGTGGTGACGGATTGAGAAAACATAGTGTTACCACCCCTATTCATCCCGTGGCTGTTGTAAAAGGCGACTAAGGAAACAAAATATTCAGGCTAATATCACGACAAAGAAAAGGAAACCTTAAAACAAATCCTATTCCAACCCGTCTGGCCAGCGTGGTATAGTAAACCAAAACCTCCTTGCTAAGGAGAAGCCTACGTCCAGCAGTGGACTGTAAAAGGCTGTTGATAATAAATAAAGAAATAACATTTTCTACATAAGGTACCCTAAAATTGAAGCGCAACGGTCTTAATAACGGTTTTGGCATTGATAACGCAATACAACTTGACAATGAAATTTATGGTTACTGACAAACTTACATACGTTGAAATTTAATTAGATGATTCACAGTTCAGATCATATGCAGCTCCTCGTGGACTGCCAAATCTAATAAACATTTTACTAACTACTCACTTGTAACATTATAGCAAACATCGGAAACCTGCAGTTCAAGAGTCAAGTCTCACGTGCGTTATTGTACTGAGTGCCTTCACCCCAGGATTATGGGGTAACCCTTCACCAGGGTTGGACTCCAGTAACTTCTCTCTCTCAGTGAAGAGAAACGACAGTAATTGTGAACACCAGTTTTCTGTGAGGCCGTGGATGAGTCGACAACTTGCGTATTTAAGCGCGTCCCTTCAGAACGGCAGAACCTCTATCGCTGACTCTTTTCTAAATTTTTATTCGAAAACAATTCATAGTTATATCTTTTATAAGAAAAAAATAGAATAGAATAGAATAAATTTTATTGTGTTCAAAATTTATACGCATACAAGAGCATATCAGTTAAGTGACCATGTACAAGTGACGGCCTTATCGCTAAAAGCAACTTCTCCCTTTGGTTGAAAAAAATGGACTGTAAAAACACACATTCATGGGCAGTTACGGTGTGAAATAAAAAAAAGTAAAAAAATGAAATTATTAAATAATTCTAATCATTCAGATAAAAGTAAATAAATATATCCATAAAGACACAATATCTGCATTTTCATTATAAAGGAATTTAACAGATTGAAGGTTTAGGTATATAATGAATAAAGATGACAGGCAATGTTCTGTGAACATTTTTTTAAAATACAGGCAAATATTTGGTACGCTTTATTACCATTGGCAAAGCATTCCACAGTCGGATAGCTTGTACAGAGAACGACTTATCGCAGAGCCTGGTACGATTTTAACTAGTATTTTAACTATTATTTTCTTCGTAATTATAGCGAATTTCTCTTATATGAGTATAATATAATTTCTCCGGTTCTCGTTGCAACATCCCTGTATGTAAATACACACCGGAGCTAGTGGCTAATACAATATTATTAGACTTCCTTACATATATCACGGATACCCGCTAATTACTTGCTGTAATCGAGGTTCAAAGGAAAGATGTCTTTAATGTACTGAAACCGTGAGACTTCTCTAACCGCTTCATAACAATCGATGTTAAGAATTCTCGTACATAAAATTTTATTTCTATAACTCTCAGTCAGTAAGAGCTCATAGATTTGAAATTGATAAGGTTTTTAGTGAATGTCGCACATAAACTTTACTAACACATCTTTACCAATTACTTATTTTTCAGCATTCTAAATAAAGTTAGAAAAAAGTAAAGAAAAATTATTACCGCACTAAAAATACATTCTGTGTTACGACGGAATTTAAAAACATATACGATACGGAAAAAACAATACCCTGTCTTAGAACAGTAATTTGTGGATCACACGAAGTGTTGTCTTATGTGAGGAACAAGCCCAATACACTTATGCAGTAGGAAGTGACTGTAGATAATAGTCACGCTGATTTCAGCACGAACGGGCCGGCTCAACCGGGACAGTACTTCCCTCTCACAGAAAATCAACCTAAAGCGACAGCATCTGTGCTGTCGTCTTTCGTTGGTGAGTGTGAGACCGGAGAAAGCATCTTACTAGGCTGCCATAGTGTGGGTTACTATACTGCATTGTCTGTGAAGTCTTGCAATGAGTGTGAGGACTATAATAACTCTTGGATTATAGTCATGTTTTCCATCAGGCAGAGTAGAGTCACTTTGGCAGGTTCTTAATACAGAAAAAAACGTGATGTGGTGATCGCTTAAACTACTACAGATTCATTAAAGACAACAGGCTAGATGACACCTTAGTCAAATTAGTTACTTTTTATCATCTGTCAAAACAACAATTTTGTATGAAAAATGTACTAAATAGCAAATTGTGACGTCACTGTTTTAGACTACTTGATTGAATAATATATTTCACTGTATATCTAATTGAAATTGGTTATAATAATAAAAAGCTATGTTAATTGTATTTGCCGAGATGTGTCGCGATATTAGTTTTAATGAAGTGGACATTGATATTTATTTACGATACAGTCATCTACCCAATTCATCATAACACACTCAAAGTCATTACTGATTACCCGTCCATGCTTCAGCTGTTAATTTTTCTTGACAGTACGCTGGATTTGCTTAAGTATCACATTCAAGGTCGTTGGGCAGGGTGTCAAGAAAGCGTTTAATAAGTTCTGTTTCACTTTCATCTGTTTCAAGTGGGTCACGCTTTCTATGTTGTCTTTGGCGTATAGGAAACCATTTCTTTCTAACACTCTAGTGTAGACATGTGTCTTTGCAATAGCATTTAGATAAAGAGCTATGCTCTAGATTTAGAAAATAGATGGCTGATCTGATGGTAAGGGAACATCGCTATCCGTGGACATCTGCAGTTCAAAAGTGACAAGTATGGGGACGTTCTATTTACTCCTTCAGGTTTACATAGATGGAGGGAGAAAAACAGGTGAAGTTGGTGGAATTTATTAGCATTTTATTATAAAAAAAAAAAATAATTTTATATAACTGGCCTTAAAAAGTGCTTCACTGACTGCAATATTTAATACCACGATGATATTATGAAGATATTATGAAGGATATATATAAGTATGTATATATATGTAAGTAAGCTGTATTATACATTCCCTAATTTTTTACTATTTACTTAAAGAAAGTATATAATACACTTCTCAGAAAAAAATAACTTTCTAAATTAGTTTATCAGAAATGGAATTATTAGGTAAAAAAATACAAAAAAAAAATAAGTCCAACCGAATTGAGAACCTCTTTTCCTGAAATAACAATTTAAGACAAATTGACCTTTGGTATCTCAAAAAAGAATTCATATATGTGTCAAACTTGACCGTAAATTTATTCTTTTTAATATATCGAAGTCCACCAATGAACAGTTAACCTTTATCCCAAATAGCGCTACCAAATAACAAAGCAGTAGCAAATCAGGTATTTCATCAGGTAATAATTTTTGATAACAATGCCCAACGCATACCTACTATATCTTTGACCATTATTCTCTTATCTTTTATAATTGCAGTTATAATCGTATCAAAGTACACATAAACAATGGTTGTGATTAAAATGATACAGATCTGTTAGACGTGGATGGAGAATTGGAATTCGGTTCGACTGTTACGAAAGCTGATTAGTTGGATGTGGAGCAAGTTATAGGCGATTAGTATAGTGTCTCTTGTGATTCTTCTCGTAGACCCCTTTGGGAGGGGTCTCGGGGTGAGTTTACCAGACCCGCCGCCTGTGACTACAGGCGGGTCACTTGGTCGAGTCTTTGGGCCTGTTGGTATCCGGGTGTTAGTCCGGTGGGAGGCGGTGTCCCTAACGAGGTCAGCCTTTGCAGATGGGTGGTTGGTATAGTGAATTTTTCGGCAAAGTGTAGAGATGGTTTTTGGGTATGCACAACGATACAATATTTGAATAGACAGTTGAAATAAAAGTGGAAATACACAAATGACAAGCTGAAAAGCATGTGGTACAATTATACCGCTTTTTTTACTCATTTAACTAAAAAATCAAATTAAGTACATATACGTGTTTATAAACTCACGGCTGTTTCTCTAAAGGTAGGCAGAGGCATATTTAGTACCACGTGATGTTTTATATGTTAGAGCCTCGTTCGTTAATCAGCAGGTGTATAACGTACAGATGAAGTTGATTTAGGGCCCTAAATTCTTTACACCAAATAACGTTTGACTACATAAATAAGTTTCACAGTAAGTAAACAGACTAAAAATAGGCTATTGAAAGACATTAAAAATTGTTGCGCTACAGATAATAACAGAACTTCTGTGTATTTCAAAAACAAGTAAATTATGTATGTGTAAAACAAAGATATAAAAACAATTAAAGAAAAATCACCAGAGTTATTTAAAGAAGAATAAAAAGTTTATTTAGATAGTCACCACACGTCCGTGTGGTGGTATTCAGGAAAATATCGTTACAAAGAGAAGGAAAACTTGAAACAAACCCTATTTCAACCCGTCTAGCCAGCTTAGTATAGTAGGTCAAAACCTCCTCCTAAGGAGAGACCTATCCTTCCAGTGGACTGTAAAAGGCTGTTGAAGAAGTTGAAGAAAAAAGTTTATCTATCTCGATATTAAAATCTAAATCAATTTCAAACTTTCGTTGTAAAATGTTGTGTTTTTTAAAAAGAAATATAAAAAAGTAAATAGCAATATATACATATAAAATATATCAAAATTTATGAGATATCTTTAATTTTTACTTTGAAATATTTATTAGGCGAACTCCGATACCACACACCATCGGTCTTCGGTTACGAGTACTTTTCACAGAACCAGTGCATAAAATCAATCTCGTTACTGTTCCCACTGTGTGCGGTGCACCGTTAGTTGCAATTTTGATAGACATACTGTCCATCTAAAGCGCAAATAACGGTGATCTTGGCAAGGGCACTACCAATTATTATGCGGCAGCACACATCACAGAAAGAAATAAGTATTATTCTGTTAGATTCGATCGTGAAGGCCTATATTGCTGTGCATTTATTCAATAAATATTCTTTTAATATGTTATAAAGACGAGCTGTCACTTGCCAAATAGATGTCGTTTCAAGAATATTTTAAACTTGAGTTTAGTTAACAGTTATTGGTCTGTTGGTCTAACCAGTGGTTAATGGTCTAATGACTGTTGAGCAGATAAAATGATTGTTTGATTGGTGTCAGTATATTTTCTGTTTCTGTTGTTCTGTTATTAATGTATTTGCAAACAGGTTCTAAATAATTTATGATCAGGTGTTTTTATGTTAAATGTATTATTTTTTTTGAAATTATTTAACTTTTATTTTTTAAGAGATTGCCATGGTGAATCTACTGTGCCTGATGGAAAGCATGAATAGAATCCAAGACTTGTAAGTCACGGCATTTATCCTGAATGCAGGTAATGCTATACGACCAACACTATGGTGGCCTAGTGAGATGCTTTTTCATGCCCAGATAAGGGACGTAAAAGGCGTGACAGTCATCATAGCAGTGTAAAGCTCACACAATACGATAACTGCCACCCTTGAATCAATGGGCCTTCAGTCTCGCACTCATCAACAAAACACGACTACACGGATGCTGTCGTCTAAGTTGATCTTCTGTAAATATTGCTAAAATAATTATTCCCTAGCGCTAATAACGTATGTAAAATACTACAAAAAATACTTTAAAGCAAATATCTGTTTGGGAAGTCACTTCCATTAGTCAATAGATTAATCATATAAATAATGCCAATAAATGAGCCCATCTTTATATCTTGTATGTAAACTATGGTATATTTCCCATGTCATTCTGCCAAAATGTGACATTTGCTTATTAAGAGTCTTTGGGTTTGGTGGTTTGGAAGGAAATTAATATTACAGAACGTAATTTATGTATGTTTTTACTTTACAGACATTCACAAAAAGGATATAAAGAGTATCCAAACTCTGACCAACAGTTTGTGGACCACGCAAAGTGTTGGCCCTCGCAGTTTGATCTCACAACACTCAATGCAGTAGGAAGTAGCAAGTCAATTGCCTAAGTCACTAAATCACCCGTGTTATCTTTGTACACAATCAACAATTGACAGTTACACGCAAAAAACCCACGTATAATTTACACTTATCAAAAAAAAAGTTATAATACGTTTCTACTTTTATTGTCTTCTAAAAATCTTTGTTAATTCCTCAATCTCATATTTTGTACAATCGCTTATAAACTGTGCCACAGTCTTAAGTAGATATTTACTATAGATGTCGACACAGTGACACGCGGTGGACGGCGCCTTGACCCGAGTTTGTGTCGTTTCGTTTTCACACCTCCTTTATTGTAAACTATCCATTATATTACAATTTACGGGGCTTTATGTTATTTTACGACATGAATACAGCCAATTTATATCCCACAAATAAAATGTACCGTTAACCAAATATTGTTGTTACTGTCTTTCATCATCAGTATTCAGTATAATATTATATTTATATTTATTTTTTAATAATAATTGTTTATTAGCAAGAAACATTTCATAAATTACATATCACCAAGGTTTGGATATAAATATAAACATTTTGTGTTTGAGTTGATATGGTAAACGTTGTCAGCCGTACTAGTATGCACTGTGTGACGGCTTGCAGCGCCTTCCTTACATTGCCAAGTAATTAAGATTATATATGTTTAAAATGAAGCTATAAAAACGCAGTGATTGTAAGATACATCGATAATAAACCAAAAGAAAACAAATTAAGTAAGCAAAACTAAATATTGTTAACCTTCCATCGGTCACATGGGGTATTTGAAAGCCTAGATTTTAATAAATTGCAAATTATCTTGTTTTAGAATAAGAAAAGATTTATATTTGATGCTTGTGCTTGCATCACTCAGCCCTCGCACACACGTCATGAGATATACAAGTGTGTTTCTGAACGAGGTTATGAAAGATCCTACGCGACGACTAGTCTTATTAAATTTAATTGGTTGTTTTCATTAATATGAACACTAAACGCCCAAAGAGTCTTTTAAAAAATGTATATAGCCGAAACGTGCATGTTCCTGGACAATTAGTTCACCAGTGTTCCCTCTTCGGAAGAATTACTGAACGATCACTATTTAATTGTGGTGGGTACGCTTCAAAATATTATTTGTTTATTTTTCTCCATTTTCTATTTAGTTGGTTTTAAGTTTATCTTGATCTCAAACATTCCTAAAATGTATAAAAACTATTTTTAATTAATAAATTATTTTAATTTTAAGATTTACACGTTTCTAAGAGAATATACTTTATTTTTTTTTAAGTTCTTAAAGTGTAAATATATAACTGGTTTGTAATTACGTGTTTATAACTTCCTCAGTCTGTAACTAACTTTAATTCACTTCAATAAATCAGAAAAACATATATTTTAACACCATTTGAATGCAATTTTCCGTGGAGTCAATGAAGACTTCACGCGACGGTTAACTACGGAGTATTAATGAAATGGCATAAGTTTTCACCTTTCAAAACAAATAATACTTTAATCTTTTTTTTAACTCAAATACAAAAAGTAAATCGTCGGATTAGACGAGGTAAGGGTAGGGTAGGTAGGTCTGTCTTCATTTGTAGTGAGTACGGCGACCACCGCTCTTGGATTCTATTCACGCTTTCTATCAGGCAGAATAGAGTCACTTTGGTAGGTTTCTATACAATAAAAAAAAGATAATCACGCCTGGCGGACTGAAATTTAATTTAGACTCGAGAACTTTTATTGCGCGTTGTAAAACAAGTAGTTGCTTCGTAGTTTGGTGCACCTTCGTTAGATGGCGTTGAAAAAGTTTATGTTGTATATGAAATCTGTTGAAATAATATTATTCAAAAATTCAGTCAGGGAAGTCGTAAAATATGTAACGGTGACTAATTTGTATATATTATTGCTTCTCTAAAATTTATATCATAAATATGCTTGAAGATTTGACGTCGAGTTTGACGACGATACGGTGATTCATCGGCTGTTTATAAGTTGTGTACTTAATAAAATTTGAGTGGTTTTAGAAGATAGTAAAATATTGTAACCTTTGTTGAAAGGTCTGGGCAGTATTTCACGGAACAGTACTGTTAAGATTTGTTACTCTATCGTAACTAAATCCATGTTTTTTTTTCTTTGTTTAAATAAATGTTAAATAACGTTACTTTAATTACTTTGGCAACATCTGTACATTATCACATACAGACAGATATTTATCAACTGCCTCGGTGGCGCTGTGTAGTGAATGCGACTGCTGTGCTTGAGGTCTCGAGTTCGATTTCCGGGTCGGACCAAATGTTTGTAGGATCTGCAAATATTTGTTTCGAAGTTTGGGAGTTTTCTATGTATAATATGTGTGTATTTACAAAAAGAAATCTATCAGTCAGTCTAGTTACCATAGCGCTAGCTCTGCTTAGTGTGAAACTAGATGACGTTGTGTCAAATGTCCGAAATATTTATCTATTTTATTTATTATTATACATAGGTTGCCAAAATCATAACTTTTCCTTTGTTTTCATCGTAGGCGGGTAAAATATTTTTGTTTTTATTTTCTACAATTTGTTAGTAACGTTATGTTATATAGAATTCATCAGCAAATGAGATACCAAACACTTAAAAGGTTTGTCAATTTGAATCAGTAGTTTCAGAGATTAATGTGTTTAATCAAACAAACACTACACAACTTTGATATAAAGATTTGTCCAACTTTAAACCAAATAAATCTTTCTCAAAAACAGTGTCTTTAACTTGATAAATATAAGCATTAACTATTTTGGTGTGATAAAACATTGTTATTACAATTTATAATAATAATCAAATGTTTATTTGGCTTAGACAATAATTTAAAGTCGTGATCTTAAAGTGATTATACACTTAGGTTTACTATTGGGCAATAGCACTGGTTCCCAAACTGTAAACTAATAGAACCTACTATCTACTGCAGTCACTTCAGTGAACGTGACAATATATCTAAGTACAAACATATTAATAGGTGATTAGCCACGCTGATTGTAGCACACATCACACACAGCGTATAGTGCCGTGTGGGGTGTAAACCCACAACACTTACTAGGCTGCTATAGCGTGGGTCACCTTACTGCACTGTCTTCATTCGCAGTGACTACGGCGACCACCACTCTTGGATTCTATTCATGCTTTCCATCAGGCAGAGTTACTTTGGTAAAACGTTTAAAAAAAAAAGATGAGCGCAGTGGAGAGCAGCGTGGCGACCACTTAAACCTTGCAGTCAAGTTTTGTTTGCTAGAGCCTCGTCCGTCGATCCCTAGGTTCTTGGAGAGAAACTTATGCACCCATACAAACTCATATGTTACATTAATAAGCCGATGACCGAGCAAATTTGTCTATCGACACACTTTTACCAATTTGACTCGGTGATACCATAAAAGAAGATTCATATATAGCTAGTGAATGCCAATAATGTTACGGTCAAGGCTTCAGGTCAAAACAAACAGTCGGCGAAGTTTATAGATGTTTTTGTACAAGAAAAGTTTATTCTTGAGCCGAGAATCATATAAATTTGGGAGTAGGGTAGTAAGGTAATGCCATACACTGTAATGTTTATATTTAATTAAAAAATTGAATTGATATGAATATCTTCACACTCCCGGCAAATTGTTGAAAACATTTTTAATTACTATTTTCATTTTAAAGTAAATATAAGCCAATATGCCTGTCCATCAGATGTTAACCTTCTGGTTTAGACATCAAAGGAGAAGCCAGAATTTGACTTTTGGGTAAAGCAAAATCAAGGAAAATTAATAAGACGTGTTTATATAATAATTTTAATTTATGTTAATTATTTGTTTTAGTTGAAGTTTATGAGAGTTCTAGTTTAAAATACTTCACTTGACCGGACTTGACACGTGCCTCTTTCTTCCGCAGAGATTACGTACATGAAAGAACAAGACCCAACTGATTTTCAGAGTAAATACCGTCTTAATTTTTTTCAAATTCAATATCGAATCGCTCTAAAAGCACTCTCGTCTTGATAGGCAGTAAGTGCTTGAAGTACTAACGTCTTTCTCAGAACCCTCGGCTTCATAATAACTTGAAAGGAATACAAAATAGGATTTGCTGTACAACTAAATTGATATAATATTGAGTTTAGAAGGACTTCGCCGTAAATCCCTGCATCGATTTAGGAGGAATCCTGGCACGCTGCCGAATAGCTGTGTCCTGGTTTAGCTACTATTATTATTAATATTAAAAATATCTAACTTATTTACATAATGTAATTGGGAAAGAGAAGTTTCCTTGTAGGCAATATTTGTGCCAAATATCGTTATAGCATTATTGTAGTGGTTAAACATATTTGTGTACTCAATACGGAAGTTACTTAACAAAAACAGAATAGTTTACGTAAAGAACACATTTAAAAATTAAATTTACTCTTCGTTTTAAGATCAGAGCTACAAACAGAATTGCAGAAGCGACAATATATAATTAACATTCTAGAAATATCCAAGTTAAGTTTGTTTGCTTCATATTTTAAGTTCATTTTCCAAATTTCGCTGGTAGATGCAAAGATTTTATTTAGGTACAATTGGTAGCAAATGAAGAGTCATCTATTGTACTTTAGAGTGACCAATAACACCACAGCACTGGTTATTAATGGGATGGCATAAAAAAGTACCTCCACTTTAAGTCACGTCGTTATGCGTATACGTGACAATCCTAATTGTCAACAAACAAAAAAATAAATTATTGATAGGACTAATGGAAAGCGTGAAGTGCGTGCATGTAAACTTTGTGTGTCGTATATGTTTGAATGTGTGCGTAATATACTTTTTATTCTTCACGCTTTCCTTAGCATTTACAAGTTCTAATTCCGCTACTATTAAAAATATTGTGCAATGCACAATTGTTTTACAAATCTTACTGATAAAACGTAACATCGGTGATCAAATCTATCTACAATTTAACCATAAGAAACATGACGATAGTTAAACCAAAAGGAGACCTCTGAAATGCCGAAGATAATTCCGAAGTTTCGAATTTAATATTCTAAAGTTTGCAACTAACTCCGGTGTTACGGTCTTTGAAGTAACATAACTTCAACATTGAAGTGAAATGTCGCAATGAATTTAGAATAATTTATAATCTTTAATGGCTCTCCAACAAAAACGTAGGAACTTCAAGATCAATCGAGGCTATCAGACGGGCACAACACACGCAGTAACTCAACAGTTATTCAATAAGATAAATCGCTTACTATCAGCCCTGTTAACATTTGAACAAAATCACAATAATCCCTAAAAGATATATTACATCGGTGACAACTAACCGACAGTTGTTGAACCGCATTCTGTGTGATTCAGTGCGACCAACTCCGAGAAAATATTTTATTGTTTAGCAAGACAATGTCGTGTTGAAACAACTAAGTTATAGGCTCATTTAAGTAAGGTTTTAGGGCTTATGTAATGAATTTAATTCTTGTAGTTGTATGCTTAGATTTGGACCTTGAGTAGGTAATTATTTAAGGGTAGAAATAAATGATAACTGCACCGTTGGTTTAGTAGTTTCAGCGGTCGCCACGTTGCTCTCCACTTCGCTGAATGTTACGGATTTAAATCCCACATGGGGTTCTGAGTCTGGGCGGTCTTTGTGACCGTTTCTTGTATGTTTGTAGAGGTCCCCGCGACACAGGATTTATTCCTAATGAGAGCGTCGGCTATAAAAAAAAAGGAAACTAGTAATTGGCCTGTATTAATCGTAAGAAGGATTAAATAGTATATTTTATATTTAATATGTAAAATGTATTACATGTTAGTGACGTAGTCTCAGTCATTATGGGCCACGGCGACCAGTCTGAATTGAGGCCAGCCAACTACACAGGAAATATCATAGTACACAAGTGTGTGCGTAAACGCAGGTGCACGCTCTGTTACGTCACTCTCACAATCAGATGGTACGGTTGTCCGACACGACCGGAGAGAGATCACCGACGGCTTTACGTGTTCTCCCAGACACGGGGTTAAGACCTCAACTTCCAAACTCCATATTGTTAAAGTATTTCTGTAACCAGAAAAATTCAATAACACTTTTTGCCCCGACCTGGAAATTAAACCCGACATCTCTTGATCGGCGTTCGCATATGTAACCGCTAGACCAATGAGAAGGTTGCTACTTGTAACTAGAAATATTAAGGTATCGTTTCACTGTTTTAAGTTAGATTTAGTGAGGTTGACTCAAGCAACAGGCGGTCAAGTCATAGGAGGTTCTTGTTGAAAGACTACTGCGCAGTTTTAATCGATTTGAGACTAAACTTACAGTTGATAAAAGCCTTTGTTTAATATTTCGGGGTATATGCAGATATGAGTGACCTTCAAACTTCCAAGAAAGACTGTACTTCTTGTCAACTTCCATCACAACGTGCTTGCACTCCTGAGTTGTAGTTGTTCATGGGTCACGGTAGTATGTTCAGTTACCTGTCCGGATGTCGTAATAGCAGCTGCTCCCGGATCCCTCCTATCTCAGGCACAGAGTGGTACACCGTGTGGTTTTAGTCGGTCCGATTCCGACACACCACCCAGCCGTAAACCCCGCGAGGGTTACGGCGCGGGATTCATAAAAAAAATTAAGTACTTTTTAAACTTACTGAATTTGTGTGTGTTATAGCACTTAAAATTTCAATTGAATTTAATTACTTAACCCTTCTTTGCATGATTTTTTTTATATTTTTAAATAAAATAAGTGATGTAATTAATGCTCTAGATTGAAGGGAAAATATTAAAAAAAAATATTAAAAATAAAAATATGAATTGTGTATCAAACAATATGATGGAAATTTACATCATTATGCGTTGTCACAATATATCCTAAAATAATTATAAAAATATTTTTCATGATGAAATGTTATGATGGAAATTTCCATCATTATGCAAAGAAGGGCTAACTAAGGCTGAACTTTGTACGTAAAATTTACAAAACAACTCCTGTTAGGGTATTCTAAATTATTTCAAACTTTAATCTAGTTTGGAGTTGCTCTGAATAAGTGACGTCATCTTATTCTAGAAGCCGACATCCAATCAATGACCGTTTTAATAAGCGATTCAGCTATATATAAAATGATATTTTTTGCCATGATATCTGCCGAGTATCGGTTAAAAAACTCGTCTATAACGAATGCAATCATGATGTAATGTCTTCTTGATGCCATGTCGGATTATGTTATGACATAAATAAAAATAGTATCTGGTGCTTTTGTAGAAATTCTTGTATAGAAATAGAATAAAATAGAATTTATATCGATGTACGAACTTTTGATATTCTTACATACACACACAGATGAATGTATTTGCGCACACGCAGACGCACACACTCAAACACCCACACGCACATGAAAGTTTACACTAGAGGTACACTCGAAATATAATTGTACTTCAATAGGGTTACACTAAACAATCTCTAACTTACTGTAAAAGAAGGCAATCTTGAAAAAAAAAGCTATACTAACCCGTCTGGCCAGCGTGATATAGTAGGTTAAAACCTCCTTGCTAGGAGAGGCCTTTGTCCAGCTGTGGACTATTGATGATGATGATGATGAAACAATCTATCATTATGTAATAGATTCATTAAAAATGGTGTTCGAAATCCGATGATAATTTAGCAAGCTTTATATAATTTGTTACGTTTAATCGGTCAGTATATAAATAGAACAGGCTCTGCATTACTTGAGATCTAACGACCATATGTGAGATGTATAACGCTATTATTTAAAAGAAATAAACACAAAAAGGATTTTAGTCTTATCATAACTGTCACTGGAACTTGACACATTTTATTTTAATTTTAAACAAAGAGACGTTCTGTAGACTAACAAAAGAATAAAAAACTATTAACATATTCCGTTTGCATTCTACTTTTGAACTAAAAATATTATAATACTTAATTCAATAGGTTTTTTAAATAACGGGTCTTGTTTTTAGTCGACACCTGTTACTGTATTTCGTCCCTAAAGATATGGAAGGTATTAATATTATATTTGACAGTGAAAACTCGTTTGGATGGATGGCCCAATCCATCTATTCGGTTATATGTAATGATATCACGATTAAGAATGAATAACTGCTAAACAGTAAACATGAAAAACTCTATGAGGTAAGGTAGAATGAGTATACACGTCTTTTTGAATGTAGAACAGGAAAATTAGTTTCTTTTATGTAAAGCAAAAAATATATGTATTTCAACGCCATCTAGCGAAAATTTGGAGAACTATGTAGTAACTGCAAATTGTGTATCGCGATATAATAGTGATCAAGTTGATCACCTTTATATGTACGTTCCTAACAATTTTATATTGAATTTTAATGTGATTAATACACAATTAACAAAGGTTTTGCGGTTTTGACAAATCCTGGTGACCAAATTATCGTTAGATCCACATAATTTAGTTAAAATACCTTTTGTCACCACCCCTATTCATCCCATGGGTGTAGTACAAGCAACGGGGGAAAGAAAAGTAAAACTGGAAAAAACCCTATACTAACACATGTGGCCTCTGTGTACAATAAACCAAAATATCCTTCCTAAGAGGGATATGTCCAGCAGTGGACTATTAAAAGCTGTTGATGATAATGATATATTACCTTTAAACCTTTTGCTTTATAGTTTGGTTGTTTAAATGCGATTTAATAAATTTAAAATAATTTCTGGATTGCCCATCATATTTAAAACACATTTTTGTATCACATAAACTGACTCAAGAAAGTCTAGGAGATATATACGAGGGTAAGTTTTTAAGTTCGCGGAATGACAGTGAAAAAGGCGGGTAAACGCGCTCTTTTGATGCCTACCGTATTCAGTGACTCATAATTAGTCTGCATAGTAAAATTTGTTGTGATTGGATCATTAGTTATTAAACTATCGTTGACCAAGTATTTTAATCGGGAACGAAGTGAAAAAAATGGAGAAAATTGAATTCCGTGCGGTGATAAAGTTCCTTACTAAGCAAGGAAAGTCTGTTCAAACCATACTCAATGAGATGTCATCGGTTTACGGGGATTCTTGCCCAGGAAAAACAATGGTCTACAAGTGGCATAGTTTATTTAAACAAGGCAGGGAATCACTTGAAGACGAGCCGAGGCCGGGGCGCTCCGTTGAGGTGACTACGCCAGAAGTTATTGCAAAAGTAGAAAAAATTGTATTGGAAGATGCTCGACTAAAAAAGAAACAACTCGCAGAAATGGTTGGAGTATCGGATACAACAATTTTTAAAATTTTACACGATCATCTTGGCATGACTAAGGTTAGCGCACGGTGGGTGCCGAGAATGCTCACGCCATTGCAAAAACAACAGCGCGTGGAATGTTCACGTGCGTTTTTGGACCTCTGCAATGAAGACAAGGATGGCGTATTGAATCAAATTGTTACTGGGGATGAAACTTGGGTTCATCATTATGAACCCGAGTCCAAACAAGACTCCATGCAGTGGCACAAAAAGGGCACAGCACCACCCAAGAAATTTAAGGTTTCACAGTCGGCTGGGAAACTCATGGCAACGATTTTTTGGGACTCAGAAGGAATATTATTGATAGATTATAAAGATAAAGGCATTTCTATAACGGGGGAATACTACGCTTCAATCTTAGAACAGTTAAAAGAAGCCATCAAAGAAAAAAGACGGGGAAAATTAACGAAAGGTGTCCTGCTATTGCATGACAATGCTCCCGTTCACAAGAGCCGAGTCGCACTGGCTGCCCTGCATAAGGTGGGCTTCGATATTTTGAATCACCCACCCTACAGTCCAGATTTGGCTCCGAGTGATTATTATCTCTTTCCAAAAATGAAAAAAGAATTACGTGGTAAGAAATTTTCAACTGATGAGGAGGTTAAGGAGGCGGTTTCGGCGTATTTTTCAGACAAAGATAAAACTTTTTTTACGAGGGAATAAAAAAACTAATTGAAAGATCTGAAAAATGTATTCGTGTTGCAGGGGAATATATAGAAAAAGAAAAATAATTTTGTGTTTTTATTATTACTCAATACCCTCCATTCCGCGAACTTAAAAACGCCCCCTCGTATGTATCATAAACGTTCATCCCTGAAATCACACGTTAGATTCGAAGGATTAACCCCCAAGTCAAAGTTATATTCTCCTCTTACGCAATCGGGTAAAAAAACAGATAAAATTCACCATCATGTTAAAAATTCTCAACCAAGGAGAGTAAGGATGTTTTTTTGTCTATAAAAAAAATACTAGTACCGTGTTCGTTTTGCAAGTACGTGTATACATAATATTAGATGCGCCCCGCAGTGTTAACCACGGATGAAGTTGCTCATCCCATGGGAATATTACTTTCATCGGGATAAAAAGTAACTTTTGTGTTTTCTATACTAAATTCTGTCTCTGTGTTAAATTTCATCTAAAAGCGTTCAGTAATTTTTGCGTGAAAGAGTATCAAACATTCATATAAATATATAAAAACTCAAATTTACTTGTTTATATTTCATAGCCGATAAACACAAAAGTAATGTATATAGAAATGTATTTCAAGTCCACGGTAACTCGAACAGGGTCAAATGTTCGATTGTCGTGTTAGTCGGCTATTATGCACCACACTTCTACGTCAGCATATCTTGGTTTCATGTAGATATTTAATGACGGTTGACTGGATCTTCAACTTCATGGTTAGTTTCTTTAAGGTTTATCTAATCTAAAAGGTGCTGTATGACAGTTCTGACAGATTGAAGAATTTTTTTTTAGGAGAGTTAACAATCCTTTTGATAGTATATTCTATGTCGCAAGGAAAACAAACATATAAGAAATGGACATAAAGTACATTCAGACTCAGAACAACAGTTTGTGGGTCACTCAGTGTTCTCCCGTGTGGGGTTTGAACCCACAGCATTAAGCACAATAGAGCAGAGTGCCGACCGCTTAAACACTATCTCTGCAGTCAAGAAGATCAAGACAGAATAGGTATTCTTGATATCATCTCCTTATATTTACAAAACGATTTTGATTTTACAGATTTATGTTTGCTTCTGTAAAAGCCAGTAAATTGTTTATATCTTTGGTTTTACGAATAAAACTTAATACATACTAACGCGTAAATATAACATGTTACAAAATTAAGAAAATGACTATGCTCTCATAAAAAACTCTACGGTTAATATACAGTTATGTTTTTTGGGGTAGGAGGTACCAAGTAAATAGATTACATGATGGTAAGTGACTATTGTCTTTTTTTAAAAGCAGGAAATGCTTGTTGCAACATACACTTCGTGGGGAGACGAAGCGAGATTCTCGCTGAACCAGTCTACCCACTAAACCCCTCGGTACCACGGTAGTCGAGAGCCAGGAACGCATTGTCGGCTTCAGGAGTCCTCCCTGCCGTACCACACGACTGAGGTTTGTTTCTTGATAGCTGTAAGTTTAGTCTCAACAACAATCCTTAATAGTTCACTGCTGTACATAGGTCACTCCTTAGAAAGGATGTTTTGGTCTACTTTACCACGCTGGCTAGACTGGTTTCAAGTTTTCCTTCTCTTTACATTTTCCTCCCTTAGCCTAGGGGTGGTGATACTTTCCCTTCGTAATCCTTACAAATTAAATTCCTTCCTTAAATTACTACAATTTCAGACTCATTTCTATTAAAATTGACAGGCATATTATCGCCGTCAAGCGGGCTTTTTAGACTCTATAAACAAGTAAACAGAATAATAATAATTAATAGGGGGTTAAAGAAAAATCATCTACAAAAAAAAACTTTTGGTTGATTTAACGAGGTATCATAGTAGCAGTTTTATAGGTTTTCACACATACGTTTCCATGACACTGAAATTTATAGAATTACTCTATAAAAACGCCATAAAAGTCTTATAATATATTTTTTCGTACAGCCTTTTCTAAATATAGTGAGGTGTAAGAATAAAATGACGCTTTCGTTCAATAGATTTTTTGTTATGTGTGTAAAAAGCATTTTGTTACGCGGTTGCGCTTTAACACAAATACAAGTTTAAAGTATAAAATATTTGTTTTTACTTAAATATAGTTCTCTAAAACCCCTTTCAAAGGAGAGGCCTATGTCTAGCAGTGGACGTCAATAGGCCTCTGATGATGATGGGTCAGACACTTACGTTGCCATGGTGGTGTTTTGTGGCCACCACTAGGCTACGTGAGTAACGAGTAACAAATGTGTGGCCATTCCGCCTCCCCTAAGATCTAGTAGAAGTGGTAGATCCAAGAAGTGTTGGTTTCACGCCGTAAAAGGTGACTTAAGCGCCAATGGTCTCACTACCAGAAATGTTGAAGACCGAGCAAGGCGGAAAAAAGGTGCAAGAAAGCGGACCTCGGGTTCCAAAGTGTAAATTTTGGGAGCAACTAGGAATGATAATGAGTATGTTATAATCTCGTTGTATGTTATAACACAATATACCCGACTACGCTCGTGGCGTCTCCTTACTGCACTGCGAAACACTGCCAAACTTTCATACGCCGGGCGGTTATTAAAAAATTCTTGTAAGAAAAAAACTACAACACTTTTGTCCCGATCCCATAATCGAATCCAAGATCTCTTAATTGACAGTCGACGCTAACAGCTGAATCAACAAGGTAGTGTTTACCTCTATATCGTTTAAGTAGTGATGCAGCATTTTATCACCCTTATACTGGTACGCCTCAATCGCGTGTCCAACCTCACGCAATATGAGCCACGTTCATAACAAACTGACTAAGTTTTAAATACAGTCTTGTTTGCTTATAGTTTGTTGCTAATTTTAGAAAACTTAAGGACTTAGAATTATTGGTTGGGGCTCTAATCACGATTACAACAAAAATAGTACACTTTGAAAACTTTCTTATGATTCTTAGTACCATCACGTAACGGGTATTACATAAAGTGTTTTAACGTTTCCATCACGTTGTCTATGATCATGGTCAAAAGTGGACTGGTTGAAAGGTGCACGCTAACTTTTTGCATTCTTTTCACCACACACGTATATTAAAAACCTGTTTAAAGTGTAAATTTTAATGGTAAGCAATTCTGAAACCTATCGTGTGATAACGATAAAATCTTCAAACCTTCAATAAAAAAGAAGAACTCCCCTTCTCAACACGGAAAAGTGTGTGTGCTTGCTTAGTTTTAGGCATTCATATGTGATGGAGTTCACTTTGCATCGGTTGGCCGAAACGAATGTAGTTACATTACCAGAATATGTTTGTTCTGTCTATATGGTGACAGATTAAAAATACCGAGTGTCAATGTTAATCCTCTGCAAGACAACAACACTATGAAGAGAAAAAAAACTTGACAGAAAACCCAACTCGTCTGGCCAGTGAGGTACAGTAGATCAAAAACTTTTTACCAAGATAAGTATAAATCCAACAGTAGTGGACTATTTGATGATACGATATTGGATGTGAAGTCATTCTGTAATGCGTTTTGGCTTACGGTATTAAGGAGCTAGATAGTCAAAAAGACTCGTCTAGTTCTTCAGTGTCCGCTAGTAATGCTTACCTGAAACAAATAAAAACGTATTAGATTATAGGTACATAGATTAAAAAAGTACATACGAAACCAAGGTGATTTTTTTATACTTAAGGTGCGGTTTCATTAGTTTGCATGTCTAATTTACAAGTTCAAGAACCAAGTCCGTCGCAGAACTAACATCTGTTAGAATGAAAAATACAATATTATTACTGTATTTTATTCTTTTTTATCTGTATAATTTTTTTTTCTTTTTTGTATTTCGTTGTAATATAACTTAGTACTTTAAGTCCGTGTTTATAGGAGAAAACTTTGTTTGTCGTTTGTTGAATGTTATATTGGTCATACAATAGTTTGTACTAGGAATCGAATTCGTGGGATCGATTAGCAGCGATTGCTCCGGCTTAGCAGTTAGGGACACTAAATTATCAGATCTGTCAAATGTAGTCTTAAAAGAACTATTAAAAATCTCCACACCTTTCGCAGCTATAAACATAATGCAAATAATGTTACTTGAAAGACGTGTAACTAACATACTGATTCTCAAACCAGCAAGAATTCAATAAAAAAAGTATAAGTTAACAACCTAACCTCTATGGTCTAATGAGCGCCTTAACTTGCTTAGGGGTATAGACAACACGTTTGACAACGTTAAAGGCGGGAAAGCAAAAAGAAATAAAAAGTAACTAAACATATAGATTCACATTATAAACGAGTAAATTGAACATCAGTCGTTAAAAACAGTGCTCATTAAAAAGCGAATAAGGATATATATGTTGGTTCTTGTTCCCAGAAGAAGAAATACTGTCAAGCAATAGAAAATAATTCCCTAACAGGTAATAATGGCATATTTTACCATTGCATTAAAGTGTTGTGAGCTCTTTGTCTTAGTTATACCACGAGTTTTTATAACAGTCAGAAATATGATATACTACAATATACCTAAATTAAGTAGAGCTTGTTTATGAGCTTCGAAAACTTGGCCTAATCTATATAGATACTTTTTATTAAGAAAATAGATCCGTCTTGGCTTCGTACGGGTGTAATCGGCGTTGCCCGCTCTGCCTATATATTTGAATTCTTTGATATTTCTATAAGCATTTCTGCATTCATCATTTCTAACTTATTTGATTAAAAAGGATTAATATTGCATTGGTCAAAATTATTTTGAAAGTATAACTCCCACTAAATTTAATCTTACAACATAAAAATGTTTACTGTAGGTTATCACTACTGATCCGGATGTCGTAATAACAGCTGTTCCTGGATCCCTCCTATGTCAGGCGCAGAGCGGCACACCGTGTGGTTTTAGTCGGTCCGATTCCGACACACCACCCCGTCGCAAACCCCGGCGGGGTGACGGCCCGAGGGGGATTCCACACGTTACAAAAATAAAACAACTGTTATCACTACTATTCGAGTTATGTATTAAGAAATACTTATACATATAATACACAGATGTTATAATGCTAGAACATATAAACATTCAATGTTTCGTAAAACAAAGAACTTTTAAACGTTTCTATTGCTAATACTGACTAATATTTATGAGATATATAAAAATGGTGTAACTTTTACGAGATATACCAAAAAATATCACCAAAAAACACAACATATGTCTATGGTTTAAGGTTGGATCACTATAACCTTCTTTCTGGATGTCGTAATAGCAGCGGTTCCCGGATCCCTTCTATCTCAGGCGCAGAGTGGCACACCGTGTGGTTTTAGTCGGTCCGATTCCGACACACCACCCCGTCGCAAACCCCGGCGGGGTGACGGCCCGAGGGGGTTTCCACACGTTAAAAAAGAAAAAACTATAACCTTCTTTGTGGTAGATAAATTTATTTACACTTTATAACATCACGCTGCTGACAATAGGAGACAAAAACGATTATGTGAGTCAGTTAATACAATAATAAAGTACAAACACAATTAACCGTCCTATATAACATAGACCTATAAAAGGCATCATTATTATCATTTTAATTATATCTTAAAAAACGATACGAGTATACGTAAAACTGATAGGAAAAATTGTTCCAAGATATAATCAAATCTCAAGAAGTTGAGATATAATTATCTCTCACAGCCCATCATATTATAATATTTTTTTTATTATACAACCAGGCTCTTGAGGACGATAATAATTATAGACCGAGGTATTTTTTTGTAGATCATACCTAGCTTGTTTCTGCTGCGCTGTGAGACTTCAAATTCTTTTTTTGCGGGCAAGCTGTATACTAGATTTGTCGGGAGAACCGGCTGATTGAATTTAAATGCTTATTGACAGGATAAAATGCTTTATAAATGGTATATTGTATCTAGATCGTGGATCATATACTAGTCAATCTACCCAGTCGTGTGCAGAATAGAATAAAAAATAATAGAACGATGCCTACTAAAACTGTGATGGATTCGAATTTGTTTGTGTTAAATTTGAGATCACCAATTGCTGCTTTAGATTTATATCTTTTACAATTATAATATATTTGTTTAATTATTTTAGAGATTGCTTTTAATGTAGCGTGAACATTCCAGTTCGCACTTTATTTTTTTTTTGGAAACCAAAAATTAAAGCATGCGCATCAGATTGAAGTGACAAACACAAATAAAATTCGCTAGGTAGTAGAGCCACGCTGATTTCAGCACGAGCGGGCCGGCTCGACCGGGGCAGTAGTACCCTTTCACAGAAGACCAACCTAAAGCGCCAGCATCCGTGTTGTCGTGTTTCGTTGGTGAGTGTGAGACCGGAGGCCCATCGATGCAGGGGTGACAGTTATCGTGGTAACTGTGTAAGCCTTATACCGTCACGATGACTGTCATGCCTTTACGTCCCCAAGTGGGGTGTGAAGAAGCATCTAACAAGGCCGCCATAATGTGGGTCACCATACTGCATTGTCTACATTTGCAAGGAGTATGGTGTCCACAACTCCTGGATTCTATTCATGCTTTCCATCAGACAGAGTAGAGTCACTTTGACAGGCTCTTAATATAGAAAAAAAAAAGAAGATTTTTTAAAAGAAACTTTCCTAATACTACCTTTTCAATTTTCTTATACAGTACTGATATAGTTTCAAACTAATAATATTTTCACACACACATACAGTTAAACACAGTTTTTGAAATAAGCTTTTTACCCATCGTGAGGTTACTCGTGCTTCATAAACGAATACATTGTAGGAAAGCATTGAAAAAAAAAACAATATCGAATACTAAAAAGAATATATAAAAACAAAATTCCCTTGTATAGACATTAGGTGGCAGAATCCTACTCGATCGAATCGATTTTTATACCGATACACGATTATTATGTATGCAAGCTACAGCACTTACGGTAATCGAGTAATAAGCGAGATCGATGTAATGACTCGATTCCGCTCCCACTTAATTGCACCTCGATATTTGCATTACAGTCCGCCATTTTACTTTCATAGACAAAGTAGACTGTATAGTCTATAGTCGTTGTGGATTTGCGTGGTGTGTTATTAGGAAGATGGAGAAATTAGTTCCTTTGTGATATTACGTGACGACGGGATAAAACGAAAAAAAGTAATTTAACATTTACTTATACCATGCACGGTAAAATAAGACAATACATAAATAAATAAATATTTCAGACATTTGACACACAACGTCATCTAGTTACAAACTAAGCAGAGCTTGTGCTATGATAACTAGACTGACTGATAGAATACTTATATACTTCTTTTTGTAAATACATACATATTATACATAGAAAACACTCATTTGGGCCGACCCGGGAATCGAACCCGAGACCTGAACCACAGCAGTCACATTCACCGCTGCGCCACCGAGGCAGTTTGAGACACCGAGACACAATATATGATTTTTTTTTTATCTCTGTAAATAAATACGGTTCAAAAACTCAATCTGCACTGATTGAATTCAATTTTGGACACAATACACAATACTTTCAAAAATATATTTTGTCTAGTTTTCACATAAGTTTTGTTCTTCATTTCTTATCAATATAATAAGCCACAGTGTGTCAGGTTATTGTTTTTCTTATATTATGTAACTTACCCGAATGATGATCAATTTATGTTGGACGCTAATGCCTATACTTTTCTGGAGGTTGGCGCTAATAGCCACGATACAGTTTATATCTAATGTGATTATTTTCGTACTTGTACATTGGTTTCTTGTTTCAAATAAAGTTTATTATTTTAAAAGTTATTAATTAGAAAAAGTTAATTGATATATGATGTGTCGGTAGGTATAGCTTGCCCTTTAAGCCTCTAAGGTATCTCACTAGTATCACACTCACTGTCTAATTCAACTGTGTACTGGTTTTTATAATGTTTTCGTAGTAATCACTCATCGCTCCCTATCTTTAACAAACGTTTTCGTAAGCAGGAAAACAACTGTCTACTAAATACGTTGCTATCATAACCAATGTTCTTATAGTTTTGTTTTTGGACTGATTTCAAAGAAAACTTGAAATGATAGCCTCTTATAAGACCAGTTTCAAGTTTTTTTTTTATAGAAACAGAAGTGACTCTACTCTGCCTGATGGAAAGCATAAATGGAATCCAAGAGTGGTGGTCTCTATATTCACTGCGAGTGAAGACAGTGCAGTATGGCGACCCACGCTATGGCAGCCTAGTGAGATGCTTTTTCACGTCCCGCTTAAAGAACCCGAGATCGTAGTGGGAGGGACATACGTGCGCTGGTTCAAAGTTCCAGGCTTTAACTGATTCGCACAGGAAGGAAGAGCCGATCCATTTAGTTCGGAAGCGTATGACTGCTATTCTAAAACGGTGACTTCCAAAACCAGTACAAGTTGCCATGTAGAGGAACGGAGAAGCTGAAATCAGTTGGAAGAGTTCGTCAGAACACTCTGCATGATAAAAGCGATAGAGGACTGCTATAGAGAGGACATCCTTTCGCAACTGCAGAGACTCAAGGGATTCAGTGACTTTCGATGCTTCTCATTGTGTCAGTAAAGTTACCAGATACGAAAACTACTGCCGCAGTTTTGGGGCTTAAAGAATGGCAAAGCACTTGCGACTCATAAGTTGCAGGTGTCCATATATGCCGGTAGTCACTTGCCATCAGGTGACCTATTTGTTCGTTATAAGGGATTACCCTAAAAATATTATAATTCTATAATTTAAAGTACTCTGGACTCGAAAATGTATTCAGTATTTACAAAGGGAGTAATAGTTTTCAGAAAGTTTCGTAATATTATAGAAAAAATCTTCCCAAAAAAAAGAAAATGTTTGTTTGTCCAAGTATAGGAATATTAAATTTTTGTACTTCCCTTTAAATTTGGGTGTTGACGAAATTACAAACTACAAAGTACCATCAGTATGCAATAAAAAAAACAAATTAAACCACACGGCATACGTGAAAAACATATACTCGCATACCATAATTATTTATTCTGGCCACATCTGCAAAGGTCTTTGCCTCGCATGGCAATTTAAAAAAAATCAACTGTCAGTCATTGACAACTGAAAAATTTAAATACAGAAGGCCTTGACTTATTGATTATGTGGTTCGTGTATCTTGTAATTTTGTGATTATATATTTTTTTCTTTTTAAAACATGTTACGGCCAATTATATAAAAGTAAATGTTACTGAAGGTTACATGCACGCTTTTAAACGTTGCATAACCTTTTCTAAGCTCTGATTTAGTAAGTGCACTTAGTAAGTTTTACAATATTTTTTCGTGTGGTCGCTCCAACGGGTACTCACGTCACCAGGGTTCACGGTACATTGGAATTGAACTGATTAAAACGATAATATGCTCTGCCATATGTAAATATTATAAGGAAACCCTCAAGTAATTTAGTTCGCCGTCAGATGGTTTGGTATACAAGGTAGTGGAGCCACGCTGATTTCAAGGTAGTACAAACTGGTCGGCTCGACCGGAGCAGTACTACCCTCTCACAAAAGACTAACCTAAAGCGACAGCATCGCGTTGTCGTGTTTTGTTTTAAAGTGTGAGGCTGGAGGCCCATTGTTGCAGGAGTGACAGTCATCGTGGTAAGTGTAGTAAGGCCTAACACTGCTGCCATAGTGTGGGTCATCATACTTCATTGTCTGTTTTCGTAAGGAATATGGTAACCACAACTCTTGGATACTATTCATGCTTTCTATCAGGCAGAGTAGAGTCACTTTGGTACGCTCTTAAAATTAAAAAAAAAAGAAATGTGAGATATCAGATGTTATATTTTTTATGGTAGAAGGGATCAAGCTACCAAACGTGTCAGTTTGCCCTTTTATCTTTTGAGGTTTCCCCTTAAAGTCAGGGAAGATGGGGGGGAGGTTAGGTTCCTGTAACTGCTTGCTTATTCGGTGGAAAATATCGAAAGGCATATGAGATAACAGCTTACCACCGGTTTTTTGAGAGGTCGTTGTAGATCGGATCTATTCGAGCGGAATATTAAAATCAATATCACAGTCAATATGACATCTATATCTAAAGTGTTGCTAGAAGTAGGTACTATTTTATAGTCGGCTATAAAAATATTGCCAACTGGATTCTTAAATATGTGTTGTAAATTTTTTGTTGGTAACATTTTTTAAAAATAAATGTTCGACTGTATTTAAGTCATAGATATCACGTTATTGCTTTAGTCATCTTTTAATTGATAGTTTCTATTCGGTAGTCGTTTCGAGCACCTAAATTATACTCTTAATTTTGCTTGAATGCATCTTATTTGAAGAACAGTCTTCCTCTTCTCTGTTTTTTGGGAGAGCGAAAGAGATAAAATATTCAGATAGTTATTTAATGATTGAAATGGTTTAAAAATCGTAAAGTAACTAGTTTATTATCCACAATTAGGAAAATTAATATGAAATGCCTTGGCTTGGTTTCGGCTGTTTACTATTGTCTTGTTTCCCATTACTCACGAATTACTGGTATCTATGTGAACGATAAGTTCGTGTGGTGACGAATTAAGAATATGTTGTCACCACTCCTATTTATCCCGTGGGTGTCGTAAGAGGCGATTATAGCAGCAAATTATTCAGGATCATATCACTAGAAAGAGAAGGAAAACTTGAAACAAACTCTATTTCAAATCGTCTGACCAGTGTCGTATAGTAGGCCAAAACCTCCTTGTTAAGGAACCAGCAGTAGACTTAAAGGGTATGGATGATGACTGATGATGTGCACGACAGTATTATCTAACAGTTTTCTGTCTTCATACTAGCGGTAGAAACGTGAGTCATATCTACACGCCCAGAGTTCGGTATACACTCGTTACACTTACAATCACGAATGCGCCACAGTGTTGAATGGATGATCTAAACAATACGCTTGCAATTTGTAAATATTTGATTCAAATAAGTACAAGTACTTACTTAATATAGTAAAGAGCGACTATAGATAGATGATGCTGTTCTTGCACAGCAAATACTGAGGGTGAAGAGAGTTCCCACCAAGAACTTCAGCCCAAATCAATCTCACCTGCAAGTGGGACACTTACTGATCGACGCACTAAGCTCTGGCAAACAAATTATCGCGATTAGCGGCAATAAGTTCGCCTCACATTACGTGGGACCAAAACACTGGCGAAAAAAGGGGTGATGGATGTCTCTGCCTACACCTACTTCGAACCAGACTTGATTTTATATATGTGTGTATGTAATAAATTTCACTAGTAAAATAACCTAGGTGTTATCCTTATCTGTATTAAAAAAATACTTAAATCCTTTTCTTAAAGATAACTCTCGCACTAGGAATATTCGTGTGTCGTATACTTTACAAACATACATAATTTTTTGTTTCTTTTTTTTTCTATTTGAAGACCCTGCCAAAGTGACTCTACTCTGCCTAATGGAAAGCATGAATAGAATCCAAGAGTTGTGGTCACCATACTCATTGCAAATGTAGACAATGCAGTGTGGTGACCCATACTATGGCGGCCAAGTGAGATGCTTTTTCACACCACGCTTGGGGATGTAAAAGGCATTTTGGTAGTATAAGCCTCACATAGTTATCACGATAATTGTCACCCCTGCATCAATGGGCCTCCGGTCTCGCACTCACCAACGAAACACGACAGCACGGATGCTGGCGCTTTAGGTTGGTTTTCTGCGGGAGGGTAATACTGCCCCAGTCGAGCCTACCAATTCGTGCTGAAATCAACGTGGCTCTACTACCTTATAAAATGAATGCAAAAAACGCTCAGACTCAGAACAATCATGAATCACACAAAGTGTTGTCCTATGTGGGGTTTGAGCCCACAGCCCTCAGCGCAGCAGGAAACGGCGAGGTGGCCGCTTAAATTGCTAAGCCATCCGTGCAGTCAATATCACAACTTCATGCATCGTATTATCTCCGACGTGGGTTGCAATTGATATAATAACCTGGCCAGGTGTTAATTCACTCTTACTCTCTGACAATGCTGTGCTAAATGTTAACTTTCACCCGTCCACGGCTAGAATGAACACAATGAATATTAAAATTAATTATACCTCCGATAAATATTATGTCGTAGTCATATAGGTTGTGTGTATCACTAGCTTTTACCCGCAGTTTGTCTCGCAGTATAGATAAAAGTAACTATATTTAGCACCGGCATAAATGGAGTGAACTTACAGAAACTGAATGAAGTTTTCGTAGTCTAAATATTCTCTTGCCCTGTAATTGAGGAGCTGTGTGTTTGCTGATTTCAGCACGACGGGCCGGCTCGACCGGGGCAGTACTACCCTCCCTCAGTAGACCAACCTAAAACGCCAGCATCCGTGCTGTCGTGTTTCGTTGGTGAGTGCGAGACCGGGGGCCCATTGATGCAGGGGTGACAGTTATCGTGATAACTGTGTGAGCCTTACACTGCCACGATGACTGTCATGCCGTTTACGTCCCCAAGTATGACGTGAAAAAGCATCTCACTAGGCCGCCATAGTGTGTGTCATCACACTGCATTGTCTGCATTTACATTGAGTGTAGTGGCTACAACTCTTTGGATTCTATTCATGCTTTCCATCAGGCAGAGTAGAGTCACTTTGGCAGGCTTTTCATATAGAAAAAAAAACAGACACACTACCTCTATGCCAAATGTCATTCAAATCCGTACAACTGTCCTGAGTAATTAAGTAACAATCACTCATAAAACTTGTCATTTAGCAAGGAGCAGTTGTAGCACTAATTATCTGGTTCATTATATTTCATCACAGGAAGAATTTCACGTTATAATATAAGCGTAGTTTCAGAAGTAACGTGCTCGTAACACAAGATAAAATCTATGTAATCTAAGTGACAATCTAGACATTTTATACCGGTTATATAACAAATTAATTACGTAGTGACACAAACGAGGTACGTCTTATCATGTCAATCTTAAGTGAATTAATAAACTGCTCCAAATTTCGAGACGCATTTGTTGAAAATGGAATTTGAGACAGCTGTTCCCTGTCATAAATTTCTGATGTAATATTTTAGAAATTATATTTACGGTGTGAATTATTTTCTTTGTCATTTTATTTGTAGGTCTACTCCATCCTAGTATAAGCAATATGCTAATTGCCGTGCAAATCCCTATTTCGTGATTCAGGATTAATAGTTGCTTCATAGTTCATTATTATACTTCATAGTTCGATGTATCTTCGCTAGATGGCGCTGTTGGGTATTTTTGTTTGTGCTGTATGTGTTACCACGTACTCAAATCCCGAAAGTGTCAAAACCCTACGAAAAACAAAGCTATGCCAAAAAGTTTGTAATCTCCTCCTAGCGTTATAGAATCTTGTCATGTTAGTCCGAATTTATTAAAAAAAATCGATTCTGTACCATTAATACATAGAAATATGCTCATTTCATATGCTCTCTTACCTATTTGCAGTTCAGTTTTCTATTAATCAGACAAGCGAGAACATTCCAAAATATTTGTCAATTTCAAATCAGCACAAAAGAGGTTATCCCTGATTTCTGGACAGTTTTTACCTACTTATTCAGCCGCGTTTTTTCTCACCAAGCAACTCTAAAAATCATGCCATAACAAATGCTCAGAACTCAATAACGTTTAAAAGTAGCGTTGGCAAGTGTTAAAATACAATGTATCAATAGTAATTTTTTGTATTCTGTATTTTTTACAGTTGTACCGCAACATCGTTTATAATGATTGCGAACATCAAACTACATCGCACCTCACGACATTTAGACAACTATTGTTTTGTAATACGATTCTTCGTTGCGATTTGTTCACACTCCTGCCCTTAGGATGTGTATAGACAAGCGATTTAGAATTCGTAAAACAATTAATTCTCGTGTTATCATCATCAGCACCCTTTAATAGACCATTGCTGGACATAATAAAATATGCTATAGAAGTTACACCTTTAGTTGGCCTTGCGGCATCCACGTGATGAACTTGATGACACTTCATATTCTTGATCCGTCACCATTGTGTAGGTAAAATATTACAAAGAAGTACCAAAAATTAGAATATATGATATGTAACTTAAGTACTTTGAGCTCTGTGATGTTCATTTAAGAAGGTACTTTCAACAGTAGAGACATTTTAAGTAAATTTAGAAAAAATATTTCTTTAATCGTTGGTATAAGGTCTAGGATTATTCCACCGCTAAGAGAGCTCAGTACGCTATGATTACCTGGTTTATTATTTTTTATTTAATTATTGTGCTCGGGTGTATAGGTTTCCCACCAAGAACTTAGGGTCGCAAGTCAACCTCACTTGTAAGTGGTGTATCTGCTGATCTACGGACGAGGTTTTGGCAAACAAAGTATTAGTCCCCAAGTGAGGCGTAAAAAATCATAATAGGCCGCCATAGTGTGGGTCACCATACTGAATTGTCAGCATTTGCAATGAGTATGGTGACTACAACTTTTGGATTCTATTCATGGTTTGCATCAAGCAGAGTAGAGTCACTTTGGCAGGCTATCAAAATAAAAAAAAAATAAAAAAATAGGTAATAGGCAGCAAAACACTAGTGAAAAGTGTGTGTTTAACATGCCTCTACCTACCCCGTAAAAATTGTTAATGACGTTATTGAACTGAGGTGGAGTCCGAGTCTGCATCCACTTGATTATATGTCTAAAAGGGAAAATTCCTATCACTTAAATGCGTAATATCTGACGGTCACTATTTAAGGGTTTAAAAGTACCATATCCATGGCTATAAGTAAAATACTCTTTACTTATTATTACTATTATTAAAAGTTAATCTAACAGCAACGATGAGTAAAAACCTAGCACAGGCTTTGAATTAACTCTGATACATTGTATCAGAGTCTTTATACGTAATAAACTCCAGTAAAAAATAAAAGGCTTTTGAAGATTGCCTACAAATAATGTAAAATTATACCTTATCGATGTGAGGGACGTTTGATGTTAGAATCTGAAACAAAAAACAGTCATTTTGTTAAAATACTTAGCAATTGTGTTATTAAAGCCGTTTCCGTGTTAAAGGCATCGCAGTTCAGAGTCGGAAGATGTCAGAAGTAACAAAAGGCTCTTTAAAGGAACACCTAATTATGGTGTCATTCGTCAAATAATAGATGCCATTATAAGAATTATGTCTGTATTCTTACACACGTATGATATAATAGAGATGTTACTATTGTAGTTTAAATTTAATAGTCTTTTAAGTATGGACTAAGAGCGATCGTTTAAGCAATAATCTTATTGAGTTTTATGACGACAAGTAAAAATTTCCCTCCATTTTTATGGAACAGATGACAAATGAGTCTAAACGGGTCATTTAATGGTAAGTGTCAGTGACTTTCATGTGTGGGCATGGGCACAAGTCACATAGACGCGTTACCGCCCATTGCGTGGCTATCATTACTCACTAAAATGAACACGTGTGCTAAAGAGGTGCATAACATAAAATCTATTGATAATATCATGACCAATTTTGTCGTTATTCTTGAAGACAACATGATATAATCTTTGTGATGATCAAATTTATAAAATATATCTAAGGTAGATGAAGTGATACTATGGATTTGTATAATGATGTACTCCTAGCCTATTTCGGCCACGGCAGCCATAGGCCATATAGATATGTACATATGGGATGGTAGACATGAACCGCTAGACCAACAAGGCAGTTATTGTGTTTGCATAATTAAAGAATAAATTATGAAGTTTCTTTGTCCTAAGCGCACCTTTGTCTGTAAGCAAACCTGACCTTTAAGCATATTTAAAATTGTATACAGAAAATTTAAAATACCGATGATCGCTTATTGAAAAAGTAACTAACATTATTACATAAGGCTGTTACTTTGTGGTCTTAAATAGCTCCTTGCAGCACTCCCGCTAGTACAATATCTTATAGTTTTGTGTTCAAACGTTTCAAAGGCTTGATAAAAATCTTCAGATCATATTTGAAATTTCTTACTTACTTTAGTTTGATGTAGATTCTACCAAATTACTCGACCATTTTATTTTAACCACACGTTACAGTACTGAATTACTTTAATGACTTAATTATCTGCTTTTCATAACACGTTTTTGTTATTATAATCATGTTACATTATGCTCTTTTGTAATACATTCCGTTAACTTATTGAATATAGTAGGGCTTAGAGTACATTTCTGTTATCATCACTATTAGTAACTAACACTGGGACATGTCTAACGTGATTAGCCGTAATAATGGATTTTTCGTAATATTGCGTTAGTGGTAAAACTAAAGAATGGTATCCACCGAACGATTCGCATTGGAATAGATTATTACAACGATATTAATACACAGCATCTTGAACGTGCTCTCAAGCTGCAGTACGCGGCTTGATAACATAGACTTTAGCGTGCACGATTTAATATCATTTAAAGATTGTAAAATCCGTTCCGATGTATGTCGTTTTGTGACTGATATTAAACAAAATGACACACATTTTTAAATTATGTTTCATTATATTTTATTGTTTTTTACTAGTGAAGTTACAATATTACAGTCCGATGCCATAAATGACGTTATCTCCTAATTAATGTTACCACATGTAAATGGAAGTTATTTACTTTTAAATCCACATAAATACATGATGATATTATTTAAGACCCGGATGATATTTTTCAAAACTATCTTCCTATGATTTAAAATCGTAAATCTTTCACTTATAAATATTTCACAGTCTACTTATTAGCGTTAGACTTGATCATCAGTGGTCACGTATTTCAATTTCACACAGCTAAAGTATTTCTATGCATATGGGTGTCTATTGACTTTATTTGTATGTCTGTTTTGCAGTAATAAGAAATTTGCTGTATCCTGCTACACTTCGCTCTAGTGTGGTTGCATTGCTGAGGAACGAGAACCAAAAATGACGTGAAAAATAGATCAGTATTTGAGTTGAAAATAAAATAAAATAAAATTGAAGTTCGATCACAGTAGAATATTTCGAGTTTCAAGCGTACTGTAAGTGTATATTTATATTTTCAAGGTTTACTATAAGTGTATATAGACAGATATAAGCAACTTCATTCTCGTTTTACAACTCAGAATACAAGTTATAATCAATTTGTATCTTAAAAGGTTGTGCAATTTGTCCCAGAATATTATTGTTAGTAGACAATTGTATACCATGTACCTACTTCTCGCTACTGCTGCTAAACTCATTAATTATGTCACATTGTTCAGCGTTGTCCTAATCTCACCGATGGTATAGTACAAACATATTGTATTCTAATTAGTGACCTCTTTCTTGCCACCTACACAGACTTTCTCTTGGTCTTACGTAGGGTCACATAATACTGGGTTATCGAAAGTGATGACCTGGTTACGAAGCACTTAAAACCATTAGAATTGGAAAATCCATAGACGTGTGAAGTAGTGTTTATTACTTGATCATAGCCTTTGTAAAATAATTATTCTCTTTATTAATATTACTAACAAAAGAAGAAAGAAGTCACAAATGTATATATTTTAGTGTCTTTATATTTTTAGGTCTTTTGCGTCACTTTTTTATTACAAAACTATAACACATAATCTTTAACTGTTTTAGAACACTACTATAAATTATTATGTTTTTTTTTTGCCCTTATTAGGAATACATCCTGTGTCGCGAGAGACTTTACAAACATAGAAGAAATGGACACAAAAATATTCACACTCTCTTAATGATCTAAGACCTATCTTTGCTTTTAATAAAAGGAGAAGATTTTGAAACATACATCGAGAACAAAATTAAGTGAAAACGATAAAACTAACAACAAAACTAACATATAATTAGACGCCAACCAACGATAAGTAATGGAAGCCTTGGCCGCCTGACAACATTATCTATCTAACCCCTAAGGGTTAGCTAGCAGTACCAACGTATCAATTTTACTCATTGCGATCATTAGTCCCCGTGCCAACTTCAATAATTATGCCAAACCTGTCTTAGATATATGTTCACGTCAATCCGGTGGCAATTAACCTTTGAGTGATTGAGGTACAGTGACTTGTACTTTATTGATTTTGAAGCAATTTGTCATACACCTACGAAAATTAATAACAGAAATCGAAAAAAAATTGAAATTAGCATTTTAAGAAACTTTTATCTGATATTAAGCGTATTGTTTTTAAATTATAATACACTTTTACAAGTTTTTTTTTACTGAATGTGATGCCAACTTAAATTATAAATAAAATAAGATATATATTATTTACACATTAAAAAAGTTTTAGTAGTTTTTATGTTAAAGTTTTTAAAATATTTAATATTTATATCATGCTATGCTGGGTGTTTCCCTGGCTGATAAAATTCGTAACGAAGTTATACGACAGAGAACAACAGTAACATCGCACGGAGAATCAGTACGCTGAAGTGGAAGTGGGATGGTCATGTCTCCAGACGAACCGATGGTCGCTTAAGCTGAATTGTGCTAGAGTGGAGACTACGATTGGGCAAACGTAGTGTAGGGTGCCCTGCAGCGCCATGGACCGACGACTTGCAGAAGGTGGCTGGCAGCGGATGGATGCAAATGCCCTAGACTGGGACCGTTGGCGCTCCTTGAGCTTCCCTAAGGAGCCTTCGTTCAGCAGAAGACGGCGATAGGTTGATTTGATATTAAATATTTTATTTTGCATTTAATATTGTAATGGTTACATATAATTTGTACAGGTTCAAATGTAAGCACATGTATTAAATACCTGAATAGATTTATGTATGTATTTATGTATTATATAAGTGTAATATAATACATGACAGGTTGATTTATTGGTATCATATTTTATGTGATTAATAGTATGGATTGATAAAGTTTTGTCACTATATTTAAAACTTCTAGACCGCTATATTATGGATCGCCATACTGCATTGTCTACATTCGCAATGAGTATGGTGACCACCACTTTTGGATTATAATCATGCTTTCCATCAGACAGAGTAGAGTCACTTTAGCATGTCCCGAAAAAAAAGGTCTTAATTGTGTACAGAAATAATATGCACGCACGTAAGCATTTATACTTTGTCGTAACAAAAAAAAAACTTTATAAAAATTCTCTTTTTAGGGAAAACGACACTCAAAACAAACAAAAAGGTATTTAATACATTGAAAGAAAGTTTTATTATAACGTATTACTTAGTGAAATAAATTTCACGCCAAAAGAAGTACAACTTCAAAACTAAAATGTCGACTAGCTAATTTCATGGTGTCGGTTTCGAGACGATGTGTGCACGCATCATAAAAAATTTACTCTCGTCATTTTTCCCTAACGTGCCAAAAGAAATATAACTCCAAAAATTCAAACCTATTTCTCAGCATCACAAAATGATTGATTTGTGCCAAATTATGATGAGATGATGATGAGACATTAAGCCCGGCAATGCACCAAACTAGCAGGATGACATAATAAACAAACCAAGGAATAATTTTCTGATAAACACGATCATTTATTCTGCGCCTGAATCTAATATATTGCATGTCAGATGTCTGAAATATTATTTTTATTTAGATCTTAATTTTTATTATCTCAGTCTTTTGGCTGGTTTTAACGTATTAATGAGCTTAAGCTATGTGTATTGTATACACAATGTTGGTGTATTTTCATGTGACAGCATGAATTTTCTGACAATTCTATATTAAAACTAGCTGACCCGGCAAACGTTGTTTTGCCATTTTTACTAAAATGGCTATTAAAAAATAAGGGTTGATCGTAGAAAGGTGAAAATTAAGGATTATATGTATTTTTGTATGTTACAACATTATGTACAACAGTATGATACATCATAAAAAAATAGAAATTAAAATTTTGTCCAAAAAAAAAAAAAATTAGGGTTGTACTACCCCTAACATTTAGGGGGATGAAAAATAGATTTTGGCCGATTTTCATAGATACCGGATAAGCACAAAAAATTTCATCAAAATCGATCAAGCCGTTTTGGAGGAGTATGGCAACGAAAACTGTGACACGAAAATTTTATATATTAGATTTTGACGATTTCTGGCAAATCAATTTGATTTAAGTTATGAAGAAGATGACTGGGAATAGTACCAGTTGTGGAGAGAGTTTTAAGTACACGTTATTTTTGTTAAATATATGTGTTTACTGTTTAATAATTTATGATACATGGTTCCATCAATCCTGCTGACTGTAGGACTCGACTATTTTGGACCGAGTGAGGTTTTTGGTATAAAAAATAAACATTAATAAATAGAATATTAATGTTATGCTCTATATGATAAATAATGTATGAACATAAGATTTGAAGGCGTGTAGGGCCGAGCAATGTTCGCAATATCTCATGAATGCAATTAAGCATTTGGCAAGTTGAATGCTTGTGATAAACTGTATAAATTATCGTATATACTCGGTATATGATATGTGTACTTGGTTTTAATGTCCCAACCAGCCTTCTAATTATTGACTTCGTGTCTTTTTAAATGTTGTAATACGATATTTTATCTAGTCTTTTGGCAGAAGTAAAGAGTTCATACTTCAATTCAAACTTTGGAGATGTTCTTTATTTTCGAATAAATTACACATAGCTACTATTTTGCTAATTATTGCCGAGTTGGATGTTATAAGTTTGATGCTCCCGTAGAATATTCTTTTATTTTTACTCCGTGTGGTGACGGATTAAGAATACACAGTAGCACCACTCCTACTCTTTCCATGGGTGTTGTAAGAGGCGAATAAAGCAACAAAATATGCAAAGCAACATCACTGCAAAGAGTAGAAAACCCTGAAATATACCTATAACAATCCGTCTGGCCAGTGTGATATAGTAGGCATAAACCGTCTTGTTAAGGAGAGCCCTGTGTCCACTGTTAAAGACTTGCTGTGGAATACTTTTGGTTGATTATTATTAAGAGGTCCACTGCTGAATGTAGGTCTTCCCTAAGGTTCTGTACCGTTGGGGTTCTAGTACCACAAACATAAGACTGGTTGTTATCGGTCCTATGCTTGTAGTTGTTGTTGTAGATGCTTCACCTTTGAGTTGTAAAGAAATCATAATACCTCTTTAGTTATGATGTTTCTTTTGTTACAGTTTTTTGTAACGTATAATGTTAATTTTATTTTTTTTTATATTTCACAATATAATTTCCAATATATTATAATATATAATGATATCGTACCACACTACAGTTTAAATATATCGCTCTTTTTTATATTACACTTACTTTTCTCCTAATATTGTAAATGTTTCAACTAGTTTCCATCTTAAATCACGCCAATATATTCATCAACTCCTACGCAGAAATTATAATCTCTAAAATCCGTAATCTTGTCTACCCTAATCTCTACTCCACATGACTTTCTCTAGCCAGGGTCACGCACCCAATACTATTGAAAGTGAACGTGTCCTACATATGACAGTCGGTAATTATCAGTTTGATATAAGCGCTGGAAGAGCCGTTTCTAAGAATATTATTTGGCGAAATAGCCTCAAATAGATAGTTATACGTATATTTTATTTATTTATTTAATATATTTTCTAAGAATAGCTTCTCCGTAGCGGCAAATTAAGAAAAGTTACTTTTTAGGTCAAATTTTTAAAAATTATTAGTTTCCCAAAGGTTTTCGGGAGGTCTCAAAGGGGTTTCGGGACTCTTAGTCAGTTAAATTATTTAACAAAATAACTACCAATATAAAGGCTCTTAAGAGTAGATCACTTGCCATAATACTTTTTACACCGAAGGGAACTAAGAAAGAGGAATTGAGAACCAATTCAATAAATTATTATACGCGACTATTTTATCATCTTGGTTCTACTTCAAGTTATTTGGCTACGATAATAAAAACAGAATAACTAATTACAATTTATTTATATAATGGCGTATTAAAGTAGGTGATACTGTTAAAACATTTAATTAAATGCATATAAATGGTCACTGTCAAACGATAATAAATAGTCACTGTCACATGTGTCAGCGTCACTTATCAAATAAATGCTTACATCTTTTTTCTTTTTAATTTTTTTGTTTCAAATTACTTTAAACTTTACCTTACCTATAAGTATGTGTCAAAAATAACTTCTTATCTGAATCTCCTTCAACCATTATATAGGTTCGAATCGCAATTACTAGGACAGTAGGCCATTTTGGAAGCGAATGCAGATCTGAAATTAGATAAGTTAAAAAACAATTGTGGGAACGCTCCACAATTCATTTCAAGGATATTATGTAGGTATAATCTTGTTTAAACACGTTAAATTTGCTATTTCTGTGAAACATGTGAGATCGAATGACGATGTAGGAAATATATTGCGAATTCAAGGTTTCATTATTCCATATTGTTATTAAATGATAAACAAAAATATAAAATTAATCGTAATACGGGTAACACAAAAGGCGGTCACGGTAAAGATGAAAACGTCATGTAAACCTGAATGTATTCACCTATCCGTCCATCCTCCGTGTTATTCAACTATCAGCTTCGGATGATAACATTATTCGTATTTATCTTATATTGAATGTGTACAATAAATATGTAAAATTAATTAAGGCAAAATCAAAATTTAATGGTTATGCGGTATACCGCCTAGGGTATACCCTAGATCTATTAATATGGCCGTCTGTACCATATTTCTTTGTAATTGCTAAATGTTCGTCATCCCGATTTCGATGAGTGATATTTCGTTAGTAATATTTATTACATCAATAGCCTTTAACAGTTCATTGCTGGACATAGGTCGCTCTACAGATATGAGGTTTTGGAATACTATACCACCCTGGCTAGACGGACTGATATATAGTTTGTCTCTTTCTAGTGATATCGTCCTGTGTCGTTTGTTTCTTTAGTCTCCTCTCACGACACCCATGGGATGTACAGGAGTGTTGACACTCTCAAAAGAATAAGTTAACAGTAGATTGTGAAAATCCTTCCAAACTAGAAGTTCCTTTCTCCATAAAATTATAATATTGACACTATACACGGATGTTTTCGTTCTAGTTCATCTTTTGCTTTAGAAATTCAATTTCATATTCACTATTTTATGTTTACTTAAAACGTTTTTTTTCTCTTATTCATAGGCTATTAATTTTATTCGCACACAATCATTATGCTAATTATACTGAGCTTCATAGAACTGGCTTTTTTAAAATAAACAGTGAAAGTAGCCACTTTGACCTCTTGTGGGACGTAAATAAACAAAATGTGAAAGAAAGTGAAATTTAAACACAACAGTATTAGCTTTTGATTAACAATCTTTGACATACATAAGATATGTTTCTTTTCTGAGTATTTTCATGACTTTTTTTTATAGTAGCCTACCAAAGTGATTCTATTCTGCCTTGTGGAAAGCATGAATAGAATCCAAGAGCGGTGGTCGCCATACTCACTGCGAATGAAGAAAGTGCGGTATGGCGACCCACGTTATGCCGGCATAGTGAGATGCTTTTTCACGCCCCGCTTAAAGGACAAAGTGTCAATGGCTGACTTTTAATAACCAGTATAATTTGAACCGTCATTGTATAGATTTAGGGGGCAAATGAGTTCTATCAGGTGACCTGCAACTCTAAAGTTATAAGTGAGTTGCCTGTCTTTTAGTGACTGTTCCAGAATCAAAAGAAAGGTTTGGACTCTGTTCCTTTACTCAAACCGTGAAAAGTAAGAAAAGACTTGCTTATCATCAGTTGTGATGCCGTATGGCTTTAAAGTAGAGCCAGCCTATGCCACGGATAAACCTGTTATTAGTACTGAGGATTCGAATCTGGCCCTCACTTCCATTAAGGTATGTTTACCAATTCCTACAGCTAGGGAGATGCCAACCCTTCAGAGAAGGACGCCTGAGATCACCTTTGTGGCCTCCCCAGGATAGGGTCTGACTAGGCGCGGCGTTGAGTCTCGAGAGGACCTGAAATAATATGATCCGGGTCCCCTTCAGAGAAGGACGTCTGCGACCGGCCGCCGGGGTGGTTTTCAGTGGAAAGACCACATACTCCTAGCTCCTGCGTCCCCGAGGAGTCGGAGATCCGAAGGGATTTTCTACCCCAACAACAAAAAAAATTGAACCGTCATTGTATAGATTTACGTCCTATGACAGATCAACAGCTGTTTTCCAGTCATTATTAAATTACTAACACACATTTTGTAAAATAATAACTTTGATTATTTTAAATTCTAAGTTGCCAAGTTGGTGAAATTTTCTGCTATTCCTTAGGATTTATATAACTTGAAACGGTTTGACAAGAACACCACCAAACAATCTTTCGTAATAAGCCTGTTCAAAATGCATTGAATACCTATATATACTTCATCGTCATCACCTCGTCTCAGCAAAAAGACGTCCATTGCTGGACGTAGGTCTCCCCCAAGGTTCTCCACAACAGCCGGTCCCGTGCCACTCGCATTCAGCAGCTTCCCGCGACCTTCGCCAGGTCGTTGGACCAACTTGTGGGGGGTCTACAAACGCTACGTTGCCCAGTACGCGGTCGGTTTTAGCAATTTTAGCAGAAGCCAAATCCAAGATCAATGTTCACAGAGATCGTCAACAAAAATTCTATAAAATGTATCTTCGTCATTGTAAGCTGTCAAAAGGCAAGGCGCACCGGTTGTCCAGTGTCGTATAACGGAGTACTACGTCCTCACAATACTTGTGTAGAGAAGCATAATCCGTCATAATATAATGAACCATAGAACACATGAAAGCAAGAGATTTAGATTTGGTACATATTATAATATACTGGATTTTGATAAAAGTGTTTGTTTGTTTAAGGCAGTTAATCATCATTTGAGACAGGTTTTATAATTTAAAAGATACTTTTTATCTTTTGTGATGTTTTTGCAACGTGTCAGCAAAACTACTTGATGTCATCTTTTTGTGTTATTCCTATTGTAGCCATATGCATTACACCCGTCAGGTAGGTTTGAGCTGAGTAGAAGACATACACGCAGCGGTGAATCTATACAAAGTTTCAGTTGAAACCATGGCCCTGGCGGCAGATCTCGACGTTGTCTCCTCTCGCAATCACCGCATAACTGACTCCTATACAGTTAAACTGTACAAGTATACCAATAGGCAAAAAATACACCCATAGTACATAAACAACATAAAAAACACCCAATCCCAGGACAAAAATTTATGGATCACACAAAGTGTTGTCCAATGTGGGGTTTGAACCCACAACACTCAGCGCAGTAGATAGTGGCGTGGCGAAAACCACGCTTAAACCACTAAGCCAATCGTGCGGTTGAATATATAATATTGCCTACATATATCATTTATGGTACAGACAACGCTGCTTATAGGGTCAGCGAGGCAAGTGCGTTACCCCTTTTTAAGTGCCTCCTTCTCTTAGATCTAGGAAGTTAGGCTCTTGTAAGCACACTCACTTACAGATTAGTAACGTAAGTAAAGTTCGACACCGTTTCTATGTGAAATTGTACTATCACTCTGGTTGTGTCGATTTATATGTGGGAAATACTACACTTCCATTTTATCATATTCAATTTATATCAACTTGCAGATTCATATAGGACAATAGTTTTATGGTTATCCGTTTAAATGATGTCAATGTTCGATACATAGTCTATTCGCAGAAGAATTAGTTTACCCTAACTTTGGTCAAAGCCTTCTGGCGATACCCAAAATATATCTCAACTTAACCCTTTGCCTGAAGTATTTTTAGTCAAATCTAACCTAACCAAATTTGTCACTCCTGAGTTTGACTAAAATCCCTTAGTCAAAGGCCGAAAAATGTAATTTATTTGGCCTGACCATTGACCAGTCCTATCTTGGAGCGCCGGCACTTCGAAGTTTGCCTATAACATATAGATAATATAGCTTATAGTTCAAAATAAGTACGTAGACGGAAGTATCCATCTCAACTTGTAAACTTGTTTCAGAAACTTATTTTAATACTACCACTAAATTTACATACGCAAATATTGCCACACAAACAACAAATGCCGCGAATCTGCTAAACAGAGTGAATTATTTGATAAATTAAATATTTCGATAAATAAATTCATCACACAAGGAGAACGATAAAAAAACTTACAAACCACCTACGTCATATAACCAAATCCAATGTTATATATGACGTAGGAGGTTTGTAGACATAGTGAAATTATGAGTAAATCTTTACATAGAATGCACTTAACTTCCTTGTCTCTTCGGATTTAGTTTACAATGTCACAACTAGTTGCGGGTATCATAAGTGCCGACTAAGGCAGCAAACTTTATTTATTTATTTTATACTTAAAAATCAATTTAAAACTGGTATTAATTTTTAAAGTTTTGTTTTAACGACATGTTTCGATCTAAGCACGTGGCTTGTGTCGTGATAACCAATATGACATTTTACAATATTTAAATATTTTATAAAGTTTAGTTGAAATAGAATATAAAAAATAATTAAAACAAGGTTCAAAAAACAAAAACCAAACAGAAAAAATAGTATAAAAGTTAGTCTGTGGCTAAGAGTGTGTCTTTGTGTGTGTATGTGTGTATTATCTTTTGCCACTATTACCCTTGGTATGAAAGAATCAATTCAGGTGGAAACTACACAGAACAACGATACTACAAAGAGAAGGAAATCTTTCTTTCTTTATTTAAAGATTTCCTTCTCTTTGCAGAGATTGCCTTCACTTACCTATACAAATCCATCAGGTCATAATAGACCAAAATTTTCCTTCTATCGCGAGGTCTATGTCTAGCAGTAGACTGCCAAAAACTGTTCATGTCTATTACTCCTACCAAAGTAACCGATCTTGTACTGATGAACACTTTAAATCTGGAAACGATTGATTTCACAACTTATATTTTAATATTTACGTTTCTGATTTTTATAGACACCTTTAATCCGTTAGTCGTCTATCAGTCTACATGATAGACGACTACCACATGTCATACTAATATTTAATAATAATAGATCGATAAGAAAGTAAATATATTTGAAAATACCAGGCAAAAGAGCCACGCTGATTTCAGCATGAACGGGCCGGCTCGACCGGGGCAGTACTACCCTCCTACAGAAGATCAACCGTGCTGTCGTGTTTTGTTGGTGAGTGCGAGACCGGAGACCTATTGATGTAGAGATGACAGTTGTCATGGTAAGTGTGTGCAATACAGTGCCACGATGACTGTCACGCCTTTTACGTCCCCAAGTGAGGTGTAAAAAAGCATCTAAATAGGCTGCCATAGTGTGGGTCACAATACTACATTGTCAGCATTTGCAATAAGTATGGTGACTACAACTTTTCTATTTATGCTTTCCATCAAGCAGAGCAGAGTTCCTTTGGTGTTTAAACTGAGCAGAGTTTGTACTTTTTTTTGTAAATATATACAATTTATATGTACATAGAAAACACCCATACTTCGTAACAAATATTTGTAAATCATACAAACTTTTGGTCTGACCCGGGAATCGAACCCGAGACGTCAATCTCAGCAGTCACATACACTACCAATGCGCCACTGAGGCAGTTTAAAGGAATACCTATTACGCGTTGAGCAGACGCTGCAAACTAGAGCGAACATATATTATGAAAGATTTTATCTGGACACAGCTTAATTAAGACACAGAGAAGAGTGTTAAAATAGATTTAAATATTTGTCTATTCGCCGTTAACCGCAATTATACTCGGGCATTTAACACTAAGCCATTTTAACATTTTTAATAATTGTCTTAATGTGTGTCTATGTGTATAAAATTACTGCTTACATTAACTGAATGACCGATTCGGCAACTCAAAGCCTAACTGGGGCTACAAGCTTCATATTTTCACAGTTGATGCTTTTTATAACTGATTTGAGACATCGCAACTTTTACACATACATATAAATTTTATTGTATAGCGGAACTTATTTCGATAGAATTACTTAAAAGGTACCTTCTATTTCCCGACGTTTCGAACGGGTTATACCGGTCGCAGTCATGGGTAGACTGTTTGCTGTAAATATCCCATAAAAAGGTTTTCCTAAATGTCTTCCTAAAGAGTTCAAAAGGGCTGAACGGTTGTATGAAAGCTCGTTTATGTTTAAGTGAGAAACACGATATAGGAAATACACAAGCGAATGAATGCGCAGCGAAGGGTAATAGTTATTAATTTATAAATATTAGGTTTTCTAGTTTTATCTAATGACGGATCTTTGTCGATTAAAAATGGTGAAAACCAGAGGCCCATTGATGCTGGGGTGACAGTTACCGTGGTAAGTATGTGCAACACAATGCCACGATGACTATCATGCCTTTTACGTAACGAACCGAGGCGAGAAAAAGCATCTTACTAGGCCGCCATAGTATGGGTCACCATACTGCATTGTCTGTATTCGTAATGAGTATGGTGACTAATATATACTATAACAGAGATGTCAAATAAAAAAAAATACATTCAATAAATTTTAGAGCTTTATAGACGAACTCATTATCCGTTAGACGGATTTTACAGCTCGCCTGACGGATAATATCAGAGGGATATGTACAGATTAATAGTTCTATCACTGGCGTCTCACGTCGGACTTAATTAGAGTTTATTTTTTATTATGCAATATGTTGTACGTGTGCCAGTTTTAATGGTGAATAAAATATATGTTAAAGCGTCCTGTCTGCTATAAATATAAAATGATGGTGAATCGTTCCACGGATATCTAGTATTTTGCAGGCAACAATTTGTTCTACATGATAACTCTAATTTAATCTTGAAGTTTTAAATATTTCTCGAGTGCTTATGAAATATAATAAACTATTTTCGCTATGTTATGCCCCTAATAGCTGAGATTCTAAAGAAGTATCTTCGTCTTCCGTCTATTTGTCCTAAAATATGCCCTCAGATTGCAGAAAAGCGAAAGGAACACCGAAAATATCTCTTTACACACTAACCTCAATAGTATTCGATGTTAAAACTCGAATTGAATTACGATTAAATATCGATATGTGCACGACCGTTCCTTCAAATAACAATTTATGACCTCTAGTGCGCTTACCGTTACTAGAGAACTGGAGAACTACATATACAGGCGTATCTAGTCACCGCATATTTGTGTACCAATCACTCAAGACTCGATAGATCTGGGTTATATTTCATACACCTGGTTCTTGATTATACATATTAAAGCAAGTTCTAATAATGTACTGCGTGCGAACATTCGAGTTTTGAGGTTAGAATTTTAAGTTATAATTTCAGACGGGTTGCAGAGATTTGTAGATTTTATACGTGACAGTGGTATACCAGAACAACTATACATATAAGCGATACATATAATTTTTATATAAGTTATGGCTTGTATTAAACTGTATTATAATTTTAGTACATACGCAACAGAGAGAAATGGGTAAATTAGATATATACTGTGGCGCTTTCACATACAGTGAAGACAAAGATATACTACACCGCCATCTACCGAGGACACACCGAACTACGTAGTAACTAATCCTGTGTCGCGATATAGAAGTTCTTGCGTCGATTAACATATTTACAACATCCTAACATCAATCGTCGAGCCACGGCCCATCAAGCATGGTCACCTTGTGAGGAGATGACACTGAAGGGATTTGACACCCGTCCCTCCACACAAACAATAGGAGATTATGAAACAGAAAGTAAATAAGAAAATAACACACAAATTAGTTGCCAGCTTCTGAATGCAACCGATAGAAATAGATGAGATGGAGATTCGGTCTCTGGTAACTGCACTCACTTGGCGAAAAGTAGGAAAAAAATTGCTTAGCACTGATTAATACTCTATTAAATTTTATCAGGCTTTTGACACGTTCCATACATCAATACATCAATACATATACTCGTAAATAAAATTAAAGTGTCTGTCTGTGATTCAAACAAAAATTAAAGCATAAACTACCTTTTTAAAAGTTTTGTCTGTCTGTCTTTTTGCTTCTCCGGGCATATGTCTGGAACTGCTGAACCGATTTTAATGGAAATTTTAGGAGGAGATAGAAGAAGTTACTGGACAAAGTATAAGCTACTTTTTTATCTCAGATTTCCCACGGGATCGGCATGTATCCAGCAAAAACCAAGTCTCACTTAACGAGAACCGCCCGCAGAGATTTAAAAATAAAATTCAAATCCTACGCGAAATAAGTCGTTGTCACAGTTAGATCTAAGTAAACATATCAATATCATAACTATTTAAATATTAGGTATTTACATACCAACGCTTCCCTACGTCTCGGTACTCGACACAGTAAGACAGCAAGTGTTGGATATCAATTTTTAAAGGCTCCGTATAGTTTAGGATCAAATTTTCGTGCTTTTTATTAACTCACATTAGAAAGTTAATTTCATATATTATATATATTTGATAGACACATTTACTACGAAATAAACAGCGTGTCATCTAGTTAAACACTTCGCCCACAATTATTTCGATATAAAGATGTCACGAGGTCAACAAAGTAAAATAGTAAATTGTAGGCTAAGTAAATATCTCCAGTGGCCATTTTTGGATAAATCAGGAAGTCGTTTTGCTTCTATATATGTCTAGATTATGTACATAATTAAAGGGATGCTTATACAAAGGCCGAATTGTATTCGTATAACCAGTTTTAAGTTTAGTTTAAGAAGATTTACGGATGATTACGGTAGTAGCTGTGTATAGTATGTTATAAGACTATTCTCGTTTTAGTAATGTTAAGTGTAGCCAATAAAAAATAGTATATTTACCTATTTGTTCTTTGCGTGCACTCGTCTTATCTTTTTTTTTGTAAATTGTATACTTTGTGGTCTAAATAATAGAAACAAATATATTTTTTTGGGTATTATTTTTTGGGTGCATATTCCTCACAGCTCTGCATCACTTAATTGTTGACTGAACTAATGACTTTATGATATTAAAGCCTCCTTCATACAATGTGTAGAAGTGTAATCATTTACGAAATTTAGAAAAAAATCAGCATTTTAATGAAATTGTTTTTATTATGTACTCATATTTTCTTTCTGTCAGCCATCTATCATTCGAAACATTAAGTCTGCTTTTTAAAATGAATATATTAGATATAATTTTTTTTTTTCTATAATTATTTTACGTGCTCTGTATGTTATTCATGGAGTCTATACTTAATACGGTTGTAAAATATGATAACGCCTTTTTGCAACATGCTGTATATTAAGTTTACATCGAACATTGACTTCATTATTGACGTTTGACGTATGTTTCTTGTTTTACCTGTTGATGTTTGTTACTTAATCATTCCCTAACTGCTAAACACATTTGAATAAGATTTTGGCTTCGAGATTCAGCGTATGCACGATGTATCTAAGTAATGTATCGGAATTAAAGGCGGTTTCGTTAACCTTAAACGAATTCTTTGTAGAATATTTAATCTATATTTAAAACTCACGTATTTCTAAAATAACACAAAATGAAAATATACTCTACGTGTATAATTGTCTATTCCTATTTTTAAATGAACATAGACATTAAAATTATTACGTCTAACATTTGGAATGATTTAAAAACAGATATACTTTACTATTATATATATATTGTCTGTTGCCTCGGTGGTTTAGTGGTTAGCGGATGTGACTGCCGATTAAGAGTTCTCGGGTTCGATTCCCGGGTTGGGTCAAAAGTGTTCTTGAATTTTTGTGGTTACAGAAATACTTAATGGAATCCCAGATGTTGTGGCCTGCGACGTACGAAAGTAATGACCCCATTACTGTCGTGCCGGGTAGCCTCTGCTATCGGTTTGTGAGAGTGAAGGAACAAAGTTTGCACTTTTTTTTGGGCACACACTTATGCCTTATGATATTTCTTGCATAGTCGGCTGGTCTACATGGATACTGGCCACCGTGGCTGAAACCAACTAGGAATACATCGTGGCCGAAATCAACTTAGAGTACATCATCATCGTAGAACGAATGATCTCCTTTCATCAGTTTCAGCCCAGCGCGTCTCTTACTCCCACGAAATAATTAAGGGTCGATGATTCCTTCACTTAGCCTTTCAGGGTTAAAAAACTGTACTCAACTAATAGAGTTCCTAATAATACAAATTGGCTTGATTCATCACTTGTTATCTTTTCATCACCACACGATTAAACTCGTTAATAAATTAATGGCCACGATATAAGTTGGATAGCTTATTGACCTTAGGGTCTAATAGATCTGCGGCGTGGAGGCCTCGTTACAGTATAGTTCTTGTTATTTGAGGTCAACTATTTTAAACAGACCTTTCTATGGTTTGTTTGGAGTTCGTGAATGCCCATAATATGGTGTTATGATAAATACTTACAGAGTAATGCGTGCTTGCAATGAACACGAGAGAGTTAAAATGGTCCAAAAAAAGGGCCATAACATTTCATCTTCAACATCTTTTTAAACTAGGAATATAGGCGTTAAACAGCTGGCGGGATTTAGACTAGTCTCTCAAGGGGATTAACTTGCGTCGTGGTCACGGACTCCCCCGTTTCCCTACAGAGGGTAATCCCCGCGCAAAACAATATTTTTATTGGTTAATTGTAACTTTTCTATGATAAAAATAGTTTTTTGCAATATTGTTTTTTTTATAGTAACCTACCAAAGTGACTCTACTCTGCCTGATGGAAAGCATGAATTGAGTCCAAGACGGTGGTCACCGTACTCACTGCGAATGAAGACAGTGCAGTATGGCGGCCTAGTGAAATGCTTTTTCACGCACCGCTTAAAAGACCCGGGATCGTAGTAACTCATATTGTACATTAGCAATACAAAGTCTACGTGATTGTAATCCTAACATAAATATAATAGATTACCCTCATTAGTTGTCTGGGCTTTGTGGGTTAAAAGGTAACAAAATAGATCCGTAATGAGTTCAAAATATCATTAAAAGATTTTATTCGAAGTGGAATAAAATTTATGACCACGGTCCACGTCCGAATAACATCGTAACCCATTTTTAACTGTGATGGTATTGTCCTCAAATTAAGAAGGTATTATATCTCAATAAGAAAGAATAAAAAAATCTACTTTATGCATATATATTTTGATACACATTAAAATAATTGAACATTATAACACATTATTCTAAATATATTTTTTTTAAGAACACATCGCCCTCCGAACCGAGTCTAAAAGCCAACCAAACTTTAAAGTTACTCCGTGACTTTTTTTGTTTGAAATTGAATTCTAATGACTTTCGTTTAAGTTACACTTTAAGGAAAACAGTTAGTACCGATAAGCCCTTTTATGATGTATGCCTTACAACAAAGAAACACTAATTTTGGCATTTTGTAAATATTAGGGTTGTCACTTACAGCATTTCCTTTTTCTTTTAAAGAAATGAATCCCTTTTAGTACAGCCTACTTTCATTTAAATATTTGTAGAAATTAAGATGGTAAAGCGGGGTTTAAATGATGTTATATATTGCTATTGTCAATATTTGTACTCGGCTATTTCTTGACAGTGATGTAGGGTTGTCAAATCTAAAAGAGTTATGAAAGAACTGAGCAAAATACTCAAGACAATAACTGCCTCGGTAGCGCAGCCGTAGTGAACGTGATTGCTGTGCTTGAGGGTCTCGGGTTCGATTCCCGGGTCGGACGAAATCTTTGTATGATCTGCAAATATTTGTTTCGAAGTTTGGGTGTTTTTTATTTATAATATGTATGTATTTACAAAAGAAAGTATATAAATATTCTATCAGTCAGTCCAGTTATCAAAACACAAGCTTTGTTTAGTTTGAAACTAGATGACGTGTGTCAGAATGTCAGAAATATTTTAAAAAAAAAGTGTCATGTACTCAATAAAAACAGCTTAATACATAATGGGTCTATAAAGGAATTAAACCAAATATACTCGAAGAAGAATCAGATAGCAAAGTGATCATTTCAATCTACGTGCTATTAGAGTATAATTTATTTATAATACCATTTTAAGATTTCTAATTTCCAGAAATGCAAGGGTGCTAACCCTATCCCATAAAAAGAAGTGTCAAAAACAAACATTTAATTTAGTAACACTTTGAATGCATTCCTTGTGTTGATGAGTTGGTAAACAATACCTTTTAAGAGCGGCAACATTTCGAATAGCAGTGTAAATACTCAAATAGTACTCGTATTAAGAAATGGGTCCAACACTTGGGCGGCCGTCTCGCGTCTCTAACGGGTTTTTCTAAAGTATTTTAGTTCGGATGTTACCTCATAGTGCTGGCAGTTTTAACGGTTCCAATTTTTTATTTATTAGATTACACTGAATACTGTTACTATTGAATAATTAAAATTGTAACATATTAGAACGTTGTTTTTTATTTCTTGATTGTGTAGTTACCGATACTAAATTAACCGACTGTTGTATTAAAAACGGATTAAAATTTGTTTGAAAAGATTACGAAAACAATAAATTAAAACTTAATTATCGTACAGTTCAATAACATTAAAATAATTGGTATGTTCGTCTAACAAGCTATATAAGCGAAGCAGTTTTTAAGTCGCCACAAATTTGGAAGTTGACATTGCTTTTTAATCGCTTAAATATTAATAATGTCGTTAACTCTTATGTTAACTAGATTTAGCTAGCAACATTGCTTAACTTAAAAGGAAAAACTCCAAAAACTAAGATACAGACAATTTTGAGGTTATAGGGGTTCTCTTTTCAATGTATATCTGTATGTTTATTTATCAGGTAGTAGAGCAACGCTGATTTCAGCATGAGCGGGTAGGCTCGACCGGGGCAGTACTACCCTCCCACAGAAGACCAATCTAAAGCGACAGCATTCGTGCTGTCGTGTTTCGTTGGTAAGTGTGAGACCGGAGGCCCATTGATGCAGGGGTCACAGTTATCGTGGTAACTGTGTAAGCCTTACACTGTGACGATGACTGTCATGCCTTTTGTGTCCCCAAGCGGGATGTGAAAAAGCATCTCATAAGGCCGCCATAGTGTGGATCACCATACTGCAGTGTCTGCATTTGCAATGAGTATGGTAACCACAACTCTTGGATTCTATTCATGCTTTCCATCAGGCAGAGTAGAGTCACTTTGGCAGGCTCTTAATGTAGTATATCTGATGTTCTAGACCTAATTCCTGATAAAAGAATTATAACAATGATTTTACTAGGTTTGATTCTGAGATACCACCTGTCCGTTTGGCCCTAGTGAGTTGAGAACTAATGACAGCTTCCATACACAAGAATAAAGACGCAAGCAATACGTAGTTTATACATGTATATAAAAAAAAATATTCTATACAAATCAAATGTAGCCGATAAAAAAAAAAAATAAAGACAGAGATCAATGTTATATCTTGTAAGTCTTGTGTGTGAGAGTTTGTTTCGTCACGAAAGTTTCAAGTTTTACTATACCAATTTGTATAATAATTTCCGCATTGTACAGATTATTTGTTGCGAAAGGTTAAGTGCTGTATAAAGTCATCTTGTAATATATAGGAGAAGAGTACTTAACGTAAACAGCTGGTAAAAAGTATATTGTATGACTAATGTATACTAATATTATGAAGCGGAAGAGTTAGTTTGGTTGCACGTGTTTATCTCTAGAATCACTTGTTGAATTTGAATAAGTTTGAAGTATTGGATAGCTCATTTGTCAAGGAAGGTCACAAGCTATATAACATTACGCTACGCTCAATAGGAGTTGAGCATCAATGAGAAATGTTGCGAAAACGGCCAAAGTATATTTATTTTTAGAGATGCAGACGCAGTGCGCGTATTAATCAGCAATAATGTTCTATCTATAGATAACAAATCATCGTTATCATATCATTTCGGTGTTTTCGTATTTTTTCTACGAAATTGTTATCTTATGTGTCATAACATTTGCGTAAATCGATTGGTTTGGTTGGAGTGATACTTTGACCTCACAGACAACTGGTGTTAAGTGATTCCTTTCTAGATTTTCACCAACTGACTGCGGCTGGAGGTCCAGTCTCTGTTAATATGACCCCAAAACAGTGTTGAAGTAATATTGTTTGCTAGGAATATATCCTGTGCCGGGGGGACTTTACAGACATATAATAAATAGAAACAAAGAACATCCAAACTCAGTACAACAACTTGTGGATCACATAAAATGCTGCCCCATGTAAAAAGGTGAGGTGACTGCTCAAAACACTGCGCTATCCGTGCAGTCAAACTTGTGAGTGTGTTTCTTACGCCTTCGCTGTTAAATTGCTTAAGCAATTACAGTGAAACTTATCTATAGTACATGTAGTACTATAGATAGTTTTGTTGCACGATTATCCTAGTGGTTTAAGCGGTCGCCACGCCGCACTCGACTTCGCTGAGTGTTGTGGATTCAAATCCTACATTGGACAACACTTTTTGTGATCCACAAATTGTTGTTCTGAGTCTGGGTATTCTTTGTGTCCGTTTCTTGTATGTTTGTAAAGTCCCCCGCGACACAGGATTTATTCCTAAAGCGGGCTTTGTCTTTTTTAATAAGAATAAAATAAGAAAAAGAAAACACACACACAACTCAAAAAAATACTTGAAGTAACGTTAATACAGAAAAAATACTGTCCTAGAAGACTTTATGATTATGCCAAATCAGTATTATTGACAAGGCAAGAAACATTAAGAGATCTTTAAAGAAAAAACTCTGAGACCTATATAATTAGAAAGTGGTACAGCAGTACGGGCAAGTAAACACACAATTAAATGAGTACAATAACTATGAACGATTATAAGTATTGTAACAAGTTCGCCCACATGTTTCCATACACGGCGCGGGCCGGCACACCCGGTAGTCTAACAGACTTTTGACTGATCGCGTATACTGTTGTGTTTGTTTTTGTTTATATTTTAACAAGAAGCTTCGTGAAACAAGTAATAAATATAACTTCATCATCAACAAACACGAGTCTAGACATAGGCCTCTCTTTAGAAAGCAGGCGAGACAAGTTGCTATAGGTTTTGTGACAAGTTTCTGCGAAGCTTTTTCCCCGAATCGGCTCTTGTGACACCGGACATTCCGATGGAACGGTTATCCGACACGACGGGAGAGTGCGCAGCACCCCCAGCTTACGTGCTCTCCAAGGCATGGGGTTTAAGCATCCAACTTACAAATTCTTGGCTATTAGTAAACATTTCTATAATCAAGGACTAAACACTGACCTGGGAATCGAGCGCGAGATCGTCAGTAGTTATATACGCTAACCGGTAGACCAGGGAGGCAGTACAATTTAAACAAATCTAAAAGTTACATTGAATAGACCAAAAATTGACTCATACAAAGTAATATTGACTTCAATATGCTTACATCATGAGAAACTGTAAATCGATTGTCCATTGATAATCTAATTAAAGGGAAAATATCTTTTTCAACTTTAAATGAAGCAAATGGAGAAAATTAATTTCTACTTTCCCACGTTCCTATGGATGTAACAAGTTTTAGAAATAAATAATAACAAAAAGTCTGCCTTTTAGATACAAATAGCTGTAGTTTTGGTAGCATTTTGGTGTGAAGAATATCACAATAACTACTTGAACGATTCGCCATGCTGTGCAAGCCCTGCCGCATTCGAGCGGTAGAGCTCTCATAGGGCAAGAAATATTGACTGTTAAATTGCAACTGCACATAGGTGGTCACTACCCATCATCAAATCCATCTACTTTGCACTCACACCAACAAAAAGATGCATCACGCTCACTCACATTTCCAGTGACACTATTATTATAATCTCTAATAAGACCAGTAAATAAAAACGAGTTATTATTAATCGATTTCAAAATGACTGCACCCACGAGTCTGATCAGATTTCTCTTTAGAAATGTTGTCTCGTAAATTGCAACTGCCTATAGGTGGTCACTACCCATCATCAAATCCATCTACTTTGCACTCACACCAACAAAAAGATGCATCACGCTCACTCACATTTCCAGTGACACTATTATTATAATCTCTAATAAGACCAGTAAATAAAAACGAGTTATTATTAATCAATTTCAAAATGACTGCACCCACGAGTCTGATCAGATTTCTCTTTAGAAATGTTGTCTCGTAAATTGCAACTGCCTATAGGTGGTCACTACCCATTATCCAATCCATCTACTTTGCACTTACACCAACAAAAAGATGCATCACGCTCACTCACATTTCCAGTGACACTATTATTATAATCTCTAATAAGACCAGTAAATAAAAACGAGTTATTATTAATCAATTTCAAAATGACTGCACCCACGAGTCTGATCAGATTTCTCTTTAGAAATGTTGTCTCGTAAATTGCAACTGCCTATAGGTGGTCACTACCCATTATCCAATCCATCTACTTTGCACTTACACCAACAAAAAGATGCATCACGCTCACTCACATTTCCAGTGACACTATTATTATAATCTCTAATAAGACCAGTAAATAAAAACGAGTTATTATTAATCAATTTCAAAATGACTGCACCCACGAGTCTGATCAGATTTCTCTTAAGAAATCGATTCATGTCACCAATTGTCTCCGAGCCCATTGTTTTAACTGGTCCTACTTATGATAACCTACTAAGCAGCCAGTATTCGTATGCTTGAAGCGTGACGATAAAGACCTTGAAATTAATAAGTGGACATCTCGATTAATTGTTGTTCGGATTTAGAAAGGTCACCTTTTCTTTTATTAAAACAATATTTGGTATGTATTTTTTCGTGTGGTGATGGATTACGAATATGGAACACGTCTGTTCATCCCATAGATATCGTAAGAGGCGATTACGGGTGCAAACTATACAGGACCACAGCACTTTAAATAGAAGGAAAACTTCAAAACATACCAACCCGTCTGATCAGCGTGGTACAGTAGGCTGAAGCCTATGTCCAGCAGTGGACTGTGACTATTGACGAAATGGATTTTTACATCTTGGTCAAACTAAACGGAGCTTGTTTTGTGAGTTTTAGAATACGGATTAGCGGTTAGCGACTTCCTTGGCTTACTAGTTAGTGTTCGTTACTGATATGGCATAAGGCTGTGTTATAGTAATCAGATTGCTTATAAACACATTTTAATATTTGCAAATACATACAATTGACTTACAACTTGAAGCTAAGCACATTAAGATTGGTTTTATGTCGTCGAACCAAAGCAGAATTTCTTGAATTTCAGAATTCAGAATTCAGAATTCAGAATTCTTGCGAAGGGTTGTCCTATTTATCTAAATATAGAAAAACAAACGAAACTCTTGTGAGCAAAACATAGCAACTTCTGTGTTTTTAAACACAAAATAGAATCAAATTATTTTTAAGTCGGATCTGATACATCACATCTCATTGATAGCCTCATTGAGGTATCAGCCATATACAATACTCACACATATAAAAGTGGATCGAACTGTGTGGGTTGCACAAGTATTTCTATGAATCATAATTGTATTAAGTTCAATACCTATTTTGTAATTATTGATTGGTGGCTTAAAAGATTTACTTGGGTTTAATGACAGTATAATAGCTATCGACTTTAAAGTCAACTTGCAGTCTCCGCATGGACTTCCACTTCATACATACATACATACATTTTAGATACTGGTTAGCTTTGGTTTGTTTTTGTTCATAGGTAGTAGAGTTAAACTGATTTCAGCACAAACGGGCCGGCTCGACAGAGGCAGTACTACCCTGATACGATCAGATCTTAGAAGGTCAACCTAAAGCGACAGCATCCGTGTTGTAGTGTTTCGTTGGTGACTGCGAGACGGGAGTGAATACTACGATGATTGTCATGTCTTTTACGTCCCCAAGTGAGGCGTGAAAAAGCATCTAACTAGACCACCGTAGTGTGGGTCACAATACTGCATTGTCTGCATTCGCAATGACTATGACTTACCACTTGGATTCTATTAATATTTTCTATCAGGCAGAGTAGAGTCATTTTTCCAGGCTCTTAAATAGTGATCCCTCTAGTCACTCGGTTAAAATAAACCATAGTATTGCTTAACACCGGTTTTTTATAAACCGTGAAGCTACTCCAATGGAACTGGCCCAATTGCGTCGAAGTATCGCTCTCCATTAAAATGTGAAGCATGAATCAATTTACATACATATGTATATGTAAATGGTACAGGGCATCAATAGCAATAAACGGTCATGAAAATTCATGTGTTTAACGAATGAAGAAGATGCCATCTCGTTTTAATATGCTTCTTGTACAACCAACATAGAAAATCTAAGATTCAAAATTTTGGGCACGTCGGTTTATTTGAAACATTTTTTTTTTGTGGTATAAGCGTAACCTTCCTAACGCAAAAAGACTCTACAATTGCCTATGGATACCTGTAATTTGAAAGCCAAAAGTGTGTTACTACACCATGAATGAGATTCGCTCCCCCTCGCAAAAGAGGGAGTATGGATAGCTAGGATTATGGTAGTGCGGTACGACAATAATATTTCACATCATCATCATCATCATCATCATCATTAACAGCCTTTTACAGTCCACTGCTGGACATAGGGCTCTCCTTAGCAAGGACGTTTTGGCGTATTATACCACGCTGGCCAGACGAGTTGAAATAGGGTGTTTCAAATTTTCCTTCTCTCTATAATGATGTTGTCTTGCATACTTTGTTCCCTTAGTCGCCTTTTACGACACCCACGGGATGAATAGGGGTGTTAACACTATGTATTCTTAATCCGTTACTACACGGACAATATATAATAAGAATATTTCACATATAAAACCAGAATTAGTAGCAAAAGACACGTTTTGCCGTGAACGAAATTTCTCAAATAAAAAAGGTACACAAATAATTCTCATTACATATTAATATGTGCAATGTGCATATATATAAACATACAATATGATAACAATATATCAAAGATAAAACATTCAACATCTAACGGCAAACAATTTAATTATTTGCATAGCGGTCTTCGAGGTCCTCATACTGGATACAGTTGCACAATTAATTGTACGTCATTTGAGGATACCAAAAGGTTACAACCTATGGTTGTAGATAATTTGTTACCTAGATGCATAGGTTACGTATTGCGTGAGGAATGTATTTTAGATACAGCCTTGCAGCAACCTTCATTAATCAAATTTAAACAAACGGGTGACATTACTGTTGAATTATTCTTATTTAATACTGTATTTATTTGAGCAAGAGTGTTTCAATTCGGCCAGTTACGTTTTGTTTTACCTTAGAACTATGTCATTTACGAACTGTTTGGAGAAATATTTTTAATTTAAAATGATATACTTTCGGTTCGATCTTATTAAATTTCAAACTAGTGGAAGTTTGAAAAGTGAGAACCAGAGCTTATTTTGAAAATGTTTGACATACATGTAAATATTGAAACAGTAATAATAATTGTTGCATTTGTTATTAAGCTAATAAGCTTAGTCTTATTTCTCTATCGTATGTCCTTTTTTCTGTGTATAAATCCTCACGGATACTACCGACCAAAAACCGCGCGCCGTCTCTGATACCAGTAGCTGGGGAACCAGGTGCACCCTAGTAAGGAAATCCCTGGAACCAAGACGTACCTCGAGCCACCTTCGGCTGTAGATGGCCCCCTCGCGTCTATCGTATGCTCTGCAAGTGTCTATCTTAATTGTTTTGTCTTTCTTTCTTCCTTCTACCATTTCAACTTATTCCATATTCATTTTCAAAACTCGTTAAGCAACTAAGTATTTTATCTCGTAATATTTTCTTCTAACTTCACTGATTGACATCCATTAACAGCCCAAAAGTAATTATAAAGTCACAACTCTTCCGCCGCTTATTCTTCACCGTTTGTTTAAAACAATATGTTCTACTTTCGAAGCCATTACTATAGAAAATGAAAACAAGCCTCACTTTCTCCTTCGAACCGCTCAGGTGTCGTTCTGATAAATTTTCCAACTCACTTGAATAATTTTTAAAACGAAAGTGGGTCGGAAAATGAAGCGGAAAGTGTGTATTGTTCGGTTGCCTGGCTTTTCTTTGTGGTTTTGGTTGATTTGAAACAGTACTGGTGTATAATAGTACTTAATTTCAAAGTTAGGGTGTATTAAAATACCTATTTCGATTACTTTGAAAGCATAATGCCTGCATTCTGTTATGTGTGTACTGTATGCATATGTATGCGTTTTATCTACGAAATAAGCATCAATATTTTTTATGCTACAGAGCAAACAAGTAACCAGGTAACCTGATAGTAAGTAAATAACGCCATCTATAATCACTTACATCTCAAGAGACAAGTGTGTACTTACCCTTTGAGTCGAGTTTTGATGCCTATGTCCATCAGTGTACTAAAGTAGAATTATCGAAAGATTGATTCGAATTCTTTGTTGGTTTCATCTTATTCTGTTTAGATTGCGTTATGCTATTGAATGTGTCATCACAATACGTACACACAACTCTCTGTATGACTACACAATATATGTATTTGTAATTTTTTGCCCACCCATCCAGCAAAACAGTAATCACAGTATATAGTAGTAATAAGGAAACTTCAGGTAGCTTCCTTAATAAGATAACCGCCGCCCAGAAAAACGTACACAACCAATAATTGTAAACAAAGAATTACTCAGCAATAAGAGAAAAAAAAACAAATGAAATCAACCGAAAATATGATCTACACTTCTATCTGCAATGAATAGGTACAAATTACGATGCTCACTACCGTATCATAAAAAATATACATATTTTTATTTATGTATGTATGTAATTACATTAATTTATTTCCTACTTACTTAATTGTAAGTTCGTGCTCTTCTCCGATTGACTACTAAAACTGTGGCCTTCACACCACTTTGTAAAATCGGCGTATGTTCTGAAAAAGAATATTTGGATACAATAGGTGTATAATTTGGGTCTTCAACGTGGTCACGATCAGTGCAATTCAATTAAAATGACTCTTACGTAAAATTATACCTATCTATAACATTTTAATAATATAAAGCTGTAAAGGTTGTTTGGTTCAACGCGCTAATCTCAGGAAATACTGATCCGATGCGGAAAATTATTTCAGTTTAGATAGCCCAATTATCGGGGTAGGTTATATATCATCACACTATGACCAAAAAGAGTGGAGTATAAATGAAAAGCGTTATAACATCGTGGCGATTTTGTTTCTTTTGAGAGATTTCATTGCGTGCGTTGCATAAACGGTTAAAGACGTATGAAAGAATTGTTCCTCTTTAATGGTTCTAAGAAAAAGACGTCGACAAGAATACGTCTATCTGTAAAACCATTTTTATGAGTAACGAATTTGTGTACGGTATATAACACGCCACGCGCAATAGGAGAAACGGACGAGGTTCCGCGGGTCAATTTGTATACATATAAAATTACTTGTCGTTTCTAAATGCTTCAATAACGTAGAATCTGAATCGATAGAGCTAACAACTTGAAATTTTCACAGCTGATGCTATTAATGTCTTAAAAATCCAGTAATATATGAGGTAAAAAAACTCACCACCGTTTGTGTGCTTCATCAGTTTTGAAAGTGTGAAATAAGAAATAATTACGCGAACAAAGTCACTGGCAGTAACTAGTATGTACATAAGTTAGAAAATATCTAAAGTCGTGTAATATCCACATCAACAGTTTTCAAAAGTCCACTGCTGGACATAGGTCTCTCTTTAAAAGGAGGTTTCAATCTGTTATAACACACTGGCCAGACGAGTAACATACTTATATTATTTGAATAACAATGAATATAATTATATGTCAGAATTAATGCTATTCTGTCATTCTTTTGCTAATAGATCATTTCGAATACCTTTTCACGTCAATTAGTTCTGCTAAGACTATCTAGTCTGACAGTGATGACATTTCCCAAGTCTAACCTTGACAAGAGACACTGAAACAAATTCAAAGAACCACATTAATATAAATGCAAATCATTGACACGTCAATCGCATTATAATAAAATATCTGTTATTTGAAAATTTATGATTATGCCTAACATACATAACTGACTTTCGAGGAATCTTGGTGATATTCACTCATTATCATCATTCTGTAATAGTCCACTCCTGGACATAGGCGTTTCCTTGGAAAGAAGGCTTTGACCTACTATACTACGCTGGTCAAGTGGGTTAGTACAGACTTTTTGTCAAGATTTTCTTCGTTTTACAGTGTTATTAAATAAATATTTCGGACATTTGACATACAATGTCATCTAGTTTCAAACTAAGCAGAGCTTGTGCTATGATAACTAGACAGACTGATAAAATACGTATATACTTTTTTCTAGTAAATACATACATATTATACATGGAAAAGACTCAAACTTCGAAACAAATATTTGTAGATCATACAAACATTTTGTCCGACCCGAAAATCCGAGACCTTAAGCACAGAAATCGCATTCACTACCGCTGCGCTACCGAGGCAGTTATTGTCTTGTGTCGCAGCTCGCTAAGTAGGTTTTTAAGACACTCACTGCACGAATAAGGGTGGCGACACTCCATATTCTTAATTCATCACCGCATAAAAAATAAAGCATCATAAATTAAAGTAATAAAAGCAATAAATACCCTCACACATTTCACACGCGGCTGTCTGATTCCAAATTAGACAGAGTCTGTGCTATGGTAATCAAACTGCTGATAAACATACTTAAATATTTCTAAATACAGTGGACCCCGATAATTCAAAAAACGTTTTGCAGGGCAGTGTCGGACTATCAAATTTGTCGGATTATAGAGTACTGCCTAAGACCCCCTATAGCCCGGCTTTTTCTACAAAAGAGTACCTTGTAATTCGACAAATTACAGACAAATGATAAAATTCTATATGTTGTCTTCTGGACTTGTGAAGACATTACTAGGTATGTATACGCAATGCACAATGAATAAACGCTAAGCTGCACCGCTGTCACACGTAGTCAAATTCAAACTAAGCAATCGGAATTGAAACAATACCTACGCGACGAGCACAAGCAACCTGTTCGTTCATGCACGATCTACGTTAGCGAAAATTGTTTGATTGATGTCGGATTACACCCCTGTAATCCGACATCAATCAAACAATTAGACAGGGGCCGGATTATCGAGAGTCCACTGTATGTACATTCGTATTATAGATAAATGACATCCATACCAAATAATCCTGCTCATCACACAAAAAACATTTGCTCTGAGTGGGAAATTTATGGGTAGTAGAGCCACGCTGATTTCAGTACTACCGGGCCGGCTCAACCGGGGCAGTACTTCCCTGCTACAGAAGATCAACCTAAAGCGACAGCATCTGTGCTGTCGCTCGCCCGTGTATTTCGTTGGTGAGTGTAAGATCGGAGGCCGATTGGTGCAGGGATATAGTGTTGTTTATGCTTAAGTAGATATATAACTAATCAACTGCTGTTCACTGTTTAAAGGGCAGTTAATTTAAATAAACTACATGTCGTATTAAATGCCACTGGCTTAGTTATTCAGCAGTATCAACTAAACTTAATATTGAAGAACAGCAAACTCGTGGGTTCGATTTTTTTTGAGGGCCTGCCAACGTGACTGCCCTGCCTCATGGAAAGCATGAGTACAGTCCAAGAGTTGTGATCACCATACTCACTGAAAATGTAGTATAGTGGTCCACTCGTGACAGCCTAGTGAGATGCTTTTTCAGGCTCCGCCTGGAGACATAAAAGGCATGACAGTCATCGTGGCAATGTAAAGTTTACACTCTTACCACGTCAACTGTCGCTTCTACATCAATGAGTTGGGCATCATTATCAGCATTCTAGTTAACACAGTAAAGGTACTAGTTTGGGTTCAGACTGGGAATAATCAATAACTGTATAAAAATTTTGTCTCTTCATTTCTACATTCAATCCAGACCAGCTTCCTTCATGCATAAAGATAAAGATTTCAAGTGCATGCATATTGTATGCATGCATAAGATACACTGAAGATTCTAAGGCCAGGTGTAAGTATATAAGATTCCTTTATACGTGACGAACAACATAAAAGAATAAAATAAGATGTTTACTTAAACTGATTGAATAATCGAGATAACTCAAGGAGAATAAAATGCATTAAATAGGAGAATACGTTAATAAAATTTGAATAGGAAATATATTTCGCAGTTGTTGTAGAGTAATTGCGTATCAAACTATAATCTGGTGTAGCTCTCGTTAGGAACGTATCCTGTATCGCAGGGGACCTTACAAACATAATTGAAATAAATGCTACGAACAACCAGACTAAGAAAAACAATTTTTGGATTCCATAAAGTATTGTGCCACAACATTAGCGCATTACAAAACGGTGGGACGACTGCTTAAACCACTATACAATTCGTGTAGTTCATAAGTTCTTAAGGTAGTGGAATCCGGCTGATTTCAGCATGGAGAAATTAAAAAAGATATATTGGTTATTTTGTGATAATGAACAGACAGTTTATCAAATAGTAAGTGACTCTCACCGTCCATAAAACAAGACTTAAAAGAGAAGTGTGTTACCATTCTTTGAGTGACCATTCTCCGGAAAAGATGAGAAAAATTTAAATAATTGTGTATTGATCAATTCCAATGTGAAAAAAGACCTCCGTTCGTGGTGAACGTGGTGGTGGTTCACTTGGTTGAAGTTTTCAAAGGGGAATTGAGGACACCAAAGAGTCTACTTAATTTACCCAGGTGATATCAACCAGGTGAACATAGTGGAATAAACCTATTAAACATAACATTACATAATCAAAAATCACGCCTGTTTGTGATGAGTAGGCAGAGGCATATTAAACTCTATGCACAGGGTTCCCACCAAGAACTTACCACTTGCTGATTGACAGACGAGCCTCTGGCAAACAAAGCATCCCGATAAGCGGCAATAGGCTCTCTAACTATTACGTGAGATCAAAACACTGCCGAAAGTTGGGCGTTTTATAACACATTATCGGCGTAATTATCAGACTTCTCTGGCTAGTTCTGCATGTGTGTAAGATATTAAAGATTTTTAACTGTAAGTTCATAAAATAATAATAAAAATATACTTAGCACAGCACATCTTTTTTTATACACAATACCTAATGATCATTCAAAACATTTTTTACATACCTAAGTGGCACGACGCTAAATATTTTGTGGTTAAAAAATAAACGCATGACTAATTTTACATGGTAACATTAGGAAGCGAATGATAGTAACACTGAGGCATCCATGACGTCATCACAACTATTAGCACATTTGCTATACGGAAGTGTTTATGATAATTGCACTTGAGGGTATTCTCGAGGCATGGAATTGGATGGGCGGGGTAACAACTTATAGGTTCTTATTTATTAGTTTTGTAGGTATTGCATGTTAGATTATGCATGTATTTACTAATCACTAACTTTAGCCTACGTTTCTGCTTGCGTACATATCGATTCTTATAGTAAAAAGTATACTTATTTCCTTCTTCAAAAATCAAAGTAACTCTATTTCAAAGTTACATCGAAATTGGTGCAGTCGTTTAGTCGTAAAAGTGTAATGGACAGAGTTACTTTTTCATTTATTATATAGTTTGCATCATAAGTTAACATGATTTTTTAATTTACCGAATTTTGCCGGCCATCACTGCGTGTATGTAACATCATGCTCCTAAACAGATGGACGTGTTTTGATTTAGTTAAAACTTAGAGAGTTTAAAGTTCTAAGATCACAAGTGAGTGCTTAATTGTCGACTTGGTGTGAAAATTATAATCATAACTCAAAAAAAATAATAGATAATAAATATAAACAATGAAACAATTAACTTTAATGTATTTTTAATGTATTATATAATTGATTAAAGCAGTAAATAACACTTAATTATTACTATAAAATTGTTTTACGACATAAATAGTTAATTTAATATGTTCAGTACAGTTAATTGCTTTAAAAACATTTATAGGAGCCTTGAATTAAAAAAATAGTCAAAACACGCAAAGGAGCTAAGGTGAGGCCATAGACAAACAGATATAGAGAGAAAGAGAGACATTCTTTAAACCTGAAGGAGTGATTACAGTACGGCCGACGTCGTGATTCAAGCGGTGACCTCGCTGCTTCCTACTGCACTGAGTGTTTTGGGTTCCCATCATGGGACAACACTTCGTGTGATGCACAAATCGTTATTCTAATCATTTCACGAAGTTTTATGAAGTTAGGAAGCGAAGTGTAGTGAAGGAGTCACCTTTTTGAAAGAAGAAAGATCAGTTTCTAGCATTATTGTGAAAATATGAAAGTTGCTTTCGACTAGTGAGAATCTATGGAGTCCGTCAAACTAAGGTGGCCTTTTACCTTTTTTTAAAGGTTTCTTTCTAGTTTTCCTTTTCTTTACAGAGCTATACATCAGCTTTTAGTACACACTTCGTATTCTTACTCCATCACCACACGGACAATATTAAAGGCAGTTAAAAACAGAGCGATACAAAAAGTCAATCACATGATACAAACATACGTCTGAAGGTACCATATAAAAAGTTATACACACGCTTGTTGGTGTAACATTTGGCATAACACGACGCAGCGCACGCAAGATCGCTACACTAGATACTGGCACATCTTTTTGTTAGCCTCTGCATGTAAAGCTTCGAATACATTAAAGCTAACTAGATCGTGTGGGTTTAAATTGGTACACTAACCTTTTCCAAATTGGCTTCGAGTATTGGGAGCTCAATGGTTTTATAAGGGACACACAATTCGAATTTTGAGGCCTCGATAATTGGGGTCGAGTGGACAATAGTGATTCTGTTATGTATTGTAACGTCGTAAGATGAGTGTCACCTACAGCGCGAATATTTCTATACTTCTAGTATGATACGTAAGTAAAAGTTAAAAATGAGTACGATAATATTAAAATTGAATGTTCTATGAGTTACGTTGCTTACATAAGAAATTAAGTAGCTAAATCACAATTTTGAAATGTTTATGGCAGTGAGTGCAAAGGGGAAAAATTATTTTCTGGTAAGCGACTACCGTGTCCATGTGGTGACGGATTAAGAATACATAGTGTTACCACTCCGATTCGTCTCGTGGGTATCGTAAAAGGCGACTAAGGGACCGAGTATACAAAACAACATCATTACAAAGAGAAGGAAAACTTGAAACAAACCCTATTCCAACCCGTCTGGCCAGCGTAGAATAGTAGGCCAAAACCTCCTCGCTAAGGAGAGGCCTATGTCCAGCAGTGGACTGTAAAAGGCTGTTGAAGCGACTACCCTTTTCCATAGGCATTTGTTACACAAGCCGATTTTTGTGTGCCTCTGTCGAAATTTGATGAAGCGGCTTGGACCACTTATTTCTGAATGAAACTCTGAAAAATTGGAACAAACTTACTTCATCGAGAAATGTCAAAGTTTCTAATAGTTTACGTTACTTCACAATTAATTAATTTATTTATTATTGATATGGTGTATATGACTGCTGTACATAAGGTCGATTCCCGGGTCGGCTCATATGTTTGTACGATCTGCAATTACATGTTTCGGAGTTCAGCTGTTTTATATGCATAATATATACGAGGACGGTTCAATAAGTACCCGTGTTTGACGACAGAGGGCGCTCCAGAGGGAAGGTGGTGTTATTATTGTGTGCTGCCATCTATCAAACGACAGTATAAAAAATTAAACCTGATTGATAGGTTAGTTTGGATTTGATAGCCATTCGAGTAGGACGTGTTTCGTTTCGTATGTATTTGCAAAAACAAAAATATAAATATTATATCAGTTAGTATAGCTGTCATAGTACTAGGTCTGCTTATTTTGAAACTACATAGGGTTGTGTGTCAGATGTCTGATTATTCATCCGTCGGTTATAATTTTTTAATCATGGCCATCGTAATAATAATTGTTTAAGTTTATTAATCATTGTTTAAGTCACTCTAAAGTTAAGTGTGTAAGACCCTTACGTCTATTAATCAAAATAATCTCAGCTAGTGTATCTGAAACTTAATTTTTTTTTTGTACAACTAATTCCAATAATATTTATCATTGATAGACAATGGCTGAGGCCAAATGATATCATTTTTGTGGTCATCAATCACTGCGCCTTTCGATACATCAATCAAACGCACGCTAAGTTAGTTACGCCCACCGGTGTCGTTCGCATTTTGTTTGTTTTTTATCTTAAAGAAGGTCAATTGGGGTTTTTAAGCACTTCCCTAGACTCTGTTAAATTGGCAGAACAAAAACTGACGCATTATTTACACTACATATATGACTTCATAATCATCGTGTTGGGGAACAGAACACTTCCTCCACACTGGAAACAGTACCTATCTAAATATACCTACATCCCAACAATATAGATTTGGTACCAAACCAGAGAACAGAGTAGAGTCACTTCGGTAGAAAGTAAAAAAATCACTGTAACACAGGTACTCTTTAACAGACGTGAATAGAGTGTCTGTAAGCATTATCTGTCTCTTACAGTTGAAAATTTATGTACAGTATATATTACCTGTATAGTAATAAAATAAATAAATATTTTGTACATTTAACACACAACGCCATCTAGTTTCAAACTAAGTAGAGCTTGTACTATGATAACTAGACTGACTGATAGAATACTTATATGTATATATATTTTTTTTTGTAAATACATACATATTATATATAGACAAGGCCCAAACTCTGAAACAAATATTTGCAGATCATACAAACATTTGGTCCGAAATAATAAATTAAAAATATCTTTTTATTAATATTTTATTTATTATTTATGTATGATTAATAAAAATATTTTATAGATGTACCTCTGAGCAAACGTAATGCCGCACGCCTACAGACCAGGTTGAACGACGATTTGCGCAAGATGGTTGACAGGAGTTGGATGCAAGAAGCCCAAAAGCGATCAGAGTGGAGTGCAATGGGAGAAGGCTATTTTTTCTTTTGTTATTTTAAGATCCTGCCAAAGTGACTCTACTCTGCCTGATAAAAACATAAATGGCATCTAAGAGTTTTGATCACTACACTCATTGTGGACGCAGACAGTGCAGTATGGTGACCCACACTATGGCGGCCTAGTGAGATGCTTTTTCACGGCCAACTTGGGGATATAAAAGCCAGTTATCGTGACAGTGTAAGGCTCACACATTCACCACGATAACTGTCACTCCTATATCAATGGGCCTTCGGTCTCGTACTCACCAACAAAACACGATAGCACGGACGCTAACGCTTTAGGTTGGTCTTCTGTGGGAGGGTAGTACTGCCCTGGTCGAAGCGGTCCATTCGTGTTGAAATCAGCGTGGCTCTACTACTTATGTCCAGCAGTGGACTGCAACAGGCTGGTGTTGATGAATATACCTAGCACCAGTTTAAAAAGAAACCAGTCCATCCAAATCTGAAAGAAGTTGCTCTGAGCAATAAAGTTTTTGTACATCATTTTTGTTTTTAATTTTATTACTGTACCATATTTGTAAAAACCTGGTGTATACATAAAGTATTATCTATGTATATAAACTTTCTTACAAACAGTTCTGATGACATTTCAGATAACAATAGCAATTCACATCATCGAGTGGTTGTGAATGTGATCTAATAAATCTTGCAGCAAAGGTTGCAGAAGTAACCTTTCACTGATTACGCTATTATACAGACGTGTTGGTTGTGTGCAGTTTGGTTGTAATAATTTCCATTTTTGTAAATAAAAACACAATGCACTTAAATCATAATCTTAGTAAAATTTATCTTTTATCTTTTATTTTTAATCTTTAAAGGTGGAATACTTTCCTTAAACCTTAACAAGGCCAACTTTTAGTGGAAATGATTTAACCCTCGACGAGATAATTTAAGATTTGTAAAAATATCAAATGAATACCCTTTTCTAGAAGTCCGTTAAAAAGAAGTGACGAAGGCAGTTGCCTCGGTGGTGTAGTGAATATGACTGCTGTGCTTGAGGTCATGGGTTCACGGGTCGGATCAAACGTTTGTATGATCTGCAAATATTTGTTTTGAAGTTTGGGTATTATCTATGTATAATATGTATGTATTCACAAAACAAGTATTCTATCAGTTAGTCTAGTTATCATAGCACAAGTTCTGCTTAGTTTGAAACTAGATGACGTTGTGTGTCAAATGTCCAAAATATTTATTTATTTATTTATTACAACACTAGATCACTTATTGGTGTCTTATCTATCAACTAACACCTCCATTTCCACCTTTATACTATAGATTTTATATTTACCAATGTCTTTAGAAATAAAAACAAACTTGAACAGCCAATAACTGCATAATATATTCTCACTACAGTGTATATTCATCTCTTTTGTAATCGTTTGAATACACATTTTCCGTCTCTATCAATCACTCTGCCCTTATTCTTAAGGATGTTTGCTAAAGGTTATTATATAATACAATTATAGATTCCCTAAGAATTCTTATTAAACGAACCATGTTGCAATGTCTACCTATGAGAGCAAGATCGTTACCCTTATAAAATTACTAAACAGAAGTACAACTGCAAATTATTTCCATTCTACTTTATAGTTTCTGAATTTTCTGATCAATATTTAGAGTCTACGCTCTCTAGTTTTTAATATTTTTTTAAATATAGAGCCTGCCTAAGTAACTGTACTCTGCCTGGATCCAATTCACGATACTCATTGCGAATGCAGACAATGCAGTAAGTCGACTTGTACTGTGGTGGTTAAATAATTCTTTCGTTGATTCCCCCGCCCAAGAGGGGTAGTATAGTCCTTAAATATAGTTTAATCTCTGTGACAATTGTTAATAGTGTCATTTAAGAGCTTACGAGTTATATGTTAGGTGAAAAAACTGGCACACACAGAGTGAAAATATAGGTGATAAAAATAAAATCGCTTGTTAGAAGTTACTTCATTAATTACGGTTCTATTTCCTGGATTGTAGTAACTCTTATTTAGAGCGGCAGGGAGACACAGCAGTCAGCAGCTTGTATCTCTTGAGCTGCAGGGGTTGATCTCTTTAAACAAAAAGGTACTTTAAGTTTATGATCGATTACAAAAACCCTTTCCTTTCTATTTCTGTAATTACAACAACTTTTTGTTCACTTGGTTATCAACCTATTCAATTAATACTATTATCTATCATAGTGACCAGGCACACCCATGGGTCGCTAAGGTCAGACGGCAGTTAATCTCATTACGCTGGACCATACGAAGGAAGCAGACGGTATCTATTTATAGAAACTGATAATAAAACTTGATGTATAAGTAGTAAGTCAATAGGAGTTAATGTGAGGTGCTGTATCAACAACGGGATGAAACTGGCTGGCGTGATAGCTTAGTGGTCAGTAATTTTGAATGCTTTGACTGCACGGCTGGTGTATGACAACTGTTGAGTATTGTGGCTATATCCTCACACGTTACAATACTTCGTGTGACACTCGATTTTTTTTGAGTTTGAGGGTTCTTTGTGTCTATTTCTTCTGATCTGTACAGTCTCAAATAACACGGGCAATATTCCTAACACGAGGTTGTCTAAAATAAGAAAGAAAAAGAACGTCAAACCAGAGATTACCATAATTATTAGTGTTGGAAGGAATTTGAATGGTATGATTGATTGTCAATATATCAATAAGGTTATTAATAGATAGGTCGATAACACTTCTTTTGTACACGATGGTTTTACAAAGAAAACGAAACAAATAAAGATTATCTCTCCTTCAGGCAACCGTCACATTATCATGATTTATAAGCTAGTAAAAGTATTGGTTGAGGTGTTTCACATCATTATTTTGCAAATTATATTTTCGACTGGCAAACATACAAGCCTATAGCAAATTTTCCTGGCCAAAGAATTACAGGATCAGTGAAATTACACTATACACTGACTTTTTCAATTCCTACGATTGTAATAAATGCAAAAGTAACTGTCTATCTCACTGTTAAACTTTCACGCACAATCGCTGAATCGATTTTAATGAAAATAGACAAAGGAGACACTCTTATAAGAGAAGTCATAGAGTACTTCTTATCGACATACATGTAGGTAAAGCCATGGTCAAAAGTTATTCAGAGAATATTCATATCAAACATCCAACCTTACCTTCTGAAATATACCTGTTCAACGAGTAATACAGTAATGTTACATCAGCGTTGCGTAACGTCGCTATGTGATATCAGTATTAGATTACGTTTAACAAACTGACTCACAAGAAAGTCATTGTTTGATTATAATTGTAAAATATGGATATATTGAGATAATGCATCGAAGGAGAGGCTTATGCAAATCAGGCTGTTGACGATGGTGATGATGACAATGCACACACAACAGAACATTATCGTAGATGACGAATGATATAAGAGTTTACAAGAGTAGAAATGTAGGGCGATGTTAGTACAAAAGACAGTTTCTGGTTTTATTATAATAGAGAAAGATAGGAGCATTTAGAATCTGAACTGCAAGAAAGAGATGGCTAACTATTCTCTTTTTATATTTTTAGCATTATGTTATTAACTCCATTTATGACAAAGGAACGAAGTAATTGTATTAACAGTTTTGTTTTATAATACTGATTAATTTCTCACAATGAGAAATGCACACTTGCTTATTTGCTAATGAACGACCATTAAACGAGTGCCATTTCGTACTGATTAGACCACCTAAGTATTTCAGATATTTAACCATTAAGATACACCGTCGGGATTGGAATCGAGGAAAATGAGATAATGGAGAGGGATAGGAGTATTTAGAACCTGAACTGCAAGAGCGAGATGGCTATCTTTCCTGTTTTTATGTACTGTGTAATACTGATCGTAAGTGACTGCCGCTGCTCCTGGACAACTGCAATTGACTAACTACTCGGAAGGTGTAAGTGGTCGCCACGCCGTTCTCTACTGTTCTGAGTGTTATGGGTTCAAATCCCACATGAGACAACATTTGGTGTAACTGACTGTTTTTTGTGTCCGTGTGCCGTGACACAGGATCTATTTATTGGTCTGTATTTAAAAAACAAAACAAAAAAGTAAGTTAAGAGTTACAAGTTTTTATTTATTCTTCTTTTCTAAAAACAAGAGGAGAGAGAGGATTTGAGTTTCATTAATATTACTTAGCAACAAGAGAACTGCTTAACATCGCTTTTTGTGACGCTGTGATATTATACTGATCGAGCTTGGGTTATCTGTGTCGTAACATGGCTTATAGATAAATATAACAAAGATGCCTAGACACAAAGTCAACATGAATAGCGCCATTAAACATGACACAACATAATCATCATCATCAACAACCTTTTACAGTCTACTGCTGGACATAGGCCTCTCCTTAGCAAGGAGGTTTTCGCCTACTATACCACGCTTGTCAGATGAGTTGGAAAAGGCTTTGTTTCAAGTTTTCCTTCTCTTTGTAATGACATTTGCCTGAATAGTTTCTTCTCTTAGTTACCTCTTATGACACCCACGGGATGAATAGGGGTGGTAACACTATATAATCTTAATCCGTCACCACACAGACAGTCATAACATAACATAAAGGCACACCTATTTCTCAGAGGGGTAGGCAGAGACAATTAATCTTCACTAATTACGGTCCTGACACAACTCTTTTGCTTCGTCGATGCTTTTCACATGGCTCCTTTAGAACATCACCAATTTGATCGGTATATATTCGCCGTGGACGATCTGTGACAATATTTCCACACACATTCGCTCTATTAATTTCTTAAATGACTCTTCTATCATCAACCCTCTCTACGTGGCCAAGTCATCGAAGCATGCCCTTTTTAAACCAATCGACGCCATTACATAATTTCCTATTTTTCAACAAATACAAGCTCGAGCAATTATAATCCACAATCTAAAGAAAATGCCATCCGGGTTCAAAAACAATTTTCCATTGGAATGAAAGAATTACTTCCATTTTAAAGTTAAATACTGTGCATTACAGAAATAATCGCCTTCGTACCACGCAGTATAGAAATGCACACTTGATTAATTGCTAATGAAAGGTAATTAAATGAGTGCCATTTAATACTGATTAGACCAGCTAAGTATTTCAGGTATTTAACCACCAAGATACACCGTCGGGAATGGAATGGAAGAAAATGAGAAATAGTTATTTTCTTTCGAAATAAATTGAATCTTTAATTTACTTGGAATTGGTTTTACTTTTGTTTTGAGATGGATGGTTTTGATAGAAAGCATGAATCGAGAGCAAGAGTTGTGGTTACCATACTTATCGCGAATGTGGACAATGCAGTATGGTGACCCACGCTATGGCGGTCTAGTGAGATGTTTTTTCACGTCCCGCTTGGGGATGTATAAGGCATGACGGTCATCGTGGCAGAGCAAGGCTCACACCCTTACCACGATAACTGTCATTCTTGCATCAATGGGCCCTAGGTGTCGCTCTCACCAACGAAACACGAGAGCACGGATGCTGCCGTTTTAGGTCGGTCTTCTGTGAAAGGGTAGTACTGCCCCGGTCGAGCCGGTTCGTTCGTTCTGAAATCAGTGTGGCTGTACTACCTTTCGTATACAGTTGCTAAAGAGTAAACTTTGTTTATTTTCTTCAGTGTCTATTTATACGCGATGATTTTAATAATTTTTTTATTTGTAAACTATATGCACCACATTTCTACATCAGCGGACTTAATGCCTTGGGTTTTCTCTCCCAGTCAATATTTGGATGGTGTAGAAAATTTACTAGGTAGTAAGTGCACAGAGATTTGGTACATATTATTTAAACTTATAAACACATATATACAACAAAGCATCATAAATGAAAATATAAACATACATTTAAAATATATAAATATTTAGATACACGTACTTATTATGTTTATACACTTATGTATATTATGATATGTATATTATTATGTGTATCATATTTTGAGTCAGATATCTTATTTGTCGAGTAAAACTATAACCTATGGCTATACGACATCACGCTATGATCATTGGAACCGATCATAATAATATTCTCACATGTCTTACACGCGACCGTCTCATCCACCAGTCTAGTGATAAAGATACTTATGTATTTCTAAATACACACAAATTATGAATAAATTACACCCAGATACAGAACAAATGATCATATTCTTTAAATAAAAAATTGTCGTGGATGGGAATTGAACCCACGACCGGTAGTTATGATGCCAACATGCCCGATTGCTGTCGTGCAACCCGGCAGCTGTACGTTTGGCGTAGTGGATTAAGCGGTCACCACGCCGCTCTCTACTACGCTGAGTGTTTTGGATTCCAACCCCACATGGGACAACATTTTGTCTGTCCACAAATTGTTGTTCTAAGTCTGAGTGTTTGTTGTGTTCGTTTCTTGTATGTTTGTAAAGTCTTCCGCGACACAGGATTCATAGCTAGTGCGGACGTTGTCTTTAAAAAAAAGAAAACAAAAAAAAGGTTAAACCATCAATGAAATTGCTACAAAACTGGGGAAAATGTATTCCTTTGAAGAGACGTCGACGAAGTTGGTCAGCTAGTTTTTAGTAAAAATAAACCCCATTTCTACAAACAAAACATCAATTTGTCACCTAGTTTTAATGTAGATTTCGGTCAAGTGTTCAAATTGGCACTTTCACACATCGATAGCGTGTGTCAACAGCTTTATCAATGGGAAATCAGGTTATCACACGACACGGTTTGATGTTGCGTCAAGTTTGATTGGTGTTCGATGTTATAATTATTATTTTATCAGTCATGCGTTCACTTTTCAAAAAACCTAATCTAGTGAAACGTCATCTTTTTAGCGTTAGGTAGGGTTAAGCAGTGGCAGATGCTTTATGGTGTATAGTAGGCAAACAAGCAGACTGGTTACCGATGACGGGATGGTGAGAGATTATAGCGGTCCAAAGAGACAAAAATACATTTCCTGACTAGTGAAGTTAGTGCCTTTAGTATTATCTATGTTTGTATAATATTTTGTATGAATTTTCCAATAGTAGTTAGAGGTTAATTTAGTTCGAAAGTGAAAAATTGTTTAGCGTGATTTTCTCGCTGGCTTAGTAAATACTTTCTCGTGTCGTGTCAGTAAAAAAATTGAATAAAATTCTCTAAATTATTTTCTTAAAGAAACATCAGACTGTGAAAAAGAAATCAATATTTTTCTACAAAAAAATGACGTCATGTCTAATGTCATCGTTTCGACTGTTGAAACTCCTCGCTACACAGTTAATTGTTGTGAAAAAAAAAAAAGAATCAGAACCATAAATTCTTTCTTAAAAAAGTTATAAATTTCTTAACTTTCTGCATATTTAAACTTAACTCAAGGCTTTTAGAGCAAACATGCCAAAAGGTTTTGGGGGCAACAAGTTGCACGATAATTGCGCGACCGTGGCTCAATTATCATCTATAAGAACAGAATTAAATATATTTATTACTGTTACAACTCATAATTGGACTTGAATCAAACTTAATTGTTGATTTTTCACAACCAGTTGTGCAACTATTGCTGTCAGAAGTCAATTATGTTTTGTTTATGACATCGGTTAGCTTTGAGAATAGCCAGAAGAAACACTGATTGTTTATGGTGTAGACTGGTGACTGATGTTAAGCACCATCTACGCGTTATAACTTTTGAGTGCTCTCTCACCCGGAATTGGGGATGGCTGATGGCGATTCTAGACCTAGCTCGCTCGGTAAAGTAACGAAAGAAATTTGCACCGGTCTTGTGAAGACGTGATATCACTCTGGTAGACCTATCTTTATGAAAGCATAGTACTTATTTTACATAAAGTAAATTGACTTGATAAAGAAGCCTCCTACCTAGATTGTGCAGCCTATACAGTATATCAAGTTATGTAGTCTTAACCGATTTTGGCCACAACGGACGGTCCCAACGGAGACCAGTAAACTACGCAGGAGATATTATAACACAACTTTGTGCGCAAACACAAGTGCACACTCTGTTCCCTGACTCTCACAATCCGATGGGTTATCTGACTGGGTCGGAAGAGATCAGATACAGGACCGAAGGCTTCAGATGCCCGCTTCCAAAAATATGAACTGTTATTAAGTATTTCTATTTTTTTTTTTTTACCCCTTCCTCCGCCACCCGCCATCCCGATACCATGTGCACTGCAGAGGGAGTAGCCCATGACAGGTCGACAATTGACTCCCCCTGCCACCGCACACATGTGCTGACTGAACCCCGATTGAGAAGTCGGAGGTCCACTCCAGGAAAGTATTTCTATACCTAGAAAAACATAATAACACTTTTTGATCGGACGCGCTCCTTAGACATAATGACTCTATTCGATATTTGAATATTTATTGTAATTGTCTCGTTGTTCTAGCGGTCAGCGTATGCGACTGCGGAACAAGAAGTCTCGGGTTCACACTTTTTGATCGGACGCGCTCCTGTGACCGCTAGACCAACGAGACAATTACAATAAATATTCAAATATCGAATATAGTCATTAAGTCTGCATAATAAAACAATAAGAGGACAACATAAAATGAAATAATTTCTCATTGATTTTTCGTTGCTTCAGTTTGGAAAGTCCAGTCGTACTCTAAAGGTGGTGATGCCTATAGCTATGGGACCGTTTGAAAAGTCCTGCTTACAATTCAGTTTATTGATCCATCGTTCCCAGTTTCTATGGCAATTTGAGGGAGACTTAAGTGTTTTTCAGTGTAACTCCCAACTTTATTCTGTTAATGGGATTTTTTTTAAGAATGGAAGCATAGATTCTATTTTTCCTCATGTATATTTAGATTTTACAAGGAAGTGAATTCACAAGAGATGCTGTGAATGTTGTAAAAGTTTTTTATTTTGAGAAGCAGCACAAGTGACTACTCTGCTTGATGGAAAGCATGAATAGATTCCAAGAGTTGTGGTACTATTTGCGAATGCAGACGACGCAGTGTCCCAGTGAGATGCTTTTTCACGCCCCGCTTGGGGACGTAAAATGACAGTCATTGTGGCAGTGTAAGGCTCACACAGCACGATAACTGCCAACCCTGCATCAATGGGTTTGCGGTCTGACACTCACCTATAAAACACGACATCCCCGATACGGTCGCTTTGGGTTGTCTGTGAGAGGGTAGTACTGTCCCGGTCGAGCCGACTCTACTACCTAAGTATACCGATTTCATGATGATAATAGGTAATTAATACCTTGTTCGCTACCTTAATGGGATAATAAGTACGAGCAATATTATTTCATTCCAATTAAACATGAATCATTGCTGTTGGTAACAAATAATGCTTATTTCTCTTATTACTCGTAAGTGTATAAAAAGTAGCGAAACAAAGAAACTCTTCAACTTTGTTATTTTTAAGTGTATAATTATACTTTTGTGTTTTAATAATATAATTGTTTATTTAGCAAGTATTTTATTCTTGTGTTTATACGTTATAAAGGATAAATCACTTATTTCTTAATGAGTATTTAATCATTATTAGAAATAAAATCTTTATTTCTAATAATGATTAAATACTATTGTTGTTAACTTTGCAATTATTATTAATTGTTTTTCTTTTAACCATAGACAATCGTTTTATTTTCTATTAACAGCTTGCCTTATTTATTCTGATTATTTTTATATGTAAATATATTTCTGTTTCAAAGATGTTTGGAACGAATTTTTTTTTATATTGGATAGTCCAAATAACGAGGAAGACTATGTAACATCACGCTATGTCCAATAGGAGCCGAGTATCTGTGAAAATCGTTGCAAAACAGGGAAATCGTATTCCTTTTGAGAGACGCAGATAGAGCCATTATGACGGCCTGCTAGTCGCCTGTCAAATTATTGTTATTACTCTTGCCTGTTTCGTAACAGTCGTAATTGTTTTACGACAAACTAAATTTTTATCGCATATTTATGTCATTGAATGATTTATTTGACTTTTTAATATGATAAGGTAAATGCTTATCAGCATACGCATTTCTATAGATAAACGCAAATATTTTTATTTAATATGGAATGCAACGTAGTGGACATTATCATGGGTTTGTATACAGTTGGCTATCTGCTGGGTTTTGCCAAGATCTACCATTTGATTGAGACTCCAGTTCTTACATTTTCTTATAGAAACCAATAAAAATTCTGAAATAGGAGATCACTAGCTGTTGGTCGCGGCTCATTCCGTGTGAAATTTCACTATTCCATTGGTTTTTGCGTAACTCTATTATTTTCTGAAATAGAAGTACCCCAAGTTATTCCTTATAACATTAGCTATCTATCAGTGAAATTCCAGTCGAAATGAGTCGGTTTAGAGATCAACCGCAACTAATAGACAGACAGACAACAATTAAAAAATGATTTTTTTGTGGAAGTATCTTATGTACTTTCATATGCATTAAATGGTGCATCTGATGGTAAGTGATCACCAAAGCCCATGAACATCTGTAAATCAAGAGTCACAACTCCCCCCCACTAGAAGAAGAGGCACTTTGGGATACAGGTTTTCTGTGAGGCCGGTTCGGACAAGCTGACCCATGTGAACGTACCAAAGTGCAATTCTCCCACGGTAGTGAGTGTACCTAACATTTCTAAACATGTTCTGGTATTCATTTGTAAAACTGGTATCCGTTTGAAAAACAAAACAAATATGAGTAAGGAACTACTAATGATAATAGAATGTAATATTCAAATAAAATGTATCGTTATAACTAACTCGTTGGTCTAGCTATTAGCGTATGCGACTGGTGATCAAGAGGTTACGGGTTCAATCCCAGGTCGAGTCTAAATGTGTGTGTCTAAATTTGTTTAGTTACAGAAATAATTAACATCAGCCCGGAGTTTCTAAGTTGGCTTCTTAACCCCCTGTCTCGAAGAGCACGTAAAGCCATCGGTTTGTGAGATTTAGGGAACAGAGAGTGCACCTGTGTTTGCGCTACACACTTGAGTGCTATAATATCCTGGGTAGCTGGCTGGTCTCAGTTGACACTGGTCGTGTACCGTCTAGGAGTAAGTACATCATTTTTTTTTATTATTTTTAGAAAAGACAACGTCCGCTTTAGGAATGAATCCTGTGTCGCAGGGGACTTTACAAACATACAAGAAACGAACACCCAGACTCAGAACAACAATTTGTGGATCACACAAAGTATTGTCCCATGTTGGATTTGAACCCATAATACTAAGCGAAGTAGAGTGCGGCCTGGCGACCGCTTGAACCACCAGGCCAATCGTGCAGTCTGACATCATTATTGTCGTTTTATGTTCAATCACATGCACACCAAAGTATTCCTTAAAACATTGTGAATATTTCATGTTAATTTGTCATTTTTACACGTTACTCATCACCGCCACCAGCCCTTAAGCGACAACTGTTGGATGAAGGTCTCTCTAATCCAGGTTTCTCTCCTTAGAAAGACGGTTTGGGCTTAGATTACCACGCTGGTCATACGGGCTGGCATAGGATTTGTATCAACAAGAAGGGGTATAGATGTCGTAATAGCAGCTGTTACCGGATTCCTCCTACTCAGGCGCAGAGTGGCACACCGTGTGGTTTTAGTCGGTCCGATTACGACACACAACCCCGCCACAAACCCCGGTTAAGTGGCGGCCCGAAGGGGTTCCCACGTGTTAAAAAAAAGGGTTTGTGTCAAGTTTTTCTTTTCTATACAGTTGTCATGTGTAGTTTGTTCCTTTATTCAGCCGTAGTCGTTCCTTAGACGTCCTAATAAGGGTGGTAACACTCCATGTTCTCAATCTCATACCACACGTGTTCAGGTTACTCAGAATTCTATAAAATCATTAGGGATTTACGCTTTTCCGATAAATAAAATTCTGAACATCCAAATATTGCTACAATTCTGCACCTTCAAATAACGCTACCTAGACTCAAGCTAAACATACTTCACACCGTTTTGAAATCCAGATAAACACACTTATTTGCATACTTTTTCCTTTAAATACATATACAGATAGAAATACTCATAAAACACAAATACTTGTCAAATATTAAATATACAACTTTTAAACATCATAGGTCCGGTTCATGTTTAGACTCCACGATGCACATTAAAATCATACAATTCTAAATTCTACAGCCTTAACTTAAAACCTAAATTAACATAAATTTAAATAAAAGTATTAAAACGATATAATTTGACCTTTAAACTATAAATGAATATGAATTTTCTTCGTAATTGTCTATCACGGAAATGGATCGTGCACTGTAAACGAAGCTACGCGTTTCATGAACTAATTTCAACGATAACGTGACACAAACTGGCTCAATCGATTATCTAAACAGCAAATCGATAAAAGTAAACCATGAAAAATATATTGTTAAGAGTCCTTGAATATATTTTTTAAGTTACATAGTTTTACGTGAAACGTCAGAAGGGAGGTTCGTTACTCATATACACATTATATATATGTCTGTCAATAGTATTCTAAGCAGATTATACTAAACAAACAATCTGCTTTGACGTCATAAGCGTTGACAAAGCATCAGTCAGGGTCCTTCCATATCAACAATAATGGCAATAGGGTTGTCAAAACATTGAAGGAAAAGCGATTAAAAACACTGCATTGCGAAACAATTCTGTACACATTAATTATGATAATTATTTGTTGTCTATGTGGTCTATAGTCCACTGCTGGACATAAGCAGAGGCCTGAATTTACTTAATTTAAATTCTTCCTTTTTTTCTTTTTTAAAAAGTATGGTTCCCGCACTAAGAATATTCCTGCGTTGCGGGAGACTTTACAAATATACATGAAACAGACACAAAGAACATTTGTTTATATCGAGTTAAAGATTTGTTTCGTGATAGGTCGAAGGAGAGCCTTAGATTACGTAAACAAATTTATAAAGTCAATTGGAACCTACTTCTAATAGTAAATACTATCTAAGTATTATTTTATGAAGTTTAGATGTAATCATCATAAAACAGAACTAAATTCCAATCAAAGAATTATTGTTTTAGAAACAAAACTATATTTATCAATACTAAAACACTCATAAACAATATCACATTGTATGCATATATATTTTAGTTAATAAGACAATCCTGAAAAATCCTGTATCGCGGGGGACTTTACAAACATACAAGAAACGGTCACAAAGAAGACCCAGACTCAGAACAACAATTCCGTACCGTACCGTACTCAGAACCCGTAACACTCAGTGCAGTAGAGAGCGGTGTGGCCACCGCTTAAACCACTAGGCCAATCGTGCCACACCAGGTGACTTTTCGACAATTTTAAATCTCATTGAAATTGTTGAAATTTACGATTAAAAAACATCATATGCCAAAAATAAATGGCTATAGAACACTAGTTTACGATATTTAGTAGATGTTCAACCCTATTCTTTTATCAAGTGCCTTTAAAGAATTGCTTGTATTCAAATTTAGTCTGTATACGAGTGTTAGTTACTAGGTAGCAATGTGCACAAATATGTATAATACACGGTCCACGAAACCGGAATGTCACCGGCAGTGGGATTAGAGGTCACGTTATTACCTTTTAATACTATGACATCACGGTGACTGGCCTGTTGGTATTGTGGTTAGTAGCTGACTGCTATGCCGCAGACCGTGGATTCAATTCCTACCCAGAACAAATAATTGTGTGATGAACATGATATTTTGTTCTGTGTCTAGGTTTTGTTCATTTATAATAGTTAAGTATGTTTATCAGCTGTCTGGTTATCATTTTATTTTAACATGTAGAAACCTCCACGGTCCGTCACCCCGCCGGGGTTTTGCGGCGGGGCAAGTAGAGTGGCACACCATGTGGTTTAAGTCGGTCCGATTCCGACACATCATATCGGAATTGGAACGACTTAAACCACACGGTGTGCCACTCTACGCCTGTCTTAAGCCATCCGGATCCCTGAGCTGTCTGTTCCAGAGCACAGATTTTGTCTAGTTTGGGATTAAACTGCTGTTTGTGAAATGTGTAAAGTCATTACTATTATAGGTACAATTGTAAGCTATTTATTTTATTCGTGTGACAGACTTATAATCTAATCAATTTCTACGAATAATATTGTGAAATATTTTCATGTGATTTTAGATAGATATTTTTAATAGATCGATCTAAAGTTTGATGTTTTACTGATTATGAGTACTTTAACTACTTGTCTGCAGCTTTGTTTGCATTTTAGACGTAATCATATAGACTATATTCCTATTTCAGAATAAAATTTATCTCTATGCAAAATTTCATCCAAATACCTTCAGCCGTTCTGTATTGATTAAGTCTTTTGCATTTAAAACAATTCTCGAAAAACTCTCGCATTAAACAAACACTCCTTTGTTATCTAAATTTCACGAACTTAGATATAACAGACGAGAAGACAAAAGAAATTTGTATTTGTTGTTCTTTGTAAGAATCGAACCCGCTACTGTCAATGACGGATTGTTGATCTTTCAAACCATTGCGACATCCTAGCGTTAATTTCCGCATCCGCATTGCATATACGAGTATGCAATGTAATTTGACACTAAACATTTCAACTATAACATTATAACTTCCTATGTGTGATCAAAGATTTAATGTCTGACAAACTGTTCTGTATTTAATTTGTTTTGACAAGTTGTCATAAATGACGTTGCCCTATTGTGGACAGCTATCAATTGACATCTCACAAACGAGTATATATCGTACATTGGTAATGTAGAAATTCCAAATTCCAATTAATTTTTTTTTTCATAAAATTGCACGAGAAGGGTAATGTTGAATCAACTGGAATCCAAGTAGTCAGAGTATGTATACCTCTTCAACTATATCTAATAATTACTGCTAGCGTTAATGCCGTATTTAAAGTGCACAGTAATCGGTTTGATGAACAAATAATAATAACATTCTTCAGCAAAAGGCCACTGCTGGAAATAAGCCTCTCATTCTCACAATCCAATGGAACGACTATCTGACATGATCGTCAGTGATCAGGCGCAGGAACGAAGACTTTACGTGTTCCCGAGGCACGGGGATTCCAACTGCCAAACTCCAGGCTGTTACTAAGCCTTTCTTTTTTCAGAAAAACTTAAAAACACTTTTGTGGCTCGACCCGGGAATCGAACTCGAGACCTCTTGATCGGCAGTGTTATACGTTAACCGCTAGATCAACAAGACATTTGATGCTATTATCAAAGTAATTAGGTACAGGTAACGGATTTATGTATTTAACACACACATTTTTGGTTACAATATAAAAAAGCAACAACAAGGGTGTCATATGGTAGCAAATGTCAAATTATTTAGTTTCCTCATAAAATCATTGAGTATCGTATAATTTAAACATTCTTGACGAATCAAGATTCAATCAGGGCCTGACTAAGATATATTTATATATACTTTAAATGTAGCAAAACTGTTTGAAATATTTCAACGGAATTATTTTTAACATATACTCATACAACTTCTTATACTTCTGTGGCAAAAGAAAACTGTAAACAAATTAGAATATTTTAATGCTAGTAATTTCGCTCGTCAGTGTATAGATTTTTAGTTTTCAAATTAAATCGTTTAAATTAAAACAGGGATTGCTAAACAAACGCTAATCCCACTGATAAACTCTTTTGCGGGTTGATGGGTTGGTTGGGTGAGTTAATATCTTGGCCGCAGATGGACTGCCCGTCCCCATGGGTTTCTCCCTAAATCCGCTGCAGTGGCCAGCCGTGAGTAAGTAATGTCCGCACCTGTCATCGCTTAAATAGAGAGTTCACCCGAAGGTAGTGCCTGCATTAGTGGGCAGGCGCTAGAAGGGGTCCGGTTGGCTTAATAACAGTAGTTCCCGGATCCCTCCTATTCCAGGTGCAGAGTGGCACACCGTGTAGTTTTGGTCAGTCTGGTTCCGACACACTACCCGCAAAGTCCGGTGGTGTGACAGCCCGTATAAAAAAAGGATAAATGATTTATTTATTTTATTGGAACGAAGTTCCTTATCGCGCGATACGCTGGCTAAGGGGGCTAGGCGAGCGTCACGAAAAATCCTCACGACACTTTTGCTATAGTGCGTAGCGCTCAGAGAGGGGGCAGGCCGAGTATAGGATTCGACTTATTCGTTCTCTCTCTCTCTCTCTCTCTCTCGACAGTGACAAGCCACGTTCACGACAACTTCGTTCCAGTCGGGTGTCCCACATGTGACACCTCAGACATTTTTGTTAGAATCTAAACTTGAGGGATAACTAACTTAGCAGCGTGGCGATAACATAGGTAATCATTCCCCTTTCTTGTTAAATGTAAAATAAATACGATAAAAATAATATAAGATAAATCTTTATCTGTCTACATCTTGTATATACTCATATTATGGTTATACATCCTCCATTTTCTTAATAAGTAATTAAATTTTCATAATTGTTTTAGTAATGTCATTTACATATTTTCAGGTAGTTAAATTAATATACTTATATTTTGTGTATACATATTTCTTAGTTTTTTCCTTTTATATTTAAAATAATTGTTCTAAGAATGGAAAAAAAAGATTACCGCTCTTAGATGAGGAAAATGACCTTAGACATAGTTAAAAATGCGAAACAACTAGTTATTATTCTAGTTGTTACATAAATGTTTGTATTAGGAGTGGGTTCAAATCAGGTTACATACGGTATCCAAATGACTTAACAGCAATCACCGGATTTCACCCATTCTAGACGCAAAGTGGCACACCGTGCGGTTTTAGTCGGTCCGATTCCGACACACTACCCCGCCACAAATCCCAGTGTGGTGACGGCCGTTTCGATACGATAGGTTTAGATGTTGTAGGTCAAACGCATCAATTTCAAGAGGTTCTAATGGCTTTTAAAAAAAATACTGAGTGGTGATGAGTTAAGGACACGGATGTCACCTCCCCTAATCATTTCGTGGGAGAGGTAAGAGCCGACTGAAACAAACTACGCATTAAAACAGCTATACAAAGAGAAGAAGACCAGCAGAAAGTCCAGCGCGACGAAGTAAATTGAAACATTGACTGATCGGATAGTGTAATGGTTTAAGTGGACACCACACTGCTCTCTACTGCGTTGAGTGTTGTGGTTTAAACCCCACATAGGACAACACTTTGTGTGATCCATAAATTGTTGTTCTGAGTCTGGGTGTTCATTCTGTTCGTTTCTTATATATTTGTAAAGTACCCGATGACACATAATATATACCCGATGCGGGTGTTGTCTTTAAAAAAAGAAATCTTAAAGAGAGGCCTATGTCCAGCTAGTCGACTACTATAAACTGTCGTTGATAATGATTATGAGAAATGTCCTTAAGTTTTAAACCTTAACGGTTAAGTTATAACTGTTAATTAATTAAATGGTTCACAAATTCTGGATGTGGTTTTTTTTTCTTGATCCACCAAATTGACTCTGCTCTGCTTGATGGAAAACATGAATAGAATCCAAGAGTGGTGGTCGTTTGGCGTGCGTAGTATGGCGACCCACACTATGGCAGCCTAGTGAGATGCTTTTTTACGCAAATTTATTTAATTCTTCTTGTGTTATTGCTTACAGAGATATCATCTCTATCTCTTGTTCTTTTTTTTATAGTTGATTACTTAGATATCACAAATTGTCTAAATTATTCTTATAAATAACAAAAAGTGTGATGTGCAGAAACTAGCAAAAATTACGACTATATAAGAGACTTGTTGCAATACAAACCGGATTATCTAGTATGTTGTTTAGTTTAACATAAAACAAATAAAATACTTTTATTAGTGTTTTGTGTAAAACACGTTTATATACTGACGTGGGAATTTTTTGACTTTAATGTGTTTCATGTGCTACTGACGGCTTTGTATGTAACCTACATTGAATGGTAAAATGCCAAAACATTCTCCCTTATTTAAGAAACTTAATTTTTAGGCAATGGTAGCCATTTTCCTACTCGTACCTATTCCTATTGAACCTCGACAATGGGAGGAAAGGGCCAGTTGCCGCCCTAAGTGGAGGTGCCTCGTAAAATCCAAAGTACATCACTTTGAGGAGCGGAGGAAATCCGACCTGGATGTTAAACGTGATGCTCTTAAGGCTAAACTACCAACAGCTTAATCCTACTAGTATTTATTCGCGAAACGTCGGGAAATAGAAGGTATCGTAACCTTCGATACCGTAAAACCGTGAATAAATCCGCTGTACAACAAAACTATGTCTATCTGTAAAAGTCACGAAAGTCTAAAAATAGTTAAGGAAATGGTTCTTATATTCATAGAATTATTAAGTCGTTTTACTCATGTTTATATCGTATAAAGCTTTGATGAATAGACTACTTTTCCTAACCTTAGCCAATCGCATGATTCTAGACCTCAAACCCTACTATTATCATTTAAAAAATACTTAATAAACTTATTTGTTATGTCTTGGCGTTATTTTCATGGTTAAGTGGTAGTTTAACTGCCTCTGTAGCGCAGCGGTAGTAAATGCGACTGCTGTGCTTGAAGTCTCGGGTTCGATGCCCGGGTCGGACCAAATGTTTGTATGATCTGCAAATATTTGTTTCGAAGCTTCGGTGTTTGAAAAAAGTATATAAGTATTCTATCAGTCAGTCTAGTTACCATAGCACAAGCTCTGCTTAGTTTGAAACTAGATGACGTTGTGTGTCAAATGTCCGAAATATTTATTAGTTATAATGATAACTCGATTTGTTATACCTATTTGGGAGTAGAAAACCTCAGTAATGACAACAGACTTTCTTTCTTTCTTTTGACAGGCCTGTTGGTTAGTGACCCTGACTTCTAAACTGGAGGCCGCGTGTTCGATTCCAAAAAAGAAAAATATTTGTGTGGTGAGCATTATATATATTTGTTGTGTCTAGGTGTAATTTATCTATAATATGTATGTCTAGAAATATTTAAGTATGTTTAACAGCAGTCTGATTACCATAACACAGGCTCTGTCTAATTTGAAATCAGACAGCCGTGTGTGAGATGTGTAAGTTTATTAATTTATTTCTCATATGTATTTGAAAACATTATTAATCCAATTAAGAAAAATAAATAGCACCATTACGAAAATAACAAAACTATTTCTTAATATCACTATTAATTATCGTCAGGTTTGTTTTATAGCTGACCGTAAAGCCGCGGACACGAAGTCAGCGGGAGCGAGCCTACATTGACGCGCCGCTCGCCGCGCCCGCTGACTTCAAGACCGCGGTCCAAGTAACGCCAAGTCTTCTTGGGAATGACATAAAGAAAGAAAGTAAATAGAAGTAAAAAAAATGAACGTGATGAAACAGGAGTAACGCATACCTTAAGTCTCGGACAGTTGTCCAAGATTGAGACTACATACACAATAATAACACATGCGGTACTAACACCATTTGGTCTAAACATTACAAAAATAATGTGTGCAGTAATCTCACGCAATCAATTACAACTCATTAATCAGTAAGCTTGTCTAAACTAGTTCTAAAACACGATAAGTAAACCCGCAATCGTATGATTTTAGTACCGTTATCAAAGCAAATAATCATAAAAATTATCGACTTGTTAAACACCCCGAAATCGATGCAGCGATTGAACGCCTGGAGGCGCCAATACGCGATTCAGTATCGATGTATAGTTATAAAATGGCCGTCGCCGATGCTAAAAATAGCCAATGTACGGTTGCCTTTACTCTTTAATAAATTGGCTGTGTTTAGTTTAAACTCAGTTGAGCATTTCCTAATAGATACTTTAATTCGTATGTATGTACGTACGTGTGCTTAATTTAAATCAGCCTTTACCCGCCACCAAACTCTTTTGCAGGTTTTCATATACACATTCGCGGAAAAACGAGATCTTATATTTTTTCTTTTTTCTTGACAATTTATTGGTAAAATTTCATGAAAATATGTTGAAAACTTAACATGTGAAAGGGTAAGAAAAACCTACATTTCTATTCATAGCATAGTTATTCAGAAAAAGGGTGACTATTTCATTTATCAGACGCCACAATGCCTATTTTTACCTGACTACGGCGAAGCCAAACGGAAAGGTAATAATTTAAGCAGGCTATGTATGTTTGTACATTCCACAGTAGCGCTTAAACTATTGAATCTATTTAAATGAATGAGGTGTCATTAAACTCATAATAATAACTCGGATAAAATAGGCTATATAAATTTTATCGTAAGTGTTTACAGAGCCGAGTTTTTGAAAGTTTTCTTGGTTAATTTTTCAATTGTTAAAAATTCTTATGTTGCATTTTATCAGTGCGTACTTAACAAAAGCCCAGTACTCCACATATCCATCCTTTCCCTTGAATTACAAGTGTCCATAGGTGGCAGTATCCAACATCAGCCAAGCTAACTGCTCGATCAACCCCCAAAACCTTGTTACTTATCGTTATCCAATAGATCTAAAGTTACCTATTGAGTTTGTTGAGAAAAACACGACCTATTTATGTTAATTGCATATAATAACAAGTAGGGCTTTTTGTCAGCCAAGTGTAAACGTAGACCTTGTATATGATGGCGTAGAAACCTGTCACTTAAATGCAGTTGTGCAACACAGCTTTGTATGTTTATAAATGTTGTATTGACAATCACCAATGAATTGACAATTTGGTCGTAAAATAAACTTATTTGTGAGATTCTGATTATTTGAGGCTGAGATAATAAACGAGATGGTAAAGTAGCTCTTATATTCATATATACATACAAATACGTGCTTTAGTACACTACACGAAATCAAAACGATAGATACCTAAAGCACGGGGGGGAGGGGTGACGGCCCGAGGGGGTTTGCACACGTTAAAAAAAAAAGATCTCCGAAATATTACTATTATTTTAAAAGAAAAAGTCGAAAAATCATAACAGGTTCTGTAAATTCATTCAAAAAATAAATTACTACGAAACTTCAGCCAATTATCATATCATATAAAATTATTTGATGCAGACAAGTTCAAGGTTGTAAAAAACATACTAAATGTTAACTTTTATGTCTTATCAGAGAACATGTATTAATTAACTGGCGTCTATGCTTCAAAAAATAAAAAAGTTTCATAAAGGTCAACTGTATAATAATATGTCTAGCAGTAATCAAAGTTGAGCTTCAATTTGATTGCTTTAAAATTTTTATTATGTCTCTGTCTGTATGTAGCTAAACCCTGTCCTAAAATCATCCTTAGCGTTTATTTGTTAAGGACATAGTAAGGTACCTTGAAGCACTCCTCTATCCCTATCTCCTATATCTCACGATGCTTAGAAATTTTTACTATAATAACTTCCAAAACCGTTTAGCGATATTACACAGATTATGGATTACAACTTTGAATAAGTTGTCCAGCATAGCTGACAAGTCGTAATTGTCAATTAAACTTGGCATTTTTTTTTATTTTTTTTTATTTTTTTTTTTATACCACGACGGTGGCAAACAAGCATACGGCCCGCCTGATGGTAAGCGGCTACCGCAGCCTATGGACGCCTGCGACACCAGGGGCATCACGTGCGCGTTGCCGACCCTTCAAAAACCTATTAACCCCCTTCTTGAAGAACCCCATGCTGTAGTTCCCAGGGAAAACCGTGGCAGGGAGCTCATTACTATGGTCTACTTGAAATTCATAAATGCGAAAACCATTTGAAGTCAAGAAATAGGATCTTGATGTAAAAAGTTAAGTAAAAAAGTTGTTGGTTTTAAAAATATTAATTTAAATTAAGCAGATTATTTTACTAAGTATCTTTTTTCATTCATTTAAGTCAGTTAATTGACTAACTAATTAATTCATTTAGCAACTGTTTATTTCTAACATTTTATTTTAATGATCTTCGTACGTTATTAATGGTGCGTTTACTTTATTAAGATTCAAATAACATAAGAATTGTATGTTTTGTACTTATAATGAATCGTGAAACGTTTCCTATTTCATTCTTTTTCTTTAAGGAAACACAATCATCACTCTACTCATCATCATCGTTATCAGACTTTTACTGACCGCTGCTGAACATAGTTCTCTCCTAATGACTTCACTGTGCTCCATCATCAGCTTAACTTATTCAGTTGTAGCACAGATCATCACTCAACATGGTCAGTCTGTGTACTTCTGCTCTTTTCCACTTTAAAATTATTCTTCCTCAGTGAACTTCAACTCTACGGAGAACTGCACGGTTCACTGATTTTTGCGGGTTCAAACCCCACATCTTGTGCGATTCACAAATTGTTGTTCTGAGTCCTGAGTCTGAGTGTTTTTTGTGTCCGTTTCTTGCATGCTTGTAAAGTCCCCTGCGATACGGTATTGGTACCTAGTGAGGGAGATGTCTATTTTAAAAAATATAAAGAAAAAACAAATAAATGCGAATTAATTAACTACAGTATGTGATTCATTATTTTGCTCAGTTGTTACTAAATGTTTAGTCATTCAAATCGTAATAAGCAGATGCTTTGTTAATACAAAGAATTCATAGGGCTCACGATCCTCAATACTTACAATTATATCATCCAATCATAAAAAAAACGTGCCTAATTGAAACAATTCTCAGTACCTTTAATATTAAAACCTCAATGACGTCACTTTTGAGGCAGGATGATCCAAGTTATCTTGACCTCAAAACGAAGATCGTGACTAAAAATAGCTAGTCACTAAAACAATTAACATATCTTAAAATACGGATGTAGGAACAAGAATAAAGAAAAAACTTGAAGAGGATTAACCAAAAATCCCTTAGCTTATAATGAATAGGGTCGACATCTGAAGTAAAATTTAAAATTAACCAATTATACGAAACTCATGAAACGAAACAATGAAGCCTTAAAAATACATCAAAAATTAAAGATATGAGTATATTCACATAATAACACGCCAAAAACATACAGCCATCTAAAAGGCATACTAAGTAATGGCCACTGAAAAGAAAAAGGTACTTAAACACAATGATTGTTTTAAAAAAGGTTTTCTTAAACAATTTAATTGACACAAAATTGCCCGTGTCTATAAGCCCAAACAATAGCAGTTTCTTCTTCATTCTGACTGGTTTCTATCTCCCTCTTCCTTTCTTCATCAATCATCATCTAAATGAAATACAAACTATAGTAGGGTGTTCTTTTTGAAGATTCAAGTCTCATTTACCCTAATTTATTTTGCTTCATTTCAAAGTTGATCTAAGTCTTCAGTTTTGCAGGATTGCTGTGTGTAGATTAGTTTAGGCGATTCTCTGAAATATGAATTTTGAATTCTAAACTATTACCTAAATCAAAACTTGGTAAGTAAACATTAGAGCTCCATTTGTTTTTCTTAGACATTAGAATTATAATCGGTGATGTAGCTCGTTACGTGTTTTTTTTATTTACTTTTTTTTTGTGAAACCTGCCAAAGTGACTCTACTCTGCCTGATGGAAAGCGTGAATAGAATCCAAGAGTTGTGGTCACTATACTCATTGCAAATGCAGACAATGCAGTATAGTGACACACGCTATGGCGACCTAGTGAGATGCTTTTTCATACACCGCTTGGGGACGCAAAAGGCATGACAGTCATCGTGACAGTGTAAGGCTTACACAGTTACCACGATAACGGTCACCCCTGCATCAATGGGCCTCCGGTTTCACACTCACCAACAAAACACGTCAACACGGATGCTGCCGCTTTAGGTTGGTCTTCTGTGGGAGGGTAGTACTGCCCCGATCGAGCCCGCTTGTGCTGAAATCAGCGTGGCTCTACTACCTACCTACCTCTATTTATTTTTCTTAGACATTAGAATTGTAATCGGCGATGTAGCTCGTAACGTGTTATGGTAAAAAAATCGTAAAAAGTTTTTTCAACTTCTCATAATATCAAATTTTAGTGAAATAGACTTGCTGTAATACAAAGGAAGTAAGAATAGTCTAGTAACACATCAATATCCTCAATAAGGGCTACATTTACTTGCTTATATTGTGTTATATTTAAGTAAATATGAATAAATTTAACTGCTAATAAGGAAATATGATTAAATCGGTCAAGGCAAAATCATGCATATTCATACACTAATGATATTACAACATTACGGCAGTTAATGAACGGTACCAAATTCGCGGGTCATTCTGATTTTCTGCGCAAAAATGTTACCGTTGCTTTTTTCATTGTGGTTTTGGAGATTCAAAACTTCCAAAACTCATTACATGTTTTTTCATTTCAAAGATTGATTTCATGTCAATTCACGCTTAACAAAAAATATTTATGGAATTCTCAATTAAGAAATAATTAAATTTCACCACATTTTACCACATCACTATATTTTTGCCTATGTTACAAGAAAACACGTCATGAGATCATCACGTCATCAACATAACAATTCGAGAAATTATAATAAGAGGCCTATTAAAGTGCTTCTGTGTAGTATACTCATTGCTTCGTTATATAAGTAGCAAAAAGGTTTGCCCCTTAACCTTGGGTAAATGGAAACTTCATATTCCGAAAACTAGACTTCCAAGAGCAATATCTAGTAATTCCAATCATGATCTATTAGTAATACTCTTATTGACAAGTAGCATTAGATATGATATTTAGATCAGAAGTACCCTAGATGCTAGTTATTTAATAGAGAGACGTATTTTTTTACGGAAGCCTACCTAAGTGACTCTACTCTGCCTGATGGAAAGCATGAATAGAATCCAAGAGTGGTGGTCAATACAGTATGGTTTCCAACGCTATGGCGATCTAGTGATGATAGTCCTAGATATGCTTCTTCACGCCCCGCTTAAAGGACCCTGGAATGTAGTGGAAGGGAAACACATACGCTGGTAGTGAGCTACAAGTTTTAACTGATTTCCACAGGTAGGAAATGCCGAACCGTTTAGATCGGGAGCATATGTCTAGCACTAATATTATTTTTAAATTCGGCAGCGGAATTAGAATTGAATTCCTGTGATCCCTTAAATTTGCCATAACACCATGTCAAAATACAGCAGATTACATACACACAAATAAAAATATTGCTATCGTAACCGTTACATGTAATATGACACATAATTTGAGTGTTTAAATTCGGGTATTTTTTGCAAAATTATGAAATCAATCATAAATTTTAATTTAAAAAAAAATGTTTTTACCTTTCTAGAAAAACCGCTGGACTCATTTTATTAGTCATTCCAATCAGAAAATTAACGAGAAGATTCAAGATAAATTGATTTTTTAGGTTGTGATTCACGACACTTATGCGTAGGCTATTGAGCCGTCCGAGTGGTTTTGAGCCTACTCTCAGATAGACAAGAAGTATTACAGATAAGAGATTGAATGGTGTTATATGTGATTTAATACACATTGGTAGTTAAACCTTTACTTTGTAACTTTTGATCACGTTTGGTGGACGTACAATGTTAATTTCAGGATTCCTTTACTTCTATAACAGTCAAATAAATCTTCCTCTAGCACTAATCGACGCTTATCTATGGCAATCTTTAGCCTTAAAAATCATCAGGCAATTTTAGAATAGGCTTTTTTCCGATCAGAAGAGATGTGATTAATGTCCAGGGTTGGTGGATGAAGAATCTCTAGTCCAGGACTCTTTTAATTCTTTGACAGTCAAATAACTCTTACTCTACCTCTGATTGGCGGTTATCTATTATAGCCATAAAAATATTAAGGACAGGCAATTTTAAAATACGCTTTTTTTCTTCTGATCAGAACAGATTTGGAGTTCAAGGTGATAATCAATAGTATACTAGACGAGATATAATCTAAGCATCTAGATATATCCGAAAAAAAATTGTTTTTCTCATATTAATTATTCCTCTACCTTGTACGTTACAGTACAAAGCAGTTCAATTCCCAAAATATTTATCTTAATAACATCAAGATCCATTTCAATGCCACATTGTGACATAGTACAAAAATTCTCCAAATTAAATGTATACTTTATTTGATGTTGCCAACACTCAGTTTAATGAGGTGCGTCAATTATAACAGTTAGAGGCCATTGTTCAGTTAATTTGGAACCTCTATATTCACACAATACATTTAGTACGGTAAACATCCACCTAAATTGAGTATAGAACCGCAGAGACATGAAACGGTAGGTCATCTTCGAACAACGGTAGCAAAACCAGCTTGGATGTACGATTGTTATACAGGTACACACTTGACATCTAACAGTGTACAATCGCACGCACTGTTTACCGTGAAAGAACTTTAAAATTGCCATCTGTTTTCACGGTTCGTAAAGATTTTTTTAAGTAATTCATTCACATTATAAAAAAATACAAATGACGCGCTTACCGCATTCAGCGTGAATGTTTTTGGTATAAGTGCTAAGTTGAAAATACAGAAAAAAATATTGATGTACTCCTGGGTAGCATTAGAGCCACGGCGGTCAGTCTCAATAGAGGTCAGTCAACTACGCAGGAGATGTTATAGTGAACTAGTGTGTACGCAAACACAGGTGCACTCTCTGTTCTCTCAATCTTACAATCCATAAGGCGACTTTCCGACACGATCAGGGAGAAATCAGGCGCACGATCGACGGTTTTTCGTGCTCTCTAGATATTTTCCTAGGTGATAGCGGACCGCGACGTGGTTCAATGCCGTTACACCTATTGTACATTTGTTATGGCTTTGTACCATTTGTGATTTAAATGACTGACTGTACGTCAAAAATATTCCGTACAAATCATTAATTAACTTTGATTTGAATTTAATTTATCTGATTCCGTAATAAAAAGTTATATGTACAGTTATGATCAGGTCATTGTCAGTTCAATTACGATAATTTTATCATAATTATTAGCTTTCTACTTATTGCTGATTGGTGTAGAGGTCATCCATTTTGATTAAATTCGATTTATTTTGCAATCAGTTACTTTTGGAGGTTGTATAAAATTAATAGGAATCACCATGAATGTGACATAAGTCGTTAAGCAACTAACACCCTTGAAAATTATCCTAGATTTGTGGGTCAGAAACTTTTCAGATTTGGAATAAATGTGTGAGAAAATAATTTAAAATAAGTCCGGTCAAAATAAAAGATTATTGGGAGATGATTAGATCCTGTGACTAAGATACTGTGAGAAACGAAACACATAACATTCTATAGATTTGTTTATAATAATAATAATAATTCATTAGAGTAACTAAGTAAGCATATTACTAGGCCGCCAGAGTATGGGTCACCATACTGCATTGTCTGTATACTTAATAAGTATGGTGACCACAACTCTTGGATTCTATTCATGTTTTTCCTCAGGCAGAGTAGAGTCACTTCGACAGGCTCTTAAAATAGAAAAAAAAAGTCTCAAAAACGTCAGTATTATTTTTTTATCGATCATTAAAGACTGTGTAAATGACTTGAATAATCCTAAAAGACATCTTAAGACATATGATAGAAAAACTGAGCTAATTAGTTACTAGAATCAGAAATAAATAATCAAGTATTCGATGAAATGTATAAACCACATTTCATAAGATAAGCCTTTTCTTTGATAATGTTATCCTTATTGCTCACAATCTATTTTGCAATGTATTAACATTTTTATGACGTCCAAAGCGGAGCACAACATATGTGAATTTAGAACTATTCAAAACATTACGTGCACCACATATTTGATAACTTTTGAACATGTAGTATCTTTAGATTTTAATAAAGCTTTCGATAGCGAAAACCTTAATGTAGGTATTGAGATCAGATTGAATCACGCTTACGAACTCAATTTAATTTGGGGTCGGCGCAATCTATGACATTACTAAAATATTTTACATGGTTTCGTCTGCGGCATTCTAATTTCTTAGAAATGTGCACGTTTCTAGACGAAATAAAGAAAATAAATTAGGATAATGAAAACGGAAATTAGAACTACAGTAAGGCCAGGATTATATGCTTGGAAATTAATCCCTCTGTTCAAGTGGCCGACGAAGAATACAGGCAATAACTCAAAAGTAGAGTTTAAGTTCGATGTTATCAGATTTCTAGAATTTATTCTAATTTAGGCGCCATGCAACACATCACATGATTTTAGTCGGTTCAATTTCAACACGCTGCCAGAATATATCCCGGTGGCGTGATGGCCTAAGGACGCTCAACACGCACAATTAAAAATTATTACGAAAGTACAACCTTGAACTAGTCCCATTTTCCTGTTACAAATTATGGCAATCGTTACCCATTTATTATTATCTCTGCCTTACAACTCTTCGATAAGACAAGCATATTATCACAAGTTTTGTTTTCACCTCAATTCTTCAAGGTTGAAAATGTTTACGCGCAGATATTGCATGATATTTAGTTTAGCACGCATTTGGTGTACAATATTCAGGTCAATACGTTTTATTATTTAATACTCGGCGAAATTTGTTAAAACGTAGAAAAGACTTCCTTACGCTAACGTGGTGGGTTACGAGTGAAGGAGAAAGCTTGCACCAGTATTGTAGTCTAAGCATTGGCGTGTTACATCACTGGTCTCAGTACAGTCCCTTGTGGCACACTAGACAAGTTCGTGAATGTTTTAGAATGTAATTACTACAGAATTTCACGGAGATGTTCATGTTTATGTATTCTCAGCGTGAAATAGAGGACCTAGGTACATCTAATTATTGTACCATAAGTGCCAATTATTGTCGCTTTTTTTCATCATGTGGGTATTCTAAAAGCCGATTAAGTGAGTAAACTACACACGACAATAGCACTGTAAAGGTAAGGAAAGTTTGACACAAACTCTAGACCATTTTATCTGACCAGGGTGGTATCATAGGCTAAAATTCTTTTTCAATGTAGATCCCCATGTCCAACAGTGGACTATTAAAGACTTGATGAATAAAAAATATTGATAGCAAACAGCAGTTTTTTCTCAAGATCTATTTTTACGATACCTATCTATCGGTGGTCTCGGTTGTCACACGCAGGCCGCTCTGGTTACAAAACTGCTTTTGCACAATCATCGAACCTGTGACCCTTGCTACAGAAAGTTGACGTACAATTGCACAAGAAGTTCGGAATGTAAAATATAACTCATTTGAACGAACAGGTTATGTTTGAAAGGTTGACCCCAGTGACATATATGTATCAAGGCGAACCGTAGAGACAAAACTAGTTTTGTCACCGTGTGTACCCGCTGTCACTGAACAAAGGTTTGTAATATACTCACGCCTGATTATCTCTGAAGAGGCAGACAGAAATGTATAAACTGTTAAATCGTTTTTAGAATAGCTCGGCGTAAGAAAAAAAACCTAATTTAGTATTATAATAAGCAATTCAAAGAGCTTTGCAAATGTAATCACGTTAATTTTCATAATTAAAATTATGAAAATAAGTTTTTATTTATCTAAATAAACAATTTGAATAATTCTTTTTTTGTTTGTTTCTACAATATAGTAAATTAGCAACCGCGTCACCTTATGGTGACTAGACTAACCCATAGACAAATGCAACTCAAGAGACACAAGATAAGTCATAAAATACACTTACTTACAATAAAAAATAAATATATAATACACTGCTACTATTTGGAACACAATGCTAACATTTACTTAAAAGTATTTGATATAAGCTTTCCGGTAGTAGAGCCACGCTGATTTCAGCATGAACGGGCTGGCTCGTCCGGAGTAGTAGTACCCTCCCACAGAAAACCAACCTAAAGCGACAGCAACAGTGCTGTCGCGTTTCGTTGCCGAGTGCGAGACCGGAGGCCCATTGATGCAAGGGTGACAGTTGTTGTGGTAAGTGTGTGCAATACAATGCTACGATGATTGTCACGTCTTTTACGTCCCCAAGTGAGGCGTGAAAAATCGTAATAGGCCGCCATAGTGTGGGTCACCATACTGCATTGTCAGCATTCGCAATGAGTATGGCGACCACAACTCTTGGATTCTATTCATGCTTTCCATCAGGCAGAGTAGTCACTTTGTTAGGCTATTAAAATAAAAAGAAGCTACCATATACACAAATAAAATGGGTAGCTAACGCATAACAACAATATCTGTTGAAATAAAGTTAAAAAAACATTACGAAATAGATATGTAAAGATCCATCCGTTCATTTTGGAGTTAGGATGCAACATACAGCTAGACAATAAACATTTAAAATTTACCATTAAAATTATACGGCATGAGTTAAAGAGTGGTAATGACTTAGTTAGCTCATCAAAGCGTTTTTGTAAATCTGTCAATATTTAACTCAGAACTAGCCGGACCTAGACCGGTATATTGTTCAATTATGATATACGTTTTTATCTTTTCTATGATTGATTCATTAAGTTAGTTTTTAGAAAACGATTTGTTACGACCAAAAAGGTTTTACTAACTCTTTTGTATTTATGTATTTGTCTAACGAGCTTCTACATTTTTTAGTTAACTCAGACGTAATTTTTAGTTATTTTGTGAGTGAGTGAGTGAGCATCTTACTCTCCCTCCCGCTTCGCTGATTATCGTGGAGACTTAGCATGTGGATAGTTGTATAAAAAGCTAGGCGATTAATTGATAGAGAAGCATATTTGCAACTGTTTAGAACCTTGGGGAGGCCTATATCCAGCAGCGGACGTCTTTTGGCTGAGATGATGATGATGATTATGATGATAAATAGTTCTGATTAAAAGTTATAAGATTGTTTTTTATTTGTTTGTGTTTTTTTTCTATCTACAACGAAAGTCAATTACTATAATTGATTGTAATATGTGACGTAAGTATTAATATATGTATTATAATCTTGCACAAGCGTTGGGAGTGGGGGTGCGCTGGCACCCACCACTTAAAAAAAAATATATTTTTAAGATATTTATAAAAAATAGTCGATTTCAACGGTATAGTACAAATCTATATTTTATATAGGCTAACAGCATGTGTCAACGTTAAGCAGCATTGAGCATTAGAGTGCATTAGTCCTGGATAAGAATCAAACCCACGACATCTGCTCACACAGAAACTAAATGTGTTAATGTTGTTCTAAAACCTACAATGAAAACTGCGACTAGTTTATTATTAAAAATTTTCGCCATTAGAAAAAGTCTTACAGTCTTATTCTAGGGTTTTCTCTGTTAATTATTTTTTCAACCGACTACAAAAGAAGAATGTGTTTCTCAATTCGATCTATCTTTTTTGTGTTCGTTACATTACGTTCGATCTATGAATTCGACTGATTTATAAAACCCTTCTTCAATTGGAAGGGAACACCATCCATTTGGCTCCAATAACATAAATTCACTAAGAATGCAGTTTACTAGCTGACCCGTGCAAACTCTGTTCACGTCCACGCTCTAATGGAATAATTTTTTCTCGTTTTCGCAACATTTTTCATCGGCACTTTGCCCTTATTAACTAAAAGTACCAGTACCTAGGTATCTCGGTCCTGAGATTAGCGCGCATGCTTAGAGTCGTCACGATATTGGCGCCATGAAGTCGCAACGCATATCTTTTTGTAAAGTTAGTCATAAATAATAGTAAAGAAAGTTAAGGTCAGACAATATATGAGTTCAAAGAACAAAAGGTCTTGTATTATATATGAAAATTGTGTGAACAAAAGTAAATATATGCAGAGTTCCAAAACATGTAGTCATAAATTTATCATATATCTACACTAATCTACAGCATTAATATTAACGCAAATTTGTTATTTTTTACGCAGATGCTGTTTTTTGAATGTCATTAATTGAACTTGAAAATTTTTCAATAATATTAATGACTGCTGTAAAAATTATTGAAATTTGCATTAAAATTATAATATGGTGTTTAGAAATGTGTATATAGATCAAGAGAAGTATTTCTCGGCGACATTTAATTAATGTTTCATGATAAATCAACAATTTATTGGGTACTATCAAAATTACACATATTATATAAGTTCCATCTACATACATACACAGACAGTACCTACACGCACAATCTATGAATTTCTTTACTCAAAGATCTTAACAAACAACATTACACTACTTGCAACACTCAAGAAAAAAAAATTGCAACTTGCAAAACCATAGACTTGGATTGCATCGATAATTTTTTACTTTCAAATTACAATACGTCTTAAGTACATTTATTTTCGATATGGCAACAGATAAAATGTTTATTGCAGGTAGGTAATACAGGTTATACCTGCACCTCGCATAAATTACAGTTATGCTACAAAAAAGTTTAATAAACACTCTTCGCGCACAGAAAACGTTGCAAATGTAATAACAAAAAACAAATTATAAAAAAAATAAAGAAATAGGAACTCACCGAAGTCTTATTCCTTTGATTCAGGTTAAAACAGACACCACAAACTTTGAACACATAAGAACCATTTAGATTCTTGTCAATGCAACGTAAACTTTCTACTTGAACTCAAATATCAAAGCCACTGTTACACTCGGCAATCATTCAAAAAACAACATTAAAACATTAAATAATATTAAAATCTCACTTTATTATATACAAAAACCCGATATTTATATTCAAATTTCGAACGTAAAAGTTTTTTTTCAATGGCACCGCGAAAGGCGTGCGTCCAGCGCGGAGTCGAGCTAGCATCTGGCGAATCGTCTGACCTTCGTTTAATCACTCGAAGCGAAGCGAAGTTGGCTGTAGACCGGTTGGCTTTAGGCAAAAGTTGTACTTTTTTCCTTCACTCATGCTTCGGTTTATTCCTTTTTGTTTTGTATCAAGTTCTTTGGGGATTTGTCAGTTTTTTAATTAAGAAATAGGAGACACCTGGTGAATCTGTTTAAAAATGGTATAATCTGTATTGTTGGATATATGTTATACTGTCTAATGGCAAAGTACAAGGATCTCCGTTTGTTACTAGGAGTAGGATCTATTTTTATCACAGCTGTCAAGTTTCGTTCATTCGAATGGGCAATTAGTGATGAATTTTAATGCAGATATTTTAGCTTTGAATATCGTTGCCAAGTATGAGTATCTGGTACACTTTGACTTTAATTGGAAAAATGATTTATGGGCTTGATGTTCTTACTGTCAAATGAAGTCCCTTTACTATGGAAAATTTTAATAGTTTTTCTAACTGACTTCAAAAAAGGGGAGGTTCTATGTTCTTTTTATTTATATCTTAGAACTTTCGTAACAAGGATAATTATGAAGAACGAGAGGTCAAAGATGATGAAGTGATAAAGGAATTATCTTTCTTTAATTGTTGTGACTTGTCAAATAAATTTTAATTTGCCCATTAAGTCTCAATTATAAGTGGTTTTCTCACATATCAAAGTGTTGTTCTAGTTTTATATTATAGTGGATCTCGTAGTAAGTTATCATGAATACCTAGTTGGAGATCACGAGCTCTATATTTGCCCAGAACCAACTATATTCTGATCAGCATGATCATTTCTTCTGTGTCTATATGTAATTTTTATCCATATTTTGTATGTTTTTATAAGTTGGTCTAGCGGATAGCGTATGTGACCAATCGGGTTCGATTTCCATTTCAGATCCATTGTTGTTGAGTTTCTCTTCCAAAACATTATTAATAACAGTCCAGATATTGCAGTTTTGTAGTATTTCACGCCCGTGCCTCAGAGAGTACGTTAACCCGTCGGTTCTGGTTATCATGAACATTTATGTCAATCGTTGTCCGTGTGGTGACGGATTGTCCGTGTGATGACGGATGTCCATGTGGTGACGGATTAAGAATACATAGTGTTACCACCCCTATTTATCCCATGGGTGTCGTAAAAGGCGACTAAGGGAACAAAGTATAGAAGACAACATCATTACAAAGAGAAGGAAAATTTGGAACAAACCCTATTCCAACCCGTCTAGCCAGCGTGGTATAGTAGGCCAAAATCTCCTTGCTAAGGAGAGGCCTATGCCCAGCAGTATATTGTAAAAGGCTGTTGATGATGATGATAATTATGTCAATCGTTATTGGTAAGTCAGTGTCCTCAAATGTACTAACAATTAGTGCAACCTACGAATTCGGTTCGTCCTCAGGATTACGGAGGTCCGATGGCAATCGCTCCGCAGAAAACTGATATTCAGGTCAAAACCGGTTCAAGTAGTAACCAATCCCAAATAATCTTGAGAATAATAAGGCCTTGGAGGATATGTGTGTTTTATAAGTATGTTTATCAACAGTCTGGTTACTGTAGTACCAGTTGTGCCAAGTTTGGGATTAAACTGCAATGTGTGAGATGTGAAGTTCTCATTACCTACAGAATATTGTATGTAAATGGAAAGTTTGTGTACTCTTCAAAAATTCCTAAATTTAACATGATGCACGCCACGCTTCAAAGGAGGTTTTTATGTTTTAACGCATAGGTTCTGAAGAGTTTATCCTTGTGTAAATATGTCATCATCATTTGAGACCGGAGGCCCATTGATGCAGGGGTGACAGTTGTCGTGATAAATGTGTGCAATACAATGTTACGATGAGTGTCATGTCTTTTACGTCCCCAAGTGAGGCGTAAAAAATTGTAATAGGCCGCCATAGTGTGGGTCACCATACTGCATTGTCAGCATTCGCAATGAGTATGGTGACTACAACTTTTGGATTCTATTCATGCTTTCCATCAAGCAGAGTAGATTCACTTTGGCAGGATATTAAAATAAAAAAAAAAGTCTAACATGCCACTGGACATAGGCCTCTCCTTAGAAAGAAGGTTTAAGCCTACTATACCATGATGGCCAAACACGTTGCTGTAGGATTTATATCGAGTTTCCTTCTTTTTGCAGTGATGTTGTTCTGCATAGCTCACTCCCTCAGTCGCTTCTGGCGATACCCACGGGACGAATCGAGGTGGTGATACTATGCATGCTTAATCCGTCACTACATGAATAATTGATATCTTTTTTTCTAAATTAAAAACCTGCCAAAGTGACTCTATTCTGTCTAACGGAAAGCATGAATAGAATTCAATAGTTTTGATCACCATATTCATCGCAAATGCAGACAGTGCAGTATGGTGACCCACACTATGGCGGCCTAGTAAGATGCTTACTTAGTTACACCAATGAATTATTATTATTATTGTAAACAAATCTATGGAATAGTATGTATTTCGTTTCTCACAGTATTTTAGTCACAAGATCTAATCATCTCCCAATAATCTTTTATATTGACTAGACCTATTTTGACTTATTTTCTCTCATATTTATTCGGCCTAATGAGATGCTTTTTCACGTCCCACTTGGGGATGTGAAAAGGCATGTATGTCATCGAGGCAGTGTAAGACTCACCTCCTGGCCCCCGGTCTCGCACTCACCAATGAAACACGACAACATGGATACTGTCGCTTTAGGTTGGTCTTCTGTGAGAGGGTAGTACCGCCTCGGTCGAGCCGGTTCGTTAGTTCGTTCGTTTAACAGTGTAGAATACACTTTATACAAGGATATAAGATACCACGATAAAAACTAAATTTTTATTAACTAGCAAGTTCTTTGTGCTAAGCCATTATCTAGAGTCACGAAGAATACATAAGAAGTACATACAAGAAGTTATATAAAATTATAAACGCTACCAACATTATACATACAAAACCTATATATCTGTCTGTCTGTCAGTGTGTCTAGTATCTACCCGTACACGCGTGAACTTTGCTAAGTTTATATCAACGATTCAGAGGGCGATCGAGCTGATGGATCTGCTGATGGCAAGCGATAAGTCGCATCGTATCGTTACGAAGATTGTCTTCGAGATATAGTAACCTCACACATCTCACGGTAGTCTAATACCAAACGGAGCCTGTACTATGGTAATCAGACTGCTGATATAATGCTTATAAAACTCTAAATTCATATACCTTTTTTTTTTTTTTTTTTTTTAACGTGTGGAAACCCCCTCGGGCCGTCACCCCACCGGGGTTTACGGCGGGGTGGTGTGTCGGAATCGGACCGACTAAAACCACACGGTGTGCCACTCTGCGCCTGAGATAGGAGGGATCCGGGAACCGCTGCTGTTACGACATCCAGATCCCTCCCAGCGCCTGCCCGCTAAAGCGGGCACCATCTACGGATCAACTCTCTATTTAGGCAACGTACGGCACACGCGCACATCACCTCCTCGCGGCTGGCCACTATAGCGGATGGAGGGGAAAACCCGTCCCGTCCACCCGCGGCCACACTCAAGGCGGCATGAGGCGCTGGTATGCGCGCCTCCGCCGCCCGGCTCGCCGGCGGCGAATTGGGTCCGAGTGGATATCGTCCTCCCGGGCCTTCTCCGCCGCCTCCTTCCGCGAAATTACATCTTCGCAGAAGGTTGCGACCGCGGTAAAACAACTGTCGCTACCGGCCATGGAGCGTATGACGGCCGGCAGCGAGAGATCACCTCCAATAACTGCAGTGAGGACCCCACGCTGCGCCGCCCAAGCGGAACAAACCGCTAGCGTGTGCTGAGCCGAGTCCTCACTACAGTCGCAGTGGTGACAGGCGGGACTCAATTCCCTCCTGACGACCGAGTGCAGATACTTCCCGAAGCAACCGTGCCCGGAAAGGACCTGCGTCAGTCGGAAGGAAAGGGTCCCGTGCTGCCGCCCTGTCCACTCGGCGATGACCGGCTGGAGAGCCTCCACGGCGGCAAAGCCAGCACGTGGAGCCTCCAGCCGGGACGACCAACGAGCCATCGTGGCTCGACGAGCGGCCTCTCGCCACTCGCGTATCTCTACCGGCGGGGGCCGTATGCCACTACCCGCTCGGAAGTCAGCCGTTCGCCGGTAAACTTCGGCGAGCACTTCCGCCTCCAAATCCCACGGGGGAGTTCCGGCCAAGGCGCACGCCGCCTCCGTCGATACGGTGCGGTAACCACGTATGGCTCTGACCGCCAATATCCTCTGAGGGCGCCAGAGGCGAGCCCTATTCTGAGCGGTCAGAGCCGCCGCCCACACCGGTGCACCATACAGTGCCATTGACCGGACAACCCCCGTGTATAGCCGTCTCGTCGCGATGCTGGCTCCACCCAAATTGGGCAAAAGTCGCCCAAGGGCAGAAGCAGCGCCGACCAGCTTTAGAGTAAGCTGTCGGAAGTGCTCGTCGAAGAGCCACCTGCCGTCTAGGATCAGGCCCAGATACTTCATCTGGGCCTTAATCGGTACGAGGACCGAATTGACAACGATAGAGGCGCCGGGGGGTGGACCACGACGGGGCCCATGAAACAAAAGGGCCTCCGTCTTATCTAGGGCCACCCGTAAACCTAGCGCCTCAATGCGCCCGACCACCATAGAGACTCCCACGGTGGCCAGGCGCGCCGCCTCTTGAAAGTTCGCCCCCCGGGCCGTGACCAATGTGTCATCGGCGTAACAAATTACGCCCAGCCCGGGAGGAAGACGACCTCTAAGGGCCCAGTCGTATCCCATATTCCACAGGAGTGGTCCGAGGACAGACCCCTGTGGAACACCGCACGACATGGGCCGCCGCCTCAGAATACCATCTCGGTCCTCGTACATGACGGTACGCTCCTCCAAATAGTCTGCCACAAGCCGCCTCAGGTACTCTGGCACCCCGTGGTAGTGGAGTGCTTCCCTGATGCAGCTAAATGGCAGACTATTAAATGCGTTGGCGATATCCAACGACACCGCCAGCAGCACGCCACCACAGCTCACCGCCTCTTCGGTCACGGCCCTCAGGCGCAACACAGCATCGACTGTCGAACGCCCGGCTCGAAACCCGTATTGGGCGTCCGACAGATCGGGGCCCACCTCGCAGAGGTGCCGGACGATGCGGGCAGAGATTATCCTCTCAAACAATTTACCCGCCTCGTCCAGCAATACGATGGGCCTATAAGCCGCGACCGAATCGGCCGGCCGTCCCGGCTTCCGTAGTAGGACCAGCTTCCCGCTCTTCCAGCCCTCAGGAAAGCGCCCGGACGCCAAGCTGGCGTTTAGGACTTCCCCGAGGCGATCCGACATGTGGTCGAGGGTTCGCGCCAACACTCGGGCAGGTATCCCATCTGGCCCAGGGGCGGTGTTCTTAGAGCGAATCCGTAGAACGACCGCCCCTATCTCCGATTCCCTGACGGGCGGAACATTATCCTCGTTCCGTCCCCCGTCGTCTTCGACCATGAAGGCCATCGACGGGGGTGTGTGCTCCGCCCGCTGCGGGAAAAGACCCTCGACCACTTCCCGCAGGAAGCTGGGCTGGAGGGTCTCTGTAAGGGGGGGGCCCGACGCGCGGAGCTTTTGTCGCGCCGCACGATAAGGGCGACCCCAGGGGTCACGATCGAGACCCTCCAGCATCTCCTTCCTCTTCACTTCTTTGGCGCGGCTAATGGCCAGCTTCAGAGTTTTCCGCGCCTCTCGGTACTCCTCATGAAGCTGGTCCTCCCCGCCGTCTACGCGGTGTCGCCGCCGACTACGGGTGTAGGACCTCCGGGCACGAGTACAGGCCGCGCGGAGGTCCGCCAACTCCTGGGACCACCAGTAAACCTCCTTCCGTGGAGGCCGACAACCTCGGATACGGGGCATGGCCGCATCGCAAATCTGCGTAATCGCATCGCGGAAACGACCAGCCCCCATGTCGACCTCTTCGGTCGGAGCCTGCGGAGACAGCCAGGAGTGAATAATGGCTGCCTCCTCTAGTAGGTCCCTATTCAGTTTGGCTACAGCCCACCGCGGAAAGCGAGAAGAACGCCGCGCCGCGTGACCCCTACTGGGGTCCTGGGTCCGGGAGAGCTCAAATCGGATGTAGAGGTGATCCGAGAGCGTCTCAACCTCTTCCAGGACGCGCCAGTTCCTTACCCGTGCGGCGAGGGCAGGGGTAGCGAACGAAAGGTCCACTATCGACCCTCCCTGCTGTCGCACGCACGTGTTGGTGGAGCCTCTGTTTAATAAACAGAGGCCCACCGAGGCCGCCCACTCCTCTACGGCGTCGCCCCTTGCGTCCGTTCTGGGGGAACCCCACGCAATGGATTTTGCATTGAAGTCCCCCAGCACTAGGACGTGCCCAGACGTTAACCGCCGCATCGAGGTTTCCAAGTTGTTAAGGAAAACCTCGAAGTCGCTCAAACTCCGGTTGGGGGAGAAGTAGACACCATATATGGTGATCCCCCCCCACTCAGCAGCAACATATCCAGTGCCCTTGTCTCTAAGCGACAAGGGCGGGGAATGAGCCGCCGTGGAGCCGACGACTGCCACGGAACCGTCCCGGTCACCCAACCAGTTTGAACGGGGAGGAACGTAATAGGGCTCCGCGGCTACGGCAACACCGATCGACCACTGTGCCATGGTTTGCAGGAAGAGGTCCTGCGCCGCAGCACAGTGGTTCAGGTTCGTCTGGACTAGGAGACTGGAGACTTGGTCCATTACTGGACTGTCTCTACAGCCTCCTCCATGGGCAACGATGTCGACGCACGAACGACGTCAGAGGCAGCCTGGGTCGATTGACTAGCCCCTGACGTCTGCCGAGAATTGCGGGAAGGCTTGCAGCCTCCCTGCCCGATCTGGTGATTGGCGGGTTTATTACCCGCTGCACACGCCGGGCAGTGAGGGGTGGCAGAGCACTCTGCCGCCTTGTGCCCCGGTCGACCGCAGCGGAAACATAGTCCACTGCAGTCGAAACAACTAACACACTTGGCGCGCGTGTGTCCCGACGCCAGACATTTATAACACCTCATCGGTCTCGGCGCCAGGACCGTGATCCTAGCGTTCACGAAACCGATGAGCAACTTTCCGGCGTCGCCCAGGACTTTGCCCGACACTACTGGACATTTGGCCCACACCGCGCCAAGCCCACCTGGACCGGGGCGGATGGTGCCGACCCGGATGCTGTCCGCGCTGCATCCCGTTTTCTCCTCAATTGCAGCGCGGACATCCTCGGACGTCACAGAGTCGTCCAGGCCCGAAATGCGCAGTTCTACGCACTTCGTAGGCCTGGCGATCTTTACACCATCCGTGGCCTCGAATATACCCCGCAGTTTCTCGGCAAACGTGTCCGCCGTCTTTGCGCCTTCAGCCCCAGGGAACTCGAGGACTCGAGCTCCCGTCTGGGCGAGGCGCATTCTGACTCCTACTGTCCCAAAGTTATTTGTGGCGAGGCTGTCCCGGGCCCTCTTGAAAACAGCCGCATAGGACATTCCCCCATTTGCCGCCTCCGGTGATACTGTAATTACCACAGCCGCAGTTTTAGGCGGCTGTAGTTTCAGTGGCTTCGTTTTCTTGATCCGCGCTACCGGAGGCGGCTGCGTAGTCGAGGCTGCGTTCTTGGCAGCCCTCCTACTACGCTTTCGGGCTTTTTTATTGCCTCCGACTAACTGCCACTCACTATTCGAGGGAGCATTCGCAGAGGGGCTTGTTGCTAGAACACCAGGGTTTGGAGTGGGGAGGCAAGGATATACCTCCATTATCCTTGGCGCAGCTTTTTTCGCTGCAGGCCCAGCCTTCGGTGCAGCTGCTTTCGCTGCTGTACGGACTGCTCGTCCAGACTTGGGAGTGATCGCAGGTGCAGATACCGACACCGCCGCTGCATACGATCTGCGACCAGCCGTAATGGGAGGCGGAGCCGGCGCTGATACAGTCCGCGATCTGTCCGCTGCGAGCGGCGGCCGAACAACGGGGGCCGGAGGCAATCTCGCCTCAAGGCCCGCAAGACGCCCATCCAGCATACGTCCTACCGCCTCCAGAATTTGGCGAAGGTGGGCATCACTGGAATCGACAGAGGGCGTAAGCCGCCGCGGAGCCGGGCCAGGCGCAGATCCATCCGCCTGCGCCCGAAACTGGGCAAACTGGGCACTCAGTTCAGCTACCTGTCCTGTTAGGCGTTCATTGGCAGCCTGGAGGCGAGCTACATCTCCAATCAGGGTCTCAACTACTCCAGCTATAGTGGAGGAGGAGTCCTTCAGGGCTTTTACGAATTGGCCCTTAAGGTTCGTAGATTTCGTAGCCACCTTGTTTATGATGGCCACAGCTACGTTCGCCCTCTCCTGCATAGACACCGGCGTTTGTGAGGCAGAATCCCCCAAAGCCGGCCCCTGGATCTTTAGCAGGAGATCGGCGATCTCCTCCTCCACTAAATTTTCTCCCTCAACTCGAACCCGTCTATAGGCATCCGCCTTTGAAAAGATGGAGCCTGACGGCCTCGAGACCGGTGTGCGCGACCTCCCTCTGCGGCTACTAGCCACTTTGGGAGGCACCCACTCCTGAGACGCGTCGCTGTCTTCGTCCATGGAGCGTCCGCGTTTGCGACAATCGCGGAGCTCCATGTACATCTGCTCCAGTGTGTTCGTCGTCGTATTGGAGTTGTCATCTGACGGTACGACGGACCTGGAACGCAAGCGTTCTGATCTTCTTAGGCTCCCAGAAGTTAGATTTACTTCTGGGAGCCGTTCTGTGATAGGCATCTCAGTCGAAATTTCTTCACTCTCTTCTATGTTACTACCCTTCTTGTTTTCTTCCTTTGTATAATTTTTTGTAATTTTTAAGTATTCCATAACAAAACCCACGAGTGGGGGAGAACTAGAGGTCGACCCGGGCAGAGATCCCCCAATACCCGGGCAAGCGTAAATTTGTGCCCAACCGAGGGGTCCGCAGGTGCCTCGGCTGGGAGTGCGCTTGCGACTGAACAACCCATCAGCCATGCATCCCCTGGCCACGCACCAGAACACGGGATTCGGGGTAATTTTTTATAGAGGTTTTCTTCCTCGCAGTCCGGGCGGCTAAGCCAAGACTCTCGCCCCCGATTGGAGTCGCGAGACTCCAACTCGGGACTACGATATGTCGACGGTGGCAGGGAGACTATGTCTCCTGATGCCTGCACGGTGGCAGTGTAAGTGCACACCGAGCCCGTCCTACCTTTTCCACCGCTGAACGGAGGAACTCCGACCCTAGAAAGGGTCCCACCATCGTGATTTTTTACCGAGGTTTTCCTCCTCATTGCTCCGAAGAGCGAAGAACCAACAGAGGATCCGACTAACCCGCCCGCTCTGTTGTACCAAGTCTCGGCCGAATTGCCGAAGAAAATGGCTTCCTCTTCGTGCTAGAACATTAGCCGTTGGCAGTGATGAACACCATCGCCAACGTTACCAGGGTGCACCACGTGGAGGTTTTCTAGCCAAGCACCCCTAAATTCATATACCTAGTCTTGCCATAAATATTGTAATAAAGAAAAAAGAAAATTGTTAACTGCAAATAACATTTATTACTTTTACAGTGTGTCAGTTTAATACATAAATATAAAACAATTAAAAATATAAAAAGCTTATTCGAAGTGGTCTCCATTGGCTGCAATACAGTCCTTTAAACGATGAGGCCAGTTATCAATAGAAGCACGCACTCTTTCCATGGGAAAATTCTTCACTGCCAATCGTATAGATTGTTTTAGGGACTCCAAATTATCATGGCGTTTAGAGCAAGCTGTACTCTCTAAAACTGACCACAAATCATAATCCAGCGGATTAAGATCGGGACTAGACGACGGCCAGTCTTCAGCTCTGATGAAGTCCGAAACGTTCGATTCCAACCAAGACTGCGTGGACCGAGCTTTATGACCCGGCGCCGAGTCTTGCTGGAAGGACCATACTTGGTTATTGAACATGGTGATGTTAAGGGGCTTAACTACCTTCTCAAGAATGGTATCTTGATACACTTGTGCCGATGTTTTGATACCTTTTTCACAAAAATATGGCTCAGTCACTCCTTCATAGCTAACACCCCACCAAACCATCACTGAAGTCGGATAATGTCCACGTTGCACTCTGTCGACTAATTGGGAAGCTTCCTTAGAGCTTTGAGCATAAATACGGTCATTTTGTTTGTTAAAATGTTGCTCAATTGTAAAAATTTTCTCATCCGTAAACAAAATTTTTCTGTGACCTCCCTTTGCGTACCGCTTCAGTAGTTGTTTCGATTTTACCACCCTATTCTTCTTTAAATTATCAGTTAAGAAATGGCCAGTGCGTCTCTTATAGGCTGCAAGTCCTAAGTCATCTTTTAAAATACGTGACATGGTTCTAGGTGCTATCTTCATTTCCCGAGATAAAATCTTTTGCTTTCGGACAGGATTTCTTCGAATTCTTTCCCTTACTGCTTTGACCACCTTTTTCGTACGAACACTACGTGGACGGCCAGATCTTTTTCTGTCACAAACAGAGGAGGTCTCATTGTACCTATTAATAGCCCGGTACACAAACATTTTACTAATACCAAGTGTATGGAGAGTTTTAAAAATTGCATTTGGCTCCATACCTACTTTGTGTAATGCTATCACAGCGATTCGGTTCTCTTTATCACCCCACACCATTTTAATATCGCAAAATATTTTACAATGTATTGGCGCCAAAATGAGAAAACACAATGAACAATCGTATAAAAATGACAGATTCGAAATTCAAATGTAATATTTTTTTATAATTAAGTGTAACAGTATTTATGGCCAGACTAAGTATATTATAAGTAAATTACACCCGGCAGCAGAAAAAATTATCGTACTCATCACACAAGTATTATTCCTGGTTGAGGATCGAACCCACGATCTCTGGTCTCACAGCCAGGTCCACTAACTACTAGACCAATAGGTCCTTCAAGTATAATTATAAAGATCGTCTTCAAGAAAATATGTAGTAACCTGACACAACTCACACACGGCTGTCTGATCGCTTAATAGGCCGAGCCTATACTATGGTAACCAGACTGCTAATAAACATACTTAAATATCTCTAAATACATTTACATTGTAGATAAATTACACCCAGAGGTTAAACAAGTTATTGTGCTATTCACACAATAATTTGTTTTGGGCGGGAATCGAACACAAGATTGACAACTAGGGTTCTAATCGCTTGACGAAGATACCTAAGAAATATCAATACATATTATTTATAATACACCAAGTAACAACGCTATAAGTAATACATGTCTATGTGTATTTACAAGCTATCAATAAATAATATATCTAATCGAAATAATTATTTTTATTGAACAAAAAACACAACAGCAATTGTGCGTTATCATCAGAAATAATAAATAGAACTTGATGAAGAAAACGATTTAAATAGGAATAAAAACTTTTATAATTGGTCGTTATCATATACTGATATAACAAAGATGGAGACGCACCAAGATCAGGAATTATTGGTTTAAATTGATGAATTGTTTTAATGTTGGCAAAATTCATTTGTCAAGGAAGGTTATAAAGCGTTACGGAGAAACTGTAGAGAGAGTTTGAGAGATATAGATGAAGTTAAGCAGTTAGTATTTGATCATTACTATCATCAACAATCTTTGTATGCTACTGGACGTTGTTCTCTTCGCCCTAGTCAGATAGCTTCGATACAGTTTGTGCCAAGTATCCTTCTCCTTGCAATGCTCTTGTCCAGCCTAATTTGTTGCCTTTGTCTGTTCTTGATTGTATTTGGTGAGACTTTGTATTTTTAATGTGTCAGGACACAAACACGTCTTCATTAAAGATGCGTATATGTATATTTCGTCAGAGATTAGAATCACTTGATTGATAAAGAGTATGTGAACCCTTGTGAAAGGGTAAGCCTTTTCGTCATATGTGAGGCTCACCTTTTTTCAGGACATAAACCCTTTTTCATCGGTCTCATGAGTCACGCTATCTGTGACACCTGTGTCGTTCATTTCGACGAGAAAATTGTATATGTGTATAGATATTAATAATTATATACACAAAGTGAAGATTTGGCGCTAATTTTTTATGTAATATGGAATAAGAAGAATTAACTCAAGAACCATAAGTACGATGCCGCCGTTTGGATAAAAACCTTCCCAAAAAGTAGAGGAGAGTGAAAATGGTTTGCAGTTATCTCACTCACTCAGTGAAAAGCAAAAAAAAACTGATTTCCCCTTGACTCCCGCTGTGGTGCAGCTGTTGTATATGTGACTGCTGTGCTTCAGGTTTCGGATCAAATTCCCGGATCGGACCAAATACTTGTGTGATTTGCAAATATTTATTTCGGTGTTTATAATATTTATATATTTACAAAAAAAAATGTACATTTACAAGTTGTATAGTACACACGTGTATAGCACACACAAGTTGTCCGTGTGGTAACAGATTAAGAAAACATAGTGTTACCACCCCTATTCATCCCGTGGGAGTCGTAAGAGGTGACTAAGGAACCAAGTATACAAGACAACATCATTACAAAGAGAAGGAAAACTTGAAACAAACCCTATACCAACCCGTCTGGCCAGCGTGGAATAGTAGGCCAAAACCTCCTTGCTAAGGAGAGGCCTATGTCCAGCACTATAAAAGGCTGTTGATAGTATACACATTACGTGCTCAGTTTGAGACTATATGCCGTGGTGTGTCAGATGTCCAAGATCTTATTCTAATTTAATAAACAGCTGTTTTTTCTCATTAATTTTGGGAAGATGACCCCACTGTATCACAACATGGCTCTTCTTTAAAAAAAGTTTTCGTTTTAAATTCTGCTTTAGTATGATGTGTTCGTTATGTTAAAGTACTATAAACTTTATTTGCACTAATGCTTAACATCCTCCTTCGAACCAGCAGAAAAACATTCCCTTAATATTAAGGCTTGATAAAAAAAGAAAAAGGCTTATCGCCTTCCGCGAACTTTAAATGAATCAGTTTTGGTTTTTTGAACAACAAATTTTATATTAAATTAGTATGAGTACACGAAAGGTACCTAAAGTTTTAAGATTTATTGGAACACATTCTTTGAACATGTTTCCATTGGCGACTTTTCTTGGGTACTCACATAATTAGATTTGATTAACATTTTTGTATGCCCTTATGTAAATTGTATATGAAATCGGTGCGAAGTCCAACGTTGAAAAGCATCTCATCATACTGCACTCGTAATAAGTATGATGACGAAAACTCTTGGATTCTATTAATGCTTTCCATCAAGTAGACTAAAGTTACTTTGGCAGGCTTTTAAAAAAAAAAAAAAAAAAATATTGGCTGATTTGTTTTATAGCCAGCCAACTACCTAGTGCAAAACTTCCTAGGCAATGTAATCGATTTTAGACTAAAATCAGTCTCTTTCCATTCAGTCCAGTGAGATTGTCAAAATAACAACTCCAACCCTAAATTTTGAGGGAAAAGACTCCATCAGTAGTAGTAGCCATCTACCACCAGGTCATCTATCTGCTCCTTCGCCTATCTATAATAAAAGACCACCACTCATGAGTTTTGTAACCAACATACTGATCAATAAGTTCTGTTCGGTATTGCTTTATTTTAAAAGAATTCATTGTTGTATTATGTTTTCAATTAAATTATTATACCCTGTATTATTAATGTTTGTTAATAGCAATACTTTTAAAGATGAGACTTTGCGGGTAAGGTTTCAAATTAAAACAGGTTTGTTTCGAAGATGGCATGCAACCTGTCTACCACCTTGCTTCCGGTTACTGTTTTTAGATGTCTCGAAAGAGTGTGACTGTGTTTTAAATAAATTAAAATACACTGTAAGTAATTAATAAATGAATTATTCAATTCATTAATAATTACCTAACTGCCAGAAGTTCTGATAGCCAGCGTTATTTCGTATATTTATCCTGTTATCCAAGGATAAATACACAAAATCACGACTATATCTTCTTCAAATCCTACAGTTTCAGTCTCGTGATCTCTCATTCTATCTGTTTTCTTCATCCCAATTGAATTTCTTCCTTTATTCTGTGCAAGAATGATTTCATATGTTTCCAAGGAAAATTACCATCAAACATGAAACCACGGCCAGACATGAGATCCATGCTTGCGACACATAAAGAGGTTTTCCGTTAAACCGACGCAGGCTACTGAATGAGGAGAGGAGAAAATAAATGGCCGATATACTGATGACACAACGCTAAACTAAGCGGTATGCTAAAAGAAACCTGTCGCTATACGGACAACCTAATTCTAAAATTATGGGTACGCAGGAAGGTTGTTTTAGCTACTGGCCACGCCTGACCGACTACCGCCGTCCGCGCAACCAATTTGCACCCTACTCTGCGGCTGACATTCCGTTCAAGATTGTCGGATAAGGCCACTACGAAAACGACATCAAAAAGATTTCTAAAAACCTGAGAATTATCACCATCATCGTCTTATTTCTTCTGCCAAATGTATTTGGAGTCACTGTAATAAAGTTTCGACTTCCATTCTTCTCTACCAATCGTTAGTTTACTGCTTATTCTCTTTCTTGAAAACATGGATCAGTCCATCCATTTTTTTTTGGAAATCACTCTTATGTCCGTTGACCCTCATTTATTAAAAATTTGCACCAGGATAACCTGTCACTCTTCATATATTCCTCAATACTTTGTTATTTTTCACAATTTATGTTAGTATACATTTTTAACAAGTGTTAATACACTATTATGTAACAATTGAGAGGTCTTTTTCTTTTCTTTTTTTTTTAACGTGTAGAAACCCCCTCGGGCCCTCACCCCACCGGGGTTTACGGCGGGGTGGTGTGTCGGAATCGGACCGACTAAAACCACACGGTGTGCCACTCTACGCCTGAGATAGGAGGGATCCGGGAGCCGCTGCTATTATGACATCCAGATCCCTCCTAGCGCTTGTCTGCTAGCGCGGGCACCATCTACGGATAAACTCTCCATTTAGGCGACGTACGGTACACGCGGACGTTGCCTCCTCGCGGCTGGCCACTATAGCGGATGGAGGGGAAAACCCATCCCGTCCACCCGGGTCACACCACACTCAAGGCGGCATGAGGCGCTGGTACGCGCGCCTCCGTCGCCCGGCTCGCCGGCGGCGAATCGGGTCCGAATGGAGGCCATCCTCCCAGGCCATCTCCACCGCCTGCTTTTGCGAAATTACCTCTTTGCAGAAGGTTGTGACCGCGGTAAAACAACTGTCGCTAGCGACCATGGAGCGTATGACGGTCGGTAGCGAGAGACCCCACGCTGCGCCGCCTAAGCGGAACAAACTGGCAGCGTGTGCCGAACCGAGTCCTCACTGCAGTCGCAGTGGTGACAGGCGGGACTCAATTCCCTTCTGGCGACCGAGTGCAGATAATTCCCGAAGCAACCGTGCCCGGAAAGGATCTGCGTCAGTCGGAAGGAAAGAGTCCCGTGCTGTCGCCCTGCCCACTCAGCTATGACCGGCTGGAGAGCCTCTCGCCACTCGCGTATCTCTTCGGGCGGGGGCCGTACGCCGGTACCCGCTCGGAAGTCAGCCGTTCGCCGATAAACTTCGGCGAGCACTTCCGCCTCCAAATCCCACGGGGGAGTTCCGGCCAAGGCGCATGCCGCCTCCGTCGGTACGGTGCGGTAACCGCGTATGGCTCTAACCGCCAATATCCTCTGAGGGCGCCAGAGGCGAGCCCTATTCTGGGCGGTCAGAGCCGCCGCCCACTCCAGTGCACCATACAGGGCCATTGACCGGACAACCCCCGTGTATAACCGTCTCGTCGCAACGATGGCTCCACCCAAATTGGGCAAGAGTCACCCAAGGGCAGAAGCAGTGCCGTTCAGCTTTGGAGAAAGCTGTCGGAAGTGCTCGTCGAAGATCCACCTGCCGTCAAGGATCAGGCCCAGATACTTCATCTGGGCCTGAACCAGTACGAGGACCGAATTGACTATTATGGAGGTGCCAGAAGGTGGACCACGACGGGGCCCATGAAACAAAAGGGCCTCCGTCTTGTCCAGGGCCACCCGCAAACCCAGCACCTCAATACGCCCGACCACCAGAGAGACACCCGTGGTGGCCTGGCGCGCCGCCTCTTGAACAATTGAGAAGTCTGTCGCAACATAGTTTATGGATCAACGTTAAACATACATCATAAAAAAAATGTCTATCATATTTAAATAGTTCAATATAAATTTAAATTTCACATGTTAATTTCTATTACAAGTCGTCCAAGATCTATGTTGTTTTGTTTCCAAAAACATTACTACACACTAACAACAACTGTTTACGAATAATGCGTGTTTGTATCTAAACAATTAGATCAGTGTTGGAATTTCACTTATAAACATTACAATGCGTAATAAACACGAATATCTAATATGATTTAATGACATGTGCTCACTAGAGCGGTAGAGAATGCGACTGCTGATCATGAGATCTGCTCCTGCGTAGGCGAGCACGTCAAGCCGTCGGTTCTGGCTGTGATGACAACCTATGGCAATAGTTATTGAGAAGTTAGGACCCCCAAATATACAGACAACTAGTTTAACCTTCCAATTCAGTCCTCAGGGTTGCGGAGGTCTGATGCCAGTAGTTCCGTGAAAAAAATGACATTCGAATAGAACTGGTTGATATTAGATAATTCCAAAATAAACTTGGGATTAATTGAGGAGTAGGTAGTAGAGCCACGCTAATTTCAGCACGAGTGAGCCGGTTCGACCGGGGCAGTACTACCTTCCCACAGAAGACCAACCTAAAGCGCCAGCATCCGTGTTGTCGTGTTTCGTTGGTGAGTATGAGACCGGAGGCCCATTGATACAGGGGTGACAGTTATCTGTGTAAGCCTTACACTGTCACGATGACTGTCATGTGAATTACATCCCCAAGCGGGGTTTTGAGTTGTGGTCACCATGCTGCATTTACAATGAGTATGGTGACCACAACTCTAGGATTCTATTCATGCTTTCCATCAGGCAGAGTAGTCACGTAGTCAAGTTTCAGATCACTTTGGTAGGTTTCTATAAAAAAAATGCTTAACCAAAAGGAACAATATCATAGGAGTAGTGTACTTATTTAAATAAATAGTAAATTAAGAGTGAGGTTATCCGAGAATTAAAAGATCGGCAACGTACTTGGGACTCTGGAGTTGCAGATGTTTGTGGATAGCGGTAATCACTTACGGTGATAAGTGTGCTGTTTTACCATCCTAGAGTACAAAAAATAACTGAATCTTACAGTAGTTGCATATGATGTGTAAGATCTAAAATTTTGCATTCCATTTGTGTTGACGTCCAGCAGTGGACTGCGATATAATGACGATGATGATGAAATTTAAACACCAATTTAGTAAAGATTGTTTGGGATTTTATTTCCAAATTAGCTAAAATAAGGGATGAAGAAGTTCAACATTTTGTGTAATATCAAATAAGAAATAATACCGCGGTAGTTTAAAAATCTATCAAGTCAGTGAACAGCCAGCCTTATTACCGACGTTAACAATCATTTCATCGTTATGATTATGCAAAACTTATATATTTCTAAACAGGAATTGATTTTTATATAAATATAAGACAAGAAATCGATAACAGTGACGCGAAAATAATGAAAATTATGAGATTTTCCGCATTCATTTGGCATAATTATCGAAAAATAATATATTTTAAATGGTACGTTATTGAATGATTATGTATTAGTAGCATTAGTATATGAAAACATTTAATATATACATAATTATAAAATAATTTAAAGCATAATGGACAACTTCTACTATTCTAATATGACTCTGGCTACTACTAATCATTAATTATGTTAATTCTGAGATAAAGTAGCGCCAGTAACCAACGGATTTTTGCAGTGGACGGCAATAGGTTGAAAATATAACGACAGAACTCGTTCGTATGCAAGCAATTAACAAATTTTCTTAACAAATCCAATATTAAACATTGTAACATCCATCTATGTCCACAAATCTATGGATGTTAAATAGTACTTCATTAAAAAAAATAGTATAAGAAAATTAAAGCAATCTCCTGCTAAATTATGTTTCTCTCTAATAGTTTACCTGTTAAACATATGTTCTAAATTATGAAATACAACAAAGTATTGAGGAAAATAGGAGGGGTGACAGGTTATCCTGGTGCAAAATTTATATAAATGAGGGTCGCCAGACATAAGAGTAGTTTTCCCAAAAAAAATGGATGGACTGTTCCATCTTTTCTTCAAGAATGGGAATTATTAGTGAACTAACAATTGGTAGAAGGAAGCTTTGGACTGTTCGAGTGAGGTCGTGGTCCGGAAGCTCATCCCGGCTCAATGGATGTATACTCGCTCTTCCACGCATTTGTATATATTTAAAGAGCACCAATACTATACAATTGTCGGTCGACAATGATGATCAGGTAAGTACATACACACGACAGGCGTCGTTTTACGCTAAGCTATTGGAATTACTTTTGATAATTAAACTACTTTTTTTCGTTAATTCAGAAAACACAGCGCCCATTAGTTTTTGCTAGCATCGTCTCATGTGTGGACCGTGTGATGAGTGTCACCACCTCTATTTCCTGTGGGTGTCGTAAGAGCCGACTACGAAAGCAAATTCTGCTGGACAACAGCACTGCAAAGAAGATCATTCTTTTTTTTTATGTGTAGAAACCCCCTCGGGCCGTCACCCACCGGGGTTTACGACAGGATGGTGTGTCGGAATCGGACCGACTAAAACCACACGGTATGCCACTCTGCGCCTGAGATAGGAAGGATCCGGGAACAACTGTTGTTACAAAATCCAGAAAGAAGATCATTCTGTACCAACCCATCTGGCCAACGTGGTGTCGTAGGTCAAAACTCCTTTCTAAGGAGAGACCTACGTCCAGCTGTGAGTAAATATTAAAGTAGTAAGTGTTAAATTTTATGTATAACCCCTAACTAAAAGTTAACAAAAAGCTGTGAGTAAATATTGAACCATTGATGCAGGGGTGACAATTATCGTGGTAATTGTGTAAGCCTTACACTGTCACGATGACTGTCATGCCTTTTACGTCCCTACGTTCGTTCTTTAGGACTGAAAAAGCATCTCATGAGGCCGCCATAGTGTGGGTCACCATACTACATTGTCTGCATTTGCAATGAGTATGGTGATCACAACTCTTGGATTCTATTCATGCTTTCCATCAGGCAGAGTAGTCACTTTGGTAGGTTCTTAATATAGAAAAAAAATAGATCCCAAATTACTATTTAAGGGACTTCATGGTAAATTTTATACAGAAAGGTTACCTTATCAATTTCAATCAGCTTGATTATAACTTGTAACACAATAATCTCCCGTTCCCATGACTAAACTAAGATTAAACAAAAACTAAAACAGTTAAATTATAATGAAGACTTTGATTAGGGATCCCACAAATCATGTTATCAAAAAATTCTAAAGCGTAGCAGTTATTTTTTTTTAACAAAATAAGAAAAGAAGTGTTTGGAGCTGTATTTAAACAGAAAAAAATTGGATTGAATATATGTTCTTGGCTTATGGATTAAGACAAGTTTACAGAGATTTCTGTATTTATAGAATAATGTTAACGATGTGATATTACATCTTTTAATTTGAATAAAAAAAAAAGAAATTTATTTCTTAGGTTGATTTCCTTTTGTATTTTTGTTATCTCAGTAATCCATTTTTGTGTAACCAATTTGGAAATTACATTTTTGTTTCAGAGAGTAGGTATACTTTCCCTTCGTTTTATTAAATAAAGAATACACTATAAACTTAGTTATTTGTAGTTATTAATATTGTGCTAAATGGGTCCCAAAGTTGTTTTAACGGGGCAAAAGTACGACAAAATTAAGGGTAGTAGAAAAACTTCTGAATAAAATCTACTCGTATAGAAATATTTTAATAACGATATTTGCACCTGATCTTGGTCGTGTCGGATAGCCGGCCCATCTGATTCTGAGAGTGAAGTAACAAAGAATGCACCTGTGTTTGCGCATACACTTGTGCAATACAATATCTCCTGTGTTGGTTGGTCTTTGATCAGACTCGTTGCCTTAGCCAAAATCGGCTAGAAGAACATTATGATTTAAAGTATCTATAAAAGTACGATTTATACATGTAAATATAACAATAATAATAACACAACAAACATTTAATCTTAAACTAAGCATAGTCTTATATACGATAATCAGGTTACTAAAACATACTTATATATTTCTAAACTCACACATACAATAGATAAATAACTGATCCAGACGTGAAATAGTAGTGGTAGTAGAGCCAGAGAACGGGCCGGCTCGACCGGGGAAGTACTACCCTCCCACAGAAGACCAACCTAAAGCGACAGCATCCGTGCTGTCTTGTTTCGTTGGTGAGTACGAGACCGGAGGCCCATTGATGCACGGGTGGCAGTTGTCGTGATAACTGTGTGAGCCACGTGGGTAGTAAAAAAGCATCTCACTAGGCTGCCATAGTGTGGGTCACAGCACTGCTTGTCTGCGTTTGCAATGAGTGTGGTGACCACAACTCTTGGATTCTATTCATACTTTCCATCGGGCAGAGTAGAGTCACTTTGGCAGGTTATTATATATAAAAAGAAAAAAAAACTATTGTGTTCGTCACGTAATTATTAACGTATGGAAACCTCCTCGGGCCGGAGTTTACGGTGGGGTGGTGTGTCAGGATCGGACCAACTAAAACAACATGGTGTGCCACTCTGCGCCTGAGATAGGAGGGATCCGGTAATAGCTGTTATTACGACATCCAGATCCCTCCTAGCGATTACCCGCTACTGCTAGTAGGTCATCTGCTGGTAAACTCTCAATTATGTGACTCCTATGTTAACCAAACCCACGACTTCAGAGTTATTAGTTAGAGCTGTTTAACGCTAGACCAACACTCCAATACTTAAGTTGAGTGGAAATTTAATTAAACATTGAAAATACTTCCTATTATGAGAAAATAATATTGCCCCTTACTAATAGGTCTGTCGGAGAAGTTAATGTTAAGTTTATTGTTGGTAAAATACGACACTATTATTATTAGTCTAACCAGTTAGGTATTACTAGCGAAAATATAAAACTAAGACTCGATTCCTATAATCGATTTCATAATTATTCACATAATAAAGAACCATGCAAGAGTTCAAAAACCCTATAGCCTCAAACCTTTCTTTAAAAGTGTAAATTTATTCAAATTTAAATAAAAAAACGACTCCTGCGCCTCCGTCCTTTACACGACACTTGGTGGGAGCGAGACCTATGATTAAACCATACACATGTGTGTAAGAGATGGTTGTATAGCTGTTAGTTCCTGCTAAAACCCGTTTAACAATAGCTAAGTCGTATGATGTGATGTGCAAGTGCAACGGTTTTGTAAAAAACTTTGTTTTTTTTTATAAAAAAGAAATAATGTGGTGTTGTTGCTATTTTAAGTGAAGTGACGGCTAGTAATGGGGTAAGCATAGCTCATTGTATGTTTGTATGTGCTTACACTAGCTGCACCACGCGATATTAACCATCGTTGTTGTCGTTCCTTGCTCTTCGATCTCAAACACTGCATTCTTTCATTATAAAAAGTTTTATATGTTGTTTCAGACTATAATTTATCTCTGTGCCAAATTACATCCAAATTCGTTAAGCCGCTTTTGCATCATCATCATCATCAACAGCCTTTTACAGTTCACCGCTGGACATAGGCCTCTCCTTAGTAAGGAGGTTTTGGCCCACGCTGGCCAGACGGGTTGGAATAAGGTTTGTTTCAAGTTTTCCTTCTCTTTGTAATGATGTTATCTTGCATATTTAGTTCCGTTAGTCGCCTTTTACGACACTCACGGGATGAATAGGGGTGGTAACACTATGTATTCTTAATCCATCACCACACGGACTAACAAATTAAGAAATGTTTGTCTCTTTCACGCTTCACAAACATTCACCTTAATGGTGTTAGTAAGAAGTCACAGATACTTTTTGTTCACCTGTCGTAACGATAGGAACGTACTGAGAAAACATGGTTTTTCTATTAACTGTAATTATACACTTATATTAAAATGTGTATTTCCAACTAGATTAGGACTCGAAAGGTGTCTTTCACCAAATGTTTCCTATTTAACTGCCTCGGTGGCACAGCGGTAGTGAAAGCGATTGCTGCGCTTGCGGTCTCGGGTTCGATTCCCCGGTTGGACAAAATGTTTGTATGATATGCAAATATTGATTTCGGAGTTTGGGTGTTTTCTATGTATAATATGTATGTATTTAAAAAACAGTATTTAAGAGTCAGTCAGTACAAGCTCTGCTTAGTTTGAAACTACATGGCGTTGTGTGTTAAATGTCTGAAATATTTATTTACTTATGTAAGTTTTCGTATAAGTTACAGATTGCCAACGACAGGTTTCTGGAAACGCGACGTCAATTACAAACAAAACAGTTATCATACCATGTATTATTTAGCATGTAATATATATACAGTACATAAATTGTTTTTATACTTTTAGATGCTATTTACGACTTTCAGTGTTTGATTTGCTGATTTCCACTGAAGGTCGTCAATAGTTGCTACTATTCAATATATGAATTGCAAAAAAATCTGTTTTATTATTTACCTATTTTTAATTGTTTTAAACAACTGATATAAAACGACACTTAGCTTCAAACTAAGCAGAACATATACTGTGAAAACTAGATTGACTGATAGAATACATATATATAGAAAAACCTAAACTTCGAAACAAATATCTGAAGATCATACAAACATTTGATCCTACTTGACAATCGAATCTGAGACCTCAAGAAAGCAGTCGCTTACGCTACCACTGCGCCACCGAAACATTCATTTTTACACTTTCTGCATTACATTATATTAAATTACGCAAAGTGAACTTAATATTCTGGTAATGAATTACTTATATTACAATGGAATCGATGAAACCCAGGACAAACTACAGAAATTGACTAGGCCGTCATAGCGTGGGTCGCCATACGGCATTGTCTTCATTCACAGTGAGCATGGCGACCATCGCTCTTGGATTCTATTTATGATTACCTTTAGGCAGAATAGTCACTTTGTCTGGCTTCTATAAAGTAAAAAAGAAAGAGAAATACTGTGTAAACTTGTTAAAATCCCTACACGGGAACCAAGTAACACAAAACATTCATCTACGTTACAAAGTACCACATATAAAAATTAAAAAATACATTTCTGTTAGCACACTGTCGCTATACAACAGCTGAGATGGATTCCGGATGAAAGAAACCAATAAAAACTTATTGACACTTCTTTATACTCAACAGTGTCGAAATTATTATATTGATTGTCTCGGTGGCGCAGTAGCGTATGTGACTGCTGTACTTGAGGTCTCGTGTTCGATTCCTAGGTCGATCAAATGTTTTTTCTTATTAAACCAAAACCTTCTTTGATAAATGATCCTACTACTGTACCTAAGTAAAGTGCTTTCTTTCGGTCGTAATTAGCTTATTGTTGTGTTCTAACTGCTTCGTTTGTCTACCGGGTACGTATGCGACTGCCGATCAAGAGGGTTCGATACCCGGGTCGGGTCGAAAAGTACTATTGAGTTTTTTCGGTTAAAGAAATATTTAATAACAGACCGGAGTTTGGAAGTTGAGGTCTTAACCCTCGTGCCTTAGAGAGTATGTGAAGCTGTCGATCCTCTGCTTGATCTCTACCTGGCCATGGGGAATAACCGTTCCATAGCGAGAGTGAGGGCATAGAGAGTACAGTGCTGGCGTACACACTGTGGCACTGTAATATATCCTGCGTAATTGGCTGGCCGCCGTGGCTGAAAACAATAAATTTTCAGATTATAAGTTAAAATTCTATTACAAGATGGTGTAACAATGTCTTTTTTATAAACGTATTCTGTAATGTGTACAGTCGACTGTACATCGTCTCGGTCATTACCCTTAACAAGACGAGCTCACAAAGGTTTCCCCTTTAAAATATCTATATTCCTCTGTTCACGATATAACACAATACGGGCGTGAAGATAATTTAGTACACTCGATTGTATGCCCGCATATAGTGCATAAAAAGGTGCCCATTAGTGGCTGTGTACGCACACTTACACATTCAATGGCAATGTTTAAGTGTACTTATATGTAAATGCAGGACAAACGGGAAGATGGATTAGCAGTAGGTGAGTGACCTGCAAGCAAGCACCTGGAAGCCAAATACACAGATAGGGTTTGGATTCCCCCTTCCGTGTAACTATAATGATTCAATATAAAATAATTCAAAAGTTTACAATACCTTTTAATAAATTTTCTGACGTTTCGAACGGGTTACACCGCTCGTGGTCGTGGTCATAGTAGAATTGTGTAAGGTTAGTGACGCCTTCATGATACGCGAGGTGTGACTACCCGCATTTGGTCAAGTTTTTTGTACTGTCAGTACTTCTACACACTATATAACAAAAACTATGTGTTTGTGTCTAATCACGAAAATCTAAAAACTCAACAAGCAATATCCTCTGAAAGCACCAGAGATAAACCCTATTCTGGGCGGTCACAGCCGCCGCCCACACCGGTGCACCATACAGTGCCATTGACCGGATAACCTCCGTCTACAGCTGTCTCGTCGCGACTATGGCTCCACTCAAATTGGACAAAAGTCGCCCATAGGCAGAAGAAGTGCCTTTGGAGTAAAACTTGAAACAAACGCTATGACAACCCATCTAGCCAGCGTAGTATAGTAGGCCAACATCTCCTTTCTAAAGAGAGGCCTATGTCCAGCAGTGGACTGTTAATCCTTTATGTTTAAAATTCATATCTTAGTTTATATAATATATTTATTTAATAAGATTTTATTTAAAAAATGAAGTAGATGAATGACTTTTCATGAAAAAGATAAACTAATACTGTATATTTAAGGTAAGGGTTGATTTTGTATTTACATAGTTTTTTCTTGTATGGGCATCGAACTCACTACCTCTGACTTAGCAGGACCGCTAACAGTTAGACTACCGGACCCGTCAGGTGTGGCAAGTCTTAAAATTATGCTGTTTTTATCTTTACGGTAAATATACTAAATATGCTAACATAATATTGGCTTAATTAATGGGTCCCCATAAAATACTGATAAATTAACGTTATCAACTATTTAGAATAGTCAATAAACAAATGAAGATCACCTTTTATTTTAATTAGAATTTAAATTTAACATCACTTCTTCCGGCTTTGGTCTATTATACAATTAATAAATAATTAAAAAATATAAGCCAGTTCATTACTATGAATATTAATTAATTTTTATATTTTTATTTATTTCCTGCTAAGTGACTAATTAAATGAATACACCCTGTTTCTCTTTTGATAATAACTAGTAATCTTAGATAAGCAATACAGAGCTTTTTATTCCTTTAAAATAAGGATAAATTTTCCGCAACAAACTTTTGTAATATAGCTGCGCATATGACACATACAAGCTTAATAAAAATTTACAGGTACAGCCCCCTTAGCCAAGACACAAGTGTTCTTGTCTTTTAATAGCTTGCCAAAGTGACTCAACTCTGCCTGATTGAAAACATGAATAAAATCCAAAAGTTGTGGTCATCATCCTCATTGCAAATTCAAACACTGTAGTATGGTGGCCCACACTATAGCCGCCTAGAGAGCTGCTTTTTCTCGATCCACTTGGAGACGTAACAAGCATGACAGTCATCATGGCAGTATAAGCCACACACACTATAAATGTCATCTCTGTATCAATACGTTTCGCGTCGAATCTCTTTTTACATCGCTAACGCGTCTATTCTCTTGCATTATAGGCTAGTATTTTGTTTAGAACACGTGACGTAACGAATCGTTGACTTTTCTAATAACGATTACGTTTGTATACTGTTACCTTTACCAGAAGAGCTTGTGAAAATTTCACTTGCGAACTTAGACGACTCGACGTTGATTTCCTAACATACGCGATCGGTTACATCGATTATTATGACAAATACTTAATACTATAGGTTGTTTCTTTCTTTACTTGTTTTTCTTTTTAAAACACAACTACCAATATATTCTGTGTTACAGGGGATTTTGCAAATATTTCCGAAACGGATACAAAGAACACCCAGACTAGGAGCAGGAGTTTGTGAATCATACAAAACTTTGTCTCATATGGGGATGGAATCTGTCACTCTCAGCACACTACTATATCATAGGTGGAGTCGTTCTGGCTCTGCATCGCTCTAAGGTCGACTGGAACAGGTGTGGAGGGACGTGTGGCATATGTCCCTCCGACCGATCCTCCGACCAGGCGAGGTGATCGTGCCTGGCGGGCCACGGCCCTATGGTTGATGTTGGGATGTTGTACAGATGCTAATTGCCACGCGAATCTCTATATCGCGATACAGGATTAGTAGTTAGCATTGTAGTTCATTACATTCATACGTTTCGTTCATACTTCGTAGTTCGATGTATCTTCGCTAGATGGCGCCGTTGTACATTTACTTTGTGTTATAATGTAGAAGCCGCCACACAGGGATACGACATTAAACTCATCTTTGCAGATATTCTGCATAAAGATTTAATAAATAAATGAAAGCCAGACACTGAAAAGTAGTAACCCTAAAACGAATCAGTGGAACCACACCTTTTCTTTCATTTAGTGTTAAAATAAATCTATCTAAAAACTAAAGGTTAGCTTTCGAAATAAAAGGAAAATAACATTTGCAACTTCTTTACATTGTGGCGAAACCTTCGTTAGGTTGGTGGTGTACACAGAACTAGTAAATATTTAAGGAAGTTACAATACATACATACATACATAAAATTACGCCTACTTCCCCAGAAGGGTAGGCAAAGGTATAGTAAATGCTTAGTTTTAGACAGTTTTTCGTCCTCACGCATGTATTCACATTACATTTTATAAATATGAATGCCATTTACGATAGAATTTAATCCTTTCTATATCTTTTTTTCACACACTTACTAGTAGAGACGTGTTTTTAAACAGTTCCTAATAATCTTCAACGAATAAAAATCCGGCAATACAGGGAATAAAGAGAATCGAAGCATATGTTTTTTCTTATTATCATTTTATTTCAACCTAAAACCAAAACTTACTCACACCCTTTGACCTCAAGAGTCTCTGTCACATACCTATTTCCGTATTTAAAATCTGGATTTTTTCAATCACCAAGAATTCCAGCGGCCGGTGCGTCACAGACTTTACGAGCAGGCGAGTATGCAAACTCAGTTCTTAGAAACGTAAAAGTAAAAGGATTATATGAATGTATCGCAGAGTGTCGGGCCCATAGACCGGATAAATGTATTTATTTCACAATATTCTTTGTATATTACGTCTTTTCTTTCAATTATTTGTTTGACATTGTGTCTCGTCCGTGTGGTGTTGGTTTAAGAACACAGAGTGCCACCAGGACTATTCACGCCATGGGTGTCGTAAGAGACGACTGTGACGATATCCACATACAGCGTCATCTATCGAAAACACACCGAACTACGGAGTAACTAATTCTGTATCGCGTTAAAGAAATTCTCGCAGCGAATAGAATTATATATATCCTACCATTAACCGTTGGGTCACGGACCGCCATATATGATCACTACAGGTCCCGAAGATCCGCGCTTTGTTTTAGAGGGACATAACACCCGTTCCTTTACACGGCTAAGGGAACATTCTACAAAAGACAACATCACTGCAGAAAGAAGGCAAACTTGAAACAAAACCGTATGACCAGCTTGACATAGTCAGCTAAAACCTGCTTCCGAAGAAGATGCTTATGTCTAGTAATATACTAATAAAAGCTGTTAATAGTGGTAATGAACAATTAATAGAGATACTTTAAACAAGATCCAAATTCAAGAGATACTATATTAATACGCTAGGTAAGCAGAGATGTCAGCGGGGGTACCGCTGTAGCGTCCCCCAGGAGAGGGTCTGACTAGGTATGGCGATCCTGGAGGGGACCTGAATTAACATGGCCCGGGTCTCCTTCAGAGTAGGACGCCTGAGACCGGCCACCGGGGATGTTTTTAGTGGAAACACCATATGCTCTTGGCTCCTGCGTCCCTGAGGAACCAGAGAACCGAAGGGATTTTCCACCCCGTTAACAAAAAAAAAAGTAAGCAGAGATGTACTAAATTACCACACTTTGCCGTCTATACAAGTGAGGTGTAAAAAGTATCGTAATAGGCCACCGTAGTGTGGGTCACCATACTGCATTGTCAGCATTCGCAATAAGTATGGTGACTACAACTTTTGGCTTCTATTCATGCTTTCTATCAATCAGGGTAAAGTCACTTTGGCAGGCTATTAAAATAAAAAGAAAATACCCTTGCCGTAAATTATACCCTGACAAGCTCACATATCATTACCGTCATCATTAGCTTTTAGGAGCCTGATGGTGGAAATCTTAGATCTCTCCTTAGAAAGGAGGTTTTGACCTAATATACCACGCTGACTAGAAGGACTAGGATGGGATTTGTTTTAAGGTCTTCTTTGCTTTTTTCTCACGATTAGAATATTTATATTATATACATATATGTATATGTATATTCGTTCTAGATGAACTTACTGTTATACTATGCTGATGACGCCTGTCACCAAGGTTTAACGCATATATCTTAATCCCATTTGTTTTATCAATTTATTACATAAATGCCTACTAATTATATTCGATGTCGCAAATCATTAAATTATTGAAATTTTAAACAACAGCAAAACTTCGTCAATAAGAAGGAAATAATATGTTAAAAAAATTGTTACAGGTGTTTGTCTTCCACCTCATTTTTTGAAATTTCGCTTTTGTGTGGACGAAGACGTGTCCTTTAGCGATTCCAACTGAAATGGAGCTATCAAGGTATCTATTACAGCATTTTGACGTGTTACATTTTTCCTTTCACGTTCCTGAAATATGTTGGGAGTCATTTCATGAAAAAAATTGAAGTGTATAACGAAGAGTCAAGGTAGACCACGCTCTTTGATTGACACATGCGAATAACCATGAGGTGAAATGTCAGATGTAACTCATTACAACTAACTCGCTTTTTGATCATATCAACAAAGAAAGGGAGTAACTTTTCCTTACCCCATACACCCGTAGGAAATAAGTAAATTATCAATTAACAAAATTAATTTAGGACTTTTGAGTTTTGAGCTAAAAAATTAAGAATTTTTCGTATTTTATTTGACCATGATTTAGGATTTACCTTTCTTTAAGACGATTATTCAAATAACTTTATTTGTATTTACTAAGACTATAACAATAGATAAATAGCATCGTATTTAAATGAATAATAGCTTCCACCGTTTCCATATCAATTCTGATTTGCGCAGTCACGACGCATTCTTTAACATTTTCCACTATTACTGATTATTTCTCATTCTCAATATTATACACTAATAATATCTTTGTGTAAAGACAAACACATATCTTATATTCATTGAGAGTGTCATCAACCCTATTCTTCCCATGGGTGTTGTAAGAGGCGACTATGGGAACAAAATATGCAAGACAACATCACTGCAAAGAGACCATACCAATGAGTTTGACCAGCGCGGGTAGGCCAAAACCTCCTTGCTAAGGAGAGGCTTATATCCAGCAGTGAAATGTTAAAAGTTGTTGATGACAATGATGATGATGGACAATAGACCAAAGATTGGAATGATAGAGCCAATTAGAACAGTTTGGATTGAAGAACAGAACAATAGGAGTGTTTGTAACACTGAAAATCACAAAATTTTTTCTTCATAGGGTTAGAATTTTCTAGAACCACTTACAACGTAAAAAGTATTATTGCCCAGAATTTTATGCTTGTAATGAAACAATGGGTGTAACTTATTTATAATATGTATGTATTTAGACATATTTGTATGTTTATCAACAGTCTAGATACCATAGCACAGATTCTGCCTAATTTGGAATCAGGCAGTGTGAGATGTGTGAGATTATTTATTTATTTATTTAATCAGGCCAAGTAATTTTATATGTATAGATTTTATTAACGATTTAATGATATTTAAATGAATCCAAATGATTCCTTTACTAAGTCTATGTTTCAAAGTTTGCGTTATCTAGCATTAGCTAATTAGTACCGAGGTCTGGTGTTTACCAAGGCGCCTTTTTAGTTTTACCTTTTGTTTGTGAAGAAAGTGAGCTTTAAAGAGAAGGCGTGGTGCTAATGTGACGTTTTTTTATTTCTTTATCGTAAGTATAAGGTAAGGTTACAAACTAAACGATTTCAAAAAAGAGGAGGTACCCAATGTGGTTGTACCGATGACGCAGTGGCTCAAGCGGTCACTTTGCTACTTTGTACTTTGTTATGATCTCGACCTCCTAATGGGACATAATTTTGTTCTAAATCTGAGTTTTTGTAATCTTTCCTGTATTTTTGTAAAAATATATAGCATTTAAACTATATTTATGTACATTATAACCACCTTATCGTGAAATTAAAATTTTATTTGAACCATGTTTTCACATATTTAAGCCAGCTTGAAAGGAATGATTCTTTAGGCCTCGTATTTAATATCGTGGTAAACTAGAATTCATGTTCATTTCCTCTTTCACGTCCAACGCTTTGTGTGATCCACAAATTGTTGTTCTGAGTCTGTAACTGAGTCTTGTCTGAGTGTGAAACGGACAGACCGTTTCTTGTATGTTTGTAAACTCGCCCGCGACACAGGTACATTTCTAATGCGGGTCTTTAAAAAAAAACGAAACTTGAGAGTGAATTATTCTTTCGATGTTCTTTAACGACTAAGTGGGGTTATTACCCCTCTCATTAAAAAGATATTAAAAGTATGGTAACACGATTGTGACTCTAGTTACAAGTAAGCTTGCTTGCTTATGCTTATGCTTGCATATGTACCATAGAGTAAATCTATATATATGTCACCACATATATATCTATAAATTTATACATGTTATAGTAGAATTGTAAGAGATCGATGTCTACACTAGAGATATTTAAGAAAAACTATTGAAGTCTTAAGTAACAGGAGTCAAAACAATAGTAATTAGTTTTTCTCTATTTGTCTGTGAGCTTGTGCGCGCTAATCTCAGAAGTGGCTTAACCGACATGGATGTGGTTTTCTCTTATGTATTGTGGTAAACTTGCCTTAACATTCAGTGTTTGTTTTCTTTCAATCGTTTGACAAATAAAGAAGTTAAATCAGTTTAAAAAATCACCGAGAGAACCAGCATATATGTGTACGGAGCCACAAGCAAAAGTTAGTAAAAGAATATAATAATATTAATAAATACGTCAACTTTGTATTGGTCCAATTAATTAAATTTTAATGACTATAATACGGATTCAGATCAAAATTTGAAATTACAATTTATGCTAAGCACTGTTATGCTATGCATTAAACTGTTGTAAACATATAGGAATGCAATAAATAATTAACTTAGAAAAATAAAGAAACAAAGAATTCTAAATATTCATATTGTAGCCAAGTGATTAAAACAATGAGAATTATGTTAAGACAATTAATTGTGTTTATGTAATGATTATCATAAGGATATGGTAAGAAATGATGAGGTTGCTTTGCATCATTCTTCAGATTATGAAATGATAAACACATGTGATCAATTGACAACGAGCTCAAATGTCACCAAGTACTACTTTTAGTAATAATTGACTGCACGGTTGGCCTAGTGGTTTAAGCGGTCCTCAGGGAGGTCCTGGACGCTAGCTTGGCGTCCGGACGCTTTCCTGAGTGCTGGAAAAGCGGGAAGCTGGTCCTATTAAGGAAGCCGGGACGGCCAGCCGAATCGGTAGCGGCCTATAGGCCTATCGTGTTGCTGGACGAGGCGGGTAAACTGTTTGAGAGGATACTCTCTGCCCGCATCGTTTTCGGGCGGGGCGTTCGACGGTCGATGCCGTGCTGCGCCTGAGGGCCATTACCGAAGAGGCGGTGAGCTGTGGCGGCGTGCTGTTGGCGGTGTCGTTAGACATCGCCAATGCATTTAATAGTCTGCCATTTAGCTGCATCAGGGAAGCCCTCCACTACCACGGGGTGCCAGAATACCTGAGGCGGCTTGTGGCAGACTATCTTGAGGAGCGTACCGTCATGTACGAGGACCGAGATGGTATTCTGAGGCGGTGGCCCATGTCGTGCGGTGTTCCACAGGGATCTGTCCTCGGACCTCTCCTGTGGAATATGAGATACGACTGGGCCCTTCGAGGTCGCCTTCCTCCCGGGCTGGGCGTAATTTGTTACGCAGATGACACATTGGTCACAGTCTGGGTAGCGAACCTTCAAGAGGCGGCGCGCCTGGCCACCACGGGAGTTTCTTTGGTGGTCGGGCGTATTGAGGCGCTGGGTTTACGGGTGGCCCTAAATAAGACGGAGGCCCTTTTGTTCCATGGGCCCCGTCGTGGTCCACCACCCGGCGCCTCTATCCTAGTCAATTCGGTCCTCGTACCGGTTCAGGCCCAGATGAAGTACCTGAGCCTAATCCTTGACGGGAGGTGGTTCTTCAACGAGCACTTCCGACAGCTTTCTCCAAAGCTGGTCGGCGCTGCCTCTGCTCTCGGGCGACTTTTGCCGAATTTGGGTGGAGCCAGCGTCGCGACGAGACGGTTATACACGGGGGTTGTCCGGTCAATGGCGCTGTATGGTGCGCCGGTGTGGGCGGCGGCTCTGACTGCCCAGAATAGGGCTCGCCTCTAGCGCCATCAGAGGATATTGGCGGTTAGAGCCATACGCGGTTACCGCACCGTATCGACGGAGGCGGCGTGCGCCTTGGTCGGAACTCCGCCGTGGGATTTGGAGGCGGAAGTGCTCGCCGAAGTTTATCGGCGGACGGCTGACTGCCGGGTGGATAGCGGCATACGGCCCCCGCCTGAAGAGATACGCGAGTGGCGTGAGGCCGCTCGTCGAGCCACGATGGCTCGTTGGTTGTTCCGGTTGGAGACTCCTCGTGCTGGCTTTGCCCTCGTGGAGGCTCTCTAGCCGGTCATCGCCGAGTGGGCAGGGCGGCAGCACGGGACCCTTTCCTTCCGACTGACGCAGGTCCTTTCCGGGCACGGTTGCTTCGGGAAGTATCTGCACTCGGTCGCCAGGAGGGAATTGAGTCCCGCCTGTCACCACTGCGACTGTAGTGAGGACTCGGCTCAGCACACGTTAGCGGTTTGTTCCGCCTGGGCGGCGCAGCGTGGGGTCCTTACTGCAGTTATTGGAGGAGATCTCTCGCTATCGGCCGTCATACGCTCCATGGCCGGTAGCGACAGTTGTTTTACCGCGGTCGCAACCTTCTGCGAAGACGTAACTTCGCGGCAGGAGGCGGCGGAGAAGGCCCGGGAGGACGATATCCACTCGGACCCAATTCGCCTCCGGCAAGCCGGGCGGCGGAGGCGCGCATACCAGCGCCTCATGCCGCCTTGAGTGTGGCCGCGGGTGGACGGGACGGGTTTTCCCCTCCATCCGCTACAATGGCCAGCCGCGAGGAGGCGACATCTGCGTGCGCCGTACGTCGCCTAAAATAGAGAGTTTATCCGCAGATGGTGCCCGAGGTAGCGGGCAGGCGCTAGAAGGGATCTGGATGTCGTAATAGCAGCGGTTCCCGGATCCTTCCTATCTCAGGCGCATAGTGGCACACCGTGTGGTTTTAGTCGGTCCGATTCCGACACACCACCTCGCCGTAAACCCCGGTGGGGTGACAGCCCGAGGGGGTTTCCACACGTTAAAAAAAAAAGAAAAAAAAAGTGGTTTAAGCGGTCGCCACGCACCTCTCTACTGCGGTGAGTGTTGTAGGTTCAAACCCCACATGGGACATAACTTTGTGTGATCCATAAATTGTTGTTCTAAGTCTGAGTGTCCTTTGTGTCCGTTTCTTGTATGTTTATAAAGTCTCCGCGACACAGGGTTGGATGGTTGACGCGAACGTTATTTTTAAAAAAAATATATATTGTTACACAGTAATGTTACCAAAAATACTAGAAAAATGTTTATTTATTGTGTCATAAGAGAGCCAGGCTGGATAATATCATGATCGTGACATGGAACCGGTTTTAATCCTGCAATAATTTTTACTAAGTATTACCAGAACTCAAACTTTCCCCCTGCTTGATCCTGGGGAAATGGACTATTAAGGTGGTGAGATGCTTGTACTTCTTCACTTCCAGGTGTCCTTACCATAAACTGACCCGTCTGTCTGTTTAGCCTCTTCTTCCTAGTCCTTATTATTCTCAAGATTATTTTAGGTCGGCTACTAGTTTAACCAATTCTACCTGGATATCGTTTTTCTGCAATTCTGAGTGCGAACTAAATTCGGCAGTCGAATTAATTGTCATTATATTAAGAACACCCCCGCACACGGATACCATAGAAGTATCATGAAGATATTACGTCTCGCGTATATCATGGTAGTGACTTTTGTTGTGTTAATGACGCTGGTAATGTCATCGACGATTACAGTTTTAATAACCAGTTGAAATATAATTTGTCAATCAGGTGATTCAACAAAACTGTAGTCTGACAGTGTATGTACATTGACCTGACTGCAAAATTAATGTGTTTGTGTTCGTAAACTAGAACCAGGTTGGTCTATTCCCATTACAGTTTAAAGCAGTTAAAACTTTTTAATTCAAATGGTGATCCGTGAAACCTTGTATATATTTAACAATCTAACATTTGACGATAATTAGAGAATGTCGTGTTTGAACACCATTAGTGGCGCAAACTTTTTGCTCTAAATATAGATGTTTTAGCAAGTTTAAAAGGAATTTATTTGCATAAATATCATGAAGACTGGTGTCATCATCATTGGTGTCAACTATATCAGTTGTGCAAGGTCGGAGTTATTGTGTAAGATAGGGCTTGTGTGTGACTCTGTGAGGTGACAGGTTACGGATACAGAGTGGCACCACCTCTATTGATCCCATGAGTGTATAAGGCGACTAAGGGATCCAATTACGCAGGATAATTCAACTGAAAAAGAGAAGGAAAACTTGATTCCAACCCATCTGGCCTGTGTTTTATAGCAGGGCTGAGCTTCCTCTCTACGGAGTGGCCTATATTGAGTAATGATCTGTTAAAGGCTGTTGACTAATAGGCCTAAACGTGCAGGCAAGTCTCCTAAAATAATAAAAACAGGTAACAATTATATAAAAAAGGGTTTAAAATTACGAAGCTCCTCTTTTTTTTATATAGAAACTTACCAAAGTGACTCTATTCTGCCTGATGAAGGGCATGAATAGAATCCAAGAGTGGTGGTCGCCGTACTCACTGCGAATGAATACAGTGTAGTATGGTGACCCACGCTATGGTGGCCTGGGGAGATGCTTTTCACGCCCCGCTTAAAGGACCCGGGATCGTAATGGGAGGGAAACAAATGCGCTTTGTTTGACAATCTACTTTCATTGCTACTCGTACATAAACTCTGAAGGTAGGTAGGAAGGTACATAGGCTCTTATTTCTTATAATAATATCAATTTAGTCCACTTAAATCAACTTCTAAATTTATGATTACCCATTTTAATTTTCTTTCATTCCGCACACTATTACGTACTCTGAACTAGTTGTGTAACCTAGAATATTCTAAAATACATTGGCTAGTATAACACAAGGTTTTTCTGAGCAACGAACGTAAAGTTAGATAATGTAAGAAATCCCATAAATACAAGGAATATTCTAACACATTCGTGTCAGTACCAAGTTTTGTTTGTTTTTGATACCAAGGGCGAACAATGATACAAACTTATGGAAGGTAAGGATAAACGAGTTTGATCTTTCTTCCAAGGTGTTAAAGTCTTATAAACTGTAGTATTTATTTAGTTTCTAGAAATAAATTTTGGCCCGATTCTTTTAGGTGATATATAGGTCTGTTTAAAATGACTTATGATTGTATGTTTAATAATGGAAACTAGTGTATAGGCTTATTTGGTTACTAGGTACTTGCGTATGTAGGTTTCTCCTCATTCTATAGCGATTTGATGTGAATTATATCACACTTAGTCGACTTAACCACTTAATTAACTTTTGTATATATAGAAATTTTTGTACATAACCTTGTTATGTGTATACTCGTACATATATCAAATCACGCCTGTTTCCTTGGAGGGGTATGTTGGAGCATATTAAACGCCCCACTTTTCTCAAGTATTTTGGCCCTACGTGGCGAGCCTATTACCGCTAACCGGAATGTTTTGTTGCCAAAGCCTCGTCAGTCGATCAATAGGTACACTACTTGCTGATGAGGTTGACTTTGACTCTCGATGGGAACTTATTTAGAGTAGGGTTCAGGACTTATTTAGATAGTAGAGCCACACTGATTTTAGCAGGAACGGGCCGGCTTGAACAGGGCAATATTACCCTCCTACAGAAGACCAACCTAAAGCGACAGCATTCGCGCTGTCGTGTTTCGTTGCTGAGTACAAAACCGCAGGCCCATTGATGCCGGGGTGACAGTGTAACTGAGTGAGCCTTACACTGCCACGATGACTGTCATGCTTTTTACGTTCCCAAGCGGGGCATGAAACAGCATCTCACAAGGCCGCAATAGTGTGGGTCACTATACTGTATTGTCCGTTTTTGCAATTAATATGGTGACCACAACTCTTGGATTCAATTAATGTTTTCCATCAGGGATAGTAGAGTTACTTTGGCAGGTTCTTAATATAGAAAAAAGAAGATTACTTCCCTTAAAAAATACTAACTTAGGGCTAAGAATACAATTTAATATACTTTGACATTTGTCCTCATTTGAATTCATCCCGTGAGTGCCGTAAAAGGTGACGAAGGAAGCAAGCTGCGCAGGACATTATCACTGTAAAAAGAAGGAAACTTGGAACAAACCCTTTACGAGCCAATCTTGCCAGTGAGGTATAGAAGGGTTAAACCTCCTTTCTAAGGAGGGGCCGAATAGCGGCCTATTATACTGCTGTTGACGATGATGATGATGAAAACTTGTCATGATGTAGATGTAGATACATTAAAGTCGGTGATTATCTATTTAAAATTTGTTTGTTTGGTTGATTGAGCATGCTAATCTCGCGATCTACTAATTCTGATTGAAAACTTTTTTAAGCCTTGAATAGCCTATCCATCGAGGAGAAACGGAGCTTCAGTGAAAAATGTCATTGTGAAACTTAAACGAAGTTTCACGGGTCAGCTAGTTAACTAGCTTTGATTTATTTCATAAGTAGATAATGTGTCATATCCTCATAACATGCTAGCTCCACCTTCTAGGAAACATTAACACTATCACGCAAAACATGTTAGAGGCATGCCCTGATTATTTCATAGTTTGCAAAAGGTTTGTCCAAGTTAAACACGCTGATGTCATGTTAGACCAACCCTGGTTTACTACCCAGCTAATGAGAAACAAGGTAATATACGTGACACTAAATTAGGTTAGGATTAACCAGGTCAGGTAAAGGTGAAGTTTTGTAACAAACACATCAGTTTTACAGAAAATTATTGTTTTAGCAATTGCTTCATCGTCATTAATAGCTGTAAGTAATAGAACGAGTGCTTTCGTCTTAAATGTGGCGATGTCCACACATTTAAGATGAAAGTACGCGATCTACTTCGAAATGAATAGCACGGCTGACCTAGTGGTTTAAGCGATCGCCACGCCGCTTTCTACTGCGCTGAGTGTTATGGGTTCAACCCTCACTTGTTACAACACTTTGTGTGATCCATAAATTGTTTTTCTGAGTCTGTGTGTTCTTTGTATGCGTTTCTTGTATGTTTATAAAGTCCCCACAGGATTTATTCATAGTGAGGGCGTTGTCTTTTCAAAAAAAGAAATAAAAATGGTAGAATCGTCACAACAATCGTACCCTACTGATTTATGTGGAATATTATATATATGTGTATGTCAAAGTATAGTGTATGTGTTGTTTATGTATTTTGACTTCTATATAAAATAATATTTATCAGTGAGTTTTCGTATATTAGTCATAGCTAATATAATCATTTACTTAAAAGATTTATCATTTTATCTGCTATGTAAACTTCTATACTGTACCTTTGCACCTACCGCATCATATTTCTACATCATCTAAAGGTTGACTGGAAGAGAATGCCCCATGGCATTAAGACCGCCTTTGTACAATGTGTAGTAAGTTTAAATAAATAAATATTTCTCTGCTGGACATAGGACTCTCTTCAGAAATAAAGTTTTGGCACACTATATCATCGATGGGACCATAAAGTTCTGGAGTGGCGACCGTGTACTGGGAAACGCAGCGTTCGTAGGCCCCTCACAAGGTTGTCCGACGACCTGGTGAAGGTCGCGGGAAGTTGCTGGATGCGGGCGGCACGGGACCGGCTGTTGTGAAGAACGCAGTGGACGTCTTTTGGCTGAGATGATGATGATGATACTATATCACGCTGGCTAAACGGATAGGTAAACGACTTATGTTGAGTTTATCTTCTCTCTGTAGTGCTGTTGTCTTGCGTAGTTTTCTCCCTCAGTTGGCTCTTACGTCACTCATGGCATGACAAAGATATGGATAGCAGTCGTCTAGTACATACTAATGATTTTTGGTAAATAATTTTGAAAAAAACTGAAGTAAAACTTGGTGGATGATGTCCGAGGCTATTTCCGCACAGAAAAAAAAGACTGCATGAAATTGTCAATGTTTGATCGTACTATAACGATTGTGCAATCGATTGTGCATTTGGAGGATTATTTAAATTGCAAAATTCATTGACTGAAATCGCAAATGACGCAAGCGAAATCGCAAAATATGAAATATCAAGTGATATAACACAACAACCAATACAATTTATATTTAAAGTCTGATATCAGTGCTATATTTTTACTAGCTTTTGCCCGCGGCTTCTCTCGTGTGGAATTTGGTACACATTAAGCTTAGTAACAGATCATTTTAAATAAATATATACTTTTTTAACATACGAACAATCCTACGGTACATCATCTTTGTGTAACTTCAATGGTTTAGGCAGCGTATGCCAAAATTACTCTCAGAGGTCATATTTTTTTTCGACTTAATTGACATATATCGTTATACTACGACCATAATTACATAAAATCATTACAAATTGTAGCCTATATGTTTTTCTTATGTATAACCTATGTTACTGTAAAGTTTCATCCAAGTCCGTCCAGTAGTTTTTTCGTGAAAGAGTAACAAACATCCATACTCGCAAATTTTGCAGTTATAATATTAGTGGATAGCGTGTTCTTATTTTAGCCGTGACATTGCCAAGTCCGCACCTGTACATTGTCACGCGATATCTCTAAGCTTCCCTTGTAATTATGGGGACTGTGTTTTAATGGGTTGTTTCTGTAATTACATAAACAAGGCTCGTTCATGTATTAAATTTCTATGTAATACGGAATACCTACTATTGTTGAAGAATGTCCTAAATGTCAAAGTTTACTGTCTGTGAGCGGGTAATAGCAAGTCGATCTGTTGACGTAGTTTAATAATCCCTTAGGGGTTCATTTTTGGATGGGTTAGCGCTTTATAAATGTTGCAGTTCTTAAGAAGTTTGAACGTTTGTTTCTTTTATAGAACGGTATAGAGTAATTTGTATAATGTATAATAAACTTTAGCAGTTAGTGTATGCGACTGCCAATCATGTAGTTTTGGGTTCGATTCTCGGGTCAGGTCAAAAGTGTTGTTAGGAATAACAACCTGAAGTACGGCAATTTGGCGCTGTTTCACGCCCGTACCTTGAAGAGTACTATGAAGGGAGGATCCTCCGGTCAGGCGAGGTGATCATGCCTGGCGGGCCACGGCACAATGATTGATGTTGGGATGTTGTACATAAGCTAATCGCCGCGAGAATCTCTATTTCGCAATACAGGATTGGTAGTTGCTCTGTAGTTCATTATACTTCGTAGTTCGATGTGCCTTCGCTAGATGGCGCTGTGGAATGTTTTCTGTTTGCACTGTATGTGGAAGTCGTCACAAGTACATTAAGCCGTCGGTTTTGATTGTCATGAACTTTTATGCTGTGCCCTCAAACATAATGGCAAATAGTTCAACCTTCGAATTCAGTTCGATTGTTTGACTTCAGTTCTTTCGATTTAATTCGAGTTCAGGGTTGCGGAGGTCCGATGCTAGTTACTCCGTGGAAAACTGATATTCTGGTAAAATCGGTTGAACTAGTAGCCAACCGGTTGAATAGTGAGCGTTGGTAGAGAATAAAGTACTCTCTCTCAGAATTCAGGATTACTCGATTACTACCCGGTTTTTAATTCTTTTACTATTAAGGCAATGTTTCATACTTTAGGAATTAAAAGGCCATTTTCTTTTATCTACTGTTTGGAAGTAACACTGCTATGATAACGCAGTAACACACGATATTTATTCGACCTACAGTATTTCAGTATAGTGACATTCTTCTTGCCCTTGAGATACGAATACCTACATACATGGTGTACCTCTTTATCACTACAATTACATAATACTGTCTGTCTAGACATCACTAGTATATATAAAGATGTTATATACATATTTATATAGTGCATGTTTTTAAAATAAAAACGTTTTCGGAATGCAATGCCGTGTGAGAGCCGGGTCGGCTGGATCGATGTGATACTGTTATGTGAGTAAGCTTAAGAAACCCTAATCAGTCCACTTTTTTTCTATAATAAATATCCTAAAGTGACTCTACTCTGCCTGATGGAAAGCATGAATAGAATCCAACAGTCGTGTTCACCATACTCATTGCAAGTACCAGACATAGGCCTCTTCTTAGAAAGAATGTTGTAGCCTACTATACCACGCTGGCATGTCCAGTAGATATTTGTTTTAAGTTTTTTTTTCTTTTTAAAAAGACAGCACCCGTACTAGGAATAAATCCTGTCGCGAGGGACTTTACAATCATACAAAACACGGACACAAAGAACACCCAGACTCAGAACAACAATTTGTGGATCACATAAAGTGCTGTCTCATATGAGGTTTGAACCCACAACTCTCAGGGCAGTAGAGAGCGGCGTGGCGACTGCTTAAACCACTACGCAAACCGTGCAATCTGGTTTTTCTTCTCTTTGCAGTAGTTTTTTCCTTTAGTAGCCTCTCACTCTCGATGAATAAGGGTCACCACTCCTATTCAATGGATGAATAGGTCCCTGTTTATAAATTCACCTATAAACTTTATAGTTGACGTGACTGCACGAATGACATATACGTGTAAGCAGTACCACGCTGCTCTCTACTGCACTGACTGTTGTGGGTTCAAACCGCACATAGTTCCTTCGTAGAAAGCACCGAAGTTCCCTTTTTAACCACGCACTTGCGTCTCTTGGGTTGATCCAGAAATCATTTTTGCCCATTTGCCTCCTATGTGATGATAAAATAGTTTACTAATCTACGTCGTGAGAAGTCATGTAAGTCACTGACAAATTGTTGTTCTGAGTCTGTGTGTTCTTTGTGTCCGTTTCTTGTATGTTTGTAAAGTCCAAGTAAAGAAGTTTTATTTATTTCAATAAATCTATGTAACTTTGTATTTCTCTACCAGGTATTTCTTTAAGAAAAATGTTTGCGTTGGAATTTGTTTCTTTGAAAGCGACGAAGACAATAGATCAGCCATTTTGTGATTTTAATTTACTATTTTTAGTGGCCTACCTCAAAATTCCATACATCAAAACGAAGGTCTTCGCTCAGTATTTTCTACTTGTTCCATTTTCAGACACATTCTCATTGTCCGAGTGGTAACGGATTAAGAATACATAGTGTTACCACCTCTATTCATCCCGTGTGTGTCGTAAAAGGCGACTAAGGGAACAAAGTATGCAAGACAACATCATTACAAAGAGAACGAAAACTTGAAACAAACCCTGTTCCAACCCGTTTGGCCAGCGTGATATAGTAGGCCAAAGCATCTTTGCTAAGGAGAGGCCTATGTCCAGTAGTGGACTGTAAAAGGCTGTTGTTGATGATTGATGAATGAGACATGTCAATATATAATGGCAAGAATCAAAACATTAACACTTTACTTAGTACTTTTATTGTCTTTATCCGACAATCTTAGAACTGTAACTATAGAAAGGACATTCTGCTGACAACCCTGGTTAGCGACATCATAGGCAGCAGTAGTCACTTCATCATCATCACACAGCCACTGTTTGATATAAGCCTTCCTTAGAAAGGAGGTTTTGACCTGCTAACCCACGCTGATCAGATGGGTTGGTATTAAGACCCTGTCAAAGTGACTACTCTGCTTGATTAAAGGGATGAATAAAATCCAAGATTTGTGGTCACCATACTTATTGTGAATGCAGATAATATAGTATGGTGAACTACGCCATGGCGGCCTAATGAGATGCTTTTTCACACCCTGCAGTCATCGTGGCAGTGACTGTCACCCCTGCATAAGTGGTTTGTATTAAGTTCTCCTTTTCTTTACAGTGATGTTGTCGCACGTAGTTAACTCTTACGACACCCACGGGATGAATAAAAGTGGTAACACTCCGTATTATTAATCCGTCGCCACATGGATATTACTTAGTAGTTTCTTACTACTTGGTCAACTATCAATTTGTTTGCTTCCTTACACTGTTAAAAAAGCATTTATAAAATCTTAGATTACCCGATTACATTCGTTTTTAGGTTTTGAACATGAAAGTAACAAAAAATGTGATCCAAAATAATTAAAATAATTTTAAAATGTACTTTTAAAAAAACTGTCATTAAAATGATTAACTGTCGTAAATTTGACTTCCACCAGGTTCCGTGAAAAAGTTTCGAGAGCCATCAATCTTCGACAACAAAAGAAACACAAGTTTTTGAACGGTTTCGCAAGAGGTGTATCGCAATCCGGGATTGACAGGAAAATAAAAGAAACTTCGCCTGGGTTTATATGGCACAGGATGACAGTGTTATCCTTGTGACTATTAAATTCGAGAGGAATAATTAATAAAATAATCGTATATTTGACACACAACGCCATCTAACTTTAAACTAAGCAGACTTTGTAGTAGTTATTAATTATACTAGTTGTCATAGGACAATTAGATCGACTGAATAAAATATTTAGATAGTTTTTTTTGTAAATTCATACATATTATACATAGAAACAAATTCTTACAGATTATATAAACATTTGGCCCAACCCAGGAATCGAACCTAAGACCATGGACAACTATGTTACTATAATGTTAATAATATATATAATAATATTTTAATGTTTTAACCATTAACCATGCTATTATAAGCACATAAATTGCATACTAATAATGATTTGTCATTTTAAAATTTAGAAACACAAAATAAAAAATATTCACACGAGTCTAACCATGTAAACGTAACATGTAAACGAAGTCCATCTACGAAGCGAAGGCGATCCATTTAAATTTTTATTGCTGTGTAGATTTCTCGAAGCCGTAAATTGCAACCTCGAAAATATGGTCACAACATACCTACTATAGTGAGTTTTATGTGTTCCGGTAAACCCTATGGAGTACAGGCGATGGAAACTTATCACATGACCTCGATTTCTCTTAACGTTTTTTTAAACAATATATCCTGATGTAAAATGCGCGAGGACCCTCGCTCCGCTTGCAATACGAATTTTGGCAATCGTTACAGACAGTTAGAGCAGTACTACGGTAGTCTTTTTACGGAATTTCGATACCATGGAGATCTGTGCGTCGTGTACGAATAACTTGCGGCAAAGTATTCGTACCGCCATCGACAAAAATTTATATGATATCTGTACAGCGCCCCTGTCGTGCGAAAAAGAAATTAATTTTGTCAGCATGAACAATTTGAATTGACTTTCGTATTGTAAACGTATTGTCAAATACTCAATATGTGACGCTTAATAAACAAATTCGAGAGCACGAACACAATTTTGAAGTACGTTAATGTAAATTTGCTATCGAGTTTGTCGAATAAATAAATAAATAACTAAATACTTAGTCTGGCCATAAATACTGTTACACTTAATTATAAAAAAATATTACATTTGAATTTCGAATCTGTCATTTTTATACGATTGTTCATTGTGTTTTCTCATTTTGGCGCCAATACATTGTAAAATATTTTGCGATATTAAAATGGTGTGGGGTGATAAAGAGAACCGAATTGCTGTGATAGCATTACACAAAGTAGGTATGGAGCCAAATGCAATTTTTAAAACTCTCCATACACTTGGTATTAGTAAAATGTTTGTGTACCGGGCTATTAATAGGTACAATGAGACCTCCTCTGTTTGTGACAGAAAAAGATCTGGCCGTCCACGTAGTGTTCGTACGAAAAAGGTGGTCAAAGCAGTAAGGGAAAGAATTCGAAGAAATCCTGTCCGAAAGCAAAAGATTTTATCTCGGGAAATGAAGATAGCACCTAGAACCATGTCGCGTATTTTAAAAGATGACTTAGGACTTGCAGCCTATAAGAGACGCACTGGCCATTTCTTAACTGATAATTTAAAGAAGAATAGGGTGGTAAAATCGAAACAACTACTGAAGCGGTACGCAAAGGGAGGTCACAGAAAAATTTTGTTTACGGATGAGAAAATTTTTACAATTGAGCAACATTTTAACAAACAAAATGACCGTATTTATGCTCAAAGCTCTAAGGAAGCTTCCCAATTAGTCGACAGAGTGCAACGTGGACATTATCCGACTTCAGTGATGGTTTGGTGGGGTGTTAGCTATGAAGGAGTGACTGAGCCATATTTTTGTGAAAAAGGTATCAAAACATCGGCACAAGTGTATCAAGATACCATTCTTGAGAAGGTAGTTAAGCCCCTTAACATCACCATGTTCAATAACCAAGTATGGTCCTTCCAGCAAGACTCGGCGCCGGGTCATAAAGCTCGGTCCACGCAGTCTTGGTTGGAATCGAACGTTTCGGACTTCATCAGAGCTGAAGACTGGCCGTCGTCTAGTCCCGATCTTAATCCGCTGGATTATGATTTGTGGTCAGTTTTAGAGAGTACAGCTTGCTCTAAACGCCATGATAATTTGGAGTCCCTAAAACAATCTATACGATTGGCAGTGAAGAATTTTCCCATGGAAAGAGTGCGTGCTTCTATTGATAACTGGCCTCATCGTTTAAAGGACTGTATTGCAGCCAATGGAGACCACTTCGAATAAGCTTTTTATATTTTTAATTGTTTTATATTTATGTATTAAACTGACACACTGTAAAAGTAATAAATGTTATTTGCAGTTAACAATTTTCTTTTTTCTTTATTACAATATTTATGGCAAGACTAGGTAAATATTTCAGACATTGGGCACACTACGTCACCTAGTTTTAAACTAAGCAGAGCTTGTGCTATGATAACTAGACTGACTGATAGAATACTTTTAGACTTTTTTTTAGTAAAAACATACATATTATACGTAGAAAACACCCAAACTTCGACACAAATATTTGCAGATCATACAAATATTTGGTCCGACTCAGTAATCGAACCCGAGACCTCAAGCACAGCAGTCGCATTCAATACAGCTGCGCCGCCGAGGCAAAATGCTAATGAAGTTATATTTTTTCTTTTAAATATATTATAATATGAGGTCATTTTATTAAATTTCTAAATACTGGGGTTTGAAAAGGTTGTAAGTAGTAAAAATAAGTTAATTTTACTTTTATAAATATGTACCCTTGTACATAAGCTGACTATATTATTGAAAAAAATATTTGTTCACATGTATTTCACTGTAGACAGCATTTCTCACTGAATCTTGAAATGATATGCAGTAGTATTGTAACAAATTTATTTGTTATTAATAAAATATTGATGATGACTGTCATGACTTTTACGTCCCCTAGCGGGGCGTGAAACAGCATCTCACTAGGCGACCATAATGTAGGTCACCATACTGCATTGTCCACATTCACAATAAGTATGGTGACCAGCACTTTTGGATTCTATTCATGCTTTCCACCAGAGAGAGTAGAATCACTGTGGCAGGTTCTTAAAATAAAAATAAACATTTTACAGAAATATTTTAGTGTACCGAGTATCTAATATCTAATAAACTTTCTTTACATACGTCTTTCCATAATTCTAACACAGTATTGTAAATAACTTGTTTGAAACCACTAAAATAGCAATCAAATATGACAACACAATATTTTTAAAATGCTTCTTTACGAGTATATTGCAAAAATTTGTATACATTATAGAAACAAACTTGACTTGTAGTGTAAGACACTATGTCAAGTTGAGCCGTAATGTTTTGAAACTGAACACTTGATACCTTGATGCCGCTTGATACTGGAGGCCTATTGATGTAGAGGTAACAGTTGTCGTGATAAATGTGTCAGCGTCACACTGCTACGATGACTGTCATGTCTTTTATATCCCCAAAAGGAGCGTGAAAAAGCATCTCACTTGGCCGCCATAGTCACCATATTGCATTGTCGACATTCACAGTGAGTATGGTGATCACTATTCTTGGATTCTATTCATTCTTTAGAAGTTAAAATAAAAAATTAAAAATATTATTATTCACCAAATATACTGCATTTTACAATCTCCCATACCTTGTTTAAGATTTTGCCTGTGTTTTAAAACTATGTTTTGTTTTAATTGAAAACAAGTATGTAGTTAAAACGAAAATACTAAAAAGTGTACCGTTTCATTTAGTTTTTAACTGTTCATTCTATACAATGTTCCATTTGCTCTCAAAGGTTCGTCCCTACTTCTACAGGATAACGTCACTTATGTAATCGTATTAAAGTCTCGATACCCTACCGTTAGTGCTTCGTGCTGCCGCCTATCGTAATCTATCGAGAACTCGAAAGGTCTACGATACGAATGCCATAACTTTTCGTGCTCGGAGTACTGATGGCACCCGCTCCACGTAAGAAAACAAAGCTCAGTTGTATTGTAGTAGAGTTAAAGTCGACCCCAACGTACCCGTAAGTTGGAAAAAAAGGATGGGAGGATATAATGTCCTGTTTAAAAAAAACGTGCCTGTGCGCACGAGCGTACGAGTGCGCACGTAAGAAGTAAGAAGACAAAAACTTTTTAAAGATTTTATCGAAACGACATTAATAATAGAAAAAAAGGTATTTAATATATCGAAAGAGATTTTATTATACTGCATTATCCAGTTAAATTAGCATGGGACCCCCTGTAGTGGAAAACCTTGGGGGAGGCCAATGTCCAGTAGTGGACGTCTTTTGGTTGAAATAATGATGGTAATGATGATCTAGTTAAATAAATTTCGCACCAAATAAGTATAAGTTCAAAACTAAAATGTTGACTATTTAATTAAATGGTGTCGATTTTTCGTGGCGGTGTCGAGTTTTCGTGACGATGTGCACGCGCATCGTAGAAATTTACTCTTCTCATTTTTTCTTAAATGAAGTGTATATGTATGCCTTCAAAAAGCTTATGTGTTGTGTTTATTTGTATTTATTGATCGTATTCAAATAATTCGTTTGGAACATTTATTGAAGAAGGTTAATCGACAGGGATTGATTGATCGCACGGATGGCGAAATGGTTTAAGTGACCTCCACCTTGTCACTTCCTACAGTGTGATGTAGTATGCATTTGACATTCATACGGGGCAACACTTTGGCTGCGGTCCGAATTGTGCTCACAGCACTTCCGACGTTTAAACTGCTAACGTGTGGTCCGATTTAGTGAGCGCGCCAACGTCTGTTTGCAGTATTAATAACTCGGACCACTTGTGAGTGTGCTTACGAATTCGTAAAGTTGAACATAATCTAACAGAGCATTTTTTGACAGAAATATGAGTGGAGTATGTGGTCTAACCGATGAAGATGGTAAAATACTTGTATTTCAAGCATTTTCCGCAATCGAGAAAAGTCAATTCAAATAAATGGTGCAAAATAACGTCAATGCTCACAATGCTAACGATCCGACCCGTCAGTACTGTAAGCACTAGGTAGTGACGTTACATATGACGTCATAGCATCCACAATGCTAATGGTGAGCGTGAAAAGCACAAATTGGACCGCACGTTGGTACGCTATGAGCGCTGTGAGCGTGATTCGCACCACGGCCTTTGTGTGATGCACAAATTGGTTTACGTATTTTTTGGATCCGTTTTGTTTGTATCGTGATGTTTATAAAGTCCGTGGCGAAACAACATTTTTAATTTTTATTTCTATGTGAAGAGCCTGCCAAAGTGACTCTACTCTGCCTAATGGAAAGCATGAATAGAATCCAAGACTTGTGTTCACCATACTCATTGCAAATGCAGACAATGCAGTATGGTGACCCACACTATGGCGACCTAGTGAGATGCTTTTTCACACCCCGTTTGGGGACGAAAAAGGCATGATAGTCATCGTGACAGTGTAAGGCTTACACAGTTACCACGATAACTGTCATCCCTGCATCAATGGGCCTCCGGTCTCAACAATATAGGCACCTAAATTTTAGGGAGCAATTTCTTTACAGAAAAACCAAAAAAAAACGTATGCCTCTCGGGACGCCCGACAGAAGTGACAACTTGAACTAAGTTAAGTTGTATTATTTAATATAGTTGTGGTGACTTCCACATTATAGCATAAAGAAAAATATACAACAGCACCATCTAGCCAAGATACATCGAACTACGAAGTATGAACGAAACGTATGAATGTAATGAACTACAATGCAACTACTAATCCTGTATCGCTATATAGAGATTCGCATGGCAATTAGCATATATACAATATCCCGACATCAACCGTTGGGCCGTGGCCTGCCAGGCATGATCACCTCGCCTGGTCGGAGGATCCTGCCTTTGTGTCGGAGGGACATATGACACACGTCCCTCTACACTATAAATATCGCTAGCGCTGTGGATTAGAGTGAGAAAGAATAAGTCTGTCTGCCACTGTCGTACGCACTAGAGAAAGGGAAGCCAGAAAAACTGGCATCGTAACGCGTTACGTAACGAAGCAGTTTACTCTTTTTATTTGTACTATGCGGCAATCCCCACGGATACCACCGAAGGGTGGTTATGTCAGACTCGAACCGACCAAAAATCGCACGCCGTCTCAGGTACTAGTAGCCAGGAGACCAGGTAAACCCTAGTAAGGAAATCCCTGGAACTCCGACGTACCTCGGGCCACCTACAGCTCTAGGTGGCTACCTCCGTGGAAACCTCATGGTTTCTTTACCCCATAACGAAAGGATGAACGCAGTCCGTAGCGCTTGCATTGTTGCAAGCAGTTTGCCCTGCCATAAGAAGTAATAACTTCAAAAGCAAAAAATTCCTTAAAAGGTGAAATATTTGTTATAATTACTGTTGTTGTTATACTAGTACTTTGTATAAAGTTGAAAAATTCTAACGTAGATAGTATTATTAAGTGTCATTTGCATTTTTGTACCACTGCACTCCTCGTACAATAACAACTTACGAATACCTCTTCGTGATTAACTTTCTTTGTGAAACACGAAAGATAAGAACGTTTTTATGCAAATTAATGATTTTTATCTATAACTACTTTTTTTTCTATTTTTTTTTTGTACACCCGCACTAGGAATAAATCCTGTGTCGTGGGAGACTTTACAAACATACAAGAAACGTACACAAAGAACACCCAGACTCAGAACAACAATTTGTGGATCACACAAAGTGTTGCCCCATGTGGGGTTTGAACCCACTACACTCGGCCTAATAGTAGTTTAAGCAGTGCAGTTAATTATGTGATAAACACGATCATTTAGATTTCTTCTGCACAAGGGTGTGTTTTATTCAAGTATGTTTACCAGCAGTCTGGTTACCATAATATCGGTCCAACCTTTTTATTGACTGGGCAGAAAATCCCTTTGATACAGGAACCAGGGATATGTGGTGACATCCGAAAGGAAGGGCGCCCGGCGGACCCACACAGGAGCGGGCCATTTACAGCTGTAGATGGGCCCCTCCAGGGAGGTTCCAAGGATTTCCTTACTAGAGAGCACTTGGTTCCCCGATTACTGGTACATGAGACGGCGTACGGTTTTTGGTCGGTTCGAGTTCGACTTAACCTGTCGGTGGTATCCCTGGGGAAATTTTCACAGAAAAAAAAGCGGTATGTTGTGATTTCACTAACCGATGGCCGGCCTCTTGGCTCTCTCTAGCTAGTGTGAGATATGTAAAGTTATCTTAAAAAAAGCTAGAAGAAGTCTTTGAAACCACATCATCGCAAACAACTTCATTCCTATACAAAATGCATGCTATCATCGACTTCGGTAACAAAAGCTACCAATTAAAACGCCTTTCGTACCATTCTAACTACGCCACATATGGTCAGCGCGGCTACCTCATTACGGTAGCCATATTGGTCCGTCGTTATCCATGGGGTATGCACGACCGGCGATAGTGGGAATAAAAGACGTTGGCGACTATTCTGTTGTGGCAACACTACGAACAATCTAATTAAAACTTATTTAGATTTACGAAAATATTTAGGAACGAAATTTTAAAATATGTATGACCAAACTTATTTTTGGTGTGAAATAAGGTTGAGTAACCTTTTTGGAGGGTAGTTGTAATAATTACAATTACTATAATAATAACAGGCTTATGTCCAGCAGTGGGCTATTAAAGGCTATTGATGAAAGTAATAACGTGATACGTCTCACAACTAACTCAAAAAAATAACTGATAAACATATTTCAAAATTACTTAATATTTACATGTGGTCTAGTGGTTGGTGGCCCTGGCTGCTCAGCCGGAGGTCGTGGGTTATCTATGTATAATATATTGTGTATGCATATTTAGACATATAAGTATGTTTATCAGCAGACTGGTTACCATACCATTCATTGGACTGGAATGGTCGTGTGTGACATGCGTGAGGGTAATTTCTTATTTATTTATATTGTATCTAATTTACATACAAACTTCAGATTGTACAAAATTTCATTTTGCTCATCATACACTTATTAATCCTGAGAACTTACAATTGTCGGCTTCAAAGTCACAGTAACCAACGTCCTCAAAATATACCTCGATCTCTGCGACAGATGGCTATGAAACCAACAAAGTAACTTTGAACAAGCGATTTTCTTTTGTATCACTTATATTTTCCTTCTTTACATGCCAGTTTTATCACAAATGAAATACAATATATTGTAAATATAAGCATTTACACCTAAAAAGTATTACATAAGTTCTAAAATGACACTAATGTCAACTGTCACAGGTCAAGCTATATTTTAAGGATTGTATTAGGCTTAAAGGTCAGTCAAAGTAGTATAATATTGTGGTGAATTCCACATTATAGCATAAAACAAAAATATATATCAGCGCCATCTAGCGAAGATACATTGAACCACGTAGTATGATGAACTACTAAGCAACTACTATCCTGTATCGCGAAACAGAGATTCGCGTGGCAATTACCATATTTACAACATCCCAACATCAACCGTTGGGCCGTGGCCCGCTAGGCACGATCACCTCGCCTGGTCGGAGGATCCTCCCTTTGTGTCGGAGGGACATATGCTACCCGTCCCTCTACAATTTCTAGAATTAATATACTCAGTCGCAGTCAAGTAAAATAGCTCTACAAAGAGATGACTAATTCCTTGCAGTTTTCAACCTGTGGGTCTTCATCGCATCCATATCGTATTGGATCAGGCCAATGGATTCACAACTTACTTATTCTCGCATAATAGGAGGTTTTTGTCTACAATACTACGCTGGCCAGACGGAACTGTTTTTTTTTAAACAACACCCACACTAGGAACAAATCCTGTGTCGCGGGGGACTTTACAAACATACAAGAAACGGACACAAAGAACACCTAGACTCAGAACAAAGATTTGTAGATCCCACAAAGTGTTGTCCTATATGGGATTTCAACGCACAACACTCACGCAGTACATACAAATATTTAGTCCAATGCGAGTCGAACACGAGACCTCAAGCACAGCACTCACCTACGCTACCGTACTACTACGTTTAGTATTAGGTGTACTGTCTATTTTTTTGACCCCATACTATCAAGAAAAAAGGTTAATTTGACTTTAATACTTAAAATCACCGAACTAAAGTACAATTTAGACACTATTTAGCTCAATTCATAACAGAATCGGAAACTTCTCGAGTTTGCAGTCACATTGGGTGTTGTTAACGGGAGTTTGGACCTATTTAATAACAGTTGTCGTAACCCCGATGTATACATTCTGGAGTAATTTATTAAGATACATATTAATACCAAATTTATTTGACTCAAATATGCAATTATATTTAAGAGAACATCCTATTTACTTACTATTCTTTTTTGATATTTAAATAAAATTTGTTTAACTAAATAATGCTGTATAATAAAATTTTCTTTCAATGTATTAAATATCTTTTTTTTTTATTTTGTGTCGTTTTGTCTAAAAAAGTTAGATAACGCACAGCATATTTTTTTAAATTTTTTTTGGAACGAGGTTCCTTATTGTGCGTTGCGAAGGAGGCTAGACGGAAAAAAATCAGACGAAAAGTTGTCATGACACTTTTTGCTATCGTGTAGTAAGCCATGCGGCGTGCGCATGTTTCTCTGTCTCTCTCTCTCTCTCACAGAAAGCAAGCCAATTCGTTTCGTCTTTCTATTTTATTTTGAACAGTCTAGTGTCGCGACGATTATTTTTGTTGTTTTATAACTTAAAAGAAATAAAAAAAAATATTATAATTCCTTCTCTAATTAATTGAAAGGAACTTCATTCCGTCCGGGTATCCCTTGGCACCTCTCAATTTTTTTAATCTTGTTACGTCAAAGAAATTTAATTTCTTACAAGCGCACATAAGTACACATACACTTTATTTTTTATTTTAACCTAATTATTGTAACATAACATATATAGCATATATAGCTGTAATCTACTATTGGTCATTTCAACCGTCTTTGACAATTCTTTATCCACGTTTGTGACTTTTCAAATCCTTTTTTTCTGATTTAATTCCTTCATGTTAACGTGTTAATATCTGTTGACATATTTTGACAATTTAACTGTATTTTATAACGCAAGATAGTAGAGCCACGGGCCGGCTCGCCGGGCCACACAAGACCAACCTAAAGTGACAGCATCCGTACTATCGTGTTTTGCTGGTGAGTACCATTGAGATTGATGACAGTTATCATGGTAAGGGTTACATTCTCACGATGACTGTCATGCCTTTTACGTCCCCAAGCGAGGTGTAGTAAAGCATCTCGACATCACCAGTGTGAGTCACCATACTGCATTGTCTGCATTCGTAAGACCGGAGGCCTATTGATGCAGCGGTGACAGTTATCGTGGTAACTGTGTAAGTTTTACACTGTCGCGATGACTGTCCTGCCTTTTACGTCCCCAAGCGTGGCGTGAAAAAGCATCTCACTAGGCCGCCATAGTGTGGGTCACCACACTGCATTATCTGCATTTGCAATGAGTGTGGTGACCCCAACTGTTGGATTCTATTCATGCTTTTCATCAGGCAGAGTGGAATTAATTTGGTAGGCTCTACATATAGAAAAAAAAAATATGCTGACCAAACTTTTGGATTCTATTCATATTTTCCATCAGGCAGAGTAGAGTCACTTTTGCAGGCTCTTAATTTAAAAAAAGGTAATTTAATTATTTAATGACATTTTTGTATGTATGAACACTTGTACACTGTATGATCTGGTAGAATGTAGTGTACCTGTAATTACAAGAACTGTAACTAATCTACTTTTCCTCAAATAAATTATGGTTGATTGAAAGGTGTATAAGTACTAAATAAAGTAGAAGTACTCGTGGACCATGCTCTCATGGTGACAGGAAACCGGTGTTAAATATTTTTCGTTTGTAGGTTTTTGCCTTCCTTCAAATGTGAGGGTGAAATAACGCAAAGAGTGTAAATGCATCTGTATTTCTTCAGTTGAAGGTATCCAAGTGCGGCGGTAGTCACTTACCTTAACTACATGAAAAAGAAACAGAATCGTTAATATTTCAGTTAGTATCTATTATAAATCATGCCACTAAGAAAGAATTGGTACAAAAAAGATATAATTTATCATTTTAAGACTTACCATGACATCTTTTCTCTGTAACATACACTAAATAATCCACAGTCCACAGATGAAACACTTACAATCTTCAGCTACTAGATGGCGCTAAACACAACACGTTTCGTTTAATTTATTACCTTTTAAGTCAAAAACGAGTTTGATTTAGAGATTTTTCTATTTACAGAGTTTCGTTGGTATTTATTATGGCTATTGTTCATCTAATTTTGTATTAAGAAACTAAAAATTGTATTTTGCAAATTTGAAGTAATGAAAGTTTGATTAATTTCACATATTAGTTAAGCTAATAATACATTGGTGGCGCTGTCTTCAACTTTTTCAGTTTAAAGACTTTCAAAGACATTAATTTACATATTTCTATTAGGTAGTAGAGCCACGCTGATTTCAGCACGAACAGGCCGGCTCGACCAGGGTAATACTACCCTCCCACAGAAGAACAACCTACAGCACCAGCATCCGTGCTGTCGTGTTTTGTTGGTGAGTACGAGACCGGAGGCCCATTGATGTAGGGGTGACAGATATCATGATAACTGTGTGAGCCTTACACTGCCATGATAACTGTTATGCCTTTTACGTCCCCAAGCGGGGCGTGAAAAAGCATCTCACTAGGCCGCTATAGTGTGGGTCACCACACATTGTCTACATTTGCAATGAGTATGATGACCACAACTCTTGGATCCTATTCATGTTTTCCATCGGAGAGAGTAGTCACTTTGGCAGGCTCTTAAAATAGAAATAGATATTTCTATGAATTACTGTATTCTTTTGAGACTCATATTCAGTCATCGATTTTATTAGCCCACTTAACACAAATTTAACATACGATTGAGTTTTTATCAATAAAATATACATTTTAGAAAGGTGATATATGCAGTTTATGAGTAAATAGGTAAAAACTTTCATTTATCTTATAGTGATAAAAATACGTTTTCATAAATAGTACATTAATTCAAGAGTGTGAAACTGTGAGTATACTAATTAGTTCGTTACAATTACACCAGAGGCGCTGTAAGCTAAGGTTTATTAATGTCGATTATCAATAATTATGAGGGGCGCTCTCTAGAACGTTGATTGGTACGAATTACTGAGTTCCATTTTATTTGACTTCAAATTTACCATGAGAGAGCTGATACTTCGGCATGCATGAGCTGGCTAGAATGGAGTCAGACCCAACCTCCAACTTAAAGAGCGAGAATGCTGTGATGTCTTTCTAAGTTGCAGACTTCGTGGACGGTAGTATTCGCTTACCATCAGGTGTACAGTTCATATGCTCTCTGTGTCATATTAGATAAGCTAAGCAAAGTAGCTAAGTCTTCAATAGTTTTACTTTATTTTTAAGATGTGGAGTAAACCTCAATTTTCCTGATAAAGTTGCATCAAATTAACCCTTCTTTGCATAATGATGGAAATTTCCATCATAACATTTTATCATGAAGAACATTTTTTTTATTTATTTTGGGACATATTGTGACAACGCATGATGATGTAAATTTCCATCATATTGTTTTATATACAATTCATATTTTTATTTATAGGATTTTTTTATTTATAGGAAAGGGAAAACCCTTTAATTTAGAGCATTAATTACATCACCTCATAAATAAATAAAATCTGAACACATAACATACGTAAATAATAAGTTTATTATTTTCTGTAGGAATTATTCCGCACGCAATTGTAATAAAGTTAATAATAAGATATGGTTACCTCATCTCTTCTAACAACTGACTGCTAAGCCAGAAGTCGTTAAATTCCTATCTAGAAAAAAAAATGTGAGATGATGTGGTGACTTCCAAATTTCGCACAAACAAAAATATACAACAGCGCCATCTAGTGAAGATACATCGAACTACGAATGATAATAACGGGCTACGAAGCAAATACTAATCCTGTATCGTGAAATGGAGATTCGCGTGGCAAATTAGTATATATACAACATCCCAATATCAACCGTTGGGGGTCTATCCCTTGGGCTAGGCAGGCCAAATACTTAGGCATAACCCTTGACGACCGTCTAACCTTCGGCCCCCACATCAAGGCAGTCCGCAACCGGGCTGCCTTCGTGCTAGGACGTCTTCACAATTTAATAAACGCGCGCTCGAAGTTAGCTTTAAAAAACAAAATTAGGCTATACACGGCATGCGTACGCCCTATAATGACATACGGTAGCGTAGTCTTCGCACACGTTAGGCCACACAGGATCCATAGGCTTCAAACACTACAGAATAATTTCATGCGCAAAGCTACGGGAGCACCGTGGTATGTACGCAACGTCGATCTCCACATCGACCTCAGATTGCCGACCATCAAGCAATACATAAAACAGTGCTCTCTTAGCTACTTTGACTCTGCTCCGACTCACCCCAACCCTCTAGTGGTTGTGGCCGTAGACTACACACCCAGTAGGATCTCCAAAATACGTCGACCCAGACACGCGTTAGGGGAACAAGACGACGAAATTACGCTCGCTCAACGTAGAGCGAACACAGCTAGGCAATCGAATAGGAACCGTCCGCGTTTTCGTCCCCGTCGTCGGGGCCGGAATACGCGCCGCGTAAACCGTCCACAAAACATGGGAGTAGTTCGCCCCAACGTATCAGCAACACCCCAAGCCGAGGTTCGTATCCCACAGGGGGTGCCCTTGGGCTATGTTGCTTAACAAATGACCGGTTGAGAGCCCTCAGCGCTCACCATAATAAAGTTGTAGAGGCCATCCCAGGCCAACAGCTAGGTCATCTCAAAAAAAAAAAAAAGATCAACCGTTGGGCCGTGGCCCGCAAGGCATGATCACCTCGCCGGGTCGGAGGATCCTCCCTTTGTGTCGGAGGGACATGACACTCGTCCCTCCATAGTACTATAGTAAATACAGATTTCAAAAGAAATGCTGAGTCTGTATTAGTTTTATTACTATAAGTAATAATTAATTTATTATTTACATATGTTATGTATTAAGTTTCTGTTTATATTATTACATTTATGAATATATGTAATATTAATGTTCATATTGACTGCCTCGATGGCGTAGTGGTAGCGAAAGCGGCTGTTGTACTCGAGATCTCGGGTTCGATGCCCAGGTCGGACCAAATATTTCCAGAAATATTTGTTTCGGAGTTTGAGTGTGTTTTATGTAAAATATGTATGTATTTACAAAAAAAGGTATATAAGTATTCTATCAGTCAATTTAGTTATTATAGTACAAGTTCCGCTTAGTTTGAAACTGGATGACGTTGTGTGTTAAATGTCCGAAATATTTATTTATTTAGTTTAAGACATTTCTCATTGCGAGGGTAGATATGAACCGTTGATGTAAGTGTGACGGCCTGTTGATCTTGTGATCAGTAGGCAGTTTTATTTGCCTCGACAATACACACATCAACTATCGACCAGAGGGCAGAGGTTTGATTCCCACTCGGGAGAAATAATTGAGGGATGAACACGATTGTTTGTACTATGTCTGGGTGTAGATTGTCTGTGGTACGTATGTACTTATAAATATTTGAGGATGGTACCGGCAATCTGATTGCCTTGGCACGGGCTCTGCCTAGCTTGGAATCGGGCAGCCGTAGATGAAAAGTGTACGGTTAATATTGTTAGGTGGTTTTTAGGTTACTCAATAAAACCGCGGCGACTTACCAACCACTGATAAACCTTAGATAGGTTTTTGTGATTAGATTAAGATCGGCTGGTCTGCCTGCCCGGAAACAGGCTAGGTACCGCAGAAGACTCATATCAGGCCCCGGAGATCATTAAACAATCCCCGTCCTCCATAAGAGCAGGCCTGGGAGTGACAGGTGAGGCCATCTGTCACCCTAGCAGAAGCAGGTCGAGTGATGAGGCGAGCGCTATGGACTACGCGCATACTTTTGGGGGGCAGTAAAAGAACCACGAGGTGGCCATCTACAGCCGTAGGTGGCTCGAGGTACGTGGAGGTTCCAGAAATTTCTTTACTAGGGTGCACCTGGTTCCCCGGCTACTCATTCCTGAAACAGCGTGCGGTTTTTGGTCGGTTCAAATCCGACATAACCATCTCTCGGTGGTAACCGTGGGGATTTCCACACAGAGACAAAAAGGGTAAGATAATTGTTAATGTATTAAAAACAGATTTGGAAAACTCAATTGAAAAAAAAAAAAAATTATTGCACTCTTTTATTATAACGTATCTTGAATTATGCTAATGTTGAAATCAAATTACTAAAACCACAAAATATCCCCTCACATTCGGGGCTCAAAAGATTCCGGTAAACAAGGAAGTATCCAAGAATCGTTTACAGACTTTTTAATATATCAATCTACTCAATAAAATAAAACTCGCCAATATTGACAATCAAAATAAATGGTTGTTAAACGACTTAAATACCAATTAGACAAGTTGTCGCATTTAACGCCAGTTGTATAGACAAAACGTTTATATTTTATTGCTTATTTTGTATGTATAAAACGGGGATAGTTTGTTTGTCTTTTTTGTTATTACGAAATATGTTTAGTTGTAACGAGACCGGAATGAAATTTAAGAATGTAAGAGTACAGACTGTTACCGATTCTAGATTAAGTTCTATTAATAAATTATTTGTGGTACAGAATAATGAACTTTACTGGAATATAGATGAAGTTGAATATAGGTAGTTAGCCGCGCAGTTGGTGGGCTTATCTTTGAATGCGTTTCTCGGAAGCGGTCGTGTCCGAATGTTCTGTTAGTAATTGGAACTTTTGGAAAGGAATCAATGAACTGTGGTGAGTAATATAAGCAGACATCACGTCAATTGCAAGATAGTACAGTTTGAGCTAGTCGTCATAGGGTTTATTTTTCAAATTATACGAACCCCGCGATACGTAACAATACTTAAAGTTTATACATGGAAGAAGATAGGCAGAATAAAAGTTGTAGAGTCACTCAACTTGCATGTCTGGTGTGGCAAGTGTCATTGGACGGTGGTAGTCATTTACCATCACCAACTGTTCGTTTGACCCTTGTACCATAATAAAATTGTAAGAAGTAATTGAAGAACAAGTAATGAAAGTGGTCTTCATTAAATTAACAACACTCAAAGCAACAATTTATTAGAATTTTTATGTGTTTGTCTGTGTGTTTCTAAGCGCTTATTTCGTCAGTGGCTCAACCGATTTGGATGCGATTTTCTCTGATGTATTTTGGTAAACTTTACTGAACATTTGGTGTTTGTTTATTTCAATCGATTGAAAATTAAAAAAGTTATTTTAGTTTAAAGAATTTTTACGATAGCCTATACATACGAGGCTGGAGCCGCAGGCAAAAGCTTGTAGAAAAACAAAATTAAAGAAACACTACGTGAGAACGGGCACATCAAGCTATATGTGTCGTAAAACGCGATTAAGGGAACAAAGTATGCAAGACAACATCATTACAAAGAGAAGGAAAACTTGAAACAAACCCTATTCCAACCCGTCTGGCCAGCGTAGTATAGTAGGCCAAAACCTCCTTGCTAAGGAGAGGCCTATGTCCAGCAGTGGACTGTAAAAGACTGTTGATGATGAAGCTATACGTATCCATAAACAGCCTTTTATGGTCTATTACTGGACATAGACCTCTCCTTAGAAAAAAGGTCTTGGCCACTATACCATGCATGTCGGACGATTTGGTATAGGGTTTCTTTTAAGTTTTCCTTTCCTTAGTGGAGCTACTGTACTGAGCGGTTTTCTCTCTTATTCTGAGAACCGATCTCACTATACCCACGAGATGAATAGGGGTGAAATTCTGTAGGTATTCTTAATATGGCACCAAAGGAACGTTGTGCACTTAATTATTTCTATACTAACATTACAAAGCGATTGTTTGTTTAATTAAACACGCTAATATCTGGAACTAAAGAAAGTAGGCAGAGATTATGCGAGTGAAGGAACAGAGCGTGCACCTGTGTTTGGTCGCTGGTCTGTTGAGACTGGCCGCCGTGTTCAAAATCGGCTACGATTAGCACAGTATCCACGACTAGTAATTTTTATTTGAAAATTTATTTTGGATACCCATCTACTTATCGAGAAAGGCTATAGGCTATATCACATGATTCTACTGCTAGTGGGAGCCAAGCATCAATAAAATGTTGCAATAAAAGGCAAAATTCATTCTTTTTTACAGACTTAAAGTTCAAAAATTAGCCCTTCTTTGTATAATAATGGAAATTTCCATCATAACATTTCACCATGAAAAATATTTTTATAATTATTTTGGGACACATTGTGACAACGCATGATGATTTAAATTGCCGTCATATTGTTTTCTACACAATTCATATTTTTATTTATAGTATTTTTTTTTATTTATTTAAAACTTGTTTTATTGAAAAAAAAATAGAAAAAGTCATGTAAAGAAGGCTTTAATAAAATAACTTGATTATTATTTATAGTAGTTCTGTTAAATAAAAGTAGATTACAAACCAACCGAGGAGGCACAGTTGCACCAAAAAGTTTGGTAGCCAATAAAACTTTACACAATTGAAACGACCCAAGTTTATTATCATAATAAACAAGTGAATTTGTGCCGAAACGAAATTTACGGACAGAGGAACATTTTATGTATTGCACAGTAAAATGGTGCTATAAAAATTATTTAATAACTCTAACTTCTATTTAAGCTGAGTGTACACTGCCTCATTAACAGCGTTTAATAGTCCACTACTGGACATAGACCGCTCCTTAGAGAGGAAATTTTTGCCTACTACTAGCAAGTACTGTCAGTTACTTATATTCTTTTTTTTTATTTCATATGGGAAGCTTTTTCTATTGGATGAAGAAATCCTTCGGGTCTCCGGCTCCTTGGGACTATAGGAGCCAGGAATATGCGGTGATGCCACTAACAACCACCCCGTTGACCAAATTTAGGCACCCTATTTTGGATGGTGCCGGATCATATTAGTTCAAATTCTCCCCGAATCGATACCACCTCTAATCAAGCTATATCCCGGGGGAAACAGCTAAGGTAAGAATTGAGTAATTTGGATAATTAATGCTAGTAATATAACAAGCTTTTTTCTCTATTTTAAGAACCTAATAAAGTGTCTTTACTTTGCCTGATGGAAGGTGTGCCTACTTGTAATGAGTCACATAATTACATCATACCTTTGCACTCGGCACCACTCCCAAATCTAGGTCGTAAGAATGCATCATACTTTTCTTTATAAGTTGTATTAATAAATTATTCAGTCGCACCCCAACCTCTGTAATAGTTGACCTTCAAATATGTATCCATCACGTCAATCCTTCGTTTAATTTCACTGTCAAACTAGAGCATCCAATGGACGTCAAAAAGGCATGAATAGAATTCAAGAGTTGTGGTCACCGTATTAGCAACTATACTTTTAATACCAACGTGACACATATCACATACAGACACATACATAAATAAATAAATAAATATTTTGGACATTTGACACACAACATCATCTAGTTTCAATTAAGCAGAGCTTGTACTTATATACTTTTTTTTGTAAATACATACATATTATATATCGAAATAGAAGCAAATATTTGCAGATCATACAAACATTTGGTCCGATCCGGGAATCGAACCCGAGACCTTAAGCACAGCAGTTGCATTCACTACCGCTGCGCCACCGAGGCACGTTCACATATCAGATGTAGACAGAGCCAATACTATAGTAGTCAGATTGCTGATAAACATACATGTATATTTGCATTGCATTGATTTAGTAATAGTTGAAGGGGTCACCGGTGGTGATAACCGCATATGGGACAACACTTTGTATGATTTACAAATTGTTAATTAATTAATTTCGGAGATTTGATGCACAACGCCATCTAGTTTCAAACTGAGCAGAGCTTGTGCTATGATAACTAGACCGATTGATAGATTACTTATATACTTTTTTTTGTAAATACGTAATCTTAGAAATAGAAAAAACCCAAACTTCGAAACAAATATTTACAGATCATACAAACGTTTGGTCTGACCTGGGAATCGAAACTGAGACCTCGAAACACAGCAGTCGCATTCACTATCGTTGTGCCACCGAGGCAGTTAAAAAGTATTTCTAGTACAAGAATAGTCTGTAAACAAAAACCCATAAATATATACCTATCGTAGATACAATACATCCAGAAAATGGCTCGAGAAAATAAGTAACAAAAACACATTACCTTACATCAATTCACATTACATACAATTACATTACATCACGTCTGTTCTGAAAGAAAGATAAGAGAGAGAACTCAATATCCTAATTGCAGACCTAATAAATCATGTAATGGGATTCCTACATCGAATACAGTGTATACACAGCCTTATATAATAGCCTATTTTACACTGATCCAGGGGGTGGAAAATAGGAAATTGTGGATGCTTAGGTTTGAGATTGATATTTTCATTAACCGTTATTGTCTATTATAAAATCATTGCTGAAAAATTGCTGAAAAGTATGAGTAATGTGCAGTTATAATGATTTGTGAGCAGATGAAAGATATATCATGATAGCTATACTTATATAGAGTATTTTTTTGTAGTACAAAGAAGAGAGTAAACTCACTGACTCAGAAAAAGGTAACTGAAAACCTTCTTTCTAAAGGAGAAGCCTATGTCCAGCAGTGGACTATTAAAGCTTGTTTGGTGGTTGGTGGTTTGTGGTGATGATGATGAAAAACAAAAGTGTAATTGGTTGAGGTCGGTACGTACGTTAGCAATTCTTTCCCTTTGTTGCCTGTGGACTATGGGAAATTATTTTTGACCACAGTACATCTTGTCCATGTCGTGATGAGTTGAGAATGCGGGAGACAACATCGTAATTCAGGTTTAGCTACCGAAATCAAAATAAAATGGCAGGTAGATAGAGTTCAAATTATACCATCTACAATTGGAGTAGTCCCGAAGATTCTTCAAGGTGGCCTCAATACACTAGAAATGCCGAAGTCATCTCTCACACTGATTCGAAAAGCAGTACTTCTGAATACGAGTACATGCCATGTAACATGGTTTCCCGCATCATCTTCGTCCTAATCTTACATCATTTAGTTCTGCCACACTTGGCGAAGGGCCGTGTGTTAGATTTTGCCAGCCCTTTAAAATAAAAAAAAAAGCAAAGACAGTATGAAAAACATTTTGAGAACCTGCCAAAGTGTCTACTCTGCCTGACGAAAAGCATGAATAGAATTCAAGAGTTGTGGTCACCATACTTATAACGAATGTCGACAATACAATATAGTGACCCACACTATGGTGGCCTAGTGAGATGCTTTTCTAAGCTAAACAGAGCTTGTACTATGAAACACCTAGACCATATAAACATTTGGTGCTACCTGAGTATTTTTTGGTACAACCTACCGTAGTGACTATTCTGCCTGATGGAAAGCATGAATAGAAGAGCGGTGGTCGCCATACTCACTGCGAATGACGACAGTGTAATATAGTGACCCACACTATGGCGGCCTAATGAGATGCTTTCACTTATCACAGTAAACGCAAACGCTACGACAGTAGCACCGAGGCAATCAAATACATTGTTGTAATTTATCGTCATATAACATTCTAGTCATTTATTTATTTCTCCGTATACGAGTACATCGGTAAACATTTAATCAAAACAAAAAAGAGAATGTCCTTGCTTTGACAGAAAAGGAACTTTATGCTAAATTCGTTGTAGAAATAGCGAAGATTCCATTTAAGTCGTATTCTCGGGGAATAACCTCAGTAGAAAAACTGCGGGCTCTGAAGTTCTCGCGTAAAACCCCTTTTATTGGACAGCCTAGGGAAGGTCAATTGAGCGTCCTAGAAAAGTGTTTGGTACTTGTGAAGAGATGACCGCGTTCTGGTTTAAGTAATATATTATTATTTAAGTGTAAAATGGGATTATTAGTACAACAATTTGGCGTCTTAAGATTTTGTTATCATTAAACAAATTAATTTAAGTGAATTTACACCGAAATGTGATTGTGTATATTTATTTTAGTTAAAGCATTTCACACTTTGAACATTAAAATTAGATTATACTTGATTAAATCAAATGCAACGCTACAAATATGAGTATGTTAGTATAATGTGTTCAAGCTATTGTTGTAATATAAAAATTAATTTAATAAACTATTATTAATTGTAACTAATGACACAAAATAGTTAAAATGCATATGCATGTAAACATAATATAATGTAACACTGTAAGCTGACAAGGTATTTGTCGTCGTTTGGCATCTGGATCTATTGACGTAAGTAAGAACTGCCGTGTTATTATGTTTTCTAAAATATCTTATTACTATTTAAATCGATTTTATCATGGAACGAAGAAATATAATCTCTATTATTCTCTAACTCTTATACTTTGGGCCTGACAACACCCTCACAGACTCTAGTCATAAAACACAACCGACACATCGATATAAATCACAGATCTCACATACACACCGTTGAGTGTTTTTGTTTCGGCTTTATTTGCTTACAAGTGACTCTTGGAGATGTACCGCCCTGATCTGGTGATGCTCCAACACTTTTGGGTATCTCTTCAAGTGGCCTGACGTCTGGTGTAATAATGGTTTGTTTTAGTGCGGTAAGAAAAGTCACTCATTAAGTTTGATGGAAGTTTACAACTTGGCTGGATGTATATCGGAATAAAAGTTTTCAAATACACACGTATAATATATATAAGTTGGTGTATTAATCACCAATGAGGTAGACAGGGGTGTAATAATTAAGTAATTTTAATTTCTATTACGTAATAGGGCACGTATAACGTAACAAAACGTTAACAACACGTAAGCACCGTTAGAATAAGATGGCAAAATTTAGAATTCAATATAAAAGGAAAAGTTAGTAATATGATAAGCGTGGAAGACGTGGGGAGCCATGCTCATTGTGGACACAAACAACGCAGTATGGTCACCCATATTATGGCGGTTTAATGAGATGCTTTTTAATGCCCCGCCTAAAGGACTCGGGGTCACAGTGGGAGAGAAATACGTGCGCTACTAGTGAGTTCCAGATTTTGATTGGTTTGCACGGGAAGGAAGAGCTGTACCGTTTAGTTCGAGAGCGTATGTCTACCACTCTAAAACAGTGACCTCCAAGGCCAGCGCGTGTTATCGTGTAGATTCTATCAAAGTAATAGTAAGGTCTGTGACGTTATCAGAGTCTAATCAGGAGGGAATTGGGGAATAGTGGTGGTAAAATTTTGTATTTTTAATCCATCACCACATGGAAGACGCTTCACCTGATGGAAAGTGACTACCGCAGCTAGTGAATGCTTATATCTGAAGATGCAGATAACACGAGGATGGCTGGCTCTTGTAATAATTCATCAATTGGTACAGTGAGTGCGATACGATCTTTTCTTGAAGGTTTGAAGGCCGTATCGGTCTGGTAATACCACAGGCGGTAATTTGTTTTACTGTTTGGCAGAATTGAATTATGTCAGTAAGTAAAATATATATTAATAATGTAGCGTGTCAACAGCTCTATTCTTTCCATGCATGTCGTCGTAAAAGGTCCAGCAAACTGGAATACTTGTAACAAGCTCTACACCACGTGTTGGTAGGTCTAGGCAGCACGGTATAGTAAGCTCCTTGCTAATCAGACACGTCTGTCCAGCAGTAGACTTAAAAACTGTAGATGATGATAAGGTACTAAGCATCTGATGATAAATATTAGTTATAAGGGTTTGGGTATATCTTTTAACATGTAATAAAGGAATTGTAAAAGTGCCAATAAATTGCTGTGACCTTTTTTTGCTCACTTGCAAACTCAGCACTAAATGTTAACGCAATAATCTGAATTTCATAAGTGTGACTTCGTAACGTAGATGGAAAAACATATTTTATTACTTCGATTCTTTTTATGTGCCAAGTTTGGATGAGGGTTGACGACTTGTGCAACGGTAAAGGTCGCAAGTGCAAATAATTGTATGCAAGAACTTCTTTTTTTATCTGTGTCGGTGTTTTTATTTGTTTTTAATAAACAGAGTAGGTGTTTGTTTACCAGCTTAATTGTACGTTAAGCAACCATAGTGTAATATAAATTTCTTATGATAACATGATATAGGTATTTGATATTTGAAATTTATAATTGGAATAGTGTGAAAAACAATAAACGTTCAATAAAATTTACATCTGATATTTTTTTACATCTGACTTTACAGTTAGAAAACATTTACTAAAACTTACTCTGGGAAGAAATGCCGAGACAAACCACAGAGGTGTCTTTTTTAAAGAACTTGAACATTGATTAAATGAAAACAATGTTAGTACTAGCCCCAGCCATCGAGTTACCTAACCAGTATTAGTCAGGATTAATGATCCGCTAAAGTTAAGCGGCAGTGAGCGGGACACATTACATGCAGAAACGATGGCCGATGGGGCTATAAAGTTCTAGAGTGGTGACCGCGTACTGGGAAACGCAGCCTTGGTAGCCCCCCTACAAGGTGGTCTGACGACCTGGTGAAGGTTGCGGGAAACTGCTGGATGCAGGCGGCACGAGACCGACTGTTGTGGAGAACTTTGGGGAAGGCCTATGTCTAGCAGTGGACATCTTTTGGCTGAGAAGAAGAAGAATGATCCGAAGCGCGACACTACCGCCAGCAGAACATTTGGGTAGGCCGTGGAAACACTCAAAACTACCAGAAAGACACTAGACATGAACTAATATAACAAGCCTAGGTTATAATTACGTTTATATATATAAAAATTACAATTACTACTCGACTTCTATGTACGAAAAAACAAATAATAATATATAAAAAAACTAAATACAACAACAAATTATTTTTTAATCTATTTACTTTTCAAGAAGGTTCACAGACCAATAATACATAGAGCATGATAACATGAAACCTCCAATTTGCATATAATAAACCTCATAAAAAAAATTAAATATATACGTAAATAAGGAAACCGAATCTCATTTGACATACAAAGAAAAAATACGATTGAAAATACACACATATCATCTTCACTTTAATCGTTTTACATACATATGTTAACCATAAATATTTATAAAAGGAATATGAAATAAACAAAACAGGTAATTAAAATCGTGGTATATTTAAAAGTTATTTAAAACAAAAACAATTGAAAGTACTATTATGCGTCACTTAACTCAGCAATAACTCAAGTCACGTCAAACTGACCAAAGTATTTACGAGTATCACACAAAAGCCGTCTTACCGAAAATGTGATAGTACAAAATAAGTCAACGTCTAAATTTTGAGTGAGATTATTAAATGTTACTGCGCTGCGAATCAAAAAAGTATTGTTTCTGATGTACCACTGTAAATGGTACATCAAGTGATGGTCTGTGACGACACCTGGTGTAATTTGGACGCAAACATATTTTAGCTACCAGCTCAGAACTCTCTATCGAATAATTAGCAACGTTAAATAGAAAGATGATATCATAAATTCGACGTCTAACATTCAGCGGAAGAAAGTGATATCGTTTACAAATACTGCTTGTAGCAGACTGAATATTATTGCGCTCTGAAGTCAAAATACCGAAGAAACTGTCGTTGGACATGTTTTAGACGTGTTTTATGTATCTCATTCGATTAGGATTCCTCATTTGTGAGTCATATTTCAGATGAACAACATCTGAAGTTGGAAAAGTGGCGTATTATAAGTGCCTAGGGTTTCATGAAGCCTCTAAGCCCTTTTTCCGATCGTCTCAATATGTTGGTTTAACAGAAGTTTATCGTTCAATGTCCACGACTTTCGAACAACAAAAAAATTACATGTTAGAGTTAGCAGCATCAATCGCAAGTAAATTTATCATTGAAATGAAACTGGGTGCACTATTTTTTTTTGTTTTCTTAAAGACTTGAATTTGTTGGTGTTCAATTCTTGAAATTCGCTTGGCATTCTATTGCAGTATCGCGTACCCTAATATCGAAAAGACTTGCCTGCTTTTTGTTATCGAGTCGTTAGCAACACGGGTTATCTTTATTTCTAGTGTTAATATCAAGACTGTCGCTAAACTTTGCGAATAAATAAACATTTTTCTTTACATACACAAAATTTTCATTGATGTATTGAGATGTTATTGCCATGATGCCAATTTATTAAACTTATCCTCCAGCGACTGTGCAGCTATCTTCTGCAACACAATGATACAATTTCTTGACCAGTGTTTCATGAAAACACAATTAAATGCATTAGACAAATCACAAAATATATCAAACGGTACATTTTTTCCTAGGCACTAAATACACTTTCCTAAAGTTGAACACAAGTATCACTTGTTGAGCGACCTCTTCTGAAACTGTTTTCTTTGTAGAATATTTTTTTACTAAAGTAAGTTTGCAGCTGATCTAGTATAATTTTCTCAAAAAATTTAGTAACAACATTGGATCCCGAACTGGTGGTTTTATATTTGATATAACTAAACCAGAACTCAGTTTTACAAATTTTAATTTCTCTTCAAAAATATAATTCTGCAATCGACGGGGATTAACTCAATGATTCTTATTATTTTCTTTAAAAACTGTAGCTACATCTTAATCGGGTTAAGGCTATAATAATTATACTAGTTTTTTGTTTTGCTAGTTTTAGTATTAAATTTTTTCTAGTTTGCATTTTAATTTTATTTGAATTATTATTAATTTTAGATCTCAACAAATTAACCTCTGCAACATGAAATACTTCGTTGAATAAATTTTAATATTGTTTATAATATTCTTTTATATTTTTATACTAGTATTATAATTTCTTACCTCAGGTTTGAAAATTGTTAGTACGCTAATAAGACCTGCCGACTCTGCCGAATAAAACGAAGAATTTTTTAAATCTGTTCTAAAATTACTTAATTTTAAAGGAGGTAACAAACCAATTCTTTTTGAAGTCGGTTAGAAAATTTCAATTTAACACATTTTTTGAGGCGTTGATACACATTGATCATAGAATATTGACGTCGGTCCGCATGTGGCAGATTGTGATCAATCAATTTTATTGAATAACGCCCTCTAGTGACATGAAACTCAATATTATGTTAGACTTTACAAACATAATATGTAACTTAGAGGCCGTATATTGATACTCTGTGCTTCACTAGTTCAAATAAGGTGTTTGAGACCGTAGAACTACATTTAGATAAATAGAAAACTCTTCATTTCTACACATTGTTATAGAGTTATAAGAGAGTATATACAAAGTCAAATACATAATATACAAGAGTTGGCCTTATTGCCAAAAGTAATTTCTTCAAGGTAAATTAGAATGGATGAAAATGTTTCCGAGAGGCAAAATGGTAGAAGATACAACGAGTTTTGAAGAAATTATTAGCTAATTGGTATAACTTGAAACAGATATATTCCACATGAGATTTATTTAACGTTTAGGATTATCAGAAAAAAAGCAAAAAATAAGATGAATAACAGAAATGAAACGAGTATCGAATTTAAAACAAAACAGCCAACAGATTGATAAACGACGTACAAGATATTGCTTTGAGAGTAGACGACGAAAATATTTACAGAAAACTTCGGTTTGATATTCGGGAAATTAGGCGACGCGTGAAGGGAAGTTTTCTTTGTTTTTTGGGTTACGCAAACTCAAGATAAATATTGATCCTGAACAGTCTTTAAAAGAGATTGAATCGTTAATCCGTAATAATTAACCAACCTATTTGGTCAGCTGTTGCTTAAAAAAGGTTCTGATAGGACCTTTAAATGTACTATAGATTTTTTTTTATTTTTTAAAAGACCAACCAATCTTGATCTGAATGTACACAGCCAATAATATACCTAAATTATAAATAATTGTTTTTAAATATTTAATAAATTATGTCACATTTCCATAGAATTAATTAAAATATATCAGAAAAAAATCATGGGATCTTTATTTGATTTACGGTAGCACTGATAGTTCGTATATATATTGAAATGCAATAGGGCAAATTAGTCAAATGCAAAAAATCAAAAAGACTTATGAAAATATGCCAAAAACTATAAAATTATATAAACATACTTTATGTTTAGTAGTAAAATAAAGTGACTACGCATATAAATATTTTTTCTCTATCCTAGCAACACTTGACTAATGTCAACTTATGTTTCCCGCCTGTCTCATCTGTCAATTCGCTTTATCGCAAGCTTGCTCGTACTAGTGATGTAACTTTGTGCTTGCTTTTCTGTTTCCATCTATTTTATTATAGAACTGAATTGATACTGAACTTATTATGTTTTCTATTGGGTATAGGCCACTGAAAAATAATATTGTTATTTCAATAGTAAGTTGTCCATGTCTAGACCAGGAGCCCATACAAAATGATCGATGTTTTTTGAAAGCGAACGAATGAATCAAAATATCGAAGTGCAAAGATTTCTTCAATTGTTATGATTGTAATAAGTAAATGAAAAAGTAGAAGACGAGATTTATTACACAGTAAAAAACGTCTTTTGAAAAAATAAATAATGGAAATTAACAAAAATTAACTTAGCAATTTTACTGCAAATGTAAATAAATACTAAGCTATATTTCTCAAAGTACTTGTTCTTGCAATATCCCAATGAATGTCGGGTTAAACTAATACGTCGTCTTTCATGATTCTTGAGATTTTTAATAAACCCTTAAAACGCACTATATACTGGTATTGGTTATCACAGGACATCAGAGTATGGTCTATAACCATTTTAGAAAATGTTAAGAGCTAAACTTTTGAAACAATGTATAAGTTGAATGAGTATTAACGCGTTTGTAACAGAATGTTAAAATGCCATGAGGTAGATTCTGGGACTAAAAACACATCAGCTTTCTTTTCAATCTTACTGTAATTTAGGTGGATAAATTTAACTTGATGTCATGTGCCACCATACCATAATTTAAATATTGAAATTCTGATGTTTTAATAGGTTGTAAAAATTTCAAGACAAGTGCTCAAAATCTTGGCAACAGAACAAATTGTATATTATTAATAGTACATGTGGTGATGGATTATCATCACCCTTATTCATACCGTGAGTATCGTAAGAACCGTCTAATGGAGCAAACTATGCAAGTCCACAGCGCTATGAAGACAAGGAACACTTGACACATATCCAATACCAATCTATCTGGACACCGTCGTATAGTTGGACAAAATCTCCTTTCTAAAGAGAGGACTTTGACCAGCAGTGGATTAATAAAGACTACTGATGATGGTGATGATGATTGACTACCTACATCTACTGTTTTGAATCTATTAGAGCCATAATTTGGTATTTTCAAGACAGCTCGACCGATGTAGGTTTTCAACCAGTAAGTAAGATTACATGAGAACTCTCTATCCTAATTGGTTGACAATTAAGAGTTGGCTACACTTGTTTTTCTTGACCTGCAAGTTTTTTAATGCGAGTGACGGTAATCACTTAACATGAGGCGACCCGCATGACCATTTATCGATTATACCGTAATAAAACTTTCATTTTTTATTATATTAAGTTAACTAGCGACATCTATTAATTAAAAACTGTACAACAGCACATTGTTTGAACAACCTGATATCCAAAGTACAGGATCTAACTCATTTTGATTCCGTCAGCCGTGTGTGAGATATCAGAAGAAATAAGAAACAAAAATTAGTAATTATTTTTACGAAACTTCCACTCAAGAAATCTCACTGTTATCGGTAGATGTCCTGCCGTGGAATACGTCACAAACAGACATGAAACGGACACAAAGAACACTCACATTCAGAGAAACAGTTTGTGAATCACACAAAGTGTTGTGTTCCTACCTATGTAGTGACAGATTAATAATATGGAGTGTCACCACCCTTTTTCATCCCATGGGTGTCGCAAGAGATGACTATAATGAGAAGAGAAACTTGAAACCTCAGATTATCCCCTAATAGATACTGCGTTATAGGAAATTTGTTCCGATTCAGCTTCACCCAATTATGCGGTATGCACGGAAATGACAAATGAGCTATGATTGGATATTTCAAGGTTAAACTTCGCATGCATTAAACCATAGCGAAGAGACAAAATTTGGACGTTGATCGGTAAATTTGATTGAATGATTTGGATAATGTATATCTAAATTTTCTTTTTTTTTAAATGAATACGTCGTGTATTCATTTACAAAATTACAAGTTAAAATAAAAAAAAATATTTTAATAAAATCAAAAAAGTTCAACTTTTACGTATGTTATCGTTTTTAAATCCAATTAAAATAATTTTGACCTAACATTTGTATATAAATGTGCCTATAGGTCACAAACTTGATCGATACTAACGTCACGATTGTTAATGTCACTATGTGCTAGTAAGCATTTAATCTGTGCTTAGAACAAACCCTTTACTAACCCGTCTTGTCAGCGTACAGTAGGTTAGAAGCTCCTTTCTAAAGAGAGGCCTAGGTCCACGAGTGTTGATGTGTTGTCCTATGTGTATATATACGCTTACCGAAGTAGGAAGCGGTGAAGTAATCACTTCATCCATTACGCAGTCCATACAGTTGATATTTATGTTTATGGGTTAAATAAATACATACAGAACCAAATGATTTAGTCACGTTCGTTATCACGGCATTTTTTTTTATTTAATTTCATGCCGACGTTGACAACTTTGTAATCAAATTTGGAATTTCATATTGAATTTCGACGGTTGAATGCCAAATAAGTTAAAATTACATTTACAAATAAAATCACACGTTTTGAGGCAAAAATTGACAGAAACTGTGAATGGGTACGCTATGTTTATTAGCGAATATTTGTGACCTCTGTGTCATCAAAGTAATAATTTTTTTTTATAATTTACATTTATCATCCTAAAGTAGATTGGCAAAGAATGCTTTAGGTATTGTGTTCGTTTTTGTAAAAATTGTCCATGAAATTCAATTAAATTATGTCCATTATGGCGTTAAAAACTAACCTATATCCGTCCTTTTTAAGCCTCTCTGTACCTTTTCATTTTTTTTTATTTATTTGATACAGGCAAAACCATAACATAAAACTCGTATTGGTTTAACTTGGGTGCGTACATTCCTCATTCCACTACGTTTCGTTTACTGTATCCATATACACTACACAAACAAGTAATTAATGGTTTTGAACAAAAATATAACAATCCGTAGGCACTACAAGAAATAATAGGTGCAGGGTAGGTAGGTGTATAAACCTTTCTAGCGTTCGACCGAATGATGTGATAATTGGTATAGCAATTAACCCTAACAGACAGACAAGACATTCGCATACAAAATCTTAGTTGGGATGTCTAAAGTTTTTGGTTTATCAAAGACATGTTTGTAAGAAATTGCATTTGGCGTTAATTTCTTTAATAAAGAAGAAATAAAGAAAGAAAAGCTTACTATAAAATTTAAATATCAGACAATATTTATTTTAAGCTTTAAATGTTAGTTACTAAAGTTTTCTTTTCAATATTTATTGAATTCTAATATTAAACATCATGTCCACGTGGTGACAGAACAAGAATACGGAGTCCAATCCTATTCATCCCATGAGTATCGTACTAGGCGGCTAAGAGTAAAAATTACGCAGGACACTGGAGAGAAGGAAAACTTGAAACAAATCCTATACCAACCCGTCTGGCCAGCGTGGTATAGTAAGCCAAAATCTCTTTGCCAAGGAGAGGTCTATGTCCAGCAGTAGGCTGTCAAAGGTAACTTTACCATATCAACTACAATAAATGCTTCTGAAAGAGCATCTCTGATCTGTGACTGAAACATAAAGTAATTTATAAGTTTTATTTTCAAAGCCATTCCACAGAAAACTACACAACAGTCTTAAGTTCTTCCTTAACCAAACAGTTTCAAATAAACGTTACAGAAAATATTCAGCGAATAAACTGAATTAAATTCCTTTACGAGTTTCTGTTGCAGGCCGTCGTGGAATTGTGATCATTTGAACCCAGTCTTGGACTATACTCCAAAGCTTTAAAACTGTGTTTTAACATATATTTTTTTTTATAGTGACAATGGTTTTTAAGAGTGTAATAACTAGAGGTTCTATGAGTCGATATCAAAAATAAACTGTTGTCGCGTGTTACAGAGGTTTATAAGCACTAGTGTCATGAAAATTATTTAAATTAAGGTAAAAAGAGCATAAGAACGATTGGTTCATCTGAGGATAATTTACTACAGATGCTTAAGGATACTTGAAACTCAAGAGACACAACTTAGCAGTGGCCTTTTGAGTTCAGCTTTCACTAAACTCGGTGTTTCAGTCGAAAGTAATGGAAGAATTGCTTACCGTCGATTTTCTGAGAGGCCGTGGTATTTTACTGGTCGAGGTATATGTATCTGAGCATGGCAATCTGCGTGGTGACAGATTAGGAATATAGAGTGATATCATTCCTATTTATTCCGTGGGTGTCGTAAGCGTTGATTGGAGTGGATTGAAGGGAGCTAACTATCCAGGACAACATCGCTGGAAAGAGAAGAAAAACTTCAAACACACCCTTTTCTTTTATTTAACATGTGGAAGCCCTCTCGGGCCGTCATTCCAATGGGGTTTACGGCAGGGTGGTGTGTCGGAATCGGACCGACTAAAACCACACGGTGTGCCACTCTGCGCCTATACCAACTTGTCTGGCCAGCATGATATACATAGTTGGCTAAAACCTACTTGTGAAGAAAAGGCCTATGTCCGGTAGTAACGGCTGTTGATAATGATTGATGATAACTCTCCCACAACACGCGCAATTCTCTGAAACTAGCAGCTCGAATAAAAAAAATATTTTAGTGTCGGATAGCCTACTTATCGAGGAAGGACATAATCAATATACCATCACGCTATAATCAATAGGAACCGAACAGCCGAGTTTACATTGCCATGATGACTGTCATGCTGTTTTTATCTCCGCGCGGGACGTGAAAAACGTAGCCCACTATGGTATAGTTTACCATATTGCATTGTCTGCATTCGCAATGAGTATGGTGACCACAACTCTGGTATGCTATTAATACTTTCTATCAGGCACAGGCAGCAGGCTATTAAAATAAAAAAAGAAAAAAATGTCAAAAACTAACAACAATAATTCAATCATTTTAGTCAAATATTTGTCTGCGATCAAAGGACCTAGGTGGTCTTTGATCAAAGTATGAGATTAGGTGTAAGGAGAAAACATCTTACGGAATCCCTGGAATTTGTACAAACAAAGCGCTGGGCCTCAGGGCGATGGAGCCTTGAAATAAGCGGTTTTCTGTTAATAATAAAAAAGACGAGATTTTTCATTGTCTTATGACTCGTAATTGTTAAATTATGTAATCTGTAAATAGTATTTTAACAACATTAACTTTCTGTTTTCATTCAAAATTAACTAAAAACTTTGAACAACCATATATATTACAAAAGGTGAGGTTAAATAAAACAGATAGGTATAGTGACTTTTGTAGAGGTTAATCGAGCAGGGATGTTAATAACAGAATATCATAGCCAATCAATACTCCAATTATTTATTAAGTTTTTAAAATATCTAAGTTTTATAGTATGGCATATGAGTATGGAATATGAATATAGGTATAGGAAAAACTTATATTTTAAAAATATTCATACACACTAAAGAAATTCATCAATCAACCTATCGCCGTCCACTGCTGAACGAAGGTCTCCCTCAAGAAACACCAACGATCCCGGTCTTGGGCAACTCACATCCATCTGCTGCCAGCCACATTCTTGAAATCATCGGTCCATTGCGCCGCAGGGCGCCCTACACTATGTTCGCCCAATCATGGTATCCACTCTAGTACACTTCGGCTCCAGCGACCATCGGTTCGTCTGGAGACATGGCCGGCTCACTGCCACCTCAGCATACTGATTCTCTGTGCGATGTCAGTTACTAAAGAAATTATGGAGTTTTTACTTAATCGTTTTAAAAAATCTACAATATCATCTTCTAGTGGTACCTAAAAAATATGCCAAAACGGCAATAATATTTGAATATGCAAGTTATTATATATATAAGGGTGCATTGGATTCCCACCAAGAAGTTAGAACCCCAAGCTAACCTCACCTGCAAGTGATCCACCTGCTGATAGACGAACGAGGCTCTGGTAAACAAAAATCCCGATTAGTGGCAATAAGCTAGCTTATCACGTCAAAGTCAAAGTCAAAAGTCAAATTCGTTTATTCATTTAGGTCACAAAAAGACACTTATGAACGTCATAAAAAAAACAATAAAAGATGAACAATCTGTCGATTAAAATTACAGCTAGCTGGGTTCGCAGATTATTCATGGTAGAGTGGTGACAAAAAAGAAACTCACCACCACTCTTTTGTGGGACAACCCGTGGGACTGAAACACTTCTTTTTTTATTTTTACTTTTGTGCCTACCAGAGTGACTATTCTGCCTGATGAAAAGCATGAATAAAATCTAAGAGTGGTGGTCGCCATACTCATTACGAATGTAGACAATTTAATATGGTGACTCACACTTTAGCGTTCTAGGTCCACACTTGCAAAAAATGGCTTTTAATATGCTTCAGCATATCCTGCTCACATATCTGCATATCCTGGATATCCACAAGTAATTAGGCCTTCCTGTTTTCATGACAAACGACCATAATGACATAATTTGGATGTGCACTAAAACAATTTTTTCCTCAAAATTTGACAACGTCACTTTCCTGCATTTTGACAGTTTGCATTCCATTCTGATTTGAGAAGGAACACATTTTAGGATATTTTATTTTTATCACTTTTCAGACGTCACGCGAAACGGCATCTGGCCTTATACTAAACAGAGCTTATATTATAAAAGTTAGATTGAATGATAGAACACTTACATATTTTTTTTGTACATATATACATATTCTACACAGAAAACAGCCAAACTCGTAATTATATATCATACATACATTTGGTCTGATTCGGGAGTCGAGCTCAAAAACTCAGCACAAAAGTAACATACGCCATCATTACGCCACCGATTACGACACGAATACACTACCCCAAAACTATTGTTACAGAATGCCCTAAGTAGTCCACCTTGACACAAAATACATTAAATTAAATAAAAAAAAACTATTACTCCGCGTAATTAGTAGCCACACACCAACACTAACATATCACATACAAAGAAAAGGGAAGGAAATGAAAATTAAAGTGATATCCACTTATATTCGTATAGGGAGCTTTTATTTGTTTTCTTTGGAGACGACAGAGCAAGGACAAAACTTGTATACAACTCTGTTTTGGAAGGACATGTTATGTAAGTACACACGGCAAACGAATCTGGTTAGGTTTATATGTCGTGTGTGCGTTGCTCTGGTAAGTGTAATAGATTATTATTGTTTCAAAGTTGTTCTGCGTGTTTGTTTTAATATTTTAACTTCTCTTGTAATATTTCGGACATTTGACACACAATGTCATCTAGATTCAAATTTAACAGAGCTTGTATTATGATAACTAGACTGACTGATATAATATTTATATACTATTTTTTTTGTAAATACATGCATATTATACATAGAAAACACCCAAACTTTGAAACAAATATTTGCAGATCATACAAACATTTGGTCCGACCCGGGAATAAAACCCGAGACCTTAGGCACAGCAGTTGCATTCACTACAGTTAAGCCACCGAGGCAATTATAATTGCAGCTATTTCATACCAATGATTAGGTATTTCGTTTGCCGTGTGTACGTGTGTATATAATTTGTTTTCGCTTACTTCTTCACTTTTTTTTTCTATACTAAGAGCCTGCCAAAGTGACTCTATTCTGCCTGATGGAAAGCATGAATAGATTCCAAGAGTTGTGGTCACCATACTCATTGCAAATACAGACAATACAGTATGGTGACTCACACTATGGCGGTCTTGTGAGATGCTTTCTCACACCCCGCTTGGGGACGTAAAAGGCATGACAGTCATCGTGGTAGTGTATGACTTACACAGTTACCACGATAACTGTCACCCCTGCATCAATGGGGCTCCAGTCTCACACTCACCAACGAAACACGACAACACGAATGCTGGCGCTTTAGGTTGGTCTTCTGTGGGAGGGTATTACTGCCCCGTTCGAGCCGGCCCGCTAGTGCTGAAATCAGCGTGGCTCCACTACATACTAAACAAACTTTCACTTCTATTACATATTACAGAAAGCAATGGTTTTAAATTTAACAACAGTCGAGTTAGATTTAGTTGACTTTGATGTCACTTGCATGACGACCTGGTAAGGATCGCGGGTAGCCGTTGGATGCGGGTGGCATGGGAGCGGCTGTTGTGGAGAACCTTGGGGAGACTTATGTGCAGCAGTGGACATCTCTTAGTCAGCCAACCTTCACCTCTACAATCACAAGACCTCTACAATGTAGGTTACATCTGAGATGATAATGATGTAGACGTCTGAGAGAAGTCGTTCCATGTAAAGAATTTAAGTTCAGACTTATCGTGGTGGACTTAAAACCAACTCAGACCTATTATACTAAGATTTTTTTTCCTAAAATGCTTTTTTTACTGCAGGAGCATATTTTTAAACCATGTATGTATTTTGAATGTTCATTTCAATTTCTACGTTGATGTTCCACGCATTAACAGGCTGGAAAGTGATATAAGTTACTTTGGGTGCAAAAGTATATATATATATATATATGTTTACATCAATTATCTACATAGTACCCATGGTATAAGCTGGCGTTACGTGTCAGATGTTCAAAAAATATTACTTGTTTATTTCCAAGTTCTAACAAAATTCTATTAAGATTATTTTCGAGTAGAACAGTAATAATATATTTATTTTATGACATTTTTGTATACAAAAAGAGATACAGACAAAAACAATAGCGCACTAACACTGTCTCATAGTCTGTTGAAGCGATAAATTGGACCACAAATTCAGTACAGATCTTAGTCTTGACTTTACATGTAGGAAAGCAAATGTTCTAGAAAGTTCTAGTTTAATTTTAGATGTAACAACACGTGTTTAATGGAACAATCTGAAGATGTTTGCTTAAAATTAAGTTGCTATTGAGCTTGCTTCTAAAACAATTAAATGGTCGAATCAAAATAATATCACTTCGAAAATGTCGAGGTCTTATAATCAAAAGTTGTGAAATAATTGACGAACGCTCTTTTACACTTCTTTAATAAATTTCTTTTTATATTTCTTTGATTTTTACTGACTGACAGACACTGAAATGCATAAATGTATATATGCTTATCTAATACCTTTAAATGACCAATTCTTGTATATGTATATATATGATCTGAATCTCGGAAACAGCTCCAACGATTTTCATAAAATTGAATATGCAGAGGGTTTCGGGGGCAATAAGTCGATCTAGCTAGGTTTCATTTTTAGATAATATTGTTTTATAAGTGTTTTTAAGCTATGAAAAACTGTTACAATGTCAATAGAATATGAACGTAAATGCTACTTTATCGACACAGCAACGCAAAAGCTAAATACTTCAGTAGATGACGTTGTATGATAGGTCCATTTTGACACTTATCTATGTGACAAAATTAGGGATGGGAACATAAAGTTGGTAAATTGCGAATCGATTATCTGTTAGATTTATCGAAAAAAATATCAATACCAGATACCACATATTTATATGTATACTGGCTTGTGCAATATGAGCTATTTAATAGAATAGAAAGAAATATGATGAAATAGGAGGCAGTTCTGTTACTACCAACCGATTACTTTATAATTAGATGGGGGAAAATGCAAGTATATCATTAGAAAAGATTAATAAATAGGTAGGATAGGAATCAAATTTTGTTGGGTTAGCGTATGCGCTTATTATTTTACTGTTTTTTATTATTATATTATTATTATCCGTCTTGTTTACATATTAATAATGCCGTACTTTACGGCTAATGCCGTACGCCCTTATCCATAAATAAACTTAAAGTATACCAAATTTTGTCCGTGTGGTGACGGGTTAAGAATATATAGTGTTACCACCCCTATTTATCCCGTGGGTGGCGTAAAGGTGACTAAGGGAACAAAGTATGCCAGACAACATTATTACAAAGAGAAGACAAACTTGAAACAAACCTTTTTTTTTTAACGTGTGGCAACCCCCTCGGGCCGTTACCCCACCGGTGTTTACGGTGGAGTGGTGTGTCGGAATCGGATCAACTAAAACCACACGGTGTGCCACTCTGCGTCTGAGATAGGAGGGATCCGGGAACCGCTGCTATTACGACATACAGATCCCTCCTAGGGCCTGCCCGCTAATGCGGGCACCATCTATGGGTAAACTCTCTATTTTAGGCACACGCGGACGTCGCCTCCTTGCGGCTGGCTATGGTAGCGGATGGAGGGGAAAACCCGTCCTGTCCACCCGCGGCCACACTCAAGGCGGCATGAAAACCCCCCTCTGACCAGCTTGGTATAGTAGGCCAAAACCGCCTATGTTCAGCAGTGGACTGTAAAAGGCTGTTAATGATGATGACAATGATTCCAAATTTGCCCCTTTGCCGAGTGTGGTATTTTGTGAAAATGTTTGTATGTCTTTTCATGTTTTATCATAAAATTTATATTGGATGGTTAGCATAGTCTTTGGTTTGAAGCTGGTAAGCTTATCAGATCGTTCATCGTTACGTACACAAGCAATAAATGCTACCATCAATATCGTTCCAGTTCAGAAAGTACCAGGCGAGTACAAATATCAAGGAGCTCACCCGCACTAGGTCGCAACAATATAGCTTTACGACGCTAGTTTCATTGCTCCTATAAATTTCACTGTACACTAAATAGACTCCATTCTTTAACGTGCACCCTACTACCGCTAAGAAGTGTTTATATCGCCTTCTACCTTCCTAGGAATTTTCTTTTTATTTACTATCGAGAACTGATGTTGACGTCAAAGAACGATGTACGAGGTAAATTCTTTAGAGGCTCAAATGCACACAGGAATTTAACATTTGTGAAGGTAATCGATGAAGTGAAGCTTCAAATATTAAAAGCTAAAAGAGCTATCTAAAACATCAACTTTCGATATTACGATATTTAATAATAATAATGATAAATCTTTTCATTATTTACCAGATCAAGTACCAAGCTTAATACTAAAGAAGTACAAGTGGCAGTCTTATCGGTCGGCAGATCTTCAAATCATGCTAGTCAGAAAAATTTAACAAAATATTCAAATGGACCATTAATTTATACAAGTTTCTGTGTTTTTTTGTAATGGCAACACCACACAACATTAGAGAATAAATCGATGTAAAAATTGTTCGAGATTCGAGTGTTAGATTTATTGAGTAGGAATAAATACCCATTCCATAAATAATTAATGCTTAATTACCTGTTTTTGTACCCGCTTATTATTAAAAACCATTAATAGTCCACTGCTGATCATAGTCATCAGAAATCAGATTTTGGGATACTATAAAAACTGAGTATGCTGACCAGATAGGGTTCAAAATTTCCATTTCTGTGCAGGCCCTATCTATGTACGTACTAATTAAGGTTATTTACCGTAGTTTCCACTAGAGAGGAACTAAAACCCTCTACAATGTATCCCAGCTGCTATTGTAGGCCACTATTTTCTATTACACCTCATATATTGCCATCCTTCCGAGTCTTATCTCCGTTCATGTTTCGTGATTTAGAACTCGCAGTGGACATTTAACTACATCCCTATAAAAGGCAAAATATGGTCATAGAATGTTCACGATATAAGCTGTATTTAATATTATAAGATGTCTTTGGTTAAGGGATAAGTAATATTAAAATTAAACGTGTTACGTTGGTTTCTGAAGTTTTCTGACATTAAAAAATTCTGCACCAATCTAGCTCAATTTTTGACACGACATATATTAATTTATCGTGTGTTAAGTGAAGTGTTAACAGCTTTAAAGACTAATTTTATAATTTTTTTTCTGTTAGTTTACTTACTTTTATTACTATACCCAGAATACGGTGGCCTTGTGAGACGTTTTTCACGTTCTACTTGATGGACCCGTGATCATAGTGGGAGGGAAACACGTGCGGTGGTAGTGAGTTTCAGGTTTTGATTTGATGACTTCAAAGCTTGGTACTTATTGTAGAGGAAAGGAGAAGATGGAAGAGATTGTCAGAACTCTCTACGATAAAGACGATAGAGGACTGCGGCATCTCCTCATGACTCCTCATGACCTATTTTACAACATATTTCTATCTTGCCACAACTACAGATCATGTGATCGTGTTCTTCACAGAATATTTTCCTGGTTGGGAATCTAACCCATGACTTTTGGTTTGGCAGTGAGAATTGTTTATCAAGAGACAAATAGGTTAGTCAAACAAAATTATGTAGAGATATACAACTATTCCTATTTTAGCTTATTTAGCATTCATTCAGCGCTAATTAATTAATAACAACATAGAACGGTTGTTAATGAATTGACCTAAATCGCATTAATTCAAAACCACAAATTATAAATGTAAACATGTACTAGCATACAATTACGAGTATATTTATATATACCTAATGTTTTTATGCATAACGACGAAAATATCTTAAATTTTATAACAAATCTAATATCATAAAAGCTAGATTTAGCTCGTGAATATAACTAGTATTTTTAATTCTGTCTGGCGAATATTTGTACCATGAAATTCTAACAATGTGAATAAGTATGATACAAAAGATATAATTCCTGTGTATATAATACAAAAGACTAAACAACTGTATTTTTATAAAGATCTTATTTACTGAATATTAATCTGTATATAGATATTTTAAAGGGCTCTACAGACAGCTTAAATGCTTACCTTTGGTTTTTTGATTTAGTACAGAAGCTAAAATACTTTAAAGTGTATTAGAAATTCACGAATAGGGTTCCGACAGAGGTTTAGGCAATCCACTGCGTTTAGTGGAGTTCGTTGAAGATGGTAAAAATGCGTCGCAGACTACCGCGGCAGACATCGCCTGACGGCTCATAGATTAAATATAATAAAAATACACATAGCGTAGCCCGTACCCGCGTGACAAATAGGCTTTATTAATTCTTATGAAACAGCAAATCGGACATATCCGCTCAACGCAGTGGACGACAATATATTAGGGATTTTGGAATTGATTCTGTACAGAAACCCGGATACTGACAAGAATACTCCCACCTTCTGGCAATTTATAATTTACTCCCATTTAACTCTTTATCAAAGTTCGACCATTAATTTCCATTATCCCTTAGTCAGTTAAATAATACACGAACATGCACCTTTCTTCCTTCCATAATCTCTCGCGAAGGTTTAGTGCTAATGAAATCTTTACCTGTATTCTGTACTTTATAGCTCAATGAATCTAGCCCATAATTTAGTCAGTACATTGTAGTCGCTGGGTTTTATTGCCAACAGACACCTATTAGTTTAAATGACTTAGTGAGAGCTAACGACTGAAGAGATATACTGGGATTGGATGCCCCCCTGTAAAGTACTATTCGGTTTGTAATTGATTACGTTATTGTAAATGAACTAAACGTGTCTAGAGTAATTCGCAGACGAATTTGATATGTATACGTAATCGCTTTTAAATATTTATTTTCTGAGAATACATATCTTTAATCTCTAAAGGGGTCGACAGAAGCGTATTTAACGCTTACATTTTTTGGAACATAATTTTTTAAGCTCGGTTACGGCAAAGTTTAATATATACATTATCGTCATCAACAACCTTTAATAGTCCACTGCTGGACATAGACCTCTCTTTTAAAAGGAGGTTTTGGCCTATTATACCACTCTGGCCATTCGTTTCAAGTTTTTCTTCTCTATGCATTGACGTTGCCCTGTGTAGATGATTCCCTTAGTCGTTTCTTACGACACACATAAGACATACACATATATACGATCCATAAATTTCACACAGATGCAAAACAAATGATAATGCTAATCACACAACGTTTGGTACAGGTGAGAATTATAACAATAATATAATAACAATAAATAAATATTTCAGACATTTGACACACAACGTCATCTAGTTTCGAACTAAGCAGAGCTTGTGCTATGATAACTAGACTGACTCATATAATACTTATATACTTTTTTTTTGCAAGTGCATACATGTTATACATTGAAAACACTCGAACTTCAAAACAAATATTTGCAGATCATACAAACATTTAGTCCGACCCGAGAATTGAACCCAAGACCTCAAGCATAGCTGTCGCATTCACTATTGCCACCGAGGCAGTTAAATTGAACCCACTTATCCAGCTAGGACCTCTTGGCTAAGTTTCAGGATCAGCACCCAACAGACAAATCTTTCTTTACAGCAAAAAGCAATCGCCATTAAGAAACTGTTTTAAAGAGAACTATTTCAAATCTGATACTATTTTCTTTTCATTTTGGAATCTCAATGTTTTTAATTCTTGTCTTGAAGATCAATCTTCAACTATGTTACTTATTCCTTTCCGTCTTAAACTCAATGGCGGGATTCGATCCTGAAGTGAAGCATTTAAATTGGATGGATTACAGGGCTGGACTTATAGAGTTTCGGGTGCGTGATGGATTTGGTTAATTTAGTTAGAATACGTTTTGTTTATCTCGTTGCTAAAACATCTAGTATTTATTTTTGTATAACATGTAATTTGTACGACTAAATGTTTTCTTGTTATTTCTCATCCTGCAATGAATGCTCGTTATTCTTTATTAGGTCTATTATCCAAAGTGAATTGTGTGTTCAGTTATTTTTTTCATGTTTGTAACACAGCAAAAGAGTAGACAGTTTCTACCACCACTACTAATTTATAATACACATAAAATTATTTATCTAGGCTCCGTAACCTAACTAATGTGTAGTAATATTTTCTCTCTTGTATTATAAAATAATAGAATAGTTGTATGTCTTATTCACTTTGTTGAACAAGACCAAAAGTCACTCTATCCTAGAATAAATATCTACTGTATATCATTTTCGTTCAAATCAGAGCTGCGATCGAAACCACTTCAATACAATAGTGTTGTCTTAGTGCCGTTGAGTGGGGTCGCTGGAGTTCCATTTGAGTGGGTAAGTTTGGCAACGCGTGATATCGTTATGTATTATATTTTTAGATATCGAAAAATATATAAAGATTGAGATTTGTTCCCTTTTTGTTACGTTACTTGGAGACAAAAGTTCTTTGTAAGGAATTTTATTACTCTATGTTTGTGATAGGTGTAATTTCTGATGTGCTTTTTTATAAATTTGTCATTACTCATCGATAATAATGATAACTTCAGGCATCTTACACGCAGCTTTATGATTCCAGACTAGGCAACACCATGTGCTATGGTCACCAGACTGCTTACGAACATATTTATTTACTTTGTAAACACAAACATATATATTATAGACATATACATAAATCTAAATATAGAGCGAATGATTGTGCTCAACACAGTATTATTTATCCAGGGTGGGAAAAAAAATTTACGACTACGAGCAGTTTACTAAATACTAGACTAATAAGCCATCAACAATTTCAATTTTTTTGTCGACGTTTTAATTTAAATAACAATGATAATTTCTTAGAAACGTATCGCACATGAGGAAAACATAAAATAATTTACTTTCGTTATGATATTTGTGTAATTTTCAATGATACATTTGAAGAATAAAACATAAGTATTTCATTCTTAGAACATATCAAACATTCCCAAGTACCATTTACAAGAGAAATAATCATATACATGTGGCTACCGGCTTTATTTTTCTATTACTTGACGTTATTACACGAGTATGATCCATAATATATGCCGTGGCATATCTGCATGATAAGATACGGGAACAATATGAGGCATTAAAAATAAAAAAAAATCTGTAAGTACTCTTCATGCATGCATGACATAGGGTTCTTCATAATGGTACTAATTCACAGACGCATATTTTTACTACCCGGAAAGCCTCTGAAATAAATCCGTACCTGTACACCAAGTATCGTTTTTGAAGCGGACGGTTTAAAAGGCAATGCAGTTTTATGTTTTTAAAGACGCCATATTTATTTCCTTACTGCTTATTATTCTTTGGTTGAATATTCAATATAAGCTGTTAGTGCGACGAATTTTGAGTATTTTTCATGAGAATGTTCTATTGTGTGAGTGACACTGAAATCAAAGGGGTTTTAGCTGTGGGCATATGAATGTTCTATTTTTCAGCAAAGTTCATAGCATATTTAATAATAATAATATTTTCAGACATCTAACACATAATATCATCTAGTTCCACACTAAGTAGAGCTTGTACTATGGGTACTAGACAATTAATGTTATGCGTAGAAAACACCCAAACCCTGAAACAAACATTTACAGATCTTACAAACACTTTTTAGTCCGGCCAGAGAATTGGAGCCGAGACCTCATGTACAGCATCTGAGCCACCGAGAGAGTCAATTTAAGGGATTTAAATTCATTATAATTTATTCTCATTGTCACATACGCGTGACGTTTCAAAAATACCTGTCATTGATTTAATTGAAATATGTGAAATATATGTCGCTTGAATTGTCTACAGACATTTTTATTACAAGTTTTTTATGATATTAGTGGCAAAAGAGTTGATAGGCTTCACCCGCTTACGTAATTGTCGCGGTAAGTGAACATCTACAGTTGAAGAATCACAAGTACGTTGTCGGTCTTTGAATTAAGAGTTTAGAGGTCGTATCGGTTCATCATCAGGAGCCATCATCATCTAGCCTTTATTATTCTCAAGACTTTTTGGAGTCGGTTACTAGTTCAATCGATTTTACCTGAATGCCAGTTTTTCTTCAGAGCGACACGCTTTGGACCTCCGCATCCGAATTCAAAGGCACTGAATTCTCAATTACGATTGCCATAGATGTTCGTGAAAGCCGGGACGTATGACTGCGAGGCGTTGGCATGAAGCACAGCCAAACGTCCATACTCCAGGCTGTTATTAAGAATGTCTGATAAGAAAACCTCTACAATACTTTTGGCCCGTCTATGCAATCAAACCCAAGATGTCTTGATCGGCAGTCGCATATGCTGGTAGGCAGACCAACTAAATAATATTATATTATATAATACTAGAATTATAAACAATTAAAATAATTAATGTATATATAAAACTTTTTTTTTGTTGTCGATGTGGAAAATCTCTTCGGATCTCCGGCTGAGACGACGGGACGCAGAAGCCAGGAGTATGTGGTGTTTCCACTAAAAACCACCCCGGCTACTGATCTCAGGCGTCCTTCTCTGAAGGGGACCCAGAACATACTATTTCAGTTCCCCTCCAGAAACCTGCCTAGTCAGACTCTATCCTGGGGAGGCCACAAAGGCTTCCCCACCTATCAGTCCGTCGACCGAATTAACCTGTACATCATAATAAATAGTAATAATTTTGTCCTTATTTTACCTCTACCCACTTTAACTGCACGGTAGTGGCTTAAGGGGTATTCTCGATGCTTTCTACTGCGCTGAGTATTGTGGCGTTAAACCACATGACACTACTTTGTGGAAATCACAAATTGCTGTTCTCAATCTAAGTAGTCTTTGTGTTTTCCGGGACACAACAATGTTCGAAGCACAGAAGTTGTCTTTAAAAGAAATAAATAAAATAAAACTACATAGTAAAATCAAATTTCTTTTCCATCAAAATTTATTTACCAAACTCCAAGCATAATACAAAGTGACATCCATTATAATGTCGCTGAATGAATTTCACGAATAAGCTCAACCGTTAGATTTGAGGGTTGAGTGTACGTAGATAAACGCTCCGTTGATGGAAAGCGTGAATCTGCAAAGAACGTTTCGGGCTATTGAAAGGAGGTTCCTTTGATGGTCTCTTTTATATGCAATTGTCGTAATCATTCCTGCTAATCTTCTGCTATTACGTGGAAAAGATGTTAATTGTGTTTCTACTATCATTTGAAAATAAATAAAAATAGGGCTAATTATTTGAAAAATCACAGCCAAATATTGATTGGAACGTTTTATAAAATTTTGAACGTAACTTAGTGAAGCTAAAAGAGAGTAAAATAGGTTTTATGCGTGTTAAGTCCTCATCATGAATTAAGTTTAAAACGCAGACTTGTGTTGGTTTTTATTATTTTTCATATCTTGTTACATTAAATTTCAACTACAGTAATCCATTTAAAAGATAAAATAACATATCGCAAATTTGCTGGACGATTCTGAATTTCGTAATATTTACTTTCATTTTGCGAAACTAAAGCTCGAGCATTTGCATTTAATTCGGTAGAGTATGTTTCCTTTAAAAATATATTTTATGGGTAACTCTACTATTTACTTTAGGTGGAATCTATCTTATATTTTTACATCAGCGTGATTTCATTTTTTTAGTATCTTATCTACAAATTTTTGGTTGATTGGTTGAGTTGTTAAAGCGTGAAAGTGTTATAAGCAGAATAATTTTTACGTTCATAATATTAGTAAATATTGTACACATTTCATTTTAATATGGAAAATAAAACACAGAACTGGCATTTACCAAAATCGTCCTTAGCATCTAGATCATTTTAGAAAGTTATTGATTGAATAAAGAATTCAGCATCTTAATGTGTTTATTATATGTTTTTTTTTTATCTACAGCAAAAATTCTCTTGTGTGGGCAGTTTCGCCGTATTTTACACATTTCATTTTAATATGGAAAATAAAACACAGAACTGGCATTTAACGAAACCATCCATTGCATCTAAATCATTTTAGGAAGTTGTTGATTGAATAAAGAATTCAGCATCTTAATGTGTTTATTATATGTTTTTTTTTTATCTACAGCAGAAATTCTCTTGTGTGGGCAGTTTCGCCGTATAATCACCCGGATAAAGTACAATGGAACTGTTATGAGCTTTCAACACTTTCAAAGGATTAAAAAGCTTATAACCGGTATTTGGAAACTTACCAAAAAGTAACAAGGAATTAACAACTAAAATATCACTAAAAAAAATATTTACATCGAATTTTTAATTGTTATTTAATGTTTTTTATTCTTTAAATTGTTTACCATTTTCGTCATTTTTTGATTTGAAACGAGAAAAGAAGTCAAAAATCTAATATAGTTGTGTAATTTTTTTTTATTTTAATAGTCTGCTAAATTGCCTGATAAAAAGCAAGCACAGAGTCCAAGAGTTGTACCCACCACACTCATTGCGAATGCAGACAATGCAACATGGCGACACACTATGACACTTTAGTGAGATGCCCATGCCCGATTTGGGGACGTAAAAGGCATGACGACTTCGTGGTATTGCAATGCTCACACACTTACCATGACAACAATAATTACACTGTTTACGAAATATCTAGAAAATAAATGCTATAATAAAAAAATCTCAAAAATAATTGTTTTTAACGTTACACAACATACGTAACCTACATGATACAAAAACAAGTGTAAATTTCGGTTAATGAAGGTCCTAGATAACAGCCTTGTGAAACTCCTAGGTTTATATAATGCCTCTCAACTAACAGTAAAATATAAACAATGTTTGCCAAAGGCCATGTGCTGATTATCTAATGAAACAAATCCGTGTAATCTCAACAATATTAAATTAGTCGTACAAAAGCGCCAACAAAGGACAACAAGTTATGCTGAAAGCATCTAATTTGCGCTTCTTGTTTGGAGTTAAGCCAAATTGATAAAAACTTGGCCAGTGCGCATTTGTTGGAAAAAAAATGGTTGGTGTCATCACGTTAGGTTTTTATTTATTTGTGTTTAAGTACAAAGTGTTCTCTATATAATATATAATAATAATTGCCTAGTAAAATATTACACAAGCATCGCAAATTTACAAATTAATGTTATTTAATCTGTAAAATAAATCTGAAGTTTTTAATCTAAATGGTAACTAAAAAACAGAAGTTGTAAAGAATTTAATTGAAAATTGCTGTTCGTTTTCAATTTATTAATATTAAACAGCGATATTTAAAACCTCAATCTTAAAGACAGAGACTGTAAAGAAAACATCTGAAAGAAAAACGATATGTTTGAAGGAAAAAAAACGATTTTTTTAACATCTTTTAGAGTTTCGCTTCTATTCTCCATATTTGATTTGATTAGCTTCCTATATTTGTGGACCCATAAGATAAGAACATGATAGCTTTCTAATTTTACGAACAAAGATATTTTGTACTCAAATATCATAGAAATATCTAATTTCGAGTCTTTAATTAAGACATTTTGTCACCTGCGTAAAGTATTCTTAACTTATTTCAAGTTTCACGATTGAATATTAAACTTAAATTTAATTAAAGTAGCATCTGGACATTATGTTTACATTTATTAAGATATTTAAAAAGAATCATTAAAAATATCCTAACAAATTTATGATTTTTCTTCATTTTAATGTTATTTTGTTGGTTGTCAATTCCAGAATCCCAAAAGTCATAAAAATTATGCGATCTCCTATTGATGCGGTCAAATCCTTTTCATTCCGCAATCTTTAGTAAATATTTGAACTTTTACATTACATTTCTTGTAGTGGAATGTCATTTTTTTACCATGATAAAGAGAATCGAGTTTTATATCAACATTTTTTGATAAATAATTTTCTGTTAATAGTACTGTGAAATAATAAGCTTAAGAGTTTCTTTGATTGGATGAATGCACTTTTTATTAATTAGTTTTCAGTGGTAGATAATCTACTTATCGACTTACTATATATATCACGATACCATAAATAGGAGCGGGCATGGAAAATGGGGGAAATAAATCCCTTTTGAGCAACGTAGATAAAGTTGCGAGTGGCAAGCTTTTAAAGGGTTCATAGTTTTGTTTTCTTCTTAGTTTGTATATCATAGTAGTCAGACTAGTTGCGGTTTTAACCAAGATCGGGGTTTGTATCAAATTTATTTATTTTATTAATTTACTCTTTGTGTACTTTGTACATCGGCGGACTTAATTAAATTAATTAAATTAAATTATTTTATTATTAAAATTAATATATCTGACTTATCATGTATTGTATATTTGACGGTAGAAAAACTATTACTATTTATTATGATGTACAGGTTAATTCGGTCGACGGACTGATAGGTGGGGAAGCCTTTGTAGCCTCCCCAGGATAGACTATCTGACTAGGCACAGTTTTGGTTCTGGAGGGGACCTGAAATAGTATGTTCCGGGTCCCCTTCAAAGAAGGACGCCTGAGATCAGTAGCCGGGGTGGTTTTTAGTGGAAACACCACATACTCCTGGCTTCTGCGTCCCGTCGTCTCAGCCGGAGATCCGAAGAGATTTTCCACATCGACAACAAAAAAAAAAGTTTTATATACATTAATTATTTTAATTGTTTATAATTCTAGTATTATATAATATAATATTATTTAGTTGGTCTGCCTACCAGCATATGCGACTGCCGATCAAGACATCTTGGGTTTGATTGCATAGACGGGCCAAAAGTATTGTAGAGGTTTTCTTATCAGACATTCTTAATAACAGCCTGGAGTATGGACGTTTGGCTGTGCTTCATGCCAACGCCTCGCAGTCATACGTCCCGACTTTCACGAACATCTATGGCAATCGTTATTGGGAATTCAGTGCCTTTGAATTCGGATGCGGAGGTCCAAAGCGTGTCGCTCTGAAGAAAAACTGGCATTCAGGTAAAATCGATTGAACTAGTAACCGACTCCAAAAAGTCTTGAGAATAATAAAGGCTAGATGATGATGGCTTCTGATGATGAACCGATACGACCTCTAAACTCTTAATTCAAAGACCGACAACGTACTTGTGATTCTTCAACTGTAGATGTTCACTTACCGCGACAATTACGTAAGCGGGTGAAGCCTATCAACTCTTTTGCCACTAATATCATAAAAAACCTGTAATAAAAATGTCTGTAGACAATTCAAGCGACATATATTTCACATATTTCAATTAAATCAATGACAGGTATTTTTGAAACGTCACGCGTATGTGACAATGAGAATAAATTATAATGACATACCTATGCATGAAATATAGCTGTCTGTATGGTGACAGATTACGAATACATAGTATTACCACCCCTATTCATCCCGTGGGTGTCGTAAATGTAAAGTATGCAAGACAACATCATTACAAAGAGAAGGAAAATTTGAAACAAACCCTATTCCAACCCGACTGGCTAGCGTGGTATAGTAGCCCAAAATCTCCTTGCTAAGGAAAGGTCTAAGTCCAGTAGTGGACTGTAAATCATGATAGGCTGTTGATCATGATAGCTTTTCTACGATACATATCATCACTTCACATCAACGGTTTTTAATAGTCCACAGCTAAGCCTCTCTCTCGAAAGGAGCTCTCTCTGGCCAAAGCTTTGCCAAAGTGACTCTACTCTGCCTGATGGAAAGCATGAATAGAAACCAAAAGTTGTAGTCATTATACTTATTGCGAATCACAACACAGCACGGATGCTGTCGCTTCAAGTTGATACTATGTGAGAGGATAGTACTGCCCCGGTTGAACTAGGCCGTACATGCTAAAATCAACGTGGCTGTACTACCTACAATACCCTATCCCATTAATCGCATCTTACAACACCCATGGGAGTGGTAGAACTCTGTACTTTTAAGTTACTTAATTTATTATAATTAAATAATTCAAGGGTGCCCTGCGGCACGATGGACCGACGTCTTAAAGGAGGTGGCTGGCAGCGGATGGATGCGAAGTGCCCAAGACCGGAATAGTTGACACTCCTTGGGAGAGATCTTTATTCAACAGTTGACGGCGATACTTAGGTTGATTTCATTTGAATTTGAAGTTATTCAATTTTTATAATTGTAAATTAAATATTGTTATTTATTTTATGACCTGTCCATTTAGATAAACTAGAAGTGTAACATATATTGACTATATTGACTATATACCATATACTATGTTGACTATATACTATATACTGCATTGACTCCCGGAACACATCCACTTATGGTGGAACATTGTTTTAGATCACTTGATGTGCAAGTAACAAATGGTCGTTAATTCATGTGATATACATAAAAAATGTACCAAAATGTTTTTTTATTAAATGTGTAAATACTAGAATATCCACGAGATCCGGAAACAGACGGAAATTTTAGACTGTCTCAGCACTAGTCACCACAAATTTTCATTCATAGATTTACAACCGAGTCCCGATATATAGCTTAACCCTAAGTTTATGACTATAATAAATAAAAAATGGCCTATATTCTTTTAGTGTACTGTTTATATTTTGCAGACTTTGTATCTCTACAAACTTTATGACCATGCAAATCTGATTTGATATCGTGAGCCATCTATAAGTTACGTCACACAAAGTTTATGACTTTTGACCCCGTCCTTAGCAGATATGTCAGAGATCACTAGTGTGACGTCACACACTTTGTAACTTCACATCCTACAGTGATTGCATGAAAATATGAGTTCCAAAAAAAAAAAGAAAAAAAAAAATTTAGATCCGATTACACGTTTAGTACAGTATCCTGAACCACATACAAACTCTAAGGGTAATAATTGAGAAAACAAAGGAATATAACCAACCCCTCTTCCTAGCGTATGTGGACTATAGGAGAGCCTTTGAAACCAGTCAGACTTGGACTGTGCCGAAATCCATGCAAAGATGACTGGTCAACTATCGATGTGTCCAAGTGATGAGATGCCTTTATGAATCTGCATTGATGACCATGTAAAAGTTAACCTCGAGACCAATTACTTCCTCCGGGGAGACTTTTATTCAGCATCAAACAACGAAAGGTTGACTTGAATCAGTTAAAAACATTAACAATACGGTTAAGCAAGCTTTAAATATAATACTTTAATCTTTGACATATTTCAAGCAGCAGAGCATCTCTTGTTGCTATATTTTATTTTCTATAGCATAAGTGACAAGCGAACAGCCAAGTCACCTGATGTTATGTAACCACCACCACCCGTAGACAGGTGTAACTTAAGAGACACAAATGTTTTACAGCCCTTTCCCTTTCAAAAGAAGGAAACCTTAAAACAAACCCTATACCAAACCCGTGTGGCCAGCTTGATATAGAAGACCAAAACCTCATAGTTAAGAAGAGACCGTCCTGCAACGAGGATGATGATGAGTTTCCTCTCTCTAGGAAGAGAATCTTGACTCCGGTAACCTGGCTGACTTGGTTAAGAAAGGTTTGCTTAGCATCGATTTTCTGTTAGGCGATGTATTATTCCATCCTATTAATATCAAAATATGTCACTCCGAAGATAAAAAAATATTAATATAAAAGCAGATACATGGCTTTAACAAAATGGCTACAACTAATGAAGCTTTGTCTCTTCACCAATGAATTTAAAATCCTATTTGTATCAAAGACTAACTAATGTTTCATTAAATACAAAACTTGGTTCCTCCGTTACTATAAGAGACCAAAATTAATGAGCCGTAAACACACTGGCCACTGTTTTAAACTCCTTTCATCCAACAGAGTAATTAGTGGATCCCGTTTCTTTGTACGTTTAAAAGAAAATCACAATAAAAGTTAAGTCTCAGTATAACGATCGTTACTGTTAAATAAAAATTCTGTAACACTAATTTCGTGTACGATTCTATTGTTTAAAATAACTTTTGAATTTTGTAAGTTTTATTTAGTAAAAATGTTAAAAAATTAAGACGTCGAAGGACCTCTGGTAGATGTGATATTCCAAAATAATTACATTTTTTTGTTATACCGCAACGGTAGCAACCAAGCATACGGCCCGCCTGATGGTAAGCGGTTACCGCAGCCTATGGACGCCTGCTGCACCAGGGGCATCACGTGCGCGTTGCCGATCCTTCAAAAACCTATTTACCTCCTTCTTGAAGAGCTCCATACAATTCCCAGGGAAAGCCTCGGCAGGGAGCTCATTCCATAACGGGATTGTTCGCGGGAGAAAATTTCTCTGAAACCGCACTGTGCGCGACCATTTAGGTATATATAATTTATAAACATAAAAGATATCTTATTAAAGGAAAAACTGAGTGATAAGTTCAGACTGGACTCCTTTCCGATTGAAGTTTAAGAGGGAATCAAAGGGTAAATAATTATGACTCTTGGGTTGCAGATGCATACGGATGACGGTAGTCAAATTAAAATATACAATACATGAGTACGTATACATACATGAACACATATTAATATACACATATATACATAAATATACACATACACACACATTTAGATTATATTCGTACACTATGACATCTTGACTATAAGCTGAGCCAACTATCGATAAGACGATTCTTCAATCTCGTTAAGAAGGAGATTATGTACATTCTTTTTGAATGTAAAACGGTTTGTGGACATCAATCAAATGCAGCCATTCATGAAATACAAATACAAGTAAAAATGTTAACCTCTTGTAATCCTTGTGTGAATCTGTGGATCTAGAACGTCTTTTAGGTCATGAATTTGATTCTCACCTTGGACAAATAATTGTGTCCAGGACACGAAAGTCTGTTCTATATCTGGGTATAGGTCATCTATATAATTTATATATTTAAAAAAATATTAATACTAATGATAAGATACTAATAAATATTAATATTGATGAACCAATAGTCTCGCTAACATTTAGCACATTTTGTGACTTGTTTCAGATTAGATGACCGTATGTGAGCTGTGTAAACTTATTATTATTAAGTCAGGTGACTAACCAGCAAACTGTCAAATAATCAGCCTCAGACACACAGACAAGTTATCAGTCAAAATTAACTACTTTACTTTTCCCAGAATTACAAGAGTCTGGGCAAGAGATCCAAATAGTTAGTCTAGACTTTGAGAATAAGAGAAAGAAATTAAATCTTCAACTCTTATATCTTTTGGTTTACATAATCTTTTAGTAATCTAGAATTCAGTGTAATGTGAAAATATTAGGGGATATTTATCAGGCAGTATTCAGTAAAATACTACGCTTTTACATTTTAAATGTTACTTCATTTCAGGTTTCGACCGCAAGAGTACGGTGCAACACAAATCGATATGCTATGTCGAATCTAATGGACCGTCTTCAAATGATGTTGAGTTAGTTTTCTGGAAGAGACTTTTTAGAATTCTTGTTATTCGTTATTTTTGTCTGTGTAGTAACGGATTAAGAATATGAAGTTGTAATCTGTATGTATTCGTACGTATCCAATGAACTAATTATTGCTAGTCTAATTCTTACCAACAATTTTCACGTCATCACTATCCGTGTCTTATGCTCTGAGATTGTTATCTCCAGATACTCTTACTAATTTACCTATGAACGTATTATATGTGAGTCCAATCTGTAACAGTCTGCTCTAACCAGTATTATGACGGCTATTAGTTAGTTTAAAAGCTGGCTCGTAACATACTTTTACATATAACACCCGCATGTACTATTAGATCAGTTCAACCAATCGAGAGATCGAACAACTTGTATGTAAAGTTCAAGCTCAGTTTCATTTTACTAAATACTTCACTGTTACATTATCTACAACAATTCAGTCAATTCCTTGTCTCTCACTTTTCCATTACTCTCTACCACCAATATAAATATTACGTTAACCAATGTTGTTTTGTCGTGAACGTAATTTGAATAACTAACAGTTATTTTATCTGACCTTGTGAACAGCTTCCAACTCATCTATAAGACTTATCTGACAATTTTAATCAAACTTTATGTTCATTTTGAACATTAAAATATTACCACAAGTGTTTGTGTGTGACAAAACTAAATATGTTTCATATACTACCTTTCGCAACCGTGTTAAGTTCAAACCCGTTGCTGAAAAAACTAAACTAAATGTAGGGACAACCTTACTAGTTTATCTCTATAATTTAGTTCGGGAATCGAACCCATTCCAATTAGTTACGATTAATATCAAATCAATACATATACTTTTCTCATTGCTCATATTCCATTTATGTTTCATTAATGTACATGTGTTCTACACTTGTGATGAACATTTTCTATTCTTACCAAGGAATCTTAACCTGTTTTTGTTAACGTGTACAAATCCCTCGCGCAATGGTTTTGAATTCAACGAAGTCGAAGGAACTCTTAAAAGTAAACCTCATATAACTACACTATTCAGTCCAGGAATCGAACCCGGTAAGATCTCAAGAAATTCCAATCCGTAATAAATTACTTCCCTGGATGACATCTGGTTTTTCGAAATAGAAATCAATGACCCGTTTTTTGTCATCATTTGACGTTAGTCGACTCGACATGTTGAAGTGCACAATTCCTCAAACACTTGACTCTAACTTACTTTCACATGGTTTTTTTTCTTATAGAATTTATGAAACACGTGAGATACATTTGATTATAAATTACTTGCAACCCATTTTGTCAAAGTTAGCAAGTTAACATTATATTTATTATCTAATTGAATGATACCGAAGTTGTCGCACTTTAACCATTGTAACACAACTGCATATTTTCGTTACGCAATTCAAACTGATCAATAACTCACACAGATGTATTCAGCTTTCCTTGCCCGGATATCGAACCCAGTCAATTTCACAAGGTAATAAAACCACACTAGTGTTACATTACAAACCATTCCCCCCACAATTTACGATTTATGAGACGTTTAGTTATATCTTATCGCAATACTCGTTACACTATATTAACTATTCGAAATATATGTCATCATCATCACCATAACATGACAAATATCTAATGTTAAATAGTTGGGAATCGAACCCAATAAATGATATACATTAGAGGTACGTAGTGAATAAGATTCCCCCCCTACAAAATGATTACAAAACATTTGTTGATATTGTATCATTATACATATTCAATTAGTCTAGCCGAGACCAAACCCGACAACCCTTAACATTAGGATAACTTAGTGAAATTTGAATTCTTGCACAAACTGCACAAATAGAAAACTAGTTGTTTTTTTGTAGTTTATCGTTAAATATAAAAATGTCCGTCTGGGAGTCTAACCCAGTAATCTTTATAGTTTACGGTTGAACATATACGAAATCTGCATACGCAGTACACGCGATTGCACACATATAAATGAGATTAAGATTAACACTCACCAATTTGTCATCATTTCATAACGTAACATATGTCTTCCTGGCAGACGTATCTCGCCTAATTTTTCTACTAGTAACAACATACGAATAATTCTTTTTTTCTAGAACTAGAACTTCGAAATTAACCTAGCCAAACTAACAGTAGTCGTTGTGTAGTTTAGCACAATTAAGTTTAACATGCCATATATTAAACATGACATGAAATTCTTATAACACAAAGCAATATAATCAGTGTTTTAAAAATACAATTATAAATACAAATATATTTAGATATCTTAGGATATACAATTATTTCATCTAGTATTGATAATAAAAATATAATATCAGCAAAGTTGTGGCCTATGACATAATTTATGTTTACGTTGACGTAATTTAAATAAATATGTTTACGTTGTGTTGTGTATGTAGTAACCCAATAAAGTTCATCCTCGTTGCACTGGCGTAATAATTACGGCTCAGTACATTTAATGACGAGGATCCTGGTCACGGCACCATTTGTAATGGTCCACCCTTGAAACCTAGTGCGAGTATAGCAATTTTTCGGTTATTTAATTAGGTATTATTTTACAAGCCAGCACCCTCCAATGTGGAGGGAGGTCTAACGCTCCTCCAGAATCCGCGTTAGACTGTAGAACTCGACACCAGACTGGACATTCTCCCACTGGCTTATAACAATTCAAATAAATAATAAGAAACCGCGATAAGAGGGAATCAAAAGAGAGATTATGAAACAATTAAATACATTTCTGTTGGTTGTGCTTATCACTCTTCCATCCGTTGTGCACTTAAGATTTAGGTGAATTAACTGACTTTAACTCGAGGGGGTCAGGAACGCTAAGTTCAAACCTATAACTCGCTTTGACAGGTGTATTCAGCTGTATACGACCGAAGCTAAACGCTTTCGCGCCTCCGCCTCGACGTGGGACTCCAACCCATCGGTTTCCTGTGTACTCAACCCGCTATATGAGTTAACCCGCCTACTGACCCCCGTGCATCCGCCCCTTAAGACTCCTAGAACTCAAGCACACGGCACACATCCACACACGCTGTAACTACAATATAAATACACCACAGGGACAGATCACCCAGATATAATCGTGTAACGGAACCGTTCCGGCGATCTACCGGAAGGCTCCATTCGATCGTAAATGGACTCCCCACACCGCAGCGACTTATAAAGAGTTCTACTCATTATCTCTATCAAAGGTACCGATTAACCAACAGTAATGCTCATCGAGAAATAATAGAGAGATATCATCTAATTATTCACCGATTATTACTATACTCAGACCGGCATATAAATACATATAAATCATTATCCTACGAAATAATAGGCAACAAGGACTTACCTAGCTACTGCAGCGTTATATATGCTAACTTACTCAACGTCATGGTAACCCACACGACCGGCTATCCCCAGCTTTCACGAACGTCCTGCCTTCACCCTGCACCCTCACTGACTATCTCGACTCTCTCAAACCCTGTCGTTTTCTCTCAGCCCGCGCCCCGCTACCTATCGCCTTTTTTGTTTACAATTATTACTCTCACAGATGTCTTGGAACCGATATCCAAAGGTCTGTTAAGAGTCCTTTCCAAAGAATTAGTTTTAAAAGTGCAATAAATTTTTTGTCTTTACTTGTCCGTTAAGTGACGGTCCTTTTCTGTTGTCTAGACCCTTTTTTTACACATGCTCGTGTTGCCAACGGCTCTTGCATAACCATAACAATAATTGTAAATTCTAAATTACGTAATATGATAATACTATCACAAAGTGTTATCACCCCTATTCAATCCATGGGTGTCGTAACAGGCGACTAAGAAGCAAACTACGCGTGACACCATCACTGCCAAAAGAAGAAAAGATTGAAACACACCCTTTTTTTTTAACGTGTGGCAACCCCCTCGGGCCCTCACCCCACCGGGGCTTACGGCGGGGTGGTGTGTCGAAATCGGGCCGACTAAAACCACACGGTGTGCCACTCTGTGCCTGAGACAGGGCGGATCCGGGAACTGCTGCTATTACGACATCCAGATCCTCCTAGAATTGAAACACACCCTATACCAACTCGTCTGGCCAGCGTGGTATCTCCTAATCAACCTATCGCCGTCCACTACTGAACGAAAGTCTCTCAAAAGGAACGCTAACCATCCCGGTTCTGGGCAATTCGCATCCATCCGCAGCCAATCACCTTTTTCAAGTCGTCGGTCCATCGCGCTGCAGGGCACTCATCACTACGTTTCCTCAACCGTGGTATCCACTCTTGTAGACTCTGGCTCCAGCGACCACCGGTTCGTCTGGAGTCATGGCCGGTCCACTTCCACTTCAGCATACTGATAGCGTGGTATAGAAGGCCAAAACTTCTCTTTCAAGGAGAGGCCTTTGTTCAGTAGAGGGCCTTTAGAGGTTATTGATGAAAATGATGAATCTCTGTAATACTGAGTTCTATAAATGAGTAAGTGAATTTAATCACGTCCATTGATTGACCTCCTGTGCTAGTGTTTTTGCGCACGAGTAACTAGGTATTCAAAACATAAAAATATGTGAAATCTCTGTGTGGTTTTCAAGGAACTTTTTGTATCACACAACCAATCTGTGAAAGAAATTGTTCACTTTAATGTTTACGAACCTATACGAATCTAAACCTTCAATAAAAGAGTGTGTTCTCACTTCTAAGGCCGGCCAAACACTTTAGACTCCCAAGTATGTGGTGTCAGAAAGCAACAAAAGTTATTGTTCATCAAAAAAATTCTATAAAAAGCTAAGTTTCTCAAAGTTCGACAGCGCGGTCTGGATTTTTTTTCTTGTTATATAATTATTTTAAATTACTCATATATCTATACATATAAAATAACCGCTTTTTACTACATGCGCATGAATACACATACGATACATACATCAAAATAATATTTTTTACAATTTTTGTGTGTTTGTCTGTCTATTTGTTCCGGCAATGTCGGTCCGGTAATGTCTGAAACGTCTGGACCAATTTTGACGAGACTTTCACTGACAGATAGCTGATGTTATAGGGAAAACCTAAGGCTACTTACATTTTAGAATTTTAGAATTAATAAAAGAAATCACGCGGACGAAATCGCAGGTGCAGTCGTTAATGTAATTAGATAAATTATATCCAGCTAAAACAAATGGTCGTGCTCATTTTAGATAGCTACTTGCCGTTAGTAAGACTCACGCTATTTCTAACGCTTTTTTGAGTTAAACAAAATTAATGTCAAAAAACGTTTTGTTATCTGTTCGGGCATGAGCAAAGAGAACATAAAGAGAATATGTGATGCGAGTTCTTCCAGCAAATGTAACTCAAGTTTTTCTGTAGCATGTTCCACGTAGAGCGATTGTACATCGATGTACTGTACTATGCTATCTCCATATTAAGTTGAGGTCACAATTAGAATTGGAGATTTTTGAATATTAGTTAAATTTGTTAAAGATACGTTATAGTTGATAGGTTTTATTTAAATATTTTTGTGGGTTTATCGCAGTATTGCAATTGTAATTTATGCTGGAAAGCGGAGATTGACAGCCATGGCAATTTTCTGTCCAATCCAATCCCAAATGTCGACATGTAAACCATTTATTAAAAAGTATATAATAAAAACATCTTTTTAAGTTTAAAACTCAAATAAATTTGAAAAAAATACTTTACTTTAGTTTTAACAGTTTTTTTTAATTGTTTTTAAATTACGTAATTAATGAGTGACTCATGTAAATAGCTGCTTCAATTGCTTCCGTGTTGTCGAGTTTCGTAGTGAGTGTGAGACCGGAGGCCCATTGATGCAGGGGTGACAGTTGTCATGGTAAATGTGTGCAATACAATGCTACGATGACTGTCATGTCTTTTACGTCCCCAAGTGAGGCGTAAAAAATCGTAATAGGCCGCCATAGTGTGGGTCACCATACTCCATTGTCAGCATTCGCTATGAGTATGATGACTATAACTTTTGGATTCTATTCATGCTTTCCAGCAAGCAGAGTAGAGTCACTTTGGCAGGCTATTAAAATAAAAATAAATAAAAATTATCGTACACGATTTTACAGATGGCATTTCTGTATAGTAGTCACAACTCCAATCACTGTTGAACTTAAAAATGTGAACATACAAACCAAGATAAACGCTTTGTTTAAAGTTCAGAACAGTAAATCTAACTCATTGTGGATAATACTACTAAGCCTTCATGTAAAGGTTTCAGATAAATTCCGATTTCACAACTTCCGCTCTCGGTGTGACTGCACCGTTAATTCTAGAATGAAACGGAATTCAATGCAGGTATTATGCTCAACTACTACATGTAATATAGTTTGTGGATTCTGGTGTACCTGAATTTTGAGTGTAAGGTTTGTTTAGATATGTTAATGCGGGACAATATTTTGAGATATCTAGGAAATGAAATAAACTCGAATGTAATTTGAATTTATGATATAAACGGCCAAGGAATAGACGGGGATCGGGTTCTTGATGGTTGGTAAGTGACATCCATAAACATCTGCAATCCAAGAGCCATAAGATCGCCCCCTAATTTCCTCTTGAACTCTACTCGGGAGAAGGAGGCCAGTCTGAACTTACCAATCGATGTGCAGGTCAAATTAATAGCATGTGTTTTTTATAGTCCTGATAGTATTATCCACAATGAGTTTGATTTACTGTTTTGAACTTTAAACAAAGCATTTACCTTGGTTTGTACTTTCACATTTTTTAGTTCAGCAGTGGTTGGAGGTGTGACTACTGTATAGAAATGTCATCTGTACAATCGTGTACGATGATTGAAGTAGCTATTGGCATGAGTAACTTATTAATTGCGTAATTTGACAAGAATTTAAAAAAAAACTGTTATAACTAGATTTTTTACCGATTAATTTGATTTTAAAACTTAAAAATATATTTTCTTATGTACTTCCTAATTTAAAGTTTAGTTTTACATTGAAATATTTGGTTTTAATGTCACCATTTAAACCAAATATTTCAAAATTATTAGATTAAGTTATAGATTAACAAAGCAAAACTTGTTTTTTTTGACTAAACTGTTAACGTTTTAACTAAATAAAATTTACAAAATTCAAAAGTTATTTTAAACAATAGAATCGTACACGAAATTAGTGTTACAGAATTTTTATTTAACAGTAACGATCGTTATACTGAGACCTAACTTTTATTGTGATTTTCTTTTAAACGTACAAAGAAACGGGATCCATTAATTACTCTGTTGGATGAAAGGAGTTTAAAACAGTGGCCAGCGTGTCCACGGCTCATTAATTTTGGTCTCTTATAGTAACGGAGGAACCAAGTTTTGTATTTAATGAAACATTAGTTAGTCTTTGATACAAATAGGATTTTAAATTCATTGGTGAAGAGACAAAGCTTCATTAGTTGTAGCCATTTTGTTAAAGTTATGTATCAGCTTTTATATAGATATTTTTTTATCTTCGGAGAGACGTAATTCGATATAAATAGGCAATCGTTTGTTACCCCGTCAGCTAAGTTACCGGAGTCAAGATTCTCTTCCTAGAGAGAGGAAACTCATCATCATCCTCGTTGCAGGACGGTCTCTTCTTAGTTATGAGGTTTTGGTTTACTATATCACACTGGCCACACGGGTTTGGTATAGGGTTTGTTTTAAGGTTTCCTTCTTTTAAAAGGGAAAGGGCTGTAAAACATTTGTGTCTCTTAAGTTACACCTGTCTACGGGTGGTGGTGGTTACATAACATCAGGTGACTTCGCTGTTCGCTTGTCACTTATGCTATAGAAAATAAAATATAGCAACTAGAGATGCTCTGCTGCTTGAAATATGTCAAAGATTAAAGTATTATATTTAAAGCTTGCTTAACCGTATTGTTAATGTTTTTAACTGATTCAAGTCAACCTTTCGTTGTTTGATGCTGAATAAAAGTCTCCCCGGTGGAAGTAATTGGTCTCGAGGTTAAGTTGTACATGGTCATCAATGCAGATTCATAAAGGCATCTCATCACTTGGACACATCGATAGTTGACCAGACATCTTTGCTTGGATTCCAGAACAGTCCAGGTCTGACTGGTTTTAAAGGCTCTCCTGTAGTCCACATACACTAGGAAGAGGGGTTGGTTATATTCCTTTGTTTTCTCAATTATTACCCTTAGAGTGTGTATGTGGTTCAGGATACTGTACCAAACGTGTAATCAGATCTAAACCTTTAAATATATTTTTTTGAGAACTGATGTTTTCATGCAATCACTGTAGGACGTAAAGTTACAAATTATGTGACGTCACAGTAGAGATCTCTGACATATCTGCCAAGGACGGGGTCAAAAGTCATAAACTTTGTGTGACGTAACTTATAGATGGCTCACGATATCAAATCAGATTTGCATGATCATAAAGTTTGTAGAGATACAAAGTCTGCAAAATATAAACAGTACACTAAAAGAACATAGGCCATTTTTTATTTATTATAGTCATAAACTTAGGGTTAAGTTATATATCGGGATTCGCTTGAAAATCTATGAATGAAAATTTGTGGTGAGTAGTGTTGAGACAGTCTATAATTTCCGTTTGTTTCCGGATCTCGTGGATGTTCTAGTATTTACACAGTTTTATTTAATAAAAAAAGTTTTGGTACATTTTCAATGTATATCACATGAATTAACGACCATTTGTTACTTGCACATCAAGTGATCTAAAACAATGTTCCACCATAAGTGGATGTCTTCCGGGAGTCAATACAGTATATAGTATATAGTCAATATATATTAGACCTCTAGTTTATCTAAATGAAAATGTCATAAAATAAATAACAAAATTTCATTTATTATTATAATAATTGAATAACTTCAAATTCAAATGAAACTAACCTGTCGCTGTCTACAGTTATCCCGGTCTTGGGCAATTCGCATCCATCCGCTGCCAGCTACCTCCTTCAAGTCGTCGGTCCACCGTGCCGCAGGGCACCCTTGAATTATTTAATTATAATAAACTAAGAAACTTAAAAGTACAGAATTCTACCACTTCTATTTCTCCCATTCTCTTATTGTAGGTAGTAGAGCCACGCTAATTTCAGCATGTACGGCCTAGTTCAACCGGGACAGTTCTATCCTCTCACATGGTATCAACCTGAAACGACAGCATCCGTGCTGAGTTACTCACAATGAGTATAACGACCACAACTCTTGGCTTCTATTCATGCTTTCCATCATGCAGAGTAGAGTCACTTTGGCAAGGCTTTGGCCACCGTGGTAGTTTAGGTTAAAACCTCCTTTCGAGAGTGAGGCTTAGTTGTGGAGTATAAAAAGCTGTTGACGTGAAGCGATGATGTGAACCGTAGAAAAGCTATCATCATCAACAGCCTTTTACAGTCCACTACTAAACATAGACCTCTCCTCAGCAAGGAGGTTTTGGCCTATTATACCACCCTGGCCAGACGGATTAGAATAGGGTTTGGTTCAAGTTTTTCTTCTCTTTGTAATGATGTTGTCTTGCATACTTTGTTCCCTTGGTCGCCTTTTACGACACCCACGGGATGAATAGGGGTGGTAATACTATGTATTCTTAATCTGTCACTACACGGACAGCTATACTTCATGCATAGGTATGTAATGCCACTGTCACACCAGAGTGGTCTCAGTGGAAGCCAGTGTTAAACAATTCTTTCGTTTCCTTTTTACCGAGTAAGTAAGCACGTCCTTATAACTATTATGCAGGTATTTAAGGGTAGCGGTAGTTATCTAGCATAGCAGACCGTAGTTAGGTACAATGTTAATAAGTAACAGGTAATAAGATAATCATGAAAATACAATATTTAATATCTATAACAAAAGTCTAGATACGTGGACTGCTCTTTATTGTACAAGTAAAAAACTAGAATGACAATGCAGTTTATTCATATATTTTATACATTCATTTACGAGTCTTGTGATCTAAGGACAGTTATAAATAAAATTAAAAGAAAACAATTTTATTCAAAAACAAGCTTTTAAAAATGAAATAAAAGCTAAAAAATTTTTTTCAACATGATCTCCATTATTCAAATAAAACATGTGTATAATATAGTAGTGTGGGTGGTGTAATGAACTTGTTAACATTTGAAAAAATTGTATAAAAAAAAACTTTCGATATATTATAAAAATTGTTTATTTACAGTAAAGCTAGCTAGTTAGGATTTATTTTTTAAAAATTACATCGTCTAAATAACCACCGTTTCGACGGTTGCACTCTTCTAAGCGAGCACCGAAATTTTCGAATACTTGTCGGCGAAGAGACCGTGAGATCTCTTTGCTGATTTTTTTTAGTTGACGTAGTGTATTTGGTTTATTCATGTAGACACGATTCTTCAAATAACCTCATAAAAAGAAGTCTGCTCGGGATAGATCTGGACTTCTGGGTGGCCATGGAAAGTCGCCTCGTCCGGTAACATGTCTTTGACCACCGGTAGGGACTCATTAGATGTGTGCCAAGTGGCTTCATCTTGTTGAAACTATGTATGTGTTACGAGTGTAGCCAGCAAATTCCAGTAGCATGTTTGCGTGGGATCTTAGGTTCAAATGTTAACGAATTCCTGGCCCACCCTCTATATGAGTATGTAGTGTATATGTATAGCTATGGATATATCTCAAATACCAGCATGATACTGACACGAACTCAAAATATTTTTCCTTCCTAAAAGTCGTCTACCGTGGTTATAGAACTTTTCAGTTCAAAAATTAAAAAAAAACTTGGTGAACACATACATATATTATTAGATATATACATAAACATAATACGCAATGGGCATCAAGGTCCTTATACCACAACAATTTTGGAAATGTTCTCTCACTAACTTTTGAAGTTAGCGAGTATAAGGGCTATTTTTATTATATTTATATCAAAGTATTAGGACTCATCTGATGGTTAGTGGCAATGCATGCCACAAACGTATTGCTTGCACAGTAAAGATCAAGATAGGAGGTCTCTGTCTTCATTATCATCTCAGCTAAAAGACGTCCACTGCTGGACATAGGCCTCCCCCATAATCGTCGCGCTCGACATGCGGGTTGGCGATCGCAGTGATGATGTGCTCAGTTGGACGCTGCTGCCCATCCTATCCCTTTGTCGACTTTTACGACATCCACGAGGTGATGAGATATCTGTGTAATCGAGGATTGGCTGATGAGGGCATTCTGTTACTGTATCAATGTTTCCAGAGATCCTACAGATACCGACAATTTCTTATTAATTTTTTTGTAGTGGCGGCCCTAGGACTAGTTTTATCACAGATATTATCGGAGTTTTGACAGTATCTGAAATTGGAACTAAGGCTCCATTGCAGAATATTTGAGGTTCTGTGATCAATTGACTTTAAATAGAGTCTTAGTGCTACCGATAACGATTACTTCTCTTTTAGACAGACGCACGATTAATCCATGTTGCTCCATACTCTATTTTATATATTTTTTTCTATATTAAGAGCCTGCCAAAGTGACTCTACTCTGCCTGATGGAAAACATGAATGAAATCCAAGAGTTGTGATCACCATACTCATTGCAAATGCTGACAACGCAGTATGGTGACCCACACTATGGCGGCCTTGTGAGATGCTTTTTCACACCCCGCTTGGGGACGTAAAAGGCATGACAGTCATCGTGATAGTGTAAGGCTTACACAGTTACCGCGATAACTGTCACCCCTGCATCAATGGACCTTCGGTCTCACACTCACCAACGAAACACGACAACACGGATGCTGTCGCTTTAGGTTGGACTTCTGTGGGAGGGTAGTACTGCCTTGGTCGATCCGGCGGGTCGAATCAACGTGGCTCTACTACCTAGCAGAGATAAACTCTATGTTTCTATTTATATTTGGAATCGCTAAAGAGTCTATATAAATAAATAAAAATCCCGGGATTATCTAGACAACATCACTAGCTTAACATTTATAAAATGCGTGAATCGTATAATTTTATACCATGAACTTATTTATGCCCATACTATTTCAATTGGTCGAAATAAATCAAATAGGATTGTGAGAGTACAGTTGTTGAAACTAGCTATAATAAATCTTATTGTAATGTATGGAGAGTTGGTTTTTCAAATGTAAATGTAATAACATTAATATTTGAGTTCTAACAGATTGTTCGATGGCAACATGTGGACAAGTCTAGACAAGTTGTAATGGTAATATTTAAATTTTATATAGACTTAAATTCTTGATATAAACTTTAGAATTCAAATCTGTGTAAGTTTTTTTTTCTAAAAATGCTACACTGACAAAACACATATATGACCATATGGTCCTAAGCTAGGCAGAGTCTGTGGTAACCAAAATACTGATACATACGTATATATTGTAAATGATATACTCCTAGCCAACTTCAGATACAGCGGACAGTCTCAACGGAGGCACAGGAGATATTGTAGTGCTCAAGTGTGAGCGTAAACACAGGTGCGCTCTCTGTTCCCTCATTCCCACAACCCGTTGGAACAGTTATCCCACACTGCCGGTTAGAGATTAGGCGCAGGACCAGTGGCTTTACGGGATGTAGACGGAGGTACGAGACCTAAGACCCTAAATTCCAAACGCCGGGTTATTGGGCTCTTATTAAGTATTTCTGAAACCAGAAAAACTCAATACCACTTTGTGACCCGACCCAGAAACAGAACCTGAGACCTCTTGATCAGCAGTCACTTACACAAATGCTAGACCAATGAGGGAGTTATTCTAAATACAAATACATTATAGACGGATTACGCTTAGACTGACTGGTGGTAGAAATGACCCAAGGACTTATACCTTAGCAGTCAGGATTATTAACCTGTAGAGGAACAGGTCTGTCGAAGTCAATAAGGACAAGTATTCTATCAGTCTTGTGTTTATTTATCGCTTTCCTACGTTAGGCAAAACTTTCTAAGTAAATGCCTAAGTCTAGCAGTGGACTAGAAAACCAGATGATATCATTATATTATGGTAAATATTACCACAACCCTTAAAAATGTTTATCAGGCACGATTTTCTCTATCAGCTTCAACCCTGAAAAGGATACACGGAAGGTCCCATTATCACAATTAATAGGACATCAGCCGCTTAGGGTGGCCCCGATAGCCTATAATTTACCCCAAGTCGCGCTATCAGACAGTTTTAACACCCCTTCAAACCTCTTTCTCAGTTTTACGAGTTCAGGTGAAATCATAAAATTGTCCATCCGCTGTCTTTTGAACTTATAAGAACATTTGTAGGGTTTAACAGTGCAGGAAGTAAAAATGTATGTTTGCATATAATAGTTTACTGCACGAAAATATTTAGACAGAAAGAATTAGCTTTTACCCACGTATATGACGGTTATTGTGGTAAAAAGTAGCCTGTACGTTATTCTGATCATCATCATCATCATCATCAACAGCCTTTTAGAGTCCACTGCTGGACATAGGCCTCTCCTTAGCAAGGAGGTTTTGGCCTAGTATTCCACGCTGGCCAGACGGCCTATTCCGTTATTCTGATGTATAAGATATATTACTGTAAAGTTTCATCTAAATCCGTACTCAATCATTTCACTATTTTTACGTGAAAGTATAATAAACATTCCTACAACCTTACAAACTTACGTATATATAATATTTAAAGTTTAAAAATATTGAAAAATTTATCGGTAAAGTGTTCTAGGTAAGTTAATCAGTATAGCGCCATCTATCAATAATCACGGGTATATTGTGTAAAGTCTAATGACAAATTTTGTACCGTATGCAACCAGGCAAAAAACCTAATAGTATTATCTATTAGAATTTATAAAATTTGAAGTGATTCAAATACGCATCATTATCACGAATCACTTCGTTGCGACGTAAAAGAAAGACAAACATTCAAACAAACAAATATACTTTCATATTTATAATATTAGAAAGGTTAGTAAGGATTTTTTTATAGGGCCTTCTTTAGATGATGCTACTTAGGGGCGCTCACCGGCACGGAAACTTGGCCAAGTACAAAACGTATAACAACTTCCTTTTTTTTTTGGCTAATTGTGATCGGAGTCTATCCAGTTAACGTTCCTGATCACTTCTTTTCACATTAAAAGGTTTTTCGGGTTCTTAATGAAGTTTATGGAAAAAATCACGTTTTCACAAAATTTTACACTAGAGTTAAAAGCACTACGAATTTAAAATTGTTTGATTTTTTGTCACTTTCTGTCCTTTTTAATAGCGTGTGTTGCCTCCTCTAGCCCTAATGACCGCCTGCATTCGGTCTGGCATGCTTTGGATGACGTTCTTGATGTTGACTTGTGATAAGTCGCGCCAGGCAGTAAGTGCAGCATCTCGAAGCTGGTTAAGGGTTTGTGGTGTGTTCGATGATAATTTTATTGCTCGTTTCAGTTTGTCCCATACGTGTTCTATCGGATTTAAGTCCGGGCTGCGAGCTGGCCACTGCAATTTTTGAACACCAACCTCTTGAAGGTAATCATTGACGATGTGAGCGACATGTGGACGGGCATTATCATGCATTAAAATGAATTGGTCATAACCAATAAACCCTCCGAAGGGCACAACATGATCTTGAAGAATTTCTTCGACGTATCGAGTTGCATTTAAGGCGTTATTGACGATGACTAATTCCGTACGAGCATCAGAACTCACGCCATCCCATACCATTATAGAGCCTCCGCCTAAACTGACCGTCGGTGTGGTTGTCATCGCCAAATAGCGTTCCCCTTTCCTTCTCCAGACACGTTGTCGACCATCAGGTGCATTTAAAGCGATCTTGCACTCGTCTATAAACAAAACCCTTGCCCATTGCTCAAAAGTCCAGTTAGCGTGTTCGCGGGCGAAGTGAAGTCGAGCTATTCTGTGCTGTGGGAGGAGCTGTGGACTACGGGCTGGTCTTCTTGCTCTCAAATTAACTTCCTCCATACGTCTTCTCACCGTACGCTCGCTAACATTCACACCTCTGGAGATTTGAAGCCACTGACGGATTTCAACAGCGGTCAGGCAGCGATTTCGTAAAATCTCTAACAAAATAAAGCGGTCGTCACGAGCTGATGTGCATCTTACACCGCCACTACCTGGTCTTCGGGTGTAGCGACCAGTCTCTTGATACCGTTTTAGTGCATATTGCATCGAAGAACGCGGCACGTTTAGGACAATAGCCACTTCACGATGGGTCAAACCTTGTTCGACTAATGCCACTGCCTGTGCTATCTGACTTGATGACAAAGGCATTTTTATGGATCCTAAGGGGCCTTTAGGTGTTTATTAACCACAATAACAACAAAAGTCTTTGTCAAATTAAAACTTAAAATTTTTAGAGCACAATTAAAAACTTCGACTTCGTCGGATTAATGACACGATTTAACTAAACTTTAAAACGCAGACCAAAATGCATTTCAAATTAATGAATTACCCTCTTGAGATGAACATAAACATTTTTTCTACCCACTTACACGATAAGAACAAAGTTAGACACCCTTCAAAAAATGTTATCGCATGTTATGAGTTTGGCCAAGATTCCGTGCCGGCGAGAGTAGTAATCGTGGATGTAAATGCATCTCCCTGAAAATCGTGAACATCAATTATGGCTATTAGAATAAACTGAATAGAATAAAAACTATTATAGTTGCATAGTTTTGGATTACATTTCGTAACAATCGCTAGACGCCAAGCTTGAGATTGCTTGTACTGTATAGATACAGATACATATTATTTATAAGCGGTTGAACATACATCAAGTAACAAGCATCTAGAAGACGTTTGACCTCTACTTTATGAACACACGTACGCTCAACCACACATATTCGTATAAACACGTATAGCACATACTTACACACGGCACATGTAGAGGTTTTGTGCACTTTTTGTGATGGGTTAAAAATGTTAAACTCGCGTCAGGACACGTGACTTGATTGAAAATTCGTAGGACAGAGAGAGAGCAGACCGCCGGTGCGACGTAGGTGAAGAAGTATCCCCCTGTATTTCTACCGCGGGTCGAAAATGTATATAAAGAATTCTAAATCGTCAAATTTCAAAATTAATTCTTTCTTACTTCAGCTACTATAAACCTATCGTATCAGTTTTAGATGTTAGATAATTCTAGTAATAATGATGGTGAGAGTCATTGAAATTATGGATGCAAGTTGATTTCTCTGAAAAATAAACTTTTGAACGTAAAATAATTGTAATAGTTCTGAAGTATTAAGTTTTTAATGTAATATAAATTGTCATGTTTGTATACCATAGCGCAATAAATGAATATTGTATTTTACCACATAAATGATTGTATTTTTAGATAGATAATTAAAGTAATGCGTGCAAAACTATTCCCTAACCATTCCAAAATATCAAAAATTCACAACGTTAATATCAAAGTTTGTACTTATGCCGCCACTCCTGGAGTGCAACCTGTTGTTTTTTTAATTTTGATTTATTTGATTAATTTACCTTTTTTATAGTATTTTTTATTTGTCTCATAACTGTACTTTATGGACGCAATAAGATAAGTCTCAGTAATTCTAAATAATTATATTCAATGTTAAAAGAGAGCCCTGGTACTCGCAACACAAGTTTAATCTTAGCTTGAGTGCCAGAGGCTTGAGAAGTGTGATTTACAATACATTTGCACAAAGTGAGACTACACATCATAAAATTGTGAGCAGAATACTATAAATTGATGCAGGGGTGACAGTTATCGTGGTAACTGTGTAAGCCTTACACTGTCGCGATGACTGTCATGCCTTTTACGTCCCCAAGCGGGGTGTGAAAAAACATCTCACTAGGCCGCCATAGTGTGGGTCACCATACTGCATTGTCTCCATTTGCAATGAGTATGGTGACCACAACTCTTGGATTCTATTCATGCTTTCCATCAGGCAGAGCAGAGTCACTTTGGCAGGCTATTAATATAAAAAAAAAATATTAATAATCTTAAACCTTATTAAGTAGTAGTAGTACTTATATATGTAAATTGGCAATTTGTCTGCAATCTGACAAATTAGATTTGACTGCATGGATGATATTGTGGATTAAGCGGTCGCAACGCTGCTCTCTATTGCGTTGAGTGTTGTGGGCTCAAACCTTACATGGGGCAACACTTTGTGTGCTTCACAAATTGTTGTTCTGAGTCTGGGTGTCTTTTGTGTTTCGTTTTTATATGTTTCTAAGATCACAATACAGAATATATTCACAGGATACACTATTGGCATGCTTATTACAGACATGACTTCTCATTATTTACAGACGACAGATGTGACTTCTAATTCTAAATGTGGGTCATTAGTAAGTACCATAAGTAATATCTCAAGAGTCTCAAGCATGTTGCTAGCCTTTCAAGGCCCCGTATAATAAAGGAAGAGGGACTGTGTTTGCAGTAACCCCATACTCTTGGTCAAAACATAATAAAAGAATGCCTTAACATTGGTTTTTGAACCATAGCTCTGCTACTGAACTACTATATTCAGTGCACAATTTATAAGTGCGAACGCACGATTGTTGATAAATGACAGAGTTGACAAATAAGACTCTTGAGGTGTTTACTCAAGAGTCTCATACATGTTACCAGCCTTCCAGTACCCTGTATACTTAAGACGGCGGGACTGTCCTTCTAGTGGTCTCAGTCTCTTGGTCAAAATGCAATAAAAGAATTCTTTAACATTGGTTTTTGAGTCAGGATTCTGGTACTGAACTGCCATAGTTACTGTAGTATAAATATCTCCTGAATCTCAGTCATTTTGCCAGTCTTTCAGTGCTTCAACTAATTGGGGAGGGGGGATTGTATTTCCTCCTTAGAAAGAAATCCTGAAATGACAGAATCTCATACATGTTGCCAGCCTTACAGTACCCTGTATACTTAAGACGGCGGGACTGTGCTTCCAGTAGTCTCATTCTCTTGGTCAAAATGCAATAAAAGAGTGCTTTAACATTGATTTTTGAGTCAAGGTTCTGGTACTGAACTGCTATACTTACTGCAGTATAAACATCTTAGGAATCTCAGGTATATAGCGTGTCTTTCAGTGCTTCGCTTGATTGGGGAGGGGGAATTGTATTTCCAGTAGTCTCATTCTCTTGGTCAAAATGTAATACAAGAAATCCTTAAACCGGTTTTTGAGCCATGGTTTTTTTACTGAATGCCTTTATCCACGGCAATCTTTTACTACTATTACCTTTGACGTACTAATGTAACAAAGATAGGTATATGTGTTGTAGAAAAATTACATGTGTTGACTGTATTTGCTGCCCCTAGATCTCATTTTATACTGGAAACAACACATTTCCGGAGCGATCTTAAGATTACAACGATAACATTTTGTTTTATGTTGACACGTCGGGATCCGATACCAGATTTATGGGGAAACTACAGTAAACAACTTTAACGTGGGGTTTGTGGTCGTTTACTGTGGGATGAGATGAATTTACGGTGAGCAAATAACACCCAAATAGGATATTATTTGTTTTAAATTTTTCAAACTGCTAGTGGTGACTAATACTGAACTATTTTGTGACTGGAGGAGGAGGACAGGTGGCTCAGTGGAAGCGACTGCTGCGACATGAAGGTCTCAGGTTGGATTACTAAGTCGGACCAAATCTTTGTATGCTCTGCAAACATTTATTTCGGAGTTTGAGTGTTTTCTATTTATATATGTATGTATTTACAATAAAAAGTATATATGTATTTCTATCAGTTGTCGAGCTCTGCTTTCTTTGGGACTAGGTGGTGTAGTGTGTCAGATGTACGAAATATTTACTTTTATTTATCTAGTTTGGGGTTTGATTAGTTATTGGAAAACGAATGTAAAGGTGTGTGCTTATCGTCAATACGTAAAAATGTGCATAAAACAAGGATTTTAGAAGTTAAAAAAGTTTCTGAACAAATTTCAAAAATATTTGAAAATACAAAACCATCTATCACTTTAGACGCCTTTAGAATTAGTTTGTAGTTAGCGTCATCATCAACAGTTTTTAGTAGTTTACTGAATGAACATAGGCCCCTCCATAGAAAGAAGGTAGACCATGGCGGATAAATATGTTAGCATAGGGTTGGCCTCAAATTAATGGCTCGAGGAGTCAACACAAGTAAAGTAAAAAAAGTCTTAGTTTTAAAGTTTCGAGTTGTTTGCTGTGCAGTGCTGTTGTCCTGCGGGGTTTTTTTCAATAAATTAGAATAAATTCTGTGTTGCGAGGGACTTTACAAACATACAAGAAACGGACACAAAGAACACACAGACTCAGAACAACAATTTACAGATCACGTAAAGTATTGTCTCACGTGGGATTTGAACCCATAACTCTCAGCGTAGTAGAGAGCAGCGTGACGACCACTTAACCTTTACTCCCTTAACCGGCTCTTACGACACCTATTTGATGAAAAGAGGTAGTGCGCTGCACATTACTAATTCGTCACGCGTTCTCGAATTACATACACGTGTGTGAGTGAATTCTATCTTCTTTACCTTACTATACATATGTAAACGTAGAAATGCGGGTCACCTTACACGTGTCAAACATGAATTGGATACCAAAACTATTAAACTTTTCTAGTGTTACAGTGTGGTACAACCACTTTAACTTTGTGTCTACAACTCTCTAGGGAAAGTGTCTTGATACTTGTAAAAATAGAAAAAAAACATGGCAAGAAAATATTGCCTAGTCTATCTTTATTTGTGGAATTATCTTTTTTTTTATATTTGAAAACTTATTATTTTTAATAGATGAGATGATAATCACTTACTATAACGTTGGTAAAGAATAAAAAAAATATATACCGTGGTTACTGACTGAAAACGTCGAGCTGCAAAGTTTTTCAATATTTTTCTATATGAAGAGCCTGCCAAAGTGACTCTACTCTACCTGATGAAAAACATGAATAGAATCCAAAGAGTTGTGGTCACCACACTCATTGCAAATGCAGACAGTGCAGTGTGATGATCCACACTATGGCGGCCTATTGAGATATTTTTCACGCCACGCTTAGGGACGTAAAAGGCATGACAGTCATCGTGGCAGTGTAAAGTTTATATAGTTATCACGATAACTGTCACCCATGCATCAATGGGTGATGCATTATCATCATGAGTGCAAGGTTTATGATTTGTGTTTGTTGAGCATAACATACTGATCAACTAACTGTTTTGGCTGATTTCATACTTAACATTACATATTATTCTTTATTTCTTAGATTTATACTATTAAGATAGTAAATGTGTAATGTTCTGTGATAATATTACCTGACGCTGCATCTATCAGAAGGTAATCTTTTGTAACTTTAAGATGCGACTATGGTTTGATTAAATCATATCAATATTGACTTAAAACACGAGAAAAAGATGGCGGAAACATAATAAAAATAATAATTGATTTCACTGCACTATTTATATTTTCTCCGTATGTATTTGAATTCTTCGTGCCTGATACACAAATTTAAAAAAAAATACAATATCTATTTGTCACGCCATTTTTATCGATGTACAACCTTTTTGTATTTTATGGTAACTTGTCAAGTATCGTAAAAATTCATATCCCCTTAGGTGGTATAGGTAATAAACCGTTGTGCTCAAAAAACAGGGCAAATTTGGCTCAATCTTGAAGTGATAAGTCCCTCATATCAGAGCTTTAAAGTAAGAGAAAATTTAAAGATGAAATTTAATGAAATAAAATAATTATTTACGTCATCGTTACTAGTCGTTTCAATTCAGATGACAAAGACAATGGACTAGTCATACCGTGAAATGAAATGATTCAAATAGAAAATATTGTTAATCTAGAAAGAAATATGTAATAATGTCTCAATACTTCACATTTCAATCCGTTTTTCACTTTCAACGGTAGAGTGTCAAAGTAAAAACAACGATTCAAAGTTTTGTTAAAGAATTTAACACAATGCCTTTTTGTTTTATAAAAAGCTTTATATCAGTAATTTTAGGAATCAAAGATGAGGAATATCTGTAACAATCTCTGTTCATAATCGTACCTCTACTACTGAGGATCATGACTCCTTAAAAAAATCACTTGCTCTTCTCCAACTGATACAATCGTTCGTCTGGTAGAGTCGTCGACCATTTCTTCGGATTTCAACCTCTGGGGACCATCTATAATAATAATTACTTGGATATAAACTACTTAAACAACAAAAGTAGTACTGTAGTACATTAGGTATGACGACCTGACCTGTTTTGAACCTGTGGGGACTACCAATAAAAAACATACTACAGCGTCATATATCGAAGACACACCGAACTACGGAGTAACGTATCTAGAAATTCTCGCATCGATTAGCATAAATATAACTTCCTGACTTTTCCGTGTGGTGAGGGATTAAGAATACATAGTGTTACCACCCCTATTCATGCTGTGGGTGTCGTAAAAGGCGACTAAGGGAACAAACTATTCAGGAAAATATCACCACAAAGAGAAGAAAACTTGAAACAAACGCTATTCCAACCCGTCTGGCCAGAGTGGTATAGTAGGCCAAAACCTCCTTGCTAAGGAGAGGCCTATGTCCGGCGGTGGACTGTAAAAGGCTGTTGATGATGATGACGATGAATTTCCCAACGTCAAGCATTGCACTGCTGCATGATCATCTCGTCCGGTCAGTGAATCCTCACTTTGTGATAGAGATACATGACACTTGTTCCACCATAAACCTTTACGCTTTGGACATTTATTTTCCAATAGATATATTATCCGCTCGCTTGACCCGCTCGAAAACGCGCACCCCGTCAAATGCCCGGGCTCCGCGCGCAATGTCAGCTCCAAATGTCCGTCAATAAATACTTAACACCCATGAAGTGCCCCACTGTCGTTTACGTTATCGGCGCGCGGGTCGTATTACACATAATCTGTTCTTGTGACTCATTTTTTTTTGAAAGGTTGTCAAGTGTTGTATTTTTTTAGTTTACTATGAAACTAGCTATACAATGTTATCTTTAAGTTATCAGATTATTTCTCTGGTGTCGAGTTATATTGTGTTGAAATTGAGATAACGGCTTTTTAAGCTCGTGTTGCACTTAAAAGCTCATACCTGAAAAATGAAAGCGATGACCTATAGTTTTTAATGTTTAATTATATTATTTAGATAGTAGATAATATGATAAGAAATAAAAACATACACTCGTCTATATATATTTATTATTTTACAGGCCTTTGAATCCATACCATTATCTGCTGCCGCGCGGCGTAATTTATATCAAACTTAACATGGCATATCGTACACAAACTGGGACGAACTCGACTGTGATTAATACGATAGACAATATATCATAGAATCGAAAAAATAATACAAACTAAGCTCTATTTCAATAAATATAGGGTATATTTACATTTTTCTGTGGCAGGGGACATGTGGACTCCTAGTCACCACGGGCAATGTATGCTTTTTTTTGTGGACTACTAGTCCACACGGGCAAGTGAGCGGTTATATGAATAAACAAACATAGAATGTCGGCCTTAAAACAAGCACGAAAGTGCAAACTACGATGATGACATACAAATTCATAATTTCACATTTGCATTGGGTTCCGTAGTGAATTTGAATTCGTCGGGCGTGCCTCAAATATCTCGTTAGGCTATATTGTTGGACCCCGACCACGTATTGCGTTTACGTCAATAGGAACAGAAATTATAGGCTATGCGTATTTGAGTTTAAAGGAGAGTCATTTTGGAAATTTGTTTGAAGTTCTATAATTGGTATACGTTGTGATATGATTGATGATTAAAGAGTTGGTTAACATTGGTTTTCTATTAATATTATTATTACTCACATCATGAGTCTTTAATAGCCTACTGCTAGATATAAGACTCTCTTTAGAAAGGAGGTTATGGGCTACTACACCACGCTAGCCAGACGGGTCGATATAGGGCTTATATAGGCTTTGGAGAATGTTCAAAGGCTTTTTTTGAACTGATGGAGCCATCTCCATTTCTTTATCGGACTACTAGGCGCAGGCAAAAGTTTCATCCATACGTTGTTGACATACCCAAAAGTCGAACTAAACGGTTTGACAGCTCGTTTTTGGTGAGAGTCGCCAAGATTTAGAAGGACCTGCCTGCGTCTGTTTTTCTTGTTGAGTTGAACTCTGGAGCCTTTAAGAGTGAACAGGTTTCTTCTGGATGGACGTGTACTACCTTCGTCTTCTTCTACACTTTCCATCAGGCGAGATAGAAGACAAACGCCTATTCCATTACAAATATAAAAAAAAACAAATGATACCAAGGTTTCCCTATCTTTGCAGTGATGTTGTCCTGTGTAGTTTGTTCCCTTAGTCGACTTTTATGACACCCATGGAATGAAAAGGGCTGGTGACACTTTGTATTCTTATCCATCACCACACAGGAATGATCCGTCACTTTAGTTACGCCGGCCATTGTGACGAAGTACGGTTCTCCCGTGGCTGACTCGGTTCGACTATCCTTGTATTCAATTTTTATATTATGGTAGGTAAGGATACAATACGGATGCAAGTATCAATAAAATAATGCTTTTTATAGTTATTCTATACGTAATTTGCATTATTGTATACGTGCGCTTTATATTTCAACAAATAAATATTTATTTTGCACAGATAAGCTTCTAGTCCAATGCAAACAGATATTTTCTTTATCTATATATGAATATTTATTTATTTAAACACACATTTGGGCTGAGCGGCGATCGAACTTCTCATTTATTTGTTTAAAATGCACGACTGTCAATAAACATATAATGTTTAATTTTCTTGCATTTTAGGCCGCGGACACGAATTCAGCTGGAGCGGAGAACGGCGCGTTCAGATGCGTAGATTTAGATAGAACTGGTCGCGAAAACAGTAGCACGAGGAACGGGCGGTGAGCGGTGTACGAGCGGTGCACTACAGTCTAGCGGTATCTTGTGATTAATATTTTTGCATTTTGAGAATTTTCTATTTTTCCCAAGTTTATTTAACTGTTTATTTTTTAAATTCTGTTTATTTATTTCTATTAAAACCTTTCAACAGTCTTAATTACTCGTAAATTTGTCCACTTGATTGATGCTATTTCTTTTTTCATTGTGCTTGATGTCGTCTTCTGTTATCTGCAAGTGTAAGAAGGAGTACACCAACTTAATATACCTTTAGTCAATTATTGTAAATAATGGTTAGAGTAAGGGAGAAAGGAAAAAGATATAAATGATAGGCAATTATTACAGGGTCTTAAAACTGCCTCTGTGATGCGTAGCGTATGTGACTACTGTGTAAGAGGTCTTGGATTCGATTTCCGGGTTGGGCTTAATGTGCAAATATTTGTTTCGGAGTTTAGATGTTTCCTAAATGTACTATGTAAATATTTGCATAAAAAAGGGATGTACCCATTCTCTCAGTCTATTCATTTTTCGTAATATAAGCTTTGTTTAGTTTGAAGTTAGATGGCGTTGTGTGTCAGATGACTAATTTATTATTTGCTCTTTTTAGAAGTAGAAACATAATATATGTTTGATTATATGAAGTTCACGTAACGCCTGAAACTGGAAACAGCTTGTAGAGAGAAACTACAAAAATATCTAGGAAGTCTGAGAACGAAAAGTACAATTCGGTATAGTTGTAGTTGTGATCAAGAACTTATAATAAATCTGCAGAATTGTTCCAGCAACGATGATTTTGTAGAAAAATAAATTTAATACACTTACATATTTACTATTTTATTACATAAATTACCTAACTAATTATTTATTATTATTATTACCGCGTACTGGAAAACGCTGAACGTACTGGAAAAGAAGCTGCTGGATGCGGGCGGTACGGGACCGGCTGTTGTGGAGAACGTTGGGGGAGACCTATGTTCAGTAGTGGATGTATTTTGGCTGAAGTGATGAATTATTTATTTACAGGTTTTAACATAAATGTTTATCGATTTCGCTAGTTATATCAAATCGTCATTGGTTTGTGACACTTTTTATCCGTACCAAGTTATATTTTACGACGGATAATTTCTCATAACAACACTGGACCGCTGTGGTGCCGCGCGATCTATTCGTGGGCTCCGAGACCGAGTTTGCGTTGTCGCCCCGCTACCCGCATTGCGCCTCCAAGACCACGGCCTAAATGGCGGAGTTAAACACGTATTTATATTAGCTCTTTCATTCAATTCAGTCTTCAAAACAATTTAGACTTTAAGAGTATCAGCCATAAAGTGCACTTACCCCGGCATTGAATGCATCTTTCACAGAACTTAAAGTAACTTCTTTTCAAAGGCAGCATTGTACTCAAATCAAACCATGATCATCACATTGCCGAGTACCCATTTCATCTTAAGACAACTCAATACGAACTTACTTTAGAAAATATAGAACTTTCTAATGCAGAAACTAGAAATAAATGACCAGTTCGTTCACTTAATGTCAAATAATGTCACACTTGCAACTTAACCATCAACAAGGTTCTTGCATTCAATTTCCTTGCATTCGATTACACTCTGTTTGGATGTATTGTGCTTCGATAACTGCATACACTGCAACGAAAGACTTACTCAATTATAATTAGTTTTCATACTAAAATAGTAGGCGGTCTGTACTAAAATATGGCCTTCCTATGGTTCAGAATTTATTGCTGAGTGTTTTGAAGGGGTGATTTTTTTTTCAAAAGTGATGGTAGTCGCTTAATCGGATTATTTGTAATTAAATGTAATTTAAATATCAAATTATTTTTTCTTTTTTATGTAATAATAACAAATATTTCGGACATATGACGTACAACGACTTTTAGCTTCAAACTAAGCGAGGCTTGTACTGTGACACATTGATTGACAGAATACTTATACACTTTTTTTTTATAAATACGTACATATTACACATGATAAGCACTCGAACTCCTCCACAAATATTTGTAGATCATACAAATACACATACGTTACCACTGGACCACCGAGACAGTCAATGTTGGTGGAACCCCGACCGCCCCAGATCAGAAGAGACACAATTTTATAACTAATGCAAACATTTTCATGCATAATGTTATTGTGTAATTTCCTTTGGTTTCTAACAATGATTTAATTTTTTATTTATTTTTGTTGCTTCAATTTAAGTGTGAAATACCACATATCATAAACTACACTTAAAATCTATAGGGTGCAAAGCGTCCCCACGAAGAACTTACGACCCCAAGTCATCTCCAACTGCAAGTGATGCACTTTCTAATCGGTGGATGAGGTTCTGGTAAATAAAATATCCCGATTAGCGGTAATGGCTCGCCACCTATTGTGTGGGACCGAAACACTGACGAAAAGTGGGTGTTTAATATGCTTTTGCCTATCTCTCTGTAGAAAGAAGTGTGATTTAACGTATGTAGTACAGGACAACTCGTGCTGGCCTTGGAGGTCACCGTTTCAGAATGGTAGACATACGCTCCCGAACTAAACGGTTAAAGTACTAACCAAAATTAGTTAACGCCTGGAATTCATCACCAACACACGTGTTTTCCTCCCACTACGATCCTGGGTTCTTTAAGCGGGGCGTGAAAAAGCATATCACTAGGCTGCCACAGCGTGGGTCACCATACTGCACTGTCTTAATTCGCAGTAAGATGGCGACCACCGCTCTTGGATTCTATTCATGCTTTCCATCAGGCAGAATAGAGTCACTTTGGTAAGTTTCTATAAAAAAAAAATATTTTAGGTATATAACGCAAGATGACAGCACTGTAAAGAGAAGAAAAATTTGAAAGAAACCCTATCCTAACTCGTCTGGCCAGCGTGATATAGTAGGCTAAAATTGCCTTTCTAAGAAGAGGCCTATATCCAGCAGTGGGCTATTAGAGACTATTAATGACGATGATGACTTAAAAAGCCAAAACCCAGTTACAAAACAATTTCTGTATTTAATGCATAAACCGTCTACTACTTCCTAAAGAAAACAGAACTTCAAAATAATAAGTAGTTATTTTCTTAATATTACTAAAAGTCTTACAAGGTCGGTTAAGACCAACATGGGTAGACTAGTCTAGACCAATCGTATATATTTATCTGTACATAATATGTAAGCCTACGTGTTAGTATCTCGGGCACTAAAGACTATCATATAAAAGTTTCTATCAAAATCCCGAAAATAGCAATATATTTTCTGAATTTTGGATTTTTTCTAGATTTTGAACTTAATCATTTCTGGATTTTGAAATAATAGAATCAGTTTGTGGAATTAGCACCTGCGATATTTCCAGACTGATATGAATTTCACAAGTGCAACTACGACAATGTGCTTGTGACTTTTAAGCAGGAAGTGTTTAACTTGATCACGACGCAGTTTCCTTATTCGGACTTGTACTACTGCCAATTTGGCTGAGCGAAGGATACTACAGGGATATTATTAAAACCCACCGATTACGTATCACAATCACTTTAATCACTACTTAGGAACTTATGAACTTATCGCGGAGGGTCATTGGATCACGGAGAATCTTAACACCGCGATCTAGAAAACGGACTTAAACTAACAACACCATCTGTGATTAGCTTTAGAAACTAAATTTCCTAACTGATTTAAACTGACGGTGGCGACACTTGGACAGGAAGTGTGCACTTACATTTAGTTCCCATATTCTCCCTTCCTCTATTCCAGAAGTCTACAGTTTGAGTGGTTGACATACGTCCTTGAACTAAACGGTTCAACTCTTTCTTCCTGTGCCAATTAGTCATGACTTGGAGCTAGCTATCAGCACACATGTTTCCCTCCCTATCTTTAAGCGGGGCTTCAAAAAGTATATCACTAGGCTTCCACAGTGTTGGTCACCATGCTGCGTTGTCTGCATTCACAATGAGTATAGTGACTACTTCTTGGATTATATACTAGGCAGAATAGAATTATATTATACATTATAGGCAATTATAAGCCATATGTGGTTTATTCTCCTCGTATCACTTCCACTCACAAATTATATGTGACCATAATATGCAGCAAAATAAAATCATAATTAGCACCGACGGCTTAGAATAACTTTACAAGACTTAAAACGAGTGCGTTTGGGGATACCATACACATCTATGTTAAATTCAAAGTGTAGTAAGTCACAACGGCACGCCTTATCACGCCTAGCTGGTAGAGCTTGTTAAGCCTTGCATCGTCGGCCCATCCAAATGTTGCTATGTGTTGTTCTCACACACACACAGACATACAAGTGTGTTCACAGATGGAGTGATTCATGTATCTTGTAACTTTAAATAAAAATAAAATAAATAGGATATTAAATAAATACATTTGCGAATGTACTTAAGACAAACAGACTCTTTCTGGATTTTGACACGTAGTTAAACCATATGTAGAGGCACTATTCACAAATTACTAAACGTAGTAGCCATTAAACTGGAACAGGGAATATCTGATCATATTTGTAGTAAATTTCATTATCACGCAGCATTGTGAGTGTGCAGAATAAGGGATGTTTACAAAGACAATTAAACGCTTCACATTTTATAAACAGCTTTATTTATTTCTTGATAAATATGGCGCTGCAGAGATATATGTCTAGTTATATAAAGAGGACAGTAAAATGGACACAATTGAAAAAAAATTAAGGTTACTTTTGTCGAATTTTGTATGTCAAAAATGTATTGACTTGTTGTGGTGACTGCCTTGAATTTTTGAAACTCTTTCATGATGCAACGACAAACAAAACCATCTAATTTTTTTCTTCATACTCCTCAAGCTAAAACGGATAACAGATAGAACAGCTACTTGGAGCGTCCAAGTAGAAAATTTATTGAATTATTTAAACAGTATGACATTGATCCCTTTTTGATGAGTGTGTCCTCGGCGAGAAGGCGTCTAAGCCTTAATTTTTTCAAATAGACATAATGTCACATCTAACTAATGGGCACTAATTTATCGTGTGTTTTTTGCGTATATTTTTATTTCTATTGTTTTGTTTTTAACTGACTGAAAACTTTTAATTGGCTGTCAAATGTATTTTTTTTTCTATCTTAAGAGCCTGCCAAAGTGACTCTACTCTGCCTGATGGAAAGCATGAATAGAATCCAAGAGTTGTGGTCACCATACTCATTGCAAATGCTGACAACGCAGTATGGTGACCCACACTATGGCGGTCTGGTGAGATGCTTTTTCACACCCCCCTTGGGAACGTAAAAGGCATGACAGCCATTGTGACAAGACTTACACAGTTTCCACGGTAACTGTCACCCCTGCATCAATGAGCCTCCGGTCTCACACTCACCAACGAAACACAACAACACGGATGCTGGCGCTTTAGGTTGGTTTTCTGCGGGAGGGTAGTATTACCCCGGTCCAACCGGCCCGCTCGTGCTACAATCAGCGTGGCTCTACTACCTAGAAAAATTAATCCGTTCTAATTTTTTTTAACATTTCTAACTGTAAGTTTTTCATGTAACTAATAAATAAATAAATAATAAATAAATCTCCTATTATTGCGTTATCTAAATAAAATATTCAGTTCAAAGTACTGTCAAACTTTCTATTTTGATAAAAGTTGACACTTCTGGCTCACGTTTGTCTGATTCTAAGCCATAACCTATCTGTGACATAAAGGTTTTAATTGAGAATATTCTACTATTTTTAAGTACATTATAAATTTTATCTTCATATAATTTGTAACAGATAGTAGAGCCACACTGATTTCAGCACGAACGGGACAGTACAACCCTCTAACAGAAAAACAAACCTAAAGCGATAGCATCCGTGCATCCGTTTCATTGGTGAGTGTGAGACTAGAGACCCGTTGATGCTGGGGTGATATTTATGATGGTAAGTGTGTGAGTCTTACACTGCCACAAGGACTGACATACATTTTACGTTCTCAAACGAGGCGTGTCAAAACGTCTCACTATGAGTCTCTATACTGCATTTTCTGGTGTCATTATGGTGACCACAACTCTTGGATTCTTTCCATCCTTTCCATCAGACAGAGAAGAATCACTATAGAGGTTCTTAAAGAAAAAAGAGAAATACCAAAAGTTTATTTCTTTGTTTTATATATTTCAAACCTAATCTGTAAAAAATTTGCAACAAATCGTCAAAGACACAGAAAAGGTTGTCTTAAATCCTAATGGACTGTTCTCAAAAGATCTTTGAATTACTAGAAAAAAATATTATATTCACTTGAATAAGTCTTCGAGCAAAAACAGATTTCATATACTCGTAAAAATAAAATACGCTCCAATGTGGCCTTACCCTAACTTAGTTAGTGTTCACGTCGGCCTTAATGACGTCACGTCCGTCCGGACATCTAGCGACCGAAACCTATGAACGATGATCTTGCCCCTGATGGGACAGTAAAATTTAGTGGGCCGATTTATTTGAAAAATTCCCGACCTTTGGTTGGGACGGAATGCTAATATGGGGACGAACAATTATGTCAATGTCCAATTACAGAGTATGAAGAAAGATATTTTTGGAACTTTAGCTGAAAGTAATGCATTGTTGGAAAGGATGATTTATTATTAGTGATTTTTGGTGTGGCTTGGCAAGTTTTTGAACGATAAAATTAGTACCAAAAAATGAAAAGTGCAAATTTTTGTCTCAGTTGCAGCGATGCAAGCCACGAGCTCAGTTCGAAGACCGCCGTTAATTTCAAACTTGTAATTTATTTTTAAGTCTAATAAATACAAATAAGTGAATATACATTTAATGCGTCATGGATGATTGTTTTAATACTGTATGTAAAAAAGACAAAGTTTGTAAAATTTGAGAAGCATTCATTAAAGTTAAAACTATCTTAAATGAGATATAATCTGACTGTACGTTTGGCTTAGTGGTTTGAGACAAAACACACAAGACTCTAATGACACATACTGCTTCGATGGCGTAGTGGTAGCGAAAGCGACTGCTGAGCTTGAGGTCTCGGGTTCAATTCCCGGACCGGACCAAATGTTTGTATGATCTACAAATATTTGTGTCTATGTATAATATTTATGTATTTAAAAAAAAAGTGTATAAGTATTCTATCAGTTAGTCTAGTTATCATAGTACACGCTCTGCTTAATTTAAAACTAGATGGCGTTATGTGTTAAATGTCTGAAATATTTGTTATTTATTTATTTATGTTATCCATGGTTTTTATCTCTTTTTCATTATCATCTCATCTTTTCAATGCTGGAAATGTCTTAAAAAAAAACGAAAAAATCTTTGTGTTTAGGAGAAAACTCCTCGTATAGAGTAATTAAAGAACATATCTACCTAATTGCCTTATTCGTCTAATTATTTTGACACCATAGGTGTTTAAAAAATACAAAATTGACCTTTTAAAAGTACAAAGCACCATAGTTACATATATTTCACAATTTATCTGTAACGTATTGGTGGCATATCACGAGGTGGTTTGTGACATACCTCGGTACACCACAACAGTGTTCACACATGTATTAAGATAGAAACCTCGTGATACGGGCTAAGATTGAGGTATTCAAAGAATTGGGAGTCCCTTCCGTTAGAATCCATTACGACAAGACAATCAATATAGACCTTAAAAAAAGCTTAATTTCTGTAAAAATTGTTGCCAGTGTTCAGAAAATTGAGGTGAAAAAAAAAATCGCTTGATCCAACTTTGCCGGTTCGTTGCCATCTGTTACAGAGATCAAGTAATATTTAAAATTTTAAGCAATTTATGACAGTTGTGATTCATTTGAAATTTTCTGGTCAATTTGTAACGAACGTATTGTCTACATATTTATATCTACCCTCAATTTTACATTAAAATATGTATCTTTGGTGTCCTAAAACAAAAGTGTATTCTGAGATTGAAACAAATGAGTTTAGTCTGAGTTCTGTAATTAATAACTTGAAAGAGGCCTCGCTAATTAGTCAGATCTGAGGCAGAATGATTTATTTTAATTAGTAACTAAATATCCCTTTTTTAGGGTGTTATTTCAAGGGTAGTTTTAAAAATTATAAAAAAGTCTGGCTGTGTAACAAAATCGGTCGTTTTGTGTGTGTGTTTATTTCTTGTACCTTTTGTATATTAAGTATCTACCGTAGAGGAATATCAAACATATAAGAAACGGACAAAACGGACACCCAGACTCAGAAACATAATGGTCGCTACGTATGGATAACACTAAGTGTTGTCCCACAAACAACACTTTGTCACATGTGAAGTTTACACCAACACTCAACGCAATAGTATTATGGTGATCATATAATCAGTAATAAAAAAATTAGACAATTTTTGGCGAGTAATATGAGAGACCCATTGATGCAGGGGTGACAGTTATCGTGGTAAACGTGTAAGCCTTACTACACTGCCACGATGACTGTCATACCTTTTACGTCTCAAGCGGAATGTGAAAAAGCATCTCACTAGGCTGCCATAGTGTGGGTCACCATACTGAATTGTCTGCATTTGCAATGAGTGTAGTGACCACAACTCTTGGATTCTATTCAAGCTTGCCATCAGTCAGAGTAGAGTCACTTTGGCAGGCTCTTAATATAGAAAAAAAAATATAGACCTATGTCCAACAATGGATGGATGGTTTAATTAGTAAGAAATTATATTGCCCTTATAGTATAACCGTTATAGTACGAGCAGTGATAATAAGTGCGCTTCAAATAAGGTTAACTAGAGGCTTTTATATATGTGTAACGATTACACGGTAATGACTAGACTGATTGGGATCATTAGGACTGTGTTTCGGTAAGTGGACCCTGAAACGGCGTCATACATTTATCAACAAGTACCTTTCGCCATAAACGTGGGATAAAACATCCCCTATATAAATAAATGGTGATGAAATTCGACCACTTAGATTTTTTTTTATTTATTTACCTGAACTATCGTTAAGTCGTATTGTGTGCTAAGTAGATTAAAGTGTATAGTGATACTTATGGTCTTCTGCACGTAAGTATAAAGTAATATTTTGTTGTGAGAAACTTCTGTATGCTTTATTTATTTAAAAATGTTTTCACACATTAAGAATATAGTGTCCATTTATCCCATTGTCTGTGTGGTGACAGATTAAGAATACATAGTGTTACCACTCCTATTCATCCCGTGGGTGTTGTAAGAGACGACTGAGGAAAAAAATCTATTCAGGAAAATATGAAAGCAAAAGAAAACTTGAAATTTGTTTCAAGTTTTCTTTTGCTTTCCCAAATGGTATAGGGTTTATCTTAAGTTTCCCTTCTGTGTAGTTTACTCCTTTAGTCGCCTCTTACGACACCCACGAGATAAAGAGGGGTGGTATTACTCAATATTCTAAATCCGTCACCACACAGATATAACGTTATATGTAAGTAGCCTTACACTGTCACGATGACTGTCATGCCTTTTACGTCCCCAACCTGGGGGTGGAAAAGCATCTCACAAGGCCGCCGTAATGTAGGCCACCTTACTGCATTGTCGGCATTTGCAACGAGTATGGTGACCACAACTCTTGAATTCTGTTCATGTTTTCCATCAGGTAGAGTAGAGTCATTTTGGCAGGGTCTTAATATAGTGTAGTGTATTATAAGAGTGATGTACTCCTGTGATGACTTCGGCCACGGCGGCCAGTCTCCAAGAATATCTTCCAACTACACAGGGGAAGTTATAGCGCACGAGTATGTGTGTAAACATAGATGCATTCTCTGTTCCCACATCTCATAATCCAATGCAACGGTCATCTGACACGACTGGAGAGAGATCTGGCGTAGGACCCACAGATTCAGTGTACTCTGAAGTACGGAGCTGTTATTAAGTATTTTCATAATGACCCGGAAATCGAACTCGAGATCTCGTGATCGGTTGTCGCATACTCACTGTACCAACGACTCATTCGTAAGAGTTTAAGATGATTATCATTATTTGTGAACAATCTGTTCTTTCTGTTGGACTTTTCTAGTCTAAATAAATATTAATATTTTAACATATGTTAATCTGCAGCTAAATCTCAGAACTCCATTACAACACGTGTTGGTTAGCATCAGTTTAAGTGGACCACAATTCGCACTAGAACTCGAGAACTAATCCGAGTGTATGTCGGATGAACTGCACTGAAAGCTGTTTCATCAACGGCTCTTATGAGCTCGTAGTGTTATGTGTATATGTGTGTGTGTCTTTGTAAAGAGTAGTGTGTGCACGTATATGAATGTGGATGTTTTTGTGGGTACAAGTGTGTGTGTGCGATGTTTGTGTGCTGGACTGCACGAAACTTACGTCGAAGTTGTTTTGTAGAATATACGAGTAGTTTGGTGTTAGATATAAGGGTTCACTTGTTTATCAGTATAATTATCAAATAATTATGCTTGTGTTTATGGACTTGAATTAACATGATCATTTGATAAGTATTATGTACTTTTGAGTTGACTGGCGTTTTGACTAAACACAGGGGGTCACAGGTTAATTCGGACTGAACGAAGGTCACCTGATCGTCGTAACTCCAGGATAAATTTTCTTTCAAGTGTCACATGCTCCAATTCTTTATATTCTTTGATCAAGCACTAATAAAAACTAGAAGAGTTAACAGTGGAATTGCTGAAGACAGTTCAGTTGAGCGTGATAAGTAGATCACGGCAGGAGAAGCCGCGAGATGAAGTCTAATTAAGTATGAAAGGGAAACTTCAAGGCTCATCTCATACACTGCTGCCACTCGACGCAAACTTATCATAAAGTTAATCTCTTGCGAATTAATTAAATGCTCCCAGAGGCATGTGTAGCGAAAAGTTTTAAAATTACTTCGTTTGAACTTCCGTAAAGACGATGAAAAATATATTCTGGAAATAACTTTTCCAGCACCTTTTCTTTCATTTATTTCCATTTTGTTAATCAATTTATCCAGGATGAAAATAGCACAAAGCTATTTTAGATGAATTTTGTAATCTTTTTGGAAGAATTATAGCGGTCACAGTTGGTGTATCAAAATACGCAAATTGAACCAATAAAAATAATTTATTGATGTGCTCATTGCTTTTTCAAGTTTTTGTTTTTTTTGGTAGCCTTAAGCCCAGCCCTACCTCTCATTTGCATTTGAAATTAGTACCTATTTGACTATGTAAGAAATACCAAACACAAAAAATAACATATCTCATCGAAGGTACAATCAGTGTGGCTCTAGGCATAAACAAGCCAGCTCGATCGGGGCAGTACTACCCTCTCACAGAAGACCAACCTAAAGCAACAGCATCGATGCTGTCGTGTTTCGTTAGTGAGTGCGAGACTGGAGGCCCATTGATGTAGGGGTCACCATGGTAACCGTGTGAGCCTTAGACTGCTACAACGACTGTCATGCCTTTCGCATTCCCAAGCGGGGCACGAAAAAGCATCTCACTAGGCTGCATTAGTAGACTGCAGTGTCTGCATTTGCAAGAGTATGATGACCGCAACTCTTTAATTCTATTCATGCTTTCCATCAGGCAGAGTAGAGTTACTTTGGCAGATTTGTAATATAGAAAAAAAAACAAAAGAAAAAAAGGTTGTCTAATTTTGGTGTCAAAACTCATGCAGCTTTGATTTATTTGGTTCCATTCACAAAAGAAATTTATCAAAAATTATGAATTGCAGCTACCTTTCTATTCCTTTATTCCTATGTATCTAAAACGAAATTACCTTATTTCATCTATTTTCATAATTCTTGGACTGAACTGATAAAATCAAACGGATCGACGAGCACACCTGTTCCTCGTACATTCCAAGTGACTCGAGTTAGGTGACTGTGAAATTTTCTTTAAAGATTTCCAAACCATCGAGCCTGAAGTAACTGGGATTCCATTTGTGTGTAAACTGTGAGACAGGTATTGAATAGCCATACAGTTGGTGAAGTAACTTTTTTATAACTACCTTTTCATAGTTTTGAACACATAATACGAGAATAAGCGCGATCACATGTCGAGAATGAATTGAATTGTCTGAATTTATCTGTAATTTTGTCCAAGACATCGTGAAAAAAACAGGCTGAGGTTGGACTGACATGACCAGGGCTGAGAAAGATGAATAATTTGAACTGTACGTAGTCACAGTGTGTTAACTTGTGACTTATGTTATTACCTACTATTATCAATACGGAAGTTTGTAATTCATTGACTCCAGAACAGCTGTACGAGTCTTGATAAAATATGTCACAGACAACGAGCATATTTAGTATGCAGTAGCAGTAGCAGTACATAGAGTTATATGTTCTAACACAAGACAAAAAGTACAATTTTTTTTGGATTTTTTTATTGATTATGCCCGCACTTGGAATAAATCTTGTGTCGTGGGGGACTCTACAAACATACGGGAAATGGATATAAGGAACACCCAGACACAGAACAACAATTTTTGGATCACACAAAGCGTTGTCACATACGGGATTTAAAACCAAACATTCAGCGCAGTAGAGAGCAGCCGTGGCGATCGCTTAAGCTACTAGGTCAACCGTACAGTCACGACATTATCATCTCATCTTGAAAAATTCAATGAAATAAATTTTGTTGAGATATTTCGGTATTAGAGCGACTCTGGAAACTTCAAAAAGGAGCGTATTCCTATTTTAAAGACCGACAACATTCATGGGTGGTGCTAGTCACTTATTATGGGGTGATGCATTGTGATGCTAGTCACTTATCATGCGGTTACGCATCGCTGTTACTAAAAAACAGATTAGTCTATTCTTTGGTACGGTATAAAGAGCTGACGAACTTCTGATGAAAAGTAACCATTGCTCATGAATGCCTGCAGCTTAGTAGTCACAAGTGCGTGTCATATTTGTAAAAAAAAAGAAAACAAAAATAAAATCCACATATATTAAACACTCTAAGGAAAGACAAGAGTAAATCAGACGAGCTGTGAAATTCCTCAAACATTATCTTCAAGTCACTGACCTGAAAGAACTTCTGAAGTATTTTAGTGCTTTCGAGAACTATTTGAGTGACCGATTTCACTTTATATACACGCATACTTTGCTACTATTTGCCTTACTATTAATTAAGACATTAAGATACAAATTGCTTACTCAACAGATCATAAATTGTTAACTTCCTACCCTCAGGCTTTAATTAATTTACGTTTCGTTTTATTTGGCTAGCGTAGTTTAATAACCCTTAAAGGAAGAGTTTGAACTTCGAGTCAAACTTCAGGCTGAGGTAAATGGCTCGAGCCACGGCTATCGTGCCTCAAACTTTGTAAAAGGCTCGAGCTCGGCTTTAGCAAGCTCGGGCCTTCAATGAGTTAAAGGCTCGTGCGCTCGAACTTTCTATCAATACTAGAGAAATGCAATCACGTAATGGGTACATATGAATGTGTGAATTGCCAGACACTTTGACAGGTTTCCTGGCTCAGTGGTGCACGCCATACCGTCGTCGTGTCTTGAACCACGTTGTGAAATAATCTTATTTGTATAGTGAAAACTCTGAAAATGTTGTCAAACTTTAATTTTGTTAGTTGCAGGCATTTTTTGTGTAACAAACATCACTTTTCATGTACATGTAGGTAATTCTACAATGATTTATAAAGAAATAACTTGGGGAAAAGGTCCAGTTGGTGTTTTGAACAGCACAATTGCTCCAGTATTCTTTAAGAAACTTGTATTTGTTTTCCTAAACTTTTCATAATTATATTTAGGGTGAATGTTGAAAATGGTAAAGAGTTAGTTTAGGTTTTTTTTTATGACTAGTACTATAATTATATTTCGAGTCATTGCAATGTTTGAAAAGACAAAGAGTTATCATTGTTATTTTTTATGATTGGCGCTTAAAACTAACCCTATCTAGTGACATAACTATTTTAAACGCAACAGAAGTGCAAGTTACACTGGAGTAAGAAACGTAAGAGTTGAGGTAAAGGATACCTGGATGTCGTAATAACAGTTGTTCCCGGATCCCTCCTATATCAGGCGCAGAGTGGCACACCGTGTGGTTTTAGTCGGTCCGATTCCGACACACCTCCCCGCCGTAAACCCCGGTGGGTGACGGCCCGAGGGGGTTTTCACACGTTAAAAAAAAAGAAAAGGGATACAAGTTTCTACGTCACTAAGACAGGGATATCAGTTGATTATCGATTTTATTAAATATTAACAAATGTAAATCTTCCTTATCTTATCTTCCTGCTATTTATAAAAAGTGGATTACCTCATTAGCTGTTTCGATATTCAGGTAGTCGCTATCCAACAGACTCAGGTTGTGTGCCTTGTTGTAAAGATCCAAGATCTTCACAAATGCAGTATACACCTGTGGTGGTACCGATAACAATGAAGTTTTTAAATTTGGTAGAACGGTATACAATGTGCTTGAACGGAGATCGACACAGTTGCCTTTGAATCGTACGGAACAGATGGCGCTTATATAAACAAACTTCTACTGATGATGTCTCTTTGTAACAAGCTGTCCTTTGATGCTGTTTGTAAGGATTAAATATGCATAGAAGTGGATATTTAACATATAGCTTACTAGCTATCTTCATACGAATACCGAAATTAGAGTATAAAATGTCGCTACGTATTTTAAGTGTACGTTAACATGTGTAAGTATACTTGATGAAGTGTGCTCGTAGTTAATTGTCTTGTTTTACGAACATACTAAAATAAATACACGCATGTGTATGCGTTTTACTATAATTCAACAATTGCTGTTCTTTGAGGCTGTAGAAAAATAGGGGGAATCTACCATATCGCTGGGCTCTCACCCAGCGATATTGTAGATTTAAAATAGCATTTTTTTTAAAAAACATAAAATCACGTCTGTTTCTCCGGAGGGATAGACGGAGGCATATTGAACGTCGATATTTCGCCAGTGTTTTGATATCATATAATAGATGGCGAACTTATTGCCGCTAACCAGGATATTTTGTTTGCCAGAGCGTCGTCATGTATCAGCAGGTGCGCCTCTTGTAGGTGAAGTTGACTTGTGTTCCCTAAGTTCTCTGTAGGAACACTTTACACTCCTTGATAAAATCATTTTCTCTAAAAAATGAATCACATTTTTGCAATCACAGATCGACTACAAATTTGTGTTCGATCGAAAACCACTAAAACGTGAAAATAGCCATTAGTATTATTAAAGGCAGAGTCAAGAGTTTATTTACTTCACTTAAGGACTAGTTTACTTATTCAACTTAAGCTCAACTGACGCTGAGAAACCTACACTCACAACTGTATAGTTAACAAACACCTAACACATGCGATTATCCAATATTGTTCAATAATCCAACCTTCCAATCAAGTCATTTGATTTACTGACCGTTATATTCACCCCAATGCGACTAGGAACCCTTTAGGGCTATAATTGTCAATGAATATCGGGCATCAATGGACTTAAAACCTATTGTGGTGAACCATTATTGCTGCGGTCACGTGTAGAAACGTGTGGGTTCAAAACTATTGCAGAACTACTATGAAGGTTAGAACAGAAATATATTTTATTTCTAGGGTCTTTTTTCATAAAACTTTGTAATAGGAAATAGTACTATCTCCAATCCGACGTCTCTGTGAAGTACGTTTAACTGTTACGTGAGTTTGGAATCTCACCCAGAACGAAAAATTCTTTTTTTCGATAGATAACTCTCGCATGAAATGGAGAGAGAAATGATTATCAGGAAATAAGGCTGGAGAAGCTAGTTATTAAAAAAACAAACTCGACTACCTTCTCAAATCTAAGATCCTAGTTTTTCTCATTTTTATATACCCAATGTCACGCACACAATTGAGATGAATCTAATGACATCTCCAACACCAAAATCCATCAAACCTACACACACTCGATAAAGATAACCTTCACTGTGGTGCAGTTGGATTAAAAAAAGTATTTCAATATTAAGATTAAAGTACATGTGAATGTTTAGAAAGGGATGTACATACATCGATAACTCCTGTGACGTGAGAAACTTTATAAACATATATGAAACGGACACAAGAAATATCAAGAATTAGAACAACAATTTGTTTTTTGTACAAAGTTTTGTCCCAATTTGGTTTAAAATCCACAACACTCAGCTACTACTGAAATCAACACGCTATCCGTGCAGACAATGCATTAATTTGCACATTTTTATTAGTTTGGGTCTTCTTTTGTGTATAAATTTATGAAAATAGTGAGAGATAAAAGAGAAGTACAGATGCAAAGGGGGTAAGACTGGGTATTCGGTTTCATTGTAGAAAGAATTTCTTGTCATCTATATTCTTTAAGATCGTAGTATTAGACCTGCTCAGACTGCTTGATTTACAACTTACTATATATTTTATTTCACGATTTGCGTAAAATGACTGACAGAAGCTGGGTATGAGTTTTTTTTATAGCAACCTACCAAAGTGACTCTATTCTGCCTCATGGAAAGCATGAATAGAATCCAAGAGCGGTGGTCGCCAGACTCACTGTGAACGAAGACAGTGCAGTACAGCGACCCACGTTATGGCGGCCTAGTGAGATGATTTTTCACGTCCCGCTTAAAGGATCCGGGATCGTAGTGGGAGGGAAACACGTGCGCTGGTAATGAATTCCAGTACTCCCGATGCCGATGCCTCGTGCAATGAAGAAGGCTTATGTCCAACAGTGGATTGCGATGAAGATGATGATAATAAATTTTGCTAGAGTATGATAATTTTGGTTCTGTTAATGAAAATAACAAACTTGCTGAAACCACGACCAATCCTTTTTATACCTTTTAATCATAAACAAACATTTAAATCTATTTGAAATGGCAAGGATATTAAAAGGCTTCTTATCAAAGTGTTTTCTATATAACAGTTGGTTTCGACAGCTCTAGTTAAAATATTATTTACTTTAACAGGAGACGCTTTCGAAGTAATTCTTAGAAACACAATTTATTCAGAGGCCATTGAAGTAAAATAAGTTATACACTTTGATCCGTGTTAGTTAATAAAGCTGCCTGCGTAGTATAATTAGAAGTATTTCGTTACGCCATAAATAATTAAATATTTTTGTACATAAACAAAAACATATTTCACTCAATGCTTAATATAAAATGGTTTTACTACATATCATCAAGCTAAACAGTACAGACTAAATATTTTATATAAAATTAGCAGTTTGTTTACAAGTAGCGCGTGCTTGAAATTATCAGTCATTAAATATAAAATATATATATTTTGTTATACTACAGTAGGATAAATATATTGTGAGACAACAGTATGATAAATATGTTGTGAGACTATAGTATGATGTATATTTTGTGAGACTACAGTATGATAAATATTTTGTGAGACTATAGAATGATAAATAAGTTGTGAGACTACAGTATGATAAATAGGTTGTGAGACTACAGTATGATAAAAAAATTGTGCGACAACAGTATGATAAATATTTTGTGAGACTACAGTACGATAAATATTTTGTGAGACTACAGTACGATAAATATTTTCTGAGACTACAGTATGATAAATAGGTTGTGAGACTACAGTATTATAAAGAATTTGTGAGACTATAGTATCACAAATATTTTGAGAGATTACAGTGTGATAAATATTTTGTGAGACTATAGAATGATACATAGGATGTGAGACTACAGTATGATAAATAGGTTGTAAGACTACAGTATGATAAAAAATTTGTGAAACTACAGTATCACAAATATTTATAGAGAGTACAGGGTGATAAATATTTTGTGAGACTATAGAATGATAAATAGGTTGTGAGACTACAGTATGATAAATAGGTTGTGAGGCTACAGTATGATAAATAGGTTGTGAGACTACAGTATGATAAACATGTGGTGGGCCAAAAATTCGTTAACATTTGTATCTAACATCCCGCGAAAACATATTACGGGAGTTCATGGGACCAATGCTATTGGAATTTGCTGGTTACAATCGTTAGACACGGTTTCAACAAAATGAATACAATTGTCACACATTCAACTAGTTCCTGCCGGTGGTCAAAGATATGTTTACAGAAAAACTGATTTACAAACGAGATGACATTTTATAGCCACCCAGAAGTCCATATCTATCCGCAGCAGACTTTGTTTTTGAGGGTTTATTTGAATAATCGTGTCTATATTAATAAACCAAATACACTATGTCAACTAAAAGAAAAAAATACCGAAGATATGTGACGATACACGGTCTCTTTGTCGATGAGTATTCGAAAATTTCGGTGCTCGCTTAGATTAGTGCGAACATCGAAACGGTAATCATTTGGACGATGTAATTTTTAAGAAATAAATTCCAATTTTTGTAATATATCAAATGAATTTTTTTATGATTTTTTCATTAAGTCATGTTATGTCATGTTAAGTAATGCGTGGCACACTGTATATAATTGATAGTAATTGTAATTCAACATTTCTTTATTCGTTTCTCAAATACGGTATATTAAAATTTCCCGTCCATCCCATCAAATAAAAGTTATCAGTTACTTATTTAATGATAAATCTAAATAAAAGAAAAAATGTTTTAATTTTCTACAATTAACTAATTCCCATCAAAAATCAAAGACAAGTATCCTTTATAAAGACTTATTAGCAAATAGAGAGTTTTGAAACTTGCTTGATTATAGAGTTGGTAACGAGAAAGATAGCGTTTCCTGTTACATCAAAGATTAAGTTGGAAATGTTTATAAAGCTGGATGTGGCAAGTCTAATTAGAATTATTGTTGCAACTGAAAAAATAATGCGTCACCACTTACAGGCTACTGCTTCCCAAAAAAAAAGGGACAAAACATTTGCTGCATTTTGATCAAATCAGTGACTATGACTAAAAAGATATCATGATTTTTACGTGCAAATAAACTCTGGGGCAATCTTTTAAATTAATTATCAGATAATACTATTACACAAATAGAAATAATATTTTTTTATTACAGATCTGATCCGTGAGGTGATGGTTTAAGGGTATGTAGTGTTAGCATTCCACCACTTATTCATCCCATGGATGTCGTAAGGAAACAAACTATTCAGGAAAATATCATTACAAAAAGAAAGAAAACTTGAAACAAACATTTCAACCTATGGTATAGTAGGACAAAACCTCCTCGCTGAGGAGAGGCCTATGTCCAGCAGTAGACTGTCACAGGCTTGATTGATGATTGATGATGATGATTACAAATCAGTTTTGTTTTACTTTATAAATGATGTTAACTAGCGATTTTTTTTTTAATTTGTGAAGTCTCGAAGTTCAAATAAAGGTGTAATGTAGTGTAATGAAAGTGTCAGTACAAAATAAAAATTCATAAAGTCTTTATGTTGAGATGCTCATAGCTAGTTCTTAAGATACTGCACGGTTGGTCTAATAGTTTAAGCAGTCGCCACGCCGCTCTCTACTGCGCTGAGTGTTGTGGATTCCAACCCCACATAGAACAACACTTTGTGTGATCCACAAATTGTTGTTCTAAGTCTGGGTGTTGTTTGTGTCCGTTTCTTGTATGTTTGTAAAGTCCCCCACGATACAGGATTTATTCCTAGTAGTCTGTTTTTTTTATAAAAAACGAAAGATTTCGTATATAATAATAGCGTTTTTTGTCGTGGTACGTTTTTAATAAAACCTTATAATCCTTTATATCTTGAATTACGTTCACCTAATCACAATACTATGCAGTGCATTATATTTCATCCATTAGAGATGAAATATAAAATCAGCCTCTGTAAAGTTTAATGAAATAAAATCGGGTCAGCCTTGAAAGTCTCTGATGATAGTAGTCTTGCGATTTGATTTTTAAAAAGCTTTTTGCCTGGTCTCATAATTTACTAGTTAACAGAAGTTGTTAAGTAATTTGTACCCTTGAACTTGCAAATACACACCATTCAATAATATTTAAAAAAATATCTGAAAAGGGTATCAATAATATTTTGAATCACTTTTAAAAGTAAATTATAAAATAACTGACATTTCGTTATTTTCCTGAAATTATTCCGCGTAACGATTCACACAATTTCCTGATACGCGGATGAAACTGAAATTCAAATTTGTCAACCGTTAGATTTTTCATTTAAATTTCTTTGATTTATTTTTTTATCAAATCGGAAGAAACCGTAAAATATTGTGATGAATAAGTTAATTTAAGCGAGTTTTTAGTAAATTTAGGGGAATAATAATGTTGACCTGAAAGGAAAATTTTTTACCTGTAAACAAGAAAAGAACGACAAAAATAGGTTTCATTACAAGGTTTCCTTTCTTAACATTTTTGTTCACAACTTAACTTGTCAAAACTATTTAACTTTTTTAAATTATTCTTAAATACTACAAGAGAGGAGAATAATAACTTAAGTACTGTACCATGAACCAAAAGTTATCAGACAAATAAAATATTAGATATTCCATATCAGAATACTTGAAGCATACTCGTATTTATATAGCATAGGCGACAAACGGATGAACACGAAAAACACAAACATATGTATTAGGGTGTCCCTTAAATTTCAAGTTCGATATTTTTTTACGCATACCTTCTTAAAAGTTTCGTAATAACCCTATATTGTCTAGAAAAAAATATTATTTCGATATATAAACGATAACCTGTGCCGACTTGCTATTTAAACTTGTCGGTACAAGTTGCTTAAGTACTGCCCAGTGACCTGTTACGACATGTTTTATTTGCCATTTCGTACGTGATTTTTGAGACTATTAGTGCTTCATTGTTTAGTGCGTAAACATGTCGGTGGAATTACGAAGTGATAAACAAAATATTTTTCTTATCGGATTGACTAGCTACCAAATAAATGGTGCAAAATTACCATCTAATCGACAAGTTCTCTCAGTCCTATTTTACAATATTCGTGAGGTTAAATTGACTGTTAGTGAAAGTGCAAATCTTGTGATTAGGGAGTGCATCATATATTGGGAAAAAGCAAGAATTCCAACAAGGGCATTTCCTAACTGCGTGAAGAAACTTATTGATTTATATCATGTTTGGAGAGAGTTGCAAAAAAAATGCAAGAAAACTCAGATTACGTTTAAGAGTCGTGAGAACAATTTTATAATTAATCTTGATAATTTGTTTGATATTGCACATGCTGATGCTTTTGAGAGAATGAAAATAGAGGAAGATAAATTATTTTTAATGAAACAGAGAGAGCCAGGTCGACCGGGATGCTTAGGTGGTGTAGATAAAAAATTGGCGGAAAAAGAACAAAGATCTAGACAACGACGATTGGAAGAAGAGGAAAGGATTGTAAGACAAAGAGAATCACTAGCTGTTGCATCTACTTCCACCACAAATAACTTAGACAGTGTAGAAGATTCAGACGAAGAACAGATCTTGAATTCTGAACTCAGCTTGCCGGACGTTCCCTGCCATGAACGAAGTTCAAAAATAGGTAGAAAGAATCTTATAACACCTAAACTAGTTGCAGCTTTAGATCGATGCCAGTTAAGCATTAGAGATACCGTTTACATTCTTAATGCGGTGGTAGAAGCGCTTGGTCTGAGCAGTGATGATTTCTGTATTAACAAATCCTCGATTCAGCGAATTCGTACTGAAACTAGAAAATCAAGGGCAGAAGCAATAAAATCTAACTTCCAAAACAATGTACCCGACATAGTCACAGTCCATTGGGATGGAAAACTATTACCGGGGTTGGATGTACGGAGTTCAAAAGAAGAACGCTTGCCAGTTATAGCTTCATTTGACGATAGAGAGCAGCTTCTTGCAGTGCCGAAACTAGAAAGTTCTTCTGGAAAACATCAAGCGAAGGCTGTATCAGCAGCTCTCTTTGACTGGAACCTTTATGATAAAGTGCAAATAATGTGCTGCGACACAACAGCTTCCAATATGGGCCGTTTCAATGGAGCTTGTGCTATTTTGGAGCAAACTTTAGGAAGAGAATTGTTGCTTTTCGCCTGTCGTCATTATGTTTATGAATTGGTCCTAAAAGTTGTCTTTGAAACCAAGATTAAGCAAATTACTAGTAGCCCAGATATTCCGATGTTCAAAAAGTTCCAAGAAAATTGGAAAAACATTGATTGTACTAAAATTGAACCATTTCTTAATTTCGTAAAAGCACGGGTTGCCGAGACAGACATTCAAGCGTTGTTACTATTTTATAAGGCAGAATTAGATAAAGGTTTTGTAAGAGATGATTACCGCGAATTGGTCGAACTGTGCGTAATATTTTTAGGAGGAGACACAGAGGAAAAATTAAAACTAAGGCCCCCCGGAGCTATACATTAGGCACGCTGGATGGCGAGAGCGATCTATTCTTTAAAAATATGTTTACTTCAGTCACAATGCAGAGTAACTGCGAAGAACAAAAAGGCTCTACAAGATGTTTGCTTATTTCTCGTAATATTGTATGTTAAACCTTGGCTTGAATGTACAGTGGCGACCAAAGCACCTAATCAAGATTTGCGCTTCTTGAAGATGTTAAAAGAGTATGAAAAAGTTGACGCAACAATTTCTAAAGCTTCTATAAGCAAGTTCAGCCATCACTTGTGGTATTTATGTGAAGAGACAGTCATTCTATCACTATTTGATGATGAAGTTGACAACCAAACTAAGAAGAAGATGATTGCCAACTTCAACAGGGACAAAATCTCGGATTTTAGCAAACGCTATGACCCGTCGAAGGAAGAACTGACTCAAAAGTTGTTTGGTAAGTTAAATTGACTTTTTGTTGGATTTCAATTTCAATGTCCAATACTTATTTATTTATTTTCAAAATTGTTGTTGATTTTTATTTGTTATTTAACTTATTTTTCTTTTTTTTTAGACAAAGCACTGGATGATTTCGTATCGGAAAAGAGCAAACAATTTTTATCACGACTGCAGATCGACGACAGTTTTCTAAAGGAAGATGTATCTTCTTGGAATAACAATGCTGCTTCTCTGGAGGCTAAAAGAAGAATAAGTTATTTGAGAGTTGTAAATGATACTGCTGAAAGGGCTGTTAAATTAATGCAAGATTTTAACGGACTTATCACGGCTGAAGAAGAACAAAAACAGTTCTTGCTGCGCTGTGTCCAGGAACATCTAAAATTGTATCCAGACTGTAAAAAAACTACTCTAAAAAGAAGTTACCCTGAATGATTCTTATTTCTTTATGTTTTTAATTAAAGATTAATGTTCATCTAATTTATTATTTAATTTTGTTCACTTAATTCATTGCATTTATAGTGAAATTATAGCAGACTGAAATTTTAGGACAAAACACGTTTTTTACTAAACTTTGAAGCTCGGTCGGCACTGGTTGCAATTATGCTAGATTAATAAAATTTTATATTTAAGTATCTTATAGCATTAGTAAAAATTATAGAGGGTATGCATTTCGAAATTCGAAAAAAAATTTTTTTTTGTCATATAAGGGACACCCTAATATGTATATATTACATCAACTAATTTATTATAAAACTTTCACACGACTTAGTAAGTGTATCAAAATATCAAATTCAATGCATCTTTGCCGCAAAATCTTTGCCCATTGAATAGGATAAAAGAGATTATGTATGTAATTCTTAGAATTCCGAAGTGAACAGATACAAAACTGGTTAACGAGACATTTCCAGTCTCAAAGTCTCAGTTATTTCAAATACACGTGCCGGATAACAACTAATGACTCCAACAGAGATGTTTAGGATTAAGGGACCGAGGCGGTTTTCAAGTGATTCACGGAAAATCAACTTTATCGTTAAAGACTAATTAATATTCTGTCTACTCATGAGTTTGTTTGAAGCAAAATGGATCAAGTGTCAGTATCTAATGTATCAGTGTCGGACTCATCTTGGAATAGACATTTTTTGAAAATTGTTTTGACATTTTAATGTTTACTTTAACATAAGAATCAACAGAATTTGTTACGCAGGGTTGCCTAAGGTTTTCTAGTGTATGAATGTAATTGCTTTTTTTTTTCAATTGTAAAATTTACATTAGTTGGACGACTTATTTCTCTTTAAGTAGCTGAAAATGTTAAGTCACTATATTTTTCCTTCTTAATGGGCTATGTAACAAAACTACACACGCCAAACAAAGCAAAACTACGACAGCTTCTTGTTACAAAGTATTGAAATCCAATGAAATGCCTAAAATTCCTAAAATATCTAAATTTCCTAAAATATCTAAAATTCCTAAAATCCAGAACTTTTTTTGATGTGATATGAGTTTTAATTTTATGTGGGTTTTAGAACGATTATGAATGTTAAACAACGACACTAAATACTATACAGCGCCACACAATTGTGCTGACATGGTATACTAGCATACACTAGCGCATACAAAGATGACTTAGCACAGTTCGCATCTTCACTCATAATAATTACTACTTACAATACTGCAAACAACACTCACTTTTTTAAACTAAACGTACACACCACAACTCACTCAGTGTGCTCCATTTTACTGTGCAATGACGTAATTTTGTGTGCGACAAACTGCGAGTGTGCTACTAAGCTGACGCAAGGAATTTAACTAAAGTACCCATTTTACGCATAACAGATTATAATCACGAGTAATAACTCGAACAATGTCTTGATACGACAGTAAAACATAAGAAGGCTAAAGGTCTCTCATATAGCGCACAATAGCCTTATCCACACACCAACGCAGAAACTGACACCACCCAATACAATCATTTGCGATGAGGTCTACCTTTCTTAAGCCCCGTAGCCTCGTCCCGTTCATCCCTTGATAAAGTGTCGCACATAAAACTCTTCCATAACGACTGTTCTGTCAAGAGCAAGGAGGCAATTTATATATTTTTTTTTGTCTCCCTACTGTTGTCCTGAGAAAAATTACGGCGTACTTTATTAAGAGTGAGTAATTTTTGACAGAGATAATGTATGTTACTTGTACGGGTTAAATTAATTTTTTTAAGTGTTTGGATTACTGAAATATATTTCTACGTGTGTCTCGTTTATATGTGTTTCATAAGTTATGGTATCATTAACGCATTATACATGGACAGTGTAACTTGGTTAAAACGAGGCAAAAGACTTGAACACTAATGGGCATGCCATTATTGGTTGCCTATAAAACTCTTAGAGAAATCTTAGCATCCAAATTATAAACAATGTTGTACCGATATTTGCAAAAAAAAGTTCTTGGTGGTTTAAAAAAAGCCCATTCCTTATTATTCTACTCCAATCTTCTTACGTATTAATTCTTATAATATATATTATATGCTTCGTAATGCAATGCTCGTTTTGAGTCTTGTCACACGCTTTCATCGTATCACGTAAGCAATTTCCCTTCATTTAGATTGACGTTTAAGAGAAGTGGTTTCGACGTCGGCTAACAGAGCAACGCGTCCCAAATTATCGATCCATAGAATTGAGAAATAATTCTTGGAGTTACTCAGTTAAACGTCTGGATTCTACTTCACTTGAAATAATGTACTATTGGTTTTGAGTGGATTTCAGCGGCTATGTTAATAATTTTTACAAAGGCCTCTCCTTAGCAAAGAGGTTTTCGCTTACTATACCATGCTGGCCAGACGAGTTGCTATAGGGTTGGTTTCGACGAGCGGCCTCTCGCCACTCGCGTATCTCGAGGCCGCTCGTCGAGTCACAAAGGCTCGTTGGTCGTTCCGGCTGGAGGTTCAGTCGCCAGGAGGGAATTGAGTCCCGCCTGTCACCACTGCGACTGTAGTGAGGACTCAGCTCAGCACATGCTGGCGGTTTGTTCCGCTTGGGCGGCGCAGCGTGGGGTCCTCACTGCAGTTATTGGAGGAGATCTCTGGCTACCGACCGTCATACGCTTCATGGTCGGTAGCGACAGTTGTTTTACCGCGGTCGCAACCTTCTGCGAAGACGTAATTTCGAAGAAAGGAGGCGGCGGAGAGGGCTCGGGAGGATGACCTCCACTCGGACCCGATTCGATCAGCGCCTCATGCCGCCTTGAGTGTGGCCGCGGGTGGACGGGACGGGTTTTCTCCTCCATCCGCTACAGTGGCCAGCCGCGAGGAGGCGACGTCCGCGTGTGCCATACGTCGCCTAAATGGAGAGTTTATTCGCAGATGGTGCCCAGGCTAGCAGGCAGGCTCTAGGAGGGATCTGGATGTCGTAATAACAGCGGTTCCCGGATCCCTTCTATTTCAGGTGCAGAGTGGCACACCGTGTGGTTTTAGTCAGTCCGATTCCGACACACCACCCCGCCGTAAACCCCGGTGGGGTGACGGCCCGAGGGAGTTTCCACACGTTAAAAAAAAGGGTTTGTTTTAAGATTTTCTTTTCTTTGCAGTGACGTTGTCTTTTATATTTTGTCGCCTCTTACGACACCCATGGAAAGAGTAAGAGTGATGACACACTATATTCTTAACTCATCACTATATGTAAGTATAAATAATTTGTAGAAAAAGTAACATTTTAACTTGTATAATGCCAATATTCTGTCTATACTCTCGCGCTCAGAATTACCGATGACCAAGTGCGGCGACAGTTGCTGAAGTCACCAAAATACTCCAGAACGAACTCAACCTTCAACGTAACGCATATGACCTAGAAGAAGCTTTACAATATATAGGTTGATATAACTAGAGTAATGCCATTATCTCAAAATAGTGTAGTAAGCAATTATTTCGTTACATTTCACCGAGAGAGTGAGGTTGTCAAAGGCCTAACTTATTGAATATTGAAAACAAACTTGAAATACCTTTAGAAACTTGAAATTAAGCTATTTTCGACCTTATTTATTAATTAGAAATAGAGTGATTATTCTATTATAGTTATTTAATTAGTGGTTTACCTTAATGAAGAAAATTTTATGAAAATTATCAAACCTTTTGATCGCAAATAAATTTTTATAGGTGCATAAAATATTCAGATCAAAACTGACTTGAAAAACATCAAACGGAATCTCCCTACCTAAAAATACGTGAAATACTTATACGAAATATTAGAAATATAAATACTAAAAAGCGAAAAATAAACTGAATTATTTACTTGTTCAAAAACATATGACTTTTTCTAACTACTTTTTCTCTTTTTCTATCTTAAGAGCCTGCCAAAGTGAGTCTACTCTGCTTTCTACCCACCCCGTTAAAGGACTCGAATCACAGTAGAAGAGAAAGACGTGCGCTGGTAGTGAATTCCAGTTTTTAACTGATCGAAACAGGACGTAAGAGCTGAACTGTTTAGTTTGAGATCATACCTCCACTACTTTAAAACGATGACTGCCAAGGTCAGCAAGTATTGTCAAAAGGAAAAGAGAAGGTGGCACCAGTTGGATGAGCTAGTCAAAACACTCTCTCACACAAGCTGTAGAGGTTCAAGGGATTCGAGATCTTCATGCAAAACCCTTTGGCAGCATGCCATTCAAAAATATGACATTAGCGCAGTTATAGTTTATAAATCCATTGCGACAGAGATTGTTGTATGCTCAGTTTATTGAGTCATTCGATACTAGACCAATTCAAATCTCTAAATGACCATTTACTACGAAATTCAATTTACTTTTAACAAGCACCAAACTCTAAAGCATCATATTGCCACCGTTTATAATTCAAAATACACAAAAGTTTTTCAACATTACAAATATTACGTAAAACGTCGTAGTCCAAAGTTGTATAATTTTTCAAAAGACGTAGATTGTTAAGTGAAGGAGTCTGCCCGCCTCCATTTAGACAACTCTTGAAGAATAATGGCGCAACATTAAAAGTTGAACAAGAATATATTGGCGCGCGCTTTTTTCTTTTTAAAAGCTTGTTTAAAAGCGACATCTGTTTGGTGATATGATAAAGTGGTGCAAGCATGGTTTGTTTACTGTTGTTGTGATAATTTAATTTTGTTTCCATTTTCATATTTTCATAAGAGGTTAATTTATTTGATACACATGAAGTGTTTGTTAATTTCTAAAATTGAGAGATTTCGTGCAATGAGGAGCCCCATAATTCCAAACTTCAGGCTGTCCCCCCACCATGGCTTGTGGTGGGTCTTATATCGGAATCGGATCGACTAAAGTCACACAGTGTGTCATTTTGCGTCAGACATAAAGGGATCCGTGTACAGTTATTACTACGAGATCCAGACCATCGTTTTCTTTTTTTTAACCTGTGGAAACTCCCACGGGCCGTCAACCCACCAGGATTTGCAGCAGGGTGGTGTGTCGGAATCAGACCGACTATGATCACAAGCTGTGTCACTCTGCGCCTACAATTGGAGAGATCCGGAAACTGTTGTTATTAATTAAATTATTCCAGTTTCCTGCCATGAGGAACCCCATAATTAATAAAGTGAACTATGTTTAGAGTATATGTAGCTTACGTTTACTTATTGTAATATATTTTTTTAAGAATATAATACCGGCAACATGTTTAGTGTCTTCTTTGAATAAGTTGAAACCAAGTGTACTACGTACGAAGATTTCTATAGAGATCTATCACTTAGTATTCCCGAGTAGGTTTGTTTTTTTTTTAATTAGAATTCTTTTTTAAGTGTAAAGGACAAACGAATAGACGAATAACCTGATGGTAAGTGACTACCGATATCCGTCAACACTTGTAACACTAAAGATACAAGCAGATTAGCGCCTTTTGAATGGCTCCTTAATAAAATATTTTAACTTAAAGTATTTTATATATGTAGTATGTTTTCTCTGGAAATTTATTTACGCGTGTGGATTTTCTTGGACCGTTACCACCTGAAACCTGAAAAGTTAAGTTTGACAACTCAATCCATGCCTCGACGTGGACTACATGTAATATGAGATGGTCCTAATATATATTTACTAAATAGTAGATTCCTTGTATGACACACTGTAATGATTCTTTTTCTAAGAACATAATACCGTCTACATTTTTAGTGTCTTCTTTGAATAAGTTGTAACCAAATGTAGTAGGTATGAAAATTTTCAATGAGATCTGTCACGGGTTGCCATCACTATTTAAAATTTCAATATAAATTTAAGTAAAAAAGTGAATTAAATATCTTCAGTTATTCACTTTTCTATACTTTATTGTCTTTGATTTTTTTACCGTTTTTATAGTAGGGAGTGTAATCTAAATTTAAGTAGTATTTAGTTTCATTCATTTGTTTTGTTTAGTACTTACTATTAGTACTTAATATTGTATTATTAGATGTTGACTTTTATGATAAATGTTGTGTGTACCTATAATAGACATGCATACCAGATATTACTTTTTTTAAATTTTGTTTAAGAGTGTGTTGTATGTTTGCTGTTGGTATACCACAAACAAACAAATAAATAAATATCTATATAATATAACTTTTGTTCACTTAATGAATAATCTTAGGTTTTATTAAGTTCACAGGTAGTTGAATGTTATTGTTACATCTACATCTTTGAGAACCAAATAGGTATGTAGGGAAGTGCTATGAAATGTGATACTCTATTGTTTTCATGATCGACTTCGTGAGAGAGAGATAAACTCTATTTGTAAAAAGATTTTTGTGTGTATTGTCTCTTAATTATATAATATAAATTCTTTAAGTCGGAGTTTTTACATTATTTTATCTTTTTTCAATTACATTTAAACTGCCGTTTGTTAATTTTAAATTTTGTTTTTTATTTTAAACTTTTTAGTGCGCATATGTATTATGTATATTGTATTGTATGTCAATGTAAATAGTATTAATATATTAGTGCTTACTTGATTGTAATTCAACTCGATATTATTACGTAGAATGAAAATAATAAGTTAATATGATATAGAAAACACTGAACCGCAGCTCTAAAAAAGTCGTTAAACAGTAGAGAAGCTAAAAAAGAAAGGCCATAAAGTTGCTTTCACCGTTTGCTGTATATACTTATTTTTTCTATGTAACTACTCTCTATAGAAATACATACTTATAAGGAGATTCGTTAATATATTGTAGCTAATATAAAATATATTACTACAGCGTCCCCCAGGTGAATCACTACTATAACGTAACGCCTATATAAGAACCCTCGTTAATGAACTACAAGCCCACAAACCGTATTAAAATCAGACTAGCAAATTCGATTTTGCATACAAATGCTTACTATAGCGTCACCTGGTGAGTTACCACCATAGCCTCTATTTAAGAATATGCACCAATCAAATTCAACTCATCTCTAAAAACTATATCAAAATCGGACTAATAGTTTTGGAGATAAATGACAACACAAACAACACAAATATTGTCGTGCGTCGTGCTTACAAAAATAAAGTAACAAGATTATTAATTTACAAACACAGGTGTGAAAAACTTTGTGCGGTTATATCAGTTATCCACGAAACGGACTTTGTTTGTCACTGTGAGTGTAATCTACATTCAATTTATTACAATTTAATGTTTTGACAAATAAATTTAAACTGATTTGTAAATGTTTTTAAAATTTTTGTTAACCATTTAAATTTCGTCAACCATCTTTAACAGCTCACTATTGGACATAGGCCTCTTCTTAGCAAGGAGGCTTTGGCCTACGGACGGGTTGCTATGAGGTTTGTTGAAAGTTTTCCTTCTGCTTGATGTGATGTTGTCTTGCATATTTTATTTTCTTAGTCGCCTCTTACGACACCTATAGGAAGAATATTAACATTCTATATTCTTCATCTGTCAATGTTTAAATTTGCTGTAAAGTAAAAAGCGAGTCAGTGTCATCGAATTTATAAGCCACAAATGATCGTACTCCATTTAATCGATCTCTTTTAACACTATTGGACGAAAAATTCAATCACATTGAAATAAATCGAAAAGGTACTTCGATTTTTAAGTAAGTATACGCTTTGTGAAGGACTTTCTTTCCTAACTTGCGTTATTAGCTTGGCATGTATCTATGTATCTATGAATCCATGTAATCTTTGAACTTGATTAAACCCCCTTCAAAACAATGAATTGATTTGAAACTTTGCACACTTATCAAAGACCGAATAAAATGCAATAATTTGCATAGTTTATCCATGCTGGGATTAAAATATCTTTTAGTTTGATTTTCTATAAAATTGTGTTTTTTTAGTTATTTTAAACTATAATAACTGTTAATATTAATTAGCCTTATATTTGAAGCTGTTTATGACCGATATATGATTGCGTGTTTCAGCCTCAGTGGTCCAATATTGTACATGATAAAAAAACCTGATCGTCTAAATAAAACCATTATTTGCAAAAGCACCTCAACTTACACGATACCAGAAAAGAACGAAATCTTGTTGCAGTATCCAACTTAAGTTTAATCTTTAAAAATATGTGAGAGAATATTTTTTACTTTAAACTGAAAACTTTTCAGACATATTTGGTTAAAACCTCTAGTGTCAACGGATAGCGATAAATCAGGCTTACTAGAAGGTCAGCTTTGGCCAACTCAATAGCTGATGTTTTAGATATATTTAAAATGTTTTATTTATTTCAAATAGGGAATATATAAATTGAAAATATTTTTTAAACCTGAGGTTATTTTTGGGAAAGTCGGATTATAGATATTTTCTAGTAAGTTTTTATTGTGATGTATAAAAAGAGAAAAATTTTATGTCTGCATTAGAATTCCTTTTTTAAGGTGCAAAAAGAAAAACAAGTAGACAAATAATTTGATGGTAAGTGACTACCAACACCCATCAACACCTGCAACTCAAAAGATACAAGTAGATTACTGCCCTTAAAGTGGCTTTTTAATAAATTATTTTACTTAAAGTATGTTATATATGTAGTATGTTTTTCTCTCGAAATTTATTTACGCGTGTGGGTTATCTTGAACCATTATCACCTGAAACCTAAAGTTAAGTTTGACACCTCAATCCATGCGACGACGTGGATTACATATAATATGAGATGGCTTAATATATATTTACTATTATAAATAGTAGACTAGATTCAATTGTATGACACACTGTAAAGACCCTTTTTGTTAAGAACATGGGGAACGGGTGTTATATCCCTCCAACACAAAGGGAGGATCACGACCAGGCGAGGTGATCATGCCTGGCTGGCCAAGGTCCAACGGTTGGTGTTGGGTTGTTGTATATATGCTAATTGCCACGTGAATCTCTATATCGCGATGCAGGATTAGTAGCTGCATTGTAGTTCATTACATTCATACGTTTCGTTCATACTTCGTAGTTCGATGTATCTTCGCTAAATGGCGCTGTTGTATATTTTTCTTTGTGCTTTATTGTGGAAGTCACCACATCACTCCCCTCCAAGACTGGAGGTCGTTATACTTATGAGTCAGCGGTTTATACTCTGTTGTGGAGCGTGCTAGTGCCAGGAGTGAGTAGTTCCAGTGAGTCGGAACTGAGGGCCACAAGCTTCAGTGAGTCGGAACTGAATGCTGCTAGTCCCAGTGAGTCGGGGCTGAAGTCCGCAGATCCCAGTGAGTCGGGATTGTATTGCGGTGCGCGGTGCTGCGGTGAAGTCCCCAGTGAGTCGGGGCGGTTGCTGCGTAGTGGCTGACTGCAGCCTAAACAGGAGAAAGAAGCTCTGCTTACATGGACCGTAGGTGCAGTGTGCTGTGCCTAGACGCTGATGAGACCGTAGGGTAACCAGGCTGGAGCGGGCGCTTCCTGCATGTGGTATCTCTTTTGAGGGGGAGGTTGCTGGCTGGCTGAGACTTGATTACCGCTCATCACTGTGGGAGTGACGTTGCTGTTATTGACTTTGAAAGCTGCTTCCAACCATGTCGGGGTTACCACTGTGGAGGGACGGGTATCATGTCCCTCCGACACAAAGGGAGGATCCTCACACCAGGCGAGGTGATCATGCCTGACGTGCCACGGTCTAACGGTTGGTGTTGAGATGTTGTATATATGCTAATTGCCACGCGAATCTCTATATCGCGATACAGGATTAGTAGTTGAATTGTAGTTCATTATATTCATACGTTTCGTTCATACTACGTAGTTGGATGTTCGCTAGATGGCGCTGTTGTATATTTTTCTTTGTGCTGTAATGTGGAAGTCGTCACAAACATAATACTGTAGCCATTTTTAGTGTCTTCTTTAAATAAGTTGTAACCAAAATAGTAGGTACGAGGATTTCCAAAGAAATCCATCATGGGCTGCTTTTAACCTAAAGTATCTAATAAGAAAGGTGTCATTACTCTTATCTTTACTTCTGGAAATATTTTGGGTTCTTCAATTTTCTGAGACCGTTATCACTTGGTATTTAAAATTATTACTTTTGTAACTCAATCCATGCGTATGAGGTGGTCCTAATATATATTTATTAAATAATAGAATACACTAGATTCTCTTATATGACACTATCAGATATTACAGACACTACAGAAGCTGGCTACATTTCACATCGATTGAGTGACCACAATGACGATACATCTTCGTACTCGTGTGTCACTATGGGCTTATGATGGCCGGCTCTCACACCGTATGTAAATTTATTTATTAACAATAATTGCACAAACCTCAGTCTGCACTGGTAGTTTGATTTTTTTTTTCTTTATACCACGACGGTGGCAAACAAGCATACGACCGGCCTGATGGTAAGCGGTTACCGCAGCCTATGGACGCCTGCGGCACCAGGGGCATCACGTGCACGTTGCCGACCCTTTAAAAACCTATTTACCCCCTTCTTGAAGAACCCCATACTGTAGTTCCCAGGGAAAGCCTCGGCAAGGAGCTCATTCCACAACGGGAGAAAATTTCTCTGAAACCACACCATTTAGGTTCCAATGTATGTGGATGAGCTCCCTGACGATGTCAAGCGGTGCGATGGTAGAAAGTGGCTCTGGGCATCATATCAAACAATTCTTCAGAACACAGCCCATTGTAGAGACGGTAGAGCACACACAAGGAGGCAAAGTCTCTCCTAAGACTTAGTGGCTCGATACCGTCTGTGAGATCAGGAGCGTCGACTATTCTCACAGCACGTCTCTGAACTGAATCGAAAGGCTCAAGCTGGTACTTCGGTGTTCCCGCCCAGAGATGACAGCAATACTCCATGTGAGATCGAACTTGTGCTTTTTAAAGTAGTAGCCTTTGTGCCGGTGTGAAGTATCGCTTCGCTCTATTCAGAACACCAAGCTTTTTTGATGCCAGCTTGATCTTCTCTTCCAAATAAGCTCGAAATTGGACGTCACTGGAGATGTCGACACCGAGGATTCCAATACTCTGTCAGATGGTAAGGGGTGTATTTTGGAATTGTGGAACCACAGTGAAAGGGGTTTTCTTAGCGGTAAACGCACAGGTCAATCCGCAGAGTCTTTACTAGGGTAATCAGACTGCTGATCAACTTGTTCAAATATTTAATTTCCTAATTGTATAATCAGGCCCATCACACAGCTCTTTGTTCAGGGTAGAAATCGATCTGTGGTGTAGCAGACCTGTCTGGACTATGGTAACTTGTTTGCCCTTAAGTATAGTTAAGTGTATAATATGATCAAATATAATGTATGTATAATAATATATATTTTAAGAACTAAAGCAAATTATTTGGATTGAAAACTCTAGAAGTTAATCAATTTAGACACATAATTACTTGCTCTGATTGACTGTTGAATTCATTAATGTAAAGCCTAATTCGCTATAAACTTGAAATTTTAAGTACCAACTAAAAGAGTCACTCAAAGAGTAATGGAAAGGGTAATGCCCGGAGTCTCTTTACGTGATCGAATTAGGAATGACGGGATCCACAGACGAACCAAGGTCACCGATATTACCAGTAAAATTGCTAAAGTTAAGTGGCACTGGGCGGGACACATTACACGCAGAAACGATACCCGATGGGGTCATGAAGTTCTGGCGAGTCGATCGCGTACTGGGAAACGCAGCGTTGGTAGGCCTCCCACAAGGTGGTTGACGACCTGTTGAAGGTCACGGGAAGCTGCTGGATGCGGGACCGGCTATTGTAGAGAACCTTGTGGAGGCTTATGTCCAGTAGTGGACGTCTTTTGGCTGAGATGATGATGATGATGAAGAGAGATTAAAATATTGGTCGGTAAAATGAAATATTTAGCATTAAACATTTGTCCATGTGGTGACGGATCTAGAGTGTCATCATCACTATTCTGCCCAGGGATAAATAAGTAAAACCTCCTTGCCAAGGCATATGTGTAGCAGTGATTTGTAAAAGGCTGTTGATGATGAAAGATTTTCTGGAGATTTTCCTCTTTAGAGGGTAAAATTAAGGGTTGAACGGTTGTATTAATGTTCACTTTTTTCAAAGTGATGAATGTTATGTGTACCTGTAATGGGTATGCATATCAGATATTACTTTTTCTAAAAGTTTTGTTTAAGGATGTCTTGTATGTATGCTGTTGGTATACCATAAAAAAATAAATAAAAGTAACAAATACAAATAAGATATGTTCACGTGACCACAGCTGCGGGCAGTATTTATTGCTAAATTAAATGCTTATTACTGTTGTTTTGATTTCAAAGACTTTATTTATTTTCAAATTACAGGCTAAAGTTTTGTAATTTTGTGCAGTTGAAAGGTTTAATTTGAACATTATAATGTTTTAAAAAACATTTAAAAGCCTATGGCTTAAAATTTTATAATCTGACAGTAGACATTTAAGCGTCTGAAGGTAAAAAAAAACTATTTACATAATTACAGTAGTAATCACGAAAAAATGTTTTTCTTCAGTAAAGTTACAAAACATCTTGTTACAGAGGAAGATTTGTCCTGTTATACCTCGGAGCCTAGACGGGTTTATATAGGATTTATTTCAAAGTTTTCTTCTCTATGCAGTGCTCTGCAGGATAAATTTGCTCTCTCAGTCGGCCCTTATGACCACGTGGAATGAGAAGTGGTAAAACTTAGTATACTTAGTTCGTCACCACACAGACACTTCTATTTAACCTATCGCCGTCCGCTGCTGAACGAAGGTCTCCCCCAAGGAACCCCAACCATCCCGATCTTGGGCAATTCGCACCCATCTGCTGCCAGCCACCTTCTTCAAGTCGTCGGTTCATCGCGCCGCAGGGTACCCTACACTACGTTTGCCTAATCGTGGTATCCACTCTAATACACTTCGGCTCCAACGACCATCTGTTCATCTGGAGACATGGCCGGCCCACTTCCGCTTGAGTATACTGATTCTCCGTGCAATGTCAGTTACTCTAGTTCTCTGTCGAATAACCTCGTTACGAATTTTATCAGCCAGAGAAACACCGACACTTAGTGTTTTTAATTCTGTGCCTAGCAAAGTGACTCTTCTCTGCCTCATGGCAAGAATGAATAGAATGATATTTGACAGACAATTCTGTATTGCGACCGACACTATGGCGGTCTAAAATATTAGTAATTTTAGTACTCTTAGAAGTATCTGTATAAATTTTAATACGGTGTGAGATACAACCATATTGCAACGTCACAGCTGACGATACGACACATGAACTATGAATTAGGCAAATCTCATGCGAGTGACAACCTTGATCGGTGTGTCGATAATCAATGAACACGTCGAACAGTGTGGTTTTAACAACACATTGCAAAATAAACTTTATGGATTAAAGTTAAGGTATATTTTAGTTCGTGGTATAATTATTCTAAGTATTTGACAGATTGTTATGGTTGACACCTTGATACCCTTATGTTTTGAGATACTATGTACTGTCAATTAATTTTATATCTTTCATTTCATTAAAATATCGTAATCCCATACATTTATTGAGAAATTTCTAAGTATAGAATTGTTTGAGGTTTTGAAAGATTGTTGAAGAGGCGGAGTGGCTCAGTGGCGCGCCCTTATTTCCAATTTGGATTATATCATGGAATATGAAAGTAATATAATTACAATATGCACCCTGCATAGGGTTGTGGCGACTTCCATATAAAGTGCAAACAAAAATACATACTACGGCGCCATCTACCCAAGACACATAGAACTACAAAATAAAGGACTACGGAGTAACTACTAATCCTGAATCACGATATAGAAATTCTTGCAACGATTAGCATGTACACGACATCCCAACATCAACCATTGGGCCGTGGCCCGCCAGGTATGATCACCTCGCCTGGTTGGAGGATCCTCCTTTTATGTCGGAGTTCTATGACATCAATTCCCTCTACAGGGTTCTCCCAACAAGAACTTAGGGCTCAAAGTCAACTATACGCGCAAATGCTACACCTGCTGATAAACGGATGAGGCTCTGGCAAACAAAACATCGCGATAAGCGGCAATAAGCTAGCAACCGATTACGAAAAGTAGACGATTAAAATACCTCTGCTTACTCCACCGGGGAAATAGGTGTGATTTTATAAATGAGTGAATATCTATAATTACAATATCACATCCCATACCTATAGTTGCCATGCTGATAACCAAACTAGTGATGAAAATACGTATTTATTTTTTCATGGAAAAGGTGGCGAATGGTCACCTGATGTTAGTGAGTCACAGGTTACATTGCCACACATACACGAATATATGAAGAAGCAAAAGATCACAAGCCGAGCAGTGTTTATACTGGATCGTGTTTTGTTTTCATGGCCACCATAATCACATAACACCAGTTTCAGCTTCATGCAGCAGTAGATAACAGGATGCATTTAGGCGGAAACCTATTCGATCTATTGTATGTGATTAATTAATTTCGCCTCACTTTCTATAACGTTATTTGATTAGATCCTTGAAAAAAAATTCTACCTGGCAATATTTAGTACTATAAAAATAGTTATAGATTTAGTATGTGAAGAAAATATATTTCTTCTCATGTTAGTTCTCTCCATTTTTTTTTCAGATTTTATCTCGAATATTCCATACCGGGAGATAACAATCTCAGACTCTAAGAAACTTAAACCTTATTGTAGTACTTGATCTATTTCAATTCTTTCTCGTTATCACTTCGCTTCCTCCATTGCCATAGCTTGCTCGAAGATTCGTGGTTGTGAATCGTAATTGCTGACATAAGGGTCACAAACGCTGTGCCACTCTTTGAGCTCTCGCGAACAACTAAACACACTTCTATAAATCAAGCAAAGTACAAAGTGGAAACATATGTTAAGATGTCAACTAAAAATAGGTATTAATGAAATTCAATTGTGTAAGCACTGAATCGCCTTACTGTCACGGGATTATATTACGACAAGACCCCTTAATCGATTTCTACTCAATATGTGGTTTGCAATTCCATGTACTTATCAATGCAATTATCCTTGAGATTAAGCACAGCGAAATTAAAACAAATTCCAATGTACGAAATACTTTCATTGTGTTTCAAGGTTTACCCGTGTGGTGATGGAATAAGAAGTAAAACTTGAAACAAACTGTATCCTAATTCGTCTAGCCAGCGTTAAATAGTAGACCAAAATCTCAATTCAAACGAGAAGTTTTTGTCCAAGGTTACCGGGGACCCCCCATTCTTTATGAATTTAAAGGCCGGCAACATCGTACTTGGTACTTTAGTGTTACAGGTGCCCTGGAGACTCAAATGTTCATTTGCTATCTATTCTATATAGTTACATTTAACCAAATGAATTTACAAAAAATAGGGAATGAGGTTAAAGCATGTTTGTATCTTTTCATTTATATTTTTACAAGTATCAAGACACTTTCCCTAGAGAGCTGTAAACACGAAGTTAAGGTGATTGTACCACACTGTAACACTAGAAAAGTTTAATAGTTTTGATATCCCATTCACGTTTAACACATCTAAGGTCACCCGTATTTCTACCTATACGAGTACGTATAGATTAGAGAATATACTAAAACATTATTTAAGAAATGAATTTCTAGGATTATGATGATAATACCAATATAATAATTAACTGTACAGTGACCGATAAGGAATACCACCATAGTGTGGATAACTGTACTGAATTGTATGCATTCACAATTAATATTTCGATCCTATCCATCCTTCCATCAGGCAGAGTTGAGTCACTTTAATAGGCCCAGAAAAAAAATAAAAGAACAGAGTCTCAGCATCCCTATTCATGCCAAGGGTGTCACAAGAGGTGACGAAGGAAACAAATTATATAGGTCAACATCACTACAAAAAGAAGAAAAACTTGAAACAAATCTTATATCTGTAGAGGAAATGAGTGTATGTCCCTCCAAGTTAAAGGGAGGATTCGATTCCTTCGACCAGGCGAGGTGACCATACCTGGAAGGCCACGGTCCAACGTTTAACTTTGAAATATTGTATAATGTTAATCGCCACGTGAATTTCTATATCGCGATACAGGATTAGTAGTTACACTGTAGTTCATTACTCCGTAGTTCGATGTGTCCTCAGAAGATGGCGCTGTAGTATCTCTTTTTGTTCATGCTGTATGTGAAAGTCGCCACACATCGGTCCAGCGTAGTATAGTAGGCCAAAACGACCTTCAAAGGAGAGACCTATGTCCACCAGTGGACTATTAAAAGTCGTTGATAATGGGTAATAAGAAATAATGGCATAATTTTAGGTCTATGTCTATCCCTTTGAAAATCAGGTATACTAAAGGAATGTTTTTCCTGTTTTGATATTTATTTACTTTATTAATCCTCTGATGTAATTTAGTTTTAAAGTAAGTTGGAATATATGGGCTTAAATTACACAAATAACATTACATTACATATTTTTTGTCGATATTGACGACAACATTTATTTCACAAACACCTTTTTCGATAATGTACAGAATTTTCTTAGATTAAAAAAAAACGTTATAATTACACTTGAATACTGTTAATAAGTATAATAATTTACACTATTATATGTCCGTTTGGTGACAGATTAAGAATATGTAGTGTCCCCAACCCTATTCATCCCCTGGGTGTCATAAGAGGCGATTGAGGGAACAAACTATTCAAGTAAATTTCACTACGAAGTGAAGAAAATCTTGAAACAACCTCTTTTTTTTTAATGGGTTGGATGGTCTGGCCAGCGTGGTATAGTAGGCCAAAACATCCTTGCCAAGGAGAGGCAAGGTGTAATATAATTACATCTGGGATTCTTAGCGAGCTTGTCATTTTAATTTCAGAACAGTACCGTAAGAGGGTCGACAATTGTAAGTGGTGATACGATGAGTAAGGTATTAAGAAAACGAAATTAACATATTTGACACGGAATAATATTCTCTGCTCAAAATTTTACCCATAACTATTTATTATAAAACTAGCAAAAAATATGTAAACTAACTTACGGTCGTATGATGCCAAAAAGAGAGAGAGCTATATGTTACATCGTGCAACTGTGTAAATAGAAGAGACATTCAATATTACAAAATTACATGCAATAATTGCATCACTATGTGCTTTTTGTTTTGCAGTACATACATACAATACAGTACATACAATAGTACAGTACAAACAAAGAAATACTTTAAAATTATTTATTTAGTCCATTATCTGCTGCCATCTTCTCATTCTTCAAAGCCTTTAATATTCCCACTACTAGTTCAACCAGTTTTACCTGAATATCAATTTTACTACGGCATTGGCTCTTCACAATTCTGATAGCAAACTGAATTCGAAAGTTCAACTAGTCTATATATTTGATGGCACTGATTTCCTAATAACAATTGCCGTAGATGTTCATGAGAGCCGGGACCAACGACCTAACATGCTCTCCAAGGAACAGTTATTATTATTAGCTTTTTTTTTCTAAATTAAGAGCCTGCCAAATTTTTGACTCTACTCAGCCTGATGGAAAGCATGAATAGAATCCAAGAGTTGTGGTCACCATACTCATTTCAAATGCAGACAATGTAGTATGGTGACCCACACTATGGTGGCCTTGTGAGATGCTTTTTCACACCCCGTTTGGGGTTGTAAAAGGCATGACAGTCATCGTGACAGTGTAAGGCTTACACAGTTACTACGATAACTGTCACTCCTACATCAGTGGGCATTAGTTATGTACTACTATTTATGTAACCTATATACTAGGCTGCATAGGGTTTTCACCAAGAACTAAAGGCCAGAAGTCAACCCTACCTACAACTGATGCACCTGCTGAGCGACAGACGAAGCTCTGTTAAATAAAACATCCCGATTAGCGGCAATAAGCTCGTTACCTATTACGTGGGACTAAAATACTTGCGCATACGCCTCTACCTACCTCTCTGGTGAAATCCGCGTGATGTCATGTATGCATATACTACTTATCTTATTTAACATAATAAAAACAGATTTTTATAAAGCATATATCAAAAGTAGTATATAAAATATTCATTTAAAATAATACAAAAATGTAGATTTCATTATCATCGGGTATTATGAACAATTATCATGTTGTAAAATCTAATTAATTATGATTATTGTTAACTCAAATGGTTTAAAAGATTCGTTAGAAAGAGAGTTTGTATTTAGTTTAAATTTAATCATTGCTGCATTGTTAAATCCATATTACATCAGTTAAGTTAATAATGGAAACTTACCAACTTTAAATAAATAAATATAAATAAATAAATATTTCAGAAATTTAGCACACAACGCGATCTAGTTTCAAGCTAAGCAGAGCTTGTATGATTATAATTAGACTGACTGATAGAATACTTATAGACGTTATAAATAGATACATGTTATACATAGAAAACACTCAAACCCCGAATCAAATATTTGCACATCATTTGGTCCGATCCGAGTATCGAGCTCAGGACCTCAAACACAGCACTCACTTACATAATGTCATCAAAGATGCACTTAAAATTTAGTTTGGTGCTAAATTATTTTAATTTTAACACTAAAGTGATAAGATTTCCAAAATAATGTGTAATAAGGTTAACAATAGAAACAATATAATAATAATAATAATATTTTATAACCCAGCAGTCTGTTCTTCTCTTTATACTGCCGATCACCCCTCTTTTTAATATCTATTTTACAAAAGTTTCCAGAACCTCTTAGACTATGATCTCATTGCCTAATTGTACCTAGATTATATACAATTACGAGTACCAGACCGTAACGAGAATGTCGTTCAGCCGATAGCTCTTAGAATAAAACCTCTACTGTACTGTTTCTTTAAATATGTGTTGAAACAGTCGACACAGATACATTAGATATTCCAGGTTTCACATGATTGGCGTTAACATCTTCGACCTCTTTCGGTCTCCGTTTTGGTCCGAGAAGAAGTTTTTGGAGCTGACAAAATGGTGCTTCAACTAAGAGATACAGAGGAAGAGCTAAGATATACGTTGTAGTTACAATACCGGCGTATAACATTATCTGAAATACAAATATTTCGTCTTAGATCATTTTTAAATATTGAAAATGTATCACACTTCAAATCATTACAAAAGTCGGGATGACTTGATGAGACTGTTGCGTGAGCAGATTAGGAACAGCTGACATATAAGAATAAAGTGGAAAATAACTCAGTGGTCAGCAATTGGACGCTATTGTTTTAGATGTTTTGGCAGTTTAGATCAATGGATTAGATCTTTTATGAAGCCATTTTTTGAAGTGTTAAATATATTGACGACAGAAGAATCTGTTCCATATTATCGTATAATATATCAATACAATTTATGTTCGACATAATATTTCAGTAGATGTTCCATATTATACGATGTTGTCACCATTTGTTTAAACGACTGAATAAATTGTAGTTATTATTTTTAAGAAAATATTCGATGAATAAAAGTAGAAAGACTATGAATACAGGATAATACAATTGTTTTGTTTAATTAGTGCGATATAAATTGAATTAATAGCATTTTTGTTGGTTAGATGAGTCTCTTGTGTAATTTTAAATTCACGCTTCACATTTTCTTTGTCGTCCTCTTAAATTCATTAAAATTACATTTTTGATAATACTTACAGCAGTATAATCAGTTGCGTAAAATGATCTTCTCAATTGACCACCATAAGTTCTCAATACCGTTGCGTGAAGTAACATCGCACAATACGACATTCTGCCTAAAGGCTGCATTGGTCCCCATTCGACGGACGCTACGTAAATACCTAGAAAAAAATGAAATATGTAATTATATCTATCTTTACAAGAGTCTGAGGTATCATAATCCTTAAACGGATGGTTAATAATTGATTCTAACGTGTTAATGATCATGATTTGTGGGAAATTCCACCATGACACACCTTTATAGATTTTTTGGCAAAAAGAAAACGTAATATACTTACGATTACATCGGTAAAAGTATCCGATAAAGAAAACACAAATAGCCAGAGCAAAAAAGTTTTGATTGAGAGCGTTGAAGATTGCAGACTCGAAGGCAGAAGCTTCACGTTGGTGGAGGTCCCAACCCAAAAGAATGGTACCAAAAGCAATGGGAATTGAGGATGCGAAAAGGAGTTTCATAATCTGAAAATGAAATAATTCATAATGTTTCATGATAAAAAAGTAAATGAAATAATTTCCTGTAATTTCAATATTGCAAGATATTGCAAGTTTTAGCAAGATTTGGACTACCAAATAGGACATATCGCAAAACTCTAAACGCAATAATTAAAAAAAATTCATTAAAATTAAATTTTACTGCGTAAATTGGCGACGTCTTAGTTCATCACCTGAAATACCATAAAAACATATATGTAATAATAATTACATATATGTTTTTGTGGTAATATGTATGCACTGATATGTATATGTTATATTGTATGTGTAATATATGTGATGTTTATTATACATGTATGTGTTTATGTACGTATATTTGCTTTTTTATGGCCAAACTACTCTATATATACTGAATCCTCTGTCAATTACTTCTTATCCTTAAGTGTACCTACCTCATCTTTTCTCTACATCGCCCAATCGGTTGACTGGCAGAAAATACCTTAGGCATTAAGTCTGCCGATGCATGTTTTTGTGCATAAAGTTGCAAATAAATAAATAAATAAAATTTTGAGGTTCTATTTTTGGTGTGAAGAAATTAGCGTTCATAAATTGATATGGCTATAATCTCCCAGGACATATTACACAATTTCATTATCTAAACTCAACGAAGCTAGTATTGTGGATTCTCTGCCACTGACAAACATTATTAAGATCTTTAAAAACTGTCTATTTCCGTTAGTTTATGATGTTTACATCCACATGGAGTCAAAGAGACACCTATAACGACTGCCTCGGTAACACAGTAGTAGTGTGTGTGACTGCTATGCATGAGGTCTCGGACTCGATTCCCGGGTCGGACCAAATCTTTGCATGTTCTGCAAATATTTGTTTCGGAGTTGGGGTGTTTACTATGTGTAATATATGCGTATTAAAAAAAAAGGTATATAAGCATTCTATCAGTCAATCTAGCTATCATAGTTCTGCTTAGTTTGAAGCTGAATGGCGTTGTATGTCAAATATCTAATAAACAAAATTTTGTTGATGGAAAGTTGGTGATCGAGGGTTTCATGAGACCATAATTAATGACATTGATGAATATAATGTAACTTACAATAGAGTCACTGAAATTCCATTTCTCAGTTTGAGCTCTGTGATAGAAGTATGCGGTCAACACTCCTAAGTGATAACCGGCCCAGTTGCCTTGTGCTGATACGTAAGCATGGTAGAAAGTGTCGTTATATCCGAAAATGTCTCTTATAGACCTGCAAATAATGATAGAAATTGCTTAACCTTGTTCTGAATGATTTTTGTATTATGTATACATGTAAGTAGAATAAATATTTCAAAAATATTCAAAAATACTATTTGGAAAGAGTAATTTATATTTTGAGTTGATTGGAAAACACTAATCACAAAAATAAATTGGGTGCACTCAAAACATTATAACACAACGAAATTATTCTTTCTTAATATTTTGAAAATAACCGTAATACACATGTTTTCATAATTTCTATATTATTTATCACAATTCAGTCAGTATTATTTCTGCTCTACACTGTAATTTTAACGTTCAAGTTTTTAGTCTGGTAATTGAAAAGGTTACAATTAACGTGTGTTAATATTTTTCACTTTAAAATTGGGATGTTTCAAAAATTTGAGGGGTTATTGAAGATCTGCCATCTGTGCAGAAATCCTCACGGATACCACCGAAAAGTGATTATATTGGACTCGCACAGACCAAAAACCGTACATTGTCTCAGGTACCAGTAGTCGGGGAACCTGGCGCACTCAGGTTTACCCCTGGACCCCGATATACTTCTGGCCACCTATCGCTCGTATATACCCCTCTTAGGGAAACTCTGATGTTTCCTTTTCCTCCTGCCCCCAAAAGGGCGAGCGAGAGTCCATAGCGCTCGCATCGCTACCCCGGCCTACTTCTGCTAGGGTGACAGATGGCTTCATCTGCCAACCCCAGGCCTGCGCTAATAGAGTACGGAGATTGTTTAGTAGGGAGATATCTGAAACTAGCTGATGGTTGTATAACTCACTCTGGAAACAAGCTGACTCTAATAGGTAAGAGATTCATTAAATAGCTCTGCAGGAACGGTATGAGAAGACTGACGACCATCACTATTAATAGAACGGTGACTCCACTTCTAGGCCAGCGCCAGATGATAAGTAAGACAACAAGGGTGATCAGGAAAAGTTGAGTGTCTGTGCCGAGATACCTGAAAGAAAAATAAATTAATTGTTACCTTATATCTGCATTAAACAATAATGTATTTATTTGTAGAAATATATTATGTTTTGCGATTGTAATGTTTCAAAGGGTAGAAAAAAGATGTTTAATCTGCTTGCATTGCAGTTTCCTGAATCTGTTATGCAATTGTATCTAGTCTGTTGGTATAATCGTCGTTACTTAAGGTTTTTATTCTTTATCACTGAGTGAGTTAAGATATGGAAACCCTACTCCCCGGGAGGGAGGAGCAACGGGTGGCAACGTGCTTGTGACTCTTGAATACCTACAATTGGGCGCAATCCATGTGTTAATATCTACGGCTTACCATCAAGAGACATGTCTGCTCATCTCTGTCTTTTTTGCCATAAAACAAATGTTTCTCCTCTAATTTCTCTATTATGGAATGCTGTCTCACTCGAGATCAGGCAAACAACTAATCGTAATACATTCAAAGTCAAGGTCAGATAATTATAAAAGAGACGGCTAGCAGAAGTTCCCCCATAGTCTAATCATTTTACAAACCATATTTTGTATTGTATGTTAATTGTTTATATATTTATTTATGTTTTCATCTAAGTATATATCTTTTTTTTTACCTGCCATGTCAGTTACTGAAACACCTAAAGGTAGACTGATAGAGAATATCATATGGCATTAAGTCCGCCTCATGCAAATATAATGCAAGAAGTATTAAAAATAATAAAATAAAATAAGAAGAAAAGATTATTAACGCGGGAATCACTGTTCACTTAAGTCATGGACATTCATATTCCCAGAAACTTACCTCATATCAAACTCTTTTATGTTAAAACTTGGTTCACAACGTAACATCAAATTAATTCTTTTTTCTGTTTGTTTACGCCACCAAAGTAGTAAATAAGTATTGGTTATGTATAAATGGGTTTAAAAAAATTTTTAAGTGTAACATAGTGACGTAACTAACAGAAGAGAATGTTGACCTACTTGGAATACCGATTCATTTGTATTTGGGGGTCTTGTTTTTGTTTAACTAGATTCTAGCCTTATGTGATAACTGTTCTAGTTGTCACCCACTGTTCTTTTGATCTGCATTTTATCTGTACCTTGGTAACAATTTTTTTTCCAGCTGAATGTTCTGTTCACTTTCTCTGGACATGTGTATGAAAAATTTTATGATGTTCGCTTCTATAGATAAGATTTGAAACACCATAATAATATACCACGCATACGAAGTTTAAAAAGATAAAAATAAAAAATAAAAAAGAAATAAAAAAAAAAAGAAATGACCAATCATTTACTTCAATTTTATAAATTTGTTAAAATTTCTAATTTCTTTTTTGACCTTCTTTCAGCAGTGGACTGCGATGGGTTGATTGATTGACGCATATGAAGTATCATAGGTATTGTATTGTGAATTTTGTATTTTCAATAACGAATAGTGCCCCATTGGTTTTGCGCCAGAACTTGCTGTATTATAAGTATTCCTGCTTACAGAATATTGCTAACTAGGACAAATAAATGAGCACGGTGATATATTGTGTCATCATCATCAATCAACAACAGCTTTATAAAGTCAATTGCTAAACATTGGCCTCACCTTAGCATATAGGTTTTGGCCTACTATACCACACTGATCAGACATGCTGATATAGGGTTTCTTTCAAGTTTTCCTTCTCTTTGCAATGATGTTGTCTTACACATTTTGTGCCCTTAGTCGCCTCTTACGATACCCACGGGATGAAAGCGGGAGGTTGACACTCTCTATTCTTAATCCATCATCACACTGAGAAATTATTAGGTGTCAATTATGTATCTGGGCGCAATTTATTAAGTGATATATATGTATTTAGAAATATATTTGTATGTTTACAAGCTCTGCTTTGTTTGAGACCAGACGGCCATGTAGGATGTAAGTAATTATAATATTATGATATATAAACACTTCTGCGTATCCCTTGGAGTGTGGAGCACGGCATCGTGAGTTCATAAAACTGTTAATAGAATTATTTTCAGGTTGTAGAAGGTCCTTTTAATAACTTGGTTTGGCCGCAAGCATGTCAGGGTCAAACTTCATTACACTGCTTTAAGCAAACTGAGATTAAGATACTATCTTGTCACAAATTTCTCAAGATCAATTATGTTGACAACTAACGCAAAGGCATGACAATATTGAGACAACTGTAATTTTTGAAACAACCTTAAAAGTTTCACAATATGACTGATTTTACATTGTAACAGCGTGCGTGATGTGTGTCCTTAATAGTTATTTTGCAATATCATAAGAAAATTCGTTTAGCAATGTTTTATCATAACATTATCATCATCAACAGCTTTCAAAGGAGTAAGTAGTAAGGAGGGTTAGGTCTACTATACCACGCTGGCCAGACGGGTTGCTATTAGGTTTTGTTTAAGTTTTTTAGTGATGTTGTCTTGCGTATTGTGTTGTCTTAGTCGCCTCTTACATTCCATATAGGAGAATAAGGTAGTGACTCTCTTCTTAAGCCATCACCACACAGAGAGCAATGTTTGTAGGACACGATTTTCGAGAAAAAACACAGTAAGACTTTTGTTAGTAATGAAACGAAGATTAACAAAATATCTTAGATATTGTGTTTTTAGAACTCTACGTCTAAATTTTTGTAAGAATTTTTTGTAATTTTTGTAACATTGTTTTATTATCTAATTATGAATTTTTTAGGCTCTATGTTCATTGTTGTTGAAATATTTAACTTTAGAATTTAATGTGGTAATATTTTTAATGTACATTTTTTTTTGGACGAATTATTTATTTGTTTAGCAAGATTAAAACAAGTATGTTAAATTACACTGTCTAAAATGTTTTCATATTACCACAATTGGCCTTTTACTTATTCTTGGTAAACAAAAAATAAATTATTTTCTCTTTTAAATTTACAGTGAATGTTTTTACAAGTACTTGATATGAAACAAAATTACGATCGTTATTTTTCTGTTTTTTTTTTTATTATTATACAACACCCGCACTAGGAATAAATCCTGGGTCGCGGGGGTACTTTACAAACATACAAGAAACGAACACAAAGAACACCCAGACTCAGAGCAACAATTTATGGATCGCATAATTTTTGTTATATCAGAGTTGTTGAACATCGACTCACATCCACCCAACTATTTGAGATAACCTGAGTATAAGTGTTATTAAATTAATTGACGGCTCATTTAATTTCACGTTATTACATGTTGTCATGAAACAAATGCCAAATATCTTTTTTATAGAAACTAGTAATAAAAAAGCATCTCACAAGGCCACCATACTGTAGGTCACCATACTGCATTGTCTACATTTGCAATGAGTATAGTGACCACAAGTCTTGGATTCTATTCATGCTTTCCATCAGACTGAATAGAGTAGAGATCAAAATTGAGACCGGACTTTATTTTGAGACTGGAGGCCCATTGATGCAGGGGTGACAGTTGTCGTGGTAAATGTGTGCAATACAATGCTACTATGACTGTCATATCTTTTACGTTCCCAAGTGAGGCGTAAAAAATCGTAATAGGCCACTATAGTGTGGGTCACCATACTACATTGTCAGCATTCACAACAATATGGTGACTACAATTTTTGGATTCTATTCATGCTTTCCATCAAGCAGAGTAGAGAGTCACTTTGGCAGGTTATTAAAGAAAATAGACTCTAACAAAATAAAATAAACAAACTAAATTAATTTAACATTATCAGAACGTGCACTATGTGTGTGTTTAAAAGTTTTCATGCAATTTTATGTAAAAATTCGTTTAGGCATATTCGTGAGACACAAAAAAAACTGTCGTTTTCAATTAAATCAAGTTTTTTCCCTTTTTTCAGCGCCTCTCTATGGATGTCACCTCTTTTAATAACCAACCAAATTTAGTTTCAAACATTAATATCTCAGTCAAAGGTATCCACTGCTGGACATAGACCTCCCCCAAGGTCCTCCACAACAGACGGTCCCGTGCCACCCACATACAGCGGCTCCCATTTATATATCCCAAATATTTAGTGAATATGCCGTGAAATAAAAATTATTGAATAATAAATATAAAATTAGAAGCTTACAAAAAAATAATAATAATAATTATTGTATGTAATCTAGTAGACACAGTTTTGTTTCATGAATCTACAGTACCCTAGATACTCGTATTTATTTCACACAACTTCTTTACTTATAATATAGTATATGCAAAATTTGGAAACGAACAGTTGAACAATTTAACTACAATAACGTTAACCAAAAAAACCTACACTCGTATTATAATATCAACGTTGTATACCCGTTCCAGTTGATCGCAATCTGCAACCGACAATTTCACGGCTACTGCTAATGTTACGACACTAGCTTTATGCATCTCTAGGCAGCCTAAGTGGGTTCCTTTTGAAATTAATGCGCAAGCCCAGTACGCTTGATACAGGATGTTATGGATTCTTTATCGGACATTAATCTTTTGTAAACATTCAGTGAATAATGCAATGAAAATATGTGCTCAGAATGTGTGTATGTACCAACGCCTGCTGTAGAATTACGCAGCTAAACACATGTTTCGTTAGAATTTTTTTAAATTACATGACAAAGTCGGAAAAATTAATACGAAAACAACCAAAGGTTACATTATTTTATTAAGCTAGTGAAGCTCTTAGTGAAGGTGGTTAGATTGAAACATTAGAAATATAGTCGAAAAAATCCATAGTACACATTTCAGTTATTTTTACAAAAGCGCATAAGATTGTTTAAATTGTGAAGATACTTCAGATTTAAGCGTCAAAGCCAAAATTAGTTTATCCATAAGTAGATAAAATTTTTACTCATGAAATATAGAATGGAATACTTACCAAGCTTGAGGTAAACACAAATGTTCGAACGGAAACAGATTTGGCATCAAAATCACCAGTTGCCACCAGTTCATTCTGCACATGTCCCGTTCTCTTTTCACAACTGCGTCCCACATGGGTCCGCTGCCCAGGTGAGGTACCCAAGTCATTGCTAGACCCATCACCACCAACACTGCTGGCATTAATCTAAAAAAAATACAGTAACCTTTGTGGTATTTTATATAGTAAAGAATTTTGAGAAAGTTTTAGGTTATTGTTAAAAGCACGTGAGTATACAAAACAAACCAAAGTTTTTGGGATTGTTTTTATTACGCTAAGTCTGGACAGAGTCTAAGTGTGTGGAACTGAGTTTCGGATAAGTATAATTGTTGTTGATATAATAATAATAATAATGTCACCACATATTTCACATACGGCCATCTGATTCCAAACTAGGTACTGTACTATGGTAATCAGACTGCCGATATATATATTTATATGTTTTCAAATACATACATATTATAGATAAATTAAACATAGACCCAAAACAAATGATCGTGCTCATCACACAAATATTCGTCTTGGGTAGGAATCGAACCCACGACCTCTACCTTAGCAGTCAGGATCACTAACCACTAGAGCTAGAGGCCTATCAAATTATACTTATACACTTCTGCAACTATATACCTTTGTGTACATTTAAATACTAGGATTGTACTATCTACGATCAACTTATTCAGCTGGACTTAGAATCAGTTTTTGGTTCTTATCATCAGTAATTATTACTTCCCCATGCTATCTTGAGCAGCTATATACTGTGCTACAATAGTTTTTTATATTTACCACTAAATATACCATAACATTAAAATTCACATTCCAAATTGAAACCCTCGATCCATTTGGCTCTTTGCGAATGTTTAGTTTAGCAAATTGTAACACAGTGTTATGTCTTACATCGCACATGACTGCTGCTACTGAACAAAGAACTTCTAGGCAATTAAAAGTGGGTATTGCGAAAAGATTTCCCTGATATTTAACTAAAAAAAAAACTATGAAATCTACGAATTAAAGTATAAGCACTTACATAATATTATAGACTATGTAAAATCTGTAAACATTTTATTCCAAATTTCCAGTAAAAAAACCTTTTTTTCAAATGAGTCAATTTAAACGAAAATTGAAAAGCAAAATTTCAATATTGACTTTTAGTTTCATCACCCTATTCGGAAAACACTCAAGGATCACCTGAACGGGTTGACGAGACAAACAAGTCGAATTTCTTCAAAAGAGATCCGTTTACTAGGTGTGGCATCTAAAACTGAAGGGAACTTACATACTTGGAATATAAAAAGAAAACTGCTAATACATACCTGAACCACCTATTAACAATAGCCATGGGAACAGTTTTCAGTGTAAACGGATGAGATTCAGCATACACCAGCATCTTATAAGCCATGAGGAACCCTCCCATAACGAAGAAAATTTGAACTATGACGCGAGAGTTGAAGAGGAGAGCTTTGAAGAAGTCATCATAAGACTGCAACAAAGAGATTATTTATAATTAAATACTTATATTGATATAAAAAAGTATTTCAAGTTCCATTTTTATTCCGTTTCTGTACATCGCAAGAAGAAACAGATTATGCCTCATTAGACATCATTGATTTTTTGTTTAAACACATCAATAATTTCAAAGGGTTATTGTTACTAGAAAAATGACCTAACATCAAAGTTTTTTAATTTTTATTCACTTAAAGTACCTAAGTGTAGTTAAACTTTTTAATTATGTATAGGGTAGGCCACGACCTAGTTAACATTTAATGGAAATGGAAAACCTATTAACTTTCTTGTAAATATAAAAAAATATAATATAATTAATTGGAATTTATTTTTTAAAAATTACATCGTCTAAATGACCATCGTTTCGACGTTTGCATTCTTCTAAGCGAGCACTGAAATTTTCGAATAATCATCGACAAAGAGATCATGATTTCGCCGACATCTCTTAGCTGGTTTTTTCTTTTAGTTGAAGTAGTTTATGTTGGTTTATTGATGTAGATACGACTCTTCAAAAAACCCCATAAAAAAAAGTGTGCTGTGGATAGATCTGTACTTCTGGGTGGCCATGGAATGTCGCCTTCTTTGTTAATCAGCTTTCCCGGAAACATATTTTTGATCACCAGTAGGGACACATTGGATGTGTGACAAATGGCTGCATCTTATTGAAACCGTGTTTTACGGTTGTAGCCAGCAAATTCCAGTAGCATCAGTCCCAAGAACTCCCGTAACATGTTTGCATAATGATGTTAATTTTAAGCCATTTTCCTGAGTCAATCAAACTTTGAGGTTATTAATGTGTTTAAATTCTAACGTTCTTGTTACATGAAGTTGGTGTTATTTACTTACAGCGTAATAAATAATATGTTTATAATACCTGAACACATAATACATTAGAGATATATTTTCGATTAAATATTTAAGCAATATTGCAGTATATAGACGTAATGACAATCGATTACGAGAATTGCTGTATTAAACTGTTTCGTAATGGCCCATCTAACGTGATCGTTTCGAAGTGTGTTTCTATACTAGCTTATACGTGTGTATTATTACGTGAAGAAAAATCTTAAGACACATTGGAAGCAAATACAAGGACAAGAATGTGTAATTTGTGGTATTTTAAGTTTAAATGCAGAATTTCTCCGACTGTCTTTTTTAAAACAACTCTTACATCTTACAACTTAACAGATATACATAAAACAAAGAACATCCAGATTTAGAATAACGCTTTTCAGAAACACACACAACATAAACACATAGTGCTGTACCATATGGAGACCGACCACACAATGCTCAGCGCGATACGAAGCCGCGGTTATCGGTGCGGTTAAGTTGGTTCCAGTAGCAATATTTTGGAAAAATTGTTTACATGAGTCACATGAACACCCATAAAGAGATTAAGCGGTCAACGTGGTTTATAACAGTCGAGATTTATTATCTATTAGTTGAAGGCCTTTAAATTTCAAATCTCTTAGTAATTAATTGGCCCAGTGATTTAAGCGGTCGCCACGTCGCACTCCACTTTGCTGAGTGTTGTGGGCTTAAATCCTACATAGGACAACACTTTGTGTGATCCACAAATTGTTGTTCTGAGTCTGGGTGTTCTTTGTATCCGTTTCTTATACGTTTGTAAAGTCCCCCGCGACACAGGATTGATCCTAATGCGGGCGTTGTCTTTGAAAAGAAAGAAAAAAAAACAAAAACTAAACTTAAGAACTAAGTTTTATTTTTTACTAAGTACGGTATATAGCCCTATTTTAAATTAAATTTTCCTTTGTCCACTACTGAACAAAAGTCTAGCCAAGGAGCCTAAACTATCCCGGTCTTGGGTAGCCAGCATCAGGCTATATTTACTAATCAAGTATTCAAATAAGTATTGCACCTGAACGAAGCGGTTGCGCAACAGTTCATTGACTTGTCTAGGTCAAGACTTTGTGGTTAACTTGCGCAAGAGTGGATTTTTGTTTAACTTGCTAACCCTATATTGTCGTGAAGAAAACGAATTCAGTTTTTATGCTGTTCTCATTATTCTAATGAGAGTAAGTGACAAAAAATGAATTACAGAATTTGTGGTTTCTTGAAAAATTTATAACCTGATGACATAAATTTTCTCTTTTAATTATTAAACCAATATCGATACAGTTACTTGCAAAATATAGCAGTGGTACCGTTGAAAGACGAATAATGCCATTGATTCTGAGTTCAGCATCCACTGTCCACAAAATGAAAGGCTGCACAGTCATGCAGTCATTTATCAGATTCTCAACTGTTTGCGGCTGCGCAAGGTCATGACACACTCAGTTGCGGAAGGTCTCTGGACAGTATTCGGATAGAAGAATTTCTTTGCTCGAATTTGAAAGAGAAAGTCATCCATAAATTCATCTAATCAAATGTATGGAGCATTAGATTAGATGAATTTATGGATGAATAAATTTTATTGTCCAACAACGTGTAGTGCTTCTTAAGATGACTACTTCTTCGCGTATTTGTCAATAAAATATTGGTGACAATTACCATTAAACACTCTACACCTTATTATAATAAAACTTTTTTTTTTGTTTTCCATAATCATCAGCCTATCGCAGTCCACTGCTGGACATAGGCATCTCCTACTGCACACCACTCTGATCGATTTTGGGTTAGTCGCATCCAACTCCTGCCAGCCATCTTGCGCAAATCATCACTCTATCTGTCCCGAATTCATTGAAAATTATTTTTTACCATTTAGTTCAACTTCTATAAAAGTGTGTTTCTTTAGTTTTTTTAAACTATTATTTATTTTACTTATTTTATCAACTGATATGGTTGTTTTGTTTGTTTTTATCACTTTCGACGAGACGGTAGACTGTAATAAATAATTAATTGAATTGCATTCAAGTGTCTATCTGGTGGAAAAGAGTGGTACTAAATTGTGAAACGGACATTATTGCGTACGTACATATTATAATGATTACACCATAAATATTTTTGAAAGTGTGAACAGGATAACTTATTTATTTTGTTTTATTCTTTATTGTTCACACATTACAATTTATTTAGTAACAAGTTTATTTAGTAACATGTACAAACGTCAGCTAAACCCAAACCTGAGTTTTTTCCAGCGATTTTTAAAAGTGAATAGAGAATAGTAGAACGGTAAAGTCATGTGTCATTAACAGCCTTTTACAGTCCACTACTGGACATAGGTTTCTTGATACTATGAAGATGATAACTTGAAAACAAATTACCAATTCTCATATATAACAAGTACATGAGGCGAGAAAATTCATTTACAACAGAAGTGGACCTATATCTCACCCAAAGAACTGTTACGGCAAATGAATATAACTCTCTCGACAAATTTCTTAAATTTATGATTAATTCATAACCCTAAGTCTATTTTCATTGAAAATGGTTTTTTGTATAAACCTAGGCTAATAATCATCAACATCATCATCAACAGCCTTTTACAGTTCACTGCTGGATATAGGCATCTCCTTAGCAAGGAGGTTTTCGCCTACTATTCCACGCTGGCCAGGCGGGTTGGAATAGGGTTTGTTTCAAGTTTTCCTTCTCTTTGTAATGATGTTGTCTTGCATACTTTGTTCCCTTAGTCGCCTTTTACGATACCCACAGGATGAATAGGGACACACGGACAGTCATGTTTCACAAAGTCAATTCATGTGTACTCGAATAAAAGTAAATAATTTGAACAATGACAATATTCATATGTATAACAATAATTTAAAAGTATATACAATGAAGTATAGGTACATGGACACAGTAATACGTATATATATACATATATAGCATACGTACACTAACTGTTACTAGACTATCGCAATTATACATATACATATTCCTTTGTTGTGCACCGAGATTTATTGGCGAATTGTTAAAAAAGTTACGATTTCGTCTATTTCCCGACGTTTCAAACAGGTTACACTGATCGAGGTCAATTTTATCGCAAATAAGTACCACTGTACAACAAAACTATGAGAATAGGATGTCTCGGGTTTTGCTGCTAACATTTACAGTTCTCGTGATTCAATCGCTTAGCATCTTCTGTGCTAAAGGTCGCCAGTTCTATTGAGGGTAAATGATTGCGTTTGCACGACCATTCTTTATGAATTTTAGTGTTATCCTCTTATAAAATATTTTATAAGTTATCTATTATTAAAACAGTTTATATAATAAAAACGATACAATATTATCCTAACACATCTACACAACGCCATCCACTGAGAGACAGCAAAACTTGTGTTATAGGGTACTAGACAACTAATATAAATACATATATATTTACTTTTTATAACTATGTACATGTTATACATAAAAACATCCATGTACAAAAATGTTTAAATTCAGTGGGAAATGAAATCCGTTCCACAAATTGTTATTCTATGTATCTATCATTATTTACGATTGACACGCACTTCACACAAGACTTCGCTCAGAATAGGCCTAAGTGTCCTGTACAAGACCGCCGAACTGCGGGCGACGGATTCAGACGAACCCATCACCCCCACTGAGGTTGCAGAGACAATAGCCGCACCAGGAGGGTGTCGGGGAAATACTCCGATCCTGGTTAGGAATCGTTTGCGTCCGGGACCCACTGCCGTCAGTAAGATCACGCATTCCGTCAGTACACCAAGTTGCGAGCGCCCAAAGCGTGCAGGTGGGATACGCGTCGGTTCATGTAGAAGTTATAGCGCTACGGCCCTTGCAATGTTACTAGTACCTCGAAATGAGGCGCGTCAGGGTAAAATTCTCGGGCATCGCTGACAAAAACGGGCGCTGCTTCTGCTCTGGGGAATTGAGCCACAAGAGCTTATGAAGATGGCGAGCCACAGTCGAAGAGATCAATGGAACACGGTGGGTATATCCTACCGTTGACGGAAACTCTGGATCCAGAGTTCTTGGGCAGAGTGTTAGACACACGCTTCCCAATCCTCGATTTCTCTGTCACAATCATCCGATTTCCGCAACTCTAGTGCGATGTATATGGAGTGATGTAGGTGGAGATGGAGTGATGTAGGTGGAGATGGACCGGGTCATGACGCGGCTGGCTTACAGCAACACCGTGCTTGTACCTGATAGTGTTCCAGGTCGGGTGTTGGCGATAGCTCTGTCGGTACTGGGGGACAAACTGAGACGAATTTTTACAGATTGTCTCAGCTTCGGTATCTTCCCGGTTAAAAAAAAGGATAAGCCTAAAATGAAACGTTTAAACGACTGTAAATTTTAGAACAAAAACACGTAATTAGTAATTTCTAACGTTGCATGACTCTGCTCCCATTTTAAAATTATTTGCTTGAAACGAGTGGTGTTAAAATTGTAATTAATTAAACTATTAGATTAGAATCGTTTCAGTTAAATATAAGTTATTGCATATTTATTGTATTTAATTGTTGTTATTGTATTTAGCTAAATGCAATATAAATTAAACACACGTTCAACTTTTGTGCTATAATACAACGAATCGTTTAGAAAAGTTTTTAAGTTATTACCTAAATAATCACTGGTAAACAGTATTTTCGTTAAACAAAATCAAGTTGGTTTTTTAAACACTACTACCTACCCGCATATAAACCTCATACTTAGTTTTGTTCAATCACCCTCAGTTTTCGTTAAACATAAACTAAATTGATTACGCGAATTTTGCTCACCGACGTATGTTTCCGATAAATTAATATTAAATTACTGAAATTAAAACGGTTTTCTTTATGATTGTCATTTCTCTACATCGTAATAAGATGCCCAGAGTGTGTGTAAACCATCCCGATAACTTTTGTTACATTTGCGGTCAACTTACTATGAAAAGTCAATGTCGTAATTTGACAAGCATATGGGATGCAATATGTCGCTCAAGATACACTTTTTACACGCTCATTCGGATTTTTTTCCTCAAAATTTGGGAACCGTTAGCGATGAATACGGAGAACGATTCCATCAGGATATATCCAACACGGAAAAACGGTAACAAGGCAAGTGGAGTCCGAATATGTTAGTTCATTACTGTTGGACACTCAATAGAGATGTACCTGACGCTAAATATTCCCGAAAATCCTGAATAAAAGTCAAATATCAGTTGTTTTTCTTGATTAAATTCAATTTTCAACCATATTTACTTAAAAAAGTGCATTGTAGTTGCAAGAAAACTGAGGGTGACTGAAACTTTTTAAAAATGCAGATTATTAACAGGTTAGTTGTAGATACAAAATATCTCATTCAAATTAATTTAACTTTCATTAGGGTGATTTTTGTCTATCAGAATTAAAAGGATTACTAAAAAGAACTTAATATCCGTAAACAGCTATTATATTTTAAGTTATTTCTGTAGTAAGTAGTAGCAGAAAGAGTTCGTTACTGTATAAATTATTTGATTAAGATAAAAATCCGTAAGTAACTATATTTTCTTGAAGAGGTTATACTCTCGTATCGTATGATGGAGACACTCAAAGAATCACATATCTCAATTTATAAAAAAACGAAAAAAGAAACTGAGTTATTTAATAAGACAAGGTATGCTTACGTTACGACAAATAGAAATGAAATAACAAAAAAGAGCCATTACACTTATTACCGCTTGAAGTTGAGGAGATATACGAGGCATTGTAATCGTATGCTTGCTTATTTTATTAAAGAAACCATGAGCTAAAAAGGCATCCTTAATTTATGTATGCTGACACAGTGATTTGAAATCTTTTATAGGACCTCTTAAAGAGCGGTGAACATTCCTCAATGGCATGTTGAAAATGCAACTGCGACTCTGAACAGGACCCCTCCTTCTAATAGGCATAAAATAAATGTTAGTCTAGTGGTTAGTGAAGTTGACTGCTAAGGCAGTGGTCATGAGTTCCATTTTCACTCAGGACAAATCTTTGCGAGGTGGACACGATCGTTTGTTGTGTCTGGGTGTATTTTATCTTAAATAATGAAAATAAATAAACCTTAAAAAAGGATGCATGTTTATTAGCGGTGTGGTTACCATAGCACAGGCTATGCCTAGTTTAGGATCAGATGGCCGTGTGTGAGATGTGTGAGAATATTGTACATATATACTAATATAATGTGCTATAAGTTTTTCAAAAAGGTTACAATAACTAGTTTGAAGTAATCGATCGATCGTCCGTGTGGTGACCGATTAAGAATACATAGTGTTACCACCCCTATTCGTCCCGTGGGTGTCGTAAAAGACTACTATGGGAACTAAGTATGCAAGACAACATCATTGTAAAGAGATGGAAAACTTGAAACAAACCCTATTCTAACCCGTCTGGCCAGCGAGGTATAGTAGGCCAAAACCTCCTTGTTAACGAGAGGCTTATGTCAAGTAGTGGACTGTAAAAGGCTGTTGATGAAGTAATCGATCATTATGACTTATTGTACGCTAACTGCCCGTTCCGGTTTGGTACGGGGGATTTTTTTTTAAAAAGACAAATTCCACATTGGGACTATATCCTGTGTCGCAGGGGACCTTACAGACACACACGAGATGAACACAAAGAACACCCATAACATATTTAGCAAGAGAAAAGTATTCTCCAATACGACAAAGTTTTACTAATCTCGCTTGGGAACTATTTTAAGATAGCTGTGACTTTCTTTTTTTTTTTTTTTTTTTTTCCAGTTTCAACGTCGATCTTCACATCGACCTCAGATTGCCGACCATCAAGCAATTCATTAAACAGTGCTCCCTTAGCTACTTTGACTCTGCTCCGACTCACCCCAACCCTCTAGTGGTTGCGGCTGTAAATTATACACCGAGCAAAATATCAAAAATACGTCGACCCAAACACGCGTTAGGGGAGCTAGACGACGACATTACACGCGCTCAACGCAGAGCGAACACACTAGGTGCGAACCGTCCGCGTTTTCGTCCCCGCCGGCGGGGGCGGAACACGGGCCGCGTAAACCGTCAACAAAACATGGGAGTAGGCCGCCCCAGTGTTTCAGCAACACCCCAAGCCGAGGTTCGTACCCCGCAGGGGGTGCCCTTGGGCAATGTTGTTTAATAAAGGCCGGTTGAGAGCCCTCAGCGCTCACCGTAACCAAACCGGGTAAAGTTGTAGAGGCCGTCTGAGGCCAACAGCTAAAAATCAACTCAAAAAAAAAAAAAAAAAAAAAATTCTTTTTCCAGGCACATTGTTGTGTTCTTTTTATAAAAAGGTTTAAATAAACCAATTTATATGTTGTTCTGAAAAGCACTTCTTAACCGGAAGGATTAAATAGCTCTGAAACGAACTTTTTAATTAGAAGGTTGAATTTGTAGTTCCCAACTCGAACTTTTAGAAAAAGCTCTAAGTTATTCTAAATAAAAGACAGTGGGGAGTGATGGGTTAAAAACCTGCTAAAACAGAAAGTATTTCTTCAGAATAACTCAACATTGGTTACGTCCGCTGCGTAAGGAGCCGAGTGAGTGAGCCGCGATGTGCCCCTCTCATGCACTCCGGTGCGTCACGGCGGCGGCATGGCCGCGAATTAATTTTAGTTCGATTTTATTAAACTCATAATATCTTTCGAATGGAATGTTTGATTATAATAAACTAAAAAGTAATTTACTGGTATTTAAATAGTCTTGCTTAAGAAATCATTTATTGAGGTAAGGATTAAGGCAAAGGTATAAATAACTTGGTCTGATTATGGTCGAAATTTCTATTAACTTTTAAAATGTAAAAAGTAGTTGTTATTTAGTGACATAACTACAATAGTTAGAGATATGCTACCGCGACATTTTTTGTAGATATTGATGTGTTCTTTAACGTTGTAGAACACTTTTTGTTCTACTATCAATAGTTTTCGCAGCGCATGCGATGAAAGATATTTTGTAAGCATTTTTTTACACATTATGTAACATTATTGTATTTTTAGTAGGGATCCTTATGTTTTTCTTGTAAATAAAATAACCTATATTAATCAGTGATAATGTAGCATCGAAATAGTGAAAGAATTTTTAAAATTGATCCAGTATTTTTTGAGCCAATTCACTACAAACATACTTACATACAAATCTTTCCTATTTATAATATAATATTTGTATTGATGGTAAAGTACAATAAAATAATTGACACTAACAAAATATTTTTGACGTCAAATATCCATTGTTTCAACAGAATTATACCCATTGCTTAACTAAAACAGTATTGCCATTTTTATATGATTAAATTTATACCTACTAAATAATTCAAGGGAGAGAGGGCGCTACTGTGCCAGTGTTTACATCGTCTCTGCTATTTATAATCGTTTAATATTAAAAAAGTGCGTAAATCAAATTGGAAAAGTGATGGGAAGGTGAAATAAACTGTGAGATAACCGGACTAATGTTATGTGCTACATAAATTGGACACTTATAAAGAAATATCTAAAAAACCACAGGCAGCTAAAAACACTTTCGGACGCTTCTACAGAAGAAAACTGATGAAAGTGACTCACGTATACGACAAAATACACGCTTTTCTAAATCCCAAGTAAGGAACATGTGTAAAAAGGCATAAAAAGCAAAATTCCATATGTGATAACCTCAAATACACTCAATGAAAAATAAAAGTCATCATACGCAACCGAGATACCAATGATAACGCCATCTATTGGCGAGTTGTGAAACTACTTAGAACGAACAATCGAACTCCTGCGCAAGATAACTTATCTACTAACCTAATCTTGGAAGGTAACAGCTCCTAACAATATCAATAGAGGGCACGACCAGTAGGTTCACAATGGAAGAAATCGCTAAAATCTTACAAAATATACAGGCCGACATAGCAAATAACAATAAAGAAATGAAAGAGATGGAACACAACATCAAAGTGTCGATAAATAAGAACATTGACGAAAAATTCCTCATTTTCGAAACCAAAACCAAACAGTTAGAAACAAAAATAGAACAACAACAAAAAACAATAGAAATATTTGAAAAACAGTTCAGAAAGAAAAACATAATATTTTTTGGTATCGAAGAGAAAGAAAAGGGCTATGAAAACTTACTCTCAATAATTCTCGACATCATAAACAACTGGATGGAAATACCTTGTCAAAAGTGGGAAATCGAACACGTCAATAGGATGGGAAAAAAAACTGAAAAAATCCGACCAGTGATCGTTACAATAACAACAACAAGTAGGAAAATAGAGTTACTTAAAAAGAAGAAGTCATTAGATGGTACAAATATTTATCTGAAAGAAGATTTCCCCCCTACCGTTCTACAAAAAAGAAGAGAACTGCAAGAAGATCTTAAACGTGAACGAGAGGCAGGAAAAAAGGTAGCGCTACGGTACGACAAAATAGTGACTCTAACACCACAAAAATCAGAAACACATACTCACACAGAAAGGAATACAAACAAACGTTACATGTCTGTTTCACCTGAAGAAACCACGAATGTAACAAGTAAATATCATAACAACATAAAGACAAAACAACTTCCCAAAAGAAACAAGTTACAAACCATAACTAGTTTCCTACGCCCATCACAGTTGAATCTCGTCAGCCCGATTTCACCAACTGTAAATGTAGAAGATACCCCAAAAAACTAATTAGCGCCTCTTCAACCTCTCTACCTTCTCCAAGCCGGCCGGTCACCGTGGAGAAGTCAGACCACCACCTCCTAAACCACGATCAAAACCAAAAAACATGACTATAAAGAAGACTATTAACAAAAACATAAGACAGATAACAGCACCACAAATTCTCTACATAGCAAGCTTTAATGCAAGAACATTACTTACTATCAGATAATAGAATAGAAGAATTAAGACACGCTGTTGTGTCAATAAAATGGGACATTATAGGTTTATGTGAGAAGAGAAACGAAAAAGAATCAATAGAAGAATACAAAGATTTTATTCTATTTCACTCACCTGGAACGAACGGAAGAAATGGAGTAGGATTCTTGGTGAAAAAACATTTAAAAAATAATATAAGGAAAGGTTTAGGAGAGGCCTACGCCGAAGAGGCGACTACTACTTGGAATACTTTAAATAACTTTTTACATAAAATGTCATTGTCAAAAATAGTTAAATATACCAAACAAAAAATATTATTAGTGATCTAGAGTACAATAAATAGTAATTTTAAAGTAAATTCATAATTAGCATTAGTAATATAGTTTATAAGATTTAAAATGTAAGTTGTAGTAGAAATAAAGGCTATTATTAATTATTATTAATTATTAATTATTAAATAATTCAAGACACATTAATTAACATAAACATTAGGTTTACTATGACTTCCCTATGGGTCCCTTTCAGAGAAAGACGCCTGAGACCGACCGCCAGGGTAGTTTTTAGTGGAAACACCACATACTTCTAGCTCCTGCGTCTCCGAGGAGCCGGAGATCCGAAGGAATTTTCCACCCCGACAACAAAAAAAAGCTTTACTATAACTGCGAGCGTGGAATCCCTTCAAAACGTGGGAAATAGAAGGTATCGTACTCTTTTCAAATAATCTTATCGTAAGTAAGTCCCGCTGTACAACTAAATTGTGTTTATGTGTATAAAACGAAAGTTTAAAACCAATCATTAGGTTTGTTTCGTACATTTACTTACTTGTTCAATAAATTCTGGATTAGCGGTATATCCATAGCCAACGAAGATCATAGAGTGAAGACCAAGGATCATCACCATAGTATAGAATCTGGAACAAAAATATTTCTTAGATACAATCAAGTCTATATCCCCGACAAGGTAGGCAGACGCGTATTAAACGTCCACACATTACCGACTATGAAGCCTCGCTTGCAGGGTAAGCTTAATGCTCTGAATGGAGATCCAGGAATCAGGTATGATAATTTCGAATACATTGAAAGAAAAGGTAAGTAAGAAGGACAGAAAATGGTAGATAGGAACTTTACTTATATGGATGAGTAAATTGAGTAGTGTGAGTGATAGCTGGATTAGGCCAGGTTCTAGTATCTCTCTAAATATATTTTTAAATGCATCCCTTTTTCGATACTAAATCCCCATCTTCATATAGTCATTCATTTATTTTTTTATATAAGCCCACAAAAGTGACTCTATTCTGCCTGATGGAAAACATAAATAGAATCCAAGAGCGTGGTCCCCATACTTACTGCGAATAAATACAATGCAGTATGGCGACCACCACAATAGCGGCCTAGAAGGACGTAAAAGGCATGACAGTCATCGTGGCAGTGTAAGGCTTTCACAGTTACCATTATAACTGTCACCTCTGCATCAATGAGCCTCCGGTCTCGCACTTACCAACGATAAACGACATCATGTATGCTGTCGCTTTAGGTTGATCTTCTGTGGGAGGATAGTACTGTCCTGGTCGAGCCGGTCCGTTCGTGTTGAAATCAGCGTGGCTTTACTATCTATTATCATTAGTTACCTATCCATCACGTGATATCTACGTCGTGTTGTATTCTGGTAATAAGTTACTCACGCAGAACGTGTATAATATCCAATCAAATAGCTACTGCTAACCACAGTGATTGTAGGTACTTAAACTTTAATGCATATCCAGTACTTGCAATGCGGTTAATATTGTCAAAGATTGTAAAAATTGTATTATAATAAGATACACAAATGATTGACATCAGCAAAAATCTTACAACCTAATTTACTTTCAAAATTATAAGAAAAGATAGAAATGGAAACAGAAATTTGCGCAGCCTTAAAAACCCTTTAAAAGTTATACCTATGGATCAATGTCTAAAGTCTTCTTTGCGTTATCGGCAAATTTTGACTTAAGGAAAAATAATTAATAAAGCAAACAACCCTAGTTTTGGAATACCGACACTGAGTGTCGCATAAATTAAAATTAATGGATACCATGTAAATTATATTTGGCAAAAGGAGCTGCAAAGACGACAGTTTTTCTCCAGTTAAGCAAACATTGAAATTATTTTTTAAATAATTAGAAGACAATAAGAACAATTGCGTTTGGAACTTAATAGCTTGGTAAGTATACATAGACATCTAATTATTTTATAAGAATATTATGATGTGTGAAAAGACAGCTTACCTCAAAGCTTGGAAACATTTGAAAAGACCACCATCAGCACTGCCGCCATTCTTTAAAGCTTTCCAATTCTTCTGAATGCAGAAAGCCAGCATGTATTTGTTATCTGAAAAATATCTCTTTTCAATATAAAAAAATTTCAACTTAACCGATTCAATACTTTTTAACATTGAAATTTTATCATGAGCTTTAGACTTCAGTTATACTATTACAATGACATTAATATAATAATAATAATAATGTTTATTTTAGAAATTGTTTTACAAATTTCTCTTAAGCGATTTTTCTCGATGCTAATAAAGACACATAAGGTAAAGAGATTGTCGTCGACGACCGGTCTGATATAAATTGTGTTACAGTCGTTAGTTGCTTTGTTACCAAGAAGAATATGGTTCATACCTTTTCCATTCTCATTGGCAAATAAGAAATAATAAATCGAACAGCCCACATTAGCCAGTAAAAGTAGAAGAAGCAGTGCTCCAATAATATAGTCTAGAGTATCCGTTGGGATGTAATCGTCTTTGGTTTTGCAATAACGGACTGACATTGTATTCACCTGTTGAAACAAATGGAGTTAATTTTTTTTTTAAGACAGACAACGCTCGCACTAGAAATAAATCCTGTGTCGCGGGGGACTTTACAAACAAACAAGAAACAGACACAAAGAACACTCTGATTCAGGACAACAATTTATGGATCACATAAAGTGTTGTCCCATGTGGGGTTTGAACCCACAACACTAAGCGCAGTAGAGAGCCGCGTGGCGACATCTTAAGCCACTAGGCCAACCGTACAGTCAATTGCTTTAACTTAACACAGATAAAAGGCAATTCCTTCATTGTTTCACTAAGTGAAGGAAATTACCAGATTTTTAGCGTCATCTTCCTAATTTTGAGTAAAGGAACTCAAAGTTAATACATACTTACATCTTTCGAGTTAGAAGAGTTCTTGACCAGCAGTCATCATTTACCATCAAGTAACCTATTTGCAAGTTTCATCATCATCATCAACAGCCTTTAGTAGTCCACTGTTGTACAATCTGGACATAGTTCTCTTCTTAACGAGAAGATTTTAGCCTACTATAACCACGCTTACCAGACGGGCTGGTATAGGGTCTGTGCCAAGTGATCTGGTTATCGTAATACAGCTGTTCCTGGATCCCTCCTATGTCAGGCGCAGAGTGGCACACCGTGTGGTTTTATTCGGTCCGATTCCGGTGGGGTTACGGCCCAAAAAAAAAGGGTCTGTACCAAGTTTTCCTTATCCTTGCAGTGAGTGAGTGAGTAAAACCTTACCTGTAATCCATATTCTTTATGTATACTTGTATTAATACAATTTTTAAGTATTTCAACGGTGGTTTCACTAGCATCAGCATGACTGATATTCAATCCGCAGTGCTTAGAGCCACAAACCCCTCTGTGGAGCTTAGTATGTTCATAATTCTTGTACGTTACGGAAGAAAAGTTCTGGAGACAAAAGAAAATAGGGTAATATAACTGGGAACAATTGAGATGAATTCAGAAAAGACACTAAGGGTCAGTTTCACTAGTACTAATAAAGTTTCATATAGTCATGTTCTAAATTATTTGTCTTTATCCAAGAAATCAAAATCTGTAGTTATTTGGCAGATAAATACAGAATAGTCAATCAGGAACTTTATCAACTAGTGGTGAACGTGACCCTTAATCAAGATCAAAGTCCGATGACTTTGTTTACTTACCACTCGTAATTAACGTTTAGTACTCTAAATCAAGATCTTGAAATAATTAAGATTTCTGCAGTAATATAGTATTACTTAGTTGTTTTATATAAACTATATTGCTACTCATATAAACTAGTGTTTGCCAAAATTATGAAAAAGAATAGATTAGTTAAACATGTACCAACTTATATGACTTATAAATAAGAAAAACTGCTGATTCTCTGAGTAATTCTTAATGTTACTGTTCCATGTTTCTCTAGTAATTACGCCACTGGCGACTTCCACATACAGCGCAAAGATAAAAACATATTACAGCGCCATCTAGCGTAGATACATTGAACTTCAGAGTATAATGAACTACGGAGCAATTAAGAATCCTGTATAGCGAAAGAGAGATTCTCATGACGATTAGCACATGTACAAAATCCCAACATCAACTGTTAGGTCGCCTTTGTGTCGGAGGGAGATAACACCCGTCCCTCCACACCGCTAAAATGAGTACAAAATTGCGTATAATCACTAGTAACGTATAATGTTTTTAAGACTAAACTCTCATAACAATTCATTATAAGAGTAATAGTTAGTCAAAGTATACATTTAACAATTACATTTACCGTTCCTCGACTCTATAAACATTATCCTATTTAAATACAAGTCCCATCAAACGCTAATTGCAACCGCGACCTCAAATACACGCAAATAATATCAAGTAACAAGTGTGCTATTATTAGTTATTTCCAAATCTCTGTTTACCATCAAACGCAAACACGATGAGAATATTGTGATAAGTACATAATATTGTGTCAAGACTATAACTACATGTTCGATGTTTGTGAACTAGTGAAGCGAGACGGCAAACCAAATTAAGCTTCTGCATATTTGTAACGACTTGCTGAATTGGATTGTGTGCCTAAGATGTGACTTATTCTTCGTGTCGTAAAGTGTAGTGTTTATTGAAGTGAAATTTTAAAAATTTAGTGTAACATTTTTTCGTTACGCGTCACATTTTTTCGTTACGCGTCACATTTTTCCGTTACGCGCCATCTTTTTCTTATCCCTACCACGCGTGATTCGAAGTATACTTTCTCCAGCAGAGTAGGGATTGGTAAATGTCTCCAATGTATTTTGCGGCCCGTTTTGAGTAGTTACATTTTTGAAATCCAGGTGGCGATTGCATCGACTTCGGACGGGTTTAAATTATTTTTTTGAAAAATAACGTCATAAAGAAGTTTCACTTCTTACGAGTGTACGCTAGTACACGCACACATTTTTTTGTATATGTATATTATAAATAGAAAACACTCAAACTCCGGTGCAAATATTTGCAGATCGTGCAAACATTTGGACCCGGGAATCGACAGCAGCACAGCAGTTACATACACTACCACTGCACCATAGAGACAGTCGGTTTTATAGCGTGAAAAATAATCATAACATTGCTTATATGAAGTTTTTTTTATTATTTTCAGAAAAGATAAATGAATGACATAAATTGAGAAAAGAGAAACGATAAGGTAAAATGAACTAGGGCAAGGGTCTTGGATATGACCGAAACTTGAAGAAACCTATACCCAGTTCATTCTATAATTGAATAAAACAGTAGTTGAATAATTGAATAAAAATCTTACCTTAATAAACTGATACAAAGGTGTATCATCTTCCAAGATATCCAGGTCTACTATACAATAGACGGCGTTCGGTTTTCTCAGACAAAGGTCGAAGTCATCCAGCTCGGACAGAGCTGGCATCGAATAGTAATCGATTGTTGATTCTGGAGGTACATCTGTTCAGAATTTTTTTTGTTACTATTAATGAATCATCAACATAAAGTTACACGTTTAATTGACATGCTTTATTCTGTTTATTTTCCAAAGATTATCCATATACTAAATCAGTTGATAGTATACAATAAAGTTTAAAAAAATAGTAAATTCAATATACATAATTTTCATTACACAAAATAGAAAAGAGATTGGCGAAACGTGATGAAAACATGTCTTAATAACAAATTTAACCTGAAAGAGAGAAACATTACACTATAGGATTCGAGTGTGTGTTATACCACAATTTAATTTTTGATATTATATCTCTTTTGGCGCGATTGGGAAAAATGATGAGCGTCAATTTTTACTACGCGCGCTCACACCAACAGAAAAAAGCAACAGTGTGAAGTTAGTTGCACAGTCTGAAGTTATTTGCGCCAAAGACGTATAACTTCTTACGTGTGTACATGAGTACACACACTCTTTTTATTTTTGTATATAGTATAGTTTGAAAAAAGAAGAAGAAATTCTGTGTGACGGAGGACTTTACAAACATTCAAGAAACGGACACAAAGAACATCCAAACTCAGAACAACAATTTGAGTAGTCAAAATAAATAAATTAAGCATGAGTGTAGTCAAAAAAATACATATAATAAGTAAAATAAGGATCATTCCAAGCAATTAAAACAAAGATTTAAGAGATTTAAATAATCTTTGTCTTTAGAAATAGTTTAAAACCCTTTCTTGTTAATATGTCAGATTATCTAAACTAATATAATAAATTTAAAAGTAACTCTGTCTGTCTGTTTGTTACGCTTTCATGGCTAAACTACTGCTACGATTTGAATGAAATTTGGCATAGAGATACTTTGATTCTTGAGGAAGGATATATACTATTTTTTACTGTGATAACCGACATAGACGCAAGTGGAGTCGTTAATAGTAATTGAAAGTTCAGTCATCGTTGACATAGATCTGTTTGTCACGAGTCTGTCACGTACTGAATGATATTTCTACATCCAACTCAGCAAATATATCTAAACTACACAGAGGTTACTTTATACAATGTAAAAGAGTAAATTTACACATAAAAATGAGTTAAAATAAATTTTGTTTAATATTAAGTAATATTGTACATGTCGATGACCCTGTCCTAGTGCCGTCTCCAAACAAAGGACTGAGGTAAAGGTACACACATCTGACCTTTTCGAAATATTGATGTTTCTGTCCTGTTTTCCCATAAAAATTAGGGCAATGGAAATTTGTATTTTCTTTGTCCTAGTTCTCTCATCCTAAAGTGAAATAATGTCAAGTAGACGGCTATAAGCCCTTGCCATAACTTTTTTCTAACAGCCAAAGAATAGAATCCCAGTGTTGTGATCACCATAATTATTGCGAATGCAGAATGGTGACCCAAATTATGGCCGCCGCTTAGATTACGGACGTAAAAGGTATGAAAATCATCCTGGTAGTTGATCATATTACAAATTATCCCGAACCTAAACAAAATTGAGAGTTTTTTTTGAAATTTGATAGTGATTTAGTAATAGAGTAAGTATGAATGCCGACGGTTATACTAGATAGATAGCAATCCCAAGCCAGAAACTTTGATGAAACTTCTCAAGGTCTGCCTATCTGATTAATAATTGAAAATATCATTTTCTATTTATTTATTTATTTATACTTTTTGCACTTTGAACATTGGTGGACTTAATGCCCAAGGCATGAGTACATATACATACATACATGAACATACAATACAAACGTCATAAATACACATATATATATACATAAATATACACATACACACACATTTAGATTATGTCTATTCACATCACAGAGCAAAATCACACAACTCCACCCAACCAGAGTATAAAAATTTTTGTCTCAATGTAAAGCAAATATGGCATAAAAATACAATTTTGTTGATCGTAGATGTACATCATTTATTTGACTGGCACACTTCTTTTTTAAGCATTACAAGAGTCCCCAAAATCACAAAGTTTAGTCTCTGGTAATCTTACGCACTCGGTGAGAAGCAACAAAGAGAAAAACAGAAGAAAGAAAAAAAATGATTTTCTTTAAGGACGTGGCTTACTATGCTTTGACAGTTTTACGAAGCATAGTTCTCTACATTTATTCATTTTATCTAAAAGGTATTGTATGCCAGCTCTGACAGATTGAAGAACAGTGTCAGAGAAGCCGATTACTATAATATCCGATATCATTTCCTTATATGCACAAATCCATTTCAGTTTCAAATTTACTAGACAGACTTACTTTATTATTAAGTAGGGCATACTAGAGTAGATATATATTACATCATCATCACCAATGGCCTTTCATAGTCTACTGCTGGTACTGGAGCGGGAGAAATTTTATAACGTTGAAACAACCGAAGCAATTCCCTCTCGAGAAAAACCTCTACGGTTAATAATGGGAAAAGTGATTTCTATTGCGTTTTCATTGACAGTTGGATGTTAGGTTATGTATTATGATATTTTAAAAATGTTTGGATTGTTAATAACTAGTTATTTATGAGTTCAATTATTCGTACATTTTAACGATTATTGGTATAAACACAAATTCGAAAAGACAGCACATATGATAAAGGATCTATATACGACTTTGAAAGGGCATCTGAAAAAAAAAACATGTGTTGTGTATATATTAGTTTTATTTTCTATTCAAAAGATTTACAATTAAATTTATTTTGTGATAAAATAAAAATAGTTTTGTAATTCCATGGTTTTACAAAAAATGTATGAGTGTTAAACGTCGAACAGTGCTTCGGATGGACTATGAGTACGATCAAAAATTAAAAGTAAAAACGCACTGTAATATTCATTAAAATCCTCATAGCCAATTACATAATGTATGTTTACATGACTAATCATTTTATTCTGATGTGTAGTATAGTGACTTCGGCCTTGAAAGCTTAAGTTTTAGTGGGGTTTTCTGACGTGCTATATGCGGTAGATGACTTTGTCATAGATCCGCTTTACCGTTGATGTTTTTCTTGCCGATTTGGACGACGGTGGCTAGTCTCAACGGATATCAGTTAACTACACAGGTGCACTCTCTGTTCCCTGATTTTCATTTAATGGGACGGCTATCTGATACAATCAGAGAGATCAGATGCTGGACCGACGATTTTACGTGCTCTCCGAGGCACAGGGATTAAAATTCCAACTGCCAAACTTGGATGTTATAATCAGAGAAACTCAATAACACTTTTATGGGCCGACTCAGGAATCGAACCTTAGACCTCTTGATCAGCAGTCGCATACACTAACCGCTAGTCCAATGAGGTAGTGAAATTAGTCGCCTTATGGTAAGTTACTACTACCGTGACTTGGTATTTATTATTGATCAAATAGAGGGTCAACAAGATATAAAAAAGAAAAACGAACGAAGAAAAATATACTTATTCGTACTTGTACTTCGTTTCAGCTACAACTGTTTAAAATAATTACATCATCGTGAAGTTTTTTTATTATATTAGAAATAACGCTACATGAAACAAAATTATTATCCACATGAATTGTTATTATTACTGTTGTCATTGTAAATTATATGCCATAAAATTATTAAAGTGGTTCGTCACATGCGCGTGCGCAAAGCATTAGTATGTTCTAGACAAAAACGTTGGGCAATATCTTGATCTGTCTTCATACATGGGGACTACGTGCATGCTTGCATTGAAGAACGGGGTCATTTTATGAACAAAATTCTTATTGATATAATATATACAAAATAATAAGCAAATTGTATAAAAAGATTTATGATAGCTTTAGGTGTTAATTTGTCAATTTCTTTTTTTTTTCATAAAATTGTCAAATAATTTTGAATTTATTTGTGTACCTTTCAAATATTATTTGATTTATTGACCACATGCAATGTCACCGAAGCAAGATGTTATTTTGTCAATTTAAACTTTACAAATTAAAATAATAGACACAAAACAAATAATATTATGTTTGCATTTATCATTTATGTTTGTCTTTAACAACCCGTTTTCAAATGATTGAACCTTGTAAGAAGAAATCAATGAAACACACTCATGGCCACTGTTTTGATTCAACAGATAGTTCTAATAATGACAATTGTATCACAGCAATGTCATTATGATTAATTCCTACTAATAATATAAACGTGAATGTAAGTTTGTTTGTTACGGTTTTACGTGAAAACTACTCAACCGATCATCATGAAATTTTGTAGACATGTTCTTGGAGGTGTTAGAAGTAACATAGGATACTTTTTGTTACAAAACTTAATGTGGCAGACCAAATTTCACGTGAGTGAAGACGCGGGCTAAAGCTAGTAGAAAATAAACTAAAGAAAGTGAAAAAGTACATTTACCTTGTAAAAATAGAAATTAATATCATGAGATGAAGGTTAAGACACAAAAGTAAAATTTAGGGCATTGTATATACTTTAAGTGTATATTAATTCTACTATTTCCTAAAGCTCTACTTCTCTTAGAGCCCTTAGTTGCTACTTAAAGTTGAAGTGCCTCACTTCAAGTAATATTAGTGGGATTATTTCTTCGAAAATTATACCCGAGGCAGCTAGATCTTAATAGTTTCAATTGCTTGTCTAATACAACTCGTAGAAGTCTTGTAAGAGCTTTGATGAGAGAGTTTGAAATGCTTAGAAGATTTCTATTAATACTATAACAAGATTTTTAGAATAAATATTGGTTGGCTAATGAACAAATCCGGTCTCATTCTTTAAAACATATATGGACATTTTTACTATATATTTTTTTTATCTAATTACTTCCTTTTCTTAATACGTGATGGCAAAAACATCAGTCCACGGAGTTGCTATAGAAACTCAAATCGATTTTCATGTGAATAAAAAATATAACAAGATCTTTGGTCGTGTAACTTTTAACTTCAGAATATAATTTTAATATAATATCAGAATGTTCTTCAAGTGTTGTAATTAGTTCACATCAACAGCCTTTTACAATTCACTGCTGGACATAGGCCTCTCCTTATAATAAAAGATTTTTATATGTGTTATATCAATCATTAGATCTAAAACCTGATACGGTATTATTGAAAGTTATTTTATACATCAAATATTTTTTCTTGGCATCAATCAATTAATTCTTGGTTTAGCTTACAGATTTTTGACACGAGACATGCGTAATTTTGAATGAATCTAATAATATAAACGAATAAAATAAGTAAATATTTCAGACATTTGACACACAACGTCATCTAGTTATAAACTAATAACTAGACTGACTGATAGAATACTTATATACTTTTTTTTGGAAACATTATACATAGAAAACACCCAAACTCCGAGACAAATATTTGCAGATCATACAAATATTTCCGACCCGGGAATCGAAACCGAGACCTTAAGCATAGCAGTTGCTTTCGCTACGTGAATTCACATAAGTGAAGTCTAACTAAATTAGCACCACAAAATTCAGTTATCAGAATCGATGGATAATAATATAATAGCGATTCCAGACACACTTTACTTATCTCTCACGGGGAAACAGGTTCTCAAATATCAAGGTATGAGTATGTACGTTTCTCGTATATATATTCATATACTGTAACTTATATCACATAGCAGTTTTATATAACATACTACACTAAGCTGTGTAATTGTTTGTTCAAAATTTGATAATTTTCAGTTTCTCAGGATTTGGATATGCCATCAAAATGTTTGTTAAGCAGTTATAAGTTAGTCTTATCCTTTACGGGCTTTTCTTTGATATTAAAATGTAGATAGATAGTAACTGCAAGATTTTTTTTTTTAATTCAGTGACTGAACACGGAGTACAACATGGAGCAACTAAACTGTGACGTTATCTTATAGGTAATGCGGCGAAAATGTGATCATACTTTGAATATAAATCGAATGCAATTGTTGAGAAGCCAGTCTAATTCATTAAGCAAATCTGCATTCACATAGCGATAACACATCATTAAAGTTGATAAGTGGAAAAATAAATGTTTGTACATGTATCATCTTTATTTTTGTTAAAAGGTTTCTTAAGGAAATAGAATCCGCATAAAATATTTGTGAACTTCTGTCTGACGCTAATTACCTGAGTTAACTAATTTATAGATGTATCCATGTGTAGATCGAAATTCTTGATTGATAGACTAATAAGCAAAACAGAATCATTAAAAATAATTTTGGGGATACCGTTAGGATCGATTCTGTTTAGCATTGTAGGACTCCATATGATGATCGTTTGACATTTTCATCGGCTCACCGTTAAACTAAATCTACTGGACCAGTTTTCTTTTTGTTCTCTAATTCTTGGCTATTATTATTTACAGTCACGTTTAAGTTTTCTACTCTAAAATGTGTATAGACATGTAGGTCATCGGTGTATAAGTGATTTCATTTCGGAACGTCAGGATTTGTCGGTTCGGACAGATTGCTGGTGTCCTTAAAAATGGTCCTGTGTTCAGGCCAAATACTGAGTTTGGACTGATATGCGTTGAGCATATTATTCTTGTAAACGAATTAAATGAATTGCTTATGTATGCAAGTTTCTAAGGCGGAAAGAAAGAAAATATTTACATTGGCCAAAACTAAATAGGCAGAGACGGGTTTACTATTTTATCTTATGGATGTACGTAAGCCTTGCATCAAGAGCATGGAAAAACAATAGTTGAAGGAATAACTAATCATTAATTGCAACCAGTATTAAATTTAAGGCCACTGGTTGCGATAAATGCGCTGACGACTGTAACACAACTTTTATTAGTACGGTCGTCATCGACAACCTCTTATTACCAAAATTATTTGGTTGCATTAAATTGTTAGTTTTAATTGAAATTAAATGAAAATTGTATAACAAAACGATAAACGAATAAATAATCTGAAATTTGAAATTTTAATGCACGGAAATAATGTTTGACCTCTTTTGATGCAACTGGAGAAAAATCAAAGGAGTTTATATTAACGATGGAGCACATAGTCGAAGTTTAAATTTTGCTTTGATGACCCAATGTTGTTGTTGATCCAATGGTTGTGTTGAAATGGTAATTGATGTTATCTCAAGGAATGTTCGTTGGAAAGTCTGCATGCTTTCAACTAACGCTAAGGATCCCTAAAAACATTCAGATGTCAGTCAAAGAAGACGAAAAATAGGAAGAATATAACGATGTCCAGCGATACGTATCACCTGATTGCACTTATATCTAGCAGTCCTATAGGTGAGCAAGTTATCGTCACGAGTTTTCTTAAAATATCTAACAGCACGATTGCTGTACTATTCATAAGCCAAGATGGGGGCTACTCTAGTTATTTTTTTCCCTAGCGTATGAATATTATATAGGAATGTTTTCGTTTAATGTTTCAAACTATTTGTAGATGATACGGTCGTTATAGTTCCCAGTTAATATAAAACACACACTCTCTGGAAGTCCCGATCAGTTCATACGTCTGAAATAACATCATAATCAATTCACACTTTCGCTTTAAATTTTGACGTTTAAAATTTTGTAAATGTTAAATATCAGGTCGTGAAAGTATCTAGTCTCTGACAAAGCTTGTGCTGTGGGCGACAAGGTTTACTTAGCTTATTCATTATTTTTGTTCTGTACATTTATCATCGTTTACTCAGTCATAATACTATCGATGTGATTAGACTCGTCTACGCGTGCATTTACTTTTCATTTCACTTTTCACAGTAAAGATATTAAGTGTAAGTTTATAGGTGTTTTTAGGATTGGGTATTAGCCAAATACAATAACTGCTAGCACCAAATATCGGTGACTGATTATAATGAGAAAGGACATACCCAATTTTATCAGCTTAATACCAGCATATTCTAAGTGTGTACTTGACAATAATCGAATGGGGTCAATATTCAAGATACTGACTGTATGATTCTTAAGTATATAATGTTTCATATTTTTTGCGAATTCTTTATTAGATTCTACTTCAAATATTCTCCATGACGTATTTATTTTGTCTTCTTTTGAAGTAAATAGCGGTTCCTCCTTAATTATTTGTCCAATAAACTGTGGATACTGTATATATCAGACTTATATAATTGTTTACGAGAGTTGACAAATATTTTACTTTTTCAGATAAGGCACATGAGAATATTGTATACACGTGCCTAATATTTTCTTTTTGTGAAAAACACTTACATGAGATTTCTGTTTTTGTCTCTTAAAAATGTTATAATTGTCTTAAGAAATTTCCTATTTTCTTAGGAATGAGAACTTTCACACACGAAAGACACTTTGCATGCATTATGTAGTTTTCAAATTAGAATTTACATTTTAGAACTTACTTGATGCTGAAACCTGGAGGTAAATCCTCCATGACCTGTAGCTAACTCCTGAAGTTGGATCTCAGATTTTTAACCGTATATAGAAGAAAAAGCAGACAAGACATCTGATTCTGACTAACTGTATCCATAGACATCTGGCCTTGAGGCCTCTCCGTAGAACTAAGGAAGGGCAGGAAGTAGGAATACGATAACCTCACTAAATTAGTGAAAATTAATGTTAAATCGTTAATCAATCAAATTATATAATTACAAGTTTTCAGTAAAACTTGTAATTTCTTTTTCTATCTTAAGAGCCTGCCAAAGTGACTCTATTCTGCCTGATGGACAGCACAAATGGGATCCAAAAGTTGTGATCACCATACTCATTGCAAATGCTGACAACTTGGCATGGTGACCCACACTATGGCGGCCTAGTGAGATACTTTTTCACACCCCGCTTGGGGACGTAAAAGGCATGACAGTCATTGTGACAGTGTGAGGTTTGTACTATAGAACAGCTACGTAGAGTATGTTCACAATATCCTTAATTATAATTGACCTAAATTGTGTAGGTTTCCGTTAATATATCATTATAAGGTACTTTACTTGGCTTTCTTCACTATTGGGTAATCGTAACGTTGTGTGCTACGTATATTTGTGGGTTTAGCAGTGACTAATTGAATAAAAATATTCAATTAGTGACTACTAAACAAAGAAATATCCTTATATTGATGTATTAAGTTAGTTTGAGCGTGTTTCAAAACTCAAAAAATTCTGTATTGATTGAGTTTAAATTTTAACGCAAAATATAATCCACGTTCAATTAATTTGTCGCGTCACTTTTGGTCCTCATTTCTCATTAATGTAACCACAATCTCAGAGAAGCATGACTGGGTACATCTACTTTGAATAAATAAAATAAATTATTTTTGATTATTCTGTAAGTTAGTTTAATGGTCACTGACTCTGAACGCTGAGCTCAGAGCTGAGAGATTTAAGGTTTGATTCCCACCCAGGATAAATAATTATGTGATGAACACTATCATTTGTTTAATATCGACTCCACGGTTGAGTAGAGGTTTGTGGGTTCAAACCCCAAATGTGACATCACTTTATGTGATCAATAAATTGATGTTCTGAGTCTGAATGTTCTTTGTGTCCTTTTCTTGTATGTTTGTAAGTCCCAACTCAGGATACATTCCTAATGCAGGTGTTGTCTTTTAAAAAAATAGTGCAAAAAAATGTGTGGGTGTATTTTTTGTATTTATAAATATTTAAATATGTTTATCAGCAGTCTAGACACCATAGTGCAAGCTCTGCCTAGTTTGAAACTAGACTGTAACAAACAGTATGTCTAAAGCAATTCAGTTATTGACTTTCAGTCTAAATGTCAATTGCCTACATTGATTTTTTAGCAGTATCCTAGTTATTAGTTCTGTAATACAAATTAAAAAAAAGTTGATGATTTTCTTAACTTATTATTTCTTAGTAAGTTATTTGTTTTAAATATTCATCAACAGACTTTAGCAGTACACTTTTGGACATAGGACTCTCCTTAGCAAGGAAGTTTTGGCCTACTATACCATGCTGGCCAGACCAGTTGGTATAGGGTATGTTTCACGTTTCCCTTCTCTTTGCAGTGATATTATCTTGTTTAAATATTAATAAAATATATTTAAATAAGCATAAATTTTGTAAAGTTACACTATTTAATTAAATATTCAAATTAAGAATTTCCCTATACTCATTTATGTATATTTTATTCATTGACAATACTGATTTTTATTTATTTTGGTCACGGAAAAATAAATACTGTATCGAAATTTATAATTCGCCTTATTTATTTACTATATTTAATAAAATTTGAAACACTAAAATTGTCTGTAATTTAAATTTTCAAATTTATGATTTAACGCAAAAAAAAATCTCTAATAAATTTATTCATAATTTTAAAATCAAATAATAATTTAACCTGTACCTACCTGTGTGGGTTATATTATCCCCCAGTACAGAGGTTAAACCACACACAAAAAGCACTAAGAACCACCACGACATCGTCAACACGCGGCTATACTGCACTCATTGCGAGCAAGCGTCCGACGAAGTTAAGCAAGCGAAAGGTAGGGGCATTAATGCATAAGCCTAGAATTTTGTTAGGTAAACGACTGGTAGTACATTCATACACTTGTACATTTTCTTGTACTTAGAAGACATATTAATCTCGTACTTTGGCAGTAACGTAATAGTTGTGACGAAAGCAGATGTACTGGCAAGTAGGAAATGTTTGTTTTTATTATACTGCTAATTTATTTTTACGTTTATTTATTATTATATTATATATTATTAGTGTATTTTACGGTTAGGATAATTGTTGTAATATTGGCATGAAAAAATTGTTTTCTTTTTTTTAATAAGAAAGACAACGCCCACATTAGGAACATGAAAGACAACGAATATATCTTGTGTCGCGAGGGACTTTAAAAACATACATGAAACGGATACAAAGAACACCCAGACTCAGAACAATAATTTATGGATCACACAAAGTGTTGTCCTATGTGGGGTTTGAACCCACAACACTTGGTGCAGTAGAATGGCGTGGCGACCGCTTAAACTACTACGCCATCTGTGCATTCAAAGTCAATGAAATTGACATACACTTTTTAATATTGACTACCTCGGTGGCGCAGTCGTAGCGTATCGAGTGCTGCGCTTGAGATGTCAGATTCGATTCCCGGGTCGAATCAAATGTTTGTATGATCTACAATTATTTGTGTCAGTTGTCTAGTACACATACGAATAGTACAAACTCTGTGTAATTTGATACTAGATGGCGTTATGTATCCGAAATCTGAAATATTATTATATGACACTTACATACATAATATGATTCCTGCTTCCCTTAAGGGGTAGGCAGAGGCATATTAAACACTCACCTTTCATGAGTGTCTTGATCCTATGTGGGTGGGGAACTTATAGCCGCTAATCGATATGTTTTGTTGCAAGAGCCTTATCCGTCGATAAGCAGATAAGGTTGACTTGGGGCCCTAAGTTCTTGATCTGGATGTCGTAAGAACAGCTGTTCCCGGATCCCTCCTATGTCAGGCGCAGAGTGGCACACCGTGTGGTTTTAGTCGGTCCAATTCCGACACACCATCCCGCCGTAAACCCTTGAGCTGTGACGGCCCGAGGGGGTTTCCACTCGTTAAAAAAAAAAAGAGACCTAAGTAAGTTCTTAGTAGAAACCGTATGTACTCTATGTTATTATTATTTTAAATATTTTTTTTCTATATTATTTGTACTTTTATATTTTATATCTTATTTTATTGGATGTTTTAGGGGGCCTTTGTATTCTTAGATATTTATAAAATGTATATATGAGTATATCCGAAAGACATTTAGGTTACATTTTAGGCTGTGAGTAAAAAAAATGTACATGTAATATAGATAAGTACAAAACAAAATTTTATTATACTTCTGGACATCATACGATATTTGCCATGGATGGGCATTGAAGTAACGACCTACCTTAGCAGTCGGCACTGCTAACCACTAGGTCAACAAGGAATTTGAATTTAATTAGCCTGACGACTTGAAGAAGGGGTGATAGTTATCGTGGTAGCTGTCTAAAACTTACACTGTCACGATGACTGTCATGCCTTTTACGTCCCCAAGCGGTATGTGAAAAAGTATCTCACAAGGTCACCGTAGTGTGGGTCACCATACTTCATTGTCTACATTTTCAATGAGTATGGTGACCACAACCCTTGGATTCTATTCGTGCTTTCCATCAGACAGACAGTAGAGTCACTTTGGCCCGGTCTTAATATACAAAAAAAAAGGAGGTGACTGGCAGCAAATGGATATGGATTGCCTAAACCGGGATAGTGAGTTCTCCTTAGGGAATACCTCTATTCAGCAGAGGACGACGATAGGTTGATTTTATTTGAGATCAACAAATTTATTACTATGTATGTAGTAGGTAGTAGAGCCACGCTGATTTTAGCACGACCCAACCGGCTCGACCGGGGCAGTACTACCCTCTCACAGAAGACCAACCTGGTGAGTGCGAGATCGGAGGCCCATTGATGCAGGGGTGACAGTTATCGTAACTGTGTGCCTTACACTGTCACGATGACTATCGTGCCTTTTACAGCCCCAACCGGGGCGCGAAAAAGCATCTCCCTAGGTCGCCATAGTGTGGGTCACTATATTGCATTGTCTGCATCTGCGATGAGTATGGTGACCACAACTCTTGAATTCTATGCATGCTTTCCATCAGGCAGAGTAGAGGCACGTTGGAACACTCTTAAAAAAATGTGTATATTGCTGACTGTGATGACTGTCCTATTACATCGGGTATGACATAATTATTTATATTTTTTGCTAAATACGTATGCCCATTTTTTTTTATCTTTGTGATCATCAAATTACTATGTATTGTTTAGTTTGATTAATTTTATCAAATAACCCATAAGTCTTATTTAAGTAATGGCCTATAAAAAATTTTACAAAAAACATGTACAAAATATTTTTTTCGAATTATACCACAAGTTCCGGCAAATATTGCGTTTGACCCATAAAAAATAAAACCTTCAAATCGATTTTATATTGATGTATTTATGCTTACGTCATGTTCTTGTATGGTAACCACAACTCTTGGATTCTATTCATACTTTCCACCAGGCAAAGAGTCATTTTCATGCTTCATCTTCGTCTCAGCTGAAAAAAATGTCCAATGCTGGACATAGGTCTTCTGCTGGTCTCGTGCCATCCGCATCCAACGACTTCCCATGAGTCATTTTAGAAGGTTCTAAATTTAGAGGCTCTAAAACTAAACTTTACTAGGTAGTAGAGCCACGCTGATTTCAGCACGAGCGGGCCGGCTCGACCGGTGCAGTACTACCTTCCCACAGAAGACCAACCTAAAGCGCTAGCATCCGTGTTGTTGTATTTCGTTGGTGAGTGTGAGACTGGAGTCCCATAGATGCAAGGGTGACAGTTATCGTGGTAACTGTGTAAGCCTTACACTGTCACAATGACTGTCATGCCTTTTCTGTCGTAACTGTCGTCCCCAAGCGAAGTGTGAAAAAGCATCTCACAAGGCCGCCATGGTGTGGGTCACCATACTGCATTGTCTGTATTTGTAATGAGTATGGTGACCATAACTCTTGGATTCTATTCATACTTTCCATCAGGCAGAGTAGAGTCACTTTGGCAGGCTCTTAATAAAGAAAAAAATAAAATTTATATTTTTATTAATTGAAAAGTATATGTTAATAGTTCATAAAGACATTTTATTTAATGGTAATACCAACGTGAGAGAATCATATTTTACAAATAAGACGGTTAGATATGAGTGTAACTGTCCCACCGAAAAGGATGAGTTAAATCCAAGAGTGGTGGTAAGCATACTCATTGCAGTCACTAAACTACGGTCACCATAATGTGGGTCGCAATATTGCATTGTCTGCATTTACAATGAGTATGGTGACCACCATTCTTGGATTCCATTCACGCTTCCCACCAAGCAGAACAGACTCAGTATGGTAGGCCAGGAATAAAAAAAATGAACCCGTGACTTCTTAACCGGCTGTCATATGTGCTAACTTCTAGACCAACGAGGTAGAAAATGATGTCACCGAATCAAGCGAGTATATTCTTTCTGTGTAACATTTGATTGAAACATCTGAATTTTCTTATGATAGAGGGGTCAAACGAGTAAACAGATTATTACAACTAATCATAATTTAATAATATTAATATTCTCTTTAATACATTTATATACATATTACATTTTAAAAACAAATAGTAGATCACCGACTTCGGGTATAAGGACTGTGGCGACTTCCTCATAAGTGCAAACATACTACAGCGCCATCTAGCAAAGATACATCGAACTACTAATCCTGTATCGCGAAATAGAAATTTGCGTGGCAATTAGCATATATTCAACATCTCAACATCAACCGTTGGGCCGCGGCCCGCCAGGCATGATCACCTCGCCTGGTCGGAGGATCCTCCCTTTGTGTAGGAGGGACATGAGACCCTTTTCCTCCACAAGACCAGGACACAGTTAGGTTACTAAAGACTCCTCACTATATTTATTTTTATTATTTTCACTCAAGAGTTACTTGTGTGATATATTATGTTAGCTCATTCACTCCTACAAAAGTAACTTCTCACGGTGTCTAATATAATCTTGGACCTCACATGCACTTTGAACATTTCACAAGTACTAATGTATGACATGTTAGCACAAAAAATATTGTAGATCGTCATGCTCGAAAACTGTTTAACTAAATATTGCTTGATCAGTGCCTCGTTCTGAACACACAATGACATATGATTTCGTAATAATGTTTAGTCCGATTCTCTCTGATGTCAAATGTGCTCTGAACACGCAAATGTTGTAGTTACAAAATTTGCTAACAATACAAATCAATGGTAATTAAAAAGTATAACATAATAATTGGTTTAAATTTTCGAAAGCTTTAATTAAGGATTATCGTAGAAGTGCTATAACGTAATAAAGTGAAGTTTACACATGCTTGACATAGTCTAGTTATTTTTGTACCAAATAGGACCAAAATTTGGCTGATTATTCTCGTGACTTTGAAAATATTGGAACAAAATGACGTAAGACTGTCTGCTTTTGACGAACTATTTGATAATGCATACCTATTTCTAATAAATCTTAAAATAAGATTGTAAACACCAGTACCGAATAGATATGTATATTATAATATGTTTGAAAAGTAATAAAAGTACAATACTTTAGTAATAAAAGTGTAAAATTGATTAAAAAACCTAAAACTAATAATAACAATCGAAACAATGTATATGACAGCAAACGTCAAACAGTTAAATACGTCAATAACCGATAAACAAGCTGACAGCAGTCACTTGGTACGATACTTACTTCTAAATTTATATATATTACATTAATCCTTTGCGAACTGTCAATAAATCTGTCATAATAATCTGTTGTAATATTTTAACGGGCAAATTAAAAAAGAAACTTCACTTTTTTGATGTTATCCTTTTAATATTCCATAAAATTGTTTCATTAGAAAAAATTTGAGTTTTTTTAGATTTAGATTAGATTTGTTTTTTAATCATTCTATGTTTTTTGAGGGCACTTATCTTTTTTTATTACTTTCTTCATAATTAGTCCCAAAATATTGTTTAATGAGTAGTGATATTATACATTTACATTTGTGATTTTTTAAGACTTCTCTGAGTAAATATAATTTTATTGTGGAACCAAACAGTGCGACGCGGCGGCCATGTTGTGAAATCCTTAACCTCTAATCTATAATCTTTGTAAAAATCATATTCTATACATTTGACCTTTGGTTTTTAAATTATTATCAATAAACTGAGCATCGTCATTTGCTACAAAACCTTACTTAACTCCAGGGATTTCGGTTTTTTTAACCGTAATTATAACTGCCTCGGTGGCGTAGTTGTGTTATGCGACTGCTATGCTTTGGGTCTTATGTTTGGTTCGTGACCGGACCTAAATGTTTATATGATTTGTTAATATTTGTTGGTGTTTTCTATGTATAATATGTAAGCCTTTACCAAAAAAAGTATATATAAATTTATATTAGTTGTCTAGTAACTACATTCTTTCCGGCATTAGGAATAAATTCTTTGTCGCGGCGCAACTTTACAAACATACAAGAAACGGACACAAAGAACACCATGACTCAGAACAAGAATTTATGGATCATACAAGTGTTGTCCCATGTAAGGTTTGAGCCCATAATTCTCAGCGCAGTAGAGTTGTGTGGCGACCGCTTAAACCACTAGGCCAACCGTGAAGTCATCCAAGTACAAACTCTGCTTAGTTTGGGACAAGATAAGGTGTTGTAAGGTCTCACGGGTTGAGATGCCGGCAAATATTCATAACCAGGATACTGAGATTGTCCTGCAGTTAGTATCGTAGTAGAACCAGGTACGCTCCTGCATGGAGTACTGTTCTCAACTTTACGATGGATACGCGCAGTATTTGCTGGACGCTTTGGATTGGTTACAGTGATGAACAGTCCGAATTATCAACAACCCCAAAGTCACTAAATCCCTTGAGTCTCTGCAGTTGTGAAGAGATGTCGCCTCTATGGCAGTCCTCTAACGCCTTTATCATAGAGAGTGTTCTGATGAACTTTTCCAACTGATCCTATCCTCTCCGTTCTTCTACAGGACAACTCGTGTTGGTCTTGAAAGTTACCGTTTCAGAATGGTAGACATACTCCGCTACTACGCTCCAGAACTAAACGGTTCGGCTCTTCCTTCCTGTGCAAATCAGTTAAAGCCTGGAACTAACTACCAGCGCACGTGTTTGCCTGCCACTATGATCCCGGGTCCTTTAAACGAAGCACGAAAAAGCACCAAAAGCACCATAGCGTGAGTCGCCATACTACACTGTCTTCATTCGCAGTGAGTATGGTGACCACCGTTCTTGGATGCTAATCATGCTTTCCATCAGGCAGAATAGAGTCACTTTGGTAGGTTTTTAAATTAAAAAAGAAATATACAATATTCTTAAAAAGTTTGTGAGGAAGAAAACATGTACTCTGAACTGAGAGTAATACTGTGAAATATAATTTTTGATATTAATAGTAAAGAAGCAGATGGATCGAGTGACAGTAAGTGATCGAGCTTGGAATCAGGCAACCATGCGTATGTGAGATCTGTGAAGTTATTACTATTGCACTGACGCACTTTGAGTCTCCCACATGGATCTTGCTAATGCGTCTTGAGATTCCACCAGAATTAGACTGAAAGAGAAAAGACAAGATGGGGGTTTGGAACTCTCATCATTTAAGAATGATTTTCATATAGCCCATGGTACTTGTCCGTGTGGTAACGGATTAAGAATACATAATGTTTCCACCCCTATTTATCCCGTGAGTGTCGTTAGAGGCGACTAAGGGAACAAAGTATATAAGACATCATTACAAAGAGAAGGAAAACTTGGAACAAACCCTATTCCAACGCGTCTTGCCAGTGTGGTATAGTAGGCCAAAACCTCCTTACTAAGGAGAGGACTATTTCCAGTAGTGGATTATAAAAGGCTGTTGAAGATGGTACTTGTATCACTCTAGTATAACTGTATCAAAGACAAAAATTATCATAAGATCTATAATCTTCTTTCGATAAAACATTAAATAAACCTTGATATTTTAGACTAGTTTCTTTCTAGAACACATATTTTATCCTCATAAAAAATCAAATCAAATTATATGAACTTACTTCAGACGAGCTCTTCAGTTCTAGAGCGACCCTTATCATTCCGTGAGTGTTATAAGAGGCGGCGAAGCGACTAACGAGCGAAAATTCAAACGTCACTGAGGTACACACACATATAAACGTTATATAGATTGTGCAAGATGGTCAAAGTTTAAAAGTGCTATGTGACTTGCCATTTTTAAATAATTTTGTAGGTTTTTCTCTTATATTCTAAGAAAATAACCAGAGATGTAGAAGAATTTAGAAGTATTCGTTCAAACAAACACAATGAATACACAGAACAGAACAATAATTTGTGAACGTGACGTGAGTGAGGTTAGCGTGGTCATGAAAAAAATTATGAAACAAATTGATGTCGAGTTATATTTTGATTGATATATCATCGAACCTTTGGGAAAGCGGTGTACTTTCTTGCGAGTATTTAGTGTTTAAAGTGATGCTTTCTGTCAACAAAACATCATCTTTATACCTGCCTCGGTGGCGCAACGGTAGTGAATACGACTGCTGTGCTTGAAGTCGTGGGTTCAATGTCCGAGTCTGACCAAATATGATCTGTAAATATTTGTTTCGAAGTTTGAGTGTTTTCTATGTATAATATGTATGTATTTACAAAAAAAAAAGTATATAAGTATTCTATCGGTCAGTCTAGTCATCATAGCACAAGCTCTGCTTAGATTGAAGCTAGATGACGTTGTGTGTCAAATGTCCGAAATGTCTGAAATATTATATCTTTAGAAACAAATAGTTTGCTACTATATACACGAGATATTAGCTGCTTTCATAGAGTACATACGTATATAGTTAGATCAGGTTTTATGAGGCCTGCAGGATTAATAAAACAGATTGCCTAACTTGTCTCTCGCAAGTGCCAACGCTCAGGTTACCTCGTCTAACTATAAACTTACAAAATATACTTAGACTCACGTGTACAATGCTATGAATGTGATTATTAGCCAACCTTATTTTAAATTACTTCAAAAATTAAAATTTCTGTATTGATTTTATGGAGTTAGAGGCAATTTATGTCCAAGACTGTAACGAGCTGAATGTGATGATGAACAGACAGTTCACCTACTTGTAAATGAATAAAACCATCAATCGACACTTGTAACTCAAGAGTTACTAGTGTATTGCAGTTTCTTAATTAACCCCCCCAAGCAAAAGAAAAGAAAGGGGGATTTTGTTTTGTTTTCTTTATGTACAACAAGAACTAGTGAAATGTTAAAGTCTCAACTAAATATTTGAAGTTATGAACAGTTGACCTACGTCATTGTTTACAGTTTAACAAAAACAAATTGCGAAGAAATAGGTTACAACATTATTATAGTGACACTCAAGTATAAACACGTGTAAGTATAAAGCTACGTAACAATATAATCGGGGGCAGGAAAAAAAGAAAACATCGGGGTTTCCACACGGGGGGACCCTCTGTAAGCCGTATGTGGCACGCGGTACGTTGGGGTTCCAGGGATTCCCTTACTAGGGTACATCTGGTTCCCCGATTACTGGTACCTGAGACGGCCTGCGGTTTTTGGTTGGTTCGAGTCCGACATAACCATCTTTCGGTGGGATACGTGGCATTTTCGCACTAAAAAAGCAGACAATATAATAAAAAAAAGACGTAGCGAATATTGTAATGTCACTGTGGTATATGATTGGTAATAACAAGAAGGCTCAAATTTACCCAAAAAGCAATGGATAGGGCCATACTTGGAGTTTCTTTGCGTGATCGAATTAGGAATGAGGAGATCCGCAGACGAACCAAGGTCATCGATATTGCCAGTAAAATTGCAAAACTTAAGTGGCAGCGGGCGGGGCACATTACATGCAGAAACGATGGTCGATGGGGCTATAAAGTTCTGGAGTGACGACCGCGTACTGGGAAACGCAGTGTTGGTAGGCCCTCCACAAGGTGGTCCAACGACCTGGTGAAGGTCGCGGGAAGCTGCTGAATGCGGGCAGCACTGGACCGGGTATTGTGGAGAACCTTAGGGGAGGCCTCTGTCCAGCCGTGGACATCTTTTGGCTGAGATGATGATGATGATGATGACGAATAGTAATTCCATGTGGTGGCAAGAATACAGAGTATCACCATTTCTATTTATCCAGTGGGTATCGTTAGAAGTGACTAAGGGAGCAAGTTACACAGGACAACACCACGACAAGGAGATTTAAAACTGAATATAAACCCTATTTCGACTTATCTGGCAAGCTGCAAGTAGGTCAAAACCTCCCTTTTTAAGAATGACTATTAATGTGAAGACTGAAATATGGATTGTACTTTCGATGAAAGACAATGGAAACGTCGGTTTCTGGTGAGTTTTCCGTTCCTCCAGACGTGGAATACAAACTCCAAAAGGCAAAAAAGCTGTATCATAATTTAAAATTGTATATATTTTTTGACTAAATTCAAATATATAAAGATATAATCAATGTAAAAATGTTAGCAATGTAGCAACACATGGAAATAATTGTTGCGGAAACACAGGACGGTGCGTTCGTGCCAAATGAAACCAACATCCTTTAACATCGGAAATACTTCATCAGACTTTGCAATCAGCGTTTCAATTTCATGCCTAGGTATAAATTTCACAAAAGAATATTCACCATTTCGTATTAATAAATATAAAAGCAATGTGTTGTCATAGTTGTTAATTAGAGTATTTTTTTGTTCATTTGAGAGCTCAACAAGTATCAATAATAGCTATTTAATGAAATAAATACTGAGTGCAAACTTCTCCCTATGGTGATGAATGAAGTGTAAGAAATGTCACTAATTTTGGTTGTACATTACATTCATAATGTTATTCATTCCATGGGTCAACACTCATAAGAGATGATTAAGGGCGCAATAAACATAGGACATCATCACTTCTCTTTTAAAAGAAAAACTTGAAATCAACCTTATATCAACTCGTCTGGACAGTGTGATATAGTGGACCAAAATCTCCTTTCTAAGGAGAGGTAGTCTGTTGATGTGATAATGACACATTCATTTACAGAAAACACAGCAAATGGTAAAATTCATGTTATACCTAAGTTGTCGTATTACAATACTCTATCGTAATAATAATCCAGACTGCAATGGTCGCTGGAACCGAAGTGTACTAGAGTGGATACCACGATTGGGCAAACGTAGTGTAGGGCGCTCTCCGGCGCGATGGACCGACGACTTGAAGAAGGTGGCTGGTAGCGGATGGATGTGAATGGCCCAAGACCGGGATCGTTGGCGTTCCTTGGAGGAGACCTTCATTCATGGGGGCTGGTCGCTTTCGCGATGTAATTACGCAAATCTGCGATGCGGCCATGCCCCGCATCCGAGGTTGTCGGCCTCCACGGAAGGAGGTTTACTGGTGGTCCCAGGAGTTGGCGGACCTCCGCGCGGCCTGTACTCGTGCCCGGAGGTCCTACACCCGTAGTCGGCGGCGACACCGCGAAGAAGGCGAGGAGGTCCAGCTTCATGAAGAGTACCGAGAGGCGCGGCAAACTCTGAAGCTGGCCATAAGCCGCGCCAAAGAAATTAAGAGAAAGGAGATGCTGGAGGGTCTCGATCGTGACCCCTGGGGTCGCCCTTATCGTGCGGCGCGGCAAAAGCTCCGCACGTCGGGCCCCCCCCTTACAGAGACACTCCAGCCCAGCTTCCTGCGGGTAGTGGTCGAGGGCCTTTTCCCGCAGCGGGTGGAACACACACCCCCGTCGATGGCCTTCATGGTCGGAGACGACGGGGGGAACGAGGACGATGTTCCACCCGTCAGGGAATCGGAGGTAGGGGCGGTTGTTCTACGGATCCGCTCTAAGAGCACCGCCCCCGGGCCGGACGGGATACCTGCCCGAGTGCTGGCTCGAGCCCTCGAACATATGTCGGACCGCCTCAGGGAGGTCCTGGACGCTAGCTTGGCGTCCGGACGCTTCCCTGAGTGCTGGAAAAGCGGGAAGCTGGTCCTATTGAGGAAGCCGGGACGGCCAGCCGAATCGGTAGCGGCCTATAGGCCCATCGTGTTGCTGGACGAGGCGGGTAAACTGTTTGAGAGGATACTCTCTGCCCGCATCGTCCGGCACCTCTGCGAGGTGGGCCCCGATCTGTCGGACGCCCAATTTGGTTTTCGGGCGGGGCGTTCGACGGTCGATGCCGTGTTGCGCCTGAGGGCCGTTACCGAAGAGGCGGTGAGCTGTGGCGGCGTGCTGTTGGCGGTGTCGTTGGACATCGCCAACGCATTTAATAGTCTGCCATTTAGCTGCATCAGGGAAGCACTCCACTACCATGGGGTGCCAAAGTACCTGAGGCGGCTTGTGGCAGACTATCTTGAGGAGCGTACCGTCATGTACGAGGACCGAGACGGTGTTCTGAGGCGGCGGCTCATGTCGTGCGGTGTTCCACAGGGGTCTGTCCTCGGACCACTCCTGTGGAACATGGGATACGACTGGGCCCTTCGAGGTCGTCTTCCCCCCGGACTGGGCGTAATTTGTTACGCAGATGACACATTGGTCACGGCCCGGGGGATAAACTTTCAAGAGGCGGCGCGCCTGGCCACCACGGGTGTCTCTCTGGTGGTCGGGCGAATTGAGGCGCTGGGTTTGCAGGTGGCCCTGGATAAGACGGAGGCCCTTTTGTTCCATGGGCCCCGTCGTGGTCCACCCTCCGGTGCCTCCATCGTGGTCAATTCGGTCCTCGTACCGGTTCAGGCCCAGATGAAGTATCTGGGCCTGATCCTCGACGGCAGGTGGCTCTTCGACGAGCACTTCCGACAGCTTTCTCCAAAGCTGGTCGGCGCTGCTTCTGCCCTTGGGCGACTTTTGCCCAATCTGGGTGGAGCTAGCGTCGCGACGAGACGGCTATACACGGGAGTTGTCCGGTCAATGGCGCTGTATGGTGCACTAGCGTGGGCGGCGGCTCTGACCGCCCAGAATAGGGCTCGCCTCTGGCGCCCTCAGAGGATATTGGCGGTTAGAGCCATACGCGGTTACCGCACCATATCGACGGAGGCGGCGTGCGCCTTGGCCGGAACTCCCCCGTGGGATTTGGAGGCGGAAGTGCTCGCCGAAGTTTATCGGCGGACGGTTGACTTCCGGGCGGGTAGCGGCATACGGCCGCCGCCCGAAGAGAAACGCGAGTGGCGAGAGGCCGCTCGTCGAGCCACAATGGCTCGTTGGTCGTCCCGGCTGGAGGCTCCACGTGCTGGCTTTGTCGCCGTGGAGGCGCTCCAGCCGGTCATCGCCGAGTGGGCAGGGTGGCAGCACGGGACCCTTTCCTTCCGACTGACGCAGGTCCTTTCCGGGCACGGTTGCTTCGGGAAGTATCTGCACTCGGTCGCCAGGAGGGAATTGAGTCCCGCCTGTCACCACTGCGACTGCAGTGAGGACTCGGCTCAGCACACGCTAGCGGTTTGTTCCGCCTGGGCGGCGCAGCGTGGGGTCCTCACTGCAGTTATTGGAGGAGATCTCTCGCTACCGGCCGTCATACGCTCCATGGCCGGTAGCGACAGTTGTTTTACCGCGGTCGCAACCTTCTGCGAAGACGTAATTTCGCGGAAGGAGGCGGCGGAGAAGGCCCAGGAGGACGATATCCACTCGGACCCAATTCGCCGCCGGCGAGCCGGGCGGCGGAGGCGCGCATACCAGCGCCTCATGCCGCCTTGAGTGTGGCCGCGGGTGGACGGGACGGGTTTTCCCCTCCATCCGCTATAGTGGCCAGCCGCGAGGAGGTGACGTGCGCGTGTGCCGTACGTCGCCTATATAGAGAGTTTATTCGCAGATGGTGCCCGCTTTGGCGGGCAGGCGCTAGGAGGGATCTGGATGTCGTAATAGCAGCGGTTCCCGGATCCCTCCTATCTCAGGCGCAGAGTGGCACACCGTGTGGTTTTAGTCGGTCCGATTCCGACACACCACCCCGCCGTAAACCCCGGTGGGGTGACGGCCCGAGGGGGTTTCCACACGTTAAAAAAAAAAAAAAAAAAAAAAGACCTTCATTCAGCCGTGGACGGCGATAGGTTCATTGATTGATTGATACAATGAAATCGTTTAATGCCATACAAATCTGTTATCTAAAGTGTCTATTACTACAGCCACTTATTTAATTGCAGCGGTATGTTATACTTTCGAGAAAAGGACAGGTCAGCAACAAGTCAATATTATGATTTTATGGATATTACATTATGTTCGCATATTTTAGACACGATTAAAATCATAGAATTGACATTTTTACTACACAGAATCAATAATAGTATGATATTATAGTATTAAGAAAGTCACATTGTGGAAGCTAAGCATCTGACAGATTAACTGGATGTGGGTATACATACGTCACAAATAGCTGAGAATCACACATACGCACATTGTACAGTATTAAATTAAAAGTCACGTTGTCTTTACGTACTGTATAACTTTTTATTCGGACGTGAGAAATATAATAAATTTAGTTACTAGACAAATTTCTGATAGCTACATTTATCATATTTCTAGCTTAAGACTGTATACTTGTTCAAGTCATACTGTACAGTTTATTCTAAAACTTATTATGTTTATTATGATGCATTCTCAACAATATCCAAAAGTTGAGTGCCAGACAAAGAGCATAAAATAAAATATATAAATAAAATTCCTTGTAAACAGAAGATTACTTAGTCATCCTGACTGATTAATCATAAAATCTGTAGTTACTAACCGTGTATGTTTGTCTATAACGGTCAGAGTTTGCCGGAGCTATCGGAATCTTCTTTTCAGCGGAACATAAGAGAAATATCATATGGTTTTATGTAGTTTTATTATTACTACAAATTAGATAGAGAGGTTGTTTTCAATAATTGTGAACGCAATAACGAAGTGTGTGTGAAGTTGTGAAGTGCTTTAACATTGTGAACGAATTACGTCTAAAATATATTCTCAACTGTTTATTATCTTATTTTCCAGGAGTTGTAAAAAAAAACAACACATCAAAATAGTAATAAAGTTTCAAATGATCATCTGAAACATGTTATAATTATTTTATTATAACATAACCCACCATTACTTGAATTTCCAAGGTTAAGGAGTGTTACTGGTTTATTTCATAGGCCTGCTGGATACTTCTGGTTTATTTCAGTGGTGGACGAAATACTTGTCTTTGCTTTAAATAGAATGTACTCTATGTTAACTCAAAAGATGACATTAAACTTGACAATTTACGAGGGGTATGAAATATTTAGAATTCTTAAACGTCTGCTTGGTAATATGTGTATGTTTATTAAAAATCTGATGATAATAGTACAGGTTTCGCCTACTTTGGGATCTAAAAGACCATGTGATTTTGCAACGAAATTCTTTATCGTGCGGTACGCTGGCTAAGGCGACTAGGCGAGCGTCACGAAAAATCCTCACGACACTTATGCTGTAGTGCGTAGCGCTAGGAGAGAGGGCAGGCCGAGTATAGGATTCGACTTATTCGTTCTCTCTCTCTCTCTCGACAGTGACAAGCCACGCGACGCGCGCGTCTGCTGTGTATGCGTGTATTTGTCATGTGTGTGTATGTAGTTTTAGTTATTTTCAATATTTTTAAACATTGTTTACGATTTTATTAGCATTCCTTCACTTATTTTATTTATCATTTAACTCCTAAATATTGTTAATTTATTTAATTATACCTCCTTTAATACTTATTTTAAAATGAAAGAAACTTCGTTCCTATCAGGTGTACCACATATGACACCTCAGACATTTTTTTTTGTATAAGTGCAAGTGATTACATCTATAAGTGAGTACAGATATTAGGTGATATTAAAAACATAGAAGCAAATACTCTTCCTGGGATGTAGACAATAATGTTGTGTGTTCGAATTACGTTGGGGTCACCAATTTAGGTGATATCTAAGAAAGGGTAATAGGTATGTATGTAAAGTATTATTTATTGATGTCCTCCTTGACGTATCAGCCGATGGCGACCCTCTGGCATTCTCCTGGCGTGTGCGCGGATGTGACTGGCAAAACCAAATTTCGTCTTGAATGTGCGGTTACAGGTAACGCAGCAGAGTTGACCGCTTTCATTGAGGGGCCTCGTAGTACACAGACAGGCCTCGGCTGGGTCTTTCGCGAGTGCCTTCTCGCGTCAAGCTCTTTTAGACGCTGTAGCTCATACTTCTCAGCTCCGCTCTTGATTCGCCGTCTCCACTCAAATCGATGTAGCCTCTGCCAATTTTTCACTGATGAAACATTATCTATTACTATATCGGCCAAATAACATTAAATAAAAGGATTCACGTGTTCACTTAAAGTGGGTTTATTCTCGACTAATGCAACAGTAGATATACGAGGGGGCGTTTTTAAGTTCGCGGAATGGAGGGTATTGAGTAATAATAAAAACACAAAATTATTTTTCTTTTTCTATATATTCCCCTGCAACACGAATACATTTTTCAGATCTTTCAATTAGTTTTTTTATTCCCTCGTAAAAAAAAGTTTTATCTTTGTCTGAAAAATACGCCGAAACCGCCTCCTTAACCTCCTCATCAGTTGAAAATTTCTTACCACGTAATTCTTTTTTCATTTTTGGAAAGAGATAATAATCACTCGGAGCCAAATTTGGACTGTAGGGTGGGTGATTCAAAATATCGAAGCCCACCTTATGCAGGGCAGCCAGTGCGACTCGGCTCTTGTGAACGGGAGCATTGTCATGCAATAGCAGGACACCTTTCGTTAATTTTCCCCGTTTTTTTTCTTTGATGGCTTCTTTTAACTGTTCTAAGATTGAAGCGTAGTATTCCCCCGTTATAGAAATGCCTTTATCTTTATAATCTATCAATAATATTCCTTCTGAGTCCCAAAAAATCGTTGCCATGAGTTTCCCAGCCGACTGTGAAACCTTAAATTTCTTGGGTGGTGCTGTGCCCTTTTTGTGCCACTGCATGGAGTCTTGTTTGGACTCGGGTTCATAATGATGAACCCAAGTTTCATCCCCAGTAACAATTTGATTCAATACGCCATCCTTGTCTTCATTGCAGAGGTCCAAAAACGCACGTGAACATTCCACGCGCTGTTGTTTTTGCAATGGCGTGAGCATTCTCGGCACCCACCGTGCGCTAACCTTAGTCATGCCAAGATGATCGTGTAAAATTTTAAAAATTGTTGTGTCCGGTACTCCAACCATTTCTGCGAGTTGTTTCTTTTTTAGTCGAGCATCTTCCAATACAATTTTTTCTACTTTTGCAATAACTTCTGGCGTAGTCACCTCAACGGAGCGCCCCGGCCTCGGGTCGTCTTCAAGTGATTCCCTGCCTTGTTTAAATAAACTATGCCACTTGTAGACCATTGTTTTTCCTGGGCAAGAATCCCGGTAAACCGATGACATCTCATTGAGTATGGTTTGAACAGACTTTCCTTGCTTAGTAAGGCACTTTATCACCGCACGGAATTCAATTTTCTCCATTTTTTTCACTTCGTTCCCGATTAAAATACTTGGTCAACGATAGTTTAATAACTAATGATCCAATCACAACAAATTTTACTATGCAGACTAATTATGAGTCACTGAATACGGTAGGCATCAAAAGAGCGCGTTTACCCGCCTTTTTCACTGTCATTCCGCGAACTTAAAAACTTACCCTCGTAACTGCCTCTTTGCGCAAGTATATTTGTTAAAATTTAATCTGTAATCAAACATAGACACTGCATATGGAAGAAAAGCAAGTAGGTTGGGTACGTTTGTCACTACAGCACCTATTAACCTAATTAAAACTTCGAAAGATAAACAAACTAACAACAGTTACCTACAACGAAAATAAAGGCATTTATTAGGAGTAAGAAAAAAGGTTTGGCACAAATAAACTGCATCAACTGAAGTCAAAAACTGATTCAAGCCATTTTTTTGTTGCTTTCATTGAATAAATGAGTTGCTGGAGTTCAACTCTTCCCCTCTCTAATTTTGGGATATAATAATAACAAATCAGACATTTAATATTTAACCTATTTAGCTTCAAACCAAGCAGAGCTTGTATTATGATAGTTAGATTGACTGATAGAAAACTCGTACACTTTTTTCAGTAAATGTGCATATATTAAACATAGAAAAAACTCCGAAACAAATATTTGCAGACCAGAATGGATCAGAATGAAACAGATGTAAATTCAACCGGAGAGTTCATTCACAGCAATCACATACACTACCACTGTACCTCCGAGGCACAGTGGTAGTGTATGTGGCCCCCCTACTCCCCCACAAGGTGGTCCGACGACCTAGTGAAGCTGCTGAATGCGGGTGGCCCGGGACCGGCTGTTGTGGAGAACCTTGGGGAAGCTTATGTCCAGCAGCAGACGTATTTTGGCTGAGATGATGATGATGATGATGTCCCTCCGAGGCAGAGGTACGGGGTAAGGTGAATTTAAAAAGAGAAACTTTATGACTCATCAGTTGTAGGTGTTCCTGGGCGCGGACAGTCAGTTCCTATTAAATACTCCGGATGTCTGTTTGTCTTCTATAACATCATAAAAATATCCAGTCCCAAACACAATAAATTATTCAACAACTCAGCAATTTCATTACGTTTTATTGAACGATCGTGTAAGGTGTTACAACTATTACCGGATCGATATAAGAGAACCACTGAGTGGAACGTAGCTGCAATCATTTCGTCAGAGACTACATTCTAAATGAAGTTAGATTTAAGACTAGCCCTTGCTACATGTAACTTTTCTAGCATTTATATATCTACATTGTTTTTCTATTATTTTAACCTTACATACTTATATGATTTCTAAAAAGAATAAAATGTTTTTGGTGTTTTTGAAGTTTTCTGTGATACACAATGTAATCCTAGTGCGCAAGTTATCTTAAAATAATCAGCTTTACACATCCCACACAGGGCTGCCTAGTCCCAAATTAGACAGCTTGATAATAACTGCTGATAAACACACTCATATATATATTACACCTGGACACAGAACAAATGATCGTGCTAATCACACAATTGTTTGTCTTGGTTGGGAATCAAATCTATATCCACTAGCTTAGTAGCTGGGGTCCTTAACCACCAGACCAACAGGCCAATCAAATCTGTGGAGTTCATCATATCATTATTTTTAAATTAGATATTTTTAAATGAAAATATAATTCAACCCTAAACTTCTCAATGGTAGATTGAAAACCCCAGTTCTTTATCCGTAAATGTTCAGTTTACAGTAAAAAGATCACTGTTTTATGATTAAATAAGCTTTTAAAGCGTAGCATTTTACCAACGCATTAAACTTGACCGAATATCTTTACAGCGAGTACGCAATCACGCAGCAATCGCGCTTACCGTCTATCGCAGAGGGACAAGTTATAAGAGTTTAATATAATATTAATAACGTGCTCTAGGTCCATAGAGTACACACAAAAGTATGTTAGCATGGTTCATCTATATTAAACCACCGATATTATCCGTGCTTTAAAATTACAAAATTTAATTTTTTTTCCCATATTAAGAGCCTGCCAAAGTGACTCTACTCTGCCTGATGGAAAGCATGAATAGAATCCAAGAGTAGTGGTCACCATAATCATTACAAATGAAGACAATGCAGTATGGTGACCCACACTATGGTGGCCTTGTGAGATGCTTTGTCACACCTCGCTTGCGGACGTAAAAGGCATGCCAGTCATCGTGACAGTGTAAGGCTTACACAGTTACCACGATAACTGTCACCCCTGCATCAATGAACCTCCGGTCTCACACTCACCAACGAAACACGACAACACGGATGCTGGCGCTTTAGGTTGGTCTTCTGCGGGAGGGTAGTACTGCCACGGTATTTCGGTTAATTATCTTTATTTTCCATTAAGACAATTGCCACTTCCACAATATCGATAAAATAACATAAAACTAACATCTTGGTTTAACATAACGTCACTTTAGTCTAGTGATTAAATGCTTAATCACGTGGTCAAAATGAAATATTAGCCAATAATACAAGGTGATCTACTTCAGAGTTACAAATTTGGTGCGTTGCTAGTCTTTGATTACCCGTACTCAGACTTTGGAGGAAGTTGGGTTTGTAATCTGGTAATCTTACTTACTTGAAAATTGCTTCACAGCGATTTTCAAAGAGACTGTGTTACCGGTGGAGCCTGCTCAAATGTACCGAAAGTTGGCTGTTTTTGCAATTATTTCAGTTGTAATAATAAATCAATCAGTGATTGGAACCGCTGGTATCTTTAACCATTTAGACATGTCTGATCCGCTGTCGTTAAATGCCTTTGGAAAATTCTGAAATTATGAATTTACTAGTAATGAGATTATTTTTTAATTTTATTTGGCAATTTGTACTGAAATAAAAAAATGTTTTTATAGAATAGGATTTCATTTCAATATTTAGTGAGATTACTTATTTCAAATATCTGTGAATACTAATAATTTAAACTTTCGCTTATCATTTAGCCCACAGACTTAAACGGCTCACGTTTCCACGAAGGCCGAGTGTAAAAGAGACGGCGCATTAGAAAGTGTTATTAGAGCGAGACTACACCATCGTTTCGTAGCTTGAATAATTGAGTTATTGAATGTTTATTAATTACGGTGGTTTTTCCATTGATCGTTGTAGAATTTGAAAGTTGACCTTTTCTCTTCGGAGTCATTATTAGGCACTTAAGGGTTGAAAGGGTTCGGGGTGAATTTTCCCGATTTCGAGAACAAAGAGCAGTAATGGAGTAATAATTTATCTATTTTAATTAAGAACGTAAAATTAACTTAAGTTTTGAATTTTTTTTTGGAATAATCAAAAAACATTTTCTTTTGAAAGGGGTTACTTTTCGATTTTGGTATTTAAGTAAATAATATCTATTATAAATAAAGCTTCATTTGCTTAAAAAATAAGTTATACGCTTTTGAAAGGAGGAAATTTTTTCAATGATTTCTTTTTTTAATGCTACTGAGAGAAAAATACTTGCGTTTATATTCTCTGTTCTGCTTCCAAGAATTATAGCAAGCTAGTTTAAAACCCGTTTTAATGATAGAATATAAGGAGTCATCTGTACACGTTACTTTGAGTCCCTTCCGAGAATGGACCAACGAGATGGATCGATCAAGTCATCCGTTCCAAAGCTGTGTCTGGACTGGATGGAGAGTCGCACCGACCACGATTCTCAGATTTGAGACCAAGATCAAGTAGATAGAGATCGATGTCAATATTAATAATTACAAGAATGCACTACAACTATTATTTTAAACGACTTCAAAAAAGGAGGTTGTGTTGAACTGTATGTATTTTTATTGGTTCATTTTTAAAATTGAATATTACGATGGATCGACCAAGTCATCCGCTTCAAACACAAAGGGCTGTGTCTGGATCGGGTAGAGAATCATGTCGACATTGATTCTCAGTCTAGACGCTATGATGAAGCAGAGAAAGAGATGTTAGTGTCAAGAATTATATAAATAAATCCACTACTATTGCGTTTTATTTGCAAAATTAAACATTTTCCATTAATTGAACATTTTCGTAACGAATTTCTAAATTATGGGATTGTTTTTCCTTATGATCACATCTCTCCGTAACTTTACTGTTACTTTATATAAGTAAGCGGTAGAGTGCACAAAAACAACAAAACATTTCTGTCACAAGACCTCGTTAGCGGTTCTAAAGGTATTTCAACAACAAACAATTTATGTTGACGGTTTCAACAAAAGTTGTAAAATATTTGTTGAGAAAACATTTCTTTATAAACAGTATAGAATTGAAAATTGTTGATTGTTTAAATGTTTAGTTTTATTCCATGTTTTTATGTATTTTTAATATATGTGATTTTAAAATAAAATTTCAAGCGAAGGTCACCCGATACTTTGCATAGATTTCTAGCCTAGACATAGACAATTCAAATAGGAATATTATTTTTCAGTGGTCAATATTTCCAGTATAATATATAATTTATGAGCTTTAGTATCAAAGCGGTTATATAAAATTGTACAGTAAAAATATGTAGAAACAGAAGAGCAAACATAAGGTCACATTCACAGTACGAACGACAAGGGACGCTGGCGGGAAACATAAATTGACATTAGTCGAGTGTTGCTAGGATAGAAAAAAATAAGGTATATTTTTACATACTTTACCTTTTAGCTTAGTCATTTTATTTAACAATTGCTACATTTTTTTTTAATTTCTTGCTTAAAAAAATAAGGCTTTCTAATAAAAATATTGAACTGTATTTTTGTTTTTTGGAATTTTTGTTACATTTTCATAAACTGTTTTCTTTTTTGCCCTTGAACAATTTACCACCATTGCATTTTATTATTCATTTATGTAAATAAATATTTTATAAAAATAATTTTTATTACGAGTTAGATTGATGCTATTGGGTTGTGATCATAATTTATTAAATATTTAGAAACAACTATTTTTAATATATATTATTAAAAAAGATTGATCGATATCCTTTCCAGAATTAAGTTTAATAAATTTGAGTCCTTACGTGCAAAGTCTTTCAAATTACTCAGTATAAAATTTTTTGAATGGCATAATTGCTTGGAATTGGTTCTGCTCACTGCTGTATTTGTTGTATTTGAAAGTGCTGGCCATTTAATTTATTATTGTTTTTTGTATTTTATCTTTTCTATTTGTTTGTTTTCGATTCTATTCTTACATAGATGTTGAATTTTATGATAAACTTTTTATGTATGTAAATGTGGGTATAGTCTAAGGTTATATTAGATCATAGTTAGTATCTTTCTAGTAGTTTCAAGTGTTTCCTCGGCCTACCAAAATGTCCTACTAGCGGTAGTGTTGCGATTCAGGTCGTTGACTTTGATTAATACTGGTTAGGTAACGCGATAGCTTAAGCTCGTATGCCGTATGTATGTGGACATGTCAACTCAAAACTATGGTTTTTCTTCAAAAGGTCAACTCAAATTTTAATTTAATCCATGTTCACGTCTTAAACAAAAGACAAAATTTGTGATTTTCACAGAGTGAGTTTTAAAAATGACAGCGCCTGATGGTTGTAAAATCTGATATGTGGAAGATTGTCTAACAAGAATAAACATCACTAATCCATGTATTTTTTTTTCTAAATTTTAGTCGAGCAATAGCTCAAAATTTACATTTTTTTACATACATAGATAAAAAGCAGCATACATTTATATGAATGTGTGTCATATAATATAAGAGATTGCCACACTTACATCAACTTGAGGTTAAATAAGCTATTCCAAGTGAAGATATCATCTTAACGTAACGCAAAAGTTAAAGTTACGTCTTACGCTTTTCTACGTTTTATGGTAGCAAGTCCAGCAAGTTTGAAATCTCTTTAACGATCTTCCAAAAGTTTTAATTCCCAGTTTTTCCACCTAACACTCTTATCGTGTGACTGCGTAGCACCGTAGAGTTTGGTCTTGTCTTAATCCCTTGGATCAGATGAGGTTTCAGTGTCAGCGGATAGCTATTTTTTTAATTTGTATGTATTCATTTTCATATATTGTCTTTTGTTGAAGAAATTTATTATTTTTGTGGAAATAAGACGTAGTAGCATGATTGTCGTCATCAATTTCGTATGACAATTTATGTTTTTTAAACAATTTGAGCTATTATTTTAATAGTCGTTATATTAAAAGATTTAATACCACTTAAATTTAGAATCATGGCAAGCCAAAATATGTATTGAATTTCGATAATTTTATGCAGCTGTTTTTAGATTATATTATTCGTGATTATTGGATATCAGTTTATCCTAAGGTTTATGGAGGTCCGATGCCAATAGCTCTGTGAAAAAAAATGGTATTCAAGTAAATCCGGTTGAATTACTAGCCATCCCCAAATAATCTTGAAAATTATAAAAGCTAGGCAGATAAACCCCCTTCTGTTTTATGGAAAGAGAGGGTTCAAAAGGTAGAAGAGAGGCTTTGTTTGTGTCCATAGCTAGCGATAGTCACTTACCATTAGGTGACTCATTTACTTACCTTTCACCTCCCGTCTTATAACATGAGAAAAAATATAAATTTATTAACCCTCAGCTTAAGCTGTTTTACATTCATGGCTAATTGCATTTCACATCACATCAACAGCCCTTAATAGTCCACAGCTGGACATACATAGCTTTTGGCTTAATGTACCACTGGTCAGACGGGTTGGTATAGGGTTCGAAGACGTTCCCCCCGGGCTGGGCGTACTTTGTTACGCAGATGACACATTGATCACGGCCCGGGGGATGAACTTTCAAGAGGCGGCGCGCCTGGCCACCACGGGTGTCTCTCTGGTGGTCGAGCGAATTGAGGCGCTGGGTTTGCGGGTGGCCCTGGACAAGACGGAGGCCCTTTTGTTCCATGAGCCCCGTCGTGGTCCACCCTCCGGCGCCTCCATCGTGGTCAATTCGGTCCTCGTACCGGTTCAGGCCCAGATGAAGCATCTGGGCCTGATCCTCGACGGCAGGTGGCTCTTCGACGAGCACTTCCGACAGCTTTCTCCAAAGCTGGTCGGCGCTGCTTCTGCCCTTGGGCGACTTTTGCCCAATCTGGGTGGAGCTAGCGTCGCGACAAGACGGCTATACACGGGGGTTGTCCGGTCAATGGCGCTGTATGGTGCACCGTTGTGGGCGGCGGCTCTGACCGCCCAGAATAGGGCTCGCCTCTGGCGCCCTCAGAGGATATTGGCGGTTAGAGCCATACGCGGTTACCGCACCGTATCGACGGAGGCGGCGTGCGCCTTGGCCGGAACTCCTCCGTGGGATTTGGAGGCGGAAGTGCTCGCCGAAGTTTATCGGCGGACGGCTGACTTCCGGGCGGGTAGCGGCATACAGGCCCCGCCCGAAGAGATACGCGAGTGGCGAGAGGCCGCTCGTCGAGCCACGATGGCTCGTTGGTCGTCCCGGCTGGAGGCTCCACGTGCTGGTTTTGCCGCCGTGGAGGCTCTCCAGCCGGTCATCGCCGAGTGGGCGGGGCGGCAGCACGGGACCCTTTCCTTCCGACTAACGCAGGTCCTTTCCGGGCACGGTTGCTTCGGGAAGTACCTGCACTCGGTCGCCAGGAGGGAATTGAGTCCCGCCTGTCACCACTGCGACTGCAGTGAGGACTCGGCTCAGCACACGCTAGCGGTTTGTTCCGCCTGGGCGGCGCAGCGTGGGGTCCTCACTGCAGTTATTGGAGGAGATCTCTCGCTACCGGCCGTCATACGCTCCGTGGCCGGTAGCGACAGTTGTTTTACCGCGGTCGCAACCTTCTGCGAAGACGTAATTTCGCGGAAGGAGGCGGCGGAGAAGGCCCGGGAGGACGATATCCACTCGGACCCAATTCGCCGTCGGCGAGCCGGGCGGCGGAGGCGCGCATACCAGCGCCTCATGCCGCCTTGAGTGTGGCCGCGGGTGGACGGGATGGGTTTTCCCCTCCATCCGCTATAATGGCCAGCCGCGAGGAGGCGACGTCCGCGTGTGCCGTACGTCGCCTAAAATAGAGAGTTTATCAGCAGGTGGTGCCCGAGGTACCGGGCAGGCGCTAGGAGGGATCTGGATGTCGTAATAGCAGCGGTTCCCGGATCCCTCCTATCTCAAGCGCAGAGTGGCACACCGTGTGGTTTTAGTATGTCCGATTCCGACACACCACCCTGCCGTAAACCCCGGTGGGGTGACGGCTCGAGGGGGTTTCCACACGTTAAAAAAAAAAAAAAAAAAAGGGTTCGAAGACGTAATTTCGCGGAAGGAGGCGGCGGAGAGGTCCCTGGAGGCCGCCCTCCACTCGGACCCACTTCGCCGCCGGTGAACCGGGCGGCGGAGGCGCGCGTACCGGCTCCTCAAGCCGTCTTGAGTTTGGCCGCGGGTGGACGGGACGGGTTTTCCCCTCCGTCTGCTACAATGGCCAGCCGCGAGGAGATGACGTCTGCGTGTGCTGTACGTCGCCTAAAATAGAGAGTTTACCCATAGATGGTGCCCGCAGCAGCGGGCAGATGCTAGGAGGGATCTGGATGTCTTAATAGCAGCGGTTCCCGGATCCCTCCTATCTCAGGCGTAGAGTGGCACACCATGTGGTTTTAGTCGGTCCGATTCCGACACACCAACACACCACCCCGTCGTAAACCCCGGTGGGGTGACGGCCCAAGGGGGTTTCCACACGTAAAAAAAAAAGGGTTCGCATAAAGTTTTCTTCTCTTTGAAGTGATCTTATCCTACATAGTTTGTACCCTTAATCGCCTCTTACGACACGCACGTGATGAATAGGAGTAGTGACACTCGATATTGTTCACCACACGGAAATTTACTTTCACTTATTTGGATGATTAATAATACTCATTATTATTGTATAACGAACGATAGTGTGATGTCATTATTTTTTACCTCACTACATCCAACGGTAACATACTTTATGCCACATCTGATAATGTTTACTTGACCTCACATTTCACGGTCTCTCCAGATGCCACGTACAAATACGTACGCAATCTGTTTAACAGTATCATGTGAAATAACCTTGTCAGTTCAGTATTTCACAAATCAGTAAACAGTAAGGTGCTCTTACTAGAAATATTTAAGTTTATTTTACTTTTGAGGGTTCCGTTTCTCGGGAGCAAAAAAGTTTAACTCTTTGAATACCTGTCTCTCTCTCCTTTTTATAAGGAACCAGCTGTGCCCTGTCATACTACACTGTGGTACATTGAAGTCATTGATGAAGCACAAAACTCAAGTGAAAATAGATTAAATTTATCTTTAAAGTGATTTGTTGATGTTATAAAAATTAAGATTCAAATGGCGCAGAATATTTTGAGTTTTTGAAACGCTCACAAACGAATCTAATCTATCTCTTTTATATAATATAGATGCATAGAGGTATCAAGTTAAAAATTAATATCAAGTACGTGTGATTTTTTGAAACTATAAAAATGCAAAATTCTAAACCAATCAGTTTGGTGTTCAAATATAAATAAAATATAATCTATCATATTTATAATTGAAATTAGTTAGTTACAGCATCTGCTGGAGGAAGCACAAGTATTTAAATTATAAACACTTTATATGCAGAAAATTTCATAAGTTTTCATAATAAAAACATTCAAAATCACACTAAAAACAAAAAAGATTCATAAATAAATAAAAATTTAAATGAGCATAAATTCTCGGATACCACTTAAACAGTTTAACTACTAATACATAAGTGCCCGCTATTACTCAGACCAAATTTCTAAGACCAAAAGTCCACGAACATAAGCCGTTAGCCGGAGCTTTATCTCACAACTTGCGGAGAGGTATTAAGAGTGGATGTAAATTAGACAAGGGTTAAGTCAGATTTTTTCTGTACCTTACTCTTGTATGTGGGTACGTGTCTCGCATAAACAGGCATGTGAGGTCTTCTGAATTTGAATTTAGGTTATAGAATTCCTCAGGGAATTCCCCGTAACGAGGTTTTGAATGCCAATAAGTATTTTACTGCCAAGGGTAAAACATATACAGATGCGTGAGGCTTTGGTTTTATGTTTCTGGGGGAGTATCTACAGAAAAGCTGGTTAATATGATTATTAATTTTTAATCATGAGTAAATATTGACATGTGCTGTCATATGTTCGTAAAAACGAAGAGAGACGGCAAGAGTTTGCTTTTCTCATTCACACATCGAATTGAAATCGAAAAATTCGAATATTTAATATTTATTTATTTGGTACAAAAAAATTACCAACTGACGCATCTTACAACAGGTTCGTGGCCGTGGTGCTTTCGTCACCAACACAAATTTTAACAGGATTATTAGAGAACATTTAATAGTTTATTATATTATAAAGAATAGATGAAAAAGAGTATTTTTATTTAGAAAGAACTGACGGTAGTCATTTACCAAGAGGTATAAATATATGACTTTCGTAATATAAAGAGAACGTGAAAGTGGACGAGTGTGTTTCTGTAGCTATGTGTGTTGCGAAGTTATTTTCGTCAGGCACCACGATCAACATTTTATAGCTTAATTAAGAACCCCATTAAAAAATTGTTGACGTCATTTCCGAAATACATCGGCAAATATATTTCAGCGAAACTTAATAGAGTTGCAGACGTCAGTTTTAATTGCTTTAATAACTTAGTTATTACAAATATTCTTGCTACCTCCATTTAATTAAGTGGCACCGTACGACAGTTTTGACAGATTAAAGAATAGGGAGAATGTCAAAAGAGTCGATTACCGAATATTATTGTTATTTTCTTTATTTCATGATATACACATATTTGATACATTTTTAAATATATAAAAAAAAAACAAAAAATACACATTTAAAAATATGAAAAATAGTAGTAGACCACCGACATCGGGTACCCTGTACCCAATGTCGGTGGTCTACTACCAAGACACCGGTGGTTAGGGCTCCAAAGACAGGAACCTCCTCACAATACGGGCCGTGTCGATCCAACCTTCTAACGTGAGCCTCTTAAGGTCTTGGTCGAGGCTCTTCGCTATTTATTGTTATTATTACTACTATTGTCGAATATCCGGTTATCGATTTCATTTCCTTATAATTACAAATGTATGTAAATATAAGGAATGTTTGAATTTTAAAAGTGACCAATAATTTTTGAACGTTTCAGTTCCGTCATAACCCAACTGACAATGCACATATTAATTTCACCATCAATTCACGAGCTTGGATGCTCAAAGCACGTTCTCTTTTCGATATTATTATCTCTTGTTTAGTTCAGAGTCCATTATAAGCAATGTACGTGAATAAAAAGGGATCAGTTCATAAAAGTCATAGCCCAGTAATTATGATAAAATACACAAACGGAAAAAACCGCGCATACGACAACTTTCAAAACGGCGAGAGACTGCACTGATTCTAATTGACAGAATTGTTAGATTTAAATAAATGTTTTTTCTTTTGCCATAAAAACCAGCGTTTTTACGAAAATTACTTAGAAATGATGAAATAGAGTAGATAGATATGATAAATTGTTACAATAAACAAAGTTTCCCTCTCATAAAAATCTCTACAGTTAAAAAAATAAAAAACTTTTTTCATTATACTTTTTCATTGATTATTGAATGTCAGTTGAAATTTATGTATTATGAAAGACTTACAAAAGTTCGAATTGAAAACGGCTATTAAATTAAAAAGTATGATTATTCATACATTTCAACGATAATATGGGTACAACAGTGAATTTGAAAAGTCAACTACGCGACTTTGAAATAACACCTGAAGATAATTATTTATTTGCATATTGCTTGTCTTAGAGATTTAAATTTTGTTATAAAGAATTTTACATCTAGTGCCAAACTAAAAATAGCTTTATAATTCAATTGTTATACGAAAACGGTTATTTAAGTTTTTTCACACATACATTTTTTTTAAATAGAAACCTACTAAAGTGACTCTATTCTGCCTGATGGAAAGCATGAATAGAATCCAAGAATGGTGGTCGCCATACTCACTGCGAATTAAGACAGTGTATGGCGTCCCACGCTGTGGCGGCTTAGTGAGATGCTTTTTCATGCCGTGATTAAAGGACCCGAGATCATATTAGGAGGGAAACACGTGCGCTGGTAATGGGTTCCAGGCTTTAACTAATTTGCACAGGAAGGAAGAACCGAATCGTTTAGTTCTGGTTCTAGTTCTTCATTAATTTCATCACAAAGAGGACTTAAAAACAAGATGATATTTTTCGACTGGTTGCCTTCTCAATAATAGAACGGAAGAAACCATTATCATTGTCAATGAATGTCAATTTTTAGGTCATAAGGGGAGCAAACGAGTGAAGGTGAAACATATTTATAACCTGGCAGTAAGTAAATATCACCATGTTTCGTTTCGAAATCAAAGTTCCGATATTTAAGTCACTCAGTGAAAGGAGACATAAAACAGCTTAGCTAAAGTTTTAAGCGAGGCCGTATCTGTGCTAAATATCCAGAAGTAACATAGATATACCTTAGTAAGTGAATATTTCCTTCACACTTAAGCATCAGAAGTAATAAACAATCAGTTTGTTAAGTCAACACGTAAATATCAACAGTTCACAACTCCAAACTTACTCAATCCAGACTTCAGTTCAACAAACAATGTCACCAAATCAGTCTGATTGGATCACAGTCTGTTTGCCGATGCGTAAACAGATAAGCAAATTGAGCTAATAATCTAATTCGAGGAATGATCACCATTCAGTGTAATGAGTAGGTAAATTATAGATAAGCATAACATTGATAGTTGACGACTTTAATCTATGGTACAGACGAAGATTTTAGTACTTCAATACTACTTTGATTCTTATTAATATTGTAAATGTGAATGTGAGTGTTTTCATTAAGCGAAGTGTATATTCAAGAGAAGATTATAAATAATTGAGGTTACAAAAAATATTTTGGTGAAACCGTAACGATTTTGTTATATCAGATAGATGTCGATCGTTTGTTCTCTCCATTCGTTAAATGATGGTATGTAACAATCACCGGTCCTCTAACCTTACAACTTAAGATACAAGTGTAATATTAATTTCGGACTATCCTTACTTATAATTATACGGAGAACGTCGGATCCCAAAAATCCCACTTACTAAGAATTGCTTCGCACCGATTTTCCGTAACTACGAGTACTTATATATGTTTTTATTGTATATATGTTTTTATTGTATATATGATTAGTAATATATGTTTTTATTGTATAATCCCAACTAATATAATAAATGTGATTGTGGGTTTGTTGAGTTGAGTTATTACGCTTTTTCGTTTCAATCACTGAACTGATTTTAAAATTTCTTTCATCATTAGAAAATTGCTTTTTCCACGAGTAAGGTAAGTTTTACAGCGCACCTGAAATACACGTGAATGAAGCTCCAAATACTTATAATAAAATGACGTAACTAGACTAGGGTATGTAATTTAAATTTCAAGAAATTAAAAACCACCTAAAAGATACCTGTACACGGCAATACGAAGTTTTGAAACGTACTTATAAATTTCATTTGAGGCCATTCAAATGAAATCACACTCCAACAGTTCTGTCAACGGTAAACGAAGCGAAGTGGAAACCAATAAAGTAGGAGTGATTTCCCGCGGGGCCGATTATATCCGACGTTTTGAAACTTCATAGGTCAACCATTTTGCGTTCGAAATCTAATTGCACCTCCAGGATACTGGTTCTGATAGCCCATCAGATTGGATGTTTTTGTTTGAGGTGTTTATGCTGGTCCGGAAATTATCAAAGTGGGCTGCAAACGATATAATTTTATGATTTGTTTAGTTTGTGGTTAGTGTCACATCACTTGAAGGGCTCATTGCTAATTGGTAATCAAGTTGGTTGGCAGATTGCAAAGTTAGGCAATGTTAGCGAGGTCTGTAAATGGATGGGTGATCATTCTTAATGCATTGAGATTATACATACTTCATAAGCATGGTAAGACAATGGTTCTGGTTGCCATACGAACATCTATGGCAATCTTACAGATAGTTGGAGTCCTAAGTTCGAATATAGTTATTCTACCATGCCCTTAAATTCTGGGCCAATTTTAAAAATTCTTTCACCAACGGAAAACTACGTTATTAGCGAGTAATATCGATAACTTATTATTTTTTAATAGGCAAACTCACCAGTAGCAAATAATTATAATAATAAATATATATATATATTAATTATGTTTAAAAAAGAAATTAATATATTAACTACTTAATATAACATTAAAATTGATTATTCTAAATATTTGCCCCTTTTTTATTTTTTGAATATCTTTTAATATTATTTGACAATCTTAGGACCTGAAATTGAAATATAAATTAAAATTAAACAAAATCTAAATATCGTTTCCGTTTCAAATTTAAATTTCAAATGGAAACAGAATTTGATTAGTTGTGACAAAAGGAAATTGACACAAATTAATATTTCAAATAAAAGGGTCTTCTGGTAAGATGGATCAATTTACGATTTAGACATCTTACTCAGTATAATACTAAGCTAACCGATTTTAGCCACGATAGTCAGTCGCAACGAAAACCATTTAATTAAGCAGGAGATATGATAATGCGTTAGTGTGTGTAAACATAGGTGCACTCTCTGTTCTTTCACTTTTATACGCTTGTTTACATATTGAAACGCTTATCTGACACGACCAGAGAAAGATCAGACATAGAACTGATTGTTTATTTATTTATTTATTTATTTACACTTTATGCACTTTGTACATCGGCGGACTTAATACCCAAGGCATTCTCGTCCAGTCAACTTTAGGGTGGTATAGAAATATTGTAAGATTGTGACTCACTTACGGTAACCCGGCCTGGTTTGCGCTTGTTTCTGAAACAAAGCGCCGCCGTCTGCGTGCACAGCAGTCGCTCGCACTACGTACCCTTGTCAACGCTCCTCGCTTTATGCAGAATAGGACGATCTCCAGGAATCTGCGCATATAGAGCCTGGATGACTTCGTGAGACGCCTGAGTTCAAACCTATTCGTGCGTGCCGATGGTTCGCAAACCCACCACCAGCTCGAGCTCGCACTTTACCATCGGCGACCACCGGACGGGCATGGCCTGCCACGAGACCTCGTCTCTGTAGCAATCCCTACCGGACTATCCCCAACACCCTGCCTGGTGCTGGCTGACGGGTGTGCCTCGGGGACCCCACCCCTTGGAGCTCGACCTCACTAAGCACAGGAGGGAGCACAGAACGAGATCCGGGTGCAGCTAACATATTGGTCGCTCTATAGAACCCATCAGCAAAGGCTGACTTCGTCCCCCACCGGACTGACACCCGGATATACCAACAAGCTCAAGGGCCCAACCAAGTGACCCGCCTGTAGTCGCAGGCGGCGCGGAGGACCACTTCAATAGGCTGTAGACCTAGTAAAGTCATACCGAGACTCTTTCCAAAGGGGTCTACGAGAAGAACCACAAGAGAACTGATTGATATATATATATATATATATATATATATACGAGTATGTGTTCAAAATACGTTAATTGATGTTAAAAGCGAAATTTTTTTTAAATTGATTATTCATTATTGACCGACAAATTGGTTCCGGAAAAGGAATAATGTTAATGTTACAGATAATATGTAAAAAAAACAAAGTATTTTAAATATAATTAATTTTATCAAAAATTTGAATAATTTAGACTATCTAATACTACAAAATGGAGCATCAGTCTAAGATAAAACGAGATGATGAGATAGTTGGCCAAAGCATTAAAACTACCTGCAATATTCTTCTTTGCAGGCTCTGTGATGACTTCACAAGAAGCATGAAAGAATAAATTTGCATATAAATCGAAAGGCCTTGGTGTGTCGAAACTTTTATTAGAAACTCGATAAAAAAAACTTATTCAAACTTGAAGCAAAATGAAAATGAGTTGAAAATCCTTTGAAGGTGGTGCCTAGAAAGTTCTCGATGCTTCGATAGCGGATGATTAGGATCTAGATGATTTTGAGCTAGAAACTTTATTTTTTAAACTTTGAAGACTCAAAGATATCAGTAAACTAGATTAAAACTAAAAGAACCTAGATGCACCATTTAAGAAATAGTCTCTTAATTAATTATGCAATATACCTAATATATAACGATATAGGTGTTAGTAGTACGAAAGTTTTTATGGTGTAAATGGCAATGAACAGGAGAGTTATCTGCTGATAAGTGATTACAATCACCCGAGGTCACCTACAAATTGCGCCGATTCGTAACATTGGCTCCTGTTGATTGTAGCATTAATATATCGAACACACATACAAAAATTACAAAACTTACAACAAAAATTACAAATTCAACCCAGTAGTTACTGAGATGATCGTGATCAACCAAACGAATTCTTGAGTTAAATAATTTTAATATAGATTGTAGATCGTAGACTATTATCACCCTGACACGCTCCACCACGGCACAATGTGGTTGTATTGATGATAAATGAGGGACAAAACTGACATAACAAATAGGCAAAAACACACTTTGAAACGAGATGTATATCGTGTTCAAATTTGATCTAACGCTATGCAGAGTTTTGAGTTTATGTAAAGTACACAAACTGATTTAAAGAGATTCAAATACATTTTATTGTGATCGTTTCTAGAACATTTAACCTAATTTTCAATTACACTGAAATAGGCATAACCGAAAAATAATAGGTATTATTTTTTGGTCTTGCTTTAATTAAAATACTTTTACTTCTGTGTATGTAGGATGTAATTAAATTTACTTAAAATAACAACCAAAGAAATTATGAATAGACAAACAAAAACTCACACAAAACAATTTTGTTAAGATAAAACCAATAAAATTGACATTACACTTATAATGTTGAAACAGCAAAAACAGAAAAAATTGACCAAAATGGAAGAGAAAATATCAAACAGATTCCAATTATTGATATTTTCCTTTCCAAAACCATTATACGCTTGAACGAACAAATTAACCAATCGCAGTTTATTGACAAACGAAAAACTTTGTGTACAATAAAGACATTTCTCTTACATTGGACTCAGATACCCGATACTGGATTCTCAGCCTTGTTGTCCGCACCTTAGGGAATTGTTTTTCCCTTAATAATTAATTCAGAAATGGAATCTTGATGTATTTCCCTTGAGTTTACACGAATTAGTTTTGCAAGAAACCCATGTTTTCTAAAACAAATCAGTTTGAAAAGTAAAGCGGTTTATGGGGTTTGTTTCTTTTTTCTTTAATGTCTTCTAATGAGTTAATGTTTACACATTTCATTGATCCACTAGACTGATAATTGTGTCAAGTTTTGAATGTTTTCTCATTGGTTCTTCAATACGACATTATATGAAGACTTGTTTGGTAAAAGTTTTATTAGAACTAATATTACTTAACCGCTCCTCTCTAGTTGCTGTACTTATCCTGGGGTCTTCAATCACGGAATAGACCATACCAATTTAGGTGCGTGGAAGGTGGCTGGTGATATAAGAAACGAAGGAAAACCTTTGCGTCATTACACGTTGCGTTAAGCTAAATAATCAAACTAAAATTTTATGTACATTAGGTTTGATATTACTTATATCATATACAATAGAAATTGTATTTGAAATTGGCCTCAAAACTGTATTAATGTCAGATATATTTATTCTTTAGTGTTAAATAGTATAACTTCCTTTTTTACAATTATAGTAAAAAGTAAACAGTAGAGCCACTACTACCTACTTTCTACTGTCTACCCGATTTCAGTATGAACGGGTCGGGTTGACCGGTGCAGTACTACCCTCTCACAGAAGACTAACCTAAAGCGACAGCATCTGTACTGTCGTGTTTGCTGTGTGTGTGTCGTGTGTTCATTGCTGAGTGCGAGACCCGAGGCCCATTGATGTAGGGTGACAGTTATCGTAGTAAGTGTATGAGCCTTCTCCTTCAGAATTACTTTTCATTTCGTTGGTTTCAAACATGAATAACCACAATTTAACAGTAATAAAATATATTTGATCGCTTATGTTAAAAAGTTAGGTTTATTATGATATTTTGTACAACAAGGTTATTTGATAGAGAACTGGAGTGACTGACATCACACAGAGAATCAATACACTGAAGTGGAAGTAGGCCGGTCATGTCTCCAGATGAACCGATGGTCGCTGGAGCCGGAGTGTGCTACAGTGGAGACCGTGATTGGGCAAACATAATGTAGGGCGCATGATGGACCGACGACTTGGAGAAAGTGGCTAGCAGCAGATAGATGAGAATTGTCCGAGACCGGGATAGTTGGCACTCCTTGGGCCTTGGGCCTTGAGTCCTTCGTTCAGCTGTGGACGGGGATAGGTTTTGTACAAAATATGGAAATTGTAATAATAATGCATATAAATATTACTTTTGACCTTTGCTACAACCAAATACTTCCACTTATAAAAATATATACTATTTCGTTTCTCTTTATAATAAGAAAAACTCATTCAGCATTTAGATAAAAATTTCATTTGACAGCATATCAATAAGTCGTCGTGGAGACATTTTTATTCTATATATATTTAAAGCCTTGAGTGAAAAAATTGTTACATCCGTACTAATGTTATAAATGCGAACGTAAGTTTTTTGTTACTGTTTCACGCAAAAAACTACTCAACCGATCATCATGAAATTTTTGAGCGAAGCCACAGGTAAAACTAGTAATATTATAAAACTGAAGAGTTTTTATTGTTTGAACGCGCTAATCTTAAGAATTGGTTGAAATTAAAATACCCATTTATATTTATAAAATACCCATTTATATTTATTTATGTTTCGGTGATTGGAATGTTTTTTTACAGGACACTTTTTTATAACTTATGATGCCAGAATAAATTATTATAATAAAAATTATTTATGCGGTGTGGTAAAATAAACATAACTTTTCACACAATACATGTAAACTATATTAAGTAAGTACTGAGGTGTCAGTTATTGTGGTAAGCGCGTCAGGCTCACACTACCACGACGACCGTCATGGCTTATTACGTATGCAAGCGGGGCGTGGAAAAGCATCTCACTAGGCCACCATCACCATGCTGCATTAGCTGCACTTGTAATGAGTATGGTCACTACAACTCTTGGATTCCATTCACGCTTGCCATTAGGCAGAGTAAAGTTACTTTGGCAAGCTATTAAATAAAAATATAAAAACTTTTTTTTTTATCTAGGTGAGCAACATAAAATTTCGCTTATGAATTTTTTTTTTTACTTTTGTGACAACGTCCACACTACGAATAAAGCCTGTGTCGCGGGGACTTTACAAACATACAAGAAACGGAGACAAAGAACACTCAGGCTCAGAAGCACAATTTGTGGATCTCACAAAGTGTACACCGCTTAAACCACTAGGCCAACTGTGCAGTCAACTAATAGTCACTCTTATAGAGTTCTTTTGAAAGTTCTTTTAAACTAAGTTATAGTTTTGGGAGAAACGTAAGAGTTAATCGTTACGTCGTAAAATCAGTTAATAGAATTTCAATAAACCTGTCCTGTGGTAATAACATTGTCTAAGATGCAAACAGTTGTTAATTATGCAGTTCACTTAGAAAGTGCATTTGACAATCGGTAATGTGAATGTGGATCAAGCAAAATAGAGATTAATTGTCTCTGCCTACCACTCTAGGAAATAGGCGTAATATTATTTATGTATATATTATCCGTCCAGTAGATTGTGAAACGAATAATCGAAAGATTTTTGTAAAGTTTTCGTTTTCTTATTCGAATGTCGGCAGGAACCAGATGCAAGAAGCCGAAGATCTAACCAAGTGGCATGCAATTGAAGAGTCATATAATGATGGCCTATATGAGGGACTTCGATAGGCTTATTATGATAATAATTCGGATGTATGAAATCTTAAAAAGCGCAAAAATTTTGCCATTTACCAAGTTGCACACTTTTAACAGACAAAGTTCATTTTATTTTTATTTCTATTCTATAAAAAACTACTTCAAAACAGCTTACAGAAACTGTCGTAAAACTAAAAATCAAACGTCTAGTTATTAGTATTTTATTCCTGATCTACGTTATGTAGATACACGATAACATGTTAATGTACTTTTAAAAAAACTAGAATCAAAACATCTGTGCTTGTTTATCAGCAGTCTGCCTACCATAACACAGACTCTACTTGTTTTGGGATCAGATACCTGAGTATGAGATATCTTGAGTTAATTTAATTATTATTCTGTATCTTATTTTATCATACTTTGAAAAGCTTAACCTTTTTTTATGTCCTCTCGCTCGGTCTGTTAACTTATACTGCTGTCAGAGTGAGCTGAGAGATAAGCCGACTTCCGTTTCCCGTTGCCGTCGCACAGAAACCTTGACGCGTTGATATGTGGCTCTGTAGAAAATGACATCAGTTTCGAGTTTGTTTATCTGGAAAAAGAAACTTTTTTTCTAGATCTAAATCTTTTTTCTTTTGTCTTGTTTTTTTTTGTAATGGTATTCGGCAACACGTCGACAAAAGAAATGGTGAAATAATTTCTCGAGGGCTTTTTGATAATAAATAAATTATAGACGCAGCTACTGGGCTTTCGAATTGAATTTATATTACTTCCTGGTAATAAAATGATAGGATATATCAGGTTACACCTACAAATCAATTAAGTTTTGACTTTTTATTCTAAATACTAGCTTGAAATAATATGAATGTGACTAATAGAGAAATACTAGAATAACGTCACAGTAGTTAATATCAGCAAAGCTAGAACAAAAGTATTTTTGACAGGATTTAGGAACGGATGTCATGTCCCTCCTACACAAAGTGAGGATTCGCCTTGAGAATTTCTAGATCAAGTGCAAGGAGAGTAACAAAATATTTAATAGTAGATTTTTAGTTAAAGGATTTAGCATTTGCTATGTGCCTTACAATGACATTCTGCCTTTACTTTGACTTAACCCATCTGACCAGCGCGATGTAGGCAAAAACCTCCTTACCGAGGAGAGGCCTATGTTCAGAAATGAACTGCGAAAGGCTGTTGATGATGTGACTTAATTTGAACAAGAACAGAAGGAAAATCCCTGGGTTACTAAGTGTACCGCAAGTGCCAAAATCGTTTTAATATCACATGAGAATAAATAATAAAAATTTTAGCTGATTCTCGAAAGATCTTTCAGTCAAAGATTAAAGGCTCTGTTGAGATTAAAACTTGATTTGTATTAGGGAAAGACTTACGAGACTAAAACCACATATCTCAAAAGAACATCTGATGTATCTCTAACGACAATCTCTGATATTTATATATAGTATCTGCTATTTATTTATTATAATTGTAAAGCTCAAAAGTTTGTTTGTTTGGTTAAATGCGCTAATCTTAAGAGTTACTGGTTCAAATTAAAACAATATTTAAGTATTTCACAGTCTATATTTCGAGAATATCTATAGGCTGCATGTTGCACAAACAGGGAAATCTTAAGTTCCTTTCCAGAAATGCAGACTAAGTTGCGTGGGTCAGCAGAACTGATGCTATCATAGAACTAGTTTATTCTTATTGTGGAACTAGAAAACAAAATAAGATGTCGCAAATATACTTACTAAACAAAGTATTTTTCCATGTTAGGCAAACTTATTCATTGTTGGTCTTGAGACTAAGCTTTTCAGGTTATTTTCCACTCGCTTCTTTGACATGTTAGGGTAGAATACCGGAGCACTTTGTACGACTTCCTTTGAGTTTTGTAGCACTATTTGGTAAGCAAAATGGTTTCTTCTAGGTACGTGATATTAATAGAAAATAGACCATTTAAATTTAATCTGTCTTCTAGATACTTTGGTAAGACTCGGGCTTTTTATGGAAGAAAAATCATTATTGTTGTCTATAATCACATATGATAGAAGTTCGATAATGATTTATTTACTGTGCTAAAAGAATTATATTAGGATGTCCTAAAAGTATATATACATTCTATAGCACCAGTGTTTTGTAAGGTATATATGTAATCACTTCGTTCGAACCGTCAATATGCTAAAGTATGACTTTGGTATGATTCAAGTACGGTAAAAATATAAATATTTTTGTTATGGAGTACCGTTCAGATGAGCTACCGATATTTGCATTTACACGGAACGAAATTTAATATATTGCGTGGTATTGCTATAATTGTTTTATTAAGCGCGGATAACCCGAAACACTGGTGAAAAGTGAGCGTTTAATATGCCTCTACCTACCCCTCCGGGATACACGTGTGCTTTTATGTTTGTATGTGCGTATAAAAAGTTTACATATGTGTTCTTTTTGTAATTGATAAGTGTTTTCTTGCACTTGCTGTTTACAAAAGTGTACGGTATTTAATCTTTATACGAACAACAACTGAATATCCGACTCTGTCTCTGAAATCCCAAGCTACATGCACACGACAATTCACCCTATCCAAGCGAAGAATTTTATCTGTTTGTCTTATTGTATAATGTATTATCCTAGAGCTATTGTCATGGGAATAAACTTTTGCTTCTCCTGGACTTCCTGACAAGAACTAATGTCGTCATTGGAATTGTGTTTCTGTAGAAATTGATATAAAGATAAGTAATGATCGTGTTTGTTTAAACTTTAACGTAAACCTATAACCAATAGCTATTACAGGCGATATTTCATGATCTTTGGACAGATGTTTGTTGAAAGTAACTTTGAGTAACTCTCCCTAGAATTTTCTTACAAAAAATCGTTCCATATATGCTACAAGCCTTTGTATGACAGAAATTTATTTTTATGTTTTCTAGTGCACGACGACATCTACAAAGAAACCTATTCTATAAATTTAAGGATATGATACATATTCAATATGCCAGCGATGTGAACGTACTTTGAGAAAATTCTTGCATTTCTTTAATACGTTCGAACTTCGGATGCCAAGTGAACGTTCTTACGTTGCAAACAGTATATATCATTGATACAAATTCCTGAAATTCAGTATTTCATTTCGACGAGTATAAAATCTTGTTTTCCTCATGTATCTTTTGGAGCTCGTTAAATACTTTTAAAAGCTATGTAGCATTGATTTTTAATATTATTCAATCTGATAAATTAACTGTATACTGGAGATTTAGGGATTATTCAGCTTCATTTACGTTTTGCTAAGCAATTCTGATCATATATAGATCTTCCTCTTCTGTCAACAGCACAAAATTGCAACAGTAGACAAATATATAACTCTTTATCAAATCTCCATATTCGAATACGGTCTAAAACTAATATAAGAGTGGAGTAAAACCGCGCGGACCAGTTTATTTCCAATAAACTCGACAAACGTTCACTGAAATCTGAAGCGGGACTCAATTTCTTTCTGGAATTTTCCAATATCATTATATTGCATTTGAAAAGATCACTACATTGACTTCTATTGTAACTTTAATATGTACAATCATGAATTCTCAGTTAGAATTTACGACAGCATTTGCAAAGGACGTATTTGTTTTTAATTTGTTTGGAATGAGATTGACAGTTAAACTTGAAAATATTTGTGAATGATATTATTATATGACTCTTTTTTTTTCAAGTGTGTTAACCCCCTCAGGCCATCTTCCCATTGGAGTTTACGGCAAAGGGTATGTCGGCATCAGACCGACTAAACGACGGTGTGCCAGATAGGAGGGATCCGGAACAGCTGCTATTACGACATCCAGATATCTCTTAGCGACTTTAGGAGACGTACGGCACGCACGGACGTCACCTCCTCGCAGTTGGCCACTGTAGTCGATGAAGGGGAAAATCCGTTCCGTCCATCTGCGGCCACACTCAGCGCGGCATGAGGCGCTGGTAAGTGCGCCTCCGCTACCCGGTTCGAAAGGCGGTGAATTGGGTCCGAGTGGAGAGATCATCCTGCCGAGTCTTCTTCGCCGCCTCCTTCTATAAAGTGACGTCTTCGCAGAAAGTTGCGACTGCGGTAAAATAACTATCGCTACCAGCCATCAAGCGTATGACGGCCGGTAGCCAGAAATCTCCTCTAATAACTGCAGCGAGGACTCCATACTGCGCCCCCCAAGTAAAACAAATCGCCAGCGTGTGCTGAGCTGAGTCCTATACTAATGATACTGGCTGTGCCTTGCTATGCTTCAATGTGTGTGTAGCGTGTAGTACAACTTGTAAAATTTTAAACAACATCGGTGCATGACTTTCTGAGTTTTGATGCGTATATTAACCAACTGAACATTTTATATACAGAGATTTATAATAAAGTTGAAAGAATTTGTTCGGTTGCAAAATAAATACAGAACTATATGGTGCCCAACATGCCTAGTGCCCGAGTTCAGCTTACCATATGAATGTAAAGGAAAACCAAACGTGCAGTTTACACCGATCATCTACTCTGTATCACGGAGAGTTTTACAAATATACAAGAAACAGACACAAAGAACACTTAGACTCAGAACAACAATTTGTGCATCACACAAAGTGTTGTCTCATGTGGGATTTGAACCCAGCGCAGTAGGGAGCGGCGTGGCGACCGCTTAAAAGCGGTTGCTTAAAGAAGTACAGTCATCCATAAATATTGTTGATCATCAAGCTTACTGCCTTTTTTTTAATATAAACATTTGGTTTTATTTAATATACATAAATATGATTTGTTTCTGTATCCAATATTATTTACTTTAACATGAATACAAATAATTTTCTTTGTGTCACAATTTATATACATAAGACTTTTCACCTTTATATTACCTGTTATTTACTCTTTGTACAATTGGGTAATTTGTGAATACTTTATGGTAATATGTATGATTGATCTAAAAATAAACACAGTCCACAAAATTCATTCAACGATCAACCGGTAGCAAATAGAAAATAATTTATCAGTTCTATTTATTGCAGAGAAGTCAAGGCAAAATAGTGCTTCCATAATACTGTTATGCTGTTGATGAACTATTTGAATTTAGTAATAATATATTCTAGTCTTACTACTGATGCTAAGAATGCAAACTATGCAGGACAACAACACTGTGACCCGTCTGACAAACGTGGTACCGCTAAAACTTCCATTCTAAGGCAGTCATATATGTCCAGCAGTGGTCTGTTAAAGGCTGTTAATGATAATAGTGTAGGTATTGTGGTGGCTTCCACATACAGCGCAAAACAAAAATATATACTACAGCGCCATCTAGTGGAAACACGTCGAACTACGAAGTAATGAGCTATGGAGCAACTACTAATTCTAAATCGCAACATAGAAATTCTCTAAGCGATTAGTATATTGAAACAACATCAACAACATCAACACAACATGCCAACATCACCCATTGGGTCGTGGCTCGCTAGGTATGATCATCTCGCCTAGTCGGAGGATGCTCTCTTTGTGTCGGAGGGACATGACACCCGTTCCTCCACAGGTATTCTAGTTAGAAGTTTCTAAAGGTTTCGTGAATTGCATGAAGTCATTGTTAAACGCTATTAAATGGTAAACGAACTCTGATTGACTGTTTGTGCTAAACTATGATAAAAAAATACTGAAAAAAATAGTTTAAACTGTCATTTGTCAAAAAAAATAGTTTGTTCTGAGATTTGATATGACAATAGCAGTGTTAATGACTTTTTGTAGTTTTCTTTCTTACAAGGTTATAGCAGATAAGATTAGAGCTCGCGTGTGCCGTACGTCTCCTAAATAGAGAGTTTACCGCGATAGCGGGCAGGCGCTAGGAGGGATCTGGATGTCGTAATAGTAACTGTTCCCGGATCCCTCTTATGTTAGACGCAGAGGGGCACACCGTGTGATTTTAGTCGGTCCGATTCCGACACACCACCTCGCCGTAAACCCCGGTAGGGTTTCCACACGTTAAAAAAAGAGAAAAGATAAGATTAGAGCTAAACTAATTAGCACTCTCTAGCTTCTCAATAGTTTAACTTTTCATAATCTACCGCGTAAAATGTAGACAAACAATTCAACATCTTTTTTTTTTTTTTTTTTTTTTTTTTTTTAACGTGTGGAAACCCCCTCGGGCCGTCACCCCACCGGGGTTTACGGCGAGGCGGTGTGTCGGAATCGGACCGACTAAAACCACACGGTGTGCCACTCTGCGCCTAACATAGGGGGGATCCGGGAACCGCTGCTATTACGACATCCAGATCCCTCCTAGCGCCTGCCCGCTAAAGTGGGCACCATCTGCGGATAAACTCTCTATTTAGGCGACGTACGGCACACGCGCACGTCACCTCCTCGCGGCTGGCCACTATAGCGGACCCATCTGGCCATCGTGATATAGTAGGCCAAAACCTCCTTTCTGAAGAGAGTCCTATTTCCAGCAGTGGACTATGCTATTGATGAGTAAAAATATGTTATAATAACATTTTGTTTGATGATTGCTACTAAATAATTTTGCTATGAGCATAGTACTGTATTCAAGGATCAGATTTTTGTAGATGAACAAGTTATTATGTATGTATCTACGTATTTATATCAGGACATGACTGGCAGAGCCCGAGTGTAGTCTGACTGTAAGAAACTGTAAGGAACGAAATTATGTAAACTTGCATGTGCAAACTGTAGCATTCTATAGTTACGCTTTTTTATATTATACATTATAAATAGTATCAATACAAAACATATCAAAACACCAATGATACCAAAACCACGAAATGTGCAACCTAAAATATATTTGACGGTGTTTTTTAGACCTCTGAAATCCTTTCTCCTTCTGTAAGTATTTTAACTGGCGGAGTAATCTCATTTAATGGTAGAAGTTCGCTCGTTAATGTCAAATAGCTACGATTGTTATGTGGGGACCGCTTCCGACCCGGCCACCCACCTTAGGCTGTGGCCCAAGATAAAATTAAAGCGGATCAAATATTTAAATTAAATGCCTTTTATTATTTATAGAAAAAATATGGATCGAAAGTTCGAGTCATCTATATCTTTGAACAACAGTTTATTTTCTTCAAGCTTATTTGGATAGTGCTCCAGACCGCTGAGCCACCAACACAGGTTAATCCACACCACAGGATTTAGATCAATTTTGAAATACGCACGATAATTTACTGGGTATCTAGTTGTGATTGTTTTACCAAAAGCCTGGTTGCCGTCGGCCTGGCTCTGCCTCGTTAAGAATTGACAATATATAATACACTAATAGTCAATTTCTAGGACTACATTGAGTCTAGTTTAATTGCAGTTCTCCTACCACATCTAACTACTTTGATATTTTATAGGTAGTAGAGCCACGCTGATTTCAGCATAAACGGGCAGGCTCCACAAGGGCAGTAGGTCCCACAGGAGATCAACCTAAAGCGACAGCATCCATGTTGTCGTGTTTCGTTGGTGAGTGAGAGACTGGAGATCAGTTGACAGTTGTCGTGGTAAATATATAAGCCATACAATGCCATGATATCATACCTTTTACATCCTCAAGCGGAGCGTGGAAAAGTTTCTCACTAGGGCACCATTGCGTGTCATCATATTGCATTATCTGCATTCGCAATGAGTATGGTGACCACAACTCTTGGATTCCATTCAAAGTTTCCATCAGGCAGAGTAGAGTCACTTTGGCAGGTTATTAAAATAAAAAGAGAAACACTTACTTGATACACTGCTATCCAAAAATCGACGATAACCGTTCATATCTTATGGTTTGAATCAAACAACAAACCTAAACTGTAAGCGACGAATTTGTGAGATTAAAACTCGTAGTTTCAATAATAGTTATCTATATGGGTTCGATAATGTTATGTGGATACTATCATTATAAATAAAAGCTACATAAAAGATTAATATACTTCTAAATTACAGAAATCTACTAACGACATCACCATCATCAATAAAATGACATAGGCTTCTCCTTAGAAAGGAGATTTTGGCCTACTTTGCCTCGCTGGATGGACAGATAAGTTTAGGACTTGTTGCCGAGTTCTTTGTCTTTATGGAAAAATAAGATCAAAGAGGAAATAAATAATTATAGGATCACGATTACTAAGAATTCACGTAGTAGGCCCATTGATTTCATTGTCCGAGTTCCTTCTTCAATCATAGAAGAGACACAGGACTTTGGACTGCCACGGTGGGGACTGCTACTCAAGTCCGCGACGTCCTAAGAAATGCGTAATCCATTTTGCTATCCGCTTTCCTTACCTTAAATTATTTTCTTTCTATACCTTTACTTCAGGTGAGGTTTGTATCAGACAGGCAGCCAGCCAACAGAAATATTTTGGAAATGGTTAACGTTGCCAGCATCAAAATAAATTGAGAATTTATTTTAATCTTTTTCTAGTTTCATTCCAGATCATTTTGCACTCATCATGTTTAAAAAACGGTGTTAAATAAGTAATCCTTATCAGTCTCGAATTTTATCATAAATGTTATTTCCTTTACTTTCTTATTAAACTTGTCTTAAGTGTTGATCGTGTGTTTCAAATATCGATTCTGAATTTGTACAACCAATAAATTCTACTCCATGTAATCAACTTTAAATTGCACAAAGGCTGAATCTAAAAGGGTTTTGTACCAAAAAGAGTCCGAAAAGAATAAAGACTGTTTGCAATCGACTAGAAACAATCGAAAGTCATTGTACGATTAAGGGACGATATTTTTCAAGATGGCTGCGTAGCTTCTGATATTAATGAAACACTGCGTATAACAAAATAGATTCAGATAACTGATAGTGTTGCTCTAATATAAATATCTTTCTTTCTGATGATTTTTTATTTCTGTCAAGTATTTTTTTTCCTACTGAAACATCAACATCTCAAACACAAATTTATTCTTTTGACTTATGACGTGTTGCGTCTTCTTTTTTATGTCAGGGGACGAAAGTATGTAACGAAATATCACTGAAGCACGCTACTTGATTTCATCAATAGAATTAGCCGTCAGATGGTGAGTGAGTAAGGCCAGGATGTCTTTTTATGCTTAAAACTTTTTTAGGTTAATGAGTGTTACCTCTCTCTAACATACAAATGGGTTTCTTCGAAGATCCTAAAACCTCTGTAACGGTTTCCGTGTAGTTGTTTGAAGTTCAATAATCCCCTAATCGAAATAGAACTTTGATAGCGTCATATAGGATTATTAGTTGCTCAGTAGTTTGATGAATCGTTTTTGCTTCGTTGCGTAGAAGTCGCACTAGATGTATACTTTTGCGATAATACTAACAATCATGCATGAATTAGCATAATTACCGTACGCAACCTATCTATAGAAAGTAGAAGTAGAAACAGTAACTAAACATACATATAACCTATTTGATGATCTTTAACATGACCGAACACTGTTTCCCAAGATACAGGCTTTGGCCTACAGAGTACTAATATCACGATGTACCTGTAAACGAAGTACGTATAATGTTGTAATTTTAGAACCACATGAACATTTTTATTTGTATTTTATTTATTTATGTAACTGACTTAAGAATGACATTTAAAAATAATATGCACGTTCTAATGTAATGTCTCCTCTACACTACTCGCGAAGTTGGTAGTAAATAAGTAAGTAACACACAGGCCGTGGTCCAAATCATGCTCACAGCGCTCCGCATAATTCAAGCATTTTCCGCAACCATAGACTCATAGATTCAAATAAATGGCGCAAAATAACGTCAATGCTCACGGTGCTAACGATCCGACCCGTCAGTACTGTAAGCACTAGGTAGTGACGGCACATGTGACGTCATAACATCCTTAACGCTAACGGTGAGTGTGAAAAGCACGAATTGGACCGCACGTTGGTACGCTATGAGCGCTGTGATCGTGATTCGGACCACGGCCTGTGTGTTACTTACTTATTTACTACTAACTTCGCGAGTAGTGTAGAGGAGGCATTAAGGGTTATCAATAAGTTCTTAATAAAAACAATAAGCGGACATCTGACACACAACGCTAAGTAGACTCAAATTAAGCAGCGTTTGTAAATACTATGAGTACCAGACAACTAACATAAATGTATGTACGCTTTTTTTTTGTAAACACATACATATTATACATAGAAAACACAGAAATTTCGAAATAAATATTTGCTGATCATATAAACATTTGGTCCGACCGGGAAATCGAACCCGAGACCTCAAGCACAGCAGTCACATACAATACCACCAAGCCACCGAGGCAGTTAACACTTGTTTAACGTAATGAATTTATAATTCTTCTTAGAAAAGAGGTGTTTGGCCGACTAAACCATGTTGACCAGATGAGCGTTACATTAGGGATTATATGACGATAACTTTCAGAGAGAGATGAGAAAATGGTAATACTTTTTATTCTTAATCTGATACCATGTTTTAAACATTACAAAATTCTAAGGGTTTTACGAAATTCTCAACAATATTAGCGTGTATACAGAAAAAGTAAGTATTCAGAAACCAGAATAAATACACCAACGTTCGCCAATCGCAGTTAAAAATGGTCATAATTTTCCTCTTTTGGGTAATGGATCCATAATTCTTAAGTGTTTGGGTGGCTTACATAAATTTAATGCCAGATTAAATTTTATACGGCTGCCCTCTTTAACTCAGTTCAGAAAAGAAATAGATTTTTATTTTGATTTAGTATTTTTGGTCAACTTCTAGAAGGATAGACTTTCAATTCAACTGTATTTTTTTGTATTTGCTATTGAATAATTCAGTTGCGTAAAAATTGGTTTGAAAATTCTTTTGTGTTTTTGGAAGGTTTAGCTTCAGATGATTTTATTTAACACAGTTATATATTTAGCTTGTTTATTTTGCTTTGTTGACAGAGAAAACTTCAAGTACTAGTTATTTTGTTAACAGATTTAGAATAGACTTTGTGAAACTGAAGTTAGGCGTAAGTTCAGTTTCGTTTTGTTATTAATCTAAGTTTATTCTGATCATTTAATAACATAATTTTTTGATCATTCTAACAACTAATAGATTTATATACATTGTACAGATAAATAAATGTATATAGACAGATGTAAAGTACCTAACAAATTGATAAATATCTGTGTTTTTTTATTATTTATATTATTTTTGCTACTGCTTTTTTGGTCTAGTGATTAGCGTATGCGACTGCCGATCAAGGGGTCTCAGTTTCAATTTTCCCGGTCAAGTCAAAAAGTATTATTCAGTTTTTCTGGTGACAGAGAACCTTAACCACAGCCTGGATTTTGAAAATAGGAATATCAACCGCCATGCCTCGGAGAACACGTAAAGTCGTCGGTCCTGCGCCTGATCTAGCCCCGGTCGTGTCGGATAATCGTCCTATCGGATTGTGAGAGTGTGGGAACAGAGAGTGCACCTGTTTGCGCACACACTTGTGTGCTATAACGTCTTCTGTGTAGTTGGTTGGTCTCCGTTGAGACTCGCCGCCGTGGCCTGGATCGGCTAGGAGTACCTCATCATCATCATATTAGTTTTATGTATTTCATGAAAATAAAAATTTTCATGTAGATTTTATATTTAGAAGCTTTAGAGCAAAACAAAGAGTTTAACAAGAAAAATATAGGATACCAACTCATCTGGCCAGCGTGGTATAGGAGAAAAACCAAAAGCTTTTTGTTAAGGTGAGGCCTATGTTCAGACTGTTGAAATATGTTGATGACGATGAATACAAGATCTTTATGTATTGAAATTGCTATTACAGCAATAAAAATCCAAGAAATTTCGAACTTATAATTGCTACATTTATAAAAACCAGAGTTTAGGCAGTAAAATACTTTTCCTTCATACAATTGCCGAAGTTTTCTTCGCAGACTGAGAATTGCTTTACAAGTCTCGCCGTTATAATTGTAAACTTTTAGCTAAGTGTAGAGATTGTATAACATTATTTGCTAGCCTTTCAGTTATCAATTTTTTTTTCTGTATTAAGAGCCTCCCAAAGTGATTCTACTCTGCCTGATTTAAAGCATGAATAGAATCTAAAAGTTGTGGTCTCCATACTCATTGCAAATGCAGACAATGCATTATTGTGATCCACACTATGTCGGTTTTGTGAGATGCTTTTTCACAAGCTGCTTGGGAACGTAAAAGGCATGACAGTCATTGTGACAGTATAAGGCTTACACAGTTACCACGATAACTGTCACGTTCATCGATTATACCGTTTTTTTACCTTAAATAACAACTCCCACACTAAGAATATTTCTTTTACGGTTTAAAAATCACTTTATTTCTCAAGATTACACAATCACTTACAAAGAGAAATGAAATACTATTCACAAAAGATAAAAATAAAATGAGTTGACAGGTAGACTAATCCTAACTGATTTGAATGTAATGTAGGTACTTCTTTAAAATTAAGAGGTCCATTCCAATGTAGGTTTATAACTGTAAAGGAAGGGTTATATGCAGCAATTTGATTATGAAACAATATATACGAGTATATATATCAGCGTCAAAAAGGGGAGCGACATAGCGGTCTCGGTTGTAGCTATCCAACGTGGGTGGTTTTTTTTTTTGCTTGTCGGGCTGGAAAATACCTTCGCATCTCCGGCTCCTCGGGGACGCAGGAGCCAGGAGTATGTGGTGTTTCCACTAAAAACCTTCCCGGCGGCCGATCTCAGGCGTCCTTCTCTGATGGGGACACGGATCATATTATTTCAGGTCCCCCACGTTGTGTTGTTCAACGTCTCATTATTTAATCGTTATACGATTTTTATACAAAATCTCATAAATCAACAAGTTTTCAATAAAATGGCAAATTTAAGTGCCAATAGATTAGCATGTGCGTACTTCGGGACAGCTGTCAATCTCCTTCTTTTTCAAAGACCCACTGGCAGCCACCGGCGACACCTTCTACTGTATTTGGGGTTATCGCTGTTATTTCAATAACATTATTTTAATATTATCGCTTACAGAATCAACTCACTAGAATCAAGTAAACAAATCAAGTAATGATTAAAATAATTCGTAATATAGTAATAAATTAGTTTATAATGAAAACTAGTCCATTATCAGTGCGCGACGGCGCAATGTACAAAATATATGTATATATATGACGATATATATACATATATTTTGCACTTTGCGATGTAAGTGTACTCGTATATGGGCATATATGAGTATACTTGACAACAATGTTACTATACGAATTTACATTTGTTTAGTTAGATGAGTGTGGTAGTGCTTTTAAAAAACTGTTTTTAATAGGTTTTTAAATAATGCCAGTGACTTAGCGGGGGCTTCACAAACATGACACGAACACAAAGAACACTTAGACTTTGTACAATAATTTGTGGATCACGTTACGTGTTCAACGACTGTCATGCTTTTTACATCCCCTAAGCATCTCAATAGACCACCATAGTGAGAGTCACCATACTGCATTGTCTACATTGGTAATGAGTATGGTGATCACAACTCTTGTTTTCTATACATGTTTTTCATTAGGCAGAGTAGTCACTTTGGCAGGTCTTTAAAATTAAAAAAGAAATATCATCGTTCTTATTATGAATCAATTGAGGTTAATCTATTTTTAAAAAAAGACATAGATCTCAAATCGACTTATTTTTTTAAAATAAAAGACAAATAAACTCGGTCTGCTTTATTTAAATTCAAATGAAACCTATTTGTACGCTACAGATATGATGAAAATAAAAGGGCGAAAACGCCAAAAAATACAATATTTTATTCAAATCACGGGTTGTGTATTTGCATAATACCCAACATATTAACGACGTTCTAAGCAAATAACTTTTCAGTTTTTTATCGTGTAGCATAATGTCAAAATACGACGCACAATTTAGGTGGTAGATTTACAGCTCAATTGTGGAGTAGAATTTTAAATTGTGTAATTTGGTAATACGCGCTTCGTAATTCTTTTGATAAATGACAAATGCTATACATAATGTATTTGTTTTGTTTCATTTGTTTTCTTTTTAATTACGAATATGCTGCGTGACGTAATATGAGAAAATAAGATAATAATCGACAGGTAAACGAAAGTAAGATGCCCCCAGCTGGATGAACTTACGATCTGAGGAAGGTTGTTGGAGTGGATTGGATGCAAAAGTGTAAGTTTGGTTTGGAATTGAAGATGAAGGAATTGTTATTTCAAAAAACAAGTTTCGTTAACAAAGATTTAAATTTATTCTTTAATTTAACTGCCTCGGTGGCGCAGTGGTAATGGATGCGACTGCTGTGCATGAAGTCTCGGGTTCGATTCCCGGGTCGGGTCAAATGTCTGTATGATCTGCAAATATTTGTTTCGAAGTTTGAGTATTTTCTATGTATATTATGTATGTATTTACAAAAAAAAATATATATAAGTATTCTATTAGTCAGTCTAGTTATCACATCACAAGCTCTGCTTAGTTTGAAACTACATTACGTTGTGTGTCAAATGTCCGAATTATTTATTTATTATTTATTATTCCAAAATGTACGAAATGTTAGACGGATTTAATCTCATTTCTCGTCTTCATTTGATTGTCGACTCAATTAAAATTTTCAGTAAATTGTACAGGAGAAAAAGTCACGAATGAGGAAATAGGAATGAGGATACTGTAGTATCCAGGAGTCGGCTTCATATACCTGTATTATAATAGTTCCATGATAAAAAAGAAGAAAATCAAACAAGAACATCAACTAACTTCTTCCAAATCTTAAATGATAAAAAAAGTTTTTAAGTTAAATTAAAATTCAAAATGATGTCGCCCATAGATTAAAACAATTTTTTTTCTTAATTATGACAGACAAAAAAGTTCTAGAGACAATTTCAGCTTAATTAATAACAAAGAAATCAATAGTTATCTTGACAGTAATAGCACCAAAATCGCCACAGACAAAGTAAGAAACCTCCTCCGTGCCGCAGATCAAAATCAGTTTTAATACAGTTAAGACCCCCAACGCCATCTGACACGAACTAGTAAGCCTTAACTAATTGCTTAAGATCTTAATAAAGACAATGGACTCTGTGACCAAGTTTCAAAGAAATTACTTCAGCAACTAAGGAGAAAGGTTCAGTCAAAGTAATTTCTTTTTTTAAGGTTTCTTACCCCTAAAAAGGGACAATTATGGTTTTACCATGTCGGTCTGCTTACTAGTCCATTAATTCTTGGTGGAGCTTAGAGATTTTTGACACTAGACAGACGTAATCTAATCATATAAATGAATAAAATAAGTAAATATTTCGGACATTTGACACACAACGTCATCTAGTTTCAAACAAAGCAGAGCTTGTACTTTGATGAGTAGACTGACTGATAGAATACTTATATACTTCTTATTTGTAAATACATACATATTATACATAGAAAATATTCAAACTTCGAAATAAATATTTGTCGATCCTACAAACATTTGGTCCGACCCGGGGCTCGAACACGAAACCTCAAGCACAGCAGTCGCTTTCACTACCGCTACACCACCGAGGCAGTTATAAAATATATATATATATTATCATAATTAGTTTCTTGTAGATTTTATTATATTTAAACGGAATAAGGCATCTTACCCTGTTTGTTGTTTGATACAAACTCATTCGGCATTTTTTAGTTTTAAATTTGATTTCATCTGTATATCGAAAGTGTTTAAAGTTGCTTTCTAAGAAACTTTAAATTCGACAGTTTGTAATTATTTGATTGGTGAAAATTCTTATGATTTCAGACATTCTGTGATCGTTAAATAAGTCTTTCTGAATGTGTAATCAATATGGATTACTATCAATATTATTAGCAAGATATTTAAGTCTGTAAAGGCAGTCATTAGAAAAAATCTTAGATTGTAACGAGCAACTATTATACAGAAAAATAAATTGAGAAACTTATATTTATAATTATAACTATTAAGTATACAAGTACCACTAATTTTTATATATGTTATACAAATTCAATACAAATAACACACATGAATGTGTTATTAATTCTCATAATAATCCTTACTACTCGTAATATTATAAATGCGAATGTAAGTTTATTTGTTACGGTTTGACGCGAAAAGTACTCAACCGATCATCATGAAATTTTGTACACGCGTTCTTGGAGGTATTAGAAGTAACATAGGATACTTTTATTAAAATACTAGCTGACCCGGCGAACTTCGTACCGCCTTAGCGTAGCGTACCTTATTGATTATAAAAATAGTTTAATTGATAGAAAATATTATTTTTCTCCGTAAGAACCTTCTCCTAATAATAACAAATACAACAAAAAAAGAATTAGTGAAATCGGTTCATTCACGCGTGATGCTGTGACCAAGGAAAACGGGTTTCATTTTTATATATAGATATTTATAAATGTATTTATAAATATATTTATTTAATATAATCTGTTACGAAACTTAATGTGGCAGACCAAATTTGGCAAAAGGTAGTGTGATATAAATTAATAAGTAATTAATTTACGAATTTTAAGATATTTAAAGAGACTTTTGTTATAATTGAGATAAAATCTTTTGGAGTGGTGAGAATGTACTGGAAGGCAGAGCATCCCCCTACAAGGTTGTCTGATAACCTAGAGAAGGTCGCCATTAGACTACTGATCGTAGAACAATAAACTTGTACTTGAGAGGGCCTATGTAACTTATATTGGAGTTCTTTGAAGTCTTGTTTTCGAATAAATATTACTTATTTATTTACACGATAATATAGAAAATTGTGTCATATTTTAAGAGTTCTCAGTCTGGCTTTTGAATCCAAAGGAATGTAAATATATTTCTCGCTATATTATTATTTATCTTTAAAACTATTAAAGAGATAAACTTCGAGTTAAGTACACTTAATATAATTTATACTCTCGATTGTCGGCACTTGGTGGAACTAGTTGCAATAAATTATTAAAATAAACTCATGTTTAAATATTTGTCGCTACTTTATTAGTGTCATTTAAAGTACTAGTATACTATTAGTATAATTAATAATAGTAGTAGTGCTAATTATTAGTACCTAAATAGTGGAATTTAAATGCAAGCAAATTAGATAAAAGCTTCAGAAAGTATCTACTGATTTATTTATTGTCGTAACGTCTGAAAGACAACTAACTCTTATAATTACATTTCGTAGTCCATTTGTACAAATTACATTTAGGTATGTATAATTTGGCATTAATATTAATGTGGACTCTAATCAAAACCAACCAAAGCAATTTGAAATTCTCAGCTAGATCCAATCTAGAATTCAAACACAGGACACCATTACTTTTGTAAACGAAGCACTCCTAGACATTGGAGGCATTCTTGAACACCGAAATCTGAATAGAAATTAAGAGCTTTAATTATCATCAAGCTATCTCTAAAGAAACAATGGCTGCGAAACTTTAAGATAAACGAAAGTATAAATGACACCCAGTCTTTTTTGAGAAAGGAATTTTGCTCTGATCCGTGACGGTTTGCGTATTGTACAATTATTTATACATGTAATACTGACTGAAACCATAAATAAATTGCTTTAGTTCCTCATAGTAATAACCCACTAAAAATGAACAATGAATTATAATTTTCAACACTAATTTATATCTTATTTTATGAGGACTAAAAAGCAGTTTGCTTTAACAATTAGTTACTATGCTATTAATTTGTAGAACTCTAACAATCTTTTATAGCCCACTGCTGTACCTAAGATTCTCATAAGCAAGGAGATTTTGGCCTACTATACCACTCTGGCCAGACGTGTTGGTTGATTGGGGAAGACAAAGAAAACATTTCAATACAAAATTAAAATAAACCAAATACAATCAAAACGTGCTTTAACTTAGATATATTTATATTAAACAGACAGAAACAGATAAAATGGACGGTGTCGTAAAAAGTAATTACTGAAATAGAAAATTGATAATACAGTGAGTATAAATGTACGCTTATATTGGCAGTTCACATAAAACTGAATGTTAATATCTGGTTCTAAAGTGATTATAAAACAAAATGTTTAAAAGAGAAACGTAAATTAGCTGAGTAGAACAAGAATATTGTATAGTTCTTTTTAATGTTACTGTTATTCTGAGTTTTAAAATTATTCCTGAAGTCTTGTATCTAATGTAGAGAAATACTAATTACATTCTTATATTAGTACCTTCAGAGATTTTTTCGTGTCTCTTATGAGATCAGGTCGTAGAGCCACGCTGATTTCAGCACTAACAGGCAGGCTCATCTGGGTCAGTACTACCCTCTCACACAAAACCAACCTAAAGCGACAGCATCCGTGCTGTCTTGTTTCATCGGTTAGTTTGAAACTGGAGGTCCATTGATGCAGGGGTGACAGTTATCGTGGTAAGTATGTGAACGTGACGTTGCGTAGATGACTGTAATGCCTTTTACGTTCTCAAGCGGGATGGGCAAAAACATATTACTTGACCACACATTGATTACCTGTACTGTCTGCATTCACAATAAGTATGGTGACCACAACTCTTAGATTCTATTCATGTTTTTCATCAGGCAGAGTATTTACATGAGTAAAAAATGAGTTTATATGTAAATATGTGTTAAAATATTTATGTAGAAGATATTCGATGTATGTTATTTAGTTCACACAGGTAAGGACTACACAGGATAATAATATAGGGCCAGCCATACATATAAAATAAAATAATGACTTTTAAAAACAATTAGAAAGAAATTACGTTTAAATATCTATGACAAGACTGGCAACATATATTTTTAGTTCAATAATTTCTTAGTCTTTACAATGAATTTTGTCTACTAATTAATGTATATATAATCCTAAAATTTCTATTAGAATGAATTAATATTGATGCAATTGATGACTAACAGTGACACCTAAGGGTACTTTTTAGATAAATAATTTTTCGTTAGACATTTTATTATCTTGACACGAGCTAAGTAGTAAAGCTAGTAGAGCTAAAGAGCTAGTATATTTGTCATTAAATCAATGTTATATTATGCATGTACATTTAAAATTTACAATTTAAAATTTAAAATTTATAATACGTGACAGGACAGACTGACGAAATATGGAATTCTTTTTAGACAACTTTTGGCTCGTTTTTCTACAAATAAAGTATCATTTCAGTTCATTTATTGAGTTCTGTGTACTTGTCACAGAAATCTTTGTTTTCTCTCAGGTGTGGTCATCCGTCAGCCCTGCAGAAGCAGGCCAGGATAGCAGCGGGACGTGCTACGGAGCACATGCTCTTTTGGGGCAGAAAAGGGGTCATCTGCAAGCCGTAGATGTATGGCCCGCGGGACGTCGGCGTTCCAGGGATTTCCTTTCTAGGGTACACCTGGTTCCTGTACCTGGGTACCTGAGACGGCGTGCGGTTTTTGGTCGGTTCGAGTCCGACATAACCATCAGTAGGTGATATCCGGAATGATTTCCGCACAGAAAAAAAAGGTTACCTACTAAAAGTTACATTTTTAGCATATGGTATATTTCTTTTCTAACCTTATTGTTTGTTTATAAAAAACTTTTGGTTTGTCAGTTAAAGTTATAAAAATATAAGGTGATTCCCCAGACTAATGCTCTTTTTTATTGTTAAATAGAAACCTATTTCACATATTTTTAAACATACTTAGTCGAATACTGACATTTACACGTACTCCATTATCCTTGGTTTAATAACATGAGACCATAAAGTTCTGGAGTGGCGACCGCGTACTGGGAAACGCAGTATTAGCAGACATACAAGGTTGTCTGTCGACCAGGTGAAGGTCGCGGAAAGCTACTGGATGCGGGCGGCACGGGACCGTGTTGTGGAGAACCTTTATACGTGCGTCTGACTGTAAAAAATTAATTCATAGATTTATAAAAGTGATAAGTATATTTAGTCTAAGGCAAATTTTGTTTATGCTACATTAAAATAGTATTAAATGTTGAACATAGTATTGTGTTTCTCTCTGCTAGAAGGGTCGCCAAAGCTCGCTTTATTTTGCGAGTAGGGTTTTATGAACGGCTTAGGCGATGAACGCGTAACACACTTGACCTTGCGAATATTTGTGAAGCTCTTAATCGCTGAGCAACAAGCGGGCTGTGACAGATTTGTAGAGTTAATTCTAACGTAAATCTGATTGGCAATAATACTGGAATTTGTAATTAATTATAAAATTAATTATTTATATTATATATGTAATTATCTACAGAAAAGTGTTTTATTTATTTAATTTGCTCTGCTATACTGTATTTGCCAATATCTATTGTAATGTTTGTATGATTTGCCAATAACTGTTTCAGACTTTGAATTTTTTCTGTACGTAATATGTATATATTTATAACAAAATATATAATTATTTTATCAGTCGGTCTAGCTATCGTAGTACAAGCTCTACTTAATTTGAAACAGATGGCGTTGTGTGTTGATGTGCGAAATATTATTAAACAAAAAACTGGCTTTGCTATTCACTGAGTGAGTAAGCGTACCGGGAGCCAAATCCAGGGGTGGTTTTGATCTCCTATGACCATAGCTACTAACCACTAACTGTAAGGAGGCTGATCTAAATTCAATAGGTTTTTAGTCAACAAAATAATAGGTACTGCACAAAATAAATAAGAGAAATCCATAGAGGATCCAAGTTTGAATTATAATTCTATTCTAAATGTAAATTTTGCACAAAACATATCGCTGAGAAAGCAATGCATCAATAAAACAATCCTTATACACACCGAAATACAAATACTTACCGCAAAACTCATATCTACATTCAATATTTTCCTTCGTACTCCTAGACAAACATATTTTATCACGACGTACAACGAACAAAACATACAGAATGATATGCAAACTCTAGTCGAAGTGGAAATACGTAAAAAGTAACAATCGTATCAAATGTTTTGGTGAATTTGACGTACATATGTTGTCGATAGTCGGAGATACAGCGATTTACGTTTTCAATCATTTACATATTTAAGAGGAGATAAAATTGCCTTCAATAATTTGAAGTATATTATTGTTAACTATCTATTTAAACTTTATAGAAAATGCTTAAGGCATTGTTTACTTTCGAGTAAACCAGACAGCAGGGTGTAGGTACATTAACGATATTACAGTTTACTAGCTGTAATCTGGCATATTTTGTCTTAGTTGGTGTCCTAGTGGTTTAAGCGGTCGCCACGACGCTCTCTACTGTGCTGAGAGTTGTAGGTTCAAATCCCACATGGGACAACACATTGTGTGATCTACAAATTGTTGTTTTGAGTCTGGGTGTTCTTTGCGCCCGTTTCTTATATGTGTGTAAAGTCCCCAGTGATACAGTATTTTTTCCCAATGCGGGTGTTGTCTTTTTTAATAAAAAAAAAGAAATCTTTGTGTCGACATTATAACTCAATCGATTTAGAATTATTTGGCTAATTGAAGTGTAAACAAACAAATAAGTATAAAAACTATGTGTCTTCATTTTACAAAACGTAAATAGGGAATCACTATCATCATCTCAGCCAAAAGATGTCCACTGCTAGACATAAACCTCTGCCGAGGTTCTTCACAACAAGTAGTCCTGTGTAACCGCATAATATATAAATATATAATTTTTTCTAAGCACCCAATAATCCATTTGTTAATTGGTCCCTTTCCAAAGAAAAAGGTAGAGTCACCATATAATTTGAACGGCTTAAGTTTATCATTGGACAATGAGCTCGGATCAATTAATCAAGGAGGAATTTGTATCTTTCATGTTGATACAAGATACAAATAGTGTGTATTCTATTTAATAATTATTTTGTTATTTTTTTTTTATTTTATTTCATAGTTTCAATTATTTTTTATTTTATTTTTTATACTATTCTCACACTTAATATGCCTATGAATTCGTCTTTTTACAGTCCAATTTTTCCATCCAAAGGTTGTCTGGAAGAAATTGTTTTCAGCGATAAGATCGCATTTATACATGGTCACCAAAGTGATATGCATATAATCTGTAAAAAATATGGTGCACAATGAAGTTTATTCTCTTCTATTCTATTCTATTCTACAAGAATTCTTTTTTATAAGTATTTATCTTACTTCTTATTTTGTATATAGATAAAAACGACTTCTATCTCCCAAACTATGTTAATATTTGTTAGAATATAAATCTACTCTCCTCCGTATCGATACAGTACATGTTGCCCTTGGCCATGACATACGTTTATTTTAGTTCTTTGCCCTTTGATATATGTTTCCGGATATATTATCTAGAGTTGTTTATCCCTTCTATTGACTATTCTATTTCTAAAACAACTGTTGTTGATACTATTAGATATTATATTTCATTCGAATTATTTGGATTTCAATAATTTACTTACTAACTGTCAGGTGAGGGATGTCCACTGCTGGACAAAAACCTAACTACACAAGTACTTGTAATTGGACTGACTATAGTTCAGTAACTGAGCGTAAAAAAGCTCAACCCGGAAAAGAATGAGTAATAATTTAGATTATTGCTGTTAAAATTTTTTTCAAAAGTCTATGCGTATGAACACATTCATTAACAGCCTTTTACAATCTACTGCTGGACATAGGCCTCTCCTTAACAAGGAGGTTTTGGCCTACTATACTACGCTGGTCAGACGGGTTGAAATAGGGTTTGTTTCAAATTTTCCTTCTCTTTGTAATGACATTGTCTTTCGTACTTTGTTCCTTTAGTCGCCTCTTACGACACCCACGAGATGAATAGGGGTGGTAACACTATGTATTCTTAATCCGTTACCACATGGCACACATTCAAATATTTTTTTTTAAGAGCCAACAAGTAACTCTACACTGCCTGATGGAAAGCATAAATAAAATCCAACAGTTGTGGTCAGCATTCTTATTGTGAATGCAGACAATGCAGTATGATGATCCACACCATGGCGGCCTTGTGAGATGCTTTTTCACGCACTACTTGGGGACGTAAAAAACCAGACAGTTATCGTGACTGAATAAGGTTTCCACACTTACCACGATAACTGTCATTCCAATATCAATGTATTGCTATTTTAGCTAAAACATATCACGAATATAAAAGACATCTATGATATTCATGTTTATTTAGATTAAAATGATTTTACTTTAAAATATATTTTATCAAAATTTACTAAAACGTTGGACGCATTTGACTGGAATGTTCGTCTTTCAAGTCATGCACCGTGGATGAAAAATATTGAAATGCCAGATACAGGTGCAAAATTTACTTTTAACAGTAAAATTTTCTCTCTCGAATCGTAAGAAATGTTCAAAACTCAATATATCTTCTTGCTGAGTGTAAAAGATTTGGAATCACGTGGCGTAGGTGTGAAGCAAGAGTAATATCTCTTAGCGACTGTTACTCCCGTGTTCAGGATCTCAGTTTTTACAATTTTTTGATTTAAACCCTGAATACGTTTAGTTTTATGGTCCTGGTATTGAAATAATACGTTTTATTCCATATAAAATAAACTGTGTAGAATTACTGAAGTACATTAACATGAAATATTCAACAGAACTTAGAATTTTGCGTTTAAACGAACAGTTTTTAGAGTTTTCAAAAGGTTTGTAAATCAAGTTAAAATTTAAATGGTAAACAAATATAGAAGTACTAGTTTCTGCCCACGGCTTTGATCTCGATTCGATCGATCTCGGAATTTGCTCTGAACAGATTATTTTAATATTTTTTTTAACATACAAACAATCCTACGATACATCTTCTTTGAATAATTTCAATGGTTTAAGGCAGCGTACGCCAAGATAACTCTCAAAGACCAGATTTTTTTTGACTTCATTGACATGTATCGTTATATTACGATCATAATTACAAAAAATCATAACTAATTGTAGCCTATATGTTATTCCGATGTATTTACTGTAAAGTTTTATCCAAATCCAGTAGTATTTGCGTGAAAGAGTAACAAACATCCATACAAACTGTAAGGCACAGTTATTCAAACATTAATTGCCATTAACTACAAACGTCACAAGTTATAGCGATCTTATAGTTCGAGTTTTTTCCTTAATTTTGTATTCTATATTTATTGGCTAGTGATCTTGAGTACGGAACCAGAGGCCATGAGATTTATATATCGCAAAACAAGACAAAAGTTGTTAAATGAGGACGGTAATTCATTTTGTGTCCAAGTGTAATTTATATGTGGCGACTTACACATAAAATGAAGAGCATATTTTAACCCATCTAACAAACCGGACTGCCTCGGTGACACAGTGGTAGTGAATGCGATTGCTGTGCTAGAGGTCTCGGCTTCGATTCCCAAATGTTTGTTTAATTTGCAAATATTTGTTTCGGAGTTTGAGTGTTTTCTTCGTATAATATGTATGTATTTAGAAAAAAAAAGAGTACATAAGTAATCTATCAGTCAGTCTAGTTATCATAGCACAAGCTCTGCTTAGTTTGAAACTAGATGACTATGTGCGTCTAATAGCCGAAATGTAAAAAGAAAAATACACTGAATTGAACACATTGAACATTGAATTACTAGTCAGCTTGCGAAGTGGACTATCGTACTTGCGGGACTTCAAGGACCGATTTACATTGGTGGGTCCGAAAAAAATCACTGTATATGAGTACATTACGGCTCCTCATCACCACACCTGTGAGGACCTTTTCTCTATAGTAAAGGTATATAACACCCATTCTCTCACGTACATCTCTACAACAGTTTTATGTTAAAAGTATTAATAATTAATATTATGTTTGATAATAACAATCTGGCACTACCCCTGTTCTTCCCATGGCTGTTGTAAGAGACGATTAAGGCTACAAAATATGCACGACAACATCACTGCTAAGGTAAGGAAAACTTGAAACAAACCCTACACCTAACGGTCTGGCCAACGTGGAATAATAGGCCAAAACCTTCTTGTTGAGGAAAGGCTTATGTCCAGCAGTGGACTGTTTAAGGCTGTTGATGATGATGAATAACAATTTATTTTAGAAATGAAAAAAATTATAATATTGTAGCATCTAGCTAGATAATTATAAGAAGAACTGTTACCTGCACATACTCACTGGTCGACGCGGTGCTGTTGCTAGGTGCCGCTTCGCCGCACCAGTCAGCCGTTAGCCCTCGAAGAGAATTCACTTCGCTTGGCTTGTTATATTTACTCCGCACTAACGTATAGTATTCAATTAAATTTTGTTATTTGCTGTGAATCTATTTTCTATTCTTTCGCTTAGAACTGTAACCTTACCTTTCTTGCGCTCCCGCTTCACACCTTATGTATTTTCTTCTGTAAATTAAATAAGTGTTAGTTAAATCCTAGTATGTTATTTGATAAACTATAAACTTACCTATACGCAGCTATATATAGTGTAGATAGTTTTAATAGAACTGGACACATACACACACCTATCTAACTACAACGTTATGTAAGCATTCTATCACAAGTGCCAATGCCTTCACATTGATTTGAGATTATTTATTATATATATTATTTATGTTAGTTATAGAATATATACCTATTTAGAAATCAGGTAACCGTGAGTAAAGAGTATCAAGTTATGGAGGTCTAATTGCTTTCTTCTCGTTTTCCTAAAATTTACAGCAGTGATTTTGTTAAAAACAGTAAACCGCATACAAGGGACCTAATGAGCGCACGCTATTCAATTAGACTGATAATCATGTTGTGCTAGAGTTGTACGATATTATAAGTAAAATATCAGATGTTACACATAAAATACGAGTATCATAAGACTCATTCGTCTTTATTTCGTATAATCACATCATTGTATATTGTGATCACGGTTAACTGAGTCAAAATCCTTATTTATCGAATGAGACCGCAATCTGAATTCTCCATTTTCGCGATAAAATGCTAAATCCGTTGCTAAAAATAGTATCACGTAAAAAGTATAATGTACGTACATACATCGTGCGCTTAGAAAATTTGTACCCAAAAGTGATTTTCCTCGTCTGAAGTTATACGTTTCACCTGTTACAGTGAAAGCACCAATTTATCACCGTTAGATGTCCATGCATCTGTCAGTGACACAGCATGATTTCGAGATGTAATACAGATGGAAGCTGCCTGTCGATTTTGCTTGGATAGATTTATTCTCAACTGGTGACAAAGAGACGAAAAGGTCGAGGGTTTGATTAGCATGTTTTCTTTGCTTGTAATGACGTTTTAATTTTCACACATAATTTTAATAATTGAAGGCGTGAATTGAACTTATAACCGTGATTTTACTGTTCAAGGTATCTTGGTTTACATATGTAATTTAAACAGTACAGTTTTATATATTTCTATGTCTATGTGATTCAAAACAACCATTAAAATACAGCTTATATTAGATTAAGACTTTTTTTTAATGTTTAATTAGTTTAGCAAATTTTTTAATAAATTTTCGTGTTATTTGGTGTCAAATTCTTAAATGAGTAGGTTCAATATGTGAACCAATATGTAACATTAGAACAACGTGGCTACCATACCAATACAAGCAACACAGAAACAAAACAACATCTCTTCTTTTAGAATTTAAAACTGGTTCTACTATTGACTGTCTCGATGACGTAACGGTAACGAAAGCGACTGCTGTGTTTGAGGTCTCGAGTTCGATTCATGGATCGGATGAAATGTTTGTATGTTGTGCAAATATTTGTTTCGGGGTTTGGATATTTTCCATGTATAATATGTATGTATTTACAAAAAAAAAACAGTATATAAATTCTATAAGTCAGTCTAGTTATCATAGTACAAGCTCTGCTTAATTTTAAACTAGATGGCGTGGTGTATTGAATGTCCGAAATATTTATTTTTTATTCATAAACTAAAGTAATATATCCAATGTATAATGTGTCCAGTTATAAGATAACAATTTTGCGTAAAAGAATGTAATCTAATTCGGTTTAGAATATTGATTTACGCCGATGCAGTTTAGCTTCTACTGAGCAAATATTTAATTTACCGCATGAAGCGACGTTGCGCTGCTGTTTTACGCTTGATGAATAATTTTTACAATTTGCATCTTAACCTTCTTCGACCTTATGACTTTAAAGACATCAGCGAATGACTTTTAACGTCTATCATATTTCTAATGAAACATTGCCGACTGCAGTGTTGGTACCAAGTAATGTGTTACATGCATACGGCGTGGAATAAAAAAATACCTTTTCCCCGCCTTTTTCATTTTTAAAATATGAAGATTTTAGTGGTCTTTTTTTTCTATATAAAGAGCCTGCCAAAGTGACTCTACTCTGCTTGATGGAAAGCATGAATAGAACCCAAAAGTTGTGGTCACCATACTCATTGCAAATGCAGACAATGCAAATTGGTGACCTACGCTATGGCGGCCTAGTGAGATGCTTTTTCACACCCTGCTTGGGGACGTAAAAGGTATGACAGTCAGCGTGACAGTGTAAGGCTTACACAGTTACCACGATAACTGTCACCCCTGCATTAATGGGCCTCCGGTCTACTTTATTCTGTAGATGCATAAGCTTGTAAGTTGTCAAATTATATTTTAAATTAAAAAACTATGTGAATTGTAGGTATAAGAGGAATACTCGTATTATTGGGTTGTCTAAAAAGCAATTACTAAAAATATTTTTTTTATGATTAAAAACATTATAAATATTTGTTAAATCTAGATTTGTAAGTTACGTTATAAAGCTAGAAGTTTCTTAAAAAACAAGTATTTTACAAACCTTTAGCCTTGGGCTTAGGCTTAGGCTGTCGTGCAGCCTGGATTTATCTTGTATTTAATTTTTTTTCTTAATTTAACTCAGTTTTAAGAACATGAAATACATTTCATGAGACCTCAATTTAAAATTTACCGATTTTATGTACTCACACAATATAAGCACTCACGTAACTTTTCTTCATCTACACATTTAAATGGGGCGTGACTCACAAGTTACCGCAAAACCTATTAAAGTCACCGACATGGGGTATGTGGCGAGTGAGAGCGATTTTCGCGACCCAAATGATACATGGTAAAAGAAAATATATGAAATATAATTGTGTATTTCTTACCAGATTATAATATTCTAAGATAAATTATATTGAATGGAGTGATCTGTGCAATAGCAACATACACAGAGAGAGAGAAAGATATTACAACTCATTTCAATCACAGCACTAATTATAATGATGTAGTGGCTTCCACGTACAGTGCAACAAAAATACATACTACAGTGTCATCTAGCGAAGACACATCGAACTACGGAGTAATAAACTACGGAACAACTACTAATCCTGAATCGTGATTTAGAAATTCTCGAGGCGATTAGCATGTACTACAATAGTCCAACATCAACTTCGAGTCGTGGCCCGCTACACATGATCACCTCACCTGGTCGGAGGGTCCTCCCTTTGTGTCGGAGGGACATGGCACCCATTCCCTCCACAATAGTTTTTATATGTTTAAAATATAAAATATCCCGATTGACGGCAATAGGTTCGCAATTTATTACGTGGAACCAAAATACTGGCAAAAAGTGGGCGTTTAGCATGCCCCTACCTACCCTTCCAGGGCAACAAGCGTGATTTTATGTACATATGTATGTAATAATATAGAAATCTAGACGTTAATTACTTCTTTCTTGTTTAAATCAAGCAAAGAAAATCAAGTCAATCACTATTGTACTTAATAAACTTAATCAAACTAATGATAGGATATTTCAGGTTAGTCATCTAACATAATCTATCTAATTTCAGCTAAATTTGTTTTAAAACTATTGAGAAAATAAATGGGAATCTGAGGAAGCAGAACTAACATTAGCCTATAGAATTACATTTATTGAAAATCATTTACATTTATTGAGAAATATCAAAGTTGTCCTATTGCGTTCATAAATGTTGAGGATGGATGTCTAAGATTCATTTTAAATAAAATATATTGTTCTCACAGGGTTCTCACCAATTACTGTGGGCCCGAGCTGCCCTCACCTGCAACTGGTGTACCTGCTGATCGATGGACGACGCTCTGGAAAATAAAATATCCCGCTTGACGGCAATAGGTTCGCCATTTATTACGTGGAACCAAAATACTGGCAAAAAGTGGGCGTTTAGCATGCCTCTACCTACCCTTCCAGGGCAACAAGCGTGATTTTATGTACATATGTATGTAATAAAATGGAAATCTAGACGATAATTACTTCTTTCTTGTTTAAATAGTTCTTTCAAGTCGACCATTTTAGTAGTATTTATTTTATTTATATATTTTACAAGACTTTTCTTACAATTATACGAGCTGATTTGTGAAAATTCTGATTAGTTTTGTTTAAAAGCATACATACTTCTAAATCTTCGCAATATATTTTAAAATGTATTAAAAAGATACTAAAATATTGATATTAAATCGCACTCTAACACTGATCCCATCACCGTTTCTCCGTTGAAATTAAAGCGATGACAATGACAAATTAACGGTTCAAGTTCTACCTACAACAGTTTGTGAAAATGCGAGCTGTTTGCGAAAGCAGCATCGAATTTTCGTATATATCTTTTAAGAAGATCTTTGGAATGATAAATATTAAACAAGAAAGTTATTGTAGATAATACTTTAGACGGTTTGAAAATTTCCCTGTTGTGGTTTTAAACTAAAGTTTCATGAGTTGGATGTGACTGTGACTTGAATGGGTATCTTGCCAACTAGAAATGCTAGATTTGATTCAAAGAAAGCAGGTTTTTTTTTGTTCAAATTGTTTTTCAAGTTCGAAAGAGTTTTGTATTCCTTGGCTACATTACATTTGTATTTTACTTCTTCGCAGCATCGTTGAAATACAATAAAATAATAAACAATGTTATACAATTTCCAATTTTATTTATTTGATATACATTCGTGTGGTCACAGATCAAGAATACGGAGGGTGAGTTTATATCCCGTGTGTGTGCAAGTCCTTAACTATAAGCAGACAGAATCAATAACCATTGGACCATTAGGCAAGTCAACTACAGCAACGAAAACAATTCTGTTTTGCATCTAGTACATTTCGGAGTAACTGACAGAATCGGACCGATTCAAAGATGAATTTAATTTATAATAGTGATGATAATGTACTTTTAGCTGGTTTTGGCTATGGTGGCCATTATCAACAGAGACCAGGTAACTATGCCGGCAACATTATATTGCACAATTGTGTTCGCAAATACAGAAGCACTCTCTATTTCCTCACGCTTAAAATCCGATTGGACGCTATACAACACGACCAGTGACACATTTGACTTAGATTCTGTTTGAGGCACGGGGGTTACGACCCGAACATTCCAGCTCCGATATTTTGCAGCATTTCTGTAACCAGAAAAATTTAATAAGACTTTTTGGTTCGGACATCGAAACGAAACTTTCTGATCGACATTCGCCTACACTCACTGCTAGACCAACGATTTAATTGTTTTATCATTAGTTCTTTGGTAAAAAATAATATAATATTAATGTTTATAATATCCTTATTTACCTTACCTCTACATAATTTAATTTATTGTAAAGTTTAGGATAAGATACATAAATTTGAGGTTAGTTTCTCACTTCACGTCTTTTGATACAATTTAAAGCCATTTATCATAAGTTAGACGACATTCCTGAAACTGAAGATTGTGGAAGTTATCTAATATTTGAAAGTAAAAACTTTCAAGTTGAACTTAATTTAAAATTTAAAGATTTTGTTTATGTTGTTTAGAATAGTATTAATATGATAAATTACTTTGAGAACCTAATATTTGGATTGTCCGACGTTCCGATGCAACCTGCATTGGTGGTAGGCACGGATGGACTAAACAGTATTTTTTTCCATGTTAACAGCCTGCCAAAGTAACTCTATTCTGCCTGATTTAAGAGTTGTGGTCACCATACTCATTGCAAATGCAGTGTAAGAACTCAGATTGGCGGCCTAGTGAGATGCTTCATCACGTCACGCTTGGGGAGTAAGTAAGTGGTAGTGTAAGGCTAACACAGTTACCACTATAACTGTCACCCCTGCATCAATGGGCATCCGGTCTTAATAAGTAATGTCTATTATATTTGAAATAATAATTATATTTAAAAATAACTTAAAGATATTATTACCACCTCTCTTAGTTTTTATTCATGCTTTTCATCAGGCACCACAGAGTCACTTTGGTAAGCCAAAATAAAAAAAAGAGTTAAATATAGAGTTATGACTATTATAAATTTAAAATATAAATACGAGTAAATAGGCAAATTAAAAACTGTCCAATAACTATTGAAAATAGAAATTTATTAGGTACTGTTTTTGTACAAACTGAAAGTTTTGGCGTATTAAACTGTTTAAAGTAAATCCCTGAAACATAACTGCTGTAAATCATTGAAGAGACTGTTTTTGGGCTCCATCATGAGATCGACTTGAGTTCTTCATTAAATTGTCCAATTGTTGTGCGGTTAAACATTTAATTAAAAAATTAACAAGCGCACTAGTCGCCCGTATCATTTTCAAAAGTTTCCCTCGATTTTTTTAAGATATCATCACCCGATTCTAGTTTATTTATCACGCAGCCGCCTTTGGAATATTTCCTTTCCAACAAAAAAGAAATCATCAAAATGGGTTTATAAAAGACAAAATTATACAGGAGAAAACACATAAAAATAAATATAAATATATATGTACGGTAGTATTGAGAAACCTCCTATTTTGAATTCGGTTAAAAATGAACGTAAACTAATGTCAAAACCAATAATAACAACTTTGAAACATAATGAATTAGTTATGGGTCTAATAAAGTAATTTCCCGTAGCACGTGTCGATCAAAATTATATATTATGTGTACAGATTGCCTATGGAGTATAATTACGAAGAACATAACATCACAAATATGATACTACAAATAAATTTAACAAACCCCATGTTGACTTAACTCAAGCCTTGATATTTTCATACTCTTAATGTCACATGAGCGTCCAATCGTATTGTCAAAAACTGTCTGTCTTCGAAATAAACAAATATATGAAGATACTTTATAAATATAAATAACAAAACATCCGACATTTGTTCTGGATACAAGTCAAAATACTAACTGAAGCTGGATACCTATCATATCCAAATTGAGAATCCTTTAATATTCCTAAATTAGAAAATATAATTATGTCAACCTACACGTAAAGAACTATAAAATCTTGAAAATAAAATGCACAGACATAAAATTACGCCTGTTTCCCCGGAAGGGTAGGCAGAGGCATATTAAACGCCCACTTTTCACCTGTATTTTGGTTTCGTGTAAGAAGTGACGAGCGTATTACCGCTACTCGAGATGTTTTGAAATGAAATATATGAATAAAAATATGGACAATAAGCGGAATGTAGTACGTTACAAGTTTTAAAACTTTCTGTAAAAATAAGGAAGTCATCTATATAAAATAAAAGAACCAAGATAATTCAAATGAATAAAAACATCTCCAAAATCCAAAAGAGCGGAAATGAAAGGAAACTATTCTTTATAACGACGCAGCGGGAGGGCATCGTAACGAGCACTCCAAAGTTGAAAGTCTGCCGGAGGGTATACCACATCCGTAGATGCTCTCCACAGATGGCTTCCGTTGCAAACTCAAGATAGCATATGTACTAGTTACTTCATAAATATCTTCAAGATTTCAACCAAGATCTTTAATAGCAGTTACGGTGATTCAAGCTATTTAAAATACTTTTGTACCTTTATGCTATGTATTTAGTTCTTTAAAATTCCCTGAAATAACAGAACGAATTTCCAAAATCACTAATAAAATAAACCATTGTACACAATCAATACTACCAGTACATAATTTTTTTTTCAATATTAAGAGCCTGCCAAAGTGACTCTACTCTGCCTGATGGAGAGCACGAATAGAATCCAAGAGTTGTGGTCACCATACTCATTGCAAATGCAGACAATGCAGTATGGTGACCCACACTATGGTGGCCTAGTGACACTTTTTCACACACCGCTGGGGGACGTAAAAGGCATGACAGTCATCGTGACAGTGTAAGTCTTACACAGTTACTACGATAACTGTCACCTCTGCATCAAATCATCAATCATCAAACATCATATTCAGCTATTTTGCATCGCCTTTGAGACGAAATTCGATTTAGATCACAAAATATCAAGCCGAAGGTCCGCTTCCGACTATTGGCACTTGGAAATAAAATGCAGAATAATTATTCCAAGTAAATCTGTCTCCATTGGTAAAGTTCATTAATCGTTTATTTGCGAAAGCACCAGTGTTAGAACGTTGCACATTATCTGACAATTAAGCCACAGGTTGCAATGCTGAATAGGGTATTTAACCTAACTTCTCTACTACATAAACCATTTATCGCTCTGGCAAGTATGTAAAACACATTAAGGATTTAGGTGTAGATTGATTTTACCTTAAATCGCTTAACAATAATTATTAGAAAGAAAGAAAAAAGAGAAAAGAAGGAATAGATTTATTTACACACACACATAACCAATGAAATAAACACAACAACAGAAAACAATAAGATAAAAAGAGAATTTTATTATTAGACTTAATGTTCATACCCTTATTTTCTCTACTTTATTCTTTTGCTGTTTACAATACTGTGTATACATGTACATTTTTGCAAAATATAAAATTTTTGCTGGTTCCAATATTGAATTATTTATACGTTTTTATCGAAACCCAAGTTGTCAACATACAATTGTAAAATTCTACTTCGCAACTAACTCTCTGTTGGCAAAAGAGTTTGCACGAAGAGCCAAGACGTAATAACTGCGATTTCAAGTCCAGTGGTTCCAAAATGTAGTCGAGTTTCATACGCCACTGATAATTCAATATTTGTCTTTAGTTGTTAGTTGAACTCTTAGTTTTTGATAACTAGTCCAAAGTCGCTATTGAAGTCTCGGTTAGTTTAGACATAGTATCGTTAGTGGAAGATCTAGAACTGTTAATCTAGAAATACATTTTTTTATCAAGATTCGAATAGCATAACTGGAATCTTTTTTTTTTCAAGCATCATTGACAATTCAAATATTTGCCTATAGTAGTTACTTGAACTTTTGATTTTTGATAACTAGTGCCAAGTCGTTAGTTTCAGAGACAGTACTGTTAGTGGACTATCTAGAATCGTTATTCTAGAAATGCATTGTCTTATTATGATTTCAATAGCATAGCTGTCTTCCTTTTTTTTTAAATGTGTCATTGATCATACAAATATTTGTCTATAGTAGTTACTTAAACTTTTGGTTTCTGATAACTAGTCCAAAGTCGCTATTGGAGTGTTGGTTTGTTTTAAGCGTAGTATAGTTACTGGGCTCTCTAAGGTGTTAGTACAGAAAAATATAAGGTTTTCAAGATTTTATTATAACAGCATAACGATATTTCTTTGTCTTTCTATGATTGTGTTGTAAGCTTTTACTCCGAATTAATTTCTATCACGGACTTATAAAAGAAGGAACATCTTTTTAAGATAAGATATTATTGACTGCACGGTTGGCCTAGTGGTTAAAACGGTCTCCACGCCACTTTGTACTACGCTGAGTGTTGTGGGTTCAAACCCTACATGTGACAACACTTTGTGTGATCCATAAATTGTTGTTCTGAGTCTGGGTGTTCTCTGGATTTATGTCTTGTATGTTTGTAAAGGCCCTGTGTCACAGGATTTATTCTAGGAGCGGGGGTTGCCTTCCTGAAAAAAAATTTTTTGAAAGATTTGCGAAAATATTTAAATTTACTCAAAATACCATTATCAATCATTATAATGTCTAGTTTTATTATGAATTTATAGTATCAGATTTATACAATTTTAAATATTTCAGAAACTAGAAAATGTATGTTATTACTGTACTGTATAACCAATTTTAGTTTACGGCATGTAATAAACAAAATAAAACTGTGTGTGATGAACAAAGTGAGTGCTGGGGGTTGTCAAATGAATGTGACAGAAATGTGAAGTACCTTTTTTTTTTTTTTTTTTTTTTTTGTTAGTGACCTAGCTGTTGGCCTGGGTTGGCCTCTACAACTTTACGCGGGTATTACGGTGAGCGCTGAGGGCTCTCAACCGGTCATTTGTTAAGCAACATAGCCCAAGGGCACCCCCTGCGGGATACGAACCTCGGCTTGGGGTGTTGCTGCTGGGGTGCTTGGCTAGAAAACCTCCACGTGGTGCACCCTGGTAACGTTGGCGATGGTGTTCATCACTGCCAACGGCTAATATTCTAGCACGAAGAGGAAGCCATTTTCTACGGCAATTCGGCCGAGACTTGGTCCAACAGAGCGGGCATATTTGTCGATTCCTCTGTTGGCTCTTCGCTCTTCGGAGCAATGAGGAGGAAAACCTCGATAAAAAATCATTATGGTGGGACCCTTTCATGGGTCGACGTTTCTCCACTTTCAATGGTGGAGAAAGGAGAACGGGCTCGGTGTGTACTCACACTGCCACCGAGCAGGCATTGGAAGATTCAATCTTCCTGCCACCGTTGTCACATCGTAATCCCGAAAGGAGTGTCGTGGTTATGTCTCGCGACACCAATCGGGGGCGAGGGTCTTGGCTTAGCCGCCCGGACTGCGAGGAAGAAAACCTCTATAAAAAATTACCCCGAATCCCGTGTTCTGGTGCGTGACCAGGGGATGCATGGCTGATGGGCTGTTCAGTCGCAAGCGCACCCCCAGCCGAGGCACCTGCGGACCCCTCGGTTGGGCATAAATGTACGCTTGCCCGGGTATTGGGGGATCTCTGCCCGGGTCGACTTATAGTTCTCCCCCACTCGTGGGTCTAATATGGAATCTCAAATGAAAAATAAAAAGCTAAATGTAGAAGGAGAGAAGGAGAAGAAGGAGAAGAACGAGAAGAACGAGAAAAGCGTAAGAGTGCAAGACTTCTCGTCCAACTTAAAAGACGCATCAGTTGGAACGCCTATGTCAACGAGGCTCCCAGAAGTCATTACGACTGCTGGGAGCCGCAGAACATCGGAACGATTGCGTTCCAGATCTGCATGTTCGTCAGATGGCACAGGAGGTGACCTGATGGAAACGGCGCTGTGCGACTCCCGAAAACGCGGGCGCTCCAGAGACGAGGAGAGTGACACGTCTCAGGAGATGTTGCCTCCTAAAGTCGCCAGCAGCCGTAGAGGAAGGTCGCGAACTTCGGTCTCGATCCCGTCAGGCTCCGTCTTCTGTAAGGCGGAAGCCTATAGGCGGGTTAGGGCGGACGGCGAAGCACTTGCAGAGGAGGAGATCGCAGATCTCTTGCTTAAGATCAAGGAGCCGATGGTAGGGGATTCCGTTCCCCAAACGCCATCGTGCATGCAAGAGAGAGCGAAAGCAGCGGTGGCTATCATCCACAAGGTAGCCACCAAGTCGAGTAACCTTAAGGGTGCTTTTGTAAAGGCCCTTAAGGACTCCTCTTCTGCAGTTGCGGGGGTTGTTGAGACCCTTATTGGGGACGTGGCTCGTCTCCAAGCGGCCAACGACCATCTCACACGGGAGGTGGCTGAGCTGAGCGCGCAGTTTGCCCAATTCCGGGCGGTTCGCCCTGAGCGAGAAGGCCCGTCTCCATCGCTTGCCCCTGTCAATCCCGGTACCATCGCTGATGCCCACCTGCGCCAAATCACAGACGCAGTGTGGCGCATGATGGACGGACGTCTCGCTGGCCTAGAGGCGAGACTACCTCCAGCTCCTGTTGTCCGGCCGCCGCTCGCGGCACATAGACCAAAGGCCGCATCGGCGCTGACGTCGCTGCCCGTTGTGGGCGGTCGTGTGTCCTATGCGGCGGCGGCGTCGGTGTCAGCTGTTCCTGCGGCGTCAGTGTCTGCTATTCCTGCGGCGTCAGTGTCTGCTATTCCTGCGGCCGCTCCGAGGACACGACAGGCGGCTAAAGCAGTACCTAAGACGGGTGCACAGCGATCAGGGCCCAAAACGGCGGTCAAGTCTAGAGCAGAATTCCCTCCGCTCCCCACTCCAGCCGCTGTACCTGGCACCACCACATCTGCTCCCTCCACATCTGCTCCGTCCACGGATGGTTGGCAGGTAGTTGGGGGGGCTAAGAAGTCCCGAAAGCGGGGTAAAAAGGCTGCCCAAAAAGCAGCTTCTACCCCGCAGTCGCCATCGGTGGCGATGGCCGCCACAAAGAAGCCGCGCAAACTGCAAGCGCCCAAAACTGCGGCGGTAGTGGTCACCATGTCACCGGAGGCGGCTAATGGTGGGCTGTCCTACGCGGCTATCTTCAAGAAGGCCCGGGACAGTCTCACACACGACTTCGGGACGGTGGGTGTTAGAATGCGCCTCGCCCAAACGGGAGCTCGGATCCTTGAGTTCCCTGGGGCTGAAGGTGCAAAGACGGCGGACTCTTTCGCCGAGAAGCTGCGGGGAATTTTTGCAGCCACTGATGGTGTTAAGATCGCCAGGCCCACCAAGTGCGCTGAATTGCGTATCTCGGGCCTGGACGATTCCGTAACGGCTGAGGATGTCCGCGCTGCAGTTATAGAGAGAACAGGCTGCAACGTGGAGAACATCAAGGTCGGCACCATCCGCCCCGGTCCAGGAGGGCTTGGCGCAGTGTGGGTCAGCTGTCCCGTACCGTCGGCCAAAATTCTGGCCGACGCCGGCAGACTACTCGTCGGTTTCGTCAGCGCTAGGATTACAGTCCTGGCGGCGAGACCGATGAGATGCTACAAATGTCTGGCATCGGGACACACACGCGCCAAGTGCGTAAGTTGTTTTGACTGCAGCGAACTATGTTTCCGCTGCGGTCGACCGGGGCACAAGGCGACAGTGTGTTCTGCCGCCCCTCACTGCCCGGTATGTGCGGCGGGTAACAAGCCCGCCAATCACCAGATTGGGCAAGTGGGGTGCAAACCTCCCCGCGATTCTCGACAAGTGTCGGGGGCTAGCCAGTCGACCCAGGCTGCCTCCGATGTTGTCCGCACGTCAGCATCGTTGCCCATGGAAGAGGTTGTAGAGACGGTTCAATAATGGACCAAGTCTCCAACCTCTTTGTCCAGACGAACCTCAACCACTGTGCTGCGGCACAGGACCTCTTCTTGCAAACTATAGCACAGTGGTCGATCGGTGTTGCCGTAGCCGCGGAACCCTATTACGTTCCTCCTCGACCAAACTGGTTGAGTGACCGGGACGGCTCCGTGGCAGTCGTCGGCTCCACGGCGGCTCATTCCCCACCCTTGTCGCTAAGAGACAAGGGTACTGGATATGTTGCTGCTGAGTGGGGGGGGATCACCGTATATGGTGTATACTTCTCCCCCAACCGGAGTTTGAGCGACTTCGAGGTTTTCCTTAACAACTTGGAAACCTCGATGCGGCGACTAACGTCTGGGCACGTCTTAGTGCTGGGGGACTTCAACGCAAAGTCCATTGCGTGGGGTTCCCCCAGGACGGACGCCAGGGGTGAGGCCGTAGAGGAGTGGGCGGCCTCGGTGGGCCTCTGTTTATTAAACAGGGGCTCCACCAACACGTGCGTGCGACAGCAGGGAGGGTCGATAGTGGATCTTTCGTTCGCTACCCCTGCCCTCGCCGCACGAGTAAGGAACTGGTATGTCCTGGAAGAGGTTGAGACGCTCTCGGATCACCTCTACATTCGATTTGAGCTCTCCCGGATCCAGGACCCCAGTAGGGGTCACGCGGCGCGGCGTTCTTTTCGCTTTCCACGGTGGGCTGTAGCCAAACTGAATAGGGACCTACTAGAGGAGGCAGCCATTATTCACTCTTGGCTGTCTCCGCAGGCTCCGACCGAGGAGGTCGACATGGGGGCTGGTCGTTTCCGTGATGCGATTACGCAAATCTGCGATGCGGCCATGCCCCGCATCCGAGGTTATCGGCCTCCACGGAAGGAGGTTTACTGGTGGTCCCAGGAGTTGGCGGACCTCCGCGCGGCCTGTACTCGTGCCCGGAGGTTCTACACCCGTAGTCGGCGGCGACACCGCGAAGAAAGCGGGGAGGACCAGCTTCATGAGGAGTACCGAGAGGCGCGGAAAACTCTGAAGCTGGCCATCAGCCGCGCCAAAGAAATTAAGCGTAAGGAGATGCTGGAGGGTCTCGATCGTGACCCCTGGGGTCGCCCTTATCGTGCGGTGCGACAAAAGCTCCGCACGTCGGGCCCCCCCCTTACAGAGACACTCCAGCCCAGCTTCCTGCGGGAAGTGGTCGAGGGCCTTTTCCCGCAGCGGGTGGAGCACACACCCCCGTCGATGGCCATAATGGTCAGAGAAGACGGGGGGACCGAGGATAATGTTCCGCCCGTCAGGGAATCGGAGGTAGGGGCGGTTGTTCTACGGATCCGCTCTAAGAACACCGCCCCCGGGCCAGACGGGATACCTGCCCGAGTGCTGGCCCGAGCCCTCGAACACATGTCGGACCGTCTCAGGGAGGTCTTGGACGCTAGCCTGGCGTCCGGACGCTTCCCTGAGTGCTGGAAAAGCGGGAAGCTGGTCCTATTAAGAAAGCCGGGACGGCCAGCCGATTCGGTAGCGGCCTATAGGCCCATCGTGTTGTTGGACGAGGCGGGTAAGTTGTTTGAGAGGATACTCTCTGCCCGCATCGTTCGGCACCTCTGCGAGGTGGGTCCCGATCTGTCGGACGCCCAATTCGGTTTTCGAGCGGGGCGTTCGACAGTCGATGCCGTGCTACGCCTCAGGGCCGTTACCGAAGAGGCGGTGAGCTGTGGTGGCGTGCTGTTGGCGGTGTCGTTGGACATCGCCAACGCATTTAATAGTCTGCCATTTAGCTGCATCAGGGAAGCACTCCAATACCATGGGGTGCCAGAGTACCTGAGGCGGCTTGTGGCAGACTATCTTGAGGAGCGCACCGTCATGTACGAGGACCGAGATGGTATTCTGCGGCAGCGGCTCATGTCGTGCGGTGTTCCACAGGGGTCTGTCCTCGGACCACTTCTGTGGAACATGGGATACGACTGGGCCCTTCGAGGTCGTCTTCCCCCCGGGCTGGGTGTAATTTGTTACGCCGATGATACATTGGTCACGGCCCGGGGAGCGAACTTCCAAGAGGCGGCGCGCCTGGCCACCACGGGAGTCTCTTTGGTGGTCGGGCGTATTGAGGCGCTGGGGTTACGGGTGGCCCTAGAAAAGACGGAGGCCCTTTTGTTCCATGGGCCCCGACGTGGTCCCCCACCCGGCGCCTCTATCGTAGTCAATTCAGTCCTCGTACCGGTTTAGGCCCAGATGAAGTACCTGGGCCTGATCCTCGACGGGAGGTGGCTCTTCGACGAGCACTTCCGACAGCTTTCTCCAAAGCTGGTCGGCACTGCCTCTGCCCTCGGGCGACTTTTGCCGAATTTGGGTGGAGCCAGCGTCGCGACGAGACGGCTATACACGGGGGTTGTCCGGTCAATGGCACTGTATGGTGCACCGGTGTGGGCGGCGGCTCTGACCGCCCAGAATAGGGCTCGCCTTTGGCGCCCTCAGAGGATATTGGCGGTTAGAGCCATACGCGGTTACCGCACCGTATCGACGGAGGCGGCGTGTGCCTTGGCCGGAACTCCGCCGTGGGACTTGGAGGCGGAAGTGCTCGCCGAAGTTTATCGGCGGACGGCTGACTTCCGGGCGGGTAGCGGCATGCGGCCCCCGCCTGAAGAGATGCGCGAGTGGCGAGAGGCCGCTCGTCGAGCCACGATGGCTCGTTGGTCGTCCCGGCTGGAGGCTCCACGTGCTGGCTTTGCCGCCGTGGAGGCTCTCCAGCCGGTCATCGCTGAGTGGGCGGGGCGACAGCACGGGACCCTTTCCTTCCGACTGACGCAGATCCTTTCCGGGCACGGTTGCTTTGGGAAGTATCTGCACTCGGTCGCCAGGAGGGAATTGAGTCCCGCCTGTCACCACTGCGACTGCAGTGAGGACTCGGCTCAGCACACGCTAGCGGTTTGTTCCGCTTGGGCGGCGCAGCGTGGGGTCCTCACTGCAGTTATTGGAGGAGATCTCTCGCTACCGGCCGTCATACGCTCCATGGTCGGTAGCGATAGCTGTTTTACCGCGGTCGCAACCTTCTGCGAAGATGTAATTTCGCGGAAGGAGGCGGCGGAGAGGGCCCGGGAGGACAATCTCCACTCGGACCCAATTCGCCGCCGGCGAGCCGGGCGGCGGAGGCGTGCATACCAGCGCCTCATGCCGCCTTGAGTGTGGCCGCGGGTGGACGGGACGGGTTTTCCCCTCCATCCGCTATATTGGCCAGCCGCGAGGAGGCGACGTCCGCGTGTGCCGTACGTCGCCTAAATGGAGAGGTTATCCGTAGAAGGTGCCCGCGGTAGCGGGCAGGCGCTAGGAGGGATCTGGATGACGTAATAGCAGCTGTTCCCGGATCCCTCCTATGTCAGGCGCAGAGTGGCACACCGTGTGGTTTTAGTCGGTCCGATTCCGACACACCACCCCGCCGTAAACCCCGGTGGGGTGACGGCTCGAGGGGGTTTCCACACGATAAAAAAAAAAAAAAAAAAAAAAAAAAAAAGGGGTGTTGCTGCTACGTTGGGGCGACCTACTCCCATGTTTTGTGGACGGTTTACGCGGCGCGTATTCCGCCCCCGACGACGGGGACGAAAACGCGGACGGTTCCTATTAGATTGCCTAATTGTGTTCGCTCTACGTTGAGCGAGCGTAATTTCGTCGTCTAGTTCTTCTAACGCGTGTCTGGGTCGACGTATTTTCGAGATCCTACTTGGTGTGTAGTCTACGGCCGCAACCACTAGAGGGTTGGGGTGAGTCGGAGCAGAGTCAAAGTAGCTACGGGAGCACTGTTTTATGAATTGCTTGATGGTCGGCAATCTGAGGTCGATGTGGAGATCGACGTTGCGTACATACCACGGTGCTCCCGTAGCTTTGCGCATTAACCTATTCTGTAGTGTTTGTAGCCTATGGATCCTGTGTGGCCTAACGTGTGCGAATACTACGCTACCGTACGTCATTATAGGACGTAAGCATGCCGTGTATAACCTAACTTTATTTTTTAAGTCTAACTTCGAACGCGCGTTTAATAAATTGTGGAGACGTCCTAGCACGAAGGCAGCCCGGTTGCAGACTGCCTTGATGTGGGGGCCGATGTGAAGTACCTGATTCCCCGACTATTGATATCCGAGACGGCGTGCGGTTGTTGGTCGATTCGAGTGCGACATCAGTGGTGCTATCCGGGGGCATTTCCGCACAAATAAAAAAAAACCTAATGAGTAATTTGAACTACTAATATTGAAATAATAAATAACTTAAATCAAATGATTTATTGATTGAAAGCCACAGGGATGCAAAATCGTTATATTATTTTGTACAGTACTAAAATATAACCAACAAATTGTGGTGACTACTGAGAAATACAAAGATTAAAATATATTAAAGTACTGGAAGAGGTAGACACACTATTTTCTTAAGAGCCTGCCAAAGTGATTTTACTCTGCCTGATGGAAAGCATGAATAGAATCCAAGAGTTGTGGTCACCATACTCATTGCAAATGCTGACAACGCAGTATGGTGACCACACTTTGGCGGCCTTGTAAGATGCTTTTTCACACCCCGCTTGAGGACGTAAAAGGCATGACAGTCATTGTGACAGTGTAAGGCTTATACAGTTACCACGATAACTATCACCCCTGCATCGATGGGCCACCGGTCTCAAAACGTTAATATAAAGAGATAATAGTCAAAACTGTGTAAGTAAACCTTTAGGAAAAGTTTCTGCATTGCAGTAGAGATTTAGCGTGTTTGGAGTTACTGAAAATTTTATTTGTTTGTCCGTTTATTGATTAAATACATACGATTCGGTTTTTACCTCATGTGCTTTAAGTTTCTACTCGTTATAACTTATTCATTGCGGTTTTACGCTTCTTCCTTTTCGTTTCTATCTTGTTTTCTGTAATTTCTTTCTTTTTCATTATGTTTACAGTAAATTAAACTAAATTTATATAGGTAAATATGGTTGGTTCACGCTAATTAGGGTCTCATAGAGTTTCATTGTTTTGATGCCTAGTATTGGATACGACATTTAAAATATCTCTGACGATGTTAAGTGGCGCAGTACAGAATTTTTTTTTTTAAGTAAGAATCCTACCAAAGTGACTCTATTCTGCCTGATGAAAAGCATGAATAGCATCCAAGAGCGGTGGTCGCCGGAATCACTGGCCCGTACTCTTTTTTTTTTTAATGTAGTACTAATTTTACGACTTCACACACAGAATCTCATACATAATTCACTATTTCATATTTAGTAAATATTGTATGTAATTCTAAAGACAAAATGATATTACTCCTCCCGCAAATGATTCTTTTGGTATTCTTTACAAACACAAAATATAGCATATTTACAAGTATAAATAAACGAGAAAACTCTTTAATATTCCCCTTTCTAGCAATTTAAATACTAAAGAATGTTATTTCGAATAAAATGTTCTTACATTAGCTGTCGCAAAGTTGGTACATATAATATTTAAATTGGTAGCTAAACAATAAAGGTACTTCAACACAGAGACGGTCTAGAGAATAAGCTAGGCAGTAAATAATAAGATCATTAATCACACTGCCAAGCAAGATTTGTGGTGAAATCCGAAATAAGACCCGTTAATTGTGGCCAACCGGTATTGGATGACCTACATTTCAGTTGATTCTATGTACTTCACGTCTAATGTAATTTAATTGGTGACTGGAAACCAGGCTTTCAAGTAATGTTGTTGTTGGAATGTCACATTACTATGTAGTTTATTTGTCTCTGTATCTGTTTTCAGTTATTTTGAATGACATATAATAATAAATGAAATGTCATTGGGAGAGTCTTACTGTTGAACTGTGTGATGTCATAGTCAATAGAGGCCTGTAGGAGACATCAAATTCGATATTACTGTATTAAAATAAATACAGTTTTGCAATATGTCAATAAGTCCATCCAAATAATATGTATCAATGACACAAGAATATGTAACTAACTCCAATAATTATATGATATAAATGTAATATGAAACAAAGACACTTTTTTTTTTCTGTGCGAATATCCCCCCGGATACCACCTACTGATGGTTATGTCGGACTCGAACCGACCAAAAACCGCACGCCGTCTCAGGTTCCAGTAGTAGGGGAACCAGGTGTACCCAGAAAGGAAATCCCTGGAACCCCGACGCACTTCGGATTATCTATCTACGGCTTGCAGATGACCCCTTTTCTGCCCCAAAAGAGCGTGTGCTGCGTAGCATGTCCCGCTGCCATCCTGGCCTGTTTCTGCTAGGGTGACGAATGGCCTCACCTGTCACCCCCCGACTTGTGCTTATGGAGGAAGGAGATCGTTCTGCGATCTCCGGCATCCGAGCCGTCTGTGATACCGAACCCGTTTCCGAGCCTGACGGACCGGAAGAGTTCTAAACCTCTCCCGGTCCCGTTCCGACATCTTTTAACTTTCGGCCCCACTTTATAAATTATTATGTAATAATTTTATTCCATGAATAATAATCATAAATAAATATTATAACTTTATTTAAGAGCCTCATAAAGTGACTCTGGTTATGATCACCAAATTCATTGCGAATACAGACAACACGGTATGGTGACCGTATGGCGACTAAGTGAGATGTTTTCTCACGTTCACTTAAATGTTAAAAGTATGGCAGTTATCTTGGCAGTGTAAGGCTCACACACTTACCACGATAACTGTCACTTCTGCAGCAATGGGCCTTTGATCTCGCACTCACTGTCGAAATACGATGGATGCTGTTGCGTTGGGTTGGTGTTCTGAGAAAGGATAGAACTGCGCCAGTCGAGCCGGACCATTCGTGCTGAAAATACTATTACTGTTGACACTTTAGATTAGTTTTAAGATACAATCAATTAGTTTTACAAAAGTTCTCTTCTATCAAAACTTTATATCTTAAACAAAGAGCCAAGATCTAGGTTGGAGTTCGTAAATTTGCAACTACACAACGGCGGTTTGCACTTCGGCATGGAGCCACGATGCATTACCGTAGCTATTCAAACCATATTTATATAACTTAGTTATTCAGAAAAATTTAACAGAGTTTGTAGTCTAATGTATAGATAAAATATTTTTCGAAAATTGTAGAAAACTTAAGCAGTTTTAAAGAATGTATCGCAGTTAATTTGAACAGTCAAATGTTTATTTTATTACGTTTTGCGAGTAAGTTTCTGTCGCTATTTCAACCATTGATGCAGCGGTAAATATGTAAGCCTTACACTGTCATGATGACTGTCATGCCTTTTACGTCTCCAAGCGTGGCATGAAAGAACATCTCACTAGGTCACCGTAGTGTGGGTCACCACACTGCATTGTCTACATTTGCAATTAGTATAGTGACCACTACTCTTTGGATTCTATTCATGCTTTCCATCAGGCAGAGTAGAGTTACTTTCACAGGCTCTTCATATAGAAAAAAAAAATACTTTTTTATGAAAGTAATTGTGCCTCCTCTTTAATAGATCTATACATATCATAAAATTGTAGAAATATACTTTATGTACTAAATAAATAAGTAAATTGCAGGGGTGCATATCGATGCTGAGCCCAAACATATAATTTTTTGTCTGTGTGTTTGTGCACGCTAATCTCAAGAACGGCTAATCTAATTTAGATGCAGTTTTCACTAATATATTATGGTAAATTTCACTTAATATATAGTGTTTGTTTCATGTCAATCGGTTTAAAGTTAGAGAGAGTTTAAAGAAATAAAAACTTATGTCAATTTAAAGAATCATGTCGAACATTTTTAAATTATTCTGTATCTAACTTCTATGTTTTTTTTTTTGTTAGTAGCATTGACTGAAACTTTACTTATCTTTGTAATAATAATCTATAAAAAAATATTACGAATAGAGGTTAAAAATGATCAGTTTGGTAAATATGGTTCAGCTTAGGATGCATGCAGGATAGCACACCGCTGCGCGGGTATATAAAGCGCGCCAAGAATCGCGCTGCCATTCGGCACGCGCGTCCACCGGACATAAAGCGGCTGCCGCGTGACCTCGTAGCGATTTGAAAAGCGGCTTCAGAAGGGGGTAGGGCGGTCCCCTAAGCCCCAGAAGAAACAAACGACGCCTCACAGACCGCCACGCGGTGTGAGACGCCGAACAAACCCCAACTATACCGAGGCGGACTGCGCATAAGTCACCACTCCTGTCGCTGGTCGCCCGGAGCTGGACCTCCCCAGGTGTCGCCTGTGGTCTCATCTGGCTCGAGCTGACCGCCGGAGTGGTGTGAAGAGCGCAACATTCCGCCTCAAAAAAAAATGAACCCCAAAGTACTAAGTACAACCCCAGGACCTGCCCTTTTCCAAGAGCAGCGAAACCTGAACCCGCTGGCAGGGGGCAAACCGCCCCGATCCAGCCTCCACGCATCCCTTGCGGGATGATGTGAAGACCACGTAGAGTGCTGCGGCGAATAGTTTTCATTCGATTTTTGCGATTCGATTCAACACTGATTGTTAACATATTTCATTTATTTAAATTTTAGCGTTTGTAAATACATATTATGTGTATTTAGCGTAGGTTAGACGTTTCTTTTCTTGATTTTCTTTGTTCCTTAATTTTTAGATGTGGCTCTGTCACATGTTAAAATACCAAGCAACCTGTGTGCTTTCATCCCCGATGGCCAGAAGTCTAATATCGTGTACAGAGAAGCATTACTGTAAAGCAAATTTTTTAGCTACCCAAAAAAGTTTATAATCCAAAATTAACCAAAACAATATCCTAAAATATAAAATAGTACAACTAAACCCAGAAGCAAGGTAAACTTTTATTAGACAATGTGCGAAGAATATTACCTTAAGGCTAGGTGTTCAATCAAATTTTTCACCTGAACACTTTGTGACGTTAGTAGACTCTAGATCATTGGATTTTGTATAAAATAAAATCAGCAATCTTCCAGAAAACACTATAAAAAGTTTATTTGAATTGTTAAAATATCTGCTGACGAGTAAAGCTTCCGAAACTAAATAAAAATGAGGAAAAAATTAGCAACTTCTAAATGGCAATGCTGATTGCTGTACACTTTATTTCTTGGTTCTGATAATCACACACAATCAAGCAAGTAGTGAGTTTATATTAACTCTTCCAATTGATCATATCCTCTCCGTTCCTCTATAGGACAACTCGTGTTGACCTTGGAAATCACCACTTTAGAATCGTAGATGTACGAACTAAGCGGTTCGGCTTTTCCTTCTGTGCAAATCAGTTAAAGGTTGGAACTCATTTCCACAGTCGTTCCCTTCCTACGATCCCGGGTCCTTTAAGCGGGGCGTGAAAAAGCATCTCTCTAGGCCGCACTAGCGTGGGTCATCACACTGCACTATCTTTTTTCGCAATGAGTACGGCGACCACAGCTCTTGGATTCTATTCATGCTTTCCATTAGGCAGAATAGAGTCACTTTGGTAGGTTTCTATATATATAGAAAAAAAAAAACCCTATTATGGTCGAATATTAGCAAATTTATCTCATGCTACTATATATTTCAGCACCCCTGTGTTGACAAGCTGTACATTGTTTAGCTTAGTTAGAGTAACTTTCAATAATTTGAGTTTAGTGAGCTCCCTGTCGGTACTGATCTGATGTTTGAGTTCGTGACGTAACATATTGTTGACTGTGAAGCAAATAATGGAGATAGTGTTCACAGGTTTTCGTTGAGCTACCGTCTTTTGTTTAGATTATAAAGTTATTATAGCCGTATGCAGTTTATAAAAAAAACAACTAAAATTTATTTTCCTCATCATCATCATCACAGCCAAAAGACGTCCATTACTGGACATAGGCCTTCCCCGAGGTTCTCCACAACAGCTGATCCCATGCCGTCCTGATTCAGTAGCTGCTCACGACCTTCGCTAAATGTTATCGATATCGGTAGTAAAATTGCTAAACGTAAGTGGCAGAAACAATGGCCGATGGGAACATAAAGTTCTAGAGTGGCGACCAAGTACTGGGAAATACAGCGTTGGAAGGTTCCTACAAGGTGGTCCGACGACCTGGTGAAATTTATTTTTTATATAATGACAATTCAGGAAAAGTTTGAGTATCTTCTTAAATCCGTTTTTCTATAATCCATACCCTAATCAATTGACCCACCGTAGGTTCGATTCAGATACACCGCTCCACTGTGAAAACTCAATAAAGTGACGGCAAAAAATTATAATAAAAATTACTTTCGAAAAAAGCGATACTAAACAGTCTATTGTCTAAACAGTATGTATAAACATAATATATACATCATCATCATCATCATCATCATCACCAACCGCCTTTTACAGTCCACTGCTGGACATAGGCCTCTCCTAAGCAAGGAAGTTTCGGCCTACTATACCACGCTGGCCAGATGGGTTGGAATAGGGTTTGTTTCAAGTTTTCCTTCTCTTTGTAATGATGTATACAGAATATATACAGACAAACGAAAACCTATTAATCATTTAAATCAATAAAAAGAACAATTTTTCCATCAAATAAAACTATACTATTATATAAAGAACGTATTATGACGTCACAACTCATTAGGTGTCCATAAATAAATACAGGCGCACTATCAGTACTGCATTCCATATTTATTGCCTCTGATAAACCGGAAAATAGCTGATCCAAATATCAGTGCAATGATCGTTATTACCGCTGAAGCTATTGTACCGATTTATGGTATTGAATAAGTGGATTTATATATTTTAGATGTATCAACCGTGAATTATTCTACAAGCGTTTGTTTGTTTAGCAAGCCTTTGTGTTTATGTTTTCAAGTCATATCTTATTTAAATTTAACCTTTACTATTAACTTCAAGTCTTTGCTTTTATCATCCTTATCGTCATCATCTTAGTCCACTTTTGGACATAGATCTTACTCCAGGTTTTCTATATAACAACCAGCCTCAGGTTATAATCAAATACTAATTATGATCATTTGTTTATTTACTTCGGAATAATTGTTGTGCTTTCCTTTTTTACTTGTTGTGATGCTTGAGAGAGGCAACTTTATATACTTAATTGTTTTCAAATTACTATAACTGTAGTTTGCTAATGTGGACCAACGGGTGTCATGTTCTTGCGACCAAAGAGTGGATTCTCCGATTAGGCGAGGTGATCATGCTTGACGGGCCGCGGCCCAACAGTGGATGTTGAGATGTTGTGTGTATGCTAATCACTGCGAAAATATCTACATCGCGATGCAGGACTAGTAGTTGCTCCATAGTTAATACTCCGTAGTTCGATGTGTCATTGATAGATGGCGCTGTAGTATGTACTTTTGTTTTGCACTGTGTGGAAGTCTTCACACTAGCGCAAACAATTTAAACCAGTAATGATTAGGGTTCGGTAGACTAAGGATGAAAGTATAAAACACCTTAACAAGCAAAACCATCAAACGTACACGTAGGCATAGTATTTTTAATACCTAACCTACTCATGACAATGAATTTTCCATCACAGTGTCACCTCACTGGAGTGTGCGCTCCCGTCAAGTCCTTGTATTTTTATTATCTGTAGACACACCTCTGTAATAAGAGAATATGGAGTCCTCAATTAAAGTTCAATATCTATTATAAAGGATATTTCTTTTTAATGTAATCTACGGTTCAATTTAACAGACTTAAAACAAAATATATACTTAACAGTAAAATTAAATGAATGCTTGAATGTGAAAATATGTGCACATGTTTTCACGAATTTTGAGCAAATGTTAGTATCATGCCCCAATTACAGCGCTATTATTATTTTATTAATTTTGTTATGATGAACATAGATCGTGAAGCAACTACGTAGAATATGAATATTAATTTGTAATTTGAACATTAATTTTGTGTTGTTCTTTTAGAAACATTGTGTGTGAATTGCTTTTAACAAATATCAGATGTATCAATTTTATGTTAAATAGAAACAAATATCATTAAAGGTATTATACATAATTTAGTATTTTATTTGTACTCCTTAGATTGGCTTCTAGGAAAAGATAATTATTGAATATTCAATCACATCAATACATATCGAGACTATTTAATTAAGATTGAACATGATTGACTAAATACATTTCAATTGTCATTCAACTCTTAAAAATACGTTATTGTCAAATATGTCAATAACCTTCGAATCAGAAAATAAATATGTCACAGTAAAGAATTAAGACTTCTCACCACGTGATATGTCATTTTACAATAAAAGCAAAATCTAATACACCACATATTTTGATCAAAGATTTGATGACCAGAGCAGCTTAATGCACGACTATTTCGATATTTGGTCAAACATTGGCGTAGTTGAGCATAAGCAAAGTATAAGTGTAATAATTTATTAATTCCATAAAATTGCTTAACATTGACGATGTTAATCAATGCTGACATGTATGTATTTTGCATTTTATTTAGAAACTATGGCGTTATACAGTTATTATGATTTAAAACTGAACGATAATATTAAAAAAATTACAATCACTGTTGCTTAATTTTAGGAATCGATCACATAAAACAGATATAGATTAAGGTTTTTTACAGGAAGACTGGACTAAAGTCATCCATGGAGACTTAAGACTTTGAGACTTTCGAGTTAAAAGTGCCTTATAGACCTTTAAGTGCTGTTTGGTGCTTAGAGGTATGGGATTGGGTCTCTGGTTAAAATTGATTTTCTAACTATAGGTCTCCAGTCGTTCAGTAAAATTAAAAAGCGAAAAATTTTGATTACAAAAAATATATTTTATTATAAAATGCCTCACTTGTTTGATTTTGAAAGAAATACGATTGACAACTTGCTAACTGAATAACAATTCATCAAACATACCTGATCGCTAAAATTTACCTGACTCAATTCCAAACTTACAATTTTAACACTGACCTCTTAACCTTAATTAAACTCATGTTGTAGACGCTGTCTCCTTCTCATCATACAAGCAACCAGCCTCCTTTCCTATATCCTAAGCCCCCAAATCAACACCTAAAATTGTGCAGACTCGAAATTTTTCAAGCATGGATGTTGAAAAATAACATGCAGATGCTGCTACGATAGACTGGACCAACATGGCAGCTGCTATCGACGTAGACAACAAAATCTGGAATTATAATGACACCATTGTCAAATTATACGACTTCCACGCTCCCATTACGACTGTAACGTTAAGACTTTTTCAACGGTGAATACTTTCCATTTCTGTATATTTAGTTGATATATTAGAAGGTGCTATATGTATGCTTACATATACACAGACATACACACATATGTGTGTAGGACGGGTGTGTATTTGTGTATAAATCTCTTTCTATATTTTTAAATATTCCCATTATAATGTGTCACTTGCGTGTAAACTACCCTAAGATTTTAAATACTTGGTGTCAGCTTTAAGGTTGTCTGAAGGAATTGCCGTGACCGATAACACCGCTGATTTACACATTTTGTAACTTATCTTTTCTTTTTGTTTTGTTTTGTACGTAAACAATAAAAATAAATAAATAAAGAAAACAAGTTTGAGATTAGACGGCCGTGTGTGAGATGAATGAAGATATTATTACAGTTATACTTCATACATTTTATTTTCATTTTTCTCAATAGTTTTCTGAAGTATTATGATATAAAATTACAAGAAATCTTCTGAAGAAAAATTTCCAGAGTGATTGGTACATATTTTTGCCATTTTCTTACACGAAAATATATATTTCTTACTTTTACAAATAGCTTAATCCAATATTTTTACTATAAATGAAAATGAAATATCGGCGGTAATGTTTAGCAGACCCTAATAAGATGTAGGTCAAATCCAATTCAGCGATGTCTATGAATCAATACACTAAGAAAAAATATTCATTCTGTTCTAAGAGGAAGTTCGATGAGGCGTTTGTTTGTTCACTGATAAGGATAGTGTTTATTTTTGCGGCGTCAGTTGTTGGCATTTTATGGTATAGGACAAATGTGAATGAATGCCGACTGCCCAAAACCGGAATTGTTGACGCTCCTTGGGCGAGATTTGTTCAGTAATGGATGATGATAGATTGATACCAATAACAAATAGGGGACAAACTAGGAGTCAGATCTCCTGAAGATAAGTGATTACCATAGCCTGTGTACACCTGTGGCTCATAGTTACATGTGTGTTGCCACTCTTCCGCTTTCCCGGAATTAGAGAAAAGGGAAGAGTTGTGAAAAGGCTTCAGTAACTTCACTAGTTGGGTGAAAAACAATTTAAGAATTACTTAGCACCAGTTTTCTAAGAAGCTCTAGAAATACTTCGGTTCAGCATGACCAACGTGTGCCAAAGTATTATACTTCCACACCAGAAATATTCCAAGAAATCTTGTGAAATACAGGCAAACAGTGTTCATTGACAAGTTTTCACTTTTTGACGTGTTTAGGGGCTGTTTCTAGAATAAACTCGTGATAAAAGTACTTCAAAAAATTTATTACAAACACCCATACTCGATCAGCTAATTCATGTGTACTTTATCTAATCGTTTAGTTTTGTAATATTTTAGCACTACCTGAATATGCTCATAATGTCGTTCGTTAGTTTGACATTGTCTTTTGATCATGCTCTTTTTTAGCGTCGACAGTATCTTAATATGGTATCTTTTTATCAATTTAAATGTAGAAAAGCCAGTTTCTGCTTGTTCAATATCTGTTTTACTTTTTCTGTAATATGAACGTAACTTCGGCTCATGGGGTCCGAGTGCTCGAGCTATGTTTGAACAACTAGACTAAACTCATCGACGCTGCTCGTGACCAGAAGGTGCATAATGCCCTAGCACCGAAAATCAGCATTCCCATTCAGCGTGGCAATGATGGCAGTCTTCTGAGAATGCTGCCATGAGACGATGATGGGAAGCAATTAATTGACGGTTGTATGTAAATATTATAAATATTTTTAACATTTTCATTGCTTAGTATTTTAGTTAGTAATATTTAAGCATGTTTAGCAGTAGTTAGAGACAATAAAATAAACTCCCAAGTTAACTTATTATTATTATGTCATATTCCTCAGAGCATTATACAGAAATGTTTAGGTCTGGAAGTATTTTGCAACAGTACTTACGTGAGCTATAATAAAACATTATATTTTCTTTCCGATACGAATGAGAATATGTGTGAATTCTCTACTTCAATGAGCATTGGTTTAATGAAGTGGAACGTTTTTTCTTCAAAAACCTCCAACCACAATAATATATATATTTTGAACAATCCATTAGATTTTAATGTCGAAAATTCAGAAACATTTTCAGTGGAAAAATAATCCTTTTCCTCGTCCTCAATATTAAAATTGTTATTGATCAAGTCATCTATTGTTACACTACACATATGTACACTCACGTCTTTCAAGAACGGATAAAATACTGGTACTTGTTTAAATATTATTACAACTTTTACTGTGAAAAACATCTATTAACTTAAACAGCTCAAAAAGCTGTGTACAGGCATGAAAATGTAGGAAATCAAAACAAAATTCATTTGCGTCAAAGAAAAATTTCATTGAATACTCTAACATATCAACAAAATTTTCAGATTTATTTTTCTTAGAATGGACTTAAAACTTCAATGAAACTGTTCACTCGAATCTCCCATAAAGATCCTCGTATTCACCTGACAGGTGGCCACACCTGTCACTTACAGGTTTGCGCTTATGGAGGACGGAGATCGTTTTGCGATCTCCGGTACTTGAGTTGCCTGTGGAACTTGGCTCGTTCCCAAAAACGGACCAGAACCGAATCGTTTTTTGGTTTGCATAACTTGCTGCCAAAAAGAGACTGTTTTACCGAACGAGGGGATCTCCAATCAGATGACCTTTACAAGATCTGCTCCACTGAGGCTGAACATTCTGTCAGTGTGTAGAATACACTATTCAGAGTTCAGCCATCGAAGTGGTCGCACTCAGGCGTTGGTTTTTTGCGGACCAGACCTAAGTGATCTTCGAAGCATTCTTTTCCAGTGATCACCTGTGTCAGGTAATGTCAGAAAGTCCCGTGATATCTCTCCAGTCAATCTTCCATCACAAATATTTTGTCGTCACCATGCTCCCATGCAATTTATTCGTTTGCACTTTCTTACTCTTACACAATAAAAGAAAAAAAAAATGAATGGTGTCGTGGGACACCAGATAGGAACGAAGTTCCTTCGGATAATGTGGAATCGACACAATTTGCAAAAAAAATCGTGCTCAATTTTATGTAGGTTTTCTTGATTTTTCTCTTAAATTTTGCTGATTAGTTTTTATTTAAGTACAAGAAAGTATTTAGGAAATTCAGTATTTTAGGAAATAAAATAATAAATTCCTTAAAATAATAAAATAATAAATTCCTTGAAATAAAAAAAACATCGTAATTCAAATTTCAACTGAAATAACAAAAAAATATGTATCTTTCTTTTTTTTTGTCAACATTATTATTAATTAAAAATTACATAGAAATAGAAAAATAGAAAAAAAAAATAAAAATTAACGGTTTTATTCCACGCACTTTTTTCCACAGATTTATTCCACAGATTTATTCCACGCACTTTTTCCACGGATTTTTTCTTACGGTTTTATTATCACATTTTTTTCAGTTCGGTCCCGCAGCGAAATCCCTATTCCCTCCAAGCCTGCCGTAAGGAACTTCGTTCCAAAAATAGGAATTTATAATTTTGTTATTATCGATTGAGTTCAAGTTTTCTAAGTTTATTTTGAACTTCAAAGTTCTAATACAAAGTTAACCAGACTAGTCAGTCAAGATAGCTGTCTGGTTTGATTTTAATTCATTCTTTTTAACTTCACTTGATATGTCTAGCGAGGTGAAAATTCAATGGTAGGAAAATTCGTGACTTGTAAAATAGATGCTTGTTTTATAAGTGACAAATTCGAAATTTTCTATGATGTATATATTTTTATTGAGATAACACGATAAGTCTGTAGTGACTTGCCTTAACATTATGTGTCTACCTATATATTTATATATATAATATATTATTTATTTAAATTAAATGTTAAGTATACAAACTGTCTTTATTAGTAGATATTATTTTGTTGACAACGGCCGGCGTAGTTATGGTCTATTGTCCATCGACCGGCTACGTCACGCGAGCCGGATGCGTGTGGGCGAGACGGTGATATCTCACTGTTGCGCTTGCGCACACGCACCGCGCCAGCGCGAGATTTGAGGACGGACAGTGCCTTCCTGGTCCTACCGCCGATAATTCGCCGCGCGCTGATACGTTACTTCCTTATTAATTTTACGTTCTCTCGATCTGTCGTTTCTATCACTCCTTCTTTTCCAAACTGAACTTGTGTAGTGTGTAATCCTTTTCAATAAACTTTCATTCTGTTTCTTGTGCACCTTGGACTATTTATTTCTTACTCCATCTTCATTCTTGCAACATCAACCCCACACAATACACTACAAGTCTATAATACCAACGAGATGAAAAAAATCAATTTTTTCTAAGAACACCTGCAAGAAAAAAAATTAAAAAATAAAGTAGAAATCGATGTGGTAATTCATACTGTGTGCATTATAAAATAAACTGTACTAAACAGGTTTAAAGGAAAAGTGAGTCAAAACGTAGGCAACCACTAGTATACAACTCTGATGTTATTCTCAATCAAAATTTCATTCGGTAATAGCGTACGTAGGATGTCGATAGCACTCACAAAATTGGATTCTGGTTTACTTTGAGCTTATATCAATTACCAAATTCACACTTTTTGTATTAACTGAAATTTGACGTTGGTTTTTGTAGGTATCTTATTTACGTGCGGTTGTAGTATAAGTATAGATGGAAAATTATTGAAAAGGCGATGATAGTTCACCTGTATATCTTAAAACTGTAAATAAAGTATTATTACATAGAGAGATTTTCTAAGAACTTTAGAAATTATTTTTGTCATCCCACATGGTAACGCTTTTAAGGTATGATACTTCTTGTTCCGCTACCTTTTGATCAAATTGTATCAATTCTACAGACCTGGTTTATCGTAACTCACAATTATATTTATTGAAACCTTAGCGACAACTCTGGAAATTGATCTTAAAAATGTAAGGTTATCCGTTCGTCAGAATTTGTTATATAGGATTAAGTTGAAAATTGATGAACCAATTTCGAAAATTTTATATGAGAGTTCAGATAATGAAGGATCATTCTCATTGTTTGGAAGTTAAAAAGCTACGTTGCAATCGAGCTAACTTTAGGTTTATGTTATTTGATGTTACGAACAGTTTTGATATATTTTCTTCATTAATGAAGATATTATCGTGAATCACTATAACATAAAAAATCCACTACTAAAATATTTATTTCAGGACTAGCGGATCCGACAGACTTTATCCTGTCAAAAAGATATGTCCTATTTATAGTTGGGACAAACACTCTCCTACATGAAGAGAAAACTGATGCATTTAAAAGTAAAACAAAAGAAATGAATTGAAAATCAGCACTAATTATCTATTATATTTTGAACTATTCAATTTGGTCGGGTCCGTGATGTCGCTTTTGTTGAGTTTCAGAACGCGACAAGGCCCTAACGCACACACGCACACTACTTTGACGTTAGGAACACACCTACATACATTGCTTAGACAACAGTGAACTTTTACAATAGAAATAAAGTTCAAATTGACTCTAAGTTTTAGTAAGAAAACGTTTGTAAGAGAAAAAGAAAAGAAAAGGGCTGTTTTTAGGGTTTTGCCAGCAATTATTCCAATTTTTCTCACCGTGAAAACCATCCTTGAATTTCAACGAACATTTAAAAAAAAGAATTGGCCAAATTGATCCAGGCGTTCTTGAGTTAGGCGCTTACCAACACATTTTGCAATTCAGTTTTATATTATAGATGATAGGGAGAGTCAAATAGAGCAAGAGCGCGTGGAACTCCACCGTTACTTTTTGCGAGCAGGTTAAGCTTGTGAAGGAGATAGCAGAGCGGGACTGGGTGAGGTTTTAAACTCTCAAGGTTCACCAAGCCCTGGAGCGTGTCATATATCACAGAAGATTCAGGCGTCGGCGATTACTAAACGATCTCTGTCCTCGTCCATAAGCTCAAGCCTGGGGGTGGTAGGTATGGTCATCGGTCACCCTAGCAACAGCAGGCCGCGATTGCACGCACCTTGTTGGGGGCAGGAAAGGAAAACATTGGGGTGTCAACACGGGAAGGAGCCATCTACAAGCTGTAGGTGGCCCGAGATACGTTGAGGTTCCAGGGATTTCGTTGCTAAGGTGCGCCTGGTTTCTTGGCTACTGGTACACGAGACGGCGTGCGGGAAAAAGGGAAGAATCAAACGAGAATTCTCTAATAGGAAAATTTAATATTGATTATCTTATGATCACGTTTCAAATACATACATACTATATGTATGAAGACGTATAATATGGCAGGAACGTGACACTATGTGAGTTTATAAGTTAAACACTTGGAACGAATCGTGCCATGAAAACTACTGATATCAGATTTAAACAAATGTAATCAACATCTTGGATCTAGTTTCCAACTTTCAACAGATGATGCACGTTCCAAGTTCCTAGATTCTCTAACAATTTTAACGCAATTGAAACTTAAATTACAGCATTTCTAAGAAACTTTACCTGCACGCACTGGACGTCGACAAACACATTTATCACTCCAGATAACAGTTTGATATTTGAGTGAAAGTTTTATCTTTACGACATGTTTATTTTTAGTCTCTAACTAATCACAGATTACATTTGATTAGAGATTGTATTTGATATATTAGGTAAGTAAGACCTGAAATGCTGATTTTTTTTCTCTGCCTGACGGAAAGCATAAATAGAATCCCAGAGTCGTGGTCACCATACTCATAGGGAAGGCAGACAATGCAGTAAGGTGACCCACACTATGAAGGCCTAGTGAGATGCTTATTCATGTTCTACTTAGGGGCGTAAGAGGCGTGACAGTCATCGTGGCAGTATAAGGTTTATACACTTACCGCGATAACTGGTACTCCAGTATCAATGGATCGCCAGTCTCACGATCAACAACGAAACACGATAGCATGAATGTTATCGCTTTAAATTTGGTGTTCTAGTTTGTTACTAAATAATTAGGTAAAATTGTAGCAATACCTAATTACATTGAAAATCAAATGTGAATCTACTTACAGTGAATTGTTGGTATTTTTACATCGTTATTAAAAAAAGTTAAATTTAAGCGTTGAAATTGTAGGACAATATTATGTTTTTATGAAAGAAAAAGTTTATATTTTTTTTGTTACAAAATATCGATTCTCAATTTGAAATTAAAATAACTTATATTAAGTAAATTTGAGTATGTAAACAGCCAGTTTCTGAATACAATTTAGTCTATGAATTTTATTGGCAATATACTCGTATTTACTAAATATTCATGCTTGACACCATTTACACTAAACTACTTAGGAGCACGATATAGAATATAGAGATTGTATATTACTCTGACTTTTTTTGCTTTCGTTAATCGTAAGGCTTGCAGCATGCTAAGAATAACCTTATTGACAGTTTGGTAGAAGAGATAACCACAGAGTCGCATTTTTGACAAAGGGATAATAGCAAAAATAGAAATCGTTTCGATAATTTGAACACTTCCTCAAGATTTTCTTTAAGTGTTTGGAAATAAAAAGTTATGGCAGCCAAAGAACTTGCTGCAAGAAACTACGAGCGAAGTTATGACAGCAGAGTTTACTGTTCTCGTTAAGGTCGGTGAATTCAGGCAAGATTTGATTCTTAAATTTTTCTTCGAGACAAGTCATGGGGGTAAAAAACTATGTATGATCACTTAGATACATAAAAATTTTATCATCGTATTCAAGTTACAGTAACGCGACCCTGATCTGCTTATTATGCTGATATACTACAGTTCCTTCTTATTCTACCTTCCCTTTCAATTTCCATTGACATCTCCTATCTGATTCTTTAGTACCTGTTTGATGGCAATAAGCTCACCATGTAATTACGATTAAAGTTAAAACTAGTTTAATAAAAAATGTGCTTAATTTGTCTTCGTCTATTTACACGAAGAAATATAACAATTAATATGTATAAATCCATGAAACTACTGCACATCTGATTATTTCTAGTTGAAAAGTACTAATTGTACCTGCTGCATTGTCACGTTGAACGCAAAGGGCATTGGGATCGAACTAAAGCAGGAGTCATTGATCAAATACTTTATGTACTTCACATTCAAATTTTGTAATATACAAACAATTTATTTAAGAAGGTATATTTACAATGACATTTTGACATGTTTTTGTGTTTTCGGGTTAACAGTTGCTTTCGAAGTGTGGTCAGTGATAATTTTGAATAGTGAAATTAAATATTACTACTGATTTTGTGGTAAACTCACCCACAAAATGTTACATAGCTTCTCATAGCGCTCACAAAAGTTACAATTTCATTTAATTCTACATAGAAACAAATAAATATACTCGTAAAAGGGTGCCACCGTCAGATTTTAAGATGATCTTGCTTCTCGCGGTCTTTTTGCCGATGCCTATTCGGAAATTTCGGTGCTCACTTAGAAGAGTGAAAACGTCGAAACATTTAGACGATATAATTTTTAAAAATGAATGCCAACTTATTAGATTTCTTGTAAATAAACACTTTTTATGATATGATTTTTACATGATTTTTTCAATTGTTAATTCATGGCCAATTTTGGTAATTTTAACATCACATGTTGCACAGTTAATAAATTAAGAAACAAATGGAACCAAACAAGGTTACACCATATAAGTAGAACTCGTAACTATATTCAAGTATGTCATTTCCAATTTGGTGGAGTTGTCAGCAAAACAATCAAGATTGTCATTCCTTCATTTTGGGTCGGACCAAATGTTTCTTGCAAATATGTTTTGGAGTATGAATATTTTCTCTATGTAATATGTATGTTATCACAAATAAAAAAGGATATAAGTATTCTATCAGTCAGTATAGTTATCCTAGTACAAGCTCTACTTAGTTTGACACAAAATGGCGTTATTTGTCAAATGTTCGAAACATTTATTTATTTATGTCGCTGGTGCTGTTAGCATCAAAGAGCTATTGGAGTGACAATTTTTATATATTTATTTATTTTACCAAAAACTTTACTTTTTAATCTTCGAATTTAACAGTTCAGGCCATGCGCCGTTTTCTTGGGCTATCATATCAGAGCTGATGGCACTCGATCTCCTCAGGACCGTGTCCAAGCACTTTTAGACTTCAAAACTCCACAGCAGTGATCCCGCCGTGATTGGAAGCAACTTTCAAAACAATAGCAGAAGCGTCACTCCCACAGCGATGAGCGGTAATTCAACATCAACCGTTGGGCCACGGCCCGCTAAGCATGATCATCTCGCCTGGTCGGAGGATCCTCCCTTTGTGTCGGATGAACATGTTACCCGTCCCCCCACAAACCAATACTACTTGCATGACTTCGGTAAACCCTCTCGATGTCCAACTTTTGACTTCAAACCTAACTAATTATTCCTGAATTGCAACTGTGTAAGAAATATTGTTGACTAATCTTGTTATACATACACGAATAGAAACATAGCTTCAGATAATAACGGAAAACAACTTGAGATAGTTTTCGGCACGAGTATGTGAGATGGCCTAAGGCGTAAGTACGCTATGACCTGACGTTTGTGTATTTAAGGCAGTACTGTTATGAGATGCGTCAGTAAATGGTAAACAAAATATTAATTACGGCAATATATTGAAATAGGCGTGGAAACAAATTAGTAAAATTAAATTAGAGTAGATACAAATACAATATTATAGAAGTTTGAAATGCTACTGATTAATTTTATATTGAAAAATATATCTGTATTAAAACCTTGTTTCATCAACCGCTTTTAACAGTCCATTGATGGGCATAGGCCTCTCTTTAGCAAGGAGGTTTTATCCTACTATATCACACTGGCCAAACGGGTTGGAATAGAGTTTGTTTCAAACTTTCCTTCTCTTTGAAGTGATATTTTCCTGTATAGTTAAAATCTTGCTTAAAACTTCCTATTTCTGCTGATGTACTGTTTTTATGTTTAAGCTTCGTGACAATTGAATTGAATCAACGGAATGAATTGAATACTTGAAGTGAAGTTCTTAGTAGTGCAATATTTGTAATAATTCAAATACCCTCTCAAAGACACGCGAGCAAACATTGAATAAGATGTTTTTAGTAATTTAAATTATTGTTTATAATGATTGAATTAGAATGAGTTTTTTCCCTTGTAAAAAATTATATGGGTCAGGTCATTCGGAGTACTTCGAATAGGCCACTGCTGGACAAGGCTTCTCCTTAGTAAGGCAGTTTCGGCCTACTATATCATGCTAGCCAGTCGGGTTAGTATAAGGTTTATCTCAAATTTTCCTTCACCTTGTAGTGTTGTTATCCAGCACATTTTATCTCTTAATAGGCTCTTACGACACCCATGGAATGAATTAGGGTGACACTTCATATTCTTAATTCTTCAGCACACGTAGTTATAGGTATATACATACATACATACATAAAACCATGCCTGTTTCCAAGAAGGGATAGGGAGAGGCATACTAAACTCTCACTTTTCACCAGTGTTTTGCCGCTAATAGGAATGTTTTGTTTGCCAGAGCTTCGTTCGTCGTCGCAGGAGCATCACTTGACTAAGTTCTCGGCGGGAACCCTTTGCATATATATATATATACATTTATATATTCTAATCTAATATCTATATATAAATTAAGTGTCACGGTGTTTGTCTGCGATGGACTCCTAAACTACTTAAACGATTTTAATCAAACTGTGCACACCCTGTGCAGTTTGATCCAACTTGAAAGATAGGATAGCTTACATCTCAATTTATAGTCGCAATATTATTTTGTTACAAATTATTTGTTTTCTATCCGATAGCCACAATTATCTATCAGCTCCAAACGATTCCAACAGATGACGATACCTGTTGACTGGATTGAATAAGTATTCAATAGATGGCGCTGTGTTAAAAGTACAGACGTTTAATATAAGCTATAATTTAATAGCATAACCGCCACGTGTTCCTGAGGTTAAAGTATACGTCAAATTTATACTGTAGTAAACGCAACAGTGAAATTTAATGTTATATGTAACTTTAAATTTATATACTACAGATATTAAAAAGTTGAGAGGTGTCAAAGGACACCCGAATGGAACGAAGAAATTTAAGTAAAGAAGTAAGAAATTTTATTTTCTATAATTTTATTATTTATTATGTACAAAAAACCTGTATACACTTAACAAAACAAATATAATCGTCACGACACTACACTGTTTAAAGCAAAATAGAAAGACGAAACGAAAATAATTGGTTTGCTGTCTATGAGAGAGAGAGAGACACAGACCGAGAAACATGCGCACGCCGCACGGCTTACTACACTAAGTAAAAAGTGTCGTGACAAATTTTCGTCTGATTTTTTTCCATCTAGCCTCCTTCGCTATAAGGTACTTCGTTCCAAAAGAATATTTGAATATACTGTAAACATTTTGGATATTCAGCTTTCATAAGACCCAAATCAAAAGGTCTAAACCAGTAAACACTTGTCTCATCTGTTTATTGTAACATATCGCCGAAACAATGTTATCTTAACACAGTGATACATGCTCTTACATTTTTTATTTCAACACATGTACCCCTTTTGTTTTTCAACCTACCCTTATATTATGAACTTGTTTGTTTTTGGCGAAACGTTTAATTTAGGGTTGGATTTCCGACCACACCGTGTTTGAGAATAATATAAGAAAAACATGATTTTCACAAACGTTGAGGATGCAAAAACAAAGCGATTATTACAATATTGTGTACTATTCTTGAAGGTCATTAAAAAAAGTTTTATGTTTTTTAAGAGGCTTCAAAACTAACTCTATCCTGCCTGAGGGAAAGCATGAATAGAATTCAAGATTTATGGCCATCACACTCATTGCGAATGCAGACAATACAGTATGGTGACCCACACTATGGTAGCGTAGTGAGATGCTTTTTCACGCTCCACATGGGTACATAAAAGGCATGAGAGTCATTGTAACAGGCGAACACAGTTACCACGATAACTGTCACCCCTGCATTAATGGGCCTCCGGTCTCACTCTCACCAACGAAACATGATAACACGGATGCTGGCGCTTTAGGTTGGTCTTCTGTGGGAGTGTAGTCTAAACCCGTCGAGTCATTGAGGCATGAGAATCATTTTGGCAATAAGGTTTACATTTATTATGCCAACTGTCACCCTTGCATCAATAGGCCTTCGGACTCGCACTCACCAACGAAAGACGACACCACCATTGGTTACAGATTGGTCTTCTGTGCGAGGTTATTCTGACCCGGTCGACACCGCCTGTTCATTCTGAAATCAGGCTCTACTACCTATACGTTAACCTACCTATACTATTTAAAATATACTCCAAATTTAATTTCAACTTAAGATATCAGGAAACGGTTAAAATTGTATTAAATCGTTATTGATTTTCAAATTTATTTTAATTATATTTTTTTCGATGTTATTGTCATAAATTCATGTACAAACGAAAAAACATAGTTTGTTAAATGAAATAATAATAACCAGGAAGTAGTCTGGAATATATTACGTCACATTATTTTCAAACAAAGTACGCAAGAAAAGTTAAGAGTTTTTCTGTGGTTGAACTCGGAAATAATAAACCTTCCTACTTTTAATTAGTTTGCAAAGAAAACAAGTTTTGTTTTAAGAAAAGCAGTAATGCCTTCTCTGTTTCTAAAAATCAGTTGTTTTTTTTGAGTAGTTTTTCAAGACGCAATACTATAAAGTAAAAAATAGTAAGGTTTAATCGACATATTGATGACTTCCAAGTCTGATTCGGTGTAAATAAAATCATTTAATCAAGCTTGCGTTTTAAATTTTTAAAGGGTTATTATCTACATATATACACTTATGTCTATGACCCAAAAGTGATAAAAAGAGGCGTTTTATAGGCTCACTTATTAATCCCGCTTGCTGAATAGAGACAAGCCTATATTGTCATCAACCAGGTACGTCAGGAATTAAACAAGAAAATTGAAAACATATTGTTAGACAAGTTAGTGGTAGGTAAAGACTGATTGTGCAAACGGACTTTGAAAGGTAAGAACTAGCTCAAGCAAACAATAAACTCAACTCTTGCTAATTAAAAGAACATAATATAATCCTTCTTGTATTATAAATGTAAATGTAAGTTTGTTTGTTACGGTTTCACGTGAAAACTACTCAACCGATCATCATGAACACATGTTCTTGGAGGTATTAGAAGTAACATAGGATACTTTTTAGCAAAAAAATAATTAAAAATGATCTGTTACGAAACATAATGTGGCAAATTCCACGCGAACGAAGCTGTGGGCAAAAGCTAGTGATATCATAAGACTGAAGAGTTTTTATTGTTTGAACGTGCTAATCTTAGGAATTGGTTGGAATTAAAATACCCATTTATATTTATATAGCCTATTTACGGGGGAAGGTAGACATTACAACAGTACGCTACGTCCAAGAAAAACCGAATGTCGATGCCAATTTCGTATCACTGAAACGTGGACAAATTATTCCTTTTGAAAAACACAGACGAAGTTTTATAATAATTTCATATCGTGCAATCGTTATGAGCATTATTGAGTAATATGTCAATCATCCATTTGTCGTATTTGCTTTTAAAAGCAACCGATATCCAAAGAAATAAGTCAGTATCTTTTACTTACAAACCTATCACGTAATAAGTTTAGAAGTACACCAAAGTCATCTCATAAAAGGGAATGATAAAGGCACCTTATATACCCCATTGTACCCAATCTCATAAGCGACAGGCCTTTATCATTACTATAACATAAAGATTAACATTTCCACATGCCTGGGGTAAAGACGAAGTTAGATTTGAGGGAAGTAAATACTTCTTATGACCCTTTGGTTTGGGTAAGAATGCTAACGTCGGATGTTTTGTCGACGAATAAGGGTATAAGCTCCCAAAATGGCATACCCGCATTCCTTGTGAGAGTGAGATAGCAATATTGAAAGATGTTAGTTAAGGTAATAGTATGTTTATGTTTGATGTTTCAATTAGTTCTTGTACATCAACAGTTTTAAGTGCATGGTTTTAATTCAATTTGAAGTGCAGAATTATTCTTTGAAAAACTGAAATGAATAAAATATAGTTTATTAAGTTTATGTTATATACAAATTCTATTTTATAAGACCGAATGAAAAATGTTTATTCGAAGAACGAATATAGCACACGCCAATTTTAAGAGTTCGTAAAAACTATAAGGCAGTTGCACCATATCCAGTCCTTGTCAAAATTTACTTTAGGACTTGAGATAAAATGCGTGTCCTTGTTGACGATTAAAATGTGCATTTAACGTCAACATCTGAGCATGGTCGTACACTGTAGCTTTTTTCGTTCAATTAATTTTCTACGTTAAATGATGATAATAAAGTACTCCTAGCCAATTTCGGCCACGAGGGCCAGTCTCAACGGAGACCAGCGAACTATGCAGGAGATATTATAGTACAAAAGTGTGCACAAACACAGGTGCACTCTCTGTTCCCTCAAACTCACAATCCGATGGGATGGTTATCCGCCACGACTGGGAGAGATCAAGTGCAGCACCGACGGCTGACAAGCTCCGGGTTGTTATTATTTTTTTTTTAAGAGCCTGCCAAAATGACTCTGCTCTACCTGACGGAAAGCATGAATAGAATCTAAGAGTTGTGATCACCATACTCATTGTGTATACAGACAAAACAGTACAGTGATCCACACTATGGCGGTCTTGTGAGATGCTTTTTTACACCTCGCTTGGGGACATAAAAGGCATGACAGTCATTGTGGTATTGTGTTGAACATTCGTACCACAACAACTGTGACTCCTGCATCAATGGACCTCCGGTCTCGCACTCAGCAACGAAACACGACAGCACGAATGCTGTTGCTTTAGGTTGATCTTCTGTGGGAGGGTAGTACTGCCCCGGTCGATCAGACCACTTCGCACTGAAATCAGCGTGGCTCTACTACCTGTCGCATTATGTATTCATGTAACCAGAAAAATTCAATAATACATACGGTAATTTCTAGACCAACGAAGCAGTTACCATTACTAAATAATTAGGAGTTAAAATATTTAAATGCAAAAGTTTAAGGAATCTTGATCGTGGTTGAAACTCAACTATTTTTATATACACGCCGCATTAGATAATTAAAATATGAGATACTTTGTGTAAGCGAAATTCTCGGAAGATTGTCCTTACTGAAAACTTTGTCGTGAACATGCTTTAAATGACTAGGGTGATATTAATTTTGGTTTTCTTGGAACTCATTTAATTGTTACCTTTGCCACTTTATCTGTTATGTTTCCTTGTAATGAAAATGCAGACGTGTATTTATGTATGGATGTATTTATTTGTAACCAATAATTGGGTAGATGACTGTATCGTAAATAAATACCAATGTCCACTTCATTAAAACTAATATCGCCAAACATCTCGGCAAATACGATTAACATAGCTTTTTATTATAATTGCGAATTTCAATCAAATATACAGTGAAATATATTGCTCAATTGAGTAGTCTAAAACAGTGACGTCACAATTTTGTATTTAGTACATTTTTCATACAAAATTGTCGTTTTGACAGATGATAAAAAGTAACTCATTTGACTAAGGTGTCATGTAGCCTATTATTTTATTATTTATTGTCATCTGATTATATGAATATATAATAGATAGATCTTCGGAGTCTTCCGATCAACTAGTACATTGTTGACTGGTCCAACGTGATTATTTTAAATTCATTACATACAAAGCTAATGCGCATTGTTCTTTTTTTATATCTGTACTGGAATAGGCGTTTATCCTCTATCTCACCTGATGGAAAATGTAGATGAGGATGAAGGTAGTACACACTCATCCAGAAGAAACCTGTTCACTCTACTCTTAAAGGCTCCAGAGTTCAACTGATCAAGAAAAATAGACCCAGGCAGGTCGTTCCAAATCTTGGCGACTCTCACCAAAAACGACCTGTCAAACCGTTTAGTTCGACTTTTAGGTATGTCAACAACGTATGGATGAAATTTTGCCTGCGCCTAGTAGTCCGATAAAGAAATGGATGAAGAAATGGATACGATAACGTTACTTGTATTTTTTTTAAATTTATTTTATGGGTCTGCCTGATGGAAAATAGAATCCAAGAGTTGTGGTCACCATACTCATTGAGAATGCATACAACCCAGTATGATGACCCACACTATCGCGGCCTAGTGAGATGCTTTTACACGCTCCGCTTGGGGACGTAAACGATAAAGATTTAAAATGGGATACTATTTCTATCTAAATTTATCTACGAAATATCGTTTACCCTAGAAATTATAGGTCCATATTCTTCCAATTTTAATGGATTTAGCAGAAAAATTTTGTCCTTCATTTTGCATTAAATAATATTATCGATGGTCACCTCGGACACCGCCATCTTGTTCAAGGGTCTATAACTTCTTTTTAACAAAAAGGGCACGTTATAATTCGTATTCCTTTAATTCTGAACTGCGACCTCTCGCATCATTATTCTTTTTATTACTCTCTTGAATTGTCCGTTTCAGAAACCTCCAAATGACATTTGGTATATTCACCATTATGTTATCTAGAATATCTTTCTTTTTAATTTTATAATTTAATATGAGCGGCTATTCAATAAAGTATTGGTTGAAGCTTTCCTAAGTAAGGCTCTTCCGTAGCATGCTTTCTAAATTGCATACTTATGTTGATGTTAATAATGACTCAGTTTGAAAAATATGGATGTTATGAGGTTAGATTTACATTTATTTTATTATCATCATTAACATTCCAATACTGGACTCGCTAATTCCTCCACATCTAACTCCGAGATGGGGAGGAGGGCTCTCATAGTATTACATCACACTCGTGACTCTTAAGTTCTATGTGTCAAATGACTCGAATATTTGTTTAATGTTGTTCTAGCAGCTATGTAACTGTCTTGGGTCCGATTCCAGGACTGAAATCCTTAATAATAGTCCCGAGTTAGGAAGTTGGAGTGTTAACTTTAGTGCTTCAGAGAGCACATAAAGCTGTTGCTCCTACACCTAATATTTCCTCGGCTGTTTGTAAAAGCGAGAGAACAGAAAGTGTACCTGTATTTGCGTACACGCTTACGCATTATAATGTTTCCTGTGTAGTTAGTTGGTGTTTGTTGAGAGTGGATACTATGGCCGAGATCAGCTAGTAATACATCATGATGTTTACTTAAGTAACAATAACTGCAAACATTAACACAAAAATGTTTACGAATACCTTAGAGGCTTGGCTTACCAAAGCTACTCTACTCTGCCTGATGGAAAGCATGAATAGAATCTAAGAGTGGTTGTCACCATACTCATTGCGAATGCTGACAATTTAGTATGGCTACCCACACTATGGCGGTCTAGTGAGATGTTTTTTCACGCTCCGCTTAAAGTACCCGAGATCATAGTGAGAGGAAGGGAAGGAAACAGCCTTTATGAAATTAAACTATGATACTGACAGCAGTGAAAATGATATAAATGTCGCTTTAAATTAAGTAAATTATGTTATTAAGATCCCAACTCTTCCACACCTAACTCTGGGACAGTGAGCCAGGTAGTTATAACGTGCCTTCTTACTCCTCACTACGCGTTTCATGTGTCAGACTCGTACAACATTCGTTTGGTCTACGCTTTAAGTCCGTTTAATATTTTTTTGACCAATTACATTAAAAAAAATATTTAATATCACTGTAGTTAAAAAGAAATAAGATATAAAAATCAGTGATCACTTATTCTTAGTCTTGACTGACTCTAAATTAAAGGGGCTAAATTATGGCCTAAGATAATTTGTAACGGCTTTTTTAATCGCTCAAGCGTAAAAATAAATTAATTCATACCTTTTAGGTTTCATATTTTTTTGATAGTTTTAGTATAGCAGTTAATTTTCTTAATATCAAGGGTCACGTAATGGTTGGTAGAAATGATAATTTTACCATATCATTTTCTGGTTGTTTCGGATTACGATCACAATTTTCTTTGTTCTAATATAATGTCTAGATTCACGTCTTTTGGCTATGTTCTATGTTGTTGATGATGATGATGATGAAGTACTCCAAGCCGATTTCAGTCACGGTAGTTAGTCTTAACGCAAAACAACCAATTACGAAGGAGTTATTATAGTGCACAAGTATGTGCGCGAACACAGGTCTACTCTCTGTTCCCTCACTGTCACAATCTAATGGGACTGTTATCCAACGCGACTAGAGAGAGATCAGGTGTTAGACCGATAGTTTTACTTGGACTTCAAGGCACGGGGGTTAAGACCCCAGCTTCTAAACTCTGGGCTGTTGTTAAATATTTCTGTAAAAGGAAATCTTAATAACAGTTTTTGAACACGGGAATCAAACCCGAGACCTCTTGATGGGCATATGTATACGCTAACCGTTAGGATAACGAAGGAGCTATGTATATTGATAATAATAAATAATAATGAAAATCAACTCACGCATGGTCATCTGGTTCTTAACTAGTTAGAGCCTGTGTCAGTGTTAACAGCCTGCCAAAGTGACTCTACCCTGGCTGATGGAAAGCATGAATAGAATTCAAGAGTTCTGGTCACCATACTCATTGCAAATGCTGACAATGCAGTTTTTCACACCCTGCTTGGGGACGCGTAGGGGCTTACACAGTTACCACGATAACTGTCACCCCTGCATCAAAGGGCCTCCGGTCTCACATTCACCAACGAAACACGACAACACCGGTGCTGGCGCTTTAGGTTGATCTTCTGTGGGAGGGTAGTACTGCCCCGGTCGAGCCGGCCCGCTCGTGCTGGATCAGCGTGGTTCTCCTTACCTAGGTTATGTTATAATAATTACATACATATATAAACTCACGCCTGTTTCCCTGAAGAGTAGCAGAGGCATTTTAAATGTCTGATTTTCGCCAGCATTTTGATTTAGCGTAATAGGTGACGAGCCCATTGCCGCTAACCGGAATATTTTGGTAGTCAGAGCATTACCTGTCGATTAGCAGGTGAACCAATTGCAGGTGAGGTTGACTTGGGACCCTTGGGACATCTCACACACGGTGATCAGGTTGGAAACTTATTAGAGTTTGTATCACGTGAATTAAACTGCTAATAAACATACTGCTACATTTTTAAATACATATAACATCATTGGTATCATCATTATCGTGGAATAATTTTACTCATCAAACAAATAATTGTCATAGGTGGGAATGGAACCCAAGACCTCTGGCACAGTAATCAGGATCTTTAACCACTAAGGCATTAGTTGAAGTTAAAAACGTAGCACATGCAAGATGTTTATGTTACAGCATCGATATTTGTATATTATAGGTCTCTCCTACTGCACATACATTTTTGCCAACAGGAAATAAATACTTCACTAAAAGCAAATAATATTGCCATAACAATACCGCATGGCGTATTTGTCTGATAGCGGAGCTGGATGAGCATTTAAATAAAGTTGCCATCTGGTGCCTTTCCTCACAAACTAACCAGCAATTCGTCTGTCTAAAACTTTCACCTATGAATTATGCATGTGTTTATGATTTACACTAGTGTGCGTCTAAGTGTCTTTTATTCTAAGTCTGTAAGGTATACTAGGGATTAGTGAAGCTTCGGGAGAGCATATTTGTTTAACATGTGTAGATTGTCAATTTATATTTGCTTTATTGTTAAGATAAGTTATTTTTGCTCTATAAAGGGAATTGGTAAAAATAGAACTGTGTGAGAGCTACGAAACTACTTTGGAACACAATTTAAAATGTTGCCTATCAGTTCTACTCGGCACTGTCAGGTAAATGCTCGCTTAGAAGTCCTACCAGTAATTGACGTGACCTTTGACTTCAATACGGTTGAACTTGATTTGGCTCCGTCATTCAACCAGTGCTGTAGATTAGGGTTACCAGAGGTTTAGCCAGATTTCAGAGGTAAGTCACTACCGACATACATGAATAAAATATTAGAAACATTCACAAAAATGACAATAATGTGCAAGAAACACTTAGATTAAACAGCTTATGCTAATTACAAGTTAACTGCCTTATTTTTTTTGCATACATTAAACAAGAAAAAAATGAAATAAATACTTAAGTTTCAGATAATACTTACAGTAAGAACTATAAAGTGCTACATATATTTGTCAATTTATGTATGACTAATGTTAGGTATTAGGGTTCTTTTATTTGAAAAAATAAACCTTATGACGACTAAAAAAGACTTTATTCAAACACCCTTAAAATTGTTCAAATAAAATTGGCCCATTATCATCGCCGTAATTGCTGTATAACCCGCCACAGATCCACTGGTTTACTCCTCACTGTCCCAATTGCTAACAGAACATTCGGACACGACCGCTGCCGAAAAACGTAGTCGAACGTATTCATATTCCAACTAATGTATATTCTAGTAAAATTCGTTGCTTTGTACCATAATACATTATTATTCGAACTTTTTTGTAATCGTACGGTAAAATCAATTGTCTTTTCTTTTACCGAATCTTCATTACATTTCATAATAATAGCAAGTATGTATTTTATATGTAAGAAGGCGTTGATCGCTTCTAACACTAGGCATTTATTTCATATTCATGACATAACAGTAATATCTTCTTTGTTAAATATTCCTCTAACATTTCTTGTGTTGGGAAATAAATCGTACTGTGTGGCCTTGAATTTTTTTATTCTTTCTCAATTTAAAACTTTTTAGTATGTTGGGTGGAAATTAATTTTTAAGTTGTAAACGTCTTTTTGCGTCGAGTATTAAAGTCAAAGAGATCAGTGTGCCTTTGTGCAGTCGGGATTTGAGTTTCGACGATCAAGTTTTCAATTTTTAGTCGTATATGCGAAGTAATTTGAATGTATGCTTCAAATTATAGGATTCTACGAGTATGATTAATTGTCGGACCTTTTTAAGTACGTTCAATTTGTTTTATAGCTAATCTTACAGCCTTTTTAGACAACGGAATAGACAGAATTGCCCAAGCCACAGCAAAGTCATCTTTCACTACAAGTTTTGACTGGGGAAATGGTCTATTACGAATACAGTAGCACATTACAATTACAGCAACCGTTGATTCGACATCCAGAGGTTACAAGATCGAAACTGCTCGAGAAGTTTCAATTTTCCTATTTCATCTCTAAAATGGTGATGATAACTCTTGCCTTGAACCCTAAAGCACATGCGTTCTATGTATTTCTGTTTGGATCATACATTAGAACATGAGTAAACTGTCTCTAAACTTGGGTCCGCTCCAGACCGCGTCCTTTGGTTGTATTATAAACTATTTTGGATATTTATCACTGCGTATTTAGAATTGTTCCACTGTTACAACTTTGGGGATGTTTCAAGAATCATAAAGTCGCAATCGCAAAATTATTATCATTTAACTATTTAATTCAACCTGAATTGTCTTTGATGGTCATGAATTATGTAAAACACAATTTTCATGATTTTGCTTTATAAGTGTTATTATATAATTCACAAAGGCAACTTTAGATGCCGAAAATAAAGTAAAGTGAGAAATTATAAATGTGTTTATGTGTCTGAGCTTATGTGTATGTACATACGTGGACAAGAGCAAATTTATTTTTATTTATTTATTTTTTTATTTTAGACTTAAAAACAAATTACAAGTTAAATTTAACAACGGTTGCCGCACTAAGCTCGTGGATTGTTTTGCGGCAACCAATATGATATTTCACAATATTTAAATATTTTATGAAGTTTAATTAAAATAGAGTATAAAATAAAATTAAAACAAGGTTCAAAACAAACAAAAACAAAACAAAAAAAAATTGTGTAAAAGTTTGTCTGTGGCTGAGAGCGTGTCTTTTGTGTATATGTGTACGTGTGTGTATGTGTGTATTATCCTTTGCCACCATTACCCGTGGCATGAAAGAATTAATTGAATTTCATCGTATGAAAGATTCAAAAGCCATTTAATTATCAGTCGCTTTACTTCTCTGGTAGTTAACTTAATAATATCTGTATGTATTTGACAAATTTTGTTGTACACTTTAGGGCTGAGATAGATAGTCTGTATTTTTATAAAGGTGATATTTATGGTAGGAAGTGAGATAATGTCATACATAATATTATCCGATGTGGATATATTTATTTACTTTTTCATTTATTTATAATATTAAAGACTTACAGCTAACATTATAAAGCTTGTAGTCAAGTAAATAACAGTAAGTAAATTACAAGCCCTCACTATTGAACCCACAACATTCAGTTCAGCAGAAAACGGCGCGATGACTGCTTAAGCCACTACACCATACATGTAATACAGTAAACCGAAATTAAATGGAGTATTTCTCCATCCTTATCATTATCGCATAATTGGATGTTCAAAATTCAGGACAATGACGCGTTGTGCTGCATTTCAAATACGGAGAGAATTTCCGAAATAGGAATTCTGCTTTTGCGGTTGCTCATATTGTGGAAAGAGATTCCTGCTGTAGTTTTCCCTAAAGAGTACAAGTTGAATTTTTCAAACATTTCGGATTATGCTAGCGTTGTGTTGACTATCACTTTTTAAATTTGCTATCTCAGTTGTACGCTATATATATAATTTACTAATACTTAAACTGAATTAACTTAAAACAAACTTATGAGAGCGAGAGAGATACAATTATCAAGTACCTTCAGATTTGTAAAAGAGAGGTACTCTACCAAGATGCCTCTTTTTATTTAATTAGAAATTCGTCTACTACACAATAACCAATGAACTCTTTTGTCTAAATACCTTCTAAGTCTAAGTAATAATATAATTTAACTTATCTATCTAAGCGCCTTGGGCAAAGATAACCTTGACCTTGAAAAAGTCGTACGTTCATTGTTTTGGACGTCCCACTTCTAACCCTCAAGAGTGTTTTCAAAGCTTTGCACTTTCAGCTACGAATTGTTTGTCTTTCAAGACACAATGATACTATCATAATGCTTCTTAATGTGGAAAACAGGGTGCCGACAACGGCTGTCGGAAAATTGTGTCAATTCATTCGTAAATATTGCGTTTCATATCAACCAGTTCTTCAATGATCAAAATTTTGTAGAGTTTCGGAAAGGAACTTCTTTAACTAAACTAGACCAGTTTAGATATCGGGATAAAAAATAGCGCACTTATCTTTCGTAACTTTGTTTGGCACTGTCAATTTGTTGTAAATGTAGTGAATGATTGGTTTTTACGCATATTACATTTCTGTGATACAAATACACTTTAGAAAAACCGCACCATAAATCCAATGAAAGTAGAAAACCGTAAGATAAATATTTTGAAATATCTTTAAAAATGTGGTAAATTAGCAGTTTCACAGCATTTTATTTTAAACATTAATTTCGACTAATAATTTACGGGAAATACAAGTTTTGAAAGAACGTGATGGATCGTTCAATATTGCTTGTACAAGTACATAATGCAATTCTTCCCAGAAAAAACTTTACAACCTACTTCTAGTAAACGGTATGAAGGTACAAAAATATTATTAATTAACGTTTTTTTAAATGGCATCAATGGAGAGTGATTATTTTTGTGGCAGTAATATCTTTGTTTTATAGATGTGCCTGCCAAAGTGATTCTATTCTGACTGATGAAAAGTATGAATAGAATTCAAGAGTGGTCACTATACTCATTGTGAACGCAGACAATGCAGCATGGACTCCGTTTAAAGGACCCAAGATCATAGTGGGAGGGATACACGTGCGCTGGTGTATATGCAATATATGCGCTGTATAGTGTTTATACAGGTACAGATACAGTGTTTTTACTATGTCATTACATAGTTCTCAAGATCAAGTTGTTTAAATAAGCCTTTTTTAACGTGGGGAATGTTTTTCGCACCATACTTTATGTAGGAGGACAAAGGGCGTGTGTGAGACTCTCGGAGAGCCGGTCTACCCACTGAACTATGCGGCGACCTACCTTGGCAGTTGCGAGGAGCTCCAGGAACGCATCAGCAGTTTCTGTAGTCTCCCCTGTCAGATTCCACGGCTGAGGTTCATCACGGGGAGAACAAAGCTACCCCTACGGTAAGACGCTATCGCACCTCTTACTATTGTACACAGTAAGAGGAGGAATAGTGTCGCGTCTCAGACGACACACTCCGGCCGCATCAGGGTTCATTAATCAATCCTATAAAATGATTTGTTTTTGTATCTTAATTCATTCTAAACAATAGCCCTTAAAAACATCATTGCGTCTTCTGTTTTATCTTTCTTAGTTATGTTAAGAAAGAGAGAAATGAAATTCAAGTAAATTTATTGTTGTTTGTGAGAACATATGATCATATTTCAAATAAGTCGTCGAGACAGTATCAGATCCTTTCATTGCTTTGAAATATTACCTGTCGTTTCTAGTATCTGGGGTTCGCGGCAAATCTTGATATTTCTGCTCTGACTTTAATAAAGAGTTTGTTTGTTAAGCCTCCACGCCTTCCCTTCCCAATGGATTATTAAAAAATTTCGCAATGAATTAAATCTATATCCTAAATATCCCAGCAACGCGTATGTAAAGTATACATTATATTTCATTCTCTAATATTCACGGCAAAATTAAATTCATTTAGACACTCTACTTTAGTTTAGGGTTCTCTATCTAATGCTGTGACAAGTTGTATTTCATCTTTCACAAAAATTGATGTCATTCACAAGAGTGATGACACTGAATGTTCTTTGTATGAGTATATGCAAGGATAAATGTATGTAGTTAACGATAAGCTAGTCTGGCACGATCACTTCACTTTATCTCCTGCTTTGTCATGACTGACGTGGTCCATATGTACTAGCAAAATATAGAGCAACATCCCTGTAACGACATGGCCTGCAATAAGCTATTGAGTATTAACTGTTGCCACTGATCGTAATTTATTTACAGCGATAACCTAAGTTAGTTTGAAAGGTAATCGATAATACATAAAATAAAAATCAAAATAAAAGAGAAGTAATGGTTAAAAGTAGTAACATAATTGAGGAAAGAGATATTTTATCTGATGGTGCTAAAAGCGAATTATTTTTGGGAGTAACGTTGCTAGTTCAACAAAATATGCGCGGTGGTTATAATTAGTGAAATGATAGTAATGTACTTATAGAGTGATTTCATTTAAAAAAAAATTAATCGACAATACGAATTGTAGAAAAAAAACGGTGGGCTGGTTTGACAAAATTTGCATTAAAATGAACAAAGCCACAGGTGAAAACTGGTATAAGTCTGTAACTATATTTATTGGCTGAAAAGTAATTGAAATTTTAGACTTGATTAGTTTTGTCTGTACTTTTGAAGCCATTGTAAATAATGTCTAAATAAGTTAAGTAGTCCGTCATTTAGATCACATAGCTCACAAACAAAGTGAAAAATATTTGTAACTAAAAGTAACTTCAACTAAATACTGAAAGTATTTTCATTTTAACGACTTTGGACAAGTTGACATGTTTAAATATATTGTGGGTGAGTCAATGCGTCACTTCAATTTATACTTAAGAATGCTATGTTTGCTGGTTCGTAAATTTCGATTTTTATTTTATCAATATTTTCATATTTGTGAGGTTAATAAACGTTAAAGATAAGATTAGAAAATTGTATTTTATGAAATTGAATTTACAATTAAACTTTACAATACCGCCTAGGCACATCAAGCAGCAGAAAACTGTCGAAGCCCATGGAGTCCTCTTTCAAAGCCTGGAAAGTGATGGGTCTTCATGATGCCCATTTATCATTAAAATTTGCATGCACTTTACATTTAGAAAATGGAGTACTCTTTTATAATAGAGATAATGATAATTAAAAGTTGATTTCCTTTGTATTATCAAAGTCTGAAAGAAAGTTAATTGAAATATGCACAGTCTTCTGATCTCAAACTGGTCAGACCTTGTGCTGCGATAACTAGACTGCCAAGAAACAGTTGTTAATTTCTAAATACATTTGTAGGTATGTCATTGATGAGTTACTTAGAAATAGAATACACAATTTAACTTTTCCTGTCTCAAGAATATTTTAAGAAACTTGTCTCATAAACCTAAATTGTGCCAAAAAATTACGGCTAAAATATAATGATACTTTAAGCGCTATTTTTTGCATAAACACTTGGCCAGATAACTGGTACCGTAAGCACAAACTGCTTATGCATAAACAGGCGCAATGTACGTGATGCCTTTTAATTATTAGTTGGAGTAGCAACTACCCCTTTGCATAATAATTTTATGAGAAGCAGCTGGATATATTACACAAATGTAAAAAGGTTTGACTTTTACTCTGATCTGACCATAAATTTGTTTTTACGTTTGTTAAAACCAGGATAAAAATATTTAGGAAACTTTGTTTAGAAGACGATTGTTTTTTTTAGTTGAAGTAGCGTATTTGGTTCATTGATGTAGACACGATTCTGCAAATAATCCCATAAAAAGAAGTCTGCCGGGAATAAATTTGGACTTCTGAGTGGCCATGGAATGTCACCCCGTCTGGAAATCAGTTTTCCTGAAAAAATATCTTTGCCCACCGGCTGGGACTCATTGAATGTGCGACAAGTGCCTCTATCTTGTTGAAACTATGTGTTATGATTGTAGCTAGCAAATTCCAGTAGCATAGATCCCAAAACTCCCGAAACGTGTTTGTACGGGATGTTAGATTCAAATGTTAAGGAATTCTTCGCCCACACTATACAAGCTGTGCTTAGTTTGGGTCTAGACGGTGTTAAGTGTAAGATGTACGAAATATTTATTTGTTTATTTCTTATTTTCGGCAATATATGTACGGCTTATTTTAAGCAGAATTACAGTAAAATGACTGTATCATACAAATGCTATGTCTGCCGTTGTGCTAATACTCGCAAATTTCTTAAATAGAAATTACGAGTCAAAACTCATGACAACTGACCTTTGTTACGCAGGATTTACTATCGAATGGCGCATCAATTCATATTTTTTGTCAAATGGTGGTGGCGGGCTCTGAAGTATTACTGTTGGTATTGTCCTGCATGTTGGCATAATACCAAGTCATAAAAAATATTGTCCACTTTAAAATAATAATGTTCCAATCTTGCTTATAAAAGTAGCGTATCACAATTAGTATTTAAAACCTGTGTCCAGCACAGGTTACTTTCGTGTTTGATCATCTTCAAAATGGAGATGGTTCTTAATTCAGACGTATTCATAATTTCTTATGTATGTTTAGGCTTAGTGCCGCCATTAGTGGACGGCTTTTGTTAATTTAGTTTTATTTTAAATTAGTTTGTGGTGACTTCCACATACTGCGCAAAATTTAGCAAAGACACATCGAACTACTAAAATATCACTAATAAACTATGAAGCAATTACTAATCCTAAATCACGATATGGATATTCTTGCAGCGATTTATACAATATCACAATATACACAACATCCCAACATCAACTGTTGGACCGCGGCCCACCAGGCATGAAGATCCTCCGATCAGGCCCACTTGGCCTTTCTTCCGTTTAGGTTGGTGGAATACGAGACCCATTCCCTCCATAAGTTTATTCCAAAATAGTTCTCTTTAAATTTCATATAGATCTGATGATAAACTTCGGAGACAGACAACGAAACTGTTCGAATTACAAAAAATCAACCAGAATTGGTGTAATCACATTAAAATGCATTGTTTACACCATCACATAGTTTTATTAGAAGTCGGTTTAACTTTTTATTCAAAAAGAGTTCGACTTATGAACATTCTTAGTTGTTTTGTTTAATTTTAGGGCTACGGATTTCGAACAACAGTCCGCACAATTTACATTCATATGCTAAGTTCGAAATCATATCTCTTTGACTTACTGAAGCTTTTGTTTACATTTCTCAATCTATATCAGCAACATCGCTTTTCTATCATTGTCTTGTCTTCTTATCTCTCCTTTAAATGTTTTAGAATTTTTTCCATTGGATGCCTAAAGTACATAATGGTTGGTAATATTCTTATCGTACATGAGAGATACTCAAATTAAAATGTGAACGCTTAATGCAACTTCCCTCTGCTTTCGGCAATATAAACTTGAGTGTTTCTGTATATATTGTTGATGCACTTATTTCTAAAGTGTCAATGAATAGGAAAAGATTCATTTAACTTCAACTCAAGCGTGTATAGATCACACAGCCGTATAATTTATTTGGAGCACGTTTCGGTTTCGAGATAAGATTAATTGAAAAGTTAGAGGAGAGAGGCAAGTCAGTTTTGTTAAATCGAATCATGCCCTTAGAGTGTCTGTTTATTTAATTTTATTAGACACTCATACAAATCTGTATATATTTACTGTTAGCTATCAAAACATGGAGTCTTTAGTACTGGCAAATACTGAATATTTATCAATTTTCTTATAATGATTTGAGGTGTTTTCACAAATGGCCATCTGACTTCCAACCAATGTAGTTTCTTTATAGACTTCAGAGCGTGATAAAGAAATATTATACACATACACTACAATACATCACATATGTATTTAGTTTTATGTTTATAAAATTTATAAGAAACAGTGAATAAACTATACCATTATCGTGCAGGTATTTCAGAGTCTTGTAGTTTTTATCTTTTCAATTTTCAGTTCTGAATTCATTGTATACGGTAACCACACTCATTCAGTGTAATATAACGAATAAATATCTCAACATTTGTTGTGTGCGAAGTCCTGGTATTATTTCGGTCGAATCAAAACAAATATGTTAAAGTATGAATTATTTTTTCTTAATATAGATATCTATAACTATGCCTTGTATTTATTTCTATGTTTATTATATATTTTAGCTCTGACAGTAGTTTCCAGATTTGTCCAGTTTCTATCTCTGGCTTCGGTCCATTCAATGAATATTACTGGAATTCATATTCTGTGTGAACTGCAAAATGGATGAGAATATTGAATACCGGTGTTCCGTGTGCATATCGTGCGGTAATATTAATTCCTGTGGGCACAGGAGTACATCGATATTAATTGTATTCTAAATGTGCTTCGTTCGTATTAAGTTTTTGCTAATACATTATTAATTATGTTTTAATAACATTTCTCACTATAAAAAACCACGTTAAATAATGAATACAAGTTTGAAATTGTTATTACTACCCTCGTGTTGTCGTGTTTCGTTGGGAGAGTGTGAGACCGGAGGCCCATTGATGCAGAGGTAACAGTAATCGTGGTAGCTGTGTAAGCCTTACACTGTCACAATGACAGTCATTCCTTTTACGTCCCTAAACGGGATGTGAAAAAGCATCTCACAAGGCCGCTATAGTGTGGGTCACCATACTGAGTTGTCTGCATTTGCAATGAGTATGGTGTCCACATCTCTTGGATTCTATTCATGCTTTCCATCAGGTAGAGTAGAGTCGCTTTGGCAGGCTCTTAATATAAAAAAAAAATATAGATTTGTTAGAAACGTGAAATCAACAAGAGGAAGAAAATGAACATGTTGCCCACGAATTTCAGGATAGAAGCTCTTGAGGCTATTAAACTATTGTTAATTTAAAAAATAATCTTACCACTAACAGCTCTTTAATATTTTGAAGCAGTAACAAATTTTAGTAATTACAAAAATGATATAACATTTTTCCTTCATAAATGAAATAGCAATTTCAGCCTTATGTGTGCATCTCAGTGTCATCTAACATTGGAGGATTCTGGTTTATTAACGTTGGAGCATATTGTGCATAGCCGCTGCTTTATATATAGAGTTTGGAAAAATTTAATGAGAAAGTAATCAGAAATAAGAACCTTCCTACAAAACATCTGTAATAACGGAACAAACGCATGTTTCACGTAGATTTTCCACCTGGATGAAGCACGGGACCTGGATGATCCAAGTGATAATGTTCCTACTAAACAAAAATTAACCAAGTATAACAAAATAATACTATAGAATCATTCAACATCAGCAACCTTTAACAGTCCACTGCTGGACGTAGGCCTCTCCTTAGCAAGCAAGTTTTGGTCTACGAGTACTATACCACGCTGACCAGACGAGTTGATTTTAGATTTGCTTCAAAATTTCCTTCTCTTTGCAGTAATGTTGTCTTGTATATTCTGCTTCCTTAGTTTTACAACATCCATAGAAAGAAAAGGAGTGTTGACACTCTGTATTTTTCCTCACTACACGTAGCAAGAATCGTAGAAAACTAGAATAAGCATTCATCACTAACCATTCACGTTCTATCTCTGATTTGATAAATAAAGCTGTATTAAATGCCTACAATTTGCTGACTACAGTTTTAATTCCCACTTTGCACATTGTCACCAACTGGACACATATATATTGCAAAATAAACATATCTATAATTATAATTCTACATATACATGTCGCGGATTAAATACACTCAGACACAGGATAAATGATTGTGCTGCACGCCCTGCTCGTGCACGCACTGCGTACGCTTAATATAGTGGCGAACTGTGTTGATTTATTTTCGTGTTCCTTGAGTGAATTCTCAAAGGTCACTTATTGCGTTCTAAATAATAATTCTGGATAGAAACATGATTTGTTAAATGAATGTCTTTGATATCTTTTGTTTGTTTTTTGTATTGTATTAGATGTGTTGTGTTGTATGTGTATATTTAATTTTGCTTTTTAGTTTTTTTATACTGTTTATTGTGTTGTATTGGTTGGGTAGCATTGATGTGTATGCTATAAATTTAGTTTTTTTTGTACTCTTTTTGTGTTGTATTGTTTATATATTATTAATTTTAGTTTTGCACTTTTGTATTGGATGTAATCTGTAATGATAGTGTACAGTACGAAAAAAAATAAATAAAAAAAAGTCATTACACAACATTAGTTGTGAGTGGAAAAAAGAAAACCCAGAGTCCCTGGATAAGTCGTTAGCTTTCATCTATCATCAGGTCTATAATCTTATCGATAAAAATGCTAAAAATACATGAAGATATATTAAATTATAAGCCTACTTTTAAACATCCGTACCATAGTAGCACATTTTATCTTAATACGACTTTGATAACTCCACATAAGGACTGTGTTTATCTTGAGATTGGAGATACAAAGTTAGCTAAGTAATCTGAGATTGCATTTGTGGAACGTTATAAGCTGATTTAGATAAACGTGTTTGGTTGTACTTTGTTCTAATCTGTTTATTATGTTTAATTTGTTTATTTATTTGATGATTTAAACTTGATTTATTATTGATACTTCAGGTCTTATTAAAACATTGCTAGTTCTTATCAGCTCAAATAAATCCTTCTTAGTATTGTGGTCAACGTGGCTCTTTAGTACAATGTTCAAATAGAGACAGTACGTCTCTATAAGCTTTATGTACACGAATTTTTAGAAAACTTTTTACAAATAGTTTTTAAATGTAAAAAAGTTCCAACTTATAGTACAAGAATGAGTTGGATACTATGTCATTTTCTATATCTGTACAGTAAGAAACCTATAGTAAGTGAATACCTAGAGTAATTAGTACTACTCCCCGTTGAATTCAATATTAGTTAATTTTGTTGTCGTTTTCTGTCTGAGGTATATATTAAAATATTCTTCGAAAAAGGTCCTAATAGCCTACAACATAAGTGTTAAATTTAAACCAACAAAGTTAAGTGGTATAAATTCTTCGCAGTCAAACTCGTGTGTACAGCTAGAATGTGTATTCCTATCGATTGGAAGCGTAATGTAGCAAAACGTAATCTCAAAGGGGTGTCGAAGAAATTTATATATGTGTATGAACATGTTCAGTTAATGTATTTTTGGCTTAGTCGTAACGAGGTTTCGAGGGCTGCTAATACCTTGGAAGTATTCGTATTGGTCCATAAATCAAAATGTATCAAAGTCTTTTGAAGAGATTATTGGCTTTTGTTTCGTGAGGGTAATCATATATCTTTGTATTAAGCAGTCTTCCTAATTGCTATTTCATTGTCGGCTTTGGGTTGAGTAGCTTTTATATTTTTGCGTTTATGTGTTATTTTACTATGAGTAAGGTCAACAGAGCTATACGTAATAGTTTTAAATTATCTACAAGCAAAGAAATTAAGTGATTTCTTTTGTATATTTAAAGATAGGTAGAGCATGTATTATTACAATTAGATTACTAAAAACATACATTTCTCAATACATTGCTGATGTACTTGTAACCAATTTCCACCATGTTGGCTCGTCTAAACGGAGACCAACAAACTATGAGGAAGATATTACAGTCCACAAGTGTTGGCACAAATAAAAGGGTACTCTCTGTTCTCTCACTCTCACTATCCGATGGGATGACTATCCACCACCTTCAGGAAGAGATCAGGCGCAGAACTGACAGCTTCACGTGTATTCCAGGACACGGGGGTTAAGACCTAAGTCAAGTATTTCTGTAATCAGCAAAACTCAAAAACAAATTTTTCTTTTTTTGATCGGCAGTCGTATATGTTAGCCGCTAAACTAACAACCGTTACCGCAAGGAGAGATTGTGGTCATCATACCGTTATGTATACATATTATTATCCTAGGTATATAAATAAAACAATTTTCGATGAAAAATAGACTTGAGATTATGAATTGATCATAAATTTAAGAAATTTATCGAAAGAATTATAATCACTTGTCGTAACAGTCCTTTGGGTGAGATATAGTCCACTTCTGTTGTAAATGAATTTTCTCACTTCATGTACGTGTTATATATGAGAATTGGTAATTTGTTATCAAGTTATCATTTTTATATTATTATCAAATGTTTAAGACATTTTATTAAATTAATAGAAAAAGATGTGCCTACATTTTAAACATATTTAAGATTATGCTTCCATGACAAGCAATAAGTTCATGTGTACACAATTGTGAGATTAATTATGATGATGTGGTACTGCTAGCCGATTTCGGCCACGGTTAAGAATCTCAATAGCGACCAACCTTCCACGTAGGAGATATTATAGTGTACAAGTGTGTGCGCAAATACAGGTGCACTCTCTGTTCCCTCACTCTCAGAATCCGACGGGATGGCTATCCGACACTACAGAACAGATCAGGCTCAGGACCAACGGCCTTACATGTTCTGCGAGGAACGGGGTCTAACAGGCCAGCCGTCATCTGATCAAAACCTTAGGCGCTTCGTATGAACATCAAGTTCTAAAGCTACTTTAGTGATGCAACAATCAAAGTCTAGTGACAGATGGTTTGTTAGTTTTCATATATGTATTACAGGATATAAATAGTGGTAAGACAATACATTGAAAAATAAGGATTGGTAACCTCTATAAATGAAAATTGATCGCCAAGGGTGCCGTTAAGCGTGAAGCTCGAAAAGTACTTGACCATTTTGGTTTTTGTTTGCTTATTTTTGTTAGGGCAGAAACAACATTTTTAGTTTTTCTGTTAAAATACAGAGTGAATTAAAAACCTGTCTATAGCTGTCAAATATTTATATAAATCAAAAAAAAATAAAGATTCGATAGAATTACCTTTCGTAAGCCTTTAAGTTAATTAATCTGTCGGGATGTTGATCGCTGTCTGCCCAAAATTAAAATCAAAAGAGACCATTGAAAAAAAACATTTTTAAAAGTATTTTTGTCTTTCAAAGTACGTCTATACGTTGTTTGTTTACTGTCAACTCTTAGATAAAAAAATTACATGTAACTGGCAAAATTACTTCACCCATCTCAATTATTTTAGAATGTTAATTAAACTAAAAATAGTAGATATATTTTTGCAATAGGCCTACGTTTTGTTTATTTTTACCTTGATTTGTTCTATAAATATTGTTAAATGGAAATATGAACATTTTCACAATGTAGCATATTTCCGTGCTAGCGTACTGTGCCAGGAGCATTCATATTCCAAGAACGCCTCCTGCATACAAATTGTGCGAGAGTATTAATCAAGCATCTAGTTGCCAGAATGACCGCAATCTCTTCCAGAAATGAATCTAAGGATAGTTTTACCAAAAGATGAATTATGGATTAAGGAAAAAATCCAATTCACTCATTTATGGTTTTTTTGGAATTCTAAGAGGTTTCTGAGAAGGCAATGTTTTTGGAAGAATGCTTGGAAGAAGATTAAAAGATTTCTTAAACTATAAAATTGAAGCTAGGATGAGATAAGCGTGACTAGTTTCCAAAAAAACATACATGATTTATACAGTATGAAGAGTGTACATCTTCATATTTCACAGACTGGGTTTTTCATATTGGGACATTACACTGAACTTTCTACACTCAAACTAATCTTATATGATAATATAGGTTCTATAATATGAGTAAACATAAAGATTACCCAAAGTAATTACTAGATGAAAAGAAAAAAATAAATAAAAAACTAAAAAATTACGAGCATAAAATAAAAGTATAAAAAGTAATAATAAAATATGTCGAAATAGCGGTGGACCTGTTAATTAATTCTGTTTTTTATTTATTATTTATTCAGCGGTCCCTATATCATACAATGTTAGTATTATTATATTGCTTAAGCCTTTTATTACTTTTTAATGACTTTTTATGTGTTTTTTTTTAATTTAGTAACAATTTTAATTTTTTAAAGTTCATACAAAAGGGTTTCCATATCCCGCGGAGAAGTACGAATTTTTAAGCTTTAATCACCCAGTGTCATGATTCGTGTCCCTCGGTAGTTAGATATCAAATTTGATAGACTTATTAATAATGGAATCGTACTGCTTAACCATACGACCATACGCATTACGACACTGACGCTCCTCAACTCAACCTAAAAGCTCGTAAAAACTTTACTCAGTTGTAAAATTTTACAATTCTTAAACTAAAACAGTGCCAGTGACAGTGAAATTCTCAACTTCACAAACTTATGAGTTAGTACACTTCAGTTTCAGTTAATTCTAGGTTGTTTAAATTAATACTAAGTTTCTCTTCGACTATGAATTTATATATTTTAGTGACAATAAAGTCTGCTCTGTTTCATTTATCACTTTATCTTATGAGAATCGTTAATTCAGTCAACTTTGGTTATACCTTCATCAGATATTGAGTGTTTCTTATCAAAGTCTTTTTTTTTTTTTTCAACGTGTGGAAACCCCCTCGGGCCGTCATCTCACCGGGGTTTACGGCGGGGTGGTGTGTCAGAATCGGACCGACTAAAACCACACGGTGTGCCACTCTACGCCTGAGATAGGAGGGATCCGGGAACCGCTGCTATTACGACATCCAGTTCTTATCAAAGTCTAGTCTAGCCTTAGGTTTGAAAGACAAAAATACATTTAATTTTTACTTAAATATTTTTCCAAAGGTCTCTTTTGATTTTAATTTTGGCAGACAGAGATTAATATCCCTACAGACTAACTAACTTCAAGGCTTACGAAGAGTAATCCTATCGCGTCTTTAGATTTTTTTTACTGCTGCTACTGGTGATTAGAAGTAATGTACTGTAACGTGATATAGTAAATGACTTCCCGTTACCATAGCTGTAGTAGACCTAAAAGTAGGAGAGATATGCTTCGGCACAAGTGGACCGGCTCAATTGGAGTGATACCTAGCAGCCCTCGCAGAAAGTAATTGGTGCGATAACTTTAATTGCGCGATACATAGCCAGTAAACATTGTGTAGTTCAGGTTGTCTACTTTAGATGGTGTTGAAGTATCATCGTCATCATCTGAGCCGAAAGACGTCCGCTGGAGCATAGAGATCTCTTCTTTGTAGTATTTCATACTGACTAATATCACTGAGACACTGTTAAAATTTTATTCCAGAAGTTAGAAAAATGTAATGGATAAGTAATAGACCACTGTCTCAAAAGAATACAACTATACATCTACATAATAGCCACAACTTAAGTGCTTCACTACTTGCCAATACAACCAACACAGAATAGATGTTTAGTATTCAGTATTCAAGAGATTGTCGAAGCCTTTTTAAAATAGTCAAGGATTTTTAGAAAACCCTTTTCAAGAGATTGACTTAAAATAGCTTTTACGTTTATACTTACTGACGACCTGGTGAAGGTTGCGGGAAGCTGCTGGATGTGAGCGGCACGGAACCGGCTGTTGTGAAGAACCTTGGGGGAGGTCTATGTCCAACAGTGGACGTCTATTAGCTGAGATGATGACGATAAATAAAAACTATGTAAAACTTGGTTTTAAGATTTTTCGAGCATAAGTTTGTCATTTGACACCAATGCAGCAGGTTGACTCAACTCTTGATATAGTTTGGGATGTTCTAATTACAGCTGTAATTACTTCTCTACTACTTCAGGTGATCAGTGGCACACCTTGTGGTTTTAGTCTATGCGATTCTAATACACGATATCAGTGCAAATATTTGTGGGGTGAAGACCAGTGGGAGTTTGCTTGCGTAAAATTTTTTGATGAAGTGTCAATATCGTGTTTATCCGAATTATAAAACATGTGTGAAAAAATATAATCTATTCTAATTTCATAAACTACAAAACTTCGTACAAAGCTTGGTTGAAAGTGGTTAACTCAGAAATTATTGGTTCGAACCAATTATTTTAGTGTTGGACAGCCCATTGATCAAGAAATGTGAAGTGAAAGATCAATGACAAATTGTTACATACACGTTTGTTGCTATAAGTAAAATTCTATTTGAGTTACAAGCTAATAACATGAATGTAAATCAAATATCATTACATTTTATTGTGTACAATAATGAATAAAAACAATGGGCGACAATTCATAGAACAATTATCTGAATAAAAATCCGTTTTTTAAAATTATAATGAGTCTTTAACCAACTTAATTCTAGCCAAGTACCAAAAATTTTCATCTTAAAACACAGTTTACTTAAAACACTATCCAGTAAATAGACAAACTCATATCTTAACGGAACGATGAGCCAAAAACTGAACAATATTTCATATATTTTAGTATTCAGCTGGCGCGCTCATCAAATTTCACAAGTTTGCCTCATGCTCCAACTTGCTAACTGCCGTACCATCTACCACTTTTGTACTATCCATATTAAAGATACATCTTTCAAAAAATTGATTATAAAACTGACAAACATATGAATTTACTTTTGTATTGTATCAGAGCCATATGTTCATTTATTCATTTACTTATTTATTAATTTAAACTTATTGCACTTGTTGTACAAAGACGGGCTTGATTCCATGTGGCTTTCTCTCCCAATCGACCTTCAGGTGATGTAGAAATAAGATGCGGTATGCGCAAAGTTATTGAACTTTTTTTTTATATTAATAGCCTACCAATATGACTATTCTGCCTGATGGCAAGCATGAATAGAATCCAAGAGTTGTGGTCACCAGACATGACAGTCATCGTGACAGTGTAAGGCTTATACAGTTACCACGATAACTGTCATCCCTGCATCAATGGGCCTTCTATCTCACACTCACCAACGAAACACGACAACACGGATGCTGGCGCTTTAGGTTGGTCTGCTGTGGGAGGGTAGTACTGCCCCTGTCGAGCCGGCCAGCTCGTGCTGAAATCAGCGTGGCTCTACTACCTTACAAATGAGCTCATAAATAAACTTTAAATATTAATAATGTACATAAACTTACTACTAAATAAAATACATTATAACAATAAACAAATAAATACTACATGCACAATACATATGAACATATACATACTTACATAAATATAATATTGTATGATACATATTGTCTGGTACTAGGATTGTGACTGTTCTGCCAACTCATTTCGAAGAAGTTCACGAATTTTCGATTTGAAAATCAAATGATTCGTGGAAATCCTGATTTCGACAGGGAGTGCGTTCCAAAGTAGAATTGACTGTACATACAAGGAAGAGTTGGTGAAGCTGGAGATGTGAGGGAGGCATAGAAGGAGCAAATTATTTTGTGACCGTAGATTTTGACGTGATTAGAACATAAGAAATGGAAGTGAGGTACGAGGTATTGGCGTAACAATGAAGAGTTGAGGAAAGAAAAAAGAGAAGTCAGAGCTTACAAATTACGGTGCTGACGAATGAGAAGATTTATATGACAATAGAAAATCATCAATCAAGATTGTCTAGAATTGTACGTCAAGTAATGATTTTAGTGAAACGAATACTTATTATTCTTAAAAATGTTTTTTTAATGTTTGAATTAGTATTTATATCTAGAATAAGAGATTCTAAAGGTTTTTTACCTTTATATTGATTGGGATACTTAAAACATGAAAATGTAAGTAGAAAAGAAAAATCACGCCTCATAAAATAAATCGATCGGTGTAGCGTTTAATGGGAGAAGCCTATGTCGAACGGTGGACTGTGATAGGTTGTTGATGATGATGATGATGATGATGATGATGATGATGATGATTAAATAAAACAAAGATATGTTTACCCTATTTATATCAAAAGATAGCGGGACCGGTTTTAATGACGATTAGAAAATTATGGAATGAAATTTAATTTTTCACGTGTCATTTGTGAAACCAGTTTGTTAACGAAATTGTTGTAGAAAAAATAACTTGTCATACACAGTTGCGGCTAGCCAAAGGCTGAATTCTGTTTGGTAAATTTAATATTTAATCTAACTGGTTTAAAGACAATAATGATTTAAGCTCTTTTGTTGTTAGCTACGTCTACGTAAATTTATCCAAATCGCAAATATAGATCTTAAATTTGGTTGTTTAATAATTTATTACTTATCTAACACAGAACTGAGAATTATAAGATATTTACAAATGTTTAAGTATGGTTTTCAGCACTCTGGTTGCTATGGCACGGGCTCTACATAGCTTAGAATCGAGCAGCCGTATGTGGAATATGTAAGGTTATAATTGTTAAGTGTCTTTTAAGTTATCAACCACTGATAAACTTTAGGTAGGTTTTTGTGATTAGGTTAAGATACTTATCAGTGTAACAAAGTTTAAAAAAAGCAAAAAAAAAAACAATTTCAAACTGACGTAAAACTATATTACGCTATAAAAGTTAAGGTTGATCATGTGCACAATAATCTACCATCAAGATATTAGAGGATGCGAGTTTATATTACGAAATAGTTTTCCCGCCTCTAACAAGCGTGGGACGAGCGGCCTAGTCTGTGTCGAGAGGTCTATTGTCCTAAATCTGATAAAAGCTCGGGTCACACCTACACTTTCAACTATGGACTTTGTTTTATCACTGTGTCTGAATGAAACTTGCAGTAATGAAGGAAAAAGATCTAATTCAAATTTAGAACAGCATGAATAATTACCACAGTTCTTGTAAAAACTGCTTCTACAACCATAGAGACCAAAAAGGCGCAAACCTAATTATTAATTTATTTAGTCGTAATAGGGTCGCCAAGAAGTTAGGGTCTGATGGATTGATAAGTCTTAAGACGGGCCTTTTTCTCGCACAGACAAATTAACATTTCTATTCAACGTATCATATTATTGTGAATGATATTATAATGGAGTAATATTATAAGAAATGTGTTATTTATTTCAAATAATGATATTAGAATTTAAAAACCGTCTCGAAAGGTGTTCTTGTATTTCAAAATAAGTGATCAGTATTACAGAGTTACTCCCTTAACCACCAGTAGCATTGTAATAGTAACATTTCTAGTAGACTTCTTCTTCATCTTCTTCTTCTTCTTCTTCTTGCCCAGTTCAGCAATAGGAAATGAACTATGAATTCGACTGCACAGATGGCCTAGTGGTTGAAGCGGCCACTTCGCACTTTCTACTGCGCTGACTGTCGAGGATTCAACCCCACATGTGACAACACTTTGTGTGATCGAAAAATTATTGTGCTGAGTCTGGGTGTTCTTCGTGTCCGTTTCATGTATGTTTGTAAAGTCCCCCGCGACACAAGATTTGTTTCTAGTGCGGGCGTTGTCTTTCTACAGAAAAAAAATGTTATATAAATTGAAGCAACTTACATACTTCGTAAATGTAAATACTGTCGTAACTATGCCATTTATATTATAACTTAAGCATGTATGGATAGCAACAACAACGTTTTTATGATAGAACAACAAGTTTATACAATTAACGATAAAGATTATTTATTAAAAGGAAATGGGTACTGACATCTTCCTTCACGATTGACGAAAAGGTCGCCATTCACTTATACGGTGTGTATTTTAGTCGAGTTTTCCGTCTCATGACAGAATCGGCATAAACTTAATGCTTGAGGTGGGAAATTTGCAATCTGATAAAGAATTCATGACGTAAATACAAACAGCTACTTACAACGTTCAAGTATTTAGTTATGTACACTGTGATCTCTATAGGAATTGAAAGTATCTAGAGATTTTCTTTTAAATTTAAATGAGACTTTTCATAAATACACATACGTACTCTAAGGATAAGATTTTGTATGACATTTGTATGAGTAACTATGTATTTTCATCTAATTTAAAAACACAAATTATTTTATTTATTATGTGAAATACTTTTATACATTATGCTGTTGAAAATATAAAACGTATATAAACTCCTATTATGGAGTACTGCTCTTGGATGAGCTTATAATGTCTCGAAAATTAGAGAAAATTATCCCTAAGAGATCATCAGATTCAGAGGGCCTCAAGGATTTTGAATGAGCGTCACTGAGGAAAAACAAAGAATTCTTTTAAGAGTTGGAGTACAGAGATGGAAGTAGAATTCTGGAGAATATAAAAAACATATAAGGCTTCCCACCAAGAAGTTAAGGCTTCAAGTCAATCTCACTTGCAAGTGGAGTGAAACATCCCGATAAGCAGCTATAGACTCGCCACATGTTATGGTTAACCAAAATACTGGCAAAAAATGAGCCTTTAACATGCCCTTGCCTACCCTACCAGGGAAACAGGCGTGATTTTATATAATGTTTTATGTATAAGTATTCTGTCAAAGGCAAGTTAGGAGCTTCTTAAACAGATTATGAAATTCATAAATATGTTTATTTATGTAGGATTTAAATTTTAAGTTAAAAAAAAAATAAGTAGTGAAAAGTAAAATAGTTAAAACACCATCCTGTGAAACCTCAGCAGAATGATCTGCGAAACCCACGAATATTGTGAACTTGGAAACTAATCAATAAGTATTCTCATCTATTTAAAAACAAATTCAGAATACACGAAAGGTTAATTGCACGAAAATATAAACTTGTATAGCTATTTCACCTACACCAATGCTAAAAGTGGCGAAATAGGCAATCTGACGCAAAATAGAAATAATTGACCTAGCCTCGAAAGCGCCCACGCTAACATAGAGCCGAGCCTGACACGTGTGACATACGACACACGACAGGTGATATATTGACCGAAATAACCACTGCGAGCATCATTGATCAATATATAATGCATTATCAATCATTTAACTCGAGCAAAGAATATTTAAGTTTGTTTAAAATACATTTATCATTATCTTTGGAAGGAACAGGGTTATTGACCATTTCATTCGAGGGTCACAAGTTTTTTTTCAGGCCGTGAGCTGTTACGTTCAAGGCAATGGCTCCTGGCCAGCGGTATTCTTAATTTCCTCGAAATAGGGGATAAGTCCTGCTCGTTGCTTTAGATTTTGAAATAAATAAAAATTCTAACGATTTATGTTTTGACAATGTGTAACCTGCCGTTACGCGATGCTTGAAAGACACTAAGTAGTCCAGTAGCTTGATCTTCGGTAGACAGTGGTAAAGTACATTTTTTCATTTTGGATGTTTTAACTATGTATTTTACTTCTCATTCTTCCTCGTTTCCTTAAACATTGGTTACTAAGTATGCAAAATAAATTTGTAAATAAATCTGATATATGTATCCGTGTGGTGACGGATTAAGAACACAGAGTGTCATTATTTGTTTTCATTAGAAGACGCGACTGAGAGAGCAAAGGACACAGAATAATATCACTGCAAAGATAAGGAAAACTGAAAACAAATCCTATAAAAACCCATCTGATAAGCGACGTAGGCTAAAACCTCCTTTCTAAGACGAATTCTATGTTCAGCAGTAGACTGTTGATGTGATGAAGTGTCATTGCTATTATGGATGCTACCGGTTACTGAAAGGTGAAATAAAATATTAGTAAGAACTACTTGCAGATATTCTATCCCACTCTTCTCTTGTGTTATCAATCAGCTTGCTGCCATGAATAATAATGATGAGATATGTATACACAGTTATAAAAAGTATAGATTAGAAGCACCAACAATAACCTTTTCGTGGCAAATATACTTAAGAAAATAACCAACCGAACTCAGGAATCCGACACTCGACCCATTTGTCCACTTCATGATGGATTATGACATATTGATGACGTAAATGGAACAGGCTTCTGCAAGAAAGAACCCCTTCTCAAAGGAAATCAAATAAAAGGTAGACATCCGTCTTAGAAATTTTGCATAAAAGTATAATGGGGTCGAGTTATTTTTAAAATATCGAATCAATTCTTTGAATTATAACATCTTAGAAGAATGTTTGATTACTACAATAATACGTTGTTATAACTGATCATGAATAGAAAACATGAAGGCTTAAATACTGTATAGAAATAAATAAAATGTTATGACTGGTCGAGTTTATATTTTGTGGTCTTTTAATGACAATGAGAAATTTGTGTAAATGACATAAGAAATTAGTCTATCAATACATAACATAGGATAAAAGAAGACAGTAGAAGTCAGGTGGTATTACCTATAACAAAAAATCTCCTTCTATCTAAAGGACTTGTAACTTGCTCGTGACAACTTATTTAGAAACGTTCATTTGTAGCGATAGTTTGCCGTAGGAGAGCCATGCTGCGACACAAATGTGCCTGCTCGACCAGAGTATTACCACAGCTTCACAAAAAATAGATGAGTGAGTGAAGTTACTGGAGCCTAAAGCTTACATTTTCCTTCACTCTAGAAGAAGGGACTCCTAGGATAGCAACGTACTTGTGATTTTTGAATTACTGATGTACATGGACTTAGGTATTCACTTGCTGTTAGGACACCTGTCTGCTCGTTTCCTTACACCATCAAAACAATAGTCTCTTTCCTCCTAACAAATCAATTTCTTAATATCCAGAGATAGTTCTCTAACTCCATAGTGCATGAATATGTTCAAAATTATCTTCCATCAATCAATCAATACTAATCTAAGCAGAGTTTGTAGTTTCTTATGAGGCAGGCGGTGAAACTATTCAAAACAATTTCGTTACGTTATGGTGTAACCCAAAGTCTTGGAACAATGTTTGTAACTTCTATTGTTGTGAATACGTGATGATTGCAAATTGTGAAATTTACAAGTCATCAAGGTCCATAAAATTAATTTTGAAAGATCTGAACAAAAAAAATGCTATACCTATATTAATGTTATGATGTTGAAGTTTTTGTTTTGTTGTTCATGATAATCTCGGGAAGGGCTGATTCATATTGAAAAATTATGTTTGTATTGGATAGTTTATTAATAAATTACGTCCCGGTACACAACAAACGATCGAGCTCATCACAAAATATTTGTCCTCTGTAGAATGTAAATCTATCGAAAATTGTGAATGTTAACGTTGAGGATAGTCAACTATGTGGAGATATCCACATACAGCCCAAATAAAATATATATTACAACGCTATCTAGCGAAGACGCATCAAACTACGGAGTAATGGACTGCGAAGAAACTACTAATCCTGACTCGCGATATAGAAATTCTCGTGACGATTAGCATATAAATAACATTACAACATTAACCGCGGTGTCGCGGCCCGCCAGGCGTGATCATCTCGACAGGTCGGAGGATCTTCTTTTTATGTCGGAGGGACATGACACCCGTCCCTCCACAATCACTAGACTAGATAAACTTTTTTTTTTCGACATTTTTCAAAGTAACTGAAATTAATATGTAAGTATTGTAGAATATGAAAAGATAGGTTAAGAATATGAAAAAAGACCAAAAAACTGTATTCAGGTTGAAATTTGTTATCTAAACGTTTTTAATATATTTAGATTAATTAATTTACTGAATCATTGTCATTGAAAACAATAATATAAGGGCAAAAGGACAACACTCACAAAAGCAAGAGTTTCCACATCATAAACTTTATGGCTAGTATTATTTTGGGTTAGAATAATTTAGATTAAAATGTAGCTTGGTCTCAGATTTTAGACCCTGGCAACTCTCCAATACTACATCAACTTAAAAACACCTTAACTCGTTGAATTGTTCAACCAATATTCAACCTTATGTTAAACAAATAGGAGTGATTTTAAATCATCGTAGTAGGTAGAGGGTTATCCTAACAAATTTACGAGGTCGGTCTATTCATATTTCAAGGTGTGTATATTATAAATGTAGGCATTTTCAAGTGTAGTTCGCAAAATGGCTGTTTAACATGTTTCTTGGATGATTTTCACGTAATGATGTTTTATACGCGTTATGTTGTTAAAATATTAAAAGGCTTTAGGGAAACTGGAACAGGTGACAATAAACCATTAAATGATTACGGTGCTGCATATATACAGCTCAAATTTTGAGACAATATATAAATTGACTGTACGGATGGCGTAGTGGTTAAAACGGTCGTAACATCGTTTTTAACTACCTTAAGAAAAGGGTTAGCTTTTATGTTTCACTTTATATATTTTTTACTACTGCACTAAGTGTTATAGATTCAAATCTCACATGAGGCCGCACTTTTTGTGATCTAGAAATTGTTGGTCTGAGTCTGGGTATTCTTTGTGGCCGTTTCTTGTATGTTCGTAAAGTCAGTTACAGTCGGGAGTTATCTGTAGAGGGACGTGTGTCATGTCCCTTCGACCAGGTGAGCTGATCATGCCTGGCGAGCTGCGGCCCAACGGTTGATGTTGGGATGTTGTGCTAGTCGTCGCGAGAATATCTATATCGCGATTTAGGATTAGTAGTTGCTCCGTAGTTTGATGTGTCATCGCCAGATGGCCCTGTAATAAGTATTTTTGTTTGCGCTGTATGTGGAAGTCGCTACATATCCTATAAAAAAAAGTTTTTGTCTCAGTGTTGTTTCATTTTAATGCAATCACAATGTGTCACCGGTAAACGTGGTAAGGTACAGCTTGTCTGATATACATGTAATATCTAAACAAAAAGCGACGGTAGATTCTGTATTACGTTTTACTCTTCGACTCTATTTATGCTTACCATCAGGCAAAGTAGAGTAACTTTGAAGAACCCGCAAAAAAAAAAAATATTTTTTATTTAAGGGCCTGTTTGTGACTCGACTCTGCCAAATAGAAAGCATGAATATAATTCAAGAGTTGTGGTCATCATACTCATTGCGAATGCAGACAATACAGTGTGATGATTCACTGCATGATGGCCTAGAGAGATGCCTTTTCACACCCCGCTTGTATACATAAAAAGTAAGACAGTCATCGTGACTGTATAGGCGCATACACCACGATAACTGTCACCCCAGCACTATTGGGCCTCCGGTCTCGCACTCACCAACACAAACATGTCAGCACGGATGCCGTCGCTTTAGGTTGGTTTTTTGTGAGAGGGTAGTACTGTCCCCGTCGAGCCGGCTCGTTCATGCTGTAATTTAATAAATAAGTATTAATTTAAAATTTTAACTGCCTCAGTTATGCATTATTTTCCATATACCTACTTTTCAGAAAATAAATATTAAACTTTTTGTCAAAGTTACCAACTTCTTATAAATTAATTACCTCGGTGGTGCAGTGATAGCGTATGCGACTGCTGTGCCATCTTTAAAAAAGGTTTATTCTCCAATATGAATGGTGGTCCATCATCATCATCATCTCAGCCAAAAGACGTCTACTGCTGGACGTAGGCCTTGAATTTTAGTTAAATCTTGAAAAAAATAATCATCGTTCTCATCATCATCAACAACTTTTAACAATAGATTGCTGGACATAGGCATCTCCTTAGCAAAGAGGTTTTAGCCTACTATACCACACTGGTTGCTATAAGATTTGTTTCAAGTTTTCTTGTCTTTCCAGTGATGTTGTCTTACAACTTTTGTTGCCTTAGTCACCTCTCACAACACCCAGGGGAAGAATGGGGCCGGCAACGCTCTATATTCTTAACCCGTTATCACACGGAGTGTAATCCATGACCCCACGGGTATTTATAAGCTTCGTTAATGTGGTAACAACTATCAAAAAATAACCAGTCAAATTAATTGATGATCAACTGACTTTTCAGGTAGTAGAGCATGCTGATTCCAAGATGAACAGGCCGGCACGGTCGGCGCAGTACTACACAAGACAGAAGACCAACCTAACGTGACAGCATCCGTACTGTCGTGTTTCGTTGGTGAGTGCAAGACTGGAGACCCATTGATGCAGGGGTGACAGTTATCGTGGTAAGTGTGTGAGACACTACCACGATGGCAGTCATGCATTTTATGTTCCCAAGCGAGGCGTAGAAAAACATCTGACTAGGTCACCATACTGCATTGTCTTCATTCGCAATGAGTATGGTGACAACAATTCTTGGATATTATTCATACTTTCTATTAAGCAGAAAAGAGTCACTTTGGTAGGTTCTTAAGGTCAGTTAAAAAATTGAAAAGTTGTCTATTCCAGAGCAACATTCTATGTTTAAAGAATAAACACAAACAAGACAACGGCACGTGACGTCATCCTACACCTGTTTGTACTCCGTTAAATGCGTATAAGCCAGGTTGGGATTATCATGAGAAACGACATTGAAACATTTTTTCATGTTTTGTAGACATAACGTACCTGTTGTTTATTATAACCTTTAAACTATTATTAGGAGAAGAGTGACGTTTCTTGTGGCAGTAGAGGGGAGTCGAGTGGGAGGAGCCTATTGTCAATATAAGAGCTTGCGAGTTCAGTCTGGACACACTTCGCGTTGAGGCCACGTGGCAAGGGGAACCTCTGCTCGTTGAAATAGTCAACCTGTCTTTTTGTTACATGAATTTCGCGTGTACTTAAATTATAATTGTGATTGTTTAGTTATTAGATATTTCATTAGATTTTGGTTAAGTTTGATAATTAGTAAATAAGCTAGGTGTATTTTGTATTTTCTTTTGTTTATTTCCACTTCTGGTTTCCTAAAATCAGAAGTGGGATACACCACACGTGTCTAGACCCGCTCTGACCATTACAAAATCGGCAGTTTAGCACTTTAATTTGATACTTTTTGTGGGTAGATATAAATAGTTACGTAGGTTTTATAGCAAGCGGTTTGCATTGTTATGCTGTGTACGTAAGTGAATAAGATTAAGTATATCGGTAATTCCCGGTGAGTTCATTCCAATTTACTTACTATCCCGAGAGTGAAGCATCTTGTCTACATATCTCACGTAATCTCACACAAGTCGCCGTGTCGAACGTCGTGGCCGACGTCGTGATTCGCAAGCGAGTAATCCGTCACGGGGACATACCCCACCTGGCAATTCATTAACCCAACAAATGCAACAGATATTAGATAGGTTGACAACGCTTGAGGAACGGCAGCGTGCGTTGCCGCAAGCCCCCTACGAGCTGACCGCTGTCGCCGTACCTCATGCAACGCCACCTCCGTCACAACCACCGCTGCCCGAGCGGCGCGAGCGGCTGGCGGAGGCGACCAGAGAAGGTGCGGGCCGTCTTGACTCGGCGGCTCCGCCTTCGCTCGAGCGCTCCACGAGTGGGGTCACGGAGCATGATGCGAACGTAACTGACCGATTGATTGACGCCATACGTTCCATCAACACTACGGTGAGGTCCAACCAAGCGTATTTTATTTCTAATTTTGATCCTAGTGTCAACGATATAGATACCTGGTGTGAGGAGGTAGATCGCGCCAAGGTTTCGAACGGCTGGAGCGATAATGAATGTCTGTCTCGTATTGGTAACTGTCTTAAAGGGGACGCTAGGACATGGATTAATGAGTGGGTAACTGGTGACCGCAATTGGAGCAATTTTAAACGGGAATTTAAGCCATTGTGTACCAAGTAATGAGTACGAATTCAGATAGATATCCGACGTATGCAGATTACGCCCGTCGGTCGCTACTTAGGTTGCGTATAGTTAGGGGCTTGAGTGACGAACTGATCTCTGCAATCGTAATTCGCGGTATTACAGACCCACAAATTCGCGCTTCTGCTACAAATGCAAAGTTAATGCCAAATCAGTTAGTAGAATTCCTTTCGATTTACGTCAAACCGAACCTGCCTAATTCTAGTATTTAGGCCGCACCATTAGCCAAGGTCAGGTACGACCGAGCGAACTTAAGATTAAAGCCTTAGTAGAAGCCCCTATTCCTAAAACGGTCAAGCAAGTGCGTCAATTCTTGGGTTTGGCTAGTTATTTCCGTCGTTATATCCCTAGCTTCGCTGATAGGAGCGCTCCAATTACCAGACTTACTAAAAAGGGTGCATTATTTGTGTGGGCAAGTGGAACGTTACTGCCGAACACTTTTGAATATGATCCGCATTCAGTGTAATCACCGCCAGGATGAATGGGCAGATATGATGAGGCGGTCACAGCTAATCCTCAATATAACTAAGCAGAAGACCACCCAGCGATCGCCACTAAATTTACTCGTAGGAATTGAAGCAGCGACGCCTCTCATAAGGCACCTGGTACGTGAGGCGGCCCTGGACAGCTCTCATCCTAATCGTGAAGCGCTGAGGGAGATGCACAGACAACGGGCTTCGGAGCGTTTGGCTAGAAACCAACAGCAGCAGGACACGACTGTGAATGCTGGCCGAGAGAACCCTCAAGCATTTGAAATCAACTCGCTTGTTTTTGTAATTAAGCAAGCGCAATCGACTGGCAAGCTCGACTCCGGCATGCGTGGGCCTTATCGCGTGGTCAAAGCGCTTCCCCATGACCGATATGAGCTACAACTGTTGTCGGGCTCCTACGGTAAATCTACACAAGCAGCCGCTCAGTTTATGAAGCCGTGGCGCGGGGAGTGGACTCCGGAGACATGCGCTGCTTACTTTGAGGGTGAGTACGCCCGCTTGGTATGATAAGCTAACGTCGTGCCTATGTCATACAAGTGTGGATTAAACGTGATATGCTAACGTTGTGCCTATGTCACATATTGAATAGTGCGTGTTCATAAGCTAACGTCGTGCCTATGTCATGTATCCGTTTTTAACGATGGGAAATAAGCTAACGTAGCGCCTATGTTTCGTGATAACAGAGATAGCTAACGTAGTGCTTCCTCTCTGGTGTTTGCTTGAACTATGCTAACGTAGTGCCTATGGTTCGTGATAACAGAGATAGCTAACGTAGTGCTTCCTCTCTGGTGTTTGCTTGAACTATGCTAACGTAGTGCCTATGGTTCATTCTAAATGATTTAACAGCGTGAAAACGGTAAAGACTTATTTTCATTGTTTTGTAACTGGAATGTAATTTGTTTATGGAGATAGCAATAATGAGATTACAGAGTCCACGTTTGAGCGAGCTGCCACGCATGATGTGCAGCCTAGAGACGAGGGGGCGACCGAGCCCATACCGAGCACTTCTGGAGCGGCTGAGCCGCAAGTCTGGGAAGAGGAGGACGAGGACGCCCTCCAGTCAGGAGAGGCCGTATTAGGAGAAGAGTGATGTTTCTTGTGGCAGTAGAGGGGAGTCGAGTGGGAGGAGCCTATTGTCAATATAAGAGCTTGCGAGTTCAGTCTGGACACACTTCGCGTTGAGGCCACGTGGCAAGGGGAACCTCTGCTCGTTGAAACAGTCAACCTGTCTTTTTGTTACATGAATTTCGCGTGTACTTAAATTATAATTGTGATTGTTTAGTTATTAGATATTTCATTAGATTTTGGTTAAGTTTGATAATTAGTAAATAAGCTAGGTGTATTTTGTATTTTTTTTTGTTTATTTCCACTTCTGGTTTCCTAAAACTATATATTTGGCATATAATTGTGGCTTTTAGGATCCCGTATCAATCTTCTTAATCATGCGCTATATGCTAATATGCTTATACGTAACAAACCAACAAACAAATCAGTATTTAGGAATATATAAGTTAGTTTATTTGGAAATGTATGTGGAAAGGCACACTCGTGTTCAGTTGAACGATTTCCAGTTTTAACAGAGATCTTTTCGAATGAAAATACAGTTTAACCATACAAGCATGCCCAAAGTAGAGGTGAATGTTAAGAAAACTTATACTGTTTGTATCATTCAAAACAAATCAAGTTTCAAATTAAAATTACAACACTCTATTTGTAACTTACAAAGTCTCCCTTTTCAATTACTTTTCAAAACAATTTTATTACGCCCATTACAATTCCATTTATTTCATAATGTCTTTACACGAGAATATAGTCAAATGTAAAGCTTATGAAATCTTGTGACGCTTTTGTTTCTGCTGCCTTGTCGAGCTTTAACAGCTTAATGAGTCTTAATGTCTATAAAGTCACTGCATTTGTCTTGATTCTGAAACTGACATGGGGTGTGTTATGAAGAAAAAAAGCAATTTTGTAGCTGTTTACTGCCGCCGTATTGTTTTGTTTACTTAACTACGGAGTAGAAGAGTTGTGTTTGATGGCTTATTTTTCTCTCATTTACCTACAACTCTTAGGAGTGGTTTCGTGAAAAGAGAAGTATAATATGTAAATCAAAATACTATGTTTCCCCTTACAAAAGTGCTACCAACTTTTCCATTTTAATGTGTGAAAAGAATGATTAGCAGTAGGCTATCAAATAAAACTAAGTTAGAACTAAGAAATGACAATAATATCTTGATGCAATTCATTATAACAATAACTCTTGTAATTGTTTTTACAAGAGGTACACATACATATACATATTTATGCTTACACATATATAGGTATTATTATTATACTATTACAATATTTAAGTAAATAGAATAATATTTATTTATCTTTCATTCGCCGTAACGGGACCATACCTGATCTTACGAGGCCTACTGTTTCCGCCGTCGGTCGTTGCAGGCCCATCGGCCGGCGCGAGTAATTAATTTTGATACTGCCCTCGGTCGCGAAACTTATCGATTTCAATACTTTCCCTTTGATTTGTTCGTTCGTTTCTTACTGTTTACTATACTGTACTAATATCTGTGATTTTTATATCTGATTGTTTGTGTGTTTAAAAAATAAACTCGTGTTACCTTCCATTACAATTTTTATTTTCTAAAAGTTTTCCGTAAATGTTTATTAACTGCACCACATTTTTTACACCATTTAGTTTCGTTTTTTAAAGTTACTAATTCTAGTGAAAAAACCAAATATTATTATCAAATTACAAGCATATTTGAAATCAATCTTGTCGATTTTTACTATCGGTTCTATATCGACATATATATCTTACACTTACGCAAATGTTTTCTTCTTTTTACTGCGTACAACGGGACATGAATTTTTACGATATCTAAACAGGGTTCCGTAAAATACAACAGGATTGTACATCGACACGATACAGATGGCGTGACAAGTGGATGTTGTGTTTATTTTTTAAATTTATGTATCGGAAATTTGAATAGAACCTTCGGAAGTTGTTTGTTGCTAAGGAATATTTTCAAACGATATTAAATGGCGCTTACAAAATCAATTTTTAATTCCGTAAGTGTCTATTTAAAAAAAAGTCAAACTAATAAGTAATATTGTCAAACTGTTGTTTTAATACTAAAAGCACACACACATTTTATATACTTTTAAAATATTAGGATGCTGTTGTTTAATTACAACTAAGAATTTATTAAATTTTCAGTCCACTGCTGGACATAGGCCTCTCCTTAGCAAGGAGACGCTGGCTAGACGGGTTGGAATAGAGTTTGTTTCTAGTTTTCCTTCTCTTTGTAATGATGTTATCTTCCATATTTGGTTCCCTTAGTCGCCTTTTACGACACCCACGGGATGAATAGGGGTGGTAACACTATGTATTCTTAATCCGTCACCACACGGACTGATATGCAGATATGAGTAACCTTCATATTTCTTGATATGTGTTTAACTTATGTCTGTCTATTTAAAAGGTAGCCAATTATGACTTTTCTCTTTCACTTAAGCCCATAAGTCACAATTTCCGTCGTACAATTTTGAAGACTTACGTAATGAATGGCTTCTTTACACTTACTTCCTTGTCGTGACAAATCCAACCTTTTTTCTTAAGAATCCTGCAGATTTAGAGATTAAATGCACCTGAATCTCCCCCTCAGCTGGGTTGTTTCATATAAATTTCATCAGGAAACTATATTTTTTTAGGCAGTTCTTGAAGTTATATAATGAATTACATATAGTCACATCTGTTTCTACGGAGGGTAAGACGAGACATATTAAACGCTCTCTTTTTAACAATGTTTTGGTCCCATATGGTGGCGAGCCTGCTAAATTTAACCAGGAAACTATAACTTTTATAGGAAATTCTTTAAGTTTTATGATAAATTACATATAGTCACGTCTGTTTCCACGGAGGGTAAGAAGAGACATATTAAACACCCACTTTCTAACAGTGTCTTGGTCTCACGTGATGGCGAGCTTATTAAATTTAATCAGGCAATTATAACTTTTACAGGAAATTCTTTAAGTTTTTTAATAAATTGCATATAGTCACGTCTGTTTTCACGGAGAGTAAATAGAGATGTATTAAACGCTTTCTTTTTAATAGTGTCTTGGCCCCACGTGGTGGTGAGTTTATTAAATTTAATCAGGAAATCCTAACTTTTAAAGGAAATTCTTGGAGTTTTGTAGTAAATTACTTATAGTCATGTCTGTTTCTACGAAGGGTAAGCAGAGACATATTAAACGTCTACTTTTTAACAGTGTCTTATTCCGCACGTAATCAACAGCGAGGTAGTTACCACCAATCGGAATGTTTGGTTTCCCAGAGCCCCATCCGTCTATCAACAGGTGCACTGCTAACAGGTGAAGTTAATTTGGGCCCTAATTACTTGGCGGGAACGCTATACACTGTATAAATTAACATATTTTATTGATGTAGTAACGTGTAAACGAATTTATTTATGTGTGTATTTTAGTCGTGTGTGTGGTAATGGTAGCAAAATATGCAGTCCACCACTCTTTTGATGCTGTGGTTGCCGTAAGAGCTGATTAAGCAAACAAACTAAATAGAACAACCACACAGCAAACAAAGAAATCCTGAAACAAACCCTGTATCGACCTGTCTAACCAGCGTAGAATAATAATAAACTGTTGATTTGATATGTAAGCAATATTTTTTTTCTTTTAAAAAGACAACGCCCGCACTAGGAATACTCGTAAATCCTGTGTCGTGGAGGATTTTACAAACATACAACCAACGGACACAAAGAACACCCAGACTTAGAACAAAAAATTGTGGATCACACAAAATGTTGTCCCGTGTGAGATTTGGACTCGCTACACTCAGCGTAGTAGAGAACGGTGTGACGACCGTTTAAACCGCTTTTTTTTTTTTAACGTGTGGAAGCCTCCTCGGGCCGTCACCCCACCGGGGTTTACGGCGAGGTGGTATGTCGGCATCGGACCGACTAAAACCACACGGTGTGCCACTCTGCGCCTGAGATAGGAGGGATCCGGGAACCGCTGCTATTACGACATCCAGATCCGACCGTTTAAACCGCTAAGCCAACCATGCAGTCAAGTTATATGTGACTGGATGATGTTAAAAAAATGCGTTTATATTCGGTAAAAGAACTTCTCTAACGTAAAATTTGTCAGAGATTTTGAAGAAATATTTCTGCTCATGTTTCGAGTTGTTGCAACGATTCTTTTAGTGTTGCGACTATTCGACTTTGGAATGTTTGACTTTGATTTACCGAGTGCAATACACGTCAGCCTTTCTCTAAGTGTCTTCAGGAAGAGAACCCGGATCTACTATTTGTCATTTTAATAACCAGATGCTTAGTATGTCATATGTTTTTATGTATGTCTTTACGCTTGTATGAATATTGTCTGTGTAGTCATCATATTTTAGTGTATTATCATCATCATCATCAACAGCTTTTAGCAGCCCATTGCTGCACATTGGACTCTTCTTAGCAGAAGACTTTGCCCTACTATACCACGCTGGCCAAAAGGGTTTATCTAAGACTTGTTTCAAGTTTTCCTTTTCTTTGTAGTGATGTTATATTGTCTTATACATTTTGTTCCATTAGTCGCCTCTTACGACACCCATGGGAACAGTAAGGGTGGTGACACTCTATTTTTAATACGTCACCACATGTATACACCACATAGTATAATATATATATATATATCTATATATAAAAGAAAGTGGTGTTAGTTACACTCAAGAACGGCTGAACGGATTTAATTGAAAATTGGTGGGAAGGTAGCTTAGAACCAAAAGACGGACATAGGATACTTTTTATATCCTTCGACGGCGTTTCAGTCCAAAATAAAAAAATTGCTTATTAGTTCGCGAGGTTTGTCGCTATTATGTATATATATACTATGTATTATATATATATATATATATATATTATAAATATTAACATTGATTTATATATATATATATTTACATATAAATTAATGTCATATTTATATATAATAATTTTTTTTATAATGTTCGCTTCTCTACCGATACTTAAGTATTAAGTATACATGACTGTGCCATTACACATTTCTCTTCTATCCTCAATACACTCGGGGTTTGCTGTAAGAAAACTCAATTTTGGGATAAGCTCGCCTTTGTTCATGAGATTTCCTTGTACCTTATTTACATGTGTGTACAATACAGAATGACAACGTTTTTTTTCTTTTTTTAAAAAGACAACGCCTGCATTAGGAATATAACATACATGAAACGGACACAAAGAACACCTGAACTCTAAACAACAATTTGTGGTTTACAAAAAGTTTGATAGTTTGACAGGGGTTTGAACCCACAACACAGTGCAATAGACAGCGGCATGGCAGCCATTTAAACCACTGCGCTATCCGTGCAGTTTAATGAATTTTGAAATACTTACTACCCATAACTCTGAATGTAATATCTTAAGTCTGAACATTTTTTTTGATTTCTAGTTACTATTAAAAAAGTTAATAGTATCACTCAATATCATGCCGTAAAAGTAAATTTTAACATTTCTTACTTCTATGCCATAAAACAAATATAACACCAAACAGAAAATCTAATATTAATCTAATTAATCTAGGAAGTAGAGCCACGCTGATGTCAGCACGAGCGGGTCGGTTCGACCGGGGCAGTATTACCCTCCCACAGAAGACAAACCTAAAGCGCCAGCATCCGAGTTGTCGTGTTTCGTTAGTGAGTGTGAAACCGGAGGCCCATTGACGCAGGGGTGACAGTTATCGTGGTAACTGTTTAAGCCTTACACTGTCACGATGACTGTCATGCCTTTTACGTCCCCAAGCGGGGTGTGAAAAAGCATCTCACAAGGCTGCCGTAATGTGGGTCACCATACTGCATTGTCTGCACTTGCAATGAGTACGGTGACCACAAGCCTTGGATTCTATCCATGCTTTCCATCGGGCAGAGTAGAGTCACTTTGGCAGTATTTTAATATTGAAAAAAATAATAATATAGAAATGGAATCATTTGATAAGGCTGTTGAAGAAATGAAGTAAAATGCACTAAAGAGTTGCTTAATACTGATTTTTATGAGGCCATCACTGCAGTTGAGCCGAGTATGCCGCAGCTTGGCTGTCCTGCGAGTTTAATTCTTCGCCTACCTCATCACTTTTTATCAGGTGAGTTGGAATGCTTTAAAGAAAAATCTAAGCTATTTGTTTTGAAAATAAGTAGGATAGTAAACATCTACCGCCGCTCATAGATCCTTGTACCTCAAGAAATACAAGTATGCAATTGATCACGTGTCGATCTTTACATGTCTCTAATACCGGAGTTACATCATTATATAAAAGTATGTAACACCGCGGTATTTATATCGGTTATCATGGTAAACAATAGCCTATGTGTTATTCTTATATATAAACTATATTATTAAAAAATTTCGTCTAAATCCGTTTGGTAGTAGTAGTACTCTTTCGCATTTATATTATAATATAATCAAGATATTTTGTTTTGATAGAAATTATTTTCTGGTTCTACAATTAAATCACGAAAACAATGATAGCTGAATTGATAGTAATTGAAATTTTTAGTTTACGTTTCAGCGTTCAAGTACCTAATTAAGATTAATTACAAAGTCACAAACTTCTCCAATGAAGTCAAATTCAGTCACGTCTGAGAGTCCTTTATGAACTCTTTATTAATTTTATCTAGCCTTACTCTGCCTGATGGAAAGCATGAATAGAATCCAAGAGTTGTGGTCACCATACTCATTGCAAATGCCGACAATGCAGTATGGTGATCTACACTATGGTGGCCTAGTAAGATGCTTTTTCACGCCTTGTTTGGGAACGTAAAATGCATGACAGTCATCGTGGCATTGTATTGTACACTTATCACGACAATTGTCATCCTTGCATGAATGGACCTCTGGTCACACACTCACCAACGAAACACGACGGCATGAACGCTATCACTTTAGGTTGATCTTCTATGGGAGGTTAGTACTGCCCCGGTCGAACCGGCCCGCTCGTGGTAAAATCAGCGTGATTCTACTACCTAATGACACATTATTTGCTATTTGATATACACAAAAGATAACTAAGTAGAAGCCATCTACAGAGCATCAAATAATATTTTATAATTTATCATAGTCTCATCCGTCTCTTACAAATTTCAATTTTCTGTCTAATGAAGGGCCCGGACTCATTAAATTTTAGATTTAAAGACAATTGTCCAAAGTTTTGTCGTCGGTTCAATGGTTAATGAATTCAAAGCTCTTTGCAATTTATAAGCTTCAACAGGACTTGTTTATATAATGGTACTAAAAATGAGTGCTGATATAATATATAAACGTTTGTTTTGTAGACTCTTTCAAGTTATAGTGACTTGCTTTTCCTGCGACTTGGTTCTCATAAAGAAAATTTTCCTTTGACTTCTTTTTCTTTTTTATGTTCTCATTTTAAACTTTGCAAACATGCATTTATATCCTTAATTGACCTGAATATCTCGACCTGACTTCTTTTGTTTTTGTACAATTACTGCTATAATGACTCTTTTTTATCTGATGGAGAGCATGAGTAGAATCCAAGAGTAGTGGTCGCCATCTTCATTGTGAATGTAGATAGTACAGTATGGTGATCCACACTATGGTAGCCTAGTGAGAAATTTTTTCACGTCCAGCTTAAAAGACCTGGGACCATAGTGGGAGGGAAATACACACATTTATTGGCGACAGTAATTTAAATCCTACTAACGCAAAAGGGAATAAGCCTATTGAAGTTAAATGGGCACATTTACTTCTAAACAAATTAGAACACATTTTATAACTGATGAATAAACCTTCACACAGTGATGTGGAACAATGACCTCTAATCTCGTAGTCAGGAACGCTTACCACTACACCAATATCGGAGATAATTTAAGCCCTACTTACGAAAATTGGAGTGAAGCTATTGAAGTCAGATGGGCACAAATATTTATAAACAAACATAACCAAATATAATAATTGATAAATAAACCTGTACACAGGGATGTGAACAACGACCTTTGGCTAAGCAGTTAGGAACGCTTACCACCAGATCGACAAATACATTAATGCTTGTCTTTTTCAGGTATTTTTATTGTATTAATATTTTATGAATATATTTTCCTGATTTGATAGAAATACAATATACTGTTTAAATTACAAAACGAAAAATGAATATTATATTCTATGTATGTCAAAAGGTTCAATCAAATCTGATAATCACTTCCGGGCATAGAAGGGCTAAATAAAGGTATTAAAATATTTGAAATTACTTCAGGACTTTTTGATAAAAACACAGCAAGGTTACTAGTTATGAATTTGAATAGCATCACACATAAAATAAAATTAAAAAAACAATAAAAGGCAGTAACGTGTCAGTAAAAATATAGGCCAAAATAAAAATTCAACGTTCCAATACACACCCGCGCAAAAAGTATCTTAACCGGTTCAACGCTTGTCGATATCCGGATTATCCGAATTTAAGGGCTGACACTAACAAGGGTTAGATTTTCTACGCGAGGGTAGTCGGGGGTTAATTGGACACATTCACTCAATATTCTAGTGGTGTGGTGGGTAATAGCGTTTTTGGGCCCGATAACCGGATATATCCGGCTGTTTGGAAATTGGGCGATGAGGTGTCTAGGGTATTGTGATGGTAGAAAAAAAAGAGAAAATTGTTAAAGTAGTAAAGATCGAGTGGACTTTCTAACGAGATATAAACGATTTATTTTATATTAGTCAAATGATATTTATTAAAATCCCTCATTTCTATTTAAGTTATTTTACTATCGTTTTTGATTAAGTTATCAGAAATTCTATTCCAAAAGCTTTTGACAACTGAAGCACATTTCTATGGTAAGAATAAATAAATTATTACCAGTATGCTTTGTAATTTAAATTCAATGTATTTATTTCTATTTATGAAAATATACTAGTACCCAGTTAAAATTCTTAACTATAAAATATTATATGTAATATAATTTAGAGTTCCATGAAACATATACATATTGTATGAAGTATAAAATATATTACATGTACACTGTTATTCTCGTATTTCAACAAATAGCTTTATATATATAATAATTTGTTTTCTACAAACTGTTTCTGAATTACTTGACTGAATATGATTGATCTCAAATCGGTTACTGTAAGTGATATATCGGTAGAATGACTGGACAATTATTCAACGTAAGTTCCAGCATTCATGAAAATTTCAGTTATATTATTTATAATCAATTCTTTCATTAATTTGGAATTTAATAAACAATTACAATTAAATCTTAGTTCTTTAAAATACTTAATATACTTAAGACTCAAATGGAACTAGACGCTTTAAAAAGGTAATACTGTCGCATCAAATATACAAGTGGGGTTGTTAATTCATCATAAAATAATAAGTTAAAATTTAATCGAAGGCTCTATTGACGTTATAAAACAAATACACTTAACACCCCTAATAATACTCGAATGTAATTTCATATGGCTTTTATATTAGATTTGTTTCGGGAGTACGCCTTTTAAATCGAATTTGAATCAAAAGACGTGTTCAAAGTAGAAACAAAATCAAAATCTAATCAATTTTGGGAATAATTTCGTTTATTTCGGTAGCAGTCCAAAGAATTGAAATGATAAATGGTTTTCTTCGTTGAAGATTCAGAGTTTATAAGTGATGAAAATATATAAAGATATATATAAGATTAAAATTCTAAGAATTTTTAGATTTAAATTATAATTTTGTGGTTTTTCAAATTAATACAATTTCTAAAGGATAAAATTAATTAATATAATATTAAAACTATTCGAATTTCAAATTAAAATTCGTGAACTTAAAATTAATAAAGTTGCTAAAAGCTGAAATTTATTAATGCAAGATTAAAATTAGATGGATAAAACTTTTTTTAGCTGGGATTAACACAATTAGGATTTCAAATGTTATTTTTTTAGCAAAAATGATATATATACCATAACAAGTCTAAGATTTTAGGATACATGCGCACAAGCCACATAACGATTCTATAATTTATATCAAATACCGTATTTGTATGTGTGTATGCTTGTACAGTACATGCGTAAAAGCGACCGAGGGAGCCGACCACACATTACAACAGTTCTGCAAAGAGAAGAAAAATTGGAAACAAACAAAGTCTAGCCAGCGTGGTACAGTAGAGGAAAGTATTGGTATTAATTCCGTGGGTAACGTAAGAGCTAACTGAGGGCGCAAGCTAAGCAGGACAAATGCACCGTAAAGAGAATTAAATCTTGATACAAATCCGATATCCACACATCTGACCAGCGTGGTATAATATGCCACAATTTCCTGTCTGGGGGAGGTCTATACCTAGCAGTGAACTATTTAATGCTGTTGACGTGATGACGTGTCATTGCTCCTATGGATACCGGCTACTAAAAGGCGAAATGAAATATTCATAAAAGCCGCTCGCACGATACTCTACCCCACTCTCCTCTAGTGTCAATCAATCAGTTTGAAGTTTATTTATACATAATAGTGCAATCAAACCTTATGTTATAGACAATTTTACTGGTAAGATAAAAATAGTAATGGCTATCGATTGCTTGTTGTCCACCGATCAGTTGCTATCGCGTGTCTATGGCATATTTTTTAGTACATTCTCGCATTAAGTGATGTTCGCGGCTGACATAAGTTGTCATTGTACATCTACACTTATTGATAACTACTCTTCTTCTGATATTGTGTTTATTACAGGTTTATACTTCCCTGAGATTTGGAACCGATTGTATTTTTTTCATATCGTATTGGTGGTTTCGGTAAATGAAAACACAATTTAGTTGTGGTATTGTAGATGACATACGTACTCGTTCATATATTTAATAACTTCATCTTAAATAATACTAATACATTTGTTTGATATTTATGTATATTATATTATATTATTTCTACATAAACTAACAAACACTATCATAACATATATAATACTATTCGCATATATTTGTATGTTTGTTATATATTTGTTATACATCCTAGTAACTAGAATAATTTTTCCTCGACAGCTGACATCAGTCACAACTAACTAATACGATTAATGCTTACGGTGCCGTACGTTAATTAAACACGAATAAAAATATACTTACAAATTTATTTGAGTAGTGTGATTTGTATATGTGTAACTTTTTTCGTATTCCCTTTGTTGATCATCTTTCTTTTATTTGTTTAACCTGTGGAAACCCTCTCGGGCCGTCACCCCACCAGGGTTTACAGCGGAGTGGTGTGTCGGAATCTGACCGACTAAAACCACAAGGTGTGCCACTCTGCACCTGATATAGGAGGGATCCGGGAACAGCTGCTATTACGACATCCAGATCCCTCCTAGCGCCTGCCCGTTACCGTATGCACCATCTGCGGGTAAACTCTCTATTTAAGACGACGTACGGCACACGTGGACGTTGCCTCCTCGTGGCTAGCCATTGTAGCGGATGGAGGGCAAAACCCAGCCCATCCACTCGCGGCCACAATCAAGGCGGCATGAGACACTGGTACGCGCGCCTCCGCCCGGTTCACCGACTACGAATTGGTTCCGAGTGGAGGTCGTCCTCCCGGGGCTTCTCCGCCGCCTCCTTCCGTGATTTTACGTCTTCGCAGAAGGTTGCGACCGCAGTAAAACAACTGTCACTACCGACCATGGAGCGTATAACGGCCGGTAGCGAGAGATCTGCAATAACTGCTGTGAGGATCCCACGTTGCGCCGCCCAGGCGGAACAAATCGCTAACGTGTGCTGAACCGAGTCCTCACTGCAGTCACAGTGGTGACAGGTGGGACTTAATTCCCTCCTGGTGGCCGAGTGCAGATACTGCCCGAAGCAACCGTGCCCGGAAAGAATCTGCGTCAGTCGGAAGAAGAGGGTCCCGTACTGTCGCCCTGCCCACTCGGCGATATCCGGCTTGAGAGCCTCCACGGCGGCAAAGTAAGCACGTGGAGCCTCCAGCCGGGATGACCAACGAGCCATCGTGGCTCGACGAGCGGCCTCGCGCCACTCACGTATCTCTTCGGGCGGGACCGTATGCCGCTTCCCGCCCGTAAGTCAGTCGTTTGCCGATGAACTTCGGGAGTTCCGGTGAAGGCGCACGCCGCCTCCGTCGATATGGTGCGATAACCGCGTATGGTTCTAGCCGCCAAGCTAGCGTCCAGGACCTCCCTGAGAGGGTCTGTCATATGTTCGAGGGCTCGGGCTAGCACTCGGGCAGGTATCCCGTCTAGCCTGGGGGCGGTGTTCTTAGAGCGGATCCGTAGAACAACCGCTCCGACCTCCGATTCCCTGACAGGCGGAGCATTGTCCTCGTGCCCCCCGTCATCGGGGATGTGTGCTCCACCCGCTGCGGGAAGAGGCCCTCAACCACTTTCTGCAGGAAGTTGGGCTGGAGTGTCTCTGTAAAAACGCCACGCTGCGTGACCCCTACTGGGGTCCTGGGTCCTGGAGAGCTCAAATCGGATGTAAAGGTGATCCAAGAGCGTCTCAACCTCTTCCAAGATACGCCAGTTCCTTACTCGTGCAGCGAGGGCAGGGGTAGCGAACGAAAGGTCCACTATCGACCCCTCCTGCTGTCGCACGCACGTGTTGGTGGAGTCCCTGTATAGTAAACAGAGGCCCACCGAGGCCGCCCACTCCTCTACGGCCTCGCCCCTTTGACTATCTTTCTTAACTTAACCTTTATTGTGCCTTCTAACTATAAGCTTCGTGTCTTGTATGTGGTGAACATTAAAGTGTTATTACAAGCAAAGGATTATTTACTTTTCTTACAACCGTAAAACCACAACCGGTAAAACCACAACTTAAAGACCTAAAGTGTAAAAGCCTACGTTACGTGGTGGTGAACTAGGTTGATGTTAAGGCTGTGTTTAAATTAGTTATGTGGAATGTTTGGTAATAAATTATTAAATATTCCTAGTTCTCTGAGTGTTATTACTTTTAAATAAATAAAAATCCTTCTACTCCGTACCTGGGAGAGCATGTTAACACACCAGTCTCGATAGCTACACGAACATCTGTCGTGCCATGTCACAATAACCTGAAAGCCGACCACAACCTAGTTTGGAGAAAGGCCCAAGGGATAATGATATTCACATAATTCAAGCAATTAATTTAAAGCATGGTTTTGTATAAACTGTAGTCGATAATTTGACTAAATTTAACATCTATGGATCATAAAATTGATGGTTAATGTAGTGGATTTTTGTTTTTAATGATCCATAATTAGCAGTGGACTATTAAAGGTCTACGGTGACGATGGTCTATTAATCTGTAGAATTATTTAATTCATGATCCATACATTTTTCTTACGATTCTAAGTTGTTTTTCTGAAATTTCTGTTTCTTTTCTTATTTTATTTTTATTGTTTTTAAAGACAATGGCTGCATTAGGAATAGAACTTGTGACGCGGAGGACTTCACAAACATACAAGAAACGGTAACAAAGAACACCCAGACTTAGAACAACAATTTATGGATCACACAAAACATAAAATCAATAAAATCAATAAAACACTGGGCGCAGTAGAGAGCGGCGTGGCGACCGCTTAAACCACTAGATCATTTTATCACTAGGAACCTGCAAATGGTTTCTGTAGTCACATGACAATTTTCTTATTCTCAATGACGTTGGTTCTACTTTCCTGTCACTAGAAGTAATTAAAAACTAGTTATAATGTTCAACACATAACCTACAACTGTGTACATCAATTTAACTTTAACCATTTTAACTTTTAGTCCCACACAATCTCAGAATCATTACTCTCAAAAAACTACTCCACTTTTTGCGTTTGGTGTCCGCGACCCGGATATTCTGACCTTTATGCAAAACGCATAACCGGGTTACAGGAAAACTTTTTGAGTAACCCTGTTACAATCATAAACTGGGACTGTTTTAAACTAGTTTAAACCGGTAAATGTAGTTATATTGAGAATACTAAAGTGTTTGTTATGAATTATTTTAACTGTGTTTATCTTCCATTGAGTTGCTGTTTACGAACGAACAACTTATCTGAACAATAAAACAGCACATTCATGAATTTGCTCTCGGTCTTTGTACCGTCTGAAAATGATATATAATATTAATATTGTCTAAAATGATGATGAGAATTATGATATCATTTGGTGAAATATCTTTTTGATTTTCTGGGCAGAAATCCTCACGAACACCACCAATAGGTGGTTATGTGGGACTCGAACCAACCAAAAACTGTACTGCCGTCTCAGGTAACAGTAGCCGGGGAACCAGGTGTACCCTAGTAAGGAATTCCTGGAACCTCGAAGTACCTGGAGCCACCTGCAGCTTGCAGATACCCCATGTGGAAACCACGGTGTTCCCTTTTTTCCTGTCTCCGAAATTCGTTCTGTAGCGCTCGCATCACCACCCCGGCCTGCTTCTGCTAGGGTAACAAATGACCTCACCTACCATCTGAGGGTGGTAGGGTACCTATTAGTGAAATATCTAATAATAATATTTGAAATATTTTTTTGGAATTCTAATTTTAATCGTAGCAATTAGCCAAAACTGTGTGCAAATATGACTTAATTAGTTATAATCGCAAACAGAAATTAACAGTTGAGATATTTATTATATTGATACACTATTAGCGTTTCCAATTAACAAGGGTATTAAACTATAAGTCTATTTTGACACTGATGATGGCGTAGGTTAATTTGATTGGTCTCGTTGTGTCATCTTGCAATTAATTTGGATATAGATATAAAGATGACTGACAAGGCGATCAAATCAATCACTTTATTTGATATCAATTTCTGTAATTATTTTTTCTTGACAGGAAAATTATAAGTAATACTTAGATATACATAATAAGTTATAACCGTTAAAAAAAGTCACCCATTCTTTTTTTTTTTAACGTGTGGAAACCCCCTCGGGCCGTTACGCCACCAGGCTTTACGGAATCGGACCGACTAAAACCACACGGTGTGCCACTCTACGCCTGACATAGGAGGGATCCGGGAACCGCTGCTATTACGACATCCAGAAGTCACTCATTCCTAGGTTGACCTGGTTAGAATTAACCTTACCCGCCCCCCTATTAAACTTACCCGGTTACTACTGTGTGAGTGTTACAAGTTAATTAATGATAATTTATTCGGCTAGCTTAAATCACGACTACAAGGATGTCATAGTGATGTACTTCGCTGAATGTTGTGGGTTCAAACCCCGCACGAGATAATACTTTGTGTGATCCACAAATTGTTGTTCTGAGTCTAGGTGTTCTTTGCGTCCATTTCTTTTAGATGTATGTATTCTTAATGTGGATGTTGTCTTTAAACAGAAAAAAAATGTGTTTTTCCAGTGCCAAACAATGTTAGTAAGTTGACTGCCTCGATGGAATAGCGGTAGCGTCAGCGATTGCTGTGTTTAAGGTTTCGGGTTCGATTCCGGGGTTGGACCCAATGCTTATATGACCTGTAAATATTTGTTTCGAAGTTTGAGTGTTTTCTATGTATAATAGGTATGTATTTACAAAAAAAGCATATAAGTGTTCTATCGGCCAGTCTAGTTATCATAGTATAAGCTCGATTTAGTTTGAAACTAGATGGCGTTGTGTGTTAAATGTCCGAAATATTTATTTATTTATTCAAAAAAAAATTAGGTTTGTGTAGTTCATATGAGCTAAGATAAGTAGCTAAAGGTTTTATTGCAGTGTGATAGATTTTACCACACGAAAACCAATGTAATCCAGACTTTTAGATTATTTTATGTAGAACAAATAGTTTGAATACACTATGGTTGCTACGTTCAATGACAGTGTATTAAGCAACATTGTTGTAATAATGAGCAAAGTAGAATTACATTAAAAAGAATAAATGGAATGTTGGTAGTATGATATTATTTTATTCCCTTACCAATTTAGCCACGCTTTAGTTTTAGAAATAAATAGAAGAAGATATATTTAAGGCATTTTTAAGTAAACAGGCTTATATGATCAATAACTGATCGTGGTACTGTTTTCAGATAAAGCAGAGAGTGATTTGGTTTGAGGACTTTGAATTCAAATACAGTATTCTGACTAAGTTAGGCAGTGTTCTTTTCTCCATAGGCGCAGGCCTGGGGGTCACAGAAGCAATGCGAGCGCTATGGACTGCGTGCACCCTTTCGTTGCAGTAAAGAAACCATGAGGTTTTCACACAAGAGGGGGCCACCCACAGCTGTAGGTGGCCCGAGGTATGTCGGGGTTCCTGGGATTTCTTTACTAGGGTGCACCTGGTCCCCTGGCTAGTAGTACCTGAGACGGCGTGCGGTTTTTGGTCGGTTCGAGTCCGACATAACCACCCTTCGGTGGTATCCGAGGGGATTGCCACACTGTACAAAAGAAAGGCAGTGTTCTTGGGCAGTCTGTATTTATCCGCTACCTGCTACTTTCTTCTCTGGAAGTATTAAGATATTCTGAAATTTGTTATTTCATACTTGTGTTTATTATTGGAACTGATGAAGTTTACGTATTTGAACGTCAGCTGTCATAGCGACCATCGCAGCATCGCATCTCCTTTTAATAGACTACCCTAGTAAGGTCTCGTTGCAGGTTTTATCCAGCTAAAATATCGTTAAGATCATCGATCCAAAATAGATTATAAGTTACAATATTTATATTTGAATAAACAATTTTTTTTTATATCTATAGTCTGTTTTTAAAGTTACACAATGTTTTGTAAAGAGGTTTTTGGGTCTTACCTTACATTACTTAATTAACAATCGCTTTAACAGTATTTGTGGGTATGAGAAAATAATATTGTAAGATGTAAATTGTAAGTATAAAGAATTCTATTTTAAATATTAACTGACAACACTGCTCAATAAGTTTATAGATTTATGGTGCATCTGTCTTCGTTGGATACCAATCTCAAAGGAGAAAAATATATTATGTAGATACTATAGAAATACTAGAGGCTTTGAACAGGAGTATGATTGATTATAAGTAGATTTTTTTTAACCTGAAAATTGGTTCAACAATAGTTGCAGTACATTTACGTTACATTGTTTACTGTTACAAATATTAAATTACAAAATATAAATTACAAATAATAAATTACAAAATCAAATGACTCTATTATAGTCTAGAATATTTCTACGCTACTAGACTTTGTTTTTTTCAGTAACCAATACGATTGAATTGAAATTATAACATAGAATTTTATACTTAGGTGATGTGTATCTTTCTAGGGATTTCCTTACTAGGGTACACCTGGTTTCTCGGCTACTGGTACCTGAGACGGCGTGCGGTTTTTTTCGGTTTGAGTTCGACATAACCACCGTGGTGGTATCCGTGGGGATTTCCGCACAAAAAAAAAGAAAGGGGGATGTTTATCTATCTTTATAACGTGAAAAGAGATTCTATAAGCAGGATAAAATTAGTAAATAACGCTAAGCCGAACGTATAAGTGGTAAATAAGTATGATGGTATGATGTTAGACCTCCTTTCTAAGGAAAGGTCTATGTCCAGCAGTGGGCTATTAAAGGCTGTTACTGATGAATATTAAGAACAACGCGACACGCGAACTTAGATTTCATTTTATTTTAACTTCTATAAACAGTTAAATATATTTTCTTTTAATGTTCTTATTGATACTTATCGACAGTTGTTTTCAATACTTATGAAAAAGTGTGTTCCATGAAAAATTTACTGAAGTATTTTGTTATTTTTTTTCACTAAAGTTAGGGATTTGTGTACAGTAACCAGAGAAAAAATTATTTTCTTGTACCATTTTGACACAATTGCAAATGGTGTTGGTGCAAAACTAACTTCTGTATATTTGACCCTAAATCAAATATTTAGAGACTAACGATAATTATATCGTGATTAAATGTATCGTATATTAACCTTTGACTATCATATCATGGTTTATTGATGCAATAATTTTACTGCTTTTTGCAGCCTCATCGGCTATATTATGGGATAATACACATTTACATCTTTCGGTAGCTTTTTAGAGACATAATCAGCGCCACCGTAATGTGGTGTGCCATACATAATGTGGTGACGGATTAAGAATACATAGTATTACCACCCCTATTCATCCCGTGGGTGTCGTAAAAGGTGATTAAGGGAACAAAGTATGCAAGACAACATCATTATAAAGAGAAGGCAACAAACCCTATTCCAACCCGTTTGGCCAGCGTGGTATAGTAGGCTAAAACGTCCTTGCAAAGGAGAGGCTTATGTCCAGTAGTGGACTGTAAAAGGCTGTTGATGATGATGATGATGAATCAGCACCGCCCAAGTTTAGCTTGTTAATATTAGAACGTAGTATGCCTTTATGGCGAATGCTTTAGATAAAATTGGTGTAAGCTGCGGCAAAGAAATATTGTTAAATGTTTTTATTTTTAGCAAGCACATTGTAAAGATGTATATATAACATAATAATATATAGAATTGTAAACAAACTCTAAATTTTGTATCAATTTTTTAATTTATTTATTTATTTATTTATTTATTTATTTATAACTTTATGCACAAATACATGCATCGGCGGACTTAATGCCTAAGGCATTTTCTGCCAGTCAACCGATTGGGTGATGCAGAGAAGATATGAGATAGGTGCACTTAAGGATAAGAAGTAATTGCCAGAGAAGTATATATAGACCAGATAGACTATAAATAAGTAAATATACTTACATAAACACATTTATGTAACACATACATACATACATATATAATACACATACACACAACTCATATACATACGTGCATACATATTACCACTATAAGATATAATAATACCAGGTGGTGAACTAAGACTTCGCCATTTCAGCCAGCAAAAGCTTCTTCACCCGAACCCTAAACGAGTCGCGACTTTCAGCCATCCTGACTTCGAGGGGAAGCGCGTTCCAAGAAAGGATAGCCTGCACGAAGAACGAAGAACCGACAAACTCAGTGGAGTGAGAAGGACAGAGTAGAAGGAGATTATTAGCCGAACGTAGATTTCTGTTATGATTGTTGCTCAATAATTGAATTTGTGATGTTAAATAAGTGGGAGGGAATGGGGAATTGAGAAAAGAGTATAGTAATGAGAGTGCACGCAATTTTCTGCGTTGACGAATAGGTAGCCATGTGAGCTGGGTCCGGAAACTGGAGATATGATCATACTTACGAAGGTTAAAGGTGAATCGAATGCAGTTATTAAGAAGACGTTCTAGCTTGTTGAAGAGATCTGCATTCAGGTCGTAATAGCACACGTCACCATAGTCGATCAGAGGGAAGATTAGAGATTGCACGAGCGTTGCCTTAGTTTTCACGGGAAGGAAGTTTTTCAGGCGGTATAGTGTTCTCAGGATTCCAGTAACCCTCTGGCACACGTATGTAACTTGATCACGCCAGTTCAGTGTACAATCAAGTTGTAAGCCTAAGTCTTTCACTGTTGCACAAATGAGTATAGTGGCACCATTTAAAGTAATCTTGGGCAGCACCTCAAGGTTGACTCGGGTCATCAAACGGCTGCTGCCGATAATTATTGCCTGACACTTTGTCGGGTTCACAGATAACCCAAACCTCTCCGACCAGTTTTGCATAGCTTTAAGATCTTGTTAATGAAATCGATTGCTGTTGCTATGTCTTCAACGCTGGCTTGAGCGTATAGTTGCAAGTCGTCAGCATACAGATGATACGCACTACGAAGTTCAAGAGTTAAGAGGTTAATAAACAATGAGAAAAGCAGAGGAGAGAGTATGCCGCCTTGAGGGACACCAGAGTCGACATCGCACCAATCAGAGGAGAGATCATCCACATGAACGGACTGCTGGCGTCCCTGAAGATAAGATGAGAACCATTCCAGTGCTTCGGGCGAGATCGCTAGATAGGAGAGGATGGATAAGAGAATATCGTGACTGACGGTGTTAAAGGCGTTTGAGTAATCAACCAAAACTAAGACCGTCACTTTTTTATCCTCCAAAGCCGCTCTGATATCACCAGTCACCTTGAGTAAGGCAGTGGTAGTGCTGTAGCCAGGCTTAAAACCGGATTGAAATGGGCTTAATAAATCATTTTTGTAAATGAAGTCAGAGAGCTGCTTATGCACACAGGTTTCAAGAACTTTGGAGAGGAATGGAAGGATGGATATAGGATATATAATTTGACTCGAACCAATATGGTGATCAATGGCTTAGCAACACTGCTATCTCTTAAGTCTAACAGTATATCAACATTATAGTGATAATACCTGGATGGTTTCAGAGACGTCCTTAGATAAATTATCAGGTATATATCCATCAGAACTGTTCAGTAATCTTGAAGTGAATGTTAGCCATCTCCAACGGTAGCTGAGCTGGCGGACTGCTGTTGTCGGCCGGCGTGTGTAGTGCCGGCAGTCATTAGCTAGAATCTTGTCGTTTAAGTTAGTGTCACGCCGTCAGTATACCGGCCTTCTTTTTTCTCATGCTGGGATAGTGGCCTACGTCGGAATTATTATCTTATCTTTAACCTTGAGCCGTTGGTATAGCAGGACACTTCTTCGTGTGTTGTGATAGTTACTATGTCAGAATTTGTGGCATTTATGTAGAGTGGTTACGGCCGCTTGGATGTTTTTCGACTTACTAAGAAGTTTTAGACTGTTTAAGTCGGAGTCCCGACAATTCACCCCAGCTCAATTGTCATCTACTCACCCTTCCTAACACTTACATACATCCAAACAGCATTAAACCTTTATAACCATCGGTCTACGACAAGGATAACTAGGTAAGTAGTCTTAATACCATACACTTTCTGGTAGCTAATGTGGTTTTGAATACAATTTGTGATATCATCTTGAAAATCCTTTTCTACGTCGGTGATAGCAGCGTGTTCAGGCGGCATAAAGGTGAAATGATACTCCAAGTTATCATCACTGTATTTGCTGATCATATTTATATTTTTTTCTAATCTCTGAAAATTATCACTTGCCTTAAAATATTTCAAAATTATTGATTATCTGAAAAAATGTTATTGGTAGACTTGTAGTTGCACCAAATTTTTTACACTAATATTTTAGATACTATAAGTTTCTATTGTTAAGTTTTATCGTTGTTAACTGAAGATAAAGTAACAAAAACCTTTAAATGGTTATAAGTAAAAATTAAACTAATAAACTTACCTCTTTACACGCCCTGATCGGTAAAACAAATATCTTCATACAAAAAAGCTAGTCTAAAACACAATTTCCTTGAAACAACTTTCATCTCGGTACTTTAAATTTACAAATAATCAAATAAAATATTAAAAATTGAAATTTTTTTTTTCATAAACTTCCATTCGTTCCCGCTTTGGTATAGCAGTCAAGAATGGGTTAACCAAAAGCTCGCTGTCATACTGTAATTAATATTAATAAATGGCAATTGGCTCTCCTAATTATATACCTCGTAATTATACATCTTATAGAGCGTATAATGCATCCTTCAGAGATAAAAGGGAATAATAAAAAACAAATTTTAAAAAAGAAAAGCTAATAAGATAAATGAAAGTAATAAAATTAATTAAATGCAAAATCTTAATGAAAGATTATTAATATAGAGTTATTAGTGAAAGATAAATAATTTGCCAATCTTTAAAACATACAAGAAATCTTACTTAAACTAATGATATTCTGAAAATATTTGAAAGTTACTGCCAAATCGCAGTGACAGTCGCAATATTTTTGATGCCAATGTAAAAGGCTTGACTCAACCTGAGTTGAAATTGTAATTATTTTTAATGTAAAATTCGAAGTATTCATTTTATGCTTGAGAATTTATTTCTTTAGTTTGAACTTAGATATCTTCTGCTGATTTTCAACATACAGAATTTTGCTCAACTGTCGATAGTTGTTATCTCAGTCTGGAATCTTATGATTAGAAAGGGGAGATATTTAATAAATCACTTTTGTATTCCGCCTATTTGATGAGTATACTTGTTTACTTTACCTTTATCTTTTTTATCGTATCTTTTTCTTATTCCTACCCTCATTTATTCTTTAAATTATTTGGAGTCGATTACTAGTTTAACTAACTGATTTTACTTTAATATTAGTTTTTTCACAGAGTGACTGGTATTGGACCTCCGCAACCCTGAAGGTGAACGAAATTCAAAGGACTGAACTGAGTTCAATAGTTGTCCGCATATTTGAGGGCACTAGCTTCTCAATAAGAATTGCCATAGCTGTTTATGACAACTGAGACCGAGGTCATAACATACTCTTCAAGATACGGGTGTAAAACACCACAAAATTTCATACTCCGGTCTTATATTAGGATTTTTTTGTAAGAAAAACTCAATAACGCTGTTTGGCTCGACAAGAAAATTAGAACCCAGATCTTTCGATTAGCATTCGCATACGCTAACCGCTAGATCCATGAATCAGCTACTTTTTTGTATTCTACAGTGACAAATTTACAGAAAGGTCGCTTAATAGTGTCCGACTACTGCTGTTCATAAACACAAGCAGCTAAAAAATCAAATGTGTGTGACTGCTCTTTCAATTAAGGAGAAGAGTGCTATATCCAGTTACCTCACTCACTATCACTCATTCGGTAAAAGCAACAATCCAGTCAAGCTTGTCTATTTGTACCAAAGCATGATTCTCCCATAGTTTTACTACGACCGATTCAAATCTGATAAGCCAACGATAAAGACAAAAATTGATATTTTATGAGCAATAATGATTATTTCAGAATCACAGTTCGGAATTCCAACTCTCACAAGTTAATACTTTCTACAAAGTGTATGAATAAATAATTTTAATCTCGGGATCTATAGCCACAGATCCACAAGTTCACGGATACCTGTCCAAGAAACTGCCAACTTTTTAATCAGTTGAAACCCACCGAAGCCCCCCCTTTCGCCGTTCAACTAAACTTTTAATTGTGTTCTCAGAATCGGTGTTGACAATACGGATTATAACAGTGGTCGTCCACCCCTCACTAATTATGAAATTTCGCTCAACGTTAAGCTGTGAAATTTTGGTTGAATTCCCGATGAGTGTTTTGTGTCAATTGAGCGAAATAATTCTTGTCAGGAGAGGATACCGTGGTAAAAGTTATACCTATTGAGATTTGATGTGTCTGTTAACTTTATTTGATTTACTTGTTACAGACATGACAAAACCATATCAGCATCGAAGAGGTATCTAAAAATTAGTTAAAAATCATAATATTCTCCACAAGACTCTAAACTATCTCTTGTTTATAAGAGAAATACTCGTATATTGCATTTATGCATATAAGTTAATATTAATAATTGCATAAGTTTATGTTAAATCCTTTATTTGTGTATGTTTTTTATACTTAAATTATTCTCTGGATAATCTCCAGAGAAAAACAGACTATTCGTGAGAAAGAACAGTGTCATTAACGCCTGTCTATATATTTTCTGACAGCCAATTTCAGGTATGCCATTACTGAGGTCTCTCGAGTAAGTTAATTGCGCTCAGGTTGGACATACGTATTAGCCACTGGTAGAAATTACATTAAATGTCTTATTTAAAAAAAGACCAATGGAAAAACTCATATCCTAAAATGTTCTGTTCGCGTGGAAAGCCATCAAAAAATTATTGGATCATTGCTTTCAAATCTCATCTTATTATACGTAAAAGAATAAACAATTTCGATCCAAATTAAATTTGAAACGGTTTTTTAAGACATAATACTAATCTCCAATCAAAAAACTCTAATATAAAATGAACAACTTCAATATTCTTACGATACCTGTAATTTTTTGAGAATCTGACTTCAAGCCCAGAACTGAAGTGAAGACCAAATATAATTTTTCGATGTTCGATTCGATTTATAACAATATAATAACGTTCATAGTAAGTAAAAAATAATGAAACTGTTTAAAAGTATCTATAATGTTATAGAACATACGCCTAATAATTTGGACCAGATCTATATACTCTTGTACATATATAAATATCTATATATTATTATATATTAACAACGAAAGATATCCTAGCATCAACCGTCTAAGATATTTATTTAAAATTTAATAAAGCAGTAATGCTAGAAATTTCGGTATAAGGGCAATCTCTCTTATATAATAAATAAATTTCATCAAAATTCTTGTCTTACATTATTGAATTATTTCATATTAACATTATGTAGTTTTTCATTTAACCTTTAGAATTATATTTGAAGTTAAGAAGTTCGTGAAACAAGAGCATCCTCACTTTCCTCAGGAATACACTGAATTCACCATCAAGTACACATTGTTGCGTTGTTAGTGTGTATCTTGTAAATCAGCGACATCAAAAGATGAACAAATGTCAAACAAATCAAAATATTTAAGGCACTTCTCATTGAGTAAAAATAACAAATTTGGCATGAAGCGAGATATCACAGCATATATAAAAGAAAAGTCCCAAAGATAGTAATTTGTCGCTCTGATGTCTAAAAGTATATTTTTTCAATTACAAACTTATATTTTGCGGTTGGAAAGTTGGCTTCGAAATACTTCGATGTATGGGGCAGTATTTTAAGAACTGTAAATTAAAGTATGTGGTCTGGAAAATGAGCTAAATCCTCCAGTATTTATTCTTGAGGTGGTAGAACTACCTACGCAACAATTTGTTTGCTTATAAAAGCCTTGAAGCGAAACATATTCACATTAAGATTATTTTTATTCAACACCTTGGTGAATTACTTGTTTAATATTATATGACCTAAATGAATTCTGCTTGGTATAAAATTTCGAATTGATTAATTATTAAATGAATTATAGAATCGATAAAAATATCGTCATTGCTATTTTAAAGAGAAATTAAAATGATTGTGCAACACTGAAAATTGTCAATTTATCAGTATAAATATTTGTTAACTTCAGACACTTTACACTCGACTCTGATACTAAACCAGATAAAACTTATCATGGTGAAGATACGTCTAATAGTCTAACTTACATATTTCTAAATCGATACATACAATAAGTAAGTATGACCCAGATAAAAAAAAAATGAATAAGTCATACAATTCCAATTATAATTTTTTTGAAAGATTAATCCAGCATCACGAATAAATCCAGTGTTGTAGTGGACTTTAAAAACGTACATGAAATGGACACAAAGAATATCCAGTCTCAGAAAAACAATTTGTGGATCACACACAGTGTTGTCCCATGTGGGATTTGAACTCATAAAAATCAGTAGAAAATGGCGTGGTGATCGCTTAAACTACTACACTATAGTCTGACTTGAGTAGGAATTTGACCATGATCGTAGAAAAACCATCATAACTGCCTCAGTGGCGCAGTGGTAGTGAATGCGACTGCTGTGCTTGAGGTCTCGGGTTCGATGTCCGGGTAGGAAAAAATGTGTGTATGATCTACAAATATTTGTTTCGAAGTTTGGGTGTTTTCTATGTATAATATGTATAATGTATGTATTTTAAAAAAATATATAAATATTCTATCAATCAGTCTAGTTATCATAGCATAAGCTCTGCTTAGTTTGAAACTAAATGACTTTGTGTGTCAAATATCCGAAATATTTATTTATTTATTTACTTTCACACAAAACCGATATTAAGCAATTCTTGCGCTTGACAACGACGTGATTTGCCCTACATAGTACTCGTGTAGTTTTATTTACCATTGCTCAAGGGTTTAAATATACACCTATGTTGTTTGTTTTGACGTTTCTCCCCAGAACCTTAAGAAATCTTAGGCAATATCAGCGTAAAATCTTCTATCTGTTAAATTCTACTTTTAAAAAGTCTGTCAAAACTGACAAAAACAAATTTATTGATCATTTATTACTTTACTTACCGAGTGTGTGAGATACTAGAGCCAAAATCACCCCTCTCCAGATTCTGAGGTTAAAGGGACACAAAAGGTAGCAGGCGCTTTTGACTGTATTACTTATGATAGCGTCTCTAGATTTTTCGGTAACAGAGTAAAATCTTTCTTCTTAATCTTAATATAAGCCTCCAAGTCACGAGAAGTTAGTGACACCAACAACTAAATCAATAACTTCATCTTATGAATGATAAAGAATTAAGTAGAGAAAGTTAATTCTACTGATCAAGCTCACCGTTAAAAAAATTCATACTAAATATTTCATTTTATGAAGCCTGCCAATACGACTCTACTCTACGTGATGGGAAGCCAAGATCGGGGGCAAATTATTACAGTAAAAAAGTAAAAAAAGATAACTAAAAAAGTAAAAAAAAGGTATTCCAAAAAGTATTAGTGTCTACACCCATATACATTGGTTGGTAGTTGATTGGTTGGTATTGTTCAAAGACTTTAAAACACAAACATCGATTCTTAATTTGAATTTATTAATATTAAAATCGTTAAAGTTTATAATTTCTTATCGGAAAACCAATTTAAACTTTGTTTGGTGTTCAAAGAACGATAGGCTGAATCGTGTGTGGGGCTCGCAAATTAAATTGTAAAGGCTTCGAAGAGTGTAATATCCTTAGTGTGCAAATAGTGATCTACAAAGGACTTTGCATGAACCCGTCTTGTTCCCTTACTGTAGTTTTAGTATTAGTAAATAATGGAACGGTAAGTGATTAATTAGTGTGTGTAATCAATCGAAAAGACAGATTTTTTTTTCTAATGATTTTTTAATATAGTTATACCGATCAAGATTTTTTTTCCTAAGCTTCGTAATAATATATCCGTCCGGCAATCCAAGATCATTTCACCGTTTCGTCCTGTTTATTTTAGGATGAAGCTGGCATACAAAAAAGAAACTGAATATGGCAATATACCATTTATTACTAAAGGCGATTTTAAGTAAGATTATTATCATCTAGAAGATCATTTCGTTAATATTTGTTAAAAATGTAATTTTTACAAAGGAAATGATAATTTCTCAGAAGATTTTTTTCTATATTAATTAAGTTAGGTTTACTGCTTATCTACCTTTCAATTTGACAGAGATTGGTAATAGCATAGGATTATCTCAAGTAAACTTGGTTCAGTTTACGAAACAAGGTTGCTTTAAATTGGCTCAAAATATTAAGGTAGCTCCACACTTGTTCAATTTTGAAGATAATCGAAAACTGTTGACATTATATTGGAAGAATTTTATTTTATAATTTATTATAATACTTGATACTATAGTCGAGAAAATCATTTTCAGTGTTTTTGCACTTCAGATATTGTTCCTATCGAATAGCCATGAAAATGTTTTTTATTGTTGATTTTTTTCAAGAAAAATGTTAGTTGTTTGTTTTAATTTTAGCAGTTTCCCTCGAAATGTTTTATTTAAATAAATAAGCAGTATAAATAGTCAAGGTTGTCGGATTTACCCTCTTTTTTTGTGCAGAAATCCCCACGGATATCACTGAAAGGTGGTTATGTCGGACTCGAACCGACCAAAAACCACACGCCGTCTCAGGTACAACTGGTCAAGGAACAAGGTGTACCCTAGTAAGGAAATCCCTGGAACTCCGACGTACCCCGGGCCACCTACGGCTTGTGGATGTCCCCCTATGTGGAAACCTCATATTCCCTTTTCTTTCTGCCCCCAAAAAGGCGAGCGTGGTCCATAATGCTCGCACCGCCACCCCAGCCTGCTTCTGCTAGGGTGACAGAAAGCCTCACCTGCCACCCTCAGGCCTGCGCTTATGGAGGACGGAGATCGTTTAACGATCTCCGACACCTGAGTCTTCTGCGGTACCTGGTCCGTTCCCAGGCCTGGCGAATAGCGAGAGTTCTGAACCTTACCCGGTCCCGCTCCACCATCTCATTCGCCAGCATAACCTGCTCACAGAAAGAGACAGCGGAGTTCCAGGCGCTCTCGATCCGTATCATGGCCGCAACCATGCTACTGAGTGAGGGAATCTTCACTGTGATGGCCGCCACGAGATCACGCTTCTGCTCCTCTCATGTTGAACATTTAGCAGCGTGTGGAGCACTGTGTCCACAGTCCAGCAATCGCAATGGTGGCACTCTGGCGTTGGCTCGTTGCGGATTAGACACAGGTATTCTTCGAAACATCCTTTTCCAGTCATCACCTGCATCAAGCCGGTATTAACCTTAAAAATCAGATATCACGCGTGACATATTTCGTTAATCTTATAGTAACTTATACACGATAGATACTTCCTAAAAATCAATACGATTTACATTTATACTTTCTCAACACACAATTAGGCATACAAAATGTGTAAATGTTTTGTCATTATTATTATTTTTATTTCATTATATACACATGTTCATTACATTTTTAAATATATATAAAATAAAAAATACACATTTAAAAATATAGAAAATAGTAGAAGACCACCGACATCGGGTACTGGGACCTAGACATCGGTGATTAAGGCTCCAAAGATAGGAACCTCCTCACTATACGGGCCGTGTCAAGGAGGACTGCCTTCTGCATCAGACCCTTGATCCAACCTTCTAACGTGAGCCTCTTAAGGTGTTGGTCGAGGCTCTTGGCTATCAATCCGTGAACAGATATGATTATTATTATTATACATAAAAATTTAAATAGTTTTAACTAATAACGACTAATGTGGTTGCACCTCAACACAGCTTAAAGCGTCTTAAAGCCAGAATATTTGTATAGGACATTCTAAGTAATAATGAGGTACTTCAAGTAAAAGTTTTGCGCTTCAATACGTTTTCTTGTAGATTTAGGAGAATCTCATTCATTCAAAAGTTTTGAGTTGCTTTGTGTAAGGCAAGTAAAAAAGTGACTCTAAGTTTGAATGCCTTTTTGAAAGTCTGAGGGACTACTATTAGCTGATCTGTTGCACGATAAGTTAACTTCTGCTTTGTAACAAAAGAACTGATATTAATTTAAGAACATGATTACTCACCAGAACATGGGGGGGGGGGGGTAATTTATCAGGTACAAGTAATTAATGAATACTCAAGAGAGGTTTTCTGTAAGGTCTTGATCTCACTGCATTCAAAGCGATTTATTTAAACATCAAAGCATGAAATTAGACTTAATTGTTTAGAAACCCACGATTGGGCTGTGAATTAATTAAGTAATTACAGTTACTGTTCGTTTCACATCATTTCCATCGATGGATATTCCTCAGGAAACGGTACCTGGTCTTGGTTAGAACCTGAAGTCACATTCTCGTTTCTCTATTCACGACCTGCTTACTTCCTCACTCTATTCATCAACATCAATAACCTTCAATAGACCCCTGCTGGAGTTAAGTCTCTCTTTAGAATGGTTATTTTAGCCTAATACGCTACACTTTCTAGATGGATTAGTCTAGAGCGTTTTCAAGTTCTCCGTCTCTTAGCAGAAGAGATCTTATTGTCTTTCTTTCACTCAATTACACACTTTAATTCAATTCATTTTCCTGCGCACTTTCACGTATAAAAATAAATAAAGAAAGAACAATAAAAAAATAAATAAAATACATATAATACTTTCTATTTATTTTACTTAAAAGATTATACACAAAATCCAATACAATATTTTAATAATGTTATTCTTAAAATTACAAACTAATTAAAACCTATGACTAATAAATTTTACAAAGTGATATAATTTTCAATTCACTTAGTCAACTATGAGGTTGAGTGCACCCAGTGTGCACGTCAAAGGTGCTATTTTCAGTACAGCTTCTATCGTAAGGAAATTGTATAACGTTGTGCATTTCAATAAATTTTAGTTTCACTTGCAAACGGAACTTGCGAACAATCGTTTAAAACGAAATTTCAATTAAATTGCTGAGACGACCACAATTTTCAACTAATTCCTGCTAAGCTATGTAATTCCGTAATACTTCGTTGCATATTTACGATTAAAGTAGTTTTAATTACAATTTTGATTTGAATTTCGTTTTTACATAACTAAATTATTAAATAACAGATTAACGTAGGATCCAGTAGAGTATATGGTAATTTTATGAAGCTCTTATGCTTAACCAGCCTGTTCGTCTAGTAGTAATTAACCCCTTTTTCTTTATTTTTTTTTAACATGTGGAAACCCCCTCGGGCCGTCACCCCACCGGGGTTTACTACGGGGTGGTGTATCAGAATCGGACCGACTAAAGCAACACGGTGTGCCACTCTGCGCCTGACATAGGAGGGATTTGGGAACAGCTGTTATTACGACATCCAGATCAGTAGTAATTAACCCTGACAATTAAGTCAGAGTGGTGATATATTAATAATACTATATAGGTGGATAACTTAGTACAAATTCTTGTTTTTTTACGTATGGCAATCCCCACGGGCCGTCATGGCACCGGGGTTTGCAGCGTGGTGGTGTGTCAAAATTGCACCAACTAAAACCACACGGTGTACCACTCTGCATCTGCAATAGGAGGGATTTAGGAACTGCTGTTAGTAAGCGATCTGAACGCTTTCCAGCACCTGTCCGTTAGTGTGGGAACCACTTTTCCATATGCCATGTGGTTACGTATCTAGAAATAAATAAGTATTTTATAGGCAATCTGGTCATCATAACATAGGATCTTCATTTGGAGTCAGATTACCTCGTCTGAAATGTGAGAATTATGGCGATGATCATAATAGTTTTCCATACACCCTACAAGAAATACAGCACAGGATATAATGTACATTTAAATACTATACCCGAGTTATTGCAAAATACTTTTATGTATATTTGATAGGGCTGGCGTCAAAATGCCATATAGTATAATAATAAAAGTTGTATATTTGTCACATTCTTCAAAATATTTTATCAACATCAGAACGATTTTCCTCCTCATGCTTTTGGATAAAATGTATGTAGCGTACTGTTAAATGTAATTGCAGACTCAAAGAGACGTTCTGGTTTGTTTGTGTAAAAAATTGCTTTCATTTTAGTACTTTGCTTGAAATGCGAAAGGCAAATTTCCAATTACGGTTTTAATTCATATTCATATCCTATTTTTTATTTTTACTTGCAGCTTTAAATATTGCTTCAAATTTATTAGAAAGCATTAGTTGATTTGAAACCTGTAGAAATATTTGAAGTATACTCAGTAATAATATTTGTATCATTTTTTACAGTAAAGAAATTTAAAAAGAAAAGTTCACTCTGGAAAAAAAAGATGATGAAAGACGCTGATTTCAGCATGAACGGGCACGTTCGACCGAGGCAGTCCTATCCTCTCTCAGAAGACCAAATTAGTCAGAGTGTAGAGAGAGCAGAATAGAGTAACTAAAGCGAGTTTAATAGGGTCTCTTCAGAATTTACAATTTTAAGAACCGTATCGCAAGCTCTCTCAAATTGGTCAGAATGTTTCCTTACATCCATTTTAAAAGTAAAAAGGCATGCAAATATCAATAATTTATGTCTTACAAACAACAGTCTATAGGACGTTCACAGTCTTTCAGTCTTTAGAGTAGGATAAAGAGGAGAGTAGGAGGATGGAGTACTCCAAAAACTGAACGTAAGCACTTTTTTTGAAGCAAGAAATTTCTACTTTTTCTTTATAGTATGTATAGTGTATGTATTTATAGTACTAGATATCCATGATATACTAACAATACGGAATTTAGTCTAACAGTTTATCTTAAGTTACACAAAGCAATTCAAAAACTGTTGAGTTAACAACACAAATTTTCAATACGAAGTTTCCAGTTGCAGTTTTTATCCAATATAACCTCCAAAACTTTGTGTGGTCGACTTCATCTAATTTACTACCATTTCCACTAATATTTATAGGTTTAATTAAGTTAGTTCTGTTCGAAAATGTTATGATTTTAGCTTTTTCAACATTTACATTTTCAAATCAACCTACCGTCATCCACTACTGAACTCTCTCTGCGGTCTCCTCCAAGAAAAAAATCATAGAATAACCAATTATTGACTTCCAAAAAAAAATCAATATTATGGCTACTTAAAATTTGTTTTTATACCGAAAATGAATTTATGAACTAAAAATCAGTATCAGAATACTCAGACATGATTACACAGAAATATTATGTGGTTTTTCCAATATTTAGGTTTAAAGTATGTATTGGAAGCCATTTTAGTAAAGATTCTAGTGCTTTATTTATTGTGCCCTGAAACGACTCATTTTTTACTGTCAGCAAATAAGATACAATTATGGTTAGTAACAAAAGATAAATCATTGCTATAGAATAAGAACAAAAATGAAACTAATATAGTGCCCTGTGGCAAGCTTCCTAGTCTTGTATTAGGATCTATTTTCTACTAATTCTTCGTCCGTGTGGTGACAGATTAAAAATACATAGTGTTACCACTCCTATTCATCCCGTGGATGTCGTAAAAGGCGACTAAGGGAACAAAATATGCAAGACAACATCATTACAAAGAGAAGGAAAACTTGGAACAAACCCTATTCCAATCCGTTTGGTCAGCGTGGTATAGTAGGTCAAAACCTCCTTGCTAAGGAGAGGCCTATGTCCAGCAGTGGACAGTAAAGGTTGTTGATTCTACTAATTCACCACTTTGTTTCATTTCTATGACTTCGATAGATCATTTTCTATCTTTGACATAACTTTAGTGCCAGTTTAGGTCTTTACCCCCACTTTCATAAATTTCCCACTTTTTTTACAGGATATCATGTTTAACAAAATCAAAAGCTTTGTTCATTACGAAAACTATTGCCACGGTAGGCATTTTTATCCATATCTTAAGTAACTGGCCTAGCAAGTTGAGAAAAAAAAAAGTTAACTTTCTTCTTTCAAATTCATGATGATGTTTACTTAATATGTCATATAATTACGTGCGTCTTAAAACTTACTTCAGACTAGGAGATAAATGAGCTTCTCAGCAAAAAAAACTAGTATATTTTTTTTATTTTTTTTGATATGAAGTGTAGTTTTGTAGTTTAATCTGTCAAAGTTCTAAGTGTCAAAAAATAGTGACCAAACGCTGGTCACTAAATTAATTTCCGTCATCAATGTGTGTGTCAGCTGAGTTATTACTTTTACTATATACGTATACTCGATTTACACAAACACTAGGATAATAATGTTAGTACTTTTTATTGAATAAATTTGCAGTGTAAATCTATCCAGACATATAAGGATATATTTTTTTTACCTGTCGAAACCCCCTGGGGCCGTCATCCTAACGGAGGTTTACGGCGGAATCGGACCGACTAAAACCGCACGGAGTGCCACTCTGCGCGTGACATAGGAGGGATCCGGGAACAGCTGCTGTTACGACATCCGGATGCCTCTTACCGCCTGCCCGCTGCGGGCGTCATCTGCGGGTAAACTCTCTAGATATATAAACCATATATGGTAACGAATAGTTTCTTTTCCTTTTCCTTGCATATAATTAGGTGAGTCTTACTTAATAGTAATTAGACTAGACTAATTTTGGTATGGGCTATAGAAAATTGATAGGTAGAGTTCAAACTGAAGCCAACCTAACCATAGTCTAGGAAAGTAGCCTCTTTATTGTCTCTTAGAATACTAGCTGTGAACTTTTCTTTTTAAGAGTTGATATAGAAAAAACTTGTTAAAATTTTCAGTTTTCACGATTCCAGTTATACAAAGCTTTACTTAAATTGTAATAATACGTGTTCAGCGTCCGAAAAGCGATGTAAACGCTACAAAAAATCATGGCGTGTTTCACATACGGTTACAGGCACATGCATCGTCCGTGTTTTTTAGGCTATGTTAATATGAAAATATATACTAAGAAGACTATAAAGGATATTAATGTAGCAAGAGTTAAAAAATATTAATTTTATTTCATCTATAGAAATAGTGAAAACTTTGTTTTACACCTAATAATTTATTTTTTTGGAAAAGACAACACCCACACTAGGAATAAATCCTGTGTCGCGGGGACTTTATAAACATACAAGAAATGTACACAAAAAGCACCTAATATGAACTGTACTTATTGAAAAGCTTTCAGCTCATTCTCGGAATCCTTACAATTGGATAAAAAAATACAAATGGATAATTCATTTTTTCCTCTACAAGATTATTTATGTATGTTTATTCATGTTACACCGCGGCACAACTACTAATAATGGTGTTAATTAATTCATATTAATTTAAATAAGTGTGTTAATGTTGTTTAGAAGAAATTGTTGAGAGCGATCAGACCGCAGATTGTAACATTAACATATTTTGTACCTCATCTTTTCTTTTTGCTTTGTTTTGCGTGTATACAATAAAAATAAATTAAAAAATACTAATCAAATAGCACACAGTGTTTATATGGGATGTATATATCGGCATCACATTTATTTATACCAGACATTCATTTAGTTATTTTGAGATGATTTACAAAATTTGAACGAAATAAATTCAGTAGTTTAGCCACAGGACACTTATAGTATAATGCATAATGGTCAATGAGCTTTCACACATACGATATAATATTTAATAAAATTTAAAAAATAAGAATATTTTTAAAGCAAAATTAAACGTATTTCAAAGGGCAGACGAAAGATAATACTGTGTATGACAAATAGGTTCATAGATTTTATTTGCTTTGTTAGTCACTGTGTCGACGAAAACAAAATATGATAATAAATAAGAATTGTAATATTATTTGGCTTCGTCAATTATATTGTTTCTTTAAATGTTTTTTACAGTACATACTACCGGCAAACACATCAGAATTATTTCCTAACTTTAACAATTGGCAGCATTGATACAAGTATCAAGTATTTTTATTTATATTCGAAGACTACAGGATTTTTCTTTTTTTTTGTAGAACCCTACCAAAGTAACTCTATTCTGCCTGATGGAGAACATGAATAGAATCCAAGAGCTGTGGTTGCCGTACTCACTGCGAATGAAGACAGTATGGTATGGCAACCCACACTATGGCGGCCTAGTGAGATGCTTTTTCACGCCCCGTTTAAAGGATTCGGGATCGTAGAGGGAGGAAAACATGTGCAGGAGGAAAACAAATGAATTCTTGGCTTTAACTGATTTGCACAGGAAGGAAGCGCCGAACCATTTAGTTCGGGAGCGTATGTGTACCATTCTGAAATGGTGACTTCTAAGGCCAGTACGAGTTGTCCTGTAGAGGAACGGCGAGGATGGGATGAGTTGGAAGAGTTTGTCAGAACACTCTCCATAATAAAAGCGATAGAGGACTGCCATAGAGGTGACATCTCTTCGCAACTGCAGAGACTCAAGGAATTCAGTGACTTTCAGGTTATTGATAATCCAGACTGCTCGTCGCTGTAACCGATCCAAAGCGTCCAGCAAATACTGCGCGTATCCATTGTAAAGATGAGAACAGTACTCTACGCAGAAACGTACCTGAGTCTTATAAAGAAGACACAGATGCTCAGGCGCAAAGAACCGTCTCACTTGGTTTTCAGTTTACACTTATTCATAACCATTATTTTTAGTAACGCACAATAAGGAACTTCCTTCCAATACTTACTTCTAATACTTGTAGATCATACAAACATTTGATCCGACCTGGAAATATACTCTAGATCTCAAGCACAGCAATCACAAATGCTACCACTGCGCCACCGAGGCAGTCGAGCCATTTACTTGTCTACTTACTACTTAGAGCTTTTTTCTCGAAGTAGGTCTTGGTCAGCTTCAACCACTTTATGCTTCAACTTTGATTTTTTACATGGAACAACTGCCTGCCTCCACAACTCAAGTACAAATCGATATCAAAGTTCTGTAGAAATACTCGTTTGCACCCATAAAGAAATGTATTTTAAAACTTGGTACCAGCTTTTTCTAAAGAAATCTCATAAGTTGTGTAAGTTTGTAGCTCAAATCGTGTAACTAATGGCTGTATATGGATCCAGTAAAATTTTACACAAGAATATTTCAAAGAGGAAACTGCATTCACATTTATATCGGCCATATTTTTGAACTTCCGTGAAGTAGTAACGGTTTGTATGAGTATCTGATAGCGTCGATATATACTCGTATCTTAACCGAGCAGTCGTAGAGTCTGTGTTAAATGTTTTAAGAAATGGACTTAATGTGTATCAAGAACTGTTTAGAGACTTATCATTACTGTAAGATACTAGCAATGAGTAAGTATTTTAAATCTTTATTTGCAATAATATAATACCTAGTCTTGCCATAAATATTGTAATAAAGAAAAAAGAAAATTGTTAACTGCAAATAACATTTATTACTTTTACAGTGTGTCAGTTTAATACATAAATATAAAACAATTAAAAATATAAAAAGCTTATTCGAAGTGGTCTCCATTGGCTGCAATACAGTCCTTTAAACGATGAGGCCAGTTATCAATAGAAGCACGCACTCTTTCCATGGGAAAATTCTTCACTGCCAATCGTATAGATTGTTTTAGGGACTCCAAATTATCATGGCGTTTAGAGCAAGCTGTACTCTCTAAAACTGACCACAAATCATAATCCAGCGGATTAAGATCGGGACTAGACGACGGCCAGTCTTCAGCTCTGATGAAGTCCGAAACGTTCGATTCCAACCAAGACTGCGTGGACCGAGCTTTATGACCCGGCGCCGAGTCTTGCTGGAAGGACCATACTTGGTTATTGAACATGGTGATGTTAAGGGGCTTAACTACCTTCTCAAGAATGGTATCTTGATACACTTGTGCCGATGTTTTGATACCTTTTTCACAAAAATATGGCTCAGTCACTCCTTCATAGCTAACACCCCACCAAACCATCACTGAAGTCGGATAATGTCCACGTTGCACTCTGTCGACTAATTGGGAAGCTTCCTTAGAGCTTTGAGCATAAATACGGTCATTTTGTTTGTTAAAATGTTGCTCAATTGTAAAAATTTTCTCATCCGTAAACAAAATTTTTCTGTGACCTCCCTTTGCGTACCGCTTCAGTAGTTGTTTCGATTTTACCACCCTATTCTTCTTTAAATTATCAGTTAAGAAATGGCCAGTGCGTCTCTTATAGGCTGCAAGTCCTAAGTCATCTTTTAAAATACGCGACATGGTTCTAGGTGCTATCTTCATTTCCCGAGATAAAATCTTTTGCTTTCGGACAGGATTTCTTCGAATTCTTTCCCTTACTGCTTTGACCACCTTTTTCGTACGAACACTACGTGGACGGCCAGATCTTTTTCTGTCACAAACAGAGGAGGTCTCATTGTACCTATTAATAGCCCGGTACACAAACATTTTACTAATACCAAGTGTATGGAGAGTTTTAAAAATTGCATTTGGCTCCATACCTACTTTGTGTAATGCTATCACACCGATTCGGTTCTCTTTATCACCCCACACCATTTTAATATCGCAAAATATTTTACAATGTATTGGCGCCAAAATGAGAAAACACAATGAACAATCGTATAAAAATGACAGATTCGAAATTCAAATGTAATATTTTTTTATAATTAAGTGTAACAGTATTTATGGCCAGACTAAGTATACAACGGAAAAAGTAAATAAAATAAAAAAAAATGTTAACAATTGACGAAGAGCTTCTATTGATTCGAAGAAAGAGTGAGTTTTTTTCTTTGTGGGTGTCATTCGGTATATTTATCATCCGTAAATTTATTTCAATGACTTATAGGTTTGGCTCTTTTCATTAACTTTACCAAAGTTTACATTATTCTATTATCTATTAAGAATCACGTTGTCAAGAAGTTTAAAATTGGCGTCAGGTTAAAGGTCATAGAGAAAATCTACCAAAATCTTTTACCACCTTCTCCATCCTCTCAATCCGCCTAATGAAATTCGAAAACAGGCAAAAATGGGAATACTACATATCACAAAAAGAAACCTTTACTTTTATAAGGAGTTCTGGTATTCATAAGTTCACATAAAATAATGAAAAGTAACTGTGTATATTATATACGGTTTACAGCATCACTTAGGATCGGCAAATCCACTACGATAAGATCGCAACCATATAACAATCAACACAATTATAGCGACACACATTTAACGACAAGCAGTTTACAAAGATTGCTATCTATTACAGTGAACGACTTGCGTAATCATCTGGGAGAGAACGCTGAGATTCTCAGAAATTGAGTACATTATGCCACATTAGAGTATGTCTATGAACTTTACTAAACGAAGAGATACTGGTAAAATGCGATATGAATGTGAAAAGAAAAATTAAAGAAAAGGTATGCCACGCTGGCGATACGACACGGCCATTATTTTGGCACGTTACGATAATAAAAACAATAATATAATATAACAATAATATATATTTCGGACATTTAACATACAACGTTATCTAATTTCAAATTAATCAGAGCTTGTACTCTGATAACTAGACTACTGATAGAATACTTATATACATACATATATCTTTTTTCACAATACATACATATTATACATAGAAAACACCCAAACTTCGAAACAAATATTTGCAGATCATACAAACATTTAATCTGACGCGTGAGTCGAACCCGAGACCTCAAGCACAGCCCTCGGATTAACTACTGCTGCGCCACCGAGAAAATATAGAAAATAGGTGGTATACAACAATCTTGCAGAGCCAAAAACGGACCCAATCCAGCATTGTGTCAGATGAAAGCCTGACGCTGATTTTAGATTGGCAGATTGCAGATCATGATTATCGTAAAATACTAAGCGTAACATTAATTAAACAAAGTAAAATAAAAATAACAGATATACATTATGTTATATCTGTTGTTTTTTTGTAAGTTTGTTTATTAAATATACGACTAATGTCTTGTGGTATTGAATTAAGAACAATGTGATACCTGACACCATCAGAGCCAGACGAATTCCTTCTTGAAAAGAGCTCTGAAAGAAAGAATTAATAAGTCGAGTATACCGGACATTAGACAATTATACGTACATCTGTGTCTACTATATCATTTTTTTTATTATATGTTATATTCTCCTTATATATTTCATCATATAGTCGCTGCTTTAAGGCAAATACAGACTTTAAGGCAAACACGGCTCCTGAACTTATCGTTGGGCGGGTTGACTTCAACACAAGTAGACTGACTCGATCGAGTAATACTATGACCGCACAGAAAACTTATAGTTATTGAAGGAATGACTATTACTTATAAGTACGAAGTGCAAAAGTTGAATTGGCATTTGACGTCATCGATGACGTAAAATTATGAACCTAAAGATCAGAATATCTAATGACTGTAGAATTGCGAACAAATCAAAAAACACTATCGCGTGGTGATGGATTAAGAATATAGTGTCGTAAGAAGCGACTAAGGTAACAAAATATGCAAGACAACATCACTACAAAGGGAAGGTAAACTTGAAACAAACTCTGTGCTAACCCGTGGCCAGGGTGGTATAGTAGGCCAAAACCTCCTTGTTAAGGAGACGTCTATGTCCAGTAGTGGACTTCTAAAGGATGTTGAAGATGATGATGTAAGATCACAAAAAGCAAACGTTGATAAGAATAAATCTAACATTTTTGAAGTCTCTATGGTTTTCACACCAAAAAATAATAAATGAAATTACTGTCAAGAACTGTAATAATGAAGTTATTATGAAAAATTACATCTCACACATTCCCAGTGTAATTACACCTTGCTAATATACCATTAGTGATGAAAAATCAATGCAGCCTACAATTATTACAATAGACACCTTTGAGGAATTATATATATGGCGACATTTTATGCTTTTAATTAGTAGAGTTGGGACAAACATTTAGGATTTATCGACAATTTTTTTTTTCTGTATTAAGTGACTACTCTGCCTAATGGAAAGCATGAATAGAATCCAAGAGTTGTGGGCACCATACTCATTGCAAAAGCAGACAATGCAGTATGGTGACCCACACTATGGCGGCCTAGTGAGATGCTTTTTCACACCCCGCTTGGGGACGTAAAAGGCATGACATTCATCGTGACACTGTAAGGTTTACACAGTTACCACGATAACTGTCACCCCTGCGTCGATGGGCCTCTGGTCTCACATTTACCAATGAAACACGACAACACGGATGCTGGCGCTTTAGGTTTTCTGTGGGAGGGTAGTACTGCGCCGGTCGAGCTGGCTCGATTGTGCTGAAATCAGCGTGGCTCTACTACCTGAAAAGCTTTTTAAAAGTTTGAGCATGTCCGCGATTAGGCAAATGTAGTATAAGGTGCCCTGCCGCTCGGTGGACCGAAGATTTGAACAAAGTGGCTGGCAGCAGATGGATGCGGATTGAATAAGACCGAGATGGTTGGCGCTCCTTGGGAGAGATCTCGTTCAGCAGTGAACTGCGATAGGTTTATTTGATTGGAAGTATACCTGATGAGATACAAAAAGATGTATTATTAATAAATTTTGTTTCTATTCAGTAAATTTCGTTTATGCTTTAAAAACTGCTGTACTTTATACAGTTTAAAACCTCCTCGGTCAATGTCATCTTTAACTATATCTTTTTGATTAATAGTTAATGTTATGTAAACACGTTAAACTTATGTTATCTCTCCATTCAATACCAAAGGTTGGTAGGATACAAATTTAACTAAAAGTAATCATAAATTCACATATCTCACACACGGTAGTCTGGTCTTAAAATGGCAGAGCTTATGCTATGGCAACCAGACCACTGATAAGCATTGATAAATTACCTCCAGACAGAGTTAATGAACCTGCGCATTACACAATCATTTGTGTTTAGTAGCCATTTACGATTTTTGCTTTAGTAGTCAAGGTCACTAGGAAGACCAACAGCCGTGTCAATAACTCCACTTGACGACCTAAAGACGTCAGCAAACATGGGATAGATGTAAAAAACAAATGATTCAGTATTGTAAGGAGCAACTATTCAGCGTTGGACCGCAAAAGCCTCGTTGGTGAATTTGTTATTTATTAATGATATCATATTTAATACAAAAAATCAAGTAAAATATGTCATTTTATATTTTAAATTTAATTATAACATAGCGTTGTGTTATCTTGCATAATATTATGTTTAATTTAAAAAGTTCTCGACGCGTTTTAAAACTGCCTGCAGAAGTTGTGAAAGCGACTGCTGTGCTTGAGGTCTTGGGTTCGATGCCCGATTCCCGGTCTGTGGACCAAATAATTGTATAATCTGCAAATATTGGTTTTGAAGTTTGAGTGTTTTCTAAACATAATATGTATGTATTTACAAAAAAAAAGTATATAGGTATTCTATCAGGTACTCAAGTTATCACAGCACAAGATCTGCTTAGTTTAAAACTAGATGACGTTGTGTGTCAAATGTCTGAAATATTTATTTATATATTATTTTAATTAAATTTAATTAAGTATATATTTTTCGACAAAGTACATTATATAGTAATTATATATAGGTATATATTGTCTATTTACGACTAACATTTTTTTAAATAATTCATAAATAAGCTAGAAACATTTTTAAAGCAAACAAATTTACTAGTACATAAAGTAATTATTTAAGCAGATGAATCGTAATATCATTTAATCTAAGGAGAGTGCGGCCTAATTCTTTTAAAAGACTTTTACTTGAAAATCAAGTACCATTGATGCAGGGATGACAGTTATCATGGTAACTGTGTAACTGGTAGCGATGACTGTCATGCCTTTTGCGTCCCCAAGCGGGGTGTGAAAAAGCATCTCACAAGGCCGCCATAGTGTGGGTCATCATACTGTATTGTCTGCATTCGCAATGAGTTTGGTGACCGCAACTTTGGGATTCTATTCATGCTTTCCATCAGGCAAAGTAGAATCACTTTGGTAGGCCCATAATATATAAAAAAAAAAACCTACAATATATTCAACATTTATCTTACTACCAAACACAATAATACAATGTTGTTAGGGTATATTGTAATATTCTCAAAGGAAGAAACCCTGCAAATAATACTATATTACTATGTGATAAATATCGCTGATAACACAATTACATACACTTTTATGTTATTGTAGTTATAACCTGGTTTTGTATCGTTATAAAGGTGAAAGTTTGTGAGTATGGATGTTTGTTACTCTACAGTACTATAGGTAATAACATAAATACTAACAACACACTAACAGAATAACATATAGGCTACAACTTGCAATGATTTTATGTCGTTTTGGTCGTAATATAACGATACATGTCAATTAAGACGCGAAAAAATCTAACCTCTGAGAGTTATCTTGGCGTACGCTGCCTAAACCATTGAAGTTACACAAAGATGATGTACCGTAGGATTGTTTGTATGTTAAAAAAAAATAATTAAAATGAACTGTTACGAAACTTAAGGTGGCAGACCAAATCCCACTCGAGCGAAGCCACTGGCAAAAGTTAGTATAAAATATATGTGTGAATACTATTGATGAAATTTGAAACGTTAATATATTTTTTTTTCATATTGTGGCTGTGGCGACTTCCACATTATAACACAAACAAAAATATACAACAGCGCCATCTAGCGAAGATACATCGAACTATGAAGTATAAACGAAACGTATGAATGTAATGAACTACGAAGCAACTCCTAATCCTGTATCGCGAAATAGAGATTCGCGTGGCAATTAGCATATTTACAACATCCCAACATCAACCGTAGGGCAGTGGGCCGTCAGGCATGATCAGTTCGCCCGGTCGGAGGATCCTCCCTTTGTGTCGGAGGGATATGAAACCTGTTTCCTCCACAGTGGTTATTATATACATACATAAATGTGTAATTTGGAACCTATTAACGAGAAATAATAAAATAAAAAAAATTGTAAACTAAAGTTTTTATCAAACCAAAACTATTCTTGTCACTCAGAGAACTCCGTGATACTTTTGTAAAGTGCGAACTCATTACCAATAATGAAGACCAAATACAAAGTCAAAGAAACTTCTATGATTTTAATTAATTACGTTAGGAGTAGCAATTGCGTAACAGACGTAACATTTTTAGTATAGAAATATCAAAATTTTATTTAACGTCTTGAAATATTTTAATTAACGAGAAAACTTGAGATTTATAACTTTAGCCGTAAATTGTACTTCAGTATAACAGTAACAGCGATACGGATAGCTCGGAGATTAAAGAAATTTATTGCTCTGTTTGATATAAAAATTAGTAAATTAACTAATATATTTTGGAGATTTTTTGAAGTGCAAATTAATTGCCGAGAAAGAATAAAATTCTAAGTTAACGAAGCTTAATAATTTTAATTTTATTTACTATGATCGTGCGATAGATTCTAAATTAAAAAGTAATGATATCACTAAATCCGTGAGGTGATAAATTAAGAATATAATGTCAGCACTCCTATTTATACCATGAATGCCGTAAGAGGCGGCTTAGGGAGTAAGTTATGCAGGACAGGACATCACTGCAAGGAGACGTAAAACTAGATACAAACCTATACCAATGCCTCTGATCAGCGTGGTATAGTGGGCCTAAACTATCTAAGGAAAGGGCTAATTCCATTAGTAGATTATAAAAGGCTGTCGATGAAAGTATTTATAAAAGTATAGGGACTGTTTGGTAATTTACGGAAGGTAATTCATGTAGTGGGGCGCGCGGTTCACCACATTTGTCAGTGACATCGCGCTGGTCGTTGTTCAGTACAGTATATAAAGGTAGTATAGTTGTACACTGCAATATCTCGTTGGTAGCAAGCGGTACCTAATTTGTCCCTTCTTGCGTCTTAGTGACCCCCGTCAGAACAATGGATACATGATGTCAATAAGTTTGTAGCTTGTGTGTGAAGTAGTTCTCAGGAAATTTTGAACTGCTCGAGTGAGGTCGATTGCCGAAAATTCACCCGGCCCGACCGGTATATACTCACTCTTCCACACACTTATATATATTTAAATATCACCAACACTTTACAACAGAATAACAGAATACGACAAGGACGATCAGGTTAGTAGATAATCTAACACACAACACTAAACGCAACGTATAGTAACAAAGTTTACCTATAAATGTTTGATAATAGAGCGTCTAAATTTTAAAGACAAACAAGCAGACAGTTCACCTAACCGTTATTAACTTCCATGATACAGGAACACCTCAAGAGTCAAAGTAGTAATGTCTCACCTGGGCTTCGGCGCCAGTAACCTACCTTTGTGTAAAACAATGAAAGAATAGCTTAACTTGTTTTTCTGTGAAGCCGCTGTATAATCCAGTCGGGTTGGCCCATTTGTGTCAATGCATGGCTCCACAGGCTTATGGACAAGTAATGAATAATCTAAATTAAACCGTAACTACCTTGACTTAACAATCATAATACTATTATCAAATATTCCAGAATCTTCAAAAAATACTTATACTGCTAATTTCCAGCTCCTTTGTTGCTAAAAAAGAAAAAATAAAAAAACTATTAGTATTTCATTTTTCGTCGAACATTCGGTTCAAATTTACATACCCAGTCAGTCCTTGAAAAGGTTTATAGAAGTTGTAAAGAAGCAAAGTCCTATCGTAACAGTTTCTACTAAAGTACGCACTTTTATCGAAGCAACAAGGTACAAAAATGCCCTCATTCATATAACACTGAAATTGGATGGATTATAAAAGACCAAAGTTTTGATGTAAACTTTTTGATTCAGGTAGGAAAAAAACTCAAATAATACAAGATATTGTACTTGTTAGAGGCAGATGTTTACTTCAAATTTTGACGGTACAACTTACACAGTTTATATATTTTATGTTAAAAATTGCGAATAAGGAAACTTGTAATAAATATGTTTTTACATATTTTTCATAATATATTTCATATCAACAGCCTTTTACAGTCCACTGCTGAACATAGGCCTCTCCTTAGCAAGGAGGTTTTGGCCTACTATTACACGCTGGCCAGACGGGTTGGAATAGGGTTTGTTTCAAGTTTTCCTTCGCTTTGATGATGAATTTTGTAATTAAAATTAAGCAATATTACTGATCACCTTCGAAATCCAAGCGAAAGTCTGAATATCTGTTAATTTTTGTTACATGTTTTAGAAAATTCAAGTGTACTCGATACTCTAAAGAACTATCGTGCTGAGGAGTTGAAATAATAAAAGGTCTATTGATTGTTTACGGTGATCTATAAACTATAATAAAAAACACAGTTCACCTCGTAAAAAAGGTCCTTAATTTGGTCAGAAATTAATTGGTATCTCTGAAATTCAAATGTAACACTCACGGATAGTATGTATTTCTATTAACGTAATTCAATCAATTCGGCACAATGTCTATTCACGTCCAATATATTTTTCAATCACTTCCAATATCGTAAATAGGCGTATTTATCTAATGCAGGTATAATAAAAAATTGTTCCTACTGTCAAAGTATAAACAATATTAAGCTTGTGCGATCACACCCGAGGATTGTAAATGTTGCCTGTAAATTACGCTATTGTACTCAGGACACCGCGGCAAAAGACGAGCTTTTTGCTTGTCAAGCGAGCCAGTTGCGTACTGTCTCAGGGTGAGGGTAGTCACACATTCTCCGTGCATCGTCGTCGCGTAGGTTGCATTTATGAATTCTTAGTGCTAGGTATTAATTTTAAAATACAATATTTAAATAAATAATGTAAGTTATTGTGCTTTTTAAATATTCAAATATTGTATGTTATGTTAATCATTTATATTTAAATTTGTTAATACAATAAGCTTATGTTTATTGTAGGTGTGTAATTGTGATAAGCTGTTTTTTCTAACCCGGTAAACTTTTTAGTTTCTGGCTATTTGTATTGTTCAGACTGAGTAAAATATGTAGTAACCCCGATATAAATAAGACGTAATAATTATTGAAAAGTAAAAAAAATCGACTTTGTAAATAATTTTCATATACTAAGTAATTTTTCTTACATATATACTTTTTGAGTTTTATTATTTATAATATTGTTTATGTCATTTTATTTGTAAGTGTTTTCAAAGAAAAATGCACTTTCGTTTTCATTTTATTTCGTTGATACGTATACAGACGTACTGACATTACGAAAACCACAACTTTGATCACAATGCGACACTACACTTATATCTTGGCTCGTATAGAGCCTCCATACTAAAGTAATTTTTTTTTTTTGATTTTCGATACGAATACTACTTAGAAAAACTATTTTATTGAAAAAAAAAACGATAGACGTTACAATACCTTTCCCACCCCTAGTATTACGCATCATATAATTATCACTGTCTTTGTAGTCGTGTACTAACGCTCCTCGCATCACTATTCAAATCTGTTCCACCCAGTAGATCTGATAACATGTTGAAACACATTCTACAGAAATTGGAAGATCCAAAAAGGCCATTATTAGGCCCTAATGTAAGAGCCTTACAATTCTGGGGCCTTCTACTTCCAGATAATGTCTGGAGAAAATATTTTTACATACTCATGCATATATTAGTGACAGTATTTACAGCCACTGAGTGTATTGATGTTTGGTATGTCAAATCAGATATAAATCTTCTTCTAAATAATCTAAAGATTACGATGCTGGCCACTGTGAGCGTTGTTAAAGTGACAACATTTTTATATTGGCAAAAACATTGGAAAAGCATTATCGAATATGTGACAAGAGCCGACCTTTATCAACGCACCACTGATGATGAAAATAAAATTGCCATCATAAAGACCTTCACGAAATACTGTAGGAAGATAACATATCTATATTGGTCGTTAATGTACACGACCGTTATCATAGTGATGGCCCAACCAATCTTCAAATATTTTTCCTCAGAGACTTATAGACAAAATGTAAAGAACGGTACTGAGCCTTACTTACAAGTCGTCAGCTCATGGGTACCATTCGATAAGAATAATATTGTTGGATATTTAGCAGCTTCGGCTTACCAGAGCTATGCGGCTATTTACGGAGGAGGCTGGATTACATCTTTTGATACAAACGCTATGGTTATTATGGTTTTCTTTAGAGCTGAATTGGAGCTATTAAGGCGAGATTGTAGAGAAATATTTGGGAAGGAATCAGTGCCTATTCATGATGTACTTGTGATGGAAAAATTCAAAGATTGTCATAGACGACACGTGGATTTCGTCAAGTAAGTTGTTTTATTGTATGAAATTATCCTAAAGGTTGGTATTTCAAATATGAAACAAATCTTTTTTACCAAAATTATAAAGAATCAAGTGCTAAGTAATTTTCCGTGCCTTGGGGAGCACATTAAGCCGTCGGTCCCATGATGATGTACAATCATCTTTATGTAACTTCACTGGCTTAGGCAGCGTACGCCAAGATAATTCTCAGAGGCCAGATTTATTCCAACTTAATTGACATGTATCATTATATTACGACCAATATTACATAAAATCATTACAAATTGTAGCCTACGAGTATATGTTATTCCGATGTGTAACCTATACGGCTGTAAAGTTTCATGCAAATCCGTCCAGCAGTTTTTTTGTGAAATAGTAACAAACATCCATACTCACAAACTTTCGCATTTATAACATTAATAGGATTTTAATAAAAAATATTCATTAAATTTGGATTTCCTGACTTAGCACAGCACCGAAACTAAATAGCTAATTTTATATGTTACAAAAAATTGTGACAAAAGCAAATCAGAACTCATTTAATGAGGACAAATTCTATTTCGTCATCATTTTTGTCTTAATTTAACAAATTACGTAATTAAATACACAGAAACAGAAATAAGTAACTACTTGTATAAGACTCCATTAGTTTAATTTCTATCTACAGTGGGCCAAAAGTCATAGTTGATAAAATCATTATAGTTAAATGTGTGTTCAAAATCCAAACGAACCCTTACAAAGTCAATCTAAGTTAAACACTTAAATGGGAACGATAAATTCTTGCAAGCATGTTTACGTACGCACATTAACAAGTAAATTGTGATGTTAAGGAAAACGTGAATCTATTTACTACATGGTTATGAAGGATTATCCTATGAAGAATACAATGTTATATCATAATTAAAGTAAAACTTCTACGAGTATTTGAAGTACAAAATATTGTAGTGAAGACAAAAGACAAACAAATATTTTATTTGTGTAACAATTATATTACCAGAACTTTAATTTATATTGAGCAAGAGTAAGATTATACTTGGCAATAAAATAAAGGAAATACTCTCTGACTAGGCGAGGTAATCATACCTGGTCGGTGGTTACTGTTGACGAGTTGTACATATTCTAATCAGCGCGAGAACTTCTATACCGTGATACAGGATTATTAGTTACTCCGAAGTTCGTGATTCCATACTTCGATGTGTTTTCGGTAGATGGTGCTGTAGTATATCTGTTTACGCTGTATGTGGAAGTCGCCACAATTCACTAAGATAGAAGTTACTAACATAAAATATGTTATGTAAATGTTAAAATTCATAAAGCCTGTTTTAATCATTATACAATAGTCAAGTAGAAAGAACATACATCAGTTTAGATCATTAAATGATGACAACGATGACGGTTTGGTGAGATATACACGTATATTTTTAAGAGCTTACCAAAGTGATTCTACCCTGCTCGAGAGAAGGCATGTATAGAATCCAAGAATTATGGTCACCATACTCACAACGAACGCAGATAATACTGTATGGTGACCCACACTATGCCGGCCAAGTAAGTCACTTCTTCACGCCTCGCTAAGGGACGTAAAAAGTCACTGTGGCAGTGTAAGACTCACACATTTCTCGCTCTCGCACTCACCAACTAAATACGACAGCATGGATGCTTTTAGTTTAAATTGGTCTTCTTTGAGTGTCCGTTCGTGTTGAAATCAGTATTGCTCTCCTACCTTAAAAATACCTCATCATACCTTTGGAGAAACCAGTTGAGGCACACGTGAACCCCCCAAACTTCAATGATACCACCATCTCACAGACAATCACTCTGGTCATCATGATACAGGCTCTACCTAGCTTGAGCTCAAGCAGGCGTGTGTACTTTGTAAGCCCCAGATTTCCCTGACAATATTGTCAGGAAAATCTGGTTGGACTTCAAACCTAAAATATTACAAGCATGATCCTATTTATTGTAACTACGAGAACAAATAACAGCTTAATATATTATTAGGGTTTACCTTTCCATACTTAAATACTACTTAAGCAAAGTTTAATCAAACATAATAATGTTACCTGACCCAGAAATTCAAATGCAAGAGATTCTTTGTTCGTAATTTTAATGAGTTTTGTAAACGGTTAAATCACGTTGATACAAAAGCCGGGGATTACTCAAGCTAAAAATGTTATTTCCAAGAAGAATAAAACTAATCTTACGAATAATATGGTGGCTTATTTTTAACTCCTGTTTTGTGAAAAATCTTAGAGCCAAGAAGCTGTTTTTTTTTTTTTTTTTATTTATTTGCGTATTGAGTTATAATACATGTTCATATTGTAAAAAATATGAAACAGCTACTTATAAGAAAACACCACTTATGCTATAAAAATGTACACATATCACACACACACACACTTACACACACGCGCCCACACACACACACGCACACATACACATGTAGAGTGTACAATATTTTACAATTATTGTGACTTACTCATAGCAAATCTACTGAGCTAAAACTCTAAGCAAATTAATGAAACCGCTGTAGTGATTTACTGAGTGAGTTTACTGTTTTACATGTATTGATTGTTTTATCTATCAATTAATACAAGCATATTTAGTTCTTTTAATACTATCTTTTAATACTGTATAGGTTTACCTCCAGAGATAGTACACGTGGCTTTTAGTAACCTAATATGTTATATATGTTGTATAGTAGGCCAAAACCTCCTTGCTAAGGAGAGGTCTATATCCAGTAGTGGACTGTAAAAGGCTGTTGATGATGGCGATTATTATATATTATTATTACTGATTACTTACTTAAATCAAAATTCCACCAATATTAATTATTGTTTAGGTAAGAAATGTTCTTTGAACTCAATTTTCTATGATGACTTTGCTGTGATTGCAGATACGCCCGTGTCTTCGACTCCTGCTTGTCGCCTATAATGTTGTTGTATATGTTTGTATGCTCTGTCATGCTCTGTGTTACTGCCTATCAAATAACGGTAACTATGTATATTAAACTTTGTGACTTTATGATTATGATCACTTTAATTTTGATGTATTTTAAATTTTGCACCATCTGAAAATTTGCTAATTCACGGCAAATTAATCTTGGTTCACGGTGATTTTCAAATTGATTGAGCAAATTCCACATTACATTCAGATAATTGTATTACATTGATGATGATAAGTATGCTATTTTCAAAGTGACTGCAAACATAGGTTTATTTAATCTCAAATATTCTAATAAGTTACTAAAATTTGATTTATCCTTTTTCAGATAGAAACAAGCCCTATGCAAAGATTTCTAACAACAGAATATTTATTGTTTGGCGTAGTTCAGTTGTTTATTTACTGTTGGCACAGTAATGACGTTCTAGTTGCAGTGAGTATAAACTTGGTACAATATGTAACTCTGTTCCATCAAAATGACACTTTAAACACAAATTCAAATAGTTAGTACAGTAAACAGTAGGTGGATCAGCGCGTGTAGTACTACCAGTAGCTAAAAATATTGCTCGCTAATCATCGTGCTATCGGTATAGCACCTGTCTTTTTTTCTCGTGTCGCGATAGTGGCCCTCGTCGGAATTAGTAGCTAATGTTCAGCCTTGGGTCGACGTCTACTCACTACGTGGGGATCTGTGGTTTGTATGCAGTGTAATTACAACCGCTCGGCAGTTTACGGCTTTCCATATCAAAAAATTTTGATTCGATCGAATGAAGCCGACTCAATCATCATGTACTCACCTTCCAAACACTTACATACATTTAAATAGCAACAGTATTTTATAACTGTTGACCTAAAAAAGGGACAATCTAAGTACTACACATTTTCTGGTAGCAGAGCGTGATTTCGATACAATTTTCTTAGAATTTAAGGCTTTGTCTTCTTCTTCTAATATTTTTCTTCGTGGTTGAAATTTTTAGTCTTGTTCATAAGTCATCTATGCTGTATATTTTGTACTATGTCTTATACTATAGTTTTTTTAATTTTTTTTTATAAATTAAAAAAGTAATACGAAATTACTAAGACATTCAATTTTTTTAAACTACGATGCTTTTAAAGACTTTCTTATTATAAATGGTGAGTCAAAGTAACAAAGATTTAAAGGTCGGAAGCCTTTTCTCAGTTAAAATTTTTTACAATGCGAGTACTCACGAAGAATTTTTCGAGAAACTTCTATTGACTCTGAATCAATATTTGAAAATGTGAATAAACGGTTTGTTGGGTATTACCATGGAAAATTTGGTCAAAAAGGTTTTCGCGTCCAGTTACTTTGCTTTTTAGAAATATTTTAACTTTAACTTCTCATTTTGAGATGTTACACATAGTTATCTAGATCCAAACTTAAGACAGTATTAAATTGTCTGTGTTACGAAAAAATAAATTGATTCGTAGTTGAACCAGGATAGAAGGATCCCCGCAGGTCAGGAAGAGTTACGCAAGATGACTTACAGAAACTGAAAGTCAGAAGGCTGAAACCGAGCCAAGTGGTATGCAATTGGTGATGCCAACATCCGTTAGTGAACTGCAATAGACTGATGACTATGATGATCCTCACAATCACATATTTGTATTAAGTGGATTATATCAACTGTCTCACTATGGATACATAATCTTAGAGGAAGATGAAAAAAGAGATATAGAAATAGAGCCGTTTCAGCAACTAAAATTGTTATAGTTAGCAGAAGTAGCTGGTGGATTAAGTAGTGGCAAAATTGTATTACTGATGTATATCTTTAACTTCAATACTTTATTCCAGAGTCAAGATGTAATGCGTGGTCCTTATGAAAGTGCTTGGTTTGCAAGAGATGTCAAATATCGCAAAGACTTATACATACTGACAGGTCAGCTCAACAAGACTGTCGTATTTTCAGCTGGACCCTTCACTAAGTTGACGGTAGCTACATTTATTAACGTAAGTTATTAAGCCTTTTAAAACAAGTTTTGTTTAGATAGAATTCTAATCCAAGAATTCATATTGAAAAATTTTTCTCTATATTAAGTACCTGCCAAAGTGACTCTACTCTGCTTGTTGGAAAGCATGAATATAATCCAAGAGTTGTGGTCACCATACTCATTGCAAATGCAGACAATGCAGTATGGTGACCCACACTATGGTGGTCTAGTGAAATACTTTTTCACACCTCGCTTGGGGACGTAAAAGGTATGACAGTCATCGTGACAGTGTAAGGCTTACGTAGTTATAATCTAATGTAATCGAATCTTCCACACCTTGAAATTATGACTAGGATCCAGTTCGATTTTAATTGGAGAAAAAGTTATATGGGTAAGATAATCGCTTAACATGAAATGTCACATCAATTTATGGGTATATAAGCGAGCACATAGATATTATGTTGCTACTCCAATATTCATAAGTTCCAAGTAAGTTGTTAAAATAAAGTTAATTTACTTGAACTCAAAATTGCGTTAAAGGTTTTGTTGTGGGCGATCACTAAGTAAAATTTTGTTAGGTGTATTTCTGTTTTGTTAAGTCTTGTATCTCGTGGCTAGGTCAACATTAAGTATAGGGTGGGCCACGAATTAGTTAGCATTTGAAAATATAAAAAAAACATTTAATATATTATCAAAATTGTTTATTTACAAGAAAGCTAATTAGTTGGAATTTATGATAGTGTTAAAAATTACATCGACTAAATAACCACCGTTTCGACGTTTGCACTCTTCTAAACGAGCACTGAAATTTTTGAATACACGTTGACAAAGAGACATCTCTTCGCGGATTTTTTCTTTTAATTGACGCAATGTATTTGGTTTCTTGCTGTAGACACGATTCTTCAAATAGCCCCATAAAAAGAAGTCTGCTGGAGATGGATCTGGACTTCTGGGTGGCCTTGGAATGTCACTTTGTCTGAAAATCAACTTTACCGGAAACATGTCCCAGGCCACCGGCAGGGACTCATTGGAGGTGTGACAAGTGGCTCCAACTTGTTGAACCCATATGTTACGATTGTAGCCAGCAAATTCCAGTAACATCGGTCGCAAGAACTCCTGTAACATGTTTGCGCGGGATGTTAGATTCAAATGTTAACGAATTCCTGACCCACCCTATATATTTGGATTCATTATTGTCACTTTTCTACTACTATTTTTAAGGTCATTGGGATCAACGTAATATCTAACACTATAAATGATTTTAGCTGTTTTTTCATAGAGCCCGTTGCCTAACTTACGGCATTTTTTTTGAAAACCTATATTTCAAAAGTAAGTTGAGAAAGTGAGAATCGTTATTTGTTAAATAAATTATGTTCACCTTTATTGTTGCTCAAAATACAGAACATGCATACTAGGTTAAATTACTACACGCTACTGACGCGTGTGATTGACATTGATGCATTGATGTGGTTGGCTGCAAGCTGAATTGATTTGTTTACGTCAGGATTTAATGAATCTACATAATTCACTTCTTGTGAACTGTACTTTCACTGTATGATACGATTATTGGTCAACATATTTTTTTAATAATATGTCTATCTAATAACTAGTTTACAGTCAAGTCCTTGCTTTTGACCCAGTGAGTGAGGTTACTGAAACTGATCTTCTAATTTTGGAATAAGGACACAAGGGTTGCAGGTTTTCTCGGATAGCGATAACTACTTACCGTCAGTTAATTAGTTACCATAGTTTTACTTATTTGTAAAATTGTTATAAAAATCTATTTCTAGATGTAAATTTTTGCCCTATTCTTAATTTTTGCTGTAGTATCTGGTTGCAGTAGAAAGTTTAGGAAAAATTAAATATACATCCATAACTATATAAAAATCGATTTCAAATTATTTAAACGCAAGTCATAAAATCACTATGCAGACACCAATCCTACTTTTTTACAATAGGCTATACTTTATAATCTTAAAAATGCGTCAAGTACTTGTTCATATTTAAAAACAAATCCATCACATTTTATTCAATGCCCACTTTAAGGAATGTACACTAGGATTTATACTCGTAAATATTAACTCTCATTGAACATGAAATATTTGTTTCAGATCCTGAAAGGCGCTTACAGCTATTATACTTTACTGAATCAATCTCAGATAAAGTGAATTCTGTAAAGGCTTACTGAAAATTATAAAAACATCTTTCATCTTATTTTAGTGATGCACCATCCCAGATTTACTTTACGGTTTATTTTCATGATTCATACCAAAATTCTTTGTCTATCTAATTTGAATATAATATGAATGATGGCTGTCCGTGAGATGACGGATTAAGAATATGGAGTATCATCATCCTTATTCAACCCATGGGTGTCGTAAGAAATGACTAAAAGAATAAACTCCACAGGACAACATCACTGCATAAAAACCCGTCTGGTCAGCGTGTGCCTCCTTTGTAAGGAGAGGTCTATGTTCAACAGCAAACTATTAAAGGTTGTTGATGATGTGATGATAAATAATGGGAATGATCTTTAATAACGACTTTTAAGCTCCTTCAAGCTTTCAAATGATGAGCTTACAGGAACAGCAACTATCTCCAGAATTTTTGACGGACCTCTAAAAATCTACTTACAGTCAGAAAACGACCAGTAAACAAAATAAAACAACTGTTTCAAACAAATACAATTGTATTACTACAGAATTAGTTATTTCTTTTTAAATATACATTAGCACCTTTTGAGACAGGTGATAACTACACATAGCCACACTGATTCTCGAAGGCGTGTTGCATAATACATGAAGGACATTTTTCCTGGTGTATTAAACGAAAACCCGTTAAATAATGCAACTGACGATTTCTTTCTTACATATCTGAACAACCACCACAGAATATTTCTTCAGTTACAAATAAAACCAAAATCAAAGCTCTTTGAAGAAATTGCCAATTTTTGGAATAGAACTAAAGCTAGCGGTTTTAGTTCAGTTTAGTAGATTTAAAGTGACAACATTCAAATAAAGCACAATAAAGTACTCTTGCTGTAAAATTGTGTAGCCAGTCAGTCTAAAGCTGTTCAAAGTCTGTAAAATCTTGAAAATGGAAATAAATTGTTGTTCTCAAAAATATTAAAGAAGATGTTCATAAGAACGCTGGCCAATGGGGCCATAAATTCTAGAGTGATAACCGTGTACTGGGAAACACAGCGTTGGTAGGCTCCCAACAAGGTGGTCTGACGAACTGGTGAGGGTCGTGGGAAACCGTTAGATACGGGCGGCATGGGACTGGCTGTTGTGGCGAGCCTTGAAGGAGACCTATGTCTAATAGTGGATGTCTCTTGGGATGAGATGATGATAATGATGATAAAGACAAAGCTTTGAGCATTAATCCTTAAGGAAAAACAATGACACACCTGAAACATTGAAATTATTTTGGAGAAATAATGATTGTATAACTTTATGACAGGAAAAATGTGATTACATCATGTTATTTATTACTAGCACTATATCATTATAACGAAAACCATGGTGATCTATCGATGTAACCCAACGTAAACGCTTCACATCAGACACATCAAAAAAAAATCGAGAAAATTTTATGTAATTATTGATGACGACATTTATCTGTCCTTAACAGAGATGTTACTGCTATTCTAGGACTTGTCATTTATAATGAGTTACTGTGTACTTGGCTATCTGAATCTGCAATAAAATATAGTTTTATTTCGATTCGTATTTTTCTTAAACTGTCGTTGAATTCACTGTACTTATTTCAGTAAATTGATTCTGAGAAATTGTCAGTCTTAAAATAATTAAATCAATTAGATTTTAAAGATACGCTTTTTCTTTTCCTAAAAGAAATGTTAAGGCAATCTAACATACATTAAAAAGTCAGAGACCCTAATAACATAAACAAAATGCCATGAAAGAGCTATAAAGTTCTTTTCTTGTAGTTTCAAGTCCTCAATTGCATTACACAGAGAAATACAGAGAAACAAAAGCGTTTTTTTTTTACTTTTGTACGGTGTTCTATATTTTTATACAATTTGACATTTTATAAATAAGTTCTATTTTAACATCCTTTGGTTGCTTCACTCTTAACTAAGTAGAAAGTTACTTTAAAAATCTTGGACGTCAAATTTAACCAATTCCAAAATTTTTGTACCAACATTTCGTTTGGACGTCATAACTATTTTACATTTAGGAGTTAGTTCTTTTTTTAATGGTAGAGAAGGGCAAATGGACAGATTACTCACTTGGTTGTAAAAAGTTACCAGTTTCCATTGACACTTATGACTCAAGAGATACCAGTGCGATGCCGTCCTCTAATACGGTGCGACAGACGCGAAAGAGGTTTTTGGACCTCGTTCATAAATGTTATGTTAAATATTCCCAATAATAATATTTTTATATTAATTAAGTCTGAATTTACAGCTGCATATTAAAATTTTGTTATAATATTCTAACATCCTGAAGCTTAGTACATAATTTTAAAATATCTTGAACATTGCAATTTTGAGGCAACCTTACGTTATAGTTCTTAACGCACATTTATATCACGTACTCCCATCTGGGGTAGATTGTCTTTTTATTACATATGGACCATTTTCTCGTCCATTAAGTTTTACGGTATCTCCAAAATCAGAATAGTCAATAAATAAGTGAAATAGTTTATAGACAAAAAGTAGGTGCATAAATTAAAAAATAAATTTATGAAGATTTTTATTTACGGACTCTTTAAGAGACTAAACTGATATCATAATGGAACATGATACATACAGTTGGTAGGTAAACGAGAAATGATATTTACTTCTGCAAGTAAATCTTCTACAGATGTTTTTATAAATCGGACTTTACAGCTAAAAGGCGTCGGTATTTCGTAAGACTTACTCTGAGAAGAAATTTCGAAACAAAATACAGAGGTGTCCTTTTTTAAGTCCGTCAACATTGATTAAATAAAAACTAGGCGAGGAAGTGAAAAATAAGCTTTTTGAAGTAAGGACTGTAGTTTTGAGTCAACCTGTCCATACAAGACGGCATACGAACCCCAGTCATCATGTCACCTTACCAGAATTAGTCAAATATTAGTCACGATTAACGATTAGGTACGTTTATATTGCTCATTGAAATTTCCTATCTTCTTGTAGATGTATCTAGAATATCTTGATGTTAATCGTTAGCACTTGTTGAGTATGATCACTATCTATCGAGTCTGACTGTAGAGTGCTTATTGAAGATTTCATATTAAATTATGTTGCTCCAAAATGAGCTATAAATGTCAAACTTGAAGTAACATATAATAATGCTGTCCAAAAGAGCAAAAGTTAGTTTAATATAATATTAAAATAACTATGTATATTTTTCGTAGAATCAAATGTATTCTAGAGTTATGTTAGCATTACTAAAAAAATCTGACCTTGAAAAAAAAGTGAAGTACCCGTGTATAGACTTGCCTCTTATGTAGTCACTTAAAGATACAAGTAAATGTTTCAACTGCTCATTTTCATTGTAACAAAAAACAGTTTATATTTGCAAAATAAGTACATTTTTCATATTATAAATTGTAAATTAATAACAAAAACCAAACCCCTTTAAACTTTATTACTCACGTATTTAATAGAAATGAAAGTTGAACAAAATAATACACAAGTCGAGCGTGGAACAAATTAATTTACTCTCAAGAGAAAATCTTCAATGTTTGGCCTTGGCTGTTCCAAACTTGTGCGTAACTTACATTTACTTACAAAGCTAACAGTGCTTGTATGCTGTCACTTCATTAAGAATAATTTTACATTGTATAAGTACATCTTATTAAACTGCTCCTTTAGATCCACGGCATATAAACTACTCTCAAAGGTTAATGCAACTATTTCAATGCTATTTTTTTATACTTATAACCTCATACTTCATTATTTAATATACAATACGATATGATCTGACTTAAGACATGTTTTTTATATTTTAGAAGTACGTATTTTTAAAGTATGGTTTTGTATAAAAATTATTAAAAAAAAACTAGTTCTTTTAAATATCTTTTTACAGAAAAAATGGTAGCTGGTGACCCTACCCCCTCTCCTTTAATTCTGGGAGAATAGAAACACAATTATGACTCTTGAGTTCCAGGTTTCTACGGAGCGGCGATAGTCACTTACTACCAAGCGATTTGTGTTTTCTACTTGAACTTCTGTTCTTTTTACGCAATATCAAATACGGTCTATAGGAAACGGGTCACGCGCCCGCCTAACGACTTTCTCATTAAATGTTCTTAAGGGCGCAATCATTTCTACCTGACGCTAATCTACACTAATTGTTGCCCGAAAAGCTTTTTTTGCAATGACACTTCGGTTTGATTGAACATTTTGGGTGAATTTTGTTGATTTGTAATTAAAGGCTGATTGAGATTGGAGATAATTAGGAGTTTTGAATGTAAAAATGAACTTAAGATAAGATGGCAAGATCAGTATGAATAATTTTAAATTTTAGCATTTGAACTGATCGAAATTGAGATTTACTTTATTATTCTGATCGCAGAAAATAGTAGAAATTTTATGATAAATGTTGAGATCCATAAAATTACAGACATAATGTACGAGTATCATTTAATGGACATTTTTTAAATTGGCTCAGTAGCGTTAAAAAGGACCACTTTTGGTTACTATAGTGTATCCTATGCATTGGAAACAGTCTGAATATTATCAGTTACGTATTCATCGTTATATCAGATGCATTTGATAATCCACTGCTGGACATAGACTCTCTTCAGAAATAGCTTTTATTCTACTATACTGCGCTGCCCAATCGGGTTCGTATGGCGTTTGTGTCAAGTTTTCTTCTATTTCTGCGTAGTTTGCTCTTCGGAACTTACGACAGCCAAGATATGAACAAGGGTTTTACCAATTTGTTTTATTTAATTGTCATTACATATATCTGTCTAATACCTTTAAATGAGCAATTCTTGTAAATATATAGATTCTGAACCTCGGAAACGGCTATAATGATTTTCATGAAATTTAGTATGCTGGTTTCAGGAGCTATAAATTGATATAGCTAGGTTTCATTTTTAGAAAACATTGTTTTATACGTCTTTTTAAGTAATGAAATGTTTGTCTAATAGGCCCATTTTGACTCTTATCTATGTGGCAAAATTAGGGATGGGAACCAAAGAAGTTGGCAAATTATTAATCGACTATCACACAATAATACCGAGTAAAGCTCGGTTTCCAGGTATAATACGAGTATTGTAACGTGATCAATTAATAAAGTTATTTATAAATATCATTAAAATCAATTTTCACCAATAAGTCAATAGTACTTGTAACTAATTAAGAGTTTTGACATATAGATATGGCACACACGATATGGCACACATCCGGACGAAACTCAAATTAGGGCCACCATCGTAATTTAGTTGTTTAGTATAATAACAGTTACGCTTGATCCCCGTGTATATCGCAAATATAATAGACAACGATAAGTAGACAGAGGACACTGATGTCAGATGATACAATAATATTTGCCGATCCACTATCTAAGATGCTTTTAACATGATATTTGTTGTAAAAGGCCCCATGTGGGTACGAACTTTTGTACTGCTCTTTATTTTGTTGAGATGTATGATTTATTTAACATGGTTGCAAAATTTTGTTGTTCACAACTTCTGACGAGGTTTATTATACAATACTGGCTGAATGACTAAGGATAACAGACCGATTCAAAATTATAGTACTTTCTTCAAAACACTAAGCTAGACCCTACACTGTACTTGCGTATAATTTTTATTTAACATTGTTCACGGACTTAAATAAAAAAGCAACTCTGTGGTTTGTTTTAGCATTTCTTCCCAAAGTGAGTCTCAGGAAATGCCAGCGTCTTACAGCTGTAAAGACCGACGTGTAAAAATGTGTGTAAAGATTTACTCACAAAAATAAATAAATTATTTCATGAATAATGCAATATTAAAATATTTTGTATATATGTATATTACACATTATAGGAGGCAAACGAGCCAATAAGTCGCCTGGGGATTTAGGAGTTTGTGATGACGTTAGTATGGACGAATCACAACTCGAACGTGGTAACCGTGAAGAGCGAGTTATTAGGACATAAACTAACACCAGACTCTAAACATTTTAGTAGCAGAGGCTGCAGATGATCAACTAATACTCAAAACATAGATCCATTAGAGAGAAGAGAGAAATTAGGCCTCCAATAACGTTACTCAGTCGATGAAAAACAAAGAAAATATTACTTAACTCCGATTTCGGTAAGGTCTTAGTCATTACAGTCGGGTCGGTTCACAAATGTGGGTCTACTACTAAATATTTTCTTTCTACTGTTAACATCTTAGTTTGCTAATTACTTACATCGAAAAAAAATCTAATTAATGGAAGTCATATTTTATCAATTTATCATTTTTTATACCTCAAAGACCTCAAAGACTGTCTCTTTAGTCTTTGTAGTCTTCCCCACCAAAGAAATGTTTTGTGTTTAATATTCTCAACTATTCCTCTTGCTCGGCCCGGCTTATAAATAAGTAGCTCTTAGATTTTTTGTTTTCTTGTTTCGTAATTTTATTTTCATTTTATTACTTATATCGTTAATATTCTTATATATCATTTAAATATGTTCAACTGATTCAACTTAACCTTTCTAATCGCAAGAAGAATTGTTCAATTCAACGATTAATTCATTTTTAAAGTTTACTTAGAGCTCAAGTTTCATCCACTATTTCACATGTCTGAAATATATTTCAACACGAAAATACTCGTATATAACCTTTACGAAGGCTACTGAGTTCAATTCAGAGGGTCGCATTATGTAAATATGGGGTCCAAGTCGTAAAGTTGTTTGATATTGTTTTTTGTATTGTCATTCCTCAGGTGTGAACACATATTTTAAGGGATTCTGTGGAACAAAAATGATGATGGGAATAAATTTTGCATGTTTGGCTTACAACTGGTGAGTTTGTGTGGGTCACTGGAGATTTGAAAGTTATAACAATGTGATTTCTTTTATGTATCTATATTCTGTTTTATAGATTTGCAGGTTGTTTCATAACAAGTAGGCCTATAACTAGTCACCCAATACCACTAGTCAGCCCACTAAAAATCTATGATAAATACAATTTAAGTGACTACACAAAATTAGTTTGAAATTAGTCAGATTAAAAAGACCACGAATTAGTTAACATTTGACGAAATCGTATAAAAAACCATTTGATATATTTTTTTTTTTGCCAATATCTTAAATTTATTTTTTAAAAATTACATCGTTTAAATGAACACTGTTTCGACGTTTGCACTCCTCTAAGCGAGCGTTGAAATTTTCAAATACTCGACGACAAAGAGACCACGAGACCGCTGATATCTCTTTGCTGATTTTTGTTTTTTAGTTGACGTGGTGTACTTTGTTCATTGATGTAGACACGATTCTTTAAATAACCCCATTAAAAGAAGTTTGCTGGGGATAGATTTAGACTTCTGGGTGGCCATGGAATGTCACCTCATCTGAAAATCAGCTTTTCCGGTAATATATCTTAGACCACCGGCAGGGACTGATTGGATGTGTGACAAGTGGCTCCATCTTGTTTAAATTATGTGTTACGATTGTAGCCAACAAATTCTGGTAGCATCATTCCCAAGAACTCCTGTAACATGTTTGCGCGGGATGTTAGATTCAAATGTTAACGAGTTCTTGGCCCTCCCTATAGAATACATAACCCAATAAACATAGAAAACTTTTACTACTTATACAAACTATGGTATTTATTTAAAATTTGTATGTCTTATCATAAAAACGATAATAATAGCTCGACACATTTAACACATGGCAATCAGATCCCATAACATAACTGACGTGCCTCTTGGTCCAGTGATTGGCGACCCTGATTGCTAAACAGGAAGGCGAAGGTTCGATTCCCGTCCAGGACAATTATTTGTGTGATGAGCACGATGATTTCTTCTGTCTGGATGTAATTTATCCATAATATGTACGTATTTAGAACTATATAAGTATGTTTATCAACAGTCTCGTTACTGTAACACAGGCCCACCTAATTTGGAATCAGACTACTTTGTATGAGATGTATGACAGCATTATTTATTTATTTATTGTAACCAGATTTCTGATAAATTTACTTATTTATTTCCAGACATTTACTGCCTTAGTGGTTCAGAGGTAGCGTATACGACTGCTATGTTGAGGGCACCGGTTCGATGCCCGGGTCGGATCAAATGTTTGTGTGATCTGCAAATATTTTTTTCGGAGTTTCGGTGTTTTTCATGTGATATAAGTATATATTAACAATAAAAATAAATATATGGGTATCCTATCAGTTAATCTAGTTGTCAAAGTAAAAGCTCGACCTAGTTTCAGGCTAGATGGCGTCGTGTATCAGGTGCCCAAAATATTTATTTATGCCTAGATACGAGTACATCTATATTATACATAAATTATATCCAGACACAAAACAAACACACGCCCTTTGGTTATCGGTCAGGGTCGTGGTATACTAAAACTTGTTTTCCCAGTAAATTCTAGATTCAACCCTGTGTTTTAATAAAAATAAAACAATTTAATTACACGTCAATCATTCATTTTTATTGTAATCACTGTACGGTCATAAAAATTCATATCAGGGAGTGTTGGGGCCAAAATTAATATATGTATTTTTGGCATTCACATCATACACCGCAATATGTGCGCCATTATGTCCAAATGACAGCAGCTGACGCGTACCATGTTTATGTTTTAGTAAATAGACAATTTTAGTTCAGTTTCAGTCGTTAGCCTCTATTATAGAGAGCGATGTCTGGTTAGTAGACTGTGATAAGTTAATCAGCATCATTAATTCGTATGGTGACGGATTAAGAATACATAGTGTTACCACCCCTTTTCATCCTGTGGATGTCGTAAAAGGCGACTAAGCGAGCAAAGTATGGCAAGACGACATCATTACAAAGAGAAAGAAAACTTGAAACAAACCGTATTCCAACCCGTCTGGCCAGCGTGGTATAGTAATCCAAAACTTCCTTGCTAAGGAGAGGCTTATGTTCAGCAGTGGACTGTAAAAGGCTGTTGATGACTAATTTTAGAGTTTTTGCGTTACATGAAATAGAAATTAATTTCTTTTTCTTTTTATTTAAGGCCCGCTTAAATGACTCTACTCTATCTGATGGAAAGTGTAAATTTAATCTAAGAGAGTAGTCACCATATTCATTGTGAATGCTGATAATGCGATATGGTTACACAAAATATGGTGGCCAAGAGAAATGCTTTTCACGTCTCGCTTAAAGGACCCAGTATCATAGTGAAATGAAACACGTGGGGTAGTAGTGAGATCCAGGTTATAAGTTTAGGGTGTTTTCAGTTTATTTTGATGTAGAAGGCATAAGAAGAAACTAAAAAATTAAATAAGAAATTAGTTTCTTTTTCTTTTTATTTAAGGTCCGCCGAAATGACTCTACTCTATCTGATGGAGGCTTATGTTCAGCAGTGGACTGTAAAAGGTTGTTGATGACTAATTTTAGAGTTTTCGCTTTCCATGAAATAGAAATTAGTTTCTTTTTCTTTTTATTTATATATATGATAAGCTCTGCTTATTTTGTAGTTAGATGACGTTGTGTAACACATGCTCGAGATATTTATTTATTTATTGTTGTATATAGAATAATGTTATGTTTGTGGGTTACACAATTACACTACATTTTGTACAATCAACGTTATTACTTTATTCATTGAATTTACAGAGCTTGATACCAGCTGACATAATGCATATTGAGTCCTTATTCTCGTTGGCCCCCAGCGTCCGCTAGAGGCGCTCGCGAGCCACACGTTCAGCAATGATTAACAACACACGGGCCTAACAAATAATAAAAATTGTTAGGAAATTCACTGCTACCTGTACATCTAAGTATACACCTGACTAAAATTCACTATCATCATCATCATCAGCCGGAACACATCCACTGCTGAACATAGGTCTCCCCCCTAGAACGCCACGCCGCACGGCTGGACGCCAACTAGTCCATTGAAATGTTACATTTTTTAGGCCTAACCTTGCGTTTTTTAGAGGACGTAATTTTATTTTTTTGATGTGTAGAGGGGGTCAGTGTAAAGCTAAAACCAAGTTTGTGGGGTCGCCACCCTTGTCCCACGGCCGCCATCTTGAAAATAGGGGTTGAAACGGTTTTTATGATATATCTCTTAAACTATTTATTTGATAAAAAAAAGTTGTCAACATTTTTTGTTGTAAATTAAATTTTCTACAACTTTGGTCCAGTAACTTTTTATCGTAGAACTATAAATAAAAAAGTTATAAGCGAAAATCTTCAGAAATTCGAGAAAAAAATTTATATTTTTCGATATAACTTTTTTTTATCATTTTACGGAAAAATAATATCAGACCATTTTTGTAGATCGTTTTTTGAGGAACGACTTTTATTTGCATCATTTTTTCATTAAGTTAATAGCTAAGGTTTTACAGCGCTCCGAAGTGAGTACTATTGTTTAGTACTCTTAACTATACCTATATTATATGTGTGTACTAATAATATGTCATCGGTTATTGTTCTTTTTTTTTTTTATTTTGTTATTGTAACTTTTTTAATTACAAATTTAGCAATATTATTAATAATTAATTATTGACTCTTTCTCACTCCATAACAGGATTTAACAATTATTGATTTTTAAAATAATTTTAAATCTGATGGCCGTTACCGTTAATGAGAAGAACAAATCAAACTTTATTATACTTCTTAAAACTGTATTCTCGGATATGGGTTTCACTGTTGACCAAGCAGAATCAGACGCAGACGCTCTTATTGTTAGCACTGCTCTTGCTGCATCTCCATTATTTGATACCGTTACTATTGTAGCTGAAGATATTGACATATTAATATTGCTCACAGCACTTGGCAGAAAACAAGCTAATGTATTTTTTTTAAAACCATCAAAAGGACGAACAGCTGAACAATTATATTGTGCGTCAGGTTTTATGTACGGAGATGTCATTGCGAATAACTTGCTGTTTCTTCATGCTTTTTCCGGATGTGACACAACTTCAGCTCCTTACAATATCGGTAAAATGAAATTTGTTAAAACGCTGGAAAAACATTTAGAGTTTGCAAGTGGAACGGCTTTGTTTCTCAACAAGAGAGTTGATCCTGCTTTGCTCACTGTAATTGGTGAACGTTTTTTTATCTCTTTATACGGTGGTAATAAAGATGATAATTCTCTTGACAGCCTAAGATACAAACAATTCGCCAAGGCAGTGACAAAAAGTACATTTAACTTATCTTCACTTCCTCCAACACAAGACACAGCTCGCTTTCATACTTTCCGAGTCTACCATCAGGTCCAGTCGTGGCTTGGTAATTATAATGATCCTGAAGACTGAGGCTGGAAAAAATGTGGAAAATTATTGATGCCAGTGCAGAACTCTAAACCTCCAGCACCCCCGGAGCTTCTAAAATTGATCTTTTGCAAATGCAAAGGAAACTGTGGAGCGATGTGTGGATGTCGAAAAGCAGGACTGAAATGTTCTGCAGTGTGCTTCCATTGTTCTGGAGAGACTTGCAGCAACGTAATGGAACTCTCAGAATTAATAAATGAAAATGACTTTGATGATGAACCGCCAACATTAACACCCCTTCCTTCTCCAGTTTTCCCACTGGTATTTGATTCAGAAAGCCAATCAGATGCTGAGCCGCAGCCTGGTCCATCGAAACGACTGAGGACGAAGTAGTTCTAATTTAGAAAATTACCATGGATTATGCCTATTGGGGATACCACGTAAAAAAAAACGCGCCTCTAGACTCTACCTCGTGGGTGGTGGGGAAAAGAGTCAATAATTAATTATTAATAATATTGCTAAATTTGTAATTAAAAAAGTTATAATAACAAAATAAAAAAAAAAACAATAACCAATGACATATTATTAGTACACACATATAATATAGGTATAGTTAAGAGTACTAAACAATAGTACTCACTTCGGAGCGCTGTAAAACCTTAGCTATTAACTTAATGAAAAAATGATGCAAATAAAAGTTGTTCCTCAAAAAACGATCTACAAAAATGGTCTGATATTATTTTTCCGTAAAATGATAAAAAAAAAGTTATATCGAAAAATATAAATTTTTTTCTCGAATTTCTGAAGATTTTCGCTTATAACTTTTTTATTTATAGTTCTACGATAAAAAGTTACTGGACCAAAGTTGTAGAAAATTTAATTTGCAACAAAAAATGTTGACAATTTTTTTTTATCAAATAAATAGTTTAAGAGATATATCATAAAAACCGTTTCAACCCCTATTTTCAAGATGGCGGCCGTGGGACAAGGGTGGCGACCCCACAAACTTGGTTTTAGCTTTACACTGACCCCCTCTACACATCAAAAAAATAAAATTGCGTCCTCTAAAAAACGCAACCCCAAATGTAACTTTTCAATGGACTAAACTGCATCTATCGGCTCTCCACGACTCGGACTATGTCGTCGGTCCATCTAGTGGAAACTAAAAATTCAAGAATAATAATAATAAACCTTCAAGTTTTAAATAATAATAGTAATTTTCTAAATTTAACTAAATTCTCACAATACTTTTTAGTCTATATTCAATTACAATTGGATTAAGGGACGTAAGGTCAACTCATTAGCCCAATGCACGAGCCCAAAGCTTAACAATTTGTAAATTAGTTCATGACGACTGAATATAATCGGGTTAATTTGTAAACAAATGTCCTTTTGTTGGCAATTTAAATGTTTCACACAATAATTTGTGTGCTTTGATGTAAATAGATATCTGCTTCTGTATTCACGTTCATATTTGTATGGTTTTGGAAGTGAAATAAGTAGACAAGGTACCTAATGATAAGTGATTAGAGCCTGCAAATGAAGAGTTACAGTGCAAGTGAAAGTGTCTCATCAGAGATGGTTCTAATTTGGGAATAAATCTAATTTCTTATCAGCATGTAATAAAAGTACCCGCAGTGCAGCTTGCGTATACATGTTGTTTAAAATGCGGACTGAGAAGTGTATGATAATTTCTCCGTTTAACCGTTTGAAGTAGGCTAACTGGAAAATAAATAAATAAATTAATTAATATATATCATATTTATTTTGGTTGTTATTGCTTCTGAAATAATAAATCGAACTTTGCTATTTCACTTTTCTACTTTCGTCACATTTTCTAATCAACTGTTAAATTTTTAGAGGAGGTATTATCAACACTTAAAAGTTCAAAACTCAGCATATTATTGAATCGAAAAATACTTTATGAGGTCCTCTTCCTTCAGTATTTTAGAAAGAACTATCCAAGGACTGGTGGGACTATGGGATGCATGTTCAGAATTTGAAAACATTTTAATATTTTTTTAAAACCAGTTTAAGCTGGCATTTAAATTATTTATTTATTTTTAAAATTAGGATCTCCAACAAAAGACATACATAACTATACACAGTAATTGACTAACGGGATATGGTGTAAGTACACTGCTTTACTTACGGAAAAACACAGCAATCGAAAACAACGATATGAACTAAATGAACAAAGTATTCATAAAGTAATAAAAGAAATTAAAATATAAATAATTAAATAAACTTATCAAAAGTTGTCCGTGTGGTGATGGATTAAGAATACATAATGTTACCATTCCTATTCATCCCGTGGGTGTCGTAAAAGACGACTAGGGAACAAAGTATACAAGACAACATCATTACAAAGAGAAGGAAAACTTGAAACAAACAATATTCCAACTCGTCTGGCCAGCGTGGTATAATAAGTAGTAGGACAAAATCTCCTTGCTAAGGAGAGGCCTATGTCCAGCAGTGGACTGTACAGGGCTGTTATTGATCAAAAGGTACTAAAGTAACAAAATTCGTATTATATAGTATAATATACATACAAAAATTATACTGTTTAATTGACATTGTGAATCAGGACAACGTTCAAGTTTTAAAACGAGAAACTTGTAAGGCATGTACTTGAGAGACTTTTCAAAGATTCTCAAGTAAATGGACGGGAGGCAGTAACACAAAGAATAAATGATCAAATTAATTTCTTTAAGATTATATTATAAAGTCTGGAAACTTGATCTAGAAAACAAGCTTTTAATCATCACAAATAATTGGATCAAAGTTGCCTTTTCAATGAGGAAAAGAGACTAAGAATTGAAGTGAAATTAAGTGCTTCGATAGCGCAGTGGTGCACTGCTGTGCTTCAGGTGTCAGATTTAATTTTCGGGTCAGACCAAATGTTTGTATGATCTGCATATATTTGTTTCGAATTTTGGGTGTTTTTTATGTATAATATGTATGTATTTACAAAAAAAAGTATATGAGTATTCTATTAATTAGTCTAGTAATCATAATACAAGCTCTGCTTAGTTCGAAACTAGATGACGTTGTGTGTCAAATGTCTGAAATATTTATATTTAAGAATGAGTTGAAACAGCCTTTACACCTGTGAGATGAGGAACAGAGATAGATACGGCTGGCAGTTGTAATTCTGATAAAATACTTTCTATTGATAAATAAATTACCGCCACTTATATATACCTGCAACACAGGAGTCTCAAGTGTGTTGCCATCATTTGAGGTCTCCCTCTTTCTCCTATGGAAGCAGGGGAGAAAAATTTAGGCTGCAGTAGCCTCAATCAATCTCTCTATGTGGTGACAGATTGAAAATACAGAGTTTTACTACCCCTATTCTTCTCATGGGTGTTGTTCAACAAATCCTATAACCAATCCATCTAGCCAGTATGGTATGGTAGGCCAAAACCTTCTTGTTAAGTAGAGGTCTATGTCCAGCACTGAACTGTAAAAGACTGTTGATGATGAACTTCAATAGTTTGGTGGCAAACCGAAGTCGGCCGTGGCGTAACTCTGAAGCATAGGTTTTTAAAGTAAAACCAACAATTTCAAAACAATTTGAACACACATTATTTCATACAACACACAGGATATTTTACATAGACTTCACGGTTAAGCCTTTAGCAACTTTGCCTATCAAAAGGTAATTGTGATGTTGAGTTTACAGCATAAATTATATAGAAATATTATGTAAATACTTCAAAATTTGATGAATAATCATAATATGTTGGAATATTAAGACGAGGTATTGTTTGTGAGTGGTGCCTTAAAACACCGAATCTGGAAATTGTAATCACCACTGGTATTAATTGTCTTAGAAGCTTTTCAAGATCCTTTGCAATTTTGTTATGAATAAATAATTATGTTGTTTTATCTTGTACAATCTTGTATACAAGAGAATCTGCCTTTGGACCTTTGAACAATTTAACTCGGAACGAAATAATGAAAACATTTTTTCACTATTTCGTTCCCAGTTAAAAGTGTGGAAGTAAAAATTATTTTAAAAGTGGTTGTGTGGCTTACCAACTGTTAGTAGGTATATAGATAGATCCATTCATCATTATTATCATCATTCTATAACCGTTCACTTTTAAGTGAAGAGCCCACAAAGAGCTCTAACTATACTGGTCTTGAGCAGTTCGCATGTATCAGATATCAGCCATTTTTGTTTCGTCATCGAAATTCATTCGATTGATGTTTTTATAAAAAAAAATCATGAATTAGATCTTTAAAATGAAAAAGTATATATTTTATTAAAAGTCTTGCATTTGATGACCGCTATCGCAACTATTTGAATGAAGCATATATCCCGAAATGTGGGTAAATTAAAATACATTTCAAATAAAATGAAAAATAGATTTTTATTTCGCTCCATTGTGTTTGGTGTCATTCAAATATAAACAATTAAAAAAACCACCACTTGGTTTTATTAATTTAGAAATGTGCACATACGTGGTGGACTCTATTAGCATAAGTTGCTTTATTGTATTCTTTGTTGAAAACACACACAGGTCAAAATTATAGAGGTAGGATAGTAAAAACATCGTATAAATAATCCAGTTATTACATCTCATCATCATATGAACACACATACACTATTGAACTCTTATACATAGGGTGGGCCAAGAATTCGTTAACATTTGAATCTAACATCCCTCGCAAAACATATTACGGGAGTTCTTGGGACCGATGCTACTGGAATTTGCTGGCTACAATCATAACACATGGTTTCAATAAGATTTAGCTACTTGTCACATATCCAATGAGTCCTCACCGGCGGTCAAATACATGTTTCCGGAAAAAGCTGATCTCCAGACAAGATGACATTTCATGGCCACTCAGAAGTCCAGATCTATCTCTAACAGTCTTTTTTTTATTGGGTTATTTGAAAAATTGTGTCTATATAACCAAGAACACTACGTCCACTAGAAGAAAAAATCAGTGAAGAGATGTCGGTGATCTCGTGGTCTCTTTGCGACGAGTATTTGAAAATTTCGGTGCTCGCTTATAAGAGTACAAGCGTCGAAACGGTGGCCATTTAGACAATTTTTTTTTCATAAAATAAATTTCAACTAATTAAATTTCTTGTAAATAAAGATTTTTATAATGTATTAAATCGTTTATTTACATGATTATTTCAAATGTTAACTAATTCGTGGCCCAACCTATATCTTAGTTTGAAACTTATTTAAAAAATATCAAATTCATCAGTTTAAATTGTGTTATAAGTAATTATTCACCAACCAAATTGAACATACAATTTAGGCTAAATGCGAGACTAATAAATTAGATGTAGCAATCTATCCGCTGGCTAATTAATAACATTACAGCGGGAGGTAATTCAAATTTATTTTGAAATTGATTTAAGTTTGTAGCTTGTAAAGTTGCGAGTACATATCAATTTGCTGAAATAATTTAAGATTTTGAGAAGTTATTTTGTTTTATTTTTTTATTTACAAACTTTATACACTATAGGTTGCTTTTAGCGATAAGGCTACCATTTGTGCATGATCACTCAGCTAATATGTTCTTGTATATAATCTGTAAGAATTTTGATGTATAATAAAATTTATTCTATTCTATTCTATATTTGTTCATCGACGGACTTACTGCCCAGGGCATTCTCTTCTAGCCAACCTTCGGGTTGTGTAGAAATTTTATAATCTAATGCACAGAAGTTAGATACATATTGTTTATACTTACAATTACAAATATACATACAAATATTAATGTATTCAAAGGAATACCTATATACATGTACAAATAGACATGTGTACAAATGTATACGCTATTAACACCGGTATATAAGGTATGCTATGAATTAAATAACTACCAGTTCATTGAGAAAGAGACCATGAACTCAAACAAATGCTATTGCATAATGGAAAGGTGTGGATAAATACTCATGTTATCTTTTTAATAATACCATAAAAAGCTTGGCACTATTAAAAAACAATAAAACGTCAACTTGCGTAGTTGTTTGAGCCGCCGCTTTCTACTACGCCGAGTGTTGTGGGTTCAAACCCCACACGGGACTATACTTTGTGTGATTCACAAAATTGTTGTTCTTTGTACATCTCAAACGGGGCGTAAAACAGCATCTCACTAGGCCGCCATAGTGTGGATCAATGAGTATGGTAACCACATCTTATGCAATCTATTCATCCTTTCGATCAAGCAGAGTAGAGTCACTTTGGTAGGCTCTCAAAATAGAAAAAAAGGTTCTTAATTTAACTGGTTAACATAATTATTTAGAATGATTCTCGCGAAGCTATGATTATACATTATAAGAAATAGATTTAAAAAAAGTAGACAGATCACCTGACAGTGACTGCTACCACCCATGGACGCGTGCAACCCAAGAATCATAAGCACGATACCAGCAATCATACCTGGCGTATTTAACTCTTTCTAGAGGCTGACACTCTAAAGCTCTCTCTGGAGTAAGACATTATACTCCAACAGTAACATTTAAGCAGGGAATTGATAGTGGCTGTAAAGATACCTTACTCGCTTGGTTGAAGATGGACGGAGATGGGGAAGACAAAGGAAATTCTTAACTTTGGTTTTCTTTAAAGGGATTATACCACTCCAGTCCAGTCGACCTCAGTTGTCACATCACTCCCCTCCAAGACCGGAGATCAATGTACTAATAAGTCAGCTGTCTATGCTCTGTTGTGGAGCGTACCAGTGCCAGGAGTGAGCAGTTCTAGTGAGTCAGAACTGAATGCCGCTAGTCGTTAGTTCGAGGTTACTGGCTGGTTGCGACTTGCTTATCGCTCATCGTTATGGGAGTGACGCTGCTGCAGTTGATTTGAAGGCTGCTTCCAATCATGTCTGAGTCACCATTGTGGAGGGCACGGGTGTCATGTCCCTCCGACACAAAGGGAGGATCCTCTGACCAGGCAAGGTGATCATACCCAGCGGTTGATGTTTGGATATTGTACTTGTTCCAATCGACGCGAGAATTTCTATTTCGCGATACAGGATTAGTTTTTGTTATATAGTTTATTATATTGCGTAGTTCGATGTGTCTTCGCTAGATGACGCTATTGTATGTTTTTGCTGTTTGCACTGTATATGGAAGTCGCCGCACCACTATTCTTGTCTCTGTATATTCTATTCTAATATCTAATAAGTCTTTCCTAGTCCACTACTGGACATTAGTCATCCGTGTGCCTTCTTGTTATCCACACTCAATACATCTATACGGCATTTGTCTCGGCCTTCAGTTCTACCTAATCTCTGTAAGTTTTCTACCAAGAAGACACTTATTTCACGAAATATAAAGAAACAAAATAAATAAAATTTACAAAACAGCTATATAATAGCACAAATATTTATTAATTTATCAATTTTCTTCGTGATCCGATAACCAAGATCAATTTCGAACTCCAAGTAAGCAATTAAAAGTGAAAAGGAAAAAGTAGGTTGAAAATATTGAATTAAATGAAAAGAAAAGCTTAACAAGGCGTTTTTTATTAATATGTAGGCATACGACAAAAAATCTCAGAAGTCCAATTAGTACGAGTGCTTTTTTGTTTCGCTCAATTACTCTGTGTTTCACGGTACCCATAGTCTATGAGACTCATAGGTGAATGTATGCGGGTTCTACACAAAATTTTATACAGCATGTTTATAAATTGTAAAAATATACTGACTGATCCCTAAATAAATAATACTAAGAAATATCATGCAAGACATGGCTGCTGAGTCATGTACTCGTTCCGATATTGACAACTACTTAAAATATATGTGGGACATTTTACTACTATACAGTGTTTTTGTAAAAGCCTTTCTTATTATTTTAGCTAAACAAAGCACTTTATGCCAATAGAGTCACACATGTATGTGCATATTCTCAACATTAGAGTCAAATATGTATTCAAAAAGGTAAAAATTGGTGATCAGTAATAAAAATAGGGTTGACAAACTCGCAAAGTGTTTGAAATTTTGAATGTCATATGAAGTTCACTTTGTTGGATGTTCTTTCTCACCGTGTGTAGTTTATATGTGCCGATAGCCGCTAACGAGTTGAGAACAACAAACAAACTAGCTTGGTGCCTCAGCATTGTTACTGAACACATTATTACGGTGCTAGCCACCACAATCAATGCCTTGGATTTTGCAGCTATAGGATAGTAAACCAATCATTTGGAATTGATTTTGCTGAAAAGCTACAAGCAGAATATTTTGGGCAAAAAGTTATTTTAGTATAATAATTTTATCTGTGTCATAAGTTCGCAGATTTTTATCCAAAAATATGCTTAGCACTAATGCACGATTGGTCTAATAGTTTAAGCGGTCGCCACGCCAGTCTCCACTTCGCTGAGTGTTGTGGGTTCAAATCCTTCACGGGACAATACTTTATGTGATCCACAAATTGTTGTTCTGAGTCTGGGTGTTCTTTGTGTCCGTTTCTTGTATGTTTGTAAAGTCCCCCGCGACACAGGATTTATTCCTAAAGCGGGCGTTGCCTCTTTAAAAAAATGTTTTTTGTCTCTAGGTCAAATTGTTAGTTTATCAGTCCAAACTTTTTATGCTTCTCCAAAATTAATCAATAAGTTTTAAGTGCTTACAAGTTCAGAAGACTGTAACATATAGCATTTTTATTCTGGGCCTACCAAAGTGACTCTACTCTGACTGAATGAAAGCATAAATAGAATTCAAGAGTGGTGGTTGCCACACTCGTTAGGAGTGCAGACAATGCAATATGGGGACCCACACTATGATGGTAGAAATTTGATTTGAAAAGAGTCACAAATTCACTGCGAGTTCCACAAGCAATATTAAAAAAGTGATTTTTTGTGCGGTAACTTCATCTACACGTCAAACTTAAACAGAATAATTACTAAATGTAACTTTTTTATAAGACTGTGGAATCATTGCATTCAAACTGACCTATACGTGCCAAAACAGGTCTTTGAAATGGTTTTCATGTTCTAACTAATAACTTGTAAACACTAGAATACAATAGAAGTAATGTAGGAAAGAAATGCAATCACAACATATGAACAGAATCTAGATTTGGATGCTTTCCAGATTTAATTAATTCTACGCGATGTTCCCGCCAGAAGTTTAATTGGAGAGTCGTTTATCTAGCACAAATGGGTGGTGAGGAACATGAGGTCATGTGAGTTGGTCGTTGATTATGTAAGAGTAATTATTCTATTTTTAAATATTAAAATTTTTGTATTCAGCGCTTTCTGACAAACTGTTGCAGGACCGTATACTAAAAATAATAATATTATTCTACGACATTTACAAAATGTTATTTAATCCCAAATTAAGAAGAGCTCGTATTATGGGAACTAGACCAAACACATAAATACATTTATATTCAAACTTTAAATAAAACAATTTAGAATTCACTAAAATTAATCTACGAGTTCTTAATCCTTAGAAGTTTAGAAGACGATTTCCTTACTTTCTTGCCTGCCTTTCCCTAGAGTAAGGTTGACAGTGTATATTCCTATCTTAGGCGCAGAGTGGCACATCGTGTGGTTTTAGTCGACCCGATTCCGACACACCACCCCATCGCAAATCCCGGTGGGATGACGGCGCGAGGGGGTTTCCACACGTTTAAAAAAACAAAATAAAAGGCTGACAGTGTAAATACATACTTTATTTTACATACATATTGTATATAGAAAGACTTAAATAAAATAAAAATTGAATGCGCAAAAATGTTTCACTTACCGGGGATCGAAACCGCGACTTTTATCGTTGCAGTCCGTGACACCAATCACGACACTATCCGGCCTATTTGTCCACAACTATCATTTATTTGTTACTTCGACTATTTTTAATAAGTATTTTACTTAAAAATATATTACTAAAAATTAAAAATTTCTTATAGTTACTAAAAACTAGACATTTATGTATAAAAAAACACAGAATAACTTCGATACAGTAAAACGTTTTATATACAAACACGACCAATAGAATTGGTCCGACAATTTGTTACAACAACCAATTATAACTTTCAAACCGGTTCGAACTTGTTTGCTATAAAACTGATTTGTTGGCGTAACTAGTTGTAACACTTATTTACAGTAAGAAATTAGAAAGAGAGGAAAAATGTTATGTTAGGAGTTACAGTGTACAAAGGAGATAAATATAACAGTCAGCAAATATTAATATAATACGAGTTTTAGAAGAGGTGTTTAGAAATAATTCTACATTTTTTTTCTATATTAAGAGCCTGCCAAAGTGACTCTACTCTGCCTGTTGGAAAGCATGAATAGAATCCAAAAGTTGTGGTTACCATACTCATTGCAAATGCAGACAATACAGTATGGCGACCTACACTATCGCAGCCTAGTAAAATGCTTTTTCACACCCTGCTTGGGGACGTGAGGCATGACAGTCATCGTGACAGTGCAAGGCTTACACAGTTACCACGATAACTGTCACCCCTGCATCAATGGGCCTCCGGTCTCACACTCACCAACGAAACACGACAACACATAATATTATCGTAGATGTATAGAACCTCTTTCTTAACAGTGCTTATGCCCAGCTGTGGTCTAGTAAAGGCTGTTGATGATATTCATGGATATAGATTAAAAAATATTTTAATTCATTTTCATGGGTTTAAATTGCCTAACATTTCGATTAATTACGACCAGTAATTACAAGATGACTCTAAAAGTTAGTTTAATATTTGATTAGTATCGATCAGTTCAGAGAACTGCCTCCTTGGTCCAGCAATTAACGTAAGCGATTACCGATCAAAATATTCAGCTTCGATTGCCGTGTTGAGTCAAAAGTATTAATAAGTTTCCCTGGCTACAGAAATACTTAATACCACCCTCGTGTTAGGAAGTTGGAATCTTAATCCCCGTGCCTCGGTGAGCACGTAAATTCGTCGATTCTGCGCCTGATCTCTTACCGGTCGTATCGGATAACCGTCGCATTGGATTGTGTGAGTGAGGAAACAGAGAGTGCTCCTGTGCACACAGACAAGTGCGCTATAGTATCTGTCTCAATTACGGAGTTGGCTGATATTCATTGAGACTGGTCACCGTCGTCGAAAACGACTAAAAGAACATCGATGAAGAAATCGAAATATCGATGAAGTAAGAATTCATGGGCGTAAAATAATGTTCTTAGTAAACAGTATATACAGATATACAGTAGAATAACCATTCTTTGAAATAATTGAGCCGACTCTGTCAGTGTTATATGTACTTATCAAACACGTACGTATAGCGTACGTCAGTGTATGATATGTTTTTGCATATATTTACGTGTTGTTACACAATGTTAATTATTACATTATGGGATTTGTCGTATGGAGGGACGTGTGTCATATGTCCCTCCGACACAAAGGGAGGATCCTCCGACCAGGCGAGGTGATCATGCCTGGGGGACCACGGCCCAACGGTTGATGTTGGGATGTTGTATATATGCTAATTGCCACGCGAATCTCTACATCGTGATACAGGATTAGTAGTTGCATTGTAGTTCATTACATTCATGCGTTTCGTTCGTACTTCGTACTCGTAGTTAGATGTATCTTCTATTTAGTTAGATGGATCTTTATAATGTGGAATCGCCACAGTCAGTTCTTCATTCTTCGTGCAGGCTATCCTTTCTTGAAACGCGCTTCCCCTCGAAGTCAGTATGGCTACAAGTCGCGACTCGTTTAAAAGTAAAGTGAAGAAGCTTTTACTGGTTGAATTGGCGACGTCTTAGGTCATCACCTGGTATTATTATATTTTATAGTAATAATATGTATGTACGGATATGTATAAGTTATATGTGTGTGTATTATATATGTACGTGTTATATATTTATGTGTTTATGTAAGTGTATTTGCTTATTTATGGTCAAACTAGTCTATGTATAAGAAATTCTTTGTCAATTACTTCTTATCCTTAAGTGCACCTACCTCATCTTTTCTCTGCATCGCCCAATCGGTTGACCGGCAGAAAATGCCTTAGGCATTAAGTCCGCCGATGCATGTATTTGTGCATAAAGTTGTAAATAAATAAATAAATTATTAAATGTAAATTGTAAATGCGCACAACAAAGTACATATTATTGTAATAATATGCCATCGACGTCAACAATCTTTATAAGTCTTATGTTGAACATAAGCCTCTCATTCAAAAGGAGGTTTTGGCATACTCTGACCAGATGGCGTACAGGGTTTGTTTCAAATTTTCCTTCTCTTTGCAAAGATTAGTTACCCTGCGTATTTGGCTCTCTTAGTCGCCTCTATGATACTCATAGGACGAATGAGGGTGGTGATACTCCGTATACGTAATCAGTCACCACACGAATTGCAGATATATAATTACATAGTCATATATAAAAAAAAATGCCTTTAACAGATCGCAGACTGCGATAAGGCCACTCGTTGTATTACTGTTTATTATTTGTATTTCACACCAGCTGATCTGTGTAACTTCTTCTTCTGCGTATCCTATTGATTGTAGAGTGATGTTGCTACAGCGTGAACAAATGCATTTACCATAAAAAAGATTATAGTGAGTCAATTTTAAAAGATAAGCACAGGCAACAATTCTGTCATATATTATTTTTGCGAAACTTTAACCATTGCCGTATCGCATGCAACAGAAGCTCTCAAATGGAATAATTTGCCCCGGTTTTCGCAACATTTATTATTGATACTGCGCTCTTATTGGTTGTAGCGTGATCATATATAACGTATAGCCTTTCTCGATAAATGGACTATCTAACGCTGAAAGAATTTTTCAAATCGGGTTAGTAGTTCTTAAGATTAGCACGTTCAAACAAACAAACAAACAAACTTTGTTTTATAATATTAATATAGATTATATGTTGCCCAATTATAATATAGAATAAAAAGTATATGTCAACCTACTCGGAGCCCCATTAATGAAAGTGAGCAAGGAGATCTGAAAGTTTTAGCTGCTGGCTAGATACAATATCTACTCGTTTAGTTTCGTAAAGTAAAAAAAAAATATATGCTAGTAAAATAAAAATTTCTCCGATATATTTACTCCAGTACCGTAAAAAGCAATTCCAAGTGTCATGGACTAGTTTTTCACTTCGATGGGTGAGTGTTATCTCTCGCACACAGAGTCCATTCATATAGCTTGGTGCTTCATTAACGCCATTTTTGTCAGCTATAAGTGTCGATATAATATATTTTAACTGTTATGTTAACTGTTACGGTCCATAAAATGATTTCATGAGGATTAACTTTTAATATTATCCATTTATTTTGCTTTTTATCAACTAATGCTCTCGATTTCATTTGCGTGAAATTTCTTTTTGACCAAAACTTTGGTATCATGATTCTGTCATCGAATTCTATACTCGAAGTAACTGTAGAATTGTTTTCTACGTAAAAATTTTATAATGGATAAAGCCCTGACTCTTGGGAATAGTGAAAGTGTACGAACAAGAAAAAGTTTGAAAAATCTGACTTCGTAAAAACTTTTGATAAAATTTGCATAGTTTATATCACCTGGGCTATTATTAGGAATCTACTGACACCTTATTTATAAAAATCGGTTCTGTAGTCCAAGCGCTACAGTGAAACATATAAACACAATTGGCTACCAAAACAATTATCTTAACTTTTGTCTTCGCACTAGTCTAGAAGGGATCGCATTTTTAAAGAAAGTTGGTGGCAGGCAAGTGGTTGAGTATAAAATAAAAAACCAAAAAAAAATTACGTACTGATATGAAGGATTACGTGAAAGAGGATACCAAGTAATAAAGGAAACTAGAAGAGGTCATTGTATCGACAATATGAAAAGGATAAGATAGAATATATTTTATAAACAAATAAATATTTAGGATATTTAACACACAACGTCATCTAGTTTCAAACTAAGCACAGCTTGTACTATGATAACTAGACTGACTAGTAGAATACTTATATACTTTTTTTTGTAAATACATACATATTATACATAGAAAAGACCCAAACTCCGAAACAAATATTTGCAGATCATACAAACATTTGGTCCGACTCGGGAATAGATCCTAAGACCTCAAGTACAGCAGTCGCTTTCACTACCGCTGCGCCATCGAGGCAGGTATGGAATAGTAATGATCTCCCTGCACTAAATTTAAAAGAAGTTTCCGAAATATTTGACGTATTACTTTTACACTTCCACTAATTCACACTACGTAATACACATACATACATACTCGTACACTTGATCTATAACTCGAACTTTATTCCCACCATAAACATTTATTTAATCCCTCTTATGCTCATAGTCCTGGTGAGAACAAAAATGTGGAAAATGTTAAAAACGATTTTCTTGATAATGCGAAAAAAATTTTTCTTGTGTGGTTTACAATTTTTTTACTGTGATAGAGTTTCTATACAGCTTTTTGATTTATTGAAGAATAAAACAATTAATTTTATTACTATTTATTTTCAAATAATGATTTTTTTATCAGTATCGATGGACTATAAGTTGCTGAATTCACGGATACTAAATCTTGCTGATATTTAATTTTTAGGCAAATAGACTCCATTCCTGGGAGACAGGAATAGGATCTGACCAGGTACGGTGTTGATCCTGGAACCTGAAATAATATGGCCCGGGTCCTCTTCAGAGTAGGATGCCTGAGACCGGCCTTCGGGGAGGTCTTTATTGGAACATACTCACATACACACTCCTGGCTCCTGCGTCTCTGAGGAGCCGGAGATCTGAGGAGATTTGCCAGCTCGCAAACCAAAAAAAGGCGAATAGACGTTACATAGAAATACATAGAGTAATTTGTGCAGGCTAATAACTTTGGCTTCAAAAAAGATACACCCACATACCGTAATACTTAAAGGCCTCAAGTTACTAGGTGTTTCAATATTGTTAGTGCTAATTTAGTGGAAATTAGTGTTTTACTGAACTGATCTTCCAACCTTTTAACCTAAAAGCTAGCAATTCCTGATGATATTAATGATACCTACGATTACTGTTGAACTCTTAAGAATTATTTCTTGATATTTGCCTCAATTTTCCTATCTAAGATCAAAAGAAATCATTTACGAGTACACCTAACTGACAACTTTAGAAATTAACTTGTTTAAACAAAAAAATCTTTTCAGATTAATCACTTGATTGCCTCTGTGGCGCATGAGTAGTCTATGTGACTTCTGTTCTTGAGGTCTCGCGTTCGATGCCTGGGTTGGACCAAATACTTATATGATTTACAAATACGCTTTTCGGAGTTTAGGTGATGTTGTGTAACAGATGTCCCAAATATTATGTTTGTTAATACAAGATAGGCAATAATATAGACAAAGAACACAATTAAAAGATTACAAGATATACAGCATAATTGGTTACTTTGAACTCGACGATAGTAATACATTTTACCATTCGAATTATTGAGCTACTAGCTTCATACAACGACTTTAATAAGTAACTTAGCACCAATACAATTACAAGACATACAGAAACTAATTTTCTCTCACTAAACTGTATCTCTTAATACTGACTTGAGTTAATTCTGCTTTGGCTGATGACATTAAACAGTAATGCACCAAAGATGTTAATATGTGAAATATATATTGACATATGAGTATGGTGACCCCAACTCTTGCTTAATTCATGCTTTCCATCAGGCAGAATACAGTCACTTTGGTAGGGTCTTAAAATAAAAAGAAAATTAAACGCGTTCGACGCTAATACTATATTGAAAATAATTTGTTCTGTTCTTTGTTCTGTCTAAAAAGGATTGATGGGTGGATGGCGTAGTGGTTTGTGTAACGGACTACTATGGCAAAAGGTCGCTGGTTGGATAAAAGTGTAACTTTTGTACTTGATCTGGGTATTTCTATGTTTAATATGTATGTATTTACGAAAAACACTGTGTATGTATTTATATTATCAGTTGTCTAGTACGCATAGTACTACCTCTGTTTAGTTTAGGACTAGATGCGAAGGACATTACATAAACTACTCAATCCAAAAAGTCTTTGTAATATTACCAAGTACCTCGACCACTCCTTTTCTGTCCAAGCGTTTCGGCTGAGGAACACACTTCCAGTTTAAATTAGACGTGCGTAAACATTGACAGCATTTAAAAGACTGGTAAAGAAATATGACGTGGGAGATATCAATATACCCTAGTTAACTTTGCTGCACTCGATTAGGAAAAGGTATTCTCGTTAAGTATGGATGGAATATCTATAAGTTCCAGTTATTTTTTGCATACGTTTATTTAAAAATTCACACGACGTGTTTACTATTACTTTATATAATTTATATATACTACTTTAATTGCCTTTTCCTATGCACTTCTAATACACCAGGCACTACCCTAGATTTTCTATCGCATGTTTTTCTTTCCATCGTATGGTTACCTGTAAGAGATTGCCAACGAGCGATAAGGCCAGCACTTATACTTCCTTACCTCTAAGTTACCTTTGTATTTAATCTGGTGTACAATAAAGGAATATTTTATTATTATTATCATGTAGTAATGATAGAAAATCTCTATATTACACAAAAACTAACACTCTCACAACTTACTATTTCTCCTTTGTATCCTCTACCCACTCAAAGTAAATAATTTGAATTGTTTCTTGGCTGCTTTCGGCATAACCTCGGCCCTTGATATAAGTTTTGCTACAGTTAATGAGTTCTAAGGGGCCTACCCAAGTTATACCCTTGATCTGAGCAATAATAGACCTTACGTATGTCCCTTAATTTGAGTTACTGAAGAGGATGTATTATTGGACACTGTGATAAATATTAAATCATTTTCTGTTAATTAGTATTTCGTCGTTGATATATTTATTATCTTGTTCTATGTCAATATACATAGATCTTAGTTGAAGTTGAAGTTGAAAAACTTAACTAAACTTTTGTAACTATCAGAAACACCTTTTCTCAAAGTTGTAAAATGGTCAAGGTCACATAAGTACACATAAAAAATTGTACTTACAGATCTAGGCGTTAAAGTATAGTATTGCATGTCTCTTACTCAATATAGGTCCAAAATAACAATGACTGAATAGAAATTAATTAAATATTATTGAACCTGACAATTTGATTTAGGATCTCAATATCTGCCCGAAATAGTTCTAAGTCCGTTTTTGTTGGATACTGCTATGCGGAGTATAGAACTACATCTTTGGAGAATGTGACAATTTCTTAGTATATCTGAGAGGGCAAAAAGCAGACTTAGCATGCTTGGCTACTGTTGGAGCTAAATTAATAAGAGGTTTTAGGAGGGAGGGCGGCAACTCCCTTGTGTTGTTGTATGCGTAAGATTATGTATAAAAATATATATATTAGTGCTAAATATATAGTTGTCCGTGTATCTATATCTCTATCTATATCTATATCTATATCTATATCTCTATATCTATATTTCATCTGTCACAGATTAAGAATACATAGTGTTACCACCCCTATTCATCCCGTGGGTGTCGTAAAAGGCGATTAAGGTAACAAAGTATGCAAGGCAACATCATTACAAAGAAAAGGAAAATTGAAACAAATTCTGTTCCAACCCATGTGGCCAGCGTGGTATAGTGGGCCAAAACCTTCTTGCTAAAGAGAGGCCTATGTCCAGCAGTAGACTGTAAAAGACTGTAATGATGATATTAGTGCTAGGTATACTATAGAAGTATATAGTAAGCAGACAAGTTAAATTTTAAGGAAGCCTAATAGAATGAGGAACAAAGGAAGATTCAGTTCAACTGATGGTGTGTGGTTATCGCCACCAGTGAAGAATCCTAATCTTAATCAACAAAGATCCACCAATTGAGAACCTTATTTACTCAATGAAAACAATGAAAGAATTACTTAACGTTAGCTTCATGTGGTGTTATCAATGTTCATCACAAGATCCATTCGTCTTGAAGTATCATCCAGACTATTAAGCATTTCTTCCAGGTCATACAAAGATTCTATGAGAATGACCATGTAATCTGTAAATTGCAAGTGTGAGATGTATTGGCCATTGATATTGATTCATCGTCCGTTCTATTTACGCATCTAGAAGATGTATTCCAATGCATTGGTAAACAGTTTCAGAGAAACAATGTCTCCTTGTCTAACCCCACGATGAATAGTTTGAAATATGTAGATACATGGCAAATTTTTCAAGTCTTTGAAATGTAGTAAAGATCTAGGCTATGGAAGTTCCTCTGACAGCTATCTGGCTAGCCGCCAACAAAAACACCTCCAACGTGTACTTAATTTTCTTGCTTCAAATAGTAAAAAAGAGAAACTTGTTCTATACATTGTGTTATAATTAATGAAGAAATCATTACTATACAGATAATAATTATATATGTAGCAATAAGTTTTTAGGTTTTCAACTGTATTGTTGTTCAAAAATAAAAAAGTAAATAGCGTACTTGCTATTTAAGTAGTAATATTATATAAAACTATTATTTTAAAAACCTAATCGTGATAACAAATAAAACATACATATTATGATATAGACATATCATTGAATAATTCACTTACAATATTCTAAGGCACACCATTTAGCTCGCAGTAAAAGCATCTTGCAAACCAATTTAAATACAGCAAACATTCATCCAGAATGTACGTCGCGATAATCTATTTAAATTACTTTATTTGAGTACTTTTAGATATATTTTTAAGTTATAACGTTTACTGATATTGTTTTTACATAAATAGGTTTATTTATGTGTGTTTTAGCTATTGAATGTGTGCCTTTTATCAAAAGGACCTGTTATTACCAGCGCACGTGTTTCCCCCCTACTACGGTCCCAGGCCCTTTAAGCGGGGCGTGAAAAAGCATCTCTTTAGGCCGCCATAGCGTGGGTCGCCATACTGCACTGTCTTCATTCTTCAGTCTTGGACTCTATTCATGCTTTCCATCAGGCAGAGTAGAGTCACTTTGGTAGGTTTGTATATAAAAAAAAAACATATGTGAATTCTTGTTCTTCAAGTTCAAGTTTTTCTAATATTTCAAAAAACTGAATTGGGAATTCACCTCAAAAGATGGGCAAACGATTGTGACTCTCGAGTTGCTTGGTTGAATGACGAAAGTACTTACTTTCCATCAGATAACTCTACTGCTCGTTTGTCTACTAAAACATAAAAATATATGTTTGTCAAAGTGCAAATAAACTTAATAGTTTGTTGATTAGTACCAATTACTATCTGAAATGGTACTGAAGAACTGTAAAGCCTTAACTACCTAGGTAATTGTCATAAAACTTTTCATGCACAAAGCAAAGCGTATTAACCAGATACAAGGTAATCTAGTAATAAGTTGATTCACATCAAGAACAAAACAAAAATAAGCAAAAATATAATCTATACTTAAGCTAATAATTTGTAATGTTTCAAAGTTAGAATTCATTTCTACAGTTGAAAACATTTGCAATTAAGTCAACTAGCTTACATAAAAATTTAAATATTTGGCAACTGATTCTAAGAAACATTAAAAATTTAGGATTTGTTTTAGAAGCAGTTTGTTTTAGTAGTAAAGTATTTAAATATTTGAATCTACTTGTAATAGAGGACTACTTAAGTAGTATATTAATTGTGTTGTATTCTAAAGATAGTCTTTTTAAAGTTTAATATTTTCAGTATAGTCACTATTTTTACTATTGAAAGTACTACGATGACGACAATTTATCATTAAAAGAGTTATAACGCTGTGGTACACCTGCGTTATTATGTACTTTCGTTCAACACAATGTATCGCGTTTACACAATACTGCATGTTGCATGTATATAGCCTATACCACACTGGTTATACAATAGAATAAACATTAATTTACTTAGGGCCACATTTTATAGCGGCTTTTACCATTTCCAAGCGTGTGGTGCGTGTGGTGACGGATTAAGAATACACAGTGTCTCCACTCCTATTCATCCCGTGGGTGTCGTAAAAGGCGACTAAGGGACCGAGTATACAAGACAACATCATTATAAAGAGAAGGAAAACTTGAAACAAACCCTATTCCAACCCGTCTGGCCAGCGTGGTATAGTAGGCCAAAACCTCCTAGCTAAGGAGAGGTCTATGTTCAGCAGTGGACTGTAAAAGGCTGTTGATGTGTCTCCACACCTGTTCATCAAATGAGTGTCGTAAGAGGCGACTAAAGGAGTAAACTATGAAGGATAATATTACTGCAAAGAGAAGGAAAACTCGAAATAAACTTTATACCAACCCATCTGGCTGCCGTGGTATAGTAGACCAAAACCTCCTTGCTAAGGAGAGGCCTATGTCCAGCTGTGGACTATTAAAGGCTGATACTGTTTCAATAAAAAAAAATGTTTAATTTCACCTTTATGTTAGAAGTATTATCGATGGTAATACTGGCTTACTTTTACACCACTAGCACCATTTCAAAAAATAAAAAACATTCTATCGAAAAAAATATATACTAAATTATTATTGAAAGTACTACACTTACTACTACACTTTTACGTCACTAGTCCTTTTAAAAAAAATTAAATGGGCCATTTTTAAATAAACTTAAACCTCTAGTTTTAGTTATTCCGTCCTGAATACTACAATCGTCTTATTCAAATTAGAGGAATGTAAATAATAAAATTAAAAATATACATAAATTTATAAAAATGAATAATCTTAAAAAGAACTATGTTGTTTTTTATTTTTAATAATAGAGCCGTAAAGGTGTTAAGAGTTAAGTTTAAGCTTAGCTAGTAATACCATAAATGGTACTGATCAATAGTACCTCTAAGATAAAGCATACAATCCTGCGTCGCTTAATAACGTAAGAGTGTAACATCAATGGTACTGATTGATGGTACATATGACATAAAGTTATTCATTTAAAATAACTGAAGCAGTATCTACTGAAACAGCTGCCAGAATCAACCAATACTTGATTATCATCTCATACTTGTTCGGTATTTATTTCTGTATGTATTTATATAGACTTATATCTACTTATATATATGTATGTATTTATGTACAATTTGTATAAGTTTTAGTAAATGATAAGTTTGTATGTGTGTACTTAATTTATCACAAATCGTACCTTCTTCCTATTTTCTCTGCATCACCCAAAGGTTGACTGGTAACAAATGCCTCAGGCATTAAGTCCGCCTATGTATGTAAAGTGCATGATGTATAAATAAATAAATAAAGTATTCATTTCATAGAAACATTATTTCTCATTTCTTATTTTTATTTTAAAGTGTTTAAGAAAAATTGGTGTGATTTTGAAATTTTAGAATTTCATAATAATTTTTTTTTCTATATTAAGAGTATGCCGAAGTGACTCTACTCTGCCTGATGGAATGCATAAATAGAATCCAAGAGTTCTGTTCACCATACTCATTGCAAATGCAGACAATGCATTATGGCGGCCTCGTGTAATGCTTTTTCACGCCCCGCCTGGGGACGTAAAAGGCATGACAGTCATCGTGACAGTGTAAGGCTTACACAGTTACCATGATAACTGTCACCCCTGCATCAATGGGCCTCCGGTCTCACACTCACCAACAAAACACGACAACACGGATGCTGGCGCTTTAGGTTGGTCGTCTGTGGGAGGTTTGTTTTTTTTTTTGGCACCCGCCATCGCAGGGTGTTGCAGCCTCCTGTGACTCATGTAAGTGTCACAGATCGTGTTTATTTCATTTTTTTGTATTGTTGACATTTACAATAATTTTAAAGCTAATATTTAACAATTGGTTAATGTATCGTTTAGTCTAGTCTAGGTATTTGCTATTTTACTATTTATTTTACAGTGCTGTTATCAGACTGTGCTCAAACCTTCTAGAGCAGTCTGGGCCGACTTCATCCCCACCACAATTTATCACAAGTTTTTACTGTCCTATTTTTACTTATCAACTACCTTATAATATATATAATACCTTAAAATTTTTCTTATGCTGTACATATTGAGTATATCTAAGTTATCTTATTTGTTATCTATTCTAGTTACAAAAGAATTTTACTATGTGCTATATCTTTGATATCTATACTAATATTATAAAGAGTAAACCTTTGTATTTTTGTATTTTTGTATGTTTGTATTGAATAGGTTCAAAAACTACTGGACCAATTTCAAAATTTCTTTTACCATTACTTAGAAAAATTCTTCTGAATCCGTATAGGCTATATTTTATTCCGGAAAATAGATAGGATTTTTCGTGGTAGTGAAAATTGTGGAGTAAGTCGTCGAAAAAACTGCCGTACGTTAACGATTCTCGCGAACGCTGCCTAAATGGTTAGAGATGTATGGTTGACTTCTATAGAAAAGTTGTAGAACTCAATAATGCCTACAAAAAAGTCCGCGATAGTATAAACCTAACATTTATATTTTAGCCATTATAACCACTTCTTCATAGAATAAAAGTAATTAAAATTATTAGCCTATTTATTGATCATATTATCGTCAAATACTAATCCTTATCCAAATAAACTATTTATTGAGCAAGATTGTTTCAATAGCTATAAATTACTTTTATTTTATTCCAATCGGACAATCCATTCAAAAGATATGACGAATTTAAAATTGTAATTGGTATTAAAATGAATGATGGCCGCCGGCCGATATGTGTCGCACGACCCGCACGGTGAAACCACAGGGGAGGGGTGCACATCTATGAAGCAGGTTGCCGCGCGGCTCACTCGCGCGATCGGCTCTCTACGCAGCGGACGCGGCTAAATCGAGTAAATTTACTAAATTAATGCACTTATTAAAATTGATTTCGGAACTATTTAGATACTCATTATCAAGAGTTCTTTTCAAAAATACTTATAAATAATTTCATTCAATATTTCTGAAATATATTTGCTTTATGGTCGTCTCAAATATTAAAGAAAAAATAATTCGAATTATTTTCGAAAAACTGGTATTTATTTTCGTCTGACGATAGGTAGGGTTTTTTTAGCATAAACCCAAGATAAACAATATGCTTAAAAAAAACGATCGGAGCTATCTGAAAGTACTTCCCAAGCGAGATTACAAAAATACTCTTCTATGATCATAAATGGGGAATCTTCTTTAGAAAATTCTGAACGTCTCGCAAGTCAAAGAGAATACGTTTCACAGTCGCGGGCAAGAGAATCTAGCGGTGAACGTTCGCAGTGCCTTGCTGAAAATAGAGATAGACTGTCACGAGCACGCACTAGAGAAACCAGCGATGAACGTTCACGTCGCCTTGCGGAGCAGAATGTAAGATCGTCGCAGGTACACCAACGACAATCTAGCGTCGAACGTTCACAGCGCCTTGCTGGAAATAGAGACAGACTGTCACGAGCACGCGCAAGGGAATCTAGCGATGAACGTTCACTTTGCCTGACGGAGCAGACTGCGAGAACATCACAGATACACCAACGCCAATCGAGTGCCGAACGCGCACAGCGACTTGCTGAAAATTGAGTTAGAACCTCGCGAACGCGTGCTCGAGAATCTAGCACCGAGCGCTCGCAGCGACTTATGGCACAGAGAGCTAGACAACAGTCCTTAGCGACTAAAACGCGCAATAGAATTTTAGCCCATAGTAATAGATCGGCGTTTAGCTATGATCCACAACTTGATTATACTCTTCAGAACAGCATCCAAATCGGAGCAATAGATAAGATTTGTCCTAAATAATTTGCTAAAAAATGGAAGGATGAAGCAAAAGGTATGTGTTGCGCATCTGGCAAAGTTATTCTTCCCAATATTGAAGAGCCACCAGAACCAATAAAAATATAATATTTACAAATATTTATTTATTTATTTATTTATTTATTTATACATCATGCACTTTATGTACATAGGCGGACTTAATGCCTAAGGCATTCTCTACCAGTCAACCTTTGGGTGATGCAGAGAAAATAGGAAGTAGGTGCGTTTCAGGTGTTGAATAGAAGAAATAGACACAAACTTTCATATACTAAAATTAATACAAATACATAAATACATACATATACATACTTAAGTTGATGTAAGTCTATATACATACATACACGAATAAATATCATAACAAGTATAAGATGATAATCATGTATTGGTTGATTCTGCCAGCTGTTTCAGTAAATACTGCTTCACTTTTTTCTTAAAAGAAAAAGCGTTGGTAGCCATCCTGACTTCGAGGGGAAGCTCATTCCAGAGAAGAACGGACTGCACAAAGAAAGATGAGCCAACAAACTCAGATGTATGGGAGGGGCAACGAAGGAGAAGATTCTTAGAGGACCGAAGCTTTCTGTCGTGATTGCTACATAAGAGTTGGAAATAAGTTAGTTAGTTTAAAAATGTTGGCGAAGATGGGTTATTAAGTATAGAGAATAGAACAGTGAGCGCGCGCAATTTTCGGCGTAGACGAATTGGTAGCCAATTGAGTTGTGAACGGAAACAGGATACATGGTCATATTTACGGAGATTATAAACAAATCGAATGCAGTTATTAAGAAGGCGGTCTAATTTATCGAGAAGATCTGCATTCAGGTCGTAGCAGCACACATCACCATAGTCGATTAAGGGAAAGATAAGAGTTTGCACAAGCATAGTCTTGGTTTTTACGGGCAGGAAATTTCTCAGACGATTTAGAGCCCGAAGTGTTCCAGTAACCCTCCTGCACTGTTTTGCAACTTGTTCACGCCAGGTTAGTGTGCAATCGAGGTGTAAACCTAAATCTTTCACCGATCCACTCACAGGTATGATAGTCCCATTAAAAGTAATAGCCGGGAGAGTCTTAGTGTCTACTCTGCTCATCGACCGGTGACTTCCCACTACGATAGCTTGACATTTTGTGGGGTTCACAGATAAACCAAACCTTTGAGACCACGTGTTAATTGTTTCCAGATCGTGGTTGATCATTTGTATTGCTATCGAAATATCTTCCACTTTACTCTGTGAATAGAGCTGTAGGTCGTCGCCATACAGATGATACGCACAAAGAAGTTCCAGGGACAGGAGGTTAATATACACAGAAAATAATATAGGAGAAAGAATACCGCCTTGAGGAACACCAGAATCAAGACCACACCAGGTCGAGGAAGATCCATCGACATGAACAGATTGCTGGCGTCCCCGAAGATATGATGAGAACCAATCCAGTGCTTCAGGTGAGACCGCAAGATAGGAAAGGATAGACAGGAGTATATTGTGATTGACTGTGTTGAAGGCATTAGAGAAGTCAATTAGTACCAAAACAGTAACTTCAGTGTCTTGCATACCTGCCTTGATATCGCCAACCACTTTAAGAAGAGCAGAAGTAGTGCTATGACCAGGCCTGAAACCCGATTGAAACGGGCTCAATAGGTTATTTTTGTAGACAAATTCAGAAAACTGTTTGTGCACACAGGATTCTAGGACTTTTGAGAGGAAAGGGAGAACGGATATTGGTCTGAAATGGTTGGGGTGTGTGGAATTTGGCATTTTAGGTAAAGGGATGACACAAGCTTTGCGCCACAGTGATGGGAAAATTCCAGAATATAATGAATAGTTTATGATATGGGTGATTATAGGTAAAATGTGGTCAATAATTGTTACGATCATACGTCGGCTGATTTTATCACAACCAACAGCATTGGATTTGATAGAGAATATGATCTTTTTGATCTCACCCGACGCAACCGGAGAAAATCGGAAGGGATTTATGTTAGGGCTATTTAAACTTGTCAGGTAGTCAACAGTGCGATACTCGGTTTGGGGATCCAAATGAGCAGATAGAGAAAAATGGTGGTTCAAATCCTCCAAACCAACCGTCCCCTGCAGACCACCCGACCGCTGCTTACCAATACCCAGAGTTCCAAGGAACCTCCAAATATTGGCGGGAGAAGAATGGGAGATGTTGTCAAAAATGTGTCGGCGTTTGGCGTTGCGTATCATCTGGTTGCAGCGATTCCTCGCGATTTTGTATAAAGTGCGCTTTTCCTCGGTACGGTCCCTTCTGAATTTGAAAAAAGCTCTATCTCTTCGTCGCATAGCCAAAAGTACCTCTTTCGTCATCCAGGGAGCAGGTTGCCTCTTTACTTTAATACTTTTGATGGGTGCATGGTTATCATATAGAGCGAGAAGTATGTGATTAAAGTTATGAAGCTTCTGATCTATGCTTGTAACTGACGTTACTGCATCCCAATTCAGACAGGCAGCATCCCTAAGTAGCTTGCCTACATCCATACGAGCAAAACAACGCATGCGCAAAACTCTTGGTTGGGGTTTAGGTGGTTTAAGGGCATAGGAGAGGAAGATAAGATCATGATTGGAGAATGCCGGTGCTTCAAGTTGACCATGGTTACGGACAAGCATAGGGGCCGACACCAGTATTAAATCTAACCAAGTGGCCACCCCCAGGCTGTTATGATGAGTTGGCTGTAGAGGTAAAACATGCATACCGGTCGACTCAACAATCTGAAGGAGTTTGCAGGCACGTGAGGTAGGGCGGGTTAGGTCTGTATTGAAATCTCCCATGATGATGTGATGAGTGTATACAGACCCCAAGGATTCCAGCACTGTTTCCAGACTGGAGAAGTAATCTATCGAGGGAGGAGAATACACTGCCCCCAGTACCACCTTAATTCCTCTCACAAGGACCTCAAGAAATAAATATTCTACGGCAGCCGAAGAAGAAGAGGGAGAAGAAACTAGAATTTTAAAAGGAAGAGAACTGTGTATGTAAATGGCAACTCCACCTCCCCTCCTGGTGACTCGATCATTTCGAACAAGGATATAGCCAGTGAGAGGATAGAAAGCAGAAAGAAGATTACATTTGAGCCAACTCTCCGATATCAGGATGGCATGAACGTTGGTGTTACTAAAAGCCTCAGTCAAATCACTATAATGACTGGGTATGCTCTGTGCATTAAGGTGACACACATTAAGCAGGTGCTCTGACTGACAGTTGAATGTAAATTGTAAGCGTTCACCTAATGTCTCAGTTATAGAGGCAGAACTGTCATCTATAGAGGATAAAGTAGACTCGTGAGCAGTGTTGTCAGAATCATAATCATCAGTTATCATATGTATTAAATATAAGCAATAAAAATATACTACAAAATAGTGAATAAATATAAATGTAAAAAAAAAAATTGAATTATTTATACGATATCTCAAAATATGCAATACCTTACTATGTTGGCACGAAATTACTCCTCTGCACCACCCACCAGCCAACACCACACAAAATTTGATAATAACAACTAAAAAGAAAAATAAAAATACAAGTGCAATAAAACGTATCAAATAGTGATCGTGTAAACAGTAACATTAAACGTTACGTTGCCTACCAACGCATTTCCGAACGCAACCCGTCATGCATATGTCACTCTGCGAATGTCAAATATGATACGTTAAATATGTTGTTGATGTTAAATAAACAATTAGACAAGGCCAAGTAGACACAAGTAAAATAAGACTATATTGTTTACCTGCCAGTTAGCCGACGAGTTACGTTCAGGAAAACGTACGTTAATGTGAATATGTCCGACGTATTATATTTTGACCGGACTTTTCTTGTGCGGGCCAGACGACTTATTCTCTTTGCCACTTCTGCCATGGGGCCCCACTGCATGAAGAGCTTTTGGGTGCTTTGAATCACTCTTTATCCGCGCTTTTTTTGAATAATATACGTAGGTACAATAGCTTATTCCAGATGACTTCCTTTGGGGCAAAGGAAATTAGAGAGGGAAATTTTATGCCTACTTTTAAGGTAGAAGGACAAGTTTATCATCTCATGGGAGACTTGCTACCGGCATCAGGACAGAGCCCACAATTTTTGCAAATCTATTTTATTTCAGATGCTAACCAATTATCATTACGATCAAACATGGCCCCCATGCTAAAACTAGATTTGATCAGTGAATTGCAGACTATGTTAAACAGCCATAACTTATACATACGAAGATTCAAACATAGTATGGAACTCAATACCTCAGAGAATTTAAAATTGGTTATTCATAAGGTAAAGAGTCGTTAAAATTAAAAATGAAATACAAAAATAAAAGAGTTAAGCAGGTACGAAACAAAGAAATGTAACACGAATAAAAAACCTATAAAAACATACATACAAAACAATTTTTTTTTTTCAGAGAGATTAAAAAATGAATGTCCACCCGTGCGAAGCCGGGGCGGGTCGCTAGTTTATTATATATTCCTACGATATATAAACTATCAAATGCTTATTCTGCTTTATTCCTATTGTTAACTATTTTTACTATTTCTTCACAGTATTTTATAAAGTAACTATTTTTATTCTTATCTGCTAATATAATACATAGATTTTCTTTGCATATTTTTGTTTCGATTTGATGCTCTAGGTCGTAACGAAGTTTTCCGTGGATTGGGCATTCCACCAATAAGTGGAGTATGCTTTCTTCTTTGTCAGGCTCACAAGCGCAGGATGGACTGTCCTTACATTTGAACCTATGAAGGTATTGGGCAATTCTTCCGTGTCCTGTGAGCACCTGTGCCATTTTAGATGTGATGTTTATCCACCGTATGGTACGATATGCGTTCACCGCATCAGGAAGAAACACTTTCGTGACGGAGGCGGTTTCGCCTGACTGGAACCTCTTGTTCCATTCGTCCAGGGTATCCTCACGGATACACCTTTTGACGAATGAGATCGGGCAGCGATCGTAGTCAGGCAACCTCCGGCACGAAAGTGCTGCCTCCTTTGCCAGATGGTCAGCGCGTTCGTTTCCCAGGAGACCTGCGTGACCTTTGATGTAAAACAATGCAACAGCTTTGTTCTGACCAATAGCCACTCGCAGGTTTTCGCGCGTCTTAATGGCTAGGGGATGAAGTGCTTCGTGGTTGGTGACGGTTTCTAGTGCGGATCTGGAGTCACTGTAGATGCCGTAAGTGCATTCGTTACGCTTCAGTACCTCACTCGTGGCTCGACATATGGCAAGGAGTTCCGCTTGGTACACCGTGCAGTACGCGGATAGACTGAGCTTAACGGTTTTTATCTCGGCCTCGCCGTTCCAGATGGAAAGCGCCGCTCCGACTTTGCCGACAAGCTTGCTGCCGTCGGTGTATATCGTCTGTGGGAGGTTAGTACTGCCTCGGTCGAGCCGGCCCGCTCGTGCTGAAATCAGCGTAACTCTACTACCTAAGAAAATTATTTCATTACTTGGATAGAAAATTACAATTTTTATTCGTATTTGCTGATGCTATGCTCTATAATAATTAATATAGATCTCTCAGAATACTGATAGATTATGCTGTTTAGGTAGAGATTAAACAGAAGTTTGTTATAATTTGTACAAAGAAACATTGGATTTTTTATCAAAAAATGAGTATTGTAAGCTTCTTTAACTTCACTTTTAAAGATTTTGTAAATAAAAAGCCTTTTAAGTTTGGCCAAAAATTTTAATAAGTAATCCATTTACGCTACGTACCACGCTGGCCAGAAGGTTTGGTATCGCTCTCTTCGTTGTGATGTTGTCATGCGTATTTTGCTCTCTTAGTCGCCTCTTACGACACTCACGGTATAAACAGGGGTGGCGACACTCTGTATTCTTAATCCACCACTACACGGAATATATTTACATAATCTTTATATTAATTTGTACATAAATATGCCTTTCCTTTCCCAAAAAAGTATGTATTTGACAATGTCTAAGAAAAATATCTTTTTACATTAAGATATAAAACGAACTACCCGCCTATCGATTCAAGATTATATCTAAAAGTTTCCCAAATCCTTTTAGGCAATCGTTAAATACTCAATCACTTTTATTCCAAGGCATTTAAGTTTATTTTCACTTGATACTTTGAATGCCATTGGTCTCATCGTATTGTAAGGAAGTTTTCCCTATCCTAAAGGGATTTTTTGAGACAGTTTACGACCATTTAAGATAGCTTTCGAAGGCTGCCTCTGGACGATGTCATTTATATATAATACAGATATTTGATAATATTTTTCTAATACAAAAAAAATCGTGGGTACAAGGTTTTTGGTAATCTGTACGCGTTACAGAACTCATTTTTTGGAAATCTTTTGAGTATTTATCTGTAAATACCCGCGATTCAAGTGATTTTATTACTGAGGAGAAAATATTTCCTGTTATTGGAAAGTGTTCAGCTAACGGTTTTGCTCACGTTGTCGTAATCTTATTCTTGAATAAATATTATCTAGTAAGTTAACACTGGCTATACTCTGCAAAGTTTTGTTGTGGCACATTTTGATGGTAAAAGTGAGAAGGGAGTAACAAATCACTCGAGAAATAAATAAATGTTCCAAACAGGTTGTATTTTACGTAAAAAATGAAAGTGTGCAAACGTCGAAACAGTGTTCATTTAGACGATATAATTTTTAAAAAATTAATTCCAAATAATTAACTTTTTTGTATATTAACAATTTTATAATACATCAAATGATTTTTATATACAATTTTTTCAAGTTTTAACTAATTCGTGGCCTACCTTATATCATGATAAAAATGTAATAATATACGAGCAATGGGAGCCTACGTCCAGCACGTATACTGCAATAGGCTGACTATATGATGATGCCAAAAAATCTAATCTAGGTTGGCTTTTTGTGAAATCTTATTATTAAATGTTTAATACTCCCGTAAGGCTACACCTTCAGCTTACCCTCTATATTATGAGGAATAGTATAGTTAATGACAATTAAATGAGCTTCTTTAGAAACTAACTAACTTAATGTAAAACAATTACGTTGTCTTAACGATTCAAGCGAGCTTCAAGTAACGACAGTAACTCCTAAGGATTGGTTTTCATTGAATCAAAGGAAAGGTACAGAAAACCAAGAAGAGCAATGAGTCTAATCAGAATATTGTATGTGAAATCTGGATATTTTGTTATGTTGATGTCATTTTAGGTAACCTCAGTTTCTAAAACTTGACTACGCAAACGGTCGTTAATTTGACTGATAATTTCGTGTTTTATAGATGACTAGCTTTTGCACTGATAATATAGCATTCTATTTGTGAAATAATTTTCTGTAAGCAAAAAAACAATAATCTCGCATTTACATTATTAGTTTAAATAACTTTATACATTTAAATCAAACATCAATTTATTTCACTCCCGTTAACAAAATTACAATTGAAATTGCAGCAACATAAAATTCAAATTTCGCACAACTCTTCCTGTGAACAGGAAGTCTCTTGATTGCCGCTTCAGTACAAACACATCCTATTAATCTAGAACACTGGAAACGGGTTCATTGAGCTTTGAACTATTGTGAAAGATACCATTTGAGGCAAATAGAAATTTAAAAATGAACACGAATGAAAACAGTTTCAGTTAAATTCGTTAACAGTACTGATAAATTTACCCATTTCAGTTTCTTAGATCTGGTAAAATGGAAAGTGACAAGTAATTTGGTTAAAGCTAATGCCCTAACACTGTTTCAGTATTGTAATCAGTCTTAAATATTTTTCCTAGAGATATATTGCGGTTAGGTGTGTTGTACGCAGGATATCATCGATATTAACATAGTGGCTCGTTCTATGCTGCCAAGTTCCAATGCCTTGCGTAGCTTCAATCGAGTTATACAGTATTGTAATGTGAACTGCTAGGTCAACTGGTTGGATTAGTTTTTCAGATTCGCTTTACATTGCTTGGTGTATGCATTATTTCCTCTTGCGCTGTTGGCATGTTCAGGGGTTTCTGAATCTTAGAGTTTCTAGTGACCTAAAAGGCATTTATCATTTGTTTTATGGTGTTGTTTTGAGTGCTTTGAATTTTATTTAATATATACTTTTTAAACAGGTCAATCAAATCAAATCAACCTATCGCCGTCCACTGCTGAACGGAACGAAGGTCTTCCACAAAGAGCGCCAACGGACGCAATGGCATCAGATAGATGCGAATTCGCATCCATCTGCTGCCAGCAACCTTCTTCAAGTCGTCAGTCCATTGTGCCGCAGGGCATCCTACATTACGCTTGCCCAATCGTGGTCTCCACTCTAGAACACTTCAGCTTCAGCGTCTATCGGTTTGTCTGGAGACATGGCCGAGCCTATTAAATCGAATCAAATCCTATCTTCTTATTATCTAACAGTCAGTTCAGTCTAAGAAGCGACTACGAGTTTTTTGATTGGTTTATATTTTTACATACTTTTCAAATAAAATAATTGAAGTATCAGGAGCCAGTAATAGTATATTTGACACAATGGTAGCATTTTTAGTGTCCTTTATAACTTGTTTCGTATCATTGTTGAGTGCTTTTTCATTTTCTGATTATAGGTAGGTATATCACACTCTATGTAGCCTTCTCTTCTTCAATATCACTTGCTTTTTTTCTTGAGCTACGTAAGAACATCTTGAATTTTTAATTTTTCCTCTTCAATACTCTTCTAAAATGCCTGTTATACCGCGCTTGTGATATTTCGAGTAGTTATCAATAATGTTCTCAGGTTTATAATAATAGTAATAAACCTTCACATCTCACAAACAAAACCTTAATCCCATATTATACAGACCTTATATTATGTTAACCAGACTGCTTACCAACGTACTAATATTTATTTAAATACCTATGTATACATGATACGAAAATAATAAGAACATTTAAAAATAAGAGTTTTGAATCAACAACATGTATACACAATATTCATATAAAATGCAAGTAAATAGTATCACTATGACAAAGGAGCGACATATTTGTTGGTGTTTAAAAATTTACTTTTTTATTAAACTTCGAAGGAGATATCAAACTAAGTAAAAAATGTATGTCAATTCTTCAACAATGATCTATTTATTCACCATCAACAATCTTACAATAGTCCATTTCAAACCTCGCCCGAGAAATGAGGTTCTGACCTACTACACCACGCTAGGCAGACGGGATAAAGCCTGGAACTCTCTGCCAGCGCACGTGTTTCCCTTCCACTATGCCTCCGGGTCCTTTAAGTGGCTCGTGAAAAAACGTTTTACTAGGCCGCCATAGTGTGCGGCCTGAACGGTAGTACCCTACAGTCGGGCCGCCACGTCAGAACTGTGGGGGAGAAATATGGATAGGGTCTAACAGGGCATGGTGTCAATTTGGGGGGGACCTGAAATCATATGGTCCGGGTCCCCTCCAGAGTAGGGTGCCAGAGGCTGGCTGTCGGGGCGGTTTTTAGGGGGCACACCACATACTCCTGTCTCCTGCACCCTAAGGAGCAGGAGATCCAAGGGGATTTTCCGCCTCGTCAAAAAAAAAAAAAGGCCGCCATAGTGTGGGTCGTCATGGGTGAGTATGACGATCACCGCTCTTGGATTCTATTCATACTTTTCGTCAGGCAGAGCAGAGTCACTTTGGAAAGCCAAGAATAAAAAAATATAAGGTTTCAGTCAAATTTCTTTCTTTTTTCTTTGTCATCGTCTGTTGCTTGTGTAAAAAAGAGACAATAACATTTAAATACACGTAGATGAGAAAACATTCACTGAGATATCTAGTTATATGTACATAATTAGTACACAACTTATTAAAAGAAGTGATTGGAAATTAAAGTTTTAGAAGAAATGTATATAATATCTTTAAATGAGTTTTAACTATTAAAATAAATTCTAAGTAGGTAATAATCCACATGTTAATAATAACCCGTTATAAATATCAGAAGTGTTCTATAGTATATGTCATAGAGAACGGACGTCAACTAGAGTTGTGAGATAAAACAGACACTTTATCCCGGATTCGTTATAGCATCACACATGGACATATGGTCTCATTGTGAGCTATGCAGATTTTATGCCAACTATTTAGCATAGAGATGTTGCATTGTACAATTTTATTACAATAACGACTTCGAAAGCCAAGCTTTACCGAGCTCAACTTACAATAAATGGCTTTATTTCTCATTTAATATAATGTTTATATTTGTATACATGAGTAATTAGTGACCATGACTGGTGAGCTGGAGATCGAGAGTTTGGTTTCCATCCAGCACAAAGAACTGAGAGCCGAACACAATCGTTTGTGCTGTGTCGGAGTGTGATTTATCTATGATGATGAACTTTTTTATCTGCATTCAGGATCATGGCACATGCTCTGCTCAATTTGAGATCTGACTTCTGTATATGAGATGCGTGAACTTATTATTACATAACATGGATGTATAGACTACTATACTCTACACAGACAGAGCAAAATGTACACTCGAAATATCTTTTAATTTTTTTCTAGACGAACAGTCACCTACATCTCCATTATGATAAAACTATAAAACCTCCAGTATCTTAGTCTTGGAGTTAGCACGTGAAGTATCATTTGGACAGTGTCTCATTTACGCAGCAATATAAGTAAATAAGACATCTAAGTTGCTTCATGTGAGATTAATCTAATTGCAAAGTCTCTCGACCAGACTTAGTAGAATGAGTTTTGATTCACCAGATTATAGACTTGTCAAATCTATGTCCTCTTCTTGCGCCTGTTTCTCAGAAAATCTTTTCCAGTAATCCGAACTTTTTCCATTTTAACTATCTTGGTTATATGCAATCAAACGAAAGTCTAGTCTAGTTAGCAACGCTTAAGTAGTAGCGAAAACCTTCAAATCTACCTACTCTAATAATACCTCAACGTGACAGTCTCATACCGCGTGTGTAAACAAATTTCGTATTTAAATGTTTGATGACTATATTACATTTATCTACTGGTGACAGGATTCCAAGAAGTTGTGTACTCAGACTCTTAAATTTACCCACCCTCTATATCAATATTTATATCTCCTAACCAGTAATTAATGTTGGCACTCACAGGGTTTGTTGAACTCGGGAATTTATATACTTGTAAACATAAATCGTTGCTTACTAATTTTTTTACAATTTTCTATACGTTTTACTTTATTGGAATCGCCATCAAGTTTTTTACGAACTAGTGTTGTCTCTATTGATAACACATACGCATATATTGCATGCCTTGAAAAACACAGACATAATGAATAAACTAACTTTATACGAGCGCAAAAGAATCGTTTAACTAGGTATATCTATGATATTTTTGATTTTATAACATTCACACACACATCAAGATTTAGGGAGGTCCAATTGCTATGAGGTTTCTTTACAATAAAGATATTCATCAGACATAGCCCCAGGACATCGAAAAAGTTTACTAGCTTTGCTTCCGAGTATTTTCATGATCACAGTTGAACGGTCCTGTTCCGATTTCGCAATGCAATGTTTATAATATTAATGTGACGACTTCCACATACAGCGCGAACAGAAAAACATACTACACCGCCATCTACCGAAGACACATTGAACTACGGAGTATAATGAACTAAGGAGCAACTACTAATGCTGTATCGCGAAATAGATATTCTCGTGACGATTAGCAGACGAGTATTATACAACCACCCAATATCAATTGTTGAGTCGCGGCCTGCCAGGCATGATCACCTGGTTGATCGGAGGATCCTCCCTTTGTATTGGAGGGACATGACTCTCGTTCCCTCCAGTTTGTTATTAGTGAAATCTGATTCTAGAGCGAAGCTTGATAAATTAGCTATCAGCTGTTTGGGGTAAACGTAAACACTTAGATTTTGCACCCAATTAAACTTTCCAGGTACTTACTTCTAAAAGGTATCTTCAAAGAACCACCGAGTTCTTAATTTGAAGATATAACTGTTTAAATAAAATATTAAACGTATATATTTTGGCAATGAAATTTTCTTCCCATTTGTGTAGCGATAAATTGAGATTAAAAAGTATCACCACCCCCTATCATTTTATGAGTGTGATTAGAACCGACTAAGAAAGTAAATTACACAGGACAATACCACTGTAAAGAGAAAAAAAAAATTGAAATAAACCCCTAACAAAAAAAGCCCGCTAACCAGCGGCGTGATATTGTAGGCTGACACCTTCTTACTGAACAGAAACCTATATCCAGCAGTGGATTAGTAAAAGTCATTGATTAATTTGCTCCCTTCTTAGGTAGCAACCCTTTTATCCTCAATCCAAGACTTTAGGAAACAGATGAAAAACTTGAGAATATACATTAAATAAAAGTAAGATGGTAATGTTAGGACAATAATATTGAATTGCAAGGAATTGCTTGAACAAGTTAGAATCGCATACTTGTGTTTCAAATGGGCTATCGTGGAAAAGCCCAAGACCACACCAATATCTATATCATTGATAATTGACCGAGATATCAATATATAACTGAAGAATAAATAAGCTATTAAGAAAGCCTATTGAAGTATTGAGTGTCGGTTCGATTAGCAATATTAACACTCTTAACGTTTGGATAGTAGCCAATAATGTCGATCTAAGTCTATGTAATCGTTGCTCTTTGACACAAATAGTGGCAGTACTAATATGAAAGCAAAGCTGTCGTTAATATATTATATCCATAGGTATTATAAATATTGTTTTAATACAGACACTGACACAAAACACAGGTATGATAGGCACAAGGTAAGAGAGGATGGAACTGGTCTAGTGACTGAGCTCAAGTGTCCATAGGGAAGAAATGATACCACTGTTGTTATCAATAAATATACATCTTCTTTCTAACTTCTTTAAATTCTCTTCTTCTAATTATAATGTCACTGAGAAGCAAAGTATATCGTGATTCAACGTTACCAAACAACGCCATCTACGCAAACCCCGGTGAGGTGACAGCCCGAGGGATTTCTTCGCGATAAAAAAAATGACTTGGAATCAGACGGCGGTGTTTAACCTGTGTTAAGTTACTATTAAAAATTAAAAAAATATTTTATTTAAATGAAATAGTTTTGTATTTTTATTTCACATATCGTAAGGTTTGAAATACCATTAGTTATCATAATGAAATGTAATATTAATTTTAGAATTGTTAAAAATAATAATATAGCAAATAAAATATCATTTGACAATATTAATATACTCAATAATTAATGACAGTCGTTTAAAGTCCAATTATTAGTAAAAAAAATATTTATAAATTATGTAATTACTTTCTGTTACACTAATTAAGAGTTACATACTTTTATAGTATCTCAATTATAGTTAAATGTAAAATTAGTTACAGTATCAACACAAATGTTTTATAGTTCATTCTACTAGTAACTCGTATATTACATACTAACTGATCCATGAAACTCTTATTATCTCAAGAAATATATTTTACTCGTTTACGCAACATTTTTCATTAATGTTCTGGTGCTATTAGTCCTATGAGCTATCCAACAAATTAAGAATTATTAAAATTGGTGCAGGTATTGTCACATGTGACATGTGATGTCATGACCAAAGGATACAGGTACCATTTTTATACATATAGATTATTATTAAACACAAAAGGTCACCAATCTTGGCCTAAACGTGGGCAATTTTGTTAATACAAATGATAAATAGTAGTTTTTAAATATTTAATAAATTATAGTCACAATGTAAAGACAACTCACTAGACCACCACAGTGTGGGTCACCATACTCATTGTCTGCATTCGCAATTAGTACGCCGACTACCCCTCTTGGATTCCAGTTATGCTTTCCAACAGGCAGAGTAAAGTTACGTTGGCAGGCTTTTTTTATGAAAAAAAAATACCTAACACCAACTTTTCTGTAAGGCACTGTGACATGTGACAGTGTGTGTGACAGTGACATATACTGATACGTGGTATTCTGATATACGTGGTATACATGATATTTGACTACCTCATGACCTTATTTACCTCATAGCTATCTATCTTATGTATTTTAACTGTAATTAATAGTACGAAAAGACTGCTGTCTTTCTCTAAAGTACGGAGGTATTTCAACAGGTTTATGGCTACACTCTACTTTACGTCATAATCCCCGGTTTCACTGGTACCCTACTCAGACAATGCAAAATGCCTATAGTTTCAAACTTGGTGTTTGCCGTCTTTTAGTTTCAAAAGAGATTTACGCTCCAACTTTGTTCCGGTCGTTTGTTTATTATTCCAATTTATTAAAATATAGCAAGACAAATATCGGCTAGTTTAATATTTATTGTTTTCTTTCTTTTGTTTAAATAGCGAGGTTCGTATTACTTTACCTCTTATTAAATCGTGGCGATTTCCACATTCAGCTCAAAAACAAAAATATATACTCCATTGAAAATACATCAAACTACGGCGTAATGAACTACAGAGCAACTGCTAATCCTGTATCGCGATATAGAGATTCTCGCGCTGATTAGCATGTACACAACATGCCAACATCAACCGTTGGGTCGTAGCCTACCAGGCATCATTTCGTCTGATCGGAGGGACATGACACCCATCCCTCCAGAGTGGAATCACTCTGCTCCAAGACTGGAAGTTGATGTACTATTTGATTCGTATTCATTTTCGGAAAATTTACATGAAACAGAATTTTTCAAAATATTTTGTAAAATTTGCGGAGTGAATAAGGTTTTAGTAATCATCTTAATTCGCAAGAGGACAAGTGGTAATATTTTTAAATTACCTTTAATAAAACTCCATTCCAAAATTACAACATTTTTATGTAGAATTACAGTATAACTCACTACGAATTTCTTTACTAAATCTAATTCAATTTAGGTCAAACCAAATATTTAAATATGTTCAAATATTTCAACATTCGTGCAAAATTGTATTTGGCAGTATAGATGCAAGTTTCATAGTCAGCGAATAGTAATGTGATGCAGCCCGGGATTCACCCCGGATATAAATCCCACGATCTATACCGAAACCGACGACGGAGTGGACGTGACTGGAATTACTGAAGAAATGTGATTAAGTTAACATGGTACTCATAGTGTAATATAAGAGTTTTTGCCTTTCGTATAAAGAAACCTTTTCAGTTGAGGAAATTGAAGTTAAGTGGTATTTGCAGGAAATGTGTTCGTGTTTCTGATTGTAGTAGGGATTAAGAGTTCTTCTTCTGACGTTAGAGTTTTCATTCTATATTTATTTTATATGGTTTGTGTAAATGTATAGATATATATTTTATATTTATACTTTTATAATACACACCACTATATACATACAGCATTCACAGTCTTACAAGTCGACGTCACCGGGTGCAAGCCTTATCCTAATACCAGATGCAGTAATATGCTGAGACAGGCGCCTCTTGTAGCATCGCACAGCTCATTATGATTGATATCTATGATTGCTAAATGCCACACATTTCGTTCTTTTATTCTAAATATTTTTCTGACCATTTGTTGTTGTTGTCTTGTGAATGTTAAATAAATGATTTTTCGTTTTTTAGTGTTTTTTGCAGTGTTATTTCACAAAATATCATTCAACGTCGATTATAGTGTGTGTCATTACATAGATGACGAAGTGCATGCTTTGACACTTAAGATCGAAGTCGTGCATACTTAAAACTATGGAGACAGACTAGTCTTACATAAGTTCGTTTCAAAACTCGGATGGAGTTTATTGTACATCATCAGGCCAGCCATTGACGTCAATTTCGTAGTACATCTATATCGATAAACGGTGCTCTCTTTTAACATGAGAAGTACGTTTAGTAGGACTACTTTGATTCACACTAATAAAATTAGTTGTCAACCTATAAACTCACTAAAAATCAAAGAAACTTCATACAGAAATTATTCTAAAACAAAAAATGCGCTAAAAATTGAGAAAATGTAACATGTTTTTGTGTCTACAATTATTGTTGTTTTTGAAGTTAATGTCAGCCGAGGAAATACTAAAATACACCTATAATGTAATTTTTACTGTTGAATGTACTACGATGACGTCAATTTATCATTAAAAGAATTATAACGTACTTTCGCTCAACACAATGTGTCACGTTTATACAATACTGCATGTTGCATGTACATAGCCTACTGTACCATGCTGGTTATACAATAGAATAAAGTTTAATTTACTTAGGACCACTTTTTATAGCGGCTTTTACCATTTCCATGCGTGTGACCCGTGAGGTGATGGATTAAGAATACACAGTATCTCCACCCAGATTCATCAAATGGGTGTCGTAAGAGGCAACTAAGGGACTAAGTATACAAGACAACATCATTACAAAGAGAAGGAAAACTTAAAATAAACCCCATTCCCACCCGTCTGGCCAGCGTGGTACAGTAGGTTAAAGCCTCCTTTCTAAGGAAAGGCCTATGTCCAGCAGTGGACTGTTAGAAGCTGATGATGATGATGATGATGATGTATCGGAATTATTAAATCAATGGCACAATACATGACTGCATACCTTCCCAACTACTCGCGCACTTCAACAGGCTCGTGCCGCCGTGTTTCGTCTGCGGACGCTCGCCCGCGCCGTTGCGCCATTTTTCGTCTGTGCACGAAATTGTGTAGCGAGTACCTCTTTTAATGTTAATCTACATCTGCTGACGCCGACTTCAAATATTACAATAACATTAGACACAAGAACATTTAATTGCTTTTACTTTAATATTTTTTTTTATTTTAGAAAATTTTCTGCTTGAAGTTAGTTTTAGTTTAACTAAAAAAATATTGAGAAAAGGAAACAACAAAAATAATTAACAAAATAAAAGAAGAAGGTAGAACAAATTAAATTCTACTTATTTTGTTGATTCATGAATCAATCATAAAGTAATTACTTATATGTAATTAACGCGGCCAAAGAGAACGTTGGCTTAAAATCATACTCATAATGAAATGGCCCAATATAGACTGCAGGCAAACAATCAACAGCAATTTCTAGCCAAATAATCATTGCTTGATTCCAAACACTAATTATTTAAGAGCGAAATCACCCGTACCCGAGACAAATCCTGTGCCGCGTCGCATCGTGTCGTAACGTGCTCGTTCGTACGAAATTCGTTGTGCGTAATTTATAAGTGAGGACTGTGATTTGTAATTGTGGAACAGAAGAGGAATGGTTGGTTGTAGGAAATGGGGTTAGTATACAGGCTTAATTTTGTACTAATTTGCTTCTGATTCCAAATCTTTTAATATATTATACACTACTGGAAAAAATTAAAGGATCAAAGAAAAATTCCAAATTTTTGGGCAGTTTTCAACAGGCCGTAACTTCGAGAGAAATAGTCTTACAGAAAATAAAAAAAAGAAAATTGTAGCTCCAAGTGTCTAGTTTTTGGATTTGAATTTTAAAATTTTATAGCCTCCGCGGTTTTGAATAATCGTAGAAAAACCAGCAACAAAAAAATTTTTAAAATTTTTTTAGTTTTTTTTTTTGGTATACGGACGTGGAAAAAATTTTTTTAGCTTAACCACTATAAAGATCAGATACCTTGTTTACTTAGCTTTAATTTGTTTTTTTATACACTCTGATACGCCCACTTCTCGCCCAGATATCGGTTTTCAAATGGAAAAAGATCCTTTTGTCTTTGATTATCGATATCTCAGCAACCAATGATTGCACAGAAACTTAAAGGTAGGTTTCAAGAACATGAATAAATGTTGCTTAACAACTGGCCATTGCTTTTTCGAAAAAAAATTTTTTCTTTTTGTCACATGAATTTGAAAATGCAACAAAAAAAGGGCTTTTGGTGGTTTTTTGGAAAATCAAGCGCTGGATCGAAAATATTGAGGAAACCACTAATGTTAAGTGTGCCTTTTACAGTTCAATATGTCCACAAAAACCCCACAAAAAACCAAATTAATCTAGCTAGCTGTGTTTTTGTTTCACTCGATCGAATTTTTGAAAAAATGAAAAGATCACGTTTTTTGCTCTGAATGCTCATAATTTTTAAAATGAGAGAAAAAAACTTGTTTTTCCAAGCTTTCCCCACATTTTTGTTCCAGAAAGTGCTTAAATTGAAAAAAAAGGAAATTCAATTCAATTCCGTCTGCATTAACATGGCTGAACGTTTGAAAGCCGTTATTGAAAACAGAGGTGGTAACATCCCGTATTAAATAAACAAAAATCTTCGGAACATGAGTTTGGAGTCATTAAATACGGTGGAACTGACGAGCCACCGGTTCTCAATTCTCCTGAAATACTACACACACACACACACACACACACACACACACATACATACACACACACACACACACAGAAGCGTAAATTCTTCGACCGCGCTACCTCCACGTGGTACGTTTTGGATAGCGCTAATACCGGCGATAATTATAATTATTTTATTAAACTTCTCAAAAGAATTTTTTTTTTATTTGAATTTCCTTTTTTTTCAATTTAAGCACTTTCTGGAACAAAAATGTGGGGAAAGCTCGGAAAAACAAGTTTTTTCTCTCATTTTAAAAATTATGAGCATTCAGAGCAAAAAACGTGATCTTTTCATTTTTTCAAAAATTCGATCGAGTGAAACAAAAACACAGCTAGCTAGATTAATTTGGTTTTTTGTGGGGTTTTTGTGGACATATTGAACTGTAAAAGGCACACTTAACATTAGTGGTTTCCTCAATATTTTCGATCCAGCGCTTGATTTTCCAAAAAACCACCAAAAGCCCTTTTTTTGTTGCATTTTCAAATTCATGTGACAAAAAGAAAAAATTTTTTTTCGAAAAAGCAATGGCCAGTTGTCAAGCAACATTTATTCATGTTCTTGAAACCTACCTTTAAATTTCTGTGCAATCATTGGTTGCTGAGATATCGATAATCAAAGACAAAAGGATCTTTTTCCATTTGAAAACCGATATCTGGGCGAGAAGTGGGCGTATCAGAGTGTATAAAAAAACAAATTAAAGCTAAGTAAACAAGGTATCCGATCTTTATAGTGGTTAAGCTAAAAAAATTTTTTCCACGTCCGTATACCAAAAAAAAAAACTAAAAAAATTTTAAAAATTTTTTTGTTGCTGGTTTTTCTACGATTATTCAAAACCGCGGAGGCTATAAAATTTTAAAATTCAAATCCAAAAACTAGACACTTAGAGCTACAATTTTCTTTTTTTTATTTTCTGTAAGACTATTTCTCTCGAAGTTACGGCCTGTTGAAAACTGCCCAAAAATTTGGAATTTTTTTTTGATCCTTTAATTTTTTCCAGTAGTGTAGTTTAACGGCATTTGTTTCTTTTATTATGATATAATCATCATCACCATCATCATCACCATCGTCAACAGCTTTTTACAGTCCACTGCTAAACAAGTGGACTCTAAAAAGCTGTTACATAGGCCTCTCCTTAGCAAGGAGGTTTTGGCCTACTATACCACGCTGACCAGACGGGTTGGAATAGAGTTTGTTTCAAGTTTGCCTTCTCTTTGTAATGATGTTGTCTTGTATACTTGGTCCCTTAATCGCCTTTTACAACACCCACGGGATGAATTAATTAATCCCTCACGATACGAAATATATATAATATGATATAATACAGGGGTTAAATTGGTAGATGAATCATCTGACAGTAGGTGACTTGAACATGGCTGCTCATGCATGGCTGATCTTCAAAATTATCGAGTGTCGTACTGTACCTCGTGGATGGAGTGACTTTCCTTTCAGTTGTCTAAAAGCTAGAGTTAAAACTCACTAACAGCGCACGTATTTCCCTCTCAGTATAACCCCGCGTCCTTTAAGCGATACGTAAAAAAGCATCTCACTGAGCCGCCCTACTAAATTTTCTGTATTTACAACGAGTATGACGAACACTACTCTTGGATTATATTTATATTTTCCATCAGGCATAGTGGTGTCACTTTGGTAGGCATATAATAAAAAGAAGATCAATCTAATCACCATAAACTCACACGTCTCATACATTCTGTCCAAACTAGGTGGAGCTGTGCTGTGGTAACCAGACCGCTGATAAACTTATTTGTATATTTTTAAATACATACATACGAACAATAAATTAGATATTCTTAAAATAAAGCAACATGTTAAATGATAAATTAAACACACACATACACACACACACACACAAACACACACACACACACACAAACACACACACACACACAAACACACACACACACACACACAAACACACACACACACGAATACACACACGTAGAATAAAGTAGCGCGCTCATTACACGAATTCATAATATAATATTTCAGACATGACTTTGTAAGAGTGATATTCCTAAAGTTAAGCATCAATTATCAAAACTATTTAGATTGAAATCCTTAAACTTAGTACGTAAATAAAAACTTAGATTTTCAAATACTGAAAACAAATCTTTATTGAAATAAATAAAATTACATCAATACATAAATTCATATATCCTCAACTGAACATAACTTGAACAGAGTCATATAATTTAATAGACACTTATGCATTTCCTATATTTGAAAACTCATAAATTTTTATTCATATAGGTTACCCTTTTATTGCGGAAATTGGGCCAAAGAGGGTTTTAGAGTAATATTGTTAAATAAAAATAAGATTTCTTGCAGACTGTTTATACTGACAACAGGCGTAAAACTACTATTTATTTAGTCCACCGTTGGGCATAAGCCTCTCCTTAGAAAGGAGATTTTGGCTACTATACGCGCTGACCAGACAGATAGGTATAAAATTCGTGTCAAGTTTTTTTCTGCTCCTTTAGTCTGTAGTCCTTTAATCGTTCCCTATGACAATCAACTGCATGTTTCACATAAATAAATATAAGCTCATCCTTTTTTTGCTTCAAGGTCATTGGATAGAATAAACTCATATTTCCTTATAAAATAAGAGTACCGAGTAAGTCTAGTGATTAGTACCACCCACAACAAATTATTACTCAGTGACTATTTGCAAATTCATTAAATATTTGGAGAAACGGGTATCATCTATTAGTTCTAGCTGATCTCTAAAACGGCTGGATCAATTTTGATGGGCTTTTCATGGGCTAATAACTGATGTTATAAGGAGTAATTTAGGTGACTTTTATTTAAGGAAAACAAACGGACTTACGTGAAAACAAATTTGAAACAAATGAAACAGTAAACTGTCCGTATGGTAACGGATTTAGAATATATAGTGTTACCACTCCTATTCATCCCGTAGGTGTCGTAAAAAGCGACTAAGGGAACAAAGTAAGTAAAACGACATCATTACTAAGAGAAGGAAAACTGGAAACAAACCCTATTCAAACCTAGTAGCGTGCCGTGCCGCATAGCGTGCGTGTGTAATCTGGTCAGCGTGGTATAGTAAACCAAAACCTCCTGGCTAAGGAGAAGCCCATGTCTAGCAGTGGACTGTAAAAGACTGTTGATGAAATAGTAAATAACATCCAAGTCGATTGGAACAAAAAATAATGCGAAAAACCGTGCAAATCAACTAGTGTACATACATATATCTATATATTAATACGTGAGGCAATAACTTTGGACCCCTTTTTAAAAATTGCGCGGACGCAGAAACATAAAATTTAGCACACTTATTGTTTATGTGTAGGAGAAGTGCAGAACGCTAATATTTTTCAATAATAATGCTTATAAAGTACATTAAATAAATAAATAAAACATTACACACACTACCATGGATTTCACACACACATACATACACAAGTATTTGTACACGCCATTTTGTGCATAGATATAGAGTACTGACATAGACATATCAAAAAAAAAGTTTTATTTGCCTCATTTAATATAAAAAAGATTGTAATAGTAATGCATAAAAAGTACATTAAATCAATAAATAAAACATTACACAAACCAGCATGCATTTGACATACGCATATACAAGTATTTGTACACGTATACATACTCTGTGTCTGTGTGTCTGTCAAATTGTTTGTTATAAATACAGTTGAATGTCAAACAGAAAAGTTTGTTTACTAATACTACGTAAAATACTGAGCGCTTATACAAATTTGTGTAATATATATATAAGTTGTGTGGCAATAAGATACATTTAAATTTACTTTCAGTCACACGGACTATCATTATATGCATAAAGAAAGTTCTGTAGCAGCAATCTGCAATAACAACATTCAGGTACAAAAAAAATATATATAATTTGCTATTGCTGGTTCAAAGCAATTATAAATAAGTGATTTTGAGAGATACGTACATTTAAATGTGCACGAATTATCAGAATTAACAACATCATCATACAGGTAAAATCTTTTTCCCTTTTTTTGATTTCAGTAATTTAAAAGAGAAAGAGAGAAAGAGCTTTAATTATGCCTCGACATAGAACATTAACGGGTCGGAGTGAGAGACAAAGAAGAAGGAATAATTCCCCATCAGTAGTATTTGATAGTAATATGATTTTGAGAGATACATTTTAATTTGCTCTAAAGGTCATTCCAAAAATGTTTTTAAGTTATGATTATAGATTAATGGATTTAGAGTGCAGGTTTTGCAATGCGAAACATTTTGAATCTGAAGTGACTTTAGGCGACCGAACTGCATTCACTTCATGTTGTCACAAGGGTAAAGCAATTTTACCACCCTTAAGTCAAAATGAATATTTTAAATCATTGTATGATAGACTTACTTCAAATGAACCTTTAATAAAAAGTAAATCAAAAAATTATTTTGAAAATATTAGGAAATATAATTTAAGTTTTGCTATGGTTAGCTCAGAAGCCAAAGTTGCTGCGGCAGTATATCAGTAGACAAGTGGAGTGTACCATTTCAAAATACATGATGTTTCTTATCCGTTATATTTGGATATTTAAGGTTTTATATATCCAAATATAACGGCCAAGGACATTTAGCAAACGATGAAAAAGTTTTTACAAAAACATTGTTTTCAGAGAAGTTTTAAATCATTAATTAAATTATTGCAATATGCGATAAAAAAATTGTTTTGCATTCTCTTATAGCATGTTTTATTTTAATAAACATTTTTTTTAATAGGTATTCTTTATTTTACTTCATTTTAATTTCATATAATTTGTTCAAAAAAGAAATTGGCAAATAACAGTCTTGGTCAAACCTGTGGTTATAGTAGTTTAGTTTTCGACAGTAGAACCTTAACAATGTTTGAATATTATATTCTAACAATGTATATTAAGTCACTTACAATTTAAATTTATTATGGTCGAATTTCGACCACTGGGCGACCACTAGTATGTATATATGTATATTGAGAAGTATAGAAGTGTGTTTATTAGTTAGAAATCATATAACCGTGTTTTGAAATATTTGAACTTATTATATATTATTATCCATATTTACCTACACTTCCTATATAACCGAACATATAAAAAAATAAAGAACACTTGCATCCTCTTTTCTTGAAAGCTCATTTCGTAATGAAGTAAGAAATCCAAAAGATAAAAGACAGCACTTCAGTTTTTATGGAGCATCGGCTAGGCGCGATTTCAATGTAGACCCGTAGCACTTTCAAAACTGAAAAAATCTTTAATATTTATAGCATGGTCAGATATTTTTTATTTTTAATAGCCACGTATCGTCTGTTCAAATAAGATCTTATTGATTATTTTGTTGCAAACTTACAGGGAAGTAGATTTACATTTTGTTGTGCTTAGATGTTTACTTGTGGAAGTACGTATACATGAGATCTACTGAGACGAAGTGTTTTTTTCTTGCATATGATAAATAGTTAAATTAATATATCGTTTTTCTGTGACTAGTGTGTTTTTTTCTAAAATATCTATCGGTATTAATCGTATATAATTAATCAACCGTCTAGTACCTTGGTACAATTTCTGCCTATTTTGAAATCTATAGGTTGTATGTTCGACATACTAAATACTGAAAAGTAATATTAGAAAAAAAAAATAATTGAAAAAAAATATTTCGGACATTTGACACAACGTCATCTTGTTTCAAACTAAGCAGAGCTTGTACTATGATAACTAAGCTGACTGATAGAATACTTATATACTTTTTTTTTGTAAATACATACAAATCATACATAGAAAACGCTCAAACTCCAAAATAAATATTTGCAGATCATACAGAGAATTGATCCGGCACGAAAATCGAACCCGAGACTTCAAGCGCAGCAATCGTATTCACTATGTTTTTTTTAGAAGCCTACCATAGTGGCTCTGAAACTATTAAATAAATGAAAACGTTTCCTAAATCAAAACTGGTTCAAAGCAAAGCCGTATCTGAAATTCGCGTAGTTTCCAAACTGAACCTAAATCAATTTCGTGAAACATCCAAAAGGAACGTATCGCTTGCATCTCGAAACCCAACAGAATATTCACCAGTTGATAGCTTCTAACATTTTGTCCTTCTACCTGTTTTTATTTCCCTCTCCCCTGGGAATAATTTAATCTGATTATTTTTTGACCTCAACACTGAATTATGTGGATGTGAGTTTAAAAAGAATTTGAACTCTATAAAACGCTATTTGGAAATTTCTTCGAAATTCTACGCAATTCTACGAAATTCTACGACTTTCTACGAAATTCTACGAGTTTCTACGAAGTTCTACGCATTCCTACGAAACACTTAACTCTTAAGAATTGATGGATTAAATAATCAATTGATGTTTCTCGGTAGAGGTTTGGGTAAACGATCGTGTGGCTTCGACGATAAGTTTATCGTGGTAACGTGGACTCATTGTTAAGTTATTCTTATAGCAAACATACGGGATAGTATTCGATGTTTCCTTTTTCCAAGCCATGTAACGCACTCAATATTTGCATAGTATAAATTAAAATTGTAGTTGGATAAATCTAGAAACACACTCCTTAATTGTGACTAGAATAAAAAAGAAATGCTGTATCCTTAGTAACGTTCTGGCATCATAAATAGTCCATCATTAACAATATTTGACCAAAGAGTTTACTGCTATAAGACTCACTCTTACCTTCCCTCTAACACCAGGTCTCTAAAGGACAGTAACACACTTGTAACTTTTGAGCCAGTTAGACAGATACGTGTTATCATAATCAACAGCCTATTATAATTCATTGCTGGACATATCCCTCTCCCAATACACGTCACTCTGAGCAATTTTGGTAATTGATATAATGCCTATGAGCCATGATCACCATTGGTTCGTCAATTGACCTGTCAGTTCCTTTATCTGTTATATCATACCCAGAGGTCTTAAAATACTACAGCAAGAACTCAAGTGTGAGGTAGACCCATTTGCTCAGACGTGACAATATTCTTTTTTCTATTAAATATACATAGGAGTTTGATATGATGACCGTCTCACTCTGAGTTATTTTTATTTCTTGAGATAAGCTCCTAAATCTTGTTCGTAAAAATATATTTTATTGTATCTTGATATAAAAGGATTTCGTTAACTATTTATAGATGTTTTACGGCATATTCGATGTTTTATTGCAATACGGATTCTAGCTACTTCCTATGCTTTTGTATTGTAGGAATTTGACTATAGATTTATTTAGAAAAGGTATTTTAATCAGACTCTTCTTAAAAAGCAAGTTTTAGCATACTTTATCATACTATAACGTGTTGGTATAGGGTTTATTTAATGTTTTCTTTTTACAATGAAATTGTATGGGGCTTTATTGCCCAATTATTACCATACTTATTAATACACTTAATTGCTGAATATAGTATAATATCATTCGCATCCAGGTCGGAACGACTTGGCGATGCTCTTAAGGCTAAACTACCAACAGCCCAATCCTACAACTTTGTCGACGGTGTCCTCACGTGCCGCCAATGCTCGTGCGCGTTTGTTCATAAAATTGGTTACTGTAGCCATCAGAGGTCACATGCAAGAGCAGATCAATCTAGTATTTCAGCTAACAATAACTAGTAGTGGTTACCATAGTCCAAATCGGCTGGGAAGGAATCAATCAATCAATCAATAATATCATTCATCTATTTCAAAAACAAGTTACAGTTGAAACAAAAGAGTAGCTGACGCAAACTTTGATATTTTTTTTGTTGAAAATGCATTCGTACCTCTGGAGATCTTACACGTTAAAGTATCTGTATAACCTCCGTTCCAAAGAGAAGCCTATGTCCAGCGGTGGACTATTAAAAGCTATTGATGTGACGTGATGTGTTATCACACATCACATCGTATCTTAATCAATGTTTTAGGTTTAAAACATCTACTTTTGCAAGAGTGACAGTTATCTTGGTAAGTGTGAGAGCTTAACACTGCCACGATGACTGTCATGCCTTTTACATGGCGTAGCAGGGCGTGAAAAAGTACTTCACTAGACAGCCACAGTGTGGGTCAATATATTACATTGTTTGTATTCGCAATGAGTGTGGTGGTCATAACTCTTGGATTCTATTCATACTTTCCATTAGACAGAGTAGAGTTACTTCGGCGGGCTCTTAAAATAAAAAAAAAAAACAAACTGACATAAAAAAAATGTAAGGGTTGGTTGTTACAAATACAAATGTTTGGTAACTATTATATGTAAGTAAATAAATACTAGGTCATATAATTGATTTTCTCTTTTATTAATTATTTGTAGCAAAGCTGTCTCTGCCCACAACCGAATTGAATAAAGTTCAAGCGACCGAAATCTTAATATCAAAGAAGTTAGTAAAAAAAAGATTTGATAGAATTAATCATCCAACTGTCCGTCTGTGTAACTCCAGATTGACGTTTACAAATGAAAAATTTCGCAGGCCACGGTACCCGAACAAAATAATACATTGGGAAGCTTGCGTGAAAACTGATTTGTTAAGTGAAAAATATTGACGTCCCTTAAGACTTAATTAATAGTGCTGTCATATTTTTTTTTATTATGTTGAACGTGTGAGTATCAGCATCTCACTTAGTAAGTAGTTTTACTAGGAAACAAGGCCTTTTCTAAGATAATTAAATTTAAAAATTTAATTATTTAAATTTAAATCTTAAATAGAATATACTAAAACTACGTTTAATTTCAGGGCTTTGTTTGAGATAATGAGTAATTTCCGTTCTAGATTTAATTTTGAAGTAACGTGTCATTATTTCATAATTACTATTAATTACCCTTACGTTTATTTCTCACAAAAAGTAACTTTTAGGCTTTCATAATATACATATATTTTTAATTTAGAGCCTACCCAAGCGACTTAATTCTACCTGGAAGTCATGAAGAGAACCCAAGAGGGATTATCACCATACTCACTGCGAATGTAGACAATGCAGTATAGCGACCTAGTGAGATGCTTTCTTACGCCCCGCTGAAAAGCCCCAGGATTCTAGTGGGAGGGAAATATGTGCACTGGTAGTACTTAACTTATAAACTACTTGCTGTCAACTGGTTCAGAGATTACATGTGAAAATTAGGAGGCAAGGATAAAGTTAGGAAAGAAACATTGTTTGAATAGACGATTATAGAATGTAAGCAATCTAAGCAGATCCGTGTCTAATAGCCAAAGCAAAGCCCTTTTATTATTATGCATATCTGGAATTAAAAACCTAATAGCAAGTACATATTTACATAGTCCACCAAACCATAAGTAAATAATAACTTAGCGTCATATAAAACCATAATTCTATGCTGATAATATGTGTTTAAACGCAAAAGTGTAGTGTGACAATAAGATAATTTGATGATCGACAGTGTGGAATTAGAATCTAAATGATTTATTACAAAATCATTTAAAGATTCTTTGATCATCATCATGAAAAGATTTTAATAGTCCATTGCTGGACAGAGACCTCTCTTCTTTGGTTCAAGTTTACTTGTTAAGTTTTGTGTGCGAAAGACGCTTTCAGTAACTGAATACTTGTAGGTTTGGTTATTTAAACTTCGATAAAACAAAATTATATTATACACAACAATAAAAAAACATTTTATTTATATTTTATTCCTCTAAGAGACGAAACTCTCAACATACAAAAGCTAAAAAACAGTGAACAGACAGGAAACTTTAGTCATCACAATAAAAAAAAATCCGTTCACGCCACGCCACTGACTTGCCGTCCAGGACATCCCTTAATTACGCCATTGTATTCTAAAATGGTCTCTAGAGAAAATAAAAATATTATTAACAGAAACCCAGTGAAAGCCAAACCATCCTTTTTCTCCACAAGTGACATAATTTTCCCCACGGTGTATTTTGCAACCAATGGGAAACGTTTTATCAACCCGTAAATTAATTATCTTGGGCCTTTCCATTATATAGTCAACACAACGAAATGCCGTCTCCTTTATAATTTCCTTGACCGCTCAAAGCCAATGATGAATTATAATTAATTAATTTGTAAACAGTATTTCGTCGACGTCCCTTTAAGTAACTTCATTATTCAGGCCACAGTTACTATGAATTATTAATTGAAATGTAAAATTTAAATTATTTACTTGTAAATTTATAAATGATACAAATTTACATTTCTACAATGACCTCGAGGCGTTGGTAATTAAAGAGATGTTTAATTTACACTTGATTTAACAGAAAAATATCTACAAATATCAGAAATTTATTTCAGAACTTCGATATCACATACAAACAGACTTAAAACACGATCGTCACAGAGTAATCCTTCTTTTTAGGCAGAGTCTACACTGCACTAGATAATTGTGTTTCACGAAAAGGCATGCTATATTCTGATTGTTTTAATTGGCAATGTTAGTATATCAAACAATTTCAAGAACTAGTTAAGCGAATTGTTTTTGACTTTTGCAGCATACTCGCAGTACAGTTTTGTTATTTTCGTTTTTTAAACTTTATATTCTATTTACGTGACAAGTAAGTTGATACTCTAAGCATTTTGACGTACTATTCCTTTACTTAATATTTTTCGACGGACTCGTATTGGTCAACGGGTCTGTTAAGTTAATTAGCCATTATCAGGGTTGTGGTTTCTATGTATATTGACTGAGACAATAGATAATTACTGACTCATTGGTCTAGTGGTTAGCGAATGCAACTGTCAATCAAGAGATCTGAGGTTAAGTTTCCGGGTCAGTTCAATAAGTGTTATTGACTTTTTCTGATTATGAAACGTTTAATAACAGCCCGGAGCTAGGAAGGTGGGATCTTAACCCCTGTGCATCGGAGAGCGCGTAAAACCGTCGACCATGTGTTTGATTTTTCCCCGATCATGTCAGATAATCTGCTCATCGGATTGTGAGAGTGAGGGAACAGAGAGTGCACCTGTGTTCACGCACACATTTGTATATCTCCTGCGTAGTTGGCTGGTCTCCGTCGAGACTAGCCGTCGTGACCGAAATCGGCTAGGAGTAGTACATCATCATCATCATATATCGATTCCAGATTTTTTTTATCCCTAGAAGAAAGAGAAGAAGCAAAAACACTTAATCCAGTACCGTTTCCTAATCAAAATCCAGTGCTGCGTCAAATGCGTCATAAAATGTATTTTTAGTGAACCATTTTATACAAAGATAAATCAAAAATACATCATATTTTTAAAGTTATTGCAAAAAAATGTATATTTCTTTTTTATTTTAAGAGCCTGCTAAAGTGACTCTATTCTGTCTGATGGAAAGCAAAAATAGAATTCAACAGTGGTGGTCACCATCCTCATTGTGAATGCAGACAATGCAATATGGCGACACACATTATGGCACTCTAGGGAGATGCTTCTTCACGCCCCGCTTGCGGACGTAAAAGTCATCACAGTCATCGTGGCTTTGGAATGAATTGTCTGCAATTGCATTTTATGTGTTTATTATATCTATTACAATTTCATTTGTAGAAGTAATAATATATTCAAAACCATTTGAATGTATGTAACGCAACTGTAACGTAACTGTGAATGTAATACGTTACATGTTAAATGTTATTCTTGTAAAGGTGAGATTTCCTTTACTATACAGTTCGTTTACCGTTTAAAACTTACCATGCTTTTATGTATACAGCGTGTTTCCAAAATGACTTGTCAATATTTTTGCTAGAATAAAATCGTATGACGTTTTACCATATTGACATTATGATCGGATGACAATATTTAACTAGGATATTGTTATGGGCTATGTTTGTAACATAAATTCCTATGAATACAAAGTAAAATTATTATAACGTTGTGTATTTTTTAACAGTGCTCCGCTGGATATAAGCCTCTACTTAGCAAGGAGGTTTTGACCTACTATACCACACTGGCCTTTTTGCATTGATATTGTCTTGATACTTTGTTATCTTAGTCGTTTCTTACGACACCAGTGGGAAGAATACAGATGGTGATACTCTGTATTTTTAATCCATCACCACACGGAAATTAATAGAAAAAAAAGAACGAATCATAATATTTAAGAGCAGCTTGTCTCGATCCGTGCGAGCTTCATACAGTCTACACGCATACGTCTAGTTGCACACACACATACACCGTGCCAAAGTCTGCCGAAGTGAAACGACGTTAGACGATGCACGGCTTTTAACGCACCACTGTGTCGATCGGAGAGATTCGGTCACCGCGCTCGAACCCCGCGATAAAAGCTATGCAATAGCTTAAAAAGAAAATAATGAAATGAAATATTGACTCGTAGAAATCAAACTGCGTACACATTAAAACTTTCGTATATCATATATTATAGCAATTTAAGATTTTGGTTCTCAGTGCCATCGATATTTACGTGTTCTGTATAATTTAAATTCAGATTACTATATTTAAAATATATCAAGTGATTTATTATTTTTTATATTAAAAACCTGCTAAAGTGACTCTACTCTGCCTGATGGAAAGCATGAATAGAATCCAAGAGTTGTGATCACCATACTCATCGCAAATGCAGACTGCAGTATGGTGACCCACACTATGGCGGTCTTGTCAGATGCTTCTTCACACCCCGCTTGGGGACGTAAAAGGCATGACAGTCATCGAGACAGTATAAGGCTTACACAGTTACCACGATAACTGTCACCCCTGCATCAATGGGCCTCCGGTCTCACACTCACCAACGAAATACGATAACACGGACTGGTGCTTTAGGTTAGTTTCTGTGGGAGGGTAGTACTACCCCGGTTGAGCCGGCCCGCTCGTGCTGAAATCAACGAGGCTCTACTACCTAACTACATGTATATAATATTTCTAAAAATTGCCTTCAGCTATAAAATTTCCAAAAACAAAAACAAAAAAATATAGTTTCGTCTCTTACCATCAAAACTTCTACAATAAAGTAGAAGTATCCATAGCCACAAAACATAAACATTTTTTCAGTGCCTTTTGACGACCGTAAATAGTGTTTCAACTAAGTGCCTCTTAATTATGTAAACAAAAATATACCTTTACCATCTCCAAACATTAATCACACGCAGTGATGGTTCAAACAAATTTAACACTTTAACTACCTCATACGTAAGTTTTATAACATATTAGAAAATTGAACTACCAAACTGTTTGATCTAGTATAACTTTTAAAGAGCGGAATAAAGGATTTAAAAGTTTGAACATAAAATTAGTGCTTTTGGCGACACATTAGAACCTAACCTCTGATTCTAGGTTTCAATAATAACTTCTTAAGAGAAATCAATCAGGCATGTGAGTCTAAGAAGAGCCTTATGTCCAGAAGTGAACCGGAAGAGGCTGTTGACGTAAGGTGATTTGAAAAGTCGTACATATTATAAGTATGTATTATATAGAGACCAGCAAACTACACTTATAATATTATAGTGCACAAGTGTGCGCGTAAACACAGGTGCTCTCTCTGTTCCCTCACTCACACAATTCGATGGGACGGTTATCGGACACAACCAGGGAGAGATCAGGTGCAGTACAGATAACTGTGCGTGTTCTGCGAGACTCAGGGTTAAGACCCAAAATTCCAAACTTCGAGTTGTTATCAAGCATTTCTATAATCAGAAAAGCTCAATGATACTCTTTTGGTTCAATCCAGGTATCAAACCCGAAATCTCTTGATCGGCAGTCGCATGTGCTAATCGTTGTATCATGTACTCTATCTACACCCTATTTTATACGTTTCATATCACAAACTTCATAATAAAATAAAATATATAGTTATAAAATTTATAAAACAGTAATTTCTAACTTCATTTTTAATTCTTAAACAAGATAAATCCCTTTAAAAATAAGTTGAACAGAGTTCAATCGACGCTAATAAAGTAAATTAAATTTAAAAAAATATTTGTAATCTTATTTGAAAAACTAAAAGAAGCACGACCTTCAATGTAATAAACTGGGAGAGGTCTGTACTATGGTAACGAAACTGCTGATAAATACTTCTATATTTCTAAATACATACGTATGGTAGATCAAATATACCAAGACACAGAAGAAAGAACCCTGTTCAAATGCACAAAGATTTCCACGGTGTGAGAATCGAACCCATGACTGAACCTACTGAACGAACGAGCCCGTCGATAACAATAATAACAATATAATATTACTTTACATGCCGTAATATAACATGTAGCGTTATGACAATAATAGATATTTGATGGTGTTTGCAGTTTGGTGTCAAATCTTAAGCATAGTAAGCAATTGTCTGAATATACCTCAACTTTATTCGAAACGGAAGAGTTATGAGGTAATAAACAGAAAATAAGTACAAAACAAACTTTTTTAACTATTTTCTCGTGCACATATTTCTACAACGGAGCACAAACACCTAACAAATATCTAGAAAGAATAAAACATTTTAATTACAAGTTTGAATTATTGAAAGAGTTTATTCTCGCTCCTAATCGTCGAGTACTTTTCCATCATTAGCTCAGCAACACGAAATACCAACTACTTAACCTGTATAACTAGAGAAACAAATACAAAACGTCGTCGGGTCTGTAAAATATGATGGTTTCCTTCGATCTCTCTGGGATTTCATCATCAAATCTTTGACGTAGTAATCATGAGACTAATTCGGGACTATGCCTTTTCAAACATACACAGAATTTAGCAAAATTGGTCCACACGTAATAGAAATATCGAGTAACATACAAAGAAATCCCTTGAATTGAGAACCTCCTACTTTAAACTCGCTTAAATAACGAGAATAGTACTTGAGTAATGATACTAACTAGTAAATTCCATAGCTCATAGAGGCTTTGTGTCAAAGTGGTCAAATGTAATCCAATACTTAAAATTTAAATGTAACAAAATTAAGTTTCTCTGTAACGACACACCGTGTAAATTCAATCTCTACTTTAAGCAAAACAAACTCAATTGTGAATCACTCTTGTGATTACGTTGATTTACAAGCGAATTTTATGCTAATTAACAATACTTTATGAATTATCAATAGTAATACAACAAAATAATAAAGCACCATCTAGCGAAGACAAACTACATTATTGTCTGACCTTGTATCACGCAATGAAAATGTTCAGAATGATTTATTGAGTAGAGTAAGTATATAGAGCTTACTTCAGTGCTGATTTCTGGGCCATGTTCTTTCAACATGATCGTCTTAGCCCAGTTAAATTTTGATGAGGGATGTGACGGATAGTGATACAATACATAGTGTTACCACCCCTATTCATCCCGTGGGTGTCGTAAAAGGCGACTAAGGACCCAAATATGCAAGACAACATCATCACAAAGAGAAGGAAAACTTGAAACAAACCCTGTTCTGACCCGTCTGGCCGGCGTGGTATAGTAGGCCGAAGCGTCCTTGCTAAGGAGAGGCCTATGTCCAGCAGTGGACTGTAAAAGGCTGTAATGATGTGACGGTTGAAATTATCAACCGTTCCTCGGAAAGTAATAGTAATTACTATCACCACATCCAGAAATTTTATCTTTAAAAAATATTTCTTTCCGTTCAGAGAATACAGGCCGCAAGTTTAGTTATCTACCATCAGATTCTTTGGCATTCACTCTGTTTATGAGATTTAAACAGGTACCTTATTGACATAACATAAGTGGCAACAACGCTAATACTTCCGCTAAGTTACATTATTGAAGAATTATTTTTTCTTCTACGTTACATGTTACTAGTTCAACCAATTTTACTTGAATACCAGTTTTTCCACGGAGTGACTAGCATCAGACCTCCGTAACCTTGAGGACGAACTGCATTTGAAGGTTTAACTAGTTGTAGACATATTTGAGGGTACTGACTTCGTAATAATGATTGGAACGACGGATTTGCTTGCTCCGTGAAGTACGGTGGCATTGTTGAAATAATACACTGTCAACGAAATTATCTCCCCGATAGACGTTCTGCTGTACTGGATTCTTTGTTTGCACTGCATTGTATAGCGTAGTGTTTCTGTAAGTCATCATCGTAATTACTATTGTTGTATGACGGAGTTTAGTTTTTTCTTTGTAGAATAGGCTTTTAAATTTATTTGTTGTTTAACAGGATTTTTTTTTCAAATCTCATTCTATAACTTTTACAAAGAAATATTCAAAACAAGTAGAATTATTGAACAGATTTTTTTTAATAAATGCCTGTGATATTTAAAACACGCAAATAAATAAAATAAATGTTAACCTTTAGTAAGTAAAATATTAAATAAAATAGATGTATAATTAACATTAAATAGAATATAACGTTTAAAAAGTATCAATTATAATAGATATTCAAAAACTGATATTCGTTTTTTCTTACTTTCTACCCTTTAGATAGATGTTTCTAAATTCAAAAGAAACCATTGAAAAAAATATTCTGGCAAGTAATTGTAAATACATTTATTGTTAATGAATAGTCCCGTCGGAGTTATGAAGTAACATTAGACACTTCAAAAAAATCTACTGAATTGGGAATGTCCTAGTAGAGAGGTAGTAGAGCCATGCTGATTTCAGCACGTACAACCGGAGCAGTACTCCACTTTTACTGAAGATCAACTTAAAACGACAGCGGATGCTGTCGCTTTAAGTTCATTAACAGCACGCATCATTAACAGCACGGATGTGCTGTCGTGTGTAGTTGGTTAGTGTGGGATCCTGACACTGCAACGATTACTGTCACACCTTTTGAAAGCGGTTTGAAAAAGGATCTTACTAGGCCACCATGATGTGAGTCACTATACTGCATTATCTGCACAAAGGCAACGGTGACCACGATTATCAGATTTTATTTACAGGCTCTTAAAAATAAAACTCCTTATATTTAAAATCGGTTTAAGTTAAAATGGTTCCTGCGAAAATATTTAGTATTGTTACACCTGGATAATATCAAAAGTTTCCCCTCTCAAAAGTACTCTAAGTTTATTGAAAGAGCACTCCATAATCGTTTCCAAAACTTTTGTATCAACTGGATAATGAAGTTTATTTAGCAATTTAAATTATTTTTAGTATAACCTTGAGTTGAATACCTGGCTCTATTTTCAAAGAAGTAAAATCAATTATTTGGATCTAAAAGTTCATTAGAGTACATAAAATACGAAGAAGACACTGTTGATTAAAAATACATATGTATCACAACAAATAATTGACGACGAAATTAAAATGCCATTGATGAACCCCTGCGGGTGACAGTTATTGTGGTAGCTGTATAAGCTTCATACTGTCGCAATTACTGTCATGCCTTTTACGTCCTTTAGCGGGGTATGAAAAAGTATCTCACAAGGCTGCCATAGTGTGGGTCACCATACTGCGTTGTCAGCATTTGTAATGAGTATGGTGACCACAACTCTTGGATTCTATTCATGCTTTCCATCAGGCAGAGTATAGTCACTTTGGCAGGCTCTTAAGATAGAAAAAGAAATAATAATAATAAAATAGTCGTAATTGTCCAATTGAAATGTTCTTGTCTTGTAAATTAAAAGCAAGACATTTTTTTCTTTTAATTCAGAAGAATTTCCCTCTAAAATGAAGAAATTAATATTGTTTTAGTTCGGAAACATGAATTTCTTAGTAGTAGTTCACTGTGATGGAAATTATGGCCCAAGTCACTCTTTTTGATTTTACCTGTTGGACCTGACGGAAACTTTACAAGTTTTTGTAAGGTTTCTCATGTTCTGTCCCTTACATGGTTAGTTTAACGACACCAGGATCTTTGATACGATGATCATACTTTCATAACAATAACAAAATAACACATAGAAAACAATTTTATTACTGAATTGGTGGTGCCGTGGTGTATTCGACAGTTCGAAGCCCAGGTCAGGTCAAATGTTTGTTTGATCTACGAGTGTTTTCTATATAATATGTATAATATGTATGTATTTACTAAAAGAGGAAGTAAGTACTCTATCAGCCGATCATAGTACAAGCTCTGCTTAGTTTATAACTAGATGACATTATGTTTCAAACTTTAAAAAATAACTATTATCTTATGAGGGCAGAATTTTGTTTGTACATACGATAAAAAAGTTAAATCAAGAAATAAACATGATTATCAAAGGCGAATAGCATTTTTTTTGAGGACCTGCAAGTGACTATACAATGAAGGCACACACACAGAAACCACGATAGCTGTCTCTGGACTCCCGTCTTTTACTCACCATTGAAATACGTCATCACGGTTAGCGTCGCTTTAAGTTAGTCTTCTGTCCGGTCGAGCCGCTCCCTTCGTATTGAAATCAGCGTGACTATACTTACAATTTATTAAAATCAACGTTTACTGTAAATCGAAATCAGTAAATTAATAACAGTATGTGGCTCTGAAGCCGGCGGGCTAATGAAAAACAAATATTTACGCGCGAGTTTATATCAACAGATATTTACAGATGGTAAGTAAAAACAATTACAGTATTGCATTGGTAAAGTGAACTTTATACATATTATTAACTTAAATATCCATGCACATTATGGTTTTATTATTACCTTATCCTTGGAGTCTATTCATGCTTGCCATTATTCATCCATAAGGCATAGTAGCGTCACTGTGGCAGGCTCTTAAAAAAAATGAACCTGCTAAGTAAGAAGAGATCTAAGTCCAGCAGTGGACTAATTAAGGCTGTTGACGAAAATGATAGTTTTATTACTAAAATTAAAATATAAACAATATTTATAAACGTCATCTAAAATTAGCTTCATTAGCGTGGAATTTGGTCTGCCACATTAAGTTTCGTAACAGATCATTCCTTTTTTAATAAAAAGTATCCTATGTTACTTCTAATACCTCCAAGAACATGTGTACAAAATTTCATGATGAACGGTTGAGTAGTTTTCACGTGAAACCGTAACAAGCAAACTTACATTCGCATTTGTAATATTAGTAGGAATTAAGGTTACAAATTAATGAATTAAACTAAATAAAAATGTATTTAAAAGTTTAAATCAATCCATTTACTCACGACATAATCTTAATGTAACGAAATACAGTGTTAAAGTTCAAAAGTCTATTTTACAAATTAAAAGTGTACATTACAAAAAAGGTACAAAGGTTTTGTGTCAAAGTGGTCGCGACAATTAGCTTTGATATCGAAATGGAATCGCTTTTAAATTGATTTTCTCTGTAACAATAAACCTTTTTGTAATGACTGTGATTTATAAGAAATACTATACCAAATGTGGTTTCTTTATGTAATTGGTTTTGTACATTGACTGGAAAGAATGCTAAAAGACAGAATACCAAGAAAATTGAAGTGATAGTTACTTAACATTAAGAAATACCTACACACATTCATAAAATCAGACACAACTGTGTCTGGCTAAAATTGGGCGTTTTAGAAACCCAAAGCGCCCCATTTCAGACAGTGTTTTAGTCACATGTATTAGAAAGCGAATCTATTACCGCTAATCAGGATGTTTTATTTGCCAGGGCCTCGTTAGTCGATCAGCATGTGTACCACTTGTAGGTGAGGTTGACTCGGGGCCTTGGATGTGTAACAACAGCTGTTCCCGGATCCCTCCTATGTCAGGCACAGAGTGGCACACCGTGTGGTTTTAGTCGGTCCGATTCTGACACATTACCTCGCCGTAAACCCCGGTGGGGTGACGGCGCGGGAGGGTTTCCACAAGTAAAAAAAAGGGGCCCTAGATTTTTGGTAGGAACCCTATACATGAAGAAATATTTACTGAGAAATGCAGTATTTTATTATGTACATATATACACGGTAATAAACACGTACCTATAAATACACGCTATTGTTTTTTGACATCTCAACCAGGTAGAATTGGTTCAAGACTCAGAAAACACAAGTATGAGCTAGCTAGATGTAAAATTTTTACTAACACTATCCAAGCGGTTGTTTGTATAAACATTATTTAGTTCGCTATTTAAAGTTCTTATGTCACACAACTAGGAAGAAACCATTACCTGTGGATAATACGCATGGCCTTTTTGTTGTCTTAGGCAAATCATTTATGTAAATGAGAAATAAAGGGCTACCAAACTTCCTAGTGGAGTTGATGCTTTTATTGTTTTAGGGTTTGATGTAATATTTTTAATAATATGATGTTATCGGTAAAATATTCATTTCCGTTTATTGTTTTAAATAAGATGAATGCAGTCGCGAGCCTTTTTATTTTGTATTGGACTTTCATATAAACCTTTGACCAGCATAATACCGACTGCATACAATTTGTTGTTTATTTGACTGCTTCGGTGGCGCAGTGGTAGCGTACGTGACTGCTGTGCTTAAGGTCTCCGGTTCGATTCTTGAGTCGAAATAAATATTTCCATGATCTGCAAATATTTCTTTCAGAGTTTGGGTGTTTTCTATGTATAATATTTACAAAAAAAAGTATTTATATACGAGCTCTGCTGAGTTTGGAACTGGATGGCGTTGTGTGTCAAATGTTCGAAGTAATAATAAATATATTTGTAGAATGTCAATATTGCAGAACGGTTCTTTCAAAATCTGATTTGGTAATGTTTTTTTCAAAATTTGTAGATGTAGTGATTTATAGGGCTTTGGGACGATAGCTGTTAATGTCGTCTTTTCGATTCTTTTTATATATGAGTTTTGTTACCGACTGTTTTAAATAGTTCGGCAATATCGATTCTTGGAATGAGTGATTCATCAGTAGATAAAAAGGAAAAGGTAAGTTCTTCTGAACATTACTTTATACGAAACCTTATGTATTTTGTATAGTGTATGTAGTTTACATAATTATATTTACTATATACGATTCTTACTGGGTTTTGAAACTATTGTCAATGTTATTTATAAGAGTGCTGTCGTTCTGAGAAGCACACTTTTTGTTACTGTATAGGTTCAGATGTAATGGTCGTTGTTTAATGTTCTGATATATTATTTTTTTATTTCTTTTTTCATTAATAATATATCACTTGGTTTCTGAAGATATTCTTTCATTTATGTACTGTTGTTTCTTTGCTGTTACAATTGATTTTTTAAATATTTTCTAATATTGTTTATAATATTTTATTGGAATTGGATTATTTGTATTTTTAATGCAGCCTTAGGAAGTCATTTATTTTTACAAGACTTTTTTTTTATCAACAGTAATTACGTTTGAAATAAATAATAACTTATAACTAAACATATCGTAGTTTTCCATAGTATTAGTATTCGAAGTTGTAATTTATTCTAAGATTCTATTCTGTCTTGAAAAAAAACATGAATAGAATTCAAAAATGATGTTCGGCATACTCGTCTTGAATGCAAACAATGCAACATAACATATTATGGTGGCTTAGTGACATGCTTTTTCACATCCCGTTTGAAGGATTCGCGATCATTGTGGGAGGGAAACACGTGCACTAATAGTGAGTTCCAGGTTTTAACTGATTTGAACAAGAAGAGAGAGCCGACGATATGGGGTTGTTATAGTAAAATCTACTAGTAATAATGGCCTTTTTTTTTTTTTTTTTAACGTGTGGAAACCCTCTCGGGCCGTCACCCCACCGGGGTTTACGGCGGGGTGGTGTGTCGGAATCGGACCGACTAAAACCACACGGTGTGCCACTCTGCGCCTGAGATAGGAGGGATCCGGGAACCATTGCTATTACGACATCCAGATCCCTCCCAGCGCCTGCCCGCTAATGCAGGCACCATCTATGAGTAAACTCTCTATTTTAGGCGACGTACGGCACACGCGGACGTCGCCTCCTCGCGGCTGGCCATTGTAGCGGATGGAGGAGAAAACCCGTCCCGTCCACCCGCGGCCACACTCAAGGCGGCATGAGGCGCAGGTATGCGCGCCTCCGCCGCCCGGCTCGCCGGCGGCGAATTGGGTCCGAGTGGATATTGTCCTCCCGGGCCTTCTCCGCCACCTCCTTCCGCGAAATTACGTCTTCGCAGAAGGTTGCGACCGCGGTAAAACAACTGTCGCTACCGACCATGGAGCGTATTACGGCCGGTAGCGAGAGATCTCCTCCAATAACTACAGTGAGGACCCCACGCTGCGCCGCCCAGGCGGAACAAACCGCCAGCGTGTGCTGAGCCGAGTCCTCACTGCAGTCGGAGTGGTGACAGGCGGGACTCAATTCCCTCCTGGCGACCGAGTGCAGATACTTCCCGAAGCAACCGTGCCCGGAAAGAATCTGCGTCAGTCCGAAGGAAAGGGCCCCGCGCTGCCGCCCCGCCCACTCGGCGATGACCGGCTGGAGAGCCTCCACGGCGGCAAAGCCAGCACGTGGAGCCTCCAGCCGGGATGACCAACGAGCCATCGTGGCTCGACGAGTGGCCTCTCGCCACTCGCGTATCTCTTCGGGCGGGGGCCGAATGCCGCTACCCACCCGAAAGTCTGCCTTTCGCCGATAAACTTCAGCGAGCACTTCCGCCTCCAAATCCCACGGGGGAGTTCCGGCCAAGGCGCACGCCGCCTCCGTCGATACGGTGCGGTAACCGCGTATGGCTCTAACCGCCAATATCCTCTGAGGGCGCCAGAGGCGAGCCCTATTCTGGGCGGTCAGAGCCGCCGCCCACACCGGTGCACCATACAGCGCCATTGACCGAACAACCCCCGTGTATAGCCGTCTCGTTGTGACGCTGGCTCCACCCAAATTGGGCAAAAGTCGCCCAAGAGCAGAAGCAGCGCCGACCAGCTTTGGAGAAAGCTGTCGGAAGTGCTCGTCGAAGAGCCACCTGCCGTCGAGGATCAGGCCCAGATACTTCATCTGGGCCTTAATCGGTACGGGGACCAAGTTGACTACGATAGAGACACCGGGGAGAGGACCACGACGGGGCCCATGAAACAAAAGGGCTTCCGTCTTATCTAGGGCCACCCGTAAACACAGCGCCTCAATGCGCCCGGCCACCAAAGAGACTCCCACGGTGGCCAGGCGCGCCGCCTCTTGAAAGTTCATCCCCCGAGCCGCGACCAATGTGTCATCGGCGTAACAAATTACGCTCAGCCCGGGGGGAAGACGACCTCGAAGGGCCCAGTCGTATCCCATATTCCACAGGAGTGGTCCGAGGACGGACCCCTGTGGAACACCGCACGACATGGGCCGCCGCCTCAGAATACCATCTCGGTCCTCGTAGACGATGGTACGCTCCTCAAGATAGTCTGCCACAAGCCGCCTCAGGTACTCTGGCACCCCGTGGTAGTGGAGTGCTTCCCTGATGCAGCTAAATGGCAGACTATTAAATGCGTTGGCGATGTCCAACGACACCGCGAACAGCACGCCGCCACAGCTCACTGCCTCTTCGGTAACGGCCCTCAGGCGCAGCACAGCATCGACCGTCGAACGCCCCGCCCGAAAACCAAATTGGGCGTCCGACAGATCGGGGCCCACCTCGCAGAGGTGCCGGACGATGCGGGCAGAGAGTATCCTCTCAAACAGTTTACCCGCCTCGTCCAGCAGCACAATGGGCCTATAGGCCGCCACCGAATCGGCAGGCCGTCCCGGCTTCCTTAATAGGACCAGCTTCCCGCTTTTCCAGCACTCAGGGAAGCGTCCGGACGACAAGCTAGCGTCTAAGATCTCCCTGAGGCGACATGACATGTGTTCGAGGGCACGGGCCAGCAAACGGGCAGGTATCCCGTCTGGCCCAGGGGCGGTGTTCTTAGAGCGGATCCGTAGAGCAACCGCCCCCACCTACGATTCCCTGACGGGCGGAACATTCTCCTCGTTTCCCCCGTCGTCACCGGCCATGAAGACCATCGACGGGGGTGTGTGATCCACCCGCTGCGGGAAAAGGCCCTCGACCACTTCCCGCAGGAAGCTGGGCTGGAGGGTCTCTGTAAGGGGGGGGCCCGACGTGCGGAGCTTTTGTCGCACCGCACGATAAGGGCGACCCCAGGGGTCACGATCGAGACCCTCCAGCATTTCGTTTCTCTTAATTTCTTTGGCGCGGCTGATGACCAGCTTCAGAGCTTTCCGCGCCTCTCGGTACTCCTCATGAAGCCGGTCCTCCTCGACTTCTTCACGGTGTCACCGCCGACTACGGGTGTAGGACCTCCGGGCACGAGTACAGACCGCGCGGAGGTCCGCCAACTCCTGGGACCACCAGTAAACCTCCTTCCGTGGAGGCCGGCAATCTCGGATGCGGGGCATGGCCGCATCACAGATCTGCGCAATGGCATCACGGAAGCGACCAGCCCCCATGTCGACCTCCTCGGTCGGGGCCTGCGGAGACAGCCAAGAGTGAACGATGGCCGCCTCCTCTAGTAGGTCCCTATTTAATTTGGCTACAGCCCACCGCGGAAAGCGAGAAGAACGCCGCGCCGCGTGACCCCTACTGTGGTCCTGGGTCCAGGAGAGCTCAAATCAGATGTAGAGGTGATCCGAGAGCATCTCGACCTCTTTCAGGACGCGCCAGTTCCTTACTCGTGCGGCGAAGGCAGGGGTAGCGAACGAAAGGTCCACTATCGACCCTCCCTGCTGTCGCATGCACGTGTTGGTGGATCCTCTGTTCAGTAAACAGAGGCCCACCGAGACCGCCCACTCCTCTACGGCCTCGCCCCTAGCGTCCGTCCTGGGAGAACCCCACGCAATGGACTTTGCGTTGAAGTCCCCCAGCACTAAGACGTGCCCAGACGTTAGACGCCGCATCGAGGTTTCCAAGTTGTTAAGGAAAACCTCGAAGTCGTTCAAACTCCGGTTGGGGGAGAAGTATACACCATATACAATGATCCCCCCCACTCGGCAGCAACATATCCAGTGCCCTTGTCTCTTAGCGACAAGGGCGGGGAATGAGCCGCCGTGGAGCCGACGACTGCCACGGAACCGTCCCGGTCACCCAACCAGTTTGGACGGGGAGGAACATAATAGGGCTCCGCGGCTACGGCAACACCAATCGACCACTGTGCCATGGTTTGCAGGAAAAGGTCCTGCGCCGCAGCACAGTGGTTCAAGTTCGTCTGGACTAGGAGGCTGGAGACTTGGTCCATTACTGGACTGTCTCTACAGCCTCCTCCATAGGCGACGATGTCGACGCGCGAACGGCATCGAAGACAGCCTAGGCGGACTGGCTAGCCCCCAACGTGCTCCGAGAGTCGCGAGGAGGTTTGCAGCCCCCCTGCCCTATCTGACGATTGGCGGGCTTGTTACCCGCCGCACAAGCCGGGCAGTGAGGGGCGGCAGAGCACTCTGCCGCCTTGTGCCCCGGTCGACCGCAGCGGAAGCATAGTCCACTGCAGTCAAAACAGCTCACGCACTTGGTGCGTGTGTGTCCGGATGCTAGGCATTTGAAACACCTCATCGGTCTTGCCGCCAGAACAGTGACTCTGGCATTCACAAAACCGACGAGGATCTTGCCTGCGTCGCCCAAAACTTTGGCCGACGCTACCGGACAGCTGATCCACACTGCGCCAAGCCCTCCAGGACCGGGGCGGATGGTGCCGACCCTGATGTTGTCCGCGTTGCAAGCCGTCTTCTCGCTAATTGCAACGCGGACGTCCTCGGTCGTTACGGAGTCATCCAGGCCCGAAATACGCAACTCTGCGCACTTGACAGGCCTGGCGATCTTCACACCATCCGTGGCTGCAAAGATTCCTCTCAGTTTCTCGGCGAACCTGTCCGCAGTCTTTGCACCTTCAGCCCCGGGGAACTCGAGGACTCGAGCTCCCGTCTGGGCAAGGCGCAACCTGACCCCTTCAGTCCCGAAATCAGTGGCGAGACTGTCCCGGGCCTTCTTAAATAACGCCGCATAGGACAGCCCGCCACTAGCCACCTCCGGTGTTACGGTGACTACTACAGCCGCGCTTTTAGGCACCTGCAGTTTGCGCGGCTTTTTCGCGGTAGCCACCGCAATTGACGGTGTCTGCGGGGTAGAGGCTGCTGTTTGTGCAGCCTTCTTACCCCGCTTTCGGGACTTCTTAGCTCCCCCGACTACCTGCCAACCATCGGTGTAGGGAGCACAGGTGGAGGTGCCAGGTACAGCGGTTGGAGTGGGGAGCGGAGGGAACTCCGCTCCAGCCTCGGTCTAGCCATCTTGGCTGCTGCCTTCGTCACTCGTCGAGCCCACGGAGCTGTTGCGGGAGCAGCAGGCAACGACGCCGCCGCCGCATAGGTCACGCGACCGCCCACAACGGGCAGCGCTGACGGTGCCAATGCGACCTTCGGCTTATGCACTGCGAGCGGCGGCCGGACAACGGGGGCTGGAGGCAACCTCGCCTCCAGGCCGGCGAGACGCCCGTCCATCATGCGCCACACTGCGTCTGTAATTCGGCGCAGATGGACATCTGAGATGGTACCGAGGTTGGAAGACGGAGCCGGCTGGGACGGAGACGGAAACAGAGCAGGCTGAGACGGGGACGGGGCCAGATCATCTTCCGGACGATGTGCCCGGAATTGAGCGAACTGAGCGCTCAGCTCAGCCACTTGCCCCGTCAGGCGATCGTTAGCTGCCTGGAGACGAGCCACGTCCCCGATGAGGGTCTCCACGACCCCCGCAATTGCGGAAGAGGAGTCCTTAAGGGCTCTCACAAAGGAGCCCTTGAGATTACTCGACTTGGTGGCCACTTTGTGAATAATGGCCACCGCCGCGTTTGCTATCTCCTGCTTGGAGGATGATGTTTGGGAAACTGAGTCCCCCACTATCGGCTCCCTCACTTTTAGCAGGAGATCAGCAAGGTTTCGCCGTCTGCCCTTACTCGTCTATAGGCTTCCGCCTTACAGAAGACGGAGCCTGACGGGGCCGAGGCCGAGGTTCGTGACCTCCCTCTACGGCTGCTTGCTACCTTAGGACGTAACATCTCCTGGGATGTGTCATTCTGGTCATCCCTGGAGCGTCCGCGTTTCCGGCTGTCGCACAGCTCCGTCTCCATGATGTCCAGTGCATCCATCCTCGCACTGGAGTGCGTAGTGGATCTTGAACGTATCCGTTCAGATGTTCTTCGGCTCCCAGTAGCCATAATGGCTTCTGGGAGCCCCACCGAGGTAGGTGTTTCAATCGTTACGCTTTCCACTTCGGACGAGAGGTCGTCCACCCTTGCTTTTCCGTTCTTCGTGTTTTTCTTCTCCTTCTGTCCTTCTTTTTTATTATTTGGTGTAGTTTTTAAGTTTATAGATTCCATATGAGACCCACGAGAGGGGGAGAACTGAAGGTCGACCTGGGCAGAGATCCCCCAATACCCGGGCAAGCGTAAATTTATGCCCAACTGAGGGGTCCGCAGGTGCCTCGGCTGGGGGTGTGCTTGTGACTGAACTACCCATCAGCCATGCATCCCCTGGTCACGCACCAGAACATGGGATTCGGGGTATTTTTTTAGAGAGGTTTTCTTCCTCATGGTCCGGGCGGTTAAGCCAAGACCCTCGCCCCCGATTGGAGTTGTGTAACTCCAACTCGGGACTACGATATGTCAACGGTGGCAAGGAGACTACGTCTCCTGGTGCCTGCTCGGTGGCAGTGTAAGCGCACGCCGAGCCCGTCCTACCTTTTCCACCGCTGAGCGGAGGAACTCTGACCCTAGAAAGGGTCCCACCATCGTGATTTTTTACCGAGGTTTTCCTCCTCAATGCTCCGAAGAGCGAAGAACCAACAGAGGATCCGACAAATACGCCCGCTTTGTTGGACCAAGTCTCGGCCGAATTGCCGAAGACATGGTTTCCTCTTCATGCTAGAATATTAGCCGTTGGCAGTGATGAACACCATCGCCAACGTTACCAGGGTGCACCACGTGGAGGTTTTCTAGCCAAGCACCCCACTAGTAATAATGGCTACTACAACCTCTTGAAGTATCTCGGTCGACACCGGTAGCATATTTTTTTTGTTTTACTAAACCAAAGTGACTCTGTCTAATGGGAAGTATGCGTAAAATCCAAAAGTGTTGGTCGCCATACCCATTGTGATTGTAGACAATTCAGTATGGCGACCCTCAAAATGGCGGCCTAGGTATTGTACCCGGTATATATATTAATTTTGTATTAGTTATATTTAATTTAATACACTTTAATAGAAGGTAGCCATTTATCTAATTAAGTTTATGAATATTTAATATTCAGGCTTATTTTAATATTTCTTTATAAAGTTTCCTTTAAGAATTATTAAAAAAAACATTTAAATAATTACTGACGTTTTTATGGAACTTTAATTAATTTTAATTTAGATCATAAAATAATTGTAAAAAGTTTGAAAGTAACTAAACTTATTCAGTTTTTTTTAATTACATAATTTCCTTTTTTTCGTGATAAACACATATTTGTTACATTTTTAAATATATATGAAAAACAAAAAATACACATTTAAAAATATAAAAAATAGTAGTAGACCACCGACATCGGGTACAAGGACCAAGACACCGGTGGTTAGGGCTCCAAAGGCAGGAACCTCTTCACAATACGGGCCGTATCTAAGAGGACTACCTTCTGCATCAGACCCTTTTTTTTGTTTTTTTTTTTTTTTTGACGTGTGGAAACCCCCTTGGGCCGTCACCCCACCAGGGTTTACGGCGAGGTGGTGTGTCGGAATCACACCGACTAAAACCACACGGTGTGCCACTCTGCGCCTTAGATAGAAGGGATCCGGGAACCGCTGCTATTACGACATCCAGATCCCTACTAGCGCCTGCCCCCCAAAGCGGGCACCATCTGCGGATAAACTCTCTATATAGGCGACGTACGGCACACGTGCACGTCACCTCCTCGCGGCTGGCCACTATAGTGGATGGAGGGGAAAACCCGTCCACCCGCGGCCACACGGCCACACTCAAGGCGGCATGAGGCGCTGGTAAGCGCGCCCCCGCCGCCCGGCTCGCCAGCGGCGAATTGGGTCCGAGTGGATATCGTCCGCCCGGGCCTTCTCCGCCGCCTCCTTCCGCGAAATTACGTCTTCGCAGAAGGTTGCGACTGCGGTAAAACAACTGTCGCTACCGGCCATGGAGCGTATGACGGCCGGTAGCGAGAGATCTCCTCCAATAACTGCAGTGAGGACCCCACGCTGCGCCGCCCAGGCGGAACAAACCGCTAGCGTGTGCTGAGCCGAGTCCTCACTGCAGTCGCAGTGGTGACAGGCGGGACTAAATTCCCTCCTGGCAACCGAGTGCAGATACTTCCCGAAGCAACCGTCCCCGGAAAGGACCTGCGTCAGTCGGAAAGGTCCCGTGCTGCCGCCCTGCCCACTCGGCGATGACCGGCTGGAGAGCCTCCACGGCGGCAAAGCCAGCACGTGGTAACTCCAGCCATTCACAGGACGCTCGTCGAGCCATTGTGGCTCGACGAGCGTCCTCTCGCCACTCGCGTATCTCTTCAGGCGGGGACCGTATGCCGCTACCCGCCCGGAAGTCAACCGTCCGCCTATAAACTTCGGCGAGCACTTCCGCCTCCAAATCCCACGGGGGAGTTCCGGCCAAGGCGCACGCCGCCTCCGTCGATACGGTGCGGTAACCGCGTATGTCTCTAACCGCCAATATCCTCTGAGGGCGCCAGAGGCGAGCCCTATTCTGAGCGGTCAGAGCCGCCGCCCACGCCGGTTCTGCATCAGACCCTTGATCCAACCTTCTAACGTGAGCCTCTTAAGGTGTTGGTCGAGGCTCTTCGTTATCAATCCATGAACAGATATGATTATCGGAACAATAATCACCGAATCCACATTCCACATGTCGGCAATCTCGTGAGACAGATCCAAATACTTCAATTGTTTTTCTTTTTCAACTTTCACGAGATTCTCGTCATGAAGAACGGCGATATCAACAATCATTGCGCGGCGCTCTAATCGATCTATTACCACAATATCAGGCTTATTGGCAACAATAGTCCTATCTGTGATAATAGATCGAATCCAATATAACGTAACACGACCGTTCTCGAGAACTGGGTCGGGCACATACCTGTAGTAAGGTACTTCGAAATTGATAAGTTGGTATTTAATGGCAAGTTGCTGGTGTACGATCCTGGCTACTTGGTTGTGCCTGTGCAAATACTCACTGTTAGCAAGACGAGAACAACCGGAAACAATATGCCTAATAGATTCTCCAGGACGGTGGCACGCCCGACAGATGTCAGCCGTACTATCTTTCAGGATATATTTCCGGTAGTTATTCGTCATGAAAACTTCGTCCATAATTGCACAAACAAAACCTTCAGTTTCTCCGAAGAGGTCACCAAACCGTAGCCAAGACGTCGACGCTTTAAAGTCTATATCAGACCCGTGTAGGGCCCGATGAAATCGACCATGAAGTTCTTTACCCTTCCATACTTCCTTGCGATCAGTAGTACTAAGTACTACAGGTTTGCGCAAATTCTCTTTAGCCAGAGCGAGCGGGGTAAAACCAGTATCTACTGCAACTACATTGCGATGCACTCCCACATTAGTCTGTAGAAAATATTCTCTGAGATTGTATATCTCGCGATTGTGTAGAGTCTTGATATTTAATAGACCACTACCTCCAAACCTTCGCGGAATATACAATCTCATAACCGATGAACGTAGATGGTGCATGCGAAATGCAGTCAGCAATGTACCAACTCTCCTGTCAAGGGCATCTAATTCGGTCTGAGTCCATCTAAGTACACCAAAGGAATACATCAGAACCGGCATGACCCAACTGTTATAGGCTCGCACCTTGTTACCGCCTGATAAAAGACTTTTAAGTACTTTTTTTAGACGGCCAAAGAAGCGTTCCTGTAACATTTGTTTCACACCAGGTTCTGATATTCCCAAAGACTGTGAAAAACCTAGATACTTGTAAGTTTCGGTGGCAGACAGAGATCTGAGTTTTGTTGAATTTGAAAGTTCTATTCCTTCAGATTCTACAATCACGCCCTTCTTTACATACATGACAGCACACTTGTCTACACCAAATTCCATTTTGATAGAATTATTAAAGTTTTCAGTGACCCTTAATAACGCCGTCAATTGTAATTTTGTGGAGGTGAGTAATTTCAAATCATCCATATAAAGAAGGTGAGATATAACTTGATCATCTTTCTGCAACCGATAGCCTAACCCTGAACCCTCTAACAGAGTGCTGAGAGGGTTCAAAGCTAGACAAAACCACAAGGGACTCAGACTGTCACCTTGAAATATACCTCGCTCGATCTTTATAAGTATGCGTTTATCGCAGTCTGCCGACATCCTGGATAGCGAAGTGTTGTTCTCCATTGACTCATACACGACCTTAAGAAAGTGCACAGAGTCGCATCAATTTTGTACAACTCTAGCACTTTCAAAAGCCATGTATGTGGAACTGAGTCATAAGCCTTCTTATAATCTATCCAACATGTCGCCAGACTCTTACGATTACGACGTACCTGTTGGCTAATGATCCTGTCTATGATAAGGAGTTCTTTAGTGCCACGGGCCCCACTTCTACATCCATTTTGAGAAATAGAGAGTACCGAATTATTAATTATATGTGTAGTAATTTTGAGTCTCAAAATAGATATTAGAAGTTTATATGTAGTTGGTAAACAAGTAATAGGTCTAAAATTTTTGGGATCCATGGCACTACCAGATTTATAGAGTAAATGGGTTACACCAGTGGTTAAAAATTGTGGTAATGAACCAGAATCCAAAGCTGCTTGGAATTGTGATGCCAAACACGCATGTGAGCTTCGGAACCACTTAAGCCAAAAGTTGTGCAGTCCGTCTGGACCAGGTGATTTCCAATTCGGTAATGAACGGACTGCACAACTTACATCATCTTTATTAATAACAATGGGTTCCGTAGCGATTATAGACTCACACGAGCGTTTGACATCCTCCAACCAATCACCCTCTGTATGAGTGACAGGCACTAACCAGATGTTACGCCAAAATAAATTACTGGTATTTTCATCTGGAAAATGCCCATCACTCACACATGGATTCGGTTCCTCCCATTTCCGGTAAACCCATTTCTCATTCCTTTGGAACATTCGGTTCTGATTATACCGATCAACTCGTTTTCTATAACGTCTTATCCTATTTGCCCATGCATAAACTTTCTGCTTTAAAAAGTCTATGCGCTCTGTGACACAGGACATGTACTGTTGAGGACTAATGGAAGTTCCCAAGAATGCCTGTTTCACAAAGCGCATGACTCTCGGCCGTGTATTACCACTTTTAAAACTAATTAATTTACCGATGAGTGTCCTAGTCTCAGCAATACGACGTTCAATTCAATACTGCCAAGCGGGTACAGCATTCTTGGGTCGAGTAGCACTTACACGTTCAATAAATTTAACACCAGCTACTCGACAAACTGCAATAGCCGCACAGTATAGAATAGAATGTGTATCACTAAGATCTTCGCTGTTATCAAAGTAGTCTGATAATAGCGAATCCAGGGCTCTCACAAGCACTAAATTACGTTTATGAATGGGCAAACGGCATAACCGTGGTCTAATATTATCATTTACAAATCGGTATTTTTGAATAGCATCCTCCAAAGCACTCCTTATCTTATCGTTACATTGGGTACTTACGGATATAACTTCACTCTCCACTAGTTCATCAACATCTTTAATACCTAATGGCAACTGAGGTGTGCTATTGGCCACCGTAGTGTGTGATGAAGAGGGGATAGTAAAGTTTTTCCTTATGTCAGAGCGTATCCTCTCAAGTACTGTATCATCCAGCAGGTGACAGCGCTGTATAGCTCGTACTTGATCCGACAACCGTTGTGCTGAAACGTTGATGGCTGGTTCAAGTTCCTGAAACAGAGAGACTAGTCTAACACGGTACGCAGTAAGGTTCGTTTCCAACTCTGTAGCCCGAAAATATGCCCGCATGACATTCTCATTTATAGATTTTGTCCACTTCATGCGGCGCACATCACCACCGGTAGCGCGGACCCTGTTTGAGGTCAGTGGTCCTCGTGATCCCAAGCTGGTCGGCGGCCGGGTACTCTCCTGCCGGCGTACAGGTCTTGGCGACGTCGGTGGAGAGAAAAACTCGTCGCCGGAGCTAGAGCTCGACGCCTCTGCAACGGCCGGAACATTCATTGTTGCTTCCGGGGACGGCAAGGCGGAGCGGAGCGACGAGCCCAGGGATGTTGTTTGTGCTTTTAATCTAGCTCTCGTTAACATTTTGGAATTTCTTTCCTGAAAATTTTTGTATTGACGTGACGTTTAAACGTCACTTATTCGGTAACAGATATTTTTATGTAAAAATCATTTTAGTTGTATTTTAATTCTATTTTTATATTGTACACATGTTCATTTTCTTTCTGGTTTGTAAATTAAATAGTATTGCAATTGTAAATTTGTAGCTATAAATATTGTATTTTAAACATATGTAAGAGAAATGCCAACTGTTTCTAGTGTTGCTAGTTATTTATTATTATACAATTATATAATTATTATTATTCATTATTATTTTATTATTATATAATTACATTTATTATAAAGGTTGTCTATCAGCTAATTTTAACTTCAAGTTTATTTTTATATTGGGAGGTAGACGAGCAGATCATTCAGCTAATGGTTAATATACGTTAGTAACTTTTTACAATACTAGAAGTTACAATTACGTTACTACGTACGTACTTGAAACTGGTATTTTTATAAGACTGTGATATTATTCCGGTCAAACCAATCCAAATACCGAAGTATTTACCCGACCTAAACAGTTTTCTCGAAGAATCCTAAGCTACATAAATAAATATACCTCTCAAACAATAAAATATCAGTACAATATTATATTTTTTGTACATTTATTTTGTTTACCCAAAAGAATTAGCGACAAAGGACTCACCAAATCTACCAATCATTTTCTCGTCTAGATACCACAGCGCTCGACTCGACCCAGTGCTCCGATAACACGTCATTTTCCGTCCCACCGACGTTCATGACGTGCCGAAGTGAAAAAAGACGCCCCAACCTTATCTCTTCGATAAGTATTCTTTTTCGTCTGACTTGTTTTTCGCTAAATGATTAATAATAGTTTAAGCGGGGATGTCATTTCGGATTTTGTTTATACTAAGCCTGTGTTGGATGGCTATGATGGTACTGGTAGTATGGATTAATCGTACATATTACAAGTCTGTCAATTTTGTTGTTAAAGCTTTTGGTAATAGGTATATATATGTAATTACTTGACCTGACTAATTGATCCGTCAACGCAGACCACAACTGTTTGAGCAATAAATTTGATATTCTGATGTTAATGTTTTTATATCACAAGCTGCCAATAAGAAAGGATTTCAGAAAATTTTACTTATAATAAGGTAAAATAAAGAATGATCGATTGTACGGAAGTGCATCATTTTCAAAGTTAGAAAAAAGGGTATTAAAAACTATAACCCGACTACTTAAAAAGGGGTCTAAACCGGGCGAAACAAGACAATAATTCAGGCAGGAATGCAGCAATACATAGGTCAGAAAACCGTAAGGGTAGAATCGAAGTCAGAACATCTAAAACTGCCCAGAAATTAGCAATCACATGGTTTACTCAAAGCAAAAAATTGTTGTTTGCGCCATATGAAAATGCCTGCCTCGTTGGTCTAGCGATTAGTATGTGACGCCAAAGTGTTAATGAGTTTTTCTGGTTACAGAAATAATTAATAACAGCTTGAAGTTAAGCTCGAAGTCGAGGTCTTAAACCCCTGCCTCGGAGAGCATGTAAAGCCGTCGATCGATTGGATCTCTCCTTCGTTAGATAACCGTACCGTCGAATTGTGAGAGTGAGGAAGCAGAGTGTGTACTCGTACATGTGTACATACTTGTGCACTAAAATGTTTTCTGTGTAGTTGTCTGGTCTCCAATGAGACTATCAACTGATACCAAAATTAGCTAGGGGTATATCTTGAGCAGAGGAAAGCTTTGGAGATATTGTGGAGGATGCGTAGATAAATATCTTATACCGTAGAAACTTTGGTGCCAACTGTAAGAGGAGCACAACCACGGTTAAGCACCCTGGAATCCTGCCTCGTCAGATCGCCAATCCGCAGAGTGGCCCAACTTGGTTAGCGACCGGACGGTGGGATCCAGCGGTAACTTCCGAAGAGCCTTTCCGTAAGACGGTTCGGTCACTGTCCTGCTTTCACATTACATGATGACACAGTATCGAGTCAATTAGTGTAGTACAGTGTTTCGGTTCTCATCCCTCAGCAATCTTACGACCACAGCCACCGCTGTATCTCCACGACCTGTGGCAGCAAGACAACTATACTATCCTATAATATAGTTCGTCAACAGACTGGGATGGGGTGCGAGATTATGTTGTTTTTAAGATAAGAATCTGTTTGATAGTGTGTCTGCCATAGCTGACGAAATTAATGTTGGTATGGAATGTTATATTTCATTAATAAAGTCACCATCACATCCCCTACTGGTAGCTATAAATACAGGCAATTGGCTAAAGTCATGCAGTCTAATTAATGCCAATCCTCACTACCATTGCAGATATATCACGATTGATCATTTTTCAATCAACTGTTAGAGATGTGAAACGTTTTGCGACTAACTCCTGAATCGATGACCGTGGCGTGCACCCGCTCTTCATTTCGATTTGTGACTCTGCAATGCGGTCTCAAGGGCATTCCAGTGATGCCTTTTTAAAATTGTGCACCGAAATTATTTTTTGAATCGGTGTACTTGTATCGCTTATCATATTGAATCCCTTTATCCCAACGAGTCCCTTGAGTTTTTGCAGTTATCGTTTCGTCCACACGACAACACGTGCTAGACTTGGAAGTTACCGTTATAAATTGGTAGATATATAGTCTTGAACTGAACGATTTGACTCGTCCTTACTGTGATGATCAGCTAAAACCTGAAATTCACTACCAACGTACGTATTTACCTCCCAGCATGATCCCGGAACCTTTAAGTGGGGCATGAAAAAGTATATTACTAAACCAAAAGAATGTGATTTGTCAACCAGCATTGTATGCATTCGCAATGGGTATGATGACCACCACTCTTGGATTCAGCTCCTGCTCTCATTAGGCAGAGTACAAGTTCTATAAAAAAACAAGAGGTACCGTATTTCATTCCAATCTATGACGCATAAATTGAGTCACAAGTACGATCATTTGTTGATCAGTATCTAATGGTCATAGTACAGGATCGCAAAGCTTAAGATCAGACAGCCTAGGAGACAAGGTTGGAGATGTTTTAAGCTATTCTTTTTCCTAATAAATATTTTTAATTAATCAACAAACGTAAAGCTAGGCGATAAATTTATGTCATCGTCATTCCAAAATCAAAAGACAAATTTCGTTAATATTTTATGAGCTTTTTTTAATGAAATCAGCATTTCAACGATCGTCCTCACGTAGCATACGACATATGGCGTTCGGTCGTAATTATGCGAATTTTTACGTAATACCGCCCTTCTCATAAAAGTGTGGGTCCATAATACGTTCGAGCGACAAACATATTCTATTTTTGTGATATGGCTTTTAGGGAAGTTAGAAGAAACTCATTTCGAATTGTACAGATGCCTTTTTCAATGAAAAGCGATAATTCTAATTTCACGAAAATTTTAGCTGTTTTTATATTGATGTTCGAGAAGCCTTTAAGTATTCGTTGTAGTTCATAAATAATAAACGTTTAAACGCAGGAAAATATAAACGATAAAAACGTTTTTTTTTTAAATCAGTTTTAAACGAGTAGTTCATTTGTCTGTTCTAATAGTAAGTAATTAAGGGGCCCAAGGATATTTTTTTTTGTAGAAGCTTACCAAAGTGACTCTATTCTGCCTGATGGAACGCATGAATAGAATCCAAGAGCGGTGGTCGCCGTACTCACTACGAACGAAGACAGTGCAGTATGGTGACCGACGCTATGGCTTCCTAGTGAGATACTTTTGAACGCCACCCGCTTACAGGACCCGGGAACGTAGTGAAACACATGCGCTGGTAAGAAATTCCAGGCTTTAACTGATTTGGACAGGAAGGAAGGGCCGAACCGTTTACTTCGGGGGTGTATTTCTACCATTCTGAAACGGTGACTTCCAAGGCCAGCACGAGTTGTCCTGTAGAGGAACGGAGAGGATGGGATCAGTTGGAAGAGTTCGTCAGAACACTCTCCATGGTAACGGCGATAGAGGGCTGCCATAGAGGCGACATCTCTTCGCAACTACAGAGACTCAAGGAATTCAGTGACTTTCGGAAAATATGATATAAACAAAACTCATAAATGTATTACACTCAAAATTGGGTACTGGTTACGTCACTCCGTGGAAGCAACGAAAATGTTTCTTAAAAACAGTTTTTAGCAGGTTTGTGAATGTACATGTATATATTTAGGAATATACTAGTACGTTTGTATATCATATGTTCGTACCATAACACAGGCTCTACTTAGTTTGGAATCAGACCATCATGTTCTTTATATATATCATTATTAATCTCTCGATTTCAGAACAACATAATAGCTGTTGTAACGTAACACTAGAGTGTGCGCTCCCAATGCATCTAGTCCCTATATTTTTATTATCTGTGTCCTCACTACTGTATAAGAAAATATGGCACCCTAATTAAAAGTTCATTAATTATTATAACGGATATTCCTTTTCCAATGTAATCTATGGTCCCATTTATCAATAACATCGAAAGTTTCGTTTAACTTGATATTAAGCTGTTAAGTCTCAACCGCATCGTTGGTCTAACAGATTACGTATGTGACTGTCGATCAAAAGGTAAAAGTATTATTGATTTGTTCCACTTTTAGTATTTTGAATTTAGAATTGGGGATCTTGACCCCCGTGCTTTGGAGAGCAAGTAAAGATGTTGACATTGCGCCTGATCACACTGATCGTGTCGAATAACCGTCCCATCGGATTGTGAGAGTAAGGGAACACAGAGCGTATTTGTATTTGCACACATACTTGTGCGTTATAATATTTGGTCTCCGTCGAGACTGACCGCCGAGGCCGAATTCGGCTAAGAGTCCATCGTTATACTGTTAAAAAACGTGCAACTACTACAGAAAAAGAAAACATTTTTTTTAACCTTTTTGTAATTTATTTACTTCTGCAAAAATTTGTTCAAATCAGTTTTGTTTTTAAAAACATTCACAATTTCTATGTTCGTTGCAATTAAATTTATAATGTTCTGCTTACTAGCAGCGTTCTCTACGCTACGCTTCGTTTATCTAAACTGAACCTGTCATTACTATTTGTTTACGACAGATTAATTCTTTTGAATACTTAAAATAACATTTTATAACGAATATAGTATTTCAAAAATGTATTCATTAGCATATTTTGCTATTTAGCATTGCTCATTTATGCAGGGGTGACAGTTATCGTGGCAACTGTGTAAGCCTTACACAGTCTCAATGACTGTCATGCCTTTTACGTTCCCAAGAAGGGTGTGAAAAACCATCTCACAAGGCTGCCATAGTGTGGGTCACCATACTGCGTTGTCAGCTTTTGCAATGAGTATGGTGACCACAACTCTTGGATTCTATTCATGCTTTCCATCAGGCAGAGTAGAGTCACTTTGGTAGGCTCTTAAGACAGAAAAAAAAAATGTCCATGTGGTGCCGAATTTAGAATATAGAGTGTCACCACCACATAAAGAGTGACTGCAAACAGAAGAAAACCTTGAAATAAGTTCTGCACCAACCCGTCTGTGCAGCGTAGTAAAAGCGTAGTGCAACGTTGCTGATGTGGTGGGATGATATAACGAGGATGTAACGCTCCATGGACAGACGGCTATGCTGTGTGTAGCCTTCTTTGGGAATTCTATAAGCTTAGGTAGGATATTATTAGGCTATTGTAAGAGTATTTACATTTTATATAAATAGTAAAACATATTTCTTACACCAAAGACTAGTCTAATATGCAATTAATTCTCGCTCAAGCGAAACTTAGATAAACTATTGTAAAGTTCGTTCTGAACTTTTGTTGCTTTTTTCATCTCAACCTGTGGTTTCTTTAAATTATTTTACGATGGATATTTGTTTTTGCAGAATAAATAATGTAACTTATAATATTATCATACCTTTGACGGTATGTAATTATGATAGCTTCATAAAGAAATGTTATTTTGAGATAAATTGTTCGTTTTTGTAGCAGATATTTCATGCTATATTTTTGTCGTTCTTTTTCATCATAATACGATATGCTGGATTGTTTTGATCCAAAATGTTGAAAGTTAAGGAAAAAGAACGAAGAGAAATCTTTTCCATAAAGTTCATTTTGCCATATACGAAAGTATATTTATTATTATAATAATCAACTATGATAATACTCAGTATTTGACCACTAACGTATCAATTCGTTGAAAATTATAAATTGTTGCAAAGACACACATACATTCATTCCACACACACAAGCACTCACTTACGCACGCATACATGGACGCATCTACGTACACACACGCACACACACTCATATCAAGAATTAAAATAAATAAACGGTGAAAAGATCATGACTATACGTTCTCCAATAGTAAGCGCTAGGGGCGAAGTGCATTTGGCATAACCACCGATATTTACACGTGATCCTACTACCGAATATCCTATCAGGATGTGAATATACATATTTCAATAGGAAGCATAAAATATACCAAACTGAACTACAGTCGAATGTTTTTTGTCAGTGAAATAACTACAAAACAGTTCACATGGTTCTCGTATTGTTGAATTGTACGTACTTTCTGCTTATAATCAGCACAAAAACTTTTAAAATTGAAGGAGAATACTCGTATATTTAAAATACATATGTATTTTAATATGTATGTTTGATTTGATTATAATACTGGAGAACAATGACGTAGAAAAATGAATTAAAAAAACAATATTTTTTTTGTACTCCAACAGATCTAATCAAACTATTTCTTTCAACCTGTTTTAATATATAGTTAAAATTTGAATCGAAATTGATAACCGATATAGTATTTGTCATTAAGGCAACACTGAATATTTGGTTTTAACATTTTTTTAAAAAATAAACCTAAATTTTTACCGTAACAGATAGTCCAATGTTATTTTTTAATTTGTTAATTACACTCTGTCTATTACTTTGCCATGAAATTTTATACAGGTCGTCAGAAGACAAAAATAAACAAAAGAGTTTTATTTAATGTTGAGTAGGATACCTGGATTGTTTGACTAAGTCGAATAAAACCACAAACAAAGTATTAATTACTATATTGCAAACTCTTATTATATATTAGTATCCGTGTGGTGACGGATTAAGAATACATAGTGTTACCAACCCTATTCATCCCGTGGGTGTCGTAAAAGGTGATTAAGGAACAAAGTATACAAGACAACATCACTACAAAGAGAAGGAAAACTTGAAAAAAACGCTATTCCAACCCGTCTCGGCCAGTGAAGTATAGTAGGCCAAAACCTCTTTGCTAAGGAAAGGTCTATGTCCAGCAGTGGATTGTAAAAGGCTGTTAATGAAACTCTTATTTAAATGTTTGTTGATTGGATTTATGCTATTAACTGCTATTAGTTACGTCGATTGTGCAACAGAAATATAATATCTGCAGCTCGCATTTTACATATGAATGTGGTTTGATTTACCCATTTGTATATTTGATACATTTATTTTGAAGCATAGTCAATTAGGTAGCACAAAGTTAATTGCAGGAATTAGAATAATTACATTGCAAAGCTAGTTGAAATTTCTGAATGTTCTATAATCTATTTTGGAACTTGTAACGTATTACAGAAAGTTGAATTTGAATTGTTTATTGTTATTTAGTGCTAGTATTTCTGGTTAAAATTTATGATCAGTTTTCAACTATTGTTTGGGATTTTTGATAAAATTTTTGTGTTAAATAATAATAATAAACATTCCGGACAATTGACACACAATGTCATTTAGTTTCGAACTGAGCAGAGCTTGTACTATGACAACTAGACTGTCTGATAGAACACTTAAATATATTTTTTTGTAAATACATACATATTATACATAGAAAACACTCAAACTTCGTAACAAATATTTTACAGGTCATACAAACATTTGGTACCCGTTTGAACCCGGGAATCGAACCCAAGACCTCAAGCACAGCAGTCGCATTCATTACCACTGCGTCACCGAACTTGTATGTGTAATGTGTCTGTCTACCCACTTTCATAATTATATAATTAGTTATTCAGTTTTCTTTATATTGAACTTTGTTTTAAAAACTTTTTAGACTAGACTAGACTGTCTGATAGAACACTTATTTTTTTTTTAAATACATATATGCATATCATACAAACATGTGGTCCGACCCAGGAATCGAACCCAAATCTCCAAGAGCACCTCAGGTGGTCAATTTTTGTAAAGTTTTATTTCCTGTTAAATTTTCAACGTCATTAAAACAATTTTTCTAACCAATGTTGCTATACACTAAAACAGTAACAAATAGATGTTAATTTAAATTGATAATAAACTTTCTTAATTCTTTTATTCATATAGTCATAGATATGCTCTCGTTGACAAAGGAAATTCTATACTAATATTATAAATGTAAAAATTTGTGAGTACGGATGTTTGTTACTCTTTCACGAAAAAACTACTGGATGGATTTGGATGAAACTTTACAGTAATATAGGATATACATTGGGATAATATGTAAGCTACAATTTGTAATGACTTTATGCAATTTTGGTCATAACATAGTGATACATGTCAATTAAGTCGGAAAAAAAATCTGGCCTTTAAAAACTATCCTGGTGTACGCTGCCATTGTTTGTATGATCTACAAATATTTGTTTCGAAGTTTGGATGTTTTCTATGTACAATATGTATACAATATTCACAAAAAAAGTGTATGTATTTAAACCAGTTTATTTAGTACCTATAATACAAGCTCTGCTTGATTTGGACGAAATGGTGTTGTGTGTCTGATATCCGAAATATTATATTATTATATTAAAGCACTAGATAGATGGAGCATATTTATTGTGCACTGATTTAAAATAAATTCAATATTAAATTGATGTCGCTGTTAGTAAGCGATGTAATCGCTGAAAATAATGGATTTAGTATTAGAACTGATATATATATATGCCTGCTTAGATATACAGTGAACTGAAAGCAATCATGAGATCATAAATATTTATGAAAAGACAGCAAGTAGAATAATTTTAATAGCATAATAATAGAATCGTCACCTTGAAAAGTAACTTCTCACCATTGATTTGAAGACATTTGTTTAGACCAGCTTGCTGAGTACAAACAACTATTGTTTTCAACATTTAAATACGATTATGTCGGAAACAAGAAATATATACAAGAGGAAAGTGGAAATAGAAAAATTTTTAGTGCTTAAAAGAACATTGTTTCTCATAAAACATAATAGCCCCATAATGTACAAAGCAACAAACAAGGTTCCGTTATCTTAAACATTTTAAATTCAGTTAACGTAAACAAGTGTAACACAGGAGCTTAAAATAGGAAAGAAAATGTGCTAGAAAATATTTAAAAACTTTTAATATAACCTAGCAATTCTCCGTAGTGTCAGCCACATTTATAGTCAATGCTCTGAGTGTAAGGGTTATCGCATGCTTTTAATTTTTTTCAATAGTGTAAGGAACAAACGAGGAGTCGGGTCGCCTGACGGCTACTCAAAAGTAACAAGCACTTTGTCGCTCTTCGAGTAGAGTCGTAAGTTAATGTAGAATAGCTTTTTTTTCTAAACGCATTAATATTAGAATATTCTCTTTATTTCACTTATATATACACATTAATTACATTTACAATACTTACAAAAGGAATACAAAAACATGTATTTAAAAATATAAAAAATAGTAGACCACCGACGTCGAGTATAGGGACCAAGACACCGGTGGTTAGGGCTCCAAAGACAGGAACTTCCTCATTATACGGGCCGTGTCAAGGACGACTGACTTCTGCATCAGACCCTTTTTTTTTTTTTTTTTTTTACGTGTGGAAACCCCCTCGGGCCGTCACCCCACCGGGGTTTACGGCGGGGTGGTGTGTCGGAATCGGACCGACTAAAACCACACGGTGTGCCACTCTGCGCCTGACATAGGAGGGATCCGGGAACAGCTGTTATTACGACATCCAGATCCCTCCTAGCGCCTGCCCGCTCATGCAGGCACCATCTGCGGATAAACTCTCCTTTTAGGCGACGTACGGCACACGCGGACGTCGCCTCCTCGCGGCTGGCCACTATAGCGGATGGAGGGGAAAACCCGTCCCGTCCACCCGCGGCCACACTCAAGGCGGCATGAGGCGCTGGTATGCGCGCCTCCGCCGCCCGGCTCGCCGGCGGCGAATTGGGTCCGAGTGGATATTGTCCTCCCGGGCCTTCTCCGCCGCCTCCTTCCGCGAAATTACGTCTTCGCAGAAGGTTGCGACCGCGGTAAAACAACTGTCGCTACCGACCATGGAGCGTATTACGGCCGGTAGCGAGAGATCTCCTCCAATAACTGCAGTGAGGACCCCACGCTGCGCCGCCCAGGCGGAACAAACCGCTAGCGTGTGCTGAGCCGAGTCCTCACTGCAGTCGCAGTGGTGACAGGCGGGACTCAATTCCCTCCTGGCGACCGAGTGCAGATACTTCCCGAAGCAACCGTGCCCGGAAAGGACCTGCGTCAGTCGGAAGGAAAGGGTCCCGTGCTGCCGCCCCGCCCACTCGGCGATGACCGGCTGGAGAGCCTCCACGAGTGCAACGCCAGCACGTGGAGTCTCCAACCGGGACGACCAACGAGCCATAATGGCTCGACGAGCGGCCTCACGCCACTCGCGTACCTCTTCGGGCGGGGGCCGTATGCCGCTACCCGCCCGGAAGTCAGCCGTCCGCCGATAAACTTCGGCGAGCACTTCCGCCTCCAAATCCCACGGGGCAGTTCCGGCCAAGGCACACGCCGCCTCCGTCGATACGGTGCGGTAACCGCGTATGGCTCTAACCGCCAATATCCTCTGAGGGCGCCAGAGGCGAGCCCTATTCTGGGCAGTCAGAGCCGCCGCCCACACCGGTGCACCATACAGCGCCATTGACCGGACAACCCCCGTGTATAGCCGTCTCGTCGCCACGCTGGCTCCACCCAAATTCGGCAAAAGTCGCCCAAGGGCAGAAGCAGCGCCGACCAGCTTTGGAGAAAGCTGTCGGAAGTGCTCGTCGAAGAGCCACCTGCCGTCGAGGATCAGGCCCAGATATTTCATCTGGGCCTGAACCGGTACGAGGACCGAATTGACTACGATAGAGGCGCCGGGTGGTGGACCACGACGAGGCCCATGGAACAAAAGGGCCTCCGTCTTATCTAGGGCCACTCGTAAACCCAGCGCCTCAATGCGCCCGACCACCAAAGAGACTCCCACGGTGGCCAGGCGCGCCGCCTCTTGAAAGTTCGCCCCCCGGGCCGTGACCAATGTGTCATCGGCGTAACAAATTACGCCCAGCCCGGCGGGAAGACGACCTCGAAGGGCCCAGTCGTATCCCATATTCCACAGGAGTGGTCCGAGGACAGACCCCTGTGGAACACCGCACGACATGGGCCGCCGCCTCAGAATGCCGTCTCGGTCCTCGTACATGACGGTACGCTCCTCAAGATAGTCTGCCACAAGCCGCCTCAGGTACTCTGGCACCCCGTGGTAGTGTCGAACGCCCGGCTCGAAACCCGTATTGGGCGTCCGACAGATCGGGGCCCACCTCGCAGAGGTGCCGGACGATGCGGGCAGAGAGTATCCTCTCAAACAATTTACCCACCTCGTCCAGCAACACGATGGGCCTATAGGCCGCGACCGAATCGGCCGGCCGTCCCGGCTTCCATAGTAGGACCAGCTTCCCGCTGTTCCAAGCTTCAGGAAAGCGCCCGGACGCCAAGCTGGCGTTTAGGACTTCCCCGAGGCGATCCGACATGTGGTCGAGGGTGCGCGCCAGCACTCGGGCAGGTACCCCATCTGGCCCAGGGGCGGTGTTCTTAGAGCGAATCCGTAGAACAACCGCCCCTATCTCCGATTCCCTGACGGGCGGAACATTATCCTCGTTCCGTACCCCGTCGTCTTTGACCATGAAGGCCATCGACGGGGGTGTGTGCTCCGCCCGCTGCGGGAAAAGACCCTCGACCACTTCCCACAGGAAGCTGGGCTGGAGTGTCTCTGTAAGGGGGGGACCCGACGTGCGGAGCTTTTGTCGCACCGCACGATAAGGGCGACCCCAGGGGTCACGATCGAGACCCTCCAGCATCTCCTTCCTCTTCACTTCTTTGGCGCGGCTAATGGCCAGCTTCAGAGTTTTCCGCGCCTCTCGGTACTCCTCATGAAGCTGGTCCCCCTCGCCGTCTACGCGGTGTCGCCGCCGACTACGGGTGTAGGACCTCCGGGCACGAGTACAGGCCGCGCGGAGGTCCGCCAACTCCTGGGACCACCAGTAAACCTCCTTCCGTGGAGGCCGACAACCTCGGATGCGGGGCATGGCCGCATCGCAGATCTGCGTAATCGCATCGCGGAAACGACCAGCCGCCATGTCGACCTCCTCGGTCGGAGCCTGCGGAGACAGCCAGGAGTAAATAATGGCTGCCTCCTCTAGTAGGTCCCTATTCAGTTTGGCTACAGCCCACCGCGGCAAGCGAGAAGAACGCCGCGCCGCGTGACCCCTACTGTTCTGCATCAGACCCTTAATCCAACCTTCTAACGTGACCCTCTTAAGGTGTTGGTCGGAGCTCTTGGCTATTAATCAATATTAAAATTGTTATTATAATTGAAAAATATCTTTTTTAACTCAATTCTCGAAGAGGATTAGAAGACTAGGATATAGATATAATTATCGTAGAGGGTTTGACATGGGCTCGGGCGAGGTGACAATATGACCTCACAGAAAACCGATATTAAACCATTTATTGTTTATATAGTGAGTGAAGCTGCCGGGAACCAAACCGGTGTTTAAATCAATTAGGACTAAAGGAGGGGTTTCAACTAATTCTGACGGGGAGGATTCACTGGTGTCTATATCTGCTCAATTCCTCATTTTACCATACATGCCATTTTACCGGAGGTCCATTGATCCAGAAATGACAGTTATCGTGATAACTATGTGAGGCTTACACTACCACGATGACTGTCGTGCATATTACGTCCGCAAGCGTGGCGTGAAAAAGCATCTCACTAGGCCGCCATAGTGTGGGTCACCACACTGCATTTTCTGCATTTGCAATGAGTATGGTGACCACAACTCTTGGATTCTATTCATGCTTTCCATCAGGCAGAGTAGACTCACTATGGCAGGATCTTCATTTAGAAAAAAAAATACAAATGTAGTAATGACTAGTTATCACATATTCTAGTTTCTTTTATAACAATTTTAGTCACTGGAGCACTATTTCTAACAGTTGTGGCCTCCTCCTTTGAGAGGTTAAGTATCACTCATGTCGTACAAGACCCGTGGGAGGCCCGAGGCAGAGGTTTTATTTGTCGAACCTATTACATGTACGTCTATGTAGCCTTTAGAATAGAGTGCGTTTTTATTTGCTCTGACTTCAGGTTGTACAGATCACAATCTCGGAATAAAGTAGTACGAACTAAATTGTTGTACAATTAACTAATCAGCGATTACTGAATACATAAAAAATTGCCGATGCCGAAGAACAATGAAATCGTAACACTCTTGAAATACATTAGACCGGGAGGCCCATTGGTGCAGGGGTGATAGTTATCGTGGTAACTGTGTAAGCCTTACACTGTCACAATGACTTTCATGCCTTTTGCGTCCCAAAGTGGGGTGTGAGGAAGCGTCTCACTGGACCACCCTGGTGTGGGTCACCATACTACATTATCTGCATTTGCAATAAGTATGGTGACCACAACTCTTGGAATTTATTCATGCGTTCCATCAGGCAGAGTAGTCACTTTGACAGGCTCTTAATATAGAAAAAAATACATTACTTCAAACTCATAAACTTACTTCATGTAGTTAAGTATGTGTACAGTAGTGTTTTAACCAAGTAAATAAATAAATTCTTTAGATTTATAATGTTAGTATAGATTACATTCTTGGATACAAACGTTTAAGGATACCTTACTCAAGGTAGTAGAGAAATGCTGATTTCAGCACAAACGGCCCGGCCCACCCGGGCAGTACTAACCAGTGACAGTGACAAACATTAAGCGACAGTACCTGTGCTGTTGCGTTTCGTTGGTGAGTGCGAGACCGGAGGCCTATTGATGCAAGGGTGATTTTTATCGTAGTAAGAGTATGACTATTACAGTGCCAAGATGACTGTCATACCTTACACTCCCTAAGCGGGACGTGGAAAAGTATCTCATTAGGCCTCCGTAGTATGGGTCAGCACACTGCATTGTTTACATTTGCAATGAGTATAGTGACTGGCTGTGAGTGATAGGCTTTCCATCAGGCAGAGAAAAGTCACTTCGGCAGGCTCTCCATATAAAAAATAATAAGTAGTATATAGTATATAGTAGTGCTGAGGTTCACTAATAGTATATATGTAGTTAGAAATATGTCAGTACGTTTCTCAGAATGCTGGTCACTATAGTATAGGCTCCACCCAATTTAGGATTAACCGGCCGTGTGTGAGATGTGGGACGCTTCATTTGAGCAGAGTCCGTATATTTACTACAGTTAAAAAGAAGTTGCAAAGACCTTAATCATTGCAATATTTTCTTGTAAAGCAAATGGTGATGATAGACATCAACGTATTATTTTTACAAAGTATTATGTGTATAATTTAAGTATTATTTCTTTTTTATGAAATTATTAAAAGTCCATTCAATGAGTATTTGATATTCGTGTGGTGATGCATTACGAATACGCGGTATCACTACCCTTATTCATACTATGGGTTTCTTAAGAATCGACTTACAAAGCAAACTGCACTGACTTGACTGCACAGTTGGCCTAGTAATAGACACGGTCGCTGGCTTCTACTGCGCTGAGTGTTGTTCTGAGTCTGGGTGTTCTTTCTTGTACGTTTGTAAGCTTCTATATTTCCGCGATACAGGATTCATTCCTAGTGCGGGCGTTGTCTTTTGAAATAAAAAAAAAAAGAAAATTACATAGAACACCAACTTGACACAAACGATATACCAATATGTCTGGACGGTGTGGTATAATAGTCTAAACTTCCTTTCTAAGCAGAGGGCTATGTCCTGGAGTGGACTGATTATTGAAAAGGTTGTTGACAATAATCGCTGATATATATTTTACTTAATTAAGCGCTAAATTCATAAGGACATGCACACACTCGTTAAGGCTATCATAAATATCTATTTACAAGATGATAATTGGGATGTAAGGCGCCCAAGTCTTGTGTGAACACGCAATCATCTTTACGATAATGTATTTTGTCCGGCGTAAGGGCCAGTATACATTTGCGAATAATCACCTAATTGGGCATTTTCTATTAGCATGTATAACGATGATATTTTGTACATTCACGTCTTTATCTGTGAAGAGGTATACAGGTGTGAGGCATTTTTTGTTGTCTCCGTTACGTAATAATATATTTTTTTGATAGAAAAGTTAGATATGTCATGAAAGGAAAGATAAAAATAAAAGGCTAGTAAAGAAATATACACGTATATATATGTTGTCCGTGTGGTGTCAGATTAAGAATACATAGTGTTACCACCCCTATTCATCCCGTGGCTGTCGTCAAAGACGACTAAGGGAAAGTATGCAAGACTACATCATTACAAAGAGAAAGAAAACTTGAAACAAACCCTATTCCAACCCGTCTGGCCAGCGTGGTGTAGTAGGCTAAAACCTCCTTGCTAAGGAGAGGCCTATGTCCAGCAGAGGACTGTGAGAGGCAGTTGATGATTGATGGAAGAAATATCGTATATGTAGGTGGGTAGAGGAGTGCAGGCCATAGCAAAAATAGGTCAAAGCCGCATCAAGCACATTAGAGTGGCGTACATGTGTTGGTTGTATCTGAAATGGCAAGCTTTTGAAAGTGCTAACCCTTAGAGAGACCAAAATTTCCATTATTATGAAGTAAAAATAGGTGTCCTTTACTATCATTGTTCTGGTGGGAGACCAGATACTGACACTAACCTTGACGGACCAGATAAACATCGTTGCAGCGATTTTTCTTGAGGGAATGGGCATTATTCCTCAAGTGACCCCTTAGATCGATCCTACTTGCGGTAAAAAAAAATGATTTGAAAAACTTTGCAGACACTGCCTTAGTAAAAATATAAACAATTCAACACTTAAGGATGCTCAAAAATCGCGAAACTATGGGGTAACAAATAGTTGAAACAAGCTACGCTAACGCTCTTTAAAACAAACCACAACAGAACACATATCGAACCGCACAAAACTTTTCTGAAGACACAAATTCAAAAAGTTCTACATCGACGACTGCGGCCTATGTTCAGTTGTCGACAACTTGTGGTTGAGATAATGATGATGATAAAGTATTAAGAAATGTTCAGTAAATACTTTTCAGGCAAATTCTCCTTTTTGTGCAATAAAACATGCATTACAACTACATTAAACGGGGCGTGAAAAAGCATCTCATTAGGCCGGCATAGCGTGGGTCACCATATTACACTGTCGTCATTGTACACCGCTCTTGGATTCTATTCATGCTTTCCATCAGGCAGAATAGAGTCACTTTCGTAGATTGTAAATAAAAATTTTTATTTCGGTGTCTTAGAACAAAATGTGTGCTAAGCTTTATGTTACATGATTCACGTATATTTGCAACGCGACACTTTTTACTGCCTATTCTCTCACTCAATTGAGTGTTTGAGTTCTTTAATACTACAGATATTCAGGATATGTGGGTGATATTGAATATCCGCATCGTCCTTAGCGTTTGATAATGTTGAGTCAATTAATATTATTTTTCTTCTTTCAATTAATATTAAGCTACTGTGCAAGACTTTCAGTTTTTATAGACAATCATAAAAATTCTTATTTTCAGGACATCTTATATTTTTCTGTGACATTTTTAAATTTACTTCAACGTTTCCCGTATAGAGGCTACGACGACTTATTTTTTTTTAAGTTAAAGAGAGTTAAAATTAAATCTCTAGGTTTTTAGCAATTTATTTAAAATTTGCTAAACTATTATTGTTTATAATTTTAAGTTATTTTATTTATTTACAACCAAAATTTAATCATATTTAATTTTAAATAGGCTTAGCTAAGTTAATGATGTCAGTGTAGACTTCTATGCTTCAGACATTCTCGAGAAATGTTAATAGAAAAATTAACAAACGGAAAACGCACCACTTATTATTTGTTTTGAATAACAAAATTCTAAAAAAAAAGAAAAATTATCATTAATTGTTAAACTTCTGTGAATTTTGATTTAAAATATAATAATAAATAAATAATAAATATTTCGGACATTTGAAACACAACGTCATCTAGTTTCAAACTAAGCAGAGCTTGCGCTATGATAACTAGACTGACTGATAGATACCAGTATAGTTTTTTTTTGTAAATACATACATATTATACGTAAAAAACGTCCAAACTTCAAAACAAATATTTGCAAATCCTATAAACGTTTGGTCCGACCCGGGAATCGAACCCGAGACCTCAAGTTCAGCAGTCGCATTCACTACCGCTGCGTCACCGAGGCAGCTAAATAAACCTTTCTTTTAACCCTGATGTTTTTACTGTCCTAATATCCGCCATTACAGTGAAAAATCTAGTTGTCTTAGTGGTCATTTACAGGGTTGAACACTTGACTGTACTAGAAGAAATGTGATGGTTATGAACAACGTTATTTGATCATTTGACTTGCGCTTACTTTCTTAACACTACTTTTTTTATATATTTGTGGAGATCGCGTCTATGTATATGCTTGTATGCAGGAGGCTTTGCGTGAGGAGTAAAATAATGTGCACACGTTTCGGTTCAGTGAAAGAATCTGATAAATTTGTTACGATACAACGTAGGTGTTAAGATTGCGTCATAATTACTAAGGTACACTAGGTAGTAGAGCCAAGCTGATTTCAGCACGAGTGGGCCGGCTCGACCGTGGCAGTACTACCCTCCCACAAAATACCAACCTAAAGCGCCAGCATCCGTGTTGTCGTATTTGGTTGGTGAGTGTGAGACCGGAGGCCTATTAATGCAGAGGTGACAGTTATCGTGGTAACTGTGTAAGCCTTACACTGTCACGATTACTTTCATGCCTTTTACGTCCCTAAGCGGGGTGTGAAAACGTATCTCACTAAGCCGCCATAGTGTGGGTCACCATACTGCATTGTCTGCGTTTGCAATGAGTATGGTGGCCACAACTCTTGGGTTCTATGCATGCTTTCCGTCAGGCAGAGTAGAGTCGCTTTGGCCGTCTCTTAATATATAGAGAAAAAAACTGTCAGCACACAGAATATTTCTCTACTAAGTTAACCATTATAATTTTACGTCATCACTTTTATTTTTCTGCCCACACAATTTTCTTTAATATAGGATTTTAAACGAACCCTCTTTGTCGTATCTTTAACATGGAACATGCACATGAAATATTTATAACTCGGTTGACCGAATTTCGCCAACGTATTATATTACGTTGACGCTGCGTTTTCTCAAATAGAAGTCATTCTTTGGAGAGAAAGAGAAGATCAATTTTAGAGCAACTATGCTTGAGGTGAAAATAAAGTGTTAAGGAAATATGGGTATCTAAATTAGAATGTAAAAAGGGGATGGTCAAGAACAACTCAGCACCAACTCTCCTTATTTCTAGGAGGGGGGTTCCAAGGTTGGGATCTCAATCGTGACTCAATAGTCGTAAGGCGTTCATGGACGGCAACAGTCAACTGAAGTTAGTCTGAGATATCATTGGGATTAACTATTTGACCATAGTTTTAAAATTAATATTAAAAGTTTGAGTGAAGCTTAGACACATATTTGTTTTACAATTAAGCTAGAATGGCTTTGAATTAAATTTGGCCGTTGACGTTATAAGCTATTTAGACAAAGCATGACATGTAAACCTCGAGCTCAATGAATCATAGACATGATTAACGTGTCAAAATATTCTACGTATTTCATAAAAGTACCCAAAAAAACATTACAAGACTATATTAGATTATAATACGATGTTTGAACGGCAAGTTCGACCTAATAGCAGTAAATCTCATTATTGTCTAATAGCCAAGGTGTGTCCGAAGAATTATCAAACTTAAGTAGCAGTGGGTGGGACATATTATTCGCAGAAATTATAGGCGATGGTACTACAGAACTTTTGAACAAGAAGAATGTTAGTTAGAATGACATTTAGTACATGGGACTAATTTCACATTTTTTTGCTATGTCATCTACATCTTTTAACAATCCACTGCTGAACATAAGCCTCTCCTTTGAGGAGTTTCTTTATAGAGAGCAATTATTATACAGGATGTGAGCAGATGTGTGTCCCATGCATTGCAGGTGATAAAAGTTCCTGTAAAATTTGAGAGAGACCTCTTCGCTCTCGGTTGGAGTTACATTAACTTTACTCAAGGAAACGCAACGAATTGCTAATACCGCATAAACGCAGAAACATCTATAGGGCTATAAATATTATACAGTAATTAAGTTAAAAAATGAATTCAAAAAGCGAACGTCAAACTGTCGTCGTTGAGCAAGTGCAAGCTGAAACCAACTCAATGGAATGTAATTGGTAAAATTGTAGGCAAGCAGCCAAATGTCCACCACCAAATAACTACGCTCTTTGTGTTGAGACGAAAGTTTTAGCTTACAAGTGAAACTGTATTCATAGTCAAGAAGTTTTTGCCTTCCAATCGAATCTTACTAATATTTTAACAAACAAATATAATTGGAGAGAGAATATTTTATAATTAGCGCTAATGATATAAAAAAGTTTGTCAACAAAGTGGATGATAGAAAACGATTTTGTGACGGTTCCTGAATTTTTGTAAATACCTACAGGATCCGATTTGCCTTCTTAAAACTAAGAAGAGTTAACATCCCAGGGCTGAAATGATAACGGTAAATATGTAATATATTTATTTCTTCGGATTTCCACAGCGTTGGTTGTTTTTGCAGTTTTTTTTACTTAATTTATTTATCGAATAATTGATACGCCATCACACAACAATCGGTGGTGAGAAGGGTGTTGTCGGCCTTTAAGGTGCAAATATGGGCTATTCTCGAAGGTTACATTTATTCAGAATCACCGAAAGTAACAATGCATTTTTCAGATGATTGTGCAAATTAAATAATCTTTTAAAAAACGCAGTGGTGCCAAGGACACTTTGCTGCATGGAACAATGGTAAGTAAGCTACTTCAGGTAAATTGGAAGTTGTGAAAAAATTAACATATTTAAAAGAAATCTTAATACAGTACTAGTTTTGAATTAGCATCAACTGGGCTATATGCTACTAATTAATAATTCCATGTGTTTCCACCTTAAGCCGTGAAATTTTAAGCGCTATATTTCTTATTAAATTATGTATCTGAACTAGTTTAGTTAATAACGTTATTATCGTAAGTTAGTTAGCTTTTGCAACTGTTTATGTAAAAGAACCTCGCTAATTATATTTGCAACATATTTATCACAAGGTCTTAACAAGCTTCTACCCGGAGCAGCATGCAAATAATTAAGGAAGCCAAATACTACCAAAACTTTAGGCATTTAGATTTATATATAAAAGTTTCAGCTAATTGGAAACGTATTTCAGATTAATTATCAACTTAATGGCACAAGTTGGAATGTTTAATTTTGGTACATTTTATGAGGCGGTTTATTGTTTAGCCTTTTTGCTATGTTTGAGATTGTGGGTAATATTATATTTAGGTACATTAAATTTTGTACATGGAGAAACATTGTAATTTTAAAATGCTAATGTTATTGGAGAAGTATTTCAGGTTAATCTATTTTTCGTTTGCTTTAAGTGATTTTGTTGAAAATATTTTTAAATTGTAAATTATTTTAGTTATTTATGTAGTTTTTGTATATCAAACGTACCTAAATAACTTTTAATAACAATTATACTCTTGATAAACTTAACATATCTATTTATGCTAGCAATACATACTACTAAAATACATTTATCGTTATTTGTAGATGTGCCAAAGATCCGTGTGTAGTGTATGAAATTTATAGTGCCAGATATATTTTCTTATTTTTCACTATCTCTTACATGTAATGTAAAACAACTTCCCTTGACTGACTGATTCATGAACCAACACCTAAACCTATAGGGCTATATTCTTAAAATTTTAGCAGCTAGTGCTTTTTGTGTTGTGAAAACCCACTTCAAGAGAACTATTTGGAAAGGGAGGATGGGTAATTTAGGTCTAACACCTCAACAACGTTAAATTTTAAAGTTGAAGTTTATTTAAAATTATGTCGCTAAGTCAAAAACTAACTTGAACATGCTGTTTTGTTAAATTAAAACTTTTTTGAAGTGAAACTTCTTTATCGGGGTTGGAAAAAAATTTAGTGTAACATTTTTTCGTTACGCGTCACATTTTTCCGTTACGCGCCATCTTTTTCTTATCCCTACCAAGCGCGATTCGAAGTATACTTTCTCCAGCGGAGTAGAGATTGGTAAATGTCTCCAATGTATTTTGCGGCCCGTTTTGAGTAGTTACATTTTTGAAATCCAGGTGGCGATTGCAACGACTTTGGACGGGTTTAAATTATTTTTTTGAAAAATAACGTCACAAAGAAGTTTCACTTCTTACGAGTGTACGCACACATTTTTATATTCTGTTAGCAAGTGCACATACGCTGCCACAACGCCACCGTCGCTGCGTCGCTATACACACGTTCCCTCTCCCTCCTTCCCTCCCTAAGTCTTGCAGTCCAAACAACAAAAATGAAAATTGGCCTTTAATCGAGGTGATAGGATCAAATTTGATTTTTTGGGGTCGCTAAGTGAGAATGACATGATTCATTGGACTGAATTCACTACTGACCCATTCGATGTCTTTTTACAAGAAATTCCTGACTAACCATCCTCGTACTACAATTGACGTATACTTATCAAGCCTGCGCACAAGTGAGTCTAACGAAAGACTATCAATAAAGCTTAGTTAATATTTTACGTAGAACCTTGGCAAAATATTGACATTTGCCAGACAACGTTTGATGAGCGACTTCGTAAGCACTTATTTAGGCATGGACAATATTTCTAGCAGAATATATTGGACAGAAACTTATTTTTATCACTTATAGACAATAATCCGAAAGCCATCGTCACTTGCGATGGAACATACTCATACATTATTAAAAAAGTAGCAACTTTCTTTTCCAAAGACTAACATACGGTGACCATAAGTTGATGGACCGACGACTTGAAGAAGGTGGCTAGCAGTGGATGGATGCGAATTGTCCAAGACTGGGATGATTGGCGTTCCTTGGGGAGACCTTCGTTCAGCAGTGGACGGCGCTAGGTTGATTAATTTGATTTGACCATAGGTTTTAAAACTTCTCGAAAGCCTTTGTGACGGTTACAGAATAGATGTTCTTGGTCCATATCCTACAACTGTAGGGCTTATGCATTTCATGTGTTTATGAACCAAATGAGGTGTTCGTTTTGGATAGAGGCTCCAGAGATTGTATCATAAACCTCATAGATAGCTTAGATGGGATAGGAATGAAAGGTAGGAATGACAACCAATTGACTAATAGGTTAATAAGTTTAGATTAATGGCCATCATCCGTTGAGTGATGAAAGTAATTAACGTCAAGTTTAAGAATAGATTCAAATTATTTCGGCAATTTTTTTAATAGACTGTTAACTCATGTTTACATATTTTAAGACTACAGTTGTTCTTAATAATGCATTTTATAAAGTAGCTACTGATAATAGACTTGAGCATTATAAATACAAAACTGCCAAACCTTTTATACTATTTCATCAATAGCCTTTACTGTCCACTGCTGGACATAGGTCTCTCCTTAGAAAGGAGGTTTAGGTCTATAGTGCCACGTTGGTCAAACGATGCAGTATAGGGTTTGTTTCAAGTTTTCCTTCTCTTTGCAGTGATATTTTCCTGCGTATTTTACTCTCTTAGTCGTCCCTTACGATACCCATGAGACGGAAAGGGATGACGACATTGTATTCTTAGTCTGTTACCACACGGATAGTTTGCGTACCACATACTAACAGACAACGAGTTGCCTTTAAAACAATACACGCAAATCACCCTCAGTTGCAAGAATTTCTCAAATTAACTATTAATGATACAATTCTCATTCTCAGTCGTCGCGATATGGCTCTTATCAGGTTAAGCTTGCATGATCGTATGCTGGCAAACATTTATATGAAAACGGTCGCTATACAGTAGAAGTATATCATCTGAGTCACTTGCTAGACTTGCAGCTGTATAATATTATGCAAATTAATGTGTAACTATTCAGAGGACAAGTCCAATCTCGACACATAAGTCAAGAACATATTACATGCATTCATTAATTGACCGTGATGAAGTAGGACGAGATGCAATTATACCTTATTGTTGTAAACGTCAAACGAGTCCACAATATAGGCAGCTGCGCCCATGTCATCTCTATAATATGGTACTTAGGACTGAATAGACGTGAATGATTTCATAGACTGGCATTGCATTTAGATGAGATTATTGTTGATCAATAATCTGTTTTTAATAAATGTGTACGGTTCCCTAAACATCATATAAAATTTGATAAGTATAGATAGTTAGTAAGCACCAAACCGATCGTTTTCGTTTATATGAATATAATAATGTAAGGTTCACCATGTTCGCGCTCTATTTCGGTTTGGTGCTCATATTATGAAATATTATTCTCTTTAAGTATTTTCATTTGGTCTAGTATGTATCACTGTTGATACATTGGACCAGGGTTCATACATTTTTGTACATGGTCCATACATCCCTATGGGATCATTTTTAAAATTATAAACATGAAATGAGAAATAGTCACACGAGCGAAACCACCAATTAGTTGTATAATTAAGCGTAAGCATGTGCGAATTAATTTAAGTTTTGGTGCTGCATCAATACACGTTGGATTAAAACCCAATAATAATGTAAACGGTTTAAACAAAACGTGTGTTTTGTTTTACAACGTTAACAAATGTTAACCAAACATAAGTGATATAAACCATCACATGGCATCATTAATGGGGATATTAATTATGTTGCTTACCTATTACTAAACCGTAGCGACAAGAGACTGAGTCTGCTATTTAATGTAAAATATCGTCATGGCACGACTGAGCTGTTACACCATTAACACTGTCTAAAACATCGTTAGCTGCACAATTTGTGAAATAACAAGAATGATATTGTAATGAAGTATGATGGGTGCTCGTTAGACTATACAGCGACAGATGTTTTACGAGAAAATTATACAGTATAGCTCTTGTTTTCCATTATTAATATTTTTATTCCATTGTCACCGGACTGCACTAATACCACAATAGTTTAGAATATTGTGGATTCGATCCTCACATGGGACAACAGTGATACAAATTGCTGTTTTGGATTTGGTATTTTGTGTTTTCACATATGTCTGCAAAGTCTCCTCAAAACTGAATATATTTCAAGAAGGAGAATCGCATTTTTTTAAAAAATCCTGTCTTCTATTCTCCATAGATAGATGGTATAAAGTCAACAGTCTATCTCAGCTGAAAAAGAGTTGCTAGAGAAAGACTGAAATATATTAAAGTAGGCCTGTTAAGGGTACATCAAACGAAGAAACACTAGACACGTAAATGTTCAGGAGCACATGCTCATAGATTGATTGATTGATTTTCATCTCATTAAATGTATAAACAGGTTGTAAGCGGTGTAACATTCATCTATTTCACGTACCTATATATTGCAACCTTGGAAGACTGTAACTAACTAGCTAGTTATCCATAAATATTCATATATGTCAGACATATATTTGCATGTTCTACTTGACAATACCACTGATGTAAATTTGTTTGCTATTATATTAAGCATAATAACGTGTAACATTCTTAATCACAAATATCAAAGTTACTGGATTCAATTACAAAATTCTACTTTTCATAATAATTTACATCTACACAATATATGAGGTAGTAGAGCCACGCCAATTCCAGCACAAAAGGGCCGGCTCGACCGGGTTAGTATTACCCTATCACAGAAGACTAAACTAAAGCGACAGCATCCATGTTGTCGTCTTTCGTTGGTGAGTACGAGACCGTAGGCGTACTGATGCAGGGGTGACAGTTATTATGATGCGCGGCGTGAAAAAGCATCTCACTAGGCCGCAGTAGCGTGGATCGATACCATAGGTATACTATTTTAATAACATTTTTAACAATAATATACTCAATTAAATTAACTTCTTTTTATTAAGTAGATAGTAAAAGAATCACCTTTCCGTGTGTTGACTGATTAAGAATTTAGAGTGTCACCACCACTATTTATCCCAAAGGTGTTGTAAGAGGCAATAAAGGGACCAAATTATGCAGGACAAGAGCACTGTAAAGGAAGGAAAACTTGATACAAACCTTAAACGGAGTGGTCCACGAATTAGTTAACATTTGAAAAATCGTGTAAAAAAATCATTGAATTATTACAAAAATATTTTTTTTATAAAAAAGTAACTAATTGAAATTTATTTTTTAAAAATTACATTGTCTAAATGGCCACCGTTTCGACGTTTGCACTCTTTTAAGCGAGTACCGAAATTTTCGAATACTCTTTGGCAAAGAGACCGTGAGATCTCCAACATCTCTTCGCTGATTTTTCGTTTAGTTGACGTAGTGCATTTATTTAATTCATTAATGTAGACACAATTCTTCAAATAACCTCGGAAAAAGGGAAGTCTGCTGGGGATAGATCTGGACTTCTGGGTAGCTATGGAATGTCTACTCGTCTGGTAATCAGCTTTTCTGGAAACATGTCTTTGACCACCTGGGCTCATTGGATGTGTGACAAGTGGTGGAACCACTTCTTATCGAAACCATGTGTTACAATTGTAGCCAGCAAATTTCAGAAGCGTCGGTCCGAAGAACTCCCGTAACATTTTCACATATTTAGCAGTATTAACAGTCAGTTACTGTTAACTCTGCTAAATATATACAATGAGAATCTTGGAAAAAGTAGGGTCCAAAGATTCCTTTTACTAAAATTACTTAGGAAAATGAAGTAGCCCTCATGTCAGCTTTGGGATTTTCACTGCTCTAATACCTGTGATTTGCTTGTGTCCGTTGAAGTGAAAACGGGTTTGTGAAAACGTTGCCAAAATTACCGAATCGTTCTAACATTATTTCGGCACACGACATGTGCAAATTTAAATCATTAAGTTTTAGTTTTCACACTATCTGGATCTAATATGGATGTAATTTCAAATGTTTTTTCAAAATACGGCGTAGTGATGTGCAGGATAACCCTGATTCAGCCGAACGTTTGCGCGTTAATATATCTGCATTACATCAAACAGAAGTGGTAACTTGCTGCAGGTTCTCTTCGTTTCGAGAAGTCCACGGGCCTCCAGTTTGCTTCACATTTAGCGTAGATTCCGTCTCTTCGAACTTCTTCACCCATTTCTTTATTAAAAGAGCACTCGGACACTGATTTAAGTCGTGTAGATCGTATTCGACACGAAATAAGTGTCTCACAGTAACGATTATCATGATCCTCATTACGTACATGTCGAAGACGGTGGCCGATTATAGCAACGTTCATCATCATGAGATATATTTAGTTGTAGCAAACAGAATTTTAGAAAGAATATGACTAAGTTACCATTTTTGTAGAGTATAATGATTCTTTTCTTTTTCTACTATCTTAAGAGCCTGCCAAAGTAACTTTACTCTGCCTGATGGAAAGCATGAATATAATCCAAGAGTTATGGTCACCACATTCATTGCAAATGCTGACAATGCAGTATGGTGACCCACACCATGGTGGCCTTGTGAGATGCTTTTTTACACACCCAGCTTGGGGACATAAAAGGCATGACAGTCATTGTGACAGTGTAAGGCTTACATAGTTACCACGAAAACTGTCACCCCTGCATCAATGGATCTCCGATCTCACACTCACCAACGAAACACGACAACACGGATGCAGGCGCTTTAGGTTGGTATATTATTAGTATTAATATTAAATACAGGTAGGTACACTATTACACAGATTCACTTGTTAGCTCGGAGATTCGCAGTGAAGTGAAGGCTCAACCCGCGTTCACTTCACTCAACAACTCAGACTAACTTCATGTTCGACTCTGTCGAAGCGCGTCTAACTTTATACACTTGCGTTTCTTGTCAATTGATGTTCCGTACTCATGACATTTCCGACATACATGTATCCAAATTAATCATCAACGGCAAAGTCTAACCCACACTGTACGTTCAGATCTTGACTACATGATGTTTCTTTATGCAATAAACTCTACAAAACCTATTCATTTAACCGTACATATGTCTCTTCGTTGAATATTTTATAATAATCTTACTTAATTTTTATCTATATGATATTTGTGGGATTAGGAGTAGATCAGAAATGAAATGAGACTAAACTTTTATTAAGAGAATTAATCTTTACGTCGAATGTAAAATGAAATAAATTGATTAATAATTAATTTAATTTCTTTATTTGGATTTTCGACTTTATAGTGCTACAAACAAACCTAATGCTAAGATTTATATATTAGAAAATGTATTGAAGGCTACATTCACATTCTGCTCTATAAAAACATTTGAGAAAGAAACATTAAGTCATGAAATACCAGAATAAAATAAAAAAAATATGTATGGTGTCGTGCTCCTTCTGATCGACAAACCAGGTTCTGGGAAACAAAGCATCCCGATTAGCGGCAACAGATTCACCACCTATTACGTGAAATTAAAACACTACCGTAAAGTGAGCATTGAATATGCCTCTGCCTACCCAACGGGGAAGCAGACGTGATTTATGATGATGATTTTTATTTTTATTCCAATATTCACCTATTGAGCGTCATAGTTTTGAATAGTATATAAGATCATTGTACCCGTATGTAGGATAGTTCATGATATGTATATATAATAAGAGTATACCTCTATGCCTCTCGCTTACAAGACATCTACATTAATTGAAGAAACGTTGGTAGAGTGTGTCAAGGACATTAAATTTGCCGATAAACAAAAGTATATAAACGTGGTACATACATAGATAAAATGTGTGTTGCCCGGGAGGAATAGGCAGAGGCATATTAAGTTCCCGCTGTTCACCAGTGTTTTCGTCTCGAGTGGGTTTCGTTTTCGTCTCGTCTAGGTGATGAGCCTATTGCCGCTAATTGGAATGAACGGACCCGATAAACGTTGTATAAAGAAATAAACAAACAATACCCTATAGATACTTCGTAGGCATGTTTAAAATTTATTCTGTAGTTCGTAGTGTCAACCCTACGTTCACACAATGTTTGCAAAACCCTACTCACTAACCTGCCGCCGATCAGATTTCATTACCACAACTGTGAAATTGGGTTACTTACTGGTAATGTATTAATACTTGTTGCGTTATTACGTACATTAACTGTAAATGCATACAAATATATACTCGTATTCACGAAATAGAGGCTTTGCAATAGTGTTTAAATGTTTCTCTATAACGTGGAAGTACCATTTCAGATGTAAAAATGAGGTCATTATGTTTGAGACATTAAGTAGTTATTTCGTTACTTATAATTGAGTAAGTGAGATGCACGACATGCAACGTGCAAGTGTGTTGCCACCCTTAGCAAATACCTTTTATTTTGCAAATTAAAAAATTATGGGCGGAATATATGGCCATTGGAAATATTTATGGGCGGAGTTAGTTGTAGTCATTTGTTCCTTATTCGACATATGTACGTAGTGTGTTCAAAAAGTATCGTGAATTTTGTATATTTTCAAAAATTATAATAAATAAATAAATAAATAATCCACCTGGGATATTATACACTTTTTTTTTTTTTTTTTTTTTAACGTGTGGAAACCCCCTTGGGCCGTCACCCCACCGGGGTTTACGGCGGGGTGGTGTGTCGGAACCGGACCGACTAAAACCACACGGTGTGCCACTCTGCGCCTGACATAGGAGGGATCCGGGAACAGCTGTTATTACGACATCCAGATCACTCCTAGCGCCTGCCCGCTAAAGCGGGCACCATCTGCGGATAAACACTCTATTTAGGCGACGTACGGCACACGCGCACGTCACCTCCTCGCGGCTGGCCACTATAGCGGATGGAGGGGAAAACCCGTCCCGAGCACCCGCGGCCACACTCAAGGCGGCATGAGGCGCTGGTATGCGCGCCTCCGCCACCCGGCTCGCCGGCGGCGAATTGGGTCCGAGTGGATATCATCCTCCCGGGCCCTCTCCGCCGCCTCCTTCCGCGAAATTACGTCTTCGCAGAAGGTTGTGACCGCGGTAAAACAACTGTCGCTACCGGCCATGGAGCGTATGACGGCCGGTAGCGAGAGATCTCCTCCAATAACTGCAGTGAGGACCCCACGCTGCGCCGCCCAGGCGGAACAAACCGCTAGCGTGTGCTGAGCCGAGTCCTCACTGCAGTCGCAGTGGTGACAGGCGGGACTCAATTCCCTCCTGGCGACCGAGTGCAGATACTTCCTGAAGCAACCGTGCCCGGAAAGGACCTACGTCAGTCGGAAGAAAAGGGTCCCGTGCTGCCGCCCTGCCCACTCGGCGATGACTGGCTGGAGAGCCTCCACGAGTGCAAAGCCAGCTCGTGGTGTCTCCAACCGGGACGACCAACGAGCCATTGTGGCTCGACGAGCGGCCTCACGCCACTCGCGTACCTCTTCGGGCGGGGGCCGTATGCCGCTACCCGCCCGGAAGTCAGCCGTCCGCCGATAAACTTCGGCGAGCACTTCCGCCTCCAAATCCCACGGGGCAGTTCCGGCCAAGGCGCACGCCGCCTCCGTCGATACGGTGCGGTAACCGCGTATGGCTCTAACCGCCAATATCCTCTGAGGGCGCCAGAGGCGAGCCCTATTCTGGGCGGTCAGAGCCGCCGCCCACACCGGTGCACCATACAGCGCCATTGACCGGACAACCCCCGTGTATAGCCGTCTCGTCGCGACGCTAGCTCCACCCAAATTCGGCAAAAGTCGCCCAAGGGCAGAAGCAGCGCCGACCAGCTTTGGAGAAAGCTGTCGGAAGTGCTCGTCGAAGAGCCACCTGCCGTCGAGGATCAGGCCCAGATATTTCATCTGGGCCTGAACCGGTACGAGGACCGAATTGACTACGATAGAGGCGCCGGAGGGTGGACCACGACGGGGCCCATGGAACAAAAGGGCCTCCGTCTTATCTAGGGCCACTCGTAAACCCAGCGCCTCAATGCGCCCGACCACCAAAGAGACTCCCACGGTGCCCAGGCGCGCCGCCTCTTGAAAGTTCGCCCCCCGGGTCGTGACCAATGTGTCATCGGCGTAACAAATTACGCCTAGCCCGGGGGGAAGACGACCTCGAAGGGCCCAGTCGTATCTCATATTCCACAGGAGTGGTCCGAGGACAGACCCCTGTGGAACACCGCACAACATGGGCCGCCGCCTCAGAATGCCATCTCGGTCCTCGTACATGACGGTACGCTCCTCAAGATAGTCTGCCACAAGCCGCCTCAGGTACTCTGGCACCCCGTGGTAGTGGAGTGCTTCCCTGATACAGCTAAATGGCAGACTATTAAATGCGTTGGCGATATCCAACGACACTGCCAACAGCACGCCGCCACAGCTCACCGCTTCTTCAGTCACAGCCCTCAGGCGCAACACAGCATCGACTGTCGAACGCCCGGCTCGAAACCCGTATTGGGCGTCCGACAGATCGGGGCCCACCTCGCAGAGGTGCCGGACGATGCGGGCAGAGAGTATCCTCTCAAAGAATTTACCCGCCTCGTCCAGCAACACGATGGGCCTATAGGCCGCGACCGAATCGGCCGGCCGTCCCAGCTTCCGTAGTAGGACCAGCTTCCCGCTCTTCGAACCCTCAGGAAAGCTCCCGGACGCCAAGCTGGCATTTAAGACTTCCCCGAGGCGATCCAACATGTGGTCGAGGGTTCGCGCCAGCACTCGGGCAGGTATCCCATCTGGCCCAGGGGCGGTGTTCTTAGAGCGAATCCGTAGAACGACCGCCCCTATCTCCGATTCCCTAACATTATCCTCGTTTTGTCCCCCGTCGTCTTCGACCATGAAGGCCATCGACGGGGGTGTGTGCTCCGCCCGCTGCGGGAAAAGACCCTCGACCACTTCCCTCAGGAAGCTGGGCTGGAGTGTCTCTGTAAGGTGGGGGCCCGACGTGCGGAGCTTTTGTCGCACCACACGATAAGGGCGACCCCAGGGGTCACGATCGAGACCCTCCAGCATCTCCTTCCTCTTCACTTCTTTGGCGCGGCTAATGGCCAGCTTCAGAGTTTTCCGCGCCTCTCGGTACTCCTCATGAAGCTGGTCCTCCTCGCCGTCTACGCGGTGTCGCCGCCGACTACGGGTGTAGGACCTCCGGGCACGAGTACAGGCCGCGCGGAGGTCCGCCAACTCCTGGGACCACCAGTAAACCTCCTTCCGTGGAGGCCGACAACCTCAGATGCGGGGCATGGCCGCATCGCAGATCTGCGTAATCGCATCGTGGAAACGACCAGCCCCCATATCGACCTCCTCGGTCGGAGCCTGCGGAGACAGTCAGGAGTAAATAATGGCTGCCTCCTCTAGGAGATCCCTGTTCAGTTTGGCTACAGCCCACCGTGGCAAGCGAGAAGAACGCCGCGCCGCGTGACCCCTACTGGGGTCCTGGGTCCGGGAGAGCTCAAATCGAATGTAGAGGTGATCCGAGAGCGTCTCAACCTCTTCCAGGACACACCAGTTCCTTACTCGTGCGGCGAGGGCAGGGGTAGCGAACGAAAGGTCCACTATCGACCCTCCCTGCTGTCGCACGCACGTGTTGGTGGAGCCCCTGTTTAGTAAACAGAGGCCCACCGAGGCCGCCCACTCCTCTAGGGCCTCGCCCCTAGCGTCCGTCCTGGGGGAACCCCACGCAATGGACTTTGCGTTGAAGTTCCCCAGCACTAAGACGTGCCCAGACGTTAGACGCCGCATCGAGGTTGCCAAGTTGTTAAGGAAAACCTCGAAGTCGTTCAAACTCCGGTTGGGGGAGAAGTATACACCATACACAGTGATCCCCCCCCACTCGGCAGCAACATATCCAGTGCCCTTGTCTCTTAGCGACAAGGGCGGGGAATGAGCCGCCGTGGAGCCGACGACTGCCACGGAACCGTCCCGGTCACCCAACCAGTTTGGACGGGGAGGAACGTAATAGAGCTCCGCGGCTACGGCAACATCGATCGACCACTGTGCCATGGTTTGCAGGAAGAGGTCCTGCGCCGCAGCACAGTGGTTCAGGTTCGTCTGGACTAGGAGACTGGAGACTTGGGCCATTACTGGACCGTCTCTACAGCCTCCTCCATGAGCGACGATGTCGACGTGCGAACGGCATCGGAGGCAGCCTGGATCGACTGGCTAGCCCCCAACGCTTGCCGAGAATCACGGGGAGGTTTGCAGCCCCCCTGCCCAATCTGATGATTGGCGGGCTTGTTACCCGCCGCACAAACCGGACAGTGAGGGGCGGCAGAGCACTCTGCCGCCTTGTGCCCCGGTCGACCGCAGCGGAAGCATAGTCCGCTGCAGTCAAAACAACTCACACACTTGGCGCGTGTGTGTCCGGATGCTTGGCATTTAAAGCACCTCATCGGTCTTGCCGCCAGAACAGTAACTCTGGCGTTGCAAAACCGACGAGGATTCTGCCTGCATCGCCCAAAGCTTTGGCCGACGCTACCGGACAGCTGATCCACACTGTGCCAAGCCCTCCCAGACCGGGGCTGATGGTGCCGACCCTAATGTTGTCCGCATTGCAGCCCGTCTTCTCGCTGATTGCAACGCAGACATCCTCTGTCGTTACGGAGTCATCCAGGCCCGAAATGCGCAACTCTGCGCATTTGGTAGGCCTAGCGATCTTCACACCATCCGTGGCCGCGAAGATTCCCCTCAGTTTCTCGGCGAATCTGTCCGCCGTCTTTGCACCTTCAGCCCCAGGGAACTCGAGGACTCGAGCTCCCGTCTGGGCAAGGCGCAACCTGACCCCTTCAGTCCCGAAATCAGTGGCGAGACTATCACGGGCCTTTTTAAATAAGGCCGCATAGAATAGTCCTCCACTAGCCGCCTCTGGGGTTACGGTGACCACCACAGCCGCGCTTTTAGGCACCTGCAATCTGCGCGGCTTCTTCGCGGTAGTCACCGCCACCGATGGCGACTGCGGGGTAGAAGCTGCTTTTTGGGCAGCCTTTTTACCCCGCTTTTGGGATTCCTTAGCCCCCCCGACTACCTGCCAACCATCCGTGGACGGGGCAGATGTAGAGGGAGCAGATGTGGAGGTGCCAGGTACAGCGGCTGGAGTAGAGAGCGCAGGGAATTCCGCTCTAGACTTAGCCGCCGCTTTGGGCCCTGACCTCTGTGCACCCGTCTTAGCTACTGCTTTAGCCGCCTGTCGTGTCCTCGGAGTGGCGGCAGGAACAGCAGATACTAACGCCGCAGGAACAGCAGACACTGACGCCGCCGCCGCATAAGACACACGACCGTCTACAACGGGAAGCGATGTCAGCGCCGATGTGGCCTTTGGTCTATGTGACGCGAGTGGCGGCCGGACGACAGGGGCTGGAGGTAGTCTCGCCTCCAGGCCAGCGAGAGGTCCGTCCATCATGCGCCACACTGCGTCTGTGATTTGCCGCAAGTGGGCGTCAGCGATGGTACCGGGAGTGACAGAGGCAAGCGATGGAGACGAGCCTTCTCGCTCAGGGCGAACCGCCCGGAATTGGGCAAACTGTGCACTCAGTTCAGCCACCTCCCGTGTAAGATGGTCGTTGGCCGCTTGGAGACGAGCCACGTCCCCAATAAGGCTCTCAACAACCCCCGCAACTGCAGAAGAGGAGTCCTTAAGGGCCTTTACAAAAGCACCCTTAAGGTTACTCGACTTGGTGGCTACCTTGTGGATGATAGCCACCGCTGCTTTCGCTCTCTCTTGCATGGACGATGTCGTTTGGGGAACAGAATCCCCTACCATCGGCTCCTTAATCTTATGCAAGAGATCTGCGATCTCCTCCTCTGCAAGTGCTTCGCCGTCCGCCCTAACCCGCCTATAGGCTTCCGCCTTACAGAAGACGGAGCCTGACGGGATCGAGATCGAAGTTCGCGACCTTCCTCTACGGTTGCTGGCGACTTTAGGAGGTAACATCTCCTGGGACGTGTCGCTCTCCTCGTCCCTGGAGCGCCCGCGTTTTCGGGAGTCGCACAGCTCTGTTTCCAACAGGCCACCTCCCGTGCCATCCGACGAACACGTAGACCTGGAACGCAGTCGTTCCGATGTTCTGCGGCTCCCAGCAGTCATAATGACTTCTGGGAGCCTCATCGGCATAGGTGTCCCAACCGATGCATCCTTTAATTTGGACGAGAAGTCGTCCACTCTTACGCTTTTCTCTTTCTTTTCCTTCTTCTCCTTCTCTCCTTCTAAATTTATGTTTTTGTTTTTATTTTCAGTTTCCATATTAGACCCACGAGTGGGGGAGAACTATAGGTCGACCCGGGCAGAGATCACCCAATACCCGGGCAAGCGTGCATTTATGCCCAACCGAGGGGTCCGCAGGTGCCTCGGCTGGGGGTGTGCTTGCGGCTGAACAACCCATCAGCCATGCATCCCCTGGTCACGCACCAGAACACGGGATTCGGGGTAATTTTTATAGAGGTTTTCTTCCTCGCAGTCCGGGCGGCTAAGCCAAGACCCTCGCCCCCGATTGGAGTCACGAGACTCCAACTCGGGACTACGGTATGTCGGCGGCGGCAGGGAGACTATGTCTCCTGATGCCTGCTCGGTGGCAGTATAACTGCACACTCAATGGCTTACTCTTCGTGCTAGAATGTTAGCCGTTGGCAGTGATGAACAACACCATTGCCAACGTTTCCAGGGTGCACCACGTGGAGGTTTTCTAGCCCAGCACCCCAGGGATATTATACACTTGTGCCAACGTTTTTTCCAATCTTCGAAGCACTTCAAAAAATCATTTTTTTATATCTTGTTCAAATCTACCTTCGATGTCGTCTTTATCTCGTCAATCGTGGCGTAGCGTCGTCCTTTCATGGCCTCTTCAGTTTCGGGAACAAAAAAGTTACAGGGGGGCGAGATCTGGGGAATATGGTGGCTGAGGTATCTTAGTGTGTTGTTTTTGACCAAGAAGTCGCATACAAGCTGCTATGTGTAAGCAATTTTGGAAAGAATTTTGCGGCTACCCGTCTCATGGCCAAATTTTCGATTAAAATCGAATGGCACAAGCAAATCAATATGCCTAGGTCCTCGGCAATTTCTCTAACGGTGATTCGACGATTGGCCAAGACCATTTTCTTCACTTCATCATTTTTTTCGTCTGTTGTTGAAGTGCTCGGGCGTCTGGCACGCTCTTCGTCGTTCACATCTTCTCGGCCTTCTGAAAACATTTTGTACCACCGATAAACGTCGCTTTTGTCCAAAGTAGCTTCCCCGTATACCACAGTCAACATTCGAAATGCATCCACGCACTTAATTTCGTTTTTCACACAGAATTTGATACAGGTTCTTTGTTCCATTTTTTTGAATAGGTAAAAATCGAAGACGTACCAAAACACGTGCAGGCAAAACAGCTGTCAACAATTAACTGAACATTTAAAATGGCCGAACTTGTCAGAGAGAGAGACATATGTACCAACATAACGCCACAAAAAAATCAAAATTGAAATATATGTAACCCGCAAAAATTTAAAATTCGTGATACCTTTTGAACACATCTAGTAAGCGTAAGCTTTTATTCACCTTGGAATTGATTCACCTAGGTGAATATAGACAACGTTTTAATTAGCTTGTGTAACTTTATCACTCATATAAAATATTACAGTAAAAGCTTTAAAATTTATTTATAGATAACTTGATATTTAACGTTCATAAAATCAAATTAAGATTAACTAATTAAACTAACATTTAATTAATTATCTTAACTAAAATTACTTAAAATATTAAGTTGTTTTAAATTTAAAAGATGTTATTATCATGTTTAATATGGATGATAAAGATATACAAGACAAATAAATCGAGTCGCCTTTTTTCATGAATCTATTCCTAACAGAACAAAGACCTCCATCTCTGTCGAATTATTTCACCTGGGTGACATTCTTTAAAGGTGAAACGAGTGTACCAAAATTTCTACTTATTTCACCCGCGTGATATTACCCAGGTGAACATAGTGAAATAAACTTTTTGTATAACGAATGGAAGCCTCCTCGGGCCATCACCCCAACGGGGCTTACTGCAGGATGGTGAGTCGGAATATGACCGGCTAAAACCACATGATTTGCCAGTTTGCGCCCGGGATATGAGGGATCCGGAAACAGCTGTTATTACAACATCCAGACCCCTTCTAGCACCTTCCTGCTAGTGCAGGCACCACCTTCAGGTGAAGTCTTTATTAAGGCTACGTACAGCACACGTAGACATCACCTCCACGCCGCTGGCCACTGTAGAGGATGGAGAAAAACTCATCCCATCCACCTACAGCCACACCCAGGTCTCTAGTAAGCACGCCTCCGTCATCTGCGAATTGAGTGCAAGTGGAAGTCGTCCTCCCGCCTCTTTCTGCGAAATGATGTCTTCAAAGAAAGTTGCGACTGCTATTAAACTGTGACGACACAACGTTACGTCACTCAGGCAAAGCGGACCGCTATCGTGAGCTGAGTCGAGTCTTCATTGCAGTCGCAGTGGTGACAGGCGGTACACAATTCCCAAGAATAAAAATATACATATAGTTTAAACATTCTAAATTATAGTATACATAAAAATATGTTTTAGTTCAAGAAATTCTGTTTCTAAATATTATAATATAAGTTGGCCGTGACGTTACAGAAATGTAATTAGACATTTCAAAACAAAATTCTTCAATAATAATGTCACAATTGCCTTCAGGGAGGTTTTATCATAATTACTACACCTTGCATGTGGGTTGGCGATCACAGTGAGATCATAATGTGGCGTAATTGTGCAGCCTGACCTGGTATAATTTACGGTAAGGCGACAGATGCAGGCAGCATTACCGATTGTTGTGTAAAGCCTTGAGGGGGCTATGTTCAGCATTGACATCTTTCGGTTGAGATGAAGATGATAAATCTCAAACGTTTCAGACACAGCTGATTCGAAACTAAGCAGAGCCTGTATTACCAATCAATCTATCACCGTCCACTGCTGAGCGAAGGTCTCCCCCAAGGAACGCCAACCCTCCCGGTCTTGGGCAATTCGCATCAATCCGCTGCCAGCCACTTTCTTCAAGTCGTCGGTCCATCCCACAATCATTAAAGACCAAAGTATTTGACCAGTGCGTTCTACCTGTAATGACGTACGGAGCCGACATGTGGACATTCACCATTGGACTGGTCCATAAGTTTAAAGTAGCTCAGCGTGCGGTGGAGAGTACAATGCTGGGCGTTTCTCTGGCTGATAAAATTCGTAACGAGGTTATTCAACAGAGAACTAGAGTAACTGACATCGCACGGAGAATCAGTATGCTGAAGTGGAAGTGGGCCGGCCATGTCTCCAGACGAACCGATGGTCGCTGGAGCCGAAGTGTACTAGAGAAGATAAAGATGGCTGGGTAAACGTAGACACTGTACTATGGCAAACAAATTGCTGATTAACATACTTACATGTTTCTAACACAGAACAACTGATCGTGCTTACTACACGAATATTTGTCCTAGACGGGAATTAGGAATAGTAGTCAATTGTGTGATTTCAACCGCTAGACTAAGAGTTCATTCAATATTACCGCCCATCTTTGCCGAGAAAAATTGCTTATACAAGAACAGCGTCATAAACGTGATCTAAATCTTTCTATTGTATACGTACAACACTGGAGCAAGTGATAAAATCCCCCATATATCATTTGAAAGATCACATCTTATCCATATGTGAATAACAGTACCCTTGACCTCGCTGTAAATGCTTTAGCTAACTTTGAACAAGTTTTAGCTTTTTTTTTAAATAAACACAGGAAACTAGTGACTGAGGTTGCCGGTAAACTTTCTTCATTATTTGAGGGGAGGGAATGTTTGGAAACATACTTGTGGGCAGCAGTAGTCAGTTCTTATCAGGTGACTCATCTGCTCGTAAGCGCTCTTACGCCATAAAAAAACCATAATTAAAAATTATTGATGTCAATTGATCAGAGAAATTAGAGTTGCCCACAATAGTCAGTTTGAATTACATGTGTGCGACCTTGACCTATTTCATTATTTAGTCGTAGAAACAAAATTTGTTTCCTACAGTTGAATACTTTAAAAGTAACATTTTTCTGAACGACTCCAATTCCCCAACAATATTGAATGTGTATTGTTCCGAACACTAAAATTGTAGTACATAGTATATAGATGCTTAATATGACCCTTTATACCTTACATAGTAAGTAATGTATACTCTACCCTTCTATGTGAATTAAAAAAAATATGACACTTATTTAATCTATTTTTTATAAGTCAATTAATTAGCACTGGGCATATGACCTATGTCGCATACATCTTCATAAACACTCATGAAACGCATGCGAATAACTTTCAAACTCAGAACAATAGTTTGTGGATCACACAAAGTGTTGTCCCATGTGTGAACGAACCACAACACTCATCGTAAAATGGACTACGCCATTTATGCAGTCCGATTTTATCAATATTTTTTTTTGTAGTTAAAAAGAGCTTATGTGCTATTCCAGTCTTCATCTAAGTCTATGCTAAATTTCATACAGATTTTACATGCAAATTTTTGCATTAAATTATATAGAGCTTAGCTTTCGGTTAAATCTATGTAGCCCATTTTAGTACAAAACAATATGCAGATTGTATCAAATTTTGAACACTTCTCTAAATTGAATTACTTAGAATTACAAAATTCTAGCAAAGATAAGGCAAATAAAAATCTAAGACTTTATAAAATAGAATCGAAATCAAATATGATTTACGTTAACATAGAAATCTATCAGTTTGTTACCAAAACAATTAGCCTGGCCTACCAAATAAACAGCCAATTTAGGTATACGATTTGTATGAATGGCAGCAATTCAGCTTAATTGCATAGAAACGAGACATTTTTCGTAACCATTAAATGAATTGTAATAACTTTTAGTAACACTGGCTGTTGACTATGGTTCATTTCGTGTTTGTAGCTTTCAAATTGACGTACTTCCATAACATTTATCATCCCTAATTTTACCCCATTGGGAGTGAAATTTCTAAAAATCTGTAAGAGATGTTTAAAATATAAAAAGTAGTATTAATTGTTAAAATTTCAATTATATAACGGTAGCGGTTAAGGCTCTGCTTTAATGAATCAATCAATAAGGGTAAGTAATTTTATAACTGATTATTCTTTATTCGTTATTTTAAAAGACAACACCTGCACTAGGAATAAATCCTGTATGGCGTGGGACTTTACAAACATACAAGAAACGGACACAAAGCAAACCCAGACTCAGAACAACAATTTATGGATCACACAAAGGATTGTCTCATGTGGGATTTGAACCCACAACACTCAGCGCAGTAGTGAGCGGTGTGGTGACCGCTTAAGCCACTTTTTTTTTTTTTTTTTTTTTTTTTTTTTTTTTTTTTTAACGTGTGGAAACCCCCACGGGCCGTCACCCCACCGGGGTTTACGGCGGGGTGGTGTGTCGGAATCGGACCGACTAAAACCACACGGTGTGCCACTCTGCGCCTGAGATAGGAAGGATCCGGGAACCGCTGCTATTACGACATCCAGATCCCTCCTAGCGCCTGCCCGCTACCTCGGGCACCATCTGCGGATAAACTCTCTATTTTAGGCGACGTACGGCACATGCGAACGCCGCCCCCTCGCGGCTGGCCATTGTAGCGGATGGAGGGGAAAACCCGTCCCATCCACCCGCGGCCACACTCAAGGCGGCATGAGGCGCTGGTATGCGCGCCTCCGCCGCCCGGCTCGCCGGCGGCGAATTGGGTCCGAGTGGATATCGTCCTCCCGGGCCTTCTCCGCCGCCTCCTTCCGCGAAATTACGTCTTCGCAGAAGGTTGCGACCGCAGTAAAACTACTGTCGCTACCGGCCATGGAGCGTATTACGGCCGGTAGCGAGAGATCTCCTCCAATAACTGCAGTAAGGACCCCACGCTGCGCCGCCCAGGCGGAACAAACCGCCAGCGTGTGCTGAGCCGAGTCCTCACTGCAGTCGCAGTGGTGACAGGCGGGACTCAATTCCCTCCTGGCGACCGAGTGCAGATACTTCCCGAAGCAACCGTGCCCGGAAAGGACCTGCGTCAGTCGGAAGGAAAGGGTCCCGTGCTGCCGCCCTGCCCACTCGGCGATGACCGGCTGGAGAGCCTCCACGGCGGCAAAGCCAGCACGTGGAGCCCCCAGCCGGGACGACCAACGAGCCATCGTGGCTCGACGAGCGGCCTCTCGCCACTCGCGTATCTCTTCGGGCGGGGGCCGTATGCCGCTACCCGCCCGGAAGTCAACCGTCCGTCGATAAACTTCGGCGAGCACTTCCGCCTCCAAATCCCACGGGGGAGTTCCGGCCAAGGCGCACGCCGCCTCCGTCGATACGGTGCGGTAACCGCGTATGGCTCTAACCGCCAATATCCTCTGAGGGCGCCAGAGGCGAGCCCTATTCTGGGCGGTCAGAGCCGCCGCCCACACCGGTGCACCATACAGTGCCATTGACCGGACAACCCCCGTGTATAGCCGTCTCGTCGCGACGCTAGCTCCACCCAGATTGGGCAAAAGTTGCCCAAGGGCAGAAGCAGCGCCGACCAGCTTTGGAGAAAGCTGTCGGAAGTGCTCGTCGAAGAGCCACCTGCCGTCGAGGATCAGGCCCAGATACTTCATCTGGGCCTGAACCGGTACGAGGACCGAATTGACCACGATGGAGGCGCCGGAGGGTGGGACCGCTTAAGCCACTAGGCCAACCGTGCAGTCGATTAATTGAATAACTACGAAAGCACGGATGACGTAATGGTTTAAGCGGTTGGTCTGAGTGTTGTGGGTTCACACTGGCCAACACTTTGTGTGATCCACATATTATTGCTCCGAGTCTGAGTGTTATTTGTGTTTCGTCAGTCTCGCCTTATATGTAAATAGCAAGCAAGCAAGCAAATGAAATTGTCAAAACCAAGAGACACAAGACATCAGCACCCTTTGAGTGTCGAATAAGAAGTACCTTAGAGTACCTACTTTTATTTTGTAGAAAGAATGAGCGATCTGCATAAATAATATGCTATCTTGAGTGAGAATGGGATACTTGATCATATCTATACCCAATGTTAAGTCAGATATGTACCTGTGTGGGTGTATTTGTGCGCGTATTTATCTTTTCAGTGAAACTGCCACTATAAACACTGAATACCTATACTCAGATTGGGTTCTAACACTGAATCCAGTTAGGTAATTGAAGCCAGACAGCCTGAGTAAATATTGAAGGTTAGCCGAACTAGGCTACGCGGGAAATTTTATTTCTGTATTAGTTTTGATCTCCCGAAGGTGTTTGAGTATATTTGCAAAAGATGTAGAAAAACCTATTATTTTTTTTTTTGTTTGTAAAGGATTGAGGTATTATATTTTTATGTCAATAGATTAACACATGGTAACACAGTACGTTGACTGATGTATACCAAGCTTGTGGTCGACCTATTTTAATATTTATTTTATTTTCTACAAGTTTATTAGTCTGTATATTAATATGTATTTTTTTTTTCTTCTTTTAAACAAATTTCACTTACGAAGAATAGTAAATTTCGAAATGTTTAAAGGTTGAAATTAACAGGACAGGGGCTCTTAATCTAGTGGTTAGTTAAATCGACTGGTAAGTTACAGTTCGTGGATTTGATTCAACATAACAATAAGAAGAATAATTTTTATTATAAGTAGGTTTAATTTATCTGTAGGGTAGACGACAGAGGCGTACCTTTTTCTACCCTTTCGATAAAACAAGTGTATGTACGTATCAGTGTGTGCACACACACACACATGTATACAAACAGAAATCACCATAAAAGAGATCATTTATATATAAATATATATATATATATATATATAAATATATATATATATATATATATAAATATATATATATATTATTTAAATAATAATCAGACAGCGTTCTAATTAGTTAGTATTTTATTGCAAAAAAATATTTATAATATAATAAATTTATAAATATTATTCGAAATTAAGTTTTTATTCAATATATCAAAAACGGGTAACATACGATAATACAAAACAGTAACAAAATACGAGTAGTAATGGCAAACCGCCACCGACAATAAACGGACGACGCATTGTTTTCCTGCCCACAACCATAGTCCGACAATTGAGGGTACATTAATCAAATCAACCGTAGTACCTTCTCACCAAACTAGTAATATTCACTTAAAAAAAAATAAAAACTAACTTTGTATAATGCGCAAATATTAAATTTTCTGCAAAAAAAACATGACAGGCATTTATTTTATTCCAGTTTTTATTTTATTTATCAACAATATTCAAGAACTAGCTAAGTCGCTGATATATAACACACGCATGCGCAGTGAGCACTGTGAAACCTTAACAGGGGGGGTAGACAGATTCGCGTACTAACCGGGGCTACACGTTTCCTCCCTAAGTCCTCCCGATACGCAGTGTTAAAATGCAGTGAAGTGAACACTAAGATAAAAAGTAATAATAATTAAGTATGTGATGTTTGATAAAGTGTTGTGAAATAAAAATATTGGATATTTTTTTTAGTGTGCAGTGATGTGTTGAGTGTTTTAGGTGAGTTTTTTTATTTATATGTATTATATTTTTTATAACATTAAATGAGTTTTATTATAAAAAATAAATGTTTAAATTTTAATCTCATTTGATTACTTTAGATCACATAAAATCAGTTATATTTGTAATAAACTGATTTACGTATTTATAAAAATTTGAAGTTATTACTAAGATTTCAAAGTTTGAGTTCAGTTTTTAGCGCGAGAAATGAAATTATACATAACTTACACATATATATCTAATCATGCCTATTTCTCCTAAGGGGTAGACAGAGGCATATTAAACGCCCACTTTCCACCAGTGTTTTGGTTTCACGTAATAGGTAGCTAGCTTATTGCCGCTAATCGGGATGTTTTCAGAGCCTAGTCTGTCGATCGGCGAAGCACCACTTGCAGGCAAGGTTAACTTGGGGTCCTAAGTTCTTGGTGGGAACCCTATGGATAATTTATCCGTTGTTAAAAATACAATAAAAATAATAAAACTGGATTATCCCACTGGTTGCGTAATTTCAACTCTGAGGGTCATTTAAATTCTCGTTAATGTTATTAGTAAATAATAACATGAAATTATAACATGAAAAAGTATTATTTAAAAAAGTTGTTGAATGAGTATGGATAATCATATATTTTAATATATTATGGTTACTAAATAACCGAATATGAATAAATATTAAAATAATTATTAATGTACACATCTTTCTAATTAGTTTTTGAATTACATGTAATTAATTACTTATGTAATAATATAGTTACTACATATGTACCTATTGCATGAAATATACGTAATTTTTCTTTATAATTTATTGTTATAGAGCAACTAAGAAACAATAATATTCAACTGTCTTAAACTTTAATAACATAACTCGTTTTATGTGGCAAAACGCTTAAATTTATAAATTCATGCTTAATGTCATTTCAAGCCCTATTTATATAATAAAATAAAATAACAAATGTAAAGAAAACGTTAATATAACAAATAAATAACATAATTTTAATAAATGCATTAACACTTACACTTTAAATTCTGAACTAACGACCAATATCTTGGGTATATACATTAAATTAATAATATATTTAACGTATTAAATAAAAAGTTAATATAAAGCCATGAAAGATTAGCAACACTTTTGCTTTGATTTTATAGTCACGGCAAACTGAGATGTAGTATTTAGAAATATCACTAACGAGTTTGTCAGCATATCCAAAAAATGTATGTAATTCCCTTCAATGAGATAAAGGAATTTCAAGTGTTAAACTAAAACAAATGTACTTCATGTATCGTATTCGTTTTGTGACTATGTCGTCTTCGTTTTATTAACATAGACTACTGGTTTATGTTATTAATTATAATTAATTATTATTTAATTAAATACTTAAATACTAAGTTCAATTAAATAAGATTGGAGTTTTGGATTTTCTCCTTAAAGACATGGTTTTTCCTGCGTAAATCTGAATTACGTGAAAAATCCGTGATAAAAAGTAGCCTTTATGTTGCCCAGTAACCTCTTCTACGTCCTAGTGAAAGTTGCGTTAAAATTGGTTCAGCGGTTTCAGGGATTAGTTCGGACAAACAAACAAACATACAGACAGATAAATATTTTAAAAATATTAGTTTAAATTTTAGTATCGGAAAAAGAGCTAGAAGTACTTGAGAAAACACAGTTTTCTTTTAAATCACACACAGATACTTCACTTTATTCCTTTTTAAATCTTTTTTTACGCACGGATCTATTATGGCGCATATATCATGAAGAATGGTAAAAAATTATACGCATCTTTTATTTAAATTGCCGTCGCTAGGATTAATAGTTTTTCTAAAGTGTATTTACACTTAACATAAAATGAATATAATTAATTCCTGTTTAGTCCTATTTAGGACTAAATAAGAAATACATTCTCTCAAATCAAAATATATATTTCAAAATGATGCTTAAATGACGGAATATTGGGGTTATGGACATAAATCATCATTATGATCATCAACAGCCCTTACTAGTCGACTGCTGGACATAAACCTCTGCTTGGAGGTTTCAGCCCGCTATACCATGCTGGCCAGATGGTTAAAAAATTAAATAAAAAAAAAAAGATTTTTTATTGAAAAAAAGGCACAGCTTTTGAATTACAATGAATTTATAACTTTATTATCAAACAATATCTAGTGATGACCAATTAGAGGCTTTCCATAACTATAATAAATAGCTTAATATCTAGACAGTATATAAATCAATTAACATAAAAATTAAATATATTTTGTTCAAGTGTTGAAAAATTACCATTTTTTTTTTATTTTGGTTTAACAAAATTGCGTTTCTTGACACGTAATAAGGAAATACTTGACGATTGTGTTTTTAAAAGAATTAATATATTTTTTTAATTTCTTTTTTATTTTAGGAGCCTGCCAAAATGACAATCCTCTTCTGATGGCAAGCATGTGTAACATCTAAGAGCGGTAGTCATACTTATTGCGAATGCATACAATGCAGTATGGTGACCCACATAGTGATGGCCTAGTGAGATGATTTTTCAAGCCACGTTTGAAAATCTAAAAGACATGGCAGTCATCGTGGCAGTGTAAGGCTTACACACTTAGCACAACAACTGTTACCCGTGCATCAATGAGCCTCTTCGTAGTTGGTCTTCTGTGAGAGAGTAGTACTGCCGCGGTTGAACCCGCCCAGTTTTTAAAACTCATGATGCCTAACCTGATTTTAGTATAAAACTGAAAACAAGTACAATATTAGTGCTTGTATAGAAACTACAATATATTAGTGTTGACGGATACATCTGCCATTGTATTTACGCTCCAAAACTGTTAACTTTAACTTCATCATCATCATCATCTCAGCCAAAATACGTCCACTGCTGGATGTAGGCCCCCTCAAGGTTCTCCACAACAACCGGTCCCGTGCCGCCCGCATCCAGCAGCTTCCCGCGACCATCACCAGGTTTTCAGACCACCCTGTGGCCCTGCATCAGCCTACCAATGCTGCGTTTCCCAGTACGCGGTCGCCGTTTCAGAACTTTACGGCTCCATCGGCCATCGTTTCTGAGTGTAATGTTAACTTTGACTTAGCTGTCTATATGTAATACATAGGTGTTTATCGAAGATTAGATTGTGGCTTTTAGTTACAGTTTCGATCATAAAGCTGTATTTAGTGCCAGATTAAGACGAAACGAAGTACTTGACATTTATAGATGTACATTGTGATGATGTGTGTAATGTTACATTTAGTATTCCTCCCTCCATTCCCCTGAATTGAGAGGTGAAAAGCAACAAATCTCTCATCAGAGCCATGTTTCTTAATATGGCCGTGATATCACGAACCGACACTTATGTATCAGAGCTTGGCACTCATAAGGTCTTAGTTTATTGACATTTCAGGGTCTTTTTATATCTCTACATAGTTTTAATAATATCTATGATAAATTAGTATCTTCAGAAGAATACAAAAATACTTGGAAATTAAGTTACATTGCGTTATAGTGACAAGATTCACTTTAATCTCGACCCCACATCTTAGATAATTAGTAATCCACAACTGTGTCCTTTTCAAGAAAATTTTCAGTAACTAATCTGTGAAATAAATTATAGCCGAAATGAAACGATCTCTACATTTTACAGAAAAGAGCGTACTTACACCTCTATGGCCGGTAACGCTCTTGGGACTGCTGCGAGTGTCAATGTACCGCGGTACGTCAACCTCTATATCATACAAAACAATTGTTGTTATTAAACATGTCACATATTTATTACACTGATTGATAATTTGTTATCACTAGTTTGTCACACACACTGCACTATGGAAAAAACCTATATTATAAAATTATTTACACACACTGCCATACTTGGATGTTTTTTTTGACTGCCTCGATGACGCAGCGGTAGCGAAAGCGACAGCTACGCCATCGAGGCAGGTGCTTGAGGTCTCGGGTTGATTCCCTGGTGTGATTAAATGTTTGTATGATCTGTAAATATTTGTTTCGGAGTTAGGGTATTACACACAGAAATGTATTTGTGTACAAAAAAATATATATAAGTATCCTATCAGCCAGTCTAATTTTCATAGTACAAGCTCTGCTTAGTTTGAAACTAGATGCCGTTGTGTTAAATGTCCTAAATATTTCTTTTCTTTTATTTTTTTATACTATTGATCGTGAGGCCCGTGGCTAAGTGGTAATGAGTAAGTCAACCTATTGAAAAGTCATGAAACCCTAACCAGGTTAGTCTATGGATAGATGACTATTTCTAAATATATGGAGACACCTTTGTGCCTCGGAGAGAACATTAAACAATCGATCCCGGCTACGATATGAACAACCCTACTAATCCGAGTCCTATAAGTCTGATAACAGTCTTTCCACAGAACTTCGATATGACGTATTACTTGTGTTGTGGAAGTCTGATGATATTTGTTCCATGTACAAAATTGAAGTTTACTGGTATCGTAGTGGACTCCTACACGCCTAGGAGAGCACATTAAACCATCGATCTTGGTTGCTATATGAACATCTGTGACAAATCATTACGGGTAATTGAAGCTGTAAAAGTCTGATAACAGTCTTTCCACAGAACTTCGATATCATCTAGTACTTGGGTTGTGGAGGTCTGATGGTAGTCACTCCACGTACAAAATCGAAGTTCACCTGTATCGTAATAGGCTTGTTTCGTTGGTGAGTGCGAGACCGGAGGCCCATTGATGCGGGGGTCACAGTTATCGTGATAACTATGTGAGCCTTACACTGCCACGATGACAGTCATGCCTTTTACGTCCACAAGCGGAGCGTGAAAAAGCACCTCACTAAGCCGCCACACTGTATTATCTACATTTGCAATGAGTATAGTGACCACAACTCTTTGGATACTTTTCATGTTTTGCATCAGGCAGAGTAGAGTCACTTTGGCAGTCTCCTTAAATAACAAAAAAAATAAACTTAAAGAGGAATCCAATCTGGTTTAGGAAAAAAGATTCGAGAAAGGACTGTCGATAGATGGCACTTGATGCAAATGGTTATCTTGAATTAAATCACTTGTACTGTTCAGCAATGTCTACTACAGCTGCCCAGTTTGACCTCACAGTTCACTCAACACTAGATCGTAGTAGTAAAGTATAAACTGTTTTAATTCAATATGCACACTAATGGATTTTACCTAACGACACTAACGTGTGGTACTGTTGACAATTACCGATAGGTACGAGTACCACCCACGGTTCTCCTATGTCATACTGAGTTATAAAGCTATCTTGTATCTTTTTATATATTTCTTTTTTCTATGCATTATCTTTACGTTACTGTAGATATTTGTTACGGAATATAAAATACAATGTTCTCTTTCTTTATTACTATTGAGTGGATTATAGGAAATATACAAATATACATATAATCACGTCTGTTTCTTCAGAGGGGTAGGTAGAGACAAATTAAACGCCAACTTTTCGCCAGTATTAGTAGTAAGGAAGTTTTGACCGACTCTACCACGCTGGCCAGACGGATTGGAATAGTGTTTGTTTCAAGTTTTCCTTCTCTTTGTAATGATGTTGTTTTGCATACTTTGTTCCCTTAGTCGCCTTTTACGACACCTACGGGATGAATAGGGGTGGTAACATTATGTATTCTTAATCCGTTACCACACGGACAAACCTGTATTTATTGTTTACCAAAGCCTCGATTATCCATCGGTAAGTGCACCACTTGCAGGTGAGGACTTCGAGCCATAATTTCTTGGTGGGAAACCTATGCAACTCTTAAATGAAACTTATGGTACTCGCGGCTAAAAAATATTAAAAACATTTATTTTACGAAGCGAAAGTTTCGATATAACTTCTCTTGTGTTATTGTACATATTTATGTCTTTCTATTCTCAATTTTTGCTTCTTATCACCTTTTATAAAAAATATACGTACAGTCCTTTTTTGGTAATTTAGTGATAGAAATATGAAGTAGAAAATAGTAGAATGCCCTTTCTGTACCCTTGCATGATGTATATATTTCCTACTAAAGATAGTAGATTATTAGAAAATACATATACGAGTATTATACGATTGATCATTAAGTTGAATTAACTAACAAAAATATATACATTCATCAGGTCCGCGAACTATATTTTGTATTTACAGAATTTTTCAGACGATTTAGTACAATTGATGCAATTTTAAACTAAGCACTTAAACTGGATTTCGATTAAAAGTCGACTGCGAAGAATAATTCTATTGAATTTACACATGAATAAATTGTTAATCGAATATGGTATACAATTTATAACGCATCTAGCTATCTCTGTAAACCATTTTATTCATATCGCCAAGTTGTGTCACAATAAATAAATACCACAGCCCATTAATTATTGAATATGTGTTGTTTCATTTACGAGTCTGACTGTACCAATATACATTTAATCCCATTTTCTGGTCATAAATGTAGGCAGTATTTGGGTTTTAATACGAGAAATGCTGAGTGTGTTTTAATTTATTATTTTAATTTCCACAATTTTAAGTGTAAGTAGTTTTGTTATTTATAAGTGTGTTATATATTTATGTGTTTATGTAAATATATTTGCGTATTTATGATCAAACTACTCTATATATACTGAATCCTCTGTCGATTACTTCTTATCCTTAAGCGCACCTACCGCATCTTTTCTCTGCATCGCCCAATCGGTTGACTGGCAGTAAATGCCTTAGGCATTAACCCCGCTTGCTGCATGTATTTGTGCATAAAGTTGTAAATAAATAAAATAAAGGGATTTTTTTTTGATAAATCGAATTTTAAAAGTCTCATGAACACACAAATGTTCACATTTGTGTAGAACTTTTGAAATTCGATTTACCTTACTATTTAGGAAAAATCTTTGTGTCATGAACACGTTCATTTGTTCTGTCTGGGTGAATTTTATCTATAATATTTGTAGATTTTACACATGTTTAAATGTGTTTATCAGTGGTCTGGTTACCTTAGTATAGGCTGTGTCTAATTTGGGATCAAATGTGTGTCAGGCGTGTGAGGATATTATTGTATTACTATTTAGTTTCAAAAGAATGGCTGTGAATTTGAGTTTAGTTATAGTAGACTTGAGTGTAACCTTGAAACTTTTTTCTATATGAAGAGCCTGCCAAAGTGACTCTACTCTGCCTGATGGAAAACATGAATAGAATCCAAGAGTTGTGTTTACCATACTCATTGCAAATGCAGATAATGCAGTATGGTGACACACACTATGGCGGCCTTGTGAGATGCTTTTTCACACCCCGCTTGGGGACGTAAAAGGTATGACAGTCATCGTGACAGTGTAACGCTTACACACTAACCTTCTTTGTAAGGAGAGGTTTAGACCACACATAGGTCTAGTCTGTGGCATTTGTGGAGAGGTGTATGTATGTATGTCTATAGCCGCAGAGGACGACAAAGACTAGGACGGTTGTTCATGATGATGCTGGTTCTTAAAAATTTAAGGAGTTTTTTTCTGTATGGCTTAAATTTAGATAAATTAATAAAATAACTTTACTTCACAGAAGATCAAAAGGCTGCTGTAAACATTTACAATTATTTTTTTTTTTAAATGACTATACCCTCAGGTTTGAAGTACTTATTTTAAAATTTGTATTTTGATAAAATAAAAATATCGTAACATTTAGCGTTAAACTACTATGAAATCTGTGTCATCAAACGAAAAATTGCGACATCAACAAGCCGCAATCAAATATAATTTGCATTTATAATAGAGAACATAGAAATGTCACGGGAGAATTTAAAAATATACAAGAAACTATCACAAAGAACACCCACACCCATTATAATTTGTGATTTACAAATTATTATGGGTGTAGGTACCCATAATAATTTGTGAATCACTCAAATTGTTGTCTCACATGGGGTTCAAACGTACAATACTTGCTTAATAACGAACGGCGTTACAATCGCTTAATCACTGTGCCATTTGTGAATTAATCTAGAAAAACTTTAATAAATATATAAGAAACAGTCAAATAACCGAAGTAATTTATGTCAAGGACCAAAGTAGTCAATTATGACAACCCCATTAATTCAGTTTACACTGAACTTGAATAAATAATTTCCTATTTAATTATGTAACCAAAATGTCATCATTACAGAATATATTTTTGAAATATCTTCGTTAGATAGCTGGTACCTGCGAAAATAATTCTACTACTAAAGCACGAATAGAATCCTAAAGTTGTGGTCACCATTGCAAATGCAGACAATGCAGTAGGTGATCCACACTATAGCGGCCTAGTGAGATGTTTTTTCACACTACGTTTGGCGACGTGAAAGGCATGACAGTCATCGTGGCAGTGTAAGGCTCACACGATTATGGGCAACTGCAACAATGGGCATACATTACATGAAATGAATAAACTATATTGTTACTAACCTAACATTAGGTAGTAGAACCACGCTGATTTCAGCACGAAAGGGTCGGCTCGACTGGAGCAGTAATACATCCGTATTGTCGTGTTTCATTGATGAGTGCGAAACCGGTAGCCCATTGATGCAGGGGTGACAGTTATCGCGGTAAGTGTGTGAGCCTCACACTGCCACAATGACTATCATGCCTTTTACGTCCCCAAGCAGGGCGTGAAAAGGTATCTCATTGAGTTGCCACAATATGAGTCACCATACTGCAGTGTCTGCGTTCGCAATGAACATAGTAACCACAACTGTTGCATTTTATTCGTACTTTCCATCAGGCAGAGTAGAGTCACTTTAACAGGTTTTAAAAAAAACAAGATGATCTACATGAGAGACATCTCTTTTTATATGAAACGTAGGAGTCTGGACTCTTGCCTAATGAAATCCAACTAATCACTTCGAAATTATACTCAATATAGCTTATATTTAAATAAATAAACTTGTACTCGTATATTATTTGCACATGCCAGACAATTGTATGAGCTTCGTTATTTATAAAATATTTTTTCCAAATGATAGTTTTTTTACTTTTTTAGTACAATTAACAAATTCTTTTTGTTTGAGCTCTTCCTCGCTCTCTTTATAACAATCTTCTTATGTTGAGTATCGTGTGGAATATCGTGTGGCCTTATAATAAACTAGTAAAGAGTTACGTCATCAGAATTTTCAGGCATTGTGCTATTAACTGAGGCACTCCTTTCGTTCTTTTCTTTTGTGAGTAAACGATAGGCCTTCTGTGTTAAGTTTCGTATTTAACTTTTCAAATTCAGTACCTTTTTCCATTTAAATGTTCGACAGCTACTTGAAGTCATCTATTTATAAACACATATCGCAAAACATAGTTCAAAATACAAAGTCGCGGTAACAATACGCTGTCTTATTTAAATAAAAAATGATATCAGACAGTACAGTGTCAACCTGTATCGATCTTTAACAAGCGGTTTGAAGTGACTTCTCTATGATTTGATACTAGATCAATGATGGCAAAGCCTTCTATAATAGTTATCCTAATAATAGTTAAACCACTTCTCTTCAGATGTATTGGTACTTCACACCTTAAGGAAATTGAACATCATCCGTTGGACCGTGGACGCAATAATATTAAAGTTATGTTTTTTGTGAAAATTTAGTGTACGATATAGCTCCTAGATGTCAAAGTATATATTATGTTCTAAAAATAACAAATTAAAATAATTTACAATCATCTAGTGACTACAATCTCCATGTGGTGATGGATTAAAAATACAGAGCATCACCACTCCTATTCTTCCAATGAATGTTATAAGAGGTGACTAAGGGAACAAACTCTATACTAACGTCTGGCCAGCATGGTATAGTAGGCCAAAATCTCCTTGCTTAGTATAGGCCAAGTCCAACAGGGTACTGTTAAAAACTGTTGATGATGATGATGACATATTTAAAAAAAAAAACCCATTTCAGTGTCGCGGGGGACCCTATTAACATATATGAAAAATATACAAAAAAATACCTAGACTCAGAATAACAATTTATGGATCGCACAAAGTGTTGTCCTAAGAAGGTTAAACCCACAGCACAAAGTGCAGTGGAAAGCGGCGAGTTGACCACTTTAATTACTACACCACCCACACAGTTAAACAAATAACTTTTATTAAAAAATTACACCAAGACACGTGACAAATACACGTGCTCATCTTAAAATTATTTGACCTCAATGAGAACCAAGTTTGTGACCCTTGACTCGTGAGTCAGAAGTACTAACCACCAGACAGCCAACAACCGACCCGTCAAAAATTGATTTATCGTACAGCAACTCAACGATTTTCAATTTACTTTCCCCCTTCTGTAACTATACGGATATGAGAATAATAATCCAAATTTCACAGAGTAATTAACAAAGTCTACAGCCGTAATTGGCTCCAAAATTCATAATAGAATTAAGGTGACATTTCATCAAGATACGTAGAACTTTAAAACCAGTTAAACTAATTTCTTTATTAATTTAAGATAAAAACAGTTTGTTTTTCTACTAATTTATTGTTATGACGTGTTTATGACACACTTGGTGCAATCTTTATAAAACTGAAGCTCCAACAGCTGTGCTCGTATTGAGTGTCAAGTTTTGACACGATGAGCAACGCGCTTAAAAAAAGGTTATACTAACCATTATATGCCACACTACCAAATTCTAAATGAGAAAAAAAATCGTTCATCAACAACCTTGAACAGTCCACTCCTGGATATAGGCCTCCCCTAACAAGGAAGTTTTGGTCTACTACACCACGCTGGCCAAAAAGATTGAAATAGGGTTTGTTTCAAGTGATCTGGATGTCGTAATAGCAGCTGTACCCGGATCCGTCCTATGTCAGGCGCAGAGTGGCACACCGTTAGGTTTTAGTCGGTCTGCTTTCGACACACCACACTGCCATAAACCCCGGTGGATGACGGCCCGAGGGGATTTCCACACGTTAAAAAAAAAGAGTTTATTTCAAGTTTTCCTTTTCTCTGCAGTGATATTTTCTTGAATAATTTGTTCCCTTAGTTGCCTCTTACGACACCCACAGGATGAATATGGGTGGTAACATTACGTATTCTTAATCCGTCACCGCACGGACAGTTATCCCGTTCTAATTGGTGCTGTCATTAATTTTTTATTTTAAGTATAGTTAAAATGACATGATAGGTGTTCGTCGAGACTTGCCACGTATCAACAATCTCGATAATCTTTAGACGACAATATAAGAAAAGAAAAGTATTTTTCATGGTATAAGGACCACCACTGTTCATTGATACCAACATCTTCAGAACTATAAGGGAATGGATACCTTTTAAGTGGTAAGTAAAATTAAGAGAAGTAAGGATAGGTTTAGGTACCTGCAAAATCTACGAACAACTTCTAAAAAAATCTGAATCTGTGGTCTGTTGTCTTATGAGGTTATAACTTCTGTCGAACATGACTGTCTTGAAATTAAATTAAATTATTATTCTTGAGTTTAAACGATTACTTAAACTTATAAGTTTGATTTTGTTTTCGTTGCCGCCAATGTATGAGTAAGGATTTAAGGTTAAATGTTTGAAACTTTATAATTACAAAAAATCAACAAACTGAGGCCTTCTAAAGTTTCTTAAGACTTAATTTTGCTAAGGTCTAGAGAGCGCGACTGCGAAACTTAAACAGTAACGCTATAATAGGCTAGTACATGAACCCCACTTAGAAAGGAACTTTAACTTAAATATTCAAGCCCAAGTGTTCTTAGAAATATAATAATTTGATCTACGAACTAATTTAAATTATCTTGATAATAATATTGTGAGACTTATAAGAAACATATTGCTACGAAGCTCCTTAATTAGTAGAGCTCGTAGAGGGCACTTGTGCTACACATACTACAAGTAGGTATGTTTATTTCTTAACGTATACATAGGTGTATAAATCATCATTATCTCAGTCAAATGACGTCCACTAGTGGACATATGCCTCCTCAATGTCTCTGCATAATAGCCGGTCCCGTGCTGCCCGCATCCAAGGGCTTCTCGTGATCTTCACTAGGCCGTCGGACCACCTTGTCTATCAACGCTGAGAATTGGTTACCGCTAACCGGTACATAAATGGTAGGAGAAATGAATCCATACTAAAAGTTTTTGCAACAGGTCAGTAAAAAAGTCTCCGATGAAAAATATGCAATTCAACTGTGTGAATTGAAGTGAAGTGACATTTTTTGTAAAATGTCATTACCACATGTTTGGAGTTTTAGCATGATATTAGAGAGGTTACTTTACTGTCAATTAGTATTTGCCCTCAAAAATGATATAAAAACGATAAATAGTTAAAAAGATAAATAGTATAAAAAAGATAAATTCAAGAGTTGTGGTCACCATACACATTGTTAATGCATATAATACAGTCAAGAATACTTGCAGATCTTTGTTTACTATTTGAACAATATCATCAATCGTGTAATTATGAGAAATAAATAAAACAATTGACAAATTTTCAGTTAATTTTTTTATATATATTTTTATCTTCAAATTAAAATCATATTAGTTTTCTTTTTCATTAAAATGCTTGTTTCATTGTTTGTCACACACATTCTAGAATAGAAGAGAATAAATTTTATTGTACACCAAATTTATACAGATTATACACAAGAGCATATTAATTACATGTCCAAATGGCGGTCCAGTATTATACTCAATCTCATGCTAAATTACGAAAAAAATAATATAAATGATGGCAAAGTAAAAAAAAAATGTAGTAAAAGGCTAGTCCTGGGTCTATTAACCATCAACAGCCTTTACAGTCCACTGCTGGACATAGACTTTAGAAAGGCACTCTCTTTAGAAAGGCACTCTCTTTAGAAAGGCAGTTTTGGCTTACTGTGACAGGCTAACCAGACGGATTGGTGTAAAGTTTTCCTTCTCTTTGTAGTGGTTTGTTATGATACCCATAGAATGCATAGGGTTGGTGTCACTGTGTATGCTTAATCCACTACCACATGAACGTAGGTTTGTTGGACATTTATTATCTTTAAAATACACCCAGTACTAAAACACATACAGTGTGATTCATTTCGGGATAATATAAAAACGAACACCAACCTTCAGTTTCAGACGAATAAAACGCAAAATCATTTTCCACGCCAGCGCCGACAACTTTTCAGGTTCATACCCATCATCACTTATCGAACAAGTCCTTGTATTGTTGAAACGGTAGCGGTGACAGGGTATGATTGATAATATCATTGAAGTATGTCGAGATTTATGTAAGAAATATGGATCTTGTGTAGTATACAGTCCTCAGAAGTAACACAAAATGATCTGTAACAGCCAGAAATTGGGGTATGGGCGTTTTCGATGTTACGTAACAACGGTACCCTGCGATAGATATAAATCTTAGTACAGGGGAGATTGGGTATCGGAGAAGATTTATCGGTGTATGTAGATCATTTTCTTGTCAACAGCAATACGTACGAAACCTTAAGCTTGGTGCTTTGAATTCCTTACAGATTTGCTTCTTTTTTTTTAAATAGAAACCTACCAAAGTGACGCTATTCTGCCTGATGGAAAGCATGAATAGAATCCAAGAGCGGTGGTCGCCGTACTCACACCAGACAGTGCAGTATGTCGACCGACGCTACGGCGGCCTAGTAAGATGCTTTTTCACGCACCGCTTAAAGTACCAGCATCGTATTGGGACCGTACCAGGTACCGCACCAGGATCGTATTGGCAGGGGAACACGGAAACATTTCGTTGATCAATTAATCAAAATTATTTATTATAATAATCGTAACTAGTATTTATATATTTTTAAATCAAGTAGTATATAGCTTCTGTCTCTAGTACAAGATTCAGTACAGGACTTCAGAGACGAATTGATCTATCACGTCAATGACATATGTTACGCCCATATCCTTATATCGGATAAATACCTTTGCTGGTTCATCTTATAAATAATAATTGACTTTTATTGATTCAGTTTGTGATCAATATTATGTACTAGCTGTTACCCTAGACTTTGTTTGCGTGGAATTACTATTACCATATAAACAATATATTTAAATAACAATTTCATTGATTTTAATTTTGTTTTCCCGTAATCCAATTTATTTCGAAAACAAAAATAGCCTAACTTACTTTCTGTAACATCAACTATCTCCTAGTGAAAATCCTATCAAAATCGGTCAAGCTACAAAGCACAGTCAGACAATGATTAAAAACAAAAACTTTTGGATCTGTAATTACTTTCATATACATTTACATACACTTCATCGTTACGGTATACTCGATTTGTGTATACTCTAGATGTGTATTCACTTATCTTCAACAAATCTATTCTTTTATCCCTCCTTTTTTTGTGAGGAAATCCCCACGGATACCACCGAAAGGTGGTTATGTCGGACTCGAACCGACCATATACCTCACGCCGTCTCAGGTACTAGTAGCCAAGGAACCAGGTGTACCCTAGTAAGGAAATCCCTGGAACCCCGACGTACCCCGGGCCACCTACGGCTTGTAGATGCCCCCCCCACTTTTATCCCTCCTAACATAAAAGTAAAAAACAGTAGTAATGACAAAAGCATGAAACTTCTAAAAACAAAACAAAACATCTAAGTAATCCTATTTCTAAAAGAGTCTAGCTCAATTTAAAATTAATAAATTTTATTCTAAAATTAACACCGCTTTTTCATATAATTGAACCCCGACCCTTTATATTGTGTCAAATTGTTGTCGAGCCTCTTGGGACTGATGTTCCAAATAATCTCATATTTTTTTACTCGACGAAAACAAGTTCAAAGCAAATTCATGAAATGTTTCTTCTGTTAAGTTGGACACGGGCACGTCTCTAGAGATGGTTGTCAACACATTTCTAAGTGCGTACCTTACTATGGTTCGTTGGGAAAATAAAACATTATAATATAATAATACAATTTTACTTTAGAAAATAATGCTACTGATTTATGTATATTCTAATAATAAAATCTTATTATATTATAGAGTTATTGACTGTGTGGATGGCCCTAGAGCCACGCTGATTTTAGCACGAACAGACCAGCTCGACCGGGTGTTATTACCGTCTCACAGAGGATGAACCTAAAGCGACAACATCTATGCTGTCGTGTTTCGTTGATCCAGAGATGATAATTATTATTGTAAGTTTAGACAGCCTTACACTGCCACGATGACTGTCATGCTTTTTACTTCCTCAAGCGAGACGTGAAACAACTTGTTACTAATTCACTATAGTGTGGGCTACCATACTGCATTTTCTCCATTCACATTAAGTATGGTGACCATAGCTCTAGAATTCATGCTTTCTATCAGGCAGAACCTACCAAATAGACTTTATTTGGCATGTTCTTAAATACGTCTTTGTCTAATGTGCTGAGAGTTGCAGGTTCGATACCCATATGACGGTTATTTATTCCAATTCTGTCTATAATTTATCTATAATATGAATATCTGTAAAAGTATACAAGTATGTTTATCAGCAGTTACCTCGGAGTTCTGCTCAGACTTTAAATAAGTAATTAAGTCCAGATTTTTCCGGCAATCTGTTAGCGATTCACTTTAGAATTCTCAGAGGAAATTAAATTAATTTGCTGCACTTTAAGATAAAATTTCCGTCTGGCTTTGAATGCAAGTGAGGCATCATTCATCCCGTCGCAGTGCTAATGAGCCCGTGTCTTTCATAGCATTTTCACGCATTTTGAGTCGCAAACACGAGCACAATTCACGTGTAGTTTCGAAATTAATCCTAGTGTCTTATTGTTACGTCACATGCGTTTTTATTTACATACGGACGAACATTAAATCATAAATGATATAATATATGATAACTGCCTCGGTGGTGCAGCGGTAGTGAATGCGACTGTTGTTCTTGAGGTCTCGGTTTCGATTTTCCAGACCAAATGTTTGTAAAATCTCCAAATATTTGTTTCGAAGTTTGCGTCTCATAATATGTATGTATTTACAAAAAAAAAGTATATAAGTATTCTGTCAGTCAGTCTAGTTACTATAGCACAAGCTCTGCTTAGTTTGAAACTAGATAACGTTGTGTGTCAAATAGCCGAAATATTTATTTTAGTGTTTATTTATTTATTTTCTACAAGTATCTTTTAAAATTCTTTGCAAATATACAAAAAGTTTCCAAAGAATTTCTTTGAAGATGAGATATATCTCTGCTTTATAGCAGTTCTTTGTAATTTTGTTCGTATTTATTTTTTATTTTCTACATTAAGTGACTACTGTCAAAGTGACTACTCTGCCTGATGGAAAGCATGAATAGAATTCAAGAGTTGTGGTCACTATACACATTGTTAATGCATATAATACAGTATGGTATGCCACAATATGGCGGTTTAGTGAGATACTTTTGACAGTGAAAGACTTACACAGTTATCACGATAACTGTCTTCTCTGCGTCAATGAATCACCGGTCTTACGTTCACCAACGAAACACGACAGCACGGATGCTGTCGCCTTAGGTTGGTCTTCTGTGGGAGGGTAGTACTGCCCCGGTCGAGCCGACCCGCTTGTGCTGAAATCAGCGTGGCTATACTACTTACAAGTTGCTATTTAGTAGCGAGAATTCAAGTTGATTTTATTAAGATCTTTTAGGATTATTTAGGGGGAAGTCCCCTAGTGCGGGACGCTTAAGGTTTTTAGAAAATAAAATGAAAACTGCTTTGAAAAACGTAACTTTATTTATGTATTAATTAAGCCAACAAATTATAAAATCAAAATTAAACAACATAAACACAACTTCTGCATAAATATAATCAGAAACTTTAATTAAATTTTGATAACAAAAAATAGAAAATCAGTCATTGGCCCCTAGTACGGGACGAATTCATATTTAAATATTCACCATTAAAAAATCTTGCATCGGTCGCATATATATGCTTCTCCAGATTCTGGAATGTCAGCGCATTCTTCATGAGCCCACCCTTGGCAGCTGACACACTGTATCCAGTCTTCATCATGGTCTTCCAAGCACACTATACATCTAGTTATTTCTGTATTGGATGTTTCAGTCAACGGATTCTTATTCTTAGCTTTACTGTCACTTTTCCCTTTAGATTTTACATTTGTAGTCTGTTTTCCCTTGTCATTTATTACTGTTTTAAACTTCATCCTCATTTCTTTCTTCTTCTCCTTGATATTCTTTTCATTTTCTTTCTCTTCAGCAGCAATTTTGTACGGTAATGATGTTAAAATTTCGCTTCTTTCACATTTTCTCTTCCTTGCTGCTGATCTTTTTATTGCGGCATCAGGTAACGGTGATAGTTTATGAACAATCTCCACAACATCAGGATTGAAACTGGTTGAGGGCTTGGGCCTGCTCATTAAAGATTCATTAGAAGATTCTTTAAGAGGATTCATCAATTCCTCAGATACCAGGTTAATGGATAGTTGTTCATCGTTGGACAAAGAAGGTGTACCAAGTAAAGCTGGATCTGTGGACATGACGGAACCTTCCTCGTTGCAGCTCAGTGGTGCGTTTAAAGAAGTTCTTGGCACTTCTATTGGAATGTTAGTCATGTCAGCAGCCAAGTAATCGAAGTCAGAAAATATATGTCTATCAAATGGGCTGATACCTGTGCATTTAAACCCTGAAATAGCAATATCCAGCCGAGCTACTTTTGTAAATGCTTCATTGACCAGGCCAGCAATGTCATAGTCAGTTATCCGAGATCATCCATTTACTCTCATCCACATATCGCATCGTTGGTTATAGGCGTCCTTAAACGGCTTCATAAATGTTCTATCCAGTGGTTGGAGTTTGTGGGTAGTGTGTGGTGGTGAACTTATCAAATGAACATTGTTATCTCGGCAAAAGTTTATAACTGCAAGTGTTTTGTGGCTGCCATGCCCATCCAGCAAAAGCAAAACAGGGTTCTCTTTTGTGGGATGTGAGTGTTTTACAAATAATTTCAACCATTGCAGGAAAAAGTCACTATTCATCCAGCCTTTTGGCTGAGCTACACCAACCCTTTGAATTGGAGCATTGATCATCAGCCGATCATTCATTCTTTGTCTAGGAAAAACAAAAAATGGCGGTGCGTAATGACCGTTTGCACTCATACAAAATAAAACTGTTATGTTTTTACCTCTTTCGGCGGATGTGAGCTTTCCTACTTGTCGGACAGCCTTTGGAGCAAGAACTTTTTGGTGTTTGTGAACACAACTGACTCCAGTTTCATCACAGTTATAAATGTTGGATGGTGGAAATTTGTACTGAGTCATTAGTTTTTCCAAATTGTTATAAAATATATCCACTTGTGGTTTATTAAGCCCAACGGCTCGCATCATGCTTGTCGACTCTGGTGCTCTCAAAGAAATATATGGATGTCTCTGCATAAAATCATAATAAAAATGCTTACCAGCTACTTGTTTTTCTTTATTGAAACGATGTGGGATTTTTATAGCTTCGGCCAAGTCAAATGCTAGCTTCAGAAACTCTTTTTTCATTAGCGGCATGCATCTGTTGGACAGATCTTTTACGTGTTCTATTAAAACTTGTTCGTATTCTGGCGAAAACGTATTAGTAAATCTACCCATCTTTGGTTGTAATGTCACTTCCCCTCCGCGGTTCAATGACGAAATCTTTCTGTGTAGAGTGCTTTTAGGAATGTTGTAGCGCGATGAAGCTTCCCTCAAACTCATTTCTTTGGTTAAAACCTTATCGATCGCAGGTCGTAAATTTTGTTGGTCCCATTGTCCTTTCTTTTTCCGTTCGGCCATTGCGGTATGTTTTCTTTCTCGTATACCTTAAAACAAAATACAACTATCATAACGAAAAGCATAAATACTTAGAAGAAAAATGAATTCGTAAACTGTCCCGTGTTACGGGACATCACATACTAGGGGACCGTCATATCTCAAAAGTTACTACTATTGTACTATGACTATGAAGAATATTCATAAAAACTTTCATAACATAAAAATCACTATGGGACACTATATTTATTGACAATAAACAAATACTCGTAAAGATAAAACCATAGCAATAATACTTACTTAAATTTAAGGTGACGCAATGCTTTTCTGCCAAAAACAGCAAGCGACTGCTCCTACCGCGGCTAGTTGCGTCACTGGCTAGCTACGTCGCGTGATCCTGTATTGATACGTTCCCCCGCACCCCTTACAATTGTTTTCGAATCGTACGCGTTACAATTGGTCGATACAGTTGATGTGTCCCGCGCTAGGAGCCGTCCCACGTTAAGGGACTTCCCCCTACTTCTATTTGGATCAAGATGTTTTAAAATCAATAGGTTCTTAACAGTAAATCTAGGACTATAGCTTATTCATAGTTAATATGAGTTTGGTTTCTTATGTACAAGATTGACATCATAATACTATTTAACTACAATTTTGTTTAAATTAATAATTAATATCTGTAGTGTCAAGACTTCATATAATAATATAATTCTATCATCAACAGTCTTTTACAGTCCACTGCTGCACATAGGCCTCTCCTTAGCAAGGAGGTTTTGGCCTACTATACCACGCTGGCCAGACGGGTTGGAATAGGATTTGTTTCAAGTGAGGAGGCGGCCATCGTTCACTCTTGGCTGTCTCCGCAGGCCCCGACCGAGGAGGTTGACATGGGGGCTGGTTGCTTCCGCGATGCGATTACGCAGATCTGCGATGCGGCCATGCCCCGCATCCGAGGCTGTCGGCCTCCACGGCAGGAGGTTTACTGGTGGTCCCAGGATTTGGTGGACCTCCGCGCGGCCTGTACACGTGCCCGGAGGTCCTACACTCGTAGTCGGCGGCGACACCGCGAAGAAGGTGAGGAGGACCAGCTTCATGAGAAGTACCGAGAGGCGCAGAAAACTCTGAAGCTGGCCATCAGCCGCGCCAAAGAAATTAAAAGAAAGGAGATGCTGGAGGGTCTCGATCGTGACCCCTGGGGTCGCCCTTATTGCGCGGCGCGACAAAAGCTCCCCACGTCGGGCCCCCCCCCTTACAGAGACACTCCAGCTCAGCTTTCTGCAGGAAGTAGTCGAGGGCCTTTTCCCGCAGCGGGTGGAACACACATCCCCGTCGATGGCCTTCATGTTCGGAGACGACGGGGACAACGAGGACAATGTTCCGCCCGTTAGGAAATCGGAGATAGGGGCGGTTGTTCTACGAATACGTTCTAAAAACAACGACCCCGGGCCGGACGGGATACCTGCCCGAGTGCTGGCCCGAGCCCTTGAACACATGTCGGACCACCTCAGGGAGGTCCTGGATGCTAGCTTGGCGTCCAGACGCTTCCCTGAGTGCTGGAAAAGCGGGAAGCTGGTCCTATTAAGGAAACCGGGACGGCCAGTCGAATCGGTAGCGGCCTATAGGCCCATCGTGTTGCTGGACGAGGCGGGTAAACTGTTTGAGAGGATACTCTCTGCCCGCATCGTCCGGCACCTCTGCGAGGTGGGCCCCGATCTGTCGGACGCCCAATTCGGTTTTCGAGCAGGGCGTTCGACAGTCGATGCTGTGTTGCGCCTGAAGGCCGTTACCGAAGAGGCGGTGGGCTGTGGCGGCGTGCTGTTAGCGGTGTCGTTGGACATCACCAACGCATTTAATAGTCTGCCATTTAGCTGCATCAGGGAAGCACTCCACTACCACGGGGTGCCAGAGTACCTGAGGCGGCTTGTGGCAGACTATCTACAGGAGCGTACTGTCATGTACGAGGACCGAGACGGTGTTCCGAGGCGGCGGCTCATGTCGTGCGGTGTTCTACAGGGGTCTGTCCTCGGACCACTCCTGTGGAATATGGGATACGATTGGGCCCTTCGAGGTCGCCTCCCCCCCGGGCTGGACGTAATTTGTTACGCCGATGACACATTGGTCACGGCCCGGGGGGCGAACTTTCAAGAGGCGGCGCGCCTAGCGATCACGGGAGTCTCTCTGGTGGTCGGGCGTATTGAGGCGCTGGGTTTGCGGGTAGCCCTGGACAAGACGGAGGCCCTTTTGTTCCATGGGCCCCGTCGTGGTCCACCCTCCGGCGCCTCCATCGTAGTCAATTCGGTCCTCGTACCGGTTCAGGCCCAGATGAAATATCTGGGCCTGATCCTCGACGGCAGGTGGCTTTTCGACGAGCACTTCCGACAGCTTTCTCCAAAGCTGGTCGGCGCTGCTTCTGCCCTTGGGCGACTTTTGCCCAATTCGGGTGGAGCCAGCATCGCGACGAGACGGCTATACACGGGGGTTGTCCGGTCAATGGCGCTGTATGGTGCACCGGTGTGGACGGTGGCTCTGACCGCCCAGAATAGGGCTCGCCTCTGGCGCCCTCAGAGGATATTGGCGGTTAGAGTCATACGCAGTTACTGCACTGTATCGACAGAGGCGGCGTGCGCCTTAGCCGGAACTCCCCCCTGGGATTTGGAGGCGAAAGTGCTCGCTGAAGTTTATCGACGCACGGCAGACTTCTGGGCGGGTAGCAGCACCCCGCCCCCGCCTGAAGAGATTTGCGAGTGGTGAGAGGCCGCTCGTCGAGCCACGATGGCTCGCTGGTCGTCCCGGCTGGAGGCTCCACGTGCTGGCTTTACCGCCGTGGAGGCTCTGCAGCCGGTCATTGCTGAGTGGGCAGGGCGACAGCACGGGACTCTTTCCTTCCAACTGACGCAAATCCTTTCCGGGCACGGTTGCTTCGGGAAGTATCTGCACTCGGTCGCCAGGAGGGAATTGAGTCCCGCCTGTCACCACTGCGACTGCAGTGAGGACTCGGCTCAGCACACGCTGGCGGTTTGTTCCGCTTGGGCTGCGCAGCGTGGGGTCCTCACTGCAGTTATTGGAGGAGATCTGTCGCTACCGGCCGTCATACGCTCCTTGGTCGGTAGCGACAGTTGTTTTACCGCGGTCGCAACCTTCTGCGAAGACGTAATTTCGCGGAAGGAGGCGGCGGAGAAGGTTCAGGAGGACGACGTCCACTCGGACCCAATTCGCCGCCGGCAAACCGGGCGGCAGAGGCGCGTGTACCAGCGCCTCATGCCGCCTTGAGTGTGGCTGCGGGTGGACGGTACGAGTTTTCCCCTCCATCCGCTATAGTGGCCAGCCGCGAGGAGGTGACGTGCGCGTGTGCCGTACGTCGCCTAAATAGAGAGTTTATAAGCGGATGGTGCCCGCGAAAGCGGATAGGCGCTAGAAGGGATCTGGATGTCGTAATAAAAGCTGTTCCCGGATCCCTCCTATCAGGCGCAGAGTGGCACACCGTATGGTTTTAGTCGGTCCGATTCTGACACACCACCCCGCCGTAAACCCCGGTGGGGTGACGGCTCGAGGGGGGTTTCCAAACGTTAAAAAAAAAAAAAAGGATTTGTTTCATGTTCTCTTTGTAATGATGTTGTCTTGCATATTTGGTTTTCTTAGTCGCCTTTTACGACACCCACGGAATGAATAGGGGTGGTAACACTATGTATTCTTAATCCGTCACCACACGGACTATAATGCCTATAATTCTATCACTATCTAAAACTGTCTTCCATTTATTCAGTACTAGGTTATTGGTTTCGTCTTTTCTTGAGCAAATCATACATATAATGTAATGAAAGCAAACCCATTCTATCACTTATCCACGGCATCATAAAAATGATAGTAATAAGATTGCCTCCAAACAAGGATTCCATCTACTAACTATAAAATCGGTTGAGTAACATTACCGTCAAATGTAATAAAATGTTGAACAAGGCCCTTCTTTTACCCTAGATTACGTTTATCTCTATGACGAAATCTAATTCTGTCTGTCTCTCGTTGTGCTTACGATAAAACACTATCTTTACGTATATTGACAAGTCTTGTATATGTAAGAGACGTCTAAAACTCACTCAAAGGAGTTGGAAGAGATGGACATCTTCAGAAGGATAATCTAGATAAGATTTAGTTGATTTCTTTGGTCGTTTATTTAAAAACATTGTGCTTGGCCGGCCGTGTTATCTTATTTCGTATTAATTATATCTGTAGTATATTGTATTTGACTAAAGTCTGTTTTCCTTTTTGAATATTGATTATATTTTATGTTTTCATTTTTATTTTAAGAGCCTGTCAAAGTGCCTTCACTCTGCCCGATGGAAAGCATAAACGAAATCTAAGAGTTGTAGTCACTACACTTATTGAGAATGCAGTATTGTGACCCACGCTTTCCTTTTTTTATTTAGCGTGTGGGAACCCCCTCGGGTCGTCATCCCACCGGAGTTTACGGCGGGGTGGTGTGTCGGAATCGGACCGACTAAAACCACACGGTGTGCCACTTTGCGCCTGACATAGGAGGGATCCGGGAACAGCTGCTATTACGACATCCAGATCCCTCCTAATTGTGACCCACACTATGGCAGCCTAGTGAGATGCAGTTTTATGCCCCGCTTGGGGATTTAGAAGGCATGACAATCATCGTGGCAGTGTAAACCTCACGACATTTACCACGATAACTGTCACCCTTGCATCAATGGGCCTCCGGTCTCGCACTCTCCAACGAAACATGATACATTTGTGCTGAAATCAGCATGGCTCTACTACCTACAAAAGATTAAGCTTCAGTATGATATACCCTTATAAACAAAACAAGTACCATTAAGTTAACATCTGGGTCCAAGTAAATATAGAGTCGTCCCCTTCTCCTATCTAAAAGTCACTTATACAGTTTTGATGAACTTTTTTAAGATTATTTTAATCTGTATTAAGTAAAATCGAATATTTGTTTATTATTTCCTTTTATTTATGTACTTACTGCAGATCATAAATTTAAGGGGCATTGGTGGACATAACGCCTAAGGCATTCTCTACCAGTCAACCTTCGGAGGATGCATATAAAATAGGAAGTACTCGTAAGTGCTATACTCGTTGGTATAGGGTTTTCATTAAGTGTGCCTTCTCCTTACAGTGATGTTTTCCTGTTTGTTGCCTCAGTCACCTGTTACGACACCCACGAGATGATTAGTGGTGGTGACATTCTGTAATCTTAATCCACCACCACGGAACACAACACTAAACTTAATCAAATGAATTAATTATTTAACATGAATTGTTTTTTTTTTTCCTTTTTTTTCATAAGGACAACGCCCGCACTAGGAATAAATCCTGTGTCGCGGGGGACTTTACAAACATACAAGAAACGGACACAAGAACGCTCAGACTTAGAACAACAGTTTGTGGATCACACAAAGTGTTATCCCGGGTGGGATTTGAACCCACAACACTCAACGTAGTAGAAAGCGGTGTGGCGACCGCTTAAACCACTACGCCAATCGTGCAGTCTATTAGTTACATAAGCGAACGCTACGATATTAGTTTTAATAGATTAATTTGTGATACGACTTTGATGTCTTGATGCTAATGTTAAGATAACGTTTCCTGAAAAAAGCAATTAAGAACCAAAGTATCTACTTCATAGGGTTTATTGATTTGTTTTATTATTAGAAACTCTAAAACATGAAAGGTCAGAGTGATACTTGATCTTCTTAAAAACCCTTCATATCGGCCCCTATTAGTTCGGTTCTAATATCAGCTTATGCTTTGAACGGAAAACAGAAGCTTTTTGGGTATCAAGGATTGCGTGTTTACCTGTTACTTGAAGAGATTGAAGTAACATAGTGGGCGTTTTGATGTCGAATGTAACCTTGTCCCTTTTCTTACGATAGTTGCTTTTATTATCATGTTTACTTCATATAGATTCGGTGAAGTTCTTGTGGCTCTTTACCTACTTCATTTTGGACAGCATTGGTAGATTACAGAGATTTCTAGACGAATTTGGAATTGAATTGGTTTTGAAATTGAATATATTCAGATTAGGTCTTGCAGTTGAAGTAGAGGTACGCAGAATACGAAATGTTCATTACTCGTGTTCCGAATTTAAATGATCATTGTATTATGTAGAGGTGGAAAATGTTCTCCAAATCTCTGTAATATGTAGTTGTTGCTACATCAGTTGTTATAAAAAATAAATTGAGTGTTCTTCTTGTCATATATTTATGACGGTTAAAATAATCATATAATATTGAAAAATCGTATGAAAATCAAAATGACATTATTCTAGATATTTATTATTAAATATACATATTAAATATTATCATGTATTTTTAGTCTGTTTTATTTTTCAATATGTTCCCACTGGAACTATCTTACATATTTAGTTTTTAAATACCTGTAGTTAAGCTTTGTCAATTGTTACAATAATTTTAATTTCATTCGAAAATCACATCACAATAATAAAAATTTACTATAAAATTTGCGGATTTGTGCATGTTTTCTGGTGTAAAATTCGGGATATTTTCGATCATAATCGTCCTTTTAAGACCATTACGTCATCATTACGTCAATAAGTTTGATTTAACAGGCTTGGTACATAATATAGCAACACTAACACGCGTTCTATTCTGTCTTTTAAATGAGAATATCTCTTTTATTCAAAAAATCGCCTCGAAATTCGGTTATGGACAAAATTACACTATCAAGAGATGAACAACTTAATTTTAGCTTTTTATTGATGATATGGTGGACGGTGGTGACAAGACCATGCCACAACTGAAACATTTAATTTATTGCAAACTAAATTCAGACAAAATTCAGCTATTAACTAACCTATTCGATCATATGATTCTACATTGCTGGATTATTTTTGTGGGATTGTTTTAAAGACAGAGTCTGTATGGAGCCGATCGAAACGATTAACCTTAAAACTCGATCTTCGTGAATACGTCGTTCGTGCAGAGCTTTAAGTCAACGGGCAGAAAGAATGGGGTCTGAGACTCCGGTTAATTATTTTGCATAGGAATTTAACTTATAATACTCGATGCAACTTAGCGGTAGAAATATCACTCCAAGTCACGTACCAAATGCCTAAATATTAAATGTTGGTATAGTATGTATTCTTCTAATAAAAGTACAATTTCTAGATTTCTTGTTCCCGTAAGGTAATACGTATGCCAAGCAAAAACCCACTATCTTATGTTAAAATTATCATGAATTCAAAAAAGTATATTACAAAACATTTCTAACTGTCACATTCAGAAAAAATTTGCGAGACAGCAAAGTTAAATTTTCAGGTTACTGTTTTATTATGTGACTGCCTTATTATTTCACCTTAGTTGTTTTGCCTTTGACAAGGAAACTTATTTACCCAATTCATTTTGGTCCTTATAAAGTACATTGTATTCTTTGAGAAGTCTAAGTTTCGCCGGGGGACTTAAAATACTGAGTCACGTCAAATTGCACCATTACCACGAGTACAAACATTTGTTTTTCATTCTAAACACCGTTTGATGTAAGGAGATGAAGGTGATACAGGAAATAGCTTTGTTGATAGGATACATTTGCTTTGTACACACACTGTGTTTAAATAAGTCGTTTTATGTATAGATAATTGATGGCTTCGGTGGTGCAGGTGGGTTTGATGCCTGGATCCGACCAAATTTTTGTATGATCTGAAAATATTTATATACGAGTTTAAGTGTTTCCTATGTTTAATATATATTTAATAAAGAAAAGAATATAACTATTATATCAGTCAATGTAGTTTTTATAGTACAAGCTCTGCTTAACTAAAAAAACTGTCTAAACTAAAGAATAGCAAACATGAAAGTATAATATGTTATTGTGAAATTCAATTTCAATAATAGTTTTTAGATATTGCATGGGACGCATAAAAATATTGAAGTAAACAAATCTGCGAATCTGCAGTGAGTAAAATTAATAATCACTGACGATCTGTTGCAGAAAAATTAAATAGATATTGGACTTATCATAATTATACTCGTACAGTGTATTTGCTCATCATCAGCTTTGAAAGATAATAGTGAAAATGGACAATTAAGCTCATCTATAATATTTGTCCTGACTTTATACAATAATTTTCGACTATATACGCTAAATCAGAGGAAATTTTCCTTCTATTTCGTCTCTAGAAAAATAAGTCTTTATGTATGACCGAAGTATTTTACGACCTTCGGAGTCGCTTGACGGCACATTCATGTAATAGGTCAACGTCAAATTGAGATTTTGATGACCACATTAGTATTGTTAGTGACTTATTTCCGCACCATTCAACGGATAGTACACCAGAGAGTGGGCAGCAGCGTCCTACTGAGTACACCGTCTCATTGCGATCGCCAACCCGCATGCCAAGCGTGGCGGTTATGGCAAACCCTTCCCATTTTGGGGGAAGCCTATGTCTAGCAGTGAACGTCTTTTGGCTGAGATGATGATTCAACGGTAGACTGGTAGAGAATGTGTTGGGCATTAAATCCACTATTATGTTATTCGTGCATAGAGTTATTGAATAAATGAATATTTTTGTACGCCATAGTAGTGTAGATAATTGTAAGAAATTTAAATATAAAACTGCTAAACTATTCTCGAAATAAATTTTAATATGAATCTTTATTTTTCTATATTAAGAACCTGACAAAGTGACTCTACTTTGCCTCATGGAAAGCATAAATAGAATCCAAGAGTTGTGGTCCCCATACTCGTTGCAAATGCAGACAATGCAGTGTGGTGACCCACTCTATGGCGGACTTGTGAGATGCTTTTTCACACCCCGCTTGGGGACGTAAAAGACATGACAGTGATTGTGACAGTGTAAGGCTCACATAGTTACGATAACTGTCACCCCTGTATCAATGGGCCAACTATTCCAGAACAGAAAAGTCAATGAAGTGGTAAATAAGATGAATATCGTAACTCAAAATCTATGTATACTTCTGTTGGACGCGGAAGAAATCGTTAGTCCAGTTCTAATAACAAACGTGATGGTGCAAAAATTGAATTCAAATTTAGCAAAAATACCCTAAAGCTATAGGGATTTTCCCTTATTTCATAAAACCACTAAACCATAATCCAGTAAAAATACTGAAGGACGGTTTTTAGCAAATTTGCTAATAAAAAAATTCCAAGATGAAAGCAAAAAATATTCCCTTTGAAATTCAATGTTTAATCAGACGAGTGTTTTGAGGCAATTATCATTTGAAATGCTAAGATTTCTCCACCTACCTTTGCATAGCACAGTTCTGCAGGAGAAAATTGATGCTAGCGTTTTTGAAATTGATTGAAGCGTGTTTAATTATAGTAGTAATTGTAGAAGACTTCTTAGGAGACTAGTGAACAGAAATTAATCTATTTAGATATGCAGTTTCTTATTACCAGTAGCTTGAATTGAGGTGCTGTTGAAGGGGTGTAAGTTTAAACGATATAATGAAATTATTGATTTTCTTTCCTTTAGTGGATATACCTGTTTTTGAAGTTGAAAATCAAATACTACATTAATTACAATTACAATTGAAACCGCAAGATTGGCGTAGTAGTTTAAGTGGTCGCTATGTCGCTCTCTAATGCGCTTAGTATTGTGGGTTCAAATGTACCAGTTACAACTATATACTTCAGAAAAATAACATTATTATCAAATTAAATCAAAATATTTCTCACAATAAACTGTATTTTCTCCTTTAACTGATACGAATTATTTGTGAGCAACGTTACCATGTATTCGCAATATTTCAACAATATAGGCAGGAACCAATACCCTTCGTATTTGCAAGCATAAACACGATTAAATATTTTGCAACATAACAATATTCAGGTCTGAATTCTCGCTTTTTGGGTATTAAATAGGCAAAGTTTTTGTGAAAACTATACATAGCAATATAAATAGTTATTTAGATTTATCAAAAGTGCGTGATATTAGGATAAAAAATTTTAGTAACTGATGTTTGTATTTATAAAGGATTAATAGTTTAACCCCAACTAGTTTCTTCTTTGACATAAACACTTTGATGGGAAAACGACAAAATGTAATAAAAATAGTTTTAGGTAGCTTAGTGATGTAAATATTTTGCAATTTGCTTATTAACATTTTATAGTGAGAGCCATATAAATGGAACTCGGATTACTGTCAAGACAGTTTAAGAGGACCTTTTAGGGCCAGAAAACCTAAATCTTACTTATAGTGCGTTTAGGTCTAAGATTATAGGTTAGGGTCAGAAAAAGTGACTTATTTTGGGCCGCGGTTGTAATTTTTAGACTAATCAAGCTTAAGCTTAACCCACTCAGACGGTTTATTGTTGGCGGTTGGTTTATTGTTGACGGTTTATTGTAATTTAAGAACAAAAGTCATAGCCACTATTTGAAGTGAGTGCCCTTTTGGGGTGTAAGAGGTAATCTTGATTCATAAAAGGTAATGAATAATTTACCTTAGTTTTTTTGTCAGGACATGGCATCATCCTGATTGTGCCAGCGTAAGTGTATCGAAGTTGACTCTCCTATGACTAAAACATGTACTTGTATATAAAAAAAATTAATTATATAAATAAATAATAATAAATATTTCAGATATTTAACACACAACGTCATCTAGTTTCAAACTAAGCAGAGCTTGTCCTATGATAACTAGACTGACTGATAGAATTCTTATGTACTTTTTTTTTGTAAATACATACATATTATACATAAAAAACTTCCAAACTTCGACATAAATATTTTGCAGATCTTACAAACATTTGGTCCGACCCGGGATCGAACCCGAGACCTCAAAAACGGCAGTCGCATTCACTACCGCTGCGCCACCGAAGCAGTCAAATATGAAACATATTTTTTTTTTCTGCATCATATTTAAGCTTATCAATATAGTGTAGTCTATAATGTTACATATTACGTTACTTTTTACTTCAGCCTCTCATACTGTACGCTTTTATGACGTTTTGTTTGATATCTGATGACTAAATTTCAAATACTATCATAGTATTATTTCACTGCTCTTTATCTATAGTTTTTATAGTCCACTGCTTCACATAGTCTATCCTTGGAAAGGAGGTTTTGGCCTACTATATCACGCTGGCCAGACGAGTTTGCATGGCTTTCTTACAAGTTTGCCTTCTCCATGCAATAATTTTGTCCTGCGTAGCTTCTCCTTTAGTCGCCTTTTACGACTCTTATGGGAATAGAAGTGGTGACACTCTATATTCTTAACCCACCACCACATGGATAAGTCTATCATACTCGTCTTAAAGAACAGTTAAGGATATTGTGCTTCTTTCGCTAAATAAATCACATTCTATTTCTAGACAAATTGAATTTTCTTTGCAGAAATAAAAACGAAAATTACAATTTGTTAAATCCTAAACTTTTATTTTGAAAGTCGTTCTGATACTGAATAAACACTTTAGGACACAAAGACTGAGCAGAAAGCTCCTTATCCAATACCTATATAGAAGAGAGCTGAAAATAGAGAAAATTTAATCTCAACGGGACGACGCAACAAAGCATTAGGAGATGATTTGATCCAAGAACGCACTATCAAGATGGTATTGTCTAGTTAAGGAGAAATCATTCTACAGAGTTAGTCTTAGTAAAAGTTAAACTCTGTCTGATTGAATGAAATTAAATAATCACCAAAAAAAAGTCTAAAATTGATATAACTTTAACAAGTTTAAATATTCAATTTTGGTCTAAAATGTATAATATATTTAAATTTTATTTATAAATTTTTAATCTATATTCGTCCTTGTGGGAACGGATTAAGAATATGTAGTGTTACCACCCCTATTCATCCCGTGGGTATCATAAGAACGACTAAGGCAACAAATTATTCAAGAAAACATCACTACAAAGTGAAATAAAATTTGCAACAAATCCTATTACAACCCGTTTGGCCAGCGTGGTATAGTAGGACAAAACCTCCTTGCTAAGGAGAGGTCTATGTCTAGCAATGTCTGTTAAAAACTATTGACAATGAATCTACATATAGCACCTGAATGAACGCATGTACTTAATGAAATCATCCCCAGACTTATGTCCTTAAATTAAGACAATATTTAATTAATAGCATTTGAGAAATGTATCTAACCTTTCCTTTCGGTTGATGGACCACAGTACATCTTTAAGTTGCTTTAAGTTGTTTAACCTTTTAATACAAATGAGTTTCATCCAGAGTTATTTTCATTTAATTATCTGCTTAAATTAAAACGTTAAAGTATCTTGTCAGGCTTAACAAAGCGTTAGGCTTACATTGGTATATACCCCTGGTCGCTATCCTAAGGTCTGGTGCGTTTTTATCAAAATGGTTGTTGAAATAAAAATGCATACAAAAGAGTGTGTAAGGTCCCCAGCGGCAATAGGCTCGCCACCTATAACATGCGTTTAATATACACATGCTTACCCCTACGGGGAAACAGACGTGATTTTATGTATGTAATGTTAAAACAAAACAATTTTACTAAACTTAAACTAACACGCGAGCCACTAAACGTAAAATAATAAAGCCTCAGGACTAAACTTTCTGTCTCCAGTTTGTTAAAGACAAACATAGTACAGCCAGCCTCATGTTTATGCAGTAGTTTGTTCGGACAAGTTTCGATACACGAACCAACTCTACCTAATGATATTGGCTTATTAATGCTCGTTTAATACAAAATAATGTATACTTGCTTTCGTCTTAGTTCTTTCACTTACTTAATTCTTTTTGTGTTTTTTATTTGTAATTCTATAATGACGATAGTATATGTTTAGTTAATTACATCAAATATTCTGAAGTTTCATAAAACAGCAGTATTCAGGTGATAGATTAAGAATACAGTATCACCACCACACCATTGGGTGTCGAAAGAGGCGACTAAGGGAACAACGTATGCAAGACAACATCATTATAAAGAGAAGGAAAACTTGAAACAAACCCTTTTTTTTTTTTTTTTTTTTTTATAACGTGTGGAAACCCCCACGGGCCGTCACCCCACCGGGGTTTACGGCGGGGCGGTGTGTCGGAATCGGACCGACTAAAACCACACGGTGTGCCACTCTGCGCCTGAGAGAGGAGGGATTCGGGAACAGCTGCTATTACGACATCCTAATCCCTCCTAGCGCCTGCCCGCTTTCGTGGGCGCCATCTGCGGATAAACTCTCCATTTAGGTGACGTCCGGCACACGCACACGTCACCTCCTCGCGGCTGGCCACTATAGCGGATGGAGGGGAAAACCCGTCCCGTCCATCCGCGGCCACACTCAAGGCGGCATGAGGCGCTGGTATGCGCGTCTCCGCCGTCCGGCTCGCCGGCGGCGAATTGGGTCCGAGTGGATATCGTCCTCCCGGGCCTTCTCCGCCGCCTCCTTCCGCGAAATTACGTCTTCGCAGAAGGTTGCGACCGCGGTAAAACAACTGTCGCTACCGGCCATGGAGCGTATGATGGCCGGTAGCGAGAGATCTCCTCCAATAACTGCAGTGAGGACCCCACGCTGCGCCGCCCAAGCGAAACAAACCGCTAGCGTGTGCTGAGCCGAGTCCTCACTGCAGTCGCAGTGGTGACAGGCGGGACTCAATTCCCTCCTGGCGACCGAGTGCAGATACTTGCCGAAGCAACCGTGCCCGGAAAGGACCTGCGTCAGTCGGAAGGAAAGGGTCCCGTGCTGCCGCCCTGCCCACTCGGCGATGACCGGCTGGAGAGCCTCCACGGCGGCAAAACCAGCACGTGGAGCCTCCAGCCGGGACGACCAACGAGCCATTGTGGCTCGACGAGCGGCCTCTCGCCACTCGCGTATCTCTTCGGGCGGGGGCCGTATGCCGCTACGCGCCCGGAAGTCAGCCGTCCGCCGATAAACTTCGGCGAGCACTTCCGCCTCCAAATCCCACGGGGGAGTTCCGGCCAAGGCGCACGCCGCCTCCGTCGATACGGTGCGGTAACCACGTATGGCTCTAACCGCCAATATCCTCTGAGGGCGCCAGAGGCGAGCCCTATTCTGGGCGGTCAGAGCCGCCGCCCACACCGGTGCACCATACAGCGCCATTGACCGGACAACCCCCGTGTATAGCCGTCTCGTCGCGACGCTAGCTCCACCCAGATTGGGCAAAAGTCGCCCAAGGGCAGAAGCAGCGCCGACCAGCTTTGGAGAAAGCTGTCGGAAGTGCTCGTCGAAGAGCCACCTGCCGTCGAGGATTAGGCCCAGATACTTCATCTGGGCCTGAACCGGTACGAGGACCGAATTGACCACGATGGAGGCGCCGGAGGGTGGACCACGACGGGGCCCATGGAACGAAAGGGCTTCCGTCTTGTCCAGGGCCACCCGCAAACCCAGCGCCTCAATTCGCCCGACCACCAGTGAGACACCGGTGGTGGCCAGGCGCGCCGCCTCTTGAAAGTTCATCCCCCGGGCCGTGACCAATGTGTCATCGGCGTAACAAAGTACGCCCAGCCCGGGGGGAAGACGACCTCGAAGGGCCCAGTCGTATCCCATGTTCCACAGGAGTGGTCCGAGTACAGACCCCTGCGGAACACCGCACGACATGAGCCGCCGCCTTAGAACACCGTCTCGGTCCTCGTATATGACGGTACGCTCCTCAAGATAGTCTGCCACAAGCCGCCTCAGGTACTTTGGCACCCCGTGGTAGTGGAGTGCTTCCCTGATGCAGCTAAATGGCAGACTATTTAATGCGTTGGCGATGTCCAACGACACCGCCAACAGCACGCCGCCACAGCTCACCGCCTCTTCGGTAACGGCCCTCAGGCGCAGCACGGCATCGACCGTCGAACGCCCCGCCCGAAAACCAAATTGGGCGTCCGACAGATCGGGGCCTACCTCGCGGAGGTGCCGGACGATACGGGCAGAGAGTATCCTCTCAAACAGTTTACCCGCCTCGTCCAGCAGCACGATGGGCCTATAGGCCGCTACCGATTCGGCTGGCCGTCCCGGCTTCCTCAATAGGACCAGCTTCCCGCTTTTCCAGCACTCAGGGAAGCGTCCGGACGCCAAGCTAGCGTTCAGGACCTCCCTGAGGCGGTCCGACATGTGTTCGAGGGCTCGGGCCAGCACTCGGGCAGGTATCCCGTCCGGCCCGGGGGCGGTGTTCTTAGAGCGGATCCGTAGAGCAACCGCCCCCACCTACGATTCCCTGACGGGCGGAACATCGTCCTCGTTCCCCCCGTCGTCTCCGACCATGAAGGCCATCGACGGGGGTGTGTGCTCCACCCGCTGCGGGAAAAGGCCCTCGACCACTTCCTGCAGGAAGCTGGGCTGGAGTGTCTCTGTAAGGAGGGGGCCCGACGTGCGGAGCTTCTGTCGCGCCGCACGATAAGGGCGACCCCAGGGATCACGATCGAGACCCTCCAGCATCTCCTTTCTCTTAATTTCTTTGGCGCGGCTTATGGCCAGCTTCAGAGTTTTCCGCGCCTCTCGGTACTCCTCATGAAGCTGGTCCTCCCCGCCTTCTTCGCGGTGTCGCCGCCGACTACGGGTGTAGGACCTCCGGGCACGAGTACAGGCCGCACGGAGGTCCGCCAACTCCTGGGACCACCAGTAAACCTCCTTCCGTGGAGGCCGGCAACCTCGGATGCGGGGCATGGCCGCATCACAGATTTGTGTAATCTCTTCGCAGAAGCGACCAGCCCCCATGTCGACCTCCTCGGTCGGGGCTTGCGGAGACAGCCAAGAGTGAATAATGGCCGCCTCCTCTAGTAAGTCCCTATTTAATTTGGCTACAGCCCACCGCGGAAAGCGAGAAGAACGCCGCGCCGCGTGACCCCTACTGGCGTCCTGGGATCGGGAGAGCTCAAATCGGATATAAAGATGGTCCGAGAGCGTCTCAACCTCTTCCAGGACACGCCAGTTCCTTACTCGTGCGGCGAGGGCAGGGGTAGCGAACGAAAGGTCCACTATCGACCCTCCCTGCTGTCGCACGTACGTGTTGGTTGAGCCCCTGTTTAGTAAACAGAGGCCCACCGAGGCCGCCCACTCCTCTACGGCCTCGCCCCTAGCGTCCGTCCTGGGGGAACCCCACGCAATGGACTTTGCGTTGAAGTCCCCCAGCACTAAGACGTGCCCAGACGTTAGACGCCGCATCGAGGTTTCCAAGTTGTTAAGGAAAACCTCGAAGTCGTTCAAACTCCGGTTGGGGGAGAAGTATACACCATACACAGTGATCCCCCCCCACTCGGCAGCAACATATCCAGTGCCCTTGTCTCTTAGCGACAAGGGCGGGGAATGAGCCGCCGTGGAGCCGACGACTGCCACGGAACCGTCCCGGTCACCGAACCAGTTTGGACGGGGAGGAACATAATAGGGTTCCGCGGCTACGGCAACACCGATCGACCACTGTGCCATGGTTTGCAGGAAAAGGTCCTGCGCCGCGGCACAGTGGTTCAGGTTCGTCTGGACCAGGAGGTTGGAGACTTGGGCCATTACTCGACCGTCTCTACAACCTCCTCCATGGGCAACGATGCCGACATGCGAACGACATCAGAGGCAGCCTGGGTCGATTGGCTAGCCCCCGACGCTTGCCGAGAATTGTAGGGAGGTTTACAGCCTCTCTGCCCAATCTGATGATCGGCGGGCTTGTTACCCGCCGCACACGCTGGGCAGTGTGGGGCGGCAGAGCATTCTGCCGCCTTGTGCCCCGGTCGACCGCAGCGGAAACATAGTCCGCTACAGTCGAAACAGCTAACACACTTGGCGCGTGTGTGTCCCGATGCCAGACACTTAAAACACCTCATCGGTCTCGCCGCCAGGACTGTGATCCTAGCGCTGACGAGACCGATGAGCAATCTACCGGCGTCGCCTAAAATTTTGGCTGACGCTACGGGACAGCTGACCCACACCGCGCCAAGCCCTCCTGGACCGGGGCGGATGGTGCCGACCCTAATGTTGTCCACGTTGCACTCTGTCTTCTCTCTTATTGCAACGCGGACATCTTCGGCCGTTATAGAGTCGTCCAGGCCCGAAATGCGCAACTCTGCACACTTAGTAGGCCTGGCGATCTTAACACCATCCGTGGCCGCAAACATGCCCCGCATCTTCTCGGCAAAGGCATCTGCAGTCTTTGCGCCTTCGGCTCCCGGGAACTCGAGGACTCGAGCTCCCGTCTGAGCGAGGCGCAACCTGACTCCATCCGTCCCGATGTCATTGGCGAGACTAGCCCGGGCCCTCTGGAAGATGGCCGCGTAAGACAGTCCGCCGTTAACCGCTTACGGTGACACGGTGACCACTACCGCCGCGGTTTTGGGTACCTGCAGCTTGCGCGGCCTCTTCGTAGTGGCCACTGCCACCGACAGCGACTGCGGGGTAGAGGCTGCTTTTTGAGCAGCCTTTTTACCCCGCTTTCGGGACTTCTTAGTCCCCCCGACTATCTGCCAACCATCTGTGGAAGGGGCAGATGTGGGGGGAGCAGGCGTGGAGGTGCCAGGTACAGCGGCTGGAGTGGAGAGCGGAGGGAATTCCGCTCTAGGCTTGGCCGCCGTTTTGGGCACTGACCTCGGTGCACTTGTCTTGGCTGTTGCTTTAGCCGCCTGTCGTGCCCTCGGAGCAACCGCAGGAGCGGCAGACACAGACGCCACCGCCGCATAGGACACATGACCGCCCGCAACGGTAGACGTTGATGGCACCGATACGGTCTTCAGTCTATTTGCCGCGAGCGGCGGTCGGACAACAGGAGCCGGAGGCAGCCTCGCCTCTAGGCCAGCGAGACGCCCGTCCATCATGCGCCACACTGCGTCCGTGATTTGGCGCAGGTGGGCATCAGGAATACCCCCGAGGTTGGAAGAGGGGGTAAGTTGTGAGGGGTGCTGGGCTAGAAAACCTCCACGTGGTGCACCCTGGAAACGTTGGCGGTGGTGGTGTTCATCACTGCCAACGGCTAATATTCTAGCACGAAGAGGAAGCCATTTTCTTCGGCAATTCGGCCGAAACTTGGTCCAACAGAGCGGGCGTTTCTGTCGGATCCTCTGTTGGTTCTTCGCTCTTCGGAGCAATGAGGAGGAAAACCTCGGTAAAAAATCACGATGGTGGGACCCTTTCTAGGGTCGGAGTTCCTCCGCTTTCAGCGGTGGAAAAGAAGGACGGGCTCGGTGTGTACTCACACTACCACCGAGCAGGCATCAGGAGACGCTGTCTCCCTGCCGCCGTCAGCATATCGTAGTCCCGAAAAGAGTGTCGTGGTTATGCCTCGCGACTCCGATCGGGGACGAGGGTCTTGGCTTAGCCGCCCGGACTGCGAGGAAGAAAACCTCTATAAAAAATTACCCCGAATCCCGTGTTCTGGTGCGTGACCAGGGGATGCATGGCTGATGGGTAGTTCAGTCGCAAGCGCACCCCCAGCCGAGGCACCTGCGGACCCCTCGGTTGGGCACAAATTTACGCTTGCCCGGGTATTGGGGGATCTCTGCCCGGGTCGACCTTTAGTTCTCCCCCACGCGTGGGAACAATTATGGATATATCTACAACTTTCAATAAAAGAAACGAAGAAAAGAAGGAGATGGAGAAGAAAAAGGAGAAGAATAGGAAGGGGAACGAAACAGCAAAAGAACGTGAGACGCCAATCTCATTGGGGCTCACTGAAGTTAGTCTTGCTTCCGGAAGCCTGAGGAGATCGAATCGGTTACGTTCGAAATCCGCCGTTCCGACAGACAGAGGTGACTCCAGTGCAACAACTGAAGCATTGGATCTAATGGAGGTAGAAATCCGCGATAATCGGAAACGCGGACGCTCCACAGACGAAGAAGGTGAAAATTGTCAGGAGTGGTTGCCGACCAAGGTGGCTACTAGCCGCAGAGGAAGGTCACGCACTCCAGTCTCAGTTCCCTCAGGCTCCCTTTTCTCTAAGGCGGCAGCCTATAGGAGAGTCAGGGTGGAGGGTGAATGTGTAGTGGAGGAGGAGATCGCAGATCTGCTCCACAAAATTCGGGAACCAACGGTAGAGGGTTCTGAAGCCCAGGACCCGGTGTCCCTGCAGGAGAGGGCGAACGTAGCTGTGGCCATTATCAACAAAGTGGCCACAAAATCTACAAACCTTAAGGGCCCATTCGTTAGGGCCCTTAAGGACTCCTCCTCCGCTATCGCAGAGGTTGTCACAACCCTCATTGGTGATGTGGCTCGCCTTCAGGCGGCTAACGACCGCCTGACAGGACAGGTGTCTGAGCTCAGCAGTCAGTTTGCACATTTTAGAGCACAAACGGAACACCCTGAGCGGCGGGGCCCAGCTTCAGAACGGTTGGCGACTAATCACGGTCCTGATGACGTCTCTGATGCCCACCTGCGCCAAATACTTGACGCAGTGGGACATATGTTGGACGGACGTCTCGCGGGACTGGAGGCGAGGCTGCCTCCGGCCCCCGTAGTTCGCCCATCACTAGCAGCGGATAGGGCGAAGACTAAGTCGCAGCCGGCTCCACTTCCCGTTGCAGATGGTCGAGTGTCATATGCGGCGGCAACACCTGCGTCCACCTCGAAATCAGGTCGAGCAACAAAAGCGGCAACAAAGAAGGCTGTATCAAAAATAGCTGCATCTGAAACCCGCCCTAAGATCGCCGCAAAAACGAGGGCAGAGTTCCCGCCGCTTCCCACTCCGACACCTGCATCTGACCCCTCCACGTCTGCCCCGTCCACCGATGGATGGAAGGTAGTCGGGGGGACTAAAAAGTTCCGAAAGCGCGATAGGAGGGCTGCCAAGGACGCAGCATCGACTCCGCAGTCGCCACCGGTGGTAGTGGTTAAGAAGACGAAGCCACGGAAACTACAGCCGCCTAAAACTGCGGCTGTAGTAATTACAGTATCGCCGGAGGCGGCTAATGGGGGGCTGTCCTATGCTGCTGTTTTCAAGAGGGCCCGGGACAGTCTCGCCATGAATAATTTTGGGACAGTAGGAGTCAGAATGCGCCTCGCCCAGACAGGAACTCGAGTCCTCGAGTTCCCTGGTGCCGAAGGCGCAAAGAGTGCGGACACGTTTGCCGATAAGCTGCGGGGTATATTTGAGGCCACGGATGGAGTAAAGATCGCCAGGCCTACCAAGTGCGCGGAGCTGCGCGTTTCGGGCCTGGACGATTCGATAACGGCCGAAGATGTCCGCGTTGCAATAAGAGAGAAGACGGGATGCAACGCGGACAACATTAGAGTCGGCACCATCCGCCCCGGTCCAGGAGGACTTGGCGCAGTGTGGGTGAGCTGTCCCGTAGCGTCGGCCAAAATTTTGGGCGACGCTGGCAGACTTCTCGTCGGTTTCGCGAGCGCTAGGATCACAATCCTGGCGGCGAGACCGATGAGATGTTACAAATGTCTGGCATCGGGGCACACACGCGCCAAGTGTGTAAGTCGTATTGATTGCAGCGGACTATGTTTCCGTTGCGGTCGACCGGGGCACAAGGCGGCAGATTGTTCTGCCGCCCCTCACTGCCCCGCGTGTGCGGCGGGTAACAAACCCGCCAATCACCAGATTGGGCAGGGGGGTTGCAAACCTCCCCGCAATTTTCGACAAGCGTCGGGGGCTAGCCAGTCGACCCAGGCTGCCCCCGATGTCGTTCGCACGCCGGCATCGTCGCCCATGGAGGAGGTTGTAGAGACGATCGAGTAATGGCCCAAGTCTCCAACCTCTTGGTCCAGACGAACCTGAACCACTGTGCCGCGGCGCAGGACCTTTTCCTGCAAACCATGGCACAGTGGTCGATCGGTGTTGCCGTAGCCGCGGAACCCTATTACGTTCCTCCCCGTCCAAACTGGTTGGGTGACCGGGACGGTTCCGTGGCAGTCGTCGGCTCCACGGCGGCTCATTCCCCGCCCTTGTCGCTAAGAGACAAGGGCACTGGATATGTTGCTGCCGAGTGGGGGGGAATCACCGTATATGGTGTTTACTTCTCCCCCAACCGGAGTTTGAGCGACTTCGAGGTTTTCCTTAACAACTTGGAAACCTCGATGCGGCGTCTAACGTCTGGGCACGTCTTAGTGCTGGGGGACTTCAACGCAAAGTCCATTGCGTGGGGTTCCCCCAGGACGGACGCTAGGGGCGAAGCTGTAGAGGAGTGGGCGGCCTCGGTGGGCCTCTGTTTACTAAACAGGGGCTCCACCAACACGTGCGTGCGACAGCAGGGAGGGTCGATAGTGGACCTTTCGTTCGCTACCCCTGCCCTCGCCGCACGAGTAAGGAACTGGCGTGTCCTGGAAGAGGTTGAGACGCTCTCGGACCATCTCTATATCCGATTTGAGCTCTCCCGGTCCCAGGACCCCAGAAGGGGTCACATGGCGCGGCGTCCTTCTCGTTTTCCGCGGTGGGCTGTAGCTAAATTGAACAGGGACCTACTAGAGGAGGCAGCCATCATTCACTCTTGGCTGTCTCCGCAGGCTCCGACCGAGGAGGTCGATATGGGGGCTGGTCGCTTTCGCGATGTAATTACGCAAATCTGCGATGCGGCCATGCCCCGCATCCGAGGTTGTCGGCCTCCACGGAAGGAGGTTTACTGGTGGTCCCAGGAGTTGGCGGACCTCCGCGCGGCCTGTACTCGTGCCCGGAGGTCCTACACTCGTAGTAGGCGGCGACACCGCGAAGAAGGCGGGGAGGACCAGCTTCATGAGGAGTACCGAGAGGCGCGGAAAACTCTGAAGCTGGCCATCAGCCGCGCCAAAGAAGTTAAGAGAAAGGAGATGCTGGAGAGTCTCGATTGTGACCCCTGGGGTCGCCCTTATCGTGCGGCGCGACAAAAGCTCCGCACGTCGGGCCCCCCCCTTACAGAGACACTCCAGCCCAGCTTCCTGCAGGAAGTGGTCGAGGGCCTTTTCCCGCAGCGGGTGGAGCACACACCCCCGTCGATGGCCTTCATGGTCGCAGACGGCGGGGGACACGAGGACAATGTTCCGCCCGTTGGGGAATCGGAGATAGGGGCGGTTGTTCTACGGATTCGCTCTAAGAACACGGCCCCTGGGCCAGATGGGATACCTGCCCGAGTATTGGCACGAACCCTCGACCACATGTCGGATCGCCTCAGGGAGGTCCTGAACGCCAGCTTGGCGTCCGGACGCTTCCCTGAGTGCTGGAAAAGCGGGAAGCTGGTCCTATTCAGGAAGCCAGGACGGCCAGCCGAATCGGTAGCGGCCTATAGGCCCATCGTGTTGCTGGACGAGGCGGGTAAACTGTTTGAGAGGATACTCTCTGCCCGCATCGTCCGGCACCTCCGCGAGGTGGGCCCCGATCTGTCGGACGCCCAATTCGGTTTTCGAGCGGGGCGTTCGACAGTCGATGCTGTATTGCGCCTGAGGACCGTTACCGAAGAGGCGGTGGGCTGTGGCGGCGTGCTGTTGGCGGTGTCATTGGACATAGCCAACGCATTTAATAGTCTGCCATTTAGCTGCATCAGGGAGGCCCTCCACTACCACGGGGTGCCAGAGTACCTGAGGCGGCTTGTGGCAGACTATCTACAGGAGCGTACCGTCATGTACGAGGACCGAAGCGGTGTTCTGAAGCGACGGCTCATGTCGTGCGGTGTTCCGCAGGGGTCTGTCCTAGGACCACTCCTGTGGAATGTGGGGTATGACTGGGCCCTTCGAGGTCGCCTTCCCCACGGGCTGGGCGTAATTTGTTACGCCGATGACACATTGGTCACGGCCCGGGGAGTGAACTTTCAAGAGGCGGCACGCCTGGCCACCACGGGAGTTTCTCTGGTGGTCGGGCGTATTGAGGCGCTGGGTTTGCGGGTGGCCCTGGATAAGACGGAGGCCCTTTTGTTCCATGGGCCCCGTCGTGGTCCACCTTCCGGCGCCTCCATCGTAGTCAATTCGGTCCTCGTACCGGTTCAGGCCCAGATGAAGTATCTGGGCCTGATCCTTGACGGCAGGTGGCTTTTCGACGAGCACTTCCGGCAGCTTTCTCCAAAGCTGGTCGGCGCTGCTTCTGCCCTTGGGCGACTTTTGCCTAATTTGGGTGGAGCCAGCGTCGCGACGAGACGGCTATACACGGGGGTTGTCCGGTCAATGGCGCTGTATGGTGCGCCGGTATGGGCAGCGGCTCTGACCGCCCAGAATAGGGCTCGCCTCTGGCGCCCTCAGAGGATATTGGCGGTTAGAGCCATACGCGGTTACCGCACCGTATCGACGGAGGCGGCGTGCGCCTTGGCAGGAACACCCCCGTGGGATTTGGAGGCGGAAGTGCTCGCCGAAATTTATCGGCGAACGGCTGACTTCCGGGCGGGTAGCGGCATACGGCCCCCGCCCGAAGAGATACGCGAGTGGCGAGAGGCCGCTCGTCTAGCCACGATGGCTCGTTGGTCGTCCCGGCTGGAGACTCCACGTGCTGGCTTTGCCGCCGTGGAGGCTCTCCAGCCGGTCATCGCCGAGTGGGCAGGGCGACAGCACGGGACCCTTTCCTTCCGACTGACGCAGGTCCTTTCCGGGCACGGTTGCTTCGGGAAGTATCTGCACTCGGTCGCCAGGAGGGAATTGAGTCCCGCCTGTCACCACTGCGACTGCAGTGAGGACTCGGCTCAGCACACACTGGCGGTTTGTTCCGCTTGGGCGGCGCAGCGTGGGGTCCTTACTGCAGTTATTGGAGGAGATCTCTCGCTACCGGCCGTCATACGCTCCATGGCCGGTAGCGACAGTTGTTTTACCGCGGTCGCAACCTTCTGCGAAGACGTAATTTCGCGGAAGGAGGCGGCGGATAAGGCCCGGGAGGACTACCTCCACTCGGACCCAATTCGCCGCCGGCGTACCGGGCGGCGGAGACGCGCGTACCAGCGTCTCATGCCGCCTTGAGTGTGGCTGCGGATGGACGGGACGGGTTTGCCCCTCCATCCGCTATAGTGGCCAGCCGCGAGGAGGTGACGTCCGCGTGTGCCGTACGTCGCCTAAAAGGAGAGTTTTATCCGCAGATGGTGCCCGTGTGAGCGGGCAGGCGCTAGGAGGGATTTGGATGTCGTAATAACAGCTGTTCCCGGTCCCTCCTATGTCAGGCGCAGAGTGGCACACCGTGTGGTTTTAGTCGGTCCGATTCCGACACACCACCCCGCCGTAAACCCCGGTGGGGTGACGGCCCGAGGGGGTTTCCACACGTTAAAAAAAAAAAAAAAAAAAAAAAGGGGGTAAGTTGTGACGGAGGCGAGCCCTCTCGTTCCGGGCGATCTGCCCGGAATTGAGCAAACTGAGCACTGAGCTCAGTCACCTGCCCCGTCAGACGCTCGTTGGCTGCCTGGAGACGAGCCATGTCTCCGATAAGGCTCTCCACGACCCCCGCAATAGCGGCAGAGGAGTCCTTAAGGGCCTTCACAAAACAGCCCTTAAGATTGCTAGACTTGGTGGCCACTTTGTGGATGATGGCCACCGCCGCATTTGCTCTCTCCTGCATCGATGATGGTGTTTGGAGAACAGAACTCCCTTCCATCGGCTCCTTAATTTTAAGCAGGAGATCTGCGACCTCCTCTTCCGCTAATGCTTCGCCGTCCGCCCTGACTCTTCTGTAGGCTCCTGCCTTGCAGAAAACGGAGCCTGACGGAACCGAGGCCGGAGTTCGTGATCTCCCCCTACGACTGCTTGCAACCTTGGGAGGCAACATCTCCTGAGACGTATCGCTGCCGTCATCCCTGGAGCGTACGCGTTTCCGGCTGTCACAAAGTTCCGTTGCCATAAGCTCCAGTGTGTCCTCCTTCGCACTAGAGTTACCACCCGCGGCGGATTTGGAACGTAATCGTTCCGATGTTCTACGGCTCCCAGCAGCCATAATGACTTCTGGGAGCCCCACCGAGATAGGCGTGCTAACCAATGTCTCCTCTTCATTGGAAGAGAAGTCGTCCGTTCTTGCAACTTGAAACAAACCCTATACCAACCCATCTGGCCAGCATGGTACAGTAGGCCAAAATTTCCTTGCTAAGGAGAGGCCCATGTCCAGCAGTGGACTGTTAAAGGCCTAGATGATTAACGATGAAGAGCAAAACTAATTAACGCCATAGATATGATCCACGATACCATATTGATTTCGGTTAGCATTACATTCATTACCGTAAAAATACTTTATTATCTACAGATATACGAGAAATGAAATACTATTTTAACTATACAATTTCAATATGACAGTCATATTGGTGATTATTTAATTTTATTTAATTGGTAAGAATTTAACTTTTACTAAGACTAACTGTGTAGAATTTTTTCTCCTTAACTAGACAATACTATCTTGATAGTGTATTCTTGGATCAAATCATCTCCTAATGCTTTGTTGCGTCGTCCCGTTGAGATTAAATTTTCTCTATTTTCAGCTCTCTTCTATGTACATAGGTATTGGATAAGGAGCTTTCTACTCAGTATTTGTGTCCTAAAGTGTTTATTCAACATTAGAACGACGCTCAAAATAAAGGTTTAGAATTTTGTAAATTGGAATTTTCGTTTTTATTTCTGCAAAGAAAATTCAGTTTATCTAGAAATCGGAAAATGTGATTCATTTAGCGAATGAAGCACAATATCCTTAACTGTTCTTTAAGACGAGTATGATAGACTTATCCATGTGGTGGTGGGTTAAGAATACAGAGTGTCACCACTTCTATTCCCATAAGAGTCGTAATAGGCGACTAAAGGAGAAGCTACGCAGGACAAAACTACCGCAAGGAGTAGGCAAACTTGTAAGAAAGCCATGCAAACTCGTCTGGCCAGCGTGATATAGTAGGCCAAAATCTCCTTTCCAAGGATAGACTATGTGAAGCAGTGGACCATTAAAAACTGTAGATAAAGACCAGTGTAATAATACTATGATAGTATTTGAAAATTAGTGATCAGATACCTAAAAAAATACGTCATAGAAGCGTACAACACTGGAGGCTTAAAAAAAAGGTAACGTAATATTTAACATTATAGACTACACTATGCTATGATAAGCTTAAATATGATGCAGAAAAAAAAATAAAAAAATATAAAATTATTTAATATTTGAGTGCTTTGGTGGCGCAGCGGTAGTGAATGTGACTGCTATACTTGAGGTTTTGGGCTCGATGCCCGGGTCGGACCAGATGTTTGTATGACCTCCAAATATTTATTTCGAAATTTAGGTGTTTTCTATGTATAATATGTATGTATTTACAAAAAAAAAGTATATAAGTATTCTATCAGTAAGTCTAGTTAACATAGCTCAAGCTCTGCTTAGTTTGAAACTAAATGATGTTGTGTGTGAAATGTTCGAAATATTTATTATTATTTATTTATATAATTCAACTCTTTTTAGATATAGGTACGTGTTTTAGTCATAGGAGAGTCAACTTCGATACCCTTACGATGGCACAATGGCACAAATTCCCTTCACAGATTCACTGATCAAGATTACCTCTTACATCCCGGAAGTGCACTCACTTCAAATGATAGCTACATATCTATAACTTTTGCTTTTAAATTCACTATAAAACGTCTGAGTGGGTTAAGCTTAAGCTTGATTAGTCTTAAAATTACAACCGCGGCCCAAAAAAAGTCACTTTCTCTGACACTAATTTACAATCTTAGGCCTAAACGCACTATAAGTAAGATTTAGGTTTTCTGGCCCTAAAAGGTCCCCTCAAACTGTCTTGAAAGTAATCCGAATTCCATTTATTTGACTCTTACTACAAAATGTTAATAAGCAAATTGTAAAATATTTACGTCTCTAAGCTACCTAAAACTATTTTTACTACATTTTGTCGTTTTCCTATCAAAGTGTTTATGTCAAAGAAGAAACTAGTTGGGGTTAAACTATTTATCCTTTATAAATACAAATATCAGTTACTAAAGTTTTTATGCTAGTATCACGCGCTTTTCATAAATCTAAATAACTATTTATATTGCTATGTACAGTTTTCACAAAAACTTTGCTTATTTAATACCAAAAAAGCGAGAATTTAGACGTGAATATTGTTATATTACAAAATATTTAATCGTGTTCATGCTCGCAAATACGAAGGGTATTGGTTCCTACCTATATTGTTGAAAAAATATTGCGAATACATGTCAACGTTGCTCTCAAACTCGTATCAGTTAGAGGAGAAAATACAGTTTATTGTTAGAAATATTGTGATTTATTTTGATAATAATGTTATTTTTTCTGAAGTATATAGTTGTAACTGGTATTGGAATCACAAGTAACAGTTATTTCAAATTATGTAATAAATTATATTACTGGGAATTACTTTTACAATAGTTATGAGAAGTTGTACTTGATACGCGATCGCGTTTCTTAATATCTAGTATTGTTTACGAAACACATGGCGATATTTGCTTGACCTGTGCGACTATTTGTTTGTTTGTAACCGGCTTTTGTAGCGTATTTCTTGTTTTTTAAATTATGTTTTCTAAGTCACGTAATATTACATGATTTGTGTGTGTATATTTTTGAAAAAAATATTTTCCATTCCTGTACTCATGTTTTCACATGGATTAGAAATCAGTATATGAGTATATTTTCGAGTCTACTACGTTTTTTTTGTAAATACATTTTATTTAATAATTTCATTAATTTGCAGGATCAAATATATTAGTGTAGTTTTGAGGTAGTATAAGCCCTTAAATGCTGCCGATAACCTCTTTATAAAAGATTTATATCATTGGATATAATTTGATTAGTTTATTTTAAGTGTAACTGCACAAATTTAGAAAGATTGATAATATAAGATGGACCGACGACATGGTCCGAGTCGCGGGGAGCCGATGGATGCAGTTGGCGTCCAGTCGTACGGCATGAAGTTCTAGGGGGGAGGCCTATGTTCAGCAGTGGACGTCTTTTGGCTGATGATGATGATGATGATGATGATGATAATAAAAAAGTCATTCATTGAATCATGTATTTTGCTTCAGTCTAGCAATTTTATTAATAAATATAATATTTTATCAGTATCTTTATAAGACTTAAGTCGTTGACGACTGAACACAGGCCTACTGTAAATACTGCTGCCTTTTTTCACTTTTTCCCACAGTTCAAAGGTTAATGTTATTCAAAGATAAACGCACAAATAAATGTTACCTCATGTTTCCGTAGAAAAGGTTCGCAAACAAAATGTTTGCTGATGGTATCCACGATTCCATTTTCTTGCCCATTTTCACGTCAAAAACGATGTGTGTATAACATATGAAAAAAAAACGAACGCGAGTAAGCGTAAGGCGTTGTGCACTATGCGTATAATGTGACCGTGTTGAAATAAGCACCTGTGGAATATAATATATAAATACCTTGTTTCACAATATTTGTGAGGGTATTCCTTCAAAACTGCTCGACCGATTATAATCTTTTTTTGTATATTTCCTTTTAAAAAAGATAACTCTCGCACTAGAGACATTATCGTGGGGACTTTACAAAACACACATGAAATGGACATAAAGAACACCCAGATTCAGAACAACAATTTACGATATACACAAAGTGTTGTCGCATGTGGGGCTTGAACCCATAACACTCAGCCCAGTAGTAAGCGAAGTGTCCGCTTGAACTACTACATCATAAGATCGTAAGGTATTTGAACCTTTCTAACCCCACCCCATATTTTTAATCTAAATTTTATTATTTTTGAATTTATGCATTTCTGGATTTCTATCTATTATTTTCTTGGTTTTTTACGTACTCTAGATATAGTTTAATAAACGTTAATTTTATTTAATTCATTTCCGTTTACCGATCGGATATATACTTTAGCTGTGCAATATCAGCAACGTCGCATTCTCAGAAAGGGTAAAAAGCAATAGGAACGTTAGCTGAAACGACTGGATCGTGCGAATTATACGATCGCGTTTAAACATATATTTACTTAAACATTACGATACATATATAAATTTATAATATACTCGTCGAAACTTTAATTTTAACACCAAGCACGTGACGATTATCTCAGCCTCGTTCTTTTCGTGGTTAGAGTCTGAAGTTCAAATTCCGTCATATAAAATTTTGGTAAAATTAGTAAAGCCTAGCAACCGAGGGGCTATCAAAAGCTATGTATTGATAGCTCTTTAATTAAAATTCACGAAACATACATACATAGACTGTCAAAACTTTTTAACCTTTCTTTTGGTTTCACCGTAGTCAAGTAAAAAGAAAATCTGGATAAAAATAGATTCATTCAAAAGTTTGGTGACTCGATCAAAAAAGGAGCAGGCCAAAAGTGTCATTCTATTTTTGTTTTTTTAGCGATGAATGGGCGAGTACTTTGTCCGCGAGTTATATTCCGATAATAGATTCGTAAGGTTTCAGTGAATTCGAAAAGAGCTTTTACACATATACAGCCGATTATTCGATAATGACTACAGTGATTGAGTATAAATATAAGAAGAAGCATGTCACTAGGCTTCTTTTTTTGTTAACGTGTCGAACCCCCTCGGGCCGTCACCCCACCGGGGCTTACGGTGGGGTGGTGTGTCGGAATCGGATCGACTAAAACCACACGGTGTGCTTCTCTGCGCCTGACATAGGAGGGATCCGGGAACAGCTGTTATTACGACATCCAGATGTCACTAGGCTGCCATAGCGTGGGTCACCGTACTGCATTGTCTTCATTCGCTATGAGTATGGCGGCCACCACTTTTTGATTCTATTTATGCTTTCCATCAGGCAGAGTAGAGTCACTTTAGCAGGCATCTATAAAAAAACACTAAACAACAAAAAAGTCACTTCCTACTGCAAGTGTTGTAAATTCAATCCCCACTCGGGTCAACACTTTGTGTGACCCACAAATTGAAGTTGCATCTGTTTGAGTTAACTGTTTCCCTGGCCACACAGCACGAATTCCTGGTGCGAGAGTTGGTTCATTTAAAAAAAATACACACCAGTGTATAAATATATATCTATAACTATAGCGTCATAAAGGCCTCACTATTATACGTACTGAAAATAAGAATTTGATTCTCCAGACAACAAAATCTCCAACAGAAAAAAAATATTAAAAAATAAATTCGTTCTTCTGAAAATTGTTAGGCTCTATTAGCTGTACAAGACAATTATTTGACTTCTCTTACCTTTACGTAAACTTAATAACGCCTGTATTTGTATTACATCCGGTTAATGTAATCAAACACGACGTGTGTGTTTAGGAAAATTAATAATTTCGAATTTACTGAAATTAGGTTTTCAATTAAATTTAAGGTAGTAACTTCGAACAAAATTGAGTAACACTCTATTTGTATGTATACACGCAATTAGCTAAAATTTTGGATTGTACAAGTCAAGATTTTGGATAACGTATTTGTTGTCTCGTTTGTCTAATGGTTCGCGTATGCAGCTACCGATTATGAGGTTTTGGGTTCGAATCCCGGGTCGCACCAAATGTATGTGTGATCTGCAAGTATTTGTTATGGAGTTTTAAGTGTTTTCTATGTATTATATGTATGTACTTACAAAAAAATATAAGTATTTATGGAAGTTACAGTACCCCTGATGCAAGGATGACAGTCATTGTGATAACGGTGTGAGCCTTACACTGCTACGATGACTGTCATGCCTTTCACGTCCCCAAACGTGGCGTGAAGAAACGTCTCACTAGGCCGCTATACTGTGGATCACCTACTGCATTTTCTACATTTGAAATGAGTATGGTGTCACTTTGGCAAGTTCTTAATATAGAAAAAGAATGTAACTGGCACAAAACATGGAAGAACATCTTCATATTTATTGACGCAATTCCCTTCATATAAAAGTCATATTTAGATAGTGCTCTTACAATACCATCATTTGAAAAGCTAGCCTTACTTGGACCCTTTCTTTATGAAGTTATTAAAAGGGTTTTCATCGTAAAAGGTATGTTGTAATAAAAAGGAAGCAATGGGTACAGATTAAACTATAGAGTACAATTTTACTACCTCGCCCTAATAAGTTAGAAAATTACTTTTATGAGGAGGGTTATTCGATGTATTATGGCCTAGTGGACATAAGTATATTTAATTTTTTCCTTTCTTTTGTAAATAGTACAATATAAAAACCAATTTTTTGCTATAGTCTATATATATATGACACTTATTTTGTGTCCTACAGTTCCACAGTGAAATATAATCGTTACCTATTTGATTTTAAATTGGTGATTGTCATAAACAAGTGTCGTTTTCCTACGTAACTGAGCCATTAAACATGAATTCAGTGATGCTTTTGTGATTCATTATTGTCATTATGCGATGCCCTAACGATATCTTGGAATTTAGATGGGTTTACTGTTAAACCAAACTTGTTGCTCGTCGACGTTATTGTTTTTGACGTACTCAGTTTTCTTTCATAAAATATTTTATGAAGAGATTCATATCTTCGAAGAAGGGATGCGAGATCAAAGATAGACTATCCGATTACGTTTAGTTATTGTGTCGTGTCTGAAGTCGCCTGTTTTTGCTTACGTTAGTGACATTCATAAATAATCCATGAGATGTCGGCTCTATGGCAGTCCTCTATTGCATTTATCATGGAAAGTGTTCTGACGAACTCTTCCAACTGATCCCATCCTCTCCGTTCCTCCACAAGACAACTCGTGCTGGCCTTGAAAGTCACCGTTTCAGAATGACAGACATACGCTTCTGAACTAAACGGTTTGGCTCTTCCTTCTTATGCAAATCAGTTAAAGCCTGGAACTCATAACCAGCGCACGTGTTTCGCTCCCACTACAATCCCGCGTCTTTTAAGCGGGGCGTAAAAAAGTATATTACTAGGTCGCCATAACCTTAGTCGCCATACTGCACTGTCATCATTCGCATTGAGTATAGCGACCACCGCTCTTGGATTCTATTTTTCCACTATCACTTTAGTAGGTTTCTAAATAAAAAAAAAAACAATCGATTCACCTCCAATAGTTTATCTTCATTTAGGGACTTCCTTTTCTTCGCACTCTTTTTCTTCAAACACTTCATTTCTCCGCATTACCATATCCCATAACACAAGTTAAATCTTATCATGGGTGCCAGAGTTCAACTACCAACTACTTGAATGTTTGCTGTTTATTATAACTAAAATTGTATATAAAATTATTTTTTAAATAAAGAATTACTATTATAATTATTTTCCTTATTTCATTATATACACTTATTTATTATACACTTATTGATTACATTTTTAAATATATAAAAAAATAAAAAATACATATTTAAAAATATAAAAAATAGTAGACCACCGACATCGGGTACAGGGACCAAGACACCGACGGTTAGGGCTCCAAAGACAGGAACCTCCTCACAATACCCTGCCTTATTATTATTATTATTGCCAAATTTTATAATAAGAAATATTAGAATCGAATAGAATATTTGTCTAGATTTTTATGCAAATATAGCATTTTTGTCAATGAATTTTTATACTTTTAATTATTTTTTTTATGTAGGTAATATTTTTTTAATCAAAATCACTCTGCGGGTGTGATTTAATCTTACTTGGCAGAATGATTTAAGCGCTCCTTTCTGTAACTATTTATTTTAAAATTAATATTTAAAATAATAAGCTTAGTCCATAAAGTGAATGACTGCACGGATGGCGTAGTGGTTTAAACGATCGCCACATCGCTCTGAGTATTGTGGGTTCAAGGCTCACACCGGACTGCACTTTGTGTGATTCACAAATTGTTGTTCTGAGTTTGAGTGCCCTTTATGTTCGTTTCTTGTATGTTTGTAAAGTCGCCCGCGACACATGATATTCCTAATGAGGGCATTGTCTTTAAAAAAAAAGTAAGTATTTAGGACTATATGATTAAAACAATTGCTGTTACTATTTGGGCGAGTGAGAGCGGCCATTAGGTCAGCCATCTAACTTTAGAAAAATATCTCCGTAGATCTTGAATTCAGAACACTCAAATCTTGTGACACCAGTACATACTAGACTGTCTATAATCAAATTGTGTATTGTCATAATCTTTTCCAAGTGATCCTCTTTGGATACGTTCAATTTTAAACATTTTAGTAATGCATGTATTTAACTTATATAAATTTAAAATCTATACAAGAAGGTCGCCGGTTGAGCTGTACGGATTTGAGAAATTCTGTTAGAAAGTTAACCAGAAACGAACACACAAGTCCGTGTTGTTGTCCTAGTGGTGATAGGTTAAGAATACGTAGTGTCACCAACCCTATTCATCACATGAGGATGTCATGGGATCATCGTGGGTGACGTAACAGTCGACTAAGGCAACAATCTATTCAGGAAAATATCATTGCAAAAAGGAGGAAAACTGAAACAAATCGTATTTCAACCCGTCTGGCCAGCGTGGTATAATAACCCAAAACTCCCTTGCTAGGAAGAGTCTTGTGTCCAGCAGTGGACTGTTAAAGGCTGTGTAAATACTGTTAAATAAGCAGTAACAGTAATAGAGCAAGAGCCCGTGAGTGCCAGACCTTCGTCATTTTATAAAAGCTGAAAGTTCTTCTATGTGTGTCCCTAGTACAGGTAAGAATGATCCCCAAACATGAAGCTGAGGCAGCGGTGGCTTTGGCAGATAACAGGCAACAAAGGTGTGTAAAATTCCATCTCAAATTCGTCATTTTATAAAACTTGATTTTTTTATATTTGATTCATAATAATATCAAAACTCGCGTTGCTCATTGCCAGACAGTTAGTATGGTTCCAACCCTCTGCCGGACACCCCTAAACTATTATAATTTATAATTATACTTACGTTATATTATAAAACCTAAGTTTCATATATAATTTTTTGGGAGCCTATTAAACTATGTTTACATAGTAGCCGGACAGTTTCGAAAGTTCTATCATCTTGCCAGACGCATTCAAAGTGAGCAGTAATCGAGAGAGCAAGGAGCGAATACAGTAACTAAACGTTATATTATAAAACCTAAATTTTATATATAATTTTTTGGGAGCCTATTAAACTATGTTTATATAGTAGCCGGACAGTTTCGAAGGTTCTATCATCTTGCCAGACGCATTCAAAGTGAGCAATAATCGGGAGAGCAAGGAGCGAATACAGTAACTAAACGTTATATTATAAAACCTAAATTTTATATATAATTTTTTGGGAGCCTATTAAACTATGTTTACATAGTAGCCGGACAGTTTCGAAGGTTCTATCATCTTGCCAGACGCATTCAAAGTGAGCAGTAATCGGGAGAGCAAGGAGCGAATACAGTAACTAAACGTTATATTATAAAACCTAAGTTTCATATATAATTTTTTGGGAGCCTATTAAACTATGTTTACATAGTAGCCGGACAGTTTCGAAGGTTCTATCATCTTGCCAGACGCATTCAAAGTGAGCAGTAATCGGGAGAGCAAGGAGCGAATACAGTAACTAAACGTTATATTATAAAACCTAAGTTTCATATATAATTTTTTGGAGCCTATTAAACTATGTTTACATAGTAGCCGGACAGTTTCGAAGGTTCTATCATCTTGCCAGACGCATTCAAAGTGAGCAGTAATCGGGAGAGCAAGGAGCGAATACAGTAACTAGAATGGTTCTCTCATCTTCTCTCTATTCTCTCATCTGAATGCGCCTGGCAAGATGATAGAACCTTCGAAACTGTCCGGCTACTATATAAACATAGTTTAATAGGCTCCCAAAAAATTATATATAAAACTTAGGTTTTATAATATAACGTTTAGTTACTGTATTCGCTCCTTGCTCTCCCGATTATTGCTCACTTTGAATGCGTCTGGCAAGATGAGAGAACCTTCGAAACTGTCCGGCTACTATGTAAACATAGTTTAATAGGCTCCCAAAAAATTATATATGAAACTTAGGTTTTATAATATAACGTTTAGTTACTGTATTCGCTCCTTGCTCTCCCGATTACTGCTCACTTTGAATGCGTCTGGCAAGATGATAGAACCTTCGAAACTGTCCGGCTACTATGTAAACATAGTTTAATAGGCTCCCAAAAAATTATATATGAAACTTAGGTTTTATAATATAACGTTTAGTTACTGTATTCGCTCCTTGCTCTCCCGATTACTGCTCACTTTGAATGCGTCTGGCAAGATGATAGAACCTTCGAAACTGTCCGGCTACTATGTAAACATAGTTTAATAGGCTCCCAAAAAATTATATATGCAACTTAGGTTTTATAATATAACGTAAGTATAATTATAAATTATAATAGTTTAGGGGTGTCCGGCAGAGGGTTGGAACCATACTAACTGTCTGGCAATGAGCAACGCGAGTTTTAATATTATTATGAATCAAATATAAAAAAATCAAGTTTTATAAAATGACGAATTTGAGATGGAATTTTACACACCTTTGTTGCCTGTTATCTGCCAAAGCCACCGCTGCCTCAGCTTCATGTTTGGGGATCATTCTTACCTGTACTAGGGACACACATAGAAGAACTTTCAGCTTTTATAAAATGACGAAGGTCTGGCACTCACGGGCTCTTGGACCATAAGCATGGAATTATTCGTCTTTATATTTTACAAACTGGAAAATATTGAGACTACTAAATACTTATATTATAACGATGAATATTTTTATATTACTATCTTACTTTCTTTTTATGAGAACCCTTTACTCTAGTCTTTATAAAAACATTTCACAACACAAAGATTTCATATTTTTCTTTTATAACTTATAATTCTTTGTACTCGATGTTTAAGAGGTCTTATGAAAATATAAAACATGATGAAACTAATAAAGTAAGTAGGTTAATAACGTATTTACTTAAATTTTAAGGATTCATATTTTGTGGTTTTCAAGGTACATGAAATCATCTTATTATAACTTGTATAAAGTATACAAAAATGTTACTTGATATTTGCCTGAAAGTTCTGTTACTAGTGCAGGCATTCTCATCAAACAATTAAATACTACTTTTAACGTCAAAATTGACGACTTTGGTTTTTTTAATTTTTTAGTAAATTTAGGAATCAGTATTGGACTCATTACTCTCTATTTGTCTTATTTGTTGTGCACACAATATAGTATATATGCATTATACACAGCATAGAAACTTCCGTCTGCTTTTGACATCTCCTTTCAATTCTTGTGTAGGCTTGTCTTATAATATCGATTTGCGACAGCAAACTTATAATTTTCCATACAACTGGTTATTGAAGTAAAACTGCTTGAATAACAATAAAGTTATTTTTGAAACAAAAAAGTAACAAAATACTCAGAATATATGAATAACACCCACCTCGAGAAGGCATTTAGAAAATAATACGTTTTGTAATTACTCACAGATTAAATATTTGAAAACGCTTGTTGAATATACAAGTAAATTATAAATCTAAATTTTTATTTTAACAAAAGTATAAGGTTACAACTTATATTAAGAATACAATACAAATTTTGTTGAAAATATATAAATCACAAATAAAGTACATTTTATTGAATATTTAGTACGATATTGCGGCAATGGTGAGTCAGTGTGTATATCGACCAGAGCGCCGCAACCATTGAGCAGTTTTAAGTCATGGTAGAGTTTGCATCAATTACATTTCTGCGATGCGGAAGATGCAAGGGGTGCTGGAAAAATGAAGAAATCTAACTGCAGCCTGGAAATTTATTTTGCCTAACAGTTGCACTACCAATCAATCTACCTTGTGTTTCAGAAGCTTGTATCAAATTATGGTGAATAATTTGTATGAGCAATATTCTCACGCGTATGAAAAAGTGTTTTATATACTGTAGATTCTATAACCAACAAAATATTGCAATAAAAACTATGATGAATCAAACGTGAAGGATATTCCGTCTAAACCATTCTACATTCTTTTTTTTCTACATTAAGAACCTGCCAAAGCAACTCTACTCTGCCTGATGGAAAGCATGAATAGAATCCAAGAGTTGTGGTCACCATACTCATTGCGAATGCTGACAATGCAGTATCACCATATTATGGTGGCCTATTACGATGCTTTTTTACGCCTCACTTGGTGACGTAAAAGACATGACAGTCATCGTAGCATCGTATAGCACACAGTTACCACGACAACTGTCACCCCTGCATCAATGGGCAAATGAAGACAATGCAGTATTGTGACCCACGCTATGGCGGCCTAGAAATAGTAAATAATAAATAATAGTGCAGTAAGATGCATACACATCAATACTAGGTATGCTACAGGTAACGTTACGCTATATACCACCAAGTCCAGTAGTGCAGAAGATTTAGAATACCATTTAGAAGATAGGGCAACTTTCGTCTTCTTCGAGTACATTTAGCCATGTGATACCCAACAGTACCTATATTCATATACCATTACAAAATCTCGACAAGAGAACAGCAATCATTTCATTTTACGATATATGTATATAGTCCACTTACTTTAAGGTGATCTCTTGTTAATCTAACAGCCCAGAATTCAGACATTGATGTCTGAACTCTCGTGCCTTGAAGAGCATGCAAAGCCGTTAGTTTTATGCCTGATCTCTCCCTGGTCGTGTCGGATAACCGTCCAATCAGATTGTGAGAGTAAGAGAATAGAGAGTGTACCTCTGTTTTTGCACACACTTACGGAGTATAACATCTCCTGCATAATTCTGCATAATTCCTGAGTTAAAAAATCGCCTAGGAGTACATTACCATCAAACATATAAATATCATCATCATCATCATCTCAGCCAAAATACGTCCACTGCTGGACATAGGCCTCCCCCAAGGTTCTCCACAACAGCCGGTCCCTTGCCGCCCGCATCCAGCAGCTTCCCGCGACCTTCACCAGATCGTCGGACCACCTTGCGGGGGGCCTCCCAATGCTGTGTTTCCCAGTACGAGATCGTCACTCCAGAACTTTACGGCCCCATCGGCCATCGTTTCTTCTTTTATAATGATAGTAAATTCTACAATCATTCATTTATTTTCTGTTTCTTTGATCTGCACATAGAAGACGTCTTTGGCTTTGTGTGATTCAATAGCAATGTTTCAAGTCAGCAGTCATGATTATGGTAAGCAGTAATTGTTTTTTTTTGACCTCTTTTACTTTGGAACAATGTTACGATCTCCAAACAATTAGAACGAGCAGGGTGTTCCGTTTTTTTAATTAATTTTTAAGGGTACGGATATGGCTGAGGTTTTCTTGTCGATGTAATTTTATATAATATGTATGTGGATAAGCTTACATCGCCACTGTCCTCTGAACGTTTACATTATGCGCGCATGGCTACGTTTTCCAATTCACACTGAGTGTCACTAAGGTTTGGTGCCATTCCATCGGTCACGTTGACGCTAGACCATGTGCGTAAGCAATGAGATTTCGGTTGTGTCGATGTACGGTCGATTAGCACATTAGATATATGTATTTATAACAATTCGTAACAATAAACTTACACATCGCAGTTACACCGGTGTAACGAAAGGAACTCAGTATAATGTGGATGGTTGCGACAGTTTCATAGAAATATGCTTACCGTCAAACATACATAACTTGATCTATTCCCACTTAGTATGGCTCTAACTTTTTGTAGATGTTCTGTGTCGTCGAGAGAGATTGAGTATTCAAAATATACTCACGCGTTAAAACAGCAATGGAACGTTACCGTAATAGGTAACTTAAGCACTTATTTATCGGAAACTTTGTATTGACAACTATTGACGATTTATTGACTTTTTTTTAAAATTTTGCGAAGTAAATTTTACCTCTGATAACCTCAACAATGAATATTCAGAGGGAAGGGACATATAAAAAAGTGAACGGTTCAAAATTCAGTTTATTGAAGTTAAGAAATATAGAATAGCTTTGGAAATGAAACTAAAAGGATCAAAACAGAAAACTGTTCAAGTCTCAACAAGTTGAATATAGAATTATCTGTGAAAATTTTTATTTTCCAAAGTGACGCAATCTTTTAGATCTGCGGTGTCGCTAAGGTACCGAAGTTCAATCGTTTTAGATATATCTCTATAAAATGCGCAGCTGAAAACTTTCAAACTCGGTATCAGCTTTCCGTTGAAAATATTACTATAGCATTCATGAATGTAGAATGTACACTGCAGGAATCTCGATCGTTTAGAATTTCGTTTGATATATACTCTACTTCCTTGCACTGTTTTTTTTTGAAAGACAACGTCCGCATTAGGAATTAATCTTGTGTCGCGCGGGACTTTACAAACATACAAAAAACGGACACAAAGAACACCCAAACTCAGAACAACAATTTGTGGTTCACACAAGGTGTTGTCCCATGTAGGATTTGAACCCACAACACTCAGCGAAGTGGAGAGCGGCGAGGTGACCGCTTAAACCACTAGGCCAAGTCATGCAGTCTAACTGTATATGTTATATACAAATATCATTGTAGTTGTAGGACTAATTATTGCAATTAGTAGAGTGTTTTAGATATCGTATAAGTTTGGGGTTATTAATCAGATTTGTATAAAATATTGTGCAGCAATTACATTTATAAGGCTACATACATTGACGCATGCCATATGACGTTGATTATATTTAAAAAAGAATGTTACTCTTGATATTGGAACTTATGATAGTCAGAAAAACCATCAGTCAAGCTATTAATCAAACCAGCAAAAAATAATAATAATAACGAATAATAGAATAGTTTTTAGAGCAGCTCGTTATGCCTCTGGATTTAGAGGTACGCCGATAGCATATGAATTGTTGAAGCAAATTGTTTTGTTAAACAATTATTGAAAGTCTTTAAACTTGAACGTATTCTTTCGCATTCAGGACTTCATGGTAACGAGAAGGCTGATGGGTTGGCTAAACAAGAAGCTGGAGAAAGTGTTAATTATAACATTAAATTTGCTTATTCATGTTTAAAAATATGTTTTGATTAATTACAAAAATATTTTGATGAAAGAAGCAGCGAAAAAATTAATTAGGTTCAAGACAATTTAGCGTCAGCCTTCTCGCGTATCCTGACTCATGAATTGAATAAAATTATACTATATATACGTTTAGGACACTATCCATGTAGAAAGTTTGAACATCTCATGAAGAAAGTAAATATAACGAACCGAGAAATGTGGGACTCCGATGTTTGACACTTTCTGTCGGAGTATGTCAAGTATCGAAAACCGAGAGATGTGACTTTGGTATGTTTAACATGGTAGGGAACTTAACCTCAATCGCTGCACTTAATTTATTTAGGATACTTACTCAAAACCTTAATAATAGAGTATGATATAGGTCAAGGTATGACAGGATTAATACATTGCCATGCAATAAGTCTCTGAAAAAATAAAAAAAAAAATTACCTTCTCATAGATTAGTTTGAAGACAAACGCATTTGCTGATTGTAAATTATAGCATGATTAAAGTCTTTTACTGCCTTTTACCATTGCAACTACAAAAATTTAGATTTTTTTTAAATTACCGTTTTATTATTATCTTTTAGTGACCTTTCAATTGCAGAACAGACAGAAACAGATTCACTTGCTTATTTATTCTACGTCTTAGATCCATCTCCTTATTTCTGACTTTTGGTGTGCTTACCCTTGCTGTGTCAACTGAAAAGATGACATTCTAAATCAAGATTAGCATTGGATAAGTGGATGATCATAAAAGAATTAGTGAATAGAGTTGGGCGTTAGCTTAGTATCTTCTTAAGTTTCTCCTAATTTTGATGATTACCTTTATTATCTACATCTAAAGATTGTCTGGAAAATGGAAATTTAAGTTGCTTTTAAATGATTATTCAACTGATATGCTCTCAAAATAAACTAGATCAACTAGTATACAATTAAGTTTATGCTATTTTAAGTTATCATATTTCACTTATCACTTTTAGTAATGAAATTATAATAAAACAATACTCCATTGTCGATAATATGATTAAAGCATAACATCCTTTACCATGCACTGCTTTTTCTTTTTGATGTTTCTTTAGATTTTCATCATCATCATCAACAATCTTTATGTCTTTAACAGTCTACTGCTGGACATGGGCTTCTCCTTAGCAAAGAAATTTATGCGTAATATACCACGCGGGTCAGACGGGTTTACTTCTTTACCATTAGTTGCAATTTATCTGCCTTTAATTGTACGGTTAATGGTAACAGAACTTACTCCTTTTACGAGAGTAAGATCATAACATAGTTGTAGAATGTTGATGTTAAATACACTTCAGGCAACCTATGGGACTACCTTTTGACTATCAAATAAATTTGGGTAAAGGTCAACTTTATTGTTTTATCTTCACTTAGCAACTGAAAAATTGACTCTAACCGACAAAAGACAAAAATACTGTTACCATAAGAACCATTTTCCAGAATTGTTGAACTGCATACTGACACCTCTGTGCTAAGGAGAGGCCTATATCCAGTAGACGACTATTACAGGCTGTTGTTGTTGTTGATGATGATTATGATGATGATGATGATGATACTGACTGGTTACATCACCACAGTTTCACTGGACCATAAAAATAATTCAAAATATATCCTATCACTATTATCAACACGTGTTATTAATTGTTATTTATAATTTGTAAGTTGTACTACGAGAATTGAGAAACAGAGTATACAAAGAGCTGTTTGTCACAAAACTATGAACGTTTTAACTACGAACTTGACTTGTTTATCTGTTACATAAGTGTATTTGTGTCATAAATACTTTGTATCAAGAACATTAGGGATGTAACTAGGCTAAAAGTAATGAGCCTTCTTAACAAATTACTTTTGTTTCCTTGTCCGAGGATATATTGAACGAGGGAACGAAATTCCAAAAGAAGGCGCAAGTTCCTTATGGATTAATTTTCTTGATTTCTTTTCGGAAGTTTTTTAAGAGATTGATTATTTCACAAACTCAGTTTGGAATTATCCTATTAATTTTGATCTTGAAACTTGTTATTTAGCAGAGAAATCCTTTTACAAAGCCCTATCCGTTTTGAAAATTCGTTTTAACCCAAATCAACGTCGGGTCGCTTTGTCATCTACGCTTTTATCTTTCATATTAATTATAATTGTTCATTTTAGAAAATTTGACCTTTGTTTTTTTATGTATTTTTATAAAGGTTTTATAGTTGAGCAATATTGCTTTTGGCATCTTGGATATTCAATTCAAGATCCATTCTTATGACTATGTCTAATAGAAGAATGGCAATTAACGTTTGTTTTGCTTAATAGATAAAACTATTTTGTATCGTTTACTAAAAAAATAATTTTTAGCTTACACATAATTCTGAAGACGTACGAGTATGTTGTTGACGATGAAGCAAAATACAAAAAAAACACATATACATTATTTTGTATATATATTTTTATATTTCGGCTTTTTCGTCAGGACAAATTTAGTAATGTGGCAGAATATAGTGGGCTGTCTATTCTTTTATGAAATTATTCACTCTTTATGAACTGAGTCAATAAAATATGAATTAAAAAAAAATTGCACTGTTTATATCTATCTAGTCCTATTTATAAAAGAGAATCATCATCTTTTATTCTCATTGTACAAAAACCTACTTTACTACATTGTTATAAAAAATTAAACAATTAATTTGAGTTATTATTGCACCCACAGAGGTTCATCTCGATTTTCTTTATGCAAATGGGGCATCTAAATCTCACGTACGGTAATTACCGTCAGATGGCGCTGCCTGGATACTGCACGTGAGTCTTTGCCGACGCAGCTGGTGCCGGAATAAATGCCTTTATAGTCCCACAAGCTTAAACTGAATGTGTTCTCATTGTATGTAATAAGTGAATTACCTTAAACTTGGAAATAATAAAGACGATGCTGAATGATTAGAAAACTAAAGTAAAATAGCATTATGGCTTCTGAACTATAATCAAACTCAATGGAGGATAATAAATTGGTTTCCTATGATCAAACATGCTCACGATACCTATTAAGTACACACTTGTGATTGTTAATACTATTGATTAATTAAAATAAAGATCGTAAGATGATATCGGTGAATTTCAGTATAATGCACCTTATTAAATAGTACAAAGAAGGTATCAAAAAGGTATCAGGTTGCATTGACCGTAGTCACAAATTGGTCTTCAGTTGGTCAGACTTGTCACCTGTCGCAAGTGACATTCCCGCAACCATAATGACATTATTATACGATAGTCTATAAACTACTTCATTCCTTTTGAAAATTAAAAATAATTCTTTTTTGAAGTGCATGTATTTATTAAGCTATTGCATAGCTTTTATGCCAGGCTTCGAGCGCGGCGACTGAATCAAGAAATGCCGTAACGAAAATAAATTTAAAACACACACTCCGACCGGCACAGTGATGCGGCGTTGAAAGCCGTGCATAGTCTAACGTCGTTTCAGTTCGGCAGACTTCGGCTCGGTGTTTGAGTGCGTGCAACTAGACGTATGCGCGTAGACTGTGCGAAGCTCGCATGGATCGAGACGAGCTGCTCTGAAATATTATAATTGCATAGGTTGATAAAAAATGCTATGCAATAGCTTTACCACGGCAGTCCTCGAGTGCCACACGTATTTCCATTAATATTCAAACTGCATACTATTAGTATATCATCAAAAATAATAGATTTAAAAATAACTATATTAATGACGTCACTGTTTGCCATAATTTGTTCAGAAATAACGAACAATAGGTTGATGTATTATCACTTGTTAGGTAAACATGTCACCGACAAAATAGGAGCAGCTATACCAAATATCGTTGAAATGGACAAAGAAAATGAAATATTTTATTTTTATAAACTTTATATTTGAATAAATCCACGAGAAAAATCCAATTGATTCAATTTAGCTGGAAGTGAAATGAATTTACTTAAATTACGTTCAATTTTTATCAAGAGAAGCTTTGCGTAAAAACTTTATTGATTACGAAATGAGTTGGAAAGAAATCTATATCCGATTATTATTTAACGACTAAATTGCGTGATGTAAACGGTATGAAAACGTTACAACCCTTTTTATTACGAAACTGGATAAAAATCTATTGCGCTCGACTGTCAATGAGATGTATTTGCATGATAAAAATGTTCTTGTCATAAAATATACTGGTGAACTGATAAATTCAATTTTGTTTCTATAGTAGCACGTAAGGTCTGAAAATAATCCTACAAGAAATTTAGATAATACTCCAGAAAACCCTCATCTCATCATTAATAACCCTTAACAGTCCACTGCTGGACATAGACATTTTCTAAGATAGAAGGTTTAAGCTTATAATGCCACGTTAGCCAGACATGTTCATAAAGATTTTATTTCAAGTTTTCATTTTCTTAACAATGCTGTTGGCTCTTACGTCACCCACAGGATAAATAAGGATGATGATACTCCATATTATTAATGCATCATAACGTGGATTACGTTTCTTTCTTGTAAAAAAAAAAAATACAACGTCTTCACTATTAATAAATCCTGTGTCGCAAAGAACACCCAGACTCAGAACAACAATTTGTGAATCACACAAAGTGTTGTCCCATGTGAAGTTTGAACTCACAACACTCAGCGTAGTAGCGAGCGGTGTGGTGACCGCTTAAACCAGATTATTATTTTTTTTAACGTGTGGGAACCCCCTCGGGCCGTCACCCCACCGGGGCTTACGGCGGGGTGGTGTGTCGGAATCGGACCGACTAAAACCACACGGTGTGCCACTCTGCGCATGACATAGGAGGGATCCGGGAACAGCTGTTATTGCAACATCCAGATCCCTCCTAGCGCCTGCCCTCTAAAGCGGGCACGATTACCTTTAAGTACTATAGGTCAGTTACACATAGACACAGAACGAAATTATCGTATTCACCACGAAACATAATTTGTCGTATTTATTATAGATTTTAGTATATTTAAATTACAGATGTATGTGTTTGTGTGGTTAGTGACTATGACTGCCAAACAAAAGGTCGTGATTACGATTCCCACCCTGTGCAACTATTGTGTTATGAAAACAATCATTATATTGTCTGTTGTACGATGTAAATATTTCGTAACATATCACTATGTTTATCAGCGGTCCCATATCCATAAATCAAACGGCCGCGTATTGTATGTTTGTCTCTCATTCTTTATACTTAAAACTGTATGAATTTTCTTTTCCTTTTTATCAAATTCCTACAGTCAATACACAGAAATATATAGTTATTATTCAATTCCAGAGATTACCAAACAACTGATATATATTAAGCAAAGCCATTGCTATTATGGGATAACAAACATGGTGCGGCCCCACAAAAAGGGCTTTCTTGCATAAATCTTGAGGGAAATGGCTTCTTTTGCTGTGTTTATTGCGGAACGAAAGCTTTAAGGAAGGTGTTTTTCGTTTTTGATGTAAAATTATTGTATTGTTGTACTGATAGGATAAAAGGTTTTATTTCTTACCTTTCAACAATTTAAACGGTGGCTTTTCTAAGTATTTCTTTGTACTCAACTTGTCTAGAAATAAATAATAGCTTGTTTGATGTTAGATAGTTATTCCGGTGATTTTTGATATTTTTTTGTTGTGAAAAAGACAACGCCCGCATTAGGAATAAATCCTGTGTCGCTGGGGACTTTACAAACATACAAGAAACGCACACAAAGAACACTCATATTTTTTTTCTAATTCAAAATTTATATTATTATCAACAACTATCAATAATCCACAGCTGGACACAAGCTTCGCCTTTGAAAAGAGATTTCAGGTTACTATACCAAGTTGCTCAGATGGATTAGTTTCGGATTTGTTTCAAGTTTTCCTGTTTCTTGCAGTGACGTTTTCCTATGTATTTAGTAATTATAGTTACATAGTTATTTCGTTTACTCTTGATATATATTTTCTTATGTAAAGTTTATGTCATTATCAACAACTTCTAATAATCCACAGCTGGACACAAGTTTCGCAAGGTTACTATACCAAGCTGCTCAGATGGATTAGTTTCGAATTTGTTTCACGTATTCCTGCTTTTTGCAGTGACATTTTCCTATGAATATAGTTATATAGTTATTCCGTTGACTTTTGAGATATATTTTCTTATGTAAAGTTTATGTCATTATCAACTACTTCTAATAATCCACAGCTGGACACAAGTATCGCCTTTGAAAAGAGATTTATGGCTACTATACCATGCTGCTCAGATAAATTACCGACTGCACGGTTGGCCTAGTGGTTTAAGCGGTCGCCCACCGCTCTCTACTGCGCCGAGTGTTGTGGGTTCAAATCCTACACGGGACAACACTTTGTGTAATCCAGAAATTGTTATTCGGAGACAGAGTGTTCCTTGTGTCCGTTTCTTGTATGTTTGTTAAGACCCCGTGACACAGGACTTTTCCCTAGTGCGGGTGTTGTCCTTAAAAAAAAATTGTTTCGGGTTTGTTTCAAGTTTTTCTGCTTTTTGCAGTGATATTTTCTTATATAGTTACTTGCCTTAGTCGCTTCTGTATTCTTAATCTGTCACTATACGGTTGATATTTGTAGCTAGTGAGAGGAAATTGGGCAATATGTTTTTTAAGATATAGACTGCTTTTCTGCGAGGTCATGGTGTCACTTCGGTCAAACTAGCCTATTTATGTCGAAACATGGTAATTCGATGGTATTCCTAAATTCAAAATTAGACGAAACGAATGCTAAAGTAACCAGAATATTAATTTACTTAAATTTTATAATATATTTTTGACTAATGTGGTATAGTAGGCTAAAACCTCTTGTCTGAGGAGAGGCCTATGTCCAAGAGTAAACTATTAAAAACTGTTTTTGATGACGGTAATAAAACATTTCTAAATATATAAAATTCATCAACATCATCAACAGCCATTTACAGTCCACTGCTGGACATAGACCTCTCCTTAGTAAGGAGGTTTTGGCTTACTATACCACGCTGGCCAGACGGGTTGGAATAGGGTTTGTTTCAAGTTTTCCTTCTCTTTGTAATGATGTTGTCTTGCATACTTTCCCTAAGTCGCCTTTTACGACAACCACGGGATGAATAGGGGTGGTAATATTTTGTATTCTTAATCCGTTATCACACGGATATATAAAAATAATTTAAAAATTATGACAGATAAATTAAAGTATATATAAAATGATTGTTTTTTGTACCCCACTGTATGGTGTGGTTGAAATTTTAATAGCCAATCTTTAGCTTGTCAGTCAGTATCACAAGTAACTACCAGAACAACAGTTTATTATGAAAATCATAATAAAATAGTTTTATATAGCTTTATTATCTTAATACTATGCCTTTATTAAATAAACCGGATCGCTTTAATTACACCTTGTTACTTTTAATTGTTCAAATTGAACAAAGAACAAAAAGGGACTTGTCGGAAAAATTATTGGATCTTTTGTAAATCGATTAAAAATTAATTACGCAAATGGAGTAGGAGACCCAGTTCTAAAAGCGGTTAGTGTCTCTGACTGTTAAGATATTTTATAAATTTAGATCAATATTTAAAATTGAGTTGAATAAATTAAAGCGATTTTCTATTAAACTTTGTTGCTGTGCCCGATGGAGTTCACAATTGTTACACAAATACATACAAAAAATTATGCCTGTTTCCGCGGAGGGGTAGGCAGAGTTATATTAAATTACCAGTTTTCACCAGTGTTTTGGTCTCACGTAATAGATGGTGAGTCTATTGCCGTTAAAAGGGATATTTTGTTTGCCAGAATCTCATCTGTCGATCAGTAAATGCACCACTTGTAGATGAAGTTGACTTGGGGCACTAACTTGTTAGTGGGGACCCTATGTATTGTTACATAAATAATTCATAATGTATTTTAAGTACTTATATACTTAGTCTGGCCATAAATACTGTTACACTTAATTATAAAAAAATATTACATTTGAATTTCGAATCTGTCATTTTTATACGATTGTTCATTGTGTTTTCTCATTTTGGCGCCAATACATTGTAAAATATTTTGCGATATTAAAATGGTGTGGGGTGATAAAGAGAACCGAATCGCTGTGATAGCATTACACAAAGTAGGTATGGAGCCAAATGCAATTTTTAAAACTCTCCATACACTTGGTATTAGTAAAATGTTTGTGTACCGGGCTATTAATAGGTACAATGAGACCTCCTCTGTTTGTGACAGAAAAAGATCTGGCCGTCCACGTAGTGTTCGTACGAAAAAGGTGGTCAAAGCAGTAAGGGAAAGAATTCGAAGAAATCCTGTCCGAAAGCAAAAGATTTTATCTCGGGAAATGAAGATAGCACCTAGAACCATGTCGCGTATTTTAAAAGATGACTTAGGACTTGCAGCCTATAAGAGACGCACTGGCCATTTCTTAACTGATAATTTAAAGAAGAATAGGGTGGTAAAATCGAAACAACTACTGAAGCGGTACGCAAAGGGAGGTCACAGAAAAATTTTGTTTACGGATGAGAAAATTTTTACAATTGAGCAACATTTTAACAAACAAAATGACCGTATTTATGCTCAAAGCTCTAAGGAAGCTTCCCAATTAGTCGACAGAGTGCAACGTGGACATTATCCGACTTCAGTGATGGTTTGGTGGGGTGTTAGCTATGAAGGAGTGACTGAGCCATATTTTTGTGAAAAAGGTATCAAAACATCGGCACAAGTGTATCAAGATACCATTCTTGAGAAGGTAGTTAAGCCCCTTAACATCACCATGTTCAATAACCAAGTATGGTCCTTCCAGCAAGACTCGGCGCCGGGTCATAAAGCTCGGTCCACGCAGTCTTGGTTGGAATCGAACGTTTCGGACTTCATCAGAGCTGAAGACTGGCCGTCGTCTAGTCCCGATCTTAATCCGCTGGATTATGATTTGTGGTCAGTTTTAGAGAGTACAGCTTGCTCTAAACGCCATGATAATTTGGAGTCCCTAAAACAATCTATACGATTGGCAATGAAGAATTTTCCCATGGAAAGAGTGCGTGCTTCTATTGATAACTGGCCTCATCGTTTAAAGGACTGTATTGCAGCCAATGGAGACCACTTCGAATAAGCTTTTTATATTTTTAATTGTTTTATATTTATGTATTAAACTGACACACTGTAAAAGTAATAAATGTTATTTGCAGTTAACAATTTTCTTTTTTCTTTATTACAATATTTATGGCAAGACTAGGTATATTATGAAATGCAATAAAGAATTATTTTTGTTAGTTTATTTTGTTGCTTTCTTTAAAGAATGTTATAGTTTCTCTACAGAACAACTCGTGCTGGCCTCAGAAGCCACCATTTCAGAATGGTAGACATACGCTCCCGAACTAACCGGTTCGGTTCTTCCTTCTTATGCAAATCGGTTAAAGCCTGGAATTCATTACCAGCGCACGTGTTTCCCCCCACTACGATCATGGGTCCTTTAAGCGGGGTGTGAAAAAGCATCTCACTAAGCCGCCATAGCGTGGGTCGTCATACTGCACTGTCTTCGTTCACAGTGAGTGCGGCGACCACCGCTCTTGGCTTTTATTCATGCTTTCCATCAGGCAGAATAGAGTCACTTTGGAAGGTCTCTTATTTAAAAAAAAAATAGAAAGTATTACATTGAAACTTATAATTGAATAGTTTTCATGGCAAATTATAGGCGTCTGGCAAAAATTGTTTCATTTTTTAAGAGCTTTTATTTATTCTCACATATCCCAGTGTCTGTAATAACATTACTAGCAGTTTGTAACAGCCCACTGCTAGACACAGGCCTCTTAGTAAGAAAGTTTTAGCCCTCTATACCACACTGACCAGACGAGTTGGTATAGAGTTTGTTTCATGTTTGCCTTTGGCCATAGAAACTACCCAGTAAAACAGCGCAACCCCGTCGAGTTTTGGCTCGTTTGATTTGCATTGACGAGTGTTTTGATCCTATATGGTGACGAGGATCTGATAATAGAGCTAGAAGATGGCCAGAAAAATTCCATCAGAGAACGTTACCGCTCCATCGAATTTGAGCTCGTTTAGGACCTCGGTCCTAAATAATATTCACACGCTAAACCATAAAAGTGGCAAAAATAAGTTTATTCAATTTGGTGTGAATGTGAATTCTGTGTGATATATGAATGATCTAATGCCAAGGTAATTCATCATCAGTCTATCGCAGTCCACTGCTAGACATAGGTTTCTCCTATTACAAACTACTCTAATTGATTTTAGGCTTCTTGCATCCAACTCCTTCCAACCATCTTGCGCAAATGCCAGGATTACTACAGCTTGAAAAATATTAGGAATATACTACTAGAAGGTAACTAAAAGGAAATGTACGTTATTTAAATATAACACTTTAAGCGATTGAAACAACACACTATACTTTCTAGTTCTACTAGTTATTATCAGCTAAGTAATGAAAAAGGCTGCTACGAGCTACGCCGTAGCAAATCTCTTTTCTCTTCTATGCATACGTAATTATTGCTAAGTAACAATTACGGATTAGTTTTTTTTACTAATTTTATGATTTTCAAAAAGTCTCAGTCAGTGGTTCACTAAGGTTCGTACTTTAAGGTCAAGACTCAAATTCAAATATTTTTCAATCAGTTGGGTAATTTATAATCAATTCAAAATAGAAACATTATCATCACAGCCGAGTGATGTCCACTATTGGATGGATATACATGGGCCTCCCTCAAAGCTCTCCACAACGACAGGTACTATGTTACTACTCTCGCACTTACTAATAATAAGTAATTTTGTTGTATAATAATTTTAATGATACTGAAGCTGGGCTGTAATGTATAAAATATTATAATGTATAAGAACTGATTTGCTTTTTCGTTATCTAGTTTGTATTTTTTATTTCTTTTGGATGTAATTTGACATTTGTTGTTTTATATTCACTGATTTTTTGAATTAAATTAATTTTTAATCTTTTTTTACTGGTATTAACAATTACTGTTATTTTTCAATATTGTATGCTCAAATGGTAGGACATAGCTGACCTTAATATTTTGTAACCACTTTATATATTTACCTGTAATCCGCAATAAAATATGACTTTGACTCAAAATATTCCTGTGTCACGGCGGAAATATATACCTATATATAGCAAATGACAAAAGTTAACGAGACATGTGACTTTCATTATTTATTAATGTAGAAATTTAAACGAAAAGCACATAAGTGTTTTCAGAAAATATACTTTACAAATGGTTGAGTTTACGACTAAAACAGAGCAATATCCCAAATTTCTTCTCTACAGCTATTTCATTCAAAATACACTTTTTCCCCAGATTTGCAAATCGAATAACACCACTTTGAACTAAATTTACCTTGGAATTTTTCCTCTGAACGTAACCAGCTGTAGTTCCTGTGAAAATTGGGAACAGATTCATAAATAATTCATGAGGTGGAGCTTATCACTTGAGGGTGTGGGAGAAACAGTTCCTCATGCGAATAGATTCATGCATAATTGTGGTTACAAACGAACAGGCACGTTTACAATTACTGAAAAGTTATTACTGTGAACGGATTTGCTATTACTATCCATGCCCATGGATACGTATAATAAAAGTCAAAAGTGCGTGCCCGGTTTTCAAATTGTCTGCATTGTCTGCATTTGCAATGAGTATGGTGACCACAAGTCTCGGATTCTGTTCATGCTTTCCATCAGGCAGAGTAGAGTCACTTTGGCAGGCTCTTCATGTAGAAAAAGAAATAGGAATCAGTCAAGTAACTTCACGATAAAATATGACGAAGGGTAGTACTGGTATTTTAGATCATAGTATATTAGTATAACCACAATGAAACTGATATGTACCGTAATCTAAAGATTATTGACAAGTACAAAAGAAAAAGGAAGAATTTAGAATTTTACATATCTCTTGTATTACTATCTAAGTTTTCCAATAGGTAAAATGTATTTACACGCACAAATATTACATTTAAATATGTTTTCAGTACTACCTAACTCATACAAGCTGTGTTTGAGTCTAGTCAGATAGTAGAGCCACGCGCATTTCAGCATGAACGGGCCGGGTCGTGCGGGGCAGTATACAAACAAAATAAATTTTATATTATCAAATAAAATTGAATATATGTATATATATATATATATATATATATATATATATATTATTATCGTCTACGAGTATTAGTGTAAGAAAAATTCAGTGGATATATGTCTACAGCAAACATTCAAGTACGAAAGAAACTGAGTTTTTGAACTAATTCAAGCCACAAAAGTAAGTTATTGTAGTTATTGTCAGAAATCATTTAAAGAAATTAAAACTTTGAAGATGACCTTTGAAGAGAAGAAAGTCTTTGAAGATGTGGCAATTAAACAATTAAAAATTATAAAATTGGTGTCTCTTCTAACTTAAACACTTCGTAATAATATTTTTCTAAAATATCTACCTTCAAACAAAATTACAATATTAACATAAACATAGTTACTTAAAACAAAACATTGAACGATAAAAGTTTGACACAGCTATGACACATAAAAATCCTAAATACAAAATCGTGTTACGCTACAAACCCAAACAAAGCCTTGAACAAATTACCGTAAAAAAGATATTAAATACGAAGGAGCGCAAATGTATAATTCATTACCTAAAAAATTATGGATACAGAATCTTTAAGCTTATTTAAAAAACATTTAAAATGATACATCTTAAAAGACCATAAAAGTAAGAATATCTATTTGAAACAGAAAAAAATTAGGCTGCACGGGTGCCCTAGTGGTTTAAGCGGTCGACACACTGCTCTCTACTGCGCTGAGTGTTGTGACCAAGTTGTGACCCAAACCCCACATGGGACAACTTTGTGTCCCATGTAAGGTTTGGGCTTTGTGTGATCCATAAATTGTTGTTCTGGGTGTTCTTTGTGTCCGTTTCTTGTGTGTTTATAAAGTCCTCCGCGACACGGGATTTATTCGTAGTGCGGTCGTTATCTTTAAAAAAAAATGAAATGCAAAGAGTATGAGTAGTCCCCTAGTAATAGTAACTTTACGTGTTTATACCTGAATTTTATCGTCTATCTACAATAAATTTTAGTGTTGTAAACGAGTTTTTAACTATGTGGTACCTTCTTTGACAATTATGCCTATTTCTTATGTGACGTGATCTGTAATGTTTGAAATAAATAATTCAAACCTTAACTTTAAATAATTCATAATTTCTGCTACTGAGAAAGACGGGTAATAAGACCTAACGTAATTACTCCAATGTTCCAAGGTTTCGTTTCTTATTTTTCCCTTGATTAGTTATATTGAGTTGTAATTGGAATATAGTACTGTGGAGGGAACGGGTGTCATGTCCCTCCGACACAAAGGGAGGATCCTCCGACTAGGCGAGGCGGACCACGACCCAACAGTTGATGTTGGGATGTCGTATATATGCTAATTGCCACATGAATCTCTATTTCGCGATACAGGATTAGTAGTTGCTCCGTTGTTCATTATACTCCGTAGTTCGATGTGTCTTCGCTAGATGGCGCTGTAGTGTGTTATTCTATATGTGAAAATCGCCACAGTACTAATGTACTCGTTTATCGATACATTGTATCAATCTGTTTTAAATAATGTAAGATTATAATTAATGGGGTAAATATTTTTTTTTATATCTTAATAAAAAGTAAATTAACACTTATCTAATAGTTTATATTCTGTAAGAAAGATATAATCTATAATATAGTTCTAATGGTCAAAGATCGTCGAACTCAGGCGTCAACCGATAAACTTCTTTGAACACTTCTGTCTTCAAACCCAAATTTGGCAAAACTTGACCAAGGGCAGAAGCAGCGCCGACCAGCTTCGAAGCAAGCTGTCAAAAATTTATTTATTTATTTATTTATTATACATCATGCACTTTATGTACATAGGCGGACTTAATGCCTAAGGCATTCTCTACCAGTCGACCTTTGGGTGATGCAGAGAAAATAGGAAGTAGGTGCGTTTCAGGTGATGTTGAATAACAGAAATAAACATATATGTACAATCTTATCATATACTAAAATTTATATAAATACATAAATAGATACATATACATACTTAAGTGGATATAAATCTATATACATACATACATACATACACAAATAAATATCATAACAAGTATAAGATGATAATCATGTATTGGTGGATTCTGACAGTTGCTTCAGTAGACACTGCTTCACTTTTTTTTTGAAAGAAAAACCGTTGGTAGCCATCCTGACCTCGAGGGGAAGCTCATTCCAGAGAAGAACAGACTGCACAAAGAAAGATAAGCCAACAAACTCAGATGTATGGGAGGGGCAACGAAGGAGAAGATTGTTAGAGGACCGAAGCTTTCTGTCGTGATTGCTACATATGAGTTGGAAATAGCATTTTAAATATGTTGGCGAAGATGGGTTATTGAGTATAGAGTATAGGACAGAGAGCGCGCGTAATTTTCGGCGTAGACGAATTCGTAGCCAGTTGAGCTGCGAACGGAAAGAGGATACATGGTCATATTTACGGAGATTATAAACAAATCGAATGCAGTTATTAAGAAGACGGTCTAATTTATCGAGAAGATCTGCATTCAGGTCATAGCAGCACACATCACCATAGTCGATTAAGGGGAAGATAAGAGTTTGCACAAGCATAGTCTTGGTTTTTACGGGCAGGAAGTTTCTCAGACGATTTAGAGCTCGAAGTGTCCCAGTAACCCTCCGGCACTGTTTAGCAACTTGGTCCCGCCAGGTCAGTGTGCAATCGAGGTGCAAACCTAGATCTTTCACCGATCCACTCACAGGTATGGTAGTCCCATCAAAGGTAATGGCCTGAAGAGTCTTAATGTCTACTCTGCTTATCGAACGGTGACTTCCCACAATGATAGCTTGACATTTTGTGGGGTTTACTGATAAACCAAACCTTTGAGACCATGTGTTAATTGTTTTTAGGTCGTGGTTGATCTTTTGTATTGCTATCGAAATATCTTCCACTTTACTCTGTGAGTAGAGCTGTAGGTCATCGGCATACAGATGATACGCACAAAGAAGTTCTAGGGATAGGAGGTTAATATACACAGAAAATAATATAGGAGAAAGAATGCCGCCTTGAGGAACACCAGAATCAAGATCACACCAGCTCGAGGAAGATTCATCGACATGAACAGACTGCTGGCGTCCCCGAAGATATGATGAGAACCAATCCAGTGCTTCCGGTGAGACCGCAAGGTAGGAAAGGATAGACAGGAGTATATTGTGATTGACTGTGTTGAAGGCATTAGAGAAGTCGATTAGTACCAAAACAGTAACTTCAATGTCTTGCATACCTGCCTTGATATCGCCAATCACTTTAAGAAGAGCGGAAGTAGTGCTATGACCAGGCCTGAAACCTGACTGAAAGGGGCTCAATAGGTTGTTTTTATAGACAAAGTCAGAAAACTGTTTGTGCACACAGGATTCTAGGACCTTGGAGAGGAAAGGGAGAACGGATATTGGTCTGAAATGGTTGGGGTGTATGGGATTTGTAATTTTAGGTAAAGGAATGACACAAGCTTTGCGCCACAGTGATGGGAAAACTCCAGAATTTAAGGAGTAGTTTATAATATGGGTGATTATAGGTAAAATGTGGTCAATGATTGTTACGATCATACGTCTGCTGATTTTATCACAACCCACAGCGTTGGATTTGATGGAGAATATAATCTTTTTGATCTCACCTGACGCAACCGGAGAAAATCGGAAGGAATTTATGTTAGGGCTTTTTAGACTTGTCAGGTAGTCAACAGTGCGATACTCTGTTTGAGAATCCAAATGAGAAGATTGAGAAAAATGGTGGTTCAAATCCTCCAAACCAACCGTCCCCTGTAGACCACCTGACCGCTGCTTACCGATACCTAGAGTTCCAAGGAACTTCCAAATATTGGCGGGAGAAGAATGGGTGATGTTGTCAAAAATGTGTCGGCATTTGGCGTTGCGTATCATCTGATTGCAACGATTTCTCGCGATTTTGTATATAGTGCGCTTTGCCTCGGTACGGTCCCTTCTGAATTTGAAAAAAGCTCTATCTCTCTGTCGCATAGCCAAAAACACCTCTTTCGTCATCCAGGGAGCAGGTTGTCTCTTCATTTTAATGCTTTTGATGGGTGCATGGATATCATAAAGAGCGTTAAGTATGTGATAAAAGTTGTGAAGTTTCTCATCTATGTTTGTAACCGACGTTACTGCATCCCAATTCAGACAGGCAGCATCCCTAAGTAGCTCATCCACCTTCATACGAGCAAAACAACGCATGCGCAAGACTCTTGGTTGGGGTTTGGGGGGTTTAAGGGCATAGGAGAGGAAGATTAGATCGTGATTGGAGAATGCCGGTGCTTCAAGTTGACCATGGTTACGGACAAGCGTAGGGGCCGACACCAGCATTAAATCCAACCAAGTGTCCACCCCCAGGCTGTTATGATGAGTTGGCTGTAGAGGCAAAACATGCATACCGGTAGACTCAACAATCTGAAGGAGTTTACGGGAACGTGAGGTAGGGTGGGTTAGATCTGTGTTGAAATCACCCATGATGCTAATGCCTATCGAAGAGTCACCTCCTGTCACGAATCAGGCCCAGATGATACTTGATGGAGATAGGATCCGATACGAATACCAGTTTGACTTCATTGAAGGAACCAGAGGGTGGACTACGGTGGGCCCATGGAACAAGAGGGTCTCCGTCTTAAGCCTGTAAACCTAACACCTCGATACGTCTAACCAAAAAAGAGACTCAAGACTGTAAAGTCATCCCCTGGGCTATAACCAGTGTGCCCAGCCCAGCACAGCTGAGAAGAACCTCGAAGGGCCCAGTCGTACCCCATGTTCCACAGTAGTGGTCCATTAACAGACTCCAGAGTCAACGTCTCAAATAGCACCGTCATGGCCCTCAATGTCTCTCTCAATGAATGTCTTACTTGAAAGCTGAATTTGGTGTCTGACAGATCGTTGGACGTTGGACGATGCAGGCAGACTCTGTACTCTCTCAAACAGTTTACCCACCTCGTCCAGCAACATGATGGACCAAATCGGTAGACCGACCCGACTAATCTTAACTCTTCCAGTACTCGGGGAAGCGACCGAATACCTAGCTAACGTCTCAGTTTTAATTCATCGTCATAATTTTTATCTTATTTTTATTTTTTTTCATAATTCACAAGTTTGAATTGATAAATTAAATAAGCTTGTTGAGTAGTTAAACGCTTAAAGTTAATTTTCATTACTGTTTCCTGAAATGTGACAAATAAGAATTTATAACATCTTTTATATATTTTTTTTGTATATTTAGTACTAAAGTACTTTTTAACTTTCCACATTTACCTTCATTTTTATATTTGATAATTAATATGGAAGAGCAACGTTTGTCGCATCAGCTAGTATTATTATAGGCACTACTGAAAAAATTAAATGATGCTGAAATAAACGTTGAGGCTAAATAGGAAAACAGAATTATTTTCTGTTCTTGACTAAATGCAGGCTTGTCAAAAACTGTCTGCAATACATTCAGAATTGTTTGATAAATATTTCTATTACTGAAAACTTGGAATATACTTTTGAGTGGCTACTCGGAGAAATTCGAGCAGCAATATTTTAACTCTAAGAAACTGCGTAATAAGTTTGAAAACTCTTTTATTTTATTTGAAAATATATTTCGAAACAGTTTGAAAACATGTTTCTGTCTGGATAAATGTTTATTTTTATTTATATTGAGTTTTCAGTTTTTTGTTTTATTGTTTGTATTTGTGAGATTTCCGGAAGTGATAACAGTTTTTGAGTTTTGTCTTTGACTGTTTTATTTGGGGTTGGTTTTTAAACAAGAATTTTTAAACCTGTTACAGTAATTTAGCTACTATTGAATACAGGTGCTTTCATTAATTGCATGTCCATCTCAGACAACATTGTTTTTTTTTACCTCTGCCAGACCTATTACCCAATTATTAGAGCATTGGGACTTAATGATATTTGCTGATTGCTCAACTGTTATCAAATTGAGCAGTCCAGTAGAGTAACAGGGAAAAAGTATCTGGTAATAAATCACGAGCATCCCTTCAACCCTCTCATGTAAATAATAAATGTCCTCTAATGACTAAGGCATTTCACTAGCTATCAAACGGTTGTGGATGCGAACTCTAATCAGTAAGTTACTATTGTAGAGTAATTTCTAGAACAAGCATTTAGCTTAAAATATCTGTCAGACATTATTAGAAGTATAACTTGAGAGAACAACACTTATCTAATGCCACCGAATTATTACTACGGTAACTAGATTGCCTGTAAATATTCTCATATATATACTGAAGTATCTAAACCTATTATAGGAAGAATACACCCAATTACGCTAATACAAATATATACGTAGACACACAATCGCTTTTCATTCCAACCTAAATCTAAAGTAACTTCAGAACTTCACTAGTGTCACTCAACTTTAGATATGAATAAGATAGAGACGTACTTATGCTTCGAGGAACAAAAAACACTTAGGAGTAATATATAATAACAATAATAATAATATATCTTTTTATTCTACACCAGATTAAATTGAGAGCTAAGGAAGTACAAGCGGTGGCCTTATCGCCCGTTGGCAATGTCTTACAGGCAACCATACGATGGAAAGAAAAGCATGAGATGGAAAGTATAGGGTAGCGCTTGGTGAATTAGAAGTGCATAGGAAAATGAAATGAAGATAGTACATAATAAATTATATAAAGTAATAGTAATACGTCTGAATTTTAAATAAATATATACAAGAAAAACAAACTGAAACTTATAGATATTCCATACATACCTAAGGGGAACACATTTACCTCATCGAGGGCAGCAAAGTTAACTATGTAACATTGATACCTCCCACGTCATATTCCTTTACTAGTCTCTTAATAAGGCTGTCAATGTCAGTAATGTGTCGTGACATTTTTAATATTTAAGTTCTTAAGCACTTTGGGATGAGTGTCCTGTAGGAAGTTAAACCGCAATTTAAGGTAACGTGGAGTAAGTAGGTTGAACAAGACCGTTATATAAAAGAGAAAGAATATGTGTGTTCCTACTATAACTCAGAGTTCATATATAATAAATTCAATTAATACTAATTCATTACTGTTTAAATTATTGTACGTATTAGAGAAAGGTTCCATATCATTCCATCCCATCCATAACATATACTTTTGACAGCAGAGAGAATACTGAAAATTAAAAACATTCCATTCTATACAAATATTTCTGTGCAGACTAACCTTCATTCCAATGCTTATAAATGACAAGATTTTGGTAAACATTAACACATGTACAGTGGCTTTAGTCGGTTCTATTTCGACACACCACCTCGCCCGAAACCCCGGTACGGTGACGGCCTGAAAGGGTTGCCACACGTTAAAAAACAATGAACACAATTGAAATAATTTCTTACAAAGATTTTTTCTTTACGAACAATTGTTGTTTCTTTAACTAGAATTTATTCGCTCAGGCTTAAACAACTCTTATAAAAGTTTTTTATACAAAAGCTACGCACCCGGATCATTGAACCAATAAAATTAAATCCTTTCTATTAACATACAGAAACTGTAAACGTTAAAACTGAAAATATTTAACTTTAACTCAAGACAGTTTGTATTAAATTTACATTACAAGTAGAAAACTTACTTCAACAACATTTTGAAATGAAAACTCGTACTATCCAACAAATCCTGTATCGCTTAACGAGTTTCTGTATTGATATTATACTTATAACTTCTTAACATCAACATTTGTTGTTGACCTTACGAAGTAAATATATTTTTCAGCCTACTAAAACTATTGTTCAAGTAGAGAACTTATTTCAACACCGTTTAACTATGAAAACGCGTACTACCTAATAATTAGAAATTCTGTGTTGGGTAATAACAGTTCGCATGTTGATAATAAACATATAACTTCGTAACATCAACAGTTGTTGTTGACCTTGCTTAAGCGGGAGATCCTTCCTCTACTTTAGAAGGCCGTGACACCAATTCTGTATTATATTGGATTAAATTTTGTATTAATTATAGGCCGTATGCTATTTGTGTGTTTGCCTATTTATTTTCCTGTTGTGACACCGGATGGCACCAATTTATATATGGCTGTCATGTCTTCGTCGCACTTACTGTATATTGTGTGAATGAATAAAATCATTTATTTAGTTTAAACTCAAGAAGCTTGTTTATTTGCATAATCACAATATGTTATATGTTTAATAATTTACAGTGTACATTTTATCAATCAAATACAATCAAATCGGTTTTTTCTTGAACACGTAATTTTTTTCAGTGTGATAGCTACTCCATTCTGTTCTCTCGACAATTTTCTGTGTATGGGTAGAGTAATTTCAATATGAATTTCTGTAAACCAACTAATTTTTGTATAAAATAATTTCATTAGTTAGAAAATTTTTTTTCATCAGCAACAGTTTTTAACAACCCTTCGAAAGGAGGTTTTGGCCTACTATACCACACTAGCCGGACGTGTTGGTATAGAACTTATTTTAATTTTTCCTTTATTTTATAGTAATGTTAACCGTAGTATAGTTTGTTCCCTTAGTGACCTCTTACGACTCTTAAGTGAAGAATATTGGTAATGACACTCTGTGTTCTTAATCGGTCACCATACGGATAAATTTAATTTGACACTTGCTTAATGTTAAAAAGCGTTACAAATACATGCAATCCAGTTTTGTTAGTTATGATTAAACAATTATTTCTATTAGTTAAGGCCGTGCCATAATACATGATTAAATAAACTAAATAATATTACGACTTACGCCCCTCTTAAACAGGTGAGAGTATTCTAAACATAAATATGCAAAAGTTAATCCAATCTTGTACATGAGCTAAAACAATTTGGTATTGAAATTCAGAACATGAGAGCTAAAACATTACAACAATATACTTACTTGGAAGATATATTTTAACTTAAATAGTGAAGATTTTATTGTTCATGTGGTCTTTGAATAAGTTTAAAAAAAAATTGCCAGTTATGCTCCTTTTCAAACTTGGAATATTTAATTCAATAGTGACCTCCTCAAATTACAAGATATGACCGAAGCGTGAGTCATAAAAAAATCTTTCAATACTTTTTACAGAGTGACAAGAGTTAGCAGAGCCTGAACCCCTGAACCTGAATTTCTAGGTAGTAGAACCACGCTGATTTCAGTACGAGCGTGCCGGCTCGACCGGGGCAGTGCTATCCTCCCGCAGAAGACCAACCTAAAGTGTCAGCATCTGTGTTGTCGTGTTTCGTTGGTGAGTGTGGGGCCGGAGGCCCATTGATGAAGGGGTGACAGTTATCGTGGTAACTGTGTAAACCTTACACTGTCACGATGACTGTCATGCCTTTTACGTCCCCAAGCGGCGTGTGAAAATGTATCTCACAAGGCCACCATAGTGTGGGACACCTTCTGCATTGTCTGCATTTGCAATGAGTATGGAGACCACAACTATTGCACTCTATTCATGCTTTCCATCAGGCAGAGTAGAGTCACTTTGGCAGGCTCTTAATTTAGAAAAATAAACCCCGTGCTACAAGATACATATGTGTCGCTTGAGTCACAAGTGTCTACGGGTATCGAAAGTCACTTACCACCAGGTGATTTGTATCCTCAATGCTTAATTAAAAGCCATTAGAGATGACGCTCTTTTGAATCAGGATCAGAAACTAAGCAGTAAACTTGCACAAGTTTTCAGAATGCATCAGTGGAGGTTTTGAAGTCGGCACCTTTCATTACTAATCGTTAACAGTCAAAATGGTTACAAATTTAACTGTGCCGAAAACATTTCAATCACATGCAATTTAATTCCAAACACATCATTTAACTGCCTCGGTGACGCAGTAGTATTTGAAAATTAGTGATCAGATACCTAAAAATATACGTCATAGAAGCGTACAACACTGGATGCTTAAAAAAAAGGTAACGTAATATTTAACATTATAGACTACACTATATTAATAAGTCTAAATATGATGCAGAAAAAAAATTAAAAATATATAAAATTATGTTTCATATTTGACTGCTTCGGTGGCGCAGCGGTAGTGAATGTGACTGCTGTGCTTGAGCTCTCGAGTTAGATTTCCGGGTCGGACCAAATGTTTGTATGAGCTGCAAGCATTTGTTTCGAAGTTTGGATATTTTCTATGTATAATATGTATGTATTTACAAAAAAAAGTATATTAGTATTCTATTAGTCAGTCTAGTTATATGTTTAACACATTTAACTAGACTGTGTGTTAAATGTCCGAAATATTTCAATCCAAATTCTTTTCCAACAATGTTTGGCAAAAATGAATGGAATGCTCTAAAAATCCTATGTTCCAAAAGAATGTTAGGAACGTCACACATTCACAGGCCGCTGTATTTTACGCTGAATACAACAAAAATAAAAGATATCTATCAATCATTTACTGACCGCAAACCATTTTATTGATTGAAATGGTTTGGTGAAAATTGTGATGTGCTTGTTGATCGAGTCGATAAATACTAGCTATGGTGATGACCTGTTCAGTAAAAATATTGACTTTAGTAATTCCTATTGTTTTTGAAGTGAAACTTCTTTATCGGGGTTGGAAAAAAATTTAGTGTAACATTTTTTCGTTACGCGTCACATTTTTCCGTTACGCGCCATCTTTTTCTTATCCCTACCACGCGTGATTCGAAGTATACTTTCTTCAGGATAGGGATAGGCTAGGCGCGGCGTTGATCCTGGAGGGGTTCTAATATAACATGATCTGGGTCCTCCTCAGAGTAGGACGCCTAAGACTGTACGTCGGGGTGGCTTTTAGCGGAAACATCACATACTTATGGCTCCAGGGATTTTTCAACCTATCAACAAAGAAAAGACGGAGCCTCTGATATGCATAACGATTGTCGCTGGAGCCGAAGTGTACTAGAGTGGATACCACGATTAGGCAAATATAGTGTGGGGCGCCCTGTGGCGCGATGGACCGACGACTTGAAGGTGATGGCTGGCAGCGGCTGGAGGCGAAATACCGGGACCGGGATCGTTGGCGTTCCTTGGGAGACCTTCGTTCAGCAGTGGACGGCGATAGGTTGATTGATGACTCGTGTCTATAATAACTAAGGTAGCATCCATTATTTTTCTTGAATGGAAATCAATCGATCTTGATCAAGATCAGCAACCACTTACCAAACAAGCTAGTAAATCGACAACCTATTAATACAGGTAACAGTAAATATATTTCAGCCCTACATTCCTAAGAACCACAATACTTGCAATATACAAGTAAAAATAATCCTAAGATACTACCGTCTGTCAGTTAGTTTCCAAAGTTTTTGTATTTGTATTCCTTGTTAGGAAAGAAATATTTTATCTTGGCGAATACGCAAATTTGGAGCGTGTGTTCATTAAAATAGAGTTTATTAATAAATACAACGAAACACCTTTATGATGTCTATATCGACAAAACATTTTAAAAATATTTAATACCGTTTTCTTGTTGCACTGGTTTAACTTCACAGCTAAACAGCAAGCTGAAGCTTAACAGCTGAATAGATTATCACGTAACTTTTACTGACAGGTAGCTAAATATTAGAAAGATTTAGGAATTATATTATATCTATAAAAGAATTACAATCTCGCATCAAAAGTCGAAATACACAGCCAAAGACGTAATTAGTTAGTAGTAAAGATTTCAATAAATTTATCTAGACATTTGGCATTAATTCAACCGATCGCCAATAAAGTCGACAGATTATGGTAAAGTGTCCAAAGAGCGATCGCTGTAAGTGTATCGTTGTAAGTATTCAAAGTCAAATTATTTTTATCACAAAAAGTCAATTATTATTATCAAACTTACATTGTATGATAATATATTTTCACTTTTTATGTATTTAAAATGTAATTAATATGTTTATAAATATAATAAAGAGAATAATAATAATGACTTGACATATGTCACAACTGACCGTAAACTAAGCAGATCCTGTGATGTTGTAATTAAACTCTTAGGACATAAACTCGTATACTTTTAAAACATACTTGTATTGTAGTAAATTAAACCCAAACAAAGAATAAAGTACTCATCTCATAATTTTTATCTAGAATGGAATTTTCCACAACCTTTGACTTAGTAGTCAAGAACGCTTACCACTAGAACAAACAGGTTCAAACTCTACTAATAACTATAGTATTGTTTACAAATTGAAAAAAGTCTTTATATTAAATTCGAGGTAAATGTTTATATTGCTTTGTCACATAGGAACTGTACACCTTATCTTTCCTTCTGATAAAATTGAAAATTCTACCCATAAAACACGCCGAAGTTGACAGTAAAAGAGATTATAATCTAGCTGTAATATAGTAAACCATGTGAACGAAAACTATAGCTCATATTCAGCATATTTTAGCTCAATTTGAATTGATACTGCTGATAATACCAAAAAGACATAACCTTAATAAGGCAATACTTGGTTAGTAATTAGTTTTGTGTCAATTTGAATAAATTCGTGAAGTCATATTTGCCAAGCTTTTAATTCCTATGAATTTATGCCTTTGACGGTAGACAAATAATAGTACAGAGTAAATTATTATGTATAAAATGTGTGATAGAAGGATGTAGTTATGTCCAGAATATGTTAAAGTATGTAAATCAACAAATCTATTTTTTATACCCTGTGTCACGGGAGACTTTACATACACGAAAGGGACATAAAAAAAACAAGACTCCACACAATAATGTTTGAATTATAGAAAGTTAAAAAAGTACTAGTTGCTGCAGTAGGGGATGAAATTTATACTGTCGGGCCACCACGCCTGAATTGTGGGTCAAGATGCATTTTTGGAAGGATCTTAAAGCTTATGGTCCGGGTCTTTCCACAGTAGGGTGCCAAAAGCCAGCCGACAGGGATTTTAGTGGAATCACCACGTATTCAGGGACTCCTGTATTCCATGAAGCAGGAGATCCAAAGGGGTTTTCCGCGTTGTACCTAAAAAACGCCCACGCAATATTAGGTCTTTTATCAACGCGACTAGGTTTTTTTAGGGAGCCCAAAATTCAAAAGTAATATTAGTATACGAAATCACCCCCTAAATAATGAAAGGTTGGCAGCATAATAAAGATCTTTCAATTGTAGCTGCTTTCAGTTGCAGATAATAAAAACACTTGATTATTGACAATCAACCTAAAAATGTTGGGATTCTACTAAACTTTGTTAATTAATTGAAATCTACATATAATACGTGAAGCAAAAACTTTAGACCTCTTTTTACGAAAATTGCACTGACGGAGGAGTATGAAATTTGGCACACTTATAGTTTACATATTGGAGAAGTGCAGAACGCTAATATAATGCTTATAAAGTGCATTAAATCAATAAATAAAACATTACACACACTACCATGCATTTGACACACACAAACAAGTATTTGTTACACGCATACATACTGCGTGGTTAAATTGTTTCTTTTGTTTACCATTTTGTCTATAGGCATAGAGTACTGACATAGATATCGATTACTGTTTTATATATTTACTGTGATGTTACTGAATGTCAAACAGAAAAGTTTTATTTGTCCCATTATTATAAAAAACACCTCGTGAAATACTACTCTCTTATACAAATTTATGTAATATGAGTTGTGTTTTACTATGGTCGAATTTCGACCACTACGCAACCACTAGTACATTGAATAGAAAAAAATAAAGAAGAAGGAAAATACAAAAACACACATTTACATATAGTAAAGGTTATCACTACTTTAACTCAAATCTAAGTTAATACTACAGCAAAATATGCGATAAAGACATCTGAGACGTGGCTTTGTACTAAAGAAGGATTCAGACTTTTATAAAATGAACTGACAAAGAATCAATCATGTATGGATCTGGTTCAAATTGCGGTTCTATATGGATGAATAAAATCGTCCTTCGTGTAAAGGGGAATTTTGTGATCTTTAGAAAGATATTTTAACTTTTAATCCATGTTATAAAAAAAATCTTAACCCACAACTCCGACTTCTTGAACTTTTCGTCTTTTGTTCAGGTCGTACTACTCTGGAATATCTGTTGGCAAACTGTTTTACATTTAAAAAGGAGGTACATGACCTCCTCCTTAAAGTGATTGCAGAATTATCTAATCGATAGTTGGTATATCTTATCTTCCTGATCTATTCTGAGGTTACCTGGGAGAGATTGCTTTTGGCAATAAGGTCACCCTTTGTACATTATATATTTGATAGTGTAGGTGCTCTCTAGAGACTGTAATACGAAGTACAAATAAAGAGTTCTGTTCCAGTTGAATATAAGGTAAGTAAGTAGGAATATAATATAAAAATGTGTTTATTTATAATTACATATTTATATACATATATGTATGTGTATTTACAACATATGTTTTATATATGTGTATATGTATGTACAAATTTACGTTTGCAGTATATATTTTTCATTCATACTGTAACCTCTGTGCACCTCCTCTGCAATATTTCTGCACCGCTCTAAGGTTGACCGGAAGAGAATGCCTTGGGTATTAACTCTACCGATGTGCAAAAAGCATAAATTTTAAAATAAATAAACCAGTGCACGACTTAACTGCTCATCTGATGAAATACTGGATACAGAAAAACTGATATTAGTAAATGGGACTAGGAAGTCGATCGAGCGGATGACGTAATGGTTAATGCGGTCGTCTTATCGCTTCCTACTGCGCTAAGTTTTGTGGGTCCAATTCCCACATGAGACAACACTTTGTATGATCGACAATTCATTGTAGTTCTGAGTCTGAGCGTCTTTGTGTCCGTTTCATGTACGTTTGTAAAATCCTCTAAGACACTGAATTTATTCTTAGTGTAGTCGTCTTGTTTGTAATTCTGATATTTTAGATATTATTTCCAAAAATAATAGATGTGATATTATTATTATAATGTAATAAAAACAGTAGCAGTCGTGGGACTGCCGATAGAAGTGAAAACGGAACTATTAAGTTGAGAGTAATTAAAACTATATGCAAAAATTATATGAATTTTTTTATGTTTCATATATAGCTATATATAATATATAATATCATATATAATACATAATAATAATAAATTTCATATATAATATATAATATCATATTGTCCATAGCTATAGATATACTATTATCATTAGCATGTCGGTGACGCGAACCGAGGATTTTACCCTCTACCAAAACGCTCAACGCGCCTAAAGAAGTTTTCACTTCAATAATAATAATTTTTTGATCCATTTAGTAGGCGAAACTCACATTTCTAAATACCCTCAGTGTTAAATAATTCAAATATTTGATACTGGACTTGAATTCGATAATCCGATTTCGAGTTAGCTTTTGTGGGAACTTCGTTGTGTAGAATGCGTTAAAATATATTAGGAGTGTATTGATATCGTAAATATCACATCACTCATCATGTTTGTCTAATACAGATTAAACAAACATAATTGATTTGAAATTAAGGTAATGTTTGCCAATAACAGCATTGGCAAACACTAGTGTATCATCACTGGTGTAGTAAGCCAAAATCTTCTATCTATGGAGAGCCTTATGGCCAACATTGGATTGCTAAAGTTTGTTGATGTGATGTGAAAATCATATATTGTCGACAAATTTGTCCAGTAACATTCTTACTGCTATTGATATTTATAACTTATAATGTTAGTAGTATGAGTTTTTCTGATTATAAAAGGGCTTAATAAGAACTCGGAGTTTTGAAGTTTTGGGATCTTAACCCCCGTGCCTAAACCCCCGTGCCTTAACCCCCGTGACACGTTCATAGCTACTATTCCAGTGGATTTATTATTAAGAAAGATGAAGTAGATTGTCATAAAATTGATAGTTTCTCCTCAATATTAACTAGAAAGCATCTGTATTTATTCAAATCCTAATCTTATAATTTTACAAATTACCCATCTCACCTAGTAAGGTAAATCAACCCTTAATCCGTACACCGAAAATCACAAAAGGTAAACGCCAAAGTCTTTTAGTAAATTGAAAATCTTTGCCAAGGGAAAAAGTATTTGTCTGGAGGTATAAAGGGTCAATAGAGAAAGAGGCTGTTTGAGTGATTTGAGGAGTACCTTTATTCACTATTATTTTATAAGGTAAACTGGAAAAATATAATATTCTTTTGTGAATGTTGCTTTACTCAAGTAGTTTATGGTTACCTCTTTATTTGCTTCTTATGAATATAATATTATTGATCACTAAGTATTATGTACTCAATCTTTTGAAGAAAGTCGCTTACTTAAGTACATTTACGAAAAGAAGGTTCAGAGAAACTAAATTTAAATCTTATAACTTGAACAATACTTGCTCGTTTCTTTTGAGAAAATGTTACTGTATTAAGTGTAGAAATGATCTTCGAACTTTGGATACTCATTATTTAGGTAAGACTATTTTTTTCTGGTCATTGACATCTTCTGTTCATTAATATTAGACAAATAGAATGTCAGATATGAAACAACAAAGAAAGATGGGTACTTTTTACGTCTATTAAGTAACATGTAAGGTTTTTTTTTAATAATCTGCCAAAGTGACTCTACTCTGCTTGATGGAAAGCATGAACAGAATCCAAAAGTTGTAGTCTCCATACTCATTGCGAATGCTGACAATACAGTATGGTGACTCACACTATGGTGGCCTATTACGATGCCTTTTTACGCCTCACTGAAGGACGTAAAAGACATAACAGTTATCATAGCACACACTTACTACGACAACTGTCACTCTTGCATCAATGGGCCTCCGGTCTCGCACTCACCAACGAAACATGACAGCACGGATGCTGTCACTTTAGGCTAGCCTTTTGTGCGAGGATAGTACTGCCCCGGATGAGCCGGCCCGTTCATGCTGAAATCAGCGTGGCTCTACTATCTCGTAAACTTCGATTAGTTTGTGACTAACGGTAAAATAATCTTAACAAAAATTACCAGAAAATAATTCTGTGAATTTATTTATGATGACTAACATACCTTAGTCTAGAACATGAATGACTACCCCAAACAAACTCTAACTCTGACTGGTAATGGTTAGACTCGGTCAGTGGTGATTTTTCAACGTTCTCGGAAGAAAATCTCAGTGTTAATTATTCTAATGGTTAGAATATGTGCTAAAAGGTAACTGATCACCCAATCACTAACTTCAGCTAACTTTGTGTTACTCTATGAGACGTTCTTCAAGATGGATTTACTCTTCACCGAGTTTAAAATGTACATGTAATTGAAATTGATTACGTTTCAAAATTGTTTTCCCGAATATTGTTCTGAGGTCAAAAACATCACTTATCTGACGCCGGTTCTATTACATAATTGCTACATAGTGCCCTGGGGGGGGGGGCTAGTAAATACAGGTTTGTAAACTAGAAGTTGATCTTTCTGTATCCTTGGGGAATTTAAAAGCGTTTATTGCTTACAAGCCATGCCATATTACTGAATTTCCAACTAATCTAGCCGTCGTGAGATATCAATCAATCAATTAATAAAAAAACTGTTGGAGTTCGATTGTGGTGTACATATTCCATTACGTTTAATTTCCCACGGGCCTCGTAAGGCATTGTAATGTGTTTTTATATAGTAGTTTGACTGCACGGTTGCCCAAGTGATTTAAGCGGTCGCCACGCCGCCTTCTACTGTGCCGAGTGTTGTGGGTTCAAACCCCACATGGGACAACACTTTGTGTACTCCGCAAATTTTTGTTCTGAGTCTGGGCGTACTTTGCGTCCATTTTCTGTATGTTTTTAATGTACCCCGTGATACAGGATTTATGCCTAGTGCGGGAGTTGTATTTTTTAAAGGAAAGAAAGAAAAGAAATGAAATTAATACATTTTTTAAACCTCAATGTATTAATAGATTCTTAGTTTGATTTTACAAATATTTATGTAGACTATTGATCTTTAAATCAAGTTCATATCTTTGATAATAAGTTACGAGTGTAGTAATGCGATCTGTGTTAGTATTCAATGATACTAAATTTATTTTTACTAAATTCTCTATTGCTTTTATTTAGTTTCGTGTGGTGACGGATTAAGAATACAGAGTGTCACCATCCCATTTTTTTCCCGTGGTGGTAGTGAAAGGTGAGTAATGGAACAAAATATGCAAGACAACATCACTGTCAATAGAAGGAAAACTTGAAATAAGCCCTATAGCAACGCGTCTGGCCAGCGTGGTATAGTAGGCCAAAACATCCTAGGACCTGCTAAACCTGCTAAGGAGAGGCCTATGTCCAGCAGTGAACTCTTAGCGGCTGTTGATGAAGCTAGAGTTTCTACACAATTAAGTTCCTACACATCAATCACATAATTTTATGAACATATATTTTTATCAAAGTCCAGTAATAGATCCAGCCACATTCTACCATCGCACCGCTCGCCATCGTCAGGGAGCTCATCCACATACATTGGAACCTAAATGGTCGCGCACAGTGCGGTTTCAGAGAAATTTTCTCCCGCGAACAATCCCGTTATGGAATGAGCTCCCTGCCACGGTTTTCCCTGGGAACTACAGCATGGGGTTCTTCAAGAAGGGGGTTAATAGGTTTTTGAAAGGTCGGCAACGCGCACGTGATGCCCCTGGTGTCGCAGGCGTCCATAGGCTGCGGTAGCCGCTTACCATCAGGCGGGCCGCATGCTTGTTTGCCACCGTCGTGGTATAAAAAAAAAAAAAAAAAAAAAAGATCCCTGTAAAACTCTGACAGTTTTTACTTAATTTTTTATAATACATACAAATGAAAATGAAGTGTGTGTCAGTGATTTAAGTAAATCCGTATCTCGAGTACTTATAGCTCATTAAATGATACTAAAACATCACTTTCTTTTTTAATTTCTGTCTGTCTATCTGTTTGCCTGTTTGTTAATTTGGACTTATTTCTGGAAACGCTGAACCGACTTTGATAGGACTTTTACTAGAAGACAGAGAAGGTTACTTGGCAATATTTTTGCTACTTTTTGTCGCAGATTGCCCATAAAACCGACATTTACACGGCAAAAACCACGTCAATAAAGTAAAAATTCAAATCCCACGTGAATGCAGTCGCGGGTACAGCTGGCTAATAAAAATAAAATAAAATAACATAAAATTGTTGACACTACAATTTTAAAGAACAGAAGAATACTTATCAAGTACCTTTTTATACAAAAAAAATAATAAAATCTAGTATTTTTTTGTCATATCATTCACTTTTATTGTCTTCAAAAAGACAAGGGGCAATTTTTTCTGCCATTTTACACTCAGAATATTAGTATTTACATGTGACTAAAGCCGTCTGACCTTCATAACGTAGCTCATTCAAAAAGACATGGAGTTGCCTTAAAGTTTTATTACATTATTTTTTATTCGAAAAAATCAGTTATGAATTCTCAGATGTGAACTGTATGAGGTCAAACATCTTCTAATACTGAGATGTCATAGGTTCAAAATATATTTTCTGTTCGTTGTTTGCGTTGATAATATAATGTGTTCACACAATATCTTTTTATAGTTCAGAATCACTTCAGATGTGGTAAATTATTATGTTTCATTCTTGTATTACCTCTAAGTATTATATATACGTATATTTCTTTTTTGTCTGTGTGGTAATGGATTAAGAATCCATAGAGTTACCACCCCTATTCATCCCGTGGGTGTCGTTAAAGGCGACTAAGGGAACAAAATATGCAAGGCAACATCATTACAAAGAGAAGGAAAACTTGAAACAAACCCAATTCTAACCTGTCTGATCAGCGTGGCATAGTAGGCCAAAACTTCTTTGCTAAGGAGAGGTCTACGTCCAGTAGTGGACTGTAAATGGCTGTTGTATCTAAGAATACATAGTGTTATCAACCCGATTCATCCCATGGGTATCGTAAGAGGCGACTAAGGGAACAAGCTACAACGGACAACATCACTGTAAAAAGAAGGGGAACTTGATACTATACCAAACCATCTGATCAATATTTTTTTTTTAATTTACAACCTACCAAAGTAACTCTATTCTGCCTGAAGGAAAGCATGAATAGAATCCAAGAGCAGTGGTCGCCGTACTCACTGCGAATGACGATAGTGCAGCATGGCCACCCACGCTATGGCGGCCTAGTGGGATGCTTTTTCACGTCCCGCTTAAAGGACCCAGGATCGTAGTGGGAGGGAAACACGTGCGCTGGTAATGAATTCCAGGTTTTAACTGATTTGCACAGGAGGGAAGAACCGAACCGTTTCGAACAATATGATATAGTAGGCCAAAACCTCCTTTCTAAGCAGAGGCCTATGTTTAACAATGGACAGCTATTAGAGGCTGATAATGATATGTTTGAATATCCACATGAAGTCACATTTGTTTATTCTAAATTAAACCGTATTAGCCTATTATCATAAGGATCAAATTGTCAAAAATTATAATAATCTTTACAAGACAAACTGATCCACTCTAAACTATATTTTGAAGGGCCTATTAGTCCACTGGTTAGCGGTCCTGACTGCTAAGCCGAAGGCCGTAGATTCGATTTTCATCCACGATTATTTGATACACATGAGCACGATTATTTCTTCTGCGTTTGAGTGTAATTTATCTATATATGTATTTAGAAATATTTTTCTGTTTATCAGTAGGATGTTTACCATAGCACAGGCTCTGTCTAATTTTGAATCAGGTAAATATTTGTTTCGGAGTTTGAATGTTTACCATGTATGTATTTACGAAAAAAAGAATATAAGTATTCTATCAGTCAGTCTAGTTATCATAGTAAGGCTCTGCTTAATTTGAAATTAGATGACACTGTGTGGCAAATGTCCAAAATATTTATATATTTATTATTTATCATGTTAGAACCTAAAAAAAAATAAGCCTTGGTTCTTCTCTTTTTACAAGAGTTTGTTTTATGCCCTTTTCGTAACATGAAACTTCGAGCGTAATATCAGAAAAAACAAATATCTGCAGTAAAATAGAAAACAATATTGTATCAATGTTCCCATAAAATAAACATGTCTCGAAAGTTTTTACAATCTATACGATTTTAATGGTAAACACGTAGATATAGCCTACGTGTTTGCCATTAAAAAAGTTGGAAACTTATTCATATATTTTAGATAACACGAATACATCGTAAATTTGTAATAACACATAAATTCAGATACCGAATGTCGAAGTGGATTTAAAAGTGCCAATTGAACTTTATTGACTGAAATTCTAATACAAGATTCATAGATTTTAATTCTACATTTAAAAATTCTGTAAATTAAACTAAAAATTTCTAAAATTAGTTGAAAATGTCAAAGATTGACTAAAATAAAATATGTCATGCTACAAATGTACATTATCTAAATACATAAAAACAAAAATACAATTTTTTACTTCGCTTAAACAATTTTAGATAAATTTTAGTTTAGTGACGCAACAACTGAGCTAGCACCATTATCATGAATAGCAAAGGTAGAGTTCTATTGTTATATTATATATTAGGCAAAGCATTAATCACAGACTTGACAAGTCCATATAAAGTAAATTCTAATCTGGATCTGGCAATAGAATTACTTATTATCGAACATCATCGTCACCAACAGCTTTTAAAAGCTTACTGCTGCACGTAGGTGTCTCCTTAGCTAGGAAGTTTTGGGCTACCATAGCACGCTGACCAGACGGTTTGGTATAGGGTTTGTTTCAAATTACCCTTCTCTTCATAGTCTTCTAATTTGTTGCCTTGGTCGACTCTTACGACACTCAAGGAAATAAGTGTAGTAAAACAATGTCCAAGGAATTAAGATCAGAATGAATTTAAGTAGAAATATCACAAGTCAACTGAATTCAAAACTATAAAAGAGTCATTGATTTTGGTTTATTATTTACAAACCAACATTTGGACCCGATTGTTATAAGATATTTTTATGAATATATAAAAGGACAAATATACGAATGTAATAATGAATGTGCCTCGTAAACCACACATGTTCAAGACAGAAATACATTTGACGTTTTATAGAACAGTAAAATTTTATGGCCATATTTCCCTGACGACTGACCGACGTCGACGGGACGTCAGAGCGGTCAGATCAATATATCCTACATCTTATTACTTGGCAAATCTGGGTGAAAGTAGTTTAGGATGTTAGTCTGGCAACGAATGGTGCCATAAGTCTATACAGTCTTATGGAATTTAGATAGATCACTTCGAAATATGAATTCAAGTTTTATTATTGTATCGATACTTGTATTGGTGAATATTAAGGTAGAGATATTAAAAAAAAATTTGAATAGTACATCTCTATTTCTTGTATTATGGAGAGTGTTCTGACCAACTTTTCTAACTGGTCCCTCCTTCTCCCTCCCTCTAAAGGACAACATGTGCTGGCCTTGGAAGTCACAATTTTAAAATGATAGACATGTATTTCTGAATCAATCAGTTCAGTGATTCTTTCCTTCCAAATTAGATAAAACCTCACTACCAGCGCACGTATTTCCCTCCCTCATAGTGGGATCTTTAAGTGGGTCCCGGGTTCTTTAAGCGTGGGCGTTGTAGGCGTTGTGAAAAAACATCCCACCAGGACGCCATAGTGTGGGACGACATACTGGATTATCTGCATTCGCAATGAGTATAGAGACTACCATTCTTAGATTCTATTCATGCTTTCCATCGGCAGAGTGCCAGAGAGCCACTTTTCTACAAAATATAATCATTCATTTATTACTTTAAGTAACATGTATCGTCTGGCGATAAGCCTTAAAGGTAGGCATGTGTTGTTATTAAAATTTCAAATATTTATTGATCGTGGTGAAATTAAGTTTAATTTCAAGAATGTACTTTAACAAGTTTTACCAACTGCTGACAATGGAGGGTATAAATTATGCAAATAAGTAGCTACCATGAAGCAAGTTGTATATACCTTATCACCAACATGATCATATAAAGAAAATCAACATAAAGATTGGTTAGTTTATGTTTCTGCTTGAACTAAACGTATCTTAAACACTGATTCAGTGATCGAGTAAAAGCATCCAACACTGATAACGAAACCAGCATTTGTGTGCGTAAGATTGACATTCCTAGCATTGGTAACTTGTGTTTATGAATAACAGTCTTTATTATTATAGCAGGTAAAGCTAAAAATACTTCTAACCTAATTACAGAAACAAATTGAACTTGTATAAATACCTACAAAGTTTAAATCAACTGTTGAGTTCAGCCTTCTCATTAACGTTCGAAACTTTCCTTTAGCCCCATTACAAATATCTGATCTTAAAATTTTAAACGTTAGAGAACGAACTTTCCACTTCAAAAAACAAAAATGTATTAAGTTGATCGTCTTTTAATGCACTTCACCAACAATTGAAAGGGAGAACAACAACGTTAACTTTGAAAACGGTTTCCAGCACTTTCCTTTGATAGAATCGTCGTTTACAATCGAATTATACGCCCAATACAAATACTAAGGTTTGTTTTCAAAGTTGGAATTTCTCTTGTATATTGAAATATATTACATCCTTGAATTTTTAAAACTGTGGTTATATTATATTTAAATGCCTCGATGGTGTAGTGGTAGTGAAAGCGACTACTGTGCTTGAAGTCTCGGGTTCGAATCCCGAGTCGTATCAAATATTTGTATGATCTGCAAATATTTATATATATGTAAGTATTTATTAAAAAAAGTATATAAGTATTCTATCAGTCAGTCTAGTTATCATAGTACAAGCTCTGCTTAGTTTGAAACTAGATGGCACTGTGTGTTGAATGTCCGAAATATTTATTTTATTTATTATTTATTTATTATCGCTTTTGGTTGGTGAGTGAGAGACTGGAGCCCTATTGATGCAGGAATGACAGTTGTCGTGGTAAGTGAATGCAATATAGTACCACGATGACTGTCATGCCTTTTACTCCCCCAAACGAAGCATGAAAAAGCATTTTACTAGACCACCATAGTGCGGATCACCATACTGTATTGCCTGTATTCGCAATGAGTATGGTGACCACAACTCTTGTATTCTATTCATGCTTTCGATCAGGCAGAGTAGTACAAAAGATAGTAAAAAAAACTACAGTGATGTTTATTTTTTTAACCCATTTCGTCTCTATATCATGAGTAGTCCACGAGAGTGCTATTTGCAGTTACATTAACATTCATCTTAAAGTGTGAAATAAAAGTAGGTACTAAAAAAAAATAAAAGTAGGTAATAGAACGCGTATGGATTAAGATAGACCAACCCTTAAATGTATAGGTCTCTCAGCCTCTTAGACTCAAGTCAAACAATCCTAAATAGACTACGATTTTTTTATTTTTTTTTTATTAAAAAACAAGAAAGTTATTTTTTATTATTAACTAACCACTTGGTAGTGGGTATAGAACTATTTTAACTCAATACCGAATTGCAATGCATTGATCCTATTTCTTGGTCATATACGTGTACATAGAATAACTATAATAGACATTAATAACACTTCTTACATAACACAATGACTTATTGATGAAAATAGATCCATCTACATGATTTTATTTCTGCTTAATTTGATTAAAAACGTCTTGTTCCTCATCAACGAATCAGTAAGCTACATCTGTTATTTTTAGAGATAAAAAGACAGAAAAACAAGCTACTAGTAGGGTTCAACATGTAGCGTAGTAGTGTTACTCGCGGTTGTTGCAATACCCTGCTCATACCGTGGAATACTTACTTTGTCGAGATAAAAAGCAGCCTAGGTAGTCCTCTATCAACTTTATCATGGACAATGTTCTTACGAACTCTTACAACTGATCCCATCTTCTCCATTCCTGTACAGGACAATCGTGCTGGCCTTGGAAGTCACCGTTTTAGAATGGTAGACATACGCTCCTGAACTAAACGGTTCGGCTCTTCTTTCCTGTGCAAGTCCATTAAAATCTGGAACTCATTACCAGCGTACGTGTTTCCCTGCCACTACGATTTCGGGTATTTAAGTGGGTCGTGAAGAAGCTTCTCAGTTGGCCGTCATAGTGTGGGTCACCATACTGTATTCGCAGTAAGTATGGTGACCACCACTATTGGATTCTATTCATACTTTCCATCCAGACTGCACGATTGGTCTAGTGGTTTAAGCGGACGCCACGTCACTTTCCACTTCGCTGAGTGTTGTGGGTTCAAATCCTACATGGGACAACACTTTGTGTGATTCACAAATTGTTGTTCTGAGTCTGGGTGTTCTTTGTGTCCGTTTCTTGTATGTTTGTAAAGTCCCCCGCGACACAGGATTTATGACTAGTGCGGGCGTTATCTTTTTAAAAAAAAAAAAAAAAAGAAAAAAAAAGGAGAAAAAAAAAAGACAGGATAGAGTCTTTTTGGTAGGTTTTTATAAAAAAAGCCTATGAAAACTATTCCAGACTATAATGTATCTCTGTGCTAAATTACATTCATCTTTACAAACTTTCACATTTATGACATTAGTCGTATTATCTTATATTATACTGCAGTTTAAAGTGTTATTGTTCGGTTTTAAAGTTTTTTCAGTAAGAAAAAGTAGAAATTTATTATTTTGCTTTAAAAACACAACTACGTACAGTTTGCAAGGAAAAGTATTTATATTTACAAAACTTACTAATGTTTATGGATTGATAGTCTAGTTGCCATAGCACGGGCTCTGCTTAATTTAGAATCGGGCACCGTATGTAAAATGTGTATGGTTGTTGTTGCTAAGTTAATCAAATATCGGTAATTTACTAACGACTGATAAACTTTAGACAGATTTTTGTGATTAGATTAAGATAGTTATTAATAGAATAATATAAAAAGATTTTGAAAAAAAGAAACGTAAATTCATTTTACTGGATATTAAATTATTGTAAAGTTGAATGTATATTATATACTGTGCCGTTGGTCTAGCGGTTAGTGTATCCAACTGCTGATTAAGAAGTCTCGAGTTCGATTGTCAGGTTGAGCCAGAAAAGTGTTATTGAGTTTTTTATGATAATAGAAATGCTTCATGACCGCCCGGAGTTTGAAAGTTGAGGTCTTAACCCGTCGGTACTGCACCTGATTTCTCTCGGTCGTGTCGGATAATCATCATCATCATCATCATCATCATCAACAACAGCCTTTTACAGTCCACTGCTGGACACAAACTTCGAAACAAATATTTGCAGATCATACAAACATTTGGTCCGACCCGGAAATCGAACGTAGTTTAGTTTAGTTAGTTCTATGTTGTAACCAAACGCAAATTATTAAGTAGATGTAAAATTATTTGCACTAATTGATTAATTCAATAACGCAGAGCTTAAACCACCTACAAAACGCTGATTAGATAAAATGCAGATGAAAGAGAATGGAATTAACACAATTAAAGTTTATATAAAACGTATTAAATTAAAAAAAATACACACCATACAAATGTATATACTACGTGTTCATACGGAAGATAACAAAATAGTTTGCGGTCAAATTACCGCGTAGCTATTTAATCTCCAAAAAAATCCAGAAACTTAGAAATGTACGCAATTAATATCAAATTTTGACTGTGGAGCGAGTACTATTTACAGTCATCAATGGTTAACAGCCTTTAATAACCCACTGCTGGACATAGACTTCTTAGCAAGAAGGTTTAGGCCTAGAGTACATTATTGAAATAAAATAGAGGGATTGTTTATTCCATAAAATCAATAGTCTTACAATGGTTGTCAGCCCCAACTTAAGTATTCTGTATCCTATTGTTTCAATACCTTTCAAGAATTCAAATTGATGAATTTAAATTAATGATGATAGCTTTGTGGGCTTAGAATATAAATAGTTTATTGAATGGGGTATTCGGACAATTGTATTGTGGGCTTATGGTATGTCTGTGTTAATTAAGTATTTGAATTGTTTAAATTTCTTAAGTAATGTATTTTAGAAATCAAAGGATATTCAGTGTTGCTCCATAGCATAATATTAAGAAGAATCTTCACACTCAGCTTCCATCTTAGCTTCAAGGAGTACACTTGAGTGAATATTCAGCCTACGGCTGTATATAAACCTCTCCTTAGAAAAGAGGTTTTGGTCTACCATACCACGCTTTCCAGACGGCTTGGTACGGGATTTTTTTTCGAGTTTTTCTTATCTTTATAATGATATTTTTAGTGAATACTTTGTTAAAAAAAGAAAAAGTTTATTTCAACTTTTCCTTCCCTTTGCAGTGATGTTGTCTTGCGTAGTTTACTCTTTTAGTGACCTCTCACGACACCCACTCTGTACTCTTAATCCATCACCACACTAATGCTAGACATGTTACACGTGTAGGAGGTTATTAAACCAAAGCTAACCAACCTCAGTTAGAACAGAATATATAAAGGTCGAATCTAACTGAAATACAGAGTAAAAGTTTTAAAAATATTAGAAATATTTATGAGAAAATTATATTTGGAAATTATTATACAAAAGTAAAGGTTATATGATTTCCAATATTCGTTGAGTTTTTTTCTTTCTTCGTTTAAAAATACACGTTATAGCAAAATTGCTATTTTAAGTACTTCTTCTTTCTTGTGACAGTTTGCATTTTGACTAAGAATGTTTTTATTTAATATGTATTTATATTAATATGTAAAATGAACTCTTTGTCCTACTTTACAAACATATATGATACACAGAAGCGTATATTTACAATCATTAGTGCCAGTTTTATTAGTTCCTGATAAAGTTTGAGATAGTTAGTATAACAATTAAAAAAAAAGTGCTACCTAGTTTCAAACTAAGCAGACCTTGTACTATGATAACTAGACTGACTGATACAATATTTATTTCTTTTTTCGTATCTACATACTCGTATGTATATATTAAACATAGAAAACACTCAAATTTCGAAACAAACATTTGCAAATCATACAAACATTTGGTCCGACTCAGGCATCGAACCCGAGACCTCATGCACAGCAGTCGCGTACGCTACCACTGCGCCACCGAGGCAAGCTTAATCTATCAGTAATCTGGATTATACCTGACTGCCTTGCACAGAGCATACAATTTTTTTTTATGGATTCAAAAGAGCTACATTAAACCATAGCGGTTTCAGTGTAATATGCAGTTTTATCGTGTTAACGTAACATATAAATGACAGGTCTAGTTATACTGGTCTTTAAAATAAATAAAAGACATTTTAAATGGTCAGAATTCGATGGTCAGGTGATTTTACAGTTGTTCAAATTACATAATGCGTAATTCTGCTTTAATAAAATTACATGAAAAACAAAAGGGACGTTGTAATCTTATGTATATTTTATATGTTAGAGTAAGACTCATTGTCTATGAAAAAAGTATGCTAGTATTGCACTACTATGGCTCCTAAAACCAAACAACTACATGGAAAATATTATTCCAAATATAAAATAAGAAACGAAATAACAATATAACAATAAAATTCAAAGTACTTTGTCCTTACACAGTTTTTATTTGTGTACATTTTTGTATTCCTTCCATTTAATGTGAGTCTAAAGAACTATAAAAGGCAAGCTTTTGACACGGTTTTTACGTCCCCACGATAAAATCACAATCGATTTGACGTCGTCGGTCGAGAGTAAAACAAAAGTGTACAAGCAGTTTACATCGTCCGGTGCAAATCGTAAAACGGTGCTCACAGAATATACTGTTCATGTAATACCTTTTACTGAGTTTTGACTGTTTATTTTTTTTAAATTGGCATAGTAAAACACTTGGTATTTTTCTAAGAGAGTACCAAAATGACCCTACCCTGCCTGATGGAAAGTATGAATAAAATTCAAGAGTTGCAGCGCCAACATCCGTGTTGTCGTTGGTGAGTGTGAGACCGGGGTCCCATTGATGCAGGGGTGACAGTTATCGTGGTAACTGAGTAAGCCTTACACTCTCACGATGACTGTCACGCCTTTTACATCCCTAAGCGGGATGTGAAAGAGTATCTCGCAAGGCCGTCATAGTGTGGGTCACCATACTACGTTGTCTGCATTTGCAATGAATATAGTGACCACAACTCTTGGATTCTATTCATGTTTTCCAGCAGGAAGAGTAGAGGCACTTTGGCAGGCTCTTAATATAGAAATGTAGTTACCATACTTATTGCGAATGCAGACAATGCAGTGTGGTGGACCACATTATGGTGGCCTAGTGAGATACTTTTAACACAAAAGACGTAAAAGACATGATAGTCATGGTGGCACTATAAGGCTCACACACACTACAATAACTGTTACCAGAAGAAACGAAATCCTTATAGGACCACTTTGTTGTCCGTCCGTCCGTCTGTATAGATCCTTTTTCTCAGGAATCCGTGAAGGTATCACGCTGAAATTTTTATTAAATACTCAGATCTATTGTTACTTGGAGCTGTGAAAAACTCAAACATCTAAGCCAACGCAATAAAATTATTTTTAATAATTTTAAAGTTACTACCCTTTCCTAATGAACGCGTAGACGTATTAAATTGAAATTCGTATCAAATACTCAGGTCTATAATACCTTTAAACTGTAATAAAATCAAACTTCTATGACCACGTAATTTGTGCGGTCTTCTCGGTGCGCGAGTCCGACTCACACTTGGTCGGTTTTTTAAACTGTAGATTACTTAAAGAAAAAATTCTGAATTAACACTCTTAAATTTAAATGTATATAAATTTTTAATTATATTGTAAATGTAAATTTCTATACTCACGATGAATATTTTCTTTTTTCATCTGTGATTCTAAAAATTTTACGTAGCGTACGTACGTAAAATTTACATGTAAAATTACATGTGAAAATACAAGAATATGACGTAATTACACGTAACAGATATTAGATACTGTTCTGTGCAAAATTGTTTTCCTTTAAATTACAGCCAGAAATTATTGCCATAAATACTAAATCACAATATTATATAAACGCTTTAAATCCCTTACCTAACCTTCTTATTCATACATTAAATTAACTTAATTATCTAAATTAGTGCTGTACTTTGGGTTATCGATAAATCAGATCCCAAAAATTAGGCAGTTTAGGTTACGTAGAAACTTAATTATCAATTTCGCTTGTGTTTGAAAACTTATAACCGCAAGTTTTTACTTAAAACATATATACTGCACAAATGTGTGGAAATTTAAAGGATCCCCTCATCACTTCACGTTTATTATACGCGGAGTATTGTGGGTGTCTTGGTGTGTAACCTCACGTGGGGACAAATTCTGGCCATTTTTCTGTCTAGGTGTTCTTTGTGTCCATTTTATAAATGTCTGTAAAATCCCCTGCGACACAAGATATGGATTTTTAAATATTAAAATATATGCAAGATATAAAATTAATATTAAAAAGTGTTAAATAGAAATTTTAATTATATAAAGGCAAACATCAATAAGTTTTAGTACCCAAATACTTGAAACACAACCTGATAACTATCGTCAAATCACAAATTAGGAAACGTGAAGTCTTAACAATAAATATTAATATCGATAAATTGAAACGTAGCCCATCACTAGCTTATTGCGTACATTTAGACAGCAACTACCCTCACAGGTATCACTTGTCAATTAAGATCTCGTTAATTACTAATTCCATTAGTTCCTCATGTTTCGTCTGTTGTTCTGTCTTAATGTGTTTCAAACCGCTTTGTTTGAGTAACAGTTTGTTGAAATGGGGCTGAGGAGGGCAAATATTATATACGAGTATGTATTATGGACTAATACGTTAAGTAATTTATGATGTGTTACATCTTTCCTTTCGCTTCCCTGTTAAGTATTAAAACGATTATACATATATTAGTTAGTACATGATACCTTTGAAGAATGTTATTTTTTTGAATTGTGTGACTGGCTATACCACAGAAGAGGATATTAGGCATAATAGGGTATTCGAACTCAAATTAAATTTTATGTATTTTTTTTTTCAATTAAAACTCTTGAGAGTGTCAAAAAATATGCACTTTAATATCAGAGATTTAGTAAAAGGTTATAAAAGTTACATAAGTACCTTTATCCCTATTGCAAGACCAAACATAGAACACTCTGCCGTCAGTAGGAAGGCTTATAATTAAGGCTAAGCCTGTTCATATCACAAAATATGTTTGTTAGTACAGTAAGAAAAATATAGTGAAGCAAAAAAAGAAATTATTTATTCTAGGGTCTAAATCAGCCTGTCCTATATGTATGACATTGGGATCATATGTTAAGAAAAAAATATATTATTTCGACTTTATTGGCTATTTAACGATTAGTAAAGGTTTTCTAATAATTTTAGCTAATTGGAAATATATAATTACTTTTATTTATACAGTATAGCTATATAAAACAAACAACAATGCACTCTTAACGGCTACGAAATATATAAACTTTGAAATTACCTAATATATCTAAATAATGTCACTGTATTTTTTTATCAAAATATTTTTTTTTAACAGATAAATAGTTAAAAATGTTTACTATTTACAAAATAGGCTTAAAATTAAAGCCAGTTTTAGAAAAAAATAATAATGTGATGTCCTAAAAATATGAAAGTGGGAAGTAATGGGCTAAACAGGTTCGTAACCCATAAAAAAATATTCCTTTTAATTAACTTCCAAGATTACCAAATCATTTATTTTCATTTAATTTGTTTGCTTGTTTATACTTAAAATTAAATTACAAGTTTGAATTTAATGACGAAAATAAAAATGAAATATCAAGATTATTAAGTTGCAAATGGTGATGAATTGAGAGTACATAGTGCCACCACCCCTATTCATCCCCTGGGTGTCGTAAGAGGCGACTGGGGGAGCAAATTAAACAGACATCTGCACTGTGAAGAGAAGCAAAACTTGATACAAACCCTATTTCAATCAATCTGGCCAGCGTGGTATAGACTGTAACCTCCTTTTTAAGGAGAAGTCAGTGGCCAGAAGTGGACTGTAAAAGGCTATTTCTATCAACCTACTGTAGTAACACAAAAAAATTATTCAAAATTCGTTTTTGATTTGTTCTTGACCTCACAAATATCGTAAAAGATATTTTACTAATAAAATAACTAATACTATGACTAATAAAAATATTATTTCAAGGTCAAGGGTAGACATGAAACTGAATTTTGACCAGGTTTTTGTATTAAAAATTCGCTTTCAGGTCACCTTCGGATATAGGTAAGATTACTATTGCAATTATAATGACTATCTAGATAACGATTGGTTATTGTGGAAGTATAAGTACTTGATTGATAAAAACCTTATTATAATAATTTAATATTAAAAACAATGTATGCTTGTTCTCATTTTACGCGTACACAGTACCGCATCGTTCATCTGGTCATAATGAAATGTAAACACGTTGCTAGGGTACACGAAAATTATAGGGTAAGTTTTATTCGGACAAAAGTCCTTTAGGGACGAAAAAAATAAAATATTTATTTTGAGATTTTTTTTTATGTAAAGATAGGCATAAAAAAATGTTATTACAATAAATATCTGTCTATTCAAATACGCTTATTCAACGTAAAAATAAACAAAGGGGAAAGTGGGGTATAGTTACTCAGTTTATCATCTCATCATCATCATCTCAGCCAAACGACGTCCACTGTTGGACATAGGTCTTCTCCAAGGTTTTCCACAACAGCCAAGCCCGTGCTGCCTGCACTGACTTACAGCACAGAGACGTGGTCACTCACTATGGGTTTGATAAGTAGGCTCAAAATTACACACAGAGCAATGGAGAGGGCAATGCTCGGAGTTTCTTTGCGTGATCGAATCAGGAATGGGGAGATCCGCAGATGAACCAAGGTGGGACACATTACACGTAGAAAATATGACCGACTTGGCTGAAAAGTTCTGGAGTGGCGAGCTCATACTGGGAAGCACAGCGTTGGTAGGCCCCCCCACAAGGTGGTCCGGCGGTGGTGACTTGTGGTTCACTATTTTCGCACGTATGAATTAGAATAGATCAGAGAGTTACTACAGCCTGCCAGAAACCCGGCGTTAGAAACGTAATCATTTCGTAAATTTCCACTTAGAAGTGAGGTAACTGGAGCTTGAAATACCCTAATTCTGTCTCAGTGGTGCAGTGGAAGTGTGTGCCACTGGATTGCTGTGCTTGAGGTCACTGGTTCGATTCCCTTGTCGGACTAAATAAGACCTTTAAATATTAATTTTGGGTATTTTCTGTATAGAGTATGTATCTATTTACGATATATATATATATATCTGTTGTCACTTACCAACCGATACAAATGGTTACTTAATCATAGTAAAAGATTTGCTTAGTGGTGTTGTGTGTTATTTGTAAAAATATCATCATTTAATAGATTATAAATTAGACTGGCCTGCTGATCTAGTGGCTAGTGAGCTTTAATGCTAGGTCAGAAGTCGTGGGTTTGATTTCCACCCAGGACGAATGTCGGCGTGATGAGCACGGTCATTTGATATATCTATCTATGTGTATCAGCAGTCTGATTACCACAGCACAGGTTCTGCCTAGTTTGGCATCAGACTGCTATGTGTGAAAATATTGGAGAGGCTTAGGTCCTATATCCAGTAATATTTTTAAGACGAGGCAACGTACTTCTGACTATTGTAGTTGTTCATGACTGGAGGTAATCACTTACCACCAAGTGAGCTATCTTCTTTTTTAGCCGGTACGCTATAAAATAAAATGAAAAAGTACTTTCCCAAGAAGACATACCACTCGTATGGGTGACAAACGTGTTAACTTTCACCATAAAATATATTTTGTTATAGTTTTGAGAGAAACTCGGTGTGTTCTAACGTTACACTTAAACCCTTTTGTAAGGTAATATCCATTTGTGTTGAATGTTACATAAGAAGGTTGTAACATAAACTAATTCTCATCGACATACCACACTCTTTGTTAAAAATATTTTTAGAATAATAACATTATATACTCTGGGAGTGTACCTTTAAAATAGTGAGTTATAAACACAGTTTAATAAGATATTTTCTTATAATGCATATTTTAGATGTTTTTATTTATTTTATTTTATTTTTAACACTTGCATTAGATGGTTCAGTAACTGACATGACAAGTGTACGTGTTTCCTTAAGAGAAGCAATGAGTTGGTAGTTGGAAGCAATAATTTACAATGAATATCGAAAAAAAGAAAAAAAATGTATACATAGATGAAAACACAAATAAATATTTAAACAATAAACATACGAGTATAGTATATAAAATGATTAGACTAAGGGAGAATATCATTTTATCAAGTTGTGATCATAATAGATACATTTTTCACTGTTAACATTTAATGTAGATGAACTTAATCTTTCACGTTAAGTTATTTGGACGAATAGTTTAAATTTGTCACTATAAAATTGCCCTGAATGAACTCTTTTATGAAGGAGTGCATCACGGCGACGATGTGTCAACTTTCACATACAGCACAAACAGAAAAACATACTAGAGCGCCATCTAGCGAAGACACATCGAACTACGGAGTATAATGAAGTACGGAGCAACTACTAATCCTTTATCGCGAAATGGAGATTCTCGCGGCGATTAGCATATGTACAATATCCCAACATCAACCTTTGAGCCGCACCCGCCAGGCATGATCACCTCACCTGGTCACAGGATCCTCCCTTTGTGTCAGAGGGAGAGGACTTGTTATGCTTGTTATGCTTTCACGGCTAAGCCTCAAAATTGTCATTTTTTTTGTGGAAGCCTACCAAAGTGACTATTCAGTCTAGTAGCAAGCATGAATAGAATCCAAGATACATGACATGAAGATATTTTGATTATTGAGAAAAGACATAGGCTTCTATTTTCCGTGGTAGCCAACACACATGTGGGCAGAACCACGAGCAAAACCTAGTTTTGCAATCGTACATATAATGTAATTTCTGTTGTTTGATAATAAATTTGAGCACAAACACCATCTGTTTGAACTGATATGAAGCAAGATTCTTGGAAAAATATATATAAATAATAATGATAAAAAAAATATACATTCAGATTTCTGCACATTTTGAACATTGGGTAGATGACTGTATCGTAAATAAATACCAAAGTCTACTTCATTAAAACTAATATCGCGAAACACCTCGGAAAATACAATTAACATAGCTTTTTATTATTATTACGAATTTCGGTCAAATATGCAATGATATATATTGTTCAATTGAGTAGTCTAAAATAGTGACGTCATAATTTGGTATTTAGTACAAAATTGTCGTTTTGATGATGATAAAGAGTAACTAATTTGACTGCGGTGTCACCTAGCCTATTATACAAGTACTGAAGAAGAGAATCAATCAACCTAGAAGAGAATATAAAGTCAATATTGGACTAAAGTTTATTTTAAGACTAAGGAGCTTAGTAGTGTTTCTAAGTATAATATTGTCTTAGCTACGAAACTTTTCTATTACTCCTATTAGAAATAACATAGAAAAACAACATCATTTCATATTGATAATAGTAGGAAATTTTTTTGAAGTCCCGGGCACAGCTAGTCGTAAATAAGATTGTTATTAAAGCATCATAACACTTCATAAGTAAACTAAGTTCATAAGAAGATAAAACAGGATACCGCGCAAGTAACTCATAAATATGTACAAGCATGTGAAGCGACGGGGACCCAGCTAGTATAAAATAAATTGCATTAATTATTCACACTGTTACACCCAAAGTTCATCGATGTGCGAAACTAAACGTGTCATTGGTTCATTGGTTACACGCTTTGAATTAGTCTACTTAATTCACAGTTAAGTGGCTACCATCATTAAACATATTAATGAGTAGGACACATAAAGTGGATATAATATAGGGTGGGCCACGAATTAGTTAATATTTGAAAAAATCGTAAAAAAAATTATTTGATATACCTATTATAAAAATTGTTTATTTACAAAAAATTACATCGTCTAAATGGCCACCGTTTTGACGTTTGCACTCTTCTAAGCGAGTACCGAAATTTTCGAATATTCGTCGACAAAGAGACCGCGAGGCCACTGACATCACTTCGCTGATTTTTCCTTTTAGTTGACATAGTGTATTTAGTTTATTAATATAGACACGATTCTTCAAATAACCCCAAACAAAAAAACTGCTCGGAATAGATCTGGACTATCGGGTGGCCATGGAATATCGCGTCGTCTGGAAATCAGCTTTTCTCGAAACATGTCTTTGAGCACCGGCAGGGACTCATTGGATATGTGACAAATGGCACCATCTTGTTGAAACCATATGTTACGATTGTAGTTAGGAAATTCCATTAGCATCGGTCCCAAGAGCTCCCGTAACTTGTTTGTGCGGGATGTTACATTCAAATGTTAATAATATGATATTTTGCTACCAAAATGTTCTTAGCAGATAAAAAAAATAAGCAAAAGCGTAAGCCAAACGTTTTCATAGCTCCTTTTGGAATTTATTCCATAAAGTCTGGATTAAATTAACTCCGTCCATATTCCCCGAACTCAATCCTTGTTTGTTTTGTGTTTGTTCAAAATTAAAATCAACAGGTTTATCTAGGATCATATTCATTTTCACTTACCATCGAGTGAGTTAAAATTAAAACACCTGTTCGACTACTAACAGTTATTTTCAACACTATGTCACTTCAACTTTGAATAGATATTTACACAGAAATAGCAGGTGGTCACTTCTCTTTTTTTCTGGGTTCGATTTCGAGAAAAAATATTATATAAAATAAATATTTGGTCTGAGTTTTCATGTTTCACGATTTTATCTTAACTGCCTCGGTGGTACATCGGTAATGAATTCGACTGCTGTGCTTGAGGTCTCGGATTCGATTCAGACCAAATGTTTGTATAATCTGTGAAAAATTGTTTTAAAATTTTGTGTTTTCTATGTATAATATGTATGTATTTACAAAAAAAAAGGATATAAGTATTCTATCAGTCAGTCTAGTTATCATAGCAGAAACTCTGCTTAGTTTGAAACTAGATGATGTTATGTCTCAAATGCCAAAAATATCTATTTAAAATATATATTTATCTATTTTGTCACACTTGGAATCAGAAATAAAACCATATCAGAAATAGAATGTATTCTCTTAAATTATGTTAACAATGAAATTTCAATATCAAAATACACAGAATCTGAATTATATATCACTGTAATTAAATCAAAAAGTTATCATAAGAGTGCATAGGGGTCTCACAAAGAACTTAGGGTCCTAAGTCAACTTCACTTGCAAGTGGGGACCTGCTTATCGGCTACTATCGTCGGCTGCTACCGGCTCTGGCAAACAAAACATTCCGATCGGCGGCAATAAGTCCGCTACCTACTACATAGGGTCAAAATACTGCCCAAAAGTGGGCATTTAATATACCTCTACCAACTCCTCCGTGGAAACAGGCGTGATTTTATGTATGTTAATTAACTCATAATAAAACTGTCAGCCGAGACAAAGCAAACACAACTCGTATTAGAGAAAAGTACTGTGTAGCGTCATATGTCATATAAAGTTTATACAAGTAAATAAAGTGAGAATGATAATAATATGTAAACATTTGGGACTCGCACACAATAATTTATAAAAGTTTTCTCGTTGAAAACATTTATTCATATTTTTAATGAGACTTAATATTTAGGTATGGTTCCCTGCATTTTCAAGTAAATATTTTTGAAGTGAAAACTTCTTTAGGCGCGTTGAGCGTTTTGGTAGAGGGTAAAATCCTCGGTTCGCGTCACCGACATGTTAATGATAATAGTATAGCTATGGAGAATATGATATTATATATTATATATGAAATTTATTATTAATATATATTATATATGATATTATATATTATATATAGCTATATATGAAACATAAAAAATTTCATGTAATTTTTGCATATAGTTTTAATTACTCTCAACTTAATAGTTCCGTTTTCACTTCTATCGGCAGTCCCACGACTGCTACTGCTTTTTTTAATAGCCAGTGGAAGTGACTCTACTCTGCTTGATGGAAAGCATGAGTAGAATCTAAAAGTTGTAGTCACCACACTCATTGCGAATGCTGACAATGCAGTATGGTGACCGACACTGTGGAGGCCTATTACGATTTTGTACACCTCTCTCGGGGAGGTAAAAGGTATGACAGTCATCGTAGCATTGTATTGCACACATTTACCATGACAAATGTCACCCCTGCATCAGCCTCCGGTCTCGCACTCACCAACGAAACACGACAGCACTGATGCTGTCGCTTTAGGTTGGTCTTCTGTGGGAAGGTAGTACTGCCCCGGTCGAGCCGGCCCACTCGTGCTGAAATCAGCGCGGCTCCACTACCTGGTGACAGTCCACATGTGAAGTTTACATTTTGTGTGTTATGTTGTTTGTTTCTTGTTTACTTGTGTAATTTTTTGTGTAACTACCTCGGTGGTCTAGCGGTCAGTTGGATCAAAAAGCGTTATTAAGTATTTCAGTCTAAAGAAATGCTTAAAATAAGTCGGAGTTTGGAAGTTGGGATCTTAAAGTCCATGCCGCGAAGAGCACGTAAAGCCGTCAATTTTGCGTCTAATCCCTCCCTGGTAGTATCGAATTGTGAGAGTGAGAGAACAGAGAGTGCACCTGAGTTTACGTACACACTTGTGGATTAAAATATTTCCTGGGTAGTGGGCTGCTCTCCATTAAGAATTGCCGACATACCGGAACTCGACTAGAAGTTACCTTTTCTTTATTATTTCAACTTCATTTGTTTCCGTGAAAATTGATTTTAGCGCGATCTTTTATTGGAGCTATTTATCATCATCTTCAAACTCTTTTTCAAATTTACTTGAGGTCGGTGCAATAATTTCTTTAATTCCATTCTCCTTGATCGCTTAACATCTTCTTTTATGCACTCCCTAAGATCAAGAGAGATGATGATGATGCAAGATCATAAACACTTTTACTTAAATGGTGACCTGGCTGACGAAAGCCCTACTTGGGAGTACAATTGATCTTCGTACATGGAATAAAGTATAAGATATTAAGAATTATCAAACACCTAGATTTTTCCTCTATCGTTCTTTCTTCTGGAAAGCAGCTATTTGCACATTAATATTATTTTTCCCATACGTATGGATTAAATCTTAGCTCTGATATTAAAAAAGAAACTACATTTACAAATTTAGATTTTTCTTTATTTATATACAACTAGCTGTACTATGCACGCGTTGGTACGCCACCAACTAAAATAAATTTGAAGGAAAGACATGAAAAAAAAAATTATCCCAACTCAGACACCCTTGTAGGAGGTACATATATATACGCAATTTTATACATACACACATATGTACTATATTATTAAAATATTAAAGTGAATCGAATAATATTTATTCAAATTTCATTCGTCGTAGAGGGACCACGTCTTATTTTACGACTTTTATCTTACTGTTTCTTACTGTTTCCTGTACTGTATAAATATCTGTGATTTTTGTATCTCATTGTTGGTGTGTTCAAAAATAAACTTACGAGTATGTTACCTTCCTCTAAAACTTTTATTTTACTGGAAGTTTGCCGTGAACATTTATTAACTAAACCACACCTTCGTGTGCTCATGCACAACAACTTTGCTAAAGATAATCATATGATCAAATACATAGCGTACGATTCTTTAAAGGACACACAGACAGACTGACAAACATTTATTTATTAATTCAACAAGATTTATTTAACTGACACTTGATATTTTTTCGTTCATTATAGCTATTAACGTTGTTGATACATATTTAAATTCCTGTATATTTTCTGTATAAAAATTCTGTAAGGTCGTCATATCAAGTGGGCCAAAAGGCAAAGTTGTCATCGGGTCTCATGGCAGCGGCCCCAGGTGTACCCTCAAAAGCAAATCCCTATGAGCCCCTGAGAATTCCCGACCTGTTACGCGCTTATATTGTTTTTACGCCGCTGTCTTTTGGACTGGGTATCGTGACACGTAAGAGTTTAAAAGTTAATCCAGTACTTTTGTTCTGACACTTATTAAACAATTTGTCCAAATGTTTTTTTCCATATCATGATTTTCCATATCATTGTATAAGCCTGTGTGTATAAGGTATTGAGCATGTCTGTTTAATAATTATAACACATAGATACATTTTTGGGTAAATTTTCTGATCCAAATAGTTTGTAATAGGATTAACTTTAATGTAATTTAATGAAATAAAAAGCAAATAATAATAATAAATCGGTTTTATCGAGGCCTAAATGGATCCGATGTAGACTTCAAAGCTACGTTTTAGCCATAGCATGGTTATCTTTTCGGAGAAACCGAAGGTTTTGGTTTGTGCGATTATGGACGAAGTTATCGATATGGCGAATAACGATTTATCGGAAGTAATACATATGTCTGAAAGATGGTAGGGTTGGTATATGTTGAGCTTGCCACCATCCTGGCGAATCTATCAAGCATATCGTTTCTGGTTGTTCTCGTCTTGCTAACACAGGCGCAATCAACTAGCAAGGATCGTACACCAACAACTTGCCCTTAATACCAACTTGTAAATTTTGAAATGCAGTGTGAAAATGAAAAACTGTGTGCCGACCTAGTTATCAAGAATAGTCATGCTAGGTTGTACTAGAATCAATCTATTATCACAGACAGGATTACGGTTGCCAATAAGCCTGATATTGTGGTGATAGATGGATTAGAGCGCCGCGCAATGGTTCTTGATATCACCTTTCCTCATGACGAAAATCTTGTGTAAGTCGAAAAAGAGAAACAAATAAATATTAGAATTATCTCACTAGATTATCGATATGTAGAATATGGATTCAGTGAATATTGTTCCTATAGTTGTATCTGCTCAAGAGTTGATAGTCAAGAGCCTCGACGAGGCTCACGTTAGAAGGCTGGATCAAGGGACTGATGCAGAAAAATGTCTGCGTTGACACGTCTCGTATAGTGCGCAGGTCTATGGAACCGTGACCACCTTTTTGTTGGGCCCTGTAGCCAAAGTCAGTGTTCTATTATTTTTTTATTTTCAAATATTTAAATATAATTTAAATGTATTTTCAATGGCATAAAGAGAGTAATGATGAAAAAGGTAAGCAAACATGCTCACCTTAGGGAATAAAACCATAGAATATGAAATCAACAGTATGTTTACACATTTCCTATTATTCTCTCCACATTTCTCAATCATCTTCTCCATAGCTAAAGACAATTCGATTTACCAAAATCCGTCTGTATAAGTTTACAGAAAACCTTCACATTAAACACATGTAAAATATTAAAATTATTGCAGTTAGAGGACAACACACCAACATAGTATAAAAACCACATGCTGTATTTACTTAATTTAGGACCGTAAATACAGTAAAACCAGCTGAAAAGCTAAGATAATTAAAATTGAAAAAAAAAATAATAATATCCTTATCTGTGGTTGTCGTAAGAGGCGACTGAGGTAACAAACTATTCAAGAAAATACTGCTACAAAGAGAAGGAAAACTTGAAACAAACCCCATTTCAATCTGTCTGGCCAGTGTGGTATAGTAGGCCAAAATTTACTTGCTAAGGAGAGGCCTATGTCCAACAGTGGACTGTGAAGGCTGTTGATGATATCCGTACATATCTCGGATGCGGCTGTCTGCTCTCAAACTAGGCAAAGCCTGTACCATGGGACGAGGCTGCTGTACTAACTATTATAGTCTATTGTATTGCATCTAACTACGCAATATATTTATCAATATATGAAATGAGTTGTATATTTACATTTTAATTATCTTTAGGTAAATACGATCTTTACGTATCTACAATTCTCTTTTTTTATCTCTGACGTCCTTTTTTTCACAATATCTCTTCTAAAGCTCGTTGAAAGAGAAGTCAAGTATAGATAAAGCCCTCGATAAAGCCTCTTCACCTCAAACAATTTCAGCAAATTTATGACCTCAACCAATAATATACCTTAAGCTTCCTCATAAGTCACTTTAACCATTAAATTTAATCAAAAAGTATGAAAATCCGTTTTGGGGATTTATGAGTTAATCGAATTTAGATAGGCTGCAACATTTTTCTATATCAATAACAGTAATAAAGTTGTTGGCATTTTTTAGAACTAGTTTTTGGATTATTTGATTCCTGGTAAAATACAAAGAAAATCAGATGCTCTCTTTGAGAGTCGGAGGTTCCAGAAACGTGATACACCAGTGGAGGTTATTACAATGTTATTCATACGTTTGTAGACAGTCGAATATAATGCTACTAGACGTACTTTTGATTTCTATCTATGTAATGGAAACTTTAACGATGTTGCCATTGATATTTAGGCATTTGATTAATTTGAAAATTCACACACTTTTCAAGGATTCTAAAATACTATACGAGTAGAAGTAGAAAATAAAGTAAAAATTAAAAAAGTACACATTTCTATGTCAAGTATCTCTTAGCTTATACCTTTCTTGGAGCTGAGACTTTCAATGATAATTCATATTTACGTCACCACATATGCTTGAACCTTTAAGATAATATAGTTATGTACTCAAACAGGGCAAAGTAAGAGTACGTTTTGGAACAAAGCTCCTCATCGCGCGTTGCGAAGGAAGTTAGACGGAAAAATTCAGACGAAAAGTTGTCACGACACTTTTCCTATAGTGTAATAAGCCGTGCGGCATGTTTCTCTGTCTGTCTCTGTCTCTCTCTCGTAGAAAGCAAGCTAATTATTTTCGTTTTGTCTTTCTATTTTGCTTTGAACAGTGTAGTGTCGCGACGATTATTTTTCTTTAAATTAAATTATAACAAACATAGAGTTTGTTATAATTTAATTTCAGGTCTACCAACTCTATATATATTTTATCCCAAAATGTACTAGTGATTTTTTTTAGTGTTGATAGTTTGAGTAATAATTAACTTCTCAAGTGGGTTTTAAGAGATATCACCAGTAAAAAATGAAGCCCAGTAGAGGTTTTTTTTACTTAAATAATTTGCAAAAAAATTTTCAGCTTGTGATCGTAATGCTGACTGCACGTATTGATTATAGGCTCTTGTTTGTTTCAGGTGCGGTACCCACAACCGCGATGTCTGTGGAGAGCCAGCGGTGCTTGTGCGTCGTGATCTTGCTCATACACACTGTCACGGGCGCTGGCGAAGGTAACAATCTGTTTGATAAACTTATATTGTAGGTGGTAGAGCCATGCTGATTTCAGCATGAGCGGGCTGGCTCGACCGGGGCAGTACCACCTCCCACAGAAGTCCAACCTAAAGCGCCAGCATCCGTGTTGTCATGTTTCGTTGGTGACTGTGAGACCGGAAGCCCATTGATGCAGGGGTGACAGTTATCGTGGTAGTTGTGTAAGCCTAACACTGTCACGATGACTGTCCTATCTTTTGCGTCCCCAAGCGGGGTGTGAAAAAGCAACTCACAAGGCCGCCATAGTGTGGGCCGCCATATGCATTATCAGCATTTGCAATGAGATGGTGACCACAACTCTTCGATTCTAGTCTTGCTTTCCATCAGGCAGAGTAGAGTCACTTTGGCAGGCTCTTAATATAAAAAAAAAATCTGATCAGTTACATCCGATTTTAATTGCTGAAATACTATTAAAAACCATGAATGGGGTTATAAATAAAATAAAATAAATAAACATTTCAGACATTTGACACACAGCACCATCTGGTCCCAAACTAAGCTGAGCTTGTACTATGGGTACTAAACAACTGATATATGTATACATACATACACTTTTTCGTGAACACATGCATGTTACACGTAGAAAAACACCCAAACACCGGAACAAATATTTACAGATCATACAAACATTTGATCCGACCCAGGAAACGAACACGAGACCTCAAGCACAACAGTCACGTACGCTACCACTGCCTCACAGAGGTAGTCAAAAAAAAGTTGGTTGTACAAAATATACACAAGTTTTTAAATCCGGTAAAATGCACCCCGAAATAAATCTCGAAATATTTTGGAACAACCAAAGAAGTATTTGAGGTACTCCTTACGATAAAAAAACTATTGACATTTGATAATTTGCAAAAATGTACGTACCCATAAAATGTAAAGAACAATTCTTTGATAATGATAATTCAAATAATAAAAGTATTCAGAGTCAACAAATTATATGCCAGTAAAGCCTCCGGGACACGACGATCAAAAAGCAAAGAGGACAAAATAATTTAAACATAATTGAAGTAACATTCACAAACCAACAGCAAAATAATTTGTATACCAATAAACTTCAAAGAGTTCCCAAATAACATATTTGTATTTAATTTAAAGGCTATTTACTCTTTTGAATAAATAAATTCAAGTACTACAGTTATACACGTGCACGACCGTGAAGTTAAAACAGGTGTATAATCAATCAATCTGTCACCGTCCACTGCTGAACGAAGGTCTCCCCAAGGAACGCCGACCATCCCGGTCTTGGGCAATTCGCATCCATCCGCTGCCAGCCACTTTCTTCAAGTCGTCGGTCCATCGCGCCTCAGGGCGCCCTACACTACGTTTGCCCAATCGTGACTAGAGTGGATCTCTAGTACACGTCGGCTGCAGCGACCATCAGTTCGTCTGGAGACATGGCTGGCCCACTTCCACTTCAGCAAACTGATTCTCCGTGCGATGTCAGTTACTCTAGTTCTCTGTCGAATAACTTCGTTACGAATTTGATCAGCCAGAGAAATATCCAGTATCGCACGCACCATCGCATGCTGAGCTATTTTATACGTATTTATAATGAAGAGCATTAAAAATCCTGGTCACACGAATAACCTGGCAGAAATCACTTCCAGACTCAGGGAATGACCTGGCAGAAATCACTTCCAGACACAGGGAACAACCTGGCAGAAATCACTTCCAGACACAGAGAATAAAATGTCGTGATTAAGTCATGTTTACGGTTTCGAAATATGATTGTTTTTAACGCTTGTATTATATCATACTTGGGTTTGGTCTTTAGTTTCCTATTTAATATAAATTTAAATTAAAATTTGGAGATAAAATTATTTTGACTGCCTCGGTGGCGCAGCGGTAGTGGATGCGACTGCTGTGCTTGAGTCGGTCTCGGGTTCGATTCCCGGGTCGGGCCAAACGTTTGTATGATTTGCAAATTTTTATTTGGAAGTTTAGGTGTTTTCTATGTATGTATTTACAAAAAAAAGTATATAAATATTCTATCAGAAGTCTAGTTATCATTGCACAAGCTCTGCTTAGTTTGAAACTAGATGACGTTGTGTGTCAAATGCCTGAAATATTTACTTTATTTATTTATTTAAATCTTAATATTTATAATTTTTGAGATTAGATTTATCTCTGGTGTTTATTTCAGCGATTACAGGAATATCCTTCTTTGCAATTTGTCTTTTCCTGTAATAATACTATACCGTCTTTAGGTGAAAGGAAAACATACAACTCTGCAATTAGACGGAAAGAGTGGACGTGTGCTGTGACTTTGCCAGTGAAGATTTGTTCTCTTCAACTTTCTTTTCAACTAGAGATTAGTCCGTTAGTGTCTTAATGACTTAGAGAAAACCAGAAAGATTTTGTTGAAATACTTTGCAGTCATTTCTATCAGTGGCATTCCAGGTTTTCATAAAAACTTACAGAGTACAACTTAAAACTTGAATTCGTTTTTTCGTCTAGAAAGTTATACAATAAATAGAAATTTACTTCTAGTAATGCGAAATTTGATTTCCCTCTAACTTTTAAGTTTAAAATGAATGCCTAACAAATACGACATGTTTTTGAATTACCTTAAGTTGTGGCTTCGACAAATTTAGTTGTGTGTTTTAGACTGAATTAGTGGGCAAGAAAGATTTTTTCTTAAAGGCTTCTGGTTCGCCTATCGAGTGTCCAACAAGTTTCTTTTAACAAAAGATTCTATTGTTTTTTCGACAAAAAGTTTGAAAATCGATACAAAATTACCATGGTCCAATCTCTACTGCTATCAATGGGTCACGAGTACATTCGTATTACTAAGAAGTATCTCAGTAAACTTGAACATTTAACTGCCTCGGTGGTGCAGCGGTAATGAATGCGACTGCTATGCTTGAGGTCTCGGCTTCCATTCCCGGATCGGACCAAATGTTTGTATGATCTGCAAATATTTGTTTCGAAGTTTGGATGTTTTCTATGTATAATATGTATGTATTTACGAAATATATATATACTCTGCTTAGTTTAAAACTAGACGATGTTGGTTTTAAATGTCCGAAATATTTATTTAAAAAAAAACATTAACAAAACATTTGTATATAGGATTGCTGTCCTTTGAACAAACTCCTTCCTTCATGAAGAGAAAAATAACAGTAAAAGTTATACCAAAACCACCAATAATAGACCTACTATTGATCTCTTCGTAAATGTATAAACGCCTGCCGAAGCCACCGCACACAAATTTACTTAACTGCTCACATTTGAACAGACCTTTATCAAATCCCCAAGAGGTGTCCTCTCCACAGGCAATCGGTGAGGACGGCATCGACTGACGTAGCAATTATGTCAATATTCTCATTGGACTCGAGTTTGACACAGACATTGGCTTCTGCTGTATTGTGAGGGTCAGTTTGATACCTATTTTGCTGAGTGTGCATACTAGAGGCTATGGTTTAGACAAAACTTGAGTTTTATGTTCTACTAGTTTGGGAATTCAATTCGATTGGTAAATTCGATTGGTCTAGTAGTTAATACTCTTGACTGCTACGTTAGAAGATGTTTCAATTTTCATATTCGAAACAAAATTGTATGACAAACGACATCATTTATTTTGTGTCTGAATAAATTACGTAAATATATAACACGATACTACTTTTGTTGATTGTGAAAAATGAAAAATGTGTTTTTTTTTTTATTTATTTCAAGAGCCTGCCAAAGTGACTCTGTGTGACGAAAAATATGAATAGAATCTTAGAGTTGTGATCACTATACTTATCGCGAATGCAGACAATGTAGTATGGTGACTCACACTGTGGTGGTCTAGTGAAATATTTTATCGCACCCCGCTCGAGGACGTGAAAGACATGACAGTCATTGTGGCAGTGTAAGACTTACACACTTACCACGATAACTGTCAACCCTGTATTAAACGGCCCTGTTCTCTCACTCACGGTCATCACACGCACGGGTACTGCCACTTTAAGTTGCTCTTCTGTGAGGGGCTAGTACTGTCCCGTCACATTACATCCCGTACGAGCCAGTCCATTTGTGCTAAAATCAGCGTGGCTCTACTGTCAACCACACACGTTTTAGACTTAACTTAAATATTTAGTGTACTTCCTGCTAGGCTGACAATTAATCTTTACTGACCTGTTGGTCTAACGATTAGCGATCCTGACAGCTAAGACAGGCCGCGGTTTTTATTCGCACAGAAGGCTGAAAATCCTGTGACGAGCTATATTACTTATTTAGTATTTAAATAAACGATAAATTACATAATGTTTAATACTAATTTATGATTAACATCTAATGCGTAAAGTCAGACTAGTTGTAGGCGTAGCAAAACGTCGTAGCTCGTGACGTCACATTACATATTATATATAAACGATGCGTTTTCATTAAAAAATGATTTTATTTTCTTAGTAATTAATTGTTTCATATTTATTTTTTGCTCTAAAACCTATCTTTCTATAATAATGACTTTTATAAAAATAGATTTTCAATATCTACCAAACGTCCCGAAGGGACTTTTGGTAATTTGGTAGAATTCAAGATCTGTTCTTCGTCTGAATCTTCTACACTGTCTAAGTTATTTGTGGTGGAAGTAGATGCAACAGCTAGTGATTCTCTTTGTCTTACAATCCTTTCCTCTTCTTCCAATCGTCGTTGTCTAGATCTTTGTTCTTTTTCCGCCAATTTTTGGCTAATGTATATGTATTAGGGTGTCCCTTAAATTTCAAGTTCGATATTTTTTTACGCATACCTTCTTAAAAGTTTCGTAATAACCCTATATTGTCTAGAAAAAAATATTAGTTCGATATATAAACGATAACCCGTGCCGACTTGCTATTTAAACTTGTCGATACAAGTTGCTTAAGTACTGCCCAGTGACCTGTTACGACATGTTTTATTTGCCATTTCGTACGTGATTTTTGAGACTATTAGTGCTTCATTGTTTAGTGCGTAAACATGTCGGTGGACATGCATGACATCCTCGATTCAGCGAATTCGTACTGAAACTAGAAAATCAAGGGCAGAAGCAATAAAATCTAACTTCCAAAACAATGTACCCGACATAGTCACAGTCCATTGGGATGGAAAACTATTACCGGGGTTGGATGTACGGAGTTCAAAAGAAGAACGCTTGCCAGTTATAGCTTCATTTGACGATAGAGAGCAGCTTCTTGCAGTGCCGAAACTAGAAAGTTCTTCTGGAAAACATCAAGCGAAGGCTGTATCAGCAGCTCTCTTTGACTGGAACCTTTATGATAAAGTGCAAATAATGTGCTGCGACACAACAGCTTCCAATATGGGCCGTTTCAATGGAGCTTGTGCTATTTTGGAGCAAACTTTAGGAAGAAAATTGTTGCTTTTCGCCTGTCGTCATCATGTTTATGAATTGGTCCTAAAAGCTGTCTTTGAAACCAAGATTAAGCAAATTACTAGTAGCCCAGATATTCCGATGTTCAAAAAGTTCCAAGAAAATTGGAAAAACATTGATTGTACTAAAATTGAACCATCTCTTAATTTCGTAAAAGCACGGGTTGCCGAGACAGACATTCAAGCGTTGTTACTATTTTATAAGGCAGAATTAGATAAAGGTTTTGTAAGAGATGATTACCGCGAATTGGTCGAACTGTGCGTAATATTTTTAGGAGGAGACACAGAGGAAAAATTAAAACTAAGGCCCCCCGGAGCTATACAAAAGGCACGCTGGATGGCGAGAGCGATCTATTCTTTAAAAATATGTTTACTTCAGTCACAATGCAGAGTAACTGCGAAGGCCAAAAAAGCTCTACAAGATGTTTGCTTATTTCTCGTAATATTGTATGTTAAACCTTGGCTCGAATGTACAGTGGCGACCAAAGCACCTAATCAAGATTTGCGCTTCTTGAAGATGTTAAAAGAGTATGAAAAAGTTGACGCAACAATTTCTAAAGCTTCTATAAGCAAGTTCAGCCATCACTTGTGGTATTTATGTGAAGAGACAGTCATTCTATCGCTATTTGATGATGAAGTTGACAACCAAACTAAGAAGAAGATGATTGCCAACTTCAACAGGGACAAAATCTCGGATTTTAGCAAACGCTATGACCCGTCGAAGGAAAAACTGACTCAAAAGTTGTTTGGTAAGTTAAATTGACTTTTTGTTGGATTTCAATTTCAATGTCCAATACTTATTTATTTATTTTCAACATTGTTGTTGATTTTTATTTGTTATTTAAATTATTTTTCTTTTTTTTAGACAAAGCACTGGATGATTTCGTATCGGAAAAGAGCAAACAATTTTTATCACGACTGCAGATCGACGACAGTTTTCTAAAGGAAGATGTATCTTCTTGGAATAACAATGCTGCTTTTCTGGAGGCTAAAAGAAGAATAAGTTATTTGAGAGTTGTAAATGATACTGCTGAAAGGGCTGTTAAATTAATGCAAGATTTTAACGGACTTATCACGGCTGAAGAAGAACAAAAACAGTTCTTGCTGCGCTGTGTCCAGGAACATCTAAAATTGTATCCAGACTGTAAAAAAACTACTCTAAAAAGAAGTTACCCTGAATGATTCTTATTTCTTTATGTTTTAATTAAAGATTAATGTTCATCTAATTTATTATTTAATTTTATTCACTTAATTCATTGCATTTATAGTGAAATTATAGCAGACTGAAATTTTAGGACAAAACACGTTTTTTACTAAACTTTGAAGCTCGGTCGGCACTGGTTGCAATTATGCTAGATTGATAAAATTTTATATTTAAGTATCTTATAGCATTAGTAAAAATTATAGAGGGTATGCATTTCGAAATTCGAAAAAAAATTTTTTTTTGTCATATAAGGGACACCCTAATCTATGTATTTTATGTATTTATATATATTTTAGTATATAATAAGTTTGTATATGTTTACTTCTTTTATTTTACATCACCTGGAACGCACCTTCTTCCTATTTTCTCTGCATCACCCAAAGATTGGCTGGTAAAGAATGCCTTAGGCATTAAGTCCGCCTATGTACATAAAGTTCATGATGTATAAATAAATAAATAAATCAATATACACCAAACGAACTAAGAATAAATGACTAGTGTTCATGGTATTGTGGTGGTATGTGTGGTGTGTGTGAGCACTTGTTTAGGCATTTAGACTCAGGGATTGTCTTTTATACGTTGTCAATTGATACAAGTATGTTTGCGCACTTTAAATACATATTCTCTTAGAGTTTTCTCTAGAATTTTAAAAATATATAAATTATTATTATTATAGAATTTTTATTTGGATGCGACTTGCCCAAGATCGAGGTGGTTGGCGCTCCTAGGGGTAGCAGTGGACGGTAATAGATTGATTTCATATTTAACACTATAGGAGTTTACGTATAAAAGTTAAGTTAAGTTAAAAAACAATTACACGATTGCTAAATGTAATATCCAATTTCTATAAAACTTGGTAACTTGTTGAAGATCACTAGCTAGTCAACTATCGTATTGTGTTTACTATATTATAATATAAAACATTTTTTTAACAAAAGACTTTCTTGACGTGTCTATTTATCATTTATATTGTATATTTATGGTTACCAACACAGAAATAAGTTGTCCCGAATTTCAGTAAGAAAATATTCCACCAATATACAAACCTATTTTAAATTAAATAAGTATCCACGTAGTAATGTATTTAAAATATAAGGTGTCTTTACTCTTATTCGTCCCATAGGTATCATAATAGGCGACTAAGGGAGACAACAATGCAGGATAACATCTCGGTAAAGAGAAGGAAAGCTTGAAACAAACCTTGAACAACCCAACCCGTCTGACCAGTGTGGTATAGTAAACCAAAATTTCCATTTAAAAGTGAGGCTTATGTCCATCTATATATTAAGGCAGTTGAAGATGATGACGAAATTTAATAAAATTAAAACAATTCAAATTCATTGAACCACTGCTGAGGAGTTCCGTTAACATGCAAAACCTTGCACGACTGGCAAGACATTTCTCCTATTAAGCTGCAAAAAACCAGATAGAGGAAAACGCCAGTACGTTTCCTTGTAACTTTCATTATCTTCTCAGTCACTAATCAAATTGGACGTCAACGGAATAATTCATGCACATTTGAAACGCTTGCTTGAAACAGAAATAAAACGATTTGCCAGAGGAACAATTGAGATAAAAATGTTCAGTTAATTTGAGGAAATTTCTGGTGTCCCCTGGCGATTTTATATAGTGAATTTTAAAAAATTAAGTATTAAAATAATTTATTATAATGGATTTTTAGATATTTCGTTGTAGTTTTATGACATTGTGTAGATAAGAAAACTAAAATCAAAGTAAAAAGGTTTATGTATTCAAATTGACTTGACTGATTTGTAGATCTTATGTTCCATTCCCATCCATCTATTCGACAACATCTTTGCTGTCGAGTTTTGTGGGTGAGTGTGAGATCAAAGACCAATTGACGCAAGGGTGAAAGTTATCATGGTAAGTGTGACCTTACATCTCCACGATGACTGTCATGTCATGCCTTTTATGGCACAAGTGGGGCGTGAAAAAGCATCTTACTAGGCCGCCATAGTACAAATCACTATATTATATTGCTTGCATTCACAATGAGTATGGTGACCACAGCCCTTGAATTATATTCACGCGTTCTATCAGGCAGAGTAGAGTCTCTTTGGCGGGCTTTTAAAATAGAAAAAAAATAAAAAAAGTTGTGTGTTAAACACGATTACTCTGTCAGATATTTCAGTTATAATATTATGTATATTTTTAAACAGTATATTTCTTGTCTGTCAATTCCTTCTTATTCTTATGGGCATCTACCTCATGTTTTCTCTGCATCGCCCAATCGGTTGACTGACAGAAAATGCCTTAGGCATTAAGTCCGCCAATACATGTACTTGTGCATAAAGTTTAAATAAAAAATAAAAATAAAAATATTTATTAGGAGTCTAATTTCCACAGTACAGACTCTACTTGTATCGAAATGTGTAAGAAATATCAATGCTTTGTTAAGTTATAGAAGAAAAACTTAATTTAAATTTAAATGGATGGTTAAATGAAAAAAACAAAATAATCTGTTTCCTGATGTGATTATGTAAATTAATACGTAGTCTTTCACGGAGACTTAAATTGCCTTTAAACGTTACATCAATCATCAAGATCAAAAAGTAGAACTTGGTGATTACTTTTAATTTTAAGAAGGTGGTATATCACTTTTTTTATTTATTTTTTTTTAAAAGACAACGCCCGCATTAGGAATAAATCCTGTGTCGCGGGGGACTTTACAAACATACAAGAAACGGACACAAAGAACACCCAGACTCAGAACAGCAATTTGTGGATCACACAAAGTGTTGTCCCATGTAGGATTTGAACCCACAACACTCAGCGAAGTGGAGAGCGGCGTGGCGACCGCTTAAACCACTAGGCCAATCGTGCAGTCACTGTAATAGAGTGGGGAGTAGAGAGTGTTAAATCATCTTTATCATATAAAGCTACGATAAATTATAATTGTTAATACTTACCCGAGTTATTCGAGTCATTAACCAACAATTTGGTATCCACCCTAAAATAATTACAAGCGTAATATCTAGTTCACCCACCCTTATTTATTTTGTGATCCCATCCATACAGAGTAATATCTCTAAATAAACAAAATTTAATTATGGCAATTCGTAAAATAAATTACAACTCGGTAGACTTATGTCTGTAAATACTGAATTTGTTACCAACCAAGACGAGACTATGCCAGTAATTTATATTTGCGTGGTTGAGTTGTGTTTCGGCTGTTATGAGCCGATGTGTTACCACGGCTTTATAGGACACTGGTGCTCAGTTATTAATTTTGTTTCTTTTCACTGAACGAGTGAGATAAATGTCCTCCTAACTCTGAGATATGGGACACTCACAGTTTAGTCAAATACTAGTACTTTTGAGGTGTCTCGTCTCGTCTGATGTTATCGTAACTTATCATCAGCTGACCATTCTACTTTTATTCCCAATAGAATAAACAGCTCGCCATATGTTAACGGATTAAAAATACGGAGTATCACCACCACTATTCTTCTTAAGGAGTCATACTGCGCAAGACATCATTGCAAAGGGTAAGGAGAAACTTGAAACAAGCTATATACCAACCCGTCTAGGCCAGCTTGGTATACGAGTAGTAGGCCAAAGCCATCTTCTTAAGGAGAGTTAAAGGCTGTTAACGATGGTGACGTAATAGGAGTTAAGCACATAGCCATTAATGGAATATAGACAATTCTAAATAAATAGTTTTAATAGTTTAGATTAATCACAATGACGTCACATCAATAGCCCTTAACTGTCCACTGCTGGACACAGACTTTTTCTTAGAAAGGAGGTTTTGGAATACTATACCACGCTGACTAGACGGATTTGCTTCAAGTTTACCTTCTCTTTGTAGTAATATTGTCCTGTGTAATTTGATTCCTTAGTCACCTCTTACGATACCTATGGAATGCATAGAGGTAGTGACATTCCTATTTTTAATCCATCACCACTCGGAGAAGAACAAAAATAAATTATCTCCCTTATACATAACACTCTTCCTGAATGGAAATCGAACCAATTTCGTTCACCTGCTAAGTCAGGATTGCCACTAGACTAATAGTTGAAGAAAACTCTATCAACTACTTTAATAGTAAGTGAAAATCGGATAGAGGTTCAAAAACTTTGTGAGTCAGGTTTATTTCTACACACTTTCGGAGGGATAAAGTATAAACTTGTTTAAATTTAGAACAGGGTAGTAATTTAAGTGGCCTCCATTTTGGGACCGAGCTATTTTAAGCTCTTTGTCAAAGTTTAAAGTTTTAATAATGAGTGATTCTCATTGTTGCTTTTCATGGTTACTAGGCTGCCGTAGTGTAGGTCGCATACTAAATTGTCTGCATTCACAATGAGTCGCACTCTTGGATTCTATTCGCGATTTCCATCAGATAGAGTAGAGTCACTTTGGTAAGCTTATAGTAAAAAAAAACACCGCCAAGTGAATAAGGTAACCGAAGCATCTTTGAATCTGGAGATAGAGTATACTTTTAAATCTTGAGTTGCAGTTTTCGATGGGTATGCCTGATGGTAATCACTTACCGCCATTAAGTGGTTAGACCAGTTTAATCTCTATGCCATGAAAAGCCAATGAGAAAGATCGTAAAAATATAATAATATTTATCCTTAAAAGAAAAACTAGAGTAAGTTTCATATATATAGTATATAATCCTGTGACCGCTAATTGTGGCCCACTCCCTCGGGTGAGTGCGAGTAACGAACAAGTTTTGCGAGGGTTGACTAAGCTTTACGGATGACTCATATGTATCAAGGCCGAACCCAAATTAATCTTCGCTCCAATTTGTTGTTTCAAATACTTCTGATCTAATGATGTCGATGCTGTTGAAAAAGTAAACTCGAATAAGAGAATTAATGATGTCGATTCAGCTGATCATATCGAATTCACTGGGCACAACGATGCCTGAGGTTTTTCTATTTTTATACTGATTGGCTGAACGACGGGTAAGGCTACTTGGCATTTTATGTTCAGTTTACATGTATTTACTACCAGTCATTATATTGGTGTAAAAAAAGAATAGAAGTTGACGAAAACATTACTCAATCAAGATCAAACAGAATAATTAAAGTGTCTACTGAAGCAAAAGCGATATATACCCAACTTTTAGATATTCAGTTCATGAAAAACGTCTTGAGCAAAAAAGGAAACAGTATAAAAATATAATATACAATAAAAACAAACTTATTGTATATCTACTCAAAATCTTTTTTTTTCTATTTTAAGAGCCTGCTGAAGTGACTCGACTCTGCCTGATGGAAAGCATAAATAGAATCCAAGAGTTGTGGTCACCATTCTCATTGCAAATACAAATAATGCAGTATGGTGACCCACGCTATGGCGGCCTTGTGAGGTGCTTATTCACACCCCGTTTAGGGACGTAAAAAGCATGACAGTCATCGTGACAGTGTAAGGCTTACACAGTTACCACGATAATTGTCACCCCTGCATCAAGGGGCCTCCGGTCTCACACTCACCAACGAAATACGACAACACGGATGATGGCGCTTTAGGTTGGTCTTCTGTGGGAGGGTAGTACTGCCCCGGTCGAGCCGGCCCGCTTGTGTTACAATCAGCGTGGCTCTACTACCTAGTGAAATCTATGTAAAATGCAATAATTTAAAAGTTAATAACGTTAACTTCATGAAAATAAAAGAGATTCAATTTGAAGTAATGTCCGTATCTCAGTTCTTGGCGAAAATAATATTATTACAACAAAACTATTAAAGACCTATAAAACATTATAAAGCGTCTACAAGACAAACAAAACAATATATAACTTAAAGCATGAACAGAGCAACCTAGACAGTTTTAATGAGATTTATCAAACTGCAAAAAATACTACAACAAATTCAGCTTGTTTCATCGATTTTTCTTTTTTAAACGAAGTTGACGTTTTCAATTGAAGCCGTCCTTTTCAGGACTGTTGAATTTAATCTATTAAAGTACGATAAATTTACTAAAACGACAGACATTTATAAATTTAGGGACACGAAAATTCATAGTGTGATATTGTTAAACCTATCAAGACTTCATTTAGGTTCGAATTTATTTATTGTCCGCGTGGTAACGGATTAAGAATACATAGTGTTACCACCCCTATTTATTCCGTTAGTGTCGTAAAAGGCGACTAAGGGAACAAAGTGTGCATGACAACATCATTACAAAGAGAAGGAAAACTTGAAACAAACCCTATGCCAACCCATTCAGAGGCTTCCACGGCCAGCATGGTATAATCGGCCAAAACCTCCTTGCTAAGAAGGGGCCTATGTCCAGTAGTGGACTGTAAAAGGCTGTTGATGATTGTGTATTGAATAATTTACAATGAAGCAATGATTATAAATTCCGTTAAATGATTTACATGATACATTAATAACTATATATTTAAGATATAATAAAAACATGCTATGTAACTGAGTGTCTTAGCGTTTCGTATTTATACCAATGGCAATCTTAATCTTGGAATATAGACTGATAAAAATCTAAAGATTTAGTCCAACCATTTTGGAAATAATCTGGAATAAACAGAGATTTAGTTCGGATTATTTTCGAAACGGTTGGACTAATTTAATGTTATTCGAAGTAACATCGACTACTTTATTTTATTGTGAAATTGTTTTCTTAAAAATAAATTGTAGACTCAAGCGAGGCCACAGAAGACACAGTTAGTACTTACCAAAGTTACAATGCCCACATATAGACGCATATTGATATAAACGTTTGGTTGACACAAATAAAAAAATACAAATTACTGACATGACATGACATATGACTGAATTTAAACAAACATTTTTCTGACTGAATAAAAACATTTTTCTTTATGTCAGTAAATGTCAGTGTCAGTGTCAATGTCAGTGTTTATCGCCTACATATTAAAAAGTATATGTTGAGAAGAATATCATAACAGAATAATACCGACATTATTTTCATTCAAATCTGTAATATTTTACTGAAAATAGTTCATTTATAACCAACAAACCGTTTAATATCATTCAACTGGATGTTTTCACGCACTTTTTCTCTCATTAGGCGCCCTTTTGAAAAGATTTCGCATTTAATATGCAATCAATGCCGATTAAGCTTGGATGACTTTTAAGGGCTTACATTTATATAATACCAGAGTTCGCCTAACGGTCGAATGTCTACCATTTCAAATGTTATTTTATTTCAACGAACCAGTATATTTTTTTGTATCTAGATAGGTCAAATAACTTTAAAGTATATATTGTTTAATAATTTTTATGCGTACTTCTTATACATTCGAATATACATACATATATACATATATAAAATCACACCTGTTTACTTAAAGAGGTTTCTATATTAAGAGCCTGCCAAAGTGACTCTACTCTTCCTCGTGGAAAGCATGAATAGAATCCAAAATTGCATTTACATCCTTGTGAGATGCTTTCTCACACACCGCTTGGGGACGTAAAAGGCATGACAGTCATCGTGACAGTGTAAGGCTTACACAGTTACCATGATAACTGTCACCCCTGTATCAATGGGTCTTCGGTCTCACACTCACCAACGAAACACGACAACACGGATGCTGGTGCTTTAGGTTGGTCTTCTGTGGGAGGGTAGTACCGCACCCTTGTACACATAAATATTAAAAGTTTCCAATGTGACTTTTAAAGTTTAGGATTTGCAAAATTTCTTTGAGTTTGAGGGTTCAATGATTAATGATGATGAATATGTGTTTAATTAGCTTATTTTACATTTCCTAAGATTATTTTTCCAAAAATCTCTAAAACATTTGTACATAATGACTAAGGTATAGAGACTTTAAAATGTATTAAATATCTTTAGCCATATTTATGCAAATTTTATTTCCTACTAGCTGACTCACGTAACCTCGTCTGCATCTACTGTTGCTCAAAGCATAAAAAAAATGACTCAGCCGTATAAGATAAACATATGCTGTTGTGGATTTTTTTAGAATTTTTGAAGGTGCATAATTATTTCATATATTATTTTTGCGAAACTTTAATCATTTACGCAGTGTACGCAATAGGAACACTCAAAAGATTTTTTTTCCTCGTTTTTGTAACATTATTCACTGACGCTGTGCTCTTATTGATCGCAGCATGATGATATATCCCTACAGCCTATGGTCTTTCACGATAAACAGGCAATACAACACTGAAAGAATTTTTCAAATCAGATCATTATTTCCTGAGATTATGCGTTCAACTAAACAAATAAATAAACAAAGTCTTCAGTTTTGTAATATAAGAATGGATATAACATGAATAAAATCTACACTAAGTCAAGATGGCATAGAATTTGTTTGGCAATGATATATTTAACGACGCTTGGTGCAGTGCTAAATTATCTTATGAAATATTACTGCGTCCTGTTTCTGAACCTGTGTTTGTAGGTTTCAATAAATCAGGTTTAGGATTTACTCAAATTTCAGCGCGACCAGAATCTGGTCAAACTTGAAAGATCCCTCATAACAGTGTTTTATGACCTGATTCGTCCTACCGGTATAAATAGATAAATCTCACTGGATTGTAATGGGACAGTGATGTTGAGATACGTTTAAAAGGATTACGAGATCCATGTCTTAATTAGTGCAATTTCAGCTGAATTCGTCTTTTTTCCTTGTTATATTTGCCCTGCTCAGATTTCAAAACGCTGCCACTGATCAAGATCCATAAAGTGAAAATCTGGCATTGCTAATATCAATAATACTTAATTTAATAAGATAACGTATATTCAAACTATTGGAAAAAAATATATTTTAAAATATTTTACGAAATTTATTTTTCTTTAAAAAGACAACGCCCGGATTAGGAATAAATCCTGTGTCGCGGGAGACTTTACAAACATACAAAAATCGGACACAAAGAGCACTCAAACTCAGAACAACAATTTGTGGATCACACAAAGTGTTGTCCCATGTGGGATTTGAACTCACAACACTCAGCGAAGTGGAGAGGGGTGTGGTGACCAGTTAAACCACTTTTTTTTACGTGTGGTAAGCAGCTCGGGCCGTCACCCCACCGAGGTTTACCGCGGGGTAGTGTGTAGGAATCGGACCGACTAAAACCACACGGTGTGCCACTCTGCGCCTGAGACAGAATGGATCCGGGAACAGCTGCTATTACGACATCCAGATCCCTCCTAACCCGTGCAGTCAAGTTATTAAGCTTATAGGAGTAGATATGTATATAAATACGAGTATATTTAAATATTAGGACTGCTTTTGAAAGTATAGTTACATTCTGGAACTTTCCACGGCATTCAAATGTTTTTGATATTCAAGACTCGTAACATTATCAAAGTATTCAGAAATAACTATACAATACATGTCCTAAGGCTAGATGTAGGTATTCAAGATCAGCAAAACGTAAATACAATTAACGATCTAATTTGTTCCACCTGCATTTGCTTTTAAGAGCTCCCAAAAGACATTTTAAGTATAAATAATTGAGTTACCCAAAGATGTTAAAAGAAAATTGCCAAAGTATTTCCAACGAAAGCTTTAATCTTATGCTTCTGACGTGTAATATCCAGATTATACTGTTTTTTATCAAAGGACAGGTCGATATCGATGTACGATGTACATGGTAGAATTAAAGATAAAAAATATGATCAAAAAAAATACTACACGATCTCGTTTTCCAATTTGTTTTGCTCCGAAACATGTAGTTACAATTTTGCTAGTACAATTGGGTAGATGACAGTATCGTAAATAAATACCAATGTCCACTTCATTAAAACTAATATCGCGAAACATCTCGGCAAATACAATTAACATAGCTTTTCAATTACGAATTTCAATCAACTATACAGTGAAATATATTGTTTAATTGAGTAGTCTAAAACAGTGACGTCACAATTTAGTATTTAGTACATTTTTCAAAAAAAATTGTCGTTTTGACAGATGATAAAAAGTAACTACTTTGACTAAGGTGTCATCTAGCCTATTTAATGTATCTTTTAAATCAATGTATTTAGGTTAATAGTATTCAAATGATATTGAGGCTTGGTATAAATAATTTATAATATTTCTTATAAGTTTCTTCTTCTAATAAGTTCTCGTTATTGCTGAAGTGAAAACTTTTTAGACACGTTGAGCACTTTTTGAGAGAACCTGAATTATGGAACTCGTGTCATCGTCACTGAATACAAATTAAACAAAACACGTTAAACATACATGGCGCTTTCTGCATGGACGCTTGGTAGAGACGCGTGTACCTGTGTGGCAATGTATGTGATTTACGGCCTTAGAGGGATCTGAAACTTTGTAGCGGGCGAGGTAACTATTATTATGTGTACAAATATAGTTCTAAGTTTGCACTACTGTCGGCAGCCCTCATGACTACTACTGGTTTTTTTATTTAGTAACTATTTTTTGAGAATTACGCTGATTTTAGCCAAAGATAAGTTCTGAGGATCTACCATTTATGATTTAGAGGCATACTTTATCTCTCACAAATCTTGTCCATATAAATAACATCATTTCATCATATTTATATTAAAGTAACTTAAAGCCAAAGTTTTTAAAGGCAGTAAGTAAGTTTAATTAGGGTTAAAAACAACAGTTGAAAAATTAAAAAAAAGAATTAAAAAAAATCACACAAGGTACAAGGACTACAAATCATGTTGAAGATGAAAAGATTTTTATGATGGAAGTCCTGATGAATTCGAGTGATGAAACATGTCAAAGGAAAGATAAAATTGGTACTATGTAGTGGTGGGAACAACAAGGTAGAGATTTAATTAAATTAGACACAGACCTAAAGGCACGATTGTTTCCAGACGACGAAGGTCAAGAGTTTCCAGATCTTAAGTGTCAAAGCGTTATTACGGTTTAATGTTTTAGTTGTAGGTTAGATATGGGTTAATTGGAGTGGTTTTTTTAAGGTAATATTTTAGTTCATTTGTCTTCTCTATCAGTATGGTAGGTAGTGGTGCCAGGCTGATTTCCGAGAAAGTTAACCTAAAGCGTCTGCATATGTACTTTCGTCTTTCGTTGGTGAGTGCGAGAAAGGTGGCCTATTGATGCCAGGGTGATAGTTATCGTGATAAGTGAGCCTGACACAGCTGCGATGACTGTTATATATTTTACATACTTGAGCGGGGCGTGAAAAAATATCTTACCACCATGTCACCATAGTGTGGGTCACCATACTGTATTGTCTGCATTCACAATGATTATGGTGACCACAACTTCTGGATTTTATTAATACTTTACATCAGATAGACAAGATTCGCTTTGTCAGGCTCTCAAAATAAAATTAAAAAATATATGGGCTATTATCTGAATAGAAATGTTACAGAATTTCAATCGTTTTTAGTCTTCATTTTACCCAGTCTCCAATTTTCGAAAACATTGTCTCAAACATATATGACTGAACAGAAAATCTGTCCAAAGTATTATTTATAAAAGATTTATCTACAATACAACGCTATTAGTGTGTTAAAATAATATCTTTGTCCAATTTTGGAACAGAGATGAGGTTGTTCAATTAAAAAGTGGGACTTTTTCGCGATAAAATGATTTTAAAAGTTTGTGACACCTTTTGTTTTCCAACGTTTCGAACGGATTACGCCGTTTGTGATCACGGTTTGTATGTGTTGTTTTTTAACACATTAATAACTTATTTATTATATATATTCGATATTAGAACATCTTTGATCTGATATAACTAGTAAATACGACACTACAGTGTACCTTGGCAATACGTTTAAATATTTGTGGATTATTCAAACATTCAGAACTAAAAATTTTAAGCTCTTGACCATTAAATTGCATTGAAAATAAATAAAATTCTAGTAATACATCTACAGAAATATAATTCCGTGGTAAATATCGAAGTTTAGGTTCCATTTAAAATGTTTGACACGCAACACCGTGATATTTTAAAAAGCTTTTTGCTCCTGAATTTGTGAATAATTAGCTCAAATGTTAAATGTTTTTCATAAGAAATCTAAACAAAAACTTAGAATATATAAAACTATCATAACATGCCTGCTTGAGGTCTCGGGTTCAATTGTTTAGGAGTTTTGATGTTTTCTATATATCTACAAAAATAGTAAAAAGTGTTTTTTATACATGTATAGAACTTTAAGTTGGCATTACTTTTCAAGATGGCGACCGATTTAACAGCTGTCAGGTGATTTATTCTTAGTTTGGTTTGGCAATTCATTATGAATAGACTCAGGCCTGAACAACGCTTGCAAATAGTGCAATTTTATTTCGAAAATAATGGTTCTGTGCGGAAAAAGTATCGCGCGCTACGTCCATTTTATCGTCGACAAAATCGTCCATCAGAGCAGTTAATTCGATTAACCATGGAACGTTTTCGCACCACGTTTACTCTTATTGGTAACTGGCATCTCCTGAGACGCTGTACGGTGCGTACAGAAGAAGCTATTGCTGCTGTAGAGCGTAGCATTGAGGAAGACCCGGAAGAGTCCATCCGCCATCGAGCACAGGAATTGGATCTGTGTCCATCGACTTTATGGAAGATTTTGCGGAAGGATCTTGGTTTACGTGCTTACAAAATCCAACTCGTGCAAGAATTGAAGCCAAACGATCATCAAGTAAGGCGTAGATTCGTCGAATGGGTCCAAAACGAGATTACCGTTGTTCCCGATTTTCATAAGCGAATTTTGTTTAGCGATGAAGCGCACTTCTGGTTGAATGGCTACGTCAACAAATAAAACTGCTACATTTGAAGTAAAGGTAATCCTCAAGTGTATGCCGAAACACTGTTAAATCCACAAAAACTGACTGTTTGGTGCGCTTTATGGGCTGGTGGAATTATTGGTCCGTACTTTTTCAAAAACGATAGTGGTCAGAACGTTACAGTCAATGGTGATCGGTATAGAGTCATGATTAGTAACTTTTTCATTCCTGAATTGAATAACCATGATGTCCAGGAGATGTGGTTTCAACAAGACGGCGCAACATGCCACACTGCTCATGCCACAATAGATTTATTGAAAGACACGTTTGGTGACCGCCTAATTTCACGTTTTGGACCTTTGAATTGGCCTCCAAGATCTTGTGATTTAACACAGCTAGACTACTTTCTGTGGGGCTATGTAAAGTTATTGGTCTATGCGGATAAGCCACATACGCTTGACCATTTGGAAGACAAAATTCGCCGTGTTATTGCCGATATACGGCCACAAATATTGCAAAAAGTCATCGAAAATTGGACATCCAGATTGGACTACATCCGCGCCAGCCGTGGCGGTCATATGCCAGAAATCATGTTTAAAATGTAATGCCACAAGATTATGTTTCGGATAAATAAAATTCATGTCAATCGTTGTTTTATTGCAACTTAAAGTTCTATACCTCTATAAAAAACACCCTTTATTTATATACTTATACCAGTTATTAAGTACTCGTAGTACAAGCTTTGTTTAGTATGGGACTAGATGGCGTTGTGTTAGATAAAAAAAAACTTCAAAAACAGTATTTAGCTAATTAATGTCCTTACGTACTTATAGACCGCAATATATGAAGCATACGCTTGAGTCGGCCACTAGTGTCAAACAAACCCATTATTACAAAACGTGCACACGTAAAGGACTCCTTTGAAATCATATAAATAATATTTCGGACATTTGACACACAACGTCATCTAGTTTCAAACTAAGCAAAGCTTGTGCTATTGTGCTATGATAACTAGACCGACTGATAGAATACTAGAAAATACTCGAACTTCGAAACAAATATTTCCAGATCATGCAAACATTTAATCAGACCCGAGAATCGAACACAAGACCTCAAGCACAGCAGTCGCATTCACTACCAAAAAAAAACATGATTAAATTAATTATCTTTTAAATAATATATCTTAACAACAATATGAGCTTAATTTAAAGACAGTATGACAACAGTAGTTACTTTAAAAAGTCGTTATTCTAAATACAAAGGAATACAGCGCCATTTTAAGAAACCCTCATAATTGAGTGCCTTAACCTTAGTAAAAATTAAACTTCGTTTCTAAAATGTTCTAAATGTAATAATGAAGCATCAAACTTCTGCTTAATTAATTGTTCTTGCAAAAGTTAACTTAAACATCGTAGTTTTGAGTGTCTGAATTAAAATCTGAAAATTTTATAGAACTCAAAAAATGTCTTAAAAATTACCACGTTTAACACTCAACGCTCTTAAATCTCACGCTCTAATGAAGTGCTCGTCAATTATATGACATCGTTCCAGACGCTTCCAGATTTCCCACGAGCTTGGTTTATATCAAATCCTTGGAGTATTTGAATGTATAAAAATATACGCGAATAAATATATCGTCTGGCCGTGGTAAGAAACGTAATGGCGCGAGACATGTAGGCAATGTGGATAATAAGAAATTCCTACAAAAAATCCAGGGGCGGTACTTGCTACGGAAAATTTATTAGGCTCTGCTCTCAGCGATTCTATCTAAAAAGGGTCTTACACGATCGCATAATTTAGATATATAGAACTAATTATGATTTTGGAATGGTCGACGTAATCTCTGCTTAAATCTTAAACCTACCTGTTATCTTACTAAATTTGTTACTTATAGAATCGTGTATAACCAAAATCAAACGTTTCAACAACTCAAAAAGTTCTCCACCAATTTAACTTAAATTTGGATACGATATACAACCTTTTTAACTTGATACTAGCTTAATTTTTTAGCTAGATAGCTACGTAACGAAATCTTCGAACGTCATTTTCACCTCTTTCAGAATGACGTATCAATCGGAAACTTTATAGACTTATCAAGGACCAATGACAACGCAATAATTTGTGTGGCTTTTTCCATTAACCTTACCAGGATCTTCAGAATTAATGACTTTTAACGCGCTCGTGTTAGCTTCGTACTCGTATGTATTTATATCGGATAATAGAACGGAATTTTTGAACGTGGTTTTCACTTTTGGAACAAATGATTTACGTATAATTAACCCAATGTCGATATAATTTCTTGCGAAATATAGCTACGGTACTGCTGAAATACGACTGCTGCTATTGATCCTGAGTTGGGCAGGAAATATTTATAAAGCGCAAACCTGCACAGTCATCTGAGCACCTTTACGATGCTCAGACGGATCTTTTGCGCCTGAGCATTTGTCTTTTTCTAAGACCCAGGTTTGCTCCTGCAGAGAGTACTGTTCTCATTTTAACGGTAAATTCGAGCTGTGTTTACTGAACGCTCTAGATCGGTTACAGTGGCGAGCAGTCCACCTTTTCAACAACCCCTAAATCACTGAATCCCTTGAGCCTCTGCAGTTCCGAAGAGACGTCGCCTCTATGGCAGTCTTCTGTCTCCTTTATCATGAAGAGTGTTCTGACGAACCCACCCAACTTGTCCCACCTACTCCCTTCTTCTACAGGATAATTCGTGCTGGCCTTGGAGGTTACAATCAGTTCGGTGATTCCTTCTTGTGCAAATCGGTTAAAATCTGGTACTCATTACTGGCACGTGTTTCCCTCCCATTACTATCCCGAGTAATTTAAGCGGGGCGTGAAGAAGCATCTCACTAGGCCACCATAGCATGGGTTGCCATACTACATTGTCTTTATTCCCAATGAGTATGGTGGTCACCATTCTTGGATTCTATTAATACTCGCAATTGCGATAAGCGATAACACTTTGTGTGTTCACAAATTGTTGGTGTGAGTCTGGGTGTTCATGGTATCTGTTTCTTGTATATTTGTAAAGTCCGTCGCGATACAGGATAAGTTCCTAAGCGAGTGTTGTCTTGAAAAAAAAGAAAATAGAAAACACTGGAAGTTTAAAAAAATACTCATGTTTGGAAAATGAAACAAAAAGCTTAAAAATAAATTTCAAAAAAATTAAATTAAGGATAATGTGTATAGCAAAAATGAATTTTATTGTAAAAAAGCGTTTCATCATGAATTTATTTTCATATAATTCTACATTATTCTTACACAAAACTAGCGGCGAACATTAACGACATTAGTATAGCTGTTAAATTATTTCTTTCTTTTTGCTCACAGGTCCATCATCACCCGTCCCCTCACTCTCTACAGAGAAGCCTGAACACAATGAGCTGACTGTTTCCTTCCCTCCTCTAGAAGACTTATATAATAACACACCAGAAAAACACTTCGGAACAGAGAACAATACTGTCGTGACATCACAAACAGGATCTACAGCACTACTTCCTTGTGTTATCAGGAACATCGGTGACGGTATTGTAAGTAAATATTTTTTATAATCACCTTAATAATCTTAGAGAGAACGCTAGCTCTTCAACTATTATTCTAAAGGTTACATTACTGTAATGTAACACAGCGTATATTCTCCTTAATGTAACTGAAAGTAAGAGCTTTGAATATGTTTTTGATAAATAAACAATGGAAGAATAAAAATCTTTGTTTTTTATATGATATCATGTGTACTTTTTTCTGTGAAAGTACCTTGCTCAACTAAAGTCCTCTAAGACGCAAGCCGTTTACCTAGTTCAGGAGACAGTAGTGTACGAAAAGTTGCCAATGATGACACAACAAAGAATCTTCTTAGTATTAATTATTTTCAATTTAATAGAGTTTGCTATACGTAGCTGACCATACGTGAGCTTTTTCTAGTTTGATTTTGTTTTGCTAGACCGAAAGATCTACTGAGAAGTGGCGCGATAATAAGACGTAATGTATTTAAATAATATCTTCTCTAGTTCTCCCAATCACTCCTCATAAGTAGTAGAGCCACGCTGATTTCAGCACTAACGGGCCGGCTCAACTGGGGCAGTACTACCCTCCCACAGAAGACCAACCTAAAGCGACAGCATCCGTGATGTCGTGTTTCGTTGGTGAGTGCGAGCGAGACCTGAGGCACATTGATGCGGGGGTGACAGTTATCGTGGTAACGTCTTGTGTGTTGTTGTCTAGTGGTCATGACTTTTACGTCCCCAAGCGGGGTGTGAAAACGCATCTCACTAGGCCACCATGGTATGAGTCACCATACCGCATTGTCTGCATTTGCAAAGAGTATGGTGACCACAACTCTTGGATTCTATTAATGTTTTCCATCAGGCAGAGTAGAATCACTTTGGCAGGTTCTTAATATAGAAAAAAATACGTATGACTCTCTCATTCCAAGATCATCCAAAAGTAATTTATCTGCCTAATAGAACACCAAAGCATAGAAATTAAAACTCAGATCATAAATTGGCAATATTAGAATTAGTCTCTAAATTTAATACAAATTATTTTAAAATTATTTGCATGTACAACCCATAAACAGGGTTAATATTATTTTAATATATTCCAACCTAAAGTTGAAATTTCAGACAAAGGTAGCTGGTAATTACGATACACCTGAAATTTAATTTATATACGCGTAATATTCGCTCGCTTTACGGTTCTATTCCCTGTAAAAGCAAATAAGAACTCTTATTGGATAATATTATTTTCTGTCTGACTGTCAAGGCTTGTTTATCAGAAGAGTAACTGTACTGTAGCTGAGTAACGAGGTGGCGCAACGGTAGTGAATGTGACTGCTGTGCTTGAGGTCACGGGTTCGATTCCCGGGTCGCACCAAATGTTTGTATGATCTGCAAATATTTGTTTCGAAGTTTGAGTGTTTTCTATGTATAATATGTATGTATTTACAAAAAAAACGTACATAAGTATTCTATTAGTCAGTCTAGTTATCATAGCACAAGCTCTGCTTAGTTTGAAACTAGATGACGTTGTGTGTCAAATGTCCGATATATTTTTTTTGTTTTTTTGTTACTTTATGAAACATAAAGTAGAGTAAAGTTTATATTTTAGCAATGACTTTATATTTGATTAAAATATTTTAAAACTGAAATTAGTAATTCTTTTACAAATTTTGAATTAAAATGTAAAATAAATTCTCTCTACCATTTTAAAATGAAAATGGTGCCGTGCAGATATGTAATGTAAATGTAATACGTGGTGTATGGTGGTGTCCAGTAGTGGACAAATAAAGGTGATAATGATGAATATGTAAGATACGAACATTAAAGCCTAAAATACTTTGTAATATGTGCTATTTAGACACATTTGTTTCGAATATTGTGTATTTTCTGTGTATACTATGTATGTATTTACAAAAAGAAAGTTAGAAGTATCATATCAGTCAGTCTAGTTATCATAGCACAAGCTCTGCTTAGTTTGAACCTAGATGACGTTGTGTGTCAAATGTCCGAAATATTTGTTTATTTATTATTTATTTATTTTAAAATCAACACGTTCATTCATCATTTCATTCTACTTGTAGGGCCTCTTAATTTTTTAATAAATAATGTGTATCATGCATAATTCTCCACGGGTATAATACTCGAAAACCTTTCAGAAATCCATCGCATAGTAATTTGCATTAGGTACTTTATTAAACAAGATCACAATTTCAAACTCAACGTAATATACAAAACAATAAAATTAAGAAACAAAAAAGAACATAAAATTAATATAAATACCTAAACATCCATTTAAAGTCACGAAATCGGGCTCATTTCAAGAAAATATTGGACCTCTTTCTCAACATACGAAGTCAAGTGTCAATACTTCCAACGAAAATGAAAAATCAGTTCAATACTGGGTTATTGGCAATACTTTCTGTCCTTGAACTTTGTAGTATAAATGTATTTCATTCATGACATAGAAATAACTTTTTATTATCGTCGAAAGGATTGTGTAATCAACAAATTAACGACTTCTATTCACTTCGAGTCTTACTGTTCTCATTGTTAGAGACGAAATGAACCTGATGAGCTAAATGAAAAGTAGGCGAAATGTTAGGTAATTCAAATAATGCGCGTACGTTTAGATTATTACTTATATCTAAGCGTCATGACAATATTAAATTCATCGTAATAATTCCATTCACATCGGCAGACTCGTAGATTGGGCAATCAAAACGCCATATATTTTTAGTACGTAATAAATGCGGAATAAATATAGGCCAGATGTATTTCTTAAATTAAAAATTAAAGAACGTTCGTGACTTATCTCAGAGCATACCTATAAAAGAATATGTGCAAAGTACAACCAATGAGCAATTTATTTTCTATCAGTTGCTGTTTTGTACAATTTTAATTCTCTATTTTGATCATTTAGATTAAATTTATGACTAAAGCACAATGTAACACGGCTAGCATTTAACTAATTACTTCATATGTGTAACTGACACTGTTTCTTATCACACGTGACATCAAACTAGATATTATGTACAAAAATATTTACACGGGTAAGCTTTTTAATTATGAAAACAATCTCATAACTCACGCTGCTAATTCCGAGTCCAAATGACAGAAACGTGAGCATATCATGAAAGCTGCTCATATTTCCCTCCGCACTTGCGTAAAAGAAGGAATTTCAAGTCCCTTGCCGTGTTGTCATTCGAGAGTAATATCAGAACCCAGTCGAGTTACCCGAGCTCCGAAATTGCCGGATGATATTTTTATGAGATCTAGCCTGAATTAATCAACGTTTATATGTTTAGTTTTATTTTGGTCTGAGTATATTACTCTTGTGGATTTGTTTTTATACACTTACGCTTGTGTATACTTGAGGAAGCAGATTAGATTTTTTTTTTTTTTGTGAATTAGTGAAGGAAGCTCGAGAATGAGACAAATGAATTTCAAAATCAACACAATGACAAATAAAAATATTTAAGCTTTGTATAGTTACTTTTTAAAGCACTTTAACGTATTGAAGATCTTTTACTCGTAATTCTTGCCGTCTGTCTTTCTGTGTAAACGTAATATTGTTGATGTTAGTGAACGGTTTTCCACGAATCAGATTCACAGAGGGATTTAAGCGTATTTCGTTAATGATTATTCAAGGCAAACTATACTTGTAAAGATTAGGAGCGCATGTTTCATTTCTAGGAAGATTATGTAAGCTTCTTTATTTGTTTTGATCACGACTTCAAGTATGTATTATTTTTGACTTAATTATTTCACTTTTATTTTTCTAAGATTAGTACTTTTTATGTTGTCGTATTCTCTAAGTAGATTTAAATACCTCTGAGTAGGCAGATAATTAGTTATATATTGCAATTAAATAATTTTGAACAACCGTACCTGGGTAGAATCTGCATCAGCCGGAGGGAAAGGGTTCCATGCTGCCGCCCTATCCACTCGACGATGACCAGCTGGAGAGCCGCCACAGTGGCAAAACCAACACATAGAGCTTCCAGCTGGGATGATCAATGAGCCATTATAACTTGATGTGCGACATCACGCCACTCGCATACCTCTTCGAGTGTGGAGGAGACTTCGGCGAGCACTTCCGCCTCAAAAATCCACAGAAAGAAACAACGGTGATCAGCTTTCGAGCAAGCTGTCAGAAGTACTCGTCGAAGAGACAGCTTTCTTTTAGGATTAGACTTAGATACTATATTTGGTCCAGAACCGGTACGAAGACCGAGTTATCCACAATAGGGGGAACAATCAATAAATCAATCAATAAAACCTCCGTCTTATCCAGAGCCACTCGTAAACCCAGCGCCTTGGTCCTCTAAATAGTCAGCCTCTGGCCCGGCGTAACTCTTACTTGGCGTACCCGTAATTAATATAGTTGGCAATGTTAAAATAATCAACATAACCATTCCTTTTAGTTGAAAAAAGAGGTATAAGTATGTTTTTAGTTATTTTGCACGCATAGCACAATGTATTAAGGGGTTACCTTGCATCTACGAATTGATGTTTTGAGTCTGGGTGCTCTTTATGCCCGTATATGGTTGTTAAGTGCCGCCGAGAAGATTACTCTTAGTGTGGGTGTTTTAAAATACTTTTAATAAATAAATATTGTGTATATCCTAAATTTGAAATCCCCGTCATTGGATATTTTTCTCTATCTTTTGTAGAGAAATTCTTGAGTTAACGTTTCGTAGATTTGCAATATTATTGTTTGTATTATGAGATAATCAGCATAATGCCAGCCGAAAATGTTGCCAACTTACTTTTATTTCATTTTCGTTCTACGTAGTTAATTTTTAAAGCATTTTTACTGGTACTTGGAGAATATAACATCATGTTTTCACCGTAATGTCGCAGAGATTCTGCAAAAGTTTTACAGAAAATATATATTCGCCGAATTACGTGTTTTACTTTTCGTCAAGGACGTGGAGCTTTCGGTGAGGATTTAATTTTGCCGATTTTATTAACCGAACCGAACCGAACAATTTTTTTGAGATGTATTTTCTCTTGATTTGCTAGTGTTATCATATTCTGAATAAATATGCGTTTAGTTTAATATATTATGAATAGAGATATTTTACTTAAACCAAATTATTTAGAAACACTATGTATGTTTTAATATATTGGCATAATTGAATGTGATTTTTATGGAATCAGTTGCAAACAAGCAGTCAGGTCAGACGTATAATGGACACTTGCAAACATCATTGTACTGCCGATCTAACATATATAACATTAAGACACGCATATTACATATATTAAAGCACATATTATTCAAATTCAAATTATGTTCTGCAAATAAATGATTTGATTTGATTTGATTTTCGGAGGGGTATACTTATAAGTATACCCCTCCGAAAATGTAGGAACCAATACTTGATGTAAAGTAACAAAAAAAAGCTTAACACCAATTTTTATGACCTGTGATTTTATCACCCAACAATATTTTTGAAAATAATCTTTCAAAATGTAACTAAAATCTCTAGATGCACTGAGGTATAAAAGTTTGGAATACCCCCATAACATCATTAAAAATATAATATCCGGGAATTCCCCTTTCAAATTACCAACTACAATTGTCTATTTGAATAATTTTATTCTGCCTCAAGATACTTGGGAAAAGATTTTTCTTTCAGAGATTCTTTTTGGTAGTTTTGTGGCTGACTTTTGTATAATTCTTTTAATAAAATAAACGTTACTAATATGGGTTACGATAAAACTCTGGTAATTTCTGCGAACTTATTCAACTAAACAGGAAATTTGTGTTACGAGTTACTAGGTAGTAGAGCCACGCTGATTTCAGCACAAGCGACAGTATTACCCTCCCACAGAAGACCAACCTAAAGCGCCAGGTCGTGTTTCGTTGGTGAGTGTGAGACCGGAGGCCCATTGATGCAGGGGTGACCGTTATCGTGATAGCTGTGTAAGGCTTACACTGCCACGATGACTGTCATGCCTTTTACGTTCCCAAGCGAGGTGTGAAAAGCATCTCACTAGGCCGCAATAGTGTGGGTCACCACACTTCAGTGTCTGCTTTTGCAATGAGTATGGTGACCACAACTGTTGGATTCTGTTCATGCTTTCCATCAGGCAGAGTAGAGTCACTTTGGCAGGCTCTCAATAAAGAAAAAAAAATATTCAAGTCAATATTTAACCAATATACATATTTTTATATTGTACTACCATTTTATATTCCTCCACATTATACTACCTACAGGTACCATACTACCCCCAAAATGAGAACTAGTTAGACGTGGTGTCGATTTAGGAAGGACCAGAAATCACATCACCCAAATCTTTTTTCGAGAAGGGCGCCTGTGGCCGACCGTCAGGATGGTTTCTTGTTAAAACAACATCATTAAAAAAACGTGCAGATTTCTAATTCCGTAACATTTTTTGTGAATTCAGAGAATTTTCGCAACTTTGACACTCGTTCTCTGAAACGAAAAAAACTTATGTGAGGCCGAACCATCAGTTTTAAAAGTTGTTGCCGAATTTTTTTTCCTATAACTTTCACTCTCTCAGAAATAGAAATATTGAGCACTAAGTTACTGAGAGCAAAACAATGAAAAATTTATTTAAAAATGATTTTCTGCTTATAAATTATCCACTGTGGAGGGACGTGTGTCATATGTCCCTCCGACACAAAGGGAGGATCCTCCGACCAGGCGAGGTGATCGTGCCTGGCGGGCCACGGCCCTATGGTTGATGTTGGGATGTTGTACATATGCTAATTGCCACGTGAATCTCTATATCGCGATACAGGATTAGTAGTTAGCATTATAGTTCATTACATTCATACGTTTCGTTCATACTTCGTAGTTCGATGTATCTTCGCTAGATGGCGCCGTTGTACATTTACTTTGTGTTATAATGTAGAAGCCGCCACATCCACTAAAGCAACAACATTTTTTTCTGGTTTTAATTTGTACGTTATCATCAACTCAGTTAAAAAACGTCTACTGCTGGACATAGGTCCCCCCTGGACTCTTCACAACAAGCGAAATACAGAAACTAAATAATCAAACACGCATTTAAAACACCTTCTCACTAAACCTTAACCACTTAAACGTTACCCTTGTAAATTTAATTACCTTAGCACATTTCACTATTTCCTTACTTAACTGTTAGTAATTTCGACGACTTACCTAAATTCATACACCTACACTTAACCCTTTAACGATCTCATAAAATACACTGAATACCCCCGTTGGTTGTAATCAAAACGTCAAAATTATAAGGATTTATAATCGTAAGTTCGCAACATAAATTGTAAGGGTCAACGGACAATTCTAACAAACAACTTACATAATAGCGATAAAAATATATAAGTAATTTGTTACGAAGGCCGACAATTGTATGGAGGACGATGCAGTACCATACATTGCCATAACTGTCATAATTATTATTATTTACGTCCAAGTGGTCGTATGTAATGTTAATTAGCTCACTTGGTTGTAATGTTGATAAGTTTTGTATTTTAAGACACTTGTGACTCTTCACTTGCGGAAGGTAGGAACGGAAGGTGACTCGTCTGAAAAAAAAAGAAAACGGTTTATTAGAATTCCTCAGATTCACATATAGCATTAAATAATGATTCTCTGGCTGATAAAATTCATAATGAAGTTATTCGACAGAGAACGGGAGTAACTGACATCGCACGGAGAATCAGTACGCTGAAGTGGAAGTGGGCCGGTCATGTCTCTAGACGAACCGATAGTCGCTGGAGCCGAAGTGTGCTAGAATAGAGACCACGATTGGGCAAATGTAGTATAGAGTGCCGCGTGGCGCGATTCTACGACTTGAAGAAGGTGGCTGGTAGAGGATGGATGCGAATTGTCCAAAACTGGAATAGTTGTCGCTCCTTGGGGAAGACCTTAGTTCAGCAGTGGACGTGATAGGGTGATTTGAGTAGATGATGAATTGTAAAGTTAACTATGACCTATTTATTTTGTAAATAACTCTAAAACTGATTGATATAATTACACTAGTAAGTGCTTCTCCATGTGAAAAAATAAAATTTTATTGGTTCAATAGAACTTACTTATATAAATTGAAAGGAAAATGTTTTCTTAGATAGCCAAGGCCATAGAAAGTAATGATAGGCCTTATTGCTTGTTTTGTCTTATTCCTATGTGACGTTTAACTTTTTATGTAACAGGAATAGGAACAGATAATGTACTTAGATATTACACAGCCTTACTATAAATGGATTTATACTTTTGGGATATAATAAAATGTGTACACGACATTTGAGGGTTAAGTATTTTGAGTATCACTGTTCTTTAAAAAAAAACACATAGTAAAAAGAAAATAATAATGTAATAATAATTTGTACTGTAGCTTTAATATAAAAAATTGACAGTGTGTGATTGAATGAATCTATATATTAATGCGTGAAGCAAAAACTTTGGATCCCTTTATACGAAAATTACACGGTCGGAAGAGTATGAAATTTGGTACACTTATAGTTTATATGTAGGAGAAGTGCAGAACGCTAATATTTTTCAATAATAATGCTTATAAAATACATTAAATCAATAAAGAAACCATTACACACACTACCATGCATTTCACACACACAAACAAGTATTTGTTACACGCATACATACTCTGTAGTCAAATTGTTTCTTTTGTTTATCATTTTGTCTATACACGTACTATAGACATTGAGTACTGACATAGACATAGATCACTGTTTTACATATTTACTGTGGTATTACTGAATGTCGAACAGAAAAGTTTTATTTGCCCCATTTAATATAAAAAATACCGCGTAAAATACCACTCGCTTATACAAATTTATATAATGTAAGTTGTATTTAATTATGGTCGAATTTCGACCAATAGGCGACCACTAGTAATAAATAAACCTACAAGACAGGTATGAGTGCAGGTGGACAGTGGCCCTCATTACTAGCGGTTGTGGGTTCGCTTTTCATCTAGGAAAAATTGTGGTGATTACGATATTTTCTTTGTGGACGATAAATATTAAAAACTAACAGTACAAGGTTATACGTAGCTTAAGTGACAATGCTGTGAGAATCCAATTTTCACTAATTTATTGAGTGGACCAAAGTTAATTTGTTTATAAAAGAGTGAGGGAGCACGCGCTATCCCCGCTAATCGTAAACGTGTACTGTCGTATATTTTATAATACTTTGTGGAGTAAAGTAAAAATGCTTGCTCGGCGAACGTAAGTTAAACGTACCTCCCAAATATTCAATAGCATATGAGACTGCTGTGCTTGAAGTCCAGGGTTCGATTCCTTGGTAGGGCCAAATGTTTGACCACATCACAGCAACAGCCTATAACACTCCACTTCTGGACATAGGTCTTTTCTTAGAAATATCTATATAATATTTATTTCGGAGTTTGAGTATTTGCTATATATAATGTGTATGTATTTATAAAAAAATTGATATGTATTAATATCAGTTGTCTAGTAGTACAAGCTCTGCTTAGTTGGCGGCTAAACGGTGTTGTGTGTCAAATGTCAGAAATATTATTATTAAATAAATCTAGGAATGATTAAAAAGGTAATCTTCAGAAGAAAATTGGTCAATTTAGCATTTTGACGTTATTCTCGTAGGCCACCTAGAGTGTAATTACGATTAAAAATGCTTGCAAAGAACCTAATTTGCGAAGGAGAAAAAACTTATTGTATTTCTTTAGGTTTATTTTGCAAGATTAATACGATACCAGGTAAGCCACACGGCTTGGTCTTTGTCTTTTAAAAGTCATATGTTACCGTGGTTCGGAATATTTGTCACTGATTCTCGGTCACTCGGTATTCCTATTAGGGTCATAGCATGACATTTTGAAGCCTATTGCACACCTTGAATAGACTATCCCATACTAAAAGCAGTTCAGAATGAAACTAGTAGTTCTCTTTTTTTTATGATCTGCCTGCCAAATTGACTCTACTCTGCCTGATGGAAAGCATGAACAGAATCCAAAGAGTTGTGGTCACCACACTCATTGCAAATGCAGACAATGCAGTGTGGTGACCCACACTATGGCGGCCCAGTGAGATGCTTTTTCACGCCACGCTTGGGGACGTAAAAGGCATGACAGTCATCGTGGCAGTGTAAGCCTCACATAGTTATCACGATAACTGTCACCCCTGCATCAATGGGCCACCGGTCTCGCACTCACCAACGAAACTCGACAGCACGGATGCTGGCGCTTTAGGTTTGTCTTCTGTAGGAGGGTAGTACTGCCCCGGTCGAGCCAGCCCGTTCGTGCTGAAATTAGAGTGGCTCTACTATCTTAAGTTCCCGAGACCAACGCAACATTAGTCGGCGAACAGCCGACTATGTAGAAGATAATATATTACTCACTGTACCTCACTCTCACATTTCGATAGGATGGTTATCCGATACGACCAAGGACAGATCAGGTGCAGTACCAACGGCTTTATGTGTTCTACCAGGCATAGGGGTTAAGATCCCAACTTTCTAACTCCGTGTTGGTTATTATGCATATCTATAATCAGCAAAAATCAATAACACTTTTAGACCCGACCCAAAGATCAAACTCAAGACTTCTTGATCGACAGTTACGCATCATATACTAACCGCTGTATGTCTTGAAACTGTTTATACAAAATGATAAAAAATTCAGTATTTAAGATCTCACAACGTAAGAAAACCCAATAAAAACACAAATAAAATTCACCTTAAGGTTAAAATCCCAGTAGGACACTGTACTAGCCACACATATTTAAGTATACTAGCCATAACACGACGTAAAAGGGACGCCACACGTGATGTGTAAAGGGCGGTTGGCGGCTTGCCACAATGTTTCCTATCGAAGATCGATCGACCCTGCGGTCACTGTTCAAGGTACAATGGCCAAAATTCCGTAAAACCACTGCCAATAAATTTACAAGTGATATAAATTGAAGCTGAATTGGGATGCTGTAGTGTATTTAATTGATTTAGTAACATTTGTTGAATTACAAATAGCTTTTCCAGTTTCGTTCTAATGCAACGTCGGGATGTTTTTGTTGTTGTCTTTTTTTTTTAATTATAGCGGTTATACCAATTATAATACAATAACACAAAAAAGTACAGCTACAGGGAACAAAAAAAAACAAATTAAAAATAAAGACAAATATTAAACAAAACGAAAAATCATCCATCTTGTTCACAGAATTACAAGAATTTAAACATATAGTCAGGATCGACACACAGGAATACGTTAAGTGCAGAAAGAGTGCACAGTACAGTTGACTTACTATAATGCATATTACGGTGCAACATGATGGTACGGCAAAAACAAATGTACCCAATTGTGGCGATAGTTACCGTGCATAAAAAACAACACAACTCATAATTTATCGTGGTATTGATGAGAAATGAATAGACAAATTACTTGATAATAACAAATTGCAGTCTTCCAAGGTTAACTTGCAGCTTAAGAGACAATAGTCGCTTGCCACGCTTTTAATGGGCCCTTAGAATCGTGAAGGAAAAGCGATCACAAATTGAAAAGTAATGATGAACTTACTCTAGATTGGTTTACTCTAAAGCTGTGGTAATAAACTAATCGATTCAGCCCGTACGTGAGCTTAAAACGAAATAATCATCAATTGGTTTTAAAGTTCTACTCCTGGATATGGCCTCTCTCTAGCAAGAAGGTTTTGATTTACTATAACATATAAGTCAGACGAGTTGATATGGGGTTTGTTTCAAGTTTTCCTCTAACAACACCCACGAGAAAGGTGGCAACACTCTTAATCCGTCACCACACAGAATTACGTTAAATGAATCTTGTTATTCTCCTATGACTTTCTGAGTTGAATGAAGTGTATCTGAAATATTAAATACTTTGTAACCTTTTCCTGAAAATACTCAAATAATAAATTTAGAATAAACAAACAATATATTACAGGTATAGTTTGGTATTTATTTAAAAAAACGTAATTTCTTTATGCTTTAAAATTTTGAAATCTAAGAAATAACTATAAACATCAATAAAAATAATGGGAAAAATGATGAGAGTGAATTTTTATGATGCGCGCAGACACCGACAGAAAAAAGCAACAGTCTGAAGTTAGTTGCTAACGTGTGTCATATCAGTACAAATTATCAGTGTGAATATATAAAAAAATATATTAGGGTTTATATTAATTCAATCGTATTTATGATGGTGATAGATATTTTTATTTGTTATTTTTGGATTGTTACGTCAAAGAAGTATAACTTCTTACATGCGTACGTATACACACTTTGTTTTTTTTTACTTAAGTCTCATAGACTTAGAGAAGCTTTTAGAATGAAATTTAAAACTGTAACAAACGCAAATTAAATTTCTTTCTGTAAAAAAGAAATGTCGAAAATCAACGTTTCGAGTCGTAGTAATAATTTATATCGAAGCCTCCGTCAAAGCCTTCATTTTGTACCCTAAAAGTTATAATTTTTGGGGTGCGATGGGGAATTTTTAAAACTTTGCACTGAAAACGTTTGTAGGCATAAAATTACTGTTAAATAACAGAGGTGTAATAAAACAAGCAAGTATCTTATAATAGCGAGTTTAATATTCAGTATCATCACAGACCTCAGTAGTCCACCGCTGGACATAGGTCTCACGTTATATCAGACGGGTTTTACTCGTAGAGCTGACATTCTGTACTATTTGCCTCCTTTAGTTGACATGTAGTTTATGGCATAAATAGGGATAGTGGCTTTATTACTAATCCATTACCACACAGATAATATAATGTGCTAAGTAATTATAATATAAAAAAATACTTCGCATTTATAATTACTAGAATGCATATAGACATTATACGTCAGTAAATTTTTGCAGAAGACCAACCTAAAGCGACAGCATCCGTGCTGTCGTGTTTCGTTGGTGAGTGCGAGACCGGAGGCCCGTTGATGCAGGGGTGACAGTTATCGAGGTAACTGTGTGAACCTTACACTACCACGATGAGTGTCATGCCTTTTACGTCCCCAAGTGGAGCGTGAAAAAGCATCTCACTAGGCCGCCATAGTGTGGGTCACCATACTGTGTTGTCAGCATTTGCAATGAGTATGGTGACCACAACTCTTGGATTCTATTCATGCTTTCCATCAGGCAGAGTAGAGTCACTTTGGCAGGCTCCTATTATAGAAAAGAAAATACGATTGTTAATGTTAATATACGATTATATCTTCTATGGCAACACAAACAGTCATATTAAACAGTCTATTTGCATTCTACAGTCCTTAAATGTGGTTTAATCTCTGTGACAGATGTTCATGAAACCGCCGAAGCAACTTAAATAAGCGGCTTTATTTTGCATCACCTACATTTTCGTTCTTTAGGAGCAAGTTTTATAACAAATAAAGTGCAGTATTTTATAAATACAAACTTCACACTTTAAGCGAATCTAGTACGTTCGAAAATGACACTAGTGACAGCTGTCACAGAGACAATCTGTTTTAAAAGAACTATAATAATTATAAATGTGAAAACAATCTTTTTAGCAGGGTTTTATTAACTTGGCATATATCTATGTATCTGTGAATTAGTGTTACGGAATTTTCGAACGTAGTTTTCACTACTTTCAAAATGACAGATTGATTTGACACTTACCACACTTATCAAAGACCAATGATAAGGCAATAAATTGTATAATTTGTCCCATTGTCTTTCCCATTATCCTCTGGATTACCGATTTTTAACACGTTTCATTAACTTGATATGTATCTATGTAAGAGAATTTTTGAATATGATTTTCACTTTTGAAACAAATAGTACATAGGTCTATGCATATGAAACCGGTATTATTTTAGAAAAAAAAACACATTTATTTCAAGAGAATGGTAATAAATATTTAATTCAAAGTAAGCGCCCTCGCTAGCTACACATTTTGACCACCTCTCAGGCAATTTATGGATACTTCGCCGAAAAAAGTCTTCGTTTTTGAAGCAAACCAGTTATCGAGCCATTGCCCAACATTTTCGTAAGAAGTGAAGCGCTGTTGGCTAAGTGCGTGCCCCATCGATCCAAATAAGTGAAAGTCGGATGGAGCCAAGTCTGGTGAGTAAGCGGGGTGGGGTAGCGGTTGCCAGCGGTACGACTCAACTAATTCCCGAGTCTGTTTTATTCGGTGTGATGGTGCATTGTCATCGAAAAAAATCAATTTGTGATGCCTATTTTCATATTCTGGGCGTTTTTGGCCCAGGGCATGTTTCAAATTCTCCAATTGTTGTTGGTAGCGTTGACCATTAACAGTTTCGCCCGGTTTCAGAAGCTCATACCAGATTACACCACGCTGATCCCAGAAAACACAGAGCATTGTCTTTTTTCCGAAGCGATTTGGCCTTGGGGTCGATTGTGCTGGTTGGCCAGGGTCTACATACGATCTCTTGCGTTTAGGATTAACAAAATAAATCCACTTTTCATCGCCAGTAACGATCCGATGCAAAAACGACTTCCTTTTTTGTCTGGCAAGCAGCATTTCATATGTTGTTTTTCGGTTTTCCTGTTGTCTGTCGTTTAGCTCATGTGGCACCCATCTTCCGGTTTTCATAATCTTTCCCATGGCTTTCAAACGTCTAGAAATGGTTGCCTGGTTCACATTTACTTTTTCTGCGAGCTGTTTTTGCGTCTGACTATCGTCCTCATCTAGCAAAGCCTGCAATTCGACGTCCTCAAATATTTTCGGTGATTTACCGCGGTCAGCGTTTCTCACATCAAAATTACCACTTTTGAACTTGTTGAACCACTCATTGCACTGCGTACGACCAAGAGCGTGCTCTCCGTAAGCTTCGACAAGCATTCGATGAGATTCTATAGCCGATTTACCCAAATGGAAGCAGAAAATGAGTGCTCCCCGCAAATCGTTGTTTGAAGGCACATATTTCGACATTTCCGAGAGCGAAAAAAAACACGATGTTGTATAAAACTTGAAGTGTTAGGTATTGGATATTGTTGACAGATCATATTACGACATCTAGCGCCAATGGTAAGTTTTAACTGTTCCTACAATTGTGTCTGCTGACCACTTGATGGCAATACCGGTTTCATATGCATACACCTGGTATATATGTAATTAAATAATCGTCAAATACAAATTCCTTCAAAATATGGCCGCTACAAAATGCTATTTTCCATCTTCTAGTTTTATTGTTTAAAAAAAGTGTTTTTTAATTTTTTTAAATGATTATTTATTTAGGTACACTGTCATTTTAGTGATCATCACCATGTACACATCCAAATCTAGAATTACGTTGCTGATTTCCAAGTTTGACTGCCTCGATGGCATAGCGGTAACGGAAGCGGCTGCTGTGCTCGAGGTCTCGGTTTTAATTCCCGGGTCGGACCAAATGTTTGTATGATCTGTAAATATTTGTTTAGGAGTTTGGATATGGTATAGCATTTGTTTCGGAGTATGATTTGGTTTATAAATATTCTATCAGCCAGTCTAGTTATCATAGTACAAGCTCTGCTTAGTTTGAAACTATATGGCGTTGTGTTAAATGTCCAAAATATTTATTTATTTATTTATTTATTTCCTTAACATAAGGGGAAAGCAAAAAAATAACATCCTTATTACATCAATTAGGGTCGAGATTGATGTGGGTAGAATAGAAAATAAAATTACCGAAGTATTATTGACAAACCTGTTGGTCTAGTGGTTAGTGACCTAGACTGTTAGGTAGTGGGTTCGATTCCCACCCAGGATGAATATTTGTGTGATGAGCACGATTATTAATTCTGCATCTGAGTGTAATTTAGCTATAATATGTGTGTATTTAGAAATATTTAAGCATGTTTATCAGCAGTGGGGTTACCATAGTACAGGCTCTGTCTAGTTTGGAATTAGACAGCCGTGTGTGAGGTTTTAGTTATTCATTCATTACACATTTACTCTACACTTATATAACCAAACGCGTCGGCTATGCTATATATTCATAATATATACTGTATAATATAGCACAGGGACTTTGAAAAACTAGTAAGTTCAAGTTACAGGAATCTATGACCCTACCTGTTATTGCCTACAGTTTCTTTTTTTTACGTGTAAAAACTCCCTCGTGCTGTCACCCCACCGGGGTTCACGGCGGGGTAGTGTGACGGAATAGGACCGACTAAAACCACACGGTATGCCACTCTGCGCCTGACATAGGAGGGATCCGGGAACAGCTGCTATTACGATATCCAGATCCCTCCTAACGCCAACCCGCTGCCGCAGGCACCAACTGCGGGAAGTTCTCTATTTAAGCAACGTACGGCACATGCAGACGTCGCCTCCTCGCAGCTGGCCAGTGTAGTGGATGGAGGGGAAAACCTGTACCGTCCACCCGCGGCCACACTCAAGGCAGCATAAGGCGCTGGTTAATCAATCCATTTACGGTTTACGGCGACAGTCTTGCCACTCTGATTTGAGTTGGACAGTGATAGTTGATAAAATGAGGATTTTACGATACCTGTGCCTACTTTACCAACTTTGTATGTGTATGGAGTAAAATCACAAGTTTTACTTTAACATGAAAGTGAATTGCAACTAGTTTAATTTCTTCTGCCAATTAGTCTTTGCTTTACGCGATATATATTTTTTTTTTGTGAAAATCAGTAACCTAAATACTAAGCCTGAACTTATGTATTCAGAAAGTAAAAATACTCTTATCTCTTGAAAATTACAATATAATAGCGGTTACAGAAAAACGAAACTACAGACTATCACACGTATTTTTTTTTAGTAAAGACACGGCACGGTGAATCATCATCAAAAGCCATTGACAATCTCCTGTTCGACATAGATCTGGACAGTACTTCTTAGAATGGTGGACATATACTTACTCATTCGACCGATTGGGATGCACGGCTCATTAAATCGAATTACGGCCCTACCGCATTGGAATTTAAAATCGTTTTTTTTTACTTCTTGTGGTACCGTTTTAGAAGTGAAGACTCTTTCTCCAAGGAGTGGAACGTCCTACCACAACGGTGTCAGACATCGCACTGGCTCGGAGGAGTCAATAATAATTCCTTTCAGAACAAGTAAAATCAGCTAAACTGCAACCTTCGTGACACTTTGACTGATATACGCATTAACATCTCATTTAGAGCTCATTACGCAGTATTATACGATGTGAATTCGCTTCATCCACATTAAGCGGTAAGTGTTGCTAAGTGTGGTAAGTGTTGCTGGATGATGATTGGTCCTTAATTTGAATTTACTGTTTTGAGTAAATTCCAATTAACTTCTATAGTTTGGTCTGCCTTTGTAAAAGATTTCAGATTTTGGGAGAATGCTGCATCTAAAATATTTTCATTACGAATTCTACTTATAACAAAATGTATTTCTGTATCATCTAACGAAGATACATCAAAATACTAAACAGCTACTAATCCGTCAACGTAATAAGTTTAAATTAAAAAAAATAGAAGAGTGTTAACAGTTTTATTATTAGAATTGTTATTAAACTCATTCTATAAGCTTATTTTCATCAAATAGGTTTTCTAAGAATTGTAGATCAATTCCTCAATCAACAGCCTTCGAAAAGGAGTCGAATTATATTACAACTACTAACACTGGATCGTACAACAAAGTATCTATTCCACCTTATAGTGCTTAATATTCAAGAGAAATAATAAATCCAACAAGATATCTAAATAAATTCAATAAAAACGTTACTTTTACTGATTAATGTTACTTTTCACAAATTGCTTCAAATATTTTTAACGTGCCGAGACAGTTCGAACGCTTTCTACTAAGAGTTTACTTTGAGCAGATCCTTACACTTTATATACGCTCTCTTATTAGAAGTATTTGAAACTAAATCTAGTCCAGCTATAAAAGTAGAAAATAAGCGAAATATTTCTTTCACTTTCAGTATATTTAGTTCTTCAAAGAATTTATCAAGAAACATTGCACAATAAGAGAATTTGCTGAGCTTGAGTCTAGATACCAAAATTGATTTTGTTATTTCATAGTTTATTTGCTTATTTCTTGAGTTTTTATCTTTTGTTAAGAAAGTTAAATCAAGTATTATTTTTATCATTCATTAAAATAACTAGTGATTGATTTTCGTGGCTATTTTCTACATTACTTTATATTTCTATACTTCTTTAAAATGGTTGCTAATATTTGGCAATATAACTCATGTATAAATGTACATACAATGTTTACTAACTCTAACTCATATCTAGCTGTGGATTATACATTAATATTTAAATAGTAATCTGTTTCTCTGATAGTATTTATTCCTAAGTTACAAAATTTATTTGAGATAGACCTATTTGTTTCTCGACGGGATTTATAAGAAGGGCGTGAACAACTTTATTTTTGCAAAAACAAACTTGAAAGTCCCAAATATTTTATTAGACGAACTAAACTGGAAATCTCTTTCATAAAAATAAATGACTGTTCGTTAGTCCCGCACTAAAATTCAGTAAAGGTAAGATCGATTTGGCTAATTTTAGTCTTGAAATAGTTGTAGAAGTCCGGGAAAAGTTTAAACGATGTAAAAAAATCAAAAAACTTGGATGCCATTAATACTGTAACTTTACCAAACAGAAATAGTATCCAATAATATCAGAAGTCAAATTTTAGGCATTCCAAATACCAGATACAAATATTTTGTTATTCCAGAAGTTTTTATTCCTGATTTGATATGCAATATAAACACTTTATGATATACCTAAGATGAACAATAATCAAACCTATTTACATGCTTTGAAGTCATTCTAGTCTAAGCTATAATAATGCTGGTCTTTAACAGCTTGAAATAATAGCTTGCTTAACAACAACAGCAGCTGTTGTGGTTACGACCGCTACTCGGAACAGGTCATAATACGCTCCAAATTACTTCAAACCTAGTTTACTTTGTATCACTTATCTTGTAACATATTTAGTTGTACAAGAAGTGGGAACTATGAAACGAAATATGACGTCGTTAGCCGACGAAATGTTGCAATTTGTAGTGAACTCATACACAGCATGAATCGTGTGGTTGCAGCAGAAGTGTGAAATGATTCATATCTGCTCGTACGGTGCAATGAGTTTCATTTTACAAGAGTTAAAGTGAAATTTATATTTGTAGGTAATAGTTTGATATTTATAGTTTCATGCATAAAGTTTTTTTTTGTTTTGTACGTGTTTCAATTTTTATATTGACCAAGCTCAACTGAAGGGATACCAGGACTTCATAGAAAACAAGTGTTAAGCAATTTTTTCGTTGATTATCGTCTAGCGAGTATGGTTACCGGAGTTCATACCCTGCCCTTTCTTCAGCTTTTGGAAGAAGGACTGCAAGGGTGGTAAAGTATTTGAGAGTCATGAGTTATAATTACACAATATTTTCCTGGATGGAAAATAAACTCATGGTCTCTGACACGAGAACCACTATCTCCAACCATCAAACCAACAGATCCATAAAATTGAAAATTCTCCCTTAAATTTCATAAATTTGAGCGAAAGGCTAATGTCTAATAATAAGGAACTCGGCTCCACGTTATTTGGATATACGATCGAGACAACGTTAATTTAATAAAACAGATTAAATTAATTAATTACGTCAGTGACATTTACATTTATTATTATTGTTATGACGGGCTTGGTGGCCTAGAGGTTAGTGATCCTGACTGTTAAACTGGAAGTCAAGGTTATTCCATCTAGGATAAATGCTACGTGACGAAAAGTACGAATATTTCTTCTGTGTCTTGGTGTAATTTAGCTATCGTCATCATCCCAGCCAAAAGACGTCCACTGCTGGACATAGGTTTTCCCCATGATGGGAAGGGTTTGCCATAATCGCCACGCTTGGCAGGCGGGTTGGCGATTGCAGTGAGACGGTGTACTCAGTAGGACGCAGCTGCCCATCCTCTGGTGTACTAGCCCTTAGTCGACTTTTACGACACCCACAGGAGGAGACGGTGCTATTCTTAGCCAGTACCACACGGCACGAAAATTTAGCTATAGCATATAGTTATTACTTGCCCGAGACAGATATTTTCATTGACAACTTCGTGTGACGTGTCATCTCGGACAAGTAATGCAGTTGGGTAAATACAACTTCGAGAAGGAAGCCGATATGAGATTTCAGTTAGGCTGGGCTACGTTCAGGATGTTAAGCCACATATTTACGTCAAATACAGAGTTTGACGACGAAAGTCTTCAAACAGAGCGTTCTCACTGTAGTGACGTACTGTGCCAAGAAATGCACACTGACTGTAGGACTAACTCATAACCTCAAGGTCCTCAACATGCTATAAAAAAAGCTATGCTCAGAGTCTCTCTGAAGTACAAAATTCGGAATAAAGTGATCTGTCAGAAAACCAAAGTGACCGATATAGCTCTGAAAGTTAATAGGATGAAGTGGCTATGGGTTTATCAATATGTTGCAGAATCGACAACCGCTGCAGTAAGCATGTTCTGAAGTTGAGATTGCATCTTGGCAAATGTAGTGTGGGATGCGTTCTAGCCAGACGATGGGACGCCTTTGCATAAGAGAACTGGCAACGACGGAATGTATGTAAAAAGCAGCAGATTGGGCTCTGTGGTGTGCTTTGTAAGAGGCCTATCCAGAGGTCCAGCAGTGGACTGTACAAGTTGATGATGATGCATTTATTTATAACTGTATAAGAAGGTGTACTTATCAACATGCTGGTAATCATAATACAGAGTATCTCATGTTTGGGATCAGTATGAGTTGGAAAAAGTTATTATTATTACCTTATTTTTTTAATACCCTAAAATCCTGACCCTGACCCCCCTAGTCTTATTCTATGGATCATAGCAAGTGTACTTAGAATACATTATTTTTATTGCAATTTAAATCTATCCTTTGTTCCAGGTATCATGGATCAGAAGAAAAGACTATCACCTGCTAACAGTTGGCTTGACGACGTACAGCTCAGATCAAAGGTTTCAGGCCATTCACTTACAGCATTCAGAGGTAAGAATATTACGTAAAAAAACTGATCAAGAGTGTATGAACTTCACAAACAGAAGGTTTCTAATAGAATAAGGTATAGCAAAATCATAGAATAATAACTTGCCTTATCAAAACAAAGTGATAGTTTCTAGGCCGCCATAGCGTGGGTCGCCTTACTGCATTATCTTTATTCGCAGTGAGTGTGGCGACCACCACTCTTGGGTTATACTCATACTTTCCATCAGGCAGAGTAGAGTCACTTATGTAGGTTTCTAAAATAAAAAAGAGAGAAAATATAACGAAGTCATCTAAAATTTTATTTTTTGAAAATAATGTGTATCGACGTAGTAACATTATTACTACCTACTTTGTTGAAATTTCAACTTTAAAAAGAGAACACAGCCTCTAGAACGAACGAACGAACGAGTTCAGTTCATTCAATATGAGAGAGTCTGAACTGGTATGATTTACTGAATGACTTACAAAAAGATGAACAACTTGACTAGTAGTGGAAGTTTCCTTATAGCAAGAGGTACGCTTTTATATCATAATATGCTTAATTAATCAGAATCATTAGTTATCGAATAATTAAACTTACTTTAAACAAGCACAATGAAAATGTTAATATGTTTACAAGAATTTAATGGCGTAAATGTACTAAGTTTCAAGTAAATATTTACTTAAACATAACTATGAGCATGTAACAATATTTGAGTTAATTAACAAAATTAAATTTAATTAATTAGCATGTAAACGTTATATATTTCTTATGAACACAATAAATTGTTGTAATAACGCCAATTCTGAACAGATAAAAATATCTCTTCCTTCAGCATCTGGCAAGCCTTCTCAAACTTCTCTTTGGCATAATCACGTAGCGATATTATAAGAAGATGGTTAGATCTCCTTTACAATAATTTCCCAAAGGATTCCTGGAATACACCTCAAGTATTACGAGATATAATAGATAAAAAACTGCCAGTTCTCGGTTATTTCTTACTGTGCATACGGAAAATATTGGAAGGGATATTGCCATTGGATAGTTCAGAAAGTTTTATGAATTGAAATTTTGTCAGAAAATTTTTTCGTCTGTGTATCTTGAGATATCAAACAAAAGTTAGACATATACTCGTAATACAGGCTTTTCTGTATTTAGTAAATAATAATAATAATAATATGGACTCCGACCGAATTAGATGCCCTTGACAGGAGAGTCTGTACATTGCTGACTGCATTCCGCATGCACCACCCACGTTCATCGGTTATGGATGGGACATTTGTCAGTCTTTGGAGCCCTAACTACCGGTATCTACGTCTCGGTACCCGATATCGGTGGTCTACTATTTTTATATTTTTAAATATGTATTTTTGTATTCCTTTTGTATGTATTTAAAAATGTAATCAATATGTATATGTAAATGAATAAAGAGAATAATAATATATCTCTTTATTGTACATCAAATTAAATACAAAGATAACTTTAAGTTAAGGAAGCACAAGTAGCAGCCTTATCGCCCATTGACAATCTCTTACAGACAACCGAAGTATGGGGTAGTAGTACCTGGTGTATTAAAAGTACATAGGAAAATTAAAATTAAAGTAGTATATATAAATTATATAAAGTAATAGTAACACGTTGTGTGAATTTTTAAGTAAACATATACATAAAATAACCGAAATTTATAAATATTCCATACATACCTAACGGCAACACTTTCAGCTAATCGAGTCCAGCAAATTTAGCTATTGAACATTGAGATCTCCCAGGTCCTTTACCAGTCTCTTAAAGGCTATCAATGTTTACGCACGTCTGATTTCAACTGGTAGTAAAGTGTCAATTTGTGTGGCCTGTCGGTCATCTGGTTGGTAACGGCCAAAATCTCTTTTCTGAAGAGATGCTTATCTTATATGCCGTGCTCGAAGACTGGTGTCAGTTTTAGAAAATTGAAATGTAACCCATAAATTTTATTTAAAAACTGAAACTGATCAAACAATAATACATCACTTCACCGATATATTATTATCAACAGCCTTAAAAAGTCCACTGCTGGACATAAGCCTCTACTTATCAAGCAGGTTTTGGCGACAGGTTTCTTGCCAGTCGTCCTTCTCTTTGTGATGATGTCATCTCGGGGTGTAAATTCCCTTTGGATTTCCGGCTCCTCGGAGACGCAGGAGCCATGAGTATGCGGTGTTTCCACTAAAAACTACCCCGGCGGCCGGTCTCAGGAGTCTTTCTCTGAAGGGGACCCAGACCATATTATTTCAGGTCCCCTCCAGAATCAACGCCGTGCCTAGTCAGACCCTATTCACGCTTTGGTAGCCTAGTAAGATGTTTTTCACGCCCCGCTTAAAGGACCCGAGATCGTAGCACATACAGGGAAACACGTGCGCTGGTAATGAGTTCCAGGCTTAACTGATTAGTCTTAGTCTTCTCTTACAGACAATATATAACCAGGTAGTACAAATGCGTAGCCTACTACCTCCAGTCGATAGTTTATGTATGTATTGTTGATTCATGTATGATGCTCTGCTGATCACGAGATCAACAAGCCGTCACACATATGTACATCAACGCTTCACATCTACTATCGCAATTAGAAATGTCTTTTTGACAAAGTGAAATTTGTTTATGTTTCTAGAATATTACAATTTTTCAATATCTTTTGGAAATGAATTTAATACATTGGCAACATATACTGACACGGTAACATTCCACTTTTTAATCTGAATAACAACAAAATTCAGCTGTTTATTTATGTCTTCATACGAATCTCTGACAGCATTATAAAATGTACTTCTGTATGAACATACACATTTTGGTAAACGAAAATGTTTTAGGGTCCGACCTCATTTTGTGGTCGCTAAATATTTGTTCAAAAGAGGATTCATCCCTGTCCACATTTAAATTACTCAACGTCCTATCAACAGTGCAAAACTCTTGTTATATCAGAATAAACAAAAGCGTAACAAACAGAAACACAAACTCACATTCGCTTTTATATTAATACTTACAAAGTTGAGGTTTTAATGGACGTTTATGTAATGCAAGGTTTTGTGTACTTTATTAAATAAATACGAAAATATCAACAGCAAAAGTAATGAATTAAGAAAAAGATTGAGTTGTGACTACCATTGACCATCTGTTCAGAAGCCTGATTTAAGTACAACATACGAGTATATGTACGTATATGTATATATATTGATGTCTTATTCTCATCTAGGGTAGGATAAGATGCTAGAACTTTACTTTATTGCCCTTTCTTGAAATCCTAAGAAACTCCAACAGCTATTATTCTGTTCTATATGTTTTAAACACAGTTTTCTGCAAACGAATACAAATTAATTTTGACTAGACTTCATCATTCAAGATAATCATGTGTCACACTTCACTAAGTTGTGCTGAAATGTATTAATGCCGTCCAATCTTATTGCATATACGAATTCGGGGAAATAAAACTTTGTTCATCTACAGTGATCAAAATATGACCTGTTTTCAGTAAAATGTAGGCCTTTATCTACTCCAGTAGGAGGAGGTAATAAGAAAAAATTGAGTAGAAATACTTATTTTTCTCCAAATCTTTTCCTTCTTTTATATATTACGCTGATTTGAACACAAACACGCCGACTCGGGTAATACTACTCTGTTTATCTCTTAGACCAACCTAAGCGACAGCATCCGCGCTGTCGTGAGTGTGAAACCGGAGGCCTATTGTCGCAGGGGTGACAGTAATCGTGGAAAGTGTATGAATCTAACACTGCCACGCTGATTGCCATGCCGGTGAAAAATCACCTTACTAGGCCGCCATAGTGTGGGTCACCATACTGCACTGTCTGAATCCGCAATAAGTATAGTCACCACAAGTCTTGAATTCTATGCATGCTTTCCATCAGACAGGTTAGAGTCACTTCGGCAGGCTATGTTACTTAATACGTGTAACACTAGTTAATACAACTTTTCAATACTTAAAAAAATATATAAAATCCAGTCTATGACCAAAAGTAATAGACAATTACTAGTTTACAAATTTTTAACTGAATTTTCTTTCCAGGATTGGAAGTTAAAAGTGAGATTCGTTCAGAAACGCGACGCGGGGATCTACGAGTGTCAAGTGTCATCACATCCCCCCACTAGCATCTTTCTAAGACTCGACGTCGTCGGTAAGTGGACTTGAACAGGTTGAGATTTATTTTATTGTTAAGAATGGTGCTGAAGGCATATTTGAGAAATAACTTTCTTTTGCTGACATATTTATATTGTAATTGTATGACAAGTGGTCGCGTATTGAATTAGTCTTTTTTAGGCTGTTTAATTATTCTTTCGTAACTTTCTACTGAGGGAGTTACCGGTGCCTCAAACATCTTGTCGTGGTTTGAGACACCGGTAAAAAGCATCTTATTAGGCCGCCATAGTGTGGGTCACCATACTGTATTGTCTGTATTTGCAATGAGTATGGCGACCACAACTCTTGGATTTTATTCATACTTTCCATCAGGCAGAGTAGAGTCACCTTGGTAGGTCCTAAATATAGAAAAAAAATCAAATTAAAAATTAGTTTAGTGAATTTTTGATAAGAGAAAAATATTATTTGAAGTCATAACCTTATAAATAGAATTAGTAAGTAAAATTATAACTTGAATAAAAATTAATTTAAGTCTAAAACTCTCAAGTGTTTATATTTGAAAAAACTGGATAGAGTGAACAAACTAAGCAATGAATTTGTTAACAGAATTTTAAGTATTAATCAAGCTTAAAAGTTGAACCTTTAAATACTCCGTGTTTAATATAAAAATGAGTGTTATTTCAAAATGCCAAATAAGCTAGACTTGACTTTCTGACGTGGTCGTAATTGCGAATCTTGCCCAGGAAAAATAATTGTGTAATGGTTGTAATGAGATCATTGCCTTTGTATAATGCCTGCCTACCTATTTTTAAATCCAACGACCTTATCCGAAAGCGGCAAATACTTATTCTATGTGTTAATTTATAACAGTATCTAACGCAATTATAAAATAAATGATTACCTCACTTAACTGGCGCCAATTTAATGTGCCCGAGAACAATCAAAACAGACCACAGACAAAATAACGTCGTTATAAATGTATTTAATTTTTAATATAAGGGACTTGAAATTGGGCAGTAACACAGCTTAAAGGTCTAAAAGCTTACCCGAGTTTATATGAAAGGCCTAAGCCTTATCTCTCTGAAACCTGAAATTTGACAGGATTTTAGAAGGCAGAACACGTCATCCAAGTATGAATTTTGCGTTAGGACCGGATTAACGGAATCAGAAGGACGCAATGAATTTCAAGATGACACGAGGTTTACCAGTCGCATATGTAAGCAGTATAAGTTAACTGCTTCGTCAATATAGCGGTTAACATATGCGATAGTCGCTCAAGAGTCGCGTTCGATTCTCGGGTCGGACAAAAAGTGTTATTGAGCTTTTCTGTTTACAGAAATAGTTGATAACAATCCAGAGTTTAGAAATTGGGGTCTTAACTCAAGTGCTTCTGAAAGCACATAAAACTCCAACAACCATCCAATCGGATTGTGAGAGTGAGGGTACAGAGAGTGCACCTGTGTTCGTGCACACTTGTGTACTATAATATCTCATGGGTAGTTGACTGGTCACCGTGGGCAAAATCATAGAATAACTGATATAGATTACTAGAGGACAGTGAAATAAAGTGATCGTGGAATTAATTCCAGGATCAATAGTAATTATGGTTAATTAACCAGATCATTAGCGTATCAATCATTTTAAATGCAAAATGAGTCATTTATTTTCATATATCGTATATCGTATGCATCAATATACCAATCGCGGCGTTTAGATCACTACCTGTGAAGCCTATCGAAGATTATAAAATAAGAAAATTTTAACTTTAGTCACTTGCAACAAGAGTGTTGTAACTTTTACAGAATTCGATAGAAATAGGTCTTAAATCAAATATGTGCATAAAATTATATTTTAATTATATATTTTTTACAAAAAAACAATTGGTTGACCGACCGCCTCGGTAGCGCAACGGTAGTGAATGCGACTGCTGTGCTTAAGGTCAGACCAAACGTTTGTATGATCTGCAAAATTTGTTTCAGAGTTTGGAAGCTTCAATGTATGATATGTATGTATTTACAAAAAAATATATAAATATTCTATCAGTCAGTCTAGTTATCATGGTACAAGCTCTGCTTAGTTTGAAACTAGATGGCGTTGTGTGTCAAATGACCGAAATATTTATTAATTTAATTAAAAATACAGTTGTATTCAAAGTAAATTGTAATATGTAGTGTCTAAAACATTCATTAAGAGAATGACTGAAATATTTTTTAAGAATTTTTTTTTCTTACTCCCTAACGAAAAGTGTACACTTAAAAAATAATAATCTACAATATACCCAAGAAATCCTCTAGAATATACCTCAAAAAATTGTATCACCAATATTCTTGAAACAATGTCCGTATCTCATTAATATATGGGAAGTATGTGACGTAATACACGAACGCTTTAAGCGCACCTGGTGTAAATTTAAACACCCGCTCGGGGACGCGTCAATTTTTTGCTGTTACAGTTTTATTCAAATATAAATTGGCCCTGTTATTAACTCTTTCGTTTCATCCTGGCTTCCTTTATCATTTTGGTTGGAATAATTTCAGTGCACCTATATTATACGGGTTAATTCTTAATCACGGAGCGTACGTCGCCTGTAAAATTGCTAAACTTAAGTGGCAGTGGGCAGACCACATTACACGCTTAAACGATGGCCAATGAGACCGTAAACTTCTGGAGTGACGACCGCGTACTGGGAAACGCAGCGTTGGTAGGCTCCCCACAAGGTAGTCTGATGACCTGGTGAAGGTTGCGGGAAGCTGCTGGATGCTGTTGCGGAGAACCTTGGGGAGGCCTATGTCCAGCAGTGGTAGTATTTTGGCTGAGATGATGATGATGACGAGCGTACATAATATCAACTTGATTGCACGGTTGGCTTGGTCATTTAAGCGGTCAACTCGCCGCTTCCAACAGTGCTAAGTGTTGTGGGTTCAATCCTGACTTGAGAAAACACTGTGTGATTCAAAAATTGTTGTTTTGGGTTGAGGTATTATTTTGTTTCCCGTTCCTCATACACAGGATTCATTCTTAGTACGTGAGTTATTTTTTTAAGTATAACTAAATGTCAAAAAGTAAATAATGTTATTATATATAGTAATAGTCTATATAGATAAAAATGAAACCCGGTTTTCTTGGTCACGGCATCACGCGCGAATGGCTGGACCGATTTCACTAATTCTTTTTTTGTTGTATTTGTTATTATTAGGAGAAGGTTCTTACGGAGAAAAATATATTTATAATCATCATCAATCATTTTTATAATCGTGCATCATTGCTACGCTAAGGCGGTACGAAGTTCGCTGGGTCAGCTAGTAATAAATATTTCGGACATTTAACACACAACGCCATCTAGTTGCAAACTAAGCAGATCTTATACTATGATAACTAGACTGACTGATAGAATAGTTATATACCTTCTTTTGTAAATATGTACATACATATTATATACATAGAAAACACCTAAACTTCGAAACAAATATTTGTAGATCATACAAACATTTGATCCGACCGTCGTCAGTCGCTTTCGCTACCCCTACGCCATCGAGGCAGTTAATATATAGTCAATATGTACATTTTGGCACTTGAAACATCAAAACACATTAATTTAATCAACATATTTTATGGAAAATCTTACGTATTTAAAAAAAATATAATTTACTGTTTTTACTTTTTTTATCGCTGACACGCCACTTTCACACCTATTTAAACCACGCAGAGTCTGATATTTGTCATATATTTGACGTAATCTAACTCATTTTCTGTGTTATTTATAAGGAAAGAGACGTACGTTACCTTATGAAAAATATCAAGTTACTTTCAGATGGTACTGAAAAGTAATTGACGCACATCCACCAAAGTGATGTCAATTTGCGTGACAAAAAAGCGAGTTTTGTGTGTCAAATGAAAATAAACCTAATTTACATATAATAAAAGCGTTTTTATAACCACGTAATGGAACGCAATTAAAATCACATTTGTAAGAGGCATCTGATGAGTGATTGATGGTAACTAAGCTCACGTTGTTATCATGTAACCAGCAAGCGTGGGCAACCGAGCTCCCAATAAATTAATTATGTAGGTGTGTGTTTACCTTTTTTTTCGTTCTGGGTCTATCAAAATGACTCTACTCTGCCTTATAGAAAGCATGAATAGAATCTAAGAATGGTGGTCGCCATACTAATTGCGAATGCAGGCAATCCAGTATGACGATCTACACTACGACGGCCTAGCTTCGTCCTTCGGCCTTTTACGTCCCCAAGCGGGGTGTGAAAAAGCATCTTACAAGGCCGCCATAGTGTGGGTGTTCATACTGCATTGTCTGCATTTGCAATGAGTATGGTGACAACTTTTGGATCCTATACATGCTTTCCATCAGGCAGAGTAAAGTCACTTTGGTAGGCTCTTAATATAAAACAAAATGCTTCGATCCTGTAGTTTCGTTCTTAAAAAAAACATATGATCTGTCGCTGTAATAGCAGAACATGAACTCACAAGTTAGAGGAACACCTAATTATAGAATTAGTGTTACTGTGTATGTGTGACCTTTTCCTTAAACCTTGTATATTTTTAGCTTCAAGGCAATTACCAAGGTTATTTAAGTCATCAAAGGTTACTATAATAAAATAAATACAATAATACTGCTATTTCTCGGAGGTACTATAAGTCCCTTAGAGTATTTTCAGAAGCGATTCTGCAAAATTTGACGGTTATTAGATTAATACCTGGACATAAAATACAGACGAACAAATGAATATAGAGTTTCATATCAAAGATTTAATTTTTTGCTGACTTCAAGACGAGAGGCTTAAGATTTGATAGATATTTTTATGTTTGCTACTTCAGAAGTTCTTCAATTGTGAACTAAGTTTAGAAATTCTTACTTTACGTAAGAGGGTATACTTTAGGGTTTGTTCAATTCAAATATGAAATAAAAATACCATTCCAAAAGACGGAAGCATGAAGAATATAGTAAATCTCAAAACTTCATGACAAGCGCTTTAAAATCATTGATAGTTTTTAAAAGCTAAAATAATTTTGTATTAATATTAATACATTCTAATGCTTTTGCTTGACTACAGGAAATATTTATAAGAATGTTAATTAAATAGCTGCCAGAAATTAATATTCCACCTGCAATACTTCCTCTGTTAAATTCCACGGTGTGCATGATACTTTTAAAGCAACCCTAATCACTTATTTCCATATAAATGGGCTACCTACCCTTCAGACCCACAATACACCAAAGGGTATAATGGTAAAAATAATTAAAACCCTTAAAATTTTAACGCGTACATGAGGTAAAACGACTTCATTTTGGGCAAAACATTATTCAAATGAATCTTGTAATACATTTTTAATTACCCTGAAACATTTTAAATTGTGTTACATTTTTAAAAGGATTCATGGCGTCCCCAAAATATAGAAGAGATAAACAAGTAAGCTGTCATTGCTATTTAATTCACGAAAAATTTTATATGGGTACACAAATTTGACTGTATCTATTTATGAATCTATGCGATGAGAACCTGTTTGGAGAAGCTCTACTAGCAGCAGAGTCTTTTGAGTGGGATTTTTTTAGCAATGTACGCTGATATATTTGAGTGGCGTGCAATAAAATAACATAATTCTAAACTAGAGAAAAGCTGTAATGATTTTTGATGGTGTAGGGTGCAAAAGAATATAGGTCAGCTGTTGGTAAGTGGCTGTCATCACTCATGTACATATATAACTCAAAAGCCGTGTTGCTGCCCTTTTAGTACCTTTTTCTTTATTTTGAGAGCCTGCTAAAGAGACTACTCTGCATGATGGAAAGCATGAATAGAATCCAATAGTTGTGGTCACCCACACTGTGGTGGCCTAGCAAGATACTTTTCCACGCCTCGTTTGGGTACATAAAAGGCATGACAGTCATCGTGGTATTGTATTGCACACACTTACCACGACAACTATCACCCCTACATCAATGGGCCTCCGTTCTAGCACTCACTAACAAAGCACGACACCATGGATGCTGTTGTTTTAGGTTGTCCTTCTGTGTGAGGGTAGTACTGCCCCGGTCGAGCCGCCCATTCGTGCTGAAATCAGCGTAGCTCTGCTACTTAAAACTTAAGGCTTAGAGGAACTTGGGTTACAGTGACCTCACGTCCGTGTAGTGGTAAGTTAAGAATATAAAGTGCCACTACCCTTATTAATCCCATACGTGTCTTAAAAGGTAACTAAGGGAGCAGGCTACGCAGACAACTTCTCTGCAGAGAGAAGAAAACTTGAAACAAACCCTATACCAATCCATCTGGTGAGCTTGGTCTAGTAGACCGAAACCTCCTTTCTGAGAAGACACCTATAGGTAGCAATAGAATTTCAAAGGCTATTAATATAATACGAATCACACGTAAAAAACTACGTAAGACTTGCTCAACACTTGTTTTTTGGAACTTAATATCAGATCGTTTGAGCTTTACTTATGTGTACTAAAGCAAACTCTACCCCCAATAATTTAAACACACAGACACACACATAAATAAAGCCCTATACACAGACACAAACACTCTTAACACTGAAAGCATTTGCATAGAAGTAAAGTAAACGAGTTATTGATAAAAACATTACAGCCGTGACTAATGTTAGGGACGTTTAAAATTACCACAGCATACAGCAACCGGGTTTTTTCTTAAGAAAATTTACAGCCAGTGTCACTTGCAGTGAAACAAATATTACGCGACTGCCTAAACAAAAACAAGACAACGTATGTACATGAGCCTTAAAAACGTTACATCCTTTTTGTCTATTTATGTAAAAAAGATACTTTATGTCTCTTCGAAGACATAAAGATAGAGTACATGCAAAAAATGATATTTACACTGTACTGTGATAGTTCTTTTTTTTTAAGAAGACAACACCCGCATTAGCAATATGTCCTGTATCGTGGGGAGTTTACGGACATACCAAAAATGGACACAAAGAAGACCCAAACTCAGAACAATTTATGGGTCACATAAAGTGTTGCACCATGTGAGATTTGAACCCACAACAACTTAGCGTAGTAGAGAGCGGTGTAGCGACCGCTTAAACCACTAGGTCAACCGTGCAGTCCTAGGCAATGTAGATTTTCATAAGTCATACTAAAACATAAGTACTACATAGAATATAGAACATAACTATTACATAGAACTATTACATAAGGACTCTTTAGACAATAGGCTAGATGATACCTTAGTCAAATTAGTTACTTTTTATCATCTGTCAAAACGACAATTTTGTATGTAAAAATGTACTAAATGCAAAATTGTGACATCACTGTTTCAAACTACAATTGAACAATATATTTCACTGTATATTTGATTGAAATTCGTAATAATTACAGAAAGCTATGTTAATTGTATTTGGCGAGATGTTTCGCGATATTAGTTTTAATGAAGTGAACATTGGTATTTATTTACAATACAGTCATCTATCCAATTACGGCTATTTAGATGAAATAAGGTTCCTAAAACTAAAATTTAGAAACATCGTGAATACCGTTAGTGAAAGCTATAACTAGTTACGTGTTCAGTAAAATTAGAATGATCAAAACTAACATTGGCAACGTTTGTCTTGTAAGCTAATTTACTCTAAAATTGGCAATTTATTCTAAAATTGGACGAAGTCATGAAAGCAAATTTAATTTACCAGCTACGCTCGTGTCCTACACGCATAGAATATTTTTGTGTTCTAGTTATTTCAGTTATTTTTAAAGTATTTCTTAAAATTAAAATAATTGCTTCGAAACAAGTTTAATACCATTTTTTTTTCTTGTTCCATGTACCAGTTTTTTACGAAAGCGTAAAACTTTCTGTGTTTAAAAGTCTCGTGTTTTAAAATAATAATAATCTCTCACATCTTACATACGGCTGTCCGACCTCAAACCGAGCAGAGCTTGTACTATAGAAACAGGCTTTCAATAAACATAGTTAAAAGTTTCTTAATACTATAAAATAGATAAATTACACCTTTTTTTCCTCTGTGCGGAAATCCACCTGGAGACCACCCGCTGGTGGTTGTGTCGAACTCAAGCCGACTGAAAACCGCATGACTTCTCGGGTACTTATAATCGGGGAACCAGACGCACCTTAGAAAGGAAATCAACATACTGGAAATGGAACCTCAACATACTTCGAACCACCTATGATTTATAGATGGTCCACTACTATGTTGGAGGTGGCCACCATTCAGGCCTGCTTCTGCTGGGACTTGCGCTTGTGGAAGACAAAGACCTTTCTGCGAGTCTCCTGTGTTACCTGGACCGCTCTCGTGCCAGGCAGATCGGAAAAGTTCTAAACCTCTCTCGGTCCTACTTCACAATATCAGATAAATTACACCTAGACACTGAACAAATAACCATGCTTATCACGCAATAAATTGTCCTTAATTGGACTCGAACTCGCGTACTAAGGTTTAATAATCAGCGTCATTAGCCAATAGACAAACAAGGTTATTATTTATGAAACTCACACTAACGACCACTCCTAGTCCTAAGACCGACACAAAAAGCAGGCGAAAATCGGGTTTGGTTATAAAAGACTTGGTTTATGGAAGAATGCTTTCGGACAATCAATTTATTTAGAACTTAGTTAGAAATAGAATTTTCCTATCAAGCCTAGACTTAAACGGTCATAAAATAACTGATCCTATATTCCTATATTAAGAGCCTGCCAAAGTGACTCTACTTTGCCTGATGAAAAGCATGAATAGAATCCAAGAGATGTAGGCACCATACTCATTGCAAATGCAGACAATGCAGTATGGTGACCCACACCATGGCGACCTTGTGAGATGCTTTTTTACACCCTACTTGGAGATGTAAAAGGCATGACAGTCATCGTGGCAGTGTAAGGCTTACACAGTTACCACGATAACTGTCACCCCTGCATCAATGGGCCTCCGGTCTCACACTCACCAACGAAACACGACAACACAGATGCTGGCGCTTTAGGTTGGTCTTCTGTGGGAGGGTAGTACTACCCCGGTCGAGCCGGTCCATTCGTGCTGAAATCAACGTGGCTCTACTACTTGATAAATTTAGAGTTTTCAATAACGCCAGACAGATATGTACATAAGAGTACAGCTTGAAACTTCAGTATTCATCTTGAAGGGCAATCATTATTTTGTTATCTATATTTTGAAACGATGTCTACAAAGTTTCAAGTTTGGCATTCAACTTTTGTGGTAAAGAAATCTTACTAATGTACGATTTACATTTGCGTGAAACTTAAAATTAACTCCCTTACACAACTTCGTACAAATATTACCAAAGCATCATATTCCGAGAATGTTTGCTATCAAAAATTTGAGCGAGTTTAAATTTAGTAAACTTCTGAATTTATTTATTTTCTGTTTTAACGTTACGCCTAAGGCTGTCCTAGACTGATTAACAAAATAGACCTCTCAATAAACGTTTGAAAATGGAATATAGATGAAGTATTAACTAAGGGTGACCTCCAACCTTGTGTCAAGTCTACCTCAAATCAATGTAGTAGATATTTTCATATCTCAACAAATGGACACAGGAACAAGTTATTTGAGATTTTGCAAATAAAGGTATATTCAAAGATTTAGGCTAATAACGATAAGAGGATGCTTTATTTATTTTGTTACGTGAAAGTTTCAGAATATTGCTATAAAATAAAAAGCGTCTAAGCAAGTGTAAAATAAATAAAAAAAATGTTTATTTGGTTCTAAAATTACAACGCTATACATACATTGTTTACGGGTACATTGTTTACATGGTTATATTACTGGCGGTACAAATTCTGATTCCCAAACTAGGCCATGGCCTGTATCTTGGGAAACAGTGTTCAATCGTGCTAAAGATGATAAAATAGGTTGTATGCTTAGAAGCTGTTTCTACTTGTACTTATACGTTCTTAACTTTCCTAATTACAATTACAATTAACAGTTAAGAAAAAACACCTGAAGGTAATGTATATCAAGATTAGATATTAGCAATACTACAAAATTTCGAGTCCGTGGCACTTGTGGCACAAGTCCACACACGTGGGAATAACAAACCCAGTAGGTACTACTTGATAGGCTAGGCACAAAGTAGCTCGGTGGCTCCGAAGGCTTTCATACTCACAAGATAAACTAAACCAGACAAATTAGGTTACGCTTTACTGTTTTATTAAGTAGGTGATAAATTTTTATAGTTGGTTGTGTTGCGTAACTGCCGATCAAGAGATCTTGGGTTCAATTTCCTGTTCGGCTCAAAAAGTATTATTGAGTTTTTCCTGTGCCAGCGACGCCTAATTACATCCTGGATTTCGGAAGTTGAGGTCATAACTCTCGTGACTCAAACAGCACATAAAGCCATCAGTCTTACGCCTGATATCTCCTCGATCTTGATAACCATACCGTCGGATTGTAAGAGTGAGGGAACAGAGAGTGCACCTGCGTTTGTGCATACACTTACTATGCTTTATAATAACTCCTGTGTGGTTTTCTTGTCTCATTTAAGACTGGCTGCTGTGACCGATATCGGCTAGGAGTACATCCCCATGATATTTTTTGTAGGTAATGTTTCATTAAAATTAAATTGAATTCTTAATTTTTCTTGAGCTGATAGAAAGCTGACATTGGCCATCACTATTACTTGCTGTGTATTGCACCGACTTCAAACTGACTAAAAGAGTATTTAAATAATAATTAAGTTATCTGTTCAATTAATTATTACATTTGTTTAAGTTCTTTAATTAAATTTGTATTTTTTAATGTTTAGCGCTATTTATTTGTGTTGTTTGAAGTCGGTTCATTTCTTTTTCAAAAAGATTTATTGTACCCTTTTTAGTGCAAGATATATTTGTAATAAGTACATAGGATTCATCATTAAGAATGAAATCTTTTCTTCACATTCGGAAGGAACCAACGCTCTAAATTCTATTCCTCCGAGCATTTTTCCCAAATAGAGCTCGGTTCTACTTTCGGGCAATTAAGATACTACTAAACTCTAATTTCTTACGCGGAGTGACTGCCATCAGATCTTCATAATCCAAGTACATGTCGAGACCAAGGTAATGTAGATGCTCGCATGGCAACTGAAATCGACACTTAACTTGCTCCCTAAGATACGGAGGAGTCTCAATATGTAAAAGCTGGTCACCTATTCGTTGACTGACCGAGCTAAATTCCCCATTCACAGACTGACCTGGCAAGAATTGCTCAACATCGTAATATGTTGACGTACTTGGTTATTAGGCAGCCACGACTTAAAACCGACTTAAAAAATCAATTTTACAAATTAATTTAAAAATGAAAGAGTTATGACGCAACAAACATGTTAATCATTGCTTAAAATTTTTTTAGTATGTTAATATTTTATAATCCTAACACCTAACATATATCTTGAAATAATAATGTAGCTAATTACACTACTGTATTTTTGAAAATATATTCTTTAACTCCTAAGGGTCAAGCATCATCAGCTTAGCAGCATGAGATAACGACTACCAAACTCAAATACTATATTCTATATACTACAATACAAGCTAATTTTAAATCATCAGAGCTGTAAAATATAAGTTCTCTCCATGATTTCACTGGGTCTTCAGATCCTTACACAGTGACAATTAAACCACCTCAGGCAACCCTTCGTGTGAACAAGGTCATATATATCAGTGTACATAACATCACGTCATATTGTGTGATTTCATAAACAATACATAATTATGTAATCGCTGTTGATACCCTATCATATATATGTATTTGTAATTTATGTTCCACTGAGTGTTTTTTCTCTTTTTTTTTGAAAAGTGCCGTTATTTGCCTTCCTTTTTGAAGTCGGAAGTCAAAATAAATAAAAACCATCAATAATGTTGGTTACGAAATAGCAAAGCAATTAAAAATCGTTTATTTATACTGAATAATTAGAAACAAATAATATATAAAACTAAAATATGAGGTTTATGATCAATTGGACTAATATATTTTTTTTTATATCAGACATTTGATACACTACGTCATCTAGTTTCTAATCTAAGCAGAGCTTGTGCTATGATAACTAGACTGACTGATAGAATACTATGTACTTTTATTTGTAAATACATACATATTATCATTATGTGTGTGATCCAAAGTGACCCAAATTGAAACCAAACATTTGCAGATCAGACAATCATTTGGTCTGACTAGAGATTCGAATCCGAGACCTCAAGCCCAGCAGTCGCATACACAACAGTTAATTATAATATTTCGGACATCTGACACAATTATCTAGTCCCAAACTAAGCCGAGCTTGTGCTATGAGTACTAGACAACTCGTATAACCACATACATATTATACATAGAAAACACCCAAACTCCGAAACATATATTTGCAGATCATTCAAACATTTGGTCCGACCCCGGCATCGAACCTGAAACCTCAAGCACAGCAGTCGCATATGTTACCACTGCGCTACTGAAGCAGTTAAATAAAATTTTCAGTTTTAATTTAACGCAAAAGGTATAATTTAATATTTAACGGGATTTCTCTTTACAACATACCATACCAAAGTTTCAATCTCACAGCTTTTTAAAGTGCATAACTTGTCGCATTACTGATTTCCTGTCAAAGACAGCATCCTCCTCCTGGCATCACATTTTCTAAAAACGGTACAAACAAAGAAGAAAATTTTACATAACTCAGCGAATTGAAAATTGTTCAACCTTAAAAAGGTATATGTCTGAAACGAGATCTAGCATTCCAGTAATACTGTAATAGATTATTTCCAATAAAAAAGCAATCTTAATAATTTTGTACTTTCCTTTTCTAAATTGAAAAAGGTGTGACTAATGATAAGATTTAAAACGTGAAATTGTTAACCATTAATGATTGGATCAATTCCAGAACTCATTTTAAAATCCAAACCTCATTCGCGTACAGTAATGACTGCACGGTTGGCCTAGTAGTTTAAGCTGTTGGGATCTGGATGTCGTAATAACAGCTGTTCCCGGATCCCTCCTATGTCAGGCGCAGAGTAGCACACCGTGTGGTTTTAGTCGGGCCGATTCCGACACACCACCCTGTCGTAAACCCCGGTGGGGTGATGCCTCGAGGGGGTTTCCACACGTTAAAAAAAAAAAAAAAAGTCGTTAAGCTGTCGCCACGCCGCTCTCTACTGCGTTGAGTGTTGTGGGTTCAAACCTCACATGGGACAACACTTTGTGAAATCCATAAATTGTTGTTCTGTGTCTGGGTGTTCCTTGTATCTACTTTCGGTATGTTTGTAAAGTCCCCCGCGAAACAGAATTTATTAAAGAAGGCGTTCTTTAAAAAAATGAAAATAAATATGACATAGCGTGTCTATTACTAAGCATATGTCAGAAATCATTTAAATGATAGTAATTTAGCATCATTTTTAGTATCCATTATATTTCATAATCTGACTTGGACATAACAAAATAAGATGTGTTCATCCACAACTTGTACTATACTGTAAGAACAGATTGACAGTTATCGTGGTAATAGTGCGAGCCTTACACTGCCACGATGACTATCATGCCTTTTACGTCCGCAAGCGGGACGTGAAAAAGTATCTCATTGGGCCACCGTAGTGTGAGTCACCATAGTACATTGCTTGCATTCACTATGAGTATGGTGACCACAACTCTTGGATTCTATTCATGTTTTCCATCATGCAGAGTAGCGTTACTGTGGCACGCATTAAAAGAAAAATTAACTTCAACATCCACAAGGCGACTCAAATCTTTAAATCTTCTCTTTTTGCTACAATATCACTAGTCTGCTATTAATATGTCGATAATAATAACTACCGAGCAGGCCTCATTATGAAAGAAGATATGAAATAACTAATAATAAACTTTAAGAAGGAAGGGATAAGATACAAACTTCAAATAAACATGAAAACTGATTTGGTTAGTCTGTAATAAGTTAAACAAGATTACATTAAAAAAAGAGATAGAGACATTTCTAACAGCTAAGACAAAGATGCGTTTACAGATGTCCTTTTTAACAATTAAATTAAAGAGATCACAGACATTTGATTGATTGCAAAAGAAAGCTTTTAGCAAATTAGTAAGAGTTTTTTATAGTTAGGCAGACAAATTATTGAATGTTAAGTCATACAACAAGGTAAATAAATTGACTAATTGTGAAAATCTAAATTGTCCAAGTCTCTTTCGACTTCCTGGATAACTAAATCTTATCGTTTGTTACAGAAGCGAGAGCTCAGATCTCAGGACCCACAGAAAAATACTTGAAGCCAGGGTCGACGTTGCGACTACAATGTTCTGTGGTCCAGACGACGGAAGCGCCAGCTTTTCTATTCTGGTAAGTGATTCCAACAAGAAATTAATAACTATTCTGATAACTTCAATTTGGAATCTAACAAAAAGAAAACAAATCGATATATTTTTAAGAATATTACGAGTATATTAAATTAAACTATTCGAATGTTATAGAGCTGAAAAATTTACATTCCAAAAGCTTGGTTGAACACGCTTATCTTGAAAACTACTGGTAATATAATTATAATTTATTAAATTAAGGAGATCGGAGACATCTTCAATCTTAATAAGTTTTTAATTACAAAAAAAAACTTAATTAAATAAATATTAAACTTAATTACTGGTGGATTGGATTTCATAAAACAAATCAGTGTTAGATATTTAGGTATAGGCTCTTATTACACTTATTGGATTAATAAAGGCGGTGACACGGTGTATTCTTAATCTATCACCAAACGAAGAGTTTCTATATAATAACATAGTAAATAGAAGTGTTCATATTTGTAGTCAGATCTGCTGTGACACTTAATAGTGCAGCACCCTCCGCGTAGTGACGAATGAGATCAAAATCTCATTTCTTAGAAGAAGATCACGTCCAGATGAAGACTTGATACTGTTAATGGTGATTGACAATTCAGATATCTTCATGCAAAAATTATACACAATAGGTTCCTTTAAATGTGTGTTATTGCACCCTTATTGATATCGTAGGTGTTGTTAGAGGTGACTAAGGATACTATACAGGACAGCGTCACTGTAAAAAGGAAGGAAAATTTGATACAAAATCTATACCAATCCGTCTGACCAGCATGAGTTCATATTTGTAGTTAGATCTGCTCTGACACCTAATACTGCAACGCCCTCCGTGTAGTGACGGATGAGATCAAAACCTTCTTTCTAAAGAGAGGCCTATATATAACCGTGGACTATTGTAAACTTAGAAAACTAAACAGTATGAGTATCTTTAAATCGATTTTCATTAAAGTACGTCGTATTAGTGTAGCCATCGTAAAGAATTATTAGCCTATTTCCAAGTCGATTCTCGGCAATCAATTTGTGCTGTCTAGAATGGGCATCACTAATCATTAAATTATATAGAATGTACGGAAAACGTGGCTATACTACAATACTAGGTAATATACGATAACATTGTTCGTTCCGACATTCATTACCTATTGACACAGTGTACTATATTTGAAAATATAAGAAATACTGACAAATACCGTACAAGCTTTTAACGTCTTGTGTACGCTAGGGGGTTACTTGTTTTCAAAATAAAACCACTGTGAACTGATCTGCTGATCTGACAAGCTATTTATTTGATTGTTACATTCATACACCCGCGGTAACTTTTACACTAAGCCCGGTAAACAAACAATATCGCGATTCAGAGAACTGGTACAGCGCCATCTAGTTAGTCAAAAACAACACTTATATTACTTACTTGTATTGTGTTCTGCGTTCATCGTGGACCTAATTATAGGTTTGTTTTCGTCAAAGACAAATACCATTATGTATTCTATTATGACACTACTGTATTTACTTAAGTTTGTTACGTAAACTATTTTCTAATTTCCTTTTAATATATGAAAAAAGTATTCAATTTGAACTATGGTCACGTGTCTTTTTGTCGGGTATGTAAGTCTCGTATGTTAGTAGCCAGAAAACCAGGTGTACCTTGGGTCATTTACAGACTGTCGATGACCCCTTTCTGTGTGGAACCTTCATGTTCCTATTCTGTCTCATAGAGGGCACACCGCAACGTGTCACGTCTTGTTGCAAGGATTAAATTTTAAAATATAGTTCTACTTACAGTAAAAACTACTTTAAAAATTATATTATCTACAAAGAAGAAATTCAAGTTACAAATTTTGTTCTCAAGAATTCGTAAAGAACACAATAGTTTTCAAGATATCTTTGAACTTAAAGTTTAAATGAGCTTAAAGAAATTAAGCAAAGAATAACTATATAACAACTAAACTTAATTTATAGACTTCAACTTGTACTTAACTTAGTCTACTTTAATTTTACTGTCAAGTACTTCTATGTCGTATCTATTTACTAAAATCTATATAAACATTGGATAAAGCTTATATTTAGAATATCAATGTTTTTATTTGAAGATACTTTTGTGTGGCATGGCGACCTACACTATAAAAGACTAGTGAGGTGCTTCTTCATGTCCCGCGTAAATGGATGGAGATGGATCTTAGATGGAGATAAAAACGTGTGCTGGTAGTGAATTCCAGGTGTTGAAGAAAGAGCGGAACGCTAAGCTAAGCTTCCTCTCTAAAGCAGTCAACTGTTAAATATTGTTGATGATAAAAAATATTTTAGACAATCTAACAAACAAGACCATCTAGTTTGTGCCTGAACAGATTAGAAAGCACAGCAAGTTTAGAAAATAGAGAAATTTGTTACGTTGTGGTAATTATAAAATTTTTTTTGAGAATTCAAATTATTTCAACAAAGTTCTAAGGTTATGATAATTACATGATCGATAAACGATAATTTATTTTTACAAGTAAATCTTTTACAGATTTTTACACATTGATAAAAAATAGTCAGAATTTTAGGTTTGTTAAGAATATAAATCTTATAACCATTAATTGCATGTTGCATTAAATATGTAATTTAAAACGTAACACATTAATTTTCAAAATTAAATAACAATTTTTTGGATTAGTTTTATGTGGTTAGTGACAGATTAAGAATACGAAGTTTCACCATCCCTACTCATCCCACGGGTGTTATAAGAGCCACACATGCGAATAGAAATACAAAGAAAAAAACTTGAAATAAATTTAACACCAACAAGTCTGGCAGTGTAGTACACTAGGCTAAAGCATTCTCTAAAGAGAATTCTGAGTCGAGTGGGTCTACTAAAGGCAGTTGATAAATTATTTTTAAAAGTAATAGAAAACTAATCTTGTGTTTCATATTTTCTTATAGTTATATACTAAAGAAAATAAATTGTTTTCAACCAACAAATAAAATACTCATATGTCACAATATATTTGTAAACCAATAAACTTTCAAAATCGCTTTGCAGACGTCTCTCTTCCTGACAATGGTTTCTGAAAACGTTTGAACCAAAATAAATCAATCCAGTGACTATTGGATGGAACAGATTTTATATATGTGTACATATTTACTAAAGAATGTCACCAGTATAGAATAGATTTCGTTCAGTGGTTTGCACAGAATGGGGTGCAAATTGGATTTCAGTGCTCATCAACTTGTGTCACTGCTGATTCAGTTTTGTCGGGCCTCTCGCTAGATACCGTGGGAAAATATTATTCAACTTTAGCTTCACAAGGAATAAGTGATCGGGAAAATTCTTCTATTATATTTACACTGATGTTATATTTATGCTGAATCTCGGGAAGAAATATACGAGGCATATTTATCAAAGAGCCCAATATTTTGTGTTGGCTTCGTGTGTAGTTTTTTATGTCATGTCAGTGTTTGACCTTTGGATTATGTTATTATACGAATTATTTTCGTAAATATTTTGTCTATTCAAGTTACTCATAAGTACGAGTAATCTTAACGAAATGTATTAAGACTTATTAAAAAAAAACATGTAAGTTACTTGGTTAGATTAGATTTCTGCTTTGAATATTATATAAGTTGCAAAATAAAAAAAATAATTAATTTGTTTATTTTTTACTTTCTCAAGGTACCACAACAGCAGAATGATCAACTACGATGCTGAGCGAGGAATTAATGTAACTACGGATCCGGTGCAGCGGCTTTCGGACCTTCTCATTCCGGCTGCAAGTGTATCTCACGCGGGAAACTACACTTGCGTACCTAATAACGCGGTACCAGCTAGTATATACGTGCATATATTTAATGGTAAATAATATTATAATTATATTACATGCAGAAACGATGGCCGATGGGGCCATAAAATTCAACCGTGTACTGGGAAACACAGCGTTGGTAGGTCCCTCACAAAGTGGGCGCCTACCTTGAACCTTGGGCCAGGCCTATGTCCAGCAGTGGACGTCTTTTATCTGAGATGATGATGATGATGATGATTTAATTTGGATCCTACAGGAATCCTACATCAAGAAGAGAAACAACCAAGGCGTGATAAATACTTTCACACACAATTAAAGTTGCATCTGAATCTAGTTGATTATGCCTTAAATCAAACAAATGAATACCTAAATCAAATTTAAACTCAAAATTTAAATATTTATGACAAAAATTCAAATCAAATCTTTTTTATTTCAAGGCCATAACAATTAATAGAAATGTGAATTTGTAAACGCGTCTAAATGATTTTTTTGGATTTAAAAATTTCAACAACCTTAAAAATAGCTTCGAATTTACTACTCATAATTTTGATAGACTTGAACAGATTTTATAAAGAAGAGCAAGAACAAGTCAAACAGTCACATTCTAAGTTTAATAATACTATTTTCTATTATATAATTTACAGAGTGACAAATATTGACATAAATGTACTGACAGAAAGTGACAAAACTTTGCAGATTCGTAACTGAATCGATGAATCTATTTTCGGATCAGATGCGAAGCAATCTATCACTGCCAATTTTGGTTAATACTTTTCTCCTAGAACAAATTTTGCTTTACTATAACAAATATTTTTTGCTTTCAAAGTTCACCGGTTCACCGGTGCAAAATCGTTTAAGAATAAATAAACCATAGCCTGTCCCAAGTTATAACTTAGTTGGGAACTTTGATGTTATTAAAGTGGCCATATTTATTGAGTTCTGGTTGAAACCATTTTTAATGGCATCTTCAAAGTCAGTACTAATATAGACGGTTCAAAATTTAGCGTAAACCTTTGTTGTTATTAGCTAGACTGAAATAATTATCGTTTATGGATTTTCTATAAGCGAGATTCCGTGTTCCATCACTCCAAGAGTGAAGACTATCCAGTTATTTAAAATAATTGTTTTTTAAACAGTTTCAAAGCAACTTTCCAAAGTACTAACAGTTGTTTATTTATTTTGTTTTAAAGGCCTACCAAAGTGACTCTATTCTGTCTGATGGACAGCATGAATAAAATCCAAGAGTTGTGGTCACGATACATTTTGCGAATACAGATTATGTATCATAGTGGCCTACATTATGACGGCATACAGAGATGCTTTTTTATGTCCCGCTTGTGGACGAGAAAAGGATATTTTATTCATATATTTATTGTTTGTTTCATTTATTCACAAACAATTATTGAGATTCATTGATGCAATATTAGCTAATGATATTGACACAAGAAGTACATTTAGGTTAGCATGCATCGTATTGCTAAGATCAGATTAAATCTGTCCAGTGCCATGGGCTACGACCTCTAAACCTTTTGCCTTGATCTTACCCGCCGCCATAAAACTGTAATATGACCGAAGTATTTGAGGATTCTGAATAGACATAGGGATGATAAGCACTCTCGAATATCTAGTTCATTGAGGATGGATATGTTGGTGGGTTGAGCTGTCCAGGGTATTCAAAGCACCTTTTACAGTACCACGTTACGAAAGAATTAATGAACTTGTGGTGGTAACTTTTAGCATTCACGTCTCGATACCATACAGGAATACCGGAAATATTATTAATATATTAGGTTATAAAATATACGTGAGTTTAAATATCAGCAGCTAAACTGAGTATCGAAATTGCAGTACCAGATTACATCAACAGAAATCAGTCTTTCCAATCCGAGAGACGAAAATAAATCCATCATTCATCCAAAAATTCTCCACATACCTATATCAAATCCTTACTATTAAATTTAGTAGACGGGCAAATGGTTCAACAGTCGAAGAGGCTATCTACGACTCCAAAAGAAATGGAGTCAATCAGGTGTTTATTGAGACGTGAATATTTCAAATCTTGAAACTACGCACTAGTACAGATAATCGCGACTTTTGTCGACATTTTTCTGCTATATAATTGCCCTAAATTGATTAAAACTACATTCTACAAGAGCGATAAAAGAAAGTCAGTTAAAGTGGAGTCAATGAAGATAAAAAAAGATAATGAACTTGTGTGGCACATATCTGTGGGTGGCAGAAGTCACATGCCATTCAGTGACCCATCTGCGAATTTCCTCCTCATATTAAAGAAGGGCACCCTGCAGCACGATGGACCAACGACTTGAAGAAGGTGGCCGACGGCGTATGGATGCGGATTGCCTCAGACCAGGATAGTTGACACTCCTTGGTGGAGACCTTCGTTCAGCAATGGACAGCGATAGTTTGATTTGATTGATTAAAAAAGATCATCACAATTAACTGTTATTTTAGATGTTTGTAACAAAGAAGTGAACTGAATGACTTAATTTTTATACTTCTGTGCAGTTCAAATTTATGTAAAATAAAGGAAACAATTTTTACTAAATAAATATTTTTTTAAACATAATATAAACTGAAAAACGAGACTATAGTATAGTCATGTTTCACGTCTAATATCTTACTTTTTGAAATTTGACTCTGGCATCAAATAGAATCGTGTGCATTTTCACTCCTGTTACACACTTCCGTCCCTTTTCGAAAAGAAAAGGAAACATAGAAATGTCTTTTTTAAAAAAATGTATTACGAGGGGGCGTTTTTAAGTTCGCGGTATGGAGGGTATTGAGTAATAATAAAAACACAAAATTATTTTTCTTTTTCTATATATTCCCCTGCAACACGAATACATTTTTCAGATCTTTCAATTAGTTTTTTTATTCCCTCGTAAAAAAAAGTTTTATCTTTGTCTGAAAAATACGCCGAAACCGCCTCCTTAACCTCCTCATCAGTTGAAAATTTCTTACCACGTAATTCTTTTTTCATTTTTGGAAAGAGATAATAATCACTCGGAGCCAAATCTGGACTGTAGGGTGGGTGATTCAAAATATCGAAGCCCACCTTATGCAGGGCAGCCAGTGCGACTCGGCTCTTGTGAACGGGAGCATTGTCATGCAATAGCAGGACACCTTTCGTTAATTTTCCCCGTCTTTTTTCTTTGATAGCTTCTTTTAACTGTTCTAAGATTGAAGCGTAGTATTCCCTCGTTATAGAAATGCCTTTATCTTTATAATCTATCAATAATATTCCTTCTGAGTCCCAAAAAATCGTTGCCATGAGTTTCCCAGCTGACTGTGAAACCTTAAATTTCTTGGGTGGTGCTGTGCCCTTTTTGTGCCACTGCATGGAGTCTTGTTTGGACTCGGGTTCATAATGATGAACCCAAGTTTCATCCCCAGTAACAATTTGATTCAATACGCCATCCTTGTCTTCATTGCAGAGGTCCAAAAACGCACGTGAACATTCCACGCGCTGTTGTTTTTGCAATGGCGTGAGCATTCTCGGCACCCACCGTGCGCTAACCTTAGTCATGCCAAGATGATCATGTAAAATTTTAAAAATTGTTGTATCCGATACTCCAACCATTTCTGCGAGTTGTTTCTTTTTTAGTCGAGCATCTTCCAATACAATTTTTTCTACTTTTGCAATAACTTCTGGCGTAGTCACCTCAACGGAGCGCCCCGGCCTCGGGTCGTCTTCAAGTGATTCCCTGCCTTGTTTAAATAAACTATGCCACTTGTAGACCATTGTTTTTCCTGGGCAAGAATCCCCGTAAACCGATGATATCACATTGAGTATGGTTTGAACAGACTTTCCTTGCTTAGTAAGGCACTTTATCACCGCACGGAATTCAATTTTCTCCATTTTTTTCACTTCGTTCCCGATTAAAATACTTGGTCAACGATAGTTTAATAACTAATGATCCAATCACAACAAATTTTACTATGCAGACTAATTATGAGTCACTGAATACGGTAGGCATCAAAAGAGCGCGTTTACCCGCCTTTTTCACTGTCATTCCGCGAACTTAAAAACTTACCCTCGTAGTACTGTGGCGGTCATTATACCTAGTGCGTAAGATCTGTTTTTAATATTCAGTAAAGGCAACGAAATAATTTTATCTGCAAAAACATTTTATAACGTCAATGCACTTAACTCTGTAAAAAGCAAAAACTTACTTGATATTTAAAACTCCTTTAAAGTATTAAACTTAGGAATTACGACACCACTATTTTAGTTGCCAGAGTGAAAAAAAAAACAATTTTATTCTCAAACCTTGAACCCTATTCAAGACACAATTATATTATAATTACAGTTCATCAACAGTCCGCTGCTGGTCACAGGCTTCTTCTTAGAAAAGAGGTTTTGGCCAACTATACCACGCTGGTCATACTGGTTGCTATAGGATGCGTTTCAAGTAGATCTGGATGTCGTAATAGCAGCTGTTCCCGGATCCCTTCTATGTCAGGCGCAGAGTGGCATACCGTCTGGTTTTCATCGGCCTGAGTCCGACACACCACCCCGCCGTAAACCCCGGTGGGGTGACGGCCCGAGGGGGTTTCCACACTAAAAAAAAAAGTTCTCTTCGCAGTGATGTTTTCTTGTATATTCAGTTCTTTTAATCATCAGTTTACGACACCCATGGGAACTAGGGATGATGACACTCTGTATTCTTAGTCCGCCACCACATGGAAAAGACTATGTTGCTAGTATACTCTCTGTCATGGATGGTAATGTTCTACCAGAGTGATGGTTTCAGAGATACGTTACTTTTCATCTAGTGAGTGAGGAACCGGCACCGAAGCCGAAGCCCTCTTCCTCATGTAGAGTCTGAGGAAAGAAGCTGAAAGAGCAACAACGTATTGGTCACTCTTCAGCCGCAGGTGTTTTTGAACTGCGGTAGTCCATTACCGTCGATTGACCAGTCTACTCGTTTTCTAAATCTATTTCATATTTCTAAACGTATATAATTCTTTCACAGGTGAAAACCCAGCAGCTATGCAGTCATCATCACCGAGCTTCATCACCACACTCCATGGGTTTTTATTACCAACGCTCACTATGCTGAATCTAATACGGTGACAATTTCGCACGTTCTGCATATAAAAACGTATTCTATTTGACATAGCTAAGGGTCTTGTTTTGCGTGGAGTGATATTGTTACTAAAAGAAAATTTTATTATTATTTGCATGGCCATATTTCCTTTTATCGTTTTTGGTTTATAATTTAAATTTCGTTATTCTCAGAAGTTTTTTTGAGTCGGACACCACTTTATAAAGAGCGTGAAAGTATGTAAAATAATTTATGTAATATTTTCACACCTAGCTTCCCTGTAACTCAACAAATTTAGGTAGGCAAAAGCTGAAATGATAGAACTCGTTCAATGTAATGTTTTTAGACAATTATAATATGAAATTTTATCACATTCACACGTCATCTGATCCCAAACTAAGCAGAGCTTATACTATGGGTATTAGACAATAGATATAAATATATATATATGTACTTATTTTGTAAATAAATACATATTAAACATAGGAAACATCCAAACTCTCTCAAACTTTTGTATGTACAAATGTTTGGTCTGACGCGGGAATTGTACCCGAGACCTCCAGCTCAGCAGTCGCACACGCTACTACTTCGCCAACGAGGCAGTAATAAATTACATACTTCAATTAAAATAGTCTTTGAAACGAAAACAAAAAATATAAGAAGTATAAAATGCAGTATTTAGATATAGATGTACGCTGAATTTGTATAGGACTTGATATTTGAGTATGAGATCAAAGAATACCAATAACCTGGGGGAGTGAAGTAGAAAGTTAATTCTTCTCCTAATTATTCTCAACTAACTTCTACCTCGGTGGCACAGCGGTAGTGAATGCGACTGCCGTGCTTGAGATCTCTGGTTCGATTCCCGGATCGGACCAAGTGTTTGTATGATCTACAAATATTTGTTTCAAAGTATGAGTGCTTTTATGTATAATATGTATGTGTTTACAAAAATAAAAGTATATAATTATTCTATCAGTCAGTCTAGTTATCGTAGCACAAGCTCTGCTTAGTTTGAAACTAGATAACGTTGTGTGTCAAATGTTCGAAATATTTATTTATTTTTTTTTTTTCACAACACTGTCTTCTTGACATACAATTACAACCCACGACAAAGTCAAACAGAAAATCGTTAGAATATCGTGGTATGTGTGCGTGTGTCTGTATTTATTCATTAGAGAAAACCTATTGGCTGATGACAATGATACACTAACACCAATAACATCCAAATTGCCAATTGTATTCACGCTCAGAAATTATCCAATTTCCAGAACAACTGTGAAACTAATCTTTCGGCAATTTCGACACAGTCACACCCTGTAATTCCCTTCCAAATTATGGCAATTATCGCTGTAATTATACCAGACTGAAAACACTTTGCGAAGCACATTTTAAGAATTATTTTTGAACATCCTCCCCACTTTTAATGTTCGATTTAATATTTTAGCGATGGAGTAAAGTTTTGTAATCCTTAGGCGTTTTGATGGAGAGCCTACCATCTTAATTAAAATGGATTTCTTTTTAATTTTTAATACACTCCAAATTGATTTTGGCCTTAGTAATGTTAATCTTATCTTCGTTAGTTTCATTATGTCTGATTAATGTTTGATTATGTGCCTTAGTATCATTATTCTAAAGCTATTTATCATTTGGACAAAATAACTGAATTAAGTAAATTTGAATTGGAATTCCAAATTCATATTATTTAACAAGTACAAAAATACTACTGTCCAAATTCAGAGTACAGTTGATTTCATACCATGTCCATTTTGTAAGTCTAGATGAAGTCTAGTCTAGTCTAGTCTGGTCTAGTCTGGTCTAGTCAAGATTAGTCTTGATAAATTTACTCGAAAGTTGACTGAAGCTGCCAGTTTCTCTTTTCAATAATATCTTTAAAGTGAGAAACTGGAACGAAAAAATACCTTCAAAATATTGTCATCATGAATATATGATCCTTTGTTACATAAAGTAAGCAATAAAATAATAAAATAACAACATATATACAAAATTAGAACGGTAACTATTTATTACACTCAAAAGATCCATAAAACGCCATCCCACGACACTCATAAAGCGGTAGACATGTTATAAGCTTCATATTATTCAAAAAGGTACGCGCTACCTGTGTTTGTTTATTACATGCAAGAATTATTGTCTTAATTACATGAAAATAGTCAAAGTAAAAACTGCTACTATTTGTTATCATTTTCCCCTTAACATGATTGAAGTTAAGAATATCAGAAGCTGTTAAAATTGATTGTGGAATTGTTTTTAAGTCGTACAGTACTGTAATTACATATTCCTTGCCTTTTCTACCTTTATAATGTATATTGAAAAATATACGTAGTACGAGTATATTGCAAGCGGTAATATTACCGTGGACATGCTCAATTCTTAAGCCGGATCTTCCGGATCGGAACTTCGATAAACTTTAATTACATTTTTTTATTAGAGGCAACTCCCACACCAAGAATATATTCTGTGTTGCTGGAAATTTGACAAACATACATGAAAAGAACTCAAAGAATACCCAAACTTAAAATAAAAATTTATAAATCAGTTAAAGTGTTATTACATGCGAGAATCGAACTCACAACACTCACATCGAATTGAATAAATTACTACATCATCCTTGCAGTCTCTAATTTCCTTGTCTTTGACTATTTAATTTAATTTGCGTTACATGTGTTTGCTGTATCATGCATATCAATTCCGAGCTATATCTTATGGTAGGTAGTGCTTTAATGCGCAATATATCTTCCTACTATCATCTCTTGTATACTTGACATACATGAAATGTCTTGGTTAATTATATAAATAGATTTATGTGACTACAAATTATTTGCAAAATAATTATTATCAGGGCTACAACATGTCAAGACAACATACTCCAACAAGACCTTGTCAGTAGGGTAATATATAATATTTTCAGAGTTTACTGGTAGCATTAATTAATTTATTTATTTATTTATTTACACTTTATGTACTATACACATCAGCGAACTTAATGTCCAAAGCCTTCTCTTCCAATCAACCTTAGGGTGATGTAATAAGGTGTTATAATAAGGGGGGGTGTACAGAGGTGATATTAAAAATGAAAATATAATCCATGAGTTGCGGTCACCATACTCATTGCCAATGCTACAATGCAGTGTGGTGACACACACTATTAAGATGCGGCGGCCTAGTAAGATGCTTTATATGCTGCATATACAATACATATGTCATGAATACACATATAAATCTACATACATATACATAAATACATATTTATTTATTCAGCATGTAAAATATTAAAGTGTTTTTTTTTTGTAATTTTTAAACTGATTTAAAAAAGTAAACATAGCAATTCTAGGCATATATTTGTATCTGCCGCATTAGTTTATTTAAAAAATGGTTAAAAGAATTTAAGTTCTACGTTCACATTAGTTAAATAACTTACTATGATTTGTCATACTACATTATATTTGTCATAACTAACCGTGTTTGTCAGAATATATCATATTTGTCATATTGTTATTTTTATTTGACATTTAGATATTTTCAAAAAGTTGAGGCATTCCATTACATCTTTAACATTGAATAGATAGTTATTCTCTCTTATACTCTTATAGATTAATTTTTAAATTCATTTTATAATTTCATAATATAATATATCATTAACACTCCACCATTCTAGTGCTTTTCAATTTTCATTTATCACTCATATATCACTTCACGCAAAATATTTATGTAAAAAAACAGTTTTTTTTTTATTCTAGAGTAACTTAACGTAAGACATTATAAGGCAACAGAAATGTTAAAATGTATAATATTTGAATTTTGATTTTATCTAAATCATATGGTGCAGTTTGATAGGCTAAAACCAGTACTATGAAATCGTATCGTACCTTGTAGATATCGTTATGGTTGTAGAAAAGGGATGATAAGCGATAGTTACATGAATGTCGTGGTACGTGGGCAAATATGGCATTTAGAATGTTAAAATTCTTACTGTTTGTGCATTTCTTTCTTAAATAACTTTTAGTCTTTTACAAACTTTAATATATCAGACTATAGAGACAAACAGTTAAATATATTTGATCAAGTTATCATCTCTTTCTTCATTATAAAAATCCATTAAACGTACTTTTGGTGAAATTGTAACAGTTTTTAACGTGTTTTTGATTCAGATCCATTAGAACCATTTCTTTTATGTGCGCTCCAATAACTCCTAAGGTCTTATCATTATAATATTTCTAGACCACAAGAAATATAGAGTTTGTATACGTAATGTCATTAAATCCTACTTATAATAAGTGGTTCCCATTACACAAATGTTGAAAACATTTCGACTTATAAACAAATAAATTCATACACTTTCAGGAAAATGGAGTAATACTCATGAAATAAAATAAGCATTCATTGTTTTCATACGATACAAATAACATAATTTTATAGCCATACGAAATGCACCAATAAACTAAAAGTTACTGAAGCGTAGGCACAGAATTTACGCTCAGAGAGCAAAAGAGTCGTTAATAATTGTATAAAATAAGATTTTTAAAAGTCGTTATTTTTGTTGCGTACTGTTTTTAATTAAAGTTTTAAAAGTTAAAAAGAGTTTGTTTAAGTGTAACTTTAATTTAAAATGTTTTATTTAACTATACTAACAATGTTACAAAAATGTACTAAAACTCCAGCACGAGCATTTATCTTAAATAAAAAATTACATCTCTACTTAAGACACGTTTGTGGTTTCAAATGATTTTAAAATTCATTTACATTAATAAACTGGCTTATAGCAAAACAGTGTATCTTCCTGACAAAGAATAATACACTCAAATACTTTAATTGTCTTAGATCACTTAATTAATTTTGCCACAATTTAACTTTATCGGTAATCACGGTAAATGTTCATTGGTAAACATTTCTCGGATATTTTTGTTGTTCCAATTCATTCAAACCTGTAAATATATGTTCCAAACAATTCATAATTTGTTACTTTTAACTTCTAATAATGGAATTTATAAAATCACTGTTATTTGTAAAAGTGCTTTTTGTGTAATGTATTAATAATTAAACAACATATTAACTGCAAGATATAATATTTTTTTTGTATACGTTTTGTAAATATATTAATATATTTAAGTGAATATTGTATATAAATTTAGTATGTATGTGATACAGAAGCTCATAAATTACTGTTAATATTTGTAAATATTACTATGTATTAGTATTTAAGTCGAGCCGCGTATAATAAAAAATAATTGTTCATTTTCATTTGTGTTTTATTACTGGCTCTTGTAACTTAACATATCAATACTCATATCTTGTAACTTAACATATCAATACTCATAGGACGTGTATATGACAATGGGTATGGTAACTCTTGAATTCTATTCATGCTTTCCATCAGGCAGAATAGAGTCACTTTAGTAGGCTCATAAAATAAAAAAACAAGTACACATTACTTATTCACATATACATTACATTACATTCATAAGATAACTTTTGCGTCTGTCTATTCATCTGTCACAGTCAATTTACAAAACACAAAAACCGCTCCCTTGAAATCTACAGCAAATGCAATATAAGGTGATCTCGATCTATTTAAGCGACTTCTATCTCGTTTTTTAGAAGCAGTTAGTCGAGCAAAATAGACTTTTTTATTTAAGTAAATAATATTTCTTTACCGAGCTACTTTTTTCGTCTAACAAAAAAAGAAAAAATTTAGAAAACTATAACCCGACTAACAATTTAAGATCTAATCTTATTTTTCGTTGAAACTGATTACACCATTTCAATAAATGAATTAAATCGATCGAACTCAATTTCATCAAACTAAAAGGTAGTATCACAAAGTTCTATCTGCTATTGTCCTTTCGTTCTTCATTGTACTTCAGGCGAAATGCTCCAGGCTTTATTGAGGTTTCAACTGACTATTTACTTTGTAGCTTAGGATTACAATTGAGCGCGTAGATCAATATACGATTTGTTGGAATGTACGTTAAGTGTATTAGATTTAAAGTTTAACTCATACGAAGATTTGTATGAGTAACATCTTTTATCGTATTTTTAAGTAATTTCCTTGTAATGTAACAAATTGAAGACAGTTTAGTATATATGTCACAAGATAAAGCCTCGGTGAAGCATCACTTGTCTTATCGCATTTAATGTATTTCTCAACAATTTGTATTGAACTCAATTTTCAAATTTTTACACTAACGCTGAGGTTTATCCATGTAACCTTTATTTATAGTAAAGGGGTCCAAATAAGCAAATGGATTGCCCTTTGGTAAATGGTTATTGATGCGAGCAGAAACCTAACGCAAAGAATAATGTATCCAGTACTGCTTAAGTGAACACACTACAGTTGAAGACTTGTGATTGGTTTACTGTTATTTACTTGATTAAAAACCTTATAATGTTAGCTGTAAGTCCTCTATATCATAAATAAATAAACCTTGAGTTCTCCAGAAAGCGGGCTGAAAGAGTTGCGTAGCAACGGTTTCCATGAGACTGGGGTAAAAATTGCCGTCCCAAAAGTGAAGACGCATAGTTCTCTCGCGACTACGTATCCAAATCAAACAGTATTTCCAATTGCTGCGAGTATTTTCAATTACCTAATAAAACTAAATACTAGAAAAGAAAAAAGCCAATAATCTACTTTGAAGTGTTTTTTTTTATTATTTCTTTTTTTTTATTATTATACTTAATGCCAAGGTTAAAGGCATTCTCCACCAGTCTACCAGTGTGGTGCGATAATAAGTGAAGTGCACTACACTTTCGTTAGAATTTTCAAAGTAATCCAGAACGAACCAAATATTAAGAAATGAATAACAAAAAAAAACAATATTTCTATATTAATTAGTCAAACTTTTGTCAGTTTTTTCTAAACATATTAAACATTATTAAACAATATTTGACAAACTGACTTATTTATCCGTGTGGGGACGGATTAAGAATACATAGTGTTACCACCCGTATTCATCCCGTGGGTTTCATAAAAGGCGACTAAGGGAACGAAGTACGCAAGACAATATCATTAAAAAGAGAAGGAACATTTGAAACAAACCCTATTCCAACCCGTCTGGTCAGCGTGGTATAGTAGGCCAAAACCTCCTTGCTAAGGGGAGGCCTATGTCCAGCAGTGGACTGTAAAAGGCTGTTGATGATAATGATGTTGAAATGGACTTATTGAGTTTATTTAAGACTACAAGTTTTAAGACTAGACTGTATTAAAAAGTGTAAAGTACGTTTAAAGGTAAATAGCATTACCGTTTGCGTTTCCAAAAAAAGATATTCTACTGTCTTACCGCTGAGAATTCTAACAGCACATATATAACCGATTTCTACGACCTGAAGGCACATTTCAGTTCAACGAAGCGGAACCAACAAGATCGTAAGCGATTCAGGAAAACTTCTAAAGTTCTATTAGTGTCGGAAACAGTGTTTAAGTACTGGACCTTTCTCGTATTAGTTTGTGTAAAACTTCCAAAACTAAAAATCTTCCAAAAATGCAGACTACAGAATCAAAACTTTTTTTATATTGTGACTAGATCTTTGAACTAGTTACTGTACGAATGGTATAGTAGTTTAAGCGGTCACCTCACCGTTTCCTATGGTGTTAGATTTCCTACGTTCGAACCCAACGTAAGATATTAATTTTTATGATTTACAAATTACTGTTCTGAATTTTGGTGTACTTTGTTTCCGTGTTTGTTTCAATGAAAACGTGAACCTGAAGAACTATTTAATTATACATACGTTTGAACGTCCTCCGCTCACCTCCTACTTGAGTCTGATGGCTGGCTCAGACCCTTAATTAGTTCAAGAGGGAAATAATGAGGCTTCCTGTAGCGCCTGAAAGTTGTCAGATTTTTCTGAAAATGAGACAAGAGTGAAAAATCCTGTCCTTCTATAATATTATTTGTAAATGCCAAAGTTTCGGAGGATAGATTGTGGATGTTTGTTACTCTTTTACGCAAAGACTATTGAACGGATTTATTAAGATTTTGAATAATTTGGCCATAATGTAACTATGAAAAATATGTGGTAACTATGAAAAGAACAATCTATGCAGAACAATATCGCTGCAAAAAAGGAAAACTTGAATCAAACCTTATAACGACCCCTGATGATAATAAGGGTAAATATGAAGTACGTCGGAAAAACAGATGACGCTTAAAAAACTATTTTACGCTACCTTAACCGTTGCAGTTACATGCGAATTATATACTGTAGAATTGTTTTAAATAGTTCTAAATATAAATCCACAACAGCATATTTACCTTTTATGGAGAAATCACTATATTCTCTGTAGCGAAATAAACAAAATTAAATTAGATACATTGACTGACTGCCTCAATGGCATAGTGGTAGCGAAAGCGACTACTCTACTTGAGGTCTTGGGGCAGATTCCCGGGCCAGACCAAATGTTTGTATGATCTGCAAATATTTATTTCGGAGTTTGGGTGTTTTCTATGTATGTATGTATGTATTTACAAAAAAAAAGCATATAAGTATTCCATCAGTCAGTCTAGTTATTATAGCATAAGCTCTACTTAGTTTGAAACTAGATGGCGTTGTGTGTTAAATGTCTGAAATATTTATTATTATTTATTTATTATAATTCTTCACAAATCCTTTTTCTAATTTTTATTTTTAAGTATTTATCAATTTATTACATATGTCGCTTTCAGGATTTCATGTAGTTAAACTATGCCTTTAACAAATAGCGATTTGGACAATTATTTCAAAAATCATCACGATAAAATTGATCCGAATAAAGATGCAAAAGTCCCTCTGTCTGTCTTTTACACTTTCACGGCTAAAGTGCTGCTCTGATTTGAATGAACTTTAGCACGGCAATACTTTGAGTCTTCAGGAATGACATACGGATAACCGACATACACGCGATCGAAGTTGCGGACAAAAATTAATATATTTTGATTAAATATTAATTTCTACGTTGCAGGTGAATAACCAAGTGTTTTTAAGACACCACTCAATGTAAGCAAACTAAATTTATCTGACGATTCGAACTGCACGATTGGCTTAGTGGTTTAAGCGGTCGCCACGCCGCTCACTACTGCGTTGAGTGTTGTAAGATCAAACCTCACATGGGACAACACTTAGTGTGATCCATAAATTGTTGTTCTGAGTCTGTTTGTTCTTTGTGTCCGTTTCTTGTATGTTTGTAAAGTCCCCAGCGACACAGGATTTGTACCTAGTGCGAGCGTTGTCTTTTTAAAAGAAAAAAATCTAAGAACAACCAATTCAACTAAATTTATCAACAACTGAAAACAGTCTAGAACATTATATAACTTTCATATCAACTCGCTCTAGTTGACTAATAAAACGTATTACACTGTTATAATAATAAAATAGTACACATGACATTCGCCATGATTAATAATCCTCTGTAGCAATAAAGTGACGGGTGAATGTAATAACTGAGCAGCGAGCTGGTAACGAGAACAAATCTATTTCGTACTAACTGTACCCGGCCATGCTTTGCTGTATCACATTTATTTTGCATTATCTTTGCATGGATACGAAATTTCGAAACCGGTGCGAGAAACAGACGAAACAATTTTTAAAGCGGATTGCACCTATATCGTGTCAAATTTAAACTCAATCGATATTTTTAGATGTTTGAAATCGCACACAAATCATCTTTAGATTTATAAAATTAAGTTTAAAGAAAGGTTTTGAGACATTTGAATTCAACTTTGAACCATAAATTACCATCACCTGAGCGCTGTGACCGTAGAGACGGTGAGCTGTGACAGTGTGCTGTTGGTGGTGCCGTTGGACATCGCCAACACGTTCAATAGTCTACCATTTAGCTGCATAAGGGAAGCACTCCACTACCACGGAGTGCCAAAATATCCGAGGCGTTTTGTAGCAGACTATATAGAGGAGCGTACCGTCATGTACGAGGAATGAGATGGTGATTTGAGTCGGTGGCTCATGTCATGCCGTGTTGTGTTTGCACCGGTGTGAACGGTGGCTCTGACTGCCCACAATAGGGCTCACCTCTCGTGTCCTCAGAGGATATTGGCGGTTAAGGTCATACGCGGTTACCGCACCGTGTCGACGGACCCGGCGTGCACCTTGGTCGGAACTCTTCCGTAGGGTTTAGAGACAGAAGGGCTTGTTGAAATTTATCGACAGACAGATGACTACCGGGCGGCTAACGCCTTGGCTTGGTACGCGAGTGCTTTGAGGCCATTTTTTGGGCCACGATGGCTCGTTAGTCGTCCCGACTGAAGACTCCACGACCTGGTTATCGTCGAGTGGACAGGGTGGCAGGACGAGACCCTTCGCTTCCAACTGACGTATGTCCCTTCCAGGCATGGTGACTTCGAGAAGTATCTGCATTCGGTCGCTAGGTCTGCCAGTCGGTCCGATTCCGACACACCACCCCGCCGCAAGCCTTGGTGGGGTGAAGGCCCAAGGAGGTTTCCACACGTTAAAAAAAAAGGAGGGGACACTCTACTTAAACAAAAATTACCACTTTAAGACTTAACTTCTCATAAATAGATACCATAATCAAAAAAATGGTCTTCATAAATGCCTATTACGTTTAAGAAACCTATCCAATTATATTTCACATTATGGGGTGGATTCATGTAAAAAATAACATATGTTTTAAGTATACAAGAGAGAGAAAAACAAGTAGAGAGAAAATGTATTTCTCAAGACTTTATTTTTATTCTTTATCGGGGTGATTGAACGCGTGCTCATGTAAAATTATAGTCAGTGAGATATAACTGTGGACAGATGGACGGACAGACTTGATGAAACTATAAGGGTTCTGTATTTACCATTTTGACTACAGAACCCCAGTAATACATTACTTTATCATTCGAAACATGAATAAACAGTTTCCTTTCTACTCTCGAATTAAAATAAAATTGCGTAATAAATATCTACCAAAAATTCCAAAGAAGTTCCGATTAACACGCCGTAGCACTCATATACTCGTAGGATAATCGAAAATCTCAGTTTCACGATTGATACAATTTTCCTCATTTTCTCGCACATTTCTGTATAATATATATATTATATATTAATTATTATTATATTTGGATGATGTAGCCATCTCTTTCACATATTTTCATGTAACGTTGCTAAGGAAATATAATTGATATTAAAATACTTTGTAACTAGAAAATATATACATTTTTTTTCTATATTAAGAGCCTTCCAATGTGACTCTACTCTGCCTGACGAAAAGCATGAATTGAATCCAAGAGTTGTGGTCACCATACTGATTGCAAATGCAGACAATACAGTATGGTGACCCATACTATGGCGGCCTTGTGAGATGCTTTTTCACACCCCGCTTGGGGACGTAAATGGCATGACAGTCATCGTGACAGTGTACGGCTAACACAGTTACGACGATAACTGTCACCCCTGCATTAATGTTACATAGTATTCTGATCTATGAAGTTTTTATGTTCACATTCGTACTTTTTTCAATAATAACAGTGTGTAAATAGAAATCTATATCATGTTTTTATACACCTCATTTCTTTATTCGAGTTCTGAAGACATTCAACATTTGACAAACGCTAGAAATTATTCAAACTTGCTGAGTTTGAGACTTTACGTATAATACATTCATATATCCATTATAAATCATACTATATTACTTTCTTCATTGAGCCTCCTGTTACAGGGAGGTTATTTTAGGCATAACAAGATTTGGAATCTCAGTGATTCTGTAGAAGCTTTTCGAGCTGATAGGAAACGTTAAACCAATGTGACCGCTATGAGTAGTACCACAAGAATCAATATTGAATTTATCTTGGAAAGGATTACGAAGCTAGGAGTGAAGCCTCTGTTGTTTCCTTACAGGTATAAAATAAAGGAAGTCTTGTGTATTTTGTGTCTACAGTGAAATCAGCAGCTGCAGGATAGCCAAGGTTTGTACGGATTTTTTTTTTAAAAAGACAACGCCCGTACTGGTTATAAATCCTGTATCGCGGGGGACTTTACAAACATATATGGAACGCATACAAGGAACACCCAGACTCCGAATAATAATTTCTGAACTACACAAAGTGTTGTCCCATGTAGGATTTGAAACCACAACACTCGGCGCAGTAGAGAGCTGCGTGGCGACCACTTAAACCACCAGGTCAACCGTGCAGTCATTCAAACAAACTCTTACTTTATTTTATACCCAGATGTACAAAACATGATGCCTTTTGTGGCGACAACTGCTAGTATTTAAACTGTTTTATTAGAGTGAGCTTCTTTTTAATGTGAACATTTTCCTTTAATGATTTCATTAAATGTGAACGAGTGAGAGAGACAAGAAGCCAGAGAAGCGCTGGCTGCTAGAATTAGTTGTCAGATGATGAGTGAAATACCAGATGCTACCACTATCGTCGCGCTTGGTTTTGTAATAACTTTTTCAGGTCATAACATACTATACGAGTATATTGTTGAAAGTACTGGTATACTTAATTCACTCAGAAAAAAAAAATTATTTAATATAAGTTATCATAACTAACATTGACCAGAAAAATACGTTAGATACTTTAAAAAATATTTGAAGGTATTACTCCATAATTGCCTGAACCCAAGTGTTAACTCAATCACACTTGCTTTATTTTTAACAGTATCTGACACTATTAATTCAATAAAAATTTGGTGATATTTGGCTGTCCAGGGATCAAGTTATATGAAGTATGATAAAAAACTAGTCGCAATGGTAAAGTTCACACAGTGATCTATGTCCTCAATGTCCAAACTAATAGGTGCAGATTAATTTTTCATCCTGTCAGGTGCTGTCATCTGTCAGTCCGTGACAAGTGTTGCCAAGTATAAAAAAAAACGACTGTCTTTGAATCGATTGCACTAAACAATCGTGAAGAACTTGTCACTTGATTTTCATAAATATTCTTAGATTTTACCAGGGCCGTGGTCCGAATCATGCTCACAGCGCTGATAGCGTACCAACGTACGATCCGATTCGCGCTTTTCACGCTCGCCGTTAGCGTTGTGGATGCTATGACATCACTACCTAGTGCTTACATTCCGACAGGCCGGATCGTTAGCATCGTGAGCATTGACATCATTTTGCGCCATTTATTTGAATCTATGAATCTATGATTGCGGAAAATGCTTGAAGTATAAGCATTTTACCATCTTCATTGGCTACACCACATACTCCACTCATGTTTATGTCAAAAAATGCCCTGTTAGGTTATGTTCAACTTCTTGAATTCGTAAGCACACTCACAAGTGGTCCGAATTATTAATACTGCTAACAGACATTGCCGCGCTCACTAAATCGGACCACACGTTAGCAGTTTAAACGTCGTAAGTGCTGTGAGCTCAGTTCGGACTGCAGCCCAGTACACTCACAATCGGTGACTAAGAGTTCCGGTGTATTGTATTTAATCGATTTTTTAATATATATTTTATGTTAAGTTTTCTCGCTGCCTAGATAGTCATGGTACTACATATATTTAGAATAAAATAAAATAGACAAGCATAGAATAAACTTGATCTGATACCAATTAACTAATCGGTATCTATAAGCTACATTTTAATTGAATTACGTGATTTATTGCCTCGACTGCTGTGCTTGAAGTCTCGGGTTCGGTTCTTAGGTCGGACCAAATGTTTGTACGACCTGCAAATATTTGTTTCGGAGTTTGGGTGTTTCCTATGTATAATGTGTATGTATTTACAACAAAAAGTGTATAAGTATTCTATCAGTCAGTCTAGTTATCATTGCACAAACTCTGCTTAGTTTGAAACTAGATGACGTTATGTGTCGATATATTTATTTATTATTTATTTATTTATTAATTTATATAGATCATATATAAGAGGATATCAGTTGAATGACCATGTACAAATGATGGCGTTATCACTAAAAAGCAATTACTTCCAGGCAACTATTGGATGGCAAAATTTAAAAGGACGACTCCATAGACAGTTTATTTGTTTATTTAGTGATTTTGTTGCAAAAAAAACTATGATTTTTTTAATATACATTTTAATTAAATAACTGTTGTTCTTCAAGCATTCGATTTGTACTTTATGCATTTGGATTTCAATTACTTTATAGAACGCATTTATCAGAATCATACTTATTTATATCAGACATTCATTTAGTTATTTTGGGGCGATTTGCAAAATTTGGACGAAATATATTCAGTAGTTTAGACACAGGACACCTTTTTCTGTTTCGCAGTTTATAACACCATGTATCGTATAATGATATACGTAATGGTCAATAACCTTTCACACTAATGATTTATATAATTTAAAAAACAAAAATATTTTAAAGCACAATCAAACATATTTCAAAGAGTATACGGAAGATAATACTGTGTATGACAAAGAGGTTCATAGATTTTATTTGCACTGTGTCGGTGAATGTAAAATAGAAACATTTGATTGGATGATGTGTCACAGGCTGATGTTTTGCACGTATGTTATTGCTACTAACCTGTAACTAATCGTTTTGTGCATCGTAACTGCGCGCCTTTTTATCTATTGATTGTAAAAAAAAAATATTTTAATAAATAATAATAATAATATTATTTGGCGTCGTAAATTATACTGTTTATTTAAATGTTTTTTTACAGTACATAATGATTACTACCGGCAAACACGTTATATTTTTTTCCTAATTTTAACAATTGGCTGCATTGATTCAATTATTTTATATTCGAAGACTTCCGGATTCTAGAAAGTATCGGTAGTTAATGTAAGACTTGACGTTGATTTGAAACGAGTCCCGCTAATTCTATTAAAAAGTAACGATATTGAAATGTGAAAAAGTGAAATTGAGTGTTGTGCTTGCTTGCAAGTCCTTAAGTTACTTTGATTTACCGAAATCGACACTGATAATGCCGCGAGTGACCTTTACAGCCGTGGAATACACTGACATGGTTTTAATTTACCTGGAATGCCATTAAAACGCATGTTTTGCTTTGCGAACATATTCTGAGAGGTATGGAACCACTCGTGTATGTCCTACAGAGAGCTGAATTTTTGTAAGGGCGGTACAAAGGTTACGAGACAATCAAAGTTTGGTGCCTCGTAATGTTGAGTTTCCTCCACGAACACCGATCGCTCTTGAAGAAAATGCATTGGACCATTTCACGCGTAATCCTACATGCAACATACGTTGGGCCACTCTTAAATTTGGTGTTCAGCATAAAAAGATCCATGACATTTTAAATGTTCATTAAACGATAGCCCTTCAAGTTTCGAAAAGTACAGGTCTTATTGAATCAATCTGTAAGAGTAGCATTCTGTCAGTGATTACGTACCAAAGTAACAAATGATCTTGAATTTTTATCCAACATCATGTGGATGATGCATTGAAGTAAGCGGTAGATACTTTGAAAATCTAAAAATTTAAATGAAATGAATTGAATTAAATTTTAAGTAAATATCGATCAAAAAAAAAGGTGACACGAGTTAAAACTAATTAGTGATACGAATGTAATATTTCGCGACGCGACACGATGCTTGGCTCGCATTTGAATTCGTTGCCATTTTTGTGTCGCTCACGCTGCCGCCGTCTACAGGTGAGTGACCCGTGTAATAGATGGTGTTCTAATTCGGAATTAGAATAACTGTATTTATTTTATTCTAAATTAGCATTTCTGTATTTCTATGAAAATTTTTTTTACTAATTTTAAGGAAAGTATATTGGCTCGTGTTAGTTGTTAGCTACTGTTTTGTCAAAAGCTGGGCGCCTCCCTGTATATCTATAATATTTGTATTTGAAGCAGACATGATGAAACATATCACTCTGGAGCTGGTTTACTTAAAACATTAATAGTGATTATGCATCCGTAATTTTATGAAGATCCTGATATTAAATCCCTTTCGTAGTATAAACATGATATTAGTTTCAGAGCTCAAAGGGATGAAGTCAACCATATCCTCACAGGAAATATGTAAAGTCATAGATACGAGTACGTGTACATTTAGTTCTATCTCATTATATATGTATCCTTATGTGTCAAGTGGGTAGTATTAATTTTATTTGAAATCATATTACAAAATTGTCTCTAGATTTCTGATAACGTTTGGTACTGAATACACGTGGTTTTGGAATTTCATTAATTTCAATGTACTCACAACCTTAATAATCCATAATCCTAGATTTAGAGAATCCGCGTTTAATTATAAACGAATTTGATCATTTGATCCTCCACCGCTGTACTCTTTCAAGTATATTGATCTTTCGCCTTACTCAGCCAATATATGGATAAAAATATCAGTTATATTTGGTTTTTCATTTTTATGATATTTATTATTTATATTGATATGAAGATAAGAGAAGGAAAACTTGAAAAAAAGTCTCCATGAACACATCTGGCCGACGTGGTATGGTGGGCCAAAACCTCCTTTCTAAAGAGAGATCGATGTCTAGCAGTGAACTGTTAGAGACTGTTGATAATAATAGTGATAGTAATAAAATCTCGAGATCTCTAAGTAAAGAGCTTTTGACTTTATTTTATTTTATAATTTTATGCACAAAGGCGTCAGTAGACTTGATTTCGAAGGCATTCTCTGCTTCTCGACTGCTTAGTCGATCAGAAAAAGGATGAGATCTTGTCTTTAAAGGTGTGATCTCCAGGTATCTCTAGGTAGTTCATAGGTCATTTACCATCGCGTAACTCGTCCGCTTGTTTTACGAATACACGAAGGTTAGAATTTTATTTGGATCTAATAACTTACCGTTCGAGATGACCGCTATAAAATAAGGTCAATTTTTGACACATAATATACATGGACTAAATCAATCTATAAAATACAAAATTGAATAGCTTACCTTATTAATCTAACACACTCTAGCCATTACCTTAGCCAAACTGTGTAACCGCAGTGCGGTCTTCAGTAAACTAGATATGCCTGTTCCAAGTTGAACTCTAACTGAATTCAATTTGGAGTTCAATGCAATTATTTTTAGAACAGGTCCTAGTACTATTTTCCAAAACTAATTGTCATCCAATTAAAATTAAAGAATTCAGTCAACACTCAATTGATCAAGTAAATTACTAGCAGTTTCTAAATCTGTAATACATAACACAAACTTAACGTTCGACCAAATGATCATAACCGACCACGATTTACTGAACGTTAATTTGTGCTCAAATTGCCGTGCACTGCTGAATAAAGATCTCCTACGTGTGTCAAATATAAAGAATACTTTGCACGTATTACTGAATATTTTTCCACCTCATAGCAATTACTTGCAATAATTTAAACCTAATTAAGCCATTGCGATAATAATCATTCCCATCTGCTATTCTGAAATCATTAATTAGAACAGAACATTACACTTAGGAATGGTACCCTCACCAACTGTAAACTAACCAATATGGCCATGCTATTATTGGATTATGTACGCGACCGGTCAGAAACTGGGATTGAGTTTAAAATTTATAGACTCAAAATAGCGTTACCATGTTTTTAATTATACTTTTTATTGTCTGTACTAAAATCTCCCCGGATATCACCTCTTGGTGATTATGTCGGACTACATTGTCATGTCGGTTTTGATTACCCTAGAATTAAGCATGCACCATGAAAACGACATCAATCAAGAATAAACTTGAACAAATGGACTAGAAAAAGTTACAATAACTTTAGTTACTTTAAAAAGTAAACTTTTCAAAGAGTAAGTTCATTTGGGGGTACCTTTGTAGTTTCCCCCAGGAGAGGGTCTGACCAGACATGGCGTTGATCCTGGAATGACATGACCTGAAATAACATGGCCCGAGTCCCCTTCAGAGTAGGACATCTGAGATCGGCCGCCGGGGTGGGTTTTAGTGGAAACACCACATATCCTGGCTCCTGTGATCCTGAGGAGCCGGAGAACCAAAGGGATTTTCCACCACGTCAACAAAAAAAAGTCTAAGTTCGTTTGAAGAAAATCCTTTGTATGCATTTGAAGCAAATTTAGATCACGAACGAATACTAAATTTAGTAAATTTTTAGTTCACAATTAAAAGTGCAGAAAAATACAAAATTTAAACGTCTTATATATGGTGACAACTAAAGCTGTATTGATTAAATAAATCAGTAATTAATGATGTAAAATCTCATGTACTGCGGAGTTGCAACTGAAAATTAACCATTCTAAGGTTCAGCCAGTATGTGTGCAAGTAAACAACACTGTCTGACCTTCAATTGTTTATCTTACAAAAGCCGACAGGGTTACCTTAATTAAGTCAGTTTCAATATCGATCCAGAATTTGGATTACACCTGCCGTTGTGACCTCAATTATAATAAGACGTTACCACCAACTTGCTCGTTTATGTTTGTGGCACGTGTGTTAAATTACGGAGAGTCACTTTTCATTGTACTTTAGATAAATCTACCATTGGTCTTCATTTTTAATGATTATCTAGCACTAGTTTCCTCAAATATGAAATTAACCTACTTATGTCTTGTTTTTGTTTGAGGATCCTGATCTATACTAATTATCTCCTAGATTCGTGCTCTCTACATGTTATGATTTTTTTAATACGCTACGTACTATTTTGTTGGCGTTTCGCAAATCTGTCCAGTGTATATAACTTTGTCATTATGCTGTATATTCTTTTATATCTTTCAGATTCCAGAAACTTTTCTAAGCTTTCGTTTTTTCTGATTACGTTATTAAGGAATTTCAAGATCCTATGGGATGAGTGAAATATTGTATAGTCTAAATTTTCACGGTGATTGTCTTGAATTTCATAAAAAGAATATTTTGTTAGACGCAATAACTTTTGAACTTTTGAGATTTTTATTCTTATTGCCTGTACGCGTACAAAGGTAAAACATTTTATTTTTATTCGATTTCAAAAGTTTTATTATTTTTACTTATGGTGGATTTCATATCCTATATGTGACCTTATTTTGCTTTATATCAAAGGTCATCACTTTATCAAAACCCACAATGATATGGGGTTTATATCCCGCAGATATAAACGCTTAGTCCGTGTGATGAGGGATTAAGAATACATAGTGTTAACACCCCTATTCATCCCGTGAGTGTCGTAAAAGATGACTAAGGGAACCAAATATGTAAAACAACATCATTACAAAGAGAAGGAAAACTTGAAATAAACCCTATTCCAACCCGTCTGGCTAGCGAAGTATAGTTGGCCAAAACCTCCTTGCTAAGGCGAGGCCTATGTCCAGCAGTGGACTGTAAAAGGCTGTTGATGATTGATGATGATTGATCCCACAGATTATAATAACACTGTCAAGTTGATGGTGAATGTCAGTCTACAATAAATGAATGAAGAGTTATTCTATATGAGATTAGTCCAGAAAGAGAATCTCGGATAAAACTATAAACACGTTTTATCTACAGTATATAATAGTTGAGTCTGAACTCAAAAACATTTTTAGGTGACGAAATCAATTATAAGTAGCTTTTCCCCCAACGATTGATGTTGGGAAAGTAACATGAGAACTTTCATAGCGCTATGCACGATTAGTAACTTTTCTTTAGTTCCATGTGTCTTCATTAGTACCATATTAAAAAAGCAGCCGTGTCTTTCATCAAAAATCAAAATATCTCCATCTCAATCAACCTATCGCCGTCCACTCCTGAACGAAGGTCTCCCCCAAGGAACGCCAACGATCCTAGTCCTGGGCAATTCGCATCCATCCGCTGCCAGCCACCTTCTTCAATTCGTCGGTCCATCGTGCCGCAGGGCGCCCTACACTACGTTTGCCCAATCGTGGTGTCCTCTCTAGTACACTTCGGCTCCAGCGACCATCGGTTCGTATGGAGACATGGCCGGTCCACTTTCAAATTGCATATCACATATCTTCATGCCAAATTTTATTAAGATCATTTGAACGGTTTAACCGTGAAACCGTAACAGACAGGACGGAACTCTTTCTGATTAGAAAAAGTAGATTTTGGTATAGGTGAGGTTATAAACACTAAAGCATAAATAATCTTTTTCCACACAATTTCACGCAACCTTGCACTACCAAAAATGCCTAAAATAAAGGAATTAAATTTATTTGTAACAAATAAGTTCAAAAAAAACAGGAAGAAAGACGAGACTGAAAAAGTAATGCTCTAAAAACATATAAGAGAGTTTGTTATCGCTTATTACGCTTATATATGACATAGTGGTATACTTTTGGGATGTTTACACTAGCTTAATTAGCATTTACAGAAACTCGAACATTTATTTTTTGTTTGGTCGCTTACAATTTTGCATTATCATATAACACTTTGTACATTAATTTTAAATTATCCTGCGGACAGTCATTGACTGTAAGAAAAAAAGTGAATAATTAACATCATCATCATCATCATCATCTCAGACAGGCCTTGGGCTCAGCTCGATAATCGATCCTAAACATTATAAAAAAAGTTGCCATTAATATGCTAGGCCGCCATAGCGTAGTCACCATACTGTGTTATCAACATTCACAATGAGTATGGCGACCACCACTCTTAGATTCTATTTATGTTTTCCATCAAGCAGAGTAGAGTCACTTTGGTAGGCTTTCATAAAAAAATAATTAAAAAAATATTAATTTTATTTAATAAAATAAACATTGTGACTAGGCAGATATCAAAGGAGATAGTTTCTATGACGACAATTCTACTTAATTGCTATGTTGTCAGGCCAGCAAACGAAAATATAACTACATATTACCATACCGACTTACGTGATCCAATGTTCTCACTGAGAAACCAAAAAGAAATATAAAATTTAAATTCTAAAACTTACCTACAAGCGCCTGGAGACCAAAATAGTAAAAACTCTGCTAATTAGAGTTCTGAAAAAGATGAACTAGATCCCGCTGAACTTTGTCATAGCGTAAAACTTTATTTTATTCCCACAAATAATGAGTCAAGCAACTTTTGCTAGCAACATTAAAATTAAAAAAAAAGGAGAAGGAAACTGCTATAAGAATATACAACAAATGTAATTAAAAACTTTTTTATTTTCTTTTATAAAATATATCTAGAGTATAGTAGTTTATATTTGAAATATTACATTAGATTTCTCTTTAGAATTTACCATTTCCCCTTATGTAACATTGCACGCGTGTTATATGTTCCAGTGGCTGTTCCATTAAAAACGTTTTGTAGAAAAAATAAATAAAACTTTATAGATTGCAATAAATATGGCATAGGGCATAAACAAATTAACATAATTACCTATTTAATAAACGATTCATTGCCAATCATTTTGTAATTCACATCCAATCCGCACCGTGTCTAAACACCGACCAGCCAGGTTGACAGTTACTCCCCCTACTGGTTTACATGTGACAATATTTTATATATTACATACATACAAATATTACAAACAGAATATCTCCAGTCTTTAATCTTCATATCGAAAGTCAATTTTAGTCAAAAAGAGTTGTCGATGAAATGACAGCCATGACGTCTTTAGACATATATCAATTGTGTTGAAATAATATGCATACTTTAAAAGATTTACAAACTAATTTAACATGAAAAAGTAAATAATATTTATCAATTCAACAAATAATAATACTGTAAAGGCTCTAAATGTCGTTATCAAAAGTCAACTAGAAACTACCATCCACTCTCAAGAGCTTCCAATTTACAACTAAATTGAGTTTGAACCGAGTTAATTTTGGGTCGTCACAAGCACAAATTCAAACTCTTAATCAAATAAAAATTTAAAATATTATAATAATCCAAATCATTATCTTAAAAAACAACTCCTGCATTAAGACTATTTAATGTTTTCTTATGTACATTGGAGCCATTGGACCGGAGGCCGATTGTTGCAGGGGTGACAGTTATCGTGGTGACTGTGTGAACCTTGCACTGCCACGATGACTGTCATGCTGTCGTGCCTTTTGCGTCCCCAACCGGGGTGTGAAGGGGCATCTCACTGGGCCGCCATAGTGTGGGTCGCCATTCTGTATTGTCTGCATTTGCAATGAGTGTAGTGAACACAACTTTTGGATTCTATCCATGCTTTCCATCAGGCGAAGTAGAGTCACTTTGGCAGGCTCTTAATACAGGAAAAAAAAAACAAAACATAAACTACGACTAAATAAAGTTTAATAAAAAATGGTTTTCATCAGACTTAACAGAATTTCTTGTATCAGATCTTAAATACCCAAAATTAATGAAAACAACCCAGTGATTCTTGGGCAAATAATTGCAACGGTTGCTACTAAACTCGGTTAATTTGTTCCACAAAATAACAGCAACTAACAAGTTAGAGAACTTTTGATGATACTTTAGTATACTTATCCTGTGATTGCGGAACTGCGCCGAAGTTAGCGCGAAAACTCTTAGTCTTAGTTGCAGCTACGTTAGTGGTAACTACTTAAAATGATTTTTATTTCTCCTTATTTCGTTCTTCGTTATCCCCGAGAACCATGTTAAGTACTCATCTTTCAGCACTAGTAATATATTCAGTTTTTGAACTCGTGCTGTGTTTACGGTTTGGTCAATGTCATGCTGAAGTATGACAATTACATGACAACACAGCATCCTGAGTTTCACTATAAGACCGAACCGGTCTACTGTTAATTTTCTACGTACGTCAATCATCTTTGGAATGAGGCTATGGTTAGTCATGGTACTCCTCATACTTATCCCTAGCCATATCTTTGTACATCAACCTCGATATTGCCCAGACCTTCGATAGGGTCTGGCACTTATCGTTCATCTCCAATCTTCTAGCATTCGGCCTACTCTACAGGCTGCAACTGGATTATTGCCTTCCTGCACAAGGACTGTACCACCTGATGGTGTTCGTCCACCATCGAGGTCTTATCTGCGATGGTGCATCCTCTGCTTTTTAATAGGTAAACGCTGGAGTACCTCAGTGCTCTGTCCTGTCGCTGTGTTGCTTTTGGATATTAATAATATGTAAGCCCTTAGCAATATATATTGCTATGAAGACAATAGCATAGCTCATGGACGATATTTTGGAACTACGAAGGCAGTAAGAAAAAAGCAGACAAGCAAACCTTGACCTGCAATATCATAAAACGTACAACACGCAATATTTTCATAGCGAGTTTAGAACCCAGACCTACAATGTCAAAGGTTTATAGAAGTTAATGACTATGTATTTTTCATTCAGAGTTGAATACCCCAAGGTGACTAGACTAATGTTGGGCACATTAGTCGCGTCACCTGATTTGTTACTTTATTTTATTTTACCAGTATTTTACATAGAATTTTTTTTTGTCACGGTCCCCTGTTACAAATAAATAATAACTGGACACATTACAGAGCCGTCTGGTCCTAAATTAGGCAGAGTTTCTATACAATGGTAACCAGACTGCCCTGATAAACATGGTGTAACGTTCATGTGGCAACACTGTTTTTGACAACGCCACTTTTTATACACAGAGTTGGGTACACAAAAATGTTAAGTGGCCACTCTGATTAACAAGCGTGTAATTCAAGCTCTTGGAGACAAATACTGTGAATATTGGTACCACCTGAACAGTAAATTCAAATTAAACACAGAATATACTTAATATGAATTTATTCTCAGATCAGAATCAGAGTGGACACTTAACATTTTTGTGTACCCAACTCTGTGTATAAAAAGTGGCGTCGACAAAACAGTGTTGCCACATGAACGCTACAATACTATTTTTAAATATATGCATCATCGTTATCCACAGTTTTTAGAAGTCCACTGCTGGACATAAGTCTCCAAATTAAAAGGAGGTTTTGGCCATCAATACCACGCGAACCAGACAATTCATATTTCTTTTTTATCTTTCAAAGTCTAATTTACTAATTCTATTTTTGTTTTATACTGCGGTTTAAATGTACATTTCTTTACACAGGAAATTTATGTTGCTTCCTTAAAAGCCCCGGTAATGAACAAACACACAAAAACTAAATTTAAAGACCCAAGCAGTTAAAAAACTTTTTTGTTGTTTTGTACTTTCCTTAACGGCACAAAATAAGCGCAACGTATTGTGGTGCAAGCAATGTAATCAACAGGTTGCTCTCTAATACCATAGTTTGATAGAAATGGGTTTAGGATGCAACCTTTAACTTTTATACTTAATTAGCTGTTGCTCGAGACTTGATCGCGTTAATGTAAAATTTGACAATCAATTTAGTTTTTTTATTTATGGTTTCCCAAAGTATATCCCATAATATCCCTGAGCGATGGTTGCCATACTTATTGTGAATGCAGACTATACAGTGTGGTGACCCACACTATGGTGGCCTAGTCAGATGCTTTTTCACGTGTCGCTTATACCCGGACCCGGGATAATAGTGGGAGAGAATAAGTAATAAATAAATGAAAACATATGTATATTTGCTATTCTAAACTTTGTATATTTTTATTATATAGAGGGATAAACGAGCAAATGAGTCACAAAATGGTAAGAGACTATCGCCGCCCATGAGCACTTGCAAGTCAAGAGCTCTCTTTACCAAACAGAATAAAGATGAAGTTTGGGAAAGATTATGTTACTCTTATATTAATATACCTCGAACTGCAATGGTCTAGCGATTAGCGTATGCTACTGTCGATCAAGAATTCTCGGGTTGGTACCAGTGTCGGTTTCTATTTACAGAGATACTTAATAACAATCCTGTGAATGGAAGGTAGAGTCTTAACCTCCGTGCCTCGTAGAGCACGTAAAGACGTCGGTTCTGCACCAGATCTCTCTTCAATCGTATCGGATAACCATCCCATCGAATTGTGAGAGTGAGAGAGCATAAGTGTACCTACGTTTGGACACGCACTTGTACACTACAATATCTTCTGCATAGTTCATTGATCTACGTTGACACTGGCTGCCTTGGCCGAAATCGGCTAGGTAAAATTATATATCATTAGTGATATATCATGGATGGTTGATGGTCACTGGAGCCGAGGTGTACTAGAGTGAATACCACGATTGGGCAAACGTAGTGTAGGACGCCCTGCGGCGCGATGGACCGACGACTTAAAGAAGGTGGCTGGCAGTAGGTGTATGCAAATTGCCCAAGACCGGGATGGTTGACGTTCCTCGGGGGAGACCTTCGTTCGGCAGTGGACGGCGATAGGTTGAATAGTAGATATATAATTTTACCTAACATATATATTATTCGGTGGTTAAAATAAAATCAGTGCGTACAGAAAAATAAAATCCACTTGCTAAAATGTAGAATTTGATAAGATATATTGTTTTCGAACTCAAATCTGTGCAAAAACTCTTCTATTAATGTCGTCCTTTTAGAAACAACTACTGTGATCTAATACCGATTTGGGAATCCCGGTTTGATTCCCAAGAGGATGGCCAAGACATTACTCGTTACATCAGCCAGAAGGTCCAGAACAGATAAAAAATTGTCTCAGTGTACGAACTCTTAAATAATTTTCCCTTTGCTGCTAGTGGTCGGTATAATTCATAGGCTGAAACGATTTAACTATTTTGAAGAGTTCCTTGACACAGAAAATAATAGATATTCATTAACTTCTTTGAACCAAAGTCACAAGTACAAAGTAAAGAAATAAATTTAAAATTATATGAGAATCATGGTCTTTAAAGATTTTTGAGGAACTTGCAAATTTCAAACCTTCACTCTCCATTCCAATTAGCTTTATTAGGTTTTTGTTTCACTAAGATGCACTAATGCTGTTTCGATCTGAAAAAGGCATAGATGAAGTGGATATCTTAAATACTGATATAAACATATCGTTAAGTTTCCATATAAATGCAGATGTACTGACACCGTCGTTGATTCTATCGGCCGCATTCATTATTTTCCGTTGCCAGCACTGCTTGACTCGATTATATGGTGTTTTATTGGTATCGTTCGATTGCTGTTGAGATACTCTTTCCAACAATATACGATTCCTATATTTTGAATTGGCTTTCCGACGCGTATAAGCCGACATTATATATTTTTTTTTATTTTAACACATATTATATTCATCGTCACAATTTGTTACTAATATTATATACATATATAATCGATAGATTTTGATAAGACCGGCCGATTAAAACTTAAATGAACGTCGTAGCTTCATCGAATCAAAAGTTATACTAAATGGCAATCTCGATAAACATCAAAATAGCGTTCAAAATGGCGGGGTTGGCCCCTCCCCCGCGCGCGACATATTTACAATGTAATTACATATCGTAATGAATTCTTTGATTCTTTAGCTATGCAGTGGTATGACTGAATTTTGAGTGGGATGTTAGATATATAACTGCAAATGAAACTGTATCGCCCGATTTTGTTATCATTCGTTTTTTTGGATTGTGTCCCTGTGGAACTAATTTTAAAGATGTTATTCACGTCAAAACTTAGTTAATTTCTAGATTGAAGAATTCTCAGGTCTCCAATTTAATTAGGTGCTGAGAAGAAAGCAGATATACATATGATAAAGATTTTCACATTCGCTGTACACTTGAGACTTGTACAATTAGACTGCTAAGTCCCGCAGAGCGCATGTCGTTTACCTGTACGGTCCCTGGTCATTTCAGCCCCATGTTACCTTAGCCCGAGTGAAATACGGTTAACCGTATCGCCTTTGACATTCAAACGGTTGGGATATTTTTGCACAAACTAACCAGTTTTCGTTTGCAATTAAAAGTATTGGAGCTTCAAAAGAATAGTTCATGTTTTGCCATTTTCCTTCTCAGCTTAAAAAATCTTATTCGTTCGTGTGTAAATCGTCCACTTTGTATACCTCGTGGTGTATCTGTATTCTCAAATTTTCTCACTGAGAATTGAATTTTCTTGTCATTGGAGAAACCTTGCTTCGATACATACTCGTATGAGTCTTTATTTCTCAATTTTCCAGATGAAATTTAGAACATAAATTATTTTCAGGGGAATAGAAAGGACATTATTTAGTTCAGAGATTTTCTGGTAAACACCAAGGAGAGTTAGAATCGTACTATGATAAGTTCTACGTACAAAGAAAAATAAGCATATTTTCTAACGAAGAAATATTGAATTATGGAGTGTCGGTGCACCACAAAAGGCGGGTTTTATGGTCAGGTACGTTGGACCTTCAGAGGATGGCCGATGTGGGGTGCAGAGACCACGACTCGCTGACGCATGCATCTCCTTCCTCTGACTACTACGCTACTTATCTCTTAGATGTGTTACGCTACGGGCGTTTCTTTATTTTTGTAATCGTCGTGGAACATAATTTTTTATACAGTCCACCAGATTATTTTGAAGTCCCGTAAAAGCTTGTCCACGAAGTAGATACTGAATATCAAAGAACGTTCTCGCGCCGATTACTATATTTTGAGTAAAAATCCAACTCACCTAGTCTGCCCACTGCCCACTTCGTCTGGTCTGAGTATCCTCCCGTTGGTTATTTGCCTGGCCTTCAGGTCTAATGGTTAGTGGCTCTGACTGCCAGGCTAGAGCTCGTTATAAGTGTTTGTGTGATGAGCATGATTATTTGAGCCATATGTGAGATGTGTGAAGTTTTTTATTTATTATTGTTAGAGGCATTTTTTACTTAAGCCGCCATAACGTGTGCCGTCATACTACACTGTCTTCATTTGTAGTGAGTATGGCGACCACCGCTCTTGGATTCTATTCATGTTTTCCATCAGGCAGAATAGAGTCACGTTGGTAGGTTAAATATAAAAAAAAAAAAAAAAACTATACCGTAAATGATCTTTTTCCACGCAATTGGAGGCGGCCTCGCACTATTAAAATGCCTAAAATAAAGCAGTTAAAAAGGTTTCAATATACATATATATAAAAAAGGCTCCTAATGTCCAATCTTTCAAAGTACTTAGTAATTAATATTGTCCAACCAAACTACTTATATAAATATACAAAGTTTGACCATCCCGCCGCAAACCCAGGTTTATGTCCCGAGGGGGTTTCTAAACGTTAAAAAAAAGGTGCGACAACATAGAAAAACTATACGTTAGTTAGAAACTTTTTTGTTTTTCGTTTTCATTGTTAATTCGTTACAGATAAATCTAATTAAATATTACATCAAATATGAAATAATTTCAGATCATAATATGTGAATGTGTCTCAAATACATGAATATAGAAATTATGATTAACGAAAATTGCATACTACTGATATATTTAGAAAATTAGCTACAATTAAATTAATCAAAGTTACTTTAAATACAACCCCTTTCGAGTTGCTAATTGCCCTTCGGTAATTAGCAACTTTATGCTAATGGAGAAAGGTAATAAAAGTCTTGATAAACTCGAGAAATCTTTGAACTACCTTGTGTATTAAAATTTATCATAATTTAGGCGCGTTGAAGTTGTATCCACTTTTTTAACATAATTTTGCTTTGTTTTGTTTATATTTGCTGAGATAATAAATGATGACTATTTATACAAAACTTTCTAAGGATATTTAGCCGGTGTTTTGTTTAGAAATAGCTATACTTTTGCAGGAATAAATCGATTTCGTGTAAGTTTAGCAAAGGTTTCACCATCACCCCTCCTTCTAATTAAGGGCAGCCTGTTTTCTACTAGATGACCTGTTTTGACAGGAATGTAACAATATTTAAAGGCAACTCTCGCATTTGGCATTTATCCTGTGTCGTGGGGGACTTTACAAATATACATGAAACGGACACAAAGAACACCCAGATTCAGAACAACAATTTGTGGATCACACCACGTGTTTGAACCCAAAACACTCAGCGGAGTAGAAAGCGGCGTGGTAGGTTCAACTACTACGTCATCGAAAATAATAACATTATATCTATGATGTGTACCACTATTTCTTTGGCAGTCTAAATCACATCACACGTCAACAGCCTTCAACAGTCCGCAGCTAAATACGGGTTTCTTCTTAGAAAAGAGGCTTTGTTGATACTATACCACGCTGACCAGACGGGTTGTTATAGGGTTTGGTTTGTATCGAGTTTTCCTTCTCTTTGCGCTGCTTTTTCCCTGCATAGTTTGCTCACTTACACAGTGATAATAATCCAGTATAAATTGGGGTGGTCACACTTCACATTCTGAATCCGTCACCACAAGGACAAGTGTAAACAAAACTTACCAAAAAATAAATTACATTTACGTTTAGTTAGCTGTTCATCGGTATTACGTCCAGTCCACAACTTTTAGACCTACCAACAGTTAAAATGCCATAATCACGTCTGTTAGGTAACCATATTTGTTTAGGCAACAATATTTGACCGATAAATTATGTCAATTACATTACATGGTTACGAAAGGACCAAAGGATTCAAAGGTCAAATTGCCGCAGGTCTAACGTCGGTATTCAGTGCAAAATACCGCTTTTGTGAATTTCTCGAAATGACTACATTTTAGTCATATTAAAAGCTTTACGCCAAAGGGCTTATGTTTAGCTAGATATTCGTATGTGGTTTTGTTGGTTAAATGTCACTTATATTCGGCGACGAATCCGTTTATTAAATACATAATTTAAAAGGCGAGGTAGGAATTATACGTAAAAATATTACATGTATTTGACGGTTTTTTCATACCTCATGAGCAGTTAGGTTACTATAGAAGCTACAGGCTTTACTGGGTTCTATCTATCTATTACTATTACATAATATAGTCATATATTCCGAACCCTTTTTGGGTTTTTGTTACTTTTACATACAGAACAACGATATACAAACTCGTTCGTATATTGTTCAATTGTGTTCTAGTCTTATTTGATTTAGAAGTTATCTTAAATACAAATCATCTATCGCTGTTCACATTATTATTGTAAGTAATATGCCTTTGTTAAACATCACTGGCTAGTAACCGTAGCTTCACTCACGTGATTACACTTGTTTTGTGTTACTAACTTTTAAAATTACTTAAAAATCTTGTAGTTTCAAATTTATATGCCTATTGGCTAAGGCTAGAGGCGCTAGGAGGGATCTGGCTGTCGTAATAACAGCTGTTCCCGGATCCCTCCTATATCAGGCGGAGAGTGGCACACCGTGTGGTTTTAGTCGGTCCGATTCCGACACACCACCCCGCCGTAAACCCCGGTGGGGTGACGGCCCGAGGGGGTTTCCACACGTTAAAAAAAAGGCTCAGCCTTGCTAAATCAGTCATGCCAACAATTTTAATGCATAGATTAGAAGAGCACATATCATTTAGACTAACAAATCTTTGTAATCGACAAAATACACAAACATCAAAATTGAACAATGCAATCAACATTCCCACAAAGTATCGGAACATTGACAAACAGATCAAAAACGTCATGCTAATAACATCGTGTCCAAACTACCCAACAATTCCTTGTTAATACCATGTGCTCCAACGGATTAATTCCACCAAATACTGAACTGTAACTGAACCGGAGGTACTCGTATGTTGCTGGAGGCATTCCCAAAATGAAAGTGCTTTGTGCGGGGCTTTGTAATGTGTAAACTTGTGTTTACAAAGCGCTACTTGTTTGTATTAAAGGTGAATTTGTCAAATTAAATTATTTGGGCAAATAATGAAAAGGAATTTCACAGCTTTCACATTTTCTAATGTCCGTAAATGTTCTGTATGTGTTTATTATACTTTGAAGAGTCTGTACATATCAAGCCTGTAAGCTTTCATATATAATATATATTGATTGATTACAGGTTTAAAATTGAAAAATAATTTCTAATAATCTGTCAACGATACTAGTCTTACCAAAACATTAAAATTTTTCTTTTCTTTTATGTTGCTGGGGTGGAAAATACTTTAAGATTGCCGAATTAAGGAGAAAGCCTCGCAAAAGTCAGGAGTATGTGTTGTTTCGACTTAAAACCATTTTGATGGTGGCCTCAAACGCCTACCTGTGAAAAGGTCCGGTGCATGTGATTATAACCCCTGGCCTCTCACCGCCGATCGATGAAGCATCTACCCATGATTAGTATCTCGGGGGACAGCTTACAGTCCTTAAAATATCGCTTGCTCACCGTGACACAGAGCTACGAAACCGACAAAATAACTTAGAACAAACAATTTCATTTTTTATAAGTCCGTGTGGCGACGGATTAAAAATACATAGTATTAGCATCACTATTCATCCCGGGGGTATCGTAAAAGGCGACTAAGGGAACCAAATATGCAAGACAACATCATTACACAGAGAAGGAAAACTTGAAACAAACCCTAATCCAATCGTCTGGCCTGGTATAGTAGGCCAAAACCTCCTTGCTAAGGTGAGGCCTATGTCCAGCAATGGACTGTAAAAGGCTGTTGATGTTGATAATTCACATCATTTGCAATTCGGGAGACCTCTGTCCAATAGTAGACTGTGATAGACAGATTACGATCTACCTACTTTTAATTCTGAAGCCATTCTAATCTGAAGTGCCGGTAATGCAGTTCTGACTATTTAACGGCGGGTAACCCTCGGCGGTGGTAGTCACTCGTTTGCCTTTTACACTAATAAAAAACCTAACGGCTAGATGTTAATAGCTAGATACCTTTTGTAGAGTATAAAGCTTCGAAAATGTTGTAAAACCTTTGGCACTGTTATGACTAGTGTATAAAAAATCGAGTTAATATCTAGAAAGCCATGGGATTAAAAAAATACAAGAAAAAGTCTTAAAAACATTGTATTTCGCAAATTTATAATGAGTTTGAGAATTGAATTGTAAAAAGTACATTACATATTGAATCTACCATACAGTATAAGGTAGCTTGGGAAATAAATATTTGGCATAAGGCCTGAAAAGTAAAAATACATCTTTAAAATCTTATATCATACATTGCTATATATATACAACTAGCTAGCTCATACATTCAAGACTTCGAAAGACTGGAATGCATGAGCCAGGTTAGGTTTTTTAACAACAGAATAATATTATAATACCGCCCTTCGGAGAAGATAAGTGACACAATTTTACAATTTTTATGAACAGAAAACTACCTACATAGTAAAACGAATAGGCTTTTATTATTACTGTAAGACAAGTGATTGTTTTTAATATCAGATGAATTTACAAAGTTCTATTAAAAATTGAGTTTAAATACATGTATGGCATTTTTACAATTTTTTGTCGGTGTCCCTGATGTCTAAGCCAGAAGTTGTGGGTTCGATTCTCACATAAGAAAAATAATTGTGTAATGAGAACAATATTTTGTTCTGTGTCTGGCTGTAATTTATCTATAACATTTGTGTATTTAGAAATACATAAATATATTTATCAGATCACAATACAGTACAGTACAGTCATTGCCTCATTTGGAATTAGACGTCCATGTGTGAGGTGTGTTATGTTATTATTATTATTAATAGTCAACTATCTATGTGCTCACCAGAACATTTTCTACGGTTAGTTACAATATTTCTAATAAAGCAACCTGATACTGAACATTTTATTTTATATTCATAAGAATATAATAGAAAACAGCATATAACATAACAAAATACCAGATATAAGTATACAAATACTGCTATAATATAATTGAAAAGCTTACATAGGTTTACCACAAAATTAATTATTACTATTACTAACTCGAGAAATTCTGCCTTGTTTGTCTCTCGGAATACCGTGTTTCACAACCATGTGACGTCTAACTGTCTCTGTCTTTGTATAAGTAACACTACAAACGCTACACATGAACATATATAACCGCTCATGTACGTTATTACAGTGAGCAAGCATTTGCGAATGCCTAAAGAACTTCCTAGGGCAATACATACATTGATGAGTCTTCTCCATATGGCAAACTAGATGATTTCTCCATATTGCTCTTCGACGGAATGTCAACCCACACTTTTCACACGTAAACGGTCTTTCCCCAGTATGTATTCTCAAATGTTCTATTAAATTTAGCTTACGAGGAGCCTTATATGGACAATGATCACATTGTAAGTATGGCCCGATCCCGTGCCTTGCAATTTGATGCATATGCATTTCTGCGAGGACTGGAAAGCCTTTACCGCATTGATCGCAGATAAATCGGCACAAGTTATGGCGTTGCATATGGTGGTCATACGTTAAACGGTTTGCTAGAGTTTTGTTGCATATCTTGCAAATTAAATTACGTTCATTGTTTTGTGGCTTAGAACAATATTTTTGCTTTTTTCTTTTTATCTTTTGTCTTTTAAAAGATGTAATATTTGAGCCTGTGTTAATTATGTCTTGTATTGTGTCTAATATATCGTTGATGTCATTTGAGCATTCTTGTTTGTCGTTTGTACCGTCAGTATTATCATCATCGTCAGCATAAGAGTCAAAGTCGTATATGTTTTCACTTGTATTTGCATCTACAGGCAACTGCTCAACGGATGAGCTAGCAACTTTATCTTGGTCTAAACTACAAAGTTCATCGATAGTTTTTTGTCCTGTACAACTACTTGAAACCTCACAATAATTATCTAAAGGAAAATAATGATTAAAAATCACATATTCACATACTTTTTCTTTGATATCCTTGTCTGAAATGTCATTGTTTACATTTGTTTTTATCAAATGTTTTAACTTTTGATTCGTAGATTCACACTTTAACTTGAAATAAACCGCACATTTTAATAAATAAACACACTTTTTGCACATCATACTTGGTAATTTATCATCTTTTTGTACCAGAACACTGGTTACTATTGTGATAGCTTTTCCAAAAGAACTTAACCCTTTACTGTCCGATTTGTCAATTAAAGCCACCATATTTTCCGAACTATTTTGTGATAGACACACACGGCATATGGTTGTGTACACAGAATCGTAATCATCCATTATTGTCAGGATAATATCGTATATATATGTAAATAAAACCTCATTTGATTACAAAATGTTTTGTTTTGACATTTGACGTTAGAACTTTTACAGATACGAAATGGAAACGTTTAGTTCTGTCCTTCCATAATTTACTACAAAAAAAAGTTACAAATTAATTGGTGGTGTTAAAGTTTAGTTTTATCCTTATAATTTTAACTTGATAAATTATTGAATAAATCTTCTTAATTTAACTTGCACCCAAAAAAATGTCATTAATGCGAATAAAAAAGTCGGTAGTAAAAAAAACGAAATCATTTAAAATTTTTAATTTTATTGAACTAATTTCGAGCATGGTATATTCAGATAGTGTGTGTGTGATAGTAATAGATAGTGTCGTAGGTGTCGTAAAAGGCGATTAAGGGAGCAAAGTATACTTGACAACATCATAACAAAGAGAAGGAAAACTTGAAACAAACCCTATTCCAATCCGTTTGGCCAGCATGGTATAGTAGGCCAAAACCTCCTTGCTAAGGAGAGTCTTATGTCTAGCAGTGGATTGTAAAAGGCTGTTGATGATATTTAGATTAAATCGTTATCGATAATTTGATTTGACTCTGACGTTCAAAATTATAATATTTCACTACAACGATTATTTTATTTTAAGAAATTACATGTTTCTATATTGATAACATTAAGTCATGGTTGGTATTTGTGACTAGCTTTAGCCCGCGGCGTGGAATTTGAATTGAATTGATTCTGAATTAACCGATGACCAATGCCATTGCGAAATGGATGTGTATCGTAAAAGTGTGCAACAATTGTTACAAGATATATTAATTCACATATACCTATGTAAGTAGATAAACACATTATATACGGCTAGCTGATACTCTGCTTGTATTGATCGTAGCGTCTATTATAAAATTAAAGCCCTCGGGTTTTTCTCCGTAAATGCACTATCCAACTCTAAAAGATTTTTTAAATTCCAACTTGTAGTTCCTAAGATTAGTGTGTTCAACCAAACAAATAAACATCAGCTTTATATTGACACAAGCCCGTGGCTCTGCCACATGTATTTTGCAGTAAAAAGTAACCTAAGTTTCTCACTGATAATGTAGCTTTCCATTGATGTTTTTTTTAAATCGATATAGTGCTTTAGTGAACATGAAAGTGTAGGTAATAAACAAATTCACATTCTCAAATAATATTATTTAGGTTTATATGTTTAAGGAAACGAAAATATCACCGAAACTAATAATTACTGCTAAGAAATCGCTTAATCTGTTTATGTCACTACACATAAAGTTTCATAGAAATGCGATACATAATGGATGTGGGCAATATTATCGTAAATACCTCAACACCTTTCATCTTATTAATGGTCTAAATAGGTCTTACCTAATATTATTTACATTAAACATTGCGGGTGGCACTTAAACGCTCCGGGTGTGGACTCGAAAACAGCGATTAGGTTGAACAGAGTGTAAGTTGCATCAAATATTTGTATCTATTTTTAGATTTTATTCGTTTTCTATCCTTTTTATGTACTACCTTGATAATAACTACCAGATAATCAGGTCCAGACTGACTGATCGTGTAGGTCTGACTGACTGACAATAGAAATTGCAGCTTGTTATTCAGAACGTATTGTACCTCGACATTCAGAATTACCAACTATATGATCATGGCACATAAAAATTTTTATGTGTGAGTATAAACATGTCAATTAACAAACGTTTTAAAATATGGTTAAACTCACCAGGCCGACATAGCGAGGGTCATCATTTTGTATTGTCCGCATTCACAATGACAATAATAATTCTTGAATTCTGCTCGTTTTCATCAGGCAGAGTAGTCATTTTGACAGCCAAGCTCTTAAAAAACAGAAGAAAGCACTAGCTTCCACAAAAACGTGATAGGGGTGATCATCGATCGATAGTGATCAAAAAACTATATTATAGATTCAACCTTGTCGTCGTACACTTCTGGAAGTACGAATGTCATGTCTCTCCGACACAAAGGGACGATCCTCCGACCAGGCGAGGTGAAAGACCTGGCAGGCCGCGACCCAACACTTGATGATGGGATGTTGATATGTGAATCGCCACTAGAATCTCTATTTCGCGATACAGGATTAGTAGTTGCTTCGTAGTTCGATATACTCCGTAGTTCGATGTTTCTTCGCTAGTTGGCGCTGTAGTATGTTTTCTATTTGCGCTGTATGTGGAACTCGCCACGCACTTAAAGCCAACTTCAAACTCGTTGACGAAAATAGATCGCAAGAACGTCTTATCGCTGTGGGAATGACCCCAACCTACCCTATCTAATATTGATGTACTAAACACCTACTTTGCGGCATACCACAGCCTTTTCCCATTACTGTAGAAGTGCAAATGAGCATTCTGTATTCAAGGTAATAATCTTCTTATAACTATAAATTGGTACCACCTTGGGACTAATTTATATCGATGCTGTTTTGAATCTATTTACTGGAAAGAGGAAATATTGTTCTGCTTAGTGTTTTTTTGTACCAATAATCGACAACCAGAACCTAAATACCACATATGGTGTGATTCTTTGTGGCATAGTACAAATGCACTTACATTTTTCACTTTGCAGAAAAAAATTATTAGAATTTTAGTAAATATAGGAGATACAGTTAGTTGCTAACCTCGTTTTACAGAATTTAAAATTTTAAACTTGCCCAGTGTCTACATTTTTGACATATGTAAATTTGTTAGACGACACTCAGGGCTCTATAGCAAAAGGGAACACATACAAACAAAAATGACACTCAGACATAAAGACAGACTAAGCCTATCAGCTTCCCATCTCACAATGCATTCCTCTCCGTTCTTCTACAGGACAACTCGTGCTGGCCTTGGAAGTCATCGTTTCAGAATGCTAGAGATACGCTCCCGAACTAAACGGTTCGACTCTTCCTTCCTGTACAAATCAGTTAAAGCCTGGAATTCATTAACAGCGCACGTGTTTTCCCCCCACAACGATCCCGGATCCTATAAGCGGGGCGTGAAAAAACATCTCACTAGGCCACCATAGCGTGGGTCGCCATACTACACTGTCTTCATTCGCAGTGAGTACGGCGACCACCGCTCTTGGATTCTATTCATGCTTTCCACTAGGCAGAATAGAGTCCATTTGGTAGGTTACTACAAAAAAAAAGAGCAAGTCCATTAGTAATGTCCATAAAAGTATACAATAAGTATCCAAAACAATTAAACAAGAAGATAAATATAACTTTTTCACAAAAACATTAAAAACTCTTTTTACTAAGTAATAGCTATTATAATATTAATGACTTTTTAAAGAATAAAACGCAGACGTAAACTACATGCATGAAAATAATGTAGGTACTAAAGTTACGGTGTATTTATAATGGCGGGCTTTTTCGAAATATATTTTAAAGGCGAACCTAAAACCAATATTAAAACAAGTCTTATAGTTAGTTTGTAACAGACACTGCACTCTTTCGACTTCGGTAATAGCCACCTTTTTAATGCTTACAGAAATAACAAAACGTCAGAGCTGACATTGCATTTGAATTAAAACATATTGTTAACGCGATAAAGTAAATTTTACTTTGTCGTGGTTCGTTTTAAACTCGAAATATAAAAGACAGCCGTTTACACAACAAGGTAAGTATCTAAATTAATAAAATAAGATGTTTTTATAGACCTATTAGTTTTATTTTCACACTTTTTTGAGCAAGATATTGTTTAGGTCGTAACTTTGTACGCGCAAAGGAATATTTTTATGTGAAACATAATTTTTAAGAGATTTGGTCATAAAGTCATATTGCAAAATTTTGTACATGTTTTTAGTACGAACAAAGTTCTGTTATTTCTTGAGAAACAAATAAACTTTGATTGTTGTTTATTTTTACCTGACTGCGACAGATGGAGGGTTCTATTTTTCAAGTAAGCTTATAATCATTAATTATGTTATATTATGTTATTGTTATATATTGACAGCTAAAACGGCTATTTTTCTTTAGTTTACTCTGTAGCTCAAACGGTTATTTTTCGTTAGCTCACTCTGTAGCCCAAACGGCTAATTTTCTTTAGCTGACTCTCTAACTTAAACAGTTATTTTTTCTTTAGCATACTCTGCAGCTCAAACAGTTATTTTTTCTTTTGCTTACTCTGTAGCTCAAACGGTTATTTTTCTTTAGCTCATTCTGTAGCCCAAACGGCTAATTTTCTTTAGCTTACTCTGTAGCTCAAATGGCTATTTTTCTTCATCTTACTCTGTAACTTAAACAGTTATTTTTTCTTTAGCTTACTCTGTAGCTCAAACAGTTATTTTTCTTCAGCTTACTCTGTAGCTCAAACGACTATTTTTCTTTAGCATATTCTATAGCTCAATCGGCTATTTTTCTTTAACTCACTCTGTAGCCCAAACGGCTATTTTTCTTTAGCTTACTCTGTAGCTCAAACGGCTATTTTTCTTTAGCTTATTCAGTAGCTCAAACAGTTTGATGGAATTTGATGTTGAGGTACAGTTAGATTTGTCTTAATTGTGAGAGTGATATTAGATATATGTATATTAAAAAAGCTACCACCGACGTACCTAGATAAATAAAATTTTCGTACATTGGTGCTACGGGGAGCAGAAAATAATTAAGCTAATGATTAAGACGTAATCAGTTCTACTAAAATAATTAGTAGCAAAAATTAAGTCGTCAAATTAATTTAAGTGTTAATGTTAAATATTTAATGGATGTGGCGACAGAATTGCCGCAGTATAAGTTAATAAATACGAGTTTCTTTTTACTAATTTTTTTTTTTATACCACGACGGTGGCAAACAAGCATACGGCCCGCCTGATGGTAAGCGGTTACCGCAGCCTATGGACGCCTGCGGCACCAGGGCCATCACGTGCGCGTTGCCGACTCTTTAAAGACCTATTTACCCCCTTCTTGAAGAGCCCCATACTGTAGTTTCCAGGGAAAACCTCGGCAGGGAGCTCATTCCATAATGGGATATGATTTAATTGTCAATTAAATCATATTATAGGATTGCAGATTTGTCCTAGCGGTTTAAGCGGTCGTCACACCGCTTTCTACTTTGTTGAGTGTTGTGGGTTCAAACTCCACAAAAAGGAAAACACTTTGTGTAATCCAAAAATTGTTGTTCTGAGTCTGGGTGTTCTTTGTGTTCGTTTCTTGTATGTTTGTAAAGTCCTTCGCGACACAAGAGTTATTCCTAGTACTTCTGCTGTGCCTAAAGTCTCGGATTGGATTCCCGGGTCAGATTAAATGTTTGTATGATCTGCCAATATTTGTTTCGGAGTTTCAGTGTTTTCTATATATAATATGTATGTATTTACAATAAAAAGAATATTTGTATTTAGATCAGTTATCTAGTACTAATAGTACAAGTTTCAGATTAAATGATGTTGTGTGTAAAATGTCTGACATATTATTATTATTCTCTTTATTACATATAAATATACATATTGATTACATTTTTAAATATATAAAAAATAAAAAATACATATTTAAAAATATAAAAAATAGTAGACCACCGACATCGGGTACAGCGACCAAGATACCGGTGGTTAGGGCTCCAGAGACAGGAACCTCCTCACAATACGGGCCGTGTCAAGGAGGACTGCCTTCTGCATGAGACCCTTGATCGAACCTTCTAACGTGAACCTCTTAAGGTGTTGGTCGAGGCTCTTGGCTATCAATCCGTGAACAGATATGATTATCGGAACAATGATTACCGAATCCACATTCCACATATCGGCAATCTTGTGAGACAGATCCAAATACTTCAATTGTTTTTCTTTTTCAACTTTCACGAGAATCTCGTCATGGAACGGCGATATCGACAATCATTGGGCGGTGCTCTAATCGATCTATCAACACAATATCAGGCTTATTGGCAACAATACTCCTATCTGTAATAATAGATCGATCCCAATATAACGTAGCCCGACCGTTCTCGAGAACTGGGTCGGGCACATACCTGTAGTAAGGCACTTCAAAATTGACAAGTTGGTATTTAAGGGCAAGTTGTTGGTGTACGATCCTGGCTACTTGATTGTGCCTGTGCAAATACTCACCATTAGCAAGTCGAGAACAACCAGAAATAATATGCCTAATAGATTCTCCAGGACGGTGGCACGCCCGACAGATGTCAACCGTACTATTTTTCAGGATATATTTCCAGTAGTTATTCGTCATGATAATTTCGTTCATAATTGCACAAACAAAACCTTCGGTTTCTCCGAAGAGATCACCATACCGTAGCCAAGACGTCGACACTTTAAAGCCTATATCAGACCCATGTAGGGCCCGATAAAATCGACCATGAAGTTCTTTACCCTTCCATACTTCCTTGCGATCAGTAGTTCTAAGTACTACAGGTTTGCGCCAATTCTCTTTAGCCAGAGCGAGCGGGGTAAAACCAGTATCCATTGCAACTACATTGCGATGCACTCCCACATTAGTCTGTAGAAAATATTCTCTGAGATTGTATGTCTCGTGATTGTGTAGAGTCTTAATATTTAAGAGACCACGACCTCCAAACTTTCGCGGAATATACAATCTCATAACCGATGAACGTGGGTGGTGTATGCGGAATGCAGTCAGCAATGTACGGACTCTCCTGTCAAGGACATCTAATTCAGCCTGAGTCCATTTAAGTACACCAAAGGAATACATCAGAACCGGCATGACCCAACTGTTATAGGCTCGTACCTTGTTACCGCCTGATAAAAAACTTTTAAGTACTTTTTTTAGGTGGCCAAAGAAGCGTTTCTGTAACTTATTATATTATTATTCTCTTTATTTCATTTAAACACATATTCAATACATTTTTAAATATATAAAAAATAAAAAATACATATTTAAAAATATAAAAAATAGTAGACCACCGACATCGGGTACAGGGACCAAGATACCGGTGGTTAGGGCTCCAGAGACAGGAACCTCCTCACAATACGGGCCGTGTCAAGGAGGACTGCCTATATTATTATTGTATTAAGGGGATGACCAGTCCACAGAAACTGTCAGCGTAGAAATACATAACCACGATACGTGTCGCTACGCTATGTGGCAGTATAATTTCTACAAAATAATTTTGATGTTATGTGTCAGACGCGTGTAATGTACCCCACCTACTGTCATTTAAGTTGAGCAATTTTACTGCCAATATTGGTAATCTTGGTTCGTCTGCGGATGTAATTATTCCTAATTCGATCACGCAAAGAAACTCCAAGCATTGCCCTCTCCATTGCTCTTGATGGCTGATGAGGCCATAAAGTTCTGGAGAGGTGACTGCGTACTGGGAAACGCAGCATTGGTAGGTTCCCCACAAGGTGGTCCAACGACCTGGTACATGTCACGGGAAGCTGCTTAGTTACTTTTGTTGAAGATGTTGTTGAGATGCGGGCGGCACGGGATAGGCTATTGTGGAGAATCTTGAGGGAAGTCTATGTCTAGTAGAAGACGTCTATTGGCTGAGATGAAATGAGATGATAATGTCAGGCACCCCATGACATCAGCTTACAAGTGTCGAAGATGTCACTTAATACGCACGTACACACACTCAAAATAAATCAGTGGAATGTAGAAACTCTTTTTTATATTGTCCATAATATTCAATGTGGCATGTTCACATACGTTATAGTCATCTGAAAAGACACTTTTGGCAGAGTTTCTCATATAACCGGGTAATATTCATATATTAAATAATGGTTGGTAGTAGGTAATAGTCATATGTTGTAAGGAAAAATCTGTATTTTTTTCGATATTAAAGTTTTACTAATATTATAAATTAAAATGTGTATCTGTGTGTTTGTTTACAATCTATTTACTCCCTAACGACCGTTAGATTTTCTCTTCTTCTTATATGGTTGTAGGAGTTCTACGTTTCGGTAAACATGAGTCGGCTCTAGCTTATTCTGATTGATAAAAAAATCTTACAGAACACCAGTATCAAATAAATATTTCATTATTTTTTGACCAAACGAGTAAGAAAGTAGAAACCCAATTAATTGGGGTTAAGAGGAAGGCTACTTAACTGGTAACATGAACAAAGACTCGAATAATTGACCAACAAAATTATTTTTATTTATTTTTTTATTTCGAGAGCCTGTAAAAGTGGCTCTACTATGCCTGATAGAAAGTATAGATAGAATCCAAGAGTTATGATCACCATACTCATTGTGAATGCAGACAAAGCAGTATAGTGACCCACACTATGGCGGTCTAGTGAGATGCTTTTTTAGGCCTCGCTTGGGGACGTAAAAGGCATGACAGTCATCGTGGTATTGTATTGCACACACTTACCACAGCAACTCTCACCCGTGCGTCAATGGGCCTCCGGTCTTGCACTCGCCAACGAAACATGACAGTACGTATACTGTCAGTTCAGGTTGGTTTTCAATTAGTGACTTTAAGTTTAAAGAGTCTTTATTCTCGTAAGAACAACTCATAGTTAACTTATTTAAGATACAATTATATTGTGAATATCACTTCAGTGTCATCTTATGATAGTTATTGAATTTAAATCTGATAAAATGTACATAAATACGAACGAAACATATAAAATATTGTAACTTAGTAACAGTGAAACGTCATGCTCGTAAATTTGAAGGAGATTTATTGAAATGCAAATACTTTGATCTCTCTTATAATAAATTGACAATTCCCTCTTCTCTTTATACGTGACATAAGGGGTGATGTAAGAAGGAAAGTTGTGGAACAAATATAATTCACTGAAATATATAAAATAAAATATCTAAGAGAAAGTTAATAAAAATACATTAAATATAAAATTGTACATATTTCATGTTGTCAGGTATAGAAGTACACACATAATGTTACAGTGTAAAATCTAGATGAAAGTTTATTAGAAGTATTCGAGATTTCACTACAAATACGGTACTTGACATCACTAAAGGTCTGGGTCTTTTTGTATTAACCTCAAAACAATGCAGTTTTGACCAATAGATATAGTGATTCATGTGGGCAGTTTACGTGTTTGGTTTGCTAAGGTTTTGTCGGAATTGATTGCAATCTTGATATTTTCAAAAGTCTAAGTCGGTCAATTATCTCACACTTTTCAAGTTTTAAAAAAAAATTGACAAAAACTAGCTGCTTATACGTAGTACAAAAGATTTAGTTCTCATAACAACATACAATCCAAATTTCTTGAGTAGCCGACCTTATCTACGGTAATAAATTCAAATATAAAATTCAAACAGCAAAATACAAGAAAACTGAATTTAGTTCGTCAAAACGCGACCAGCTCACAAAGTACCGGCTAACAAGGGAACCACTCCAGACACTGGAGACGAAAAATGCGCGATATATATTTTTTCTGGATACGAAAAATGAAATTCATCATTATTCCGTCGTATGCCGTGAGAGTGGGTATAAAAACATGTCAATACACTGTTGTATTGTCAGTGTAAATCAAAATAACGAGCTCCGAGCATACAAACAAGTGAAAGAGGTTACATATTGGTGCGGGATCCAAAACTGCTTTATTACCACTTCTGAAGGTATTGGCACTTTGAAGTTGGAAATTTTATCAAATAGGTCATCTTCACCGTTAAGGTGTACGATTAAATATAATTGATTATTTAAGTATTAAACAGGTTGGTAAGTATTATTGAATTTCACGTAATTTATTTAAGCATTTTTATTATAATTGGCAAAGAAAAGGAAAGCTTAAAACAAACTCTATACCGATTCACCTGTCTAGCTTTGTATACTAGGCCAAAGTTTCCTTGCTAAGGACAGGCCTATGTCTAGCAGTTAACTGTTAATGACTATAACTAGCATGCGACTTCTCACACGTGATTATTGAGTTTTTATTTCGCTTCTTTAACTTTGAACGTTACAAACTTCCATACAAAGATTCAGTTCTTTTATATTCTGAGAGAAAAACACTTCTAAAATTGACAGGATTTTTTTTGGTGAAATTTTCCAAAACCATTTCTTAGTGGATGAATACAACATGAAAAACATCAACTTCAAAAATTTCAAGTATATAGCCCCAGTTCAGGCCTGACGAGTTTGGTTAAATATTTGGAAATTGTATTTACGATTCTATAGTTTTTATTTTATTTTAAGAGGCTGCCAGTGACTCTTCTCTACCTGGTAGAAAGCATGAATAAAATCCAAGAACTATGATCACCATACTCAATGAGAACGCAGACAATACAGTATATTGACCCACACCATGGCGACCTAGTGAAATGTTTTTTTACGCCCCGCTTGAGGACGTAAGACTATCATGCGACAGTCATCGTGGCAGCATAAGACTCCAACACTAACCACGATGACTGTCACCCCCGCCTCAATGCAATCAGTTTCCAATAACTAATGAACTAAGTAAATTCTTCATGTTTTGCATACGATTCAAATATCAAATATATTTAAATGTGTTTTTCTTCAACCAAATAAACAAAAATGCATAGTTATCATTGTCCAATAGCTAAAGTTGGATATATCCTGAGCCCTTTTCCAGCCAATATTGTCCTGAATCTAAAATAGGCTGAATAGCCGTAAATATTGAAGCTTTACTTTCATTGAATTCCTATCGTCCAATCGGTTCACTTGTCGGACGTACCAAAAGGTGAATTTTATCCGGATTTTTAAGGTCTCGAAGGTCAAGGTCACGTGTTTGTCTCCGCCTTAGGATTTTATATTTCCTTTAACAATTCTTTGAAGTAATAAAGAAAATATATGTTAATACGTGTCTGAATTAGTGTTGATTTTCAAAAACGCAATTCAACAGTTTTAGATTCTGTGATGAGCTCGTTATTTTTGTACCATTCAATGTTAAACATTGGATTATAAAGTTGTCGTGTTCATTCTTTATAATGTTATGTATATTTTGTATAATGATAATTCAGACATCGTTAATTAAATTGATTTTATTGCGAGAGAGCTTTGCTTCGGCGTAATAACAACATGACACCTACATAAAATTTTCTGTGAGCCAATAATTGAATGCAAGACATTTTTCAATAGAGGAAAGTACTGATAATAATGATGATGATGATCATGATGACGATGATGATGATGATGATTATGTAATTCTATTTGATTCCATCCTTGGCAGCCAGTTTCAACGGCGTCCAGCCAACTACAAAGGAGAGATTATATTGCACAAATGTGTACACAAGCATAGGTGCACTGTCTGTTCCCTCACTCTCATAATCGGATGAGACGGCTATCAGATACGACTGGATAGAGATCAGGTGCAAAACCGACGGATTTACATACTCTCCGAGGTACGTGAGCTAAGACCTTCACTTTCAAACATCAGTCTTGATCATCAGTTTTGACTGCACGGTTGGCCTAGTGGTTTAAGCGGTCGCCACGCCGCTCTCCGCTTCGCTGTGTTGTGGGTTCAAATCCTACATGGGACAACACTTTGTGTGATCCACAAATTGTTGTTCTGAGTCTGGGTGTTCTTTGTGTCCGTTTCTTGTATGTTTGTAAAGTCCCCCGCGACACAGGATTTATTCCTAATGCGGGTGTTTTCTCTTTTAAAAAAAAAAAAAAAAAAAAAAAGTCTGTTTTTAAGTATCCTTACAATCTCAAAAACTCAATAACTCTTTTTTTGACAGACCTGGGTTCAAAGTCGAGACCTTTTGGTCAGCAATCACATACGTTAACTACTAAACCAACGAGGCAGTTATGGAAGTAGACCAACAGTCTTAGTACAATATTACTTAAGGTTTCATCAACAGCTTTCAATAGTTCACGGTTGGACAAAGGTCTTCTTAGAAAAAAGGTTTTGGCCTAACATAAGGCTCTGGCTGATGATATTTGTGTCAAGGTTTCTTTGTCTTTGCAATGCAGCTAAGTCACGCGTAGTTTGATCTGTTATTTGGTTCTTACAATACCCGTGGGATCTATAGCGAGGATTATACTTCGTATTATGATGTATAGTGTTAGTTTTTATTGTTTTATATAAAAAAAAAAGTAGGTGGGTACCTTAACTAGTTAAAATTCTTTAATGGAACTATCGAATAAGGGAAGAACCATTTAATTCCTTTTTAATTATCAATGAAGACTGCGTCGAGCGGGTGCTACTTAGTACGTCCGTTTCGTTCCCTCTTCATAAAGAGAGCTCTCTAAATAGTACCAATTTAATTCATTAAGACTGAATGAAACAAAGTTAAGGTAACATTTATAATTAAAAAAAAAGAACATATATTACTCTCCGAGGTACGTGAGCTAAGACCTTCACTTTCAAACATCAGTCTTGATCATCAGTTTTGACTGCACGGTTGGCCCAGTGGTTTAAGCCGTCGCCACGCCGCTCACTACAGCGCTGAGTGGTGTGGGGTCAAACGCCACATGGGGCAACACTTTGTGTGATCCACATATTATTGTTCTGAGTCTGGGTGTTCTTTGTGTCTGTTTCTTGTATGTTAGTAAAGTCCCCCGTGACACAGAACCTATGCCGATTGCAAGCGTAGTCTTTTAAAATAGAAAAAGAAAAGAAAACTCTCATAATCCGATAGGATGTTAATCCGACAAGACCAAGGAGCGATTGGATGCAGGTTCTCCGAGGCAAGAATGTCAAAACCCTAACTGCTAAACTCCGGGCTTCTGCAATCAGAATAAGTCAATAACACTTTTTGATCCGACACGGAAGTGGAACCCAAGACCTCTTGATCGTCAAATGCATATGCTAGTCGCTAGATCAACTAACAGCTAATTAGAATAAAGTTCAGGGTCACCTGATGATATAATTACTGTCACACGTCTATAACTTAAGAGATACGACTGTTTTGTTTACATCTTTAGATGCTTCTAAGAATTACGGAGTGGGGGTTAGAGGTTCCGATTCCTTGCTCGCTCGCTGGAAATCAGGGAAAAAATTACTTTGTACTAGTTTTCCTTAAGTACATGGTATCCCTCCACTCAAACTTTCCAATTTGTGCCGTTATGATTCTCATACGGTAAATTTTTCAACGGTCGATCAAGGTGGTCCGACGAGCTGGTGAGTGTCGAGGGATGCTGTTGGATGTGCTCAGCACGGGACTAGCTGTTGTGGAGAACCTTGTGTGAAGCTTATATTTATCAGCGGTCATCTATTGTCTGAGATGGTGATGATGTTGAAATATGATTAGCAGATATTTTTCTTTCCATTTCATAACACATACAGCTGTTAATAATATACTTGACTTTCAGCTTCTTTGTTATGTTACTAGAATTAGTCTGAGGTCTGATTACGTTCTCTAAAAAGAATGGTTAGGGGTAGTACTTTGAATTAATTATTACAATTAATCTATTTCCATAAACATGTAATAATAATAATGAATCTCTACCAAACTATAAAATCCAGTTGAAAATGTGTAGATGGTAAAATTATTTTACTACGAATTCACTTACCAAAATACTTACTAAATATTTAGTTCTTATTATGTGTATCGTCTCTGTTAAAAGAATGGATAATTTCTTCAGATCTCCGACTCCTTGTGTAAGTAAAGGTCGGAAGAATGCGGTGTTTGAACTAAAACCTCTTTGACTTTCGTCTTGACCCCACTCTGTAGAGGACTCAGAACGTGGTCTCCCTCGAATCGATGACTATTAAATGAGTATCCAAGTATTTTTCGTCCAAAGCATTTTTCTTCATTCAGCTTCTTCAGTTAAAACGCAAAAACTTAAAAAAGTATGCTGGTTTCAGCACCGTTTAAACAAACTCATTTAAAAACATCTGGTAACAGCTAATATACAAGTTTCGGTTAAAACGTTAACTAAGATTTTTCTGGTTTACGTTACTGAAAACCTTATCCGAGTTAAGTATACGTGTGTAGTCATGAGTCTAATATAAGCCGACGTTGCATGAGTACACATCCGAGATTCAGTAAGGTTTATCCGGGTTCTCGCTTCCTAAGCTTTTTTAAACAAGGGAATCCTTTATCTATTTTGTGGAAGTTGAATTCTAAAAGCATAATGCATTACTTATATACCCAGTTAACTGTAATAAGATAAGGAGACTTCAAGTGGCCGTGGTTGGTATCTAAAGTAAATGAAATTAGATCTAAAATCATGACTATTTGATGTTTTGTATCGTCATAAATACTTCAAAAGCCTTTACAATTAACATTCGATGCATTAGATTTTGATTTTTGCATTTAAATTTGCTTGGTATGTTACCAGAGTTGCTTAGAGCGACCAAGTTAATGTGCTCCATGGAGATTTTAGTGTCCTCTTGGAGATGTGTTTAAGATTCTTTGGAAGTGAGGTTCTCCAATAGCAACAATTGCATCTTTTTCTTTGTTTTCTTGGTCTTCTATATCTTGGTGGAAAATTTGTCCGGATCTTCGACTCCTCAGAGACACAAGAGCCAGGACTGTGTGGTGTTTCCACCAAAAACCACCCCGGCAACCGGTCTAAGGCGTCCTACTCTGAAGGAGATCCGAACCATACTATTTCAGATCTCCTCCAAAATCAGCACCACGCCAAGTCAGGCTCTATCCTGAGAAGGCTATAAAGGCTTCCCTGGCAACAATTACACCTAATAAGTACTTCAATTTTTTAATGATTTTCGATTTTATAGGTGTGAGAAATAGGTTGTTTGTTAGTTAGTTAGCCATGATATTTTTCCTTCTTAGTCCATCCTGTTAACTAATATCTATTAAGGCAGTTTGAAGGTCCAATAAAAATAAATTTATTAGTAGTAGATTAAATTAATATTCTGTGTCTCATGTGTAACAACGAGAATTGTCAAAAAGTTACACGTATGTATGCCTAAGTTCGTAACTTTGTTCCTGTGGGAATAATCTTACCACGACAACAAATAATTTGAAGTTGTGAGTGTAAGTTTCAGAAGAAAGTACGTGAACTTCTCCACAGCGAGTTAGCTAAACAGCCACAACGCCGAGTTTGTACGACTGTTTGCTTGTATCCTGTCTAATATACGTACATATATGTGTTTCATTAAGATGAAAGAAGATTTAGCGACAAATGTTTTTTTTACAATATTAAGAGCCTGCCAAAGTGACTCTACTCTGCCTGATAGAAAGCATGAATAAGATCCAAGAGTTATGATAACACTATGGCGGCCTTGTAAGATGCTTTTTCACACCCCGCTTGGGGACGTAGAAGGCATGACAGTTATTGTGACAGTGTAAGGCTTACACAGTTACCACGATAACTGTCCCCCTGCATTAATGGGCCTCCGGTCTCACACTCACTAACGAAATACGACAACACAAATGCTGGTGCTTTATGTCGGTCTTCTGTGGGAGGGTAGTACTGCGACGGCCCGCTTGTGCTGGAATCAGCGTGGCTCTACTACCTACTAAAAAGTTAAAGGGTTTGCTTCAATAATTTGGCTACATGGAGAAGATGGATGATGGAAGAATCACGAAAGGAATTTGAAAAGATCGGAAGAGGTCGTCCAGGGTGAACATTTGTAGACCAAATTGGTGATATTTTAAAGAAGGACCATGTGGAAGTACCAGAAACCGAGGAGTATGCATGCAGCGATGGATGAATGCGGACGATGCAAAAAAGGTAAGTCTGGAACGTAGTGAGTTCTCTCCGCTCTGGGAAGTAGACGTGGCTTTATGTTGAGTTATGTTTGATTATTATGTTATATTAACATATCTAATGTTATACATGTGTGACACTATATAAATAATAAAACAGACTAACTAACTAACTAAAGCTGACGATTCAATGCATTTCTTTTTTGGTTTTGCAGTCAAATGTGAGAGAACTGAAATTATTTTTTAAGATTTATTTTATCATCATTATCAAAATCCTTTAACAGTCCACTACTGGACAAAGACCTCTCCTTAGACAGGAGGCTCTGGCCTAGGATACCACGCTAGCCAGACTCGTTGGTACAAGATTTGTTTCAAGTTTTCCTTCTCTTTCCAGTGCTGTTGTTCTACAGAGATTGATCCCTCAATCTTCTCTTTTGACACCCATGGGATGAATAAGGTAGAGACACTCCGTATTCTTAATCTATCACCACATGGATCCCCGTCACCACATGAACTATAAATTTATTTAATAGCCATGGATTAGACTGTAACGTAGTCTTTACCTATACGAATCAAGAATACTAGTAACGTGAACCCATCTTGGTAACCGCTACAGCTGAAATGTTTATTATGGGAGGTAAAACATATAAAAAACCTTATAACCAAATATATTATAAAAAAATAGGTGCCAACAGTCACAACAATAAACTTATTTAATACTCACTGTATAACTGACTGCAGTATCAAATCAAAAGAGAAAAAAGATACTGCAGCATATCGTTCTCAATCAAAAATGCACTTTATCCTATTACTCTTAAGGTTTAAAATCCAACAAAGAATACTCGTAGCAGATCTTTGCCTTCCCACCAAAAATTATCATACAATCCTTTCATATCACGAAATATTTCTGTAACCTAACAAATGTTTCATCGTTTATGCTCATATTTCTGAAGCGTATCACGTATGGACCGTCCTTTTGAAGACGTTTAGCTAAAATGGCTGTCGAATACGAAACGGTACAAGATTTACAAAGAAGATTTTTTTTATATACGAATGACTATGCCAGATGGTATTATTTAAGTTTGCGAAGTTTCAGTCGCGTTCAACGAATTTATTATAAAAATATTTCGTACGTGTAAAGTTGATTTAGAAATTATTTTTCTTGTACAGTCACCCTCAAACAGAAGTGTACGGAAACAAAATGCTGCAAAAAATAGTAAATGTCACAATCAATTGTAATATTCTATCTGCTTATATCCAGCAGCGGACTGTTAAAAGCAAGCGTGGGATAGTAGGCCAAAATTTCCTTTCTATTGAGAGGCCTATGTATTACAGTGGATTATTAAATGATGACTTGAAGATTGACTACACAGTTGGCCACTAGTGGTCGCCACGCCGCTCTCTACTACGTTGAGTGTTGTGGGTTCAAATTCCATACGGGACAACACTTTGTGTGATTGACAAACCGTTGTTCTGAGTTTAGGTTTTCTTTGTGTCCGTTTCTTGCATGTGTGTAAAGTCCTCCGTGACACAGGGTTCATTCACAGAGTGGGCGTTGTCTTTTAAAAAAATTGTTGATCTGATGTGATGTGATTTATCCACTTATTGTGTAAAATTAAAAAGATAAACTTTAACCTTACATAGTCCACTACTGGACAAAGGCTCCTCCTTTGAAAGAAGGTAGCCTACTACACCACGCTGGTCAGACGGGTTGGCATGGCGCGCATCAAATTTTCCTTCTCTTCACAGTGCTGTTGGCCTACATATTTTGTTCCTTTAGTTGCCTTTTACAACACCCACGGGATGAATAGGGGTAGTGACACTGTATTCTTAATCTATTTCCACACGGAAAGTAAAGGAGCTATGTCCTACTAATATTATAAAAGCAAAAGTTTGTGAGTTTGGATCTTTGTTACTCTTTCACGAAAAAACTACTGCATGGATTCGGATGAAACTTTACATACATATAGGTATACATCGGAGTAACAAATAGGCTACAATTTGTAATGATTTTATGTAATTTTGGTCGTAACATAACGATTAACTTAGTAAGCTAGTATGCGTTGTTTAAATTGTGATCCCAACCTTCTGCGAAGACGTCATTTCACAAAAGAGGGCGGCGGAGAGAGCCCGGGAGAAGGATCTCCGCTCGGATCCAATTCACCGCCAGCGTGCGTTCCCGGAAGTGCGCTTATCAGCGTTTCATGTCGCTCTGAGTATGGTCACGGGTGCACAGGACGGCTTTTCCTCTCCATCCGCCAGCAGCGAGGAGGTGACGTCCGTGTGTGCTGTACGTCGCTTAAATAGAGAGTCTACCCATAGATAGTGCCCGCATCAGAGCGGGTAGCGCTGGGAGGAGTCTGGATGGTTTAATAACAGCAGTTCCTGGATCCCTTCCATTCCAGGTGCAGAGTGCCACACCGTGTGGTTTTAGTGGGTCTGATTCCGTGAACCCCGCTGGGGTGACGGCCCGAGGTTTCCACACGTTTCCAAATAAAAAAGAAAGGGTCAGAAGGTATTCCTTCTTCTCTTCTTCGTCTTTGGAGCTCTAACCACCGGTTTCTTGGTCGCAGTAGTTACTTGTTTATATTTTTAAATATTTATAATATTTCGGACATTTGACACACAACGCCATCTAGTCCCAAACTAAACAGAATTTGTACTATGGATTTACTGTTTTAAATACATTTATATTATTTTTTGTAAATTCATATATATTATACAAAGTAAAACGCAAAACTCTAAAACCTATACATGTTTGCAGATCATCCTAACGTTTGGTCCGACACGGGAAATGAATCCGAGAAATCAAGCTCAGCAATCAATATAACAATAGGTTGCATGATGTACTTCCTAGCCGTTGTGGGAGGCGGCGACCAGTCTCATTGAAGACTAGTCAACTGCGTAAGAAATATTATAGTGCACGAGTGTGTGTGCAAACACAAGCGTACTCTTCACCCTTCACTCTCACAATCCGATTTGACAGTTTTGCAACTCAACCAGGGAGAGATCTGGGTTAAGACCTCAGCGTCCAGACTCGGGGCTGTTATCAAGTATTACTATAATCAGAAAAATTCAATAACGCTTTTGAATCGGTCCGAAAATCGTAGCCGAGAACACCAACCGTAAGACCAACGTGGCAGATAGGTTGCATACAACTTTAATAAACAGTCAAATTAACAAAATTTGTTCAAAATATATACAAGAAATAGGTAAGTAACTGCGTATACTATATCTAATTATTAGTTTTTTTTGTCAGAGTGAATGTATCACATCGTAGGAGGCCAGAATCTCGGGAAGTCTATCTGTCAAATTATAAATGGTAAAGAATAAACTTACCTGAAGTCTGAAAAATATGAAAACATCCATTCTGATTAATATATTAGAGATACACAAGGCAATATATGAGTATATAGGTATGTATGTTTATAGGCGACACCAGAATTATTTTCAGGGGGGTACATCTACACATACTATAAACCAATATAGAAGGTAAAATTATGAAATTGACGTGCTTTATGAAGTAAATTAATGTATTTGGAAGAAAATTTCTTATCGCGCGTTGCGAAGCAGGCTAGACGGAAAAAATTCAGACGAAAAGTTGTCACGACACTTTTGTTATAGTGTAGTAAGCATTGCGGCGTGCGCATGTTTCTCTGTCTGTCTCTCTCTCTCTCATAGAAAGTAAACCAATTATTTTCGTTTCGTCATAGAGTCTACTGATTAAGTTTATATTACATTATATTTGTTGTTAATAAAAAAAATAATTATAACTTAAAAGAAATAAAAAAAATATTATAATTCCTTTACTAATTAATCGAAAGAAACTTCAACTCTCAACTTTTATTTTCCGTATATATTATGTTAAATGGCTTTTTTTTATGTTTGTATAGTATGTATGTATTTACAAAAAAAAGTATATAAGTATTCAGTCAGTCAGTCTAATTATCATAGCACAAGTTCTGCTTAGTTTAAAACTAGATGGTGTGTTAAATGTCCGAAATATTTATTTATTTATCAATTAAAGTAATCTTCCCTACAATTTATGCATCTTTACCAACACAGTGCCAGTATATCGATGCTCTTCTTGAATAAATCAGCTGAACGAGAGGCCACAAATTCTTCAAAGGCATTTTGTTCTGCCTCTCGGTAAACAATTACGCACTCACTGGTGTAGTCGTGCAAAAAAATATGTATTTTCTGATAGGATGGTGCAAGTGCAACCCCTTGCACTCACCTCCTTGCACCCGTGTATATATTATTTATTTGTGTTCGAGAACTCATTTTATCAAGATTTGTTTAGTTGGGGTTAAAAAAGAAGTATAAGATATCATAACCTACCTTCATTTTATTTTTGAATAACTTTCTGATATACGATTCTTTATGCTGAAGTGGAAGTGGGCCGGCCATGTCTCCAGACGAACCGATGGTCGCTGGAACCGAAGTATACTGGAGTGGATACCACGATTGGGCAAACGTAGTGTAGGGCGCCCTGCGGGGCGATGGACCAATGATTTGAAGAAGGTGGCTGGCAGTGGATGAATGCGAATTGCCCAAGACTGGGATGGTTCGCGTTCCTTGGGGGTAACCTTCGTTCAGCAGTGTACGGCGATAGGTTGATATGATTCTTTTACTGCCTTCAAATAGAAAAAAAATCAGAGTCTCAATTAAAAAAGACAAAGTCAATTTTACGATTACTTTCATGCCGAGTGCTGAATTAGAAAGGTTACATGTTAAGCAAACAAAATAATGTAACACAACTGTATTATTTTAAACTTAGGCCTTAGTTAATTAATATAAAGCAAAATGTACTTGAGTAGCATTATGCATGGTGCTCAACTTGTGACATACGGGGATATAAGAGTACGAACAAGCCATGCATGAGTTTATTAACTTCCTTTGTGGCTAGAGGTAGTGAATGCAACTGCTGTGCTTGAGGTCTGGGGTTCGATTCCCAGTTCGAATGAAATATTTGTATGCGTTGCAAATATTTGTTTCGAAGTTTGGGTGTTTTCTATGTATAATATGTATGTATTTACAAAAAAGGTATATAAGTATTCCATTAGTCTAGTTATCATAGCACAAGCTCTGCTTAGTTTGAAACTAGATGACGTTGTGTCAAATGTCCGAAATATTTATTTATTTATTACGTATACATTTTTATATACGTATACAAAATTTATAAATTAATGTTTTGTTATACTGTAATATACTGTATTCATGAAAATTTAATATTTAAGTATTTTTTCCCAATCCATCTCTCTGGAATCATTTTAAATGTATATATACATTTTAGTTTAATATAGTTGATTTCGTCAGATTACTATTTCATTTAAAGTCATAGGTAAACGCAATAAATGAAATTACTTATGTACGCACGTAAGACGTTATACTTTTTTAGTGTGACGTCTTAATAAATCTTTCTCAAAATTATATCCTTCGCGTTATCCTATGTTTATAGAAAAAAAAGACACTTTTTTTTTCTATATTAAGAGCCTGCCAAAGTGACTCTACTCTGCCTGATGGAAAGCATGAATAGAATCCAAGAATTGTGGTCACCATACTAATTGCAAATGTAGACAATGCAGTGTGGTGACCCACAATATGGCGGCCTTGTGAGACGCTTTTTCACACCCCTTTTGGGGACGTAAAAGCCATGACAGTCATCGTGACAGTGTAAGACTTACACAGTTACCACGATAACTGTCACCCCTGCATCAATGGGCCTCCGGTCTCGCACTCACCAACGAAACACGACGACACGGATGCTGTCGCTTTAGGTTGGTCTTCTGTGAGAGGGTACTACTGCCCCGGTCGAACCGGCCCGCTCGTACTGAAATCAGCGTGGCTCTACTACCTAGAGACAATAAAAAAGTGTAATTTCATTAAGGTATGTAATATACTCGTACATTGAAAGAAAGTTTTATTATAACCTACCAAAGTGACTCTATTCTACCTGATGGGAAGCATGAATAGATCCAAGAGCGGTGGTCGCCATACTCACTGCTAATGACGACAGTGTAATATAGCCACCCACACTATGGTGGCCTAATGAGATGCTTTTTCACGCCTCGCTTAAAGGACCCGGGATCGTAGTGTACTTTAATATCATAATAAAAAACTACCATGTTGACTAGCTAATTTCATGGTGTCAGTTTTTCGTGACTTTTCGCCTAATGTGCCAAAACTTCAAAAAAATTAAGTAAGACATAAAAACAGTAGAAAATAACAAGTACCTACCTACTAAGATGAATGAGATCAATGTCTAAGGCTCAAAATGCTCCTCTCATTATAAAGGAAGCTGACACCTCATGTAACCTTGATGGTGTGGCAAGTCTGAAAACTTTACCCTGAATTCAAGGAATCTTTGTATTTAAGATATTTATGACTTTTAGGAAAAAATAATAAACAACAGGCCTGTTGGTCTAGTCGTTCGTGACCGCTTTTACTAGCCAGAAGTTATGAGTTCGATTCTTACCCAGGACAAATAATTGTGTGATGAGCATGTTTATTTGTTCTGTGTCTAGATGCGATTTATCTATGATACATGTGTTTATCAGCAGTCTGATAAATTTTCATGTATAATGAATTGCGGATGGATATGAATGTTTCGCTGTCCGATAAAATTCATAACGATGTTATTCGACAGAGAACTGGAGTAACTGACATCGCATGGAGAATTAGTACACTAAAGGGGAAGTTGACCGGTCATATTTCCGTACGAAGTGATGGTTGCAAGAGTTAAAATGTGCTAGTGTAGAGACCGCGATTAGACAAACGTAGTGTAGGGCGCCCTAAGGCACGATGGACCGACAACTTGAAGTAGGTGGCTGGCAACGGATGGACGCGGCCATAGACCTGAATAGTTAACACTCCTTGAGAGAAACCTTCGTTCAGCAGCGGAAGGTGATTTGATTTATTTTGAAAATAATTTAACTTAAAAGGGTAATGTACACAATTACATTGGCAACACTGAACCGTAACGTTTCATATTACGACATGCTCATAAGAGGGTAGTAGTAAATATCTTAAAACAAGTTAAACGAGTGGTATTTATTATGTAAATTGACTGTTTTATATGTATAAGATTACAAGCACGAACTTTGTCTTCAAAATGATGATGCTTTTTATTAATATCTACTGTCACTTGTATGTTGCCACTTAAACAGTTTGAATTCCCACAAATGGATCTTTGAAATCCACTTTTGAGCGTGGGTAAGCTCTGTTTCAGTTTGAGTAAGTTGACTCGGTTAGTCTAATAAGGCTTTTCAGAAAATAATTATGTGGTAAGGATTCTTTTCGAGTGAGTGTAGCTATCGTGGGCCTTTCTTCTTCTTTACTTTTTGACGATCTAGGGTGCACAATGGCCTGACTTCAAATCCAACTTCAAACTACATTTAAAAAGGACAAAAAGACGTAGGCTGTGTTTCGTTCAAGTAGTGCAGTGATTTCCTTAATTTTAACTATCATATTCTACCTACAAGAAAATCTACTATTTCTCTAATAACATAATGCGTGAACGTAATAGTAAATGTTTTCTCCTCTCCTATTTTGTACTTACATTATAGAAATATTAATGTAACTGAAATACCTCGAGGCACAATAATCACGAGATTTAATCTCCGTTTTAGTAGCGTGTACGACACGCTCTATAATTTATGATAATTAACTGTTGCTTGGAATTTAGATGGAGTGTCTAAAAATAAAAACTTAAGTCTTCGCATCTCAGCAGGCTTAAGCATACGATTTTCAATCTTTCAATGAAGATCTTCTTTGTCACATCAATGAGAAACGTCCATACTGTCCTCAGTGGTGCAGTGTAGTGTATGTAGATGCTGAGATTTCGAGGCCGATTCCGGGTGGAAGCAAAGAGCCTGCTAAAGTGACTCCACTCTGCCTGATTGAAAACATGAATATATTTCAAGAGTTATATAAGACAATGCAGCGTATTGACTCATACTATAGTAGCCTAGTCATCATCATCAATGGATGAAGGATTACAGCACGAATGCTGACTGTTGATTTAAGTAGGTATTCTGTGAGAGAGAAGTACTGACCCAGTCAAGCTGGTTCATTTGTACTAAAATCAGTGCGCCGTAGATCTGCTGCCTTATATTGTTTCGAAGTTTTGGTGTTTTGTACGTATAATGTCAATATTTTTAAAATATATAAGTAGTCCATCAGTCCATCTAGCTTAATTTGAAACTAGATGATGTTGTGTGTCAGATGTCCGAAAATATTAAAAAAATCCTCAATCTTGTCCTATTAAAGTTTTAGTGCCACAACCACGGTATTGTTCATTGCTATCCCCAGCTCCTTTACTGTGTAGCTGGAGGAACACAGTCGAGAATAAAATAAATGCTACGTAGTATGCTATAGAGCGAATATGCATGCGACTGATTGATATAGTTCCCAATATTATTCACCCATCCGTACATGCGTGTACACAAGCAATTCAGTAATATTCATACTGGCATTTATAATCGGTATTCTCATGGTAGGTTTTCTGGCGTTGTAAAGATAACTTCAAGATGCTCATTTATTTAAAAAAATTAAGCACATTTTATTTCAATTTTAACTCACATAACTTAAAGTAGTTTATGACAGTAAATTTTATGTACGATCCCAATATTCGTACATTTAAAATGAAGATCGTTGAAGAAGTCAGTACACCAACGGTTTGCATGTCCTGAATCAAATATTAAAAACCGCACAATTAACAATTATTTAGGTCAACCATACTGTGGGTCACCACACTGGTTTGTCTGCATTCGCAATAAGTATGGTGACCACAACTCTTGAATATTATTCATACTTTTTTATCAGATAGAGTAGAATGACTTTGGCAGGCTCTTAAAATTAAAAACCTAGAACTTGTAAGTCTCTCCAAACACCGCGAATCTAGATCAAATCATAAATGTTTTGAAATATAACATATTTTTCTACTACTATATTCAGCTAATATATTTATTTAAATGAGATGGAGACGAAATAATTAATTTAATAACTATTGACTATCCTTAATTCCCGTGAATCTCACCTTAAGAATGTCTCAAGGTGAGTAGAGCGTTACACAAAATCCCTTGACAGTTTAATCCTCCCTAAAATACTAAGGGTAGAATGGCCTTAAATATCATGCATAGATCAGAAGCCTTCTTAATAGTTTAAGTAACTTATTCAGAGGCAATAACAGGCTTTATACAGATTTAGTGTCTTGTGTGACAAGAAATATTTAGTCCAACTTGGTGCATCATTTCTGGTGTAGACATTTTTACAGTACAAAGACAAGGAAGATTTTTAATAAGAACAATAATTTGTACAATATTTTTTTTATTTCGATGCTTACCGAAGTGATTCTACTCTGCTTGATGGAAAGCATGAATGAAATTCAAAAGTGGTGGGTACCATATTCTTTGCGAGTGTAGACAATGCAGTATCCACACTATGGCGGTGTAGTGGTATGCTTTTTCGCGCTAACTTAAAGGATCCGAGATCATAATGAGAGAGAAAGACACACCTGATACAGGCAGTTTTTACTAAAAAAAAAAATACGATTGTATAAGGTTCTAATACATTTATAGAAATGTTTTTATATTTACTATGTACATTTATAGAAAACTGTCTTCTGAATAAAGTTTTTTAAATCTGTATTTCAGAAACCAGCACCCACCTTAATAAAATGTGGAGGAAACGAGTGTCATATCCCTCCGACACAAAGGGAGGATCCTCCGACCAGGCGAGGTGATCATGCCTGGCGGGCCACGGCCCAACGGTTGATGTTGGGATGTTGTATATATGCTAATTGCCACGCGAATCTCTATATCGCGATACAGGATTAGTAGTTGCATTGTAGTTCATTACATTCGTACGATCGCCACAAAATATTATGTCTACAATATTAAATAAAATTTATTAGATAATTATGTTAGTCAGTGTAGCAAAATATTTCTGTAAAATATTTTATTACTTATAATTAAATTTGTTACAATACTACTTACCATTTAAACGTTCAATGAAAAATGCTGTCTACAATTAAAATAAATACGGGATCAGACAATATATATATATATACATATATTGTCTGATCCCCAGCGAGCTAATGACTGAATGTCACCACTGCGATGGGCGGTCTGTGGATAGGGTGCTCTACACGCTGGCAGAATACCTGGCGTGGGCGGACAGAACAAAGAGATGTGACCTCGCAGCGGCCTTCGGAGCGGAAATTCTCTCGCTCGGTACCACGATTGCGACCTTGGTACGGTGTAAGAGACAGACGACTTGGTCACCGAGGTCCACAGAACGATCAGCGGTCTGCACCCTCGGTGCCTGAGCGGTCTGAGTGAAACGGAGCACACTTTTTTGGAGGTAGGAAAACGAAACATCGGTATTCTCACTCTGTAAGACATGAGTTAATGGCCTGCGATACGTCGGGGTTCCAGAGATTTCCTTTTTAGGGTAAACCTAGTTCCCTGGCTACTAGTACGTTAAATCAAGTCCGATATAACCTACAATAGGCGGTAACGGGGCGATAACTGCTCAGAAAAAAAAAGAAATAAACATTTGATAATCTCCAAAGCAAATTTACACTAACGTTCACCAAAATTACATTGGTGCTCTCAAATTTGTTTATGAAGTGTCACGTATCGAGTACTTGACATTACGTTTGCAATATGAAAGTCAATTCAAATCGTTCGTGCTGCCAAAATTAAATGTTTCTACGCAAGACAGTGGCGCTGTACAAATCTTATCCAAATTTTTGCCGACGATGATACGATCTTTTTCTTTATTTTTAACGATAGCTCCCGCACAGAACATATCCTGTGTTGTGAGGGACTTTACATAGATACGTGAAATGGACATAGAGAACAGTCAGATTCAGAACAACAATTTGTGGATCACACAAAGTGTTATCCTATGTGGGGTTTGAACCCTCAACACTCAGTGCAGTAGAAAGCGGCGAGGTGACCAGGTAACCGCTTAAATTACTACGCCAACCGTGCAGTCAATGTTACGAGTATAGTATTGGATACTGGTATTTCAAAATTCTGCATTAATATCGTAGTTTTCATCAATAGTAACAAGCAAACTTCGTTTACCAATATCTTCAAAGTGCCAGATTTCCATGCTACACACGAAAATTTAATCAAAATTCATAGAATGTTATATATCCGACCGGATGAATCGTCGCCATAATGAAATTCCATACATTGGACCTTTTCGGACCTTTTGGATGTATTATGTTGGAGATCAGAGATTGGCCCATCAGTGTATTAAACCTGCAGATTTAGATCGTTAAGAAACCGGTTAGTTTTTGAGTTCGTTCAAGGGTGTGATAGAGGTAATTAGAAAACTGTGGGAGTCTGTGTAAGATTCATCTGATAGGGCTTACAAACTTTGGTAATTTAGAACGGTTTAGGAAGCACTACTTGGCATATCTTATGCGGTTCACAGCTCCATATTTTGTCACAAAGCCTACTTTGTTGCTGTTATAAGCAATTATTTTCTGATAAAGGGAAAGAGGGGGTTGATGCAGGGGTGATAGTTGTCGTGATAATTGTGTACAATACACCGCTACGGTGACTGTCATGCCTTTTACGCCCCAAAGTGAGGGAGGAAAAGCATTTTACTAGGCCGCCATAGTGTGTGTCACTGCATTGTCTGCATTCGCAATGAGTATGGTGATCATAACTCTTGGATTCTACGCATGCTTTCCATCAGGCGGAGTAGTCACTATGGCAGATTCTTAAAAAAAAAAGTAAAAAAATAGGCATTGTTCTCGTATAACACCACGTCTTCATGTTGATTTAAAATTACGTTTCAGACTTAATGTGATATGTAATTTTTTCATATTAAATATTTTGCTGATCTGTTAACTTTATGGTTAGAGACCCTGACTGCTAAATCAGAGGCAGTGGCTTCGATGCACAGCAAAGACAAATAGACGAGCATGATCACTGTTTTTGTGTTTGGATATAATGTGGATATGTAACTAGAAATATTAATATTTAGTTGTATTTATCAGCAGTCTGGCTCCGTCTTTTTTTTTTATAGTAACCTACCAAAGTGACTCTACTCTGCCTGATGGAAAGCATGAATAGAGTCCAAAAGCGGTGGTCGCCGTACTCACTGCGAATAAAGACAGTGCAGTATGGCGACCCACGCTATGGCGGCCTAGTCTAGTTTCGGATTAAACTGCCATGTGAGATATAAGAAATAAAGAGAAATGATCTGACACTTTTAACTTAAGTAGAAGGTAAGCAACAATACACTGCGTGACTCTGAAGGTTCTAAAAGTTTTAAATGTTTAATTATCCTAATTTCTTTTTTAGGGTAAGTTGTTCAAAGAAAGTTTCCTTCTCCATTGGACCGATGATGCGATAATTAATTTTAATAAGTCTGTAAGTATATTTCGCAGAGTTTGAAACTGCTGAATCGGTTTTGACCCAATTTTCCTTTAATTACTTAACCTATAAATTGATTTGTGTAGCTTTCTGATTGAGGTCAACCTGTGACAAAGTTTAAGATTTATTTCAGTTATGTAGTTAAATCATAAGTTCAGGTATTATACACGAAAATTTTAATATTTTTGTCAAACAAAAGTGATTGATAATATCGAATAAGTTGTCTATGACGAAAACAAACCTATAATTAGGTCCACGATGAACGCAGAACACAATACGAGCATGTAATACAAGTGTTGTTTTTGACAACAAGATGGCACTGTATCAATTCTCTGAATCGCGATATTATTTGTTTACCAAGCTCAGTTTAAAAGTCACCGCAAGTGTAAAAACGTAACAATCAAATTAGTAACTTGTCAGATCAGCAGATCAGTTCACAGTAGTTTTATTTGGGAAGCAAGTAACCCCCTAGTGTGCACAACACGTTAAGTGCTAGTACGGCATTTAACATAAGTAATCTAACTTTCTGTTGTTGTACTCCGTAATATATAGTTAAGTAAATAGTCAAATTATTGGTCTAGTTGTTAAGAAATTTACTAAATTTACAATCGAAAAAATGAGGGCTTTTAATATGCTTCTGTATCTTCGAGGGTGGACGGACGTGAATGTATAATGATAGTAGTCCATCACAATCACACAAGACGGTCTAGTTCCAAACTAAACGGAACTTGTACTAGACAATTAAAATAAATATGTAAAGATTTGTAAATACATATCATGAATTAAAAATACAGAGACACCCAGACTAAAACAAATATTAAAGGATCATGCAATCAAATATTTGATTTGCGGAAGTGGAAATCGAATTTCAGTATTAAAAGCCTAGAAGTAATATCTACTAAATCTAGCAGTAACACAACTGTATTTATAAACAGTCATAATTATACCACAGTTAAATGATGCTTTCAGCATTTTCTGAGACATCTAAAAGTATGAATGAAATGCAATAATAGTGTCTTAAGAACACCTATCATTCATTGTTTGTTTGATTTTATTTATTTAGTATTAATTTACAATTTTATGCGCAAATACATGCATCGGCGGAATGCCTAACGCATTTTCTGCCAGATAACCGATTGGACGATGCAGAGAAAATATGTGGTATGTGTACTTAAGGATAAGAAGTAATTGACAGAGGATTCAATATATATAGACTTTTTTTTTTTTTTTTTTTTTTTTTTTTTTTTTTTTTTTTTTTTTTTTTAACGTGTGGAAACCCCCTCGGGCCGTCACCCCACCGGGGTTTACGGCAGGGTGGTGTGTCGGAATCGGACCGACTAAAACCACACGGTGTGCCACTCTGCGCCTGAGATAGGAGGGATCCGGGAACCGCTGCTATTACGACATCCAGATTCCTCCTAGCGCCTGCCCGTACCTCGGGCACCATCTGCGGATAAACTCTCTATTTTAGGCACACGCGGACGTCGCCTCCTCGCGGCTGGCCATTATAGCAGGTGGAGGGGAAAACCCGTCCCGTCCACCCGCGGCCACACTCAAGGCGGCATGAGGCGCTGGTATGCGCGCCTCCGCGAATTGGGTCCGAGTGGATATCGTCCTCCCGGGCCTTCTCCGCCGCCTCCTTCCGCGAAATTACGTCTTCGCAGAAGGTTGCGACCGCGGTAAAACAACTGTCGCTACCGGCCATGGAGCGTATGACGGCCGGTAGCGAGAGATCTCCTCCAATAACTGCAGTAAGGACCCCACGCTGCGCCGCCCAGGCAGAACAAACCGCTAGCGTGTGCTGAGCCGAGTCCTCACTGCAGTCGCAGTGGTGACAGGCGGGACTCAATTCCCTCCTGGCGACCGAGTGCAGATACTTCCCGAAGCAACCGTGCCCGGAAAGGACCTGCGTCAGTCGGAAGGAAAGGGTCCCGTGCTGCCGCCCTGCCCACTCGGCGATGACCGGCTGGAGAGCCTCCACGGCGGCAAAGCCAGCACGTGGAGTCTCCAGCCGGGACGACCAACGAGCCATCGTGGCTCGACGAGCGGCCTCACGCCACTCGCGTATGTCCTCGGGCGGGTGCCGTATGCTGCTACCCGCCCGGAAGTCAGCCGTCCGCCGATAAACTTCGGTCAATATATATAGACTAGTTTGACCATAAATAAGCAAATATATATACATAAACATATAAATATGTAACACATACATGTATAATACACATACATTCATGTTTTATTGCTGGAGCTACCCATTTGTGCTCTATGTGGAGATTTTTTTATTTTTTTATTAACTCTACACAACTCACACACGGCTGTTTGGTTCCAAATTAGGCAGAGCGTGCACTATGGTAACCACATTGCTGATAAACATACTTATATATTTCTAAATACATACACATCGACTGCCTCGGTGGCGTAGTGGTAAGGTATGCGACTGCTGTGCTCAAGGTCTCGGGTTCGATTCCCGGGTCGGACCAAATGTTTGTATGATCTGCAAATATTTGTTTCGGAGTTTGGGTGTTTTCTATGTATAATGTGTATGTATTTACAAAAAAAAAGTATATATGTATTAAGATCTGTTGTCTAGTACCCATAGTACAATCTCTGCTTAGTTTGGGACTAGATGGCGTGATCTGGATGTCGTAATAACAGCTGTTCCCGGGTCTCTCGTATGTCAGGCGCAGAGTGACACACCGTGTGGTCATAGTCAGTCCGATTCCGACACACCACTCCACCGTAGACCCCGGTGGGGTGACGGCCCGAAGGAGTTCCACACGATAAAAAAAAGGACTAGATGGCGTTGTGTATCAAGTGTCCGAAATATTTATTTATTTATTTTATTGAAGAAAAATTACACCCAGACACAGGACAAAACATTGTGCTCATCAAACAATTATTTACCTTGGGTGGCCATCGAACCCATGACCTCCGACTTAGCAGTCAAGATCTCCAACTACTAAGACAAAAGGCTCATCAATTAAGACTAATGAATTCTATACACGTCCGAGTGCGATTCAAGATGATATTGATGGGTGTTATTGTGACAAATATAGCTCCGATAGTCTGAATAGGAAAAGTATAGATCATGTCATGTTTTGATTGCTATTATTTCTGTACTTTCACGGTTAATAAAATACAGTTTTGCCCCAAGCAAGCCATGATTAATACTACAGCATTACAGAAAACTGGGGCTAAGTATTTTTAATGTTTTATCTTGTATGTGATAATGAAGGCCCAACTCTCTGTCCTCCCTTAATTCTGATACTCAAAACGTGGCAACACACTTGTGCAGGTATAAGGTATTTACAGACACGGCTACTCCTTTGTTTATGCTTCGGTGGTGCAGCGGTAGCGAATGCGTGTGGTCTGGGATTCGGTATCCGGGTCGACCAAATTTTTGTATGACAAATATTTGTTTAAATTTTTGATTGTTTTCGATGTATTAGCCGATCTAGTTATTATAGTGCAAGCTCTACTTAGTTTGAAAGTAGATGGCGTTGTGCGTCAAATGTCTGAAATATTTATTTATTTACGTAAGGTGAAGATCGCGGGAACCTGCTGAATGCGGGTGGCGCGGGACTGGCTGTTGTGGAGAACTTTACCCGGCAGTGGTTGTCTTTTGGCTGAGATGATGATGCTGATATATTAGAAGATTCTAAATTGGTTAAGAGGTATCTCAATAACAGTTTTAAACTACATACAAGGGACGTCAATAAGTCCTTGGCCTATAAAGTCCTTATACAGCGTGTTGTAATAAAAGTTTGTTTTCGATCTTATTTACGCATTCTAAACGATCACTCACACATTTTTCGTGTTATTGTTCACATTTTGCTAATCATTTCACCTCGCCTTCAGCTTTGAAGCTGAAATTTTATATACAATGAAATCAAAGTAGCAAGTCACCCCCGTGTATTGTGATTTGTTAAAAAGCACACCCTTATTTTGTCTTTTGACTTGTGAAACTTTTCATTGAATTTATGGTTTTTTTTTATTATGTGTCTATAATTTGTATCATATTTTGGTGTAAAAGGAAAGAAATTTACAAAGTAAAGTGTTTTCTATACGGATGTTCGAATTGTTGTTTTTCAATGGTGTTGTTATACAGTTTGACAAAAGTTTCTAAAATGTCAACCTTCATATATTTAAATTTTAAAATATACCAAGATTATAAATTAGGGTTGGCTACTAGCAGCATCAGAGCTCTGTAACCCCATGTTTTTTCTGTGCTGAAATCCCGGATACTACCTACTGGTGGTTATGTCGGACTCGAACCGACCAAAAACCGCACGCCGTCTCAGATACCAGTAGCCGGGGAACCAGATGTACCCTAGAAAGGAAATCCCTGGAACCCCGACGTACCTGGGGCCATTTATGGCTTGTAGATGACCCCTTTTCTGCCCCATTGCAATACCGGACCCGTTCCTGGGCCTGGCGGACCGGGAGAGTTCTAAACCTCACCCGGTCCCGCTCCGACATCTCCTTTGCAAACATACCTTGCTCGCAAAAGGGGAAGGTGGAGTTTCACGTGCTCTCGCTCCGTAACATGGCCGCGATCATGCTACCGAGCGAGAAAGAGCTCCGTAACGCCAAGAGCACACTGTAATTTTCTGGATTCGAAAGTTAATGTAGTTTCCAGTATATTTGAGGGCACTGAATTCCCACAGATGTTCGTGAATACTTCTACCAATGGGTTAAAGTGCTCTTGGAGGTACGGCCGTGAAACAGCGCCAATGCTCCGAGTTGTCATTAAGAATTCATTGTAAGAAAATCCAGCAACAATTTCCCATACTGACACGGAATATAAACACGAGGCCTTTTGGTCTGCAGTCGCATACGCTAACTGCTATACCAACAAACCAGTAACAACTCAATAAATGTATGGAAAATTGACAAAATCATAGATACAATTTATGACAGCTGTAAGTTAAATGAGTGAGTGTTGTAAAAAGCGACTAAGGAAACTAAGTATGCCAGACAACATCATTACAAAGAGAGAAGGAAAAATTGAAACAAACCCTATTCGAACCCGTCTGTCCAGCGTGGTACAGTAGGCCAAAATCTTCTTGCTAAGGAGAGGCCTATGTTCAGCAGTAGACTGTAAAAGGCTATCGATAAAGTTGAAATCCGGAATAGTATATCCAAGTCTGTAATAGCAAATGGAGTCTAGTATAGATTTGGATAACAAATATACATATAATATTGAAATTAGCTGGTAAAAGTTACTATAACATTTATTTATTTTGAAAGGAACACAAACAATGTATCGTACAATAACTTAAGAACATTGTACGTATATTAAACACACAATGTTTAGATCTAGTACGTACATTAATAATATTTGTCCTCAGTTTCTGCCATTTTATATTGACAGCTTTGTGAGATGAAACTCTTTTGTTTGTTTTTTTTTTTAAAGACAACGCCCGCTCTAAAGATAAATCTTTTGTCACGGGGACTTTTCAAACATACAAGAAAAGGACACAAAGAACACCCAGACTCAGAACAACAATTTATGAGTTACACAAAGTGTTGGCCTATGTGGGGTTTGAACCCTCAACACTCAGCGTGGTAAAAAACGACGTGGCAACCACTTAAACCATGCAGTAAGCGTGCAGCAATTTTTATAAATATTTTAACATTAGAAACTTTTAACGAATTCTTAAGTTTATATGAATGGATGCGGATTGCCCAAAACCGAGATGGTTGGCGCTCTTTGAGAGAGACCTTTTTCAGCAATGGACGGTAGTAGGTTGATTTGAACTTTACAGCTTAACCAAATTCTTTGAGCGATGGTAATATCAAATACTAAGCTCTAAGCTATATTTCTAAATGAAAATGTATTTAAATTGACTTCTTATTTCTTACGTCTTTTACAAAATATATCTAAATTGCTGAATTTTTTCGCATTGAAACAATTATGCGTGAATACATTATAAATAACTTTTATTGATCAGTATATTGTATTACAAGAATATTATTAAATATCATAAAGAGTCTTACAGTTCGGCAAGTGCTTAAGAATTATTATAGCGAATGAAATAAGTTTGTTACACATGTTTGCTTCTTCATATTAATTTATCACGTAACTTTAACTTCAACAAGAGTCGTAAGGGAATAATATTTGATACTAAAAGGGTTTTTAGACTAGCTTTTTAGGGTATTGTGAAACTAGAGCCACGCTGATTTCAGCACGAGCGGGCCGGCTCGACCGGGGCAGTACTACCCTCCCACAGAAGACCAACCTAAAGCGAGAGCATCCGTGTTGTCGTATTTCGTTGGTGAGTGTGAGACCGGAGGCCCATTGATGAAGGAGTAACAGTTATCGTGGTAACTGTGTAAGCCTTACACTGTCACGATGATTGTCATGCCTATTACGTCCCCAAGCGGGGTGTGAAAAAGCATCTCACTAGGCCGCCGTAGTGTGGGTCACCATACTGCATTGTCTGCATTTGCAATGAGTATGGTGACCACAACCTTGGATTCCGTTCATGCTTTCCATCAGGCAGAGTAGAGTCACTTTGGTAGGCTCTTAATATAGAAACAAAGGCATATTTTAGTGCTATCTACTGATTGGTCGGGCATGTTAGTCTAGTGTTAAGTGAGCTAAGGATTGTTGAACTGGAGTTTCAATTCCCTCTTAAAATTGTGTGTATGTTATGTCTGGGTTAAGTATTATCATATGTATTTAATTAGAAATAATCAAGCATGTTTCTTGAAGTCTTATTATATTGCATAGTATAGTCTCTGCCTAGACAAACTGGGCCAAGTTGCAAACACGACCGTCTGAAGATAGCAGAACTTTTTACATTAAGTATCAGAGCAATGTTACAACCTGACATTACACAATCGCGTTCATCAGATAAAGCTTTAATATTCAATGTTACAAAAAAATAAATATATTACAAGCTATCTATAATTAATATTACAATGTAGGTGTTAAACGGTAAGTTGTTATTGTATTTGTTGACAAGTGTAACCGATAGATGTCGTTGTTAAGTAACGCTGAATCTTGATATGGTTTGCTTCACAGCGGTACTATAATTCGTTTTAAGAATTGTTATTTTTAAGAACCTTAAGAGCAGTTCAGAAAAGATATATGTATATTTGTTGATATCAGCAGTAGTATCATTTCTGTCCTACTGATTCTTTATTTCGTTCAAGTGGTATTCCACTTATTTTTAGTGATGGTGATCGGTGATGGTGAGACTTACTATCCAAAAGACCAAAGACACATATTAGATTAATTAAGAATTACCCGTAACGATTGACAAAGATGTTCGTATAGCAACCGGAATTGACGGCTTAGCGTGCTCTCCGAGGCAGGGAGGGGTCTCACTGTACTAAGAATGGTCCATAACTGACCTGGTTAGGATTGTTCGTATTCCATTTAGCCACGAACCTCTCCAAGTATTATTATATCATCATAATCTGAAGCGCTCGGTTATGTTTCATTTCCAACCATCTAGCGTCTGTTCTGTTTGATACAAATATATATTACAAACTAAATTATTCAGACTGACGTCACCCCTGCCTTGTGTAACATATACGATACATACCAAATGATATTTTTTCATTCATTCTCGCTTACATAGCGTTATTATAATACTGTTTATGGAAAGGCAAAAAACAGAAGGTACGAAAGAGATGAAAATAGTAAAATAAAAGGGAACAAATGCGGTAGGGCGATAGAGATAGAAACAAAAGCCGGAGACGAAATGATCAGTACGTCGCGCGCTAACAACTTCGTCAGCGTACAAACAGGAACGTAGAAAACAGTGGAGAGGTTTCTTTTCAAAAGACTACTCCGCACTCATTAAACATTCATGATACGAACATTCATGATATGAACACGAAAAGCATCCAAGTTTAGGACAACAGTTTTTGAATCACACAGAATAATGTCCCGTGTGACCGCGCTGTGGACGCGATCAATGTGATCAAGTAAACACAGTGCAATCCATCCAGAATTTGGTTTTGTTTGTGATTCATTCTATTATTCATTTTTAATTCAAAACATATTAAGCCCACGATAAACATTGAAACACACTGAAAACTTGTCAACATTTTAATAGAAACTAAACTGAGTTACACGACGCTAATGAAGTTAATACTTTTAACATTAAAATAAGAAAATTAATTGGAAAATAAGAAAAGCTATATTAATCTTTTTGACTGTGATTTAAAGTCATGAGTAATCAATTAATCAACCTATCTCCGTCCACTGCTGAACGAAGGTCTCCCCCAAAGAACACAAACCATCCCGGTCTTAGGCAATTCGTATTCATCCGCTGCCAGCCACCTTCTTCAAGCCATCGGTCCATCGCACCGCAGGGCGCCCTACACTACGTTTGCCCAATCGTGGTAAACACTCTAGTACACGTCGGCTCTTCACTTCATCATAATGATTCTCCGTAGTAATATAAACACTTAAATACCCATGATAATTATTCCTCATCATCATCAACAGCATTTTACAGTCCACTGCTAGACATAGACCTCTCCTCAGCAAGGAGGTTTTGGACTACTATACCACGCTGGCCAGACGGGTTGGAATAGGGTTTGTTTCAAGTTTTCCTTCTCTTTGTAATGATATTTGCCTGAATTATTTCTTCCCTTGGTCGCCTCTTACGACACCCACGGATACTAATAATAAACATAATATTAAACGACAATATTTTAAAGTGAAGGTAATCCTCGTATGAACAACCAAAGTATCAAAACTGGTCGTATTATACTTTCAGTTTCTTTATGCTAAATTAAACACAAGTGCTACAGTTTTTTGTTCTGTTTATAAATGGTATGTAGTTTATTATTACAATTAATCTAAAGACTACATTATAGGACCCAATAAGACTTTTTACTTATCCAAGACATCTATAACTTCATATATACAAGTTCGCGCATGCAGAATTAAAAGAAAAGGGGACGGGAGAGATTAGACGAGAAGAGTTTCTCGTAACTTTATTCCTTCGGTGAAATACTACATAAGAATTACTAAATATCGACTTTATGTGAGGCTGTGACATCACTCGAATCGAGCCTATTTATTTTTTAATTTTATTTTAAGAACCTGCCAAAGTGAATCTACTCTGCCTGTTGAAGGTATGAATCCAAGAATTGTGGTCACCATACCTGTTGTGAATCCAGACAACGCAGTATGATGCCACAACACTATAGAGATCTAGTGACATGTTTTTCACACCCCTCTCGGGGACATAAAAGGCATGTCAGTCATCGTGGCAGCAGAAGGCTGACACACTTACCACAACAACTATCACCCCTGCATCAATGGGCCTCCGGTCTCAACTCACTAACGAAACAGCACGGACGCTGTCACTTTAGGTTCGTTTTTTTAATGAGAGGGTGCCCCGTTCATGTTGAAATCAGCGTCGCTCTGCAATACTCAGCGTTGTACTACCTTGAGAACCAATGAAAACTCTACTTAACTGGTAAAATGATTTGGCAATAATCATTCTCCATATAAAAAATGTTAATTTATATACATGTTTAGATTGCATGGCACAAAATTTTAATTATTATCGTTTTTACATCACTACCGTCATTCAATAAGAATTACAAGTATAGAATTACTCAGCATTATACTTCAGCTCATCGCTGCCTAGTTCTAGATCTTAATGTCGCTTTAAGCTGCTGCAGTAATTATTGAAAGAGGAGATACGGACAAAAGTGGAATGGAGTATACATTATTTTAAAATAAATTTTATTTTAAACGTAAAATTGTAGACAGATTACCAAGATAAATTTGAGTTGAGTTTTGAGAGAGTTTGTCACTTTTCAAAAAAATATTTTAGACTTTCAGGCTGTTGTTTTAAAATTCCTTTTTCTATTTACTTTCTCAATTGTGTTATTATATGTACTTTTTAAACTTGTGATATAGCTTTATACAGCAAATATTTACAACACAAGAGAGGTTGGCAACTTTTATTCACTTAATTATGTATAATTTGAGAACTTACTTACATCTTGAAACAACCAAGGTGGAAGAATCTCCCACTGAAGTATAAAGAGATCTTACACTAAGATTAGTTGCAAAGAAGCCATAGTTACTATGTTAAATCCAGTAAAATCCGGCAAAAATAAAATGTAAGGCGTTAATTTATACTGATTTTTGAAAAATACAATAATAATTAGACCCAAAACTGCAAATCTAATAATCAGAGCGCAGTTACATTATACGAAAGAATCATCTGAAGAAATAAAGTCAACTTATTAAAAGAATTCAATATTGCAAAACAGGTGCGGTAATTTTAAAAACTGTGTCATTCATTCTTTTATTTTTCTTCTTTAGAAATTTGAACAGGGACAAACAGGAAATATACACATAAAAATAAAAGAAAACATTTTAAGTGATGAAACTCTGACTTAACAAACAAAGGAAAAAAAATGCTACCGAATTGAAAAGTTTCTCCTTTTTTGATCTTTCAGGAATTGCTAAAGTGAAGAGATAAATTGATTGTTACCTTCGCTTTACAGTCCAATGAAGTGTTGGATATAATTAACAAAAACATCCATTAAATGGTGTGCCATTTTAAATTTTTCTTTTCGCTTAATTGATTAGAACACTGGGCATTGAGCACTTTGGGATTCGGCAACGTAGCATGGAGGCAACATCGTGCTGTTCTCACATTACACATTTAACGTGTACAAAAACGATTTCACTGGCACCCTGCATTCTAAAATGGTAACACTAAAAAAAATACATTTCTATGGAGGCAGAATAAGGCTCTTTGAAATAGCGTCTCTTAAAAGTCGTATGAGCCTGAACGATGCAATGTTCGCGAACAAGATTTTCAACCAAAAAATTGACTGTCCTAAGTTAGTATCTCTTTTAAAGTTTCGAGTTTCAGCAAGACTTCCGCGTAGTCCAGTCGCATCACTTTGCCCCCCTCTTAGAAACACAGCTCCTGGTGCCAATTCTCCAGATGTAAATCACTACAGCCATCTCATTAATTTGGATTTTGATAGCATCCGTAAGAAACAGCTCGTGCTTAGTGATTCGCTATGATAAGATGCAATAATTGCAAAATGTATAAAAGTCTATCTGTGAGTGTGTGATATGTGTATTTTATTGCTTTATTTTTTACTTTAACTAATTTTTATATGTAGCCTAAGTGGTTTTCGTTGCGTTGCGTTATTCTTAATAATGAGTTTAAAGAATTGATTAAACAGTTGTTTGCGAACCTTAATAAACTAATAACAAAATTGAATACAAAAAATACGGCGAAAAGGCAGAATATTTAAAGAGATGGCAACATAGACATTTAATTAGGCTATCGGAAAATGTTCTGGCTGAATTTTATGGAGCAAAAACTTTCAATATTACACTATGAATATCTTAGAGACGGTTTCGCCCTTGCCTATTAATGCTGATGTTAATATGATGTTATTGAGATTGGGAATATAATCTTGGTAATATAATATGAGCTCATTTTCTTTGATTAATGCCTGTTGCTCTGAAGATTAAGATATAATCTTACTTCTAATTTACTTACAACTAATCATATTCAGTACTATACCGTTATTATCTAGTAAGGTACTCAAAAAGTAAGGTTGCTAATTTATTATTTGGTTTGTATTTTTACTGATAAGTGATTGTGATATAAAATAAATAAATTATTCTACAAGTGCCAGTTTACTATTGATGGTTAAGTGTGTTTAGTTATTATAATATTTACTGAATTAAATGAAATTATCTCTCACAAATTTTACCGTTGCGGTCTTATTCGTAGGCAAAACTTCATAAATATGAATGGTGGCCACGTAAACTCAATATGCGAGATCAGATATAAAATATATTTAGAGTAATTTAATTTTATATCTATATAAAGAGACTGCCAAAGTGACTCTACTCTGTTTGATGGAAAGCATGAATAGAATCCAAGAATTGTATTCACCATACTTACGAATGCAGAAAATGCAGTATGGTACCGTACACTATGGCGGCCTATTAAAATGCTTTTTCACGCCTCGTTTGGCGACGTAAAAGGCATGACAGTCATCGTGGCATTATATTGTACACTTGCCACGACAACTGTCACCCCTGTATCAATGGGCCTCCGGTCTCGCACTCACCAACGAAACACGACAGCACGGATGAATGATTTGATTTGAATTTTAACGGTGTTTGTGGCAATAATCTAGATGGAATTGATATCCATAAAGCGATAACTGACTATAAAGGTATCACACTAAAAATTTTAAAATCAAATAAAATTTAATTCGTATCATTTTTGTCTCGTTTTAACCCCTATTAAAGAAGTACTTATGTTAAACTGGAGTTACTTTAGTCTTCATGTAATTCGATTCTTTAGAATGGGAAATTTGGTCTACTATTTAGTGGTATTTCATGATATGATAACGTTGACCTGAAGCTGCAGCCAAACCTTGGGTAGTGGATGAATGCTTTGTTGGTTACATAACGTGAAGTTACACTTTTCATTTAGTCTCATTTACACTTGAAGTAAAAAAAATCGCCATTTATTACGGCAAATTACTAAATTGGGTATAAAGAATCCAAATTATTGTAATTAAACATGGAGTTATTACATTGAAGTTAGTACTGTTTCAAAAACTAATTATTGTGTCATGGAAACCTTCGGAAATTTGGTCAACCGTATTAGATTTCACTCGACTATAACGTACGTACGTTTCTGAAACCAGTAAACAGAGCCGGGAGTATGTTCGTACCAATTTCCTGTTCGAACCAGATACGGTTTTGTGTGTAGGAGTTGAACTATTTACTTGTTTGTTAATTAAATTCAAATAAAACAGACAGTAATTTCAGATAGTGTTCTAAAATGGCCTATTTGACTAGAGCGATAACACAGTACCTCATAAATCTAGTGTGTTGTTTTCTATCTAACCTAAAACACCACATACAAATTGTCATACTGCCATAAATTATATTGTCATAAAATATATTAAACTATTTTTTTTTAACTGCCTCGATGGCGCAGCAGTAGTGAATGCGCTCTGTTGCTAACTACTGTGCTTGAGGTCTTGGGTTCGATTCCATGGTCGGACTAAGTGTTTGTATGATCTGCAAATATTTATTTCGAAGTTTGGGTGTTTTCTATGTATAATATGTATATATTTCCAAAAAAAGTATATAAGTATTCTATCAGTCAGTCGAGCTATCATAACACAAGCTCTGCTTAGTTTGAAACTAGATAACGTTGTGTATCAAATGTCTGAAGTATATATTATTTTATTTATTATTTATACGTATCAAGTATTAGTCACAACCCGAATACATTTTTCAATTTTATTTAATATTATTGTTACTTACTAAAATCACGACATGGCAGAATTACTGTCAACATACTTTTTAAAAACAATCTAGTCACTCTTTCTCTGTCATGTATATTACAATCCTTAAAATATGGCTATAATCTCTGTGACATTTATTACTAGAGCCATCTTAAAGCTTACATGGTACACTTTAGGTGTGAATTTCATATTTATAATGTTTTGTACTTTATCCATACATATAATAAAATCGTAGGAAAGTCAAAACTGTACATTGAATATTTTTATAAAGAATACTTTAAAGATATCGAAGCCAAAAACATAGTTCTTAAAATTTTTGTCTGTTTGTCTGTTTGTCTGTATGTATGTCTGGGCTAAACTCAAGAAGTACTGCATGGATTTACTTAAAATTTTGCAGGAATATAACTAACAGATCGGGTCAACATATAGGCTACATATTATCGCGCTAACACCTACGCGGGCGGAGCTATGAATCTTTATTTTTCTTATACATTCTGTGACAGCGTGTAATCTAAGGACGCATATTTTGCAAGGTATGATTACCTTTGTGTGTATATTTACTCTTTTGTATCCTGAAATATATTCACATTATTTTCTCTATTTCCTTCAGTCATATCTTATGACTGAACTCAGCAAGATACCCATATCACTTTCTTCACTTGCTTCGCTTGCAAAAGAAACGTATACTTATATTGTAATGCTATTTTATAAGTTGTTAAATTATAATGCTATAGCAACACTGTTAATTTAGGTATGTTTGGTACTGTAGAGCCTTCACGCAGATGACGTTGCGGGCAGCAGATAAAATTGGCACGTAAAGAACGAAAATTTAGGGGATAAAAACAAAATTGTTTGTTTAAAATTACTTTATCAATTTTGCAGAAATCTGTCATCAAAATCAAGTTATATTCTAAGGACTGTAGTAACTTTATTTGATACACGTTTTGATAAAAAAAAAACCAAAAAGTACGATAGATATAAAGAAGGTTTTAAACCCATAAATTAAACCAATTCAGAGAAATATGGAATCATTGAGAATTCACCTGTATTCGTTTAATAATATCTCTTTACTTGAGATTCTAATTATAATTGCCATCATTATATTTCATAATTATATCGTCTAGTTCTATGAAAACTATAACAAAATTGCTTACTAGGAATTCGTAGGTGCCCACATAGTGACGGATTAAGAACACGGAGTATAATCACCCTGTACGTCCCGGGTGTCGTAAGAGTCGACTTAGACAACTAACTACATCCGTAAAACCCTGTTATTGTAGGACAAAACTACATTTCTAAGCCGAGATCAATGTCCAGCAGTACGCTGCTGTTGATGATGATCATTGCGTAACTTCTAAACACACCAATTATATCTATAATGTGGATTCAATCCCAACACATTTTTTAGAAAATACCTCCATGTATTCAAAGAACTAAATTACATGGCAACCTAGAATTAACTCCCTTAACCCTTATGCGAGTGACAAATAAAACACCTTTAAAAGAGTGACGAGGTACCCGGGTACCTTCATACAGTTTAGACGTAATGTAAACAATCAAGGTCTGTTTTAACGTTACCCTCACTTTGAATATTATTATTTAGTTAACCTAAACAGTTTGCGATCTGAGGCGATTAAAGCGGGGGAGGGGTGGAGTGCGGTACATGGTTATCGGTGCGCAAGAAACACTTAAATCCATTCAATGCATCGTGCTTGATATTGACACTTGACTGTTTTCTGTGTTCGTATTGTACGAGTTTACTTTAACTTTGTGAGTTTATAATTATTTCATTATGAATATTGGAGCGAGTACCTCTAAGCAAAGATCACGTGTTCGAAGATATAATTCAGCAGAATTACAAGCGATATTAGCAGAATCTTCCAGTGACGAAGGCGAGTTTGTTGCTTCTGACAATGAACACGATTATATTCCTTTGGATGAAGAGGGTGGATTGGAAATTTCTGATGTTGAGCCACAAGCTGAAGTCGAAAATGAGATCGACTCTTACGATTCCGATGCGAGTTTTGAAGGTGAATCGTTTGAAAACATTTTTATTGCAAAAGATGGAACGCGGTGGCAGTCTGATCCACTTCCCAGAACACAAACTAGTAGTCGAAACATTATTCGTCAACGGAGTGGGGCTGCATCTTTCAGTAAACTTTACAATCAAATGGAAATATTCAAAAATATATTGTCCAATGAGATGTGTGACATAATCTTGAAGGAAACTAATCGTAAAGGGACTAAGATTACTGAAGCATACAATAATAAACTGATAGAAAATTACCCTGATATTAGCAAGCGACTGAAACAAAAAATATTCAAACCATTCACAGAACAAGAATTGGATGCATTTTTTGGCATTTTAATCTTTAGTGGGGTGCATAGATCTAATAAAGAGCATTTGACTGAATTGTGGAAATCCAGTCACTTACCATTATTTCGGGCTAAGAAGTCCCAGGATAGATTCAAAATGCTGTTACGCTTCATAAGGTTTGATAATGATTCAACGCGCCTTGAACGTTTGTTAGCTGATAAAGTTGCCCCTGTACGAGATATTTGGACTATGTTCATTTCAAATTTGAATAAAATGTACAAGACTCGTGAATGTATTACCGTTGACGAACAGCTATATGGATACCGTGGGCGTACTCGCTTTACTCAATACATGTCATCAAAACGTGAAAAGTATGGCATAAAAATATTTTGGGCTTGTAATGCAAATAATTCCTACCCCCTAAATGGACAAATATATACAGGAAAGACAAGTGATGGAAATCGTCAAACAAATGTTGGAGAATGTACTGTATTATATCTCGTGGCTAAATATAAAAATTCAGGACTGAATGTAACTACGGATAATTTTTTTACTTCTCTTCAACTGGCTCATTCCTTGAACTCGTGGAACTTGACTCTAGTTGGAACGGTAAGAAAAAATAAACGGTTTCTCCCTCCAAATATGCAAGCACACAAGGAGAGGGTGATTTATTCTTCTAACTTCGCCTTTAGCAAAGAAGCAACTGTGTGCTCCTATGTACCCAAAAAGAATAAAGCAGTAATAATGTTGTCATCAATGCACATGTCACCAGTTATTGAAAGTAATAAGGAAACTGCCAAACCGGAAATAATTTTATATTATAACAAAATCAAAAGTGGAGTGGACAATATGGATAAGCTGTTAGCAGAATACACCGTAAAACGCAGAACGAATCGGTGGCCTTTAGCACTTTTTTACAATATTATTGACATTGCAGCTTTGGCAGCATATATCATTTACATGGAGCATAACCCACAATTTGTCTCGAGTGACAGACGTAGAAAGTTTTTGAAATCATTGAGTCTACAACTGGGTGGTAAAAATATAGAAGAAAGATCAAAAAATTCCATTGTAATGTCAAAATTACATATCAGATCTGCAATGCAGGACATGCTTGGCCAAGAACTAAGGTTTTCGATTCCTTCTGGATCTACAACTTCTATAAGTCAGACAAGACGAGATTCTACAGGGCGTGTTGCAGTCGTTGGAAGTTGCTACATATGCAGAGAACTCAAACGCAAGCAAAGAAAAACACGAAAAGCTTGCACTAACTGTAAAAAACCAGTTTGTGATGAACATGCAGTTACTCGTCCAACATGTAACACCTGCTTCGAGACCTGTACTAATTCTGCATAAACAAAGAATTTGTAATTTTTATATAAATAAAACATCATAACAAATTATTATTATTTCATTTTTGTACCAAAATATAAATACTTTTTTCATTATCATACAAGACACAAAGAGGTACCCGCGTACCTTGTCACTCTATTGTGAGTTTAAAATATGTTTTGGTTTCCACAAAACATTGGAAATAGTTGACTGGGTTAAAAGATTAAAAAATATATAATTTACAAATAGTTAAGAGCTCTCAGGAGATCACAGCTACCTACAGAGCGTATAACATACTTTTCGTTAAAATTGAAAATGCTAATGGTACCCGGGTACCTCGTCACTCACATAAGGGTTAAAGAGGTAATCTCGGAAATTAGGTCAGCTCTGTATATAAAGACCTGTATATAGAAACCTGGAAACGGCGTACGAGTACCAAGTGATAAATCTTGGAACTGTTAAATAAACAGTATTGAATAATGTTAAAAGTACTTTGCGTGTATTGAAAAACGAATACGAAAGAAAACATTGAGTGGCAATTGAAATCAAACATAATAGGAATCACATTCATGAATGCATATAATAATACGTGATTTATTGTAGGGTACACTGAATTTCTGTGAAAGTTGACAGACAATTTATGTTACCAAAAAAAAATATATAAGATTTTAAAATCATCCAGCTTGGTAAAAAAGCAAGAGAGCCCAATTCGGTTAGGCAGCATCTGGTAAACTACATTAAGTTATTGTGTATGAGAATACCAGTCCATATGAACCAACTCAAGAGTAATATCACGAGTCCAAAGAAAATGGTTACTAAGAAATTTTTGCCTTACTTTTGACTAAGTTTGTGGGGTTGTCGAAGACTGATGGTACTGAAGTAGTAGAGCCAAGCTGATTTCAGCACAAACGAGCAAGCTTGACCGGGGCAGTGCTACCCACAGACAGAATATCAACCTATAGCGACAGCACACGTGCTGTCATGTTTCGTTGTCGAGTGTGAGAGCTATTGATGCAGGGTGACAGTTGTCTTGGTAAAGTGTGTAATTAATGCCACAATGACTGTCATGCTTTTTACACCCCTAAATGAGGTGTTAAAAAGCATTTTACTAGGCCGCGATAATGGGGGTTACCATACTGCATTGTCTGCATCCGCAATGAATATGGCGACCACAACTCTTGGATTCTATTCATGCTTTCCATCAGGCAGAGTAAAGCCGCTTTAGCAGGATTAAAAAAAAAATCTGGCAGACTGGTCAATTTCTAATATTTGATGGTCGTCGTCATTGAAACATTTTATTTATATTAAATTATAATACATATATGCCTCTGCCTACCCGTCTGGGACACAGACGTGATTTTATGAATGTTGAGTGTATGCACTACATATACTATTTAAACTAACAATAATAATAATAGACGCTCACGTTAGTAGGCTGGATCAGACTCTTGGGTCTGATGTAGAAGGCAGTCTACCTTCACGCTGTACGTATAGTGAATAAGTTACTGTCTTTGGAGCCCTAACCAATAGTGTCTTAGGCCTTTGGTACCCGATGCCGGTGGTCTTCTGTTTTCATATTTTTAATTATCACTTTTTGTTTTCTTTTTATGTATTTAAAAATATAATTAATATGTTTATAAATGTAGTAACGGGGATAATAATAATAATGTAAAATATCGTAGAACTCTCGTATCACGACATAATAATATAATAAACGTATTGATTTAATTGTTAATTTACGTGTTTTTAGGTGTAGTGCAGGGTCCAACCCAAATGTTGACACAGACCTAAAGACACGGCCGGTGTCTTCAGATCAATATAGTCTCAGTCACTTTTTAAAATCTTAACCTTGCCATCTGTGCCCCAAGTTCTAATTCGTTGCTCTTTCTTATTTTTCTCATCCCAAGTGCTGCTGACTTGACTGCACGGTTGGCCCAGTGGTTTAAGCGGTCGCCGCGCCGCTCTCTACTGCGCTGAGTGTTGTGGGTTCAAATCCCACATGGGAAAACACTTTGTGTGATCCATAAATTGTTGTTCTGAGTCTGGGTGTTCTTTGTCATCGTCGTCCGCCCGCGACACAGAATATATTCCTAGTGCGGTCGTAGCCTTTTAAAAAAGAAATTACCATCTCTCTTTCTCTCATCTAAAAAATATTATATTCTCCAAGGTTCAAGTCCAAGAAAATTACGTCAATATCTATTAAATTGTTAAATATTACCATAACTTAGTTTCTTAACTTTGGTTTAATTTAGGAATAACTTAGAATTAATAAATTGATCTAGTGGTGGAAGTTTGAAACTGAAATGTTAATTCTGTTGGGTATTGAGAGCTTGAATTAATTTGGGGTCAAGTCAAGCTTTAGTGTGTAACCACACTAAGCCGTAATTACGTTGAAGGATTATTTAACCCCATCTCACATACGCTTAATGAAAACAGTTTAAAATCTTCAGTGAGGACGGAAGGAGCTTTGGTTTGGTCCCTATTAAATTGGAACCGAGTCTGTTTTTATTGTCTACGATATTAGTTTTAGTAACGTCGTTGTTTTGCCAGGTTTTTTTAGTTTTATTCTCGCATGAACACTATCAGAATTATTTTCATAGAGTGTAGCTAGATCTACACATACTAATAGTCATAATCAATTTAAAATATAGAAGTTTACCTATGAAATCAAAGTCTCTTACGAAATAAAATAATCTTTATGCAATCTAAGCATATTTGAAAGCATAGTGCTAATTTATGAATGCTCTCCTTGAAAAAATCAAATGGACGAGAGGCAACAAATTCTTCAAAAGCATTTTGTTCGGCCTCTTGGGTAACATGCTCACACGCTGGTGTATTTGAGTAAACAATATGTAATTTTCTATGCATTTTCTTTTCTTATAAGGGGTTGCAAGGGAGTGTACTTAGGTTACTCTCACGGTGACCATCTCCCATACTCGTGAATATACAATATATGGTAGTCAAGGTAAGTACAAACTACTTCTGATTATTTATTGATTTGCAAAAATTCTCAGAGAACCTGAATAATGATACATATCTTCTTTTAGTCTTTCCTTACCTATGTTTTGTGTTTGTTATCGCTTTTCCAAACATTCCAAAAATAGAAAATATCTAAACCCAATTCTATTCAATTTTTTACAAAAGTGATTAAAAGTAAAAGACAGCATTACAGAAATCTGTTTTGAGTATTTGTGTATGTGTGCAGTTCTTCTCCCCTAAAAAAGCACGCTCGACATTTAGTAGCGGCGTTTTTCTTGTCTAATCAGCAGTAAAACGTTTTTGTAGCTTAACAATACAAGCTTGTCACCATTAAGAAGATAAACTGTTTGTAATGTTACAAGAACAAAAACCTTCCATGTAATATTGTGTTTTGTATGGAGAATGTCTGATAGCAGTCAAATAAAATTCTAATTTTAAGACGTGTTGATGAATCATTCGACAACCAGGGTAAGTAATTTTGTATATACGTATAAAATAAGATTAACTTAATAATTTATTACAGTTCTTGTGGTAAGTGTGTGAGCTTTACACTACCACGATGACAGTCATGCCTTTTATGTCCCCAAGCGGGGCGTGAAAAAGCATCTCACTAGACCGCTATGTTGTGAGTCACCATACTGCCTTATGTGTACTCGCAATTAGTATGGTGACCACAACTCTTGGATCCTATTCACGCTTGCCATCAGGCAGAGTAGAGTCACTATGACACGTTCTCAAAAAATAAAAGAAATAAAATAATATAACTTGGTTCAATTTATAATTTCGTTCGGTGTGAATTCGTACTTAATTCGTTTGACGTGGGTAATTGGTTTTGTAAATTTCAATTGGTGGGCATTACCTACGTATTTGTCTGATCTATATTGAATGTACTTGACGATAGTATTAAATCCTGTCTTTGAATCCTGTAGAGAAAATTTTATTTTTATTTACTATTCATTATTTATTTTATATTTATTTACTAGATTATTAACTTTCCACGACTTAAAATGTACAGAAATTCGACGACACCGTCAAAATTCACAAAAAGCTTGATCAAGTCTTTATAAATAGAATATTTCAACAAAAGAAATTCAATCAAAGAGAATTGAAATGGAAAAAATTCCCAAGGCTATCTAGGTTCTCTTCAACTACTGTGAATCCTGTACTGTATTAGACTACTAATGGACATATGTATTTATTAGTAACTTAAAAAGGGTATATTTACAGAAAAAAAACACAGTCGCTGCCTGAATAATATGCATGAACCCCTTCAAAACCACGTATTGGATTTTGATTAAATTTAGCCACTCTTAGGTAGTAGAGTAACGTTGATTTCAGCACAAACAGTCCGGCTCGATCGGGGCAGTACTAGCCTCTCACAGAAGACTAACTTAAAGCGTCAACATCCATGCTGTCGTGTTTCGTTAGTGTATGCGAGACCACGAGCCAATTGATGCAGGGGTAACAGTCATTGTGGTAATCGGGTGAGCCTTACACTGCTATAATGACTGGCATGCCTTTCACGTACTAAAGGAGAGCGTGAAAAAGCATCTCACTAGGCCGCCATAGTGTGGATCATCATACTGCATTGTCTGCTTTTGCAATGAGTATGGTGACCAATACTCTTGGATTCTATTCATGCTTTCCATTAGGCAGGGTAGAGTCACTCTGGCAGGTTTTCAAAATACAAAAAAAAAAGGTTTTTACTAGCCGTTGAATACTTTTTCACGGGAGTTTAATGAAATATGTTTAAATAGTTTTCATTTGAGAAAATAAAATATGTTTTGTAACCAAATTACACAAATATAAATTAACACGGCTTACGAAGACTAAACTTCAAGAGATATTTTAAAGGCTTATACCTAGGCAAAGCTAGAGGGATTCAAATTTTAAGAATAATTACACCTAGCCGAAGAATGATCACATAGTTGCAGTTCCATTGGTTAAAGATTCCATTCACGAGTATCTTTGACTCAAGAGTCAGGGTCACTGACAACCTTTTTTTGGACTTGTGTAATCCCCCTTGGGCCGTCAACTCTACCAGTGTTTAGGGTGGGAAATCTTTGAATCAAACTGACTAAGATCATAGGATATGCCACACTGCATCTCAAATTACTGGAATCTGATAATAGCTTTTAGTAAGACATTTTAAGCCACTGGCAACTACACCAAATGGCTCGTTGAAAATGCTTCATATCCAGTTGAATACTAAAACGAGGTCTGGTTATAAAAATTATACAGAATCTCAAAGATTGTGTTTATTTATTTTAAAGAGCAGTATATACTCGATTAAAAAGTTAGCATGTTTTCCAACAACTCGAGTAAGAGCGTTTAACAATGTTAGCTGCAAGTGAAGGCTTTAAATTTGTCTCTGTACACTTTGTAAGTTACTTCTTGTAGGGTTGTGATGAAACTAAGTTAGAATGAGTCTAGATCCGGCTAATTTTACGAACTCATGAAAGATTTGCTTATGTTTCCTCTAGGAAGTTTATTTAAAAGTGTATTTCATTGTTTGTATGTGGTATATCAACTTAAAATGGTGTATTGACCAAAGGTGTAGACGAGTCATCTGAAAGTAAGTGATTATGATTGTTGTTGCCGACGAACTCCAAAGTTGAACTGCAATATCAAGAGGCATGAGGGTTTTATATGTTAATAGTATAGGTAATAGTTAATACCAGTTCTTGGAAAAATATTATCGCCAAAACACTTACGTAAAGTGTGATTATCACAATCAAAATAATTGAGGTTGCCATAGTGTGGGTCACAATATTGCACTACATTCACATGACGTGTTATATTCCGTTAATGGATGCGTGAGGTTTCAATCAATTCGGAAACATACTTTACACATATACAACCGATTTTGCAATAATGTCTGCAGTGATTGAGTATAACTATAAGAAGAAGCATCTCACTAGGCCGCCATAGCGTGTGTCACCATAATGCGTGGTCTTCATTCAGTATAGTGACCACCACTCTTCGTTTCTATTTATGCTTTCCAACATCTAGAGCAGAGTCTCAGGCTTTAATATCTATAGGCCCACACCATTTTAGTACCATAAAGACTCCATTATCATCAGCATAGTCTTCTTGATAAAGCTGGCACACAAACAAGCTTTGTAATAAAACGGCGTTACTAATAAATCTCTATGGATGCTTTCCTATTTGCGTCCTTTGCCCCGCCTGATTTATGTCCCCCGTTTAATCACTTCCTTGACTGCCGAAGGTTTATTTTACGAGTATAAAATATTTGAGTAATTATTTTTATTCACACGTGAAGATTAAAGGTTAAGTTTATTAATTTAGAAAACGGTTCCAATAATAAATGATTTTTTTTTTTGGCAATAGTTAAGTATTCTGCAGTCAACAACTTTTACACACTCTACTGTTGGTTATAGGCCTTTCTGTAGAAACGAAGCTTTGGCCTACTTTAGTACTGTCATAAATTTATTAAGAGTAGCAGCAGGGGCAGTATTACCCTCCCACAGAAAACCAACCTAAAGCGCCAGCATCCGTGTTGTCGTGTTTCGTTGGTGAGTGCGAGACCGGAGGTTCATTGATGCAGGGGTGACAGTTATCGTGATAACTATGTGAGGCTTCCACTGCCACCACGTCTGTCATGCCTTTTACGTCCCCAAGCGTGGCGTGAAAAAGCATCTCACTAAGCCACTATAGTATGATTCACCACACTGCATTGCTTGCATTTGCAATGAGAATGGTGACCACTCTTTGAATTCTATTCATGCTTTCTATCAGGCAGAGTAGAGTCACTTTGGCAGGCTCTTCATATAAAAAACAGAAAAAAAAAACTTGTTAAAAGTAATTCTGTTTAAATCTATTAGGCTATTCTAATAGACTTCAAAATATATACGAAAAACTAAAAGTTGAACTGGTCCAGCAGTGCTTGAGTTTATCGCTAAGCAACACATTTGCTTTACTTTCGAAATACATTTTATCTTTGAGTTTCAATACTACTACTATACGATTATTTATGATTTTTCATTTTAGCAATTAAGATTTCTTCAGCACCTAATGTACTGATAAATCATTAAGAAAATTTGACGTTCCAAAAAAAGAAAAGTGAATAATTTACCAATCTCTGATAAGATCAATCTTGCGTTTCAATCAAAAGCAATTTTACTCTCTATTTATATTAAAATGGTAAAAAAGCAAGACGTCTCATTAATAGTACCTTAACTGGACCACCGATAGAGCCTGCTATGATTTATTTAGAACCGTCGAGAGCGGTTCGTTTAGACGATTTAATTAAACTGACCCTCAATTTTTGGGGCCCTAAAATTAGAGGAGAGCCTTTGCTACTTGTATTTATTTTTTATGACAAACGGGCAGATATTTTAAGTAAGTGTTGATATGTGACTGCAGCCGGCCATGGACTCCGTCTCTCACTTGGCTGGGCCAAAGTCCCTCCAGGTTGCAGATACTGTATTTGTGAGAGCGAATGCATGAGTGGTTCGACCTACATGAGTAGTTCTGGAAGATCCTAACCAGAATACATAGGGGGGGAAAAAGTCTTCCAGAAATACCAGTTCGGCGAACCACCACCGAACCATCGAACGAAAGGGCCTGCGTACCCTCTTGGAAGTGGTCGTCAGGTTCCACCGTCCAGTCAGCAACTGGCACGACGAGCCACTCCGTAGATTATGAGCGACCGATCCGAGAATACCATACCCAATACTGCTAAAAATTATTTTATCTAAGCAACTATTTCAACTATATCTTCGTAGAATTAACGTTTTAAATTACCAAAAATATTTACCTATGAAGTTAGATAATTTTATTTCCAAAGAACATAGTTGATTTGCTATATTTTATAGCGTTAGTTACATAATAGCGTATTAGTTAAGGCATCAGATTTTGTTAATCAGTTGCATAAGCCATAGGAAATTTTCTACCAAGGTCAAGCAGAGACTTATTGAAGACACTCATTCAACTCACATATTCATGGAGCGATCTAAAGTCTGGTTTATACAATCAGACGTATAAAGACTAAGAACCCAAATGATTTAATTTTAAGAATATGCCGCTAAGAATCGGAAAGGTGACGATTTATTCGTATTTTATTCAGTGAGAAATTTCTTGATCAATCCACGTCTTAGAGGCCCAACCCAATCAGTGGCGAAATTTTTTCTTCAAACAGAAACCAGACTTTGATAAGTAACTATTAGTTAGCAAATTGAGTTTGACCCATGTAAATATTAATTATAGATTTACAATAGAAGGATATCAATTATGTAGATTCATGGCCTCCATAAATTAAGGATAGTTTTGTTTGTTTTATGTATTAATTAATTAATAGAGAGATATGATTCGAAATTTCAGTTCTGTTTGGATACGAAGTTATTGGTTTGCTCAAGTTTTTGAGAACACAATGGTCTTAAGATAAATGTATAAATGGTAGAGCAACTTCAACAGTATTTATTGCATTGTGGAATTTATTGGCAATAAAATTATTTGAAAGGTTACGGTACCTTCTATTTACGGATGTCTCGAACGAGTTTTATCACCTGTGGTCAGAGGCAGACTGGTGTCTGCTTAGCGTCACCTTCGTGATACGTATATTGTGATACATGATATGATATGGTAACGATTGCACCCGCTGATGACAGGATTCCAAGATAGTCGGTATCCGTCATCCCGGTTGAAATTTTCATGTTTGCTTGATGATTATCGTAAATAATTACGATCTGTGATTCTGTAGAGGTCGTAACTATTTCAGTAGAATAGTACAAGAACGCGACCAAGTGAAATAAATGACATTTTACGCGTTTCGTTGTTCATACATTGATGCTTGCTTCGTAAAATGTCGAAATAAATTGGATTCCATGCGGCAACACTTGCATCTGTTTCCACTCGAGTAAGGAAAAGAAATAAACCACAACCGAAAAGGAGAAATTCGTGAGAGGTGTGATACTCGCGATCGAGACAATTGTCCCCGATTTTCGATTTTCCACGCTTCTACGTTGCTGCGGTTGGCATTTTTCTGGCACAAACGATTTGAATTGTGCAACCCGATTGGCAGAGCTGCCAATCTGTTTGACATGCCGCCAGTAGACAGCGTTTTAGAATTTATGGAAGCCTGCAGTTTTGTTATTTTGATTTTTTAACGCCGTATAAATAAAAATATCATTTTGGCGGATATATGACGGCTATTACAGCATGCTACCTATAGAATTTCTCATAATTTTATACTTATTACTGAACTCAAGGACTGAAACCAGAATATAAGTGAACTGTAGTTAGTTATACTAACAGTTGATCGGTTAATAACATGACAGTTAAAATTATATTTTAGACATGCATTTTTATAGATAAGCATTTTTTTTTTATTTTTAAAGCCTTCTTAGATTAAAAAAAAACTAAATCTCTTTTACCGAGGAGAATTTTAATAGTAGAGTAGTCCAAAATTGTAATCAATGGATGGCATAATCTTATTTCCCAAATGTAGAGCCCAAAATACAGCTGATGTAATGTGGTTCAGTAATGTCTGAGATGAAAATTCTCTTCTGGTGTGTATATTTGTATAAGCTAACTATATAACTGTAGGTAAGGTAGAGTCATGCTGTCCATGAGTGCAACAGTTACGTACCATTGCTAGTAGATCACCCGAATACTCTATTAACGACATTTTAGTGCTAAAATTTGCTACAGGTGCAATTACTTGTTTATTTAAACTTAATACACATATTGTACGAAGAATGAAGCAGTTTAGGGCAGCTTGTGGCACAATTAGAATGTGTATACAAGCAAACTTGAAACCACGTAAGTATTTCATACCAATGATTGCGGACCAAATCGTTCATTAGCAATTTTATTTCCATTGAAAACTGTCGCAGATTCGATTGCTTTGTGATGAATTTATTTGTATTGTCCGATGAGCTTAATTAACGGACCAATAATTTAGGGGCTTGAGTCGAATGAAAAAACGACTCAGTTTAAATTTATTTCCTGACAGTCAGCTAACAGTGTTCATAATGCTGACTAAAGTCAACACACGATGGCGTAATACTACTTTTTAACTTATTCTAGACGAGTATTATTCTTTGTTTTTCAGAAGTTGGAATTGATTCAGGCGAATATCATCATCATCATCATCATCAACAGCCTTTTACAGTCCACTGCTGGAATTAGGCCTCTTCTTAGCAAGGAGGTTTTGGCCTACTATACCACGCTGGCCAGACGGGTTGGAATAGTGTTTGTTTCAAGTTTTCCTTCTTTTTGTAATGATATTGTCTTGTATACTTGGTTATAACATGGATAGGGTGAATATGTTTATGTGTAACTAGTAAACACTTAACCACATTCCATTTTTAAATATATAATTATAAAGTTACTTGTTGAACTCTTGAGGTGCGCTTACACACTATTAAAGGCATATCATAACACTCATATTTATTTGTCTTAACATACGTATGCTATATTCTACATCCTTTTGCATCCTACGTCAAATTTTTAGTAGATACTGATTACTTTTTAAATATACATACATACTTTAAACCTAAATTTCCAGAGACTGAATGCTTGAAATGTTCTGTGTTAAATCCGAATTAACCAGCAAAATAAGAACCAAAGACATACACTCTGATAGAATCTCTATCACATGCCTAACTGCCACCTGTACTGAATTGAAATACGGACCTCTTACGCAAGTCGTCCTGCCATCAGGCCCCTGAGCGTCCCACACTAAGTTTACCAAGGCACAGTCTCAACTCTAAAACATGCTTACTCCAGCAGTTACCCGTTCTATGACGTATGTGACCAGTCTATTGCCACTTGAATCTACTCACTTTCAGAGTTACATCGGTCTCCTTAGCTTTTCTGTATTAAGAGCCTGCCAAAGTGACTCTACTCTGCCTGATGGAAAGCATGAGTAGAATCCAAGAGTTGTGGTCACCATACTCATTGTAAATGCAGACAATGCAGTATCGTGACCCACACTATGGCGGCCTAGTGAGATGCTTTTTCCAACTCCGCTTGGGGACGTAAAAGGTATGACAGTCATTGTGACAGTGTAAGGCTCACACAGTTACCACGATAACTGTCACCCCAGTTTGAATGTTAGTTCTTTAAGGGATCACTTTGTGGTGAATTTCTCTTTCAGAGAGGCTCTGAACATATTTTTTTCATAACATGTTGAGTGACTTAAAGCTGATGGATTAGCCCTACAGTGTCCACGTCTTGGTTCCATACACCTTTTCAGGGAGGATGTACTAATTGAAAACTTTTATCTTGTCTTGTCACGCTCAGTGGTACATGCGATGAAATTATGTGGTTCAACATACTGAATCCTCTCATCATCCTTCTCAAACTTATTTCTACCCAGCTGCATTAGTTACCCAAGATAGATGTATTCCTTGACAACTATGAGCGGTGTGCCATCAATGATTACTGGTTTATGACATCATTATGATCGTCTAATCCTGCTATGCTATGATATACCAATGTGGTCGGAAGTCAATCTATATTTGTAACGTAAATTGTGAATGTCCGTTCGCAACACGACTGTGCGACGAAGAATCCTGTAAATACTGTTCTATAATGCTCAAAAGTAATGTATATCTACAAAACAATGAACATTATTATCAACATAACTTCCTACCTTTTAAAAAACATTTTCATGTCACAGTTAAGCCATTCAAAGCCTTAACAAAAAGGAACAACACACGCAAATTTCCGCAGATATTAAAACGCGCGAAAGTAAACCGACACCTTGCAATGAAAAGCCGTAAAGATACCACAAAAACCAGTATATCTTATCAAAACACGTTGGCCTGACAAGTTACAGATGAGGCTGTGCTTGGAAATTCGAGGAGCTCTCGAATACGGTGGGAGATGTCGATAAACGTAATCTTGGGTAATGTATGGATGCTAAAATTATTGTACTCTCAATTTACAGAAGGGTGTGACGTGTTTTTGAATATGTTATAGCAAAACTTATACATTACTCAGTAGTGGTTAATTATAAGACTCCACTTTTAAGGGCAAGCGTTCGTATTCATTCATTTTTAATAGACTTTGCAAAACGTGGAGTTTTTTTATCCGATCGTATTTTTAAGTTTGTGTTACCTGAGTACCGTCAGTTTTACGTACACATATCTAACTGCCTCGGTGGTGCAGCGGTAATGAAGGCGACTGCTGTACTTGAGGTCTCAGGTTCGATTCACGGGTCGGACCAAATCTTTGTACGATCTGTAAATATTTATTTCGAAATTTGGGTGTTTCCTAAGTATAATATGTATATATTTACAAAAAACGGATATATAAGTATTCTAGCAGTCAGTCTAGTTATCATAGCACAAGCTCTGTTTAGTTTGAAACTAGATGACGTTGACAAATGTCCGAAAATGTCCGAAATACTTATAACCTTATTTAATGTTGTTTTTTTGAATTGGGAAAGCAAACTTCACGTTTATGCGTATCGAAGTTTAAAAAAAATACATCCCTAAGAATGGATAATCAAAGAATAGAGAAAATTGATGTCACTTTATTGAAGTTTAAAATACTTTTGAAGATTTAATTATTTTGTTTTGAATTTGTTAGCGTAGGTATATTTTTTATTACCTACTTCTAAGTTACCTGGAGATTATTAACTTGTATTTTACTCTTAAGTCGATATTTTGTAAGCTAAATTGGTTTTGCAATAAAGTTGATAAATATAATTTTTGAAAGATTCATTTATAAAAATATAGGCAAGAGAGCTAGACTCACAATTTTCATTTCATTATAATGTTCATAATTATTACAATAACCATTAACATAGAAAAATCTGTTACAATTGAGCAGAAAATTAGACATGGCATCGCAGTCTTTTTTCACCATAACACCCTTGTTTTTGTTAAACATATTTCAATTACTTTTAACACCCCAAGTCTCTTCTCCCCTACCCCCTCGCCCCTATGCCTGTCACGGCCGTATCGTTTACATTATGCGGTTTTGTTTCAGCCACGAAATACGGATTAATCATTCAAGATACCGATAATAGGGAATAGATTATTTTCGGGCCTTTTATGAACGCAATTTTTTTTCGTTATATCTTGTTTTCTTTTTTTTTTATTATTGAGTTTCATTTCATAAATAACTCTATATATAACAGTTACTTTGACAGGTCTGTTAGTCAAGTGGTTCTACTCCCACTTAGAACAGATATTTGTGTGAGGAGCTGAGAAGATTATTTGTTCTGTGTCTGGGTGTAATTTATCTATAATATGAATGAATTTAGAAATATTTAAGCATTTTAATCAGCAGTCTGGTTATCATAGTACAGGCTTACCTCTGGATATCGTAATAGCAGCTGTTCCCGGATCCCTCCTATGTCAGGCGCAGAGTGGCACACCGTATGGTTTTAGTCGGTCCGATTCTGACACACCACCCCACCGCAAACCCTGGGGTTTTCACACGTCAAAAACAAAAAACAAAAGGCTTACTTAATTTGGAGTCAGACAACCGCCTATGAGATGTATGAGGTTATTATTTCTTGGAACGAAGTTCCTTATCGTGCGTTGCGAAGGAGGCTAGACGGAAAAATTCAGACGAAAAGTTGTCACGACAGTTTTTGCTATAGTGTAGTAGTAGTGTGCGGCGTGTGCATGTTTCTCTGTCTGTCTCTTTCTCTTTCTCATAGAAAGCAAGCCAATTATTTTCGTTTTGTCTTTCTATTTTGCTTTGAACAGTGTAGTATCGCGATTCTTTCTGTTTTTTTAGACAGGTACTCTTTATTGCACACCATAAGTAGGAAACATACAATGTATTATAGGATAAAAAAAAAACAGTGGTACAATGGGCGGCCTTACTGCAGTCAGCGATCTCTTCCAGGCAACCGTTAGACGGACTATACTGTATAATATTATGTAGTCTGTGGTGCACATTGCAATTTACGTATATTAGCTATCATTACACATACATATACATAAATACATATTCATATACTTACATAGGTATGTAAATATGAATACATACACAAACATACGTACAGATACAACATATATTTGTTAAAAAGATAAATAATGATCCTTGACGAGTTTCTTAAAAGTACTCACCGGTTGTGCCCGCTTAATAACCTCCGGTAAGGAGTTCCACAGGCGTGCAGCCTGCACTGCGAAAGACTTAGATAGGCTTTTTAGATTTCAAGTCTAATTCGATCGTCCACTTTTTTAGTGTGTTTAGTCTTCAGGATACCTTTAGAATATACTTTACCCGTACTATAGAGGTGTCTCAGGAGCAACAAAAGCCATAACGATTATACTATGGCAAATGTTGATGAGACATGATTTGATTCCGTGAAACCCTGTGATATGATGATAATAATGTAATCCTAGCTAATTACGGTTAAGGTGGCTTGTCTCAGCCGAGACCAGCTAACTACATAACAGATATTATAGTACACAAGTGTGAATGCAAATGTATGTGCACTCTCTGTTCCTTCACTCTCACAATCCGATGGAATGGCTTTCCGACACTACCAGGGAGTGATCAGGCGTAGAAAGTTTACGTGATCTCCAAGGAAAGAGGTTAAGTCCCCGTTTCCAAAGTAGCTCAGCTCCGAGCGCTTATCAAGTATTTCTATAACCAGAACAACTCAATAATGCTTTTCAATGCGACCCGGGAATCGAACTCAAGACTTCTTGATCGGCAGTCACATACCTAATGTCTTTTACCTATTACTTATCGTGTTATACTGAAGTGGTAAACGAATAGATCACCTTCTTTCCTTTTTTTTTTTAACGTGTGGAAACCACCTCGGGCCGTCACCCCGCCGGGGTTTACGGCGGGGTGGTGTGTCGGAATCGGACCAACTAAAACCACATGGTGTGCCACTCCGGGTTTGAAATAGGAGGGATCCGGGAAAAACTGTTATTACGACATCCAGATCCCCCTTAGCGTCTGTCCACTACCGTGGGCACCGTCTGCGGATAAACGCTTTATTTAGGTGACGTACGTGATCCCCATGTGTGCGATCCCCATGTGTACGTACGTACGTACACATGGGGATGTTGATTGTTGGTGATGTCGCCTAAATAGCATTGTAGCGGGTGGAAGGGAAAACCCGTCCCGTCCACCGACAGCCACACTCAAGACTAATAGATCACCTAGTGTAGTGACAATCGCTTGCCATGAATCGTTGCAAGTCAGAAATTACAATACATTAGCCGACCTTTGAGGTGGCTGTACGTCTTGAAAGTCTAGAAGACATATCTCGTGATTTTTTTTTTTATTTTAAGAACCTGTCAAAGTGACTCTACTTTGTCTGATGGAAAGCACGAATAGAATCTATGAGTTGTGGTCACTATACTCATTGTGAATGCGGACAATGTGGTATGGTGACCCACACTATGGCGGCCTAGTAAGATGCTGTTTCACGCTTCGTTTGGTTACGTAAAAGGCATGACAGTAAATGCCGTAAATAATTATTTAATCTATCAATGTAATTGGTAAAGTTAACTGATTCCCTTTTTTAACAATAGATTTTTAATAGCATTAGTTATTAAAAAACTACATGACTTTTTTAATAATTTGATTTCTCGCACTCAGTCATTTGGTCTCAAACTATATAGAGCCCATACTATACCTATACATATGTACACCACACACAACACATAATTAGGGCTTAAAGCAATCGTGATAGGACATTTTATTCCTTAAAACGAGACAAGCATAGTCGACTACATCCACAAGGGAGTGAAAAAGTGACCAAGAGCGAGTAGGACTCGCCCATGAAAGGTTCCGTATCAGCGATTTATGACTTAGTAATAAAAACGAGTTACTAGGTCTCGTTCAAACTAATTTTCGGTAGAAGTTTACATTGTAATGTACATCATATATTTGTTTTGTTTTATTATTCTCTTATTTTAGAAGTTACAGGGACACACATTTACTATTTTGGAAGTGTCTCCAGCGCAAACTGTTTAGTTTAGAAAAAAATGAAATTAGAAACTTCAATGTCATTTTTGAAGACCTATCCATAGATATCAAACATCGAATGCGTTTGATGAAAATAAAAACGGTTTCATTTCTAAGTATGGGAGACCAACAAAATTTATTAATTTGTTTCTCTAATGTTGTGAAAATCTTAATGCAGTTCACAGAATACATCTACTTACAGTATAGTTCTTATAGTTTCGAAAAAAAGTAATTGTGACATATGGACGGACAGACAGACAGACAGACATGACGAACAAAGGTTCCCTTGTTTGGCATTTGACTACGGAACCCTAAAAACGTGTCTTTATTAAAAACTATTCTATTCATATAAAGAAAACACATATTTAATGACTGCACGCATGTGATATTTTGAAGTAAATACCAAGAGAAAGTAATGAACGCGAGTTTCGTTAATGGACCCATTAATTCATCATCTCCAGGGCAAATATGTCGGTAGCAAAACGAAAAGTTTTCCAAATATACACGAGTCAAGGGTACGTTTGGAACTTTACTAATTCGGATAATTTTCATTCAGTGTTGTAATAAATCATGATTATTTTTGTACACAATATTGCGTTTCTAAATCTAAACATTAATTATTACGCACGCACACACATAAATACAAACAGTTTGTAAGTAAATATGTGAGTATATATATTTATCCCATGGATGTCGTAAGAGGCGACTAAGGGAGCAAAAATCGGAGGCGACTAAAATATCACGGCAAGGAGAAGGAAAACTTGAAACAAACTATATCAACTCGTCTAACCAGCGTGGTATAAACCTCCTTGCTAAGGAAAGCTCCTTGCTTTTTGTTAAAACTTGAAAGATAAAAATTTCTAAGTCAATCCCGGGGTCGCTATACTGCATTGTTTTTGTAGGTACGTCGGGTGTCGGGGTACCTTGAAGCGTCCCCCAGGAGAGAGTCTAACCAGGCACGGCGTTGATCCTGGAGGGATGGACCTGAAATAACATGGCCCGGGTCCTCTTCAGAGTAGGACGTTTTTAGTGGAAACACCACATACTCCTGGCTTCTGCGTCACTGGTGCACAAAAGTTTCAATGTACACAATGTTCTATAAATGAATGTTCTATAAATGTTCTATAAAGAAGTAAAAACATACAGAAGGAGTGGAGGAGTGAAAGAAGAAAGTAGCAGTAAACACGTAATGCGGGGAGCCAAAGTGTATTGATAGTGCGGTGGCATATAATGTATCGTGGGGTTACGGAATGACTGTCTCATAGCCACGCTAAGGTGCGGCGCCTGCGCTGCCTCCTACTGCGTTAGGCTGTATGGTACAATATTGTGTTCGTTCGTCTTTTACAGCAAATATGCTAAACTAGTTGCAGTCCACATTATTCAACTACGTTACAGTCTTCTTTCACAGTGAGTATGGCGACCAACGCTCTTGGATTCTATTCATGCTTTCCTTCAGGCAGAATAGAGTCACTTTGGTAGGCTTCTATAAAAAAAAATGTAATTTATTTCTTCAAGCTATTACACTATTATGGCTACACTTTAGGCTATTTAATGAATTAATATAAATCACCACATTATCAGGCTACCCGTAGATAACACACAATTCGTGTGCTCATACTGATTTTACCGCCACTTCCCCCAGTAAAGGCTTTTTATCTCGACCATAAATTTGTTCAGATAAATTAATTTTTCATGATGAAAATTTGCACGCAGGCCTATTGAAATGAATTTCACTTTTGAGTTGTCATCTCGAAAATTTGCTTTAGTTATTTATTTTCAGAATCCTGTTAATAACAAGAAAAGGTCTCTTAAAAAAGTTCCTCTATAAATTATATACATATTTCTGTAATCTAGTTTCTAAGATTTTCTTTTCATTTATCATAGATTCTATAAAATAATCAATCAATCAATTAACAGCCTTTTACAGTCCACTGCTGGACATAAAACTATACCAACTTGTCTGATCAGCATTGTGCAGCGGGCCAAAATCTACGGTTTAAGGTGAAACGTATACTCAGAAGTAGGCTAATAATGCAGATTGATTTAAGTAAAAACTCGTATGGTATAAATGTAATATCGATAGATTGCACGAGGGAGCTGTGGTTATACTGCAAGTCTCTAAAACAGACACAAGGACATAAATTACGAAATATTTTTACAAGTTTTCGTTTTGTATTTTAATATTCATTCAATTAGACAGACCTGTGCAGCTTTTGAATATAATTTTACAAACTATTTTATACAGCCATTTACAGTCCACTCCTGGACATAGATCTCTCCTTAGCAAGGAGATTTTGACCTACTACACCACGCTGGCCAGACGGGTTGGAATAGGGCTTGCTTCAAGTTTTTCTTCTGTTTGTAATGATGTTGTCTTGCATACTTTGTTCTCTTAGTCGCCTTTTAGGACTTTCATGGGATGAATAAGGGTGGTAACACTATGTAATTTTAATCTGTCACCACACGGACATAATAATACTGTTAGTTAATGTATAAATTATGGAAGAGCCCCACATTGGTATCGATTGGTTAACTCAATCTGAGTAATGCAACAGTCTTACACAAAATGGATATTAAGATTACTAAGTAAGAGAGGGTACTGAAGCCCAGTGTATACCACTATATTTCGGTAAGAGAAGCAGGGATCTAGCAATAGTCGTAAGTGCACTTGTGATTATCACCGTACAGGTGTCTATACTACGCAATACTCACTTACTCCAGGTGACTCGTCTGTGTAACCCCTGTATACCATGCAAGAAAAATAAAACTTGACTGCCTCGGTGGCGTAGTGGTAACGTATGCGACTGCTATGCTTGAGGTCTCGGGTTCGATTCCGCGGATCGAACTAAATGTTTGCAGAATCTGCAAATATTTATTTCGGAGCCCAGTTTTCATATTTTTTGAAATAATCAAATCCAGAAATATTCTAAATGGTTTAAAATTAAGAAACACTCGTGACACTTGAGTTTTCACTTTACGCTAAGGATTTAAATGTTTCTCGTCTTTAAAAACCGACTGATGACTGCTGAAAGTTTTAATTGCTGCTCAAATTAATGTCCAGTAGAATTAAAAACATATGGACTGGCATTGTGAGCGATGATGTGTTCAAAATTAGTAATAATTGTACACCAGAACTGAAAACCATATCAACAAACTTAAGTTTTATATTCATTGGTGGTTGAAAACCTGAAAATGGAATTCTTCAGTAAAGGAAGGAAAAAAATTCAAATTAGACAGCCTCGGTTGTACAGTGGTAGCGTATGCAACTAGTGTGTTTGAGGTCTCCGGTTCAGGTTCGATTCGAAATGTTCTTATAATCAGCAAATATTTATTTCGAAGTTTGGGTGTTTTCTATGTATCACGTGTATGTATATACACGTGATACATATATAAGAAGTACGTAAGTATTTATATCAGTTGTGTAGTTTCCATAATACCAGCTTTGCTTAGTTTGTGACTAGATGGCGTTGTGTGAATGTGGTATAATACAATATAAAAAAATAGTTCAATCAATATTTTATGAATATAGAAAATCAATATGAAGGTATTGAAGGAAAAACTTTCGTCAACTTTCTCGATTTAAATTTCGCTTATGTATTAAATATTTTTGCCAAGAACCAAACCAACACATGAGACCTGATAGTAAGTGATTTCCGTCACACATAAACACGGCTGCAAATCAAGAGTCAGGAGCCTCTCCAAGACGTTAACTAACCGAATTATTATATTATCGATAATTACACTTAGCCGCTGAATAGCAGCAAATGTATTGCTTAACATTGGTTTTCTGTGAGGCCACGGCATCACTCTAGTCTAATTAGTGTATATTGACATGTATGAACACGTGGAAGAACATGGCTCCCCAAAGAATAAGTATGTAGAAGGTATTCAAATATTTCAAATACACATAGAGAATTAAAGAATCCCAACCGAGATAATAGACGTAAAAATGGCACGATCACAGATGCCAACACGTTTACGGTCAGCGAGTACTATTCAACCCGTGTGTTTTCTCCTCTTAAATTTTGTTCCAACCCAACCGAGTTGACGTTTTATTTATAGCAACGCTCGCTTTTGCCAGCTTTTTTAGATTACCGTAATAATTTTGGACAGTGGTTGACACAAGATGGACGATCCATGGGCAAATGTGCAAGATCTCCTATTTAGCATTACAAAGTGGTGGGATTGAGAATATTGGCTTATTATACCATTATATTGCATTAAATATGCTTAAAGACGTTTGTTACCATATTGATTTTGAAAAAAAAAACACTTTGTCGGGGTGGTTACTATGTAAACTCACAAGAAATTACAAGTTTCTAGTACTTATAGTCCGTGAAATATAGTGTGCACAGACGGACGGACAGGTATGACGATACTGTAAGGATTCCGTTATTGCCAGTTTGCTATGAAACCCTAAATATGATAATTATATTGCTACACTACACATAAAACATCCATTAAATGACACAACCAGTTTATATATGGCCTTCTGCCTATCTCCGTAAAATTAATATATAGCACTAAACTGTTGGGTTAGGAATTAATTTAGGTCCAATATTTTTGTGGATTACTTTCGTAGTTTCTGAGAATTAGTATATAAAGTGGACGACGAATTAGTACATATTTTAAAAACTCGTATAATAAAAATCATATGATACATTACAAGAAAATATTGTTTTAATTCGACGTTTGCACTCACTCAAGCGAGCAACGAAATTTTCGAACACTCGAATAAAGAGACCACGAGATCGCCGACATCTCTGCGCTGATTATTTCTTTTAGTTGACTTAGTGTATTTAGTTCATTGGTGTAGACACGATTCTTCAAATAACCCCATAAAAAGAAGTCTGCTATGGATAGATCTGGACTTCTAGGTGGCCATGGAATGCCGCCTCGTCTGGAAATCAGCTTTTCCGGAAACATGTTTTTGACCACCGGCAGGGACTCGTTGGATGTGTGCCAAGTGGCTCCATCTTGTTGAAACTATGTGCTTAACGAATTCTTGGCCCAACCTATATATCATTTTAGAAGTAGGTATCATCAATCATCATCAACGGCTTTTACTGGTCCATAATAGAACATAGTCCTCTTTCTTAAAAAGGAGGTTTTGGCCCACCGTACCACGCTGGCCAGATGGCTTGAAATAAGGTTTATTTTCAGTCTTCTTTTCTTGCATAGTTTTGATCCTTTAGTCGGCTCTTGTGATACCCATGGAATAGCTACGATAAAACTGCCACCTTGCTAACATCAGGATATCCACAAACCACCTTAAATTTAAGCCAAAAATACCCGAACTTGTTCACAATGAGTTGGCAGTACAGTACAATATTAAATTTATTTTTTTATTTATACTTCCTGCAAATAATTAACATTGCATAAGTTTAACTTAATGCCGCAGGCATTTTCTTCCAATCGACCTTTGGGTGATGCAGAGATGTGTGTAGCAGGTGTAAATTGTAGCTAATTGGGCGGATTATTTAAATTCTCTATAAATAGTTTTTATAATACATAATGATATATATATATGTAATGAAACGTTATTTCATTAGTTCATTCATTGGCCGCGCTCCGCGCGTTTTTAGGTTATCTGTAGCGTATAAAGAGATTGACACGTCATTTTTAATGGTGGATAATATTTTAGATTGTTTCGTGAACATTGGTTGTTATAAAAACTTATAGAGTGATAAACGAAAGGATATAGTTGAGGAATCGATATTAGTAAACTTTAAATGTCGTTTCTTTGTATTTTCAGGTAAGATAATAATATGATTGTAGTAGTTAAACAAAATGGTTGTTATATTGTAAAATGTGTCATATAAAACAAGAACTTTGTATTTTCAGAGAAACAATTTATGGTTTATTTTGATAATCCTCGATAACATACATTTTTTTAAGAGCCTGCCAAAGTGACTCTACTCTGCCTGATGGAAAGCATGAATAGAATCCAAAAGTTGTAGTCACCATAGTCTCTTTTTCTTTGCATCTACCTCATTTTATTTCTACATTACCTGAAAGTCGACTAGAAGAGAATGCCTCATGTCATTAAGTCCGCCTTTGTATAACAAGTGTAACAAGTTTAAATAAATAAAACACTCTACATCCTTAATCCTTCACTACACACACAGCAGTAGATATACATACATACAGTAAACATATGAAGTAATTTTGTTTCTATGTTATTAAATATTTTGACTACATTATAAACGCGACGTACTACCCTAAATTCCATTTGACCGATGGAAGTGAGTGATAACACCGAATATTGATATACTCTAATGTAAATGTCATGCTGCACCTTTTTTTGTTTTGTCTGTGCGCCAACTCTCCCGGATACCACCTGAAAGTGGTGATGTCAGAATTTAACCGATCAAAAACCGCACGCGGTCTTAGGTACCAGCTGAGGAAAAACGTGTATGTTAGAAAGGAAATCCCTGATCCCAGATGTACCTTGGGCCATAGACTTACAGCTGGCATTCTCCTTCTACCCACAAAAGGCGTGTGTATGCTTGTGTCTATGGAAGTCGGGCTCCGCCATCTCCTTGACAAGCATATCTTGTGTGCAGAAGAAGACAGCAGAGTTGCATGCGTTTTTTCTCCGTAGCATAACCGCTAAGTATATTACGATGCGAAATACAGATGAAAACAATTTTAGAAACCATGTTAAAGTTTATGCTCAATCGCACAATTTTATAATTTTTGAAACATACGCTTACCAACTTTGTTGGTTACCCTTTTTTAAAACTGCAATATAGTAAGCACAGACATTAAAAATTATGGCTCTCCTATTTTCAAATATTTCAACACATAGATAGTAACTTTGGAACTGTTTGTCCAGTAGAAAATATGTATTATATAAGCTTGGTAAGGGCAATGGTAATGCTCGGAGTTTCTTTACGTGATCGAATCAGGAGTGATCCGCAGACGAAACAAAGTCACTGATATTGGCCGTAAAATTAAGTGGCAGTAGGTGGGACATATTACACGCAGAAACGATGGCCGATGGGGTCATAAAGTACCGGAGTGGCGACCTCGCACTTGTCCTCCACAAGGTAGTGGGGCTGGTTCGACCGGAACAGTACTACCTTCTCACAGAAAGTCAACCTAAAGCAATAACATCAGTTCTGTCATCTTTCGTTAGCGTGTGCGAGACCAGAGACACATTGATATACGGGTACAATTATAGTAGTAACTGCATGAGCTTCCATTGCCACACTGACCTTCATGATTTTTACGTCACCAAACGGGGGGTCAAAAGCATCTCACCAGCTCACCATAGTATGAATCATCATACTGCATTGTCTGCATTCGTTACAAGTCTAGCGATCACAACTCTTGGATTCTACTGACGCTTTCCATTAGGCAGAAGGGAGTCGCTTTGGCAGGCTCTTAAAAAAAACGGAACTCAAAAACAAGAGTATTAATATCCTTGAATTTTATCTGACAATTTCATCTGACATTAGACCATATACTAAGAATACCGATAGTTTGTCGTAAAGAAGCATTTAGTTCATTAAGAATGCTCACTAATATTATAAAATGTGAAAACAACTGTCTGACTATCTATTACAGCTAAACCGCTAAACCAAATTTTATGAAATTTGGCATTGAGATCCTTTAATTCTTGATGAAGGGCATAAACTTCTGTTTATAGTGATAACTGCGTGATGATATGGACTTGGATGGAGCCACGGTGGAAAGTTATTAAAGTGTATATAGAAGAAAAATTTGTCTACTAGGTATCTGTTAATACAATAATTAACATTGTATTGCATTCAAGTTTGATCGCTGTAGCCCGAGTGATTTGTAAAGTCTAATCACGTGTATGACCTGGAATTCATATTTTTATATCCAAACTTATATAGTACTGATAAAAATCTCCCGAAACTTTACAAAATATAAGCCCTGGCAACATTTTATGTTACCAGCTAAAATATTAAAACAAGAACGACCCTTTAAACTTGGTATGGGTATAAAACGCGTCGTTAGTATACACAGGTAATTGAAACAAAAAGTTAATTCAAAAAGTTGATGGGTTAATATCGGCTGTTACGGCAAAAGGAGTAATAACGCGGGTACAAAAGTTTTTAAGTGTTCTATATTTGTTTAGAACTTTTGAAAAATTAATTTGGTTCCCTCACAACTAGGCACTGTTTAGGATCTCATCAATTATGAGTCAAGTAATTCTCATTATACATTTGTATATTATTTATCTTTTTCTATATTCTTAATTCAGCGAAATGCGTAACATTTTTTTTTAAGGGCTTAAAAGATTCTTCCAAATTTCTTTATCTCTTGATCTAGTAGTTAGTGAACTGTGGAGGTAACGGGTCTCATGATCCTCCGACCAGGCGAGGCGATTATATGATATGTATATGCTTTAGAGAATTTCTATATCGCAATTCAGGTTTAGTAGTTGCTCCGTAGTTGGATGTGTCTCCGCTAGATGGCGCTGTAGTGTGTATTTTGTTTTTCAGCTGTATGTGGAAGTCGCCACAGTGACGTTTATTGCTAAGCCGAAGGACTTAGGTTCGCTTAAATCTGAAGAGAAGTTGTAGTTCGAGAACGTGATCGACGTCTAGATGTAATTAATCTGTGAGATATGTTGTATGTATTTAGAAATATTTAAGTTTATTAATTAACAGTCTGGTTAATATTACACAGCTCTCCGCAGTGCATTAATATTATAATAATGTATACCCTTACCTGCAAAGCAAGTGGGCCTATTAGAGTGTTTAAATCTCAATATATACTCGTACTTGGATTTAAACTAAATGTATACAATTAGAGCTGAGAGCACCAAAGCATGTTGCGAAGCAAAGCATGATCAAATAAAAGGAACATAAATTTAAATAAATTTAATCTTAACGTCCTTTGGATTAATAGCTCATTTAACTGGTTCATTTACATAGTGAGCTTAGCAATTATACTTGAAAGGAAACCCGTAGCCTGAAGCTAAATAAATAGCCATCATGTCCTGTTAAAGATATAAATAGATGCTCTCGTGATAAATGGCAGGGACGGTTGATTGACTATAGGAACGACCATGTTTCGGTTCGAATTTTTTTGAGTAGGCGGTAAAAGTGAACATTCTACAAGGATTTACTGTAACCTTGTTAAAGATACGAGTTAGACGTTCATAGAACGCAAGTAATAATTTTTGTTTTTTAGAATGAAAACCTGGAAGTACTCAAGAAACTGAAAATTTTCTTCTTAATTTATTTTAAGCACCTGGCACAGTGACGAGTAGAGTCACTGTGGCAGGTGCTTAGACGAGTGCTTGGACGACGAGTAGAGCACAGGGAGATTATGCTCTGTATTGACATATGATAAACAAGATTTACGTATATAAGATCAAAGTTAACTTATGAATAAAATCTGCCATTGATTTAATACGTAGGGGAAATAACAATCTGTTTATTTGTTTTTTTTTTCTATATTAAGAGCCTGCCAAAGTGACTCTACTCTACCTGATGGAAAGCATGAATAGAATCTGAGTTGTGGTCACCATACTCATTGCGAATACAGACAATGGCGGCCTAGTAAGATGCTTTTCCACGCCTCGCTTGTGGACATTAAAAACATGACAGTCAAAACAAACATCATTTCAAACATTTGCCAAATAGTACAGATTAAGTAAGAATTTTCTACCACCACCGGATCCAACGAGACATCTGTTTCTCATCTTTATTGTGTATTGCAAAGGTCAAATAAAGGTATTTAATGGATTTTTGTGCCACGAGAATCTAGTTTTCGTTACTATAAGGACACAATGTGGAATGATTTTGGTTCTCATTACCATCAACAGTCTTGATATGCCACTGGAGGAATTAAGCCTCTTCTTAAAAAAGAGGTTTTGCCTTACCACCGTGACCAGAACGGTTTAGTTTTATTTATTAATAACTTCTGAACTTCAACACAAAAGATTATCGATTCCACTGTCTAAGATACGTAGAATACAGTTCATGAAAAGCTTTTCTTATGAGTTTAGTGTATTTGGCATGTATTTTTAACTAATACAAATAAGAATTATCTGTCTTACTTGGTAGCATCTGTGCACAGATGCTCTTACCCAATTAATCTTTTATTATATATAAGCACAAAGACTTTTGTAGAACAATTAATGAAATACTATTAATAAAATTATGCGACATAAACAAGTCAAATATTAACGAGTTAAGTATTGTATGCTTTATCATGGCACTTCAAACAATTTTACCAGTAATACGTACCTACACTCAATGAATAAAATCTTTGATTAGACAATTGTGGTATATAAATAAGAAACGTCTAAAAAATACAACAACTGGCTTGAAAGAAATCTGTCATTTATACTTATAAATATATAATCTCAAAGGTTTTAGTAGAAATAAATTATTTGGCTGCGATCTGTCTTCGTCAAACGCTTGTCACGAAAGCGTCTTATTATTGGTTTTCCTCTCTTGTTATAAGATACATCCAAAAAAAATATAACATAAGTTTTATATTTTTTTTTCTATATTAAGAACCTGCCAAAGTGACTCTACTCTGCCTAATAGAAAGCAAGAATACAATCCAAGAGTTGTGGTCACCATACTCACTGCAAATGCAGACAATGCAGAATGGTGACTTACACTATGGCGGCCTAGTGAGATGCTTTTTTACGCTCGACTTTGGGACGTGAAAGGCATGACAGTCATCATGGCAGTGTAAGGTTCACACAGTTGCCACGATAACTGTCACCCCTGCATCAATGGGCAATCAAAGTATTGTATTGTATTTTTAATGTGTAAATGTATGTATGTAATAAAGTAAGTATTTCTGTATGTTTAGGTATGTGACTGGCGGCTCAGGGCTAGCCAAGGGTAACACATTGGACCATTCTTTGGTTTTCGATAAATCTTTGGATGAGTGACCATTCTAGTGAAGACCCCTTCATGTCTGAGAGAGCACGTCCACTTGTCAGTCCCGGTAGTCACACGACCATCTTTGCCAATTGTTGCGGCTAGTTTGCGCCTAAAAAAATTCGACGACAGTCTATGTACCGAACTTCGATTTCGCTTAATATTTCAGCCGTATCATAGTAGACTATATCTAACAGTAGACTGCAATAAGCTAAAGATCACGATGCAGTAGATTTAGAGCTGATGTCAACCTAATTTTGGAAAAGGCTCGGCGAAAGTATTTAGTACAAATATTACATTTATGTCCAATTGTTTCTTTTAAATTTTTGATTATATTTCATCATTTCCTTACGCATTAATTTTTAGTTTTCGTTGCCTATTTCTATGCCAGCCTTATGAGGCCAGGAGAAAATTTTACTTTTTCATCGCTTTTTTTTTAATTTAATAGACTGTCAAAGTGACTCTACGCTGCTTGATGGAAAGCATGAATAGATTCCAAGAGTTGTGGTCACCATACTTATTGCGAATACTGACAATGCAGTATGGTGACCTACATTATGACGGCCTATTACGATTTTATACGCCTCACTTGGGGCCGTAAAAGACATGACAGTCATCGTAGCATTGTATTGCACACATTTACCACGACAACTGTCACCCCTGTATCAATGGGCCGCCGGTCTGATGCAATTCTATTTAAGAAATTACTATTCAAGTGTATTAATTGTTTAAAAAAGGGCTCAAAACAGAAGTAACTAATTACAGAGTGACACCTAAATTCTATATTTTAAATCTATTTCTTGGCGTCCATGTCAACACGGTTATTTTGAGAGAACGTTCTATTGTTACTAGCCACGCGTTATTTAATAATTTCATTACGAATTCTATGGATGGCTGTAAGCAAATAAATTTCGTTTATAGTGATTATGGCAAAGCCTTTAATCGGATCGATCATCACATGCTACTGTTTAAACTGAACAGGATGGAAATAAGAGAAGACCTGGTCTGCTGGTTCTCTTCTTATCTTTTGACCCATTTCTTATATCGTAGAGACCTATGTTGTTCTCAATGATACCAATCCTAGTTACGTCCTGGGATACGTCCGGGTTCCCTGATTGGTCCATTACTTTTTGTAGTATGTGTGAACGATATCCACTCTTGCCTTCAATCATTTAATCTACTCTGTTTTGCGGTTGACATGAAAATCTTTTCTATCATCTTCAAGCAGATCGAAACAGGTTAGAAATAAATTACCATGATAAGAGACTCAACCTTAATCTTTCAAAACGCTCAGTAATTACCTATTAGGAAACTCATGATCAAGAGTTCTAATTATACATTAGAAGACCACTCTCTCTCAAGGTGGAACGGGTGTTTACCATAACAGCGGCTTATTGTTTGATAAGCACATAGATATTGTTATCAAAGCAGCTTCTAGGGCGCTAGAGTTTATGATGCGTATATCGAAGTGCTTCACGAAAGCTAATACACTGAAGATATTGTACTGTACATATGTAAGAAATTATATGATATTTACATCGCAAGTTTGGAGCCCATAACACTGCATATACAATAATAATCATTGTCATATGCATATATACATTAAACAGTATTGAAAATGTACAAGAAGGGTTTTGTCAAGTACCTCTGTTTTCAAGATTCATCATCGGCCAGAAAATTATATTTCACTTTGTAGACGATTCCATCTGCTACCTCTTACAAACCGTCGTATGATAGCTGACTCATTATTTTAATGAAAATCCTTAATAACAATATCGACTGTACAGAATTCCTAGAAAAAATTTACTCAAATTTTCAGAACAAACCCTTCCGGCACAACCCTCTACCAATTATCGCCAAAGTAATTATATTGTTCGTGTGAGTAGAGATTTTAATGAGCTTTGTAAATAGCATAGTATATATATTCTCTATGGCTCAAATGGGCGAGGGTGCTTGAGCATTAAATTCTGTAAAAAAAAATTGCTCACATATACACGTTTAGCATATCACTACGAGAGAGTACTTGTAATTGGTTTACTGTTATTTACTTGCCTACAAACCTTATAATGTTATCATTAATAAATAAAAAACAAATATTAAATGTTAAAAAATGAATTCAAAACAAATTCAACGAGAATTACAACCTTATTGCGATGGTTATAACATTCTTTGTTACTTAGAACGTCAATGTTATCTTTGTGCCAACATTAAATACTTCCTTGTTCACATTTTACGCTTCTATTAAAATTATCATAAAATGTGACGACACTTTTTATTTATGATCCCCGGGACGAAGTGTAATGATGATATTAATAATAATCTCAATTTTTAGTAACACTTATTTGCATAAGGTAGGGTTACAGTGAATTATGTTCAAGACAGCGGTTACAAATGACGCATTTAACTGTAACTGGCTGTACTGGGCTTACTCCATCCTTTTACAATAAAAATATATTACAGCGCCATCTAGTGAAGATCAGGTAAACTACACGTTAACTAGCAATATTCTTAATCACGCTATAAAGATTTTGACTTTCTTACATGCATTATCGTATTATTTTCTGAAATCAATCGTTGGACCACGATTATCACATTTAGGTAAATGTGATAATCGTAGACCTAGTCTGAGAATCTTTATTCATATCATATATCATATATCACATTGCAGATATAAAAAAGTTATAAATATAAAACACTTAAAATATAAACGTATTATATAGGATTATGCGTGTGGCAACTTCCACACACAGCGCAACCTAAAATACATACTACAGCACCATCTAGCGAAGACACGTTGAACTATGGAGCAACTACTAACCCTGAATCGTGATATAGAAATTCTCGCAGCGATTAGCATATACAATGAGGTATGACCCCCGCACCTGTTCGGAGGATCCTCCCTTTATGTTAAAGTGACATGACACCCGTTCCTTCACAAAATATCCTTTTCCTGAGTCTTTATGGTAATTGGTAAAATATAATAATATTAGCTGTTGCCTGCGACTTCACTCGTATCGAATTTGGTCTGCTACATTAAGTTTCGTAACAGATTATTTTAAACGAATATATTTTTTAACATAGAAATAATCTAACGGTACATCATCTTTATGTAACTTCAATGGTTTAGGCAGCGTACACCGAGAAAACTCTCAGAAGCCAGATTTTTTGCCGACTTAATTGGCAAGTATCATATTCTTATGTATAATCTATATTATTGTAAAGTTGTATCCAAATTCATTTAGTAGTTTTTTCGAGAAAGAGTAATGAAGATCCATACAAACCTTCGCATTAATAATATTAGTAGGATTATCCTGGGAAATTTATCTATTTAGACCCAGTGTGCTTGTTATAGTACAAATAAACATCAATACTTACTAAAATATACTGATTAATTTATATATACACAAATATTAATTTAAATTTTCAAACTCCATTTTAGTAAAAATTAATCCTAAACATACAAAAATTATAATCTCATTGCCAAACACGTGTTAAACTGATTTCCCACACATTTTTCTTTAGAAAAGAATCATTCGGTTCAAGGTCTAAGCTCGTATTGAACCATAAAGATAAATTCTCCGCTCGGTTTACTTCGCTGTCAATATAATCTACACTATCAGAATATTACGATTTTCCTGTTTAGACGGCGTTCGGGGAAATAGTGTGTATACAAACAAGAGATAAACAAATTAACTTTAGCTCGTTGATGCACGTGGGTTGAAGGAAGTTTTCAACTGACTTACAAGGAAAGTTCTCAATTTGTTTACTTTTTAAACTCCAAGGTAAAAAGAGGAGTGCTAGCATAAGTTAGAAGTACCTATCTGTATATCTATTTATGTGTTAATAGTTTCATCACATATAGCGGTGCTTAGAATAGAACGTTTCGTTTGTAGAGTTTTGTAGAACTTTGAAAAGCAATAAAAACATTAAGATGCTTTAAAATAATATCGTTTTATTTTTCTAAAAAGTTTCAGTGTGACCATCATATGCATATTTCTTAAGCATGCTATATCATCATCAAGAGCCTTTTACAATGCACTTCTGGACGTAGGCCTCTCTTTAGCAAGGAGGTTTTGGCCTACTATACAACGCTGGACAGAGGGGTTGGAATAAGGTTTGTGCCAAATTTTCCTTCTCTTTGTAATGTTGTTGTTTAGTGTACTTCGTTCCTTTAGTCGCCTTTTACGACACTAACGGGATGAATAGGGGTGGTAACACTATGAATTCTTTATTCGTCACCACACGGACAAATCATGCTATATAGTCTAAACGAATTAATGAATTTAGATAATTGATTTAGATAATTAAATACCCACACCCACGTTTTCACGCAGTCCAGTTTTCTCAATAATTAATTAATTACTGATAAAAATTGAAATACATTATACATTTATTAGTTCCAGGAGCTTACATTTAAATTTAGCCGGCTTCTAACATGACAAGACGTCCTTAAAAGAGGTCAATAGCCCAACATACCCTTAAATACATCGAATGTACCTCCAAAAAGGTTTCCGGGCCCCGTCTGTACAGCAAACTGAGACGCGGAAATCTATTATAAGGAACCCTAAAGCCCTCTGCACGCTCTCGGTACTAATGCAGATGAAATGGCTACCTTACAGAGATATAAAATTTAGGACTGGATGGCGCATTAAGTTTTTTTCTTGTTGAAAAAGTCAACACCTGCGTTAGGAACAAATCCTGAGTCGCGGGGGACTTAACAAACATACAAGAAACGGACACAAAAACATCCCGACTAAGAACAACAATTTGTGCGTCACACAAAGAGGTGTCCCGTGTGGGATTTGAACCCACATTACTCAGTACAATAGTGAGCGCCATAGAGACCGCTTAAACCACTTTTTTTTTTTTTTTTTTTTTTAACGTGTGGAAACTCCCTCGAGCCGTCACCCCACCGGGGTTTACGGCGGGGTGGTGTGTCGGAATCGGACCGACTAAAACCACACGGTGTGCCACTCTGCGCCTGATATAGGAGGGATTCGGGAACCGCTGCTATTACGACATCCAGATCCCTCCTAGCGCCTGCCCACTAAAGCGGGCACCATCTGCGGATAAACTCTCTAATTAGGTGACGTACGGCACACGTGCACATCACCTCCTCGCGGCTGGCCACTATAGCGGATGGAGGGGAAAACCCGTCCCGTCCACCCGCGGCCACACTCAAGGCGGCATGAGGCGCTGGTATGCGCGCCTCCGCCGCCCGGCTCGCCGGCGGCGAATTGGGTCCGAGTGGACATCGTCCTCCCGGGCCCTCTCCGCCGCCTCCTTCCGCGAAATTACGTCTTCGCAGAAGGTTGCGACCGCGGTAAAACAACTGTCGCTACCGGCCATGGAGCGTATGACGGCCGGTAGCGAGAGATCACCTCCAATAACTGCAGTGAGGACCCCACGCTGCGCCGCCCAAGCGGAACAAACTGCTAGCGTGTGCTGAGCCGAGTCCTCACTGCAGTCGCAGTGGTGACAGGCGGGACTCAATTCCCTCCTGACGACCGAGTGCAGATACTTCCCGAAGCAACCGTGCCCGGAAAGGACCTGCGTCAGTCGGAAGGAAAGGGTCCCGTGCTGCCGCCCTGCCCATTCGGCGATGACCGGCTGGAGAGCCTCCACGGCGGCAAAGCCAGCACGTGGAGCCTCCAGCCGGGACGACCAACGAGCCATCGTGGCTCGACGAGCGGCCTCTCGCCACTCGCGTATCTCTTCGGGCGGGGGTCGTATGCCGGTACTCGCCCGGAAGTCAGCCGTCCGCCGATAAACTTCGGCGAGCACTTCCGCCTCCAAATCCCACGGGGGAGTTCCGGCCAAGGCGCACGCCGCCTCCGTCGATACGGTGCGGTAACCGCGTATGGCTCTAACCGCCAATATCCTCTGAGGGCGCCAGAGGCGAGCCCTATTCTGGGCGGTCAGAGCCGCCGCCCACACCGGTGCACCATACAGCGCCATTGACCGGACAACCCCCGTGTATAGCCGTCTCGTTGCGACGCTGGCTCCACCCAAATTGGGCAAAAGTCGCCCAAGGGCAGAAGCAGCGCCGACCAGCTTTGGAGTAAGCTGTCGGAAGTGCTCGTCGAAGAGCCACCTGCCGTCTAGGATCAGGCCCAGATACTTCATCTGGGGCTTAATCGGTACGAGGACCGAATTGACAACGATAGAGGCGCCGGGGGGTGGACCACGACGGGGCCCATGAAACAAAAGGGCCTCCGTCTTATCTAGGGCCACCCGTAAACCCAGCGCCTCAATGCGCCCGACCACCAAAGAGACTCCCACGGTGGCCAGGCGCGCCGCCTCTTGAAAGTTCGCCCCCCGGGCCGTGACCAATGTGTCATCGGCGTAACAAATTACACCCAGCCCGGGGGGAAGACGACCTCGTAGGGCCCAGTCGTATCCCATATTCCACAGGAGTGGTCCGAGGACAGACCCCTGTGGAACACCGCACGACATGGGCCGCCGCCTCAAAATACCATCTCGGTCCTCGTACATGACGGTACGCTCCTCAAGATAGTCTGCCACAAGCCGCCTCAGGTACTCTGGCACCCCGTGGTAGTGGAGTGCTTCCCTGATGCAGCTAAATGGCAGACTATTAAATGCGTTGGCGATGTCCAACGACACCGCCAGCAGCACGCCGCCACAGCTCACCGCCTCTTCGGTCACGGCCCTCAGGCGCAACACAGCATCGACCGTCGAACGCCCGGCTCGAAATCCGTATTGGGCGTCCGACAGATCGGGGCCCACCTCGCAGAGGTGCCGGACGATGCGGGCAGAGATTATCCTCTCAAACAATTTACCCGCCTCGTCCAGCAACACGATGGGCCTATAAGCCGCGACCGAATCGGCCGGCCGTCCAGGCTTCCGTAGTAGGACCAGCTTCCCGCTCTTCCAGCCCACAGGGAAGCGCCCGGACGCCAAGCTGGCGTTTAGGACTTCCCCGAGGTGAACCGACATGTGGTCGAGGGTTCGCGCCAACACTCGGGCAGGTATCCCATCTGGCCCAGGGGCGGTGTTCTTAGAGCGAATCCGTAGAACGACCGCCCCTATCTCCGATTCCCTGACGGGTGGAACATTATCTTCGTTCCGTCCCCCGTCGTCTTCGACCATGAAGGCCATCGACGGGGGTGTGTGCTCCACCCGCTGCGGGAAAAGACCCTCGACCACTTCCCGCAGGAAGCTGGGCTGGAGTGTCTCTGTAAGGGGGGGGCCCGACGTGCGGAGCTTTTGTCGCACCGCACGATAAGGGCAACCCCAGGGGTCACGATCGAGACCCTCCAGCATCTCCTTCCTCTTCACTTCTTTGGCGCGGCTAATGGCCAGCTTCAGAGTTTTCCGCGCCTCTCGGTACTCCTCATGAAGCTGGTCCTCCTCGCCGTCTACGCGGTGTCGCCGCCGACTACGGGTGTAGGACCTCCGGGCACGAGTACAGGCCACGCGGAGGTCCGCCAACTCTTGGGACCACCAGTAAACCTCCTTCCTTGGAGGCCGGCAACCTCGGATGCGGGGCATGGCCGCATCACATATCTGCGCAATGGCATCGCAGAAGCGACCAGCCCCCATGTCGACCTCCTCGGTCGGGGCCTGCGGAGACAGCCAAGAGTGAATAATGGCCGCCTCCTCTAGTAGGTCCCTATTTAATTTGGCTACAGCCCACCGCGGAAAGCGAGAAGAACGCCGCGCCGCGTGACCCCTTCTGGCGTCCTGGGACCGGGAGAGCTCAAATCGGATATAGAGATGGTCCGAGAGCGTCTCAACCTCTTCCAGGACACGCCAGTTCCTTACTCGTGCGGCGAGGGCAGGGGTAGCGAACGAAAGGTCCACTATCGACCCTCCCTGCTGTCGCACACACGTGTTAGTGGAGCCCCTGTTTAGTAAACAGAGGCCCACCGAGGCCGCCCACTCCTCTACGGCCTCGCCCCTAGCGTCCGTCCTGGGGGAACCCCACGCAATGGACTTACCGCTTAAACCACTAAGCCAACCATGCAGTCGTTTAGTGTAAACGTTATTTACTTTTTTATAATATTTTTATTTAAGAGTGCATTACACTGCCAATTTTTCCAACACATATAGTAAGTCATTACAACATCATCATCACTAAAAGCCTTTAGATGTCCACTGATGGACTTAGCCCACTCTTTAGAAAGGAGTTTTACATTACACATTGTCAACTAAATAAATAAAGTGATTGATCGAGTAGCACTCTGGTATAAAAATTTAAACAATACACCAATTACATATTATCGTGTCACATCAACAGCTTTTAATACTCCACTGCTGGACAAAAATTTCTCCTTAGCAAAGAGATTTACTTTTGTATACAAACATGAAAAGAGTATAGGGTATGGGCAAAGGTGATAACGGGTCCTTTGATGCGTTATTGACTAGACGGAGTAGACTCCAGAAGTGAGTTTGTCCACGGCTGGACATAAGTCTCCCCCAAGGTTCTCTACAACAACCGGTCCTGCGCGCCAGTATCCAACAGCTTCCAGCAGCTTCAATATATATATAGCATACATACTTAGAAATATCTAGGTACGTTTATCACAATCATGGTAATATAATTGTATAATTTAACTACTTATATAATTAAGAAATAATTACTAAATATAAAGTAATTTTACTGAGCAAAAATAATTATTCTATATTCAAAATTTGCGTTACAAAAAAGTAAAACGGAAGCGCGCTAAATTTAATATATCCGTGGCATTCCCTTTCAACAAACGCCGTATTTCCTTTATTGCGAATAAAAAGCCTGACGTTTTCATTTTCAGCCAGGATTGAAGCCTGAAGGATCTTTTTATTGTCGTTAATTTGTACTTTTTGGTGTTTAAATAATATTGGCCTTGTGTTAACTGTAATTAAATCTGATTGTGTAATGTTTAAGATACACATTTAAATATTTATTGAGTAATTTTTACGTAAATTACAAGGTAAACATTTAGCTTAAGCCTGAGACTTAGCTTGCGGTAATTCTGTATATTTCCTGTTTTTTTTTCATTTTGAACGCCTGCCAAAGTGACTCTACTCTGCCTACTGAAAAGCATGAATAGAATCCAAGAGTTGTGGTCACCATATTCATTGCGAATGCAAACAATGCAGTAAAGTGACCCACACTATGGTGTCCGAGTAAGAAGCTTTTTCACGCCACGTTTTTTGGGTATATCTGGGTATTTACTTTCAAAGAACAAAACATCCTACCACAGCAGTATCAGGCGTCTACTCAGGATTAACTAGCTACAGCGCACTTCTAACACACCTCAAAAAAAAAAAAAAAAAAAAATCTTATTTTTGCATCTTTTCTCAATTTTATTTCACAATTATTGACCACAATATAATGTTATATGCTCTGTAGCCTTTCTCCGAAACTAAAATGTGTTTTCATTTCAAACTATTTGTTTTTGAAATTAGCATGTTCTATCAAATAAAAAAAAAAAAAAAAAAAAAAAACACACACTTCGTTTGTATAATATTAGTGTAGGCAAATTGAAAAACTTTTTATTCTAATTTGGAACGGTAGCGTTGAACATTGAAGATGGGATTAGTTTGTAGGTCAAAGGCAACCTTGGCACTGCTCCAGTAGGTATAATACCTGAGCTCCACCGTGCTAATTCGTCGGCCGCAGCTCAACCTAAGTCGTGGGTTAATCTAAACAGATTTGAGAATTATCTCCTTAAACGAACGAGAAATAGCTATGGTTTACCTGGCAAAGCAATTTTTTACTTTTCTAGATAATTATGTGTTGTTTTCCTAGGTATATAAAAAATCTAAGTGGTAGGTAAATAACATTTAATATGGTAAAATTTTCATAAGATTTCCAATCAAATCATTTAACTCACATAGTTCCAAGTCCAAAGGTAAACGTGACACTGGTAATGTTGCCTCGCTAAATTACAACGGACATTCTTTGCACTAGGAATGACTTTTTAGAAACCGAAAACAAGAATCTATTCAAGAAATGAATAACAGAAGACTATGGAGTATTTATATGGTATTGGAGGGTAGATGAATCACTTGTGTGGACGGGACACTAATGTCAGTAATAATCCACTACTGGACATAGGACTATCTTGAAGGATAGGCCTACTAGCTGAACAGGGGGGTTGAGTTTGTTTCAAGTGTTCCTTCTCTTTGCAGATAGATTTGCTCGATGTGATACCTATGGTATAAATAAGGGTGGTGACACTCCACATTCTTAATCCATCACAACACCATAAATAACAAGAAGGAGTGTTTGGGATACAGTAACCTCTCTCTCTCGGTGACAAGCAAACTCTCCCATGATTTAACTCAGGAATATACTGAGATCGTCGCCAATCAGAAACAAAAAAATTCCTTTGTATTTTGTCAGATTTCTCGACAACTCTCAACGAACGCCCTTAAGAGCCTGCCAAAGTTACTGCCTGATAGAAAGCATGAATTGTAATCACCATACTCATTGCAAATGTAGACAATGCAGTATGGTCACCTACACTATAGCGGCCTAATGAGATGGTTTTTCACGGCCGGTTGGGGACGTAAAACGCATGACAGTAATCGTGGCAGAGTAAGACTCACACAGTTATCACGATAACTGTTACCCCTGCATTAATAGACCTCCGGTCTCGTCACGCCTCCGGTCACTTTATTTAACAGATTTCACTACTTAAATTTCCCCTTCCAACCTACTTTTTAATAGACTAGATACTACCGTATATTTGACCCCAATCATGTTTTCTTTCCCATAAATGCCTGTCACTGATCGCAGTGAGTAGTTAGGCCGCCACTTGTACCTTCGTACCGAGTCTTAAGTCCTTTTTCATAATTATCTCGTGTACAACAAAGCTATTGTTATTATATTTTAAAGATGCAAATTGTTGATGACAAAAAAAAAAAAAAAAAAAAGATGGCAAGAATATTAATGTACGTGTGGAGGGTAGTGTGTCATATGTCCCTCCGACACAAAGAGAGGATCCTCCGACCAGGCGAGGTGATCATGCCAGGCGGGCCACGGCCCAACGATTGATGTTGGGATGCTGTATACATGCTAATTGCCACGCGAATTTCTATATCGCGATACAGGGTTATTAGTTGCATTGTAGTTCATTATATTCATACGTTTCGTTCATACCTCGTGGTTCGACGTATCCTGGCTAGATGGCGCTGCTGTATATTTTTTGTGCTATAATGTGGAAGTCACAACATATGTAACAAAGTAAGATTGATAAAACTAGAGGTTACATTACCTCATAAATTTAATTCCTCAAAATAAAATACTTACGGTGAAGTACTCGCTTACTCGCATTTATGCCCGTACTTACGTGTTTATGGTCTTGTTGCAGTTGATATTGCAAGCAATATAAAAGCAATAACATTGCTCACTTACTTTTAAAGACAAAACTAGCTGCGGAGATTAAAAGTGGCTGGAGCTTGCTACAAGGAAGTTGAAAGATTGGCTTAATGACACTTTACAAAACAATAATCTGATAACTGAAATGAGCAATTCTTGTATATATACATATATGTATATATATATGGATGTGGGTGGTAGGGACCGGCTGTTATGGAGAACCTTGAGAAGGCCTATGTCCAGCAGTGGACGTCTTTTGGCTGAGATGATGATGATGGTATATATAAAGTGAATCTCGAAAACGGCTCCAACAATTTTCATGCAATTTAGTATGCGGGTGGTTTTGGAGGCAATTTTCATTTTTAGAGAACGTTGTTTTATCCATATTTCCAACCAATGAAATGTTTGTCTAATAGGTCCTTTTTGACACTTATCTATGTGGGATAGGAATAAAAGAAGTTAGTAAATTTTCAATCGACTGTCATACAGTAATACTAAGCAAAGCTCAGTTTACTGGTACTATAATTTTATGAGAATAAATTCCACCATTTTAAGCATTCTTTTAACAAGGGAACGAATCATTATTGTATGAATTGATTGAGGTGATTTCTGCAGTTGAGTGTCTTTTTTCTCATACACCTTAAGAAAAAGACATGAAACATCATATTTACTTTGCCGATGGCTGATCGTAATCACCGAAGTGCTAGAGCATTGTTTTTTGGGTCTTCTTAGGACTGAATATTTTTTTCATATTAATATATAATTTATATTTATATTGTATGTGTCTCCACGTTGTCGTAAACGTAACAATGGTAACAATCTTAACACGGATAAAAGGTATTTCAAAGCTTTTTATTTGAAGATAAAAAATATGAAATTTGCCGAGACCCCCTCTTCCTAACGTAACATTGAGAGGTGATAATGGATTACTTTTACATTTACAAAAAAAAAAAAAAAAAAAAAAAAAAAACAACTCGGAAGTCAGCCATAGTCAAATAAATTCGTGATCTTCAGCAAATTTATTTGAATATATCCAAATACATTTTGTTTGTTTACTATTAAAACTAAGAAGTCTTTTTGTCTAGACTAGACAAGGTAAATTACAATACTTGTAAAAAAGAAACATAATTTTTAATGTAACCAGTTAAGCGAACTCAAACATCGGGCATATCCATAAAATTAACAGCTTTACTAATAAAACGTTAACTAGTCTATAAAAATATTTTTCTTTTATGACTTTCACCTGATCATTCCATATTTTTTTAAAGACCAAAACTAAAAAACTACATGGCTTTGACAACTGTACTAAAAGCAATTTGAAATCTAATATTTTTAATGTTATTACGCTCTTCGGAGCAGAAAAAAATATCGGTTGACTGGCAAAAAATGCCTTAGGCACCAAATCCGCTGATACATGTACTTACGCATAAAGTTGTAAATAAAAAGAAATATAAAAAATCCAACATCATGCTGAACGGCTAGCTGTTTTTATTAATAATATAACTAACACTTAATACACATTTTTTTTTTCTAACTGAGCTGCTGAATGCTGGCGGCACGGGACCGGCTGTTGTGGAGAACCTTGGGGAAGGTCTATGTCCAGCAAGAAGTTGGTGGACCTCCGCGTGGCCTGTACTCGTGCACGGAGGTCCTGCACCCGTAGTCGGCGGCGACACCGTGAAGAAGGCGAGAAGGGTCAGCTTCATGAGGAGTACCGAGAGGCGTGGCAAACTCTGAAGCTGGCCATCAGCCGCGCCAAAGTAATTAAGAGAAACGACATGCTGGAGGGTCTCGATCGTGATCCCTGGGGTTGCCCTCATCGTGCGGCGCGGCAAAAGCTGCTCACGTCGGGCCCTCCCCTTACAGAGACTCTCCAGCCCAGCTCCCTTTTCCCGCAGCGAGTGGGGCACACACCCCCGTCGATAACCTTCAAGGTCGAACAAGATGGGGGGAACGACTACAATGTTCCGTACGTCAGGGAATCGGAGGTAGGGGCGGTTGTTCTACGGATACGCTCTAAGAACACCGCCCCCGGGCTAGAAGGGATACCTGCGCGAGTGCTAGTCCGAGCCCTTGAACACATGTCAGACCGCCTCAGGAAGGTCCTAGATGCTAGCTTGGCATCCAGACGCTTCCCTGAGTGCTGGAAAAGCGGGCAGCTGGTCCTATTAAGGAAGCCGGGACGGCCAACCGATTCGGTGGTGGCCTACAGGCCCATCGTGTTGCTGGAACAGGCGGGTAAACTGTTTGAGAGGATACTCTCTGTTCGCATCGTCCGGCACCTTTGCGAGGTGAACCCCAATCTGTCGGACGCCCTATTCGATTTTCGAGCGGGGCGTTCGACAGTCGATGCTATGTTGCGCCTAAAGGCCGTTACCGAAGAGGCGGTGAGCTGTGGTGGTGTGCTGTATTCGGTGTCGTTGGATATCGCCAACGAGTGCCAGAGTACCTGAGACGGCTTGTGAGACTATCTACAGGAGCGTAGGGTCATGTACGAGGACCGAAATGGTGTTTTGATGTCGTGCGGTGTTCCACAGGGGTCTGTCCTCGGGCCACTCCTGTGGAACATGGCATATGACTAGGCCCTTCGAGGTCGTCTTTCCCCCGGGCTGGGCGTAATTTGTTAAGCAGATGACACATTGGTCACGGCTCGGGGAATGAACTTTCAAGAGGCGAAGCGCCTGGCTACACGGGTGTCTCTCTGGTGGTCGGGCATATCGAGGCGCTGGGTTTGTGGGTGACCCTGAACAAGACGTAGGCTCTCTTGTTCCATAGACCCTGTCGTGGTCCACCCTCTGGCGCCTCCATATTAGTCAATTCGGTTCTCGTACCGCTTCAGGCCCAAGTGTGAGTGTGAAGTATCTGTGCCTGATCCATGACGGCAGGTGGTTCTTCGACAAGCACTTCCGACAGCTTTCTCCAAAGCTGGTCCGCGCTGCTTCTGCCCTTGGGCAACTTTTGCCCAATTTAGGTGGACCCAGCGTCACAACGAGACGGCTATACACGAGGCTTGCCCAATCAATGGCGCTGTATGGTGCACCTGTGTGAGCGGCGGCTCTGACTGCCCAGGATAGAGCTCGCCTCTGGCGACCTAGTAGACTCCACGTGCTGGCTTTGCCGCCGTAGAGGCTCTCCAGCCGGTCATTGCCGAGTGGACAAGTCCTCACTACAATTATTGGAGGAGATCTCTCGCTACAGTAGCGACAGTTGTTTTACCGCCGTCACAACCTTCTGCGAAGACGTAATTTCGCAGAGGCGGAGGCGCGCGTACCAGCGTGTCATGGCGTGACCGCGGGTGCACGGGACGGGTTTTCCCCTCCATCTGCTACAATGACCAGCCGTGAAGAGGCGACATCCGCGTGTGCCGTACGTCGCCTAAAATAGAGAGTTTACCCGCAGTTGGTACCCGCGATAGCGGGCAGGCGCTAGGAGGGATCTGGATGTCGTAATAGCAGCTGTTCCCGGATCGCTCCTATGTCAGGCGCAGAGTGGCACACCGTACGGTTTTAGTCGGTCCGATTCCGACACAGCACCCCGCTGTAAGCCTCGGTGGGGTGACGGCCCGAGGGGGGTTCCACACGTTAGGAAAAAAAAAAGGTCTATGTCCAGCAGTGGACATATTTTGGCTGAGATGATGATGATGATGATGATGATGATTCATCCTGAGGATGTCGTAAGGAACGACTAAGGGAGAAAGAGAAGAAAAAAATAATAAGGAAAGCACTATAGAAAGCATTGGTTTATGTCAAGCAGTGTATTATACTTATGGTTATTAAGAACATCAAAATTTAATCTAGTAACTGTATTTTTAATATAACACACACAACGATTTCCTATTTTTTCTTGTTATCTTTCATAAATTGTATGATTAATGCCTCACTTAATTGGAAATGGTTCTACGAAGTGAGGAGAAAGAAAACGTAATTTTCTTTTTATGTGTCATCGTCTGTTTTCTTTGATTGATGTTAATTCTGTTGGCGTTATTAAAAACATTATCATATACTATCACCATATGCGGGAGGCACTAACCATTTTTAGAGTTTATTAATAGCCAGCTAAAGTGACTCTACTCTACCTGATGGAAAATATGAAGGGAATTCAAGAGTTGTGGTCACCATACTCATTGCGAATGAAAACAATGCAGTATGGTGACGCACACTATGGCGGCCAAGTGAGATGCTTTTTCAAGCCTCGAGGGCGATGTAAAAGGCATGACAGTCATCGTGGCATTGTATTACACACACTTACCACAACAACTGTCACCCCTGCATCAACTGCCCCGGTGGCACTGCTGTAGTGAATGCGACTGCTATGCTTAAGCTGTCTTGTTCGATGCCCGAGTCGGACCAAATATTTGTATGCACTGTAAATATTTGTTTCGAAGTTTGAGTGTTTTCTATATATAATATGTTTGTATTTACAAAAAAAAGTCTAATTATCATAACACAAGTTCTGCTTAGTTTGAAACTCGATGACATTGTGTGTCAAATGTCCGAAAATTCATTTATTTCATTTTAATGGGCCTCTGGCCTCAAACTTCCGTGTTTGACAAATATCAATAATTTATCGATTTTTTTCATTGCTGTTTTTTTTAAATTAAAAAATAAAAAGAAAAAACATAGATACTCGTAAATATAGTTGGACTCCTAACACCAGAGTTAACAATTCCTAGATAAGTGATTTTAAATGAAGGTCACACTTCTTTTGTATTTCGAATGTAATTTATTTTGTCAGTCTAGTGACGAGCTAAATTTCCATTTATTCAAGTTCTTTGCCATGCGAATGTGTCTTACGCGAGTCCTCAGCTATAAATCATTCTTCGTAATCTTCAAGTAAACATCTCTGTTTGCCTACATTTACATACTTTGGTCCGTTCACAAAAATACTTAATTTAAGATTATTCACACACAATCTCTTTGTTCTACTTACAGAAATATTTTTCGAGTGAGATAAGAAATCTTATCTTCCGTTATTTACTATATTCTAATCTTGACAAATTCTATCTAAAAACTGATGTCTCATACTGATAGAATATTGAATTATGCGACTTAAAATACATGTTTACGCAGTACACCCTACTGATCTGAGCGGGGTTTGATATATAGATAGATTACAGTTTGTAATGCCTGCTAGAAAAATAACGATCTATGCGTCACTATTCTCTTAACACGAATGGACTACGCTAAAATTAAACTATGAGTAAAGCTCATAGATATTAATTTAAATATATTTAAAAATTTGCATTGAATGAGCCGGAGTCTTTATTACATAGAAAACGCTGGTTGTTGTTCAAAATATGTAGTTATAGTATTGCCACCGACTTTATATTAAACTTGGCATAAGTTACGACTATATCTGTTTTTAAGGTCACTATTCAACTTGATTGTGTTACCTAATATAGAAGAACTATTGGACACTATCCCAGCTGAATTTGTAACTAATAAAGATATGTATGCGGAAGTGGAATTGGGCCGGCCATGTCTCCAGACGAACCGATGGTCACTGGTGCCGAAGTGTACTAGAGTGGATACCACGATTGGGCAAAAATTGGGAAGAAGGTGACTGGGATGGTTGGCGTTCTTTAGGGGAGACCTTCATTCAGCAGTGGACGGTGAAAGTGATTGAGATAACGTAGCGTAACATTTGTGTTTAAGTTTACAGTCAAACGATTTGCTAAAGATTATCGACGATACCTGCCATCGACCGTTATTTATATTCAATTATTTATATATTTATTCAGTTTTAACTTTATAATTTATTAATAATACACTATGACATATTAATTACATCTATACAACCTCAATTGTAATACTTCGAAAACATACGACCAGTTCGACCGGGGCAGTACTACCTTCTCACAGAAGACAAAGCTGAGCAAGTAAGTACATTCGTGCTGTCGTCTTTCGTTAGTGAATGTGCAACCGAAGGTCTATTGATGTAGTGGATATAGTTGTCGTGGTTAGTGTATGAGTTTTTTTTATCTAGAACTGCTTTCCGCCAGGCAGAGTAGAGTCATTTTAGAAGGCTCTTAAAAAAAAGTGCATGATTCATAAACTTGGCTGAAAAATTAACAAACAGTTATGACCTTATAAACTCTCAAATAATTAATTTTCAGCCTAGTTTATATTTACGTATGTATTGTCCGTTCCATTCTTATCTGACTATAAAAATCCACAGGAAATCATGATATATTTAAGTATCGTCCTGCAAGGATATTCCTTGCATGACCATATTGCCCTTTTCGATATTTCCTTGCACGGCCATTATGCTTTTCTATAAATATTTATCGTATTTATTCTAAATAATTATTTAAGTGGGAAGCACTCCTCCAACTTTTTTTTATGATTTCGTAGCAGATGCCAAGAGAAATTAGTTTTCCTGAGATTGCCCGAATATCATAACCTGTACGTGGGTCAATGCTGTTGATTCTGATGTATAGGACTTACAGTAGTATGAAAGAGTGTATTGTACTTTTAAAAAAAGTGTGGTATGTACGTTTGAATCGTGCATCTGACTCGACTAGAGAGCTTCTAACAATTCACAGAAAATAAACAAATATCGATTACATTCAGACACAGAACAAATCAATACGCTCAACATAAAATTATGAGTACTGGATGAACCTCAAACTCACGACTTCTAGTTAAACAGTTAAGATCACTAACTACTAGGCCAACAGGTTTATAAATAGAAATATTAAAATTCTCACTATGAATATGGCACTCATAACTATGTGAGGAATGCCAGTACCAGGATAGAACATCTTTTATCATTGGATATGACCATAAATTAAATTCTGTACAGTTTATAATTTTAATCTTATTGAATTGGAACGCAGTAATCTAACGAACTCGTATTTCTTATTAGAAGATAAGAACTTTAGGTATTTGATCGCCTATTTATTGAGAAAGGCTATGGCCATATCACATCACACTAACAAACAAGAGCCGAGTATCAATAAAAAAGTTATGAAAACGGGCAAAATTTATTCTTTTTCTGAAACGCAGATGAAGTTGCACGGGTATATGAAAGAAGATATGGCTAGAGTTACCAGTGAAGTGATGAGTGATAGAAGACGATGAAAGGATAATACATGTTGCACTAACTCCAAAAGGCATTGGGATGAGGGAAGGCAGGTCACTTAGTATGTCAATGAAAACAAGAAATAATTAATAACTTTATAAAGCAGTGTGTATGCCAAATGTTTAGGGATCTCGATGTCTGAGACGGTCTATTCTAGACCATTATTATAGTGTGATGAATCCTTTGTTTTGTGTCTGGCTATAATTTCTTTACAATATAAATATATTTACAATATCAGCAGTAGTAAATATAGCGCACAACGCTAAAGTTTTTTTTCAGTTTGTGTCATATTTTGTTAGGTAGTAGAGCCACGCTGATTTCAGCATGAATGGGCCGACTCGACCGGGTACAGTACTACCCTCCCACAGAAGATCAATCTAAATCGATAGCATCCGTACTGTCGTGTTTCGTTGGTAGGTACGAGACCAGAGGCCAGAGGCAGAGATGCAGGGGTTACAGTGTCTACAATGCAATGCCACGATGACTCTCATGCCTTATCGTCCCCAAACGAGGCGTGCAAAAGCAAATTACTAGGCCGCCATAGTGTGAGTTACCATACTGTATTGTCTGCATTTGCAATGAGTATGGTAACCACAACTCTTGGATTATATTCATGGTTTCTATCAGGTAGAGCAGAGTCAATTTGGTAAAAAAATATATGTAAAGGTTAAAAATATGTAAAAATAGGAACTTCACACGATAAAGGTTTAGTAAATATTTTAATGGAAGAGACACATAGGCCAGCAGTCGACAACCATTTTTTTTTAACGTGTGGAAACCCCCTCGGGCCGTCACCCCACCGGGGTTTACGGCAAGGTGGGGTGTCGGAATCGGACCATCTCTCCTTTTAGCAGAATATCATCACTTTTATCATCATCTAAGCCAAGAGACGTCCACTGCTGGACATGGGCCTCTCTAAGGTTCTCTATAACAGCCAGTACCATGCCTCCCGCATCCAACGTAGGTAAGAAAAATAAATATAAAAATAAGTAAATCGGAATGTAATCAATATATTTATTTACTAGCTGACCCGCACCCACTTCGTTGGGTGGTAAATAGCCCATGTCACTGTCCATCCTTTTATTTAACTACTATCTCCACTTAAAAAAAAAACATCAATTCATCACTCCGTTTTGCCGCGAAAGATGGACAAACGACATCATCATTATCCACAGGCTGCATAGATTGTCTTTATGAGGATGTTAAAGTTGTTAATGATGAAAATATTTAAATGTAATTAATACTAAGTTTTCACTTCTGCCGGGAGTCCCGAAGTGTAACCCGGTTGTTTTAGGATAGATAAATAAAGCGATTATTGTAGAGCTTCTCTATAAACAACATTAGACGTTAAATTATTTTCTGGTAACAAAATATACTGATGGTCGGGAGCCCCGACCCGTGATAGGGCAACGTAAAGTTGCCCATGCGTAAAACATTCTTTTCGTAAATCAATTCCTACTAATTTGAATGTTTGGCCCTGGGATTTGTTTATCGTTAGTGCGAAAGAAATTTTTACTGGAAATTGGAGCCTTTTGAAGGGTATAGGCAAATCAGTAGGAATCATGGGTATTCTTGGTATATGAGCTAATTCACCAGCTGCAGGGCCGGTGATAATCTTCGCTACTATTAAATTATCTTTTAGCTCCTTTATAAGAAGTCTCGTGCCATTACACATGTTAGGGGGGTTTAAATTTCTGAGAAGCATTATCGGCGTGCCTACTTTTAACGACAGTTCATGAGGTGGTAGCCCAGCGGGGTTCAGAGAATTTAAAAATTCCTGGGGATAGTGTACTGCGTCCTCGATGTTAGTGACGGTGTCTATGGATTTATAGCACTTAACTTCACCCGGTACTTTCTGCATAATTAAATTGTTTATTTCGTTGACTGTTTCATTCCTGGGAGAAACTATTGCTCTACAACACAGCCAACGAAAATCATTTTGATGTAAGTTTTCGATGTCAGGATATATAGCATTTATCAGACTATCTAAATTATGGACTATTTGGCCTAGAGACTCATCTAAAGTAACTGCATAATTGGTGCCCAAATTTAAAAATGCAAAAATTCCTTCTCCAAGTTTCAGCAGCTGTTGTGGAAAATTGCTATGCGCATTTCCATGTAAGTGAGCTCTCATGTTGGTGCGCAAATACAAATGTTGAACAGATGTCCAAAGTTGAGACGATTTTAAACATGCCTTCATAATATCTGCTCGCGTACCTCTGTTGACGACTGGAAGCGTTTGTCGGAAATCTCCAGCAAATACAAAAGTGATACCACCCATAACATTAGCAGAGCTTCGGAGGTCTTTTAAAGTACGGTCCACGGCCTCCACATGAGCTCTATGACTCATGGTGCATTCATCCCATATTACCAACGACGCGTCTTGCAGTAACTTACCAAGAGGCCCATTTTTCCGAATAGAGCACGTAGACCGTTGATCTAAAGATACAGATAGCGGGAGTTTAAACGTAGAGTGAGCAGTTTTTCCTTCGTTCAAGAGAGTTGCAGCAATTCCTGACGAAGCTACTGCAATCGCTATCTTCCCTGATTGCCGTATCTTAGCAAGTATCAAATTTGCGAGAAAAGTCTTTCCGGTGCCTCCTGGTGCGTCCAAAAAAAATAATCTCCCCATGTTATTGTTCACGCTATCCACAATAGTCTCATAAGCATGTCTTTGATCTGGTACTAATTTTGGCACATTGTCATTTACAAACGCTGTTAGATCATTTCTGTTATACTGTTGTACCATTGTGTCAATAGTATTATTCTGGGTACGAACGGGAGAAGGTAATCCAAAATCACTTAAATTTTTGTCGTTTAATTCTAGAAGTTTGTTTTCTATTTCAATTAATCCTTCATTATAAATTACTTCAGTAAAGGGTAAAGTGTTATCCTGATTTTGTTGTCTGATACGATGTCTAATATCTTCACAGAACTGATCTTTGAAAGTATGCCATAACTTCAATGGTTCCGATGGTTGACAAAATAAAAGTATGACTACGAATAACTCCCTTAGTTTTTTTGGACAATGTGATAACGAAGCTTCGCTTAAAGTATTACCCCAATGGTCATCGTTTTCAAGTAAACCTCGGTCACGGCAAGCTGCTTGATACGTCTCTTTGACAAAACCGTTTACAGTTTTGAGGTATGCAAATGAGGTCGGACCGCGTACGTGGTGCAGTAGAATCCTAAGATAAAAACACTCCGATTGTGATGGATGTATCCCGTAGACTCTACCTAAAGCGGCATCTTTTTTTATCCCCGGATGTCCAACTACATCTTCACCACGCCTCCTTCTAGTGAATTTATTATTTGCCCATGTATAGTACTGCGGGACTTCATGATACAGAAGAGTTTTCGCGAATTCATCTTCATTACAGAGAGCAAAAAATGCCAGTAATGTGGTATTGCGTGGGTTTTGGATAACTTGATGAGCTGTCCCTGGTGTAAAATACACCCTTTGACCGTTCTCTAGATGAACAGCCAAATGCACTACAGTAGGATACCGGTCGTGAATGGGAAATTCAAATAAGCGCCAGACAGCTTCAGATGTGCTTATGTACCTGCCATTTAAATAGTTTTCGACCTCATCTTGTGGGTTCCTAAGGCTAAAAGTTGCCTGATCTGAGCCTTTATTTATATATTTACATATATACTTAATGGCTTGGACAGAGTGGCAATACTCCACGTTTATATGAGCGTTAAAAGTCTTACATAGTAGCGGGGAGTATGGAACAATCCACCTATTATCTATCGTCACCATGTTGCCCCTAATTTGTAGCGTAGTGCTCCGACCGCCATTTTCTGTATCGCGCCTACGATAAACTGGATACCCATCCTCTCCGGTTTGGGTATCGTTCATGAAACGGCGAAGGTATTTTTTTGTGCAGACACCGTTCTTCATGCATGGTGCAGCTAAATTATGCTCTCCGCAGGGTCCATGTACCATATTTTTAGTTATAATATTGTGTAGTACCGGATCAATGTCTTGATCGGGTAGCTCCGCAACTATGACGCTGTCGATCTCGTCTGGTTGTATTTTACTTTCTAGCCAGAACAGCAAATGACAATGAGGTAAACCGCGCTTTTGCCATTCCACACTTGCCATATAACATTTTGTTTTACCGAATATCTGTTCTTTGACAAATAATTTGATGAATTTCTTCATCTTTAAATGAAAGACACGGGAAATTATATCATGACGGTCGAAAGACCGTTGTCCTGGTAGTAGCTCCGCCTTAATCTCAGGCCATTCAGGGTTACATGTAAAAGTGACAAATAGGTCAGGTCTACCATAATTTCGGACGTACGTCATCGCGTCCTGCGTTTTCTCGTGCATGAAACGCGGAGAACCCGTAAATGAAGATGGCAATATGACATGTTGACCAATGTTTGATGGGTCAACATTTGCGTCATGATTTAAGGCATCTCTGAGATGAATGTAGTCATCAGCCCTCAGTCTTTGTTGATTCCGGGAAATATAATTTAATCTTTCAGATATCATTTTCGCCATCATGTCAACACAATATTGACTAAATAAGTCTCTGTAATTATGTAACGGATTAAAAGAGTTAGTTCTAAACATTAATCTAAATGCATAAAATTGCATACATGAAACAGTCTTATTACGCGCAGAACCCTGCTGAGAGATAGTCAAATAATAACCGTCTTCTCCTGACACAAACATTATGGGATACTGTAGTGGATCATAGGACCGATGTAGCTCAGAAACTCTCTTGAGCTGTCCGTCTCTCCCGTGTAAGACTATATCCCTGGGACCTTTGTCTTCATCGACTAAGAGAACGGCTACCTCGTTTACAGTAGGAGCATTATATCTGCCTCTGTGTGCTGTCTGTGGAGTGCGATCTGAATGAATAATTAACTTTAAATTATCTGAGGAGTTGAGTTCTAAATTTTGTTTAAAACTTTGTATATACGCGTTATGATTATTCAGAACGGTCTGTAATTCGCGAATTAAATCCATTTTTAAGGTTGGTGCGATGCTTGATCGCAACGATAATTGGTCTGCATCCGAAATAAAATATATTTGCAAGAACTGTGGGTTTTAGCCTGATGGTGGTAAAAGGCTACCAATGAGATGATACACCTGTCCTTCAATTTTAAAAGTGGGCATAAAATGACCTTCCCTGATTTCTTTAGCCCCAAAAGAAGTCATTTGAAAAAGACTATTGTATTTACGTGTATTTGTTAAAAAATGACCAGATAATGGATGGTTATTAGTTAAAAGATTTTTTATTGGTTGTGGCGGCTCCTGAAGGTTAGGAAGACAAACTTTACCTGAAGCACAGCACATACCATTAGGTTCATCCGCCCATTTCTTGGCAGAACAGTTAGAGCAGATCTTATTCATGACTCCGATTTGGACGGACGCTTGTTGTGCATAATCAACCTGCGGATCATATCTGAAAGCCAGTCTGTTGCTGTTAGCTAAACTTCGATTGCGAACTCTATTTGTGGACAACTGCTGTCTCTCTGCCTGAGCTCTAAGTCGCTGCAAACGCTCGACATTCGACTCGCTTTCGCGCAACTGAGAGGTCCTTACATTTTGTTCACGAAGACGTTGGGAACGCTCCAGCCTCGACTCTCGTGCACGTAACTCAGAGGTTCTCAGATTTTGTTGTGCAAGGCGTTGCGAACGTTCGACACTCGACTCTCGTGCGCGAGCCTGAGAGTTTCTCTGATTTTGTTCAGCAAGGCGTTGTGAACGTTCAGGTGAAGATTCTCCCATACGACGTATTCTTGCTGCCCGTGCTTGAGAACTATGGTTAGAAAGTTGGGACCTGGCTCTCTTAGGCATTTTCAAATGTTTAAGAAAATGTTAATAGCCTGTAATATTCTAGCTCTGAAAAGAACTGTTGTTTAGCCCTGAAAAGAACTGTTGTTTAGTCCTGAAAAGAAATGTTTTTTAGTCCTGAAAAGAACTGTTGATTAGCTCTGAGAAGAACTGTTGTTTAGCTCTGAGAAGAACTTTTGCGTAGGTGTAGTTTTAAGAATGAAGTCTAATAAAAATCGAATGAAAATGATTAGACTTCGCGCACGACCGCTGCGTAGGGAGCCGACCGCGCGACTGAGCCGCGCGGGTACCTTACTCATAGATCTAAACTCCCCTCCCGCACTCGCATCCCCGCCTTGGTGACGCCCACTTCGCAACGCAGAAATAGTAATATTTTAATTTCGCCATAACTTCAAAACCAAACGTCCAATTTTAATCTTTTAAATACCAAATATTATCTACATAAACTGTACTTAGTGATGAAATAATTTATTTTGATAAGGATTAATAGCATGAGTAAAATAAATGCGTTTAAATGTAGTCCAAAAAAAAATTAAGATTTTTAAATAAAAAAATGGTTGTTGTGCCTCACTCGACATAGATAGGTATAGTGTGTCGCGGACTTTTTTGTAGATATTTATAAGATCTCCAATTAATTAGAACATTTTATGCTTCTATCTTTTATAGTTTAGGCAGCGTACGCAAAATAAGTAACTTTTCTGGTTGATTTTTTACACTTTGTGTCCGAAAAACCCAAATATTTTAAGGAACCCTATTTTTTTCCAAAATAAAATTTTGCCTATGTTACTCGTGGATAATGTAGCTTTCGAATGGTGAAAGAATTTTTAAAAACGGTCCAGTAGTTTTTGAGCCTATTCATTACAACCAAACAAACAAAGTTTTCCTCTTTATAATATTAGTGTAGATTTACTTAATTTATTTTTAAATTAAATCAATTTATTAGCAGAATATGTACGCTTCAAGATTTTTTTAAACTGAACCTTGTCAAACTAAGGACAGTTTGACTATTTAGTTTAAATCATGTAAGTTTCAGAAAATCTAAGCTCAGAATAGAATACGATTGTGTGTAGATAGTAGAACGTACCACTTCAAAAATCTCTAAAGCATTAAGGATGTATTCCGTCATGCAATCGTTTTCTTTGTTCCGTGAGAGCCTTATACGAGTCCACTTTTCTCAAACTTAATAGGCTTGAATTTATATATTTTTCTTGAAGAAAATAAGTAACCACTACAATAATAAATACACATACACCTACAGTAAATAAATGTATCTTATTCAAGTTTAAACAAAAACATATTGATGCAATTAAAAATAAATTTGTTTATTGTAATGTCATCATCATCATCATCAGCCAGAAGACGTCCGCTGCTGAACATAGGCCTCCGCCCTAGAACGCCACACCGTACACTCCCCTCCCCCCCCCCTAGAACGCAACTGCATCCATCGGTTCCCCGCGACTCGTCGTCGACTATGTCGTCGATCCATCGAGTGGGGGGCCTGCCTATTTTTCGTATCGTCTTATTTATTGTAATGTATCCGTCTCTAATTATTACTTTGACAATTGTCAGATCTGATAATTTGTTTGTATTTACACAAAGAGATTATGAAAAATTAACTCTTCTCAAATTACACTCAAATCCGATTTTTTTCTGTAACTTGTATCTGCAGGGGTTACAGTTGTCGTGATCAATGTGTGCAATCAATACGACGATGACTATCATGCCTTTTAAGTCCTCAAGCAAGGCTGAAGCGTCTGCTTTTTTGCCTCGCTTGGGGCTCGACTACTCACACTATGGTGGCCAAGTAAGACTACTAAACCACAATAGTGTGAGTCACCATACTACATTGTCTGCATTCCCAATGAGTATGATGATAACAATTCTTGGATTCGTGGTTTCCATCAGGTAGAGTAAAGTCACTTTCGCAGGCTCTCAAAATAAAAAAAATACAATTGAGACTCACTTTAGTGTACATACATACATATCATACGAGTACACACGGTGAAAAAAATCAAACATTTGGAACTTTTTCCTGCTTAAATTAGTTAAGTTTAGGCAAGTTAAATGTAACATAAAACTTGAATTAATACTACGAAAAATCGTAGATTTTTTTCATATATCATTATAGTTTTATTGCTTGGACATTTTGCTTAAGACAGTGAGAGATAGGTTTTGTGTGATGGTTACTCTATACAATTACTTTAATTGAATTTACACTCCATAAAAGTAACCAGCCATAATCCTTCACAAAGCTTAAAAATGCACCGACCCCAAAAAAAATTGTACAAAGTAGGGAAATGATAACGACGATGTAAAAAAAATATAAGTATATCTAAATCAGAAAAAAAAAGACATACAATCAACTATAAATATAGCTTATAATAAGTCAATTACAATAATAAAAATTATATCTAAATTGAGCACTACCCTTTCGATTCACTAACAATTTCGAAGCACTCGTAGCGTCTCGGCGTAGATCCGTAGATCGATGTAGCTCATAAAGCTACGAAAACGCTACGCTTTCAGTTTACGTTCACAAATGGCTGGTATTACAAATCGACGTGCTTCCGAAGCGACGACGTCAAATCACCGGCCCTTGTTACATATCTTACAGCAGGTATGTCACGTAAATTATTGGTTTTCATATACTGATGCCAAACGTGCCTACTATTTATATTATATTACACCTTTGTGAAGGAACGGGCATAAAGTCAAAGAGGAGCCTGACTAGGCGAGGTGATCATGTCTGATCAATGAAATAGATAAGTTTCTTCACAATTTTATATCAAATAGAAATAGTAAATAAGCTGCAAAATTAAGTAAGTTATCAGAGTTCATTTGTTACTTTGGTTTGATGAATCTTTGTTACCACCAGATTCAAATGTGTAACTCTCACTTTTTCTATTGATGGGTAAAAACAATTATGAATATTTGAAGAACAAGATGAACGTGATTAGTTTCTTCAAGAACAACATTAAATAGCTCCATTTTTCTTTAACAATATTTCGGATATTTAACTCACAACACCATCTAGTTTCAAACTAAGCAAAGCTTGTACTATTCTAACTAGACTGATTGATAGAATACGTATATATTTTTTTTATTTTTGTAAATACATACATATTATACGTAGAAAATACTCAAACTCCGAAACAAATATTTGCAGATCATACAAACATTTGACCCGACCCGGGCATCGAACCTGAGACTTCAAGCACAGCAGTCACATTCGCTACCACTGCGCCACCGACGCATTCAATCAGTATTAAATCAATGACAAAGTTTCACTCTCAAAACTTTAGGTTTATAATTTAAATTCTATGTAAATGAAAACAGTAATTTATCAGATTGTGGATCCATCACAGATTTTATTTCAGCTGATTAATTGATGAGGTAAACAGCAGTGGAAATTCCTTTATGAAGATCCACCTGGTATGATGAAGATTACTCGTTTAATTTAATTTATCATTGTTTTACTTTATTACTGTGATATTCAAATTCTGACTGTCTCGTTGGTCTAGCGCTAGCTATTATTGAGCTTTTCTGATTATAGAATGTTTGTAGAAGTTGATGTCCTAACCCCCTTGCCTCAGGGAACACGTGGGTCTTGTGCCTAATGTCTCTCAGGTCGTGTCGGATAGCCTTCTTTTTGGATTGTGAGAATGAGGGAACAGAGAGTGCACCTGTGTTTATGCACACACTAGTGCACTAAAATACCACCTGCGTAGTTGGCTGGTCTCCGTTGAGACTGACCACCGTCATCCAAATTGAAGTAATCTATATATAATATTGATCAAGACATTGGTATTGCTTATAGCTTATAATTTTATTATTATAATCTTATTTTAATAACTATGTGTTGTACTGTGAATGTCAGAAATATTTTTGTTTCCCTTTCTTTTCTTATATATAAAATATATAATGATTGTCCGTGTGGTGACGGATTAAGGATACATAGTGTTACTACCCGTATTCATCCCGTGGGTATCATAAAGGCGACTAAGAGAATACAGCATGCAAGACAACATCATTACAAAGACAAGGAAAACTTGAAACAAATCCTATTCCAACCCGTCTGGCCAGCGTGGTACAGTAGGCCAAAACTTTCTTTTTAAGGAGAGGCCTATATCCAGCAGTGGACTGTAAAAGGCTGTTGATGATATAAAATAGTTTGTAATATTTTATTCAAAAGCCGTACAAGTCTGTCAATGAATATTAAAACACAAAACGAAAGCTTATAAAAATTTTCGTAATTTATGTCCTTGTGTCTGTTTTAGAGTCTTGCCGTATAACCACAGCTCCCTCATGCAATTTATTGATGTTACATTTATCATCATACAATAAATCTAAACACCTAGGTAGGCAGGTACCTTTACTGGGTAATAGAGCCACGCTGATTTCAGCACGAGCGGGCCGGCTCGACCGGGGCAGTACCACCCTCCCAAAGAAGACCAACCTAAAGCGCCAGCATCCGTGTTGTCGTGTTTCTTTGGTGAGTGTAAGACCGGAGGCCCAGTGATGCAGGGGTGACAGTTATCTTGGTAATTGTGTAAGCCTTACACTGTCACGATGACTGTCATGCCTTTTACGTCCCCAAGCGGAGTGTGAAAATGCATCTCACAAGGCCGCCATAGTGTGGGTCACCATACTGGATTGTCTGCATTTGCATTTGCAATGAGTATGGTGACCACAACTATTCTATTTATGTTTTCCATCAGGCAGTGAAGAGTTACTTTGGCAGGCTCTTAACACAGAAAAAAAAAACACCATACGAGTTTTTACTTAAATCAATCTGCTTCTCCTTAAACCGTAAATTTTGGCCCGCTGTACAACGCTGGTCAAACAAGTTGGTATATTGTTTGTTTTCAGTTATTTTTCTCTTTTCAGTGCTTTTTTCCTGCAGAATTTGCTCCCTTAGTCGTTTTTTACGATACCTACAAGATGAATAGAGCGGGTTACACTCCATATGCTTAATCCATCACTACATAGATGTTAAAAAATGGAAAAAAAGACGTAACACATAAAATAGGGATAAGCACTCTTAAACTATCTTACCCGAAAAGGTATACTAACATTTTTTAAAAGCAAAATGTAACTCAGTGTGAGATTTTCCCTCGCAAATGAGGGGCTAGTCAATGATGCTTAAAAAGGTACACAATCTGTCGTTACCGGTGAGACGGACGATCTTAAAGTCGCTAGAGGGTAAACAAACTGATTCAGTTATTTGTATGGCTTAACTGTTTTCCTTGTAATTTATTTTGGTGTGACTTGAAATGTGTAAAACATTTTATTTTACACGATTTCTAAGTCAGGCAGTTTCTGAAAAAAAGATCTCTACTCTACAAAACAAGACTAATTGTTGGTGCTTAGTAAACAGAAACAAGTAGAGTAGAAATTGAATGGAGTAAAAGAAGAATATAAAAAATATATTCTAGAAGTGTCATAGTAAATTTAAAAAGCCTGCTTTGAAATTTTCATTTTTTGTAACGCTAGTTATTAGTCTATAGATAGACATAGATATTCAAATAAGGTATAGGTACTATTGGAAAGAGAAATAAATAAAATGTAAAGAAATGAGTTTTAATTATTTAAGAAAATGCTTTAACTATTAAATAATAAAGGCTAAATATATTATATCATAGTTTAAATATTAAATAAATCTCACTAATATTATAAGTGTGAAAGTTTGTATGGATGTTTATTACTCTTTCACGCAAAAACTTCTGAACAGATCTAGATGAAACTTTACAGTAATATAGCTTATGCATTAGAATAACACAAAGGCTACTATTTACCATGATAACCGATATACACGTGGGTGGAGCCGCGAGCAAAAGTTAGTTAAATATAAAAATAATAACTTATTTTTTAGAAAAATGTATTAATATCGGATATGATGAAGAAATACATACACATTGCACAAATATTTTTATTTATTTTTTTGTCTAAAATTCGCGTCCTTAAACACCAATACTAGATACGACCGTATCTCATATTATTTTTACGCTTAAGGTATTTTTATAAACAATTTAATCTAAATACAGGAATAGTACAAAGTCGCTAAAAAGCATAAAATAAATGTCAATATCAACATGTTACAGCCATCACATTTTTAAACGTTGAACCTTGGCACACCAATTTTCTCAAGCATGTGATCAGCTTGGGCTTGCCCTTGAAACCCTTTCATTTAGTCTCAATTTTATTTGCTAAATTAAATTAGCTTTTTTTTAAATATACAACATATGAAGCGATACGAGGGTATGCGTGGGTCATTTATATGTAAATGCGGGCACCTAAAAGCTCCAATCTATTATTTAATTATGCATTGATATATAATTCGTTCTGCATAGGTGGTTTTAATACAGATAAACCCGCTCTGTGCGTGCATAATTCCGTTTCAATGACATTATTCAAACATTGATTTATATTTTAAATGCCTTTTGCGTATGATCTACCTATACTTTGACTAAAATTTATCAGACTGTGAAAAACAGTTTCATGAAATTGTTTTGTTGCATTTCACCGAGGTAGGAACCCTGTTATAGCACGCAGATACCGGTTTGTGGTATTTAGCTTATTTATTATCCTTGTCGCAGATCGACTTTTGTGAAGTGTTGGTGAACGGACCAAAACGTCCGAACGACTATAATTACACGTAGGGCATAGTTTCCGATGTAAACGTTCACTATATCGATGGTCGCGGTCCAAGGTTAAATCTACGCGCGTTGAATCTACTCGCCAACTTATATACACCATATATACAACTTATAGTTACCACACACGCCGCCGGTAGTGTCCCCGCTACCTTCCCGCGGGGGACATTCAGTTCAAGATTACTGAATAACCGTTAATATGATTTTCTGTTTAAATTAATGACAAAAGAGTATAAAAAAGCTGAAAGTAACCTGATGGTTAATAACTACTGTAGCCTAAAAAAAACATGGAACTTAAGAACTAATAGATTTACAAGTGCGTTGTTCTTTGACTTATGGAGATATTTTTTTTTTATAGCAATCTACCAACGTGACTCTATTCTGGCTGATAGAAAGCAAGAATAGAAGCCAAGAACGGTGGTCGCCGTACTCACTGCGAATGAAGACAGTGCAGTATGACGACCCACGCTATGGCCGGTTACTACTCTCGGTATAACTAATGAAAAAATAGCCATCAGTATCACAATATGGATGAATATTTTCTAATAATAAAATATTAACGTGAGTGTTACACTCAGTTGTCCGTGTGGTGATGGATTAAGAATACATAGTGTTACCATCCCTATTCATCCCGTGGGTGTCGTAAAAGACGACTAAGCGAACAAAGTATGCAAGACAACATCATTACAAAGAGAAAGAAAACTTGAAACAAACTCTATTCCAACCCGTCTGGCCAGCGTGGTATAGTTGGCCAACGCCTTCTTGCTAAGGAGAGGCCTATGTCCAGCAGTGGACTGTAAAAGGCTTTTTTTTTTTTTTACGTCTGTAATGGAATAGGCGTATGTCCTCTATCTCACCTGATGGAAAGTGCAGATGAAGACGAAGGTGGTACACGCCCATCCAAAAGATACCTGTTCACTCTACTTTTAAAGGCTCCAGAGTTCACGTCATCAGGAAAAATAGACCTAGGCAGGTCGTTCCAAGTCTTGGCGACTCTCACCAAAAAAGAGCTGTCAAACCGTTTAGTTCGACTTTTGGGTATGTCAACAACGTGTGGATGAAATTTTTGCCTGCGCCTAGTAGTCCGATAAAGGAATGGAGATGGCTCAATCAGTTCGAAGAGAGCCTTCGAGCACTCTCCAAAGTGTATCCTATAAAAAACCGACAAGCTGGCAACACGACGACGATGCTCAAGGGTGTGCAGTCTGCTATTTGAGAGCTTCTCGTTGTTAATTAACCTACGGGCTCTTCGGTCAACTGAGTCCGAAGCTTCCAGGTGATATTTGGCTGCACCATCCAAGAGGTGACTGCAGTACTCCATGCAGGATCAAACTTGGGCTGTGTAAAGATTAAGCAGCTGTTCAGAGCTGAAGTACCGCCGAACCTTTGAAAGAATTGACAATTTCTTTGACGCCGCTTTTACCATAGACTCAATTTGTTGGCCAAAGTTGAGGTTAGAGGTGATGGTAGTACCTAGAAGCCCTAGATGGTTAGTAATCGGTAAGGATACACTTTCGAAAGTGGGTGTTAAATCGAAGGTACTCTTTTTCGCGGAGAAAAGACACGCCTGTATTTTGGAAGGGTTGAACTGGACAAGATTGGCGACACCCCAATCGGACACCCACTGTAATGTCACGTTCACCCGTTCAATCATGGACTCTCTCAAGGACCGTATTTCCTATGGACTAACTCGCGGGTTGGACATGTACCTCTCAATTATGGTGCTGTCATCGGCGTAGCTAATAATACCGGGTGTTAAAAGATCGTTTATGTGCTGCAACAAGGTTGCAGAGAGAACAGATCCCTGAGGTACACCAGCATTGATTGCCATTAGATCGGAAGAGCAGCCATCCAAGACAACTCGAATCGACCGTTCCCTCAGGAAGTCACGTAACCAGTCGCAGAGCCCAGCAGGTATGCCGTATGCTGGAAGCTTACTAAGTAGTGCCTCGTGCCAGACCCGGTCAAAGGCCCTTGAGATGTCTAATGAAACGGCTATTGCTTCACCGTGACCCTCCAAGGCCTCGCTCCAAAGGTGGGTGGCATATATTAGCATATCTCCGGTCGAGCGTCCCCTGCGAAAACCATATTGGTTATCGCTGAGGAGCTCGTTTGCTTCAAGATATGTCAAGAGACGATTATTTAAGACACGCTCCATAACCTTACAAATTATAGAGGTGATCGCGATAGGTCTATAATTGGCTGGGTCTGCACGGCTTCCTTTTTTGGGTATAGGCTGAACATTAGCAAGCTTCCAGGATCTCGGCACTTTGCCAGTTTCCAAAGGGAGTTGGTATAGACGAGTCAGAACCGGAGACAACTCGGGTGCACAACACTTCAGTACCACTGCTGGAATGTTATCGGGACTGCTGGCCTTATTAACGTCCAGGTTCAGCAAACATTTGAGTACCTCTTTTTGGTGGATTTTAACGGCGCTCATTTTGGGGCCAAACGGAGGTAACTGAGGTGGATACCTGCCGTTGCTGTCTAGACGAGAATACTCTGCGAAGAGATTGGCAAATAAATTTGCCTTCTCCTCAGCGCTGTGGGCCAGGGATCCGTCAAGTTTGTGCAGAGGGGGCAGCGAAGAGCGACAGAAGTTTTTCTCGACAGATTTGGTGAGGCTCCAGAAAGCTTTGCTTCCTGAGGGAAAGGAAGCTAACTTTTCATCTATACGGCCAATGTGATCAAAACGAGCTTTTCTTATCGCTTTTTTACAGTTTTTAGCAGCTGCGTTGTATATTTTTTTCTTATCCTGGAGATCCAAGGTCCTGCTTTTACGAGCGTCAACCCAAGATAAATAGGCTTCACGCTTACGCTTTTCAGCTAAAAGGCATTCAGCATTAAACCACGGGCGAGCTTTGGTCTCAAGGGATACTTCAGCAAAAGGAATAAAGAACTCCATAGCTTGATAGATCACACTCGAGACAGCATCCGCGCAGCACGATGGATTTCTAGAAGAAAAACAGACCTGCCTTCAAGGATAAGAGGCGAAAAAGTGACGCATCTCATCCCAATCCGCCGACTTGTATCGCCACAGGCTGTTGATAATTACACTCATAGGCAATGAATAATAATTAAAACCAAAACTAGCAATACTAAAAGCAGTTGGCACTTCTCAAATAGATTTTTAAAGCATATTATTTTCTTAAAATAATAAAAAGGAATAAAATTAAAGATGATTACAAAAAATGAGTTTTTTAATAAAATATCTGTTATGGGAGATTTGACGCTTAAATGTCGTGTCAAAATGTTTTTAAAAGAAGAATTCTAGTAAACATGTTGACAAAAACTAGATTCAGTGTACGTTCAACACCTTCGGACTCGTTGCTCCGCTTCGCCTTGCTGTATCATTGAGCAACAACTGTTCTAAATCAAGCGATAAGTTTTTTCTCTCCACCGATGTGGCCAAAACGTGAACGCCGACAGCCGGTTACGGACCAGTTTGGGTTCCCGAAGAGCACTGGACTCTAAACAACTGACGTAAATACATATACGAGTATACATTTTTTTTTGTAAATACTCACATATTATACATAGAAAACAAATAAACTCCAAATATGCTACTACTACACCACCGAGGCAGTGAATTATTTTTTCTTTTTTTTTTAAAGACAACACCTGACCTAGTAATAAATCCGGTGCTGCAGGATACTCTACAACCATACGAGAAACGAACACAGAGAACACCCTGAGTCAGAACTGCAATTTCTGGATTACACAAAGTGTTGTTCCATGTAGGGTTTGAACTCACAACACTCGTCGCAGCAGACAGGAGCGTGGCGACCGCTTTAACCACTAGGTTAACAGTACATTCAACCAATAATGTAATCTGGTCATAGTATTTTTATTGTACAAGATTTCATAGTGAAATACATAAATTGCCTTAAAATGCTCTTTAAATGAGAGTAATGTATAGAAGCTTACGTTAAGCAAACTCAGTCGACTTGAAGTTCTAGCTGCAGGCTAGACATTCATAGATTGGTTGCCTTGAGTAAATTGACTTGCAATATTGGAGATCACGGGTTTCATTTCCGTTCAGTATAAATATTTATATGAGAGCAGTTAAAATCACAATCACTAGCTTCATTAAAGTGCAAGTTTATTGAATTAAAAATAAATAATTTAAAAATCTATGCTTAAGTACAGTTTAGGAAAGCTAAAAAAAACTGGTAAGCCAAACTAAAGGTGGGAAATCTTTAGCTTAGTTTAGTACTAAAACATTTACTGTTGATGGACTGTCTTCATCACCAAATCGATTTATTAAGCAAAAGGAATGAGTCCAGTTGACTTATAAAACGAGTTACATGGGTGTTAACTATTTTAGATGTCAAATTACAGTACTGTCACATGATATAAATAAACATGATTTCCAAGACTGCACGGTTGGGCTAGTGGTATAAGCGGTCGCCATACCACTCTCTGCTGTGCTGAGTGTTGTGGGTTCAAGCTCCACATGGGACAACACTTTACGTGACTCATAAATTGTTCAGTTTGGGTGTTTTTTGTGTCTGTTTCATGTATGTTTGTAAAGTCCGCCGCGACACAGTATTTATTTCTAGCGCAGGTGTTGTCTATAATATTAAAAAAGGCAAGTTTTCATGCTTAATTAGGTGACATACAAACATACACATTGTCATGTACATATATTTAATATTTATTATATATACATGATTTTATGTTATTTGAACACAGAAACAAACAAACATCACCATAATATATGTAATAGTATTTGTCTATAAATATTTTCTACACTTCCAATAAATTATAAAATACGGGTAGACGCTACTAGAATAATGTGTCAGGTGTCGAAAAAAAACTTCGACACCCGACACCAGTCACAACTGACTACCGCAAATAATACTTTCGGTTTCTTACGTCAAAGAACGCGGATAAAAATGTTCTAACAACGTACATCATTACATATATACGTATTTGAGTAGTGTCAATTGTACATGTATTACTTTTGTTGTGTTCTGTGTGTTGACTATCTTCCTAACTTTTATTGTGCCTTCTAACTATAAACTTCGTGTCTTGTGTGTAGTGAACATTAAAGTGTTATTATAAGCAAAGGATTATTTACTTTTCCTACAATCGTAAGTAAAGCCGCACTCTAAAGACCTGAACTTACTTCGTTAGTTAACTAACAACTTAGTTACTAATTAATTGGTTAATAATTGAGTTACTTAATTAATTGGCTAACTGCCTAATAATGTACTTAATGAGTAAATAAAATGTAAAGCTAAAAAGAATATTATTTGCAGCTAGATTTTTCTATAGAAGTGATGTGTGACTATAATCTAAACGAAATGACCTCGAAGTTCAACGATTTAAAGAAATCCAATACAGTTGAAAATAGCAGCAAAGCCTCATTTTTATTGGGCGCGACAAGTATCCAAGGAAAACAGATTATTTAGTATTGTCAGTGTATTATTTTGGCTTACACGATTCGAATTTGAAAGGCTTGGGGATAATAGGCTTTAGTACAGATTGATATATGAAGCTTATTTCGTTGAAGGGTTGGACTCAAGCGTTAACATTTTCAGTTTGATGTTTTACTACCTTTGTTTAGGAATCAAGTAGATTTTATCCAGAAAAATGGCGGTAGTGTACAATTTTCAGGGTTATGTAGACTACTTAGTAACTTACTTCCATTAAATAACAACTTTATACAATATTACAGCCCAGTATGCAGTACAAAAATGATCAGTAGACGTACGGAGAAATTGTCATGCCTTACACATTCAGGATTTTTCTTTATTTGTAGAGAATTGTCATCCTCATAAAGTACCTTTTGAGATACATCTGTTTTAAGTTTAAAGAGGGAATAATAGTTGGAATAAGTGATCAAAATTTATCGACCAATTTTCAACAGACTTCATGAATGATTGTGATTGAAATGATCATCACTGATTAGGGATTACTACTCTAGATAAACTGAGCTTGAGTTAATTTAGTGGATTGAAGTTATATTTTTTAAATCACTTTTGTTCATGAGTTTACTATATTTTATTTTCTGTTGTTCTGTTGTCTGTCTTGTTTATATTCAGTACATATAAGGCAATCAGTTTTAAGGTAAAACTGTTTTTTTTGTATGTAGTTACTTTATAATAATTATTTTTTTTTTTATTTTGGTATTAAAAACTGACCCTACTTATAACATATAACTAGGTTCAATTTTCGGGAACCTGCTGAATGAGTGAGGATAAATTTTGACCGAAAATATTACAGCTGTTAATTAATTTGCATAGTCGTGAAATAATAAAACGAGCTCTGAGGACCTGAGGACTGAGGAGGACGAAGAGATGAATTTAAAGGTGTTAAAGGTCATGGGGATATCTTGCAGGGATTTGTAATTATGTTTCTTTCAATAATAAACTTCAACATTAGCCTCCCATCAACGGGCCTGCGGTATCACATTCACCGACAGAAACAATAGCACGGATACTGTCGCTTTAGGTTGATCTTCTGTGAGAGGGTAATACGCCCCGGTCGAGCCAGTCCGTTCGTGCTAAAATCAGCGTGACTCTACTCCCTAGTGAGTAACTTCACCTTTAATACTTCAATACCATCTACTAAACACAATTGAAGTCTCAAAACTAGTATGGTCGTGTTAAGTGTATGTAATACAATGTCACAATGACTGTCATGCCTTTTACGTGTATAGGGAGCGTCTTACTGGGCCGCCATGGTGTGGGTCGCTGTATTATCTGCGTTCGTAATGAGTATGGTGACCACAACTCTTGGATTCTATACGTGCTTGTCATCAGGCAGAGTAGAGTCACTTTGGCAGGCTCTTATAATAAAAAATCTCAATTTCTCAGCTACCAAGATTTTTATTAGAATTAATTTATCATAACTTATCGTTGCTAGATTAGTTACGAGTCTGGTAATAATCCTTTATTAACTGTTCTCTTACTACATAAGATAAACAAACATTAGTCGAATAGTTACAAGAACGTTGGGTCAAACTAAAAGTAAATATTACCCTCCCTTATGGAGTTTATCAGATACCATAACTTATACAAATAATATGTTTGTTTTTATTTGTGATAAAAGCTCTCGGATTCCTAATTTCGTATAGCGATCTGTATTACCGTGACCCTTGAAACTGCTAACTATGAAAAGTAAACTGATATCATATATCTTGAATCGTTTTTTTTGTTATTGGTTCCGTAGTTAGTAGTAAAAATAATATTTAGGATCTTAACAGGAAATTACTGTTTTTTTTTTCAATATTCGTAATTCAAATACTACTTTTAGTAACTTTCTATGACCCGTGTCCTTTAAGCGAGGCGTGAAAAAGTATCTCACTAGGCCTTCATAGTTTGGGTCACCGTACTATATTGTCTGCATTCGAAATGAGTATGGTGACCATAACTCTTGAATTGTATTCATGCTTTTCATCGGGCAAGGTAGAGTCACTTTAGCAAGTTCGTATTAAAACAAAAATCTAATGAAAACTCACATATAATTTTCATATTTCTGGAAAGTACATTTTGTACATTACTATATACAGAAACAAAAAGTGTGAAAAATTAATTATTCATGCATTTGAAAGTATATAATTAAAATATATATATACCTAGAAAATCTTAAAATCCCATTATTATTAAATACTGAATGCAATAAAAAATCTCGTAATACAAAGCAAGTATAAATTTAATCTCTGAAACTGATAAATAAATACAATCACACGAAAAAACTGACCAAAAAATTGTCAACTAACATCAGACCTAGTGATTTATTTCAATTTATTTAACAGACATGGATACATATAACTAACACAGATACATATATATTCTATCTCCAAAGTAGGCGTCACGGAACCCTAAACAAGAGACACGAGAAAGAGAAAATACAAAGATTTTACGTGACCAAAATTCAATACGTTTTCTCTAGGAGTACTACGTGATGTGAGTGTGTGATACCACTGTGTATTATAATTTAGGAGCTAGTATTCACGTACACACGGAAAACAAAGTACCTGGTCAGTAGCACAAAGTACTAGCTGATTACGAAACTAATTCTAATGGACTTTTTCTAAACAAATTGAATGTTAAAAAGTACATATCTAAGTTTTTCTGCTTATTAATTCATACGAATGTGTGAGAAAAAAAAATGTTATTTATGTTACACACTATGCTGTAAACTTAATTATAATAGTATCAACATTATTATCTAACTTCAGGTTTTACCAGAAAGGACGTTTTGGCCTTCCCAACCATGCTCAACCATGTCAAGTATTTTTTTCTCTTTGCATTGCTTTTGTACTGCGTGGCTCAGTCTCTTAGTTGGCTCTTACGACACTTTTCTTTTCAGATCCCCTCCAGAGTCAACGGCCCGCCTAGTCAGACCCTATCCTGGGTAGGCCACAAAGTCTACCTCACCTACCAGTCCGGTTGTCATAATTTGTTGCGACCCGATCGCATTTTTTTGACCAGGCTGCAACAAATTATCCTATCGCCGACCGTAGCAACTAATCCGCCACCAGAGTTCCCCACTCCCTAGCGGCTCGCGGTCCCGTCGATGGTTCATAACGCCGCCGACGTCTTCTTCGTTCGGGATCTGTCCTCTCACGATCCCGTTCAGCGGTCTCTTTCTTGAGCATAACAGTTTCGCAGAAAGAGCCCACTGCGGCCCAGGCTCCCTCCCTACAGGTTAAATAGAGGTGGTGACACTCTCTATTCTTAAACTGTCACTACACGAATATCAGCTGTAAGTCATAAGTATATACTTACACATACTGGAATAACACATACATTTAAACTAAGTATTTTGTTTTGCCGTGCATACATTTATTAGTATTTAGGGAGATTTACATATTTGATACGTTGTATAATGTTTAAGGAATGATTTTTTATATTAGAAAGTTGACATTCTGAAAATAATACATGAAATCACGTACTGCGAAATTAGATGCTCGTGACGTCCAATTCCCATTAACAGAAGTTACATAATACATTCATGACAGTTATTAAGAATGATATCTTTCAGTTCGTGATTTGGTTTACACTCATAATCTTATTTGTAATCTGTTTTAAAAATATGAATTACTATTATCTAGTTATATATACTTATGTTATAAGTTCAACGTGTGTTTATTGGATATGTGTTCATTTCACTTCACTTCAATAGCCTTTAAAAGTCCACTGCTGAACATAGGTCACTTCTTAAAGATGAGATTTCAGCCTGTTATACCACACTGGCCGGACGTGTTGGTATACGGATATATGTGTACACACATAATGTCATGCCTATTTCCTAGAAGGGTAGGTAGAGATAATGGAGCTGCGCTTGCAACGGCTGTCATTTATTAGATATATAGAGATCTGGCTCGTTGGTTACCTCGGCAAGTTCTGGGTACGGTTCCTGAGTCAAGAAGAAAGAAGAAGATTTCGTACGTTGTCATATATTTGAGGACACTGACGTCCCAATGTAAAATTGCAATAGAACTATAAAATACCCTTTGTCCAGACAGGCTTCAGGCGACATAACATCACATTGTGACCAATAGGAGCCAAGCATTAATGAAAAAAACAACAACTGGGGAAAACTCGTTCCTTTTGCAAGAACTTGATGAAATTACACGGGTCAGCTGTACACATTACTAAACGTCATTTGTTGCGTAAATAAGTGATTTCATATTTGTATAAAGCTGCATGCAGGCAAGAAACTAATTTTATTCTATAAGGATTTTTTTATTAAAAATTTTTTTTTTCTTTTTTGAGGATACACAATCCTGCAGATGTGAAGTTATATTTAAATGTGATGCTATTTAGTTTTGTACCAATGTCTTATACTGTTTGTTAAATCAATCAATCAATGTGTATTTTCAAAGCGCACAGCTTTGAAAATACACATCAAAATTTTTGTCTGTAATTTATTCAGTTTTTAATAATTATAATGATATTAATTAAAACTATAAAGATAATCACAGTGGCCACTAGCTCCTCATCTAAATCAATAGTTTCGATTCTGCCGATACACTAGAAGCTGAATCTAAGTCTTAGAATGACACTTGTTGTGACAAACGTACATTTATATTGTTAAGGAGTTCTTAGATATGTTACTTTCTATACCGTGAAACTATTTATCGAAAATGTTTTTTATCAAAAACAAAACCAACATTACCTATATTGCCGTGTATTGGTCGATTAAGAATACAGAATGTTGCCACTCCAGTTCATACCGTGGATGTCGTAAGAGCCAACTAAAATCACTAACTACGCAAAACGACATCATATAAAGAGAATGAGAACCTGATACAAACTCTATATCAACTAGCCTAGCTAACGTAGCATAGGAGGCCAAAACCTATTTTCTAAGGAGAGGCTTATGTCCAGCAGTGGACTACCAAATCCTATTGATGTATTTGATGTGAAAATCAACAATTATATGTATAAGATTTTTCTCTTTTTTACCTAGTAAGTTATACTATAATAGTTTGAAGAACATATTCTACTTAATTATAAGAATTTTAACAGAAGTTTTTCAAGTAGAGCTACGCTGTTTGTAGTAGGGATGGGTCGGCTCTACCGGAACAATACTAACCCGTCATAAAAGACTAACCTAAAACGACAACATCCGTGCTGACATGTTTCGTTGGTAAGTGCGAGATGGGAGACCCATTGGAGTAGGCGTGACACAGTTATCGTGGGAATAGTGTAAACCTTACACTACCACGATGACTGTCATGCCTTTTACGTCCCCAAGTGGGGCGTGAAAATGCATCTCACTAGGCTGCCATAGTGTGGATCACCACACTGTATTACTTGCATTGGCAACGAGTGGTGACTACTACTCTTGAATTGTATTTATACTTTCCATCAGACAGAGACAGTAGAGTAATATTGGTAGGCTCTCAAAATTCAAATCAACCTATCGCCGTCCACTGCTGAACAAAGATCTCCCCCAAGGAGCGCTAACCATCCCGGTCTTGGGCATTTCGCATCCAGCCTGTCAGCTACTTTCTTCAAGGCTCTTAAAATAAATAAATAAAAAAAGTACAACACATTTAATTATAATAAAAATTAATTCACTTCTGAAACTAGACATTGCCTGCACGATTATAACCAGATTACTGATGACCATACTTAAGTATTTTTAAATACATACATAATATTGTACAGAAAGTAACACCCATACAAATTTAACCTGGTCGGAATAAAGAATGTTTAATCACTTGGTACTATAGCCACTATTTTATAGTTACGGGACTAAGGGACTAAGTGACGGTAAATCGTGAGCGTGTTCGACCGATAAATCCACCCACGCGTTGACGACGTGTTAGCCTGTCTAGAGACTATCATGTTGTTACGCTGAATTGATTCACATTTAATACTGTTAGTTATTCAATAGGTACTATTTTTATTTTAAATGGATATTTGATTAGGTTTGCTGTAAAAAATATGCTTTTCATCTCATTAGTGCACAAATTCTGTACCAATACACGAACTCGACCTCTGAACCAGGCTTCGATCATAAACGTAACAAAACATTATCATATCAACAGCCTTTTACATTCCGCTGCTGGACGTAGGCCTCTCCTTAGCAAGGAGGTTTTGGCCTACTATGCCACGCTGTCCAGACGGGTTGGAATAGGGTTTGTTTATGGTTTTTCTTCTCTTTGCAATGATATTTTCCTAAATAGTTTGTTCCCTTAGTCGCCTCTTACGACACCCACGGGAGGAATAAGGTTGGTAACATTATTTATTCTTAATCCGTCACCACACGGAGTAATATAAAACATTGAGTTCCGCCTATTTCCCAGAAGTGTAGGCAGAGACTATTGATCTCCACTTACTACGATCCTGACTCACCTCGTTTTCTTCGTCCACATTCATCAATCGCTGCATGTATACTCGTGGTTTCTGCTGCTTTTCACATGACCCTTCTACAAAAAATACTAATTTGGTTGGTAAATGTTCACCATGGATGACCTTACTCGACACTTCCACACACATTCACTCGATAAATTTCTTCATTCATCCTCTCTATGTGATCACACCACTCGCCCGCTCAATGGAAACCCCCATAATGCTGGAGTAGGGCTCAAAAGGCGGCAACGCACTACTGACCCTCAGTAGCACATGTCCGTGGGCGTCTGAAGTTACTTACCATAAAAGAACTGATCTGCGAAAACCATCGCTAATATGACCCCTCGGATCGTACACATACTGTAGTGTGAGCCATGAATTAATTAATATTTGAAAAAATCATATGAAAAAAAAACTTGATGTATTAAAAAAAATGGTTAATTTACAAGAAATCTAATTAGTTGAAATTTATCTTTAAAAAATTACACCGTCTAAATGACCACCGTTTCGACGTTTGAACTCTTCTAACCGAGCACAAAAATTTTCGAATACTCGTAGGCAAAAAGAGACCGCGAGATTCGCAGACTTTTTCTTCATTCAATTCATTTATTGATGTAGACACGATTCTTCAAATAACTCCATAAAAAGAAATCTGCTAGGGATAGATCTAGACTTCCAGGTGGCCATGGAATGTTATCTGGTCCGGAAATCAGTTTTTTCCGTAACATGTCTTTGACCAACTCCAGAGATTCATTGGATGTGTGACAAGTGGCTCCATTTTGTTAAAACCATGTATTGTATTTGTAGCCAGCAAAATTCAGTAGCATCGGTCCCAAGAACTCCCGTAACATGTTTGCGCGGGATGTTAGATTCAAATGTTAATGAATTCTTAGCGCACCCCATATATTTTTTTGAGTAAAAACAACATCTCAGAGTGATTCGCGAACCACTTCTAAGTGATATATTTTCCTTCTCTGTTTGTTGTGCCAACATGGTGGAAGTTATACGGTTAATTGAATTTTACTCAATTTTATACGGAACGCACCAAAAATGTTGTACCAAATTAAATTATTTGGTTAGTAATGCTCTTCCTATGTTGATATTTCTACGAGAAATTGTTTAAAGTAGAGCTAAATTAAGAGCTGACAAACGTCCAATGAATTTCAAAGCTATACTAGGTTTTCCTTACTGTTCCACCCACGTGTAAATTAGTTATCGCGGTATATAGTATTCTATATCCAGAAGGATATGCTTGAAGAATCAAGCATCACAATATCTCCATTCCAAATTTTATTGAAACCAGTGCAGTGGTTTAGCCGTAAACGCGTGACAGACATACACAGTAACTTTCACGCCCTTACTAATATTGTAAACATTGTGTGGACCGCCCATGTCTAATTGAAGGCTTTAATGGCGCTTCATTGAGGTCAATGTTGATAACTTATGAACTATTTGTCCAAAATAATTAACGTAAAAGACAAATATATCTTAATTAAATATTGAAAGCGGCAAAGGTATAACTTTTTATAATAATTTGATAAATACAATAAAATGTAGCCAATTTAATTGTGTTATAGCGGAACAGCTGTCTAGACAAAGTGTGACCGTCGGCAATCATCGTATCCGGCAATCACCCGACAGTGCATTTTCTGCTCTTGCCCGACGCACACTCTGCACTAATTCGCTTAAAGTTTGCTAACTAATATTTAACGTGTTACCTCTGTAATCATTCGTGTTCCCATTCTCATTTTCATATCCTCTAAAGCTGTTGTCTACTTGCTAAACGCTTGTACTATTATTATACTTTTTGTGTGTAAACTTCTCCTTTTCAGTGAAACTAACCGTTGAAACTGTATTTTAAAGTGCACCTTATTGTACTATTAATTGTGAATACCTCATATACGAATTTAATGTATTGCGTCTCCCGTGGACTGAAACATTTACATTTGTGAAAATATACTAGAGTTCTTTTTCCATGTCTTATGAATTTTTCAAGGATCTGTTTACTTAAACGATCATTTTAATTTTTTAACAAGTCGAAATGTGTACTTGACTGTAGTCTAACATAGCCAATTTTATATATTTTTAAACATTATAGCACACATTGATAAAAGGTAGAGTTCAGTGTACTTCTCTCATGTACAAACATTGAATACTTCAAATGTGTTTCTGTAAAATTTGTTTTAAAAAGGATACAAATAATTTTTCTATCATATTAAGATAGATAATAACGTAAGATAAGAAACATTATTGCATAGGCGTTGCTAAACCATAAATTATGTCCATAGCTATATCATATGTCATAGAACTGTACACCGAAACACTCTAGACGGAAATTAGACAGATCGTCGTGGACTTGATTTTTTTCTTTTTTTTAAAGACAACGCCCGCGCTATGAAGAAATTCTATATCGCAGGTGACTACAAAACATACAAGAAACCAAGACAAACAACACCCAGACTCAGAACACAAATTTGTGGATCACACAAAGTGTTGTCGCATGTGAGGATTTGAGCTCACAACACTCAGCGAAGTAGAGAGCGGCGTGGTGACCGCTTAAACCACTAGGCCGACCATGCCATGAGTGCCTTAATTGTATTGAATGTTACCTAAAACTTAGTCAAACGCCTGTACTATCTGTGTATTCAAATAAGTTAAAGTTATAATTATTTAATTAGAGTACAAAGTGTTCTTGAAAAACTTATTAAAAGAAAAAACATGTTGTGAGGAAATAGAAAAGTATTTTCACTGTTTGAAATACTTCTCTAGTGCAAGTGCAGCATGATGATAATTTTTTATTTCATCTATTATTTTATGCATAAATATATACATCCGCGGACTTAAGGTTTAAGACATCCTCTGTCGCTTGATTGGGCGATGCAGAGAAAATAGTAGGTCGGCGAAGAATAAATTAAAGAATAGTTTGAGGTTTCATCCTCTTGTAAGGTTACTGACTCAGTAAAAAGCGATAATAAATTGCTTAACTTTGATTTACTACCAACAATACAATAACAGCTGAATTATGACTTCCACGATGAAGTACAATCTGATTGACGCCTATCAGATTGTCGCGATCTTAATGTAACGCCCAAGTGCCAAAACGTATTATACATTTTTCTTGTTATTATTATTAAAGCCATATTATTATATTATTATTATCATTAAACTTGTTCATGTGGTGACGGATTGAGAATAAATGATGTTACCAATCCTATTCATCCCGTGGGTGTCGTAAAGGGCGACTAAGGGAACAAAGTATGCAAGACAACATCATTACAAAGCGAAGGTAAACTTGAAACAAACCCAATCCCAACCCATCCGGCCAGTGTGGTATAGTAGGCCAAAACCTCCTTGCTAAGGAGAAGCCTATGCCCAGCAGTGGACTGTTCAAGGCTGTTGATGTTGATGAATTATTTACACCGTAATGAAATAACACTAATCATTGTATTGCAGCCAAAAATGAGAGTACATTGAATAGACATCGCTGAGGCTATTTTTATAGGCATGAAGAAAAGGCAGCCTCTAAAGCCTATCACATAATTCAGTGTAGTATATATCGCACACAACTGCCTGCTTGCTGGACCTGTTATCTGTTTACGCTTATACTTAAGTTCTACTTACTGTGATTGTACTCAACAAAAATGTAGCAGAAATTTAAGTACAAAATAGTACGTTTTTATTAAAAAATTTCTGAAAACTATTTCAGTAAACTATTTGCATATTTTTCTAAAAAAATACACAGGGATGCTTCGTACAATATCTGCAAAACAACAACAGAAAATTCGAATTATATGATCATGATATTGTACACATATACATAAAATCACGAGTATTTGCCCGGAGGGGTAGGCAAGGATATATTAAACGTCCACTTTAATATGTGGCGAGCCTATTACCGCTAATCGGGATGTTTTCTTCGCCAAAACCTCGTTGGTCTGTCGATCAGCAGGTATATCACTTGCAGGTGATGCCCAGCTTAGGGTCCTAAGTTCTTAGTGGGAACTCTATGCATCATGCTACTAAACTTGTCCATATCCTTGTTTGGTGCCATCAAATTAAGTGAATATTGTTTTATTTAGTGGATTTATTATATCATTGTGCATCTGATTCTAGGGGCGAAAAAATATGCTTTTGATAGGGAAAATCATTTAAATGAGTCATCGTGGCTAAGGAATACTGCAATTGGAGCAGATCGTAAACAAGACTGAAGCTGAAGCTCAAAAATCCAGGATATTGATCTTATATTGGTCATACACTGGGACACCAATCAAAGAAATACAATTAAAACAAAAATATACTTTAGTGCCATCCAACGAAGATAGACCGAACTACAACATAACTGCTAATCCTGTGGATTGACGAATGTGTGTCTATTTTCAGTCTTTTTTGTATATATATTTTCTGCTGTACAGCACACAATAATGAACAATAAACATACGAGTACTCGTATGTTTATTGTTTAAATATTTATTTGTATTTTCATCAATGTATATATATTTTTCTTTTTTAGATATTCATTGTAAATTATTGCTTCCAACTACCAACTCATTGCTTCTCTTAAGGATACACGTACACTTGTCATGTCAGTTACTGAACCACCTAAAGGTTGACTGGTAGAGAATGCTATATGATATTAAGTCCGCTTCATGCAAATGTAATGCAGGCAGTGTTAAAAATAAATAAATAAAAAATATGGATAGGCAAAGTTCTCACACCGATTAGCATAATGTACTTCTTGATGTACAAGTATCTAACATCAACATGAAACCCGTTCCTCCACTTGAATGATACCCCTATCCGTTCTCCATATATACTCTTTATTACATTGAAAAACAAATTCGAAATAGTATAAAAAGTTTATTTCAATACCACCTTAATTGGTTTCTTAAATATAACGCCATATTTGCGTATCCAGCGAAGCATCGAAAACTTTCAAACAAACTCAAGCAATATAAAATCACGAATATTATCAATTTAAACTTCTGCGCTCCATTTCCTCGTCACTTAAAACTCTGTAAAGCTTGAGCCGGTACGGTCTTTGTTAACCGGACGGCTTACCAGCCCATAAGTTAAGTTTACGAGTATTAGAAAGAATAAAGAAAAATATGTTTTGGGATAAACTCAAGGCCTTCGGACCAATATTGTGAAGTTTCATTATTAAAGCTTACTATATAAGTCGATACTTCAATACGTACGATATTATTACTTTCAGTTTCAGAATTCTTTATAGCGGTATGAAAATAGGTAGTTAAAGTGGTTTCGGGCCAAGATCTCTGGAAACTTTTGGTCACGTAATAAAATCAACCTTACAAAAAAGTTCAAGATTTTTTTTTTAAAACTATATATCGACAACACAAACAAATATTTTCTTGAATAGGATTTTTAGTTGAGTTTATTAAGTGTTGTGGGTAGTCACCAATTAAAACGGACAGTGAACAGACAGATGAACTGAGGGTAGACGAATACCAAGACTAATAGATACGTGCAACTCACCAGATTGCAATGCATGACTGTCATATGAACTATCAATAATAAAGAGATCATATTCACTTGGTGAAAAGCACACCGGTCGTGGCTTGACCATGTTTATCGAAACATACCTCTCCCACGGCCTCATACATAAATGCGATATTTACTGAGACAATCTTTTTTCCCCATAAAATCCAACTGTAGCAAAAATCTGAACTTAACTCTTTATTAAAACAAAAGTCACCATCGGCTGAAGGACAGTGAAAGTAATGGGGACAGAAAACTTACTCATTGCTGGAACAAGAAAACAAATAAAACAAACAAGTTTTAATTCCGTTGGCTACAACAGAATCTTATTTGGACCCATGTTTGTACCTTTTCGATGTGTTTTGGAAAAACATTGGAATAAACTACAAACGGATATCATTCAGTCCAACCTTTTGATTGTCTTAGGAATTCGATTGTTCTTGAAGTGAAGGAGCGTCCCTAAGACTTAAAAGTCAAACAAGTTTTTGTTTTCTTAAAGAGAAATGAAAAAACTTATGTCAAATATTTGCTAAATACGAATATTAAATAATGTATATTCGTCTAATATTCCTTTACTATTCTTGACTTTCTTAAAAATATAACCTTTATTTTTAAACTTCACAATGAATAAGGTGCTTTCGACCGCGACTCAAAGCTTTTACCGAGTTCACTTGACATAAAAGAGTGTACTCTTAATTGAAAGCTGCTCGACAAATCCTCTGAATTTTATACGAATGGTCAACAACAAAATCTCTATGAAGCTGGCATTATGACAAATCAAACAAACAAGTGCAACTGTTGCACTCAAGACTCACACAAAGCGAAGAGATCGTTAGCCACTGGGTTTCTGGAGGTACTTCTTCAGACAATGAGGTTACTACTAAGGGAGTGAAACTTTTCGAGTTTTAAGTGAGTTAGCGAAACGTGAAAGACGTTTCGTTATTGAAATATTAACTCTTACTATACATGCAGATTTTTATTAAATAAACAAGTGTTACTTACTATGAAATTATTAAAGACAGAGGATTATAAAATTTGTGTGAGCTTATATGTATTTAAACAACACGTTATTTAAAGCAGACACAAAAATCGACGGGTATTTACGTACCTGTACGATTTTAGAACTTTAGAAATTCAAGATACATAGCATATAGATTCTTTTACCAGATTTATAAATATGGGAAGTCACTGCCCTCAAATATACGGACAACAATCAAAGTCAGTTCGTCCACAGGGCAGGCCAATGCCAATGGCTCCGTGAAAAAATTACTATCCAGGTAAAATTGGTTGAACTAGTAATGGATCCCAGGTAATTTAGAGAATAATAAAGGCTAGAAAGATGATGAAAAAATTTATAAGTATAACACGATTGACATTCAACTACTCAATTAATACGTGTCACAAAGTTCATCAACAATTTGTCGAAATATACAAAAAATTTCTCAATTTTTAACGAGAAATTATTTCATACAGAGTAACAAGTAGTTGTTTGAGCTACTATTCCATAAATAAATTCCACGGAACGATGATTAAGGAATGTCTAATTAGGCAAAATTAATATCATGATATTTAATATAATGGGGGAGAGTGGGGTTCAGAAGATACGAATCGGCTCGACCAGAGTGATATTGCGGGCTCACAATAACCGTAGTAAAGTAATTCTTAATTTACTTTTCAGTGAAGTTCCCAAAGGCAAAACTTTTCCTCACTAGCTCTGGGACACACTCAAAAGGTAGCAACGTGTGTGTATCTTGAGTTAAAGTGATAATGGACGAGAATAGTCATACAAAATCAGGTGACCAAACCTTATAAAAAATCTCGCCAACAACATCAAACTACTACAAAAAATACTACTAAATATTCAGTGAGTTTGAAGCTCTTAGTACCATTTTCCCGCAAACTATCTTGTTATGTTTACTGAGAAGAAATACTTGAAATTTTTTCTTATTTTCTTATATTCATTCGTTAATCTACTTATTTGAAGACTTTATCTGTACTAGATACAATAATAAGTCTTCTAAGAGAAATAGAATTGAGTTCAGTATATTTAAACGAACCTGATGAAATTTTTCTATAAATACGTACAGATAAACGAGCAGATTTGTCACCTGATAAGTAATTAAGATCACTGGTAAGTGACCACTGTCGTTCATTCACACCCCATAGAAGTTGCCGGCCTTTGAGTACCTTGCCCCAGATATGAGGGAGGGAGTGATTTAGTCCACAGGTAACCTCTCACAGAGTTTGAAGCAACTAAAGTACTGACTTAAGGTACAATTGCTGGTGTCATAGTGGCAAATGTGAAAACCTTTGCTGAACGTCAGGTAATGCATAAAGATTGTTATAATAATAATAATTGAATTGACTTCATATATATTAAACGAGGCCGAACCTAAACTGTGGTAACTAGACTGCCTTATGTATATATCTAGGATATATTTAAATATTTCTGAATACATACATAGGTATATCACGAAACAATTATACCTAGATATAGAGCAAATGATCACCTCCATCACACAATTATTTTTCATGGGTGAAAATTGAACCTACAATCTCTAGCTTCTAGCTAGCAGTCAGGGATCCTGACTGCTAAACCAGATCTGATCAACGAGTCTATCAGATTAAACATAGATTTTCACGCTCATGCTCGATCAGACGTAACTATATCAATAAAACCAACTAATGGTCACTGGTGATATACAACTCAGGGAATGATTGAAAAAATACGTTATATATAATATAATACAAACGATTCAATTCCAAGCTTACTAGTCTAAGGGAAAATTTTCGAGGAAAACGTATATCTATTGTGCAGAAGTTTGTTATAAATAACTTCTATAAATCTGAACATAATTGGATTAAATAGAGCACAGGGAGATTATGCTCTGCATTGACATATGATAAAAAAGATTTACGTATATAAGATCAAAGTTAAATTATAAATAAAATCTGCCATTGATTTAATACATAGGGGATATAACATTCTGTTTATTTGTTTTTTTTTCTATAATAAGAGCCTGACAAAGTGACTTTACTCTACCTGATGGAAAGCATGAATAGAATCCAAGAGTTGTGGTCACCATACTCATTGCAAATGCAGACAATGCAGTATGGTGACCCACACTATGGCGGCCTTGTGAGATGCTTTTTCACACTCCGCTTGGGGACGTAAAAGGCATGATAGTCATGGTGACAGTGTAAGGTTTACACAGTTACCACGATAACTGTCACCCCAGTTTGAATGTTAGTTCTTTAAGGGATCACTTTGTGGTGAATTTCTCTTTCAGAGAGGCTCTGAACATATTTTTTTCATAACATGTTGAGTGACTTAAAGCTGATGGATTAGCCCTACAGTGTCCACGTCTTGGTTCCATACACCTTTTCAGGGAGGATGTACTAGGTAGGTAGGTAGGTATGTAGGCGACGTACGGCACACGCGGACGTCGCCTCCTCGCGGCTGGCCACTATAGCAGATGGAGGGGAAAACCCGTCCCGTCCACCCGCGGCCACACTCAAGGCGGCATGAGGCGCTGGTATGCACGCCTCCGGAATCCGGAATTGGGTCCGAGTGCGAGAGATCTCCTCCAATAACTCCAGTGAGGACCCCACGCTGCGCCGCCCATGCGGAACAAACCGCCAGCGTGTGCTGAGCCGAGTCCTCACTGCAGTCGCAGTGGTGACAGGCGGGACTCAATTCCCTCCTGGTGACCGAGTGCAGATACTTCCCGAAGCAACCGTGCCCGGAAAGGATCTGCGTCAGTCGGAAGGAAAGGGTCCCGTGCTGTCGCCCTGCCCACTCGGCGATGACCGGTCGGAGAGCCTCCACGGTGGCAAAGCCATCACGTGGAGTCTCCAGCTGGGACGACCAACGAGCCATCGTGGCTCGACAAGCGGCCTCTCGCCGCTCACGTATCTCTTCGGGCGGGGGACGTATGCCGCTACCCGCCCGGAAATCAGCCATTCGCCGATAAACTTCGGCGAGCACTTCCGCCTCCAAATCCCACGGGGGAGTTCCAGCCAAGGCGCACGCCGCCTCCGTTGATATGGTGCGGTAACCGCGTATGGCTCTAACCGCCAATATCCTCTGAGGGCGCCAGAGACGAGCCCTATTCTGGGCGGTCAGAGCCGCCGCCCACACCGGTGCACCATACAGTGCCATTGACCGGACAACCCCCGTGTATAGCCGTCTCGTCGCGATGCTGGCTCCACCCAAATTGGGCAAAATTCGCCCCAGGGCAGAAGCAGCGCCGACCAGCTTTGGAGAAAGTTGCCAGAAGTGCTCGTCGAAGAGCCACCTGCCGTCGAGGATCAGGCCCAGATATTTCATCTGGGCTCGAATCGGTACGAGGACCGAATTGACTACGATGGAGGCGCCGGAGGGTGGACCACGACGGGGCCCTTGGAACAAAAGGGCCTCCATCTTGTCCAGGGCCACCCGCAAACCCAGCGCCTCAATACGCGCGACCACTACAGAGACACCCGTGGTGGCCAGGCGTGCCGCCTCTTGGAAGTTCATCCCCCGGGCTGTAACCAATGTGTCATCTGCGTAACAAATTACGCCCAACCCGGGGGGAAGACGCCCTCGAAGGGCCCAGTCGTATCCCATATTCCACAGAAGTGGTCCGAGGACAGACCCCTGTGGAACACCGCACGACATGGGCCGCCGCTTCAGAACACCGTCTCGGTCCTCGTACATGACGGTACGCTCCTCTAAATAGTCTGCCACAATCCGCCTCTGGTACTCTGGCACCCCATGGTAGTGGAGTGCTTTCCTGATGCAGCTAAATGGCAGACTATTAAATGCGTTGGCGATGTCTAATGACACCGCCAACAGCACGCCACCACAGCTCACCGCCTCTTCGGTGATGGCCCTCAGGCGCAGCACGGCATCGACTGTCGAACGCCCCGCCCGAAATCCAAATTGGGCGTCCGACAGATTGGGGTCCACTTCGCAGAGGTGCCGGACGATGCGGGCAGAGAGTATCCTCTCAAACAGTTTACCCACCTCGTCCAGCAACACGATGGGCCTATAGGCCGCTACTGATTCGGCTGGTCGTCCCGGCTTCCTCAATAGGACCAGCTTCCCGCTTTTCCAGCACTCAGGGAAGCATCCGGACGCCAAGCTAGCGTCCAGGACCTCCCTGAGGCGGTCCGACATGTGTTCGAGGGCTCGGGCCAGCACACGGGCAGATATACCGTCCGGCCCGGGGGCGGTGTTCTTAGAGCGGATCCGTAGAACAACCGCCCCTACCTCTGATTCCCTGATGAGCGGAACATTCCCTTCGTTCCCCTCGTCGTCTTCAATCATGAAGGCCATCGACGGGAATGTGTGTTCCGCCCGCTGCGGGAAAAGGTCCTCGACCACTTCCTGCAGGAACCTAGGCTGGAGTGTCTCTGTAAGGGGGGGCCCGACGTGCGGAGCTTTTGTCACACCACACGATAAGGGCGACCCCAGGGGTCACGATCGAGACCCTCCAGCATCTCCTTTCGTTTCACATCTTTGGCGCGGCTAATGGCCAGCTTCAGAGTTTTCCGCGCCTCTCGGTACTCCTCATGAAGCTGGACTGCGAGTGTAGGACCTCCGGGCACGAGTGCAGGCCGCACGGAGGTCCGCCAACTCTTGGGACCACCAGTAAACCTCCTTTCGTGGAGGTCGACGACCTCGGATACGGGGCATGGCCGCATCGCAGATCTGCGTAATCGCATCACGAAAGCGACCAGCCCCCATGTCGACCTCCTCGGTCGGGGCCTGCGGAGACAGCCAAGAATGAATTATGGCCGCCTCCTCTAGTAGGTCCCTATTCAGCTTCGAAAAAGCCCACCGCGGAAAGCGAGAAAAACGCCGACCCCCCCCTGCTGTCGCACGCACGTGTTGGTGGAGCCTCTGTTCAGCAAGCAGAGGCCCACTGAGGTCGCCCACTCCTCTACGGCTTCGCCTCTAGCGTCCGTCCTGGGGGAGCCCCACGCAATGGATTTTGCGTTGAAGTCCCCCAGCACGTCCTACGTGCCCAGACGTTAGTCGCCGCATCGAGGTCTCCAAGCTGTTGAGGAAACCCTCGAAGTCGCTGAAACTCCGGTTGGAGGAGAAGTATACACCGTATACGGTGATCCCCCCCCACTCAGCAGCAACATATCCAGTGCCCTTGTCTCTTAGCGACAAGGGCGGGGAATGAGCTGCTGTGGAGCCGACGACTCCCACAGAGCCGTCCCGGTCGCCCAACCAGTTTGGACGGGGAGGAACATAATAAGGCTCCGCGGCTACAGCAACGCCGATTGACCACTGTGCCATGGCTTGCAGGAAGAGGTCTTGCGCCGCGGCACAGTGGTTCAGGTTCGTCTGAACAAGGAGGTTGGAGACTTGGTCCATTATTGGACCGTCTCTACAACCCCCTCCATGGGCGACGCCTTCGACGCAGGAACGACGTCAGAGGTAGCCTGGGCCGATTGGCTACACCCCGACGTTAGCCGAGAATTTCGGGGAGGCTTGCAACCTCCCTGCCCCATTTGATGATTGGCGGGCTTGTTACCCGCCGCACATACCGGGCAGTGAGGGGCGGCAGAACATTCTGCCGCTTTGTGCCCCGGTCGACCGCAACGGAAACATAATCCGCTACAGTCAAAACAACTATTGCACTTGATGCGAGTGTGTCCCGTAGCCAGGCATTTGAAACACCTCATCGGTCTCGCCGCCAAAACCGTGACTCTAGCGTTCACGAAACCGATGAGGATCTTGCCAATTTCGCCCAGACTTTTGGCTGACGCTACAGGACAGCTAACCCATACCGCACCAAGGCCTCCCAGACCGGGGCGAATGGTTCCGATCTTGATGTTGTCTGTGTTGCATCCGGTCTTCTCCCGAATCGCTTCGCGGACGTCCTCGACCGTCACCGAATCGTCCAGGCCTGAAATGCGCAGCTCCGCGCATTTAGTAGGCCTGGTGATCTTGACACCATCCGTGGTTGCCAATATTCCGCGCAACTTCTCTGCAAATTTGTCTGCCATCTCTGCCCCTTCAGTTCCAGGGAACTCAAGAATTCGAGCTCCCGTCTGGGCAAGACGCAATTTGACACCTACCGTTCCGAAATCTTTTGACAGACTATCCCGTGCCTTCTTAAAGACGGCTGCGTAGGACACTCCACCGTTAGCCGCTTCCGGTGACAAAGTTACAACCACAGCCGCTGTCTTAGGGGTCCGCAGTTTCCCAGAGTTCTTCTTGGTGGACTCTGCAACCGCGGGCTGAAGTGTAGGTCTTGCTCCCCTCGCAGCTTTTTTAGCCCGCTTTCGGGACTTCTCATTTCCTCCCACTACTTGCCACCCATCGTTTGCGGTAGCCGAAGAAAAGGGATGAGTATTAGGTGATGGAGTGGGCAGCGGAGGAAATTCCGCCCCTGTTTTTGCCAAAGTCTTAGGTGGAGGTCTAATCTTCTTTCCAGCTGCCTTGGTCGCTGGTGTGGCCTTCGGTGTAACTGCTGATTGGGACGTCACCGTGGCATACGTCACGCGGCCACCCGTAGCTGGGAGTGGAGTCGGCACTGCGGTTTTCTTCGGCTTATCTGCTGCGAGTGGTGGCCGAACTATGGGAGCAGGAGGTAGCCTCGCCTCCAGGCCAGCGAGACGCCCATCTATCATACGCCAGACTGCGTCAGTAATTTGGCGTAGCTGAGCATCGGGGACGCCACCGAGAGACGAAGTAGGGGCGGGTTGCCGTGGAGCAGAGTTCTGTCGCTCAGGACAGTCCGCCCGCTCCCTAAATTGAGCGAACTGAGCACTAAGTTCTGCAACCTGTCGTGTCAATCGGTCGTTAGCTGTCTGGAGGCGAGCCACGTCCCCAGTGATGGTCTCAACGACCCCAGCGATAGCCAAAGCAGAGTCTTTCAGAGCTCTTACAAAAGAGCTCTTCAGATTTTTGAATTTGGTAGCCACCTTCTCGATTATGGCCACCGCTAGCTTTGCTCTCTCCTGCAAAGAAGCCGGTGTTTGGGGGGTTGAAACTTTATCCATCAGCTCCCGGATCTTCTGCAGGAGATCCGCAATCTCTTCTTCTGCTGCACTTTCGCCCTCCGCCCTGACCCGTCTATAGGCTTCTGCCTTCGAGAAGACAGAACCTGAAGGGGTTGAAATGGTCGTGCGTGACCTGCCTCTGCGGCTGCTTCCCACTTTAGGAGGTAGCATCTCTTGAGACGTGTCACTCTCCTCGTCCCTGGAGCGTCCGCGTTTTCTGCTCTCCCAGATCTCCTCTTCTGTGGGCTCCAGTACGTCCATAGTTGTGCTTGGGTTACCGTCATCCGACGGATGGGCGGACTTGGAACGCAATCGCTCCGATTTTCTTCTTTGGCTCCCAGCAGCCAAATTGACTTCCGGGAGCCCTACTGAAATAGGAGCCCGGGTTCCTCCTCGTTCGACGAGAAGTCAGTTCCTGGCTTCCCTTTCTTACTCCTCTCTTTCTTGTCGTCTTTGTTGTTTTTATTTAAAATGGTTTCCATAATTAGACCCACGAGTGGGGGAGAACTAAAAGTCGACCCGGGCAGAGATCCCCCAATACCTGGGCAAGCGTAAATTTGTGCCCAACTGAGGGGTCCGCAGGTGCCTCAGCTGGGAGTGTGCTTACGACTGAACTACCCATCAGCCATGCATCCCCTGGCCACACACCAGAACACGGGATTCGGGGTAATTTTTTAAAGAGGTTTTCTTCCTCGCAGTCCAGGCGGTTAAGCCAAGACCCTCGTCCTCGAGTAGAGTTGCGAGACATAACCACGACACTCTTCTCGAGATTGCGATATGACGACGGTGGCAGGAAGATAAGTCTCTCACTGCCTGTTCGGTGGTAGTGTGAGTACACACCGAGCCCGTTCGCTTTTCTCCACCGCTGACAGTGGAGAAACTCCAACCCGTGAAAGGGCTCCCGCCTTCGTGATTTTTTACCGAGGTTTTCCTCCTCATTGCTCCGAAGAGCGAAGAGCCAACAGAGAAACCGGCTGATACACCCTCTCTGTTGAACCAAACCTCAACCAATGGCCGAAGATATAAGGCCTCCTCTTCGTGCTAGAAGATTAGCCGTTGGCTGAGACGACCTCCTCCAAATAACAGAGGAAGAAACAACGTCATCGCCAACGTTTCCAGGGTGCACCACGTGGAGGTTTTCTAGCCCAGCACCCCATAACTGTCACCCCTGCATCAATGCCCCTCCGGTCTCACACTCACTAACGAAACACGACAACACGGATGCTGGTGCTTTAGGTTGGTCTTCGGTCTTTCTGTCTTCTGTCTTCTTTTTTTCAAAAGACAGCTGCCACTTATAGCTTGTGCCAGGGAATCTTATAGACGGGGTGCTTGGCTAGAAAACCTCCACGTGGTGCACCCTGGTAACGTTGGCGATGGTGTTCATCACTGCCAACGGCTAATATTCTAGCACGAAGAGGAAGCCATTTTCTCCGGCAATTCAGCTGAGACTTGGTCCAACAGAGCGGGCGTGTCTGTCGAATCCTCTGTTGGTTCTTCGCTCTTCGGAGCAATGAGGAGGAAAACCTCGGTAAAAAATCACGATGGTGGGACCCTTTCTAGGGTCGGAGTTCCTCCGCTCAGCGGTGGAGAAGGTAGGATGGGCTCGGTGTGCACTTACACTGCCACCGTGCAGGCATCAGGAGACATAGTCTCCCTGCCGCCGTCGACATATCGTAGTCCCGAGTTGGAGTCTCGCGACTCCAATCGGGGGCGAGGGTCTTGGCTTAGCCGCCCGGACTGCGAGGAAGAAAACCTCTCTAAAAAATTACCCCGAATCCCGTGTTCTGGTGCGTGACCAGGGGATGCATGGCTGATGGGTAGTTCAGTCGCAAGCGCACTCCCAGCCGGGGCACCTGCGGACCCCTCGGTTGGGCACAAATTTACGCTTGCCCGGGTATTGGGGATCTCTGCCCGGGTCGACATTTAGTTCTCCCCATCTCGTGGGTTTAAAAATGGAAAACTTAAACACAAATAATAATAATAATATAGAAAAGAAGGAGAAGAAAAACAGAAAGGGAAAAAGTACGAGAGCGGACGGCTTCTCTTCCAACGAGGAGGAAGTATTGGTTGGAGCGCCTATCTTGGTGGGGCTCCCAGAAGTCATAATGGCTGCTGGGAGCCGAAGAACATCGGAACGGTTGCGTTCCAAATCCACCGCGGGCAGTAACTCCAGTACAAGGACAGATGCACTGGACGTAATGGAGACGGAGCTGTGTGACAGCAGGAAACGCGGACGCTCCAGGGACGAGGAGAGTGACACGTCCCAGGAGATGTTGCCTCCCAAAATCACCAGCAGCCGTAGAGGGAGATCACGAACCCCGGTCTCGATCCCGTCAGGCTCCGTCTTTTGTAAGGCGGAAGCCTATAGGCGAGTTAGGGCGGACGGTGAAGCACTAGCGGAGGAGGAGATTGCTGGTCTCCTGCTGAAAGTCAGGGAGCCGATGGTGGGGGACTCAGTTCCCCAGACACCATCCTCCATGCAGGAGATAGCAAACACGGCGGTGGCCATTATTCACAAAGTGGCCACCAAGTCGAGTAACCTTAAGGGCTCCTTTGTGAGAGCCCTTAAGGACTCCTCTTCCGCAATTGTGGGGGTCGTGGAGACCCTCATCGGAGACGTGGCTCGTCTCCAGGCAGCCAACGACCACCTGACGGGGCAAGTGGCTGAGCTTAGCGCTCAGTTCGCCCAATTCCGGGCGCATCGTCCGGCAGAGGATCCGGCCTCGTCCCCGTCTCAGCCTACTCCGTCTCCCAATGTTGGTACCATCGCTGACGCCCAAATGCGCCAAATCACAGACGCTGTGTGGCGCATGATGGACGGCCGTCTCGCTGGCCTAGAGGCAAGACTGCCTCCTGCCCCTATTGTCCGGCCGCCGCTTGGGGCCCATAGGCCAAAGGTCACATCAGCACCAACATCTCTGCCCGTTGTGGGCGGTCGTGTGTCCTATGCGGCGGCGGCGTCGGTGTCGACTACTCCTGTGGCCACTCCGAGGGCACGACAGGCGGCCAAAACCAAGACGGCTGCACCGAAGTCTGGGCCCAAAAAAGTGGTAAAGGCTGGAGCGGAATATCCTCCGCTCCCCACTCCAACGGGTGTACCTGGCACCACTACATCTGCCCCCTCCACATCTGCCCCATCCAAAGATGGTTGGCAGGTAGTCGGCGGGGTTAAGTCCCGAAAGTAGGGTAAAAAAGCAGCTCAAAAAGCAGCCTCTACCCCGCAGTCGCCGTCGGTTGCGGTGGCTACCGCGAAAAAGCCGCGCAAGCTGCAGGTGCCTAAGCGCGGCTGTAGTGGTCACCGTAACACCGGAGGCGGCTAGTGGCGGGCTGTCCTATGCGGCCTTATTTAAGAAGGCCCGGGATAGTCTCGCCACTGATTTCGGGACTGAAGGGGTCAGATTGCGCCTTGCCCAGACGGGAGCTCGAGTCCTTGAGTTCCCCGGGGCTGAAGGTGCAAAGACGGCGGACAGGTTCGCCGAGAAACTGAGAGGAATTTTTGCAGCCACGGATGGTGTGAAGATCGCCAGGCCTGTCAAGTGCGCAGAGTTGCGCATTTCGGGCCTGGATGACTCCGTAACGACCGAGGATGTCCGCGTTGCAATTAGCGAGAAGACGGGCTGCAACGCGGACAACATCAGGGTCGGCACCATCCGCCCCGGTCCTGGAGGGCTTGGCGCAGTGTGGATCAGCTGTCTGGTAGCGTCGGCTAAAGTTTTGGGCGACGCAGGCAGGATCCTCGTCGGTTTTGTGAATGCCAGAGTCACTGTTCTGGCGGCAAGACCGATGAGGTGCTTCAAGTGCCTAGCATCCGGACACACACGCGCCAAGTGCGTGAGTTGTTTTGACTGCAGTGGACTATGCTTCCGCTGCGGTCGACCGGGGCACAAGGCGGCAGAGTGCTCTGCCGCCCCTCACTGCCCAGCTTGTGCGGCGGGTAACAAGCCCGCTAATCATCAGATTGGGCAGGGGGGCTGCGAACCTCCTCGCGATTCTCGGCGAACGTTGGGGGCTAGCCAGTCGGCCCAGGCTGCCTCCGATGCCGTTCGCACGTCGACATCGTCGCCCATGGAGGAGGCTGTAGAGACAGTCCAGTAATGGACCAAGTCTCCAGCCTCCTGGTCCAGACGAACCTGAACCACTGTGCTGCGGCGCAGGACCTTTTCCTGCAAACTATGGCACAGTGGTCGATCGGTATTGCCGTAGCCGCGGAGCCCTATTATGTTCCTCCCCGTCCAAACTGGTTGGGTGACCGGGACGGTTCCGTGGCAGTCGTCGGCTCTACGGCGGCTCATTCCCCGCCCTTGTCGTTAAGAGACAAGGGCACTGGATATGTTGCTGCCGAGTGGGGGGGGATCACTGTATATGGTGTATACTTCTCCCCCAACCGGAGTTTGAACGACTTCGAGGTTTTCCTTAACAACTTGGAAACCTCGATGCGGCGTCTAACGTCTGGGCACGTCTTAGTGCTGGGGGACTTCAACGCAAAGTCCATTGCGTGGGGTTCCCCCAGGACGGACGCCAGGGGCGAGGCCGTAGAGGAGTGGGCGGCCTCGGTGGGCCTCTGTTTACTGAACAGGGGCTCCACCAACACGTGCGTGTGACAGCAGGGAGGGTCGATAGTGGACCTTTCGTTCGCTACCCCTGCCCTCGCCGCACGAGTAAGGAACTGGTGTGTCCTGGAAGAGGTTGAGACGCTCTCGGATCACCTCTACATTCGATTCGAGCTCTCCCGGACCCACGACCCCAGTAGGGGTCACGCGGCGCGGCGTTCTTCTCGCTTGCCGCGGTGGGTTGTAGCCAAACTGAATAGGGACCTACTAGAGGAGGCAGCCATTATTCACTCTTGGCTGTCTCCGCAGCCTCCGGCCGAGGAGGTCGACATGGGGGCTGGTCGTTTCCGCGATGCGATTACGCAGATCTGTGATGCGGCCATGCCCCGCATCCGAGGTTGTCGGCCTCCACGGAAGGAGGTTTACTGGTGGTCCCAGGAGTTGGCGGACCTCCGCGCGGCCTGTACTCGTGCCCGGAGGTCCTACACCCGTAGTCGGCGGCGACACCGCGAAGAAGGCGAGGAGGACCAGCTTCATGAGGAGTACCGAGAGGCGCGGAAAACTCTGAAGCTGGCCATTAGCCGCGCCAAAGAAGTGAAGAGGAAGGAGATGCTGGAGGGTCTCGATCGTGACCCCTGGGGTCGCCCTTATCGTGCGGTGCGACAAAAGCTCCGCACGTCGGGCCCCCCCCTTACAGAGACACTCCAGCCCAGCTTCCTGCGGGAAGTGGTCGAGGGTCTTTTCCCGCAGCGGGCGGAGCACACACCCCCGTCGATGGCCTTCATGGTCGAAGACGACGGGGGACGGAACGAGGATAATGTTCCGCCCGTCAGGGAATCGGAGATGGGGGCAGTCGTTCTACGGATTCGCTCTAAGAACACCGCCCCTGGGCCAGACGGGATACCTGCCCGTGTGCTGGCCCGTGCCCTCGAACACATGTCGGACCGCCTCAGGGAGATCTTGGACGCTAGCTTGTCGTCCGGACGCTTCCCTGAGTGCTGGAAAAGCGGGAAGCTGGTCCTATTAAGGAAGCCGGGACGGCCTGCCGATTCGGTGGCGGCCTATAGGCCCATTGTGCTGCTGGACGAGGCGGGTAAACTGTTTGAGAGGATACTCTCTGCCCGCATCGTCCGGCACCTCTGCGAGGTGGGCCCCGATCTGTCGGACGCCCAATTTGGTTTTCGGGCGGGGCGTTCGACGGTCGATGCTGTGCTGCGCCTGAGGGCCGTTACCGAAGAGGCAGTGAGCTGTGGCGGCGTGCTGTTGGCGGTGTCGTTGGACATCGCCAACGCATTTAATAGTCTGCCATTTAGTTGCATCAGGGAAGCACTCCACTACCACGGGGTGCCAGAGTACCTGAGGCGACTTATGGCAGACTATCTTGAGGAGCGTACCGTCGTGTACGAGGACCGAGATGGTATTCTGAGGCGGCGGCCCATGTTGTGCGGTGTTCCACAGGGGTCCGTCCTCGGACCACTCCTGTGGAATATGGGATACGACTGGGCCCTTCGAGGTCGTCTTCCCCCCGGGCTGGGCGTAATTTGTTACGCCGATGACACATTGGTCACGGCCCGGGGGGCGAACTTTCAGGAGGCGGCGCGCCTGGCCACCGTGGGAGTCTCTTTGGTGGTCGGGCGCATTGAGGCGCTGGGTTTACGGGTGGCCCTAGATAAGACGGAAGCCCTTTTGTTTCATGGGCCCCGTCGTGGTCCACCCCCCGGTGCCTCTATCGTAGTCAATTCGGTCCTCGTACCGATTAAGGCCCAGATGAAGTATCTGGGCCTGATCCTCGACGGGAGGTGGCTCTTCGACGAGCACTTCCGACAGCTTACTCCAAAGCTGGTCGGCGCTGCTTCTGCCCTTGGGCGACTTTTGCCCAATTTGGGTGGAGCCAGCGTCGCGACGAGACGGCTATACACGGGGGTTGTTCGGTCAATGGCACTGTATGGTGCACCGGTGTGGGCGGCGGCTCTGACCGCCCAGAATAGGGCTCGCCTCTGGCGCCCTCAGAGGATATTGGCGGTTAGAGCCATACGCGGTTACCGCACCGTATCGACGGAGGCGGCGTGCGCGTTGGCCGGAACTCCCCCGTGGGATTTGGAGGCGGAGGTGCTCGCTGAAGTTTATCGGCGAACGGCAGACTTTCGGGTGGGTAGCGGCATTCGGCCCCCGCCCGAAGAGATACGCGAGTGGCGAGAGGCCGCTCGTCGAGCCACGATGGCTCGTTGGTCGTCCCGGCTGGAGGCTCCACGTGCTGGCTTTGCCGCCGTGGAGGCTCTCCAGCCGGTCATCGCCGAGTGGGCAGGGCGGCAGCACGGGACCCTTTCCTTCCGACTGACGCAGATTCTTTCCGGGCACGGTTGCTTCGGGAAGTATCTGCACTCGGTCGCCAGGAGGGAATTGAGTCCCGCCTGTCACCACTGCGACTGCAGTGAGGACTCGGCTCAGCACACGCTGGCGGTTTGTTCCGCCTGGGCGGCGCAGCGTGGGGTCCTCACTGCAGTTATTGGAGGAGATCTCTCGCTACCGGCCGTAATACGCTCCATGGTCGGTAGCGACAGTTGTTTTACCGCGGTCGCAACCTTCTGCGAAGACGTAATTTCGCGGAAGGAGGTGGCGGAGAAGGCCCGGGAGGACAATATCCACTCGGACCCAATTCGCCGCCGGCGAGCCGGGCGGCGGAGGCGCGCATACCAGCGCCTCATGCCGCCTTGAGTGTGGCCGCGGGTGGACGGGACGGGTGTTCCCCTCCATCCGCTACAATGGCCAGCCGCGAGGAGGCGACGTCCGCGTGTGCCGTACGTCGCCTAAAATAGAGAGTTTACCCATAGATGGTGCCTGCATTAGCGGGCAGGCGCTGGGAGGGATCTGGATGTCGTAATAACAGCTGTTCCCGGTCCCTCCTATGTCAGGCGCAGAGTGGCACACCGTGTGCTTTTAGTCGGTCCGATTCCGACACACCGCACCGCCGTAAACCCCGGTGGGGTGACGGCCCGAGGGGGTTTCCACACGTTAAAAGAAAAAAAAAAAAAAAAAAAAAAGGGAATCTTATAGACATCAACCCATTTAAATCCAAGTAAAAAATAACAGCAATAATTACAAAATTTCTTTATTAATCCGTTGTCAAGTCTACTAATAATTAAAAAAATATGTATAAATCAACTTCAAAATATTTCCCAGCAAATTAGAGAGTACAGTGGCCACTTATAATTGAAATTAGTCAAGGAAGATTTATACTGCATAGAGTTTTTCGACATTCTTTATGGTAACTTTAAATTCTATTCGCAATATTCACAATATTTCACCTTTAAGCACCCTGTCAATATCCGAAGAAAGCAATATGTACTTGTAATGAATACCTATCGAAAATTGAGGTACGACGAGGTAATATTGTTTTCATACCAAATATGGTTTTCACCATTAACAACCACGTATACTCGTCAGACATTTGATAGAACCGTGTCAATCATATACGTATATAATATTTACTAATATTTCTTACCATGGATGCTAGTTCTGTGGCCTTTAAGAATATTTACATATATTTTTTTGGTGTTTCTACTTGGCACACACTTTGTTTCACAGTTCTAACAGACTCGTGAAGAAGCTCGCAACCATTCGATTCCTTTTCAAAAAGCTATTCGAATAATTGGAACTGGTGTCAACTCTTACGCTCTTACTTCGTATGTCTTCTTTTACTATGTTTTCATTTCGTGACCAGTGTTCAGTTTCTTCATGAAGTTTTGAATAACTTGGAGTACATTTTTACCTAATTACCATGAATAGCACTGCTTGTCTGTCGTGTGTTGACCTTTAAGTTTGAGCTTGCTTTGGTGGTGCTAATTATTTAATAATAATTATGATCTGTAAATGGATATTATTATTTTTTTCTTCATGACGAGCCCGCCAAAGTGACTCTACTCTGCCTGATGCCTGAACTTCAAATTAAGCAGTACTTCTACTTAGTTTAAGGCTAGATAGCGTTGTGTGTCAAACAAAAAACATTAACCAAGCTTTTAAAATATTAGAACGTTCAATTTTTTAAAGCTCTTTTCGTTTATGCGTAACCTCGTGTCATTTGAATATAAATGTAGTTAAAAATAATAGTAAGCCTCCTGTCAACATCACAAAGTAAGTATTTGCGTTCCAATTAATATCAATTCTGCCTGACGAGGCCAGTGCTTGACATTCATCTGTGGTTTCACTTGGCAAAAGATTCGCAGCTAATTGACGGGATATATTTCCCTCCACTTGTCGTAATGACCTTTTGGCGACGTCTAAGTGTGCCTGAATATTATCAAGTTTAGAGTTTTCCCTGAAAGTGGTGCCTACGATTTCTTTCAAAAGCAATACAGAATGCCATGTGATTTTAGTTGTTTTGTTTCCGAACACCGCCCATTGTCGTTGGGTTTGGCCTGGGGGGGTTAAAAGATTTTAAGAAATGTCAAACGATTCCCAACTGTCGTTTGATATATAGATAAATGTATACAAAAGTAGAAAGAAAGCACAAGACTATTTACGTCTGCGTATATTTTGTTTTAACGATTTTGGTATACTTATAAGGGTTTAGATTCCCACTGCTTAACCGACAATGTGACAATTTGAAAGTAAGTTAAAAACAGCTATAAGATTAAAAAAATATTTACAAAATGTAAAAAATGTGTGTAATTCGAGAAAAAAAAACCACATATTGCCAAAACTATTAAATAAATTAAGTATTTTTCAAAAAATAAAAATTTTAGCGTATTTATACTACAGTTGTATGTATTATTATATGTTTTTCGAACCGTCAGCTAAATAAACTTACATAAAAATTCAGATCAGTTTTATTAAACGTATAAACAGGCATAAAAATAATCACAAACTTTCTGCTAAATGTCACTACAACCTTAGTATTGCCACACGTGAAATTGATGGGCTTGTAAAATTAAAGGGTAGGTAAGGTCTAACATTAAAGACTCCTTTATTTTGTGAGTAGTTTAAATTCAGCCAATTTATGTGTTAGTTGTAGTGAGAGCTCGGGAGTGTGGCTGGCGTTGTGTTCTGATTACCACGGTTCGTTTCTTATGTGTGGCTGAGGGGTGGATTAGCGTTGTTAAAGAAGGTAGATTAGTCTGTGAATGATTTACATAGTATTATAAGCTTTTTGTTAAATCATAATATTACCACGTTAGGATGTGAAATACGAAACAACGTGTAACCATACGGATGTTATGACTTGTCTGATACCAAGGGTGGTATCGTTGGACTGGGTGTGTGACACTAGTAGGGATTGAAATAAAACTACTGTGCACTGTACTATGGGTTCGTAGGACTCCACGGTTTAATAGGTTGTCGCCTTATACTAAACTACAGGTTTGTTCTCGTCATACAAAATGCTTGTAGGCCTTATAAACTAACGCGTGTAACGATAGCACGACCTTAGTTTGTAACAGCTCCCTCTAGGGAACGTAATGGGAACTAATATTTTGGTTTCGACTTTGATCGCACTATGCTGTTATTGATCTCGAACATTACTTTAAAATAATATTTTTTTTATAATAATTATAGAAATGAGTTTAAAATGTAATTACTGACCTGTTCTAGTAGTCAACTATCCTGAGTGGAAAACCTTTACAAACACTTGTGTGGTGAACACGAATTGAGATGCAGAACAAATACTGTGTCTGGTGTAATTTAGATTTATCAGTACACGTAGTTCAGTTGTACGGACTTATTATTTAGATTATATATTATCTATATTATTTAATAAGGTTACAAAGTTCACTGCTGGGCGTAGGTCTCTTCATAGGTCTACGCTGACCAGACGGATTGGTGTAGGATTTGTCTCAAGTTTTCCTTCTCTGCAGTGATGTTGTCTTGCACATTTTGTCCCCGTAATGTAATCCGTCACCACACGAAGAATTAATTATCATTATTTTTTATTATTCTTATCTGTTTTCGATATTATTATCTTTAATATTTTTAATCGAAATTTTCATATTTTTTTTATAGCAACATACCAAATGGGACTGTATAGTAGTGTGATAGTGACTCTATTCTGCCTGATAGAAAGCATGAATAGAATCCAAGAGCGGTGGTCGCCGTACTCACTGCGAATGAAGACAATACTGTATGGCGACCCACGCTATGGCGGCCTAGTGAGATGCTTTTTCACACCCCGATTAAGGGATCGTAGTGGGAAGGAAACACTGCGCTGGTAATGAATTCCAGGCTTTGCACTGAAAGGAAGAGCCGAACCGTTTAGTTCGGGAGCGTATGTCTACTATTTTGATTTTTCTCACACATTTTATTTTATCAATATTCTTCTGTTACACATTCAAAATAGCCTACTATTGCATCGAAATTTTCTTGTACAGGAGTTTTTAGAAACACCTAGTTAATAAAGAAGAATAAATAATAAAACATATATTTATTGCATTACCAATACCAAAAAAAAATAAAATGAATATAAAATATTTCACCAGCCTGCATTCAGATTCAAATTAGATTTAACACCAAAATCAAACAAAGTAACTTCAAAATTTAAGTAAATAATACTTACAATGGTTTTCATTAAAAACAATAAAGTATTTGTTTGTAGAGTTTAGGCCCCAATTTTAAAAATAATTCCCAAACACTCAAAACATTTTTTAAACATTTCCCATCGTCCCAGACATCAAGTAAATGTACGAAAAAATGCCCAAGTTCTCAAGAGGATAACACGCTCATATAGTAAGGAGAGAATCACTAAAAATAATGGCCCCAAAATCTGATACCCTTATGGACTTAATGAAACTTGATGTCTGCAAAAACCTCTATTTACAGTAATGGGAATAGTGAAGGGAAAAATATAATAGAACCATCCCGGGCCATTAAATATTCACGGGATGTAAATTTCTGGGTCAATTATTTTGTGTGCTATTTTATATCGATGGTTAGTTAATTTATTCAACTATGACAAAACTAAAGGGAAGGCAGTCGTGATCAATGGGATGTTGGATTAATTTGACTGACAAATAAAATTGACACCGCATTCTAATAATACCTACGACTATTATGTACTCATATTGACTGCCTCGTTGGTCTAGCAATTAGTGTATGTGACTGAGGTTAAGAGTCAAACCAGAAAAGTGCTATTGAGTTTTTCTGATTATAGAAATACTTAATAAAAACCTGGAGTTTTGGAATGTGGGGTCATAGCCACTGTGCCTCAGAGATCATGTCAAATTTTTGGTCCTGCAGCTGATCTCTCCTCAGTTGGGTAACTGATTGAATTGTGAGAATAAGGGAACAAAGAGTGCACCTACGTTAGCGCACACACTTGTACACTATAATATCTTCTGCCTAGTTTGTCACCTTGATTCAAATCGGCTAGGAGAACATCAAAGTGTATTGAAGAATTTAACATGAATACGATTTTCCTGTGAATATTATTTTGTATGTATACGAAATTAAAATAAATATGTAAGTTTTTTACTTATTCTATATTGAATAATGTATAGAAAAATGTGTTAAACAAGAATCTTTCTTGTTTTACACGTTCATTTCGCAATTTTTGCGTAGGTTGTTTTAGTTTTTGATGTTATTCAACATCAATATCTGTGAAAAATACCGGTAGTATTATACGTAAGTATCATTTACACGTAAAGTATTAGAGTACATGTCTAAATTACTAAAACTAAATATAGGGTGGGTCAAGAATTAGTTAACATTTGAAAAATGGTAAAAAAAATCATGTAATTTAATATAATAAAAATTGTTTATTTAGAAGAAAACTAATTAGTTGAAATTTATATTTCAAAAATAACGTCGTCTAAATGACCATCATTTTAACGTTTGCACTCTTCTAAGAGAACACCAAAATTTTCGGATACTCGTTGGCAAAGAGAGAGCAAGATCGTCGACATCTCTTCGCTGATTTTACTTTAAGTTGACGTAGTGTATTTGGTTTATTGATGTAGACACGACTCTTCAAATAACCCCATAAAAAGAAGTCTGCTGGGGATAGATCTGGACTTCTGGGTGGCCTTGGAATGTCATCTCGTCTGGAAGTCAGCTTTCACGGAAGCAAAAAAAACCGAAAAGGATTCTCTGACAAGACGAGGTGATCATACCTGGCGGGCTGTGACCCAACGGGTATTGTTGTGTGATGCGTATATGCTAATTGCCACGAGAATTCCTATATCACGATTCGGGATTAGTAGTTGCTCCGTAATTCATTACTCCGTAGTTCAATGTGTCTTCGCTAGATGGCGTTGTCGTATATATTTTTGTTGGCACTGTATGTGGAAGTCGCCGCAATAAAATTTAAAAAAAGTATCTCATCTGGTGTGAGTCGAAATTCACCGGCTCTTAAACCAAATATGTATTACAACTATTTTTCTTGTCTAAGGGTTTGTTTATTATCTTCCAAGTAACAAATGCATATAATTGTGTTTTAGTAAAATAAACTACATGTTTGAATAGTTTAGAAGTAATAACTAAGTAGATGAAAGAATCTGGGATTCTAATATTTTTTTAATGTCTACAAAATCCCAAACTTATCCCAACCTTATCCACTAAAACACTTCCCACCTCACTATAATAAGTGTTGCCACCTGTTTGCCAGGTGTTACCATAGGTAATATTTTATTTCAGCGCCATTTTCCTTGTTTGAAAAATGACCACGCTTACAATATTATGTACGTTAATCATAAAATGACTAATATGAGAATATAAATCTATCCTTCAAAGCAACTAATAAACATTTCATATCTAAAGTTTTAAAATATTAAATAAAAAATAAATAAGTAAATATTTCAGACATGTGACATTAGACACACAACGCCATCTAGTTTCAAACTAAGCAGCGATTATACTACGATAACCAGACTGACTGATAGAATACATATATACTTTTTAAAAAAATAAATACATATTCGTATATTAATACATACATGTATACATGGAAAACACCCAACCTCTAAAAAAAAATATTTGCAGGTCATACAAACATTTGGTTCGACCCGGGAAGCGAACCCGAACCTCAAGCACGGCAGTCGCTACCGTTGCGCCACCGAGGCAATCAAATGTTGCTAAAGAGGCTGTCAACAGAATCTAGATAGTCGACATTCCTCTGCTGTTTACCTATCCAGAAACTTTTGCCCACAAATTTACAACAATATTTAAAGACCTATTCTATCCTCAACCTTTCAAGACACGAGGATATTCTAAGTGAGTGTTGAATTGCAGATATCCATCATTTGATATGATTTCTTTGCGTGATCGAATCAGGAATGAGAAGATCCGCAGACGAACCAGGGTCACCGACATTGCCAGTAAAATTGCTAAACTTAAGTGAAGTTAACCACAGAAATGATGGCTGATGGGGCCATAAAGTTCGGGAGTGGTGACCGCGTACTGGAAAACGCAGCGTTGGTAGGCCCTACACAAGGTGGTGCGACGATCTGGTGAAGGTTACGGGAAGCTGCTGGATGCGGGCGGCACGGGACCGGCTGTTGTGGAGAACCTTGGGGGAGGCCTACGTCCAGCAATGGACGTATTTTGGCCGAGATGATGATGATGATGACGATTTGATAGCACTCAGCTTTTTCATCCCCTTTGTCTTTAAAAGCTGTAAAGAAATTTCTTATCTTAAATATATATATATAACTTCGATCCTATTTCTGAAATTAGGATGGGATTGGTTCTATCTTTTTTTGTTTATTTTGTGTTGCGGATAACTTTAAAAACGTATATGGAATGGACATACAGAACATTCAGAGTCAGAACAACAACTTACGGATCACGCAAACTGTTCACACTCAGGATAATAGAAATCGGCAATGTGATCGCTTACACCACTATGAAATCCGTACAGTCAAATGTCTGGAACAATATGGTTGAACTTCTATTTTTCACTCGGAACGACTGTCATCAGATCTCCACAAGCTAAGTACTACAGGATACGAAAGGACTTAAAGTTGAAAAAAAGTATAAAGAAGCACTTTATGAATTGTTTGAGCTTCAAACTCCAATAAAATTGATGATGTAGACCACACAGGAAGTATTATAGTGCTCAAGTGTAAGACATTGATACAGGGGTGACAGTTGTCGTAGTGTCGTGCCTTTCACGTCCTCAAGCGAGACGTGATAAAGCATTTTACTAGACCACCATAGTATGAGTCACCATACTGCATTGTCCGCATTCGCAATGAGTATGGTGACCACAGATCTTGGATTCTATTCATACTTTCCATTAGGCAGAATAGAGTCACTTTGGCAGGTACTTAAAATAAAAAAGACAAACACAGGTGCACTCTCTGTTTCTTCACTCTCACAATTCGATGGGACACTTAATCAACAGGACCGCGAAGAGGACCGACGGCTTAAAGAAATGTCACTTTTTAAAAGAATATTAAGTGTCATTCTTTCACACTGTTTATAGTGAAAAGTAAAACACTATACAATATATTTAAAAGGTTATTCCACTACTCGTAGAGGAACTTGTATTGTCGATAAAAATTTTCTCAGTAAAGTTTTCTCATAAAGTGTCAAAACATTGGTCTTGCGTAATAGTTTTAAAACATAAACTTGTGTGTTTTACTAAACTTTGTAGAGTTCGAGAATTGCTATTAATATGACTCCTGGATGTTTCTAAAACTACTATTAAACTGAAATTGATAATACATAGAAATGTTTAAAGAAAATACGTGAATTGTGAATTCTAGTTTGTCCGTATCATGAGAAGAAAGATGCGTTGAAAGCGGGATACGAGAAACCAATAAAGATGAGAGTGGTGGGTAATTGTTGTGTCGAAAAAATCGAATTAAAAACAATTTGATATGTAATAAACATAGTTCATTTACAAGAAAACTAATTAGTTGGAGTTTGTTTTTTAAAAATAATATCGTCTAAATGGCCACCGTTTCGACATTTGCACTCTTCTAAGCGAACACATCATCTCCTTGCTGTTGTTTTCTTTGACTACAGTCAGTATAGAACTTTATATTTCATTATCAAACAGTGCAAAATATCTGACATAACATTGTACAGCACTAATTTTCAAACCTCGTGAGTGATGGACGTGTGATAAAACAATAAAAAAAAATAACTTTGTATAAAATTTAAGTAATTTTTTTTCTTTTTTTTTGTATTAAGAGCCTGCCAAAGTGACTCTACTATGCTCGATGGAAAGAATGAATAGTATCCGAGAGGTGTGATCATCATACTCATCGCAAATGCAGACAATGCAGTATGGTGACCCACACTATGGCGGCCTTGTGAGATGCTTCTTCACACCCCGCTTAAAAAGGGACGTAAAAGGCATGACAGTCATTGTGACAGTATACGGCTTACACAGCTACCACGATAACTGTCACCCCTGCATCAATGGGCCTCCGGTCTCACACTTGCCAATGAAACACGACAACACGGATGCTGGCGCTTTAGGTTGGTTTTCTGCGGGAGGGTAGCACTGCCCCGGTCGAGCCGGCCGGTTCGTGCTGAAATCAGCGTAATGTAATTGTATTTTCTGTTATGTTGTTTGCTGCTGTTTTGTCAGGGTATTGTTAATGTTTGTAACTTATTTTATAGACAACAAAATTAAGATATTGTTCATTTTAAACTTAATTAATGAATCATTAAGTATGAAGGTTGTAAAGTCATTGTTAAATGATCAGACTATATTACTAACACTATCTACACTTTGCGAATAAGGGAACCATATATGCAAGACAACATCATTACCGTAGTGAACTGTAAAAGGCTGTTGATGATGATGATGATGATGATGATGATGATCTACACTTTGTGTAGTTACGTATAGGTACGTTTGTAGTTTATAAAATAACATACGAAGATTTAGCTGGCACTTATTTAATTTATAGAAAGGCATACCTAAGACGCAAGTGAGAAAGGTAAGTACAGTTCTAAGCGAAAGAATAGAAAATAGATTCATAGCAAATAACAAAATATATGTAGGCATGTACGAGTAAGTACAGCACCGCGTCTACTGGTGAGTGTGAGCAGGTAACAGTTGTTTGAAGTAAATATTTATATAATAATTGACTGCATGGTTGGCCTAGTCCCCTAGCCCTAGCAGCGGTCCCCGGATCCCTCCTATGTCAAGCGCAGAGTGGCACACCGTGTGGTTTTAGTCGGACCGATTCTGACACCACCACCGGGCCACCACCCCGCCGTAAACCTCGGTGGGGTGACGGCCCGAGAGGGTTTCCACATGTTAAAAAAAAAAAAGTGGGCTAAGCGGCCGCCTAGCCGCTCTCTACTTCGCTGAGTGTTGTGGGTTCAAACTCCACATGGGACAACACTGTGTGTGATCCACAAATTGTTGTTGTACGGGCGTTGTCTTTAAAAAAAAATGTAACCAGATACTACAAGACAAACTGGTTAATTTTTACTTACTAAAACTTTCTTGTTTAATTTACAATATAATCGTTGTTTTATGTCTTTAGTACTTACTTCTGAGATAGACAAAAAAGGAAAGCTACTCACTTTTCACTAACGTATCTTTATCCAACTAAAAAAAGAAGGTAATTCTAAAATTCGACTATAGATATTTTCTTCATGTTTGTTTTCTCAAAATTGCCTGATTTATTCCAAAATTTGGTAAATTCTTTTCTGATTCCTAGGATATACTCTAGTTTGAAGATTTAATTTAAGTTTGAAGAAAATATAGGAACACAAATGAGCAGATTTCTTGCTCATTTCATGTATATCAACTTGGAACAAACTCCATGCCAGTATGAGGCTGTGATTTGACAAAGACATTCATTGAAAATTATTTAACGTTTCATAGAAATCGACAATAACTGAGGCCTACAGATGCCATAAATTTAAATATTCAATTAAAATGGCCGCCCATAAGTATAAGCTTCAACTAAATTCTATAAATACTTTCCAAAGAACCTTGAAAAACGTTTATTGTTTATGGTGATCATATTGTATCAACTTTAGAAAACAGGCTCTTGGGGGGCCCTTATCTACCTTTGTGCCGGTCGCCTTCAATAAGCCTGACAGTTTTGTCCAGTGAAACACCTTTTGTCCACGTTGTATAGAAATTTAAAGGGACAGCCTTACACCGTAGTGTAACAAATATTGCTTCTAAAATGACTGACTGCACGTATGATGCGCTTAGTGTTGCTTGTTCAAACCCCACATGGGACAACACTTTGTATGATTCATAAATTGTTATTCTAAGTCTGGGTGTTCTTTGTGTCCGTTTCATGTACACTTGTAAAGTCTCCCGTGGCACAATATGTATTCTTGGCACGGGAGATATACCTTAAAAAAAATACATGAAAAATTATCAAACCTATTTGCGAAAAGACTCTTCAAGTAATGTTGTAAACATGAGTATTATTTAAAGATTAGATTGACTAGTAGTGGTTGAGTTGGTTGACTGGTGGAGTAACATAGGTCTCTCATTAGCAAGGAGGTTTTGGCCTACTACACCACGCTGGCTAGACGGGTTGGAATAAGGTTTGTTTCAAGTTATCCTTCTCTTTGTAATAATGTTGTATTGCATATTTTGTTCCCTTAGTCGCCATTTACGACACGCACGGGATGAATAGGGCTGGCATAACTATGTATTCTTAATCCGTCACCACACATAAGTATGACTATCTATTAAGAATATTAAAGTATTGTCTATATTGTTTACAAAAAGAAAACCACAAAGCAGTCATGAGTTCTGCCGATAGAAGTCAAATTTTTAAACTTTAGAAAAAACAGTTGTTACTTTTGAATATTTAAATTCATTGTTTGATTTTAAGTTCAAATTTGTCGACCTGTGTTATGTGTGTTGGCCGTGCGCGCACCAATGATTATGTATATATGTGCACACACACAGCGGGCTCAAGTAATAACACGTCACGTCTTCATGTCGATGACAACTTACATGCATTACTCCCCATCGAAAACAGCCTACAGAAGTTTTACTTCTGAAACTAAATATGTGCAGTACACAACAGCCTTAAGTCAAAAGTTAATGTCAACCTAGCAACTCTCCGTAGTCAAATGTTAAAATATCAAAGAAAAGTTTCATGAGATTATATATTGTTATATACATTCAAATGTATATACATAATATAACATAAAGTCATGGATATAACCTAGAGGGATAGACAGAGACAATTGATCCCTGCTTACTACAGTCCTCACACACCTCTTTTTTATCAATCGCGTCATGCATTCTCGTTGGTAACTGGTACTCTTCACATGGCCCTTCTTTATGACATCATCAATTTGATCAGTTTACAGTTGACGACCACTTCCAATACATGCGTTCACTCTATAAATTCCCTACATAAGTCTTCTATCATCCTCTACAGGGTCAAGGCATACATATAATTTATAAGTATATCATAAATAATTCAAATAATTATAAACAAGTAGTTTAATTGTCATAAAGATGAACTTTTTCATTTGATCAAAATCTCAACTGATAGGAAGGCGCTATCAAAAGGCAGTGATAGTCGCTTACTATCAGGTGACGCATCAATTTAATCGCCACTTATATCATAAAAAACTTCATTTCTATTATGAAAATTATATACAAAGAAAACAAAAAAAAATCCCTAAACAGTCTTAGTACAATATAATCATAGATCATATAAAAATTAATGGACCTATCTGAATCAAATTTTTTCAATTCGAAACTATTCCGCATCAAACAAAAAAAGAATTACGTAAATCGGTTCAGAAACCTCGCCGAAATCATTGTAAACACATAAAAAAAATATACTGGCCGAATTGAGAACTTCCTCCTTTCTTTTGAAGTCGATTAAAAACATGATATGTCATTATTTCCTAGTTTTACTACATATTTTCACACTCACCATTTGTAAACATTCATAAAAGTTAACCTACATTGCGGAACGGTAGAAACAGCCCTCCGTGGCACTTCATTTACATTTGAATATAGTTCTACACCATTGTTTATACACAGTCTTACTTTCGAGTCCTTCTCAGCGTTTGATGTATGTAGGTTAGAAATTTAGGGTAGATTTGCATATTTTGTGAGCCTATTCTAAGGGTTGTTGAAATTAAGTGTTGTTTGGTGTAGAAAGGCTTAGGGGTACTGATCTTAATAAACCTCGAAGTGGATGCTTTAACCTTTCTTATCAATAGGAAGAAGTGTCCTCTTGGAGTTATAAAAGGTTTTTAGTCACCAGTGTGTTAGCGACAACGAGACCTCTACAAATATATATGAATATATAAAAAAATATTTTGACTGCACAGTTGGCATAAGCGGTTGTCACGCCGCTGTCTACTGCTTTGAGCGTTGTGGGTTCAAACCCTACGTGGGACAACACTTTGTGTGATCCATAAATTGTTCTGTGTCTAGGTGTTCTTTGTGTCCGTTTTTTGTGTCTGTAAAGTCTCTTGGAAAGCAGGATATATATTACTAAGGCAAGAGTAGTCTTCAAAAAAAAATCCATATAAAGAGATGATATGACTTTATTTGTACACCAAAATTTACAAACATTATACAGTAATAAAACTAACAACAATTATAATGTACAAAGGGTGGCTTTATTGTTTATAGCAGGTTGTTTCTGGTAAACTTTGGATGGACTAATTAGACATACACTCACGATATATTTTCATCCAGGGTAGACAAAGACGAAAACAAAGAAAGACACTTTTGTAAGTAACAGGCCTGTTAGACTAGAGGTTAGTGGCCCTGACTGTTGAGCCAGAGATCGTGTCTTCGATTCCTACCTAGGACAATATTTGTGATGAGCACGTTTATCTGTTCCGTGTCTAGCTGTAATTTATCAATAATATGTCATCATCATCATCTCAGCCAAAATATGTCCACTGCTGGACATAGGCCTCCCCCATGGTTTTCCACAACAGCCGATCCCGTGCCGCCCGCATCCAGCAGTTTCCCGCGACCTTCACCAGGTCGTCGGACCACCTTGTGGGGGGCCTACCAACGCTGCGTTTCCTAGTACGCGGTCGCCACTCCAGAACTTTACGGCCCCATCTGCTATCGTTTCTGCGTGTAATATGTATGTATTTAGAAATATTTAAGTATGTTTATGAGCAATCTGGTTACCATAGCGCGGGCTTAGCATAATTTGGAATCAAACAACTGAAGTGACGTATAACACAAAAAGCTCAACTGAAAGCAGAAAAATAAAAAAATTAAGTGATTCGAAAACATTTACTTTTTAAAAACGTGGAGTATATGATCTCAATTCTTGTAAATATTTTGCAGTTATATGTTATGATATTGAATATGATTTGTATTCCTCGTGTTGGCAGTCGCTTAGTAAACCGGACGACGTTTGCAGTGCCCCGCTACCGCACCAACATAGGTCATTTGTCGCCCATACCTCGCATGCTTTGTCTCGCTAACTCCATCCGCAATGAATTGGACATTTTTGCTGGTTCTTTGGTTTCGGTAAGATTCAAACTAATAGAGTTGATAGAATAATATCATTATTTTTGTTTTGATTGTATATAATTTTTGGACGTTGTCACAGTATGTCTGTGTTAAAATTACCAAATATCTCAGTGTTAACTATAGTTACATAGTTGAAAATGCATGTAAGATTCACATCTAGCAGAAGTAAATCGCAAGTAATTTTGAGATACGTTTATTAATCTATGTATGTACGTTAAAAAAAATTTACAAAACTATAGCTAATCACTGTTTGACTGGAAGCCCATTGATGCAGAGGTGACAGTTATCGTAGTAACTGTGTAAGCCTTACACTGTCATGACGACTGTCATGCCTTTTACCTCCCCAAACGGGGTACGAAAAAGCTTCATACAAGGCAGAGTAGAGTCACTTTAACAGGCTCTTAATATAGAAAAGAAAAAATTTCAATGTTCAGTCGGGACATTTGCAGAGGGTAAATTGAAGTGAGGAAAAAGAATAAGGGAAACAAAGTAGCAATACTAAACCTCTCGTACTGGGAGGGGTATAATAGTTATATATATATTAATAACTTCATGCACAACTACATACATCGGCAGACTTAACACCTAAAGCATTTTCTGCCTGTCAACCGATTGGGCGATGCTGAGAAAATATGAGGAAGGTGCACTTAAGGATAAGTAATAATTGATTCAGCATATATAAATTAGTTTCATTAACTTCAATAGCCTTTTATAGTCCACTGCTGGACATAGGCCTCTCCTTAGGAAGGAGGTTTTGGCCTACCCATTCACGCTGTCCGGATGGGTTGGAACAGAGTTTGTTTCAAGTTTTCCTTCTCTTTGTAATGATGTCTTGTATACTTGGTCCCTTAGTCGCCTTTTACGACACCCACGGGATGAATAGGGGTGGTAACACTATGTATTTTTAATCCGTTGCCACACGGACAGTTGATATAAATAAAATATAATTTGTGCCAATTCAGCCAGTAAAAGCTCGTTCAGTTTAATCCCAAAGGAACTGGGTACCTGTGTATATATAAAATTTAACAAAACGTTTAATAAATTCATTCATCTCAGCAGAAAAACGTCCACTGCAAACTAAGTGGCATTTAGTTAACATTGTAGTCGAAGGCTCTTTTCGAACTGATTGAGCTATTTCCATTTCTTTATCGGACTACTAGGCGCAGGCAAAAGTTTCATCCATACGTTGTTGACATACCCAAAACTCGAACTAAACGGTTTGACAGCTTGTTTTTGGTGGGAGTCGCCAAGATTTGGAACGACCTGCCTGAGTCTATTTTTCCTGATGAGTTGAACTCTGGAGCCTTTAAGAGTAGAGTGAACAGGTTTCTTCTGGATGGGCGAGTACTACCTTCGTCTTCATCTACACTTTCCATAAGGTGAGATAGAAGACAAATGCCTATTCCATTACAAATATAAAAAAAAATAGCCCACACCCAAGGACCTCCATAACAAAAGACATTAATTTAGTTTGATTTTAAAAATACAGTCTCTCATTTGTCTTGACTATACTTCGTGTACCAAAGTGTAATTAATTTTAATTTAAGCCGAACATAGACTAATTATATTCGATGTACCTACAGAAGCATTTCACTTTCCCTATACCGGAGTTTAGATACGTGTACAGGGGATTTTGTGAAATGGCATATTAATGAGGCGGAGTTAAGCTCGCAATATATTTAGGCAACGCGACGCCACTGACGTCGTGCTTAGTGCGAACGATTACAATATTAATAATGGTCATTAGGCTTTATAACTTTCTCGAGTTTAGGTTTTTGTGTAAGTCTTTAAACGGTGTGTTAATTTGCTAAGATATTTGGGACTTATAGGCGAAACTGATTATTATAGTCTGAATAGTAGATTTCGGTGCACTTGAGTCAACTTCACTTGAGTGATTCAATGATCACTTATACAATAGATGTTAACCAATTGTGACGGTTCCTTTCATTTAGATTGATTGTTTGATATACTATACTATAATATTATCTCTTCTAGGGACTTCATTTATTTCTAGAAAGATATTTATGTTAATTACGAAAAGTTAGGTTAGTTAGTAGTAGTTAGTTAGTATTTAGTGATTATAACAATTTTTTTTCTATTCAACGTCATGACACGACGTCAGCTAAATATATCAACATGATTAAGCTAAGTCGTGGTGGTATCTTAACGAGTACTAATTTAGACATAAACACTTGTAAATGCCACTTATCTTCAGACTAAGATACGATAGAGTAAGCAGAGATGCTGATGTTCATCTACATTTGAACGGATAGTGAAGCTGTCGTACAACTGATTCCGCTTAGCTCATGTGAGGTTGGAGATTAGTTTAATATCGGCACTAATATCAATTCCATTTACATTTTAGTAAGGAAAGGAAATTGATATTAGTGCGCTTGTACAGAAGGTTCATTGTTGAATCGTATTAGTATGAATTTAAATTCGTATTTTAATAGGTAAAAATTTTCACGGGACACATACTAGTAGTTACGGAAGGAACTCCTGGTGGACAAGTCAGACTCAAACTTAGTCAAACTTCATCCTGCTAATATTATAAACACATAAGTTTGTGAGTATGGATATTTGTTCCCCTTTCACGAAAAAACTACTGGATATATTTGAATGAAACGTACAGTAACAGTACAAAAATGTACAGTAATATAGGTTATACATCAGAACAACATATAGGTTACAATTTGTAATGATTTTATGTAATTTTGAGCGTAATATAACGATGCATGTCAATTAATTCTAAAAAAAATGCCTCTGAGAGTTATCTTGGCGTCCGCTGTCTAAACTATTGAAGTTACAGAAAGATGATGAAAAAAATACATATTCATTTAAAATGATCTGTTACGAAACTTAATGTGGCAGGCCAAATTCCACGCGAACGAAGCCGCGGGCAAAAGCTAGTGTATTTTGAAATTTGATCCATTTTAGAATCAATTTGCTTATTAGAACCGCCTTCAATGGCTACAAGTTATATTTCAATTAAATACTTAATTTCAAAATAACGTTGGGTGTACTCTTTCATATGAACGATACTCGTGGCAAAAATGCAGAAAAGTACTGGCAACAACTGCTAGCAGTGAAGAAAATGGAGCATGGCGAAGCGAATGTGCTAGAACATAGATTCTTAGTTAGCCATGAGTAGAACAATCGAAGGAATTCACTATTCGTGTAAGGAATAATACGTCAGCAATACCCCGATATTTTTTATTTCCAGAAAGTTTTTGTACGAGTATAAAATTGGATAGACGTGACAGTCTGACCTCGTTCTAAAGTTGAGATATGTTATAAGTTTCTTTTGTACCCTCTCAATCCTTTTAGACTACACGTTATATCTTGGACTCCAAATTTAAGAGGTCTATTCAAAATGAGGGTAAACGTATATGGTATACAGAATTTTAGGAATTTTTACATTCTTAAAGTGTCTGGTGTATGTGACTTTTGAGCACTTATTAGTATTAAATTTGAGATCGTTTTCAGCTATATTCAAGTGACTAAGTTCTTCTTGTAAAGACAGACGTCAGAACTAGGAACATGTTTGAAATTTTCATATTATCAGCAAAATTTTAAATTAAAGAATAATGACAATAATTTTGGATGGCCGATATGAATATGAGGAAGTGGGAAAGCCGAGTAGAGAATCCTGGAGTTCCCCACTTGGCACACTCATCTGTTTAGACGTATAGTTTCGTAAAATAACTGCCTGACTTCAATTTTCTATATAGGACGCGAATTATTCAAGTAGGTCTCTCTAATCTGTATTGATTACATCTACTTATTGACCTCGTTCCATAGAGACAGTAAAAATTCATAATACTATGTTGAGAAGGAGGCAAGTGATCTTTCAATGCATGTATACCTACGCATACGCAATTCTCTCCATAGCCTTCTCTATAGGTAGATTTATCTAATAGGTAGTTTTGATACAATAACGAGTATCGTGACCTTATAATGCTGTTTTACTACCATGAACCATATTATTGGGTACAGTGGTTCGTTTCAAAAACGCCTTTTTTTTATATGAAGAACCTGTCAAAGTGACTCTACTCTGTCTGATGGAACACATGAATAGAATCCAAAGAGTTGTGGTCACCATACTCATTGCAAATTCAGACAATGCAGTGTGGTGACCCATACTATGGCGGCCTAGTGAGATGCTTTTTCACGTCACGCTTGGGGACGTAAAAGACATGACAGTCATCGTGGCACTGTAAGGCTCACATAGTTATCACGATAACTGTCACCCCTGCATCAATGGGCCTCCGGTCTCGCACTCACCAACGAAACACGACAGCATGGATGCTGGCGCTTTAGGTTGGTCTTCTGTGGGAGGGTAGTACTGCCCCGGTCTCGCTGATCCGTTCGTGCTGAAATCATCGTGGCTCTATTACCTTCAAAATAGTCATAAGTCTCCAAAAACATTTTGGGTTAGTCTTTATTAAATCCTTAACTAATGATGTATAATTAGTATAATCAATTCCCTCTAGATCCTTGACACATTTCCGCAGCAACTGAAGAGACTGAGTTTCAGAAATCTTACTGTATGTTATGATTTTTGAAGTGAAAACTTCTTTAAGCGCGTTGAACGTTTTGGTAGAGGGTGAAATCCTCGGTTCGCGTCACCGACATGCTAATGATAATAGTATATCTATAGCTATGGAGAATATGATATTATATATTATATATGAAATTTATTATTATTATATATTATATATGATATTATATATTATATATAGCTATATATGAAACATAAAAAATTTCATATAATTTTTGCATATAGTTTTAATTACTCTCAACTTAATAGTTCCGTTTTCACTTCTATCGGCAGTCCCACGACTGCTACTGTTTTTTTGTATACTTTTTTTTACTCTTTTGTGATTGGGCGAATACCACAGAGGAAATTATTTCTACCAAATCACTTTATTTACGTACAAGTCGTAAATTAGTTATATGTTTTTCGTGCAGTTAATGTCTCATTAGTTGTGACAAACATTGTACTTAACACCGTTATTAAATTTCTTGTTTCAAAATGAATAGTTCATGTTGATGGAATGTTGTTCATACCGGTTCTATTTATTGAAAGTAGTAAATATGTGGTCATAGGAACAGGATTTATTTGTAACTTATGTTGTATAGTAAATAAACTTTTTAATAGGGTAATGGTAGTTATAAATATACTTTCAGCGCCATCTAGTGACAAGTCTACTTACACAATATCTATTGAACTAATTCTATATCACACAATGAAAATTCTCACGCTATTAATATTAGTACGTCAAAACTCTTCTTTGAACATTTTCAAGCAAATTTTTAGATTGACTAATTTTAAATTTAGAATACTTACGATTTATAGTTACGTAAATCTTTTGAAAACAGAAATTTGTAAAACAGGCAAAACTAGAGTTAGTATTTATGTTGACCTGTTATGAAATAGAAAGTCTATATAACGATAACTCAAATTATACTGGTCAAAATTTCAAAATTCAACTGGTGAAAATACCTAGCGATCTCTAGTATAATACACTTAGATATGATGATGGGAAAAAATGGTTGAGGAATATTATGCAGTATAATTATCAGTCACGAATTCGGGCATGAAATGAATGTTTTTCTTTTTTTATAAGCAATTTAAGTAATTGCAGTTATATATGTGTACATTTGTATGGATATATCACCATCATCATTATCATCTCAGCCAAAAGTCGTCCACTGCTGGTCATAAGCCTCCCCCAAGATTCGCCACAACAGCCGGTCCCGTGTCGCCCGCATCCAGCAGCTTCCCGCGACCTTCACCAGGTCGTTAGACCACCTTGTGGCCTACCAACTCTGCGTTTCCCTGTACGCGGTCGTCACTCCAGAAGTTATAGATGGATATACATAGATTGCTAATTGTATTTATTAGCAAAACTTCGTCAAAACTCATTACACTGTCAACTAGCAAAGCTTTTGGCAATAAGGCCGCCATTTGTACACTATATCTATCTAATTACACATAGATTAATTTTTTTATACGCAGCATTCTCAGTTCAAGTTGATTTATGAATTTAATCTCTATGCGTACTATATGACGTCAGGATTTTATAGCAAAAGTATTAAACATTCTCTTGCAGTGAATGTCTTAATGAAGTGAAGTGGATGCATTTTAATGGCGTTATTAGAATACCAATACTGAATGGGACTTATAATGATAGTAATAGAGACTTGATAGAGAATTATGAGAGTAATATTACTTGGAGTTGAGAGAAGATTATCGTGGTATAAAAATAGGTAAATATCCTATAAATTACTAATATTTGGTAGAATAAAAACTTAAAAAATGGAAAGTAGTGTAATCCTCATGAGTTGTGATAACTTGTTTTCTTTAAAAAACAAAAACAAAATCAAATCCGTACATATCCGAGTATACTGAGATAAGAAACACAAAGAAAACCAAACAGTCAAATTGACACATGAATACCTTTTCTAAATATCATATATTACAAACAAAAAACACATTTGTTCAAACATAGGGGGTAGATAGAGGTATGTTAAAAGCCCACTTTTCACCAGTGATTTGGTCCCACGGTGGCGAAAATATTGCTAATCATTTCCTAGTTTGCCAAAGTTTCCTAGTTTTCCTAGGTGAGGTTGGCTTGGCGACCTAAGTTCTTGGTGGGAACCCTATGCACCCTTTATTGCTTTACAATGGTTAAATTATTCAGAGAATCACCTATGAGTAAATGATAAATATCACCTACCGATACAAAATAGAGAGCGCAGGTGCGGTGCCGACAACGCACTAATGACTGTTACAGCGGAGTGAATCTTAGGAAATACGAGGGTGCCTTCTAGCTGTTAAATTCAATGTGTAAAATGGCTGTAAACAATTACTTATAAAATTAAATAAAATATTTCATGATTAAATATTTAGGTACTACAATTAACATACTACATTGAAATTCCTCGTTGCTCTAGCAGTTAACGCGTGCGACTGCTGATCAAGAGATCTTGGACTCGATTCCCGGGTCGGACCAAAAGGCGTTATTGAGATTTCTGATTACAGAAATGTTTAATAACAGCCCAGAGTTTGGTTGAGGTCTTACGAGCGGGCGTTTTTAAGTTCGCGGAATGGAGGGTATTGAGTAATAATAAAAACACAAAATTATTTTTCTTTTTCTATATATTCCCCTGCAACACGAATACATTTTTCAGATCTTTCAATTAGTTTTTTTATTCCCTCGTAAAAAAAAGTTTTATCTTTGTCTGAAAAATACGCCGAAACCGCCTCCTTAACCTCCTCATCAGTTGAAAATTTCTTACCACGTAATTCTTTTTTCATTTTTGGAAAGAGATAATAATCACTCGGAGCCAAATCTGGACTGTAGGGTGGGTGATTCAAAATATCGAAGCCCACCTTATGCAGGGCAGCCAGTGCGACTCGGCTCTTGTGAACGGGAGCATTGTCATGCAATAGCAGGACACCTTTCGTTAATTTTCCCCGTCTTTTTTCTTTGATGGCTTCTTTTAACTGTTCTAAGATTGAAGCGTAGTATTCCCCCGTTATAGAAATGCCTTTATCTTTATAATCTATCAATAATATTCCTTCTGAGTCCCAAAAAATCGTTGCCATGAGTTTCCCAGCCGACTGTGAAACCTTAAATTTCTTGGGTGGTGCTGTGCCCTTTTTGTGCCACTGCATGGAGTCTTGTTTGGACTCGGGTTCATAATGATGAACCCAAGTTTCATCCCCAGTAACAATTTGATTCAATACGCCATCCTTGTCTTCATTGCAGAGGTCCAAAAACGCACGTGAACATTCCACGCGCTGTTGTTTTTGCAATGGCGTGAGCATTCTCGGCACCCACCGTGCGCTAACCTTAGTCATGCCAAGATGATCGTGTAAAATTTTAAAATTTGTTGTATCCGATACCCAACCATTTCTGCGAGTTGTTTCTTTTTTAGTCGAGCATCTTCCAATACAATTTTTTCTACTTTTGCAGTAACTTCTGGCGTAGTCACCTCAACGGAGCGCCCCGGCCTCGGGTCGTCTTCAAGTGATTCCCTGCCTTGTTTAAATAAACTATGCCACTTGTACACCATTGTTTTTCCTGGGCAAGAATCCCCGTAAACCGATGACATCTCATTGAGTATGGTTTGAACAGACTTTCCTTGCTTAGTAAGGAACTTTATCACCGCACGGAATTCAATTTTCTCCATTTTTTTCACTTCGTTCCCGATTAAAATACTTGGTCAACGATAGTTTAATAACTAATGATCCAATCACAACAAATTTTACTATGCAGACTAATTATGAGTCACTGAATACGGTAGGCATCAAAAGAGCGCGTTTACCCGCCTTTTTCACTGTCATTCCGCGAACTTAAAAACTTACCCTCGTACCTCTGTTCCTCGCAAAGCATGTAAAGCCGGTGGTCTTGCGCCTTGTCTCTGATTATAAGAGTGAGAGCACAGAGAGTGCACCTGTGTTTGTGCACACATTTTTGTATTATAATATCTCCAGCGCAATTAGATGGTCTTCGTTAAGATTGGCCACCATGGCCGAAACCATCATAAATACTACGACAATATCGCAAATCACAATTATTTAAACAACTGCTTGTGTGCAGAATTTTTTTTACAGTTATTAATTGATTCATTTCTGCCATAACTATATTTCAGAAGATGGGCCTCGTGAACTCAAAAAGTAATATTTTTACGTCAGTTATACTAATGTCAAACTCTTACAATATATGACAACTAAGCCACCGGACTACACTGTCACCAACTTATCAAATTTGATTGACGTCTCGGAAACTAGATCCTGTCAAAAGGACCCTTGTTTTCGACACCCACATAATAAGAGGAAATTCGTTTCGTCCTCTACTTTATTACACAAAATTTTATTTCCGCTTTAGCAACATTTGAGCAGAAAGGGAATATTATTATATATTTGTTGGCATTCATAGCTTTCATAGATGCGTATTTAAAAAAAATATGAGACTAAAAGTTATGCGTCAGACAGCAATTAGGTTTGCCAGGTTTTAATTCTAATTGGTGCAGACTGACCATTCTACTCTAACTTTACGGTTATGAATTAAAGTGCTGGCTTGTAATTATTTTACCTAGAATTTGAATGAGCGAGCTTTTTATCGTGGTAGAACTATGCTTTGATACTTTTAGGTAAGCTGGACTGAAATAACACCATAGTTTTACAGTAAACCGAAATTTAACAATTATTTCATTATTTTACATTTATTTTAATTTTAAGAGCCTGCCAAAGTGACTCTACTCTGCCTGATGACAAGCAAGAATATAATCTGAGAGTTGTGGTCTCCACCCTAATTACTAATGCAGACAATGCAGCATGGTGACCCACACTATGACGGTCGGCAGTTATCGTGTCAGTGTCACCATCCCTACTCTCCCCAAGGGTATCGTAAGAGGTGACTAAGAGAAAATATATAGGACAACATCATTGGACAACAACAGAGGAGGAAAGCTTGAAACAAACTCTATACTAACCCGTCTGAGCAGCGTGGTATAATAGCCCAAAGTCTGCTTTCAAAGAGAGACCTATGTCCAGCAGTGGACTATAAAAGGCTGTTGATGTACTAATTATTTAATACCTTAATAATATTACATAACTAACTACCTCGTTGGTCTAGCGGTTAGCGTACGCGACTGCCGATCATTAGATCAGGGGTTCAATGCTCGGGTCTAGTCAAAAAAGTGTTATTGTGTTTATCTGGTTACAAAACTACTTAATAAAAGCTCGAAGTTTGGAAGTCCAAGACTTAATTGAATGGCCTTGGAGAGCACGAAAAGCCATCGGTTGTAGGCCTGATCTCTGCCTGGTCATGTCAGTTAACCGTCCCATCGGATTGCGAGAGTGAGGGAACAGCGAGTGTTTGCGAACACACCTGTGCACTATCATACCCCTTTGTTTCCTTGTCTCACCAATCATGTCTCTCAGTAACAATTTCTTTTGATTAATCTTTAAATCCGATTAAAAGTCTCAAGGAAAGAAAAATCTTTACTTTTAAGTTCGTCGAAATCTTTGGTGAATAATATTATTATAGAGATTAATAAACTTCTTATAATTAGGATTTAGTTTGTTGTTTTCCATTTCCAAATGTAGAAAATATTTTATTATATTAATCTTCTTCTAAATTTCACTTTAAGTAATCAATATCCAACGCTGGTATACGAGTATGTTACTAAAATTTGTTATAGCTGTGAACTATTTACAGACTATGAGACATTTATATAGAAATGGTTATAAATTATCTTGATATAATAAATACCACATAGTTATTGCCACTGAGAATAACTTTAACTACGTCTATTATTGTAAATCAAACGGTGGCTTGCCGGAACGAACTGAACGTTTAATTACTTTTAAATTGTACGTAGTGAATGACACTCACTAGGCACGCTAGTTACAATTTCAACAAACTAGATGTCGCTATCATACACTTTATTTTATATTTAAATAATTATTTCAGACACTTGACACATAACGTCATCTAATTTCAAACTAAGCAGAGCTTGTGCTATGATAATTAGACTGACTGATAGAATACTTATATACTTCTATTTTCAACAACACCTCAAGCACAGCAGTCGCATTCACTACCGCTGCACCACCGAGGCAGTGATGTGCCCACAAGTGAAGCCGTTGCGAGCATAAATAGTAATAATGATATCCTAGTAAAGCAGTTACGAACCGCTTTTATTATCAACTAACTAACCAGAACTAACTGACCGATGTTCGCTGGTGCCGAAGTATGCTAGAGTGTTTACCACGATTGGGCAAACGTAGTGTAGCGCGTCCTGTAGCGCGATGGACCGACGACTTGAAGAAGGCTGACAGCGGATGGATGCGAATTGTTCAAAAGCGGGATGGTTGTCGCTCCTTGAAAGAGACCTTCAGCAGTGGACGGCGGTAGGTTGATTTGACTGATTGAACCACAATTAAAAAAATAGTATTTGTATTTGTATTTATAAATCTATTTTAGGACACTAAAATATTTATAAATGCTTTGTAAACTACAATATTCCTCTTGCAGGAAGTTGTGAGAAACATATGACCTCCATTTAAGACGTTTCCTGTGGCAAAAAAAGTCTCAAATGCTAAAGTGAATTCACATGTAGGTTTTCTCTCAACGTTTTCCTGTATCTTTCCTGTATCGCTGAAGGAAGTTATGCCTATTTGTCACACGGGCATAAACTTCTAAACTATCAAATAACAAACACATGATAGTGTTTGCTGAAGATATTGCTGTGATTATTGAAACTAGAAGCATTACGGAGATTGAAAACAAAATAAATACATACCTGATCTCATGTCAATGATCGTAAAATTAACATATCATAAATTAAAATAATAAACTTTAAACTCACGCTAAGCAAGATCTCTCAAGTTCCCAAACAAATGTTACAAAGGAATCCATATGGATAATGACATATCCTGGAGAACACAAATTGAACCTATCTGTACAAAACTGATCCAGTTTTCGTACGCGTTATATACATTTCTTTTTTCTATATTGAGAGCCTGCCAAAGTGACTCTACTCTGCCTGATGGAAAGCATGAATAGAATCCAATAGTTGTGGTCACCACACTCATTGCAAATGCAGTCAATGCAGTGTGGTGATCCACACTACGGCGGCCTAGTGAGATGCTTTTTTCCGCCCCCCGCTTGGGGACGTAAAAGGCATGACAGTCATCGTGACAGTATAAGGCTTACATAGTTACCATGACAACTGTCACCCCTGCATCAATGGGCCTCCGGTCTCACACTCACCAACGAAACACGACAACACGGATGCTGGCGCTTTAGGTTGGTCTTCTGTAGGAGGGTAGTACCACCCCGGTCGAGCCAGCTCGCTCGTGCTGAAATCAACGTGGCTCTACTTCTACTACTATCTAGTAATAACGTGGTACGGTTTATTAAGTCTATAACAGGATGATGATGTATTCCCAGCTGATTTTGACCACGACAGCCAGTCTCAACGGTAAATAACTTATTAAACAGGAGATATTAAAGTGCACAGGTGTGTACGCAAATAAAGGTGCACTCTCTGTTCCCTCACTCTCACAGTCCGGATGGTTATCTGGGGAAAGATCAAGCGTAGGACCAAAGGCTTTACGTGCTCTCCGAGCCACCGGGGTTTAAGACCCTAACTTACTTATAAACATAAAAATTTCATAACGCTTTTTGACTCAACCCGGGCATCGAACATGAGACTACTTGATCGGTAGTCGCATACGCTATCCGCTATACCAACGAGGTAATTTTCTGTATTCTAATTAGTATGCTTGTAAATCTTTTAAGTCTAGGTTTTCTGTTTAGTAATAATCGAAATCTCTTTAGTCACGATGATTTAATTGAGTAACAAATATGTACTTACGATAACGGTACATGATGTTAAATTAAGATATTTTCGAATATAAGGTTAAAGCTCCATTGAGTAGCCAATGGGGCTTTAACCTCAGGAAAAGCCTATGTCCGGCAGTGGACTGTAAAAGCCTGTCAATGGTTGATGGAGTAGCCAATAGCGAATTTGAGAAGTAGCTTCAAATGCCGTTGTCCTACGTATGACACACAAAATACTACAACAATTTAAAGGTATAATTGTATATTAGTTTTAAAGTTTAAGAGTAAGGCTGTAGGCCATATAACATTACGCTACCACTAATAGAAACCGAGAATCAATGAAAACCATTGTCAAACTTGGAGAATTTGTTCCATTTGAGAGAAGTAGATGAATCTACATAGGTCAGTTGATGTAAAGTTTGTAGCCGGACCAATTTAATAACATATATATCAAAATGGATTACAGAGACAGATCATCTTATATTATCTTAGACTTTCAGCACCAATAACCACTAAATCAAGAGGTTAGGAGGCCCTTTATCGCAAGGGTGACAGTTGTCGTAGTAAGTGTGTGCAATACAATGCTACGATGACTGTCATGCCTTTTATGTCCCCAAGTGAGGCGTAAAAAAGCATCCTAATAGGTCGACATAGTGTGTGTCACCATACTATATTGTCAGCATTCGCAATGACTATAGTGACTACAACTTTTGGATCCTATTCATGCTTTCCATCAAGCAGAGTAGTTACTTTGGCAGGTTCTCAAATAAAAGAAAAAGAAAGGTTAGACAATTTAAAGTTAAATCTTGCTTACCCACTATCAGTGGGTCAAATGCCTAACATAGTTATAAACATTAACACTTAATGAAATCTATGTACTCTCAGGACCAACTTGTTCGTTACCCAGCAACAATAATATCCTCAACCCCGGGCCTGTTTTCCAAGAGTTTGGAATATAAACTACTGTGGTTGACCTATACATGTAAGGTTAAATTATTATTAGATTTGGGGCACGGCAGAGACCCCAACCATGTAGAGCAAAAAATAGAGGTCGAATAATTTCTGGAAAAATTGTTGTAGTCGAGATTTGTGGACCAATTTGACCACATATCCAAGAAAAAAGTGTACTCTCTCCTTAAAACTGGTAAGTCACCTTTTAAAAATATAGGTATAAATGAATTGACAAGTCAGTGCCTACCACCTCCCATGACTACCATATATTTCTGTTTATTTTTAAATTAACATTTTTTATGGTACAGAAAACATAAGTATAGCTTAAATTACCAACATATCGCCCTTTGACTCCTCGCCCCATTAGGAGCAAGAGAGTAGGGATTCACGACAAAATTGCATAATAGCAGTTTACTGTGATATCACGTCAGATGAGCCATCTAAGCAATGCTCTCCGACTACTTATACTTCTATATTTCCATATATTACAGATAAGTTAAGCCCAAAAGATTTTTTTCTTAAAGATAACGCCCGCCCTAGGTATACATCCTGTGTCGCGGGGAACTTTACAAACATACAAGGAACAGACACAAATAACACCCAGACGCAGAACAGTAATTTATGGATCACACAAAGTGTTGTCCCATGTGGGATTTGAACCTACAACAGTCGGTGCACGGCGCCGTGAGAGCAGCGTGGCGACCGCTTAAACTACTTTTTTTTTTAACGTGTGGAAACTTCCTCGGGCCGTCACCCCACCGGAGTTTACGGCGGGGTGGTGTATCGGAATCGGACCGACTAAAACCACACGGTGTGCCACTCTGCGCCTGACATAGGAGGGATTCGGAAACAGCTGTTATTATGACATCCAGACCGCTTAAACCACTAGACCGACCGTGCAGTCGCAGCAATTCATCATATTTAATTATTTTTATTCATTTTATTTATTTTAATCTAAATCATGTCTGATTTTTAAAAGTGTCTTGTCATAACACGTTAACATCCAGAAAACAGCAGTTCATGCAACTAATACATATTATATTTAACCTTGTACGTAAAGGGTTAACTCATTAATCTCCTTTTGTTCCTGTGATTAATACAGTTTTGTTCCTTCAAGGCCGCGGTTTGAGGTTGAAAGCGAAATCGTGGGCTATTTTAAGGTTAAAATTATAATTCTTTTGGTACACTGTTTATTTTAACTTGGACCTGTAGTCTCGTTAGTGTATTTTTTCAATACCTTCGAAGAGCTAAGGTCACCATAGTAACTAACTGCTGATTAAGTTACTTAAGAGTTCTAAGTGCTCTATAGCACTTAAAATATAGCTTGGTCTCTGTGATACGTGTAGCACCGACGAAGTAAGTTTGAACAACTGGTCACTAATCAACCCGGGTCACTAACCAGTAGCCCAACAAACCCGCTATTACATTGTTAGTAACATTTGAATTTGATGTTAAAGGAGCAATTTTGCTGATAAATTTGAGGGTACGATATCAAGTGATACCAAGTGACAGACTCTTCGCAGTACCAATGCTGCGTTTACAAATGAAACGAAATTATGAATGCTCTATGAGCTCTTACTTTCGTAAAACACCACTTCTATGAGCTATTGGCCTCTTATATCTATAAATAAATACACAAACAACTAAAAATACAAGGGTACACATTGAAACCTAAAGTTATGGAATCCTAAAACTCCTGGAACAAGACCATTCCAGCATAGAATCACTAATATACCTCAAAGAATAAAATTTACTTCACATTGGAATTCACGACTAAATAATTTTACGCACACAACCATTGGGGAAGAAAGGTTCTCGAGTGGCAACCACGTACCGGAAGACGAAGCGTAGTTAGGCCCCCTACTAGATGGACCGACGACATAGTCCGTGTCGCGGGGAGCCGATGGCTGCAGTTGGCGTCCAGCCGTAAGGCGTGGCGTTCTAGGAGGGAGGCCTATGATCAGCAGTGGACGTCTTCCGGCTGATGATAACGATGATGATGACATACGCATATATGCACACATATACACAAACGTACCACACCACTTTCAAAAATAGTAAGTAATTTTAGAAAAAGCATGGTTACATTTTATAATCCTCGTGACTCAACTTCTACCTAGCTATTCTGAAACATAATCTGTAAGACTAAACACTGTCTCTAAAGACATAGTAATTAACAATAACTTTGTATCCAAATACTGGAAATCTTTGTGTCGATAAAAGACATTATTATTCTCCTTATTACAACCATAAACATATTAATCACATTTTTAAATACATTAAAAGTAAAGCAAAAATACATATTTAAAAATATAAAAAATAGTCCACCACTGACATCGGTTACAGGGAACAAGACATCGGTGGTTAGGGCTCCAAAGACAGGAACCTCCTCACTATGCGGGCCGTGTCAAGGAGGACTGCTTTCTGCATCAGACCTTCGATCCAACCTTCTAACGTGAGCCTCTTAAGGTGTTGGTCGAAGCTCTTGTCTATCAATCCGTGAATAGATATGATTATCAAAACAATTATCACCGAATCCACATTCCACATGTCGGCAATCTCGTGAGGCAGATCAAAATACTTCAATTATTTTAACAAATGTTATTACTATTACCTTAATTGCTTTTTAGTGGCGAGTTTTATTTCGTACGTAAACTTTAAAGGTTATCTTGAACTGGAGCAAGTAAAAAACAAAACAAGGAAAGAGAAAACACACTTTGCCAACTATAAATTAGACTATCTTGCTACGCTTCGTTGTGGCTCCAAACGTATTTATGTAATATTTATGCTTCGTCAAATGTCATCTATCGACTATACTTTGAAACATAATTGACATGTAACATTGAATTAAACATACTTCGAACTAAGCCAGTAAACTAACACTAGCGTGACTTACTATACCTAAAAGCGCCATCTATGGAATACCTTTTGAAACTTTCTTAATTTTTATTATAAAGTACAGTCGCAGCTAAACAAAAACATATAAAACCGTAATATATTTTTCTCTAGCGCTGTATAATATATCCATTTGTATTTTTGTTTACTTCTTCAATCTATTTCCTTTGAATAATTTAGGTATGAACATATTCAAACATAGAGCGAGGTCTTGATAATAAATTGTCCTCCACTTTCACAGTAGTCGACAGCTTTTCATTATAACAGACAATTTACTTAGAGATGGAAAAACAATGTGGGTTCGTTTGAAATGGGATTATGTCAACTGACGGGAGTTACATAAAGTTGATTATTGCATGACAAAATATGGAGCTTGTACTCTCTTTGTTCTATTAAAAAACATTACATTACACTTATCTACAGTTGAGTACGAATATTAAAATGTACAATAAAGAATCAATCGTCTGACTTTACATGTAGCGCACAGATATCACGGTACGAAGTATAATAGATTTAAAAAAGGTGTTTTATTTATTGACTTAGAATACTTGATATTTGGACAGAATCCAAGTGCAACTCAAGACGATAACACCGAAAAAATCAGAAAACAAAAGCTAGTGGATCAAATAATTCGTCTGACGCGTCATTTTCAAAGTCCAAATCAACCAATCGCTTTCTAAGTATGTTCTTCAAAATAATGAATATCTGCCCATCACAGTTAACTTGAAAACGTTTTACAGTAGTTTATAAGCACTTTAGAAGAACAGTAGTTACTATTTTATTTTTAGTCAGGGTATTTTCACTGCCGATGCTTCGTTTAGCAGACTATTGATAAGCAATTCTTTCGTTGTTTTCATCCAGTGAGTTAGGTAACCTAACTTCACCTTCATTTTATTTCCGGGAGTATCAAAATGTGGCAACATTTCTATGAGTGGCAATAAAATACCCGGTTGATAGCAATAGACTTGGCCTCTTATTACATTGCCTCTGATTATGCTTTAACTTTATTTTCGCTGATATAGACATTAGTATGTGTTAAAAGTAGCGAATGAGTTGCTTAACACCAGATTTTAGTATTAGGATAGACCGGAGGCCTATTAATGCAGAGGTGACAGTTTTCGTGGTAAGTGTGTAAGCCTTACATTGTCACGATGACTGTCATGCCTTTTACGCCCCTGAGTGGGGTGTGAAAAAGCATCTCACAAGGCTACCATAGTATAGGTCACCATACTGCATTGTCTGCATTTACAATGAGTATGGTGACCACAACTTTTGGATTCTATTCATGCTTTCCATCAGGCAGAGTAGAGTCACTGTGGCAGGCTAGTAATATAAAAAAAACAAAAAGTCCGAGGTATCAGTCGGGTCGAGCCGAAGCAGCCATACTTTAGCTCCGAGGTAAAAGTGGGTCTATGAATAGTCTGTGAATATTCTGATAAAACTACTAGCTATATATTTTAAGAACAATGGTGCCTGGTCGTTATGAAAGCAGTACTAAGAAGCTATATTTCCTGGTGAATCATAGGCAGCTAGTTATAAATCATAATCTATTGAAAATACATACTGTTCTGATTCATGAGTGTAGTGCAAATTATTAAGAGCAGAGGATGCTATATTTCTTATCAGCAAAAGAAATATGTAAATAGAGATCTTCAATAATATTTAAAGTAGAACATATTTCTATTAAAATTGAAGGCAGACTTTGTAGCAGCACCAATACTAATGGGTGTGCTGAAGAACTACACATACCAAAAAAACATCGAAGATGGCTTCAATTTCCATCTCACAAAAATCATTCATATTATTTACAAAATTATTCTGTGTTTATCAGAAAAGGTAAATCTAAAAAGTATTTAAATGTACTTCAATCTTTTGAAGCTTGCAAATTATACCATACATCAAGATATTTTCTACCAAGTTTAAAGGAAATTGGGTTAGCGTCGTTAATCACAGGATGTGACGTGGTGCCATGTACTTCCGGTTGGCCCTTACTGCATTGGCTTTGAAAGTCTCTTTTCAGACTTTCTAGATACCATCTTTATTACGGTTCGTTGCTATTAAGGAATATCGAGAGGTGAAAATTGGACTTCGAGGAAATGTAGTTTGGTTTAAAAAATTTAGATTTCTATTTTTAGTTTAAGAACAAGCTCATAGGTATTGATGGAAAATTTGGCTGGTTGTAGTTAGTGCTAGTACAATTATCCTCCCCTTCTCAAGTAAAATTATTTGTATGATGAACATCTTTAAGTTTCTCGGCGTTGCACTGTGGAACTGGAGTAACTGACATCGCATGGAGAATCAGTACGATGAAGTGGAAGTGAGCTGGTCATGTCTCCAGATGAACCGATGGTAGCCGAAATGTGTTAGAATGGAGATCACGATTATGCAAGGATACTTAGTGTAGGGCACCCTGCAGCACGATGAATCGACGACTTGAAGAAGGTGGCTAGCAGCGGATGGGTGCGTATTATCCAAGACCGGGATAGTTCCTGTTTGGTGGGCGAGACTTACGTTCTGCAGCTCTGACCGCTAAGAATAGGGCACGCCTCTGGCGCTCTTCGAGGATATTGGCGGTTGGTGCTCTCCAGTGTTTCATATGTGCGGGTTCGGTGAGAGGTATTATTTATGTTTGATTACCCGACAATCTACAGAAATATTTGTACAATTTTTGCATTTTTGAATCACTTAATAATATGCATATGGCTCGAAGCTACTATTTAATACTAACAACGACGATTGATCTAGCAGAAAATTTAAGTGGCACGTGTGCTTGCTCAGCGGTGACCGTGTAAGCCGTAAGACCGTCAATATCTTGTGATCTAATGCGGCACGACGGGCAACTTTATAACGAAACCTACAAGTGAGTCTATAGAATTGGGTGCAGTCTGTATGTAGTGTGATTTGTATAATCACAAAAATCACACGACGTTACAGTGTAGATCCGCTAACTGTTAGTGCTAAAAGTATAGCATAAAAGCGATTTTTTTTATTTCTGTTTATTGTATACATAAACAAAACAAAATAAGAAATGAGTTACAAAGTATATAAATGTAACAGACCATACACTGTTCCACAGTCTGTCATTTTTCTCTGTAGAAGTAAACATTAGAAGTGCATTCAATGGTAAATCCCAAGATATAACATGTCGTCTAAATGTACACATAAACGATTAATAATATTATAATCACAAAACGACGTCATAAGTAAGGATTTAATGAAAATAATAACTATATAATAATTACGGATATTATCCTAAATACTACTTTTCATCTTACTGCGTACAACCTTATGTCTTGCAAATAAGGTCGCGTCTCACTTGCATATTTGTGTTCTAGAGGCGGTACGTTACTTTACCAAATATTTTCATGTAAATTATTGCGAAATATTACCGCAAAAAATGCAGCTCATTGCGTGCTCTCATGGTAACAATGTAGTTAGTAGTCAAATTAAACACGTGATGTATGATTGTTTTTATAGATTACAATATTAGATTAGATTATACAGTGGTTCAAGTGCGATCATTTTCCAAGATATACAGAAGTAACGAAGTTATGAACGATCGAGTTTAAAGCGCGTAAAAATTTCTGACGTGCCTGATACGCCAACATTGTATTTTTGGTGCATTCTCTGTTCTGTGTAGCAAACTATTGAATGCGTTGGCGATACCATGGCCGAAACCAACTTTTTCAAACACAAACTGACAATAACTAATGTAATTCAAATCGAGTGATTTCAAAAATTATTTCTACTAATCGTTTGTAACTTCGCTGCCAGCACCAAAGCGAAAAAAGCAACACAAAATTTCTTAATATTATTAAGTCACTGCTAATCCATAAATCATATTACATGCTTCAAGAATACCTTAATAATAAGAATCAGCAATTGATAGCCGCGTGTGCTACGTCCGCGTGTGCCGTACGTCGCCTAAAATAGAGAGTTTATCCGCAGATGGTGCCCGAGGTAGCGGGCAGGCGCTAGGAGGAATTTGGATGTTGTAATAGCAGCGGTTCCCTGATCCCTCCTGTCTCAGGCGAAGAGTGGCACACCGTGTGGTTTTAGTCGGTCCGATTCCGACACACCACCCCGCCGTAAACCCCGGTGGGGTGACGGCCAGAGGGGGTTTCCACACGTTAAAAAAAAAAAATTAAGACTTTCGTTCAGCAGTAGACGGCGATAGGTTGATTGAAGAGGATTGATAGACTGGTTTTGACGTAACCACTTCATCTTCTCTTCTACTCTGCCGTGCCGAACAGGGTCGATACGTACTGCCTTGTGTAGTGTAACATCTCTGTAATGATATGGTACGCAATAACATATTGAGTATTGAGCATATTTTTATACACTCCTCCACGATTTTTTTATATTTAAAAGAATACGTTTTAAGCAACTTGTTGTGAAAAAAACGAACTTCACTAAATTCGAGTTAGGAATACAAATTGTTGATGTCGAGATGGAAGTTTATTTATTTCTTTGCGAGATGTTAAATTAGAAACCGTAAATATTTGGAACTGTATAAGGTTATTGAATATATAAAGTAACGTGACCTAGAAAAGTTACCGATTTAAATATTATTCCGTATTTTTATGAAGCATACAGTTGAAGTTTGAAAATGAATATTTGATGCGGGGTTACAACTTAATAATACCTGCGACATTACAAAATAAAAGCATATAAGAGCTACACACATTTAGGAATTGCGGAAATGAAAACTGAAGTACGGAACCGGTTTTGAATCTCGGATATAGATCGGGCGATAGAAAATTTTGTGTCTCGGTGTTCAGTATGCAGTAGCTTACACTGGGACCACACCCTCCATAACTCATATAGGATGCACATAGACATGCTTGGCCCTGTTTACAGTGGTACATACTTAACGCAGACGTGTATACGAAATAGGTCGAGGTTTATGAAATGAAAATAACGACATCTGCATCGGTCATAAACAAACTGTACGAATTCATTTCTAGATTCGGGTTACCGCACACTATAGTGAGTGAAAATGGTGCATAATTTACTTCTAGTGAATTTAAAACATTTTGTTTTCAAACGGCATTTCGTATGTGACGTCACTCGAATATTATCCAGCTAGTAATGGACAGGCGAAGAGTTACGTTAAAAGTATTGAAAAGGGTATTAAGTCACTAATGAGTAGTCATGAGAAAAGGTTATGTAAAAACACTCGTCTAAAGTTGCTTTTTGATTAACGTCACTCAGTTCATTCTATTTCGGGTACATCCCCGGGGAGTTTGTGTTCAAGAGAAAGTTACGTTCTCGTTTAGATACGTTAAAAATGAGAACTCTTCATGGTCATCAAGCACTCTTGCTAATTACGTACAAAGTTAACAGTGTTTACAGCGTGATTTACGTGGTTTTAAAAATTTACTAGCATTCAGACCAGGTGGACACATTAAATGTAAAATAAACATGCTAAATAACAAAGATAGCAACCACTAGTCCACTAATCAGAGCTTGTGCTATGATAACTAGACTGACTGATAGAATACTTATATCCTTTTTTTTTGTAAATAAATACATATTATACATAGAAAACACCCAAATGTCGAAACAACTACTTGCAGATCACACAAAGATTTGGTCTGACCCGGGAATAAAACCCGAAACCTCAAGCACAGCATTCGTATTCAGTACCGCTGCGCCACCGAGGGAGTATAAATAATTTACGTTAATGATGTATATATAGAAGAATATGGTGTATACATATATTTGCACCAAAGTGAAAAAAGCAACACAAAATTTCTTAAAATTATTAAGTCACTAGTAATCCATAAATCATATTACATGCTTCAAGAATACCTTAATGATAAAAATCAGCAATTAATATCCATATAAAACAATGCAAAAAAGTGGGTGATCCTATTGTGGTGAAATAATCCTAAAATTAATTACGTTGCATCTGTGTACGCATGTATATACAGATATGTATGAGTGTAGTGTTGATGTATATATGATTACGAATACTTATTGATGGACAAGGTATGGATGGAAAATTTGCTTGATTGTAGTTAGTGCTAGTACAATTATCCTGCTCTTCTCAGAAAAAAATATTTATATGATGAACATCTTTAAGATTGAAAATGCAGGGTGTTTCACTGTGAAACTAAAGTAACTGACATCGCACGGAGAATTAGCATGCTGAAGTGAAAGTGGGCTGGCCATGTCTCCAGATGAACCGATGGTCGCTGGAGCCGAAGTGTACTAGAGTGGATACCACGATTGAGTAAACGTAGTATAGGACGCCCTGCGGCGCGATGGACCGACGGCTTGAAGAAGGTGGCTGAATTGCCCAAAACCGGGATGGTTGGCGTTCCTTGAGGGAGACTTTCGTTCAGCAGTGGATGGCGATAGGTTGATTGGAGAGGATTGATGGACTGGTTTTAACGTAACCGCTTCATCTTCTCTCCTACTCTGCCGTGCCGGACAGGGTCTATACGTACTGGCAAAGCATAGTGTAACGTCTCTGTAACGATATGGTGTGCAATAAAGTATTGAGTATTGAGTATATTTTTATACACCCCTCCACGATTTTCTTATTTATAAAAAAATACATTTTAAGCACCTTGTTGTAAAAAAACGAACTTCACTAAATTCGACGTAGGAATACAAATTGTTGATGTCGAGATGGAAGTTTATTTATTTCTTTACAAGATGTTAAATTAGGAACCGTAAATATTTAGAACTGTGTAAGGTTATTGAATATATATAGTAACGTGACCTAGAAAAATTACCGATTTAAATATTATTCCGTATTTTTTATGAAGCATACAGTTGAAGTTTGAAAATGAATATTTGATGCGGGGTTACAACTTAATAATACTTGCGACATTACAAAATAAAAGCATATAAGAGCTACACACATTTAGAAATTGCAGAAATGAAAACTGAAGTACGGAACCGGTTTTGAATCTCGGATATAGATCGGGCGATAGAAAATTTTGTGTCTCGGTGTTCAGTATGCAGTAGCTTACACTGGGACCACACCCTCCATAACTCATATAGGATGCACATAGACATGCTTGGCCCTGTTTACAGTGGTACATACTTAACGCAGACGTGTATACGAAATAGGTCGAGGTTTATGAAATGAAAATAACGACATCTGCATAGGTCATAAACAAACTGTACGAATTCATTTCTAGATTCGGGTTACCGCACACTATAGTGAGTGAAAATGGTGCATAATTTACTTCTAGTGAATTTAAAACATTTTGTTTTCAAACGGCATTTCGTATGTGACGTCACTCGAATATTATCCAGCTAGTAATGGACAGGCGAAGAGTTACGTTAAAAGTATTGAAAGGTATTAAGTCACCAATGAGTGGTCATGATAAAAGGTTATGTAAAAACACTCGTCTAAAGTTACTTTTTGATTAACACAACTCAGTTCATTCTATATCGTGTACATCCCCGGGGAATTAGTGTTCAGGAGAAAGTTACGTTCTCGTTTAGATACGTTAAAAATGAGAACTCTTTATCGTCATCAAGCACTCTTGCTAATTACAAAGTAAACAGTATTTACAGCGTAAATTTTGTGGTTTTAACAATTTACTAGCATTCAGACCAGGTGGACACATTAAATGTAAAATAAATATGCTAAATAATAAAGATAGCAGCCACTAGTCCACTAAGCAGAACTTGTGCTATGATAACTAGGCTGACTGATGGAATACTTATATACTTCTTTTTGTAAATAAACACATATTATACATAGCAAACACCCAAACGTCGAAACAACTATTTGCAGATCGCACAAAGATTTGGTCCGACCCGGGAATCAAACCCGAGACTTCAAGCACAGCAGTCGTATTCAGTACCGCTGCGCCACCGAGGGAGTATAAATAATTTACGTTAATGATGTATATATAGAAGAATATGGTGTATACATATATTTGCCATTTATATATAAGTAACAAATATACGTAAACATGGATTCCTTTGTCTCCTTGTTCCAGTTTGTATTCTTGAACAACCCGCGTAAATGACAAATGATTTATATACTTAGGTTACGTGCCGTCGTGATCACGATAAATTGAGGTACGTTATTTTTTACCATTTTTTTTCCGTATTACTCACAATATGTTACACTGATGGCAATCGCTTGAAGCTAACAGTAAGGTCCTATCCTATCTTTTTGATTTTATTTCTTTATTTTAAGAGTCTACCGAAGTGATTTTACTCTGCATGAACAGAATCCAAGAGTTATGGTCACTATACTCATTGTGAATACAGACAATGCAGTATGGTAACCCACACTATGGCGGCCTAGTAAGATGCTTTTTATACCTCGCTTGAGGACGTAAAAGGCATGACAGCGCGAGAGTTCATGGCATTGTATTACACACACTTACCACAACAATTGTCACCCCTGCATCAAAGGGGCTCCGGTCTCGCACTCACTAACGAAAAATGACAGCACAGATACTGTCGCTTTAGTTTGATCTTCTGGGGGGAGGCTAGAACTGGCCCGGTCGAGCTGATCCGTTTGTGCTAAAGTCAGTGTGGCTCTACTACCTCTAAAATTTTATAAAATTACAAAACTTCGTATATTTTTTTACGTTTCATATTTTAGTTTTCTAAATCTAACGTTATGGTTCTTCACATTTGGGCCGTGGCTCTCCGTGTGACGATGCATTAAGAATTCAGAGCTTCCCCACCCCTATTCATCTTATAAATGTCGTAAGAGGCAGTTAAGGGAGGACAATATAGCTACAACAAGAGAAGAAAAACTTTAAATCTAACCTATACGAACCCCCGTGGCCAGCGTGGTATAATAAGCCAAAACTTCCTTAGTACTGGAAAGCCTATGTTCAGCAGTGGACTGTTGAAGGCTGATGATGATACAATGATGATTGATATCCGGGCCTTACAGAAAACTCTTGTTCAGTAATTTCTTCTTTGTTTTTCATCGGTGTTGGGAGGTTCAATCACTTCTCATTTGTGACCTTCAAGGGAGGGATTAGGAGACTTAAGCGACGACATGACGTTTATGTTTGAAGATGTGTATAAACGCCAACAGTTCTTAAACATCAAGTGAACAGTTTACTCTTTTGACACTTATTTTAATAAAAAAAGTTATCAGTACCGAGAAGTAATATGTAAAAGATGAAAATAATTATTTACGTCTCAATATATGTGTAAATTCATTGATGTTTACATGATATAAACCCAGACAAGGAGACTTCGACTTTTTCGGAAAAAGAGTTCTGCAAAATAAATTTAAATTTGTTGCAAAAGGTTTAACCATACAAAATATTTGATATTTAGAAAATAAATATGACAAAACGAAAATTATCTTGACTGTCGATGCTGAAAATTAGGCAGAAACTACATCACGTATGGTAACGTAGACTGAAAGTGGCTATATAGTTCGGTATACTTAACAGATACGGCCCCGTCTTGTTTGTATTGGATGAATCCAGCGTTTTATGAACATCCAGTCTTGCATACAACCATTATTTATACTTAGAAATAGAAAAATAATATTTATGTTGCTGAATAATAAACATCTGGGTCATGTGACACGCTTTTATCTAGACCTTTCATAATAACTTGAACCAGAAGCGGATTTACCAATAGGCTTAGTAAGCTGAAACCTAGAGCAGCGAATTTAAAGGGGTGGCAAATTTGGCATAAATGTTTTCATCGTACAGAAGTTAATATTGTACTACTAAATGCAAGGAGAAAAAATCTCAAAAATTTAACAAAAATTACGATAATTTAGAAAGAAACAGTGTACCTAATACTCTACCATCTGTACGTGAACTTAATGAACGACAGGCTGGCTAAGATCACATATTTTCATTGTCTATCATTTTTTTTGACATGTGGTAACCCCCTCGAACCATCACCACACCAGGGTTTGCAGCGGGGTAAGGTGTGGAAATCGGAAAGCCTAAAACGACACAGTGTGCTACTATGCGCCTCGAATAGGAGAGATCCAGGCACTATTGTTATTAAGCCATCCGGTCCCTTTCCCCCTCCCGGTTGCACTCTCACGAGCACCATCAACGTCTAAACTCTCTATTAAGGCGACGCACAGCACACGCGAACTGCCACTATCCACTTGGAAGTCAGCCATCTACCGATAAACTTCGGCGAGCACTTCCACCTCCAAATCCCATGGGGCAGTCCCAACCAAGGCGCACGCCGCCTCCATCGATACGGTGCGGTAACCTCGTAACGTTCTAGCCGCCAATATCCTCTGAGGGTACCAAAGGCAAGCCCTATTCTGTGCGGTCATAACCGCTACATAGTGTAGGTCACCATACTGCAATGTGTGCATTCGCAATAAGTATGGTGACCACAACTCTTGGATACTCTACTCCTACTTTCCAACTGGAAGAATACAGACACTTTAGCAGGATCCTAAAAAAAATTAAAAAATATCGAAGCTTAAGCCAAAGGGCAAAATCGGTCACATTATTTTTAGTTCAAAACTGGAATAAAGAAGAAAAAATCGAAAATCTTCGTTATAATCATCTTGCATTTTTCCACCACTCATGTTTTAACCAGTTTAACTTAAAAATTTGCATTTTCTCCGACCAGCTTTTGTATCCATGTCTATTAGATATTTCTTAGGGACAGCAGAATAGAGAATTTGATAGAATTTTGTATTTTTCTTACTGGAATTGTAAAAATATGGAAATGGCACAATAGTAAGTTTGCTTATATAATCAAAAGGTCGAACACAGAAAACGGTTTTATTATATTTATCAACAATAAAGGCTTTTTCTATTGTACAAATATATTTACCAAGATATCACTGGAATTACCTCGGCAGAAAATTTCAATTCAAACAAATGGAAAGGTCGCTTGGACCTCAGTTGCGGATAAACCATGAAATCGTACTATTCGTTCGTTTCTAGACGATAAAGGCAGAATTTATGGCTTAGTGTTGCCTTTTACTCTCTATGTACGAAATAAATTTCAATTGGGCTTAGACTTTTTTAAGACGGAAGTCATTTATTAGGCTTATTTCTTGGGTTATCTGAGTGAGCTCTTTTTTGTACTGTACATTCTTATTGGTAGTTTGATTTTTGGGTGCGTGTTGGCAGCATTTTTTCCAGTGGCATGCAGTAGAAACTACATTTTGGACGAAAGGCCGGACGAATAAGAGAGGTACCCTGAAAGCTTCCGGAAAAACAAGGAAAAGATACATTTTTTATGGAACAAACCATTTTATTGCTTTTCGAAGTATTTGCACTGAAGTTCTATATACTTTTGCATTCGATGAAACCAGTTTTCAAAACATTTATTCCACTCCGACTGTGGTACCCCAGAAACATGAGATTTAAACGCTTCAACTGTCTCTTCAGGTGTTAAAAAACGCTGACCACGCATTTTCTTCTTGATAGAAGGGAACAGGAAGAAGTCATTAGGTAATAAATCGGGTGAATACGAGCAATGAGTCAATTAATTAATCAATATTACAGGTTAACTAACAATAATTATTGAACATTCCGAGTGCTACTGATTCATAGCAAAAATAATAACCCGAGACATCTGACAAATGGTAATCTGGTCTCAAATTTACTACTTAATTGAAAAAAAAGTAAAAAATGATAATGATGAGAGTCACAAAATCATATAAGCCCTCTAAATAACGCTTCGTTTGTAGCTATTTTATTCTCAGATTGCTTTCGTATAATTATTAATTCATTACTTTGTAGAAATAATATTTGAAGCGCCCGACACAGAATATTTTTAAGTGTACTTATCAATTTCCATAAATAAAACTCTATTTATATAAACTCACTTCTCCAATCCCGGCTTTTAATCTCTTGAACCTCTTTCTTTTATTAAAAATTCCAGACGTTATATCAAGCATCAATACACGGGTCAATTCTTAATTTAAATAAGTTGGTATCATTCCAGTTAAACAATAAAACAAGCCCCTAGGTTAGATCGTAGAAGCCTTAATAAAATTACAGTAAAATATTAATGTATACTAAAATATTATTAATATCTACTGTGAACAAGCGAACACAATTTATCAGGCCCGCGGGGGATTTAAGGGGTATCCTTCCGTTTGAGTTAGGGATGGGAAAGCGTTGGGTTAAACTTCAACTATTAACAAACTAAAAATACGCACGGTTACTAAAACGATTTCTAAACAAACCATTAGTCATTGTCCTGTGTTGCGTACTCCGTTCTGTAAACTTATTTATATACGCAAGACAACTCTTAACAGTTTGGACACTTTCGATTAATTTTAGTAATTGCTTGCTTCAGGTTCTTGTAAATACACATTTTTATACACTTACCTATTTATTTACAAGCTGTATGTACTAAATTTGTACATTGAAGGACTTAATACCCACGGCATTCTCTTCCAGTCAACCTTCGGGCTCGTATGGTTCGACGGCACAGTTGGCCTAGTGGTTTAAGCGGTGCCCGTCAGGGAATCGGAGATAGGGGCGGTCGTTCTACGGATTCGCTCTAAGAACACCGCCCCTGGGCCAGACGGGATACCTGCCCGTGTGCTGGCCCGTGCCCTCGAACACATGTCGGACCGCCTCAGGGAGATCTTGGACGCTAGCTTGTCGTCCGGACGCTTCCCTGAGTGCTGGAAAAGCGGGAAGCTGGTCCTATTAAGAAAGCCGGGACGGCCTGCCGATTCGGTGGCGGCCTATAGGCCCATTGTGCTGCTGGACGAGGCGGGTAAACTGTTTGAGAGGATACTCTCTGCCCGCATCGTCCGGCACCTCTGCGAGGTGGGCCCCGATCTGTCGGACGCCCAATTTGGTTTTCGGGCGGGGCGTTCGACGGTCGATGCTGTGCTGCGCCTGAGGGCCGTTACCGAAGAGGCAGTGAGCTGTGGCGGCGTGCTGTTGGCGGTGTCGTTGGACATCGCCAACGTATTTAATAGTCTGCCATTTAGTTGCATCAGGGAAGCACTCCACTACCACGGAGTGCCAGAGTACCTGAGGCGACTTGTGGCAGACTATCTTGAGGAGCGTACCGTCGTGTACGAGGACCGAGATGGTATTCTGAGGCGGCGGCCCATGTCGTGCGGTGTTCCACAGGGGTCCGTCCTCGGACCACTCCTGTGGAATATGGGATACGACTGGGCCCTTAGAGGTCGTCTTACCCCCGGGCTGGGCGTAATTTGTTACGCCGATGACACATTGGTCACGGCCCGGGGGGCGAACTTTCAGGAGGCGGCGCGCCTGGCCACCGTGAGAGTCTCTTTGGTGGTCGGGCGCATTGAGGCGCTGGGTTTACGGGTGGCCCTAGATAAGACGGAAGCCCTTTTGTTTCATGGGCCCCGTCGTGGTCCACCCCCCGGTGCCTCTATCATTGTCAATTCGGTCCTCGTACCGATTAAGGCCCAGATGAAGTATCTGGGCCTGATCCTCGACGGCAGGTGGCTCTTCGACGAGCACTTCCGACAGCTTACTCCAAAGCTGGTCGGCGCTGCTTCTGCTCTTGGGCGACTTTTGCCCAATTTGGGTGGAGCCAGCGTCGCGACGAGACGGCTATACACGGGGGTTGTTCGGTCAATGGCACTGTATGGTGCACCGGTGTGGGCGGCGGCTCTGACCGCCCAGAATAGGGCTCGCCTCTGGCGCCCTCAGAGGATATTGGCGGTTAGAGCCATACGCGGTTACCGCACCGAATCGACGGAGGCGGCGTGCGCGTTGGCCGGAACTCCCCCGTGGGATTTAGAGGCGGAAGTGCTCGCTGAAGTTTATCGGCGAACGGCAGACTTTCGGGTGGGTAGCGGCATTCGGCCCCCGCCCGAAGAGATACGCGAGTGGCGAGAGGCCGCTCGTCGAGCCACGATGGCTCGTTGGTCGTTCCGGGTGGAGGCTCCACGTGCTGGCTTTGCCACCGTGGAGGCTCTCCAGCCGGTCATCGCCGAGTGGGCAGGGCGGCAGCACGGGACCCTTTCCTTCCGACTGACGCAGATTCTTTCCGGGCACGGTTGCTTCAGGAAGTATCTGCACTCGGTCGCCAGGAGGGAATTGAGTCACGCCTGTCACCACTGCGACTGCAGTGAGGACTCGGCTCAGCACACGCTGGCGGTTTGTTCCGCCTGGGCGGCGCAGCGTGGGGTCCTCACTGCAGTTATTGGAGGAGATCTCTCGCTACCGGCCGTAATACGCTCCATGGTCGGTAGCGACAGTTGTTTTACCGCGGTCGCAACCTTCTGCGAAGACGTAATTTCGCGGAAGGAGGCGGCGGAGAAGGCCCGGGAGGACAATATCCACTCGGACCCAATTCGCCGCCGGCGAGCCGGGCGGCGGAGGCGCGCATACCAGCGCCTCATGCCGCCTTGAGTGTGGCCGCGGGTGGACGGGACGGGTTTTCCCCTCCATCCGCTACAATGGCCAGCCGCGAGGAGGCGACGTCCGCGTGTGCCGTACGTCACCTAAAATAGAGAGTTTACCCATAGATGGTGCCTGCAGTAACGGGCAGGCGCTGGGAGGGATCTGGATGTCGTAATAACAGCTGTTCCCGGTCCCTCCTATGTCAGGCGCAGAGTGGCACACCGTGTGGTTTTAGTCGGTCCGATTCCGACACACTACCCCGCCGTAAACCCCGGTGGGATGACGGCCCGAGGGGGTTTCCACACGTTAAAAAAAAAAAAAAAAAAAAAAAAGTGGTTTAAGCGGTGGGGTTGGCGGAGCGGTTGGGGTGCTGGGCTAGAAAACCTCCACGTGGTGCACCCTGGTAACGTTGGCGACGGCACTGTTCTTTCCTGTGCCATTTGGAAGAGAACATCATCGCCAACGGCTAATATTCTAGCACGAAGAAGAGGACACCATTTTCTTCGGTCATTCGGTTGAAGCTTGGTCCAACAGAGCGGGCATTTTTGTCGATTCCTCTGTTGGCTCTTCGCTCTTCGGAGCAATGCGGAGAAAAATCTTTCTCGGTCGGAGTTCCTCCGCTTTCAGCGGTGGAAAAGAAGGACGGGCTCGGTGTGTACTTACACTGCCACCGAGCAGGCATCAGAAGACGTCGTCTCCCTGCCACCGTCGGCATATCGTAGTCCCGAAAGTAGTGTTGTGGTTATGTCTCGCGACTTCTATCGGGGACGAGGGTCTTGGCTTAACCGCCCGGACTGCGAGGAAGAAAACCTCTATATAAAATTACCCCGAATCCCGTGTTCTAGTGCGTGGCCAGGGGATGCATGGCTGATGGGCAGTTCAGTCGTAAGCGCACTCCCAGCCGAGGCACCTGCAGACCCCTCGGTTGGGCATAAATATACGCTTGCCCGGGTATTGGGGATCTCTGCCCGGGTCGACCTCTGTTCTCCCCATCTCGTGGGTTCAAAAATGGAATCAAACTTAAATAAAACAAAAACCAATATTGTTAAAGAAAGAAAGAAGGAGATCAATAATAGGAGGGATATAAATGCAAAAGCAGAGGATTTCTCTTCCAACGAAGAGGAAACACTAGTTGGGATGCCTATCTCGGTGGGACTCCCAGAAGTCATTATGGCTGCTGGGAGCCGTAGAACATAGGAACGATTACGTTCCAGATCCGCCGCGGGCGGTAACTCCAGTGCGAGGGAGGACGCACTAGAACTTATGGAAACGGAGCGATGCGACAGCCGAAAACGCGGACGCTCCAGGGACGAGGAGAGCGACACATCCCAGGAGATGTTGCCTCCTAAGGTTCCAAGCAGTCGCAGAGGGAGGCCACGAACCCCGGTCTCGGCCCCATCAGGCTCCGTCTTCTGCAAGGCGGAAGCCTATAGACGAGTCAGGGCAGACGGCGAAACACTGGCAGAAGAGGAGATTGCAGATCTCCTGCTGAAAATTAAGGAGCCGATGGTGGGGGATTCAGTTCCCCAAACACCATCGTCCATGCAGGAGAGAGCTAACGCGGCGGTGGCCATTATCCACAAAGTGGCCACCAAATCGAGTAACCTTAAGGGCTCTTTTGTGAAAGCCCTTAAGGACTCCTCTTCCGCTATTGTGGGGGTCGTGGATACCCTCATCGGCGACGTGGCTCGTCTCCAGGCGGCCAACGATCGCCTGACGGGGCAAGTGGCTGAGCTCAGCGCTCAGTTCGCCCAATTCCGGGCGCATCGTCCGACTGTAGATCCGGTCCCGTCCCCGTCTCAGCCTACTTCCTCTTCCAACCTCGGTGTTATTCCTGACGCCCATCTGCGCCAAATTACGGATGTGGTATGGCGCATGATGGACGGACGTCTGGCTGGCCTGGAGGCGAGACTGCCACCGGCCCCCGTTGTCCGGCCGCCACTTGCGGCGCATAAGCCGAAGGTTGCATTGGCACCGTCAGCGCTGCCCGTTGTGGGCGGTCGCGTGACCTATGCCGCGGCGGCGTCGGTGTCTGCTGCTGCCACTACAACTCCGGGGGCACGACGGGCAGTGAAGATAGCGACCAAGACGCCTGCACCAAGGTTGGGGCCAAAAACAGCGGCAAAGGCTGGAGCGGAGTTCCCTCCGCTCCCCACTCCAATCGCTGTACCTGGCACCTGTAGTCTGCCATTTAGCTGCATCAGGGAAGCACTCCATTTCCACGGGGTGCCCGAGTACCTGAGGCGGCTTGTGGCAGACTATCTACAGGAGCGTACCGTCATGTACGAGGACCGAGACGGTGTTCTGAGGCGGCGGCTCATGTCGTGCGGTGTTCCACAGGGGTCTGTCCTCAGACCACTCCTGTGGAATATGGGATATGACTGGGCCCTTCGAGGTCGTCTTCCCCCCGGGCTGGGCGTAATTTGTTACGCAGATGACACATTGGTCACGGCTCGGGGAATGAACTTTGCAGAGGCGGCGCGCCTGGCCACCACGGGTGTCTCTCTGGTGGTCGGGCGTATTGAGGCGCTGGGTTAGCGGGTGGCCCTGGACAAGACGGAGGCCCTTTTGTTCCATGGGCCACGTCGTGGTCCACCCTCCGGCGCCTCCATCGTAGTCAATTCGGTTCTCGTACCGGTTCAGGCCCAGATGAAGTATCTGGGGCCTGATCCTTGACGGCAGGTGGCTCTTCGACGAGCACTTCCGACAGCTTACTCCAAAGCTGGTCGGCGCTGCTTCTGCCCTTGGGCGACTTTTGCCCAATTTGGGTGGAGCCAGCGTCGCGACGAGACAGCTATACACGGGGGTTGTCCGGTCAATGGCGCTGTATGGTGCACCAGTGTGGGCGGCGGCTCTGACCGCCCAGAATAGGACTCGCCTCTGGCGTCCTCAGAGAATATTGGCGGTTAGAGCCATACGCGGTTACCGCACTATATCGACGGAGGCGGCGTGCGCCTTAGCCGGAACTCCCCCGTGGGATTTGGAGGCGGAAGTGCTCGCCGAAGTTTATCGGCGAACGGCAGACTTCCGGGTGAGTAGCGGCATCCGGTCCCCGCCCGAAGAGATACGCGAGTGGCGAGAGGCCGCTCGTCAAGCCACGATGGCTCGTTGGTCGTCCCGGCTGGAGGCTCCACGTGCTGGCTTTGCCACCGTGGAGGCTCTCCAGCCGGTCATCGCCGAGTGGGCAGGGCGACAGCACGGGACCCTTTTCTTCCGACTGACGCAGATCCTTTCCGGGCACGGTTGCTTCGGGAAGTATCTGCACTCGGTCGCCAGGAGGGAATTGAGTCCCGCCTGTCACCACTGCGACTGCAGTGAGGACTCGGCTCAGCACACGCTGGCGGTTTGTTCTGCCTGGGCGGCGCAGCGTGGGGTCCTCACTGCAGTTATTGGAGGAGATCTCTCGCTACCGGCCGTCATACGCTCCATGGTCGGTAGCGACAGTTGTTTTACCGCGGTCACAACCTTCTGCGAAGACGTAATTTCGCGGAAGGAGACGGCGGAGAGGGCCCGGGAGGACGACCTCCACTCGGACCCAATCCGCCGCCGGCGAACAGGGCGGCGGAGGCGCGCGTACCAGCGCCTCATGCCGCCTTGAATGTGGCCGCGGGTGGACGGGACGGGTTTTCCCCTCCATCCGCTATAGTGGCCAACCGCGAGGAGGTAACGTCCGCGTGTGCCGTACGTCGCCTAAATGGAGAGGTTATCCGCAGAAGGTGCCCGCGCTAGCGCGCAGGCGCCAGGAGGTATCTGGATGTCGTAATAACAGCTGTTCCCGGATCCCTCCTATGTCAGGCGCAGAGTGGCACACCGTGTGGTTTTAGTCGGTCCGATTCCGACACACCACCCCGCCGTAAACCCCGGTGGGGTGACGGCCCGAGGGGGTTTCCACACGTAAAAAAAAAAAAAAAAAAAGTGGTTTAAGCGGTCATCACGCCACTCTTTACTGTGCTGAGTGTTGTGGGTTTAAACCCCACATGGAACAACACTTTGTGTGATCCACAAATTGTTGTTCTGAGTCTGGGTGTTCTTTGTGTCCGTTTCTTGTATGTTTGTAAAGTCCTCCGCGACACAGGATTTATTCTTAGTGCAGGTGTTGTTGTCTTTTAAAAAAAAACATCGCAATCCGTTAGGGTCACGAGCATAGCATAGTTAGTCTCTGTGATAAAAGAACCTTTTTTCCTCTTTTTATATATGCTATCACTCTATCACTTATGACTTGTTTATTTCTTTTCATTTCTTTATCTCCTTCTGAAACTTGAACACTCCAAAGTCAATTTGTAATTTTCCTCTTTGTATAAGTGATTAAAATATCGATAAAATGGAAATAACATTTACCTACACACCGCCTCACTGTTTTGATAAAAGGTGCAAAATACTTTATACTCGTAATATATTTTAAAAGTGGTGAGAATTTCTGGAAGGTTATCCTGTTCCGTTACCCGTACACCCCGATCTTTAAGCTTACCTTTTTTGTAGATTAAGTCGTTTACAGTTTAAATAAATTTCTTATAGAAGCTTAAGGAAAATTCTGGTATCTATGCCTGTCTGTTTACATAAATATTGTTTTTATTTTATCAAATACACGTACGAAAAAGAACACACGAATATGAACTGCCTCGGTGGCGCAGTGGTAGCGTATGTGACTGCAGTGCTTAAGGTTTCGGGTTCGATTCCCGGGTCAAATTAAATGTTTGATGATCTGCTAGTATTTGTTTCGAAGTTTAGGTGTTTTCTATGTATAATATGCATGTATTTACAAAAAAAATGTGTATATGTATTTGTATCTGTTGTCTAGTACCCATAGTACAAGCTCTGCTTAGTTTGGGACTAGATGGCGTTGTTTGTCAAATATTCGAAATATTTATTTATTTATTTATTTATTTATATGTAGGTACTTCCAAATGCAGTAAAACAAAAACATGCTTCAGTGTCCTCTGATGAAAAAACTTCGACCCACCGAGTAACTATTAATCAATCAATAAGTATTAATATATTCAACTCCAAACATAAACACATGGAGCCGCACTCCACAAGTTATGAAGACCTTGCATGGTCAGAAAAATCTCCCTTCGCGTTGAAGGGACGTAATACCTATCCCTCCACAGTATTAACTACAAAATCTATGGAGACGCAGAAATATTCGTGTTAAGTTCGGACAATAATTCCAGTCCTCCTTACTTAATAGTAAGCAAAACGATATTACAGAATATTCACGAAGTTATAGGCAAGTTATTAGATAAACAGTCACAAATATTTACAACATAAAAAACTCAAAAACCATATCTAAAACTACTGAGCTAAATATTGCAACAGAGCCTATATCAATAACAGTCATACCAGAACACAATAATTACCGATCTACAACATATAGCAAACGTTTCCAATAGCCATTTCATAGATAAAGTTAAATTCATTCATATAAACGACACGAATGTTACAAATACAATAAATAATAACAGCAGATCAATATTTGTACAACTATGCCTTCCAATAAATGTTAATACAATCATCAACATCAACAGCCTTTTACAGTCCTCTGCAGGACGTAGGCCTCTACTTAGCAAGGAGGTTTTAGCCTACTATACCACGCTGGCTGGAATAGGGTTTGTTTCAAGTTTTCCTTCTCTTTGTAACGATGTTGTCTTGTATACTTGGTCCCTTAGTCGCCTTTTACGACACCCACGAAATGAATAGGGGTGGTAACACTATGTATTCTTAATCCGTCACCACACGGACAATAATACAATAGTCTAAAAACACAATTGGTGTCGAGTGTGACGGTATTCATACTAAAGTCATAAAATTATTTTGGCCATTTATTTTGAAAATAATTTGTGACATTATTAATCTAAATATAGACACTGGTACATATCCAGATAGGTTCCGTTCCCCTATTGATACCGTAGGTGTTGTAAGAGGTGACTAAGGGAACAAACTATTCGGGAAAATATAACATTGCAACCCGTCTGGCCAGCGTGGTATATTAGGCCAAAACTTTCTTTCTATGGAGAGGTATATGTCTAGCAGTGGACTGAAAAGGCTATTGATGACGATTGATGATGATTCAGGAAAATTAAGAGCAGTGGTGAATGAATTTATATACAAAAACAGGCAATAAAGTATGGAATGTTATAAAAGACCACTTCTATTATAGATATAAACCTATTTCATAAATGTTTTCAGGCATTTTTCATTAAACATGTTATTATGAGAGAATTTTTAGATCGTAAATAAACGAAGAGCCTGATCTGCCTAGTTTGGAATCATACAGCTGTGTGTAAGATGTACGAAGTCATTATTATTATTTTTTATTTTAAGAGCCTGCCAAAGTGACTCTACTCTGCCTGATGGAAAACACGAATAGAATCTAAGAGTTGTGGTCACCATACTAATTGTGAATGTAGACAATGTAGTAAATAGTATATTGACCCACACTATGGGGGACTAGTAAGATGCTCTTTAACGCCTTGTTTGGGGACGTAAAAGGCATGACAGTCATCGTGGTATTGTATTACACACACCTACCACAACAACTGTCGCCCCTGCGTAAATGAGCCTTCGGTCTCGCACTTACCAACGAAACACGAGAGCACGGATGCTGTCGCTTTAGGTTGATCTTCTGTGGGAGGGTAGTACTACCGCGGTCGAACCTACCTGTAGTACTACTACCTACGATATTATTTTTTATTATATTTTATTTTTTCTTTAATATTGTTTTCTGCATTTTGTTTTGAAATTTGTTTGTAATTCAAATTCTTAGCTAGTTAAAATGTTAAAATAATTAGATAAATATTACATTAACTTATTTTAATACTCGAAATTGGACAACATTATCACTGTATCCTTAATTTTAATTTAAACTATTGTAAACCTAATTAGCAGAACATAAGGGATCACTGTCACTCCTACAAACATTTTATGTATACCTTTGTTACATAGTACATAATATTGATTGATTAATTGATTGAATAATAATGATAGTATATATAACAGTATTACATGTTGCTGAAAGTTCTGTATTACTAAAGTAAAAGCTACTTGAGCTTTTACTCGTGTCTTCGTCCGCGTGTATGTCGGTTGTCTCGGTGTCGGTGCTCCACAACAAGCAGCCATGCACGCCTAGCTGCGCCGTACCTTCAGAGGATGGTCTGTGTGGAGTGCGAACACGACTCGCGTATACGCGTACCTCCGTCCTCTGGCCACTCGGCCCTCAACGCGATATGCTAGGGACATTTCTATATTGTTTTTAATTACCGTAAACATAACTTTTTCTTTTATTTGTTTTGAAGTACCGTAAAGGCATATTCAGTGGACCCGGCTCAAGGGATTACTTATTTTTTTCTTTTTTTATAAAAAGACAACGCCCACACTAGGAATAAATCCTGTGTCGCGGAAGACTTTACAAACATACAAGAAATGGACACAAAGAACACCCAGACTCAGAACAATAAGTTATGAAACACACAAAGTGTTGTCTCATGTGAGGTTTGAACCCACAACAATCATTGCAGTTGAGAGCGGTGTGGCAACCACTTAAATCACTAGGCCAACCGTGCAGTCCCCCAGGAGAGAGTCTGACCAAGCACGGCGTTGATCCTGGAGGGGATCTGAAATAACACGGCCCGGGTCCCCTTCAGAGCAGGACGCCTGAGACCGGCCGCTGGGGTGGTTTTTAGTGGAAACACCACATACTCTTAGCTCCTGCGTCTCTTAGGAGCCGGAGATCCAAAGGGATTTTCCACCCTGGCAAAAAAAAAAGATCAACCGTGCAGTCAAACTACTGAATAGGCTATAATTTATGTTCCTCGTGGATAAAGCAACTTTTCAGCGGTGAAAGAATTGTTTAAATCACTTTAATTGTTAAGATGTGAAAACGTTAGCAACAAACAAACACATTCGTATTTTTAACATTAAATGTTAGGTTGTGAATTTTGATAATATGAAAGTTTCAACGCAGCGCTTTGTATTATCAAATCTCATACCTATATCTTTTATCAACGTCATCATCATTTCTAAGCATCACGCTGATATAATTAATCACAGTAGCTTTTTTTCACGAATCTTATGCTCAATTTAACGGGTCGTGTTGCTTCATTTTTTGGCACATTTCTTGTTAACCTTGTTTCAGATTACATAATTGATACTCAAAATTCACTTTTATTTCTTCAAAAATATTAGGTTAGATTGTAGGTAGAAAAAAATAATGGGGCAGACGCGTTCACGAAAATCGCCAGCATCCGTGCTGTCGTGTTTCGTTGGTGAGTGTGAGACCGGAGGCCCATTGATACAGGGCTGACAGTTATCGTGGTAACTGATGACTGTCATGCCTTTTACGTCCCCAAGTGGGGTGTGAAAAAGCATCTCACTAGGTCACCATAGTGTTGGTCACCATACTGCATCGTCTCCATTTGCAATAAGTATGGTGACCACAACTCTTGGATTCTATTCATGCTTTCCATCAGGCAGAGAAGAGTCACTTTGACAGGCTATCAATATAAAAAAAGAAAAAATCTAATAATCATAATATCTAGGTCATACACACCACGTCATCTAATACAAAACCAAGCAGAAGTTGGACTATTTGCTATTTGTGTGTTCTTCTAACCAATTCCGGTCAGAGCGAGCAGTCTCAATGGAGACCAGTCAACAACACAGAACTTACTATAGTGTATAAGTGTCTGCATAAACAAAGGTGGACTCTCTGTTCCCTCACTCTCACAATCGCATCGACGGCTTTACGTGCTAGGCACGGAGCTAAGATCCATTGGCTATTATATAACTGATATAAATACATATTTGTATATATCAAACAAAAGTCAAACATTAAAAGTTAATGCACGCAAGTATTTGACTTGAATCGTGCCCAGAACCTTTGACATAGCAGTTCGTTACGCAATTAATCAAGATTTGACTGCACGAATTGCAACAGTGTTTTTAAGCGGTCACCATTTTCTACTGCGCTGAGTGTTGTGGGTTGAAATCTCACATTTGAACTACACGTTGTGTAATCATTGTTTGTCCCGAGTCGGAGTATTGTTTGTGGCCATTTCATCTATGTTTGTAAAGTCTCCCGTGATTCAGGATTATTCATAGTGTGTGTGTGTTAGTGTCAAAGAAGACAATACAGCATTCGACCATCAAACTTTGATCCCAATGTAACTAGTTGTAAATCAAATATAACTAATACTTGATTTATTTTTTTCTATATTGAGAGCCTGCCAAAGTGACTCTAGTCTGCCTGATGGAAAGCATGAATAAAATCCAAAAGTTGTAGTCACCATACTCTTTGCAAATGAAGTCAATGCAGTATGGTGACCCACACTATGGTGTCCTAGTGAGATGCTTTTTCATACCTCGCTTGGGGACGTAAAAGGCATGACAGTCATTGTGAAAGTGTAAGGCTTACACAGTTACCACGATAACTGTGACCCCTGCATGGACGGGCTTCCGGTCTCACACTCACCAAGGAAACACCACAACACGGATGCTAGCGTTTTAGGTTGGTCTTCTGTGAGAGGGTAATACTACCCTGATCAAGCCGGCCCGCTCGTGCTGTATTCAGCGCGGCTCTACTACCTACCAATATTGGACGTATCCTAGTTCTGAGTTCGTAATGTGCAAAGATCTAATTTCTTCAAAAGTAAACTTAACTCATATAGATAGATGAACTCTACTCAAGGAATGATCACGATTTAATATAGTGTGTATTTGCAAATGTACACACGACTGTGCATGTGTGTGTGTTCACGGTTCTACAAATATATACAATGGAGACAAAACCCCTCGTTCCGGTACATTACGTCACCTGTTAAGGCTTCAATAACTCAAGTGGGTAAACGCTGTTTAAGCTTATACGAAGCCGCCTCTTACACCGATACGTTTTTCGATTTTAAAATATCAATTACTATTTTTTGTTTTCATTGTGGAATACATTTTTTTTTCTTAGTAATAAGGATTAAAAACCACGAAAGGTGCGAATTAAATTTATCATTTTATGTGAATTTTACTCTTCCATAATGATTTTTTAATGTTAATAGTTGAATATTTTATAAGCATTATAGGGGCAATTTTGACAAAAAAGGATCGTGAAATTAAGAATACCCAAAATGTAATATAGTAGAGATTGTAACAGAATTTTAAAATTATAAAATTTGATACATAGATGTCTACTACGTATATAATTTAGAATTTTGTCATTTTGTATATTTATGCTTAAAAAAAGAGTTCTCAGACTTTTTAAGTAAATACTTGTATGATTCATAAGTTTCCTAATCCAACAATACACTACGGTGTAAAACAGCCCAGTTTCAACCCAGTTTTAGCGCGAACGTTAATCCGCGGTTGGTATTTCACTGCCACTAAATTTATTAGCGCACTAAAGATCTACGAGGCAATTCAATTAGCCAAGCAACTATTTAACAGGCATTATTATAGTGTACCGGAAAAAAATGGGAAAATAGGAAATGAACTAATATACTCCGACATTTACGACTTTCTGTTTTAAGACTTGCTAATAAAGTTCAGTTTAGTGGTTATAACTTTGTTAATTCTTCTATTGGTCTGGTATTTAGTGACCTTGACTGCAGAGTCGGAGGTCGCCGGTTCGATGGTTGAAAACCCAAGACAAATAGTGTGAGCTGAGTTCGTTGATTTTTTCTGTGTCGGGGTGTAATTTGTCTAGAATACATATGTATTTAGACGTACATATGTAAGTTTGTCAGTCGTCTGGTAGTGGTTACCAATAGTTAACGCTCTGGTGAGTTTTGAATTAGAGGGCCGTGTGAAATTGATGAAATTATTAGTATTATTTAAAGTTGGTTGCTAATAGTAACTAGTTGACTACACGAATGGCGTCGTGGTCACCGTCAGCCGTCGCCACGCCGCTCTCTACTGTGCTAAGTGTTGTGGGTTCAAACCTCACATGTTATATGTTGTATGATTCACAAATTGTTGTTCTAAGTCTAAGTGTTCTTTGTGTCCGTTTTTCATATTTTTGTAAAGTCCCGCGCGACACAGGACATACTCCTAATGCGAGCGTTATCTTTTTTAAAAAATAAAATGTTACTAGTTGCTAAAATTGGAGTAACTCGCGGTGAACTTTTAATTTTTCGATGTAGAAATTATTATAAGTATAATTAAGCCAGGGAAGCTGCAAGCAACCGGGTGATAACTAAGCTATGGCACCATTAAGCCAAAATAGCAATGAACAGAACATTATCAGCCGTCTGACCATTCAAACTAGGTAAAACTTAGTTAGAATAAAAATAATTTCAAATTAATAAAGTTTCTAAATTCTTTCTAAATGATGCTGTCCGTGTGGTAACGGATTAAGAATACATAATGTTACCACCCTTATTCATCCCGTGGGCGTCGTAAAAGGCGACTTAGGGAACAAAGTATGCAAGACAACATCATTACAAAGAGAAGGAAAACTTGAAACAAACCCTATTCCAACCCGTCTGGCCAGCGTGGCCAAAACCTCCTTGCTAAGGAGAGGCCTCTGTTCAGTAGTGGACTGTATAAGGCTTTTGATGAATAAAGTATACCTTCTAAAAATATTCATTTGAACTTTAAAATGTCATTTTAATAATATTTTTAATGGCTACGTTACAGACGCTTTTAATATTTTAAATAGCTTTTCGGGTACTCTGTTCTGAGTGTTTTAATTTTCTATTTTAAATTTAGTTTGTTAATCGTACTTTAGAAAGCATTTGTAGCTAATTGACTACGCTACAACATGATATTCTAAATAAATTCTAAATTGTACTTTATTACTCTAAGTTTGTGTACATTTGATCTTAAATTTCTAAATTGGATCACATTTTTTCTATATAAATTTAAAAACGCTTTACATTTCAAGTACAAATAATTTGGTGTTTAAATAAAAACAAGACAGCGCGAGTCTGACTCGTCAACTGCAGGTTCCGTATAAACTGGTATGTAAATAGTTAGCAAATCCCAGGAATCGATCAAAACATTATACATATCCGTCACGACTCTGTTCGGCCACGGCAACTTGGCACTGTTTCTGAGAACTTCGGAGCTGTGCTGTCAGGTGACTGACATATCCAATTATCGCAGTGAATGTACGTACCCATTCACTACAAGTCAGTGCTACTCCAATATAATTATAGTGTAAGGCCGCCGGTGGTCCGGCCTTCAGCTTTGGCACCGAGCTCTTCCCTCCTCGTCTTTCGAACTCGAACACCTTGCTGTGCACAGTAAGTCTCCAAAGCGCCCTGTTCCTTACCATTACCTCCTACTGCAACTGGTCAAGGTGACAGCGCTTCATATGACGCTTCAGCACATTCTTATCTATAAGTGGGCAGTAGAGCCACGCTGATTTCAGCACGAGCGGCTCGACCGGGGCAGTACTATCCTCCCACAGAAGACCAACCTAAAGCGGCAGCATCCGTGTTCCCGTATTTCGTTGGTGAGTGCGAGACCGGAGGCCCATTGATGCTGGGGTGACAGTTATCGTGGTGACTGTGCAAGCCATATACTGTCACGATGACTGTCATGCCTTTTACGTCTCCAAGCGGGGTGTGAAACAGCATGTCACTAGGCTGCCATAGTCTGGGTCTCCATACTGCATTATCTGCATTTGCGATGAGTATGGTAACCACAACTCTTGTATTCTATTCATGCTTTTCATCAGGCAGAGTAGAGTCACTTTGGTAGGCTCTTTATATAGGAAAAAAAGTGACATACGTCAGAAGTTGTACTATAAATAGATTTGAAGCTTAACTAAGTATTTCTAAAAACACTCGTACATACATTGTCAGTATATAAAGCCTTTAAGATTAAATCGTAAAAGAATTACTGTTTGAGTTGTTTAGTGAACTTGGATTTCGTTTCTTTCTTTTAATTTTATCTTCAGTTTCTCAGCACAAGTTCCGGAGAAATGTGTAAATGAGTTTTTATTTCTAGCTTTTCATGAATCTACACAAATATTCATACGCAGCTCTGTTATATATTGATTTTGATAAAAATGTTAAAATACTATCTAACTTCAAATAATATGATCTATAAAGTTGAAACTTATAAAAAAGGGCTGCATACAACAATAGAGATTCAGTATATATTCTGAGTTATATAACATAGAATACAATGAGAGTTCAAGTTATACTGGTCGTGAAATTAAAACGAAATTTGACGAGGATTCGGAGGATTGGAAAAACTAACCATTTTGAATCTAAATGCAAATATTCTGCATTCTTAAAAAAAAATACTTCAAAACATTTTTCTTATCATGTTTATTTGTTGACCAGCTCATACTTCAAGCAATATTTCACATAAAGTTCTTAATACATCACCAAGAATATTTCCCCCTTTGTTTTAAAAAGAAAACTTTCATTACAAAGCGACAGCGTTCTTTTGTAACGAAAAACAAACTTATTTCAACATTTCTAAACAACCTTAACATAAATACATAAAACCTATTTTCCCTTGCACAAGTTCTTAAATAAGTTTGTAGAGTAAAAAGATGAAGTGTTTCTACAAAGTTTTCTTTGCGGTTCTGAAACTTTTTTTTTCGAACTTTTAATTAGACAAAGCGGTTTTCCTGACTGTAATATTATGTTTGTTTCTTGTGAGGCTGGAAAGGAAGGAAAGGTGTACTAATTACGGTGTTAAATCTTTGTTAGCAGTGACATCTGTCGTGTGATCATTGAATTACGACTTCCGGTATAAAGGCAAAGATGGTAAAAAATTATGCCGTTTTCTTTCTAAATACGGACCCCTAAAGTGAAAAAACTTGAGCTATGGCAAAATCTCCTGTCTTGAAAATTAGTTTTGACTTGACAGGCTTAGTTTTTCGTAGGGTGATGTACTCCTAACCGATGACAGCCACAGCGGTTAGTTTTTTTTTCTATATTAAAAGCATTAATTGTAAATAAATTATTAACATTAAAAAAGTGATTGGGCCTCTAGTAACCTCTGGTTCTTTGTGACGTCGTGGTTTCATCCTGGCCGAATCGGTCTATACGTGCTGAAACACTATTATCCCAGGTCTATACGTCACTTATTATCAAAGCCTAAACTATAAAAACAAAAAAAACATAATAAACGAAACACTTCAAGATATATTCAATATTAAGACTTTTTTTAAAAAAAAAAAAGGTCGCCTGCACTAAGAATTAATCCTGTGTCACGGTGGACTTTACTAACATACAAGAAACGAACACAAAGAACACCCAGACTCAGAACAACAATTCGTGGATCACACAAAGTGTTGTTCCACGTGGGGTTTGAACCCACAACACTCAGCGTAGTAGAGAGCTTAAACCACTAGGCCAACTGTGCAGTAAGTAAGTACTTTATAAGGTTTAAATTATGTTTTCGATGTCTCATTTGCGACGTAAAATTCGTTGTATGTTATCATTTGTTGTTCCTTAATTATTCCTTAACGTTTAGATTGATTCTGATTAATATACATTTAAATAACTTTGGTATTTGCTATCGATAATTCTTTAGCGGATTTTTTTCATTGGGATTGACTGAATCAACTTTAATTTAAGTCTGAAAGTACAAATGGTTGCATGTTCACCCCATAAAGAAAACATTCTTTGTCATTTCACTCCACTTTGAGAATACCTTCCAAACTACATCAGCCCGTATTTAAATCGACTAATTATAATAACACAGCCGGTGCAAAAGATGTGCAACTTGCTAAAAATTGAATATAAAAACTTAATCGCTAAAATAACTATGATGACTTCGTAAATAGACATCTGCAACCCATAAGTCACAAGCAGGTCTTTCTGTGCGTGATCCCTGGAATCACAGGAAGGTTGTACCTCCGATAAACTCTCTCTACCACTGACAAGCAACAGAAGAATTGTCTAATAGTTTTTGTGACGTATTAAGATTATCAAATGATTTCTTGAAATAAAAGTGTTCATTAAAAAAGCAGTCAAAAACATTCAAAAGACCTTCGCATAATAAATTAGTACAAATATACAGTGCATCAAGAAACGATTATAAACGCCGCATATCTACTACCTCTTCGAGACCAATAACAGCATAGTGCGATCAAAGTCGAAACCAAAATATTAGTTTACGTTACATTCCCTAGAGGGAGCTGTTACAAGCTTAGATCGCGCTATCGTTGTGTTACACGCGTTAGTGTATAAAGCCTACAAGCATTTTGTACGACGAGAACAAAACTGGAGTTTAGTACAAGGCGACAGCCATTTAAACCGTGGAGTCTTACGAACCCATAGTACAGTGGTTTTATTTAAATCCCTACTAGTGTTACACACCCAGTCCAACGATATCACGCTTGGTATCAAACACTACCCAAAGTGCTTAATAACTTACATTTATATATAACAATGAACCTTCTAACTCCACAAAAGGAAAACCGAGGTAAATATTTGTAATTAACTAAGCAAACATGACTAACAAGTCGTAACTTTTAGATTTCATTAGTAACTAAATTAGTTAACTTGGCTTAACATGTTTTGAACTTTCCCTTGATTACGTCACACTAAGAAAGGTCCATTTGTTGGGTTTCCGCGTACGATATTACGTGGCAATATATTTCAGGTGCGATAAGGTTACACAATTGGTTAGTGACTTTTAAGTTTAATAACCTTGGGTGACCCATGCTTTAATAATAGTAATAAGAGTCTCACGTTAGAAGCCTCAAGGGACTAATGGAGAAAGTATCCTCCTTGATACGGCCCGTAGAGTGAGGAAGTTGCTGTCTTTGGAGCCTTAACCACCGGTTTTTAGGTCCTTGTACCCAAAGTCAGTGGTCTGCTGTTTTTTATATTTTTAAATGTAATGTAAACATATTTGAAAAAGGAATTATTATGTATTATTAATGTAACAAAGAGAATAAATCGGACATCTTATACACAACGTCATCTAGCTTCAAGCTAAGCGAAGCTTGCACTTGACAGCTAGATTTTTTTTGGAAACACATTCATATTAAACATAAAAATCACTCAAACTACGAAACAAATATTTGCAAATCAAAAAAACGTTTCATTCGACCCGGAAAACGAACCTGAGACCTCGTGCATAGCAGTCGCATGCACTACCACTGCGCCACCGAGGCAGTCATTTCTTCGGTATATATAAACCGGTGCGATCTTAGTGATACCACAGCCTTACACAAAACCATTGGTACACAATTCCTTCTGTGCTTTCATCTCATTAATTTTCACCATACAATCTTCACCATGCTGGACATAGACTTCTAGTTTGGCTTTCATCTCTTTGCAGTAATGTCGTCTTACGTAGCTTACTCTCTTAGTCGCCTCTAACGACACCTATGAGATAATTAGGTAGGGTGACACTATATATTTTTACTCCATTACCATTTAGATGGTGTTCACTAAAATAGTGTCCGTGTGGTGACGGATTAAGAATACAATACGTCACCACTCCTATTCAACCCATGGGTGTCGTGAGAGGTGGCTAAAGGATGACGGAGGCCCATTTATGTAGGAGTGACAGTTATCGTGGTAACTGTGTAATCCTTACATTGTCACGATGACTGTCATGCCTTTTACGTCCCCAAGCGGGGTGTGAAAAAGCATCTCACAAGGCCGCCATAGTGTGGGTCACCATACTGCATTGTCTGCATTTGCAATAAATATAGTGGCCACAACTCTTGGATTCTATTCATGCTTTCCATCAGGTAGAGTAGAGTCACTTTGGCAGGCTCTTAATATAGAAAAAAATTGATGTTATCACTGCAAAAAGAAGGAAAACTGGAACAAACCCAATACCAACTCGTCTGGCCAGCATGATATAGTAAACCAAAACTTTCTTTTTAAGGGTAGGAGGAGGAGGAGTTTATGTCCAGCAGTGGATTGTTCACAGTTGTAGATGAAAGTAGTAAATAAAATTTACTCAACCACGTTGGTCCTTACTTCGCCTGGTCTCACTTCTCACAATCTTCATTCACCATCTCCTTAAACTGTAATCAAAGTAATTTACAAAATAACCTCAAATATTGGGGTAAAATAACAAAGGGATACAGCGATAATGTTACGATAATATATTCTTATATAACATTTTATGAAAGTTATATAATTTTGTTACAATCTGGGCGTAAATGTGTAATTTTGGTGCAGTTATTTATGACGTATGATTATGACTTTGAGGTTATGTTTAGGTGAAATAGTCGGTTGTGGAACTGACGTTTAATTAAAAAAATGGTGACGCTCGAGTCGGACCACATGCTGGGAAGGGTTTCGTCGTCGGTTTCTTATAAAATGCAGACTTATATCTAAAAGTTTTGCAAAGATATCAGTAAATTGAAAGAAAAATAAAAATCCCATAGCATTTTCGAAAGAGCTACCAAATGACACTACACACCATGGGTGTTCTTGTGTTGTAGTTATCCATAGATGGCGGTAGTCACTTTTTTTTTAAAGTGACTCTATTCTGCCTGATGGAAAACATGAATAGAATCCAAGAGCGGTGGTCGCCGTACTCACTGCGAATGAAGACAGAGCAGTATAGCGACCCACGCTATGGTAGCCTAGTGAGATGCTTTTTCACGTCCCGCTTAAAGGACCCGGGATCGTAGTGAGAGGGAAACACGTGCGCTAGTAATGAATTCCAGGCTTTAACTGATTTGCACAGGAAGGAAGAGACGAGCTGTTTAGTTTGGGAGCGTATGTCTGCCATTCTGAAACGGTGACTCCCAAGGCCAGCACGAGTTTTCCAGTAGAGGAACTTATGGTCGTGTATTTTTTTTTTATTATGGGCCTATTAAAGTTATTTTACTCTGACTGATGGAAAGCATGAATAGATTCCAAGAGTGGTAGTCGCCATACTCATTGTGAATGCAGACAACGTAGAATGGCGTAAATATATTAAAATTTGTGACAGAATCATGATTACAAAGTTATCGACTGATCTGTTCAGAAATGAATTTTAAATGTTTGCAAGCATTTGAAGGTTTTATATCCGTCATCAATGTCAAAATAAAATAAAAAAACACTTACCGAACTTTCTCAAAATTATTGAAGCACTGTTACTGGACTGATATATAAGAAATTAAAGATCAAATCCACTGAACTTACTTACATAACAGCGGCAAAGATCGTACAAGTATAACCTCAATATAGCACTAGAACCAACTCGGATTTCATTAATCGCCTCTGTAGTCACGCGGTGGTTCGAAACTTTGACCGGAGAGTTTTTATTAGAAACTGTTGCTCCCGAAAATGGTGACCACGTTTTAACGAAAAAATCTGGATATTTTTTTTAATACTCAATACGAATACGGGGAATCGTACACAATAATATGTACTCACTATATTTTATAATGTACTTCTAGCCGACTTTGGCCACGGCAGCAATTCACAACGGAGACTAGTCAAGTACACAGAAGATATTCCGCACAAATGTGTGCGTAAACACAGGTGCACATAGCATACGTAGAGATCTCTGATGTAAGAATAATTACTAACAATATGTGGTTCGAACATAGACAAATAATAATCATAGCTTTTTTTATTTGAACATGTCATTAGTGCCACATCATTTGACATAACCAATTTGATAAGCTCCAAAAATGTTTGTTTTGTATTGTGCTTGGAAACCGTAAAATTACGTTTAAGTTTTTATGCTATATTTCATCAAATAAAGCTTTAATTATTATTCTCTTTATCATAGTTAAAAAGAAACCAAATTACATATTTAATAAAATAAAGATTGTAGATCACCGACCAACACGAATTATCAGGTTTCCAATATCTCAATTTTTTCGAAAATTCTATTAAACCATGTAAAATACCTTGTCGATAGTGAAAAATCAAATAAACACTAGACTATATAATAAATTTGCTGATGGAAGATGATACGGATATCCATTCAGAAAAAGACATCCTTAAATAAACAAATAAATATTTCGGACATTTGACACACAACGTCATGTAGTTTCAAACTAAGCAGAGCTTGTGCTATGATAACTAGACTGATTGATAGAATACTTATATACTTCTTTTTTTGTAAATATACACATATTATACATAGAAAACACTCAAACTTCGAAACAAATATTTACACATCATACCAACATTTGATCCAACCCCGGAATCGAACCCGAGACCTCAACCGCTGCGCCACCGAGGCAGTTTCTTTACAAGTTATGAAATTAGCAGCAAATTCCATGAATTTGCAGCGTGATAAATCAATTGATATGCTTCATAAAGCTAGATTGTAAGTAGAAAATTCATCATCATCATCATCTCAGCCGAAAGACGTCCACTGCTGGACATAGGCCTTCCCCTAGGTTCTCCACAACAGCGGGCCTCGTGCCACCCGCATCCAGCAGCTTCCCGCGACCTTATTATACATATTACACTGAAATCGCGATACCTGAATCTCGAAAGAAACACAAATTCAATTGAATGGAAAATTTTCCCTTTGTATGTCTCATGGAAACCCTAGTTCCTCAATATTTCAGCGACGCCCCACGGTGGTGCGATTCATAATAAGTTAACAAAGAACCTATTTATTTACTCGATATTAAAAGGCATGTAACGCTTTGTACGGCCCCGTAATATTTTATAAACAGCTTGAGTTAATGTTGGAAAATATAAGAAGGTATTTATTAAGGACTTGAGGAGCAGTTGGTGTCCCTATATCAATAAGGAAGGAAGGATCCTTTGATGAAAATTAGGAGTTTGATGACACTTGTACATTATTCGATGTCGGAAAGTTGTATTTAATATAATATTTCATTGTGTAATGTAGGACTTACTTCTTAGTTCTGGGTGTATTTAATAGAGGGCTTTAAACTATGTTTTATTTGTATGCGAATGTCACCATAAAATTTTAGTTGTATAAAGTTTAAAAAAAAAGATTGTTGTGAGAACGTAGTTAGTTACTCTGTGGTCGTTTTTTGTCTCTTATTACTAGTTAACGGAGCTCCAAACCTTTCTTCCCCAATTTAGGAGGAGTGGAGGTTGAGGTTCTGGACTCAAAAAGCGACTTCACATTCTGTGACTCTTAAGTTGCTTATTTCCATGGATGGTGGTAGTCACTCAGCATCAGGTAATCCATCTGTTTATATATCCTCTTATATCATTAAAAAACCTGTCACTACTATCATGAAATGTGCATGTCGCATGTAATGCATATGAAATATAAAGCTTAGTAACCTTAGTAAGAGTTCAGCTCTTCTTTACAATGCGGTCCTTCTAACAATTCTACTGAATAAATTGAGAGTTTGTTAAAATGGAAAGAAATTTAAGCAGTCAAAGTAAAAAAATAAGGCCATTGCCTAAGCATTTTCTACGAATTTTTTTATTTATATTTTTTACCTACCTACCTAACCTTTTACAGTCCACTGCTGGACATAGGCCTCTCCTCAGCAAGGAGGTTTTGACTTACTATACCACACTGACCAAACGGGTTTGAATAGGGTTTGTTTCAAGTTTTAATTCTCTTTGTTGTGATATTTTACTGAATAGTTTGTTCCCTTAGTCGCTTCTTAAGACACTCACGGTATAAATAGGAATGGTGACACTATCTATTCTTAATCCGTCACCACATTGACATGTATATAATTAATAAATAATTATTAGTTTTTGTGAATTTTAAAGATCCAAAAAATTGTTTACCAATGGAACATCAATTTTGACACCATACACTTTACGATTTTAATAAATTTTTTTATCATTTTTACGACAGTTTTGTTCCTCTATTCTCATAAATGAAATGATAATGAGTTACATCAAAGCCTGACCTAGTACAGCTAGTGACATATAAGTATGTATGCATTCAACAAACTACGAAACACTGTATTACAATATTAATTGAACACCTCTTTCACTGCCTGCACGCTGGTTAAACACTTGTCTAAACTGATAAGAGGTTGGAATGCCAGAGCTATCCACGTGTAACCATCCCAAGTTGGCGTACGTGAGCAGCAAACTAATGTTCATATTAAGTTGTTTCACTTGAAAACTTATTCGTAAGTCGTTAATCTTCGTCATATTGTTGGCAAGATGAGGCAAGCTTTTGGTAGTCAGTTAGTTATCTGAATAATACTTAGATCTGGAGTATATAGCTAAGTATTCGAAGTTACATATTATAAATGTTGCGTGGCCATGCTTTTATACATATGAATCTGTTCCACGGATGTGATACCACGATCTGACAAAAGAACGGTGTTAGTGAATTGTTTCATAGCTTTTCAATGAGTAAGGGTGGACACTGAGGGCCCAAAACTTTGGCTGAGCTGAAAGGGTGGACTCAACTCGAGGGACACAAGTAAATTGATGTTTGTGTCACTTACGCTACCCATGGATACCAATCTACGTGTGGCGTCCATGTGTTATGCTTTTATGAGTTATTAACTCAACTATTTATTATGAAAATTTGCATACGAGATTTCCAGTTTGTTAAAACAGGTAGAATTTATCTGTAACCTAGAAAATATCTAACTCTCTAAGGCTCAATTAACGCTGGTGCAGAGTCAAAACGACACGATGCGTCATGCTTTTCACCTAAAGTATATTCATCTCTATTTTCTCATAATTGAGGTACAAATTCCGGCATCGTCACACGCCACCATAAGTTATTCGCACGCAGTGACCAATTAAACACACCAGACGTACGTAGATAGTGCAGAACAGCAACAAAAAAAGTGCGCAACCATGGATCAAAAGTCAAGTCTCCGAACTGATCGAACACTGTGATTTGGGTGCGCTAATGCGAGCGAAGCATCGTCATGTAACAACCCGCATTGCTATATGTTGTAGTTAAAAACAGGAAGTAAGGCAACGCTTCGATTTCACGCCAGTGTGAGTAATCTTGATATGTCACCAGTAAGTCGCCTGGATTTTTCTATATTAAAAAATTAAATTTCTTATTCCTTAATTAGCACCCAAAATCAGAGTATAGGTGAAATTTGCAATATCTCCTGAATTATGTTTTTAGATTGGAAACGGACAAAATAGACACTTTCTCCTTTTTTTTATTGGCCAGTAGGTAGTCTTCGTTTTAAAATAGAAGGGTATAATATAATATAATATAATGCGTGTTTGTTGTTTTTATCTTTTTTTTAATTCATGTTACGCTTTTTATTTTACATATAATTAACTAAAAATAATCATGGCCTGCAAATAGGTGATACGAGTAATTAACGTCACTTAGGTCCAATTGAAAATCAGCGTCAATAATGAAACACAATTCTGAATTGGGTCCGTTTTTGGTACTGTAAGATTGTTTTTACGTATACAACCGGTCTCGCACTCACCAACGAAATACAAGAGCACAGATGCTGGCGCTTAAGATTGATCTTCTGTGGGAGGATAATACTGCCGCGGTCGAGTCGGTCCGTTCGTGCTGAAATTAGCGTGGCTCTACTACCTAATAACAGACTGAGACTGGAGACTCATTGATGCAGAGGTGACAGTTATCGTGATAACTGTGTGAGCCTTACACTGCCACGATGACTGTCATGCCTTTTACGTCCCCAAGCGGGGTGTCAAAAAGCATCTCACCAGGCTACTATAGTGTGGGTCACCATATTGCATTGTCTGCATTTGTAATAAGTATGGTGACCACAACTCTTAGATTCTATTCATGCTTTACATCAGGCAGACTAGAGTCACTTTGGCAGGCTGTTAATATAAAAAAAATATTACAACCTATTTTGTTATGTTATTGTTGTTATTATTATTATGTGCCAAAATTACTATTTTTCTTTCTTTCTTTCTAAATTATTACCAAAGTTAATATATGAAGCCGTATCATTTATAACAAAATTGTTTGAATCGAGTTGTTACTCTCGAAGTTACATTACAGAACCTGTATACAAAACTACCGAACCCTGGATTGCTCAACATGGTTTGGCCACTTTTATCAATATTCATGCTCCTTGTTCACTCAAATTGTTCTTTTGAAAGGGATTCCTTTTTATTTCAATATTGTCGAATCTACGAAATAGGTTATTTTATCCTTTTTCTTTGCTTTACTGAAATTGACTTTAAATAAATTAAAATTAGAAGAAAGGCAGTTACATTTCAATCAACCTATCTCCGTCCACTGCTGTACGAAGGTCTCCCCCAAGGAGCGCCAATCATCCCGGTCTTGAACAATTCGCATCCATTCCCTGCCAGCCACCTTCCTCAAGACACCGGTCCATCGCGCCCCAGGGCGTCCTACGCTACGTTTGCCCAATCTTGGTCTCCACTTTAGTACATAATACTATCTAATGCATTATATTTAATATACAATTATTACAAAAGAGATATTAATTAAGTTAGCACACACGTTTATGGAAATACATTACAATTAAATACTGCCTAAATGAAAAACCGGACCGGGCACATTACACGCAGAAACAATGGCCGATGGGGCCATAAAGTTCTAGAGTGGCGACCGCGTTCTGAAAAACACATCGTTGGTAGGCCCCTAAATGGTGGTCCGACGACTTTGTGACGATCACGGGAAGACGTTAGATGCGGGTAGCAGGGGACTGGTTGCTGTAGAGAACCTTGGAGGAGGTCTAAGCCCAGCATTGGAGGTGGTATGGCTGAGATAATGATGCAGTGAAAATACTAAAATTTATTTAATTTCATTTTCTTATATTATAAAACCTTGTGTCCACGACTACGCCCGTGTGTAGGACAGTTATCGCGGTATACAGTAGCTATATACTTCCTTCAGAATTAAAGTATTTCCATGAATTTCAATTAAAATCGATGCAGCAGTTTAGCTGCGAGAGCGTAACAGGCAGACAGAGAACTTTCGTATCGATACTAATATTACAAACATTCCATGGACCGCCCTCCACCCATAGTACGCGATGCTCATTCAGGTCAATATTTGCTTTCATCTTAAGTTTATAAACATTAAAACGGAAAGCGATTAATCTTTTAATTTTCTTAAGAATTTGAGGAATACTTTAAAATGTGCATTGTAAAAAGCATCTTATTTAATCATGTTTATAGCTCACTATTTAGAACACACTGGCTTCCACGTAAAACGTACATGTTTTCGCGGACTTCTATTTAGAAATATTTAAGACAAACAATTCATACCATATATTTATTGTCGTGTAACTCCAACAGATTAGACAGCGCACGTCAAAATAGTAGATTGTTTTTTCTACCTTAAGAGCTTGCCAAAGTGACTCTACCCTGCCTAATGGAAAGCATGAATAGAATACAAGAGTTGCGGTCACCATACTCATTGCAAATGCTGACAACGCAGTATGGTGCTACACTATGGCGGCCTTGTGAGATGCTTTTGCACACCCCGCTTAGGGACGTTAAAGGCATGTCAGTCATTGTGACAGTGTAAGGCTTACACAGTTACCACGACAACTGTCACCCCTGCATCGATGGGCCTCCGGTCTCACACTCACCAACGAAACACGACAGGACGGATGCTGGCGCTTTAGGTTGGTCTTCTGTGGGAGGGTAGTATTGTCCCGGTCGAGCCGGCCCGTTCGTGCTGAAATCACCGTGGTTCTCCTACCTAAGGACAACTTTTTCTGGTTCACTTGATACTTACCGTTATATTGTGGCCAAATTATATGAAATCTTAATAACTTTCTTTCTTAAAGTGTTTTAAAGAACATCAAACATCCTCACATATTTTTACATTTATAATATAAAGTAGAAAGCAGAATAGAAAGTGTGATAAGGTTATTTATCATTTTTGATGACGTGTTTGATTTCAAAATGGCGGATCGCGAGCCATAATATCTTCGCCAGTAGCAGGGATTCTTTCGTGTAGAAGATACATTCTCTTACATTTTATTTTTCAACACACCAGTCCCCTAAAAATATTACGTTATATATACATTATATAGTAGTATAACCAATTCACTAGTTAGAATATTAACATATGACCTTTTTAAATATGAAAATATATTACATTACAATTTATATTATACAGAAACAATCTGGGAAACCTTAATATTGTCCTATTATATTTCTAAAAGGAAAGCTTTTGGAAGGCTTAGGTTCAATTTTTGGGTAAATCTCTTGTGATAAATTGCCCAGGTACCTTTATAGGCCAGACTTAGGTAGCCATTATTTAATGCCTTAAAGGGATCGAGGTTTTTTAACATACATGAGGTCTATTTATTGATTTGAAGAATATAAAAGTAATTTCTTACAAAATAATAGGATTTATTATGTTAAGTAGCTGATCTCGGCCATGGCGGCCAGTCTCAATGGAGTCCAGGCAACTATACAGACGATATTCTTGTTCACAAACACTGGTATACTTTCTGTTTCTTATGGGACAGTTATCCGACACGACCGGGTGAGATCAGGCGCAGAACAGACGGCTTCACATGTTCGCGGGGCTTAAGACCGCAACTTTCTAACTTCAGGTTGTTATTAAGTATTTCTGTAAGGCTAAAAATACAATAAAACTCTTTGACCCAAACCGGGCGTCGAATCCGATACCTCTTGATTTTCAGTCGCATACACAAACCGCTAGACCAACGTGGCATTTTATCATAATTAATAAATAAAAATGTTTATTTGGTTCTAAAATTACAACACTATACATACATTGTTTATGGGTACATCGTTTATATGGTTATATTACTGCCGGTACAAATTCTGATTCCCAAACTAGGCCATGGCCTGTGTCTTGGGAAACAGTGTTCAATCGTGCTAAAAATCACAAAATAAATTGTATGCTTAGAAGCTGTTTCTACTTGTGCTTATACGTTCTAAACGTTCCAAATTACAAAAGTATGAGGTGTCTACGTGTGTGTGTGCGCGCGTGTGTGTTTAGGTTTGCGTGTGTATGTGTGCGTGTGTACGTTTATGATAGATATGTAAGTAGATCCTCCGTCTGTGTGTAGTCAAGTTGCTGTAGCCAATTCAGAATGGTTAGATAAACGAAGTTATAACTGAAAATGTACTCCTGTACCTTAACACAATATTTATAAACTCCGCCTTAAACTTTTAAAGATTAGTTCGAAAATATTATCAATACATCAATATATAAATACATATAAATAAAATTATATATAATATTATATATAATAATATTATTATATGACAGAGAACTGGAATAATTGACATCGTACGTAGAATCAGCATGCTGAAGTGGAAGTGGGTCAGCCATGTCTCCAGACGAACCGATGGTTGCTGGAGCCGAAGTGTGCTAGAGTAGAGACCACGGTTGGGCAAACGTAGTACAGGGCGCCCTGTGACGCTATGGACCGACGATGAAGAAAGCGGCTGGCAGCGGATGGATACGAATTCCCCAAGACCGGGACGGTTGGCGTTCCTCGGAGGAGACCTTCGTTCAGCAGTAGACTGCGATAGGTTGATTTCAAATAAAATTGAAATATCTGTCTGTGACTTAAAAACCTATGTTCTCAAGTGTTTTACAGCTCTTTACACGATACTAAAACATAAACTACCTGTTTTAGAATTTTTATCTGTTTGTCTGTTTGTTTATCCAGGCTTAATCTCTTTTCACTAGAAGAACTGACTTACACTAGGAGATAGAGAAGGTTACTAGGTAACATATTGGCTACATATATGTATACACAGCGAAAACTACATCTCTAAGATAAATATTCAAAATTCAAGTAGTCTGAAATAAGGTTAGTACCATTTGTAGGACGCTGATTATAAAACATCTATAAATATCTTCATTGTTAATGAATACTAAATAATTTCATAAGTTTTTTACTACTATGTCCAAAACCGCGAGAGCCTTAAAGTGAGTCGCAAAGTAAATTAAAGTGTACTTATTTAAATGATGTTGTACTCACGGATACCACCGGTGGACTCGAACCGACTAAAAACCGCACGCCATCTCAGATACCAGTAGCTGAGGAACCAGGCGTAGCCTAGTAAGGAAATCCATGGAATTCCGACGTGCCTCAGTTCTCCTACGATTTGTAGATGCTTGCTTCCCATGTGAGAACCCCGATGTTCTCTTTTCCACCCACAAAAAGGCAAAAAAAAGGAAATTGTTCTCCTAACTTTTAATCCAGATGGTGTTACAATGTAACCTAAAACGGAAAACACAATAATTTCATATTTATTTATTTTATAATAACATTTACGAATCAAAATAAAAGTGAGAAAATAAAAAAAAATCTGGGTAATAGTTGAATCATAAAATACAATCGCATTCGTTTTGGATTTAAATGAAGTCTAGCGATAATGACAACAGAAATCGTCTGTTTTCTATTATCATTGATATTGACGTGACATGACATTTTGTTGTTCGTTCCCCAGATAAAGAATATAATAATAATGTTTCTTTATCTTTAGTACGTTCCAATTTACAGTTATTCCAGATTTTTTCTCAGACAAAACTTGATCTATTATTTTTTTATTTCAGTTTTGACTTTATTTTACTACAATCATTTGTTTATTCATGTTTAATATTCATTTTATTTATTTAACTTATATAATAATAGGTCATACATATGAGTGTTTACACAGAAACAATGTCAACTGTAATAGCATACAATCATTAATTATCATTTATTAAGAATGCGTTTATTATTTTTTAAATTTAATTTTTTTTTAATTATATAATAAATGGACACATACATACATATGTGTATTTACATAAAAATAAAGTCACTGTTACTGTAATAGCATATAATCATTACCAACATATGATTGATTCTTCCCAACCGATTTCGGCTATGGTGACCCCTACTAATTATTATTAGCTGAGATACTAGACATATCAGCTCTTGCATGTGCCCTCTGATGGCTACAGTATCCAATTTTTTACGCAAACATACACGAGCATTAGTGGCACGTGAGGACATCACCGACGAAGTTGTAGGATTGGGCTGTTGGTGGTTTATCCTTATAGTATCGCGTTGCGCATCCAGCTCGGATTTCCTCCGCCCTTTAAAGTCATGTCCTTGGGATTTCACGAGGCACCTCCACTTAGGGCGGCAACTTGCAAACATATATGTATCTAGGGTTGACTGTGGACAGACAATTCAATTTTAAACCACATATTAATCACTGTCTGATAGTTCATTCTTCGACTTATACCAGTCGTTAATCAACGTACAACGGTAATAGTATACTATGCTCTTGCAGACTCAATACTTAGTTATGCGCGTAATGTATATGGACGGGTATTGTATGTGTGTAACATGCATTAAAATGTATACAGATGAGACTTATAAAGTATTAGATTGTTTAAATATTAAAACTATTTGCAATAAAAACTACGAATTACTGTAGCCCTTATGCAACTGCCTCGGTGGTGCAGCGGTGGTGAATGCAACTACAGTGCTTGACGTTTCAGGTTCGATTGTCGGGTCGGACCATTTGTTTGTATGATCTGCAAATATTTGTTTCGAAGTTTGGGTGTTTTCTATTTATAAATATATATGTATTTACAAAAAAAAAGTATATATGTATTCTATCAGTCAGTCTAGTTATTATAGCACAAGCTGTGCTTAGTTTGAAACTAGGCGATGTTGGTTTTAAATGTCCGAAATATTTATAAAAAGAAAAAAACAAAAAATGATGCTGCCAGTAGGCTTTAAAGTTAACTTGTAAAGGCCCTCTAATGTAATCGCCGACACAACCAATAGGAGAAATCTAAGACTGTTGACTTCTGAGAATGATTGATTATCTAGTCCCAAAAAATTTAACGCCCATTAGTATATGTGGCAAATTTTATTTATACCTCATCCAATTTATTACAAAATCACAGCTTTCTAATACCAACGAACAGAATGGGACGTATTAAATCTATTTAGGGTTGATAAGAGAACAAAATCCTAAAAAGTCATCAACATAATTGAGTTATAAAACGCTCAAATATATCAAACGATACTACAAATACCGAAGCCTACATAAGGCTATATTGTTCCTCATATCATGCACTGTACTCCGATACGGGGTCTTTTGAACAGCTCCCTGAAAATTTAATCTAGAACGTTATCGAATGCCGACGGAATTCTTACCTTCTACTGGGGTATCGGCACAATAACGTCCAATTTTGGCTTAAATTGCATTCAACAGACGACTATATGATCTTTATAAATATGGTTTGCTAGCTACGTAGCTCGTTAGAGGCTATCGTTTGAATAGGGGTGAGTTTTATGATTGAAAAAAAAATGTTCCATAGGGTGCATAGGGTTCCTACCAAGAACTTTGGGCGAAAAACTTACCTGCAAGTGATGCACTTGCTGACCGATGGAAACAAAACATCCCAATTAGTGGCAATAAACTCACCACCTATTACGTTAGACCAGACTCTACCTACCTACTCCTTCGGGAAACAGGCATGATATTATATACGCCTATATCTATATTTAGGCGTGATTTTATATATACGAGGGTAAGTTTTTAAGTTCGCGGAATGACAGTGAAAAAGGCGGGTAAACGCGCTCTTTTGATGCCTACCGTATTCAGTGACTCATAATTAGTCTGCATAGTAAAATTTGTTGTGATTGGATCATTAGTTATTAAACTATCGTTGACCAAGTATTTTAATCGGGAACGAAGTGAAAAAAATGGAGAAAATTGAATTCCGTGCGGTGATAAAGTTCCTTACTAAGCAAAGAAAGTCTGTTCAAACCATACTTAATGAGATGTCATCGGTTTACGGGGATTCTTGCCCAGGAAAAACAATGGTCTACAAGTGGCATAGTTTATTTAAACAAGGCAGGGAATCACTTGAAGACGACCCGAGGCCGGGGCGCTCCGTTGAGGTGACTACGCCAGAAGTTATTGCAAAAGTAGAAAAAATTGTATTGGAAGATGCTCGACTAAAAAAGAAACAACTCGCAGAAATGGTTGGAGTATCGGATACAACAATTTTTAAAATTTTACACGATCATCTTGGCATGACTAAGGTTAGCGCACGGTGGGTGCCGAGAATGCTCACGCCATTGCAAAAACAACAGCGCGTGGAATGTTCACGTGCGTTTTTGGACCTCTGCAATGAAGACAAGGATGGCGTATTGAATCAAATTGTTACTGGGGATGAAACTTGGGTTCATCATTATGAACCCGAGTCCAAACAAGACTCCATGCAGTGGCACAAAAAGGGCACAGCACCACCCAAGAAATTTAAGGTTTCACAGTCGGCTGGGAAACTCATGGCAACGATTTTTTGGGACTCAGAAGGAATATTATTGATAGATTATAAAGATAAAGGTATTTCTATAACGGGGGAATACTACGCTTCAATCTTAGAACAGTTAAAAGAAGCCATCAAAGAAAAAAGACGGGGAAAATTAACGAAAAGTGTCCTGCTATTGCATGACAATGCTCCCGTTCACAAGAGCCGAGTCGCACTGGCTGCCCTGCATAAGGTGGGCTTCGATATTTTGAATCACCCACCCTACAGTCCAGATTTGGCTCCGAGTGATTATTATCTCTTTCCAAAAATGAAAAAAGAATTACGTGGTAAGAAATTTTCAACTGATGAGGAGGTTAAGGAGGCGGTTTCGGGGTATTTTTCAGACAAAAGTAAAACTTTTTTTTACGAAGGAATAAAAAAACTAATTGAAAGACCTGAAAAATGTATTCGTGTTGCAGGGGAATATATAGAAAAAGAAAAATAATTTTGTGTTTTTATTATTACTCAATACCCTCCATTCCGCGAACTTAAAAACGCCCCCTCGTACATAAAAATCTTAAGTTTATCTATGCACTTCACATACTCCTAAAGTTCTACACCAATTGAGCTTCTATTTTAGCAAGACCTGTTTCATCTTTTTTAAATAAAAACACACTTTTTTACAATTTATTTCTAGCTTTCTTGTAATCTCGCTGTCTTGATTGAAATGAAGTAATGTCATCTAGGTAAATATGTCTATAAACGAATTTCAGAACCTTTTTTTCGTTACCTACTTCACACGGATAATCCACTTTCAATTCTACTTTCAGTGAAGCTTTGTAACATGAATCTTTTTATCTCTTTCCGGTACTGTCAATCATTCTTTTTTTTTTGTCTTTAAAAAAGACAACGCCTACGTTAGGAATGTATATTGCGGTGAACTTTACAAATATACATGAAACGGATACAAAGAACACCTAAACCCAGAACCACAATTTGTGAATCGTGCAAAGTATTGTCCCAGGTCCCACAACTCTCCGCGCAGTAGAGTTGCCTGCCAACTTTAAATCACCACGCCATTCATGGAGTCTAATCAATTCTAATTTACTCTCGGTTTTCGCAATCTCGGTACACAACAGAAAGGTGTAAAAAACAATTGAAACTTTTGCCGCATTTTTATTATGTGTACAAATTATGACACGTATTTACAAATATGCTTAAATAAAAAAGCATATTGCGCTTGTTGTGCAAAGGTGCACTTAATACCATGTGACATTATCTCGTAGTCAATCTACAGATGATGTAGAAATAAGATGCGGTAGATGCAAAGCTATTGAACTTATAAATATCCTTTCGTCAATCATCAACAGCCTTCTACAGTCCACTGCTGGACATAGGACTCTCCTTAGCAAGGAGGTTTTGGACTACTATACCACGCTGGCCAGACGGGTTGGAATATCAAGTTTTTCTTCTCTTTGTAATGATGTTGTCTTGCATATTTAGTTCCCTTAGTCGCCTTTTACGACACGTACGGGATGAATATAGGTGGTAACACTATGTATTCTTAATCCGTCACCACGGACTGTATCCTTTAAATATAACTAATATACATGAACTTATTACTACATAAATATTAAATGTACAATACATATATATACATACTTAAGTTTAACATTGTATGATACACAGTTTGGTTCTAGTTTTGTGATTATACTGTCAACTTGTTCCGAAGAAATTTGCGATCTTTCGACTTGAATGTGAGGCGATTTCTGAGCATTCTGATTTCGGCCAATATTCATAAATCAATTCGTACATTACTGATACAAATAAATAAATATTACTATAATTACTATTAGGAGATGATGACGTCAATTTTGTAAATGGTGTTTCCAGTTGCGCGTGAGACGCAGTAAAGAGTGCACGTATATTTACTGTATAAAAGAGCTTGCAATATTTATTTAAGGTTATTAGTCATTAGTGATTATAGTAGATAGTAATTCGGTGTCTGGTGAAGGTAATGACATCAATTTTATAAACGAATACACACTTAACAACTACAAGACGCTTTTAAAAGTAAAGATATTTTTTATGGTTTTATTATTTAGGTTAAAAAATAAGTAATCAATAAAGATTACTAGCGTTTTCCCGTGGCTACGCTCACGTGGAATTGTTTGTGCCACATTAAGTTTCGTGACAGATCATTTCAAATAAATATATATATTTTTAACATACAAAGAATCCTACAGTACATCATCTTTGAGTAACTCCAGTGGTACTGTAGGATGGAGTCTCTTTGGTGGTCGAGCTTATTAAGCCACTGGGTTTACGGGTGGCCCTAGATAAGACCGTTTGTTCCATGGGCCCCGTCGTGGTCCACCACCCGGCGCCTCTATCGTAGTCAATTCGGTCCTCGTACTGGTTCAGGCCCAGATGAAGTACCTGGGCCTGATCCTTGACGGGAGGTGGCTCTTCTACGAGCACTTCCGACAGCTTTCTCCAAAGCTGGTCGGCGCTGCCTCTGCCCTCGGGCGACTTTTGCCGAATTTGGGTGGAACCAGCGTCGCGACGAGACGGCTATACACGGGGGTTGTCCGGTCAATGGCGCTGTATGGTGTGCCGGTGTGGGCGGCGGCTCTGACCGCCCAGAATAGGGCTCGCCTCTGGCGCCCTCAGAGAATATTGGCCGTTAAAGCCATACGCGGCTACCGCACCGTATCGACGGAGGCGGCGTGCGCCTTGGCTGGAACTCCGCCGTGGGATTTAGAGGCGGAAGTGCTCGCCGAAGTTTATCGGCGGACGGCTGACTTCCGGGTGGATAGCGACATATGGCCCCCGCGCGAAGAAATATGCGAGTGGCGTGAGGCCGCCCGTCGAGCCACGATGGCTCGTTGGTCGTTCCGGTTGGAGACTCCTCGTGCTGGCTTTGCCCTCGTGGAGGCTCTCCGGCCGGTCATCGCCGAGTGGGCAGGGCAGCAGCACGGGACCCTTTCCTTCCGAATGACGCAGGTCCTTTCCGGGCACGGTTGCTTCGGGAAGTATCTACACTCGGTCACCAGGAGGGAATTGAGTCCTGCCTGTCACCACTGCGACTGCAGTGAGGACTTGGCTCAGCACACGCTAGCGGTTTGTTCCGCCTGGGCGGCACAGCGTGGGGACCCCACGCTGTGCCGCCCAGTTACTGCAGTCCAGTTACTGCGCCCAGTTACTGCAGTTATTGAAGGAGATCTCTCGCTACCGGCCGTCATACGCTCCATGGCCGGTAGCGACAGTTGTTTTATCGCGGTCGCAACCTTCTGCGAAGACGTAATTTCGCGGATGGAGGCGGCAGAGAAGGCCCAGGAGGACGATGTCCACTCGGACCGTACGTCGCCTAAAATAAAGAGTTTATCCGCAGATGGTGTCCGAAGTAGTGGGCAGGCGCTAGGAGGGATCTGGATATCGTAATAGGAGCGGTTCCCGGATCCCTCCTATCTCAGGCGCAGAGTGGCACACCGTGTGGTTTTAGTCGGTCCGATTCCGACACACCACCCCGCTGTAAACCCCGGTGGGGTGACGGCCCGAGGGGGTTTCCACACGTTAATACAGAAAAAAAAAAAAAAGTGTATATCAAGATAACTTTCAGAGGTCAGATTTTTTGCCGACTTAATTGACATTATCGTTAAAATTGCATAAAGTCATTACAAATTGTAGCCTATACATGCTAGGTAGTCTACTACCTAGCATGTATAGGCTGATTTCAGACCGGGGTAGTACTACCTTCGCACAGAAGACCAACCTAAAGCGCCAGCATCTGTGTTGTCGTGTTTCGTTGGTGAGTGTGAGACCGGAGGCCAATTGATGCAGGGGTGACAGTTATCGTGGTAACTGTGTAAGCCTTATACTGTCACGACGACTGTAATGCCTTTTACGTCCCCAGACGGGGTGTGAAAAAGCATCTCACTAGGCCACCATAGTGTGGGTCACCATACTGCATTATCTGCATTTGCAATGAGTATGGTGACCACAACTCTTGGATTCTATTCATGCTCTTCATCAGGCAGAGTAGATTCACTTTAGCTGGCTCTTAATATAGAAAGAAAAATGTTATTCCGAGGTATGACCTATATTACTGGTAAGTTTCATCCAAATCCTTCCAGTAGTGTTTTCGTGAAAGAGTAACAAACATCAATACCCACAAACTCTCGCATTTATAATGTTAGTAGTATTTAGAAGTATGGTATTCTAAAGAATTTTCAGAGTCATTTAGTGAAGGAAGCCAGAGCTACAGTGTAACTTCTACTCCGACATCTCACAATTAGCATGTCTCAACACATTGACGAACCATTTATTCCAAGAAAAACGTCATTGCGGCTGTCGTACCCAGATATTCCAATAACTTACTACCGTGATATAAAAATATCGCTATATTTTTAACATTTCTCCGTCTGTTATAACTGAGTTGGAACTTCGATGCGGGCTGTCACTCTTCATAAATAAATACAAATAACAAATATTTCGTAGATTTGACACACAACTTCATCTAGTTTCAAACTAAGCAGTGCTTAGAATGCTGATACTAATAGAGACTGATAAAATACTTATATACTTTTTTTTTGTAAATACACAAAAAATACCAAAAACAAATATTTGCAGATCATTCATACATTTAGTCCGACCAGAGAATCGAAGCTGTGACCTCAAGCGCAGCAGTCGCATTCATTACCGCTGCGCCACCGAGGCAGTTATAAAAACAAGATAGACGTATTATATCTAGATTGACTGCACATTTGGCCTAATAATTTAAGCGGTCGCCACGCCGCTCTCTACTGCGCTGAGTGTTGTGGGTTCAAACCCCATATGAGACAACACTGCGTGATCCACAAATTGTTGTTCTGAATCTGGGTGTTCTTTGTGTCCGATTCTTGTATGTTTGGAAAGTCCCCTGCGACACGGGATTTATTCCTAACACGGGCGTTATCTTTTTAAAAATAAAAAGAAAAAAATTGTCTTTGGGTGGAAATAAATATTTATACTCAAACGACAATATTCACTTTTAAAATGTCACACAATAACATATGTATGTGTGTTGTAATGACTCGATAAGACAGAAGAGTTTCTTGTTTTACGTCTGTAATCAAGTGTGCATTTATGGAATGGTTATCAAATCAGGTCAAAAGACAAATCTTAGTATATAACGATCGAAATGACTTCACACCCTCACAGACATAACCTATGTTGCTAAGGTTATCGAAGGATCGAATTTTCCTTGCCTTTGGCTACGCTATAGAACGAGAGGAGAAAACCTCAAATGAACTAATGATTTTTTTTTTTGTTTATGGGTGTAAATTTATTCTATTTGTACACAAAACAAACCATAACAAAAAAAATACAGAAGGAAATAGTAAAAAATTCAAAAAAAAGAGTACCTTCTATCCATAAGCACAACAAAAGGGAGTTATGTAAAAGAAATACAACTTACTATATGCAGAAATATAAGAATAAACAAAAAACTAAATACAATGTAACAAAGTTCACACACCATACAACGTTTAATCAACCAGAATAGAACCATTATTTGACAATGCAATGTATGAATGTATGCAATGAATATAAATTCATAATCCACCATCCGTAGGTGCATAAACCTTATATCACAAATAACAGGTAGTTTCTACCTGTAATATCTGTGAGTTACCTACAATAATTCGTCAACAATTATTGATTATTTAATGTTTACTAAGTGACATCGTGAGGGAGATATGTATGATATATACTTCAATCAAAATCAATAATAAATGGCCCAGACATGGCCCAGGTAATGGCATAACTAATCCAATAACATAAATGTACAATAATAGAGATAAAATAACTTAATCCTAATAAGTGGTAAAAGTAAGTAGCGACAACTACCCTCCGCACTAGTAACAACTGTGTTGCGGCAGCGTAGGTATCATCGACTTAGTGACAAATTTTAAAAGTAAGGTGTTTGTGAAAACAATTCATCGATAATTGCTTGCACACAATGGCCGGCATAGTAAACGCAAAATTTACAAATAAAACTAAATCAGTATAAAATAAAATACAAACAAAGTGTAGTATTTTAATTAAGGAACTAAGAAACTGTGTCAACTTAAATTAATTATACTAACATATATATCATGTACACATTATATACTACATATATATATTGGTCCAATCAATGCATCTATGTACACACAGACTCACATATGCATATATATACATATGTATGCATGCGCAAATATTCACACATACACAAACGGAATTTTGTAATTATGCTCTTTTTGTTTATATATAATTAGAATAAAGATATAATAGAATATTATTAGAGGAAAAGATAAACAAGTATATAGTCTAGTCTCATATAATTTATATGAAAAGGTAAACACCTATATATATACATATATACATTTCAAACTAATGTCTGTAAAATAGTTTAAGTAGATTGATAGTCTAATGTTAATAGGTAATCGGTAATTATTTTTTTGCAAGCTTTAAGAGTCAAATCTCTAAGGGACTGAGCTGTTACCTGAACAAGTTTATTGTATATCCAAGGACCCAGATATGATAAACAATTACGAGCAAACATAGTTTTAAAGCGAGGCACTGCATAGACAGTAGCAAGTCGCCTTCTTGACATGACCAAAGGAGGTGTGATTCGATGTTGTATCAAAACTATTCGTAGAATGAATAGCTGACGTACGGTCAGTACTGGAAATTCCTTGTATAGGTTTGTGGTGGGGTATAAGATGTTTTTAAAATTTAGAACTTTTATTACCGCTCTTTGTGCCCGTTCCACTCTAATAATGTTGCTTTTTTTAGCACTACCCCAAGCTGAGATGCCATATGTTAATAATTTTTCATTCCTATCAAGTAACTAATCTGCTTGTTTACTCTCCAGACGATGAAAAAAAGGTCAAGTAATATTTCCGGCGACTTCCACGTACAGCGCTATCTAGCGAAGACATATCGAACTACAGAGCAACTACTAATCCTGAATCACGATATAAAAATTATTGCCGCGATTAGGATATCCAACATCATTCGTAGGGCCGCGGCCCGTCAGGCATGATCACTTTACCTGGTTGGAAGATCCTCCTTTCGTGTCGGACGGACATAATACCCATTCCTCTACAAGTTAAATGAAAATTTCTTAAAATATGTTCTAAAATTTAATAATGTGGTTTAATAATTTAGATTATTAGTTGACTTTGCATGATAATTAATCTTTAGTAAATATAAACAATGTTTAAAGTAACTCACTCTCTTTGATAAGTTCTGATTTGTTTTTTGTACATTATTAGAAAAGTTTACAATTAGTATCAACAAATTTGATTAGTCTTTATTACAAGTTTAAAGTCAAGACGGGGATAGAAATTAAGATATTACTTATTAAAACTATATTATTCACATCAATCGCATGAATAGCTTTTACTCACACAGGACAGGTTGCTCTACTTAGAAAATAAATTTTGGTCTACTATACCACGCTGGATGTCTACCCAGCGTGGTATAGTAGGAATTGATATAGGACATCGCAATCTGCGAAGACATAATTTCGTAGAAAGCGGCGACAGGACGGGCTCCACATGGACCCAATTCGCTTCTCGCGAACTGAATGTGGTCGTGGATGAACGGGATGGGTTTTCCCCTCCATCTGCTACAGTTGCCAGCCGCAAGATGGTGACGTCTACGTGTGCCATACGTCGCCAAAAAGGAAGTTTACCCGCAGATGGTGCCATAATATATGAATAAAATAATAACAGCTATGCACGGATCCTACCTATCTCATGTGCAGAGTGGCACACCGTGTGGTTTTATTCGGCCCGATTTAGACTCACCACCCAACCGCAAACCCCGTTGGAGCAACGTCACTAAGGGGTTTCCACACGTTAAAAAAAAGAATATTTTTCTAGTACTCCCTTCTCTTTGCAGTGATATTGTCCTGCGAAGTTTGCTCCGTTAGTCACTTCTTGCAACCCCCTGGGGCGAATGCGAGGAATGACATTCCGTATTAATCCGTCACCACACGTATTATTATTACATTTGCTATTTATACGAATTTATAATAACTAAAGACTCAAGACTGTCTTTTATTCACCAGTATAATTTGGTCAGATCGTTCTATATATTTTTTTACTATGATAGTTCAACTACACACTAATACTACGGCTACACTTCTTCTTTATACAAATATTAAGTAATCCAAACATAATTCAAGTTCAAATATAATTTGTTTCGTATCTTGTTAAAAATATTTACGAACCATTATATTATTCTCCAATCACCAGTTCAGTATCGTGGCTACTGAGAAAAACTGACAAGAAACTGAGTAAAAATCGTTCTTTATAAATATATATTATAGTTACATCAAATTTGACAATCTTATGATTGTTGTGTGTACTATAACCAACTCGATGCCAAGCATTTTCATCATCTATCGCTTACTTATACAATTTAAATTTGACCATAGATTTAACTTAATGAGTTAGGGACACCATACTCATTGTAAATGCTAACAATGCAGTGTGGTGATCAACAGTATGGCGGCCTTGTGAGAAGCTTTTTCAAGCCCCGCTTGGGGACGTAAAAAGCATGTCAGTCATCGTGGGAGTGGAAGGCTTACACAGTTACCACGATAATTGTCACCCCTGCACAATGGGTCTCCGGTCTCACACTCACCAACGAAACACGACAACACGGATACTGGTGCTTTAGGTTGGTCTTCTGTCTTTCGATCTTCTGTCTTCGTTCTGGTAAGCTTTTTAAAGGAACCTACTTTAAGCAGACGAGTAATATGTAATATAATAATATTTTTATTTCTAGCATTAATAGAATGAATGTTACTTTAATGTTGAAATTTTCAAATTTTTTAAGGTTTTTCGCATGTAAATTATAATGAAATAATAAGAATATTTATGTCTTCAAATTTCTCTCTAAACGACACACGAGATTCGAGGGTACATATAACTCTTATTGCTTTTTTATATACACTTACGAGTGCCTTACTGATTTAAGAAAAGGTACAAATTCTAATCATACGATAAGCCTGCTCGTGGGCCATATATTTCATGAAATAAATTACTGTAATATTTGGAATACTTATTTTATAATTCAAGTATCACACAAGAGTTTGACATCACATGTGAACATCGCTCCCCAAAACATTAAAATACGGAACGAGAACCTAAACATACTATATTTTTTTTGCTTTAGAACTAGTTTCTCTTGCCTCAGTGCCCTTACAAGAATCACAAGTGCTACATTCAAAGCCTTAAGCTGGAAGTGGGGCAGTTTTTACAAATGTTTATTCATACGTTTCGAATTGTAGATGTAAGTGGGGAGGTCGGGCTGGACCAAATGTTCACTTAAAGCTGCCAGAATGCTCCTAGTGATGTCATGATATCGATATTTTTGATTTAAAAACGATAAAATGTAGTGGTCAATCAACCAATCCCATAGTTTGTTCAATATTTGACAAAGCAGATTGCTGCTATTCTGTGCTGATGATCTATGACTTTAGGGACTACATAAAACCATCTGTCACCCTAGTAGGAGCAGGCCGGGGTGGCGATGCGAGTGCTACTGATCGCACGCGCTTATTTAAGGGCAGAAAACAGAACATCAGAGTTTTCACAAGAAAGGGGGCGATTTACAAGCCATAGGTGGTTCCAGTACGTCGGGGTTCAAGGGATTTCCTCACTAGGGTGCACTTAGTTTCTAGGTTATTGATACCTGCGACGGCGTGCGGTTTTTGGTCGGTTCGAGTCCGACATAAACATCAACAGGTCGTATTCGTGGGGATTTCCACACAAGGAAAAAAAAAAGTCTACACGAAGGACGATTTCAAATATTTTCTTATAAAATAAATATTTTTTGATTGTACCAGTGTCAAGTGTGGATTACATTTTTGGATTACAAGTTTAATGGATAGTTAATCTTTATAAATTCTAGTTTGATTTCGTTTCAATTACCAACGCAACATTAAAAAAGGTAAACCACAAGGATGGAACACATAACAAACGAACTTTTCAAAAACTAAATAATATGTTTGTATCCTTTACCAGAAATCTCATTTAAATATTGTTTAAACAAATAGCAACCTTAATATAGAAACTAACCCTGATTCAATTCTACTTAGTATCACAACACACGCAAACATCAAATGGAAATCTCGCATTATTAAAATAAAGCTAAAACTATCAAATTATACATACACCCTTCGTAAAATCAAAAAAACTACGAATTTTGAGACTGCGTACATCACATATGTCTATGTGTCTATATATACTACTGTGGTGAGAAAGTATGGATGTATGAACACTCTTCACAATACAAGAGAAACTATGTTAACCTAAATATTAGAATAACCCCAGTATTAGAAAACACAGTTCACATCGATAACTGCAAATCCTACTTTCAAGAATACAAAATACTCGCCCAAGTATCTACTGAAAGTATATAAATTTGTTAAAAAAATATTTACATTTGTACAAAACAAGAGAAAACAAGCAACAACAATATACAGTACGTCCTAAATCAAGATTAAGTCTACCAAGTTCTAGACTAGAAATTAATTTCTCAAGTACTTCCAAAAACTTTGTAATATCTAAGTTTTACTACAGTATAAATGACTATCTTAGTTACTAAACCTAGTAAATAAATGTGTAGTAGGAATTAGTAGTTATAATTAGATAAATAATGGCAATAATATACCTAGAAATTGCAACTCAGTATGCCGAAACTGAAACTGCTAAACATTCTATAACGATTAACTCCAACCGATTTCAGTTACGGTGGCTGGCCTCAATGAAAATCGGCCAATTACGCAAGAGATATTATAGCACACAAGTACATGCACAAACTCTTTATTAGCTTATAATAAGTATTTAAGTTGTATTAATAATTAAAATTATTTCAATTGTAAATAATCTTGGAAACAATAAACGCTAAAGAAGTGATAATATGCAAAAGTTTATAGATAAAGACGGAACTGAAAAAAATTTGGTGGCACAAAATAAGAGAGGTAGAGAACACCATAACCCTCAATTCAGGGTAGCAAATGCAATTTTGTGAAGGAAATCAACTATCCCAAGGTGGAATCGGGCTCCTAGTAAATAAGTTCCGTTCTGACAGCGTTGTGGAAATTTCCAATGTGCTGAACAGGCTTAAAGCTATACAAATGTAAGCACCAATCTCGGCATACTCAGCGAGCGAGGTGGAGGATATATTTGATTTCATATCGAGTATACTTCACAACTAACACCCACAGCAGTGTGGTATTAGGGCACTTCGACGTTAAAGTGGCTATAGGGTGGTCATGTTAGCCGCAGAACCAACAACCGTTCGTCTTGGTAAACATAATGTAGGACGCATCCAACTAAGTGGAGTGACAATTTGCGTAAGATGGCTGGCAAGAACTGGACACAAGAAACCCAAAGTTGATCAAAGTGGCATGCAATAGGAGAGACCTAGACAGTAGACTGCGATAAGCTGAAGATGATGAAAATAATAAATGAAATTGGGAAACATTTTGACAAAAAATATTATTTGTTACAATTATTGCCAATGTACGTACATATTTAGCAAATTTTTTTTATTTGGAAGAGTATGTTGATAAAGGTCCATTGTACTTTTGGAAGAGGTTCGCGACCAAGTGATATTCGAGTAGGTTAACGGGTTGCATAGTTAAGCAAAACTAGCCAGGTCAGTCTACGGCTTATACAATCTTGGAAAGCATGTCAAGCTGACGGTTCTCTTTGCCATATAAGCAATAGTTACGGGTAGTATGAACCCCAAAAAAATTTTAACAGAACTTTGATATAGCGTAGTAATTGCGTTGTGGAAGTCTGATGGCAGTAACTCTGGATAAAATTTTAAATTTCAACAATATTGCAGGAGACTTAAAGCCAACTCATACTTTTAAGAAGAAGACTTTGAAACATAGAATTTCCCTTACCTTTCAAATTTGAAGAAAAATATTATTTCTAATGACGTGAAATTAAGTTATGTAGACAATATTGTTTTTTTTTTACTTGAGAACCTACCAAAGTGACTCTACTCTGCCTGATGGCAAGCATGAATAGAATCCAAAAGTTGTAGTCACCATACTAATTACGAATGCTGACAATGTAGTATGGTGACCCACACTATGGCGGCCTATTAAAATGCTTTTTTACACCTCACTTGGGGACGTAAAAGGCATGACAGTCATCGTAGCATTGTATTGCACACACTTCCTACGACAACTGTCACCCCTGCATCAATGGGCCTCTGGCTTATAACTTCAAATTGTATATCTTACTAGCTTATCTAAATAATATAATTATAGCTTTTTTCATACAATAAAAATTTACATTGTTAACATACAACTACATTTCTGTTAAGGTAACAGATTATTTTGGTTTAAAAGCATTAGATTTATAACGAAATAAAACTGTTTCTATGTAATTTAGCTATTAGTTGGGGTGAACATAACTCTTTTTATTACAGGCACTTAATGGGTAAGTGTTAACAATGTCAGTTGTAAATCCTATCTCTTAAAATACGGTGCCCCGTACTATAAGAAGCAGTATTCGGCTGAATTTTTTTTAACATCTAACAGAATGGAAGCAGTGTCACTCGACCAAAATTTGTATAGATAAATAAAGCAATGAACGTATTAAACTACTTAAATTTAATATAACCTAACACACTCGTTTGATAAGAGCCACTACAGTACGTGGTACTTTAAATATCTTACACTAAAAAAGAGTAAAATCTAATCCTTTAAAAAAAATTGAACCGACTCCAATCATTACTAATGTTACTTAAAAAAATAATATAAGTTTAATAAGATTTAATAAAGGCACTAATATAAGAATGACCTCATTTTAACAGGTAATATAAATACAGCAATAAAAACCTTCTTGTCTGGTTGAAGTCGGTGCAAACCATACAAAATATCACTCCTAACTCGCAAGGGGTAGCCTAAGATAATTGATTTGCACTTACTACGGTCCTCGTACACCTCTTTTGTTTCGTCCGTATTCATCGATCGCTGAATGGATACTCTTCGGTTCGTAGGGCTTTAGACACGTACCTTATCTAGAATACCACCAATTTGGTCAGTAAATGTTCGCCGTAGACGACCTATTTCGACACTAACACACATTCACTTTATAAATTCCTTTCGTGAATCTTCTATCATCCATCCTCTCTAAGTGACCTAATAATAAAAAATGAACGTGTCACGGACACGCGTTTGAAATGAAGTCCCTTTCGTTCATTTAAGAAACTCGTATAAATTGTTATTTTTGGCCTATCTTGCTTTCATTTCGAGATATCACGTATTTTAACTTTTTTGAGGTTTTGTTGTCGTAAAATAATTTGGGAATAGATTCTGAATAATTATAATAACATTCTTATTATGCTATAGATTTTTTTCTAATGATTTAGTATATATGTATATAAATATGTAGGTGACTAGTTATCGGTCTCTCCTTCATTCTCTTACGGTTTTGCAGATAGGTCCCCTCGTCAACCCACGATACGAAACTTCATTCCAATATATACGAATATATGTTATTTTGTACAAATACGAATATATGTTTTACATCTCTAAAGTCTAAATTTAAAAACAATTAGAGAGGCAGATAAGTGACTGTGGAAAGATCGATTTTTTTATTACATCCCTATTCTATTGTAATAAGGACTTACACACTGAGTGAAATTATTAAATGAGTTTATCAAAAATTAGAAATTATTGTCAAATTATATAATCGATATTAAGTTATCGAGATGTCCCATCCTTGGTGCCCACCGGAGCGCGTAATCAGGTAACTGCGCCGTCCCGAATAACGAACGCAGTTGAATTGTTCCTCTTTTGCCCACCGTTGGAGCTCTACTCACAGCGAAATAATGCTTTGAAACGTCAAATATTGAAGGTCAAACATAATTTGTTGCCTGGATACTCAATACTTGCAAGATTCGCTGCTTAGGATAAATACTTGGATTGATTTAAGGGTTTTATAATATCAATGTCCAGGTGTAGCTTTTCCGTTGCGCTAATATTTTGTAAGTTTCATGTATGTTTGTAAAGTTCCCTGCGACACAGCATGTTCATAATACGAGAGTTGTCTTTCTTAAAAAAAAAATCATAAATGAAAATATCATAACATTACAACTTATTTAGTACTTAGTTAAACTATTGAAACTTTGAACTCACCCGAATGGGCCGTAATTTATTTGTGTCTGAGAGAAGTCACAGGAAAAGAAACTATAATGCGTAACGATAAGTCACATAATGTATTGTGTATGGTGACTCTTAGTACCTTTTGTTATCTGAAAGTACTCGAAAACTTTACTTTGTTTGGGTTAATATGAGTCAAGGATTGCCGTGGGAGAGCCATGCTTCGGTACATGCACATGCGCGACGTATATCGTTTTGTTTATACTGTGACATGTTTTTAAGACATATTTTACGCAAATTAACTCATCTTAGACCCCCCACAAGGTGGTCCGACGACCTTGTGAAGGTCGTGGGTAGCTGCTGGATGCGGGTGGCACGAGACCGGCTGTTGTGGAGAACCTTAGGGGAGGCCTATGTCCAGCAATGGACGTCTTTTGGCTGAGACGAAGAAGAAGTAGAACTAATCTTATCCAATCTTATCTTATCTTATCACGTGGGTGCACTCGACCAGAGTGAGACCTAGGCCTCACAGAAAACTAGTCTAAGTATTTGTTGTTGTTGGTCTCACTGACTGAGTGAGTTTACCGGAAAGTGCCTTTTCTCCATCTCTGATACGATTTCGTGACGTCACATCTTTATGTACGAAATCATAAAAGTTAAGGCAACATTTGCCCTGAAAAGCAGTGATGAACGCTTTAGTTTTAGTACATAAATCTTATTAACTGTCTAGATACATTACCTGTTTATATCACATAGACATCGCCTGAATTCTATCTTCAAAGTACCATGTCCCAATTAATTGCCTCGGTGGCGAGCGGTGGTGAATGCGAATGCTGTGCTTGTTGTCTTGGGTCTGCTTTCCGGGTCAAACCATTTGTTTGCATGATCTGCAAACATTTGTTTCAAAGTTTGGGTGTTTTCTATGTATATATGTATTTACAAAAAAAAATATATAAATATTCTATCAGTCAGTCTAGTTATCATAGCACAAGGTTTGCTTAGTTTGAAACTAGATGACGTTGTGTGTCAAATGTGAGAAATATTTATTTTATATCATCATCATCATAGGTTTAAAAGTTAGAATATATTGTTAAATTAATTTAGATTAATAAAGAACTATTATTACCATTACTATTGAAGTACATGAGTTATAGAAACGATACTTCAATAACTACTCACATATATTGTACTCTCCGCTGTAAAAGCGACCACACCCAATTATCCTTTTTTCTTGTCCCCTTTTTCGGTCTCGCTTCGTTGCTCACAGCACAGATGGAGTGCGCTTATACCCCCCAAGTCAAATGTTATAGGCTTTTAAATCCTTTTACGGATTGCAGCGCATTATGATTTCTGACCCTTTGGCTTTGATATACCCACCTATTAAATTATTTAAAATTCTCTCGAGATTTTTTTTATTACACACATATGTTTATGTAGGCTCGTCAGTTATTTGTTTACAGTCCTTAAATCCTTCTCGAGTGAAACTTTGTATAACTAACTTTGAAAAAAAATACACCAGACTTCCACGTACATAGATAGATAGATAAGTACTCTTTATTGCACGCCATAAGTAGGAAACATACAATGTAGGATACAAACAAAAAATAGTAGTACAATGGGCGGCCCTATCGCAGTCTGCGATCTCTTCCAGGCAACCGTTAGATGGACTATACTGTATAGTATTATGTAGTCTGTGGTGCACATTGCAATTTAGGTATATTAGCTACCATTATATACGAATACACATTCATATACTTACATTGCCACATAAATATAATAAACATAGATACAGATATAGTATATATTTGTTAAAAAGATAAATAATGATCTTTGACGAGTTTCTTAAAAGTACTCACCGACTGTGCCCGCCTAATAACCTCCGGTAAGGAGTTCCACAGGCGTGCAGCCTGTACTGCGAAAGACTTATCAGCGAAAGATGTGGTGTGTGTTGGGATCTCCAAAGTTTGATTTTCTAATGACCTCAAGCATCGTGTATGTGTGTCATGAATAAAAGTGAAACGTACATAGGTCATTATAATTATAATTCATCATATTAGTTTCAAGTACCTAGAAAAAAAGCTTTGCTCGGTCCATTTTTTTAATAAATCTACCAAATAGTCGATTCGCAATTTACTTACATCTTTTGTTCTCATTCTTAATTTTCTAATATAGATAGGTGTCAAAACGAACCTATTAAACAACGTCATCTACTGAAATATTTAGCTTTGGCATTACTGCGTCGGTAAGGCAGCATTTAACCTTCGTGTAACAGTTTTTCATTACATGAAAACACGGATACTTCAAAGTTTTCTAAAAATGAAACCTAGCTCGATCGATTTATCACCTCCGAAACCCCCCGTATACTAAATTTTATAAAAATCGTTGTAGCCGTTACCGAGATTCAGGTTACATACATATATACAAGAAATAAAATAAATATTTAATCATTTAAAGGTATAAGATTACTCTTCATCAACATCAACATCAACAGCCTTTTACAGTCCACTACTGGCCATAGGCCGCTCCTTTGCAAGGAGGTTTTGGCTTACTATACTATACGCTGGCCAGACGGGTTGGAATAGCAAGTTTTTCTTCTTTTTGTAATGATTTTGTCTTGCATACTTTGTTCCCTTAGTCACCTTTTACGACACCCACGGGATGAATAGGGATGGTAACACTTTGTACTCTTAATCCGTTACCATACGGACATTTCTCTCAGATTACTCTTAACATATAATAAAACAAACTGTTCAGAACACGGAAAAAAGAGAAAAATTATATTTCGTGTATAAAGTATTTTACAGAGATCAAAAAGATTTTATAACTGTCAAAAAGTAGCCAACATAACAAAATACAGACTATACAGTTGTGGAGGGACGTGTGTCATATGTCCCTCCGACACAAAGGGAGGATCCTCCGACCAGGCGGTGATCATGCCTGGTGGGCCACAGCCCAACGGTTGATGTTGGGATGTTGTACATATGCTAATTGCCACGCGAATCTCTATATCGCGATACAGGATTAGTAGTTAGCATTGTAGTTCATTACATTCATACGTTTCGTTCATACTTCGTAGTTCAATGTATCTTCGCTAGATGACGCTGTTGTATATTTTCTCTGTGTTGTAACGTAGAAGCCGCCACATCACTCCCCTCCGGACCAGACTGGAGGTCGATGTACTGATGAGTCAGCTGTCTATGCTCTGTTGTGGAGCGTGCCAGTGCCAGGAGTGTGTAGTTCCAGTGAGTCGGAACTGAGTGCCGCAAGTTCCAGTGAGTCGGAACTGAATGCCGCTAGTCCCAGTGAGTCGGGGCTGAAGTCCACAGATCCCAGTGAGTCGGGATAGTATGCGGTGCGCGGTGCTGCGGTGAAGTCCCCAGTGAGTCGGGGCGGTTGCTGCGTAGTGGCTGGCTGCTGCGTAGACGGGAGCGAGATGCTCTGCTTACATGGACCGTAAGTGCAGTGTGCTGTGCCTAGACGCTGAAGAGGCCGTAGGGTAACCAGGCTGAAGCGGGCGCGTCCTGCATGTGGTATCCCTGTTGAGGCCGAGGTTGCTGGCTGGCTGAGACTTGATTACCGCTCATCGTTGTGGGAGTGACGCTGCTGATATTGATTTGAAGGCTGCTTCCAATCACGTCGGGGCTGACCACTGTGGAGGGACGTGTGTCATATGTCCCTCCGACACAAAAGGAGGATCCTCCGACCAGGCGAGGTGATCATGCCTGGTGGGCCACAGCCCAACGGTTGATGTTGGGATGTTGTACATATGCTAATTGCCACCAGAATCTCTATATCGCGATACAGGATTAGTAGTTAGCATTGTAGTTCATTACATTCATACGTTTCGTTCATACTTCGTAGTTCAATGTATCTTCGCTAGATGGCGCTGTTGTATATTTTCTCTGTGTTGTAACGTAGAAGCCGCCACACAGTAATACCAACTTACAACAAATAAGGTTGCGTCCTTAATTACCAACGATAACTGGGACTATAAACAGAATAAAAAGTAAGACTTCTTGCATTGTTGCAGTTGGTTAAAAACAGTCAATATATTTAACACGTCTCGAAATTGCGAGATTAAGAACTTTGAATATCATTTTACAACATCTACTCACTTATAACATTATAAAGCTCTATAGAGTATTGTGTAATAAAAACGCAATATTTTCTAACTTCAAATTCAATATAGAAGTACCTCTTCTTGTAAACGACTGCGCAACTTTATTATCAATAAAACTACGTGAGCAAGAAAAAACAGAAAATATTTTTTGCGTTTCACACATATTGAGTTTCATAGGAAATGGTATAGTTTGTAAAACGCTACTGAGCTTCCGGGCCATACGTTAAAGAAAAAGCAAACCCATAAATAAATGCTTTAAGAGACAGAAATATAACAAGAAAGGTATTTTATTGCCTCACCCATAACTTTAAACATGAGTGTGTTACGAGCGATATAATTTATTATTATTGTCTTCAAGTAAGGCTTGCATGTACTAGACTTAGTGTAGATTTTATATCTATGAAACATATTGTATGACGCAAGCACTAGATATACTACAGCGCCATCTAACAAAGATTCACCGAACTACAGTTATTCCTAATACTGTATCGCGATAGAGAAGTTCTCGAGCCGATTAGCAAACATACAACATCCGAACTTTTAATGTTGGATTTCCTTCACATACAATATCATCTGACTCTGTTTCTCTGGCTGATAAAATTGGTAACGAGGTTATTCAACAGGGAACTAGAGTAACTGACATCACACGGAGAATCAGTGTCAGGACCGAGGACTTAAAGAAGGTGGCTGGCAGCAGATGGATGCGAATTGCTCAAAACCGTGATGATCCGGCATTCTTAGAGCAGACCTTCATTCAGCAGTAGACGGCGATATGTTGAATAGATACACTATCATCCTGCGAGTCTTTTCCTAAACCTGGCTGGGATTGGCTTTAACTCTAAGACTGCAAACCTCCTAATATTCTATTTTTATTTGGTAAAACTACCATCAGATCTCCACAACCAAAGTACTAAGTGATGTCATAGTTTTTTCTATAGACTAGTATTGTCGGATTTTATAGGGCTTCAACTACCCATAATGATTACTACAGTTGTTCGTACAGGAACTATGATTGACGTTATTTCCACTGAGGCATGGAGGGATCTCAATATCTTAAGAATGGTTATCTATCCACAGACTAATCTAGCTAGAAGTGATTAACTATACCAGGTGTTTGCAATTTAGCCACGAGCTGAAAAGTGAAAGAGAACCTTGACTAGGTAATTTTTATTCTTCAGACTATCCTTACACATTACAAAACTACTTTTCAAAATAGGAGTATTTATTATCTGGTTTTGCTGCAAAACTTATAAGATGAGCGTTCTCATTTTTGTTAAGTCTGTTTCTGTAGCGTTCAGAAATTTTGACTGTTGTACTGTTCGTACTTTCAACTCCTACCTCAGACAACAGATTATTATATCAACAGACACTCAATATATACTTAGGTATTACAATAAATAATTTCGAAACCATTTCATCTAATTTGAATGTGTCTTAAACAACACTGTAGAACATTTTCTTGATACAAAGTATTTTCAAAGTTACTCATAACTCTCGAGTGTTTTACATGTTTTCGCAAAATGGTTTATAGTTTTAGGATATGATGGAGACTTTATTAACTAGACTTTTACCTTCTTAAGGTAGTAGAACCACGCTGATTTTAGCACGAACGGGCCGGCTCGACCGGGGCAGTACTACCTCCCACAGAAGACCAACCTAAAGCACCAGCATCCGTGCTCTCGTGTTGCGTTGGTGAGAGTGCGAGATCGAAGGCCCACTGATGCAGGGGTGACAGTTATAGTGATAACTATGTGAGGCTTACACTGCAACGATGGCTGTCATGCCTTTAACGTCCTCAAGTGTAGCGTGACAAAGCAACTCACTAGGCCGCCTTAGTGTGTGTCACCACAATGCATTGTTTGCATTGCAATGAGTATGGTGACCACAACTCTTTGGACTCTATTCATGCTTTCCATTAGGCAGAGTAGAGTCACTTTGGCAGGCTATTCATAAAAAAAAGAAAACTTATACGTTTGTAGTCGTAAGATGTGGTCGACTACACGGATAGCATAGTGGTTCAAGCCATCAACTCGACGCTTCTTACTACGCTCAGTGTGACTGGGATCGATCATCATCATATGGGACAACACTTGGTGTAATCCACAAATTATTGTCATGAGTATGAGTATTCTTTATCCATTTAAAATTTGCCTGTAAAGTTCTCTTTAAAAAAAGACATAAGAAAAGACACAAAGACACAAGACAAAAGACAAAAAAAAGACAAGGTGAAAACCGTATTAAAATTTTATTCGAAAGTGATAAATTCACTATCTCTTTTGCGTGAGATTTTTATTAACAAGTAAAAATATCCGCATGGTCATGGATTCAGAATATAGAGTTTCATGGTCCCCATTCATCCTATGACCAGAGTACAATATACCAAAACCGACTTTCGAAGGAGAGGCTTATGTCCAACAGTGGACTGCTAAAAGCTGTTGATGTAATACAAATAAAGATAAAACTACTTAAGTATTCACTTTTTGCCCTTTTAAAATTTCTTAGGCCTCCTACACATCATGCCGGCGGCTCTGTGGCCTTCAGCGGCATGTGCCGAAACCGATGGCGCTGCCGCCGGGGCCTTAAAAAACCTTTATAGTAAAAGTATTTTTCTCTGGCAACATTTTCCTAGCCTGCAGTTACATTTTACCTTTCCAAATATTAGAAATGTTAGAAAATAAGGTATGTTATCGAGAATTATCAAAATAAACCATAAATTGTTTCTGTGAAAATACAAAGATCTTGTTTTATTTGACACATTTCACAATATAACAACCATTTTGTTTAACTACTACAATCATATTATTATCTTAACTGAAAATACAAAGAAATGACATTTAAAGTTTACTAATATCGATTCCTTAACTATATCCTTTCGTTTATCACTCTATAAGTTTTTATAACAACTAATGTTCACGAAACAATCTAAAATATTATCCACCATTAAAAATGACGTGTCAATCTCTCTATGCGCCACAGACAACCTAAAAACGCACGGAGCGCGGCCAATGAATGAACTAATCAAATAACGTTTCATTACATATACTTAACCGACCCGTTGATCTTGCCGTTATTGCTCCTAACTTCTGCAAGCTCGTGAATTCCATTGCCTTCCAAGACTAATAATTATGTGATAAATTTGACAATTTAGTCTCTTGTAAGGCATAATTTCTATATTATGTGTGTTTAGTAATATTTATCAATAGTAAAAACTGATTAGTTTGGCATCAGATGGCCGGGTTGCTTTAAAAACACGTGATTAAACTATCTTGTAGAGATAAGAGCGCCATATTTATCTAACACAAGATGAATATCCTCTGACCAGGCCAGGTGATTATATCAGGCAAGGTGTGGACGAACGCCTAATATTTAAAAGTTGGTGTATAATCTTCTCGAAAATTTTAATTGCGTGATGCAGATCACAGTATTTCATTGGTTGTAATAGTAGTCGCATTTTATATTTATTATACGTAGATGTCGCTACGGTATTTTTATTTTCCAACCTGATTATATATTAAAATGCAAAAAGTATTTCCCAAACAAATTTCCGTGGAGGTCTTTTATATGGAAAGCAAAATTCTCTCACAGTGTCGCTAACGAGATAAGCTAATCTAAATTCCTGTGTTCACCCGCATTACCAGTAGATAACTAATACCTGTGCTGCTTCGTATCGAATGGTGTAAGATTTGCTCTTATTATGACCACACATGTATTTATAAATCTTGAGTTGGTTTATTTGCGTACAAAATGAAAGAATTCTGACCCAATTGAACTCAAATTTTGTGATAAAATCAACCAAATTTGTTTCGTTTCGTTTTCCATGAATGCAGCCATAATATGTCACTGTAAAGTGGGGGTCTATTCCCTGTTCTAATTCTAGTTTTTTTACTAACTATCTAGTTATTTGTATTTAATTTTAGTATAGAAATATATTGCTTGCAAATCAACTCAACTCGGGGTATACCATTCTTCGTAACAAAAAGGCCATTCGAGCGGGATGACACCACGACCTCACCTCAAGTGCTCACACGAAAATAATTTGTACTTTATTTTTTTTCTATATTAGGAGCCTACCAAAGTGACTCTACTCTGCCTGATGGAAAGCATGAATAGAATCTAAGAGTTGTGGTCACCATACTCATTGTAAATGCAGACAATGCAGTGTGGTGACTCACACTATGGCGGCATAGTGAGATGCTTTTTCACGTCCCGCTTAGGGACGTTAAAGGCATGACAATCATCATGGCAATGTAAGGCTCACACAGTTATCACGATAACTGTCACCTCTGCATCAATTTTAGTAAGGATGTTAAGCAAAGCAGTTGCTTTTCACTGCGTAAGTAAAGTAAGTTAAGGCCATAACCCTTACACGTCACAGCACATGTGACTAAATGATTAGACACACATTTAGTTTATTTGTATAATAGAGATTATTTTGTTGATTTGTGTATACTGCCTTATTGGGGTATCAGTTTTTGTATACGACTGCCGATCAAGAGGTCTCGGGTTCGATTTCCGGGGGCGGCTCAAAAAGTGTTACTGAATGTTTCTTGTTATGGAAATACTTAATATGGTTATTAAGGGTGGTCCCGGAGTTTGGAAGTTGCTGTCTAAACCCCCGTGCCTTGAAGAGTGGCTTTACGAAGCCGATAGCCCTGCGTCTGATCTCTCCCCACTCGTGTTGAACTACTGTTCCATTAGATTGTGAGAGTGAGGGATCAGAGAGTGCACCTGCGTCAGCGCATGCACTTGTGCACTATAATAAATCCTGCTTCGTTGGCTTCTCATCATCATCTGTGTGATAAGCATGAATTCTTTTTTTGGGTCTAGGTGTAATTGAACTATAATATCTATGCATTTAGAAATAGTAGAGTAGATAGTAGTTAATAGCAGTTTAGTTTGTAGTAGAGCTACGCTGAATTCAGCACGAGCGGGCCGGTTCGACCGGGCCAGTACTACCCTCCCACAGAAGATCAACCTAAAACGCCAGCATCTGTGTTGTCGTGTTTCGTTGGTGAGTGTTTAACCAGAGGCCCATTGATGCAGGAGTGACAGTTATCGTGGTAACTGTGTAAACCTTACACTGTCACGATGACTGTCATGCCTTTTACGTCCCCAAGCGGGGTGTGAAAAAGCATCTCACTAGGCCGCCGACAATGCAGTATGGTGACCCACACGGTCACCATACTGCATTGTCTGCATTTGCAATGAGTATGGTGACCACAACTCTTGGGTTCTATTCATACTTTCCATCAGGCAGAGTAGAGTCACTTTGGCAGGCTCTTAATTTAGAAAAAAATATATAAGTATGTTTATTAGCAGTCTAGTTACCATAGCACAGGCTCTGCTTAATTTGAAATCAAACAACCGTGTATCAGATGTGTGAGGTTATTTATGTTTATTATTTTATTTATTTATATAATCCTTTTATTCTTATAATTATAATCTTTATATACGTATCTTTGAACCTAATGCAATAAAACTATACATATAAATAGTTATGAACACAAAAGACATGTACAAAAATTGTTACACCATTTACGTTAAATTATATTTCAGCAACAAGAGCCAAGTAGAACGGACCAACCACAGATAACTAAGTAATATTTGCCGAGAAATTCGCGGGTGAACGGCGGCCATATTTATTACAGAACCACTTCCGTTTCCTGGTAGTGGTCATGATTTAAATGCGTGTTTCCGGTGTATCACTTGACTGAATTCCGGTTGCAGATGATTATGTTAATTTACTATTTTTCATTGAATTATGCGTAAAACCAAGATATAAATGTAACACTTGATTGAAGTATGTCTTAGAATAGTTTCTGCTAATTGCTTTTAACTTTTCGTATACAGTATTTTAGCTGGTTTTTTCTTCTTTTTATCTATCTTAAGAGCCTGCCAATGTAACTCTACTCTGCTTGATGGAAAGCGTGAATAGAATTCAAGAGTTGTGGTCACCATACTCATTACAAACGCTAACAACGCAGTATGGTGTCCCACACTATAGCGGCCTTGTGAGATGCTTTTTCACACCCCGCTTGGGGACGTAAAAGGCATGACAGTCATTGTGACAGTGTAAGACTTACACAGTTACCACAATAACTGTCACCCCTGCATCGATGGGCCTCCAATCTCACACTCACCAACGAAACACGACAACACAGATGCTGGCGCTTTAGGTTGATCTTCTGTGGGAGAGTAGTTCTGCCCCGGTCGAGCCAGCCCGCTCGTGCTGAAATCAGCGTCGTTACAAATAATTATGTGTATGTGGAAACCAAGACGAGCCGTCACCTCCTAAGGACCAAAGTAATATATCAAACACGAAGCGAAGACCTCAAGGTCACGTCTTTAGAGAAAAAGTCTTTGTAAACTTCAGCAGACTGAGTATTTTGTTGAGCAACAGTATGAAGTGGAATTAATGCATGGATGACGTATTGGTTTATGCGACCACCACGCCGCTCTCTACAGCACTGAGTGTTGTAGAGTGTGAGGTACACAGGACTTAACCTTGTGTGATCTATAAATTGTTGTTCTGAGTCTGGGTGTTCTTTATGCCCGTTTCTTGTACGTTTGTAAAGTCTCTGACACAGGATATAATCTTAATGTGGGCGTTATCTTCCTATAAAAAAACTGCATGAAAATATAATGAAATGACACTTAAGTCTCTTGAGTTTCAGACTTATTGATTCTGTAATGAGTATGGATACAACAAGTCAGACAAGAAATGAGACAAATCTAGGTTTCAATTGTATCTTAAGAAAGAAATTACTGTGAATTCTACAACTTAATATACACAAAGGTATTTCTGTCTCTTATTACCAAGTATATAATACTGAAATGTTTTTTGTTTTTTTCTTTCTTTCAAAGAGCCTGCGACCGCGATTGACTTGACGAGAGGAAAATTATTTAGCTTCTGGTGCGGAAATAATGTGCTATTGTTCTTTTGAGACGTAGATCTTATTGGAATCCCAATGAACAAAATGAAGAAATATATTAATAATCCACCAAAATGAATTTGCTCTTAGGTTTAGTACTAGACTGTACATGGGTTACTTTCATTTATTATTGTAAATTTATATTGCAGCCAAAGTGACTACTCTATCTGATGGATAGCATGAATAGAGTCCAAGAGTTGTGGTCACCGTGCTCGTTGTGAATACAGACAATACAGTATGATGACTCACATTTTGGTGGCCTAATAAAATACTTTTTCACGTCTCACTTGAGGACATAAAAGTTATGACAGTCATCGTGGCAGTATAAGACACGCATACTTACTACGATAATTATCAGCCCTGCATCAATAAGTCTCCGGTGTTGCACTCACCAACGAAACACGACAGCACGAATGTCGCTTTACGTTGGTCTTCTGTGAGAGGCTAGTACTGTTCCGGTCGAGCCGACCTTTTCATGCTGGAATCAGCGTAGCTCGACTGTCTAGTAGCCTATTACTACTACCTAGCTGTTTGTCAGATATACACATATACATCAGCTATTTTTATCTGTCAAATGTGTTATATAACAGTTCTTAGAATATTATATTAAAAAAATGTCTGAGGTATTACATGTGGGACACCTGATTGGAATGAAGTTCCTTTCGTTTTGAATTAAGTATTATAGAAAGTATAATTAAATAAATTAACAATATTTAGAAGTTAAATGATAAATGAAATAAGTGAAGGAAGGTTAATAAAATTCTAATCAATGTTTAAAATATTAAAAATAAATAAAACTACATACATACGAACATGACAAAACAATGTATCGTAATAAGTGGAATCCTATACTCGGCCTGCCCCCTCTCCGAGCGCTACGCACTATAGCAAAAGTGTCGTGAGAATTTTTCGTGACACTCGCATAGCCCCCTTAGCCAGCGTACCGCGTGATAAGGAACTTCGTTCCAAAACCTGTATTTGAATAAAAATAAAACCAAACATCAAGTTTTAAAATATGCATTGCATTTCTCTGAGTTTGTACCTAGAGACCCGTTTATAAAGAGAGAGCGATGGATAACATTTGTATCCGTACCTGCATTTATATTATACTTTGTTCTTAAAACTTTTATCTTTTGCGACAGTTTTTCAATCATAAAGTGTATTCTTGTGTACTTTGAAAGATTAAAAGTCAAATGTAAAAGAAATATTAAAAAAATTCTTACTATATCCTATAATTTATGGCCAAAATACATCATCATCCCCATTTTAGCTACAATAGTTGTACTACGCGGCTTCAGGAAATCCGATAGATATCCGACCCATATCCTACATCGATATATACGATTACAACTTTCATACAGTCTTCTTAATCGAGAAAGTGTGGTTTTCAGCTGATTTCGGCCATGGCGGCCAGTTTGAATCTGAGTCAGAAGATATTATATTGAACAAGTGAAAGAGAAATAGACGTTTCCAACATATTTTTGATAAAAAATGTTAATTGAAAAAAGTAAGGTTATTTTCTAGGTAATAATTAAAAATGAAAATCTTTGTTTTCACTGTGTATTTCATCATGCCATCTGCCTGTTTGTTTATGGTCTCTCGTATTTAAATGATATTGTGTCCCAAGATAACAGCAAAGTTGTTTTGTAGACACGAAACGATCTCTTATGATTACTCGTAATTATTACCTTGATTCAAATATAGATAGCTTTAAAAAAGTTTAATGTTTAATAACATAATAAATACAAATTAAAACAAAGTACACAATATTACATCATTACCAAACTGAGAAGTTTACTTAATAGATCACTATTACAGCTCAATTAACCCGTCCCTGATTGTTTCCGGCTTAAAGATGCACTTTTAATAAAAAAAATTCTATATTAAGAGCCTGCCAAAGTGACTCTACTCTGCCTGATGGAAAGCATAAATAGAATTCAAGAGTTATGGTCACCATACCCATTACAAATGCAGACAATGCAGTATGGTGACCCATACTATGTCTGATATAGTGATGTACTATCTGATGTACTGATGCCTAGTGAGATGCTTTTTCACGTTATCGTGTTGTATAACAATGGCCAACCTTTGTACCAGAAATGAATCGGAACGGTAGTCACTATTAATCTCTTCAAGTCTACGTCCCAGTTCCCTCACAAATCTTTAGCTAATGCCTAGACCAGGAGGTCAGGAGGTCTAGGCTGCCCAGCCGCCCATATGCTCCACAGCCACATATTCTGCCTTTATTTATACAATAAAATAATAATTTAATGCATTAATTTAACACATTACTTCCCACTGTTATATTTTTAGGACACCAGATTATCAATTTTTTTTCTAAAACTGGCCTTAATATTTTAAACCTTTTTTGTAAATGGCAAACATTTTTAACTATTTTTTCGCTATAAAAATATTTTGATAAAAAATACAGTGATCTTATTTAGATATATAATTTCAAAGTTTATATATTTCGTATCTGTTAAGAGTTCATTGTTGTTTGTTTTATATAGCTAATTATGTCTATATAAATTAAGGGAATTATGTATTTGAAATTACTTAAAATTGTTAGGAAACCTTTACTAAGCCAAAGTCGTAATAATATATGATATTTTTTTCTTAACATAAGATCCCAATGTCATACATATAGGACAGGCTGATTCAGACCCTATAATAAATAAAGTTTTGTTTTTTGCTTCACATCATTTTTTCTTAACAAATACATTTTGTGATTTGAACAGAAAATTCTAAATTTTTCAATTTTTGGGAAGTAATGTAATGTATTAGTACCTATAACAAAAATTCTTAACCTACGCCTATGTCCAGCAGTGGACCGTAAAAGGCTGTTGATTGATTGATTGAAATTATTGTAAGTTTGTATTTTGGCATAGGCCTCTCCTAAGTTTTATCACATATCTCTGTCTGCGAATTTTCTTTGTCATGTTATCCCAGCTAATTTTTATATCATCACCTCATCTTATTTTTAACGTGCTTTAGAACTAAACTGTGTGGAATGTAATTCTAGATGCAAGACAAGCACAAATAATTCCACAATACAAGATAAATAGAGTAGATATGACATAATCCAACACATCGATGAAGAAAAAATTCACGATGTCGTTTATTGTTGTATTTTTAAAGCCGTCCATGGCCATTAATGGGCTATAGATCAACAGCCTGTGGTTCAATGGGCTTTTACGATTTATGGACCTATAATTTACTTTTGCTGTAAATAAATGTTAGTTTTCTAGTTTAAGGAGCGTAAGCGATCTTCGGCTTTTAAAGTTTTTATATTTAAATTTTAATATACTAAATAGCTGATCCTCGCTGTTTCACTTGTGGCTGTGGTGACTTCTCTACTCCGCATTCATCATCATCACCAGCCTTTTAAAAGTCCACTGCTGGACATAGACCTCTCTTTAGCAAGGAGATTTTGGCCTCCTACACCACGCTGGCCAGACGGGTTGATATAGAATTTGTTTCAAATTTTCCTTCTCTTTGCAGTAATGTTACCTTCCATATTTTATTCCCTCCTCTTAGGTGCCTCCTGCGACACCCATGCGAAGAATAGGAGTGGTGAAACCTTGTATTCTTAATCCATCACTACACGGACTCCACTTCTCTTCTCAGAAGAATCATAATGTGATGACATCCTTTGGTAACATCCTGAGCTTCACGATAATAATAATAACTTCACACATGTTACATATGTAGTGTCATCCCAAGCTATACAGAGCCTGCTATGGTAACCAGACTGTTGATAAACAAAGCTTTCTTCTTCTTAACCTTTATTATTGCCAACATTATTTGGAGATGGCTACTAGTTCTATCTGTATGGTCCGTGTGAGGACGAATTAAGAAAACATAGCGTTACCACCCCTATTCATCCCGTGGGTGTGCTAAAAGGTGACTAAGGGTAGCAAGTATACAAGACAACATTATTACAAAGAGAAGGAAAACTTGGAATAAAACCTATTTCAACCCGTCTGGCTTGCGTGGAATAGTAGGCCAAAACTTCCTTGCTAAGGAGACGCCTATGTCCAGCAGTGGATTAAAAAAGGCTATTCATGACTAGTTCAATCGGTTTTACGGGAATATCAGTTTTCCACAGAGCGACTGGCATCACTCCTTCGCACCCAGGGGCGAACTGAATTCAAAGGTTGAACTAGACGTCAGTATATTTCTGGATGTCGCAATAACAACTGTTCCCGGATCCCTCCTATGTCAGGCGCAGAGTGGTATACCGTGTGGTTTTAGTCGGTCCGATTCCGACACACCACCCCACCGTAAACCCCGGTGGGGTGACGGCCCGAGGGGGTTTCCACACGTTACAAAAAAAAAAAAGATGTCAGCGAGGACACTAACTTTCCAATAACGGTTGCCATAGATGCTTATGACAACCAGAACCGACAGATTAACGTGTTCTTCAAAGCACGAGTGTGAAACACCGTCAAGTTCTAAACTTCAGGTTGTTATTAGGAATTTCTTGGAAGGAAAATGCAATAATCGGAAGACTCAAACCCGAGATTTCTTGATTCACAGCCACATACACTAACCGCTGGAGTAACGAGGCAGTCTTTAATTTTAAATTATAAGTAAATAACGCCCAAAAAACACAAAACAAAATGGTGGTGATCATCACACAATTACTTTTCTGGGTGATACTCAAAAAGATAATATCGGGTTTAGCAGTCGGGGTAGCTAACCACTAGACAAAGAGTTAAGTCAATATATTTTCCACAATGTAAATAAACTGACTACTTCTATATAGAATCGAATGCCTTTGCCATGAAGATAAATATGCCTACAGCCATTGTGTACAATGCAAAGGCAACCAAATAAATACGATTTATATTCCTACTCACAAATTTATCGAAAAAGTGATCAAATTTATTAGGAAAACGTTTCTCAATAAAATATTATAGCTATAATCCACACAAATGGTGCGGAACGATAAACCTTAGAGTTTTATTGCTTGATACAGCGCAACTCTGCTTGATACGGCTACTTTTTAAATTGTTTTCATTGCTTAGAATAAAAACTTGTCCGAACTAAAATGTACCACTTAAAAATAACTGTTTAACTGAAGGAGATTTATGTTTCAGTATTATTCTGCAAGCTCGACCTCAGAGATTCCATGCACTCACAGGAAACACATGTTGAACAATTCTTTCGTTACTTGTCATTGATTGAGGTTACCATCAAACTTCCTTCGCTATGATTCTAGGTGTGGCGACTTCAACATTACAGCACAAACAAAAATATACAACAGCGCCATCTAGCGAAGATACATCGAACTACGAAGTATGAATCTAATGTACTACGAAGCAACTACTAATCCTGTATCACGAAATAGAGATTCGCGTGGCAAATAGCACATATACAAGATCCAACATCAACCGTTGGGCCGTGGCCCGCCAGGTATGATGACCTCGCCTGGTCGGAGGATCTTCCCTTTGTGTCGGAGGGACATGACACTTGTCCCTCCACATTAGGACTCAAAAGGTGTCCATATACTTATAGCTTTTATGTTGCATCGGTTCAATTGCTTCCTATGCATACTATTAGCTGCCCCGCACAAATTCGTCTGGATTTCTCAAGTGTTTTTCATTGATAATCTATATCTACTTAGTCTGGCCATAAATACTGTTACACTTAATTATAAAAAAATATTACATTTGAATTTCGAATCTGTCATTTTTATACGATTGTTCATTGTGTTTTCTCATTTTGGCGCCAATACATTGTAAAATATTTTGCGATATTAAAATGGTGTGGGGTGATAAAGAGAACCGAATCGCTGTGATAGCATTACACAAAGTAGGTATGGAGCCAAATGCAATTTTTAAAACTCTCCATACACTTGGTATTAGTAAAATGTTTGTGTACCGGGCTATTAATAGGTACAATGAGACCTCCTCTGTTTGTGACAGAAAAAGATCTGGCCGTCCACGTAGTGTTCGTACGAAAAAGGTGGTCAAAGCAGTAAGGGAAAGAATTCGAAGAAATCCTGTCCGAAAGCAAAAGATTTTATCTCGGGAAATGAAGATAGCACCTAGAACCATGTCGCGTATTTTAAAAGATGACTTAGGACTTGCAGCCTATAAGAGACGCACTGGCCATTTCTTAACTGATAATTTAAAGAAGAATAGGGTGGTAAAATCGAAACAACTACTGAAGCGGTACGCAAAGGGAGGTCACAGAAAAATTTTGTTTACGGATGAGAAAATTTTTACAATTGAGCAACATTTTAACAAACAAAATGACCGTATTTATGCTCAAAGCTCTAAGGAAGCTTCCCAATTAGTCGACAGAGTGCAACGTGGACATTATCCGACTTCAGTGATGGTTTGGTGGGGTGTTAGCTATGAAGGAGTGACTGAGCCATATTTTTGTGAAAAAGGTATCAAAACATCGGCACAAGTGTATCAAGATACCATTCTTGAGAAGGTAGTTAAGCCCCTTAACATCACCATGTTCAATAACCAAGTATGGTCCTTCCAGCAAGACTCGGCGCCGGGTCATAAAGCTCGGTCCACGCAGTCTTGGTTGGAATCGAACGTTTCGGACTTCATCAGAGCTGAAGACTGGCCGTCGTCTAGTCCCGATCTTAATCCGCTGGATTATGATTTGTGGTCAGTTTTAGAGAGTACAGCTTGCTCTAAACGCCATGATAATTTGGAGTCCCTAAAACAATCTATACGATTGGCAGTGAAGAATTTTCCCATGGAAAGAGTGCGTGCTTCTATTGATAACTGGCCTCATCGTTTAAAGGACTGTATTGCAGCCAATGGAGACCACTTCGAATAAGCTTTTTATATTTTTAATTGTTTTATATTTATGTATTAAACTGACACACTGTAAAAGTAATAAATGTTATTTGCAGTTAACAATTTTCTTTTTTCTTTATTACAATATTTATGGCAAGACTAGGTATTTATCGATAGCATGATGCTATATAACCTTTCCCGATAGTTAGGCTATCTAATACTAAAATAAACTTTCAATTCGAATTTGCTATTCCTGAGATAAACGTTTGCAATCAAATCAATTATTTAGTTTTATAATTATCGTCATCCACAGCCTTTATAGTCCACTGCTGGAGTTAGGCCTCTCTTAAGACAGGAGATTTTGCCTATTATATCACACTAGCCAGACTGCTTGTTATAGGGTTTGTTTCTAGGTTGCGTTCCCTTTGCAGCGCTGTCGTCCTGCATAGTTTCCTGCCTTACTCTGCTCTCAGTACATTCTGAAAAAACAGTAATAAAAATTCTTTCAGAATTATCATTAGAAATATCAACAAAACGGATGCATCATGAATGACACACCAGTAGAAGGTATATTAAGATTCATGGAGCGCTTTGGGTTGCCTGCTATTTTTAATCTAAATGCTAAAGACATACCGCCATTGGATTGCCATGCCATAAAGATAGAGGAAGTACGGCTGTAAATATCATCGGGTTCAAAATATTTTCCTTGAAATAACTTACAGGTGGCTAACATATATCCGAAGATAAAACCGTGCACATATAGTTATAATAAGAAATCAAATTTACGATAAACTCTTAGTTTCTTTCGGGTTATATAGGTGACAATTGAGCTTTTTTTTTCAGAGCCTTCGTATGTCATCCTACTCTACCTGAATAATACAGGTGAGAAACTAGCCAATAGGTTACGTCATGGTAAGTAACTTGAGGGGTGCTTGGCTAGAAAACCTCCACGTGGTGCACCCTGGTAACGTTGGCGATGGTGTTCATCACTGCCAACGGCTAATGTTCTAGCACGAAGAGGAAGCCATTTTCTTCGGCAATTCGGCCGAGACTTGGTCCAACAGAGCGGGCATATTTGTCGATTCCTCTGTTGGCTCTTCGCTCTTCGGAGCAATGAGGAGGAAAACCTCGATAAAAAATCATTATGGTGGGACCCTTTCATGGGTCGACGTTTCTCCACTTTCAATGGTGGAGAAAGGAGAACGGGCTCGGTGTGCACTTACACTGCCACCGAGCAGGCATCAGGAGACGTAGTCTCCCTGCCGCCGTCGACATATCGTAGTCCCGAGTTGGAGTCACGCGACTCCAATCGGGGGCGAGGGTCTTGGCTTAGCCGCCCGGACTGCGAGGAAGAAAACCTCTATAAAAAATTACCCCGAATCCCGTGTTCTGGTGCGTGGCCAGGGGATGCATGGCTGATGGGTTGTTCAGTCGCAAGCGCACTCCCAGCCGAGGCACCTGCGGACCCCTCGGTTGGGCATAAATTTACGCTTGCCCGGGTATTGGGGGATCTCTGCCCGGGTCGACTTTTAATTCTCCCCCACTCGTGGGTTTTATTATGGAAACAAATACTCAAATCAACAAAATTAATAATGGGAAAGAACAAAAGAAGGAGGATAGTACAAAACCAAATACCCCAGAAGTCAATATGACTCCTGGGAGCGTAAGGAGATCGGAACGCTTGCGTTCCAGGTCTGTCATACCGTCAGATGGTAATGCCGGGCCAACGACTGACACATTAGAGCAAATGTACATGGAGCTCCGCGATAGTCGTAAACGCGGACGCTTCATGGACGAAGATAGCGACGTATCCCAGGAGTGGATTCCTACCAAAGTGACCAGTAGCCGCAGAGGGAGGTCGCGTACTCCAGTGTCTACTCCGTCAGGCTCCGTCTTTTCTAAGGCGGAAGCCTATAGACGGATCAGGGTTGAGGGTGAAAATGTAGTGGAGGAGGAGATCGCCGATCTCCTGCTAAAACTTCAGGAGCCGAACCTGGGCAGTTCTGCCTGCCAAACACCAGTGTCTATGCAGGAGAGGGCGAACGTAGCTGTAGCCATCATAAACAAGGTGGCTACAAAATCTACGAACCTTAAGGGCCAATTCGTAAAAGCCCTTAAGGACTCCTCCTCCACTATTGCTGGAGTAGTTGAGACCCTGATTGGAGATGTAGCTCGCCTCCAAGCTGCCAATGAACGCCTAACAGGACAGGTAGCTGAACTGAGTGCCCAATTCGCCCAGTTTCGGGCGCAGGCGGATGGATCTGAACCTGGCCCGGCTCCGCGGCGGCCTTCGCCCTCTGTCGACTCAAGTGATGCCCACCTTCGCCAAATTCTGGAGGCGGTGGGACATATGCTGGATGGGCGTCTTGCGGGCCTTGAGGCGAGACTGCCTCCAGCCCCCGTTGTTAGGCCGCCGCTCGCTGCGGATAGATCGCGGACCGCATCAGCGCCGACTCTGCCTCCCATTGCGGCTGGTCGCAGATCGTATGCGGCGGCGGTATCGGTATCTGCACCTGTGATCACTCGCAAGTCTGGACGAGCGGTCCATACAGCAACATCGAAGGCTGGGCCTACAGCGAAGGAAACCACGCCAAGGGTATATCCTCGCCTCCCCACTCCAAACCCTGGCGTTTCCGCAACAACTCCCTCTGCGACTGCTCCCTCGAATTGTGAGTGGCAGGTAGTCGGGGGAAGTAAAAAATCCCAAAAGCGTGGTAGGAGGGCTGCCAAGAAGGCAGTCGCGATTCCGCAGTCGCCACCGGCAGCAGTGATCGAAAAGACGAAGCCACGGAAACTACAGCCGCCTAAAACTGCGGCTGTAGTAATTACAGTATCGCCGGAGGCGGCAAATAGGGGGCTGTCTTATGCGGCCGTTTTCAAGAGGGCCCGGGACAGTCTCGCCACAAATAACTTTGGGACAGTAGGAGTCAGAATGCGCCTCGCCCAGACGGGAGCTCGAGTCCTCGAGTTCCCTGGGGCTGAAGGCGCAAAGACGGCAGACACGTTTGCCGAGAAACTGCGGGGCATATTCGAGACCACGGATGGTGTGAAGATCGCCAGGCCTACCAAGTGCGTAGAACTGCGTATTTCAGGCCTGGACGACTCGGTGACGTCCGAGGATGTCCATGCTGCAATTGAGGAGAAGACGGGATGCAGCGCGGATAGCATCCGGGTCGGCACCATCCGCCCCGGTCCAGGTGGGCTTGGCGCTGTGTGGGTCAAATGTCCAGTAGTGTCGGGCAAAGTCCTGGGCGACGCCGGAAAGCTGCTCATCGGTTTCGTGAACGCTAGGATCACAGTCCTGGCGCCGAGACCGATGAGGTGTTATAAATGTCTGGCGTCGGGACACACACGCGCCAAGTGTGTTAGTTGTTTTGACTGCAGTGGACTATGTTTCCGCTGCGGTCGACCGGGGCACAAGGCGGCAGAGTGCTCTGCCGCCCCTCACTGCCCGGCGTGTGCGGCGGATAACAAGCCCGCCAATCACCAGATTGGGCAGGGGGGTTGCAAATCTCCCCGTAGTTCTCGGCAGGCGTCGGGGGCTAGCCAGTCGACCCAGGCTGCCTCTGACGTCGTTTCTGCTTCGACATCGTCGCCCATGGAGGAGGTTGTAGAGACGGTCGAGTAATGGCCCAAGTCTCCAACCTCCTAGTCCAGACGAACCTAAACCACTGTGCTGCGGCGCAGGACCTTTTCCTGCAAACCATGGCACAGTGGTCGATCGGTGTTGCCGTAGCCGCGGAACCCTATTACGTTCCTCCCCGTCCAAACTGGTTGGGTGACCGGGACGGTTCCGTGGCAGTCGTCGGCTCCGCGGCGGCTCATTCCCCGCCCTTGTCGCTAAGGGACAAGGGTACTGGATATGTTGCTGCCGAGTGGGGGGGGATCACCGTATATGGTGTTTACTTCTCCCCCAACCGGAGTTTGAACGACTTCGAGGTTTTCCTTAACAACTTGGAAACCTCGATGCGGCGTCTAACGTCTGGGCACGTCTTAGTGCTGGGGGACTTCAACGCAAAGTCCATTGCGTGGGGTTCCCCCAGGACGGACGCTAGGGGCGAGGCCGTAGAGGAGTGGGCGGCCTCGGTGGGCCTCTGTTTACTAAACAGGGGCTCCACCAACACGTGTGTGCGACAGCAGGGAGGGTCGATAGTGGACCTTTCGTTCGCTACCCCTGCCCTCGCCGCACGAGTAAGGAACTGGCGCGTCCTGGAAGAGGTTGAGACGCTCTCGGATCACCTCTACATCCGATTTGAGCTCTCCCGGACCCAGGACCCCAGTAGGGGTCACGTGGCGCGGCGTTCTTCACGCTTTCCGCGGTGGGCTTTAGCCAAATTAAATAAGGACCTACTAGAGGAGGCAGCCATCGTTCACTCTTGGCTGTCTCCGCAGGCCCCGACCGAGGAGGTCGACATGGGGGCTGGTCGCTTCCGCGATGCCATTGCGCAGATCTGTGATGCGGCCATGCCCCGCATCCGAGGTGGCCGGCCTCCACGGAAGGAGGTCTACTGGTGGTCCCAGGAGTTGGCGGACGGCTCCACGTGCTGGCTTTGCCGCCGTGGAGGCTCTCCAGCCGGTCATCGCCGAGTGGGCAGGGCGGCAGCACGGGACCCTTTCCTTCCGACTGACGCAGGTCCTTTCCGGGCACGGTTGCTTCGGTAAGTATCTGCACTCGGTCGCCAGGAGGGAATTGAGTCCCGCCTGTCACCACTGCGACTGCAGTGAGGACTCGGCTCAGCACACGCTGGCGGTTTGTTCCGCCTGGGCGGCGCAGCGTGGGGTCCTCACTGCAGTTATTGGAGGAGATCTCTCGCTACCGGCCGTCATACGCTCCATGGCTGGTAGCGACAGTTGTTTTACCGCGGTCGCAACCTTCTGCGAAGACGTAATTTCGCGGAAGGAGGCGGCGGAGAAGGCCCGGGAGGACGATATCCATTCGGACCCAATTCGCCGCCGGCGAGCCGGGCGGCGGAGGCGCGCATACCAGCGCCTCATGCCGCCTTGAGTGTGGCCGCGGGTGGACGGGACGGGTTTTCCCCTCCATCCGCTATAGTGGCCAGCCGCGAGGAGGTGACGTGCGCGTGTGCCGTACGTCGCCTATATAGAGAGTTTATCCGCAGATGGTGCCCGCTTTGGCGGGCAGGCGCTAGGAGGGATCTGGATGTCGTAATAGCAGCGGTTCCCGGATCCCTCCTATCTCAGGCGCAGAGTGGCACACCGTGTGGTTTTAGTCGGTCCGATTCCGACACACCACCCCGCCGTAAACCCCGGTGGGGTGACGGCCCGAGGGGGTTTCCACACGTTAAAAAAAAAAAAAAAAAAAAAAAAAATGGTAAGTAACTTGAGGGGTGCTGGGCTAGAAAACCTCCACGTGGTGCACCCTGGTAACGTTGGCGATGGTGTTCATCACTGCCAACGGCTAATATTCTAGCACGAAGAGGAAGCCATTTTCTTCGGCAATTCGGCCGAGACTTAGTGCAACAGAGCGGGCGTGTCTGTCGGATCCTCTGTTGGTTCTTCGCTCTTCGGAGCATTGAGGAGGAAAACCTCGGTAAAAAATCACGATGGTGGGACCCTTTCTAGGGTCGGAGTTCCTCCGCTCAGCGGTGGAAAAGGTAGGACGGGCTCGGTGTGCACTTACACTGCCACCGAGCAGGCATCAGGAGACATAATCTCTCTGCTGCCGTCGACATATCGTAGTCCCGAGTTGGAGTCTCGCGACTCCAATCGGGGACGAGGGTCTTGGCTTAGCCGCCCGGACCGCGAGGAAGAAAACCTCTCTAGAAAAATTACCTCGAATCCCGGGTTCTGGTGCGGGACCAGGGGATGCATGGCTGATGGGTAGTTCAGTCGTAAGCGCACTCCCAGCCGAGGCACCTGCAGACCCCTCGGTTGGGCATAAATTTACGCTTGCCCGGGTATTGGGGGATCTCTGCCCGGGTCGACCATTAATTCTCCCCCAATCGTGGGATTAAATATGGAACACAATTTTTCAAATAAAAATAAAACTGACGAAAGAACGGAGGAGAGGAAGGGTAGGAAGGAGAATAGAGCGGACGATTACTCGTCCCACGAAGAGGACGTATTGGTGGGAACGCCTATCTCGGAGCGGCTCCCAGAAGTCATCTTGGCTGCTGGGAGCCGAAGAACATCGGAGCGATTACGCTCCAGATCTACCGCAGGCGGAAGCTCCAGTGTGAGGACGGATGAACTGGACTTCATGGAAACGGAGCTGGGTGACAGCCGCAAACGCGGACGCTCCAGGGACGAGGAGAGTGACACATCCCAGGAGATGTTGCCTCCTAAGGTTCCAAGCAGTTGCAGAGGGAGGCCACGAACCCCGGTCTCGACCCCGTCAGGCTCGGTCTTCTGCAAGGCCGAAGCCTATAGACGGATCAGGGCAGACGGCGAAACGCTGGCGGAGGAGGAGATTGCAGATCTCCTGCGGAAAATTAAGGAGCCGATGGTGGGGGATTCAGTTCCTCAAACACCATCGTCCATGCAAGAGAGAGCGAACGCGGCGGTGGCCATTATTCACAAAGTGGCCACCAAGTCGAGTAACCTCCTCTTCCGCTATTGCGGGGGTCGTGGATACCCTTATCGGTGACGTGGCTCGGCTCCAGGCGGCCAACAATCGCCTGACGGGGCAAGTGGCTAAGCTCAGCGCTCAGTTCGCCCAATTCCGGGCGCATCGCCCGGCAGAGGATCCGGTCACGTCCCCGTCTCAGCCTGCCCCCTCTTCCAACCTCGGTGGCATTCCTGATGCCCAAATGCGCCAAATAACTGATGCAGTATGGCGCATGATGGACGGGCGTCTGGTTGACCTGGAGGCAAGGCTACCACCGGCCCCTGTTGTCCGGCCGCCGCTCGCGGCGCATAAAGCGAAGGTTGCATCGGTGTCAGCATCGCTTCCCGTTGCGACCGGTCGTGTGTCCTATACGGCGGCGGCAGCGGAAACATAATCCGCTGCGGTCAACCTTGCGGGGCACAAGGCGGCAGAGTGCTCTGCCGCCCCTCACTGCCCGGTGTGTGCGGCGGACAACAAGCCTGCCAATCACCAGATTGGGCAGGGAGGCTGTAAACCTTCCCACAACTCTCGGCAGGCGTCAGGGGCTAGCCAGTCGGCCCAGGCTACTTCTGACGTCGTCCGTGCGTCGATATCGTCGCCCATGGAGGAGGTTGTAGAGACGGTCGAGTAATGGCCCAAGTCTCCAACCTCCTAGTCAAGACGAACCTGAACCACTGTGCCGCGGCGCAGGACCTTTTCCTGCAAACCATGGCACAGTGGTCGATCGGTGTTGCCGTAGCCGCGGAACCCTATTATGTTCCTCCCCGTCCAAACTGGTTGGGTGACCGGGACGGTTCCGTGGCAGTCGTCGGCTCCACGGCGGCTCATTCCTCGCCCTTGTCGCTAAGAGACAAGGGCACTGGATATGTTGCTGCCGAGTGGGGGGGGATCACCGTGTATGGTGTATACTTCTCCCCCAACCGGAATTTGAACGACTTCGAGGTTTTCCTTAACAACTTGGAAACCTCGATGCGGCGTCTAACGTCTGGGCACGTCTTAGTGCTGGGGGACTTCAACACAAAGTCCACTGCGTGGGGTTCCCCCAGGACGGACGCTAGGGGCGAGGCCGTAGAGGAGTGGGCCTCTGTTTATTAAACAGGGGCTCCACCAACACGTGCGTGCGACAGCAGGGAGGGTCGATAGTGGACCTTTCGTTCGCTACCCCTGCCCTCGCCGCACGAGTAAGGAACTGGCATGTCCTGGAAGAGGTTGAGACGCTCTCGGACCATCTCTATATCCGATTTGAGCTCTCACGGTCCCAGGACGCCAGTAGGGGTCACGCGGCGCGGCGTTCTTCTCGCTTTCCGCGGTGGGCTGCAGCCAAATTAAATAGGGACCTACTAGAGGAGGTGGCCATTATTCACTCTTGGCTGTCTCCGCAGGCCCCGACCGAGGAGGTCGACATGGGGGCTGGTCTCTTCTGCGATGCCATTGCGCAGATCTATGATGCGGCCATGCCCCGCATCCGAGGTTGCCGGCCTCCACGGAAGGAGGTTTTCTGGTGGTCCCAGGAGTTGGCGGACCTTCGTGCGGCCTGTACTCGTGCCCGGAGGTCCTACACCCGTAGTCGGCAGCGACACCGCGAAGAAGGCGGGGAGGACCAGCTTCATGAGGAGTTCCGAGAGGCGCGGAAAACTCTGAAGCTGGCCATCAGCCGCACCAAAGAAATTAAGAGAAAGGAAATGCTGGAGGGTCTCGATCGTGACCCCTGGGGTCGCCCTTATCGTGTGGTGCGGCAAAAGCTCCGCATGTCGGCCCCCCCCCCCCTTACAGAGACACTCCAGCCCAGCTTCCTGCGGGAAGTGGTCGAGGGCCTTTTCCCGCAGCGGGCGGAGCACACACCCCCGTCGATGGCCTTCATGGTCGAAGACGACGGGGTGAACGAAGACAATGTTCCGCCCGTCAGGGAATCGGAGGTAGGGGCGGTTGTTCTACGGATCCGCTCTAAGAACACCGTCCCCGGGCCGGACGGGATACCTGCCCGAGTGCTAGCCCGAGCCCTCGAACACATGTCGGAACGCCTCAGGGAGGTCCTGGACGCTAGCTTGGCGTCCGGACGCTTCCCTGAGTGCTGGAAAAGCGGGAAGCTGGTCCTATTAAGGAAGCCGGGACGGCCAGCCGAATCAGTAGCGGCCTATAGGCCTATCGTGTTGCTGGACGAGGCGGGTAAACTGTTTGAGAGGATACTCTCTGCCCGCATCGTCCGGCACCTCTGCGAGGTGGGCCCCGATGTGTCGGACGCCCAATTTGGTTTTTGGGCGGGGCGTTCGACGGTCGATGCCGTGCTGCGCCTGAGGGCCGTTACCGAAGAGGCGGTGAGCTGTGGCGGCGTGCTGTTGGCGGTGTCGTTAGACATCGCCAACGCATTTAATAGTCTGCCATTTAGCTGCATCAGGGAAGCCCTCCACTACCACGGGGTACCAGAGTACCTGAGGCGGCTTGTGGCAGACTATCTTGAGGAGCATACCGTCATGTACGAGGACCGAGATGGTATACTGAGGCGGCGGCCCATGTCGTGCGGTGTTCCACAGGGGTCTGTCCTCGGACCACTCCTGTGGAACATGGGATACGACTGGGCCCTTCGAGGTCGTCTTCCCCCCGGGTTGGGCGTAATTTGTTACGCAGATGACACATTGGTTACAGCCCGGGAAGCGAACTTTCAAGAGGCGGCGCGCCTGGCCACCACGGGAGTCTCTTTGGTGGTCGGGCGTATTGAGGCGCTGGGTTACGGGTTGCCCTAGATAAGACGGAGGCCCTTTCGTTCCATGGGCCCCGTCGTGGTCCACCACCCGGCGCCTCTATCGTAGTCAATTCGGTCCTCGTACCGGTTCAGGCCCAGATGAAGTACCTGGGCCTGATCCTTGACGGGAGGTGGCTCTTCGACGAGCATTTCCGACAGCTTTCTCCAAAGCTGGTCGGCGCTGCCTCTGCCCTCGGGCAACTTTTGCCGAATTTGGGTGGAGCCAGCGTCGCGACGAGACGGCTATACACGGGGGTTGTCCGGTCAATGGCGCTGCATGGTGCGCCGGTGTGGGCGGCGGCTCTGACCGCCGAGAATAGGGCTCGCCTCTAGCGCCCTCAGAGGATATTGGCGGTTAGAGCCATACGCGGCTACCGCACTGTATCGACGGAGGCGGCGTGCGCCTTGGCCAGAACTCCGCCGTGGGATTTGGAGCCGGCAGTGCTCGCCGAAGTTTATCGGCGGACGACTGACTACCGGGTGGATAGCGGCATACGGCCCCCGCCCGAAGAGATACGCGAGTGGCGTGAGGCCGCTCGTCGAGCCACGATGGCTCGTTGGTCGTTCCGGTTGGAGACTCCTCGTGCTGGCTTTGCCCTCGTGGAGGCTCTCCAGCCGGTCATCGCCGAGTGGGCGGGGCGGCAGCACGGGACCCTTTCCTTCCGACTGACGCAGGTCCTTTCCGGGCACGGTTGCTTCGGGAAGTATCTGCACTCGGTCGCCAGGAGGAAATTGAGTCCCGCCTGTCACCACTGCGACTGCAGTGAGGACTCGGCTCAGCACACGCTAGCGGTTTGTTCCGCCTGGGCGGCGCAGCGTGGGGTCCTCACTGCAGCTATTGGAGGAGATCTCTCGCTACCGGCCGTCATACGCTCCATGGCCGGTAGCGACAGTTTTTTTTGCCGCGGTCGCAACCTTCTGCGAAGACGTAATTTCGTGGAAGGAGGCGGCGGAGAAGGCCCGGGAGGACGATATCCACTCGGACCCAATTCGCCGCCGGCGAGCCGGGCGGCGGAGGCGCGCATACCAGCGCCTCATGCCGCCTTGAGTGTGGCCGCGGGTGGACGGGACGGGTTTTCCCCTCCATCCGCTACAGTGGCCAGCTGCGAGGAGGCGACGTCCGCGTGTGCCGTACGTCGCCTAAAATAGAGAGTTTATCCGCAAATGGTGTCCGAGGTAGTGGGCAGGCTCTAGGAGGGATCTGGATGTCGTAATAGCAGCGGTTCCCGGATCCCTCCTATGTCAGGCACAGAGTGGCACACCGTGTGGATTTAGTCGGTCCGATTGCGACCCACCACCCCGCCGTAAACCAAGGTGGGGTGACGGCCCGAGGGGGTTACCATATGTTAAAAAAAAATGGTAAGTAACTTGATATACGCATAATAATGAACACTCATAAGAGTCTTGATAGCATTTGAGATGGAAGTACACTTTATCACCTGGTTGAGCTAGCGGTTAGCTTATGTGACTGCCGCTCAAGAGATCTCGAATTTGATTTCCGATTGTATCTTGTTTTGAGTTTTTCTGATCATATGAAGAATAAACAACAGCTTGAAGTTTAGAAATTGAGGTCTTAACCCTCGTGCACCGGCGAGCATGTAAAGCCGTCGGTCATGAGCTTGATCTCTCTCCGGTCGTGTCGTATAGACGTCCCACCAGATTAGAGAGTGAGGGAACAGAGAGTGCACCTGTGTTTGCGTACACACTTGTGCACTATAATACCTCCTGCGTAGTTAATTGGTCCCCGTTGAGACTAGCCACCATGACCGGAATTGACTTAAAGTACATCATAAAATTCAAAGAGGTTTCAAATTCTTGAATCACTTCAGACTATTTCTTGTTCTCAATTACTCAATAGCTTTTAAAATAGTATAATAAGTGTTCAACTTTTAACACTAATATTTATTTGCTATAAATTGTCATATTGTACGAATATAATCTAAATGCGTATGTATGTGTATATTTATGTATATATGTGTATATTTATATGTGTATTTATGACGTATGTAGTGTATGTGTTCATGTATGTATATGTACTTATGTATTGTATATTTTAATTGTCAATGTAACCTCTGTGCACCTCCCTTACAATATTTCTACCCACCCTAAGGTTGACTGGAAGAAAATGCCTTGGGCATTAAGTCCACCGATGTACAAAGTGCATAAATAGAGCAAATAAATAAATTAATGAATAAATAAATATTAAATTAGTATAATTTAATATTTTGATCCAAATTCAAAGGACCCTCATTCTCTCACAGTTCAAGCGTACACTGCGATTGTACATTTGCACTCATGTACCCTAAATACGCTACTTTCAGTACTTTAGCTGAGTATTTTAAAGAGTTAAATGGATCTTGGCGAGCTAAATGAGTTGTTGGAAATAAGTATTTTACTTGTGACAGCCTATTTCTTGAGTTTTTGAAGTTATAATTCTTATGGCGCGATTGAGAAAAATTATGAGAGTGCATTTTTACGATGCGCCCGCACACCAACAGAAAAATGCAACAGTCTGAAGTTAGTTGCTAACGTATGTCATATTAGTACAAATAATCAGTGCGAATAAATAAAAACAGTAGCAGTCGTGGGACTGCCGATAGAAGTGAAAACGGAACTATTAAGTTGAGAGTAATTAAAACTATATGCAAAAATTATATGAAATTTTTTATGTTTCATATATAGCTATATATAATATATAATATATAATAATAATAAATTTCATATATAATATCATATTCTCCATAGCTATAGATATACTATTATCATTAGCATGTCGGTGACGCGAACCGAGGATTTTACCCTCTACCAAAACGCTCAACGCGCCTAAAGAAGTTTTCACTTCAAAAAATAATTGACGTTTATATTAATTCGATCGTATTTATGACGGTGATAGATATTTTTATTTGTTATTTTTGGATTGTTACGCCAAAGAAGTATAATCTTACGTGCACACATGAGTACACACACTCTGTTTTTTTTCATGCTGTAGAGACAAACGTGTATTCAGCGCCTCATGCCGCCTTCAGTGTGGCCGCGGATGGACTGGACGGGTTTTACCCTCCATCCGCTACAGTGGCCAACCGCGAGGAGGCAACGTCCGCGTGTGCCGTACGTCGCCTAAATAGAGAGTTTACTCGCAGATGGTGCCCGCAGTAGCGGGCAGGCGCTTGGAGGGATCTGGATGTCGTAATAGCAGCCGTTCCCGGATCCCTCCTACGTTAGGCGTAGAGTGGTACACCGTGTGGTTTTAGTCGGTCCGATTCCGACACACCACCTCGCCGTAAACTCCAGTGGGGTGACGGCCCGAGGGGTTTTCCACACGTTAATAAAAAAAAAAAAAAAAAGGGGCAAACGTGCATCTGCTTGTTCACAAAGTAGGTACCTTAGGCGGTGAATACTCAAGAGCCAAAATCAGTCAGTAGAGTCAAAAGTTAATGATCGTATGTTTGTTTCTCCTCTACACCATAAAATTACACTACACAATAAAACATGAAATGACAATTTTGTATCTTCGTCAATTTTACATTAACCTACAAAGGCATTATTATATGAAACTATAAACTATGTAACTATTCAAATCGATAACTTCGCCCTAAATGCCTCAATACTTTCCCTCCCAGACACCGGGGGCTGTTGAGCGAATCGTTTGGCACCCAGTGAGCCGTAAAGGACGTCACCAGACCGAGAATTTAGTAGGAAATGGTTTAATTAACTACAAAGCTTGGTTAAATTACCATCGAACTTACAAAAGAAGTTTGTATCAAACCATTATTGGTCTACTAATCTCTTTATGACAACAAAATTTGGTGATATTTTAAAGCTCTTTCGTTTATATAATAAATAATAAGAATAGTAAGATAATTTCTAGGTAGTAGAGCCACGCTGATTTCAGCACGAGTGGGCCCGTTCCGGGACAGTACTACCCTCCCACAGAACTTAAAGCCTAAAGCGCCAGCATCTGTGTTGTCGTGTTTCGTTGGGGAGTGTGATACCGGGGGCCCATTGAAACAGGGGTGACAGTTATCGTGGTAACTGTGTAAGCCTTATACTGTGCACACAAGGCTGCCATAGTGTGGTTCACCATACTGCGTTGTCAGCATTTGCAATGAGTATGGTAACCACAACTCTTGGATTCTATTCATGCTTTCCATCAGGCAGAGTAGAGTCACTTTGGCAGGCTCTTAAGATAGAAAAAAAATGCGATCTATAGAAACATTGTCTTTATCACAAGCATTGCCTGACGATACAGATAATGGGCCTGTTTGACTGGAAACGTGACAGTAGAAACAAAAAACTCATACGAAACAGCTGCCTCAACTGCCTCGGTGGCGCAGCGGTAGTGAATGCGACTGCTGTGTTTGAGATCTCTGGTTCGATTCCCGGGTTCCCATGGTTAATAAGTATTCTATCAGTCAGTTTAGTTATCATAATACAAGCTCGGCTTAGTTTGAAACTAGATGACGTTGTACGTCAATGTCCAAAATATTTATTATTATTTACTCTAATATAAACAGAAATAGTCCGAGTGGTAACGGATTAAGAATACATAGTGTTACCACCCCTATTTAAAACAAACTCTATTTCAACCCGTCTGGCCGGCGTGGTATAGTAGGCCAAAACCTCCTTGCTAAGGAGAGGCCTATATCCAGTGGACTGTAAAAGGCTGTTGATGAGGATGATGATGATGAAGCTCAAATTACTTCAAGCACAGTGTAAAATAAAATCGATACAACCAGAACTACACCATTAATTGTTTAAATTTATGAAAGTGTGCTAAATGTTTCTTGGTTTTCAACATTTTAACCCAATCACAACTAAAACTATTAAAAGAGTTATGTGTGTTCTTAAGATGAAAGTTGTACAAATGACCAAATTACGAGTGCGAGTTGGACTCACGCACAGAGGATTCCGTTCTAACCTATAGGTATATAAGTAAGAGCTCACCCATCACGACAATCGAGTCATAGTTAATCTATTTTATTGCAAAATGAAATCCATAACATTACAATATGAAAAGCTGGAGAAGCATAGAAGACAAAAGTCTCTTTGTCGTTTCAGTAATTCTTAATTTATATTGACACATATCATTTGTTTTATAATATAATTATTTTAAGTCCACTGGAAGTACCCTTTAGGTTTTGATTCCCTTGCGAGTAGTTGCGAGTTGAAGATATGCGTCTTAAACTGCTGTTTCTTTCGATTACGTTGATATAGAAGTTTGATTTTGTTATAGCTTAAAGATATTATAGACCTGAGTATTTAATACGAATTTCAATTTAATATCTCTACGCGTTCATGAAGAAAAGTGTAGTAACTTTAAAATTATTAAAAACATTTTTATTATATGATGTAACTTGAAATTTATAATTTTCACAATTTTTCCTTTATCTGTGCTGTACAATGTTACTTTGTATCAAATTTCAAGGTTCTGAGTTTACGGGAAGTACCCTGTAGGTTTTAATTCCCTTGCGAGTTTCGAAAATTTTGCGGCAAATTAAGGCTAAAACGGCTAAATCTATTGATTGCGTTGGCTTAGAAGTTTGATTTTTCAAAGCTCCAAGAGACAATAGACCTAAGTTTTTGATACAAATCTAAACTTTATACCTCAACGTGTTCCTAAAAAAATGAATGTGATCCTAAAAGTGTTCCATTTTTTCCTTTCGAGGTACGAAACCGTAAAAATAGTTCAGGTGATTGATGCTACGCAATTAAAAGCAAATCTATTCTTTAATGTTAAAGAAGATAAAATTACCCGACTCCACGAAATCGAAGAATTTCGGTCTCCTGAACAAACTAAAAATGCAATAGTAACGATGGTTAGTGGTAGATTTCAGACTTGAAAACAGCTTGCAGTATATACATCATTTTAAAAATTCAAAAGTTTGATAAAATAGAGAAATATATCGATAATGTACTACGAAAGTTATTTGAAGTTGGTCTTATCGTTCGTATTCATGTATTCAATCGAGGGCCTGATTTATGTAAGACTTTCTAAAAAGTTTTTACTAAAATATCTTCTTTTTTGTTAACAATAGAAAAATATATTATATTTTTGACATATCATATCTAATCCAAAACGTTCGAAGTAACCTAATGGAATATGATTTTCACTTCGGCATTTCATAGCGGAATACAATCAAATTCTATATTTTTATAATCAGAACATAAAAAACAATTTCAAAGTCAAAGTCAAAGTCAAAGTCAAATTCGTTTATTCATTTAGGTCACAAAAAGACACTTATGAACGTCATAAAAAAAAACAATAAAAGATGAACAATCTGTCGATTAAAATTACAGCTAGCTGGGTTCGCAGATTGTTCATGGTAGAGTGGTCAGAAAAGAACCCGGGAAAGAAACTCACCACCACTCTTTTAACTCAAACTCGCAGACTCGCATTAATCTTATCAACAGCCATATCCAACCTATAAGCTTTGAAAAGGTGAACATTTTTTACTTTGCTTTGCAACATAACTTCTTAGCAAGTCCATTTCAAATGGCATTTCTACTTCATCGTCATCATCATCATCATCATCAGCTGGAAGACGTCCACTGCTGAACATAGGCCTCGCTCTAGAACGCCAGGCCTTGCGACTGGCCGCCAACTGCATCCATCGGCTCCCCGCGACTCGGACTATGTCGTCGGTCCATCTAGTGGGGGGCCCACTATTTCTACTTAAATAAATGTAAATTCAATTGAAGAATCCGGCAAAGATACTGCTATTTTTGTAGTGATGATGAATGCTCTATTTGATTCTTCGAATACATCTAATTTGTGACATAGTTTTGAATATAAAAGGGCGGTCATAGACGATGAATCACAACAGGCATATTTCGAAACGATGATAAAGTTTTTTCTTGAGTTAAAATTAATGAACCCAGAGGATGGCAGATTTCCAAATTACTACCACTTCCTTAATGCTTTTGTTAGACAACTTGCAAGAAAAGGAAATAATTTTCTCATGCCATGAAGATGCAATCAAGATGCTTTTGAATATTAATTTAGATAGATACGAATAAAAAATGGGACAACTCTAAATCTAACGAGTAAAGAGTTTGTATTGACATTTAAAACATGGTTTTTGTAACGTCATAAATCTTTGAAAAGAGGGAATTGTGCAGATGATTTCCAAAAAATTTTTGTTTAAATGATAGTGAAAGATAATGAAAATTTTACCAGCGTCTGAATTACCAATTCTAGTTATAATCAGTTGGATGCCATATAAAAAAATACTTTTTTATATCAAACTATCTTAAAACCCTCGGTAACATTACACATTGTACTTAATACAGAAATAGAGAAAGAGTCATAAAATAAGATTTTTGTACAATATTAATAACATATTAAACGAATGAAACAAAGTTTGGGCGTACAACCTTAAACACGCGAGGCATATGGTTGTAATACCTTAGCGGAATTTTGCTGCATCTTATCGCTTGATTTAGTTTTTTTTTTTATAATTTAAAAATAAAAACAGTATATAATAAAAACATGAAACCCTCATAGAACCCGCATTGGTTTATTTTTGATGCAAATGTACAATCCTTTCTGTTTCGTTAAATTTATCTACATTCAAAATTATATGAAAATTGGCAGGTAGCACTACAAGAAATAATAGATTTTTAGATATATTCTAGATTATTTCAGATGGATGTTGAATTTGATGAGTTAATATAAGATAATTCAAGACAATTTACAATGCTGCTGAAACATTCTCAAATAGAACTTGACACGTTTCACACACGGCCGTCTAATTCCAAATTAGGTAAAGCCTTTACTGTGGTAACCAACCAGGTTATTAATAAGCAAATTATAACATACATATTACTACCAAACAGATACATATTATAGATAAATTATAGTTGATGATCATATAATTTATATGAGTAATCTTTTTTTTACGTTTTACTTAGATTTTTTATTATTATTTACAACCTACCAAAGTGACTCTACTCTGCCTAATGAAAAGCATGAATAGAATCCAAGAGCGGTGGTCGCCATACTCACTGTGAATGACGACAGTGTAATATGGCAACCCACGCTATGGTGGCCTAATGAGATGCTTTTTCATGTCCCGCTTAAAGGATCCGGGATCGTAGTGGGAGGGAAACACGTGCGCTGGTAATGAATTCCAGGCTTTAACTGATTTGTATAGGAAGGAAGAGCCGAACCGTTTAGTTCGGGAGCGTATGTCAACCATTCTGAAATGGTGACTTCCAAGGACAGCATGAGTTGTCCTGTAGAGATCTACTTCATAATAATAATAACAAGATTAAATTTGATCTCATAAATACAGCCATCTGATCTCCAATTAAGCAGATTCTGATCACCCAGAGAATAGATACACAATTGTATTATCCTATGTTATCGACACGGGATGAAATTGTATGGTATCACGTATTATATATTCTCATTATATAATGAGATACATAATACTAGACCATTTGGTCTAGTAAGTGCTTAGGTGCATCTCACAAGGCGGCCATAGTATGGGTCACCATACTGTATTGTCTGCATTTGCAATGAGTATGGTGGCCACAACTCTTAGATTCTATTCGTGTTTTACATCAGGCCGAGTAGAGGCACTTTGGCAGGCTCTTAATATAGAAAAAAAAAGTAAGGACCTCGAAGGCAAAGAGTACCTGTGCGGTTAGTGAACAGCTGAACTAACGGCGGGCGCGGCCGCGTCTATACACAAGTACTACAATTATAATCTCACAAAAATTTTGTATATGGAACGAAAGTAAGCACATTAGGTACGTTATGTTGCAACATATGTAATATACAGATACAGCACAAATAAGCATGCTCATCGAATATTTGCTTCTTTTTTTTCCCCCTATATAAAAATCCTGCCAAAGTGACTCTACTCTGCTTGATGGAAAGCATGAATAGAATTCAATCAAATTGTTATGTACAGCCATGAAATATTAGAAAAACAGATCAGTTCAGTTGTGGTAATTCTATATTATTTACGTGACAAGAGGTATATCTGTTATTGACCTTATTTAAATTTGGCTTGCAGTAGCCAATCGTCTATCTACAACATTTCATCTTAGTACATAATCTCTGGAGTGTTGTGGGTTCAAACCCCACACGGAACACCACTTTGTGTGATCCACAAATTGTTGTTCTGAGTCTGGATGTTCTTTGTGTCCGTTTCTTGTATGTTTTTAAAATTCTCCGCGACACAGGATTTATTCCTGGTGCGGGAGTCGTTTTTAAAAAAAAACATAATACAGGAAGTGATTCCTGTATAGACTGGTTTGCTTTGGTATAGGTAACAGATACTTATAATACTCACACACGGTAGCCTGATCACAAATTAGGCGCTCTGTACTATGGTAATCTGACTGATTACAGGAATTCTTAATAATACTTTTTGCTCGACAGCAATCGAACCCGAAATCTCGTGATCGGCAGTCACATACGCTAACTGTTAGGCTAAAGGCAGTGGACGAAATCGACTAGAAGTACATCAGGTCTATTAAATATAACATGAATAAGTGACACCCGGAATGTAATTATCCTATATGGTTTTTTACTGGAATCAAATCTTACACATAAAAATATAAATTTTTCTTTAGTGTCACTGAAAAGTGGAACCGATTTGCTTAATTTTGGTCTTGAAATATTGAAATATCTGCATAAGTCCAGAAAAAGTGCAAACAGTGATGGAATATAGGCAAAATACAAGATGAAAATATGAAAAATAAGACAGTATTATTTTCCAAAACAAAATGTCCATTGATGTCAAAAGTTTGATACCGTCATCGGTAAAATACGTCGGATCACTTAGAGTAATACAAATAGTACACAAATTGAATTGATATTAAATGTATTGATATTTAATATGCAAATAGACACTGTACATGACAATGTTCGGCATGTTCGTGGATTGTTAAACATACATATTGTACATAGATAAATATATAGATGTAGATGATACTGTCCATGTGGTGACGGATTAAGAATACATAGTGTTACCACCCCTATTCATCCCGTGGGTGTCGTAAAAGGCGACTAAGGTAATAAAGTACGCAAGACAACATCATTACAAAGAGAAGAAAAACTTGGAACAAACCTTATTCCAACCCGTCTGGCCAGCGTGGTATAGTAGGCCAAAACCTCCTTGCTAAGGAGAGGCTTATATCCAGCAGTGAATTGTAAAAGGCTGTTGATGATGTCGCAATATCTATTTTCTCAAATCGACTTCACTTAAGGCTTAATGGGGTTCACTTTAACCAGTAAAGGTTTGAAACTAGACAACCAAAACATTAATACTTCTTCTTCATCACATGCAGCTGTCCAGTGCTGAACCAAAACCAAAGAACGCTGACCTCTTTAGTAATGATAAAGTATGATATATGATAAAGTACTTCTAGCTGGTTTCGGCTACGGCAGCTGGTCTCAACGGAAACCAGCCAACTAGACTGAAGATATTGTAGTGCGCAAGCATGTGTGTAAACGAAGGCGCGCTCTCTGTTCCCTCACTCGAACAGTCCGACTCCTTTGTACTGGCCTCTCGGTGTCATGGAAGAAATTTTCCCAAAGTGAAACACGGGACTTGTATATCTCACGTTAATATGACTACTGGGCCGTATTTACGTTAAGTTATCCGCCTTCGCCTCTTACCAAATTAATAAAAATATTATAGAAAAACATTTTTATTTAGCAATAGTTAAGTAAGTACGTTGAAGAGTTAATTTTGTTAATTGTTGTTTTGTTGTTTACGCATACCACGATTACTTCCTCTATTCTTCTCCCTCCAGCATAAACTGTGTTCACATGTAAGAGCGAGTCAACTCCAACAAATTGTAACCGCACGACACCTGACGGTGATATGAGGAAACTCGTCCTCAAATTTTTCTCATCTTGAAACCTGTGCATCGCTGCCGGAATTTCCTTTGTGTTAAAAATCCAAAACGCAATAAAAGACTCAACTATAGTATACAATAGTATATAGTATAGCAACTATAATACTAATTATTAATATTATTTATGAAGATGACATTCCATTTTGCTCTTAAAATATGTAGTTTTGCTGTCTTCCGTTTCTTGAGATATGAAATGGAAATATGTTTTAGCGAAGCAATGTGGATGTTCCTGTGTGATATCCTAGAGATACGAGCCTCCTGTCTGCTGAGGAAATTGACAGGAAACGGATATCCCTGATGCAGACTTCTAATTGTTTTCCTTGGCGATATGTATGTATGTTCATTTGTGTTTGCATCACTGAAGTAGAAAACTGATAAGTGAAAATGGAAATGTGTGTTTTAACCTCTTAGAAGGTAATAATTAATGTGTCTATTATTTTTTATGTTCATGTTACACGATTTTTTTTTTCGTTTGTAACCAAATATGTATATATTTTTCTCTTGTTAAATTAATTTAATTAATAATAATAATATCTTCACAGACGACTGTCTTATCTTATACTAGGCAATACCTGTGCTTCAGTAACCAGACTACTGCTAAACATACTCATATATTTCGAAATTAACTATTTTTCGTACATTTGACACACAACGTCATCTAGTTTCAAACTAAGCAGAGCTTGTGCTATGATAACTAGACTGACTGGTAGAACACTTATATACTTTTTTTGTAAATACATACATATTGTACATAGAAAACACTCAAACTTCGAAACAAATATTTTGCAGATCCTACAAACATTTGGTCCGACCCAGGAATCCAACCCGAGACCTCAAGTACAGCAGTCGCATTCACTACCACTGTGCCACCGAGGCAGTTAAATACATGTATACATATTATAGATATTTAATTACATTATCGTGTTCATTACACCAAGATTTAACTATATTCAACGTAAAATATTGTGTTCCCAGAACAGTCCTCTACCTGACAAATTAAGTTTAAAAGTATAGCACTTGTAACTACCTATACATATCTTTTTATTTTATATATTTATTTATTATTATCCAGACTCAAAATTTGCAGTACAGTTGTAAAATTGGACTTAATTTGAGATTAATTATTAATAATTTTTTTGACATGAGATTGAGGAAGTGTGAATGTGTTGGTAAACTTTACAAGTAAAAATATAATAAAAAAATACGTGTGGCACTCAGTGACTGCCGCGGTAAAGCTATTAAATAACATTTTTAATCAACTTACACAATTATAATATTTCGGATCAGCTCGTCTGGATCCGTGCGAGCTTCGTCAGTCTAGACGCATACGTCTAGTACAGACAGACAGTGTCGGGAAACACCTACCAATTCAGTATTTCCGTTCGCTTGCATTAGGTATCGTCTTTTAACTTACACCTCTTCCTGTTGATAACGAATGCTCTGGCACCAGACTTTGAGGAAGATACACCATGGTGCAGGTTACTTGTTTACGATAGTACGTTGGTCGATGAGGTCCGAGGAACAGAATATAACTGTTATCTTTAATAGATCAAAGTTAGTCAAAAATATTTTTTAGCCCAATTTTATTATTGAATAGTTTACATCTTTTTTTTTACTGTGCTGAAATCCCCCCAGATACTACCTATTGGTACGTTGAAAAGTTAATTTTGTTAATTGTTGTTTTGTTGTTTACGCATACCACTATTACTTCCTTTATTCTTCTCCTTCCCGTATAAACTGTGTTCACATTCAAGAGCGAGGCAGCTGCGACAAATTGTAGTCGCACGACACCTATCGGTTATGTCGTACTCGAACCGATTAAAAACTGCACGCCGTCTCAGGCACCAGTAGCCGGAGAACGAGGTGTACTCTTGAAAGGAAATCCCTGGAACCCCAACGTACCTCAGGCCATCTATCTACGGCTTGCAGATGACCCCTTTTCTGCCCCTAAAAGAGCACGTGCTCCATAGCACGTCATGCTGCCATCCTGGCCTGCTTTTGCTAGGGTAACGGATGGCCTCACCTGTCACCCTCTGGCTTATGGAGGACGGAGATCCTTTTGCGATCTACGGCACCCAAGTCGTCTGCGATATCGGGCCCGTTCCCGGACCTAGCAAACCGGGAGGATTCTAAACCTGGCATAATCATGCTACTGAGCGAGAAAATTCGCACTCCGATGACCACCATAGGTCACGCCTAAGCTACGTCCACGCTGGGCATTCTGCCAGCATGGTGACACTCAGGCGTTGGTTCCTTTTAAATCAGGCACAGGTGATCTTCGAAGCATCCTTTACCTTTCGAGCCAATCCCTGCCGCCGCAATGACAGCGTGCTGTTTCTTCCACTCCTCCACAAGGATCTGGCGGAGTTGGTTTTTCTGATTCTCGATTTCCCGAGTGCGGTATCCTCTCTCATCTCTATCGTCATCGGGGCCCCTCACGTTAGGCAGCAACCGCGCAAATGCTCACGTTGCTCCTACCAACTTTGAGATCTGACATCGGAAATGAGTTCGAAGACCCACTGGCTGTCGAGTACAAGTCCCAGATACCTCACGGAGGTCTCAATGCCGATGCGAGTGCCTTCTACTGTGAGGCTGGATCGATCTGTTGGCTTGTTCTGAGGCCCATGAAAGAACAAGGCCTCAGACTTGTGCAGAGCCACCGCAAGACGCAGCCGCTGGATTCGCTCCACGACTTGGGCAACCCCGGCTATGGCCCTCAGGTTTGCCTCACGTTGTATCTTGGCGCAAGCCGTCGGAAGGGTATCGTCCGCATAACGCGTGTAAACCATAATGCATGCATAATGCATAATGGTTTACATGTACTTAAAAAGTTAGTAGAATTTTAAAATACTTAAACTTTAATCACACTTTTTAATATGTAATATAATTATTTAGGATTCAATTTAATTAGATTTTAGTTTTCTTGCTCTTAGTCACAGATAGGTTTTTTTTTTTCAATTTTATACTAATATATATATGATAAATAACTAACAAGCGAAAATTATAATTTTAACATTTTTCTTCTTCTTTATGAGGAAGGGCATAATTTGAGTGTACTCGTATGTATTTTAAATATGTAGTCTACATGCCTTAGTGTGTTTTGCCTTGGAAGTTGTGATTAGATTCGACTTCACTATGAGAGTGACTATTGAACCCGATAGTAACAACTAAGAAAACTATCTCATTTAACAAACAGGTAATTTAATTTTATATTATAATTTTCAGGTACCCTTATGAAACAGGTTTCTTAGTTGTAACTATTGGACGTTACACTCCATCAAACTTTGACAAACCTACAATTAAGAGGCCCAAATACTTGTTTTAAACTCAAATTATATTTAAAACTCCATTTAAACCTCTTGAAACGTACGCAATCACCATCAATACTAACACCCCGTGAAATGACCAGTGATTAATGTAAGCTCAACGCAAATGTAGCGTTAAAAATACGCTTTGAATGTTTTCCTTTAGTCAGTACAGTATAATTAACTTTAAAAAAAAATTGTCACTGACTTCAAGATTTTTTCGTGCTAATAATCGTGCTCATCACACGAATAATTGGCCTGAGTGGGAATGAACTCACGACTTTGGGCTTAGCAGTTAGAATCACTAACCACTAAAATAGACTATCAATATAAGATTATTTTTTTTATATAAATTATAAATTTTTCGGACATTTAACACACAACGCCATCTAGTTTCAAACTAAGCAGAGCTTGTACTACGATAACTAGATTAACTGATAGAATACTTATATAGTACCACCTTTTTTTTCGTAAATACATACATATTATACATAGAAAACACCCAAACTCCGAAACAAATATTTGCAGATCATACAAACATTTGGTCCGACCCGGGGATCGAACGCGAGACCTTAAGCACAGTCATCGAGATAGGCAATAATACATAATAATAAGTAAAATATAAGCATAACGAATAACTATTCTCGCAAATACGTTACTCTTACAAAAACATTCAGTATCCATCCAACGGTCCATTGTTTTACTCTTTAGATCGATGGCAAGCCCTGCCCAATAAAGGTGTCTGCTAACACAAACGAATTCGAAACAGATGCGTGCCCTAATATGTAGTGTGTTTCATAAACATTAAGCTATTACTGCAAGATTGCCATCATCGACAGCCTTTAACAGTCCACTGCTGGACATACGCTTCTTCTTAGCAAGGAGGTTTTTGAATACTATACCACCATGGCCAGATGGGTTTGTACACGCTTTGTTTCAAAGTTTTCTTCTCTTCTTTCTTTGCGGTTATACTGTCTTACATGTTTTATTTCTTTAATCGCCTCTTACGTTCCCCATGGGAAGAATATAGGTGGTGACACTGTATTTTTAGTCCACCACCTCCACAAGCAATGATTAAAGTTAGTATTATTAAATTTGCGATCTGTATTAAAAAATACGTGTGGCACTCGGGAACTGCCGCGGTAAAGCTATTGCATAGCATTTTTTATGAACTTATGTAATTATAATCTTTCGGAGCAACTCGTCTCGATCCGTGCGAACTTCGTACAGTCTACACGCATACGTCTAGTCGCACGCACACAAACACCGAGCCGAAGTCTGCCGAACTGAAACAACGTTAGACGATGCACGGCTTACAACGCCGCACCTCTGTGCCGGTCGGAGTGAGGGGTGTTAGGTTTATTTTCGTTACAGAATTTCTTGGTTCGGTCGCCGCGCTCGATGCCCGCGATGAAAGCTATGCAATAGCTTAAAAATGAACACATCCGGGTCTAAGCTCTAATTTCACAAGCAGCAACAGGCGGCTGAAACCAAGCATCCTAACCACATTACAGCACCATTTATTGACGATGATTGGCGACGTTGTCGTAGATATTTGTCCTGATAACAGCTTTCTTTGTGTTGTATGATGCATTTCGTAGATACTGACAATGCCACTTACGTTGGATACAGTAGGAATTGAAAAGTGGCACAAGAAGAGAATTATTCTTTGGGAAGCGTATAAGGATTCAAAGAAAAGCAATAACGAAGTGTAAAACCAATTTACTAGGTGTAAAGTAACGCTTATGTTTTAGTGACGTAGCGATTCAACTTTTGGTATTTTATTGGTGTTTTTATTTGATTATTGCAAATTCAGTGCTAAATAAATGATGTTTCCACCTTTCAGCTGCAGTGATATTGGTAATTGAAAAATACCTACTCTTATATCATCATATATTGTAAGTGATAAGTGAAATATAATTAATTACGCTTTCACGTGTATCGACTTTTAAATTTTTATTTAGTTTTGCCGTTGTTTTAGTTTTGAAACTATCTTATATTATATATTGTCTAGTTGGTCTACTGATCTAGAGGTTTCAGAATTAATTTTCAGATCGCAATCAGAAAAGTGTTATTGAGTTTTTATGTTTATAAAAATGTCTAATAACGGCCCCTAGCCCTATTTACTAGGTAGTAGAGCCACGCTGATTTTAGCACGAGCGGGCCGGCTCCACCGGGGTAGTACTACCCTCCCACAAAAGACCAACCTAAAGCGCCAGCATCCGTGTTGTCATGTTTCGTTGCTGAGTGTGAGACCGGAGACCCATTGATGCAGGGGTGACAGTTATTGTGGTAACTGTGTAAGCCTTACACTGTCACGATGACTGTCATGCCTTTTACGTCCCCAAGCGGCGTGTGAAAAAGCATCTCATTAGGCCGCCATACTGTGTGGGTCACCATACTGCATTGTCTACATTTACAATAAATATAGTGACCACAACTCTTGGATTCTATTCATGCTTTGCATCAGACAGAGTAGAGTCACTTTGGCAGGCTCTTAATATAGAAAAAAAAAATAGCTCGAAGTTCGGCAATTAGGGTCTTAACTCCCGTGCCTCAGAGAGCATGTAAAACTGTCAGTCCTGCATCTGATCTCTTCCCGGCCGTGTCGGAAGACCGTCCCATCGGATTGTGAGAGGAAGGGAACAGAAAGTGCACCTGTGTTTGCGCACATACTTGTGCAATATAATATCTCTTGTGTTGTTGACTAGTCTGGGTTCCGACTAATTGCCTTGGCCAAAATCAGCTATGAGAAGATTATCATCATCATCACCATATTATATACTTGCAACACTTTACATATTATATATCATATAGTGCGATACTAAACAAAGAAAAATTATAACGTTCTATGGAGGACGGCTATTTACAAACACCGTTTCAAGAGTTACTAGAAAAAAGAAAATCTTAAAAAATAATAAGGCCTTTTTTTCGTAGAACTGATAATATTTTCTAGAATTTTTTACGAAGCGTAGAGTATGGTATAAAAATATAATTCTTATTTAGATAGTAACAGTAAAACGGCAAGTTTAATAGGAGAAAATTCGTTATTAAAATATTTTGAGAGTTATTATATCAAAAGTTGTTCTGAGAAACGTTGAAAAGAAAAATATTGTAAAAAAATGTTACTATTATTATTATTATATTATGTAAAATATTGTAAAACACGTTCGACCTGAAAGTTGCTTTGTATTTGTTACTTGTTATGATTTCTACCTATTATGTAAAACATGAACAAACCCTTTTTTTTCAACATGTAGAAACCCCCTCGAGCCGTCACCTACCGAGGTTTGTGGCGGGGTGGTGTGTCGGAATCGGACCGACTAAAACCACATGGTATGGCATTCTACGCCTGAGATAAGAGAGATTCAAGAACAGCTATAATTATGACCCCTCTTAGCGCCTACCCGCTAGCGCGAGCACCATCTTCGGATAAAACTCTCTATTTAGGCGACGTACGACACACACGGGCGTCTCCTCCTCGCCGCTGGCCACTGTAGCGGAAGGAGGGGAAAATCTGTCTCGCCCACCTGCGGCTACACTCAGGGTGGTAAATCCTATATCAGGTCAGCGTAGTATAGTAGACCAAAACCTCCTTTTGAAGGACAGACTTATGTCTAACAGTGGACTGTTAAAAGTTGTTGTGGTAAGGTGAGGACATAATATGCTAAGGGTCTAATTATTTTAGCTACGTGCTATTTTATTGAAGCAAAGCTGCTGGATTAGAAATGAGATTTCACACACTGTACACTGAAATAAATAGAACACCTAACGCATATTAACTTACATTACCTTAAACGGTGTCACACTTCACCAGTCCTTCATTTTCTGTTTACTTTTAATTATTTATTTGACGTAAATACCTAGAAACTTTAAAAAAAAAGACTTCATTCACGCACCGAAAATAGGACTAACTCAGTTGGGATACGGGACAATTTGCTGTACAGTGTTGGACACGTTTAGTTTTCCAAATCTAACTACAACACGTTGGAGCAACATTCAAACTAGTCCTGCCTGACAATGTTCGCTTTATTTCTTGATAAAAAGAATATATTTCAAAGAAACTGTATACTTTTTCTGCTGATTAGTTAATTTTGGACATCTCATTTATCGCAAAAGGCAACATCACGTACGATCAATAATATTCGAGCACCAATGAAGAATGTTGCAAAAATAGAAAAAATGTATTCCATTTGGGAGATACACGAAGTTACACGGGTCTGGTAGTGATAAATATGTTGTCAATAAAAACACAGATAAAGAAATCTAGACGGATGAAGTACTTTCAAAACTGACATGCTTTTTGTAACATTCAGTTTCAACTGAGTACTCTATCCTCCCTTATTTATTTATATAAAAAACTTATCTAAATACCCTTTGACAAGTACCTAAACTCAAAGAAAATCCTAAATTTTTCATTTCATCATGGAATAAATCTATTTTACGCTTTACGCTCGGGCAGCCATCTTGATGTGCAAATGTGACGTGGATGTAAATCAAAATGGAAGCGGCGTTTGTATCTGACGGTTGGATTTATGTAACAAGTTAGGTCTTGAATCTTTGTAGTTGAAGAAATTAATATTTTATATTGGTATTGAAATACCTACCTAAAGATAAAAGTAATAAAAAAAATATGTTTGGATTTTTTTGACTAGTACCCTCATGTCTTCCCGGAACACTTTGAAAATGTCATCACAATCTGACTAAAGGTTTTAAAACGCATAGAGGATAATAAACCTCTTTCGACTTCAATAAATCTCTACCTATCTTTTTGGGATATTAATTTAGTTGGTATATGTATGTTTTGTTTATCTTAAATGGGGCAACTCCCGCACCAGGAACTTAAATCCTGAATCGTGGGGGACTTTCCCAACGTTCATGAAACGCACCCGAAAACTACCCAGCTTTAGAACAACAATTTGTAGATCACACAAAATTTAAATTAATAATTGCTTTGAAAATTGATCTCAACCAAAGCTATACATAATGTTAAACTTTTTTTAAGTCGATATTGTCGATCGCCTATACTATTATGAATTTCGACCTACAGTTAAGAAAATACAAGAATGATTGTTTTTTGTCCTAGGCGCACAGAAGCAGAGTCATCTTTAAAAAAAGTGCTTTCCACCGATCATAGAACCCTGTAAAAGTCACAAGTGTATTGCTGTTCCTCAAGTCTCTCTTCTCCCCAGAATCAGAGCACTTTCTACCAGAACAAACACCACCTCTGTTACATTTTGCCACCACTTATTACCACGCACAAATAGTTATCACTAAAAAGTAATTTCTGTCAGGTAACTTTTGAATGGAAAAATGGACTGTAAAAAACGAATTCATGGGCAGTCTTAGTGTAAAAATAAAAAAATTGTGAAAGAATTCAAAGTATTCAGATAAAAGTAAATAATAAAAGAATTATTAATTACTCATTAATACAGACGAATAAATACATACATCAATACACAATATTTACATTTTCATTACAAAGCAATTCAAATTAATATTATTTATGTCTTTTTACTCTCCATGTGGATTAAAACTACGATGTGTCTTCACCCCTATCCTTCCCATGGTAAGAGGCGACTAAGGGAACAAAATATACGAGACAATATCATTACAAAGAGAAGGAAAACTTGAAACAAACGCTATACCAACGCTTTTAGCTAGCATTGTATCATCATCATCTCAGCGAAAAGACGTCCACAGCTAGATATAGGTCTTCCCCAAGGTTCTCCACAATAGTGTGGTATAATAGGCCAAAACTTCTTGCTAAGGAGTGGCCTAGGCCTAGGCCTGTTGATGACGACTTTTAAGACTTAAAAAGGAATCTTTTGTACTAGTGTTATGAAAACAATTCTTCGGAATAAGTTGACAGAACAGTCAGAACCCTAATACCAGACTGAGTGTCATACAATAGTATATTTAAGTATGTGTATGTTCATATGTATTGTGCATGTAGTATTTATTTATTTATTATTAATGTATTTTTATAATATATTACTCATGTATTTTCATTTAGTAGTAAGTTCATGTATATAATTTATATTTAAAATATATTTCTAGGCTCAGTAACTTTGCACCTACCGCATCTTGTTTCTGCATCACCTAAAGGTCGACTGGGAGAGAATGCCACATGGCATTAAGTCCACCTTTGTACAACAAGTGCAATAAGTTTAAATAAATAAGTAAAACAAATTTGTAAGTAAAGTAAAGTAAGTAAAACATCCTTATTATTATTTTTTAATCTCTAACAAATAGTTTTAAAATCTAAATATAATAATTACGTAGCTTTACATTTCAACTCGTTTTCTGGAACGTCTTGATCATTTTCTCTTAACCTCCACCTTAAATGAAAAAACAATTGATTGTTAAGTAATTTATCAACTTGCTTTTCAAGTTTGACTTTTATAGTCTGACAGCTTGGCTGTCAACTTTTTTTTAAAGAACACTTGAACTTTAAGAAACACTACTAAACAAGCACTACTCACGCGGTAGGATTATACCCGTGTCGCGGGGACTTTACAAACATACATGAAACGGACACAAAAAACACCAGACTCAGAACAATAACACTGGTAAACAGTATTTTTGTTAAACAAAATCAAATCAGTTTTTTAAACACTACTATCTACCCGCATATAAACCTCATACTTAATTTTGTTCAATTTTTCGTTAAACATAAACTAAATTGATTACGCGAATTTTGCTTACCGACGTTTCTTTCCGATAAATTAATATTAAATTATTGAAATTAAAATGGTTTTCTTTGTGATTGTCGTTTCGTTTTTTACTGATAAAGAATTTGAACAAAAACTTAATCCGATTGAAAAATCTGCATGGACATGTTTTCGAAATATTGTTTGTAATTTTCTTGGAAACCACAAGGCCGAAAACTATGAAGAGTTGGTCAACAACCTCTTATCAGCTAACAAGAATATGGGATGCAATATGTCGCTCAAGATACACTTCTTACACTCTCATTTGAATTTTTTTCCTCAAAATTTGGGAGCCGTTAGCGATGAATACGGGGAGCGATTCCATCAGGATATATCCAACATGGAAAACCAAGGCAAGTGGAGTCTGAACATGTTGGCTGATTACTATTGGACACTCAAAAGAGATATACCTGACGCTAAATATTCCCCAAAATCCTTAATAAATGTCAAATGTCAGTTGTTTATCTTGATTAAATTCAGTTTTCAACCAAATTTATTTAAAAAAAAGTGCATTGCAGTTGCAAGAAAACTGAGGGTGATTGAAACTTTTTAAAAATGCAGATTATTAACAGGCTAGTTGTAGATACAAAATATCCCATTCAAATTCATTTAACTTTCATTAAAGTCATTTTTGTCTATCAGTGTAATTTGTAGATCGCGCAAAGTGTTGTCCCATGTGAGATTTGAAACCACAACACTTGGTGCAGTAGGAAACGATGTGCCAGCTGCTGAAACCACTAGGTCATATGAACAGTCATCAAATTAATCTATACAATTAGGTTAGGCTTTTTTTAATAATTTGAATAAAACTTTTTCCCGGAATCGTTATAATTAGCAAGCAGCAACAAGGAGGTATAATCGTACATGGGAAACTTTTATATCTGTAATGTAAATAATGTTAAATATTAATTATAAGAGAATAATACTAAAATTATACCTGTTACATATAAAGTGGTCGGACAAGTTCTTCAATGGAGCTTCCACTACCAGCCATAGAATGTAACTAATCCCCAAAGACACCATTACTACACCAGCCGTATCGATAATCTGAAATACAAAACACAATCGCAATCCAGGCAAGTAAATCGACTTAGAATTTTTCTACTCATGTGAATAAGTTTTGTTTTTCATGGCTTCAAAGATCTATCAAAAACCCACGAGCTTAGTGGACGTTACAAATTCTTTAAAGTACGGAAAAAAATTATTTGTAGAGCAAATGTTATAAATTTGATTTCAGTGGTAATTTCACGGATTAGAGACTATTGATTCACACTGCTAAGCCAAAGGTCATGGCTTCGATTTCAACCCTGAATAAATAATAGTGAAAAAAACTGAATTTTGTGTCTAGATGTAATTTCTCTTTAAGGTAATATTTGATTACCTCGGTAGCGCAACGGTAGCCAATGTGGCTGCTGAGCTTGAGGTCCCAGGTTCGATCCCTGAGTCGGATCAAATGTTTGTATGATCTGCTAAAATTTGTTTTGGAGTTTGGTGTTTTCTATATATGATATGTATGTATTTACAAAAAAAAAGTATATAAGAATTCTATCAGTCAGTCTAGTTATCATAGCACAAGCTCTAATTTGTTTGAAACTAGATGACATTGTGTGTCAAATGTCCGAAATGTTTATTTATTTATTTAAAAAAAATTAAGTCTATTCATTAGCAGTCTGTTAACCATACCACATGATCTACCTAGTTTTGGATCAGATGTCGTGTGTATAATAAAATCAATTAATACTTACGAAAACAAACATGTCATATATAGGAGGTGATTGTATAGTGACAATTCTATTCGTGTGCATTAAGATTGCATAATGTACCATGAATAAACCGTACGACAATCGGCTGAGCGGGATGAAAAACGGCATACTTAGAAAATCTGTGACGAGTGCTGAAAGAAATAAACACAAAAATATAAATGAGTACTCTTCAGGATGCAGTGAGTAGTCATAGACAGAATTTTATAGATAGAGTCCCCCACCCCCTCCATCCAGCAAGATGAGAAGAGACCTTGAAAGGAATTCTTAACATCGGTTCCTGTGAGATTCTCATTTCACTTCCGTCTAACCTGCCAATGACCCTAGTAACAGATGCTTATACAGTGGACTTATTGATTTACTATTTCACAAAACTAAAAATATTCTATACCAGGTTGAGATATGTACAAATAAGGTAAGTGTATAACAAAGAAAGTATCACAAGAAATGTAAACTGTCTTGAATATTCCCTTGATAAAAAACTGGATTAATTCAATACCAAAACCTATGGATCACCTTGAAATATTCGATTTAGCTTCATCATTTGTCAACGGTAGCTTGAACAATACTGAACTTATTAATTGAATTTGCATTTATATTTCACCATTCCTCCAGTAGTGGACTATTAAGTACTGGTGATGATGATGATGAAATACTTACGCACATATCCGTATTCGCACATTCCAATTATGCAGCAAACTGCAATAGCCCATACAGTTCTGTAACACGCTGCTATTACACCTGCTTCTAAGGCGTCATATTCTCGTTCTATCAAGAAACTTCCCAGGTTAGAAACCAATAACATCAAAACAATGGATATTACAGTTCCAATTATTGATAATATCTGAAATATGTATATTAAGTTACATCTTTAAAATAAAGTTAAATAAACTAAAAAACACGCTCAAAAAAATTGGTTAGAAGAAAAAAAACTCGTCATAATTTTCTTTATTTCTACCAGTCTAGTAGATTTCTAAGTTATTCCTCTTAGGGGCAATTTTCTATCAAATTCTCATAGTGGTCTAGGCTCTACGTTGTTAAATCGGTCACTCAATACGCGTAAGTAATTTAATATATAGGCTGGGCCAAGAATTCGTTAATATTTGAATCTAACATCCCGTACAAACATATTACGTGATCTCTTGGGATCGACGCTACTGAAATTTGCTGACTACAATCGTAACACATGGTTTCAATAAGATGGAGCCACATGGAGAACATATCGAATGGGTACCTACCGGTGGTCAAAGACATGTTTCTTCAAAGCTAATTTCCAGGCGAAGTGACATTTCATGACCACCCAGAAGTCCAGATCTATCCCCAGCAGGTTTCTTTTTATGGAGTTATTTGGAAAATCAAGTCTACATCAATAAACCAAATACATAACGTCAACTAAAATATTTCTTCTTTTGTTTTGTTTAAATACGAGTTTACTTTAAAGAGAAACAAATAAATAAAATGAAAGAAAAAGCAGCGAAGAGGTCGATGATATCGCGGTCGCTTTGCCGACGAATATTCGAAAATTTCGGTACTCGTTTAGAAGAGTGCAAAGGTTGAAACGGTGGTCATTTTTACAATGTAATTTTTAAGAAATAAATGCCAACTAATTAACTTTCTTGTAACCGACCCTATAAATAGATTTCTAATCATCTTCAGTAAGTGCTCCTTAAGTGTCCATCCATTGTATTGGAAAACTATAGTAAAATTTCACCAACCGTTGGAATACTCCGTTTGTAATGATTAAGCTTGTAGATATGCATGAGATAACCCATGGCTACACCAACTAGATAGGGTCCAGCACGGCTGTAACTTGTGAAATATGTATAATTGAAAGGTTCATATCCTCGTTTATTAATTAAATGCCTGAAACAAAGATAATTAAAAAGATTCTATTCGTCGTCAGATATTTAAAGTGTTAGTCAGGCAGATGGAAAATTTTGAGAATTTTAAAGGTAATACAGAATACCTGCTGATCAATGAACTAGGCTGTGGCAAACATAACATCTCAATCAGCGGTAATAGACTCGCCACCGGACGAAGGACCAAAAGACTGGCGAAAAGTGGACATTTCTTATACCTCTGTCTACTCCTCTGGGGGAAAAGACTATGATTTTATGTATGTAAAGCATAATAATAAACCATTCTATTAAATGAGTTCACTACAAAGGCTAACAGATGATACGTATACAATAAGTGTCCAATAGCTGTCAACAGAAATTCAAATCAAAATATGCGAAATTGAATAATTTGTTATCAAAATTCGCCTAACAGACGAAATGTAGGCTATTTGAAACTTCATGAAAATTTTCAGAAGCGGTCTTAATATCCACATTTAAAAGCATTTAAACCTACCGAAGAATTTAATAAAAATTTTACTTACTCAAAATCTAATAGAAAGACGGCCGGTAAATTTTTCCAATAAGTTAAAACTCCTGGTATGACCAAAGACATAATTGCTGAGAAGCCAAACAATTTAAAGGCAAAGCTCTTCCTTCTCTGGTATATGCAGAACAGTACTGTTGCGAAAATTGTGAGTTGATAGTCGCAAGCAGTATACCAAGTCACCGGATAGCACTAAAAAAAACAAATGGAAAATAATAATAATTACTTCAAACATCGCCCATTTAGTCGTTTGATACTAAGCTAGGGATCTGAACGGTGTAGGAATAAAATTGCTATTATAAATATACATATGTACTAATATTATTAGTAAAAATATACTTTAGCTTTTCCTTTTTAAAGATAACTTTTGCGCGATAAATTATTCTGGAGTAGTTACAAAGTCACTTAAGTGAAATTAATAATGTACATAGGAAACAATTTGGCTTCAGAAGAGATCGCTGTAGAGCGATCTCTTCAAAATTCAACGCCAGCATCACTTGTAGAAGTGATGCTGGCGTTGAATTTTTAAAAAGTGTGTTTAGCGCCTGGTAAGATGATGTTTTTGTAATTTGTCTAAGGCATTCGATTGTGTTTTTCATAATACATTGGTCAGGAAATTGTATCACTATAGAGTCAGGAGTTCTACCTCGGCTCTTCTTGTATCTCATTTGAGTGATAGGATCCAGAGACTGGAGATCAATGGTAGAAGGTTCAGGATGTATCAGGTCACCAGGTGAGTTTCGTAGGACTCAATTCTCGACTCATTATTGTTTCTTGTTTATGCGAGTATAAATGACCCATCTAATCGAGATAATGTTAAATGTGGATATTTTTTTTTATTTAAACTCTCCAAGGAACAGAAATGGTTAAAATTTACTTTTAAACGAAAAAAACGAAGTGTTTTATACTACTAATGTTAAGCCAGTAAAAACTAGGGTTCTGATGAGTGAAAAAAAGCTGTATCCTGTGGACACTATCAAGTTTCTGGATATAACTTTAGACCAGAAATTGCAGTGAGTCCTACATATTGATGGATTATTGAATAGACTCAGCTCTGCAGCATACGTGATTTATAAAATTCATCCATTAAATGATGAAAAAATAGCTAAACTGAATTTTAGTAATTTTCATAGTGTAGTTTCTTGTAGTATTTTGTTGAAAGGAAATGCTGCTCACATTCAAAGTATGATTATGATGCAAAAGAAAGCTATTTATGCAATTTATGATCTCAGCTAGAGTCGCTGAGGGATTAGTTTTAAAACAATGGTATCATGACATCACATCTCAATACATTTATGAAAATTTAGAATGTGTAAAGAAAAATATTCATTTATTCACAAAGTTTAGTGACATGCATGAATTCAACACTAGAAAAGAAAATAAATAAATATTAACAAAAATTATGTGATAAAGTTTACAGATTACTTAGATGACAAATTTGCTTGGGATTGATGCCACTAACTGCCGCAAATACGTTCCTATCGTTGCTGTTATTTTTAAAAGCGATATACATTTAACTTATTGTTGTATAATGCATTTTTTTTCTGTTTTAATTTTTTCATTTTTTTCAATTTCAATTATATAGTAAGCTTTTAGGGTACGTAAAAGTTATATTTACTAACTTTCTGATGGTTTTGAGTATTCCCACGACCCACCCAAATGTCATGGCTAGCAGTAGTGTCACACTTCGAGTCTTTGATCCTGACTAATGCTAATTTATCTATACAGACTTACTTACAGAAATAAATTATTGTAATTAATGACAGTGGCTTAATAATATCATTTACACTTACTAATGTATCCATACTGGTGTTTATCATCAATAGACTGAGTAACCAATTTTTATGACAAATTAATGACTCGAAGTCAAATATTTTCTTCCAATAAGGACCCGAACCAAAAAATTTTATAACTGACGCGTAATACAAAACTGCAAGAGCAACGAGACCAATTAATCTGAAAAATTTAAAAAAAAAGAGATTTTTTGCAGCATCGACATCTACAGCTTCAAATAGTATTTAGAGTATTTCTCGACATAGGTCTCTACTTAGAGCAAAGGTTTGGTTGCTTTCCTGTATGTTTAACCCATTATTTGATAAGTTTCTAGACCAGTGAATGTAATATGAGTTTGTTAATTGCAACACTGAACGTGGTCACCATGACGATCGACTCAACATAAAATAAGCTTATTAAAAACTGTTTATGTGTTTATTAAAAATTATTATTACTATTAAACTACCTCGGTGGCGCAGCTGTAGCGAGTGCGACTGCTATGCTTGAGGTCTCGGGTTCGATTCCCGGGTCGGACCAAATGTTTGTATGATCTACAAATATTTGTTTCGAAGTTTGGGTGTTTTCTATGTATAATATGTATGTATTTACAAAAAAAAAAAAGTATATAAGTATTGTATCAGTCAGTCTAGTTATCATAGCACAAGCTCTGCTTAGTTTGAAACTAGATGACGTTGTGTGTCAAATGTCCGAAAATATTTATATTTATTTATTTATATTTATTTAAATATTTATTTATTTAGATTTTTTTGTTATTTTTTTGTAGTACTGTCACCACCACTCTTAAATTCTACTCATGCTTTCCGTCAGACAGAGTAGTCACTTTGGCAGGTTAAATATTAAAAGGGAAACTAAACTAATATAATGACTGCGAACAAGGAGACAACTCACCTAACGTATCGCTTCCAGAGAACAATGATGAGATTCTGTTTCTTTGCCAGAAGCCCCTTAAAATGCAGTAGTCCAGACATTGCAAAAAATGTATCCACAACGATGTTCGTAATAAGCAGTTTGTCGAAATAATGGTTTCTCTGCAATGAACAGACATTATTTTCTCAACAACTGAGGAATTAAAAGTAGACAAGTTTATAGGAAATTGAATATATATTTATAATTTTTAATTTATCTGTAATTTTTTAAGTTATACAATTAAATTATATTGATTAAATATCTTTGAATTCAACACGACTTTTAAATATAAAACTTATGCACTCGAAATTTCAAATTACTAAGTGCTTGAAATTTGTATTAAAACGTTAGAAATAGAAAACCATAAATAAAAATATTGAACTGGTATTATATAAGCGTATAATTTGAGGATCCATGAATCTGAAATCATTATTTTTTCTGAAATACAACCAACATTATCCAAATCCCCACTGTTCAAACATCCTGTCATGACAGTCAAATATACAACGTGCAACAGTACGACACTGATTGCTGTTAAGAATCTGATGCCATTGAGAGTATTGATTTCATCTTTATTTAACTTTGTCAGTTCTGCCGAGTTCTTCTTCATGCAAAATGATTTTAAAACAACGGCACCTAAAAATAAAAAAAAAATGTGTTACAGAGCTTTTAGTGTGATAAAAAGTAGCCAAGAGAATAATGGCCTCTTAGGTAGGAGTAGTCTTTTATTCTCTAAGCTTACAGATAGACAGACATTATGAATTAAATCACAAAAAAGTCCCGCTGTACAACAAAACTGTTTGTGTGAAAATCACAAAAGTCTGAATTTTTTTGGGATTTTGGCACCGTATAGTAATTGTTGCAAAAATTCTGCTATGCTAAATATATTTCATCATTATCAACAGGTTTTCGTAATCCAATGCTGAAGAAAGGTGTCTTCTTAAAAAAGAAGTTTTAAACTACCACAGTCGATGTATATACCAAACGAAAATAAATAATTTTTCTACTATTTACACAACCATTTGAATTAACAAAATCGGTGTATGTTTTACCAATGTTACACTTGAATGGCAGCCGTTAAATCTTTTGTAACATAGAAATTAAAAAAGAAAGAAAATAACTGCTTACCAATTGTATTCGAAGGTGCCGTAGGGCTTCTTATATATGTTAGATAAAATGTTGACGTCACTGATGTTAATAACAGTGTAGCTAATATAAACCTGAAAGAAAAATTTTAAATTGAATTTAAGTGAAACAATTTATTTGAGCATTGAAACTGCGAGTTTCTATATTAAGTGCTTGTCAAAGTGACTCTACTCTGCCTGATGGAAACCATGAGTAGAATCCAAGAGTTGAGGTCACCACACTCATTGCAAATGTAGACAATGCAGTATGGTGACCTAGACTATGACGGCTTAGTGAGATACTTTTTACGCTCCGCTTGGGGACATAAAAGGCATGACAATGACCACGGCAGTGTTAGGCTTACATAGTTACCACGATAACTGTGACCACTGCATCGATGGGCCTCCGGTTTTGCACTTACCGCAGTTTAAGTTATATTTATTTATTTATAATTATACTTAAAAACAAATTACAAGTTAAATTTAACGACGGTTTCCGCACTAAACTCGTGGCTTGTGTCGCGGCAACCAATATGAGATTTTACAATATTTAAATATTTTATAAAGTTTAGTTGAAATAGAATATAAAATAAAATTAAAACAAGGTTCAAAACAAACAAAAACAAAACAGAAAACATAGTTATAAAAGTTAGACTGTAGCTGAGAGTGAGTCTTTTGTGTGTGTGTGTACGGGTGTATTATCCTTTGCTACTATTACCCGTGGTATGAAGGAATCAATTCAGTTTCATCGTACGAAAGATTCAAAAGCCATTTATAGGTTAATAAGATAAAAGGAGACCTTACTGAAGCTGAAATTAGCGTGTATGTGATTGTTAAGTGCTCAAAGATGTTAGACAAAATAATGACCGAATGGATAGATCCTTGGGATACTTCCATTTACATTAATTAAAATTAAAGTCGTGTTGGACATTGAAAATGTTAAATCAAACTCTATTTGTGTGTCTAACTAAAATTATGTTAAAAACTAATTATGTTTAAACAACTGTTTGAGCAACTGATCAAAACTTCTTGTAACCAAAAAGTCAAACTTTTCCAGGTACAAAGAATAAGCCTTGCCATTCGACTTGACAATGTTGCCAGCTCTCCGGAAATGCTGCTGGTAGGTGATGACACGGAGGAATTTTTTGACACTCGAATATAAATATTATTCATTATTTCTTATTTCTTAATATTTTAATTTCTTAGCGTTGGTTAAAATTTATTTAATGTGACGGTTTTATGAAAATAAAAAGGTTAAAGTACTAGGATGCCAACATTAAATATTGTTGTATTGTTACATACTAAAATTTATTTTGAAAATAAAAAAAGTTGAGAGGTGTCAAAGGATACCCGGATGGAACGAAGTTCCTTTCGATTAATTAGTGAAGGAATTGTAATATTTTTTTTATTTCCTTTAAGTTATAAGAAAACAAAAATAATCGTCGCGACACTACACTGTTCAAAGCAAAATAGAAAGACAAAACAAAAATAATTGGCTTGCTTTCTATGAGAGAGAGAGAGAGACAGACAGACAGAGAAACATGCACACGCCGCATGGCTTACTACACTATAGCACAAAGTGTCGTGACAACTTTTCGTCTGATTTTTCTCCGTCTAGTCTCGTTCGCAACGCGCGATAACGAACTTCGTTCCAAATAATATATAATATTTAAAAATTATTTCACAACAAAATTTTCGGCATGTGATCGTATCATTTTATTTTATTGTGGTTTTTTTGTTTTTTAGGTTTGAATGTTTAGAATGTGGATAGCGCTGTGAATGAATAACTATGTATACAAACTTTTTTCGAACAATGAACATTTATGTCTGACTGTCACCACAGTTCTAACATATATTCACTGATATGTTTTTTTTTCTACCACGACGGTGGCAAACAAGCATACGGTAACCGCTTACCATCAGGCGTTACCTGCCTGATGGTAAGCGGTTACCGTAGCCTATGGACGCCTGCGGTACCAGGGGCATCACGTGCGCGTTGCCGACCCTGAATACAAATAGACTGTATAGTAACATACTTTAGAAAACATGATAAAAATAATAAATATATTCGAGAAGCAAAACTATTACACTAACAACCTGTTTAGGATGCAGATATGCACTCTGACCTTTCTGACCTAACGTACTCCAATCTATCCACTCAATTTGCTAAACAATGTTCTTTTCCTACCCATGCCTTCTGTTCATCACTACCTTTTGTTTCATTTTACTTTCAATTTACCTTTCTAATTTCTACTGCCCGGTTGAGGATCGTATTCTTGAATCTTATTACATAAATAGAACTAAAATTATAGTCAGCAATGTTTTCAAAATATACCTCTTGTGACAGATTTAAGGCACTCGAACATACGGGGTAATCCCAGACATGATCACCTCAACTAGTTGCAGGACCTCCCCTTTTTGTTGGAGGGACATGACATTTATTCGTCCATATCTTTTCGGTCCCAATTTTTTTCTATTTTATGAACCTACCAAAGTGACTCTACTCTGCCTGATGGAAAGCATGAATAGAAACCAAGAGTTGTGGTAATCATACTCATTGCAAATGCAGATAATGCAGTGTGGTGACCCCCACTATGCTGGTCTAGTGAGATGCTTTTTCACGCCTCGCTTGGGGACGTAAACGGCATGACAGTCATCGTAACAGTGTTAGACTCGCACAGTTACCACGATAACTGTCACCCCTCTTGTGGTATCTCGAAGTGTGTCTACTCGTGTACGTACACAGAAAAAAAAAATATTAAAAAAGTTTGGCATATCAAAAACTTACATGAACAAATAAAATCCAGAGGAATATGCTTCCGTTATACCAGCTACCTGACAACCATCAACGGTAATATTCGGTCTTGAGATAGCCCTGAAGTGGGTGCCTAAGTACATGCTTCTAACGAGCTTAGTAATAGAAGATGGCTGGCATGAAGCAGGAACACAAACGCCCCACGTGAAGCGATTGACCGGTAAACCCAATTTGGTTTTTGTCTAAAAATAAAAACAATTAACAATTAAGTCTTTCATCAAATTCAAAGTATTGGTAAAGTAATGTTGCTGGTTTAATGGCCTGGACAAGAGGATAACTTAACTGTTTTTCTACATAATACTAGACTAATGGTGTATGATTGGCATCTGGAAAAAATTCAAGTTTTATAAAATCAGTTCCAGTATGGTGCAAAATTGTACAGTTTTTGTGACTCTAAATTACTACAAGCACTTATATATCACTGATATTTTCTTAAAGTGATATAGTCTACTTAATTATGTTCCAAGAATTAACACACTTATGATGGGCATAAAGTACACATCCGCTGAACTAAACAGCCTGTGATAACAGTCAGTCGGAAGTGGTCGAAACGTATCACAATTCAAAGGTACTTTATTCTCCTAGTACGTAACTCCTAATGAGATGCGATAGTTTAAAAGTCAGTTGATACCATTTGTCAAAAACTTACTCTCAGAAGTACTTCAGTAGAACCGTAGGGATCAAATTCTTTTTTCTTCAATTCTTTATGTGTCATTTGCACTTCAGCAAGGCAGTACTGACTTTTGAACTGAGGATGCGTCTTCAACCAAGGAGGATTCATGCACTGAGCGAAGTTGCCCAAGTGATTCCAAGAACCGTAGAGACTACCTGAAGGGAATGTGTTTGCATCCCACGCTGAAATATATATTATTATTTGATAATTATTAGTATAGGTAGTAGAACCAGGCTGATTTCTGCACGAACGGGCCGGCTCGATCGGTGCAGTACTACCCTCCCACAGAAGATCAACCTAAAGTGACAGCTTCCGTACTATCATGTTTCGTTGATGAATCCGAGACCGGAGACCCGTTGATGAAGGGTTAACAGTTGTCGTGGTAAGTGTGTGCAATACAAGACCACGATGACTGTGATGCCTTTTACGTCCTCAAACGAGGTGTGAAAAGCCATCTTACTAGGCCACCATAGTGCGGGTCACCATACTGCACTGTTTGCATTCGCAATGAGTATGGTGACCACAACTCTTGGATTCTATTCATGTTTTCCATCAGCCAGAATAGAGTCACTTTGGCCGGCTAATTAAAGTATAATAATTAAAATTGAGTTTTAACTACAATGAAATTTTCATTCTTCATTACTGGAATATGTGTGTACTTTAGTGGTTTTGGTAAAATTCATTAGTTCAGATATCTAGAGTGTTCCAAAAGAGTTTAAGTACATAGAATGTAAATATTTTAGCTTAGAAACGGCATTGATTGATGAAATTTTGAGATAATATTATCACCGTAAAATAATCGTAAGAGGAAATGAAAATCAATAATTTGGCTATGGTAGTTACGTCAGGCATGATCACCTTGTAAAATAGACACACCAGTCAATAATGGCTAAAAAATTAATTCATTGTCTTGCAGCTAACAATATTAACAATTTACAATTAATACATTAAAAATGATATCATATGCTACAGTTAGGATCAAAGACTGATCGGTTTCGAGTCGGTAAGTAGCCATTATCGAGACCAAATGATATAATATATTTGTTTTACGTATGTGTATCAAATACAATAATCTCTCTTTCAGTTAACCTTTGGTTTTAGTTATGTAATGCGATAAACTTAGTTGAGTGGGCAGTTTGATCGAGTTTCAAATCACTTAGATAATGAATAACAATGTATTTTTGAACATCTGATACATAAAACCATCTAATTTCAAATTAAGCTGAGTTTTACTATGAATGCCTCATTTTGGAATTCATTTTTTTGTTTTGACAACTTTAATTCTTACTACTAACCCCAGATTGCCCATAGTGTAAAGTTTTTGACACTGTTCAATAACTGCAGCGTCTTCTCTAGGCATGGTGCTTCGTCATCCTTCCACTCCTCTTGCTTCAGCCTTTGAATGAGTGCATCTATACCGGCATAATCTTCAGTTTTGCTCAATTTTGCTGCTACTGAAATTAAAATGTTATTTGTTCCTCATTAAAAAAATCTTGAATGAGTTTTATATAACTTGTAGTTCTTTATTTTGTACTATGAACACAAGACAAGAGAGATTGTTTAAAAGAAATTATGTACGATGGTGAAATATTGTATAAAGCATACACAGACTGTTGGCTTTTGGACGTCAAATTTCAATATGGCTGGTTTACCTCTTGCCACATAAGCAATACCAAATTATTATATTTCATTCTTTAATTAGCCAATCGAGCTAGAATAGCAGAAAGTTTTGAATAAGAAAGTGCAGTGCTCCACAAGGGTCTGTCATCACTCCTTTAGAACATGAAATACGACTGGGCCCTTCGAGGTCGTTTCCCTCAAGGGCTGGGCGTAATTTGTTACGCCGATGAAATATTGGTAATAGCCCGGGGTCGAACTTCCAAGAGGTGGCGCGCATGGCCACCACGGAAGTCTCTCTGGTGGTCGGGCGTAATTAGGCCCTATTATCCCATGGGTCCCATTGTGGTCCACCCTCCGGCGCCTCCATCGTAGTCGGTCCTCGTACTGGTTCAGGCACAGATGAAGTATCTGAGCCTAATCCTTGACGGGAGGTAGGTCTTCCGACAGCTTGTTCTAAAGCTAGTCGGCACTGCTTCTGCCCTTGGCCTTGGGCGACTTTTGCCCAATCCGGCTGGAGTCAGCGTCGCGACTAAACGGCTGTACAGAGTATGGGCGGTGGCTCTGACCGCCCATACCCTGTACAGCCATTTACCATACCATACCGGTTACCGCACCATGTCGATGGAAGCAGCATGCGCCTTGGCCGGAACTCCCCCATGGGATTCAGAGGCGGCAGTGGTCGTAGAAGTTGGCGTAAAGTCGGCGGACGACTGACTTCTGGGCGGGTAGTGGCATATGGCCCCCGTCTGAAGATGCACACAACTGGCGTGAGGCTGCTCCTCAAGCTACGATAGCTCATTGGTCGTGGAGTGGGCAGGACGGCAGCACGGGACCCTTTCCTTCCGACTGACGCAGGTTTTTTCCGGATACGGTTACTTCGGGAAATATCTGCATTCGGTCGCAAGGCTGGACGATCTCCATTCGGACCCAATTCGTCGTCGGCAAAACAGGCGGTGGCGGCACGCTTACCAGCGCCTCATGCCACCCTTAGTGTGGACGCAGGTGGACGGGACAGGTTTTAGTCAGTCTGATTCCGACACACCACCCCGCCGTAAATCCCGGTGGTGTGACGGCCCAAGGGGGTTTCTACACGTTAAAAAAAAGGTTCTAAATAGGGATAGATACAATTAATTGGCCAAACCTAAACTCAGACAATTTAGACTATAAATAGAAGCTATTAACGTCTAAACATACCTATGTATATTCAATCTAACTTAATATTGAGGTCAAGAATGTAGATGTACGAGTAGTTAATTACTGTAACAATGTAAGCATTACGTTTCAGTTCTATCAAAACTATTATTGCTTATCACTTATCATATGACTTTAAACAAAATTAAGTCGTGAGATACAGCACAATTCTGCTCAAATATTACAGCATAGTATTACTTGCAATTTTAACGTGGTAGACTTTTTTTCCAAGCAGAAATCCCCACGGATACCACCTGCTGGTAGTTACGTCAGACTCAAACCAATCAAAAACTCGGTCACCGTCTCGGGTACTTGTAGCCGGGAGACAAGGAAATCCCTAAGACTAACGTACCTTGGGCCACCTACGGCTTATAGATGGCCCCCTCCTGTGTACGTGCGGTCCGTAGTACTCGCATCGCCACCTCGGCCAGATTCTGCTAGGGTGACATATGGACTCACCTGTCACCTCCAGATTTGTACTTATGGAAGACGGTGATCGTTTATCAATCTCTGGCACCTGAGCCGTCTGTGGTACCTGACCCATTCCTGAGTCTGGTCGACCAGAAGGGTTCCAAGCCTCTGCTGATCCCACTCCACCATTTCTTTAACAAGCATATCCTGCTCACAGAAAGCACATGGCTGCAATCACGTTACTGAGCGAGAGAATCTCCACTCTGTTGGCCGACACGAGGTCACGTCTCTGCTCCACCCGTGCAATACATTCTACCGGCGTGTGGAGTGCAGTGTTCACGGTCCAACCATCCCATTGATAATACTCAGGCGTTGGTTCCTTGCGTATCAGACACAGGTGACTTCCGAAACATTTTTTTCCAGTGAACACCTGCGCTACCCGGTATGAGAGGGTCCCGTGATGCCTCTCTAGCCAATCCTCCATAACGTGCCTTACCGTCGATTGCCGAATTCGTTCCTTCTGCTCCTCCACGACCTCTCTTCTCTCCTCACCTGATGGAGTTGAGACTCCCGCTCCCCGTTGTGGCACTGATAGAAGGCTCCCATATGATCCTGACTGCCAGCGCTCGCTGTGGTCGTCGCAGTCGCTACCCATACTGAGACCCCATATAGGGGGCTCAGGTTCAGGGCTCACCCAACTTGGATACACACTAACTCTGTTACATTCCTTTAGTATGTTGTTGATACTGTACAAAAGCGATAGTTTCCTGCTCTTCTCTTATTTCTGGATTACACGCAATGTGTAATATTGCAAAGGGTTTTGGCTAGTTATAGCCAGCTATCTGAGATTAACCTACCATACGTCTATAGAAGTTTTAACACGAGGGGAAAATAGAAAAATAACGATAAAGTCACAAATAAGAGTTACTCTCATGTTTATACTCGTATTTATTTTATACACACATTAGTGTGTATTAAAAATTATACATAAACTGTATAAGAAAAGAAAATTACATCGTTAAAAAAATTAAAACGTCTTAGAGTATAGAAAAAGCACTTAAAATTTGAATAGAGACTTACCTATAAGTACACAAATAATTATAAACTGTTTGAACATATTTTATACATTGAATACAATGTCTACAGTATATCACTGTCGAAATATAATATAACCTGCTAAATGTATAGATTTAAAGACACCTGGCGCTAATTGTTTGGACACGGAGACTAGAATTTTAGTTGTCACCACTTCCTATCATGTAAGTGCTAAATAATTAAAGATTTTACATCTATATACAAACTTTTTGAGATTACAAAAACGTGTAAATTGAGTAAGAATGCCTATTGACTTCATAGCACTTCATAACCTGTGGCATTTATATAATAGATTATTGGGACCTAGTTTTTGCTATCTAAACTAACATGAAAACCTTTTTTTTCTATATATATATTTTTTTCTATATTAAGAGCCTGCCAAAGTGACTCTACCTAATAGAAAGCATGAATAGAATCCAAGAGTTGTGGTCACCATACTCATTGCACACAACGCAGTGTGGTGACCCACACTATGGCTGCCTTAAGAGATGCTTTTTCACATCCCGCTTAGGGACGTAAAAGGCATGACAGTCATCGTGACAGTGTAAGGCTTACACAGCTACCATGCATCACCTGCATCCATGGGCCGCCGGTCTCACACTCACCAACGAAACACGACAACACGGATGCTGGCGCTTTGGGTTGGTCTTCTGTGGGAGGGTAGTACTGTCCCGGTCGAGCCGACCCAATCGTGCTGAAATCAGCGTGGCTCTACTACCTAGCAAATTTTTGTATGGTGTGCAGATGTTTGACCTTGTCACAGATGCTGATTCTGTATTATAATAATAATATTTTTCCTAGCAAACTTTTATAGTATATTCACGTCAACACTATTTGCTCTACTGCAAATTCTGCAGATCTTGCCAGGATACAAGTGTTTCTCGTCAAATCTCTTTCTACAATCGCTAGCGCCTCTATTCTTTACTATTATTTTGTTTTGCCACATGACTCAACATTAAGATGACAGTTTCTAATGACATTTACGAGTACATTTGTAGAATGTCAACTCGGTCAAACCTGCTGGAATTTTATTGACACATCTTATAAATTATTAAAAATATTTAGTAAGCTGTTGGCATTCTCTTTGTTTGCTTTTATACAAAAAACAATTACTGGCCTATTAGTCTATTGTTAGTGATCTTGACAGCCAGAAATCATGTAGTCTATTCCTACCTAAAACAAGTATTACGTAATGAGTACAATGATATTTTACTCTATGTCTGGGTATAATTATCTATTTTTTTTTTATTTATTTTTTTTTTTTAAAAGGCAACGCCCGCACTAGGAATAAATCTTGTGTCGCGGGGGACTTTACAAACATACAAGAAACGGACACAAAGAACATCCAGACTCAGAACCACAATTTATGGATCACACAAAGTGTTGTCCCATGTAGGATTTGAACCCACAACACGCAGCGAATTGGAGAGCGGCATGGCGACCGCTTAAAGCACTAGGCCAATCGTGCAGTCATCTATGCTTTATATGCATTAAGATATCAATAACAATAATGACATTTCAGATTGCATAGATCTCAAAAGATTTTAAAACTATGACCACATTAAATGTCAGAAGTCTACATTGATGATTACTGTCCCTTACTTCCCTAATTACATCGACAGTAGAAGCAATGTTCCTCTAGCTGCTCAGCACTTTAATGAAACATTCTCTTCACTAGTGTGTTGAACATATGATAATTGAGAAAGCCCAGCTGAGAGCTAATATGAAAAGGAGTTAATAAACGAGACACGGTTCATTAATATAATAAAAAACGTCTTTGGTATTTGTTCATATTTCGTCCTCTGCTGTCCTGGTATCCAATCGTAATGAAAGGAATTATCACTTCGCTAAAACTAAAGATTCATAATATTACAGAATCACAAAGAGTAATTCTTACTTTGTTTCTTTTACCGTTGATGTAGACGATCCGGTTTACTTTAGAAAGGCGCCCAAAAGACGACATTTGTATGTCTGGTAATACGGGTTTTTATGGTAGATACTAGTCACTTTTTTTTAACGTGTCTCTATATATCTATCCCTACTTAGAATCTTTTATTTTAACGTGTGTAACTCCCTCGGGCCGTCACCCCACCGAGGTTTACGGCGGGGTAGTGTGCCGGAATCGGACCGACTAAAACCACACGGTGAGCCACTCTGCATCGGAGACAGGAGGGATCCGGGAATAGCTGCTGTTATGACATCCAGATTCCTCCCAGCGTCTAAACGCTACCGCGGGTACCATCTGCGAGTAAACTGCCTATTTAGGGGACGTAACGCACATGCGGACGTCGCCTCCTCGCGTCTACAAGTCACTGGCTACTAAGTCGTCCTTCCACTCTTTTGTCCTCTGTAATATCTTATGTTTTTCATCAAGAAAGAAAACAGATGTTGTTGACAGTTCAATAAATTTCTTTTACTCTAGGAAAAACGTAATCGATTGTCAGTTATAAAAATCACTATTACAATCTTTTTATTTTTCAATTTTCTATATTTATCTGACTCGACTATATATCATGGGTGTACCGTAAATATTCGCCGAATTTACGGTCCACAGTGAAATATTATCCCAGCATCAGCAATATCGTATGTTGAGGCCGCAACGGTGAGCGTTTATCTGAATTAGACTCGGCAAATTCCTCCATGACATTGTGTAGTTATATCAAAATAAACAAATGTTATAGAATTTTTATCTCGTATTTATCGGCTAAATCTGCTAGAAATAAGTACATTGTCGATGATAAAGTGAAAAAACTTACGATTTAAGCAAAATATCAGAAAACCTTTGCTCCGTGGAGTACATTTTATACATTTGATAACCTTACTAGTGATTTTCGTGAATAGCCAGTACTTTGAAGTATACGAGTGTATACTATAGGGCTCAATGATCTCCAGGAAACGAGACAAAAGAAACAAGCCATCAACTTATAGAAGTCAAACACGTGTAGTTGTGATCTGTTAAAATAAATATCATACTATGTGTTTATGTGAATCCGACTGCACGGGTTGCGTTGTGATTTAAATAGCACCTCCACCGTATAATACAATATTTTATAATGGTACGTGTTGTTTTCAAAGATGACAATGATATATCAAAAGATAAAGTGCGAACTAAACAACGTACATACAACATGTATTCTATGCTGACTATAAGGGTCAGTAGTGGAGGCCTTGGGCTGAGATACAGATGACTATGTAAGCTCATTTGTGTAACAAATTTTTCATCTTATGACTTTTAAATGTACATCTAACATATATGACTCTGATTCATCTAAAGATTGATTAGAAGAAAATACCTAAATCATTAAGTCTATTTTCTGCAAATTAATTGTATGACGCATTAAAAAATAAGTGATTTTAATTTTACGAGACAGCATTTGGCTTCTAGAATGCTCTACAGAATTTTGATTAAGAAAAATTTACAGGAATAAAATACCATACGGTAAACGAGCAAAAGTATCACCTGATGGTAAGTGATTTCTGCCGCTTTTGAGTGCTCTTACTTCTTTCATCACTTTCCATTGAATGGGTGAGACTACTGAAGACCCAATCTTTCTATAATCGTTAATCTGAAAGAAGGGGGACACTAAACCATAACGAATGTGGCAGGTACGGGTGTCACATCCCTCCCCATGTGTCTCCTCTGTCAGAGCCGAAGTCTACTGATTCAAGTGAGTCGAAATTGCATGCAGTACAAGGTGCTGCGATGAAATTTCCAGTGAAATTGCCGACTGCTCCTAAGACGGGCAAGAGATACTCTTCTTGCGTAGGTCATAGATGTAGTGTGATATATACCTTGACGCTGACGTGATGAGGATGTATGGGTAATCAGGTAGGAGTGACCTACGGATAGTATCCCTGTTGAAGCCCAGGTTGCTGTCTGGCTGAGTCTCAATTTCCGCTCGTTGCTGTGGGAGTTAACGCGAAGGTGGTGACGATGTTGCTGCGGATGCTGATCTACTTCTTTGACCATTCCAATCACGTAGGGATCACTACTGTGGAAGTAAGGGATGTCAATTATCTCCAATATAAAGGGAAGTTCCTTCAACAAGGCGAGGTCCAATCGGCGTAAGAACTTTTATATCGCGAGACAGAATTAGTAGTTACTCTATTGTTCGCTATTTCTTCGGTAGATGACGCTGTATTATGATTTTGTAACGCGATATATGGAAATCGACTCAAAGAACTCTTGACCCTTAAGGTGCAGATGTCCATAAACGGCGGTAGTCATATACCATCAGGTAATGTTAGGTAGTAGAGCCATGCTGATTTCAGCACGAGCGGGCTGGCTCGACCGGGACAGTACTACCCTCCCACAGAAGACCAACCTAAAGCGCCAGCATCCGTGTTGTCGTGTTTCGTTGGTGAGTGTGAGACCGGAGACCCATTGATGCAGGGGTGAGAGTTATCGTAGTAACTGTGTAAGCCTTACACTATCACGATGACTGTCATGCCTTTTACGTCCCCAAGAAGGGTGTGAAATAGCATTTCACAAGGCCGCCAAAGTGAGGGTCACCACAGTGTATTTTCTGCATTTGCAATGAGTATGGTGACCACAACTCTTGGATTCTCTTCATGCTTTCCATGCGGCAGAGTAGAGTCACTTTGGCAAGCTCTTAATATAAAAAATAATAATAATAATCCGTCTGCTCATTAATTCTTAAACTACTTTGGTAACTTATTATTACTGTGTATGTGTGTAGAATCATTCCGAGAATAATCATTTTTTTTTGTTTCTTATAATAGCTGCTAAAGTTAGGTTATCTAAAAACTTCTCTTTTTATATGTCTGTAACCTCCAAAACCTGTTCTCTGAATTAGTGACTTTTTTATTGCCGATCATTATGGAATTTACTAGGAAATAGTGTGCTTAGTAAACACTAACTAGGGAAAATAATAATGGATTTAATACATGTATTGCCGTTAACAAAACTGAAGTAAAAACACACTAAAACTCTGCGTTAAAATAGTACTTATTTTTAATAGTAAAGTTTTTTGACTAAATAGAAAAAGTAGATATGTAATGACTGTAATAATTAAGAAAACATATGTACCCTCAAAAATGTGTAAATAAACGTTAGTTGTAGGGCTAGTAACTAAATTTAATAGCAGAACTCATTATTATTTTTTTCACAAAAAGTTAGAAAGACGAAAAGAAAGATATTTTAAATGATTTCTTATAAACTTTCAACACAACAGAAAAAAAACGCTTGCCGTGTGGTGATAGATTACGAATACAGTGTATTACTACCCCTGGTCATCTTATGGATGTCGTAAGAGACGACTGAAGGCAAACTTTTTTTTTTAATAGCCGGCCAAAATGACTCTAATATAATAAATACTCTGCTTATAGGAAAGCACGAATAGAATCCAAAAGTTGTAGTCACCATACTCATTGCGAATGCTGACAATGCAGCATGGTGACCTACACTATGGCGGCCTATTACGTTTTTTTACGCCTCACTTGAGGACGTAAAAAACAGTCATCGTAGCATTATATTACATACATTTACCACGACGACTGTGACCCTTGCATCAATGGGTCTCCGGTCTCGCACTCACCAACGAAACACGACAGCACGGATGCTATCGCTTTAAGTTGGTCTTCTGTGAGAGGATAGTACTGCTCCGGACGAGCCGGCCCGTTCATGCTGAAATCAGTGTGGCTCTATTACCTGGAGGAAACAAACCTAGTCAGCGTCTAGCCAGCATGGTAAGTGAAAACCTCTTTTTTGTTTTTTTTATAGAAGCCAACCAAAGTGACTCTATTTTGCCTGATAGAAAGCATGAACATAATCCAAGAGCGGTGGTCGCCAAAAATTGACGACAAAACTTGAACTTTTACATTTAGTCATCTTTAAGGGAGAGGCCTATGTCCAGCACTGGACTGTTAAATTCTGTTGATAATGTGATACGAAACAAACGCGATGTACACTTAACAGCAAGATAAAACTATCAAGATACTAAGTTACAAGGATTTTCTATTTTGCTTACAGACAAATATGTACAGATAGATGTCTAAGCTCTTGTAGCTTAGACCTTATCTATACCCATTATTATTAATCACTGCATTGATAATACTTGCAAGTATTTAATAAATGACCTTAAGAAAAGTTTGATTTTTATAATATAAGAATATAATCTCACACACGGCCGTTCGATCTCAAACTAGACAGAACTTGTTCTGTGGAAGGCAGACTACTGATAAACAAACGGATATACATCTAAATATATACATCTAACAGACTAGCTGACCCACGCAACCTTGTCTACTTCACATCCTTAAAAGATAGATAGAAGTACGAGCTGTTCGGGTGTCATTGCCTTTTGGCCGTTCACGCAGCGGACGCAATGGAAACTCTCAAAAGAAACAAATTGCCTCTGTTTTTTAAACATGTTTCATTGATACTCAGATCTTTTTGGCCGTAGCATATAAATAGCCTTCCTCAAAAACTAATCTATGATTGACTAAAAAAATGTTTCAAATCGGTCAAGTACTTCCTGAGATTAGCTCATTCAACCAAACAAACAATCAAATGAACAAACTCTTCTGTTATTATAGTAGTAAAGGCAAATTAAATTCATACACAGACTAAATGTTCTTGCTTATCATACAATGTTTGGAGGAAAATTGAACCCGTAATTCAACTGTTAATATCTGTCTTCTACTCTACTCTTCATGACTTCGTTTTCCACCTTTTAATTTGACTGAATGAATAGTGTGGTGGTTTAAGAGATCATCTCGCCGCTTTCTACTGAGCTGAATTTTTTAGTATCAAACTCCCCGTGGCAAACCTTGTGTGATCCACGTGTTCGTATTCTAAGTCTGGGTGTTCTGTGTATCCACTTTAAATGCGTTTGTAAAGTCCCTAGTAACACAAGAATATTTCTAGCGCAGAGTTGTCTTAAAAACTTTTTATGAGACATTTATTAAACTTAGGTTTTGGTTGAATGGACAGTTAAAAGTTAATTTTCAAAGTTAACAACACATAAAATAATAATGAAAATCAAAATTTTAATTTAATCTATGAAACAATGATCTGTATACAAATGTATTCTTATTTCCAGTTAACAGTATGCAAAAATATCTCATTAATATTGTAACAGAGCATTGCATTCTAAGTAAGCTGGAATGACTTTTACATACTTGCGTAACTTGTATTTACGATATAGCACAAGCGTGAACATGAATCATAGAAAAAGACTTTATTTTGTGCTATAGATACCTTAAAGCTTTCAATTAAGTCACTGTCCGTGTAGTGGTGGATTAAGAATATAGAGCATCACCACATCTATTCAACCCACAACTCTCACAAGGGCCGCCTAAAGGGGCAAACCACGCAGCGTAACAGCGCTATAAAGCGAAAGAAAATTGGACACTAATCCTGCGTTGTATAGTAACACAAAATCTCCTTTCTAAGGAGATATCTTTGTCCTGTAAAGAATTACTATAGGCTGTTGACAAGTAACTATCGCTTGAGACGCAAGAGCGATGCCATCCTTTATGTTCCCTACCTAGAGTTAAGGAAGTTTGAAGCTCAGGTAACCTCATTCAGCTGATGAAAAGCAGCAGAAGAGTTGCTCGGTTTATTTGTAGTATTTTTGAATTACTTGAATACTCTAACTATTCGTTTGAAATAACCCGTGCGTCTTCATTGTCCATTTCTCGACTAAGAAACAGGTAAATAAAAATAAGTTGTATTGCTAGGTGATGTATATAAAATAATAATTTAACTACCTCAGTGGTGCAGTGGTAGTGAATGTGCTGTGCTTGAGGTCTCAGGTTTGATTCCCGAGTCGGACCAAATGTTTATATGAACTGCAAATAAAAAAAAAATTATATACGCCCATGCGTAAAAAGGACACTGCCCATTAGTGGTATAGATTTTTCTCGTGCACATATATAAAAATAATATCAAAATTGTAATCATTGTTTTTGAACTCACCTTGTCGTTAGAATTCTGGTTTTGAAGCGGGGTTTTCTTTCCGTAATGATAAGACATGAAATGGTTTTTATATTACTGTATTTTACCTGACACAACTGTTCAAAGTATGTTCATAGCCATAGTAAGAGAATAAGTTGGAATTTTATTTTTTTAAAGATAAATAGATAGATATAACAAATCGATCCATTTAACTAAGCAAAATGTAATAAAGTAACTAAAGCGAATCAGCCATCTTATAATATTAGATATTGTGATGGTAAATGTGACGATTAAAATGAAGTACTGCTCTGTTTTCTTTAAGTTTTTACATGCCCTATTCTATTGCACTCATTAAACTGATTTGATTTGATTGAAATAATAATGATTTTATACTTTTTTATACGTACTTCGGTTTGATAAAAGTTAAGTTTTGGCTACAGAGAAATAATACACCGGTTCCGCCATTTCAATGTCCTTGTAAGTTCCTCACGTAAAATGGCCGACATTTTTGACCAATTCTTTGTATCATAAAGTACAAATTACTTGAATTATTAGTCGTTAGTAGTAAATATACACAAAGAAATCGTCCTGGCATATCACAAAGCTATTAATTGAATAGAATAAAATAAATTATTAACGCCGGTGGAGAAAAACTTGATCAACACGAATATAGCACAATGTATAATTGTGTCAAAATGTCGAGACTGTGTAGTCTTGACACTTTGACATACGACAATGCGAAGAAATAGCCAATGTTTTTGTTTGTTGTTTAAACCGAAATTCTTGATAATCTAGTTTAGGTCTATAACAAAGGAATTCTTGAGACGAGTAAAATAATATTTAACAAATGTTGAATACTATCCGTGGGGTGACAGATTAAGAATAGGCAGTGTCACTACCCATATTCAACCTGTGACTCATGTAAGAGCCGAGCCACGAGAGCAAACTACAAAACTACACAAGACAACAACACTTCAAAAAAAAAGAGCAAAAGACCAAAGACGAAAAGACCAAAATCTCTTTTCTAAGGTTGTTTCTGTCCAGCAGTGGACTATTAAAGGTTGTTGATATGATAACGTAATATACTCGAATATTTAAAATGACAAAAGGTTCTGTCAAAGCTCAAACTGAGACACGATTTGTTGTACTTACTTGTTAACAGGCTTGCACTTCATCATCATCATCATCTCAGCCAAAAGACGTCCACTACTGGACATAGGCGTCTCCTAAGGCTCTCCACAACAGCCTTTCCAATATCGCCCGCATCCGGCAACTTCCCGCGGCCTTCACCACGTCGTCATACCACCTTGTGAGAGACCTACCAACGCAGCTTTTCCCAGTACGTGGTCGCCACTCCAGACCTTAATGGCCCCATCAGCCATCGTTTCTGCGTGTAATGTGCCCTGCTTGTGTACTTACCTAGACAGTATTTTTTTTATTACTAATTACTTGTTCCTGGTATAGATTTCAAAAAGCATGTGGAGCGCTTAGTGCAACTTCATCTATTGAAGCATGTATTGTGGTACCAATATGTTATTTTATTGAGTGGAAATTAGGCCTACGATCTTAATTACGAACGACATACGCAAACAAAATAAATAATCGAATTTTAAATATGAGGTTCTAGTTCATAGAGTGAGATGATTTTGTATTTTAATTTTGAACCCTTTTTTCTTTGTGTTGGCCGTCTAAATAGTTATTAACTTTTCGATTTCTTTCTAAATCTACTTACGCGGTCCTCGTGCATAGAAGAATTGTTAGTCATTTTTTTCCTTTTGAAAGAAGCACTGTGACATTACGTTTGACAAGTGAGATATGCAACGTATAAAAATAAGATATTCGGCTAATCGTCCTCAAGGACTGGTGGATATCTGACACTCAATGTCTTAGTGAACGTGTTTTATTGTCATATCACCATTATCTTTAGAACGTATACATGCAAAACAGGCAGCATCATATAAACCGGAACAAAGCTAAAGGTCAATCGTCATTACAAGCCCATCAACAATTATTAATGAACAATCTTGTATACATTATATGTGTATATACACTGTTATATACAGTTTCATGAGTTTGAATATAAAATACAGGAAGACATCATCACCAATGCTTCATAGTTGACTGACTGGACATAGGGCTCTAGGTTTTAGCCTACTTGCATGCACGCATGTACCCGTACGTATGTATGTACGTCGTAAGTGAGTGTGTGGGTGCGTGCGTGCTTGCGTGCGTGCGTGAATGCGTGCGTGCGTGCGTCGAGTATGATTTCGACGTTAAATTAGTGTAATATCTAGCAGATAAATATAACTTTAGTGTACAAAAATAAAGTTTTATTAAAGTCTTTTTTTATAATAACAACAATTTATTTGCAGAATAAGAATCTTAGAATAGTGTGATCCTTGGAGCTTGTTAAGTAATAGAGGTCTACCTATTAGCTTACTACAATGTAATATAATGTTCTTTAAGAGGTTCTCTCATATAAATTAGATAAGTATGTTTCTACCATACATATAATTTACATGCAAAGTTTACTTAACATATTTTAACATGTAATATAAACATCACAATGTATTTATCATCATTTATTAGAACCATTGTCCGTGTGGTGACGGATTAAGAATACATAGTGTTACCACCCCTATTCATCCCGTGGGTGTCGTAAAAGGCGACTAAGGAACCAAGTATACAAGAAAACATCATTACAAAGAGAAGGAAAACTTGAAACAAACCCATTTTTTTTTTTTAACTTGTGGGAACCCCCTCGAGCCGTCACCCCACCGGGGTTTACAGCGGGGTGGTGTGTCGGAATCGGACCGACTAAAACCACACGGTGTGCCACTCTGCGCCTAACATAGTAGGGATCCGGGAACCGCTGCTATTACGACATCCAGATCCCTCCTAGCGCCTGCCCGCTACTGGCCCGGCTCGCCGGCAGCGAATAGGGTCCGAGTGGCGAGTTGGCGGAGACGCGCATACCAGCGCCTCATGCCGCCTTGAGTGTAGCCGCGGGTGGACGGGAGGGGTTTTCCTCTCCTCCATCCGCTATAATGGCCAGCCGCGAGGAGGCGACGTCCGCGTGCGCCGTACGTCGCCTTAAATAGAGAGTTTACCCATAGATGGTGCCCGCATTAACGGGCAGGCGCTAGGAGGGATCTGGATGTCATAATGGCAGTGGTACCCGGATCCCTCCTATCTCAGGCGCAGAGTGGCACACCGTGTGGTTTTAGTCGGTCCGATTCCGACACACCACCCCGCCGTAAACCCCGGTGGGGTGACGGCCCAAGGGGTTTCCACAAGTAAAAGAAAATGTGATTTCCATGCATTTGTTAGTTTTCTAATTTACGTTTTTAGAATGTAAACTTGGCTAGGGTACCAAGACTAGGCAGGATAATTATCCGTCAGGGCCATGCTTGTATCATAGACACAAAGCCAGAATCTTAATCTTAGAGATCAATCAGTGTACAATATCTGCAAGAATCTTATCAATAAATTAGTTAATGATTACACGAACAGCGAGTCGTTTTTATTAACATAACATTATTTCACTTTATATATAATACTTTTTCTAGTTAGTGAATGTTTTGTATCGAAACAGTTAACAGTGTGTTTGTGAAGCATGATTAAGTTTTTGTGTTTTATGTGTATTGGTGAGTTTGTTTTGAATTTAAATATCATGAATTCACACTTTTGTATTTAGTTTTTTATATGTGATTTAATTAACTGTTAATTTTTAATAATAACTTCGCTCGTATTGGGTTTTTATTTCTTTTTTAATAATATAACTAAGTTCACATTTTCGTTTTATGTAATTTGTTAGCTTTGTAGTTCTAACGTATCTTGTGAGGTAAGTTTAATAAAAAAGATATTTATTCATTTATAATTTATATTATAGTTTTAATTTTTAAATAATACTAAAATGAAAAGTGTTTTTCGACTATAATACTTTCTATATAATGCGTATCTTATTCATCCCATGAGTGTCGTAAGAAGCGACTAAGGTAACACACTACCCTGGACATCATCACTGCAAAAACGAGCAGAACTGGAAACAAACCCTATATTCACCTCCATATCCACCGTCTGGCCAGCGTGGTATGGTAGACCAAAACTTCCTTTGGAAGGATATTATTAAAAGTTGTTGATGATGATGATAATTGAGTATGACTGTTTTGTTCTGTGTCCATATATAATTTACCTATACAGTAAATATTGTCCGTGTGGTGACGGATTAAAAATCGTAGTGCTACCACCCATATTCATCTCATGGGTGCCGTAAAAGGCGACTAAGGGACCAAGACAACATCATTACAAAGAGAAGGAAAACTTGAAACAAACAATATTCCAACCCGTCTGGCCAGCGTGGTATAGTAGGCCAAAACTTCCTTGCTAAGGAGACGCCTATGTCCAGCAGTGGACTGTAAAAGGCTGTTGATGTATATACCAACGTTTTATATAGTACATTAGTCTGGTTATCGTAGTACAGGCTCACTCTAGCTTGAGATCAGACGGAGGACATACAAACTTATTTCTGAAATTTTCCTTTACAGTGACATTTTCAATGAATACTGCAAGATCTCAAGAAAATGGTAATTTACTCATCATAGAGAATATTATACAAGGACTGCGTGAAGAGGTGTGGAGTGATGACGAAGCGCCGTGCTTACAAAAAACGTTGGAACTTTTACACAATGTCAAAAACTTTACATTGTGGGCCACTTGGAGTAAGTTGTAGATGAATTATTTTTTTTCTATCTTAAGAGCCTGCCAAAGTGACTCTACTCTGCCTGATGGAAAGCATGAATAGAATCCAAGAGTTGTGGTCACCAAACTCATTGCAAATGCTGACAACGCAGTATGATGAACCACACTATGGCGGCCTTGTGAGATGCTTTTTCACACCCCGCTTGGGGACGTAAAAGGTATGACAGTCATCGTGACAGTGTAAGGCTTACACAGTTACCACGATAACTGTCACCCCTGCATAAATAGGCCTCCGGTCTCGAAAAATATAAATGCACAAAAAATATACATATAAATGCATCGTGATTAAAATAATCTATATATTAATACGCGATACAAAAACTTTAATGCTCTTTTTACGAAAATTGCGCGGACGCAGGAGCATAAAATTTGGCACACTTATAGTTTATGTCTAGGAGAAGTGCAGAACGCTAATATTTTTCAATAATAATGCTTATAAAGTACATTAAATCAATAAATAAAACATTACACACACTACCATACATTTCACACACACATACATACACAAGTATTTGTACACGCTTACTTTCATTTTGTCCATAGACATAGAGTACCGACATAGACATATCAAAAAGAAAAGTTTTATTTGCCTCATTTAATATAAAAAAAGATTTTAATAATAATGCATAATAAGTACTATAAATCAATAAATAAAACATTACACAAACCAGAATACATTTGACACATGCATACACAAGTATTTGTACACGTATACATACTCTGTGGTCAAATTGTTTCTTTTGTTTATTATAGACATAGTTGAATGTCAAACAGAAAAGTTTTATTTGACGAATACTACGTGAAATACTGAGCGCTTATACAAATTTATGTAATATATCTAAGTTGTGTAGCAGCAACATACATTTAAATGTACACGGACTATCATTATATGCATAAAGAATGTTCTGTAGCAGCAATCTGCAATAACAACATTCAGGTACAAAAAAAATATAATTTGCTATTGCTGGTTCTTAATGAAAGAACTTTAATTATGCCTCGACATAGAACATTAACGGCTCGGAGTGAGAGACAAAGAAGGAATATTTCTCTAAGAGGAAGGAATAATTCTCCATCTGTAGTATTCGATAGTAATATGATTTTGAGAGATACATTTAAATGTGCTCTAAATGTCATTTAATCGATTTAGAGTGCAGGTTTTGCAATGCGAAACATTTTGAACCTGAAGTGACTTTAGGCGACCGAACTGCATTCACTTCATGTTGTTACAAAGGTAAAGCATTATCACCACCCTTAAGTCAAAATGAATATTTTAAATCATTGTATAATGGACTTACTTCAAATGAACCTTCAATAAAAAGTAAATCAAAAAATTATTTTGAAAATATTAGGAAATATAATTCATGTTTAGCTATGGTTAGCTCAGAAGATAAAGTTGCTGAGACAAGGGGAGTGTATCATTTCAAAATACATGATGTTTTTATAACAGATCAGGCCCAATGAATGCCGCTTATAATCGCTCACCGTGTTATGCACAATTATATTTTTAAGATGTTGACAGTTCTGTAGCAGCAATCTGCAATAACAACATTCAGGTACAAAAAAATATAATTTTCTATTGCTGGTTCTTAATGAAAGAACTTTAATTATGCCTCGACATAGAACATTAACGGCTCGGAGTGAGAGACAAAGAAGGAATATTTCTCTAAGAGGAAGGAATAATTCCCCATCTGTAGTATTCGACAGTAACATGATTTTGAGAGATACATTTAAATGTGCTCTAAATGTCATTTAATCGATTTAGAGTGCAGGTTTTGCAATGCGAAACATTTTGAATCTGAAGTGACTTTAGGCGACCGAACTGCATTCACTTCATGTTGTCACAAAAGTAAAGCATTATTACCACCCTTAAGTCAAAATGAATATTTTAAATCATTGTATAATGGCCTTACTTCAAATGAACCTTCAATAAAAAGTAAATCAAAAAATTATTTTGAAAATATTAGGAAATATAATTCATGTTTAGCTATGGTTAGCTCAGAAGCCAAAGTTGCTGAGACAAGGGGAGTGTATCATTTCAAAATACATGATGTTTTTTATCACAGATCAGGCCTAATGACTGCCGCTTATAATCGCTCACCATGTTATGCACAATTATATTTTTATGATGTTGACACTGCTATTAATTATAGGTTACAAGAACATATTAATCAAACATGTAACAACAACATAATGCGTAAAATTTCACTGCAATTGGACAAAACATTCCAAATAATTGGAGTTTTATTAAATTGGCCAGTTTTTACACATGGGCAATTCTATGTCGCAGTAAGTAGAGTTCGTTCATTCGATGGTTTAAGGTTTTATATATCCAAATATAACGGCCCAAGACATTTAGCAAACGATGAAAGAGTTTTTACAAAAAACATTGTTTTCAGAGAAGTTTTAAATCATTAATTAAATTATTGCAATATGCATTAAAAAATGCTCTAAATGAATAGTATTTTTAATGCATGATTTTTTTGTTTTGCATCTTCTTATAGCATGTTTTGTTTTAATAAACATTTTTTTAAATAGGTATTCTTTATTTTACTTCTTTTTAATTGCATATAATTTGTTCAAAAAAGAGATTGGCAAATAACAGTCTTGGTCAAATCTGTGGTTATAATAGTTTAGTTTTCGACAGTAGAACCTTAATAATGTTTGAATATTATATTTTAATAATGTATATTAAGTCACTTACAATTTAAATTTATTATGGTCGAATTTCGACCACTGGGCGACCACTAGTACTTTATAAATGTACTCCTATCCGATTTCGGCCACGGTAGCCAGTCTCAACGGAGATGAACCAACCAACGGAGCTCTTTCTAACGGAGACACAAATACGTCACCCTAGCGACACTGCGTATCTCCACTATCCCAACTACTTGCTGGAGGAGTGCTCCCTCCCAAAAGTAGTACTATATGTTTTCGTTAGGGCGAATGTTTGTTGTCGGTCTCTGCACTACCTTGAAGATCCATCCTTCTTCATACTCTAGTTCCGCGTAGATTTCTCTCTGTGAGCCAAATCTGCGTGAGCTCCTATCGATCCCGTTCCTGAGATTCTGAGTCAGGCAGCGGATAACTCACAGAAGCAGTTGCCGACCGCTGAGCTGGTGTTTCTAGGAAGTTGAAACCACCAGTTGACCAGAACTGAAAACGTGGATTGAACACAAATCCTCAATTTCTTGTTCTAAGTCTGAATGTTCTTTGTGACCAGAATTCCCCGCGACTTAAGATTTATTCCTAGAGTGAGAAATATCTTTCAAAATTTTAAAATGTAGATATTTTTATATAATCTCTTCATTGTCATTTCTTCTTTTACTCTTCCATGTATGTGAATAGTATACGTCATTATGTTTTATGTTAACTTTAAAAAATATTAATATCTTTAATTTCCTTGACGTATGAAATCGATAAGTATAATAATAATTATTATTATTTGCCTATTCATCATTCTATGAATATTTTTATGTGTGTGTGTATGTATGTAGGCCTGTATATCCTGTTATATATATATCATAATGTATTACATAAAATATTTATACACAAATTAAAAAATCAACCATGATAGCTCTAATGTTACACCCGTTATAAACATCTCTGCATCGCCCAAAGGTCGACTGGAAGAAAATGCCTATGGCATTAAGACCGCCTTATGCAATAAGTAATATTTGCAGAAAGTATAAATGAATAAATAAAAAGGTTAATTAGAAGTAAAACGATTAGGAAAATTTTACCCAATGGCGAATTCATCACTAAATTAATTCCAAGTGATCACTTTTACAGTCAAAATAGAGGATTTATGAAGATCATCACAATCATCATCAACAAGTAAAATGTGTCCACTGCAGGACATAGACAATGAGTTTTTATTTAGAAAGGATCTTTTGGCCTACTATTCCACGCTGGCCAGATGGGCCCATCTTTATAGAGCTTATTTGTACCGTGGGTAATTTACACTTAAGACACCCACCGAATGAATAGGAGTGGTGAATGGTAAATGGATTCCGTATTCTTAATTCGTCAGTCCACAGAATGACTTTCACTCCACAGTATAGACTTTGTTTAATAAAGTCTAGTACTTTTCAATATCCTTAATGTACTCGTATTGTATGATGCTAGAGAAGTTTTTGACTATTAGTTTTAATCATAAAACCTATTTCAGTATGGGATGCAAACAAATTTCCGTCAGGCAGCCTTTACGGTTCGTGGCTCCAGCTGAGCAATTACGACCAGTGCCTGAACCCTCCTTGGTTGACTACACATCCAAAGTTGAAAACACAGTATTGTACGGCAGAAATCGAAATGACGCGACAAGAATTAAAGAGGGGTGTCTTTGACCCTTATGCCTCAACTGAAGTGTATATGAAAGTAAGTATTGTACAGTGACGACTTTCAGATACAGTGAAAACAAAATCATACTACAACCCCATCTAACAGAGACACACTAAACTGCAGGATAACTGCTAATCCTGTATCGCGATATGAATAATTCTCACACCGACTACCAACTGCTGGAACACGGCCCGCCACGTATGATCACCTGGCCTGATTAGAGGATCCTCTCTTTGTATTGGAGAGCCACGATACCTGTTCCTACGCAGAACTAACAGTGAATGTTTACTCACAGTGCGTTGAAGATACTTTAAGGACCAGAAAGCAAATTATAAATTGGTGCAATGTGTTAACCAAACTGCAATAGAACCTCTGGAATTGACTGCACGCTTGGCCAAGCGGTCGCCACGCCGCTCTCTACTGCGCTGAGTGTTGTGCGTTCAAATCTCACATGGAACAACACTTTGTGTGAGCCATAAATTGTTGTAGTGAGTCTGAGTGTTCTTTGTTTCTGTTTCTTGTATGTTCATAAAGTCCCCCGGGACACAGGATTTATTCCTAAGGCGGACGTTGTCTTCGCAAAAAAAAAATTGACCGTGGGAGGGTTTAGCTAGAGTGATACCATGGTCTCATAGAAAAATCAATATTAAGCATTTCGAGTGGTGAGGGAGGGGGTTAAAGGTAAATCGCAGTTGTCCATAGATGGCAGTAGTGTACATTAATTTACATTACATGTTTTAAAACCATGCACTGACAGCTTTCATAAGTGTATTTTTATTGAAATGAATTACTTTAAATGAACTTAAAAATAAAATTACTCTAAAATATAAATTTCAAAGAAACGTTATACTACATGTCTTAGTATTACTTCTTAACATTGTTACTAGATCAATAATTTCATCAACAGTTTAATTTTTATTTCTATTGCTGTACTATTGTAGGTTTGATCGCCACGTGGGACAACACTTTATGTGATCTACGAACTGTTGTTCTGAATCAGTACGTTCTTTATATGCGTTTCATGTGTTTGTGAAGTCTCCTTTCCACCAATAAAGTCCTCGTGCCAAAATTAACTTAAATTTCTGTTTTCAGACAAAAACGCGACATGGCTATCGTGTGAATCAGTTTACATGGGGCGTGTGTGTCCTTGCGTCTTGCAAACCAGGTTCGGTTGCCAAGATCTTGAAACACATGTACTTAGAGACCCACTTCAGAACAATATCGAATCCAAATATCACCATCCATGGTTGTGACGTTACCGGTGAAACTGAAAATGTCGGAGTAGGATATTACGTGTTCATGTAAGTTTAACATATATCATTTATTTTCCGGTGTTCCACAGGGCATTATAATTACTTATGGGTTATTTTTTTTTACTTTATTTTTTTACTTATTTTAATAATTATTGCTGTCCTGTGAATTTAAGAAGAATTATTGTTCTTCCTTCTTTTGGCAGAATATTCAGAAAATTGCAACCGTCAACATACTTATCAGAATATTAGTATAAAGATGTGTAAATATATTTTTACTGCGTAACTATTTTGTACTTCTGCAATTAATACTAGATTGAAAGGTATAGGACTGAGGATTATGGTGAACATTGAGGAAAACATATATTGCAGAGTGCTCATTGATGCAGGATTGACAGTTGTCGTGGTAAGTGTGCGCAATACAATGTCACGATGACTGTCATGTCTTTTACGTCCCCAAGTGAGGCGTGAAAAAGCATTTTACTAATCCACCAAAATATGGGTCACCATACTGCAATGTCTGCATTCGCAATGAGTATAGTGACCATAACTCTTGGATTATGTTCATGCTTTTCATCAGGCACAGTAAGATCACTTTAGAAGGCTCTTAAAGTAAAAAAAAGTAAAAAAAACCTTTGTAGTGGGCTGCAATCAGCTAATCTCGATATCTTTGCTACTACTCCCCATCTGGATTTCGTCGATTCAATTATTACGTACCACTCCGCTGCAAAATCGAGTGTAACGGCATCCCGAGGGTGTTTCCACGTGTTAAAGCAATCTCTTAAACATGTTAATTTGAAGAATAATAAAATTTAAATACTAAATAACTTATACCCAAAAATATTAGCTTTACAAAGAAGGCAATATTTTATTATTATATAATATTTAAATATCGACATTCTTAGTATAAAAATTACCTAATTAACAACATTTTTGCTACAGTATTTTATAATAACAGTGTCACATATATAAAATCTGAGAAATATCCAGTTTATGTCACTGGCACTCCTCATGATTTTAATTTATGAAAACGACACACACGTGTTATTTTGCATAATATTCCAATATATAATAAAATTATTAGTAATTTGAATCGAAATGAACCGTAACACAATTTTATGTGGTATAACGGGAAACGAATAGACCGGTCAACTGAAGGTGACTAGCGCATGGAGACCTATAGGTCTCCATGCGCTAGTCACCTTCAGTTGGAGTCAAAAGGAGTATTATATATCAGATATATATTGTATATATCAGATTATAATCTAAGAAACATAAATGCACTTACTCCTTTTAACCCCCCAGAGTTCTTCCTCCCTCCAGAAAGGAAAAGAGGTGGTCACAGATAACTTCTGTCAATGAAATCAATAAAAAAAATCGTAACACCGGTTTCCTGTAATGGAAGTTTTTCTTATCACCCCGATGCAGTTGGCCTTTATATGCCAAAAGAGGGCACTCCAAAGGCACCAATGTACTTGTAGCTACTTGCCATCAGGTGGCCCTTTCATTGGTTTGCTTTTTACTACGCAGAAAATCAGTTTTAAAAACTGTAACATTTTTGATCGATTTAAAAATCCACAAAATAATAAAATACTCGTATATTTACTTTTTATTCGTGATTTACTTATTTAACTCAAAGCGCTATATCCCCTTGATGGGACAGAAAGCGTCCACATCTTCATAATTCTTATTGTGAATATTTTCTTCAATTACAATTATTTGGTACCATTATGATCGATAAACAAAAAATAAAAAAAAACTTCGCTGTTCGTGTGGTAACAGATTAAGAATATGGGATGTCAGAACCCCAGTTCATGTTGTGGGTGTCATAGTAAGCGACCAAGGGAGTGAACTACGTGGGACAACAGCACTGCATAAGTTAGATAATCAAGAGAGAAATACTAAACCAAAAATTTTATTTTTAACATGTGGAAACCCCCTCGGGCTGCCACCCCACCGGGGTTTACGGCAGGGTGGTGTGTCGAAATCGGACCGACTAAAACCACACGGTGTACCACTCTTCGCCTGACATAGGATGGATTCGGGAACAGCTGTTAATACGACATCCAGATCAACGATATAGTATAGTATAGTAGGTTAAAATTTTTCTTCTGAGGAGAAGCTTATATCCAGCTATGGGTCATCAAAGGCTGTTCATGTTAGAAACAATTAAATGATGATATAATCCTAGCTGATTTTGACTACGGTGGCCAATCTCATTGGAGAACAGCCAACTCACTAAGAGTGCACCTGTGTTTGCGCACACACTCACGCACTATAATATCACCGCCGTAGTTAACTGGTATCTAATGAGACTGGTTTACTCATCTTCCTCACTCTCACAATCTGATGGGACAGTTATCCAACCCGGTATACATACGCTACCACTGCGTAACAAAGGTAGTTAACAAGTTCTATCTACTTTTTAACCTCTAGAGTTAGAGTTCATGTAGTAGGTACGAGAGTCGCTTTAAGTGTGGCTGTGGATGAATGGGATTGATTTTTCCCTCCACTCACCATTGAGACAAACTGTGTGGATGTGACTTCCAAAGGGCCTCGACGTATGTAAATAAAATTTTTGTGAGAAACAAAGTAAAAATGACATCATAGATAAAAGATTAGGTTATAAAATCTACAATTTATGGTGATTGGATAAACACGCAATATAATATACTTAATATGTTTTTCCTATTAAATAGTTGACAGACAGTTACGTAGTCGTATTAATATTTCAAGACAAGTACAATAAAACTAGTTGGATTAACACAAGCATGTATTATTCAAGTCTATAATAATGAAATGGGAGAGGCCAAATAATTATATGTATTTCTTGAATATAGTACGCCTTTTGATATAAATTATCATCTCATTTTTATAGATTATATTACCAAAGCATTCACGGCTTAAATAGAAACAAAATCTATCATTTTGAATATAAATAAAAACATGAAACATGAAATATAATTATAAATACCTGCTAACGTTACTTTACCCAAATTCCAAACGGGAATGTCCCTGGGGAGCATTTTAGGTCCTCTTTCATATTCACTAGCATTTTAGATTCAATCATCTGTAAATCTAACTGTGTATATTTTAATGTCTACAAAATCCTAATCTATACATATTATAATATTTCAGGTCTTTGATAGCTTTGCTGTCAGTAACAGCCATAGGCTCTACATATTATCGTATACATGTGAAAAGCCAAACAATACCTAACGATTCAACTGGTAAGACAAATAAAACAACTTAAATAACTTAAAACATTATTGGCAAATGTTAAATCCTTAAATTTCTTTTCATTATTACATTCGTTGATAAATATTTACGCATACCACTTGTGATTAGAAGTTAAAAATTTAAAAGAACCACGAGATGACCACTTAATCCACTACAGATTGCGCAGCGATTTAACCTAGTCGTTTCCTACTGTGTAAGCGAGGTCACTGTTAAGTGATGTGGGCTCGATACTCACACGAGTAGGTAGGTAGCAGAACCACACAAATTTCAGCACAAACGGGCCGATTCGATTGGGCCAGTACTATCCTCACACAGAAGATCAATCTAAATTAACAGCATCCGTGCTGACGTGGTTCTTTGGGGAGTGCGAGGCCGGAGGCCCATTGATACAGGGGTGGCAGTCATAGTGGTAAGTGTGTGTACCTTACACTGCCACGATGACTGTCATACGTTTTACGTCCCCAAGCAGGGTGCGAAAAAGCATCTCACTAGAGAATGAGTATGGTGACCACAACTCTAGAATTCTTTTTGTGTTTTCCATCAGGTAGAATAGAGTCGATTTGATAAGTTCTTCAAAAAAAAATGGGACATCATTTTGTGTGAGTCAGGGTTAAATACATATGTAAAAAATTATAACTTGAATTATTCTAAATTCATTTAAAAATTATTAAAAATAAATACGTAGATAATGACCGCAAATAATTATAATATCAATAAGTATATTGTATTTTATTTCAGTGGGCAAGATATTAGAATCATTTTGTATGAACAGGAACTCAGCGGAATTAACAAAGTCGCACAAGGATGAAATTGTTCCGCTCAATGGTATCAGGTCCTTAACATCAGCATGTGTGGTGTGGCTGCATGTTTATTATCTCTATGTGATGTCAGGATGTGTGAATAGTGGGGATTTCGACGAAGTATGTACTACTACTATCCAAAATTACGATAACGCCACAATATCTACTTGAATTAAACTCTTACTAATTTACTCTAAATATATTGTGTAAGATGTCCCCGAATATATGTGGTTATTAAAATTTTGGATAAAATAAAATAACAGATGTCATGTTAAGTACCACAATTTAATTCAAGGCTGATCGTCAATTACTTTCTATTTGGGATGATCAGAGATTTTTATCAGAAGATGGATGCTATTATATGATCTGGGTGCATAGACTGATTTGGTCATAGGCAACTCAATAGGAATTGATGTTGACTGTAACCCGAATTCAATTGAAATTTCGAGCAATAAATTTTCTCACTTCCACTTGAAACCTGGAAGTATAGGATGGATTTATTTCAAGCAGTGTCTTATATCTATACTGATGATGATCGGAGCTTACATGAGAGGATGGTGTTGTTAATATTAAGATAACATCAAACATTAAGATTTCATTTACAGAAAATACAACACCTAATTCTTAAAATAAAAGCGTTTTATGAAATACTGATTCAGAGTTAATCTCTTAATGTACGATACCATTTTATTCACCCGATAACAAGTGCAAAGTTAGATTGTTCAAGCAACTTATCAGCTACGAAGCAAAAAGATGTGAAGCTAAACAAATATTTACCGTCTCGTGCCTTTGTTATTTGCTTATCGTTAAAAATATTTGATGCATGCGTACTGCACACATTTCATTATCTTCCTCATGAACAGCCTATCCTAGTCTGTTGCTGGACATAGACCCCTCCTTACTAAAAGGGTTTTAGTGTTCTGTACCACACCATCTGATGGGTTGGTATAAAGTTTCAGCCAAGTTGTTTTCCTGGATAGTTTACTTCCTTATTCAGCTCTTATGACACCCACGGGATAAGTGGGGTGTTGACACTCTGTATTCTCAATCCGTCAGCACACGAACAATTCTCAGTGTGGAGGTAGACTACAATTGTACCCATGTACCAAATATTTATGTTAACATCCATTGTTTAAATTTGAACAGAATTTTAAGGTGCTCATCTACAGTATGTGTTTGGTTACAGAGATTTTTTTTATTCGATAAGTTTGCAAATATGAATATCTTAGTTGATTCATTTTTTGCGATGTCTGGAATGCTGCAAGTCAAAGGTCTTTTGGGAAGAAAGGAAATTAATGTGTTTCTCATTTTATGGAAGCGATATATACGGTGAGACTTCTTTTAAAACTGTTTAATATTACTAGATTTTTATAAGACTACCTACCGTAGGACCTATTTGAGGCAATAAGAAAAGCTAAATCCCTGTAAACCTTCAAGGAAAAAGTCACTAATTATTACTTGACAATGTAAAGGAAGCTAAAAGGATGTTTATTGTGGTTAATATGTTGTATGTCTTGAGTTATAAGCAATATGTGTATTTGTGGCATTTACGTTAATAATTGTAAATGCATTTCGACTACACGATTGGCCTAGTGGTTTAAGCGGTCGCCATGCCGCTCTCCACTAAACTGAGTGTTGTGGGTTCATGAGTCTGGGTGTTCTTTGTGTTTGTTTTTTATATGTTTGTAAAGTCCCCCGCGATACTGGATTTATTCCTAAGGCGGCCGTTGTCATTTTAAAAGAAAAATTTAAAAAAATTACATGTGTTAATAACACGTACACTGTAAATATGCCGACTGCTGAAAATTAGATTTGTAATATTAAATGTACATCTACATCTGTCTGTACAAAATTTATACTGTAGTAGAATGCAATAAAGTTGTAAAAAAAAAACATAAGTTACTCTTAAATTTTTATATAAGTCTGCCGATAGATTTGTCTTATTTCACGTTGTCAAATTCTATGTTATGTCTTGAAACTAAGTTACAGCTGAAAGAATAATATGTCACAGAGCATTATATACAAAAATGATGATGAATAAAAGTCATAAAGTTAAAATATCGACAATTTTATGAGTATCAAACCCTTGACTAAAAACTTTACCAATTGCAAAAATATCAAACACATAAACACATAAAATTAGGAATTTGACTTTTAACTATATGCAATGAATTCTTTTGTCTTTCAGATTGATTGGTTTATTCGCTCTGTCAGTATTTTATTACATTTCAGTAGTAAAATACCATGGCTCAGGTCCTTTTTGGAAATCATTTTATGATTCGGAAAGCTGTATCTGTCAAAAGAATTGGTGGTTAAGCATGTTGATGCTCAACGAGGATAGCCGCACATATGTAAGTAGCAATATAATAATATCCATAATATAGTTTTTTCGATGGGTCTTTTATATCTTTTATTTTTTTTTCTCACTTTTTAATTCTATAGAAGAGGAGGTAAACGACCCAATGAGTCACCTGATTAATATGCAAGTGAAACTTGATACACTAAAGACGAAAAATCACCAAAACTAAACCAGGAGTGGGATACGCCTCTAGTAATTTCATTCGTTCAATAAAGGCATGACAAAAGTTCTTTAAAAAATCATCATCATCATCAACAGCCTTTAATAGTCCATTGCTGGACATAGGCCTCTCTATAGCAAAGAGTTTTAAGCCTGTTATATCACACTGGCCAGATGAGTTGGAATGAGGTTTGTTTCAAGTGTCTGGTAATGCTTCTGTGCTTGGGAGACTTTTGGCCAATTTGGGTTGAGCCAGCATCGCGATGAGATGACTGTGTATGGCAATGGTCCAGTCAATGGCACTGTATGGTGCACCAGTGAGGGCGACGGTTCTGACTGCTCAAAATAAGTCTCTAATATCTTTTTAAAGAATAACATGATGTCATTTCTCTGTCCACAGTGTTACTCCGTGACATGGTACATTGCCTGCGACTATCAATATACAATTTTAGCAACCCTACTCATCTATATATACAAGAAGAGCAGAAAACTGGCACTCAACATCTTTGGATTAGCAGCTGTAATATCTGTAGCAATACCAGGAATTATGACGTACTGGCATAAGCTGCCACCTATGTATTTTTTAAATTTTGGGTAATAATTTCCTATTACGTGATGTCATACAACGTGAACTAATTTGTACTATCATAACAAAGATTATAGTAAGACAACCTTAAAAAATAGTCATATGCTGTCGCGAACTATTTTTAGAACTTTTAAACATTCACAGTTCTTTCATACATTACTTTTCCAAAACTTTAACAATTTACACAGTGCACACAATGGCAACCCTCAAAAGTAATAATTGCCCCCTTTTTTGCTTTTTTTTGGTCGTGCCGTGATGATGTCATATGATATCTAAAATTAAAATATTTTTTACAATCGAACCAGTATTTCGAGAGATTAGTGTGTTGTACCAAACGAACAAAGACACTCTTAACTTTATGATTCTAATATAGATGTGTAGCAAGTCCCATAAAGCACCATCAGTCAACAGTGTAAAAGAAGTCTGCTTTCTATATTCTCTTCTTTTATTTACCTTTTTTAATATCTAATTTAACGTATATTCTTAATTTTACATGCATTCAATTTCGATTTCTTCTTTTTGTTTCTTTACTTTTGCTAAGTTCATACTGTTGTGTTCTGTGTGTTTCCTATTTTAAAATTATTGGATTTGGCATGAATTATGTCACACATGATTGGTTACCTGGTCCTAAACTAGAAAGTCTGTACTATGAATACCACATGACTGATTAGAATAAATAGATATAAGAGTATATTAGATAAGATCAAGACACAGGACAAATATATGAGCTAATCAACCAAATATAATATTTGCTATGAGCGAGAATAAAAAAGGCATTCAATAAATCAAAACTGGTGATCACTTGCAGAATTATATAGGTTAAAAACTCTCCGAGAAGAATCATAATTATGTCTGACTCTAAAATAATTTAAGTAAAAAGAAATTTAAAAATTAAATCCAGACCATTCAAACAGAGCTCTGAAAAAGATAAAACAAGAAAATAATTCAGATAAAAATCCTGCAATACATAAGCATAAAAATGATCAAGGTAGAGCCGAGATTGCACTTACTGTACACCTGCTGTGTATGTGTGTATGTGATTATTTTTCAAATTTCCAGCATCACTTTCTTATTTCGATCTTTTTAGATCCCTTTTTTTCGGTTAAACTTAAAAAAATAATGTTTTTACACATAATACGCGAGTGTTTGTTTTACGTTCATGAAATAAAACTCTCTTGTACTTTTATTTTACTATATAATTAAAATTGACCTGACCGGTTTCGTCCTATAGTAGGTTTTACTTTGATAATAACATGAGGCAAAACTAGACAAGACAATTTTGTAAAATGTAAAATCAAAGCAGATGTGTTTTTTATTTCACATCACATCAGCTTTTTGTAGTCTACTGCTGGACATAAATTTCTCCTTAGGAAGAAACTATTGATTGATAATAACATAAGGCAAAGCTAGACAAGCCAATTTTGTTGAAATGTAGAGTCAAAGCATATATGATTTTTATTTCACATCACATCAGCTTTTTGTAGCACACTGCTAGACACAAAGACATGCAGAGACGGATTGGTGTAAGGTTTGTTTCAAGTTTTCCTTCTGTTTGCAGTGATGTTGTCCTGCATAATTTATTTATTTAGTCACCTATTAGGATGCCTATGGGATAAATAAGGGTGGTGACATTCTATATTCTTAATCCATCACCACACGGATTTTATTTACGGGTGCGGGCTGCACGGGACCGGCTGTTGTGGAGAACCTTGGGGGAGGCCTATGTCCAGCAGTGAACATATTTTGTTTGAGATGATTATGATTGTAATTTATTTTTGCTTTCAGCGATTTCCTGACGATGCGAGATGATGACCGTCTCAACTACACGTACCTTTCTAGCTACAGCCGTGCCGGACCGTACATCGTCGGCATGTGTTTGGGATATATTATGCATATCTATAATCCCGCTGTACATAGACATAGTCTATCAGTAGTTAGTGTTACCATATATATTTTTTTAATTATTTGAATTCATTCATTTTCATTCATTCACTCGTTCATTAACACAGGCACAGAAACCATAAATTTTAAAGAAAATGTTTAATGAATTTTCTGATTACTTCTAAACGGATACATTTTGAATTTTATTTATTAAAAATTGTAAAATATCAGTTCATACTATACTACTCAATGTAATAAAATTGCATCATATGCATAGGTCATAATGTTCCAAACTCAATTCAAAATTATAGGTCGTTTAATGTTAGGGTATACCTGGTTCCCCAGCTTCTGGTACCTGAGACGGCGTGCAGTTTTTAGTCGCTTCGAGTCCGACATAACCACCAGTAGGTTGTATCCGGGGGGATTTCCGCACAGAAAAAAAAACAATAGAAGGTCGTTTAATGTGCTGCCTTTAGGTTTTGAATAGATAGGTCCTATTGAAAATGTTAAGTATAGGAAAACAAGTTTGAAATTCATAGAAACTGGCTCAATTATCAATAAATGATGCCTAACACAATAAGCGTAACGCGCATATATGCAAAATACATGTTTCTCAATATGTTCATGCATGTATTAGAGCATGACATACAAGTTGTACTTAGTTTAGGTATAAATAGCTGTCTGCAATACGTTTGATAACATTATTATAATTTCTTTTTTTATCTTCAGCTAAATTCGGTAGCCGGAGCCATCTTTTCGTTAGCGTTAATGACGTTTTCGGTGTGTCTTGGTGGTTTCTTCTTGGAACGTGACTACAATGTGATAGAAGCAAGTGTTGCTGCAGCTTTCTACAGGTCTATATGGGCTGCTGGAGTATGTGGTGTTATTGCCTTCTGTGAATATGGGAAATTACGTAAGTAAATAGGCTAATATTATATAATATTTTTACATTGAAAATTTCAGAATGCGTATGCATAGAACTGTTCCTGTGTTATGCTCCTTTACTGAATTGATTTTTCTTTGAAGAGTACAAAGAAAATCATCTGAATTTTTTTTCTTATTTCATAATTTTAAAGACTACTCCCGCAGAAGTATATTTTATGTTGTGTGGAATTTTGCCAACATACACGAAACACATCCGAAAGTTTTGGTAATTTTGCTTGAGGACTAGTTGCTGATTCTACTTGGGAATGGTATCATTTTCAGATGGGATGATAAATTTAGGTTAAAGAGACTATAGGATAATAAAATCATAGTAAAGTAACGTTAAAGATTCAGATGCAAAACTCAACTGACGCTATAGTAATCCAGAGAAACGGAAGTCGTCACGATGATATGCTATGACTGTAGTATCGACTGACCGTCTATTCAAATCAAACCCAACTATTTCAAATCTACCTACTAATATATATATTACATTTGTTACAGCATTACTGACAGATTTCTTTAGTAGTTCATTCTTCACTCCCCTCAGCCGTTTGTCATACGGCGTGTACCTTCTACATTGCTTGGTCTTTCAGCAAACAAATAAAGTGCTGACAATTAAATCTGCGCCTGTATATGACTCTTTCGCTGTGGTGAGGATAATAATATTTTGATAATACTTCTTACACGGACAACGGTTTAAGAATACAGATTGTCATCAATCCAATTCATCTCATAGGTCTCCTAAAACTCAACTAGGGGAGCAGTCTACGCATGACAACATCGTTGCAAAGAGAAGGAAAACTTGAAACAAACCCTATACCAATCCATCCGGCCAGCGTGGTATAGTAGGCCAAAACCTCCTTCCTAAGGAAAGCTTATGTCCAACAGTGGACAATAAAAGGCTGATGTGATGTGAAATAAAAAACATATCTACTTTGATTCTATATTTAAATAAACTTGACCTGTCTTGTTCCGCCCTCTAGTTTCTGGCCAGCGGGTACTTTAGACCAAAACCTTTTAAAGGAAAGGTCTGTATCCAGAAGTGAACTGTTAGAAACTGTGGATGATGAAGATGATAATAATACATCCTTATAGAAACCCACTACATGATGCTAGATGATTGATATTGTGCATCATTTTGCAACGTAGACTTTATGTGATGTAGTTCTGTTCTACTGGTCTTAACCAGATTGCACTGGGTATACCATTAAGTACGAATTACTGGACATTAAATACGAATGGTGTAGACTCTCCAAGTGGTAGTTTCTTAACAGTTAAATGAGAACTATTGTTTTGTGGTATGAAAAGTATGAAATGCAGAGATCGGAAAATTGATTGTACCGACATACATACATGTTATACGAATTTAAAAATTTTTCACATAGGCAACAGCTACCTAAACTTAAAAAAAATGTTGTTGTTTATTACTTGCAAAAGGCAGAGTTTAGATATAATAAATGGACTTGTGACGATTTGCTCATAAAGCGCAACAAAAAACTTACCATAACGCCATCTACCGAAACCATACTAAACTACAGAGTAACTAATCCTGTATCGCGATACAGAAATTCTCACGTCGATTAGCACATATATGCATTCTTATTATCAGTCGTTGGGCCGCGGCACATAATTACTTCTCCTGGCCGGTGGATCCTCGCTTTGTATTGGAGGATCATGACATCCGTCCTCCCAAAGACTATTTTGAAGATTCAGTTGGTAATGCTTATAAGTATTGCATTTTCATTCTAAATTCTAGAATTGAAGGAGTGAATAAATAAACTTATTATTATTATACTACTTTAACTTGGATTTCAGATCGTTGATACTGTCGGTGTTGGAGCCGTATCTGTGGGAATGAGTTACGTACTTTGGCTCATACTGGAAGCGCCTTTGAACAACTTGTCTGACCGCTTCGTGTGTAATAGGTTTGTAGTAATAACAACTTCATACATCACACAACTGTCTGATTCTGCTGCTAAATATATATATTTCTCTTCTACATACATACTCTACATTAATTTAGCCAGGTCATAATACCAGGAGAGACATATTAAGGACCTGAGGAGCATTAAAGACTGTTGATGATGATAATAATGATAATACAAATGATCATGTTCTCTACACATATTAAACTCACTAGCTCAGGTTGACAATCACTAGGCAGCCACTCAAGCGACTAGGCAGAAGGACCTGTTGCAATTTTTTTTCTAGTTATTTGTTAAAACATTATGCATAAAATGTAAAATGGTGGATTGTTAAAGGTTGTTGATGACGATGATAACGAAATACCGAGTCAAACAAAAACATACGTATACATACATATAAGGATGCGTGTACAAATATGTATAGTACTACATATATACAACTAATCTTAAAGAAGCAATAGTGAATTTAAACTTAAATTTAAACCAAAAAAAAATATGGACGTATCGTGGGACACGCGTTTGGAACGAAGTCCTTATTTAGAAATCACGTACAGGTTTATATTTTTGGCCTATCTTGATTTCTCTTTCAGATATCGCGTTTTTGTTTTTGTTGAGGTACAATAACATATGTCGTAAAATAATTTGGAAATACATTCTGAACAAATGTAATCACTTTCTTCTTATGCTATGTTTTTCTCCGATATTTTAATATTTGTTAAATATTTGTTTAATATTATATATGTGGCAGATTAATTTTTCGTAGCGAGTTACTTTTTTTTCTGGGCTAGGTCCCCTCGCCAATCCACGATAAGGAATTTTGTTCAAATAATAGTGATTAAATTACACTTACATTGGTAATAATAATTATTGTTTTTTATTTCTAAGGTTTACGAGTAAACAGGCGGAACCAAGTATAATAGAGAAAAATGGAGAACAAACGAAAATTAAGAACTCATAGTCAAACCCTACTTAGTCTGACATTTTATTTATATATTATACAAACAGTATTCCATAAAAACAAAGGTTTACAAATATGATTTTGTTTTATTTATTTTTGCTCTTTATGGAACGGGGCACATACAAATCCAGCAGTGGATTTCAAACGCTGTTGATGATAATGAATATAATTAATTATTTCACTTTGGTGGCTATGGCGACATCCACATAAGTGCAAACAGAAAACATACTACAGCGCCATCTAGCGAAGGTACATCGAACTACGAAGTATACTAATTGACTACGAAGCAACTACTAATCCTGTATCGCGAGATAGAGATTCGCTTGGTAATTAGCATAGCCAGGCTAATCACCTCGCCTGGTCGGAGGATCCTCCCTTTGTGTCGGAGGAACATGACACCCGTCCCTCCACATTACTATTTTGCATGTAGGTGCTCTATATGTTGCATATTAGATTATTGAGTTGTAAGTCAACGAGCGGCGACAGTCACATACTATCAGGGAATCTAACTGTTCATATATTTACCTCCTACCTCATGAATAAATATTACATTTTTTTGATAATTTGTAACAGAATTGAATTTTTACGGTGCAATTGTAACCACATACCATCACGTCAAGGAACCAAATAATTGTTACTAAAGTAAAAAAAAAGTGTAAAAATATATCAACGCAATGAAACAAAATATTCACATTAATAAAAAAATATAATTTATTACAAATGAATAAAAGACAATACAAAAATAATAAACAAAAAGTCTATTTTAGTAGAAGAAATTTTCAAAAAGAACCAATTTAATATTTATTGAACTATCATTAATATTCTTACCGAAACGGAACAGGCCTACAAGGAAAACAGACATTTCCGACCTCAAAAGGTCTCTGTAGCCTTGTGACTCGTGCAAAAAAATCACATTGTTGTACTGAGAATAAAATATTTATCTTTAAATTATTCAAGAAAAATGAAATAATCAACCAATTGACAAATGTTGTTCTTTTTTCTCTTTTCAATATCCAACAATTTAATTGAAAGATCATAAAATGAAAAAATAAAAAAACTCGACGGCGTGTAAGCATACTTAATTTTTTCAAAACCAAGATGTTCATTTTTATTAAGAAATATTTTTACCATATAAATTATTTCTTGTGAATATCATCTTGAAATAAAGGTTGGTTATAAAAAAGTGAATATAAAGTATTTTTAATATCAAATCATAAAAAAAAAGTTGTCCAAAAGTAACATTTATTTTTTAGGATGGGTCGCGTTACCGACCTACTCTCAGACCTATCATTTTGGAGTAGTTTGGTTACAAACATTGTGACATGAGAATTTTAAATTATAGATATACCCAGTGTCACTTTTAAATTATGACAAATCAAACGACACTTTAAATGTCAAAATTCATAAAGCCACTTGGACTATGGAGCGTGTAAAAGAAATATTTAAATGCAAACTCTGGAAAACATAACCCTCCAGAAAAAAACCATAGTCGGATAAAAAGTATTGCATCTTCACTCTATTTTTCTAATAAATATTACTGTTGAAGTAAATTTGTTATAAAAAACATGTCTACTGCCTGAAAGAAGATATATACTAAAACATTTGTTTATCCCATCCAAATTCCGCAACTTAAATAAGATCGTTTGTTGAAAATCTGAAATCTGTAAGGCAAGAGCCCGCTATACATACATACATACTACATGTATGGTTTAAGTGGTGTTTATTCACTTGCAGTCATAGATCTTAATAACTGGATCATCCTTGACTGCTTATTTATTCTTCTTGGCTGATGATAGTTTCTATTTCTGCAATTTTTCGCCTTCTGACGTTCTCACTATATTTTTGTGAATATTCCAAAATACTAATCAATATTTTTCTTTAAACTTCTTTAATAGTCTAGTCCAGTCTACTTCTTGTACACCATTTTTGGCTATTCCTGCCGCGTCTATTTCATTAAATTTGCACGAAAATTTCAACTACGGTTGAATCTTTCAGTTGTGATTCAGTATAATTTTTCACTTTAAGTTGATATACTTAAGGCTTTTTCAGATTCAGAGAAATCATTTTATTCAAAAGTTTACAGCGTTTAAATTCACGAATACTCTTGTTATTTTTTCAATTTTCTTAATTCAAAATGTTATTCAATTCCTTCTTAGTCCACACTGTCATTTATAGTCAAATTATTATTAAAAATAGTTCCATTTTCATCAATTTCTAAACTGCCAGCATCGTCATAAATAATCACATCACTCACAAGTCTCTCCATCAACGAATTTTCATTAAAGTTCTCGAATATTCCGTGATCGTTCTCAATATCATTATCACAACACCTTTTGAAGAATATATTAATAACTGGTCTACCATATATTGTGCTTAAAACTGCGATTAAAATAAGTGAAACTAGAATGCAAAATGTAAGGAATCGAAGCCACATATTAGAACCGTTTAGTGTGAAAACCGTTTGAACACTGGGAGACTGATTGTTATTTCAAATTTGTAACCAATTGTTTTTATTGTTTGCTGTTAAGTGCAGACGAGATACTTTATATCAATAATAAGTATCTGCAATATAATGCTACGATGACTGTCATGCATTTTACGTCCCCAAGTGAGGCGTGAAAAAGCATCTTAATAGGCCGCCATAGTGTGGGTCACTATACCACATTATCAGCATTCGCAATGACTATGGTGACTATAACTTTTGGATTCTATTCATGCTCTCCATTAGGCAAAGTAGAGTCACATTGGCAGGCTCTCTAATAATAAAAAAAATAATGAATGGTGTCGTGGGACACCAAGTAGGAATGAAGTTCCTTCGGATAATGTGGAATCGACACAATTTGCAAAAAAAATCGTGCTCAATTTTATGTAGGTTTTCTTGATTTTTCTCTTAAATTTTGCTGATTAGTTTTTATTTAAGTACAAGAAAGTATTTAGGAAATTCAGTATTTTAGGAAATAAAATAATAAATTCCTTAAAATAATAAAATAATAAATTCCTTAAAATAAAAAAAACATCGTAATTCAAATTTCAACTGAAATAACAAAAAAATAAGTATCTTTATTTTTTTTTGTCAAACTTATTATTAATTAAAAATTACATAGAAATAGAAAAATAGAAAAAAGAGGTAGAAATAGTACGAATGTTAAGTACGTGATAGATAGTATGAAACGTAGCACACATGACGCGCTTTCGCGCCTGCGCACGTCTCATTTAACGGTTTTATTCCACGCACTTTTTTCCACAGATTTATTCCACAGATTTATTCCACGCACTTTTTCCACGGATTTTTTCTTACGGTTTTACTATCACATTTTTTTCAGTTCGGTTTCGCAGCGAAATCCCTATCCCCTCCAAGCCTGCCGTAAGGAACTTCGTTCCAAAAATATCAGTGTTGATATAGTGAGCTCAAATTTTAATCAAGTCCAATATTGCACTATTCTTATATAATACATTGATCTGCATACATACAATATTTTATAAAAATGTGTAGCTGAGAAGTATATGTGATATAAGGTTTACTGATTCAGATAGGGTAAGGAGTGGTAAGGTAAGGTAATGCTGTTGAAAGAAAGATATACTAATGAAAATTTAAAAAGAATCTTGGCAATAGTCATAAATGGGTAAGTGAACGTATTAACTTTTTCTTTCTAAATAAAGCAAAAAAAGATGTCATAAATTATAAAGATCCTGAAAAAAGACTAATTAATGTGGACAAGAATTGAAAAACTAAAACATATTAAACAAATCAGCAATACACTGAAAAAGATCTTGTTTAAAGCCTTCGTATTAAATAAGGGTGCATAATTTTCTAACCTCACTCTGACCCAGACTCAACGAACTTCCTACCGTAAGACTATTATTATTGTTATTTTTAACTTTTCTGCCGGGCTGATTTGTGAATTAAATCATCCAGGGCGCCACCCAAACGCATACAAAAAAATACACTCAAATCCGTCCAGCCGTTTGGGAGGAGTTCAGTGACATACTACAGTACAATTATACATATAAAGATATGTATATTCAATAAAATATACCTATGTGTATTACTCTAAAGGTGATAGTTAACTGGGTCTATATTACGTTTAGTTTTTCCAACCCGCATATATCTTCATATCTGTGGCGGTAGATACACAAGCATTAAGCGTCCACTTTTTGTGAATCTCCCGGCAAATCATTGTCATGAAAGCCACGACCAATCTGACAAATGCAATACACCCCAGAAGACATATAATTTTTACTCTCTCCGGGAACGGGGCTTGAGTACAGGTAAACTTACTCTACCCATCCCGGGTCTTGTTTTATCTTTTGTAACCTACTCGAAAGTTTTTCTTCACCTCCTTTCTTTACTCTATTTGCCAACTATTATCTCTAATGAAAGTTAATATCAGATGAGTGAAGGTGTATTAAGTAGCGTAGGCAAATTAATCAGCCCCAGTCTTTTGCACTTGTATTCATCATATAGGGTGGGACAAGAGTTCGTTAACATTTGAATCTAACATCCCGTGCAAACAAGTTACGGACGTTTTTGGAACCGATGTAACTGGAATTTGCTGCCTACAATCGTAACGCACGGTTTCAGCAAGATGGAGCCACTTGTCACACATCCAATGAGTCCCTACCGGTAGTCAGAGACATGTTTCCGGAAAAAACTGATTTCCAGACGTGTTGACATTCCATGGGCATCTAGAAGTCCAAATCTTTCCACAGCAGGCTTGTTTTTATGGGGTAATTTGAAGAATCGTGTCTCCATCAATAAACTAAATACATTATGAAAACTAAAAGAAAAAATCAGCGAAGAGATGTCGGCGATCTCACGGTCTCTTTACAAACGAGTATCCCAAAATTTTAGTGCTCGCTCAGAAGAGTGCGAACGTCGAAACGGTGGTCATTTAGACGAAACTATTTTTAAAAAATAAATTTCAACTAATTAGCTTTCTTGTAATTAAACAATATTAATAATATAATGGTATTTTTTTCGACGATTTTTTTCAAATATTAACTAATTCGTGGCCCACCCTATATATAAATTTGGTATATAGAGCTTAGTTTAGCTTTGAGAGCTTAATAAATAACAGACAGGTGAGTCATCACTTATCCTAACAGTAATTCGTTCAGAAACTCCAAATTAAATGAACAGTATTCAAACCTCCTAAAGAGGTAACAAAGACACCAATAAAATCTCAAAAAGAATTTTATACTATAGTATTAGAGTGTTACTTAGAAAGGAAGGTTATTTATCTTTCGTTTCAAGTTACATTCATCATGAGGAATTCAAAAAAATCTTCAAGTAAGACAATACTACAAATATCTCGGTCCGAATAAGGAAAATTCATTCCTCGTATAAATAAAGAGAAGAACCACATAAATTTGTATTCAAGATGTTTTATTAATATCTATTTTTCCTCGTGAGATTAACTAACAACAACACACAGCATAGTTAATTAATGTTAATGCTACTGTTGTTAACGAGCTGATCCACGTAACTCAAACGGCGAAGAATTTAGCCCCGTTTTTGTCATATTTTACATAGGTACTTAGCTCCTGGTGGTCATAGTTTGATGTTATATAGTCTTTCTCGAAAACTGGCTGTCTAAAACTGAAAGATTTTACTTATCTAGTGGTGACGCATTAAGAATTCTGAGTATACCGTTCCTATTCATCCCATGGGTGTTGTAAGAAGTGACTATAGAAGCAAATCATGCAGGACCACATCGTGACAAAGTTGGTTTTAAGTTTGCAGTGATGTTGTCCTGGGTACACAGTGGTCAGTGATGTATAGTAGGCCAAAACCTCTTTCCTAACGAGAGGCCTATGCCCAGCAGTGGTCTATTAAAGACTGGTCATGTGGAAGATTTTTTCAATTCAATTCAGAAGGAGAATTTTAGAAAAAAAATTGCGTGTTTAACCAAGCAAACGAACTCTTCACCGTTAATAATATTAAAATAGATTGATTGACACATTCTGTGAGAGGATGCGGCTTTTGACTAATTCAAGTTACATATATGAGGGAAAAGAAGTCATTTCCTTTCAGTACAAAGGGAACAATTTCCAAAAAGAAGAGATTTTGTATTTAAATAATCAACGCCAGAACTTTTACTAGGCACAGTTTTTTTGTATCTTCACCAAATGGTAGTTACTGTAGTATTTTTTTTAAAAAAAAGACAATAGCCACATTAGGAATATATCCTGTGTCGTGGGAGACTTTACAAATATACCATAATTTACCAGGTAGTAGAGCCACGTTGATTTCAGTATGAACGGGCCGGCTCATCCAGGGCAGTACTACTACTGCAGTGAGGCGTAAGAAATAGTAATAGGCCGCCATAGTGTTTGCCACCATACTGCATTGTTAGCCTTCGCAACGAGTACAGTGACTACAACTTTTGGATTCTATTCATGCTTTTCATCAAGCGGAGTAGAGTGACTTTGACAGGCTGACTTTGAAAAAAAAAATACATGAAACTCACACAAAGAACACTCAGATTTATGGTTCACACAAAGTATTGTCCCGTGTGGATTTGGACCCACAACACTCAGCGAGGTAGAGAGCAGCGTGACAAACACTTAAACACACACACACCATCCATGCAGTCAAAGCCGTGTCATTGTATATAGAAGTCGCCACGCAGACTTTTGTGTAACAGATTTTTATTTTTAATGATTAAACCACTACTACATCGATAAGACACGAAGAACGATATTATAGCTTTTCATTTTAGGACATCAATCTATGAACACAAATACTAAAACTAGAACATAGTAAGCAGCTAGGCAGCAACTAAAAATCGTGCCAAGTTGCCCGTCTGCTTACACATCCTCAATATCGGCTGTGAATAAATGAAACATGGTTTATTAAGCACATTTGTATTCTACACAGAGGCATCCGCCATATTTCAAATATGCCGATCTGCTTACCACGACGCATATTAATAGCGTGTTGATTATCACGTAGCCGACTGTGGAAAATAAACTATCTCGTTGTTTTTGTTTTTGAAGTTCAATGTGAAAAGAAATAAAAAGATGCCCTCTGTTACCGGAATTGAGTCAAATCATAATTGGATCATATAATTAAAAATGAGTGGCTAATATTGACCTATTTATGGTCAGAACCTGGCAACCGAGCTTTGCTCGGTATTATTGATAGTCGATTCGCAATTTACCAACTACTTTTGTTCCCAACCCTAATTTTGTCACTTAGATAAGTGTCAAAATGGGCCTATTACCCGACATTTAATTGCTTTAAAATACAGACAAAATAACGTTTTCTAAAAATGAAACCTAGTTAGATCGATTTATCGCCCCCGACACCCCCTGCATATAAAATTACACAAAAATCATGGAGCCAGTGCCAAAATTCAGATTATATATATATATACAAGTATTGCTCGTTTAATGTATTAGATATGGACTCAAAAAAGTTCTTTATGTGGATACTTTCTGTTTGAGTTCTACCTTAAGAGTTAACTTGACAATTAAATATGATTCCTTCACCAGCCACATGAATCAATAGCACTCCTCCACTGTGTGCCCACTGTATCGTAGTAACATAGATGATATAAACACATAAACGTCTATTGCCCCATAAGCCAAAGACAAAAGCATATAAGCTTCTGTAGTTGTGAAGAGAAGTCACCTCTATGGCAGTCCTCTATCGCCTTTATCATAGAAAGTGTTCTGACGAGCTCTTCCAACTGGTCTCACATTCTTCCGTCCTCTACACGACAACAAGTGCTGGCCTCAGAAGCCACCCAAAGATAAGCATACGTTCTCGAACTAAACGGTTTGGTTTTTCCTTCCTGTGTTGAGAAGTCAAAACATGGAAAAACTACAAACGCATCTATTTTCCGTGATGATGGTGATTCCGGGTCCTTTAAACGACATCTCGCTAGGCCGTCATAGTGTGGGTTGTCATACTGCATTGTCTGCATTCGCAATGAGTATGACGACCACTCTTTGATTTTATGCATGCTTTCAGGTAGATTAGAGCCACTTTGGTAAATCCTGAATAAGAGAAAAATACAGAGTGAGAGTCACTACCCTTATTGATCCCATGGCTGTCAAAATAAATGACTAAGAGAATTATTTTTAATCTGTCATCACACGAATAAAGTTACCACGCGTAAACATCTATAAGGATATTTGGGTATATTTTTCTATTTCTGTCCTTGTTACGGTATTTCCATTTTCTTTGTAACGTAGATAATTACTGATAAACAACGCGAAGCGCAACTAATCATCTCGACAATCGATTTGATTCGCACATAATGTTACGTATAAGCGTTACATAAACCGTATTTTCAATGGCGATATGTACTTATGCCAGAGCAGTTGACGTCACTCATCAAACAATACATTAGTAAGGTTTTATTTTTTAGTCAGTGAATGAATTAATTATCTGGTGATGGATTAAAAATACGGATTGTTACCACTCCTATTCATTCCGTAAGTATGGTAAGCGTCGACTAAGCGTATAAATTACGCAGAACAACAGAACTGTATGGAGAAGAAGACCTTGAAAGAAATTCTTTGGAGAGGTTTGTGTCTAGCATTGGACCATTAAAAGGTAATAATGAGTCCTCTCAGGTCCTAATATTTTTCTAGCGTAACATATGGTACTTAAATTTACACTGTGTATTAAATGTATTTATACGCACATGTGGTGGTGGATGAGTAATACAGTGTGTCACCGCCTCTGTTCATCCTGCAGGTGTTATAAGAGGCGACTAAGAGAGCAACTTACACAAGACGAGATCACTACAAGGAGACGAGAAGCTTTATTTAAATCCTATAACCAACCCATCTAGCCAGCGTGGTGCAGTCAGCCAAAACCACCTTTCTAAAGAGAGGTCTATGTCCACTAGTGGACTGTTAAAGGCTGTTGATGGTGGTGCTGATGGTGGTAGTGGTTGTGGTGATGTATTTACAATCTGGATGGTAATTATTTGATACCTTGAAGCTAATCGGATGATAGGGTCAGAAACTGGAAATCAGAATATAATATTTCGAACATCTGACACACCTCGCTAACTAAGCAGAGCTTGTACCATGAAAAACTAGATTAACTAATAGAATTCCTTTCCATTTTTTTTAAATACAAGCATATTATAAATAGAAAACATATAAACTCCGAAACAAACATATGCAGATTATACAAATATTTGGTCCGTCCGGGGCATCGAATCCGAGGTTTTATCTACTGCTGTATCTCTCGAGTACATACGTTTTGACAATCGCCATAGATTGAAACAACGTAGTAAGAAGGTACGATAGTCTAATCACGACAGAAACCTTCACTCAGAAAATAATCTGCTTCTCTCCCTCTCACTGCTCTGTCTTCGAGAACTCTTCGTTCTTTATTCAGGCTACTACAGTACTACTCTAGAATGCATTCAAAAAAGAATTCCATAATAGTCTTAACGTGATTGCAGAATCATCCAATCGATAATTTGCTCAGCTTATATTCAAGTCATTATAATATACAAATATAATCTAAATGTGTGTATATGTGTGTATTTATGTATATTTATGTGTTTTATGACGTATGTATTGTATGTGTTCATGTATGTATAAATTTACCTGTGTAGGGTATATTTTCATCGTAAATGTAATCTCTGTGCAGCTACTTTACAATATTTCTACACTATCCTAAGGTTAAGGGTAAGGCTGGAAGAGAGTGCCTTGGACATTAAGTCTACCAAACCGTGAGGAAGTGACTTACAAAGTGTTTGGACGTATTTAAAGGCAATTTTTGATTATAATCACTTCTTACGTCTTCATGTTTAACTACTCGTATATATAAAATGAGAACACACTGTATCTGAGAATTGTTGTGTGTATCATGTGATGCAATATGCAAATTTGTAATTAGAATATATAAAGGTACTTATAATCTGTACAACATATTGACTTAACCACGTTCTGACATATGTAATTGATGATAACAAATTAGCTCGAACTTACATTAGAAGGGTTCCGTTCCATTGTTACAAACTTCTTTAGACAGTCTGAAAAAGTGTCAATATGAATTAGCATCTCAGGTGTAGTGACACTACTTGTTGGAAAAAATAGATCCTTTAAGGAGCTATCGCAAAGGCCGTGACAGAGTAAAAATATTTAGAAAGAATCGAAAAAATTATATTGCATACCTATGCCATTTTTAATTTATGATAATGGTGTACTACTAGCCAGTATAGCAGCTATGGCCGGTCTGGACGCAGACCACCCAACTACGAAGGAATACAGTGCACAAGTGTGTACGCAAACACAAGTGTACTCTCTGTTCTTTTACTCTCACAAACCAATGGTACGGCTATCTGACACGACTGCGGCTAGACTCACAATTTTAATCATGTGTATCTCCTGTAATGTATGGTTAAAGTTATAATCATAATCCATAGCAGCGCCACCTCACTAGGGTGCGCTCCCGATGCATCTAGTCTCTATATTTTTATTATCTGTGGACACACCACCGTATAAGATAATATGGCGTCCTGAATAAAAGTTCATTAATTATTATAACGGATATTTCCTTTTCCAATGTAATTTATGGTCCTATTTAACAGTATCGAATGGTCTTCTTATGGGTCAAAGAGAATTTCAGCATGAAGAAATAACAAAGACATACACACACACACAGATGATGTGTGACAATGTTAGAAGTAATGATAATGAGAACGATACGTAAGCTATACACTCCTTGGCTATTCATTACGACTATAATGTGAAGTACATATCTAGCGAACACTTGTTATTTCATGGATGCGGTCAATAATCCGGCTTTAGAATGAATTATGATCTACTGTTATTGTTTCGAACCTAAATCAACAACGAACCCTCTATGGTTAGTTTTAATGGCACAATGACGTATTATGTGTCATTCCTTATGTCAGTGTAACATACCACGCAATGATATACACCATACCGATTTCGGGATAGCCAACTACACAGGAGATATTATGGTGCACAATTATGTCCGCAAACACAGATGCATTCTCTGTTCTCCATTTTCACAATCCGATGAGACCAGGAAGAGATCAGACGTAAGACCAACGACTTTACGTGCTCTCGGAGGTACGGGAGTTAAGAAATTAACTACTAAACTCTGGTCTGTTCGTGTGAACTAGGAATCAAACCCGAGACAACTTAATCAGCAATCGTATACGCTAACCACTAAATCAATAAGGTAGTTAGTGCAACATAGCCATGGAAGAGTCATTCTTAGACGCAAATTAAGCCAATGGACTTTTTGATTTGTAGTTTTAACCGAGTTAGTGAGGTTAGCGGAGGTTACCCTAATAGTCCGTGTGGTGAAGAAATAAGAATATGGAGTGTCAATACCCCTGTCTATACATACCGTGGGTGTCTAAAGAGCCTACTAAAGGAGTAAACTACGCCATAAACATACGACAACATCACTACAAAGAGAAAGAAAAACTCGAAATAAATTCTATACCAACCTATCTAGTTAGCGTAGCGTTGGCCAAAACCTCCTTGCTCCAGCAGTGGACTATTAAAAACTGACAATGTGAAGCAGTATTCTTCATTACTAAAGTTTTCACTCCAAAAACTTAAAATATACCCCATACTAACCCGTCTGGCAAGCGTGGTATAGGAGGCCGAAACCTGTTTTTCAAGAAGAGGCAACAAATCCAGCAGTGAACTATTGAAGCTGTTGATCTCATGATGTGATGTGACTCTAATACTGAAAGAACACTCAAAAGCCTGGTTAAAATCGGAAAAAAACAACCTATTTACAAGAAGAAACCAATATTGCAGCTTACATGTTCCGGCTCGACGGTAATCCTAGATCTATTTTTTTGTTACTTTACACAGAATTAGTGAGGTCACCGGTGACCCAATCCCCATAATTCTGATGAGCGGCGTACAAACATACGTATAGTTAGGTGTATAATAAATAATATGAGTATAAGAGCAATGCAGATATATATATTTCAACAATGGTCTTCTTCTAGTCTTTACGAGTACTAGAGTTTCAAACTAAGCAGAGCTTGTGATATGATAATTAGACTGACTGATAGAAAACTTTCTTTTTTGTAAATACAAACATATTACACATAGAAAACACCAAAACTTCGAAACAAATATTTACCAATCATACAAACATTTGGTCCGACCCGGGAATCGAACTCGAGACCTCAAGCACAGTTCATCTGTCATTAATTTCTGGTTTAATTTCAAAATGTCTAAAGTTGTGTAACGACCATAATTCAAACATAGCTTACAGTGATTTAATTTTACATTGAAATGGTCTTAAAAATAATGATTTCTTTCGAGTTTATCTTCTTTTTGCTGTTGTTTTGCGTTTGCTCCTTTAATCGGATCTTATATCAAATTAAATATACATATTTTGCCGATTATAATTTAAGTCCGACAAACTCAATAACGGCAAGTCTATCTAAGTTGAGAGTTCAATATAACATCGGCTGTCTAGTCCCAAACTAGGCAGAGCCTATACAATGGTAACTAAACAGCTGATTAACATACTTATTTATTTACATATACATCATAAATGAATTACACCCAGACATAGAACATATGATTATGGTCAGCATACAAACACTTGTCCTGAGTCGGAATCACAACTCACTCACATCCTTCTTCACTCACAACCTTCTAGCTTAGCAGACATGATTACTAACCACTAGGCCAAAAGGCCAGTCAGAATATGGAAGAAAAAGTTTTAGCATGAGAAGGCAATAACAGGAAAGAAATGTTGCTAATACAAATGGATTGGGATCGTTTACAATGGGTCGAACCTAAGTATCAATAGCAACTACAAACTGTTCTAGTCAATATGTGACTAACAAACCTAAATTTAATAAAACTGGAACGGAAATAAAATCGAAATATTTCAAAACAACCAGAAAGACTAACTTAAAGCGCCAGCATCCGTGCTGTCGTGTTTCGTTGGTGAGTACGAGACCGGAGGCCCATTGATGCAGCAGTGACAGTTATCGTGATAACTATATAAGGCTTACACTGCCACGATGACTGTCATGCCTTTCAAATCCCCAAGCGTGGCGTGAAAAGGCATCTCGCTAGGCCGCTATAGTATGGGTCGCCACACTGCATTGTCTGCATTTGCAATGAGTATGGTGAGCACAACTCTTTGGATTCTGTTCATGCTTCCCATCAGCCACAGTATAGTCACTTTGGCAGGCTTTTCGTGTAGAAAAAAAAAACAGAATCGACAAAGGAATTTAAAACTATCATACTTAACCCTTTCGATACAAATCATCTCGACCGATTATACGTAAATAAAACAACAATTATCGTGTCATAAAATTATAGTATATTAGTATTAATTGCAATGTAGTCATCAATCCAGTCGAAGTAATTACGTAACGATGTAAATAAAACGTTCCTATTCAAGCAAAACCCGTTCTTTGTGGGATCTCCGTAGAATATACCTTGGACGCACCATCTTGACATGCGCTTGGTGGCGTAAACACCACCGTAGCTCGGGCAGAGGGGTACATCTGTAAAATGGATATTATTTGACTATTACAACAAGAATATAAAAACTAATATCGCGAAACATCTCGGTAAATACAATTAGCACAGCTTTTTATTATTATTACGAATTTCAATCAAATATACAGTGATATATATTGTTCGATTGAGTAGTCTAAAACAGTGACGTCACAATTTGGTATTTAGTACATTTTTCATACAAAATTGTCGTGTTGACAGATGATAAAAAGTAACTAATTTGACTAAGGTGTCATCTAGCCTATTATACACATTAAACATGATTTTGAAAGAATATAGGGTCTGTTACTTTAGTATTTACGAGTAGTGCTCCTGACTAAGTCAGAGATCGTGGATTTGATTCAAGCTCTTGGTAAATGTTGGTGTGATGATGTAGTTTATCTACAAACAACTGTACTTACCTATGCTTAGATGTGGCACAAATAACAATCCTTGAAGTGTGTTCTATATCATGTCAAAATTTGAACTCAAACAATGCAGACTCTAATGAGGTTTTGATACGTACACAAAACCAAGTTTACCAAACCAAATTAAGTTTTATATGTATATAACTATAGAGATGTTATGAATATAAAAGTATTATTATCAACGATCTGGTTACCACAATACATGGTCCACCTAGTTTAAGAGATGTGTAAAAAGAGGTCAATTAATGCAAAAAAAACACACATTTCACCACATTTCAATAACTAAATATCGGTTTTCGCTGCCAATAGCTGTTATTTTTTTTTATAAAGACTCCAATGTGTAACTATTTTTGTCCTAAATAAATAAATAAATAAAAAATGTTGAACTCATTAGTCGATTAATATTTATAAAATAATAAAGTCTACTTAACTGTGATACTTCCTTTCAAATTTCTAATATCTGCTATTACTATATTTTTTTAAGAATTTCAAATACTGCTGTTTGCCTAGGAGAAAGGGAGACGTTCAACTCTAACAAAAATTGGCACTTTGAGGCTTCATTTCTCACAAATGGATTTTTAAATCAAAATATTACCTTCTCAAGCCCTATCTAATGAAATACTACACTTTGTGTTGATTAAAAAAATAACATCCCCACTTTAAATTTACTAGAGATACCTTAAGTATTTTTTTTTAAATTTTATTGTATTCCCCAATCGGCGAAGTCAGTACGTATGTTCATGCAAAATTAAACTTTTCTAGCGCTATTGGTCTATAAGAAATAGTGAGCAGACAGACGAACGGACATGACAAAACTAAGGCTTCAATTTTTGCTATTTTAGATATGGAACCCTAAAATAGAATAAGCAAAATTGACTACATTATTTTGTACATAGATGACTTTATACTCCATTCTAAGACTTGTTTGTGAATTTCAAAAATCTATAATTGAAATTTTTAAATCGCCAATCCAAATCTAATCCAAAGTCGAATGGAAAAAGCACAGCTCATTGCTTCTGTAAATCATGACTATCTACAGACATGACTATCTAAACATTTTCGGGTTCAGGAGTAACTTAAAGACCAAAATCTTCATACTGGTAATAAACCAATAAGTATTGAAACTAGAAAAGGACTTGCTTAGTTTGAAAATTTCACTTGAGACTTAATTTAAATCAATTTCACTAGTCCCCAGTTCTACTTTCACTTAATGTCAAAGTTAAATGTAATTCTTAAGCGTGTATAAGTATTCTTGAAAAATAAATACTACCTGTTGACCCTTAGATTTATGCTTTTGTAATGATGATGTGAAATTTAGGACCGAATAGTACACATAATAATAAATAATAATAAATATTTCGGACATTAACACACAACTAAGCAAACCTTGTGCAATGATAACTAGACAGACTGATAGAATACATATATCACTTTTTTTAGTAAATACATAGTTATTATATATAGAAAACACGCGAACTCCGAAAAAAAAATTTTTAGCAGATCCTACAAACATTTGGTACCACCCCAGACTTCAAGCACAACAATTGCATTCGTTACCACTGCGCCACCGAGGCAATCAATTGATATTAAATCAATAGGTTTCAGAGATCATAAAAGGACTTACTTTGACTATACGTAGCACAAAATATATCTTCGCCCTTATCGAAACAAATGTCGCTCTTCTGTTCCTCGAAGAATATCGGCAACAATTGTCCGTTGGGTCCCCAGGCAGTTGTCTGTGAACAGCAAATAGGGCTTTGATTTTAATTTATTTAAACATTATTCAGTAAATATTCTAACGAGAAATGTATTGTTTTCACGGTACAAAATACAGGGACATATTTATTTATGCGTACTAGAGAGTTTTGTACCTTGACTGAATAAAAATATACTAGACACATATATTTAACTTGCTGTAGTTGTTCTTTCAATTATTTTAAATTTACAGCCTGTCACCATGATCATCATCAGCCTTAACAAGGAGATTTTGGCCTACTATAGGGCTATATAGGGTTTGTTTCAAAAAAGCCTAATGTAAAGCGTGAATAGAATCCAAAAGTGGTGGTCGCCATACTCACTGCGAATGAAGACAATGCAATATGGCGACCCACGCTATGGCGGCCATCCTTCTCGTTGTAGTGATAAGAACACCCATGGAATGAACAGGAGTGGTAACACTACATATTCTTAATCTGTCACCACAGGACGCCGTACGTACAATGATTTAATGTTCCCGACCTAATATGTGTACGTGCGTTATATTTGTTAAGAGAGGGATGCAAAATTTTCGCCGCGTATTATGACTTCAAAATACCAAAGCAGAGTTGAATATATAAAAAATTCCCGTATTTTCATCATCTCACACTGACATTATAAAAGATACTCTTCTCCAAATACTCACCGCAGCCTCCTGGACTTCAGTTGCCTCTTCAAGGTGTATGCAAGAACTTTGTACTCTTTCGTCAAACTCAGCCGCTACTTCCAAAACTAGTATGGCGAGATCATTATGTGCTGTTCCATCAAGATCGACCGTAAAGTTCTCGTGCAAAACTACTTTTTTTACCTGGAGATAAATTTTTAATATGAAACTTTTTGCTTTACAGGACTATCTAACACCATAGCAATTGGTTAGGAGGTTACTACAAGAAAAAGTAAATAAAAGTCTATGCGCAGAGGTATATAAGTTTCTTTCTTTTGAGATCCCAAATAATATGTTCTGAGCAAAATGACTTTTGTACAGCCTTACTTATCTCATGGTAGAGTTTATTATTATATTTATATCATTGGTAATATCATTGATAAAAGCATTTTAACAATGCCCAGGTTTTAAGAGCTTTGTGTAAAAAGTTATTTCAGTTTGTAGCTTACAATATAATACATTGTCTATATTAAAGTCGACAGCCATGACAGCTGATAGTCACCAGTGAGTTGTCGTTGTTGTCAACAAGATGGCATTGTACCAAACTTTTAAAATCAAAATATATAATTCGCTTAGGATTTTCTTGCTTCGTCAATAAAATATAGCACTGCTACATTAATCTGCTGCTTAATATATTAGTGAGCCTATTAATAAATATTGATTTAAATGTTATGTCGTTTTTTATGTGTTTAATATTTTTGATATCGAGTAATTACCCCGTTATTATAATACATGAAAATGGTTAGAATAATTTACTTTTATAAATGGTACAAATCTCATTAACATTAATTATATAGAGTGGGCCCAGAATCCGTTAACATTTGAATCTAACATCGAACCGATGCTACTGGAATTTACTGGTTATAATCGTAATACATGGTTTCAATAAGATGGAGCCACTTGTCACATCCAATAAATCCCTGCTGGTGGTCCAAAACATGTGTCCAGGCAAGCTGATTTATGGACGAGGCGACATTCAATGGCCACCCAGAAGTAGAAATCTATCCCCAGCAGACTTTTCATGAGTTTATTTGAACAATCGTATCTACATCAATAAACCAAATACACTGCGTCAACTAAAAATATTAACTAATTCATGACCCACTCTATGTATTGCTAGCGGTACAGGATCTACCATTCTCCTTTGTGCATAATGACTATTTCTCTAGCCAATATGTCTTCGTCAGTAACGTCAGACTTGTAATCAAGTTGCTGTGAGTTTGAGCTCTATGTGGTGCAACATTTGATTTAACTAGAAGGGTGGCAAAGCTAGTTATAATCTATAACTGAGATGTGAAAAAGCTAAGTTCGAAACTGATCTAGTTTTAAAATTTCATTTGAGATTATTAGTTTGAATCAATTCCATAAAACCCCAGTTCCACTTTTTCATTTCCCAGAGAAAGGTTAAAGTGAAATGTAATTGTTAAGTATGTGTCTACATTCTTGAAAAATAAATACTTCTTATCAACCTTTAGATTTATACTTTTGTTTGTATGTTTATGACTACCCAGTCTTAAATTCTATCCATCGTGAAATGAAAAAAATACTGTGCTTGCCGGGATTCGTTTGGCTAGACAGTAAAGGAAATCATACCATGTATAGTTTTTCACCGCCATCCATTGCCTGTAAGTTCCTCTTGCCGAGGAAGACGAGAATGTCTTCTGGTAAAACAACACCCATGGAATGGTGAACACATCTGCCACCTGTAAGTAGATTTGTTTATTATCAGGACCATCTAGCCTCATTGCTATAAGCTTTGCAGTGAAGAGGTAACGCAAATATTGTACGCCAATCTTGCACCGATTGATAGCATGACTTACGAACTTTTTTTCTTTCTTTATAGAAGCCTATCAAAGTGATTCTACTCTGCCTGATGGAAAGGATGAATAGAATCCAAGAGTGGTGGCCGTCATACTCATAGTGAAAAAAGAAAATGCAGTATGGTGACCCACGGTATGGTGGCTAACTTCCCCATCATCTGATGGATTGATTGCACAGATAGCGTAACGGTTTAAGTGATCGCCAAAGCGCTACTGCGCTGAGTATTATAGTTTCAAACCCCAACACGTATGATTCACAAACTGTTGTTCTGGGGCTGTGTTCTTTGTGTTCATTTTACGTGTGTTTTTATACATGCCCGCGACACAAGATATATATACTTAATGTTGGAGTTATATTTAAAGAAGAAAAAAGAAAAATCAGCAACCTTTAACCCACAACCCGTCAGGCATTATCATCTCTCCTTTTCGGATGAACCTATACTGTTTTTTAATTAGTTTTAAATAACAAAGTATCGTAGGCAATATTTCTAGATAAAAAATATTATCAAAATGATGAATTCCGACTTCAAATCTCAAATTCAATTTCATTTTCTCCTTTCGTCGTGCGAAGAATAACAAAGTGTGTTAGTTTAAATGAAACCAACTGAAGGCTAAGACTTAGATATTCCTGATTACGTACAATAAAAGAACTCCTCTAACGAATTCAACAAAAGATTGTGGAAATATCATTAAGCGAACTCAGCATAGGAGGTAGGTCGCCATAATGAAATTAGTCCCCTCTCGAAAGGCGCGAAAAAAACGATAAAACGCTAAGTGACAACATTGTGGAAATTGCGGAGTCTTTTGTTAAAGTTTTATCAAATGGATTATAGATGTCGCTACAGCGTTCAATAAAATACGCAAGTAAAGTGCACTAAGGTATTTTTTTAGATTTTGCTTCAATTAAATCCAGTGAAGAACTACACTCGTGTGATTGTTTCTCATTTCATGCTTCTACCCTCCATACAACTCTTATCCTTACACTACACGTACTTACAAAATAAAAAGCATCACCTACCACCATTTTAAGTTTGTAACTGCAGCGTTATTAGTCAGAGGGTATAATTTTATATGTATTTTACTTTTAATGAGAAGAATCTGATTTGACGCAATATTCAATTTTTTATGGCTCAGATGATGCAGTGGCCTAAGTGGTCATCTTGTATTTATGCCGAGTACAGTTTTGCGGTGCTGTATCTTGCAAGGACAAAAAATTGTGTGAAATATGTATTTAACTAGATTTTGGATTTATTTTTGTTGCGTATGTATGTATTATGTTGGATGTTACTTAGGTCCTCTGCGGGGCAAGAATTACTCCAGCTGTATTTATCATTTTAATATTAACATAATGGTCAACTGTAGTGAATATTTTATGTGACGTGCCGTGAGGTGACGAATTAAGAATACGGAGTGTCACCAGCACTATTCATCTACTGACTAACTGAGCAAACAGCGCAAGACAACATCACTGCAAAAAGAAAGAAAAACTTGATACAAATCCCTTTTTTTAACGTGAGGAAACCCCTCGTCATCAGTGGTGTGTCGGTGGTGGGTCGGAATCGGACCGATTAAAATCCGGGAACAGCTGTTATTACGATGTCCAGATCCCTCCTAGCCTCTGCCCGCTAACACGGGTACCATCTGCGGGTAAACTCTCTATTTAGGCGACGCACGGCATACGCAGACGTCGCCTCCTCGCGGTTGGCTACTGTAGCAGGTGCAAGGAAAAACTTGTCCCGTCCACCCGCGGCCACTCTCAAGGCGGTATGAGACGCTGGTTCGCGCACCTCCGCGCGACGCTGAGTCGGAAGAAAAGGGTCCCATGCTGCCGCTCTGCCTACTCGGTGATGACCGGCTGAAGAGCCTCCACGGCGGCAAAACCAGCTCAATGAACCAAATCCCACGGGGGGGTTCCGGCCAAGGCGTAGACTGTCCATCTATAGCACTATTTTCTTTACTTAACTTTTCACTCATAGGGTCATATTTCTTCTTTAAATTTGAATGGGACTAAACTCAACTTTTATATCGAGTCCTAAACAACGGAGTGCTAATTTAACAAACATAAATAAGAGATTACATAGTTCATTTAAAAACTAAAAAATAGACTGAATATATCATTATTCATTTATCAATAAACCTATCGCCGTCCACTGCTGAACGAAGGTCTCCCCCAAGGAACGCTAACCACCCCGGTCTTGGGCAATTCGCTGTATCCGCTGCCAGCCACCTTCTTCAAGTCGTCGGTCCATCGCGCCGCAGGGCGCCCTATACTACGTTTGCCCAATCATGGTATCCACTCTAGTACACTTCGGCTCCAGCGACCATCGATTCGTCTGGAAACATGGCCGGCTCACTTTCACTTCAGCATAACATAACATAGCATTCCATTTATCGAATATCTTTAAATAATATGTATAACCCTCAGAATAATATTCAACATAACAAGTAGGATAAAAATTGTGATATTATGTGTGATAAAGTTAACGTATATAATTAAAATCACGCATTTTTCCTACTTCTCGTTAACTATGTGAAATGAATTCGTTAGTGTCATTTAAATCCTTATGGTCCGGGTCCCCTTCAGAGAAGTACGCCTGAGACCGGACGCCGGGGTGGTTTTTAGTGGAAACACCACATACTCCTGGCTCCTGCGTCTCCGAGGAGCCGGAGATCCGAAGGGATTTTCCACCCCGAAAACAAAAAAAAAGGTATGAAAGGTTACTGTCGACTACAAACGTTCGCGGAAACACTCGTAAAGTGAGGAACAGTTTGTTTTTTAAGTTTAAGTTCTACAATAACCTAGTAACTAGTATTAATATCATATATGTATGGTGTGTTATTTTGTAAATAAAATGTTTTTGTTTCTATTATCTACTAGCTTTGGCCCGCGGCTTCGTTCGCGTGGAATTCGGTCTGCTACGTTAAGTTTCGTACCAAATCATTTTAAATACAATTCTTTTTTAATAAAAAGTATCCTATGTTACTTCTAATACCTCCAAGAACATGTGTACAAACATGTGTGCATGTGTGTTAGTAGGGATGTAGTCTGTGCACATTTGGAGCTTTTGTATATTTGCTAATCATCTTCAAAGAGACGGAGGTTCTATGTTCCACTGTTTTTTTTTCATGAATTTTCACCGATTACTCCGTCAATAGTTAACCGATTTTTTTTTTATTCCAAAGTGTATACTCCCAAAGTGATCCCGTTATCACCATGTCAGGATCTGATGATGAGATCCTAAGGGAATGGAGGGCAACTTTGAAATTTTGTAAGGGCGCATTTTCTGAAGTCGTTCAAGTTTTTGCGTCTGGTGCTCATCATCTCATGATAATGAGTTGATGATGGAAGGTACAACCAGGAAGATGGAAGGTAATTTCTTAGATTTCAAATGTTACTTTTAGTACATCTAATTTTTTTCAAATTTTTAGTAAAGTGATGATAAAAGATAAAACTTCTTAACAGTTAGGTGTCAGAGGATGATTATTTTATTACCATGCGTACGTATAGAGTTTCATTTGTATTCTTTCAAGTTATTTACACGAGTTTATGATGGAAGGTTAAACCTGAAACTTAACGGTTAGGTCTTATTTATGATTGCTCAATATCATGTCCACGTACAGGCCCTTAGTTGTGATGGGGTAGGTTAGGAAATGATGAGAGATGTCATAATAACAGCTGTTCTCTGATATCTCTTATCACAGGCGCAAAGTGGCAGATCGTGTGGTTTTAGTGAGTCCGATTCAAACGCACCACTCCTTCGCAAACCTGAGAGGTTACCATAGGCAAGAAAGGAGTTTTTTTACCTAAAGAAGTTGGGTACAGATGTCGTAATAACAGCTGTTCCCGGATCCCTCCTATCCCAGGCGCCGAGTGGCATACCGTGTGGTTTTATTCAGTCCGATTCCGACGCACCACCTTACCGTAAACCCTGATTGGGTGACGGCCCGAGGGGGTTGTCACACGTTTAAAAAAAACGTAAAAAAAGGGGTTAGATGATATTTTATGTTGCCAATGTAGTAACCAGTATTCAGTAGAAAGAAAAGACTTGCAAAACTGAGGTTGGATTTGGAAACTACACTACAACTGTACACCTAACTTCTCTTAGTGTTTTAATGTATGCCCAATAGGTGGGATATGACATGTTTGTCTGTTTATAACCGACTCTTGTAAGCGAGTTTCTTAGTTTTTTAAACTACATTTATTTGTTGAAAGGTTTCTAAATACGGAACCTTAATAGATGTCGTTCTTATTCCTGAAATATAAAATGCTACAAAAGAATTCCCACCGAAGGAAGGTGAGTGCTGATTGTTTCAGCTACACCTTTCCTTGTTTTGTTTTGTTCTTTTAAAAACAATGGTAGGATATTGTTTTGTTGTGTGCCTTTATTATTTGCGGTGAAGTTGTTTTGTTCAAAGATCAATCTGGAGAAAATGTGAGGTAAATAAATGAAAAATGTCGGCCATTTTGTTGACACTGTATACGTTAGATACGGTTGTATTAAGTCCATGGCATGGTTTTAATTATGATTCTTAAAGGTTATACAGTTTTCTTATAAAAAAAAAGTTGAGAGGTGTCAAGGGACACCCGAATAGAACGAAGTTCCTTTCGATTGATTAGTGAAGGAATTGTAATATTTTATTTTTTTTAACTTATAAAAAAACAAAAATAATCGTCGCCACACTACACTGTTCAAAGCAAAATAGAAAGACGAAACGAAAATAATTGGCTTGTTTTCTATGAGAAAAAGAGAGAGAGAGACAGACAGAGAAACATGCGCACGCCGCACGGTTTACTACGCTATAGCAAAAAGTGTCGTGACAACTTTTCGTCTGAATTTTTTTGGTCTAGTCTCCTTCGCAACGTGCGCTAAGGAACTTCGTTCCAAAATTACAAAAGCTGTAACTTCTTTTGAATATCACCACAAGACACAAGAAAGCAGGGACAAGCCGTTAAAGCACGAGGACTATGTATGGTATTACTTTATTTTCGCCATAGATATAATTAAAAAACTTAGATAATTATTACTTTATAGTAGTGAATTTACAAATAGTTTTAAATGATTATTTGTTATAAATGTGTAAAGTCACCTATAGATACCTATAGTTAAGTTTACATTCTGCATGTAACATATTTTTTTTATTCGGTGCCTACCTAAGTCACTCTACTCTGCTTGATAGAAATAGTTATGATGGTAATAATAATGTTATTGATGAATAAGGGTTAAAAAAATATACAGTACCTGTAAGAATAACCTTCTCCGACAACAGTGCGCCATCACAGAAGTAGTTGAACTGGGAGTTCTCTGAACTGTTCTTTATGAAGATGGTGGCTATCCAGGGGAAGATAGTGCTCTGGAAGGTCTGAAATTGAAAATAATAAAATATATATATATATATATAAAAGAAAGTGGTGTTAATTACACTATTTATAACTCAAGAATGGACGAACCGATTTGGTTCAAAGAGAAGAGAGTTGATGGAGAGGTAGTTGGCTATCCAGGAGACGGACATAGAATACTTTTTATCGCGTTCGACCACGTTTCCGTGAAGTCACTATAAAACGTGGTATAACAAAAATACATCTGACATGGAACAATAAAACGTAAATGACAGTGGAATAACATAACGCAAAAGACAGCTAAACGTAATTTTGTCTATGTTTAAGTATGGTAAAAAATTTGACTAATATAAAAATGATAGCTAAACGTAATTGATAATATAAATTTTGTAAGAAATATATAATTATGAGTAATTTGTATTCTCTTTGAATCATCATTAACAATGCCGCGACCAACATGATTGCATCTTGCCCGAAAAGCCGTAATGCAAGAAGGATACGAAATATTGCGAATTACCCGTGAAGAGCGCCGCGTTAGTATGACTTGACTTCGTGCTTCTCAATCACAAGAGCAAAGCGAGGCAGCCCGTGGAACGGCTCGGCTGTCAATGCGAAATCGTCGAACGTATAACAGAGATAAAGAAGTAAATAATTCTCGAAGCACAGGAAGAAATGTATCAAATGCTGATTTGAATCGAGCACCGTTCCGATATGATTGCACCACCGAATACTGCTTGCTTCCTGGCGTTTGTATTGGGGCAATGGACGTTGTTTGCGAGTATTGTGACGCATTGAAGTTTTCAAGAGAAACGCCAGGATAGTGCTGCCTTAGTGAAAAAGTGAAATTGCCATTATTGACTCCCCCACCTGAGCTATTGCATTCATTGCTTTGTGGCGAAACACCAGGATCACGTCATTTTCTTGCAAACAGTCAAAAATATAATGTTTGTTTCCAAATGACCTCATTTGGGGCAGACATTATCGAAGAACGAAGATTTATTCGGATATTCAAGGTATTAATTTGTTTATTTTTGTACTTACATACAATATAGTAGATGAATATCTTAATATACTTATTCCTACGTATTATGTTTGCTGATAATACAAGAAAATGTTTATAAATCAGAAATACTGACTTTACTTTTTATTTTATAGATACAAGCACAGATTCACCATCGAATTGGATCATTGCCACCTCTTGAAGATGCACAGCATAGATTTTTACAAATATACTTCATAGGCAACATGGAAGAACAACTTGATCGACGTCAAGAGATAAATGCAGCAATGAAACGAGCAATTCTTCAAGATCTGCAGCAACTGCTTCATGAACATAATGTGTTGGTTAGGCTGTTCAAGAGTGCTTTAGAACGCATGCCAAATCAACAAAGTCGTGATCAGAGCAGATTAACGGCCATCTGGAACACACGAACGCACATTTGACGCTTATGTGCGGTAGATTTCCTGGATCCCCTGGTAGAACTGATAAGACATTCCTGATGTCATTATTTTTAGCCACTGTTCGTGAGAGATCCAACATTGCGCTTGCTGTTGCTTCTTCTGGAATAGCAGCCACATTATGAGAAGGATGCTAAATTTTCAACTATTGAAAAACCAACATATAATATTTCAAAAAAGTACGCAACGGCCAAAGTTTCCTCAGCATCGAAAATCATCATATGGAACGAATGCACAATGGCGCATAAACGTGCATTAGAAGCACTTAACCGAACGTTGAAAGATCTACACAATGACTCGAGATATTTTAGACGCGCAATGATTTTACTGTCTGGCGATTTCCGCCAAACACTGCCAGTAATTCCAAGATCAAGGGCTGCCGTCGAAATAAATACTTGACTCAGATCATCGAATCTATGGCGCTATGTGAAAAACTTCAGCTGAAAACCAACATGAAAGTTGCATTGCTTAATGATACATCTACTGAAGATTTCTCTGAGCAATTGCTGACTATCGGTAATGGTCGAGTACCGGTCGACGAATCGAGCGGATTGGTTTCATTTCATCAGAATTTCTGTAATTTTATCTGATCGAAAGACGAACTCATCAACAAAGTATTCTCAAACATCATCACTAGCTCCAAAAATAATGAATGGTTGAGTGAGCGAATAATTTTAGCGGCTGAAAATAAAGATGTAGATTACCTAAACTACATAATTCAGAATGATATTATCGGAACAATGCATTTATTCAAATCAATTGAGTGTGTAACAAATGAATATCCAATTGAATTTTTAAATTCTTTGGATGTGCCTGTCTTACCACTGCACAATTTTCGCCTGAAGGTTGACTCCGTAGTAATCATGTTTCGAAACATAAGCCCACTAAAACTTTGCAACGTTACGCATTTGCTGGTAAGCAAATTGATGAACAATGTGATTTACGCGACGATATTCAAAGGATTTTCCTTTCAAAGGTGAGGAAGTTCTCATTCCGAGGATCCCTATAATCCGAACCGATATGCCGTTTAAAAGACATCAATTTCCGATTCGTCTTGCATTCGCCATGACCATTAACAAATCACAAGGCCAATCGTTAAAAGTTTGTGGTCTGAATCTGGAAAATCAATGTTTTTCACATGGTCAATTATACGTGGCATGTTCACGGGTCGGAAGACCATCTGCGTTGTTTGTACTTGCGCCTGATAATAAAACAAAAAATGTCGTGTATCACAAGGTGTTTAACTGAAGAGTGTAACCTACGTACCAAAATACATGAACAGTGAAGAATCATTATAATACTTGATTTTTTTATATTTATATTTCCTAATAAAAAATTGAATTGAATCAAAATCCAAAGTCTGCTTATTTATTGCCTCTAAGGCGAAACAGAGTTCGCCGGTTCAGCTAGTAATTTGATAATAATCTATCACTGTTAAGTTCTAAGTATGACTTGGACTTTATTAAATATCGTTGGATGCTGCATACCATTAATTGCCAACACCTTCGCTCCCATCATTTTATCTCAATGCGCGTTTTTAATTTGGAAACTACTTTGAACTTATGTACAAACATTCGTCCCTTATTTTACCCCCTTTAAGGCTATATTTCTAAAACAAATTCTTGATGAATGCTTCCAATGTCAAACAAAGCAGCTGTCGACATTACAAGTTTGTAGCCCTGGTTAAGGTTCGGCGCTGATGAACCATCCAATCACTTATGGTAAGTAATTATATATGTAAAGACTGATATGTATTGATAAGAACCAGTAATGGAGCACTTGTTAGAAACTACAGTTGTGAAGAATTAAAAGTAAAACTTCTATTTCGATGATGAAACTAAGAAGTGGTCAGAGACTCTTATTATTAAAACGATGTAATCGCCTCGACTTTGGGCTTTTTTCGTTCGGGGTTATGTCGTTTTATAACCTAATACCTATGACCACCTTCCAATTCTGTCATTAGATCAGGTTCATTTCAACATGATATTTCACTATCGCGTAATACAAATATATACAAACAGTTACATACACACATTGCGAGTTAGATAAAATCTCGTATTAACAAACAATTCCAGTATCGCCTTCGTTATAAAGAATTTCGCCTGGCCGTGACTTCCTCCAAAATCTTTGTTTTATTTTACCACCAAACCAAAATAAAATTATCAAATATATAAATCTCATTATTTAAGGAAAAGCGTTCGCTTATTATCATATCATAAAAGAACGCATTACAAATTAAAAACCTATTTTTCTCATCCATAATTCACGAGAGCGCGCTTCAAATTAAAATTCAAATGTGCCTCCATTTTGAAATTCTGTTTATGGCTATAAATATTATTTAATGGTTGATTATGGCCATTTAATTCGGTAATAAAAACCAGATGACGGGAAAAAAATAGTGGTAATGGAATCAACTATTTTGGGAATTAGTTGAATCATTTAAAGATCTGACAAGTGTCAGCATTCCACAAAGTTAGTTAATTGTAGTCGTATCTTTTGTAGAATTTTCTGACTTATTTATCGTGTCTGAGTATATTTGTATATAGAAAGATACAGGTAAATTTATATTTATTTTTAAATTGGAATATTAATTGATAAAATTAATATGAATAAGGTAGTAGATCTACGCTGATTTCAATAGGAATGCACCGGCTCCACTCCCACGATGACTGTCATACCTTTTACGGCCCCAGGGGGGGCGTGAAAAAGCATCTCACTAGGCCACCACAGTCATTATACTGTATTGTATGCATTTACAATAAGTTTAGTGACTGCAGCTCTTAAATTCTATTCATACATTCCATCAGGCAGAGTAGAGTCACTTTGGGAAGCTCTTAAAATAGAAATAAAACATGTATATGAGGAAAAAACAGAGTAAGAGAAAAAGGACATAATAAAATGCATTTCCTTTCTTTTCTGGCTCCGTGATCCTTGATTATCTACAAATCTTAAAACACAAAGGTACACACACAGTATTTATTTTCACTCTTGAGTTTCCATATTAGCTAACTAAGACATGTATTAAGTAGTTTTTTAAAATAATGAAAATAAACAATTTGGGTCTCCTTTAAACTAAAATCAACAAAAGTGAGCCAAAAAAACACCAAGTGTGAACACGAACCCAACTAAATTAATTAATTAAGTTTCTTCGTAAATTATTTTTTTAAGGAACCATAACACCTGCGTTTGCTTAGAAATCTAATTATGAAAAATTCTTTAATTTCATCGAGTCGACTATTATTTAAGAGTAATATTCAGTAAATCAAAATTTGAAGTATCTTTAATGTAAGTTATTTAATAACCAGTTATACACACAAAGCACACATGAATCTCAAACATTCACGCGCGCACTAATACACTAGTTGACGCACACTAACATAAAACATGTTTTATTTAAACTGCACGATAGGCCTAGTGATTTTAAGCGGTCACCACGCCGTTCTCCACTTCGCTAAGTATTGTGGGTTCAAATCCTACATGGGACAACACTTTGTGTGATCCACAAATTGTTGTTCTGAGTCTGGGTGTTCTTTGTGTCCGTTTCTTGTATGTTTGTAAAGTCCCCCGCGACACAGGATTTATTCCTAATGCGAGCGTTGTCTTTCATAAAAAAAAAATTAGTAGCATATGAGTAGAATACTCTCAAAATCGAATTGAATTTGTTCAGGACTTTTCTCCATGTACTTTGAATATTAATATCAAAAGGAAAATAAAAAGAATATTAATTAATATTATTAAAATTAATCTTTCTTTCAATTTATTTTTCAAATCTTTTTCTATTACATTAACAAGTATCTTAACTTAATCACAAAAACCTATCTATGGTTTATCAGTGGTTGGTAAGTCACCCCTGTTTGATTGAGTAATTTAAAAGCCACTTAACAATGATGTCACATATCAGATGTCACATACGGGTGCCTGATTCCAAACTAGGCAAAGCCCGTGCTATGGCAAGCAGATGCTGATAACCACCGCCGATACCCTGAAAAATTTGTAAATACATACGCACCACAGACAATTCACACCCAGACGTAGTACGCATAATCGTGCTCATCTCTCAATCATTTTTGGTAGAAGAGGCACGCTGATTTCAGCAAGAACGGCTGGCTCGACCGGGGTAGTATTTCCCTCCCACAGAAGACCAACCTAAAGCGCCAGCATCCGCGCTGTCGTGTTTCGTTGGTGAGTGCGAGACCGGAGGCCTATTGATGCAGGGGTGACCGTTATCGCGATAACTATGTGAGCCTTACACTACTACGATGACTCATGCTTTTTATGCCCCAAAGCGGGCGTGAAAAAGCATCTCACTAGGGCGCCATAATGTGGGACGACACACTGCATTATCTGCATTTACAATGAGTATGGTGACCACAACTCTTGGATTCTATTCATGCTTTCCATCAGGCAGAGTAGAGTCACTTTGGCTGGCTCTTAACATAGAAAAAAAAATTGTCTCATCATGTCTCCGATCGATAGCTGTTGCATGTTTTGTCGAGTTATGTATAATCGTCTACTGATCACAAGATCAATAGGCCGTCACTCATACATCAACGATTCACATCTACACTCGCAATTAGAAATGTCCTTAAGATAGTACGAGAATTCTTTATGGTTCTAGAATAACTATTTATCAACTATATCTTTTGGAAATGAGTTTTACACGTTTGACAACACATTACGATTAGCTTGCATTGATTCGACGTAATCATCGTAATCGTTTTTAAAGCTTATCATAACCACATTAAAACAGGTAATATTACACAAACACCTGCAAAAAAAGAGACCCTTTTTAAGGATGATTATAATGACATTACACCCTTAAAACCGCAACCGTTTATAGGGAACCATAGGCAATAACGATGTCCCCATGAAACGACTTAAGGTGTGGAATGTCGTCAAATAAATGGCTTTGTAACTTTCCATCAATGTAATGTCGCTTAAGATTTTTTAAATGCCCAAGGAATTCTAAAGAACTTTTTATTTATTATTCTTCAAAAGGTTAGCTGACAAAGAAATGTTTTCAGATTTTATCGCAGAAGAAATTTTCAGTGTGAGTTAAGTAATTTGAATCATAAAAGGTGTCAACAAGTATAGTGGTTCTCTTGTTAGTGATTAAGAGCTTAGTCGCTAAGCTAGAGTGCATATCCACCCAGGACAATTTATTAAGTGATTAGCATGTTTTTTTGTGATCGAATCAGGAAAGAAGGGATCCGTAGACAAACCAAGGTCACCGATATTGTCAGTAAAATTGCTAAACTTAAATGGCAGTGGGAGGCACTTTATACGCAGAAACGATGGCCGATGAGGTTATAAAGTTCTGAAACGCAGCGTTGGTAGGCCGCCCACAAGGTGGTCCGACGGTCTCGGGAAGCTGCTGGAAGCGTTCGGCACGGTACTGGCTGTTGTGGAGAACCTTGGGGGCGTCTTTTGGCTGAGATGATAATGATGATGTTTTTTGTGCTCGGGTGTATCGTTGGTCTAACGTTTAACGCATGTGACTACCGATCAAGAGATCTTGGGTTGGATTCTCGGGTCGGGTAAAAAGGGGTTTTGAGTTTTTCTGGTTATAGAAATGTTTAATAACAACTCGGAGTTTGAAAGTTGGAGTATTAACGCCGTGACTCGGAGAGCACATAAAGCCTGGTCCTGCGTCTGATCTCGCCCCGTTCGTGTCAGATATCCGTCTCATCGCATTGTGAGAGTAAGGGAACAGAGGTTGCACTTATGTTTGAGCACATACTTGTACACTATAATATGTCCTGTGTAATTGGCTGACCACCAGACTGGCCACCGTGACCGAAATCGGCTAACTCAATCAATGCAAACACATGAACGATTTCGATAGCCAATAAAGTTGAACTGATAGGTCGATTATTATATGTAAACTAATAAAACCTACTTACCTCTCAGACCTTCAAATGATACCGTTTTAGTCCAGTCATTTGGTAGTTTTAATGTATAATATAATTTATTTTTCTCGTAATATTTATTTTTCTCGTCAGAAAAGAAATATTGTAGAAAAAACTGTTATTAGGTGCCATTTTTTCAATATGGCGGCGTGAGCGTCGGAGATACGAAGTGGCAAAGTTGAAATTCGAAAAGAACATACACAAATCCATAAAATAACCAATTTTCAATACTCCCGGCAAACTTTCCAGATAACCCTCTTTTTCTGACCAAATGACTAGGCTAATTGGCTAAAAGAGCGATTAGGACTAGACTAACCGCCGTGGAGTCGACTAAGAGTACATCATTATTATCATCATCACATCGTCATATGCATGCAAGTGTGTTTATCAGCTGTTCATAACGCACACACTGCCTAATTTAGTAATGGGCAGACGTGTGTGTGATTATATCTCGAATTATTACTATTGTTTTGATTTTAAAATAGATTATGAGTAAATATATTATTCAAATAATTGAATACATTACTTAAGCGTAGATGAAGCGTCAATAAGTTGAACTCAAGTCCTGTTTTTGCGCTATTGGTCATACTTTATCGCTGACGAAGTGCTTCGTGATGAAATCTTCTCTATTATTCTTTTTTTTTCTATATTAAGAGCCTGCCAAAGTAACTCTACTCTGCCTGATGGAAAGCATGAATAGAATCCAAGAGTTGTGGTCACCGTACTCATTGCAAAAGTAGACAATGCAGTGTGGTGACTCACAGTATGGTGGCCTAGTGAGATGCTTTGTCACGCCCCGCTTGGGGACGTAAAAGGCATGACAGTCATCGTGGCAGTGTAAGGCTCACACGGCTACCACGATAACTGTTACCCCTGCATCAATGGGCCCCGGTCTCTACTTGTAGACATTTTAAATTTGTCATAATAACCTTTTCTTTGGCTATCTACATCTGTCGCTATTTGACTCCCGTGTATGTACGGAAAGCGTGAAATTGTAATTCTTTTTTGGTGAATAATTGGTATATGAGTATACTCCAGTTTCAATCCATACCAATTTATGGAAAACATTATACTTAAGTATAGCAAATAAAGAGGCAAAAATTAGAACTTAATGCAAACCATCATAACTTAAGCACGTGAAAGACAAACAGTGTGCCTTACTGCGCACAAAATGAGGTCAATAGTCAAACACCACCTCCACGAGTCAAGCTGGTTACTCCAACCCATTCATCTGTGTTTCATTGAAATGAAAAGCCAAAACATTGTGCCTTAGAAACAAACATTCAAAATTAAATGACTCAGATTTAATTCCATTACAGATGGGGTGACAATCAGCAGCTATATAAATGCCGGACATATTTATCATACTTCCAATTTGGTAGACAATGGTCCGATTAATGGTACATGCCAATTGTATAGCATAGAGTGTTATACCATGTGGGTTTTGAACTCGCAACACTATAGTAGAAAACTTTGTGGTGTCAGTGCAGAGCAATACAGTGTAGAGGGGTTATGACACAATGGGTCGACTAAAGATCCTCGCAATGATGAGTGTCAGTTGTTTTTGTCTGGATGTGATAATTTGTCATCAATATGATATTATAGGCATATATATATTATTATCACCATCATCAACAGTCCTTTACAATCCACTGCTGGACATAGGCCTCTCCTTAGCAAGGAGGGTTTGTTCCAAGTTTTCCTTCTCTTTGTAATGATGTTGTCTTGTATATTTTGTTCCTTTGTCGCCTTTTACGATACCTACGGGATGAATAGGGATGGTAACACTGTGTATTCTTAATCCGTCACCACACGGATGATATTTATATTATAAGCATGATTAACTACAGTCTAATTATCGTAGCACAGGCATTGCTTATTTGAATTAGATAGCTGTGCGTGAGATGTATTAAGTCATTATTATTATATGGACAAATACCATATAAACTTACATTTTTATAAATGTCCGTGTGGTGACGGATTAAGAATACAGTGTCACCAGCCTATTCATCTCATGAGTGGAGTAGGTGACTAAAGAAACAAATCATGCAGGATAACACCACTGTAAAAAGAAGAAAACTCGAGTAAACCTTATACCTGACTGGTTAGCGTGGCCTAACCTCCTTTTGAATGAAAGATATATGTCCAGCAGTAAACTGTTAAAACACCGCTGTAAAAAAGAAGAAAACTCGACCAAACCTTATACCAATCTGACTGGCTAGCGTGGCCTAACCTCCTTTCGAAGGAGAAGCATATGTCTAACAGTGGGCTGTTAAAACACCACTGTAAAAAGAAGAAAACTCGAGTACACCTTATACCAATCTGACTGGCTAGCGTGGCCTAATCTCCTTTCGAAGGAGAAGCATATGTCTAACAGTAGAGTGATAAAACACCGCTGTAAAAAGAAGAAAACACGAGCAAACTTTATACCAATCTGACTGGCTAGCGTGGCCTAACCTCCTTTAGAAGGAGAAGCATATGTCTAATAGTTGACTGTTAAAACACCACTGTAAAAAAGAAGAATACTCGAACAAACTTTGTACCAATCTGACTGGCTAGCGTGGCCTAACCTCCTTTCGAAGGAGAGGCGTTTGTCCAGCAGTGGACTGTTAAAGGCTGTTAATGATGATGAATATTTTAGAATAAATCTTACATTAAGGTCACCCTAACTTAAAGGACTGAGATTTTAGTAAAACGTTCTAATTCGACGAAAACTGTGTTTGTGAAAATTATTATCTTGCTTCAATGTAACCCCCGCGTCTTGTGATTCTATTTAACTCTCAAAATATATGTCTTTGATCAACTAAATGCTGAGATTTTTGTGTACAATATTTCTTTTAATAAATATCAAAACATGAGCTTGTTGGTCTAGTGGTTAGTGGCCTCCACTACTAAGCCGGCGGACATGGGTTCGATTCTCACTCAGGAAAAAATGTTTATGTGATGAGCATGATTATTTCTTCTGTGTCTACTTGTGATTAACTACTTATAATATGTATGTATTTAGAAATATTTAAGCAGTCTGGTTACCGTAGGCTCTGCCTGCTGTGAGAGATGTTTAAAGTTATTTGTTTATTTATTTGATAACATTGTATTAGATATAATTAATTTATTTATTATATTTTAGCACTAATCTAAGCTAAAATGAAAGTTTTTGCGCAACAAAACATCTCAACGGCAATATTCTATCTACGCCTAGTAAAAGTACCGCTAACTTGTGTTAAAGGTAAAATTAAGTAAGAGCCATGGCTTCAAAGTCTTGTTGAAAAAAATACCATAAGTGTCATTCATGAATCTGCCCCATTAGGTTCTTAAGATAAGGATTATGAATTGGGCAGCTGTCCAACAATCGCGGCTTAAACCACACTTTCTCGCAGTGAGGCCGAAGACATTAGTTTCAATTTAGTCAGTTATACTCTAAAATACTAACTTTATCGTACATTACTAAATAGTCCTTATCTACAATATTAATTACATCTATTACTATTTAAAACATCGGTAATTTCCCAACACTACCGATAAATACCATCGTATCCTCCACGCACACATAATCAAACACAAATACCTAAAACCCCGTTAAAGATACAAGCACACAAACACATCCACACCCAGATAATCTTACACACTCTATCATACGTAATACACACGAGTCCTTACTCGAAGAGACTTTGTGACGAAGACAAATAGTGGGTGAAATAGGCAAACATTTTCAAGTTAATGGTACAAGCTTAATTCTATTACAGTGAGGTGCGGATAAACGCAATAATCCAGGGATTTTGTTGTATTGGATGCATGTAAGGAGAAAATTAAATAGGAAACGTGAAACGCATTGACACAATCACTATGAGAATTTATTTTTTTGAGAGCCTGCCAATGTGACTCTACTCTGCGTGATAGAAAGCATGAATCCAAGATATGCGGTCATCATACTCATTGCGAATGCAGACAATACAGTGTGGTGACTCACACTGTGGCGACCTAGCAAGATGCGCGTGGAGATGTAAAAGGCATGACGGAATCATAGACTGCTGTGTACATATTCACATATTAATGCTTTTGAGGGACCTACGAATGGTGGCCCATTACTTGACCTTGACCCATCTGTGAGAGTAGGAGATTCAATAAGTTTTTTTTAATAGTTGCTAGTTTATTGCGTAATCTGGTGTAAAAACTGGAAAAACTATATCTCGGGTTACCATAGTGCCTTTGCTGTTATTATGTCAACTAAACGGTGGTAATGCACTTATTTCTTCAGGGTCAGGTGTCCATAGGCTTCTGTAGACACTTATCACTTATCGTAAATAATGACATATTTGAGAAAAGTTAGAATACATGACGGTTTTGGTAAAAAAAATCATAAGCTTTTGTACGACTGCCACTGTGGTGCAGCAGTTGTGTATGCAACTACTGCGCTTAACATCTTAAGTTCGATTCCCAAGTCGGCCCAAATCTTTGTATGATTTGTTTTGGAGTTTGAGTATTTCTATTAATAATATATATATATATTGATTTACATAATTTGTCTGGTATTAATAGTACGAGCTCCGTTTAGTTTGGGACTAGATGGCGTTGTGTGTCAGATATCCGAAACATTAATATTATTTAAAATTGGAAAAAATACAATTTCGCTAGATCATCATCACATCAACAGCATTTACAGTCCTCTACTCGACATAGGCCTCTCCTTAGCAAGGAGGTTTTGGCCTACTATACCACGCTGGCTAGACGGGTTGGAATAGGGTTTGTTTCAAGTTTTCCTTCTCTTTATAGTGATATTTACCTGCACAGTTTACTTTCTTAATCGCCTCTTACGACATTCATGGCATGAACAGGGGTAATGACATAGACAGTGACCGTGTGCTAGCAAGCAACCAATCTGTAAATTAAGCTGTGCAAGAGCTAGTCAGGTAAATATAGAGACGGCCAATATCAGCTACCTTCAATGCCTTTTATTCCCCACTTAGGTGACATTCATGGGATGAATAGAGATGGTGACAGTTCTCATTCTTCATCCACCACCACATAGACAGTGACCGTGTGCTAGCAAACAACTAGCCTGTAAGTAAAGCTGTGCAAGAGCTAGTCAGGTAAATATAGAGACGGCTGATAACAGCTACTTTCAGTCCCTTTTGTTCCCCACTTGGGCGATTATGCCTGTGTTGAGTAATCGAGATCTAATTGCGGTAGATCGACGAGGGAGAAAAGTTTCTTTTTCAAACATAATTACGACCGCCGAGGCCTTTGTGAAACGGCCATTATGTGTGGACAAGATTTACCAAGAAGCGGATATGATATTTTTTTCCAAGTTTAAAAATATGATATGTGATGTGTAAGTAGAGGAGCTTTTACTGGGTGAATTAACGACGTCTTAATTCATCACCTGATATTATTATATCTTATTATGGTAATATATATGCACGGATATGTACGTCTTATATGTACATATATGTATACGTACGTATATTTGCTTATTTATGGTCAAACTAGTCAATATATACTGAATCCTTTGTCAATTACTTCTTATCCTTAAGTGCACCTACCTCATCTTTTCTCTGCATCGTCCAGTCGGTTGACTGGCAAAAAATGCCTTAGGCATTAACTCCACCGATGCATGTATTTGTGTATAAGGTTGTAAATAAATAAATAAATATTATTTTCCTTATATATATATTGTCATGTATTCCAATGTTTTTTGGGGTGGGGACATATTACATGCTGAAACGATGGCCAATAGGGCTATAAAGTTATGGAGTGGCGACCGTGTACTGGGAAACGCAGCGTTGGTAGGCCCCCCACTAGGTGGTCCGCCGACCTGGTGAAAGTAACCCGGTTATCTGCTGGATGTGGGCAGCACGGAGCGGCTGTTGTGGAGAACCTTGGGAGAGGTCTATGACCAGCAGTGGACGTCTTTTGGCAGAGATTATCATGATTCCAATGTTTTTCACAGGTATGTGACATATTATATAACAAATGGAAAAGTTTGTTAGACAAATGTTATGAAGTGTTATGTTTAGTCAAAACGCTGTACCATAAATTCACTATTTAACTGATTGTATGTTCTTTTTTGATGTTTGAACAATGTACCGTTCCCCACATTTACTAACCTAACCTAATATCGACTAACCACTTGCTTAATATCGGTTTTCTGTAAGGCTAGTATGGCTGTATGGCTGCGGTCGAACCGGCTCATTTGACGGTTCCACTTAGTAGTAAACATATATCTCAAATAAAGAACATACTGCACAGAGGGCGTGGCCAGCGCCCTGCCATCGCTTCCCACTGCTGCTTGTGGGGTCAATCCCCAGCTGAGGCAACGCTTTATGTGATGCACAAATGATTACTCGGATTCTGAGTGTTCTTTGTGTACTTTTCATGTACGTTTGTAAATTCCCTAGCGACACAGGATAAAATCCTAAATATATATACCATATCCATTCAGTCATGTCTCCTAGGAGACAGTGAACACGCTCAGTTCGTGAGACTCGTTTTGTGCGGGCGTGATTGATAACGGCGTATACCGTTGATACAATATCAACACAAGATGAACTACCCACAGCTTCTTCGCAAAAAATATAAAAAAATAATAAAACAGTATATTTTGAGATAAAACCATCAATGGAGACTACTAGGATTTCCTAAGACTGAGAACTTATGGTCCAAGAGCCCGTGAGTGCCAGACCTTCGTCATTTTATAAAAGCTGAAAGTTCTTCTATGTGTGTCCCTAGTACAGGTAAGAATGATCCCCAAACATGAAGCTGAGGCAGCGGTGGCTTTGGCAGATAACAGGCAACAAAGGTATGTAAAATTCCATCTCAAATTCGTCATAATATAAAACTTGATTTTTTTATATTTGATTCATAATAATATCAAAACTCGCGTTGCTCATTGCCAGACAGTTAGTATGGTTCCAACCCTCTGCCGGACACCCCTAAACTATTATAATTTATAATTATACTTACGTTATATTATAAAACCTAAATTTAATATATAATTTTTTGGGAGCCTATTAAACTATGTTTATATAGTAGCCGGACAGTTTCGAAGGTTCTATCATCTTGCCAGACGCACTCAAAGTGAGCAATAATCGGGAGAGCAAGGAGCGAATACAGTAACTAAACGTTATATTATAAAACCTAAATTTTATATATAATTTTTTGGGAGCCTATTAAACTATGTTTATATAGTAGCCGGACAGTTTCGAAGGTTCTCTCATCTTGCCAGACGCATTCAAAGTGAGCAATAATCGGGAGAGCAAGGAGCGAATACAGTAACTAAACGTTATATTATAAAACCTAAGTTTCATATATAATTTTTTGGGAGCCTATTAAACTATGTTTACATAGTAGCCGGACAGTTTCGAAGGTTCTATCATCTTGCCAGACGCATTCAAAGTGAGCAGTAATCGGGAGAGCAAGGAGCGAATACAGTAACTAAACGTTATATTATAAAACCTAAATTTTATATATAATTTTTTGGGAGCCTATTAAACTATGTTTATATAGTAGCCGGATAGTTTCGAAGGTTCTATCATCTTGCCAGACGCACTCAAAGTGAGCAATAATCGGGAGAGCAAGGAGCGAATACAGTAACTAAACGTTATATTATAAAACTTAAATTTTATATATAATTTTTTGGGAGCCTATTAAACTATGTTTATATAGTAGCCGGACAGTTTCGAAGGTTCTCTCATCTTGCCAGACGCATTCAAAGTGAGCAATAATCGGGAGAGCAAGGAGCGAATACAGTAACTAAACGTTATATTATAAAACCTAAGTTTCATATATAATTTTTTGGGAGCCTATTAAACTATGTTTACATAGTAGCCGGACAGTTTCGAAGGTTCTATCATCTTGCCAGACGCATTCAAAGTGAGCAGTAATCGGGAGAGCAAGGAGCGAATACAGTAACTAAACGTTATATTATAAAACCTAAATTTTATATATAATTTTTTGGGAGCCTATAAAACTATGTTTATATAGTAGCCGGACAGTTTCGAAGGTTCTATCATCTTGCCAGACGCATTCAAAGGCGGTCCGAATTGTACTCGCAGCACTTACGACGTTTAAACTGCTAACGTGTGGACCGATTTAGTGAGCGCGCGATAACGATGAAAATGATGAAAATATTTAGATTCAATTAAAATAAATTAATTTCTCTGTAAATTTCTTATCTTAAAAAAATGTGTCCTTTGGTATAATAAACACTAATATTTGATTTACTTTGTTTCATTGGCTTTATAATTTTAATAGCATTGACAATAATAAACTTCTTAAAAATGAAAAATAATATCAATTAAATTATTAGATTTTCGATATGATTGACATTGTATGAGAAACATTTTACTCAGTAATATTTTAAATATTTGTTATTGAAATTGTAAAAATTAATTAATGAAATTTCTGGATTAAGAAAAAAATAAACTGCAAAATTTGAAATTAATAACAATGGGTGCGCAGTGAAATCCCGCAATAGACTAAGCGCTCTGTTTCATTCGCACTAGTTACTGTATACGCTCCTTGCTCTCCTGATTACTGCTCACTTTGAATGCGCCTGGCAAGATGATAGAACCTTCGAAACTGTCCGGCTACTATGTAAACATAGTTTAATAGGCTCCCAAAAAATTATATATAAAATTTAGGTTTTATAATATAACGTTTAGTTACTGTATTCGCTCCTTGCTCTCCCGATTATTGCTCACTTTGAATGCGTCTGGCAAGATGAGAGAACCTTCGAAACTGTCCGGCTACTATATAAACATAGTTTAATAGGCTCCCAAAAAATTATATATGAAACTTAGGTTTTATAATATAACGTTTAGTTACTGTATTCGCTCCTTGCTCTCCCGATTATTGCTTACTTTGAATGCGTCTGGCAAGATGATAGAACCTTCGAAACTGTCCGGCTACTATATAAACATAGTTTAATAGGCTCCCAAAAAATTATATATTAAATTTAGGTTTTATAATATAACGTAAGTATAATTATAAATTATAATAGTTTAGGGGTGTCCGGCAGAGGGTTGGAACCATACTAACTGTCTGGCAATGAGCAACGCGAGTTTTGATATTATTATGAATCAAATATAAAAAAATCAAGTTTTATATTATGACGAATTTGAGATAGAATTTTACATACCTTTGTTGCCTGTTATCTGCCAAAGCCACCGCTGCCTCAGCTTCATGTTTGGGGATCATTCTTACCTGTACTAGGGACACACATAGAAGAACTTTCAGCTTTTATAAAATGACGAAGGTCTGGCACTCACGGGCTCTTGCTCTATTAATAAATTAATTTTTAATTAGTTTTTACCGCAGCTTAGCTCGTGTTGTTGTCATTTGAAATACATTTATTCGAGTTAAGCCAATACGTATGCTATGTCAGTTTATGTGTACTTCAAACACTCAAAAAATTCTGCACCAATTAAACTCAAATTTGTCAGAATATACAACCATCATCACTAGCTTTTAACAGTCCACTGCTGGACAAAAACCTTTCCTTCGAGTTTTGGTCTACTATACCACACTGACCAGGCGGGTTAGTATTACATTTTATATACGCGACATATATACGACAGTACAACCAGTATGTTTTTTTTTAATTAACACATCAAATTCAACTTTACACTGTTTGTAAACTAAATAAAGATGAAAAATAAAAAGATGTTCCTGGTAATAAAATCAGTATATACTATGTATAGAACACAAAAAAATGTGATGATTATACAAAAGTTATCATACATTAATACACAATGGCCTTATCTACGGTCTACGATCTTTAACAATCTTTAGAAAAATAAACACGAGTCATATACTTTAACACAAATTCTACGTAATCTTAAAAAGAAAAAAGTTTTAATTCTTAACGAAATGCTTTAAAAAGCATATCTATCTTAGAAACTTTTTCGTACATCGCACCATTTACTCCTGAGGCTACCGACTTCTCCTTCAAACTCTAAACTTTATAATATAATATAAGAAAGTGAATTTTTTTTCTTCGAACGTCAAATATTGACGTATACTTCTGGCCAAACACAAATCGCCCCAAAGTTCGCCTTTGTGGTGAACCGGAAAACTCATTACTCAATGTTATCCGTAGTAGTATGAAGTGATTCAGTCCATGTTTTGGCAATCTGCCACCACATCGTCGATATAATTTATAACCAACAGTGCTTGAGTGTCGTACCGCGTTGCTGTGGGCCAAGGGCTAGGGTCAAGGGCGTAAGGACAATTTGTTAAAGGAAAAGTGAAAAACGATTAAGCAGGTCTACCATGATTTTTTCTTTATGATGAACGAGAATTCTGACGTTTTTGTGCTTAAGGAAATTGTAAGAAAGAATTCATGTGTTTAATATATATAGGTAGTAGAGCAACACAAGTTTCAGCACGAACGGGTCGACTCGACCGTTGCAGTACTATCCTTTCACAGAAGATCAACCTAAAACGACAGCATCCGTGCTATCGTGTTTTGTTGATGAGTGTGAGGCCGGAGGCCCATTGATGCAAGGGTGACATTGTTGTGGCTAGTGTGTGCAATACAATGACTGTCATGCCTTTTACGTCCCCAAGTGAGGCGTGAAAAAGCATCTTACAAGTGCTATACTGTGTGTCATCATACAACATTGTCTGCATTCGCTATGAGTATGGCAACCACAAATTTTGGATTCTATTCATGTTTTCCATCAGGCAGAGTGACATTGGCAGATTATGAAAATAAAAAAAAATGAATTGACTACATTCCTTTTTCAAATTTTGTAGGCGTGTTACGTGTCATCCACCTGCTTTTGGAGTCGGCGCAATTTTATTTTTTTATTTTGTGCTATCATTTGTCATTTACTCCGTTTCTAGCTATATGCCCTTTCTCACTCTACATTTATCTATCCTTGAGACTCACTCTACTTAATACTCAATACTTTATTACACACCATATCGCTACAGAGATGTTACATTATGTTTTGATAGTATAAATGGACCCTGTCAAGCACGTTAGAGTAGGAGATAAGATGAAGTGATTCAGCCAAACTAGCTTATTATTAACTGTGTATTTTTTATTTTGTTATTTTAAAAAGACCAGGCCCATACTAGGAATAAATCCTGTGTCGCGTGGGACTTTACAAACATACAAGAAACGGACACAAAGAACACACAGACTCAGCACAACAATTTGTGGATCACACAAAGTGTTGTTCCATGCGCGATTTGAACCCACAAAACTCAGCGTAGTAGAGAGCAGCGTGGCGACTGCTTAAACCACTAGGTCAACCGTGCACTCCGTATAAAAAAATTATATATTCACTCATTTTTGTACCCGAAAACTACCAGACACAATATGTTCTTTAACTTATTTGCCGTGATATAACATATCCATACTATCTATAATCTTATTACTCCTAAAATTTTCATTCGCTGGGACCACTTTTATTTCTTTTATGTGTTTAGTTTTTCTACATGTTTATGACCAATTTTAATTCTGGGCGTGACATCACATAGGTGGCATAACTTGGGCCATCGTAACCAGCCTGATAATAAACATATCTTTTTTTTAAAAAAGGTTAAAAAGTTAAAGTCCCCTGAATACCACCTACTGGTGGTTATGTCGGACTCGAACCGACCAAAAACCGCACGCCGTCTCAGGTAGCTTAAAAAGGAAATTCCTGGAACCCTGACGTACCTCGAGCCATCTACCTACGGCTTGCAGATGGCCCCTTTTCTGTCTCCAAAAGAGCGTACGTACTCCGTAGCACGTCACGCTGGCACCCTGTCACCCTCAGGTTTGCTCTTATGGAGGACAGAGATCGTTCTGTGTGCTGATAAACATACCTATGCATTTGTAAATACATATAAATTACACAGAAGCACAGTAGAAATGATTGTGCACCTCACACAATTAATAATAATAAAAGTCTTAAGACCAACAGCTCCGTTAATTCCATCTAATATATAAAATTCTCGTGTCACAGTTTTCGTTGCCATACTCCTCCGAAACGGCTTGACCGATTTTGATGAAATTTTTTGTGCTTATCCGGTATCTATGAGAATCGGCCAACATCTATTTTTCATCCCCCTAAATGTTAGGGGTAGTATAACCCTAAATTTTTTTTTTATTTTTTATACAAAATTTTTAATTTCTATTTTTTTATGATACAACATACAAAAATACACACAATCCTCAATTTTCACCCTTCTACGATCAACCCTTATTTTTTAATAGCCATTTTAGTAATCTAATCATTTTTCATCCCGCTCAAATTACTTAGAAATAATTTATATGGCAAAGCAACGTTTGCCGGGTCAGCTAGTATAAAACTAAAATAATAACATTGACAAGAACATGATATAACACGGAAGTAATACAAGCAAAACCATCAAATGATTATTAATAAGAAAACATTGCCATTCTATCATTCATCAAAATTGACTGACGTTACAGAAGATTCGGTATTTTCTGACGCCTTGGTTACTCGCATTAAGTATATTATATGGATATTTTTATTACAATATTTTGTATACACTTCATCGAGGTATAGACAAAAGACATAGAGAACAATGCCTTTTTGTATAAAGAAAATTTGTTTGTTTCTAAGCGACACTTAAATTGATTCAACGAAATTTGTAATTATAACCCGTTTTTTTTGATATTAAGAGCCTGCCAAAGTGACTCTACTCTGCCTGATGAAAAGCATGAATAAAATCCAAGAGTTGTGGTCACCATACTCATTACAAATGCCGACAATGCAGTATGGTGACCCACACTATGGCGGCCTTGTGAGATGCTTTTTCACACCCCGCTTGGGGACGTAAAAGGCATGACAGTCATTGTGACAGTGTAAGGCTTACACAGTTACCACAATAACTGTCACTCCTGCATCAATGGGCCACCGGTCTCACACTCAACAACGAAACACGACAACACGGATGCTGGCGCTTTAGGTTGGTCTTCTGTGGGAGGGTAGTACTGCCCCGGTCGAGCCGGCCCGCTTGTGCTAAAATCAGCGTGGCTCTATTACCTAAAGATGATACGATGATATGAATGGATCAAAATCTTGGAGAGTCCTATCCCGCTCATCGTTATCATCATCATTCTTTAATAATTCACTAATGGATCTATAGAGGTCTGTATAAAGGTTTTGGTCTACTACGTCACTCTGGCTAGACGGCTTGGTATAGATTTTATTTCTAGTCTTTCTTCTTTCTCGCCTTTTACGACAGCCACGGGATGAATAGGGGTGGTAACACTATGTATTTTTAATTCGTCACCACACGGACATTATTATTACATTATATAATATTATTAGGTACACATAGTACAAATGAGAATTATTATTTTTTATAAAAGTGAACACCAGCACTAAGAATAAATCCTGTGTCACGGAAGACTTTACAAGCATACAAGAAACGGACACAAATACCCAGACTCAGAGCAATAATTCATGGATCACACAAAATGTTATCCTGTGCGGAGTTTGAACCCACAACACTCAGCGTAGTAGAGAGCTGCGTGGCGACTGCTTAATCCACTAGGCCAACTGTGCAGTCAAAGTCTACGGCAAGTCTTAACCTTTGAATTGAGGTGAGTATTTCTATGGTTTGTTTTATAGGTGGGCGAGCAAGAATAAGAGTCACCTGATAGTAACGACGCTACATGTGGACACTTAGAACTCAAGTATCTAAATTGTCTTTGTCTGAATCAAATACCCCCGTCTAAATAATTTTTTGGTGTCCACCAACCTCGTCACAGATCTTTCATCACTTACCATGGCACAGCACTTTCCTCGTTTGCCCCCTATACGATAAAAAAGTGGTCTGTATTTAATATACTGATCGTTTCAATGCTCAGACAACCGTTACTAGTCTCTTTACACTTAGTTTTTAAAGTATTTACATAAAACATAAGTTGTTGTTAGCGCTCCAATCTGTGCGAGATTACTAGACATTGTGTTTAGACTGTGTTTACATTTCATTTATATTATGAATAGAAGTCTAATGAAAATAAATGGCAATGGCAATAGTTAGTTAGCTGCATGAATGGCGTAGTGGTTAAAGCGGTTCGCCACACCGGTGTCTATTGCGTGGAGTGTTGTGGGTTCGAACTCAACGCGGGGCTACGCTTTGTGTAACCCACAAGTTATGTTTCTGAATCTAGGTGTTCTTTGTGTTTGTGTCTTGTATGTTTCTGAAGTCCCCGGACCAGAATAAAGCGTATGATGACATCTACATATATAGTATAGAATAACGAGAAAAATCGAGAAAAATCGAATATTTTATAAATTAGACGTTATATCGTAATCATTTAGGAGCAAGTTGACTATCAAGTCAAATTAGTTACTTTTAATTAATGTCAAAACTGCGTGTTCTGACGTTTAATCACAATCAATTTAATGTCATTTTCCTAATTTCAATTGAAGTTCATATGTTAAGTCCAGACCATCTGGTGGTAAATCAAGAATACGGAGTGTCACCTTTACTCTCTTACCTTTGAGTCAGGCTTTGGACTCTGGTCACCTTACTGGCTTGGTGAAAAACAAATAATTACTGACGATTAGAAGAACCAAGAATAAGAGAAACCGGAGGAATTTCTCAAATGCTTTTAACACATATAACCAGTTAGTTATTTAAAAACTCTATTTGCTTTCAATACTTAGATTTATTTTTGTTGGAAATAAATGTTACAACTGAATTTTTTACCCGAATTTATACTAAAACGATTGTATTAAATATTTTTTTTTGGTACACGTCGGATTCAGATAACCAACAAATAAAAATAATCGGCCAAGTGTGTATCGAGTCACGCCGAATGTAGAGTTCTGTAGTAAGAGCTTTTCGTTATTGCCTGTTATAAAAATTGCATGTTAAGGGTTGTTGGCGCCTCGGTAGCCTATAACATTGAATTAGTTGGTCGACCATCACTCTGATCACTCGTAAACTAATAAATCCTACTTTACCGTTATAATTTTCAAGTTAATTTCATTATATATACTACTTTCGTGAATTTTGTCAGATCGCCAAATACCACCCTTCGGCTAAGAGGGTGGGTTGCTCTACTTTAACAAAACTCAGTGCTTCAGGGTTTAATATTTCATTAATGAATATTGAAATTCAAATGTTAAAGTCAGAAATTCTTATTTTTTACACCTTACACCTCACATCATGGGTTTATAAAAGTAAAAAAAAAAAGTAGCCACTTTAAGGGTGCTGGAGCTGTCCCATAAAAATATTTTTCAGGCTTTTAATTTTTTTTGTGGTGTAATTTACATGTATGTTTTTGCAAAATAAGTTCATCATACATATCATACAGTTTTACGGACCCATTACAAGAACACGACTCCCGGGCCAGATGAAATACCTACTCGAGTGCTGACCCAAGCCCTCGACAACATGTTAGACGGCCTCAGAAGGATTCTGAGCGCCAGCTTAGCGTCCGGACGTTTCCCTGATAATGAAAGAGCGGGAAGCTGGTCCTTAACAGGTCTTTAACAAGAAGGCAGCAGAGGAAGCGGCGGCAAAACGCAATTCACCGTCAGCAAACTGGATAGCTGAGATGTGACCTGCACCTTATGCTACCCTGAGTGTGGCCACTGGTGGATGAGATGGATTTTCCCCTCCATCTGTTACAGTAGTAAACCGTGAGCAGTCCGCGTGTGCTTTACTTCACCTAAATAGAGAGCTCACCCGAAGGTGGTACCCGCTGTAGCAGGCAAGCGTTAGGAGGAATCTGGATGTGATAATAACAGCTGTTTTCAGATTGCACCTATCTCAAGCGCAAAGTGGCATACAGTGTGATTTAAGTCGGTCTGATCCAGACACATCGTTCTGCTGCAAGCGCCGGTGGGGAGACGGCATAAGGGGGTTTCTACACGTAAATAAAGTAGGGTTATTTGAAGCGTTCCTTCTTCTTGCTGTGCTGTTGGGAAGTAGACACACTGCACCACGTGCACCATTTACACTATCGTGTAACATTAACTTAGTTAGCTCTGTGCAATGCCACTTCGGGGAACTAGCGTTGGTTTTACGATGACAGGGACTGTCTGATCGTACCTATTTACGAACAAAAATTCTAATCAAACAAGACACAAAAAACACACACAAAAACGCGAATGAATAACGTAACCGACCAACGTTAGTCATTCGCATTCGCGCATTGAGCCGCGAACGAATAATTGGTCCAAATTCCATTCATCGTGTGTCGACGGTCGAATGCGAAATTATTTTTGCTTCACTCAAAAAAGTTACCCTCCACACCCCTGTGTCCATATTTTTGCAACAGAATGATTGATTCGAACTTTTGTTGAGCTCAGCTTGTGTTATATACGACTTAAATTTTCAGACAAAGAAACAAATTGATGAAAACGAAAAAAATTACGATGAAATTTAAATAAATTCTGACCTTGAAAAATTTTAATATAAAATACTATAACATTTTATTGGCAAAATAAATAAAGTCGTTACTAGGCACACTCGGCAAAGTGTGGGTATTTTAGTACGCCTCTATCTATCCCATTCTGGAATAGAGACGTGAGTGTATGATGACATCTACATATTAAACATAGTAATATACAAACTTATGCATCATCGTAGCCATTTTCTTGCCATTTTATTAAGAAGTTAAAATGTTTAAACAATATTTGCTACAACTTTGTAAATTATGTAAAATGACCATGTAAAACTTTAAAGTCCAGTAAATACTTTGATCTGTCTAAGTACAGTTGTTTACACACTGGTAATTCAAGTTATACTCTTTACACTACTTTCTACTCTGTCTATATTTTTTGTCTGTGTGTCAGTATCTACGCGTGTAAGAACTTAAAGCTATTGTGGCTCTCGCCTCATATATATAACATTGCATTTCCCTATTTCCATTGGGAGTAGAAATACTTTTTAACACATACATATGATTTTTATTTTCCATTACTTTTATCATAAATATCGCCATAGATTTCTAAGGTATAGCATCATCATCATCTCAGCCAAAAGACTTCTACTGCTGGTCATAAACCTCCCCCAAGGTTCTCCACACACGGGTTCCGTGCCACCCGCATTCAGTGGCTTCCCGTGATCTTCACCAGGTCGTCGGACCACCTTGTGGGAAGTCTACCTGCCACTAAGGTATATTTTATCGTGAAACATTAAAAAAAATTAATGTTTCATCCATTCTGTTAGTGTGAATGACTTTCAGAACGGGTACACCGATTTTCACTGGACTTTCACTGGCAAATAGCAATATTATAATGAGTAATTTAGACAATTTTATCTTAAATGTGATTAAATTTAAGTGTATTTTTTTAATTATTACTGAAAAAAAACTTCACTTTATACTTTTAAAAAATTAGAAACATCTTAAAATTATCTTCGAGATACACAAATGTGTTTACATAGGTACTGAAAATGCTTATTAAGCTAATAACAGCTAACATAACCTCAGCAATGCATCAAGTGACTTCCTAAAGCTGAATGTTCCAAATACTATAGAATCCCACTAATATTATAAATGCAAAAATTTGTGAGCTGTAGGATGTTTGTTACCCTTTTACGAAAAAACTACTAGACGAATTTGGATGAAACTTTACAGTAATATAGGTTATACATCGCAATAACATATAGGCTACAATTTGATTACGATACATGTCAATTAAGTCTTAAAAATGCGACCTCTGAGAGTTACTTGGGCGTACGCTGCCTAAGTCATTGAAGTTACACAAAGATGATGGATGATGGACCGTAGGATTGTTTGTATGTATTTAAAATGTGTTACGAAACTTAATGTTTGCAGATCAAGAGCCACACGAGCGAAGCCGCAGGCAAAAGCTAGTGTTAATATATTTCAGAGAGATACGTGGAAATTTAGGCTCATTATCGCATCAACTGGATAACAATTTAGGTTATCTCCATACGAGTATCAATTAGCTAATAAGCTAATAAATCCAATATGTGGAGCTCATAAAGATAAATTGGTATCATGACGGATTAGGAATACAGAATATTATTACCTCTATTCATCCCATGGTCTGGCTAACACGGCATAGTGAACCAAAACCTTTCTAAAGAGAGGCCTATGTCCAGTAGTAGACTGTTAAAGGGAGTGATAATGATGTTTACAGATAAATGATGCAGACTTCTGCTATTTATGGAAAAAGCTTCACAGTTTGTGGATTGGAGAAAAGATTTTCTTAACAAATAATATCATGAATTAAATTGTAAGAGGCAAATGAGCAGGCAGATTACGAGTACTTGATGGTAAGCGACTACCGTTGCAAAACAGTCACTTACAGCTCAAGATGTACATGGACATTGCCACCCTGTCGATACTTTTACCCAAGAATCAGCGGGTTTGGGCTACATTAAACTCAGGCACTGGGCGTGTTCGTGTAGTAATGTATTAAGGTCACGAAGTATCACCACCCTAATTCATACTGTGAGTTTCGTAAGAACCAACTAGAGAGCAAACTACGCAACATCAACATCAATTCAAAGAGAAAGAAAGCATGAAACAACTCCTATTCCAAATATATAACTATATAGTTCGTGTGGTAACGAAGTAAGAATACAGAGTATTACCACCCCTGGTTATGTTATGTGATGACAACAGCACTGCAAAGAGAAAAAATGTGGAAAGAAACTCTACGACAACCAGTCCGAACAGCGTAGTAGACCAAAACCTCCTTTTGGAGGAGAGACTTATTTCCAGCAATAGACTGTTAAAGGCTATGGATGATGGTTGATAATAACTGGGTGAAAAACAATGAAAGATCTGATAGCTGTGGTATGTCCCAAAGCATAACTCTCCGACGTTTAACTGTTGTTGAAAAATTTATTATTTAAATACTAATTCATAAAGTTCCCAGTTCAAACTTCGTGAGTATGTCACTGATACGTAACTTTGCATTTCTTTTTTATATTAATACCGTGCCAAAGTGACTCTACTCTGCCTGATGGAAAGCATGAATAGAATCCAAGAGTTGTGGTCACCATACTTATTGCAAATGGAGATAATGCAGTATGGTGACCCACACTATGGCGGCCTAGTGAAATGCTTTTTCACACCCCACTTGGGGACGTAAAAGGCAGTACAGTCATCGTGACAGTATAAGGCTTACACAGTTACCACGATAACTGTCACCCCTGCATCAATGGGCCTCCGGTCTCACACTCACCGACGAAACACGACAGCAAGGAATAACGTTAAAATTATGTTAAATAAAGAATAACTTACCGATGTATCATTGAGCAAACTTTCAAAAGAAACATCTTCAGTTGCACTTGTTTGACTAACAAAATCAGCCAAAGTGGTTGGTAATTCAGTTCCAGTATATAAATATTCTTCATTCGTAGTATCTTTATACAATTCAATATAATCTATTATGGGATAATCTGTAGAATTGGAGTCCTCATATGCATCGTAGTAACTTGTATCGAAATCTATAGTGTTGTAAATATCAACACTGTTGAGATTCTTATGGCGCTCGATTATAGTATCAATATTATGTCCTATCGCGTCAGCCGCTTTATTGGATATATTATCTAATTCTGTTACAGGATCTGATGTAGTACTTATGACCTCATCTTCTTTTATATCTGTTGTAGTACTTATAGCCTCGACGTGATCTTCTTCTATTGTTTTCATTAAGTCGGTTGCATTAGTATTTTGATCATCCAATTCTTTAGTCAAACCCATATCGATGCTTGCTTTCCCATTCTCAAAATCCACATTGAAATCGAAACTTTTCACAAATATCTTAGTTTTATTTTGAACATTTTTATAAATAAAAGTACTTTCGTTTAATCTATGTTCAAACCACTTTGTCAAACCTAGAATAATGTTTTTCACGTCTTTTATTTCAACATTTTTAATTTGCTTTAATTCGGGTGAATCTAATTTTAAGTCTACAACGTCTGCTGTTGTGTCTTCTTCTTTTAATATTTGTTTTATTAATTCTTTAGAACACTCAGAATCACTACAGTCACTGTCGACACAGACAATCACTGCACACAATAATATAACTATAATGCTTCTCATTATGATAACCAAAACACACGTGAAGTCACTTCACGAGATGAAAAACAAATGCAGGCATTGAATGTTATGTTATAACAAACGAAATATTTATATAACTAGCTATAGACCTTATGTTTAACAAAACTAGGTACACTTTGGCTAGTGAAAGGTTTTGAAGATGTGTTCACCTTGGAAATTCGTGGTTCCGACATAATGCACGATCGCAGTAATTAATATGCTTTTTATAGTTACAGTGTTAGGGAAGGGTACAATGAATTGAGAGCCTTTGTGCCTAATTTATTCATTATGAAACAGTCACTTATGCATATCTTTTTAAGTTTATGGGAAAATTTTGTGAAAATTACTGAAAAGCAACTTCAACTATATAAAAATATAGGTACTTTACAAATCGACAACTTTAATGTGTGTAATTTTTATATACCCAACTAGATTAGACTACAGAGCGAGCACGAGCTATATATGTACATAAAAACATTCTAGCACAATCAATAAAAAAATACATCACGTTTTAAGAACCTCATCTTTTTGTGAAGTATGTAAGTATAAAAAATATCATTTAAAACACGCACCCGTGGCCTTGAAGTTTTGTCAGTTGATCACGAATCGTAAGATTTTAATTGTCCTACACTTGATAACTATTTGAATGAAGCTCGTGATTTTCGTGGTAGGTATATAAAATAATAACTAGCAGTAGTAATTAAGTATTGATTCATTTTTTACGTTAAAAACTTTAAAAAGGAATTCCCTTTTCAAGATTAGTTTTCATTCAAGGTTTTGAAAGTAGACAGGATAACTGTGAATTTGTTTTAACTACAGTGGTTTGATCATCCACATCAAGTTCAGAAACATAATTCATCACCCGACTTCACAGGAATAACAAATGTTCTCTTCTTTATTTTTGATTTTGTTTTTAAAAAGACAAGGCCCGCACTAGGAATAAATCCTGTGTCTAATTGGACTTTACAAACATACAAAAAAACGGACACAAAGAACATCTAGACGCAGAACAACAACTTGTGGATCACACAAAGTGTTGTCCCGTGTGTGGTTTGAACCCACAGCACTCAGCGCAGTAGGGCGGCGTGGTGACCGCTTAAACCGCTAGGCCAACCGTGCAGTCAACCAAATAGCAATAATAAAGATTAATAACTTGACACTACACAGTAATACACACAATATAATAGCCAACTAAGCCAGTGTCATGGTGACCTGGTTGCTGATTAATAATTTCTATACGCTTAAATATAACAACATAAAAACATTTTTCATGTCTACCTCGTTGGTCTGGCGATTTGGATTAGATTCCCAGGTAGGGTCAAAAAATATCATTGAATTTTTCTGATTACAGAAATATTTTATAACAGCACGAACTTTGGAAGTTGAGGTCTTAGCCCCGTGCCTTGAAGAGCACGTAAAGCGGCTAGTCCTGTGTCTGGTCTCTCTCGGGTCGTGTCGCACAACCGTCCCATCTGATGATGAGAGTGAGGGAGCTAAGAGTGCTTGCCTTTACGCACACACTTGTACACTATAATGTCTACTGTGCAGTTCACTAGTTTTGTTTCAAACCGACCGCCATGGATGGAATGGATTAGGAGTACATCATGATAATCATTTTTCGTGTAGTTACAGATTGAAAATACGGAGTCCCATTACCTCATTTCATGCTATGAATTCATTTACAATTTCAAATAAACTACGCGTGACAGCAGAAAAACTTGACAGAACCCTTATACCGATTCATCTGACTAGCGTGGTATAGTAAATCAAAGCTTCCTTTCTAAGGAGAGGCTTTCATCCAACAGCGGTTTATTCATTTACGAGCCTGCCAAACTAACTCTACTCTGCCTGATGGAAAGCGTGAATAGAATCCAAGAGTTGTAGTCACCATACTCATTGCGAATGTAGACAATGCAGTATGGTAACCCACACTATGGCTGCCTAGTAAAATACCTTTTCACGCCTCGTTTGGGGTCGTGTAAGGCTCACACGGTTACCACAATGAATGTTACCCCTGCATGAATTAGCCTCCGGTCTCACACTTACCAACGAAACACGACAGCACGGATGCTGTCGCTTTAGGTTGATCTTCTGTGGGAGGGTAGTACTGCCCCGGTCGAGCCGGCTGAAATTAGCGTGGCTCTACTACCTAAAAAACTAATACACTGGAATAATACAGGCTATAGATATCCAGTCCCAGTAACAAATACCAACATTTTATTACTAGTCCAGTAACAGTTAACAAGTCTATTACTGTCGAGTTTTCTAGGAACCAAATAGGAACCAGCCAGCTTTTAAAACTCCACTACAGGACAAAGGCCTCTCCGAATCCGAATTTTTTGGCCTTCTATTCCACGCTGACCAAACGGATTGGTTTTTGGTTTGTTTCGAGTTAATTGTGTGATGAGCACGGTCACTCGTTTTATTTATTATATGTGTATTTAGAAATAAATAAGTGACCTATGTTTATGATCCGAAGGCATTTTGATCTCCATCAATAAAAAAACCACCTCTAACTGCACCAATAAACAATTTTTAATCTTATTCGATTACTCAATTATGAATGTACATTAACATAAATTACACATTATTGTTAAGAAAGACACTTTCGTTATACCCCTGAACATCAAAATTGCAATAAAACGATCATCACATCACAAGAAGAAATCTTCATGAAGTAATTAGTTGAGCAAGTATTTCTGCAACATATGAGAAGCAGACCCATTGAGATGGTTGATTACAATGAAGATGGAAATTACAACATTGATTGTAGATAAGGGTTACGTATAATTTGTGCACATAATGTTTTACGAGACTGTGTAATGGTTAAGTAATCTTTTTTATAAGAAACTGATAACGAAACATCATTACTGTCATTTTTAAAGTCACTGTCAAATTAACTTTTTTTATTAATTGTCAAATCAGTACGTTCAATTGGCATCCGTGGCATTGATTGGAATTACAAGTTGCGACGTATTATTTTCATACCGACTTTAATTGAAACTCCCCTCTTTGGGATCAGACGGCCATATGTGAGAACTATAAAAATATAACACTATATTTTTTTTGCATGTGTTACCCGATTAATTGGTCATTTATGAACTGATGTAACTCGTATGTATAAGTATATATACGGTATATGTATAAATATACATTCTTTATTTCCTCATTTAGAAATTCTAAACGTAGAAATTAGAAATGACACATGTATGTAACTTATGACAATTTGTCATTATTTAGAGGTTTACATATGTAATCTGTTTAAAACGTAGGAAGAATGTGAAAAAATAGAGGAATACTATACTTTCAAATCATCAACAGCCTTTACAGTCCACTGCTGGACATAGGCCTCTCCTTAGCAAGGAGGTTTTTGCCTACTATACCACGCTGGCCAGACGGGTTGGAATAGGATTTGTTCCAAGTTTTCCTTCTCTTTGTAATGATGTTGTCTTGCATACTTTGTTCCCTTAGTCGCGTTTTACGACACCCACGGGGTGAATAGGGGTGGTAACACTATGTATTCTTAATCCGTCACCACACGGATTATTAACTTATTTATGTATAATAATAATAAAAAAATAATATAAATTTATATATATTACATATATTTATATATATTATTATTATATTACTAAAGCTAAGAAATAATATGTATGTACATTCAAATGCTTACAATATAAATATACATATATTTTAACAATTAAATGAAGATAATAATGAAACAGTCGATAAAAACACAGCACGTATTGTGAAGTAGGTAATGAGCAGGTATCTGATACAAACTACTATTAACAAAGATGTTGTCTAAGATGAAATAAAACGCAACTTATTACGTAATTATTCATACGTACAGGCATTTGTGATTACGTAATAGAAACGATATATAACGCGGTCAGATTGTGTCGACAGTCGGTACAAAATCGAGTTTGATTTACCCTCGATTGTGGTGGAGGTGTTGAACGTGGAGGTTTTGAATATCTAATATGATCGAAAGTTCAATTGATATTGTACTCTTAGTGATGTACTCTTAGCTGATTTCCATCACTGGGGATAATCTCAACGGAGACCAGTCAATTACGCAAGAGATATTAGTTTCATATAGTGCAAAATAGTGTGACAAACACAAGTCCACTCTCAGCTCCCTCGTTCTCAGAATCTGATGGGATGGTTATCCGACTCGACCGGGACGAGATCAGGCGCAGATCCCATAGTTTTATGTGCTTAACATTCAACTTAAAAACTGAACTGATATTAAATATTTCTGTAACTAAAAAAACTCAATAAATTTTGATTCGAGTTTGAGTTGCATACACTAACCACTAGACCAACGAGACAATTAGCCATTAGTCAGTGTGCTGATAGTAATACTTTTCAAAAATATCTTTTAATACAAAAATTTTGAGGATAACAGTAGATTGAAAATTAATTTTTTAACAAATTTTTTGCAACAAAATTGGGCCTTTTGGTCGAAACGGTAGGCAATTAGAATTTGCCAAAGACTCAACCCAACTTAATGATTGATGAAACTTACCGCATTTTGATGACCTTCTTTCAGCATCTCAACAAACATTTCAACATCTTCTGGACTCCTAGTCGACATTTTGCTCATATCCACTAAATCTGTTAATAAATTAAATTCAGATTCTCCATCGTTACTTTTTTCGTTTCTATCTGTCGTTATTTCTACTGGTTCCGTTGTTGATTGGCTTTTAACTTCATGGTCAAATTCACCACCAACTAAGTAACCTTCTTTCGTTGTTGTAGGCTTTATCGGATCTTCTTTTTTAATCTCTTCTATGTCTTTTTCAGTTTTATCATATTTTAGCTCTATTAATCTTTCCAAGATATTCTTTTTTGTTTCTTTATTGTAATGTTTAACTATAGTAGCCATATTAACGTCATTATCACTTTTCGTAAGTGTCTTCGTTTCGCCATCGATAACTTTTTTTGTAATCATAGTTCTTATTACTTCTTCTTCTTCTTCTTTAGTATTTTTATTATCAACTTCAAGTGGTTCTTCAAGAAATACATAATCTACGAATATAGGTCGAACTGGTAACTCTTTGTAATCTTTTATTTCTTCTAACATTACATTTCTTTTGACTTTATTTTTTGCCTCAAATCTTGCTGTCATAAACTCATCGGCATCAAAATCGTCTGTAGTGGAAAGTTCGAAATAATCTGCGTCTGTAGTTGAATACACTTCTGTTGTATAATCGTACCCTACTTCAACGATTTGGATGTTTAACTCTGATATCGTAGGTATTCTCTTAATAGTTATATTGGCATTTATATAATTATAAACATCTGGCCAATATCTTGCACTATATAAAAATGCAGTTATAATAAACATACAGACGAGTAATATCATTAATATTATGATCTTAACTATCAATTTTAAAAGGGATTGTGAAGGCTTCATAGTTTTGCTTTTTTTCGTAAGTGTTATAATGTGTAAAGTTTTTTCAACTTAATTAAGTTGAGCGTGAATCACTTGTATGACGTCACTGTATAAAGTCTGTATAACTAGTCAATGTTATGTTACACTCACGCAATAACTGACTAACACTTCTATCTCTTTCTAACCAAATACAGAGGAAAAGGATGCAATGCTTACATACAATTTTTGAAACTTTGTATACTGCAGAGACAGAAAGGACACAAATATAGTGTTAGTAACTAAATGCAGAATGCCATGGATATTAGACAGGTTTGTTGTACGAGTTTGATTCCTACCCATGACAATTTCTTTTTTATTTGTTTTTTTAGGCAGGCAACTCATGCGCTAGGAATAAATTCTGTGTCGGAGGGAACACAACTTGTCTCAGAGTAACAAGTCACAAGAATCACACAAAGGGTGTCCCATGTGAGTATTAAACCCACAACACTTGGTGCATTAGGAGTTGGGACTGAAGGCTCATTGATGCAGGGGTGACAGTTAGGTGACAACTATGTAAGGCTTACACTGCCACGATGACTGTCATGCCTTTTACGTCCCCAAGCGTGGCGTGAAAAAGCATCTCACTAGGCCTCCATAGTGTAAGTCACCGCACTGCATTGTCTGCATTAGCAATGAGCATGGTGACCATAACTCTTTGGATTCTATTCATGCTTTCCATCAGACAGAGTAGAGTCACTGGCTGTGTGAGAGATATGTTAAGCTATACTAATTATCATTATGTCTTAGAGAGATATAGTTTCTACGTTACAGTTTAGTTTGTCTCAAGTATAACAGAAATTTCATCCCAAATAAGATAAAATAAACCCACACATCTCACACGCGGCTATCTGATTCTAAATTAGACAGAGTCTGTGCTATGGTAACCAGACTGCTGATACACATAAGTAAATATTTCTAAATACACAAATATTATAGATTAATTACACTCAGACACAGAACAAATAATCGTGCTTATGACACAAATATTTGTCCTGGGTAGGAATCGAACCCACGATCTCCGGTTTAGCAGTCAAAGCCACTAATAATAACATTAAGAAGGCAGTCCTTGAGACGGCCGGTATAGTGAAGAGGTTGCATGGTCTATTTTTTTTATGTATTCAATACATACATGAGAAGTAGAAAATTTCAATGACGCCAACCACGTTATCACAAGTCTGGCGCTCTATATAATAATATTTATTAAACTACCAATGATTTCTAGCTGTCTATGGTCGACATGGTTCTGATTATTGGTCATCAGAATAAACAAAAGCATAGATTTTTTGTAAATAGAGCATTTTTTTTTAATTTTGACAAGTTAATTAAACTTGTAACAGAAATGTAGCATACCAACACTTGCTTACCGCCACAGACGCATGTCAATCAGTATAAAAAGTAATATAAAATAAAACACAGTCCGTTTTTATCAGAAGGAGAAGGAAGACACAGTTAGAAAGAGATAGCACTATCGAATAAACCACACTAGATATTTGCAATTTGAAAAATACTGACGCGAGTTCCAGACGCAAAATATTTAACAATACTAAATATTAATCGTTAGTTATCAAGTGGTGGTCTATGCAAACATTATGGGCACCATAAAAGGGTTGATGCGCAGATCATAACAATAGGCTATATTGACAAGGTCGTCATGTTGAGGAAGTCATTGATGAGTGTTATGATGTAAGTCTTGACGGTGGTAGAAGTGTTTTGTTTGTCAATGAGGTCTTTAAGAATTTTTTGGAATTTCCCATCACACCGACTGTTCACAGATGTAATTAAGTATTTGTTTAAATGAGTAGACAAGTCACCTCGTGTTAAGTAACTATCGCCATCCATGAACGCCTGTAACTTACGAGTGCATTACCGCCCATTGAAAAATCAGAGGAAAGGCGAGGGGTGGCACTCACTCAAATCAACCTATCGCCGACCAACACTGAACGAAGATCTCCCCCAAGGAGCGCCAACGACCCCGGTCTTGGGCAATTCGCATCCATCCGCTGCCAGCCACCTTCTTCAAGTCGTCGGTCCATCACGCCGTAGAGCGTCCTACACTACATTTGCCCTATCGTGGTCTCATCTCTAGTACACTTCTGTTTCCCCTAGAGACATGGCCGGCCCACTTCTACTTCAGCGTACTGATTCTCCTTGCGAAGACAGTTACTCCCGTTCTCTGTCGAATAACCTCGTTACGAATTTTATCAGTTAGAGAAACGCCTAGCATCGCACACTCCATCGCACTCACTATCTTGGTGAAAATCAACGAGAACGGCTTAACACCGGTATTCTGTGAGGCCGTGGCATAACTCCGGTCAAGCCTGGACCATGTGTGTCGAAATATGATTCTTGCACAATATATATACATGTCAGCTATTATATACATTATCTTACTACACTAAACATCGATGCTCAAAACAAGTTTATCGTTTAGTTTATATTTTTTTTTATTGTATTGTAATTTTGTTTCTTACACATCGAATGAACTGCTATTTGTTATACGCGCTATTGAATAGAATGCGCTTATCTTTTTGATATATATTATCTGAATGAGTACCGAGAAAGAACGTCTGATGGGAAGTTTAACAAATAAATATTTCGGACATTTGACACACAACGTCATCTAGTTTCAAACTAAGCAGAGCTTGTGCTATGATAACTAGACTGACTGATAGAATACTAGAAAACACTCAAACTTTGAAACAAATATTTACAAATTATATAAACATTTAGTCTGACCCTCGAATCGAACCCGAGACCTCAAGAACAGCAGTCATATATTAACATGAATAGCACAATAACTTTAATAAACGTGAACTATAAGTACTCTTCTTAATTTCAACCAATATTTAGAGATTAATAGCAAAAGACTTAACCCCTATTATGAAAATGGGGTTAAAATTACTGTCTGCAAAATTACTCCGTTGAATTTCGTCTCTGTATATGCATGCAGGTATTTGGGTTTGGAGACTTTAATCTCATGAGAACGCGCCCACATTTAGTAGATTTTTATACATAATATCAGTTCATTCTGCTCCTTTTTAGGATGTATACCTTTATTAAACTTTATTTTGCAATCAACATTTGGTAGTTATAACAACAAATGACTCATAGCAATATTATGTTTGAAATATTGCCAACTCTTTTTACACAGGCGCTGTTAATTTTATCTATGCATACAAAACTGAAATATGATTCAATTTAAGGCGATAAAATGTTAGCTATTGGTTGATATCTTACCACTTTAAAACAAGAAGTGAGTTTTATATCAATAGAAGCATGTATAAACCTAACTTTATTTAATTTGTTTTATTATGTGGCGATTCCATATTACAGCACAATCAAAAATATATAACAGCGCCATCTAGCGAAGATAAATCGAACTACGAAGTATGAACGAAACGTATGAATGTAATGAACTACAATGCAACTACTAATCCTGTATCGCGATATAGAGATTCGCGAGGCAAATAGCATATATACAACATCCCAACATCAACCGTTGGGCCGTGGCCCGCCAGGCATGATCACCTCGACTGGTCGGAGCATCCTCCCTTTGTGTCGGAGGGACATGGCACCTCGTCCCTCTACAATTGTATAGTCAACTGTTATCGTATTATATACCAGTAAACCAATTTTTGAAGTTTGTTCTTAACGTGAACTCAATGCGGGAAGGCACTCGCGAAAGACCCAGCCGCGGCCTGTCTACAACTACACGCGCAATGGAAGCAGTCAACTCTGCTGCGTTACCTGTAACCGCACATTCAGGACGAAATTTGATTTTGCCAGTCACATCCGTGTACACGCCAGGAGAATGCCATAGGGTCCCCGTCGGTTGATACGTCGAGGAGGACATCATCATCACAATCCTTGTGTGGTAGTTTCGTGATGTGCATGTTATGCTTTCGTAGCCTAAAGACCATTATTGACCACCGTTAGTTTAACAGAAATAATTCTATCCTACGGCCCCACACGAACTTGACCCTAAACTACAAATTTTACCACAACTTCCAACGTAAAGGAACGCTAGTAAGAGTTCAGTAACATTACGTTGGTCAGTCAACTGAAATCCCGCAGTCGTGAATCGGCAGGGAAATATTTTACATAGTGAATACCGATCAATTATGTGAATGCGTGAATGCCCCTTAGATTGTATTCATGCTTTCCACTTGTCAGAGTAGAGACAATTTGACAGTCGCTTAAAATATAGAAATATAAAATAAGTTGTATAACCAGATAGTGTAAAAAAACGATCCATGGGCCACCATAGTGTGCCTAGACCGTCATAGTTCCATCAGACACGAGTATAGTCACTTTATTAAGCACACAATTTTTTGTCTATTTTTTTTAAGAACCTGCTAAAGTGACTCTACTCTGCCTGATGGAAAGCATGAATAGAATCTAAGAGTTGTGATCACCCTACTCATCGCAAATGCAGACAATGCAGTATGGTGACCCACACTATGGTGGCCTTGTGAGATGCTTCTTCACACTCCGCTTGGGGACGTAACAGGCATGACAGTCATCGTGACAGTATAAGGCTTACATAGTTACCACGATAACTGTCACCCCTGCATCAATGGGCCTCCGGTTTCATACTCACCAACGAAACACGACAACACGGATGCTGTCGCTTTAGGTTGGTTTTCTGTGGGAGGGTAGTACTGCCCCGCTTGAGCCGGCCCGCTCGTGTTGAAATCAGCGTGGCTCTACTACTTAGCAAAATGACACAATAAAGAAAAATAAAAAATATTACTCTTTACGAATGCTCGTATAGGAAATTGTCAATGGAAAACATTCCGGTGTACAAGTAAATATGTGACTAATACTCTAAAATGGACTTTCGTTTTATTCTCACGTATTTAACCTGTTTGATTACTTTAGGTCCGAAAAATGTGAATTACACGTGCTTAAAACTTCAAGGCGCTCTCATGTAAAATTTGATGTTTGTAGATAAGGGATTGGTCGTAGCGATCATCGAAATGATTTCTTAATTATTTTATTCACACGAAATTCTATCCTTTCTATTGAAACGATGGAATTTATCGACCTTTAAACTAAAAACTATTACATTAATGACTAGTTCCTTACGTCACTGTGCAATGACGGAGTAATAATCGTATTACAGGTCTATTATTGTGCTGACCACCTTATACCGTACACAATATAATAATCGGACATTTGATCAAGAATTCCCAAACCTGTGAAGTCATTGAGTTTCTTAACCGAAAAACTATTCCTAATTTATCTGAATTGAATTTGAATTTGGCTTACCTAGAGCTAATTATGGGCATTATCATAAGTATCAATGCCAGACTGAATTGACTCTGTTGACAGACAGCGTATGTAAGCTGAAGCTGGTCGTTAACACTTAGTACCCAAAAAAGGCGGCAATTCGCATGTGACTGAAGTGCGTTGCCGTATTTCGAGTACAAGTATCAGGTCAGGGGTATTTACCATTAGGAATCAGCTAACCTGCTCCTGTACCATAAACCATCTTCAAATAGAACGATTTTAGTAAAGAAATACTTAAAAAAACGAAAAACGTTTATCTAACAATATTTATTTTAGCTTAAAATTAGTTAACAAACATATTTACAACACACAAGAATAACAATCACACAACAACAAACAACAACAGTGCAAACACCACGAACTTATTGAATACTGGTTGTACTTAACAATTCTTAAAGCGTTGACGTATTTGAGAAAGCTTTGTTTGATAAAAATAAAACAAACCATTTTATTATTGTCTTAAATCTTTGCAGACAACTTTACGATCAATTTCCGATCCTGAAAACCATCCAGGCTTCTAAAACAAATATTCCACATGCTCATGAAATAAGCTGGGCTGTTCTATTACAGAACTGACCCACAAAGATCAAGAGATACACTATCACGTATGGCAAAGCGTATTAAATTACTTTAACTGGAACTTGAAACAGAAATAAGGCGTTTTAAGCAGTTTTTTCTGAACAAAGAGGTTAGTAAGGTTAATTTAAAGTACTCGTAGTTACCAGAACTGTTTTTAAAGACAACTGCTAATAGCATGAACCTTTGGTAAATACAGTATAATAGTTAGTGAAAACAGTCCTACTTACTCTTATAAGACTAAAGGGATTATTATACGAGTCACGCAAGTAACATTTCTATACCTCTGAATTAAGAAACACGTATATTATTGATCTACCGTATCTGTCTTTATGGAGGAAAGTTTAGGGTTGATATTAGCCCAACAATTAAACAGTACATACTACATTTTAAAATTAAAGCTTATGCGATCCCTTCTTAGTATGAATGACGGTTTCGTAAACTGGGACTTTGAAGGGGAATGGTTTTTCTACTGGAACTAAGATGTGCTTCACGACTTCGAATGGTACTTCTTTGATCTTGGGCACATGAACAGTCTTTTCTACTGGATACGGAACTGACTTTTCCACTGGAATAGAAACCTCTTTGATGATTGGTATGACTACTGCTTTTGGAACTGGAACCTGGATCGGTACTGGGTGAGGAACTGGGATAATTACTGGTTGGTTGATTTTGAACTCAACGTTTTTGGGTAACGGTACAACAATTTCCTTGTAGTGCTTGATTGGTTCTGGATTTTCTTCTTCGACGTGTTGGTGGACTGGATACGAATGAGACTCGTGGCCCTGGCTGTGGCCGCCGAAATCATGGCCGCCGAATTGGCCTCCAAATTGGCCTCCGTATTGGCTACCATGACTGTCAAAGGAGGAACCTGCATCGTGGCCGCCAAAGTCGAAACCACCTCCGTGTTCGCTGGCTTGTAACTGTTGAGAAAAAAATAATTATTTATTAAAATTTACATCATACCGCCAAAGCGAAACTTTACAGATCTTCATATTTTTTATAAACGAACTCAAAATCTTCAGGGATTTAATTTAACCGTTATTTATATTGAAGGTTAAATGAGTAGGTATTATTTTTCATGGTTTGTGTATATTCTGTTATGCATTTGTTGAGATACTGCTAAGGTAATATAATATTATATTTATCTTATCAAACTTCCACTTATCACATAACGTCTTTTATAATAAGCTTTCTTTAATAAAGCTAGCTTATATTAATACCACATCCCTGCCACACTTAGATTGCCACTAAAGAGATATAACATTGGTCAGACTTAGTAACTTAGTCATAATTCTCATTTATTAAATTCATCTATTTCATATTGTCATAATCCTGAACTGTAAACTTCACCACAGCTGAAAAACATGCAATTTCTACATACTCCCGCCTTTCCGTACAGTTTTTTGAGCGAACAATATAAACAGTTTACCATTTAACGGTTTTATATTACCGTACGTAAGCAAAGACGGCAATATAACGTTCAAAACGGCCACGGAATCACTTTCGCGACAATTTAATAACAGAACGAAGTAAAAAGTAAAATAAAAAAAGTATAAAAGCGAACGATTCCGAACAGTCGCTCGGCGCGACCGCTGTTTAGTCTGTGGCGATTGTTTTTGTTATTTTGTATCTGTAGTACGATTTGACGTTTTATTTTTCGTTCGGTAATAGTTACGTTAACTGTAGTGACTGTTACGCGTTAGAGTTTATTGGAGCGTATATTTTGGTATATTTACGTTATGTAATGACGGCAAAAATTGACTAGAAACTTTTTGTGAGAACTAGATTCGATACGGACTTGAAATCGATTATTAAATTATTTATAAAGACGCTGTAACAATTTAAGTAGACTAAGGTAGCAAACATGTACATCCTTCAAGAGTTATGGCGTTACAAATGAATGTACTCGTACTTTTATAAAGCCGTTTCAGCAAATCCTGCTAACGCAAGAACATCTTATTATGTACAAAGTGATGGCCTTAAATGTGTTCCCTTATGAAAAAAAAAGGTTTCCCAGCTGATATCGTTTGCCTTGTAGCTGGGTGTACAGGCGAAAAATATCTACGTAGGTATTAAAGGGTGCTTTTTTATGATTTGAAACATAAAAAGTCATGTTTAATATCTGTTATACAGGCTGATTTTTTAACAATACATTTAAAAAAAAAAGTACAATAATTTACATATAAAATCAATAGGCGACTAGAAAGGAAGAAAGTTCTTAATTCAAATTGTTGTGTATATTTTACCCGACATATTTGGATTTTGATTGTTATTGTTTCATGTGAATGGTTCTCCTGGTAAAATTCAAAGTTAGTCCATGTTTTAGAGACAAAATAATACAAAAGTAAGTATAGAACTTATTATAATCTTTTACAATGTAAGCGTATTGAGGTTGGTAGCACTTTCATATCAAGAAACTATTTAACCTTCAGTAATCTACTCTTGGACATATTCACCTCTCTTTCAAAAGGAGGTTCTGGCCTACTATAGCACAGTAACCAAACAGTTCGGTATAGGGTTTACTTCTAATTTTCTTTCGCTTTGCAGTGTTATTATCTCGCGTTATTGGTTCCCCTGACGACTTCACTCGATAAATAGGTTAGTGACTCTCTGTATTCTTAATCCCAAATTAAAAAAAAGAAATGTTAATCAAACATAATCATCGTGGTTTAAGACACAAACAAACAACAACCTGTAGAATCTCGACAAATATTTAAAAACCTAAGCCATAAACAATCTGCTTTATAACATTCTCTGGAAAAAGGAGACGTTATTTAATCCTACACTTTGATGTTGCCATATAAAAAATATTCTAAGGGTACTTATATTAAAAAATTCAGCATTAATACTTTCGCGGTATATGTAGCGTAGTAACTTTGTTTAGTTTAGTGGTTTAAGAATATTAGTTCCGTATAATAATAATTCAATGTTTATTTGAAAATCAAGAAATTATGTAAAAACAGATTCATAAAGACTAGACGAGACAAGACAATATTATTAGGATGTATATTGTCTGGACCTTAGTGTCACGACGAATCCGATATATGCTGGTCTCTTACAGTTTTGTGTAGTCATTTTTACATACAACTTTAAATGTACCAAATACTTCGACTTCAGAGCTCCATATTTGTTTAAAAAGGGATACAAATAATTTTATTAGCGAATTTTATCAACAACAGCGATCGTTTAAATCGATAATCTTCAAATAAAGTATCAGAACCGTAATTCCTTTTAACTTAATAATGTTAAAAATCATGAAATATTTATAAATGAAAACGAAAGAAACCGAGTAGCACCTCAGACTTACTTAGCAGCACGTCTCCAGAACTAACGGCCACTAGAAAGGAATCGATGCTTCGTCACAAATGGGCTATATGTGGGCATAACATGTTTTTATTAGTCTTTCAAGGCACAAGTAACCATTTACACAGCCGAATCTTTAATCTTACTTTACTCACACATTCATCCTATTTTTATTAAAACTACCAACACTAGATTCCAAATTTAAACAATCGCATTTCAAATTACAGAATTCAATTCTCTATGGTGTGATTTGAATTCAATAAAGGCGCACCGCGCAAGTTCTAATTTTAGTATTGTATTGTGTAAAATAACAATGCATTCTGTTTCTAAATGATGTTGTCGTGCATTAATATTTTGTTGCTTACAAACTAGTTGGGTAGTAGAAATTGTTCCTTTCTTGTACAAAACAAACGGTGTTTCGTTTGTACAATATTAAATTAAATTGATTGTATTAACTACTATAAAGGTTTGTGTTACAAAATCTATGAAATTATTTTTGGTATGTCACATTCTTCGACTTAGTTTCTTTTAATTGATTTCGTGAAAATGGACGGAAATGTCTTATAGGAAACCGGTAAATTTCCTCTGCAACTATTTTATTTGACTAATTGTGGAATTATAAATTAATATGAATATAAATGTCTTGTATACAATGGGCCTATGTCTAGCAGTGATCGTCTTTCGGTTGAGATGATGATGATAGCAACAAGCAATTTTATCTGTAGGTACTCTGTCTATAATGCAGAATTGGCAACTTTAAAGACTCTCAAAAATGGGATTCAGTAATCTGTGGCTAATAACGTGACTTATCTTTCTTTCTCCTGAAAAAGATAGCTGTATGCATATTGTTCGACGTTAACGAGGTTAACGAGAACACTGTTCATTTAAAATGATAACCGCTGGTCAGAGGCACCTACAACTCAACACTTAAGCATCACATTTCAACGATTTCATTATTATTATTCGCTCAAAACATTTAATTCATGTCGTAACTCAATTTGAAGTAACACAAGCCCTGAATGAAGCCTAACATTTCTCATACAATAAAGTATCGCTACTTGAAAGTCCAATAAAAATTTCATTACGCAATATTCTGTTGAGATGTGATTCACTGAACCCTGACTACTAAAAATGTAATGTATATTTTCTGTAACAGAAAAATATAATACGACATAAAGCAAGTATTATGTGTTTGGTACCTTATTCCTTTTTTATTACGCTCCAAGGTTTATTTGAAGGGTTCGTCGAAATATGAGACATATTATGTTGTTGAAAAGCCGTGAAGGTTATACACGTCAATGGCAACCAAGAAAATTAAACATCTGTTTAAACATTAACACCGACTGCACAGTTGGTCTAGTGGTTGAAGCGGTCGCCACGCCGCTCTTTACTTCACTAAGTGTTGTGGGTTCAAATCCCACATGGGACAACACTTTGTGCGACCCATAAATTGTTGTTTTGAGTCTGGGTGTTCTTTGTGTCCGTTTCTTGTACGTTTGTAAAGTCTCCCACGACATTGGATTTATTCATAGTGCGTGCGTTGTCAAAAAAAATTGAAATGAAAAATGAACTTTGAATCTATGCGTATGAAATAGCTAATTCATTAACGCAGAGCTGAAGCCGTTAGGGCTGCTACAAACTTGAAATAAGAAAGAATGTCTAGAAATTTCATCTTTAAGACTTTATTACATATTCCACTGGTATGGGTAACGTCAAATTAAGCAGAGCTTGTACTATGACGGCTAAATGGACTGATAGAATACTTAAACACTGTTTTTTGTACATATATACATAGAAAACATCCAAACTCCAAAAAAGATATTTGTAGACCATGCAAATATTTGGTCCAACCCAGGATTCGAACCTGAGACCTCATGTATAGTAGTCGCAAACGCTACCACTGCGCCACTGAGGACATCGTAGCTTTATTTTCTTTATTTCTTTAAAAATGTTGTCTTGCTTTTTTTAATTTCTATTTAGTGAGGTTACCTGTAATAGATTGTCTCCGAGTGACAAGGCCACCACTTCTACTTTCTTAGTATTATGTTTGTAATTAATCTAGTGTACCATAAAGCGATATATTGTTATTATTTATGAATACCTTCTCTTAACAGCTAGTTAAACTATAATTGTGTTGTTTACCTGTTGATCTTGTTGTTGGAACTGTTGTAGATACTCCTGCATGTTGTACGGCGACCACTGCGCCTCCTCAGCGAGGGTAGCGCTGAGAAGCAGGACGCTCGACAGCTGTTGGATAAGAAGTAAATAAGTTACTATATAGTAAAATTCGATTCTATGATGGCTTTTTGTAGTGTCTTCATTCCGTATTTTTTGGGTTAGCAGCAGTGGAGTTAAAATTTATTTGCTAATATTTTTCCATACACACATACAGACATAAAATTACTCCTATTTTCCCGTGGGGTAGGTATACTACGGGGTCTATCCCAGGCGCAGAGTGGCACACCGTGTGGTTTTAGTCGGTCCGACTCCGACACTGCACCCCGCCACAAACCCTGTCGGGTGACGGCCCGAGGGGGTTTCCACACGCTAAAAAAAATATGCTATGGGGCAGGTGGGATAGGTGCGAGCACAGTATACAGTCTGGAACCTTTTTAAGAAAGGACCATAGGTTTGTGTCGGCCTGTCCCTATATGCGGTAGACGAGCCCCAGCCATCGTGCTACCTTGCCGGTATTAGTTAAGATCAACAACCAGAAACACGATGCTACCTGGAACGTGACCCTTGGGTAGTCCATGATTGTGTAGCTGTACTTATTTATGTACCTATACTGGAATTGCTTGTAAAGTGTCTAAAACCGACACAAACGACACATTAAATACCGAGTTTTAAAAAGTACATATGAATGACAGTCTATCTAGTCTGACACTTTTGTCTATAACCTACTTAATATTTATCTTATAATTTACTAATACAGGATTGGAATATCGGTAAACTCACTTCCTCAGTGAAAAATAACGAAACTTAACAATTGTTCGTCTCTGAGGCCGATTAATTCCGATTATTGCGGCTCTAATGTTCCGAAACACAGTTTTCCGATGGCAAAAATACAAAGTTTCATATTAAGTATAAATTAGAATAAGCTCAGACCCGAAAAGTCCTGTATATATCGTAAAATACAATCTTTATCATTAGTAGAACACTAAATTCTGCACAACAAATTTTGTTGTGTATATACATCGTAAGCAAAACGGACCTAAACAACATCCATTTGTCAAAACCCTTGGTTCGAATTGGGGTCAAGCGATAACTCAAAAGTTTTTGTAGAATTCCCATAAGTTCGAAACATATGTAAGTGTGTTGAAATTTTGATATGTTATTTTCGCTAGTACATTATTAGTACCCTATGGTATCGTGGGAGAATGCCACAAATAACACAATTATGAAAATAAATAAATATTTTGTATACTTTAATTCATATCTGTATTGTTTGGCTGCTCATGTGTCGAGGATAAGAGGAAACCTATAAGTTATATAATATCACACTACGACAAATAGGAGCGACACATCAATAAAAATGTTTGAAATAAAACGGCGAAAATTTGAGGGACATAAACGAAGTTACATGGTTCAGGAAGCAGGAAAAAGAAAAAGTTCTATATCACGATACAGGATTAGTTACTCTGTAGTTTGGCGTACCTTCAGTAGATGGCGCTGTAGTATGTCTCTGTGCTGTACGTGGAAGTCGCCACAGTAATAAAAGTGAAAGCATACAAGCACAAAATGACATTTTATTGCCAGAAACAGAACTTGAAATTTTTATTGCATTAGTAGTATGGTATTTAACTGCCTACATCGCCTAGGAACCTATCATGTTCTTGACCATAAAATAGACGTATTTTTACGACAGTACGCAAAGTTTAACTTTATTTTTTGTCAGAATTAGGACCGAGCTCTAGAAATTTATGCTCACTGTCTTTTCTAACATCCCCTGAGTTGTAAAATTCAGTGATTTTACGAGTTCCCTACAGCTGTACTTGCCAATTATTTCTTAGAGAGAGAATTGGGCACCCTTGGTTCTTTAACGAAGCCTATAAATAATGAATCATTAATGAATTTACCCTGTCGATAGAATTTTTCAGACATTTTCACATGTCAATTTTTGACGTTTGTTGAGGTTTTGCCAAGAAACACCGGCAAAAAGTCAAAATAAAGTAATGAAATGAGACTAAACAATTTTTTTCAAGGGTCACCTTATAGTAAGTGGTAACCACGACTCACTCTCACTTTTAAGTGTCCAGGGCGATTTTTAAGGACAATAACTATCTACTATATACATTTCTTTTTCTAGGAATAAATTGTGTTTCCCGGGGGATTGACAAACATATAAGAAACGGACACAAAGAATACCCAGACTTAGAACAACTATTTATGGATCACACAAGGTGCTGTCCCATGCGGGGGACCCCCAACACTTCGGTGCAGTAAAAAGAGCTGAAGCACCCACTTGAACCGCCATGCCATCCGTGCAGTCATAACATAAACTAGAGATACAATTATTTTTTCTATACTTGAGTGTAGATTGGATATATAGACTTGAGTTTAGTCGTTAACACAAATAAGATTAAATATGTGATAAAAAAGATACTTCATCAAATGAAGTATTTCAAAACAGAAGATAAACCAATTCTTCTGCGACTTATTTTTGGATTATAGAAAACTTACTTATTTAACAAAATATATTTCGAGAAATATAACTTCAGGTAGCGTTCCTTCTTAAACGATATTAATTCTTATAAGATAAAATGTTTTACGATACAAAAATAAGGTGAATGTATAAGTAATCTATTTGTAGAGATAAGTGGTCCAGCTTTTTCATTAGGATCATTATGAACAGACTTTTATAGTCCACTGCTGGACATAGTTCTCTTTAGAAAGGAGGTTTTAGCCCACTATACCACACTGGCCAGGTGAGTTGGTACACGATTCGTTTCAAGTTTCCTTCTCTACGAAAAGGGGAGGTGACACTTTGTATCTTAATCCATCATTACACGGACTAGAATTGAATACACAAATAAAAAATTTGCGAGAAAATATTTACTGTATCTCACCATACTTTTAGTTTTGTACAAGATTTATTGAAATGTAAAAAGCCTCTCGTTGCTAACAACACTTCACATATCAAGCGTTTAAAACGCTATGAAACGTTGTGCTGTGTGAAGTATTAAACAAACTTTGTATGTGGACTGAGAGAGAGTATGAATCAGAATACCTTGACTAGCGGACCTTGTGGCTTGCTTAAAGATTTTTTTAATTAGCAGGTAAATAATTGTGTTGTTGGGCTGATGTGTATATGCTAATCGCCACGAGAATTTCTATTTCGCGATACAGGATTAGTAGTTCATTATACTCCGTAGTACAATGTATCTTCGCTAGATGGCGCTGTAGTATGTTTTTCTATTTGCGCTGTATATGGAAGTCGCCACATAATAATAAATAACCTCACACATCTCACGGTTGCCTGATTCCAAATAAGGCAGAACCTATTATAGCCAGACGGCTAATAAACATATCTAAATATTTCTAAATATTTATATATTATAGATAAATCACACCCAGACCGAGAACAAATAATCGTGCTCATCACACAAATATATATTTGTCCTGAGTGGGAATGGAACCCAGGACCACCGGATTAACAGACAAGGGCACTAACCACCAGACTACAGGCCCGTCAAATAAATAAACAAAGCATCCTTTCTTACAAGTCGTTGTTAGTAAGGTTTCTGTACCTTTTTTTTTGTTTGGAGTGCCACGTGTAACTATGAGAGAGCCATGTCTTAGCACAAATTGCCGTTTGCCATGTTTTGGCTATTGTTTATCATATGTTTGGCTTCGCTTGGCTGGTATCTCACAGAAACCTGATGTAGTATTTGCTTCATTGTTTTTCACCAAGTGAGTGAGGTTCCCCGAGATTAAACCTCTCCTAATTCTAGAGGGGGATACAAAGATCGGAAACACACTGGTTTCTGGGCGACGTAACTTCAGGTGACTCTTCTGTTTATTTGTACCCTTTACCATAAAAATACGATCATAATAATGTACTCCTAGCTGATTTAGGTCACGGCAGCCAGTCTCAACGGAGACCAGCTAACTGCACAGGAGATATTATAGTGCAAACACAGGTGCACTCTCTGTACACTCACTCTCACAATCTGATGGAACGACTAACCGCCTACCGAGGAGAGATCAGGTGTAAGGCCGATGGCTTTACGTGTCTTCCGAGACACGAGGGTTAAGACCCCGACTTCGAAACTCCGCACTGTTATTAAGTATTTCTATAACCAGAAGAACTTAAAAACACTATTTGACCCGACAAAGAAATCGAATCCGAGAGCTCTTCGTCAGCAGTTACATACGCTGACCACTAGACCAACGAGGCAATTATAAAAATATAGCCAAAGTGACTACTCTGCCTGATGGCAAGCGTGAATAGAATCCAAGAGTTGTGGTCACCACACTCATTGCAAATACAGACAATGTAGCATGGTGACCCACACTATGGCGGCCTAGTGAGATGCTCTTTCACGCCTCGCTTGGGGTAAAAAGCATGACAGTCATCGTGGCAGTGTAAGGCTAACACAGTTATCACGATAACTGTCACCCCAGCGTCAATACGCCCGTTATATATTCACGAATGTTTTTAACATCGAAGCTACAAAAAATAGTACAAAATAAGATGTCCAGTTCGTTTCGAGTGTATTATACTGAACACTACAGGTTAATTAGTTAGTACGCATCGCAAACTCTTAACTAGACGTAATTAACTCTTAACTTTCAGAATAACACGACAGGAGCTTAAACATCTACGTTTTCCTGAATTTCCTTTTCTTTTTTTTTTATTTGCGAGCCTGCCAAAGTGATTCTGCTCTTCCTGATATGGAAAGCATGAATAGAATCCAAAAGTTGTTGTCACTATAGTCATTGCGAATGTATAAAATGGCAATTATAAAGGCATGACAGTCATCGTAGCATTGTATTGCACACACTTACTGCGACAACTGTTACCCCTGCATCAATGGGCCTCCGGTCTCGCACGCACCAACGAAACACGACAGCACGGATGTTGTCGCTTTAGGTTCATCTTGTATGGGAGGGTAGTACCGCCCCGGTCAAGCCGGCCCGTTCATGCTGAAATCAGCGTGGCTCTACTACCTTTTAAAGTGAGTACCATTTTAGCCTCCCTTAACGAAACTAGGAAACAAAAATAATAGCAGAGATACAAAAATTATAACTCTTGTACAACTATACGTACATAGTACAGTGTACAGATAATATTTCTGTTTGCAGTGAGCGAGAATCGAACCAGGTAGATCATGGGAATTTTATACTCGTTTTGTTTATTTATTATTAAAGTGTAAAGTTTTTAAAACATTATTAGGGTTAGAGGAGTCAGCGACGTGTGCTCGACATCCTTATTATTATAGACGTATTATTGACAATTTATCAACACGCGGATCTTACAATTGTTTGCTACCGTATGAGTATTTAAAGTACACAAAATTAAAACAATCACTTCCTTTAGTGATCTAATACTATATCACATCATCAACACCCTTTATAGGCCCAATGCTGGACATAGATCTCTCCTTAGAAAGAAGGTTTTGACCTAGTATACCACGCATGCCAGACGGCATTGGTAGGTATAGGATTTGTAAGTTTTCCTTCTCTTGGCTCTCTTGCCTTCATAGTTTGCACCCTTAATCAGCTCTTACGATAGGGGATGAATACGTTACCACTCCGTGCTCCTAACCCGCACCATACGGATATAAATGACATAACCTAATTCCTTCACTATACTTATGGCAGTCATATTTTTAAATGAAAACACACATCACTATTATTCACATATTTATAACACTATAAATAACTAAAAATGAACTCACATATAAAACGACTGTACACATTTTGATGCGGTCGGTACCGTTGCACAAGTTCTAATGATGTCATACAATGGTGCACCACTATTATATAGAGAAGTGACAGGCGGTTCCTATTAGTACAGTGTAGATTGTCGATGATTTAGGGTTCCGTAGATGTTGTAACAGTTCCTTGCCCATATCTAGGTAATGTGTGTTCACGTATGTTTCTGTTATATAATAGTTAGATGAGAAAATAATTGAGAGAGTCTTTATGAACCAAAAAAACAATGGTTCTTAGTAACGGAAATGACTGGACACAAATAGTTTTAGCAAATTTAATCACTTTTATAATGAACTTTATCAAAATTGTATGTAGGAATTAATCATTTTCTTTGGTCTAGTGATTAATGATTATGATTGCTAAGTGTGGTCGTGAGTTTAGTTCCCACCAAAGAAAAAATAATGTAAACGATCATTAGACTGGATGGTGGTCTGTGTAATGGACTGCTACACTAAAGGTTATAGATTCGATTTCTGCTCGTTGCAAACTCATTTCAAGTTTTATATGGTCTATGTGTTTCTACATATGACAATGTATGTATTTAAAAATGAATTGCCCAGTACTTATAGTACAGTTTGAGAACAGACAATTGTACTCATATGTGGTTTGTTATAAGATTTAAAAAAAATTAAACCGCTTTAACCACCACAGCAAATAGAGTCCCAGAATTGTGGGCACCACACTCATTACGAATACAGACAATACAGTATGGTGAGCCACACTATGGCGGCTTAATGAGATGTCTTTTCACGCGCAGCTTGAGGACGTAAAAGGCATGTAAGGCATCATGGCAGTGTGAGGCTCACACACTCGCCATAATAACTGTCAGCCCTACATGAATGGACCGCCGGTCACGCACTCACCAACGAAACACGACAGAACGGATGCTGTCGGTTAAGGTTGGTTACATGTGAGAGGGTAGTACTGCCGCGGTCGAGGCAACCTGTTCGTGCTGAAATCAGCACAGCTTACAGAGTGACAACAGAACTCATGAACTTTGAGGTTGTAGTCAAATGTACTACTCATATTTAAATTACTACATAAACACTTATCCCCCTAAATCACAATATCTTCTTGTACGGAACCACATCGCTTAACAATGAGTCTATAAAAAAAAGAATTTTGATACCGTTCCACATACTTTCTACTGTATCTGGACCCTTGATTACTAACAATTCGTCTTCAACGATAGTTCTACTTAATCTGGACTGTTACATCATTGAAACTACTTTTACTATCAGTGAACTATTTATAAAAATATTTGAGCATGTTCGAGTTCCATTGCGCGTTATATTAGAAAAATATTTCATCGTAATCTTATCAAAACAGCAATAGTCATTACCAAATGGAATTTGCAAGAATATCTTTTATTTATTCGTTCTTTAAAATGTATTTTTTAAGGTGAGAGTTAATTGTAAGACATTTGTCAATGTATTTTTATACAATTTATTAATCCTTAGCTTTTACAGTCCACTGCTGAACATAGGCCTCTCCTTAGCAAGGAGCTTTTGGCCTACTACACCACGCTGACCAGACGGGTTGGTGACATAGGGTAGTGTAAAGTTTTCTACATCAAATTTTCTTGTTCAAGTTTGCTATTTGCAGCGTTGTGGTCGTTCGTATTTTGCCTCCTTAGTCGGCTCTTACGACACCACGGGAATGATAGGGGTGACTACACATGCTATTTTTATCCATCAGCGTATGAAAAGTACCATTCCACTGCCTCGGTCGTGCTGTGGTAGCGTATGCGACTGCTGTACTTAAGATTTTGTGTTAGATGCCCGGGTTGATCAAATATTTGTATGGTCTACAAATATTTGTTTCGGAGTTTGGGTGTTTTCTGTCTAAAACCCACAATTTAGTCTGCTTAGTATGGGACTATATGGCGTTGTGTGTCAGATGTCCGCAATGAAAAAAAAGCCGTCTCTATTACATATATATGTATTACATATATTATGTAATTCCTTCCTATGAACACAATAATATTCCTGTCATAATGAATGGAACAAAAACGATCTCATTTAAGCCTTTTCGCCTTAACTATATGTAATGTGGTCCGAGGTACATATTTTCATTTGTGGGTGGAGCTTGTAGCTTTTCACGGAGCAGGGTCAGGTTGATCGTTTCAGAAAACTTGTAGTGACCTTCACATACAACGCAGAATAAAAGGAGATACTACAATGCCATCTACCGAAAACATTTCGAACTATGCAACCTACGGAGCAACTACTAATCCTGTATCGCGATATAGAAATTCACACGGCGATTAAGATATAAACAACATACCAACATTGACTGTTGGGCCGTGGCCCACCAGGGATGATCACTTTGCCTGGTCCGGTGATATGACACCCATTCCTCCACAAACTTTTGAAATTACATGTTCTGAGGCTGGCCGCCAGAGTGTTTTTTTGGACTAAAACCTTTCTTCTTCATAATTCAAGAGAGGAGACTCAAAAATCAGCAGCTCACTCGTGACTATTGAGCTGCAAGTGTCTATAGGAGGCTGTAATCATGAGGTTCCATCAAGTAAGACTCTCTGCTCCTTTGTCCGTTAAATAAAATATAGGTAGTAGAGCAATGCTGATTTCAGTTCGAACGGGCCGGCTCGACTGGGGCAGTACTACCGTTCCACAGAAAATCAACTTAAAGCGCCAGCATCCGTGCTGTCATATTTCGTTGGTGAGTGCGAGACCGGAGGCCCGTTGATGCAGGGGCGACAGTTACCTTGATAACTGTATGAGCCTTACATTGCCACGATGACTGTCATGCCTTTTACGTTCCCAAGCGTGGCATGAAAAAGCATCTCACTAGGCCGCCATAGTGTGGGTTACCACACTGCATTGTCTGCATTTGCAATGGGAATGGTGACCATAACCGTTTGGATTCTATTCATGCTTTCCATCAGGCAGAATAGAGTCACTTTGGCAGGCTATTCATGTAGATATAAATGTCCATTAAACAACGAAAAAGTCAATTTTGTAGTGTGTTGTCAACAATTACGTCACATTTCGCGGTTTTCTGCTCTAAAGCAAAAAGTTCACTAATGTACATTTTGCCGTTTCGCTTTTATGTAAAGTTTTTTTTATTTTTAATTGCTTGGTCTTCTTGAAGGTTTTGACATCTATGTTCAACGACAAGTTACACAAATGACAGAAACAGTTGGAATGTTCATAATTTACAACTTAACAGCATATTTTACTTTTACATGTATGTTTTAAAGCGTGTCTCACTCAATTTCAGGTAGAGACTTTATTATTGAGTATCACCTAAAACAACATTCATCGATCTATACTCAAGTAAGTGACAGCTTATTTCAGAACAATGTTTATATCGAAATCTTCACTCAAGTATAGATTTTGACAGATGTAATCTCTGTTTACGTGTGATTTCTAAAGTGTTTTAGGAAAACATTCCGTTATAGTTAATGGCTAGTCATTTGTGTATAATTTTGGGCAATCTGATTCTTGTTAATGTTATATATAAATATATAAATTTTAATTTACTGAAATTACATTTTAAATCTATAATTTGCTGCGTGATACGGAATAGTAACGTCAAGAAGGAGAAAACGTAATTAAGAACAGATTATAAGTTAAAATCAATTACTGAGACTAGTTTCAGCTGAGTAACATTTTAAGCGCATTGTATAATAACAATAACGTTTATTGGCTATTGACAAATTTCAGAATTGTCAACAAAAAACTAAAATTGACTCCAATTTCTTTCCCTCGATCGCAACACCTACGCGACCGCTAATGAACCAAAATATTTGAAATGCTGAAAAATATTGCCACTTTTAGGTATGTGGAAACTCGACTGCAACGAGATCACAAAAAAAGGTTATTGGCTAGCGGTCAGAGCAATCGCCTGACGTTAAATGAACACCTACAATTTAAAAAGCAAGAATGTATTAACGTTCTTTTAGCTCATTCCACAAGCAAACGGAAAATGGAGGGTAGCGGTTGGACTCTGTTAACCTCTACTAGCGATGTTACAAAATACAAAAAGTCGTGTTTGTTCACCCAGGTGAACCAATTCTAAGGTGAACATAGGCCTATGTCGAATTATATCACCTGGGTGATACTGCACGACTTGACTGTACTATTGGCCTTGTGGTTTAAGCGGTTCCACGCCACTCTTTACTGCGCTGAGTGTTATGGGCTTAAATCCCACATGGGACAATACTTTGTGTGATCCACGAATTGTTGTTGAAAGTCTGAGTGTCCTTTGTGTCCGTTTCTTGTATGTTTGTAAAGTCCCTGCGATACAGGATTCATTCCTAGTGCGGGCGTCGTATTTTAAAAAAAATAAAAAAGTGAATATCACTTAGGTAAAATTCTTCCTAACTGTACATCATTCACCAGGGGATATAACCCAGGTAAACATCAAAGGATAATCTATTGTAAGGACCCTAAATTAAATTGGTCGAGCCTGTTGATCTAGAAGTTAGTGTCTGATTAATAAGCCAGAAATCGTGGGTTCGATTTCCACCCAGAAAGAATATAGTGTAGTGAGCTCGATTATCGCTCGAAAGAGGCGACAAAGAGGACGCGGTAGAGGTCACTAGTTCCCTAATGCCGCCTAAGGGTCGCTGCGGCCACATCTTGGGGTGATATGACCGCTAAAACGACCCGAGACAGGTGACATTCCGGTGCGGCCGGGGAGTGTCGTCTGGGGCGGGGTGCTATTCTGCCTCTTACTATGTAGAGCAGTGAGAGGTGTGATAGCGTCTTGCCTTAGGGCATGTGGAGCCCGGTATGTACCTCAGTTGCGAGGTACGGTAAGGAGGACTCCAGAAGCCACTAATGCATTCCTGGAGCTCCTCCCGACTGCAGAGGTAGGCCGCCGCAGGGTTTAGTGGGTAGACTTCGGTAGTCCCACACACGTCCTTCGTACCTCCGCAGGGTATGGTGCACAATAGTAAGGTATAACTTATCTATAAATGTACGTATTAAGTATAAACCGTATATATATCAGTAGTTTATTTATTTTAGTACAAGTTCTGTCTAGTTTGGGATCAAAGAGCCGTGTGTGAGGTGTGGTTTTTAAGAACCTCTCAAAATGTAGAGTAGAGACTCTTCCTGTCAGAAAGTATGAATATAATCCAAGAGTTCTGGTTAACATACTCATTGTGAATGCAGACAATGCAGTATAGTGAACCATACTATGGCAGCCCAGTGAGATGATATTCTACACCCCGCCTGAGGACGTAAAAGGCATGACAGTCATGGTGGCAGTGTAAAACTCACACATTTAACACGATAACTGTCACCCCTACATTAATGAACCTCCGGTCTCGCACTCATCAACGAAACACGACAACACGGATGCTGGCGCTTTAGGTTGGTCTTCTGTTGGAGTGTAGTACTGCCCTGGTCGAGCGGACCCGTTCGTGCTAAAATCAGCGTGGCTCTACTACCTATAAGGTTGTTATTTTGTGAAGTTATTTCCAATATTACAAGAAAATGGGGCGTTTAATCATAAGGAACTCTGATAAAATGGATAAATAACCGACATTATTCTTAGAATTTGTTATAAACATAAGTTGCCTGTCTCAATTACAATACAAATTAGATCGCATGTCTTTCACTCATAACGTAAACATGCAATAATAAGCTAACTTTCACAAATGCCTGGCTTATAAGCTAGATTCTAGACATAATTGTGTTTGTCTATTTTTATTACTTATTGCTTAAATAACAAGCCGTCGATGATTAGAGGTTAGAGACTCGATTAGACACGGAACAGTTCTAACAGATAATATATTATAGACTCTATATATGTTATAGACTCTCCAAGAAATTAAAACACGTCTAGAAGGCGCACTAAGCTATGGCTATGGATATGTAGCTATGGTAGCTATGGTAATATATGGTATGGTAGCTATGGTAGCTATGGTAGCTATGGTAATATATGGTATAGTAGCTATGGTAGGTATGGTAGCTATGGTAATATATGGTATATGGTAGCTATGGTAAGCTATTAGTACTTGAATCATACAGAAAATTGATTTATATATCTAACCACAATATGTCGGACGTATAAATTACAATGTATGTGCATATGCACTCACATATTGATATAAACCTACTTATTTGGGTAGATTAGTTGGGTGGTACGATAAGATAGTTGAGCTGTTGAGTTGTAGGGAAAGAAAATCCCTCTCCCCTTAATTTATGGGTACCCACCCACTCAAAGAATATCGATGCGCTTGTATCTATTGGCGGAGGTGTGGTGGTAGTCATGGCATGCGTAGTGGTAGCGTATGCGACTGCTGTGCTTGAGGTCTCGGGTTCGATTCCTGGGTTGGACCAAATGTTTGTTTCAGTGTTTGGGTATCTTCAATATATAATACGTAGGTACTTATATCAGTTGTCTAGTGTCCACATTATAAGCTTTGCTTTGTTTGAGACTAGATAACATTGTGTGAATGTGTTAGATATTATTTTCCTAATATTATTATCAGCAAATGCGTAGACGAATCAACTGGATCCGTCTACTCTCGTTATGTTACTCGTATACTCCTTATTCTATAAAATAAAACTATCAAACAAGTTATGTATGAGCGCATGAGTGCTGGGAGGTGCACTTGCCCCCTCCGGTCAGAAAATAAAGTCCATAGAAAAAATATATATTTTTGCTTGACTACACCAGCGAGCGCTTAATATTACCCGAGAGGCAGTACAACTGTACTTGAAGAATTTGCCATCATCCAGCTTATTTCGTCGAGAAGGGTATCAGTAAACTACCACTGTATTGGTTATATATATAAAACATATATATATATATATAAATTAACATATTACCAGCATACATGTTTCCCTCCAACTACGATCTCGGGTTCTTTAAACAGGGCGTGAAGAAGCATCTCAATAGGCCGCCATAGCGTGGGTCGCCATACTGCATTGTTTGCATTTACAATGAGTATGGCGGCCACTGCTCTTGGATTCTATTCATGCTTTCCATTAAGCAGTGTAGAGTCACTTTTATAGGCTTTTATAAAAAAAATACAGAAAAAAATAAGTTAACTTGTTTCGTTAAAAACCTCAATATAAAGACCCAGTATAATCCTACATTTTATATTGGCTAATAGTATATACGAGTATAGATGTTGATGCATCCCCCTGAAAATCATTCTGGCGGCACCCTTGTCTGACTGAAATCCCATTTTCTAAATCAACTGTAATAATAAAAATGGCCTGCGCCCTCCCTATAGCATGAACACCGCTGCAAATTCCCTTACCTCTCGCCCCATGCAAGACACGTCCAGTCGGGTAAATTATTCCAATACCATATCAATGACGACCGTGTTTCCCTGCCCTTTTTTTAGGAAGAGATTTCCCATGAGGAGGTAGGGAATCTGTAGGCGAGTCTTGTGTGCAGTTTCCCTAGAGAAGATAGTTAACTATCTGTTAATTCAATAGATAGTCGTTGTTTAGTGGTTAGCGTAGACGACTGCCGTTCAAGAGGTCTCGGGTTCAATTCCCGAATCGAGTAAAAAGTGTTAGAGTTTTTCTAGTTACAAAAATACTTAACAACAGCCCGCAGTTTGGAAATTTGAGTCTCAACCCCCGTGCCTCAGTGAGCACGTAAAGCCGTCGGACTAGCGTTTGATCTCTGTGCAACCCAAGAAAAGTTGAGAGCTATAACTAGCTTAATGATATTTTTAAGGTACGTCATTGCACTACGGCGCCAATATTAATGTAAAAGGCGTGCATTCCCGTTAAATTGCGCACTTAATATTACAATAAATCGTGAAAGCAAAAATAACTAAGAACTTTGATCAATTTGAAATGATAAATTAAAATGCTTTTATTTAAACTGATTGAGTGTAAGCAGCTGAATTATTTCGTTGTCGGTATTGCTTTTTTGTCTTTATTTTTAACCTGTGCCCGCGACTTCGTTCGCATAGGATTTGAATCTTGAGTTTGTACCTCAGAGACGTGGTTTTTACTACATAAATCTCGATTAAAAGTAGTCTATATGGCGTCCGGTAACTTCCTCTATCTTCTAGTGCAAGTCGCGTTAAAATCGATTCAGCGGTTGCAGAGATTAACCCGGACTAACAAACAAGCATACAGACAAAAATTTAAAAAGAGTTTGTTTTAGTATTTAGTTTTGACTGCCTCGGTCGCGCAGTGGTAGCGTATGCGACTGCTGTGGTTGAGGTCTCGGGTTCGATTGCCGGATCAAACCAAATGTTTGTATGATCTGTAAATATTTGTTTCGGTGTATATGTGTATTTATATCAGTTGTCTAGGACCCATAGTATACAAGCTCTGTTTAGTTTGGAACTAGATGGCGTTGTGTGTCAGGTGTCCAGAACTGTTTTATTAACTTGAAACAACACGGTTTTTTTTTTAAATCACAGACAGACGTCAATTTCATTTATATGTATTTATACGTTCACTTTGCTAACTGATGTTGTAGTGATAAAAATATAGGTATTTTTTATTTGTAGACTCATATTTTTAGAGAAAGGAATGACAAGTAGTTATACAGATAAGGTATGCTTCGGTGCATATGGCCCGATTGGAACTTGCGATGCCGCTTGCTCCGTGGATACCACGACCTCATGAAACACCGATATTGACGAGTTGCTTTTTACAGAGAGAATGAGCTTTACCGGAGCGCAAACTCCTTTTCTACTGATTTTAGAAGAGAGGGAGTCAAAAAATGTTTCATTTATTTTTTTAAAAAGACAACGCCCACTCTAGGAACGAATACTGTGTCGTGGGAGACTTTACAAACATACAAGAAACGGACACAAAGAACACCCAGACTCAGAACAACAAATTGTAGATCACAAAAAGAGTTTTTCCATGTGGAGTTTGAACCCAAAACACTCAGCGTAGTAGAGAGTGGCGTGGTGTCCCACTAAACCAACTGTGCAGTCAAGGTAGCACTGCACGTATGACTCTTGAGTTACTTGTATCCATGGATGATGGTTATCCGTTCAATTAGGTCTATTCATTTGCCTCTATACCATAAAAAACTGTTGTATGTGAGAATAACAGTTATGTCTACAGAATGTATTTTTGTCACGCAGAAATATTCAGTAATTGCCGTGTGGCGATGGTTTAAAAATACTGAGTGTTGTCACCCCTATTCATCCCATGGGTGTCGTAAGAGGCGACCACTAACTTTAGTGATCTCCTTTCTAAAGCACTACTTTAAAAGGAGGCTTTGGGCCACTGTCTATGTCCAACAGCGGACTATAAAAAGCTGCTGATGGCTGATTCTACAGTCTTCAATGCTAAGGAGAGGTCAATGTCCAGCAGTGGACTGTTATCGGCCCTTGATAATGATGATGAAACAGTATTTTTTATTAGAAAATTGTTCTACTTGATATGACAGTAATATGTCATGACTGTTAAAAGATGACTACTTTTTCGTAACACGTAAGTATTAAGTGTACATATAACAAAAACAAAAAGTGTGCGTCGGCCGGGAATCGAACCCGGATCAACTGCTTGGAAGGCAACTATGCTGACCATTACACCACCGACGCCACTGCCGTTTTACTAACGTATCTCAAATAGATAACCTTATACTTCTTAGTAATTTTATCTCATTATAAAGAATATTTTGTTTTATAATTTGACAAATATTGCGTAATATTAATATTTTTTTTATTTCGTTGTTTATGGTAAAAAGGGTAAAGGAACAGGCGGGTCACCTTCATACACTTCGAGATACTTGTCAGAGACTCCTATCCCCTTTCCCTGAAGTCAGAGAGGGTAATCACACTCAGTCGGTCAAATTCAACGAAACAATTACTAAACACCTGTGTTGTGTGAGGCTGTGGTATCACACCAATCAAGTACCTGCTTATGTGTGTCCATGCATGCATGCATGGCTGTCCACTTTTAAAGTTTTTTTAACTTATTCTCGACTAAAACTCAACAATTTCCATATCTCAACATCATACAAAACCATAAAACTATTAACTACACGACTTTATTTCCCTAAACGTACTTTTAATTTCGTCAACAAACGAAAAAAAAACTTTGTCTATGACTGAAGCGTGCAAAAACTAAACGTTTAAAAATAAATCAGACGATACAGTTAAAAGCGATAGTATTTTTAAAGTACGAATATGTTATATCATTCGCTTCACTTATCTATATAGATAGTGAATAACGCGGAGGCGGAAATGAACCAATTGGGGATTACTATCAAATGTATTGTCTTCGGTTAAGTGGTACAGTGACGGTGTACAAAAGCAGTTATTAAACTGTGCAACTAACTGTACAGTCAAACCGTTCTCTATTGTAAAAAATATTATTTTAAAACTTGTACTTTAAATGTCATATATCCGGGACAGAGCCCTGAAAAGAGCCTTGACACAAATTCTTGAAACCAACCCTTCAAGTCAGCTTAAAGCGACAGCATCCGTGCATTGGTGAGTGCGAGACTGGAGGCCCATTAACGCCGGGATGACAGTTATCGTGGTAACTGTGTGAGACTTACACTGCCTATCATGACCTTTACGTCCCCAAGCGGGGTGTGACAAAGCAACTAGGCCGCCATAGTGTGCAATACTGCATTGTTTGCATTTGTAGTGAGTAGAGTGACCTTGGATTCTATTCATGCTTTCCATCAGGCAGAGTAGTCACTTTGGCAGGTTCTTAATATAGAAAAACAAAATAAAGTCAGCTTAGTATATTTACTAGACCAAAACCTCCTTCCTAAGGAGAGGCCTATGTCCAGCAATAGACTAATGTAGGTTTTTAATTATGATGATACACTTACTTCGTATTAAACATATCAAAATATCATATTTCGTAATCTGCATAGCAAAATCCTATCAGTCTGGCCCTTGATTAACTTTTACGCATAGATTATCTATCATATTCGAGATAAAGTAGAAACTGCACCACTCAACACCATCTTCTAGCTCCATCATTAGAAACTCCAGAGGCAAAACTTCGTCGTCGTTAGACTTTCACTAAACCTAACACAAACACATGAAACAACAAAACGCAATTAAAAAAAAAGTATTAATCATAAATTTATCTATAACACATAACAGCCTGTGCAATTAATTGCCTTTCCTTTTTTACCTATGGCGTATGGTGATATAGATAATAAAACACCATTACGCGGGACTGTACTAAAAGTTTCCGGTAAAAGGCGCGCTCCATATGTTTACATAACTGCTATGTGCTGTCACTCTTTTTAGTTTATTTCAGTATATCATTACTGCGGCGGTTGTACTGCTTTCACTGATGGTTTTTTTGTCGTTTTGCCTACAGTTCTATTTTGATGGTCTTGTTGTTGCATGATTTTATACGTATTGAATAACAGATTCTACATATCGTTTTTGGCCAAATATCTTTAGCCAGTTTATCTTGAAATGTGGTTCTGTTTTTGATTATACAGAAGCAATAGCCTTTGATAGTCTAGTGTTCGACATAGGCCTAAGCTTAAAAATGAGGTTTTACCCACGTTGGCCAAATGGATTGGTGTATGTGTGTCTATTTTTTTTTTTGCAGTTTGTTGTCAACCACGGGATGAATAGGGGTCTTCTTCTTGTGGTTCTTCTCGTAGACCCCTTTGGGAGGAGTCTCGGGGTGACTTTACCAGGTCTACGACCTGTCGAAGTGGTCGTCCGCGCCGCCTGCGACTACAGGCGGGTCACTTGGTTGGGCCCTTGGGCCTGTTGGTATATCCGGGTGTCAGTCCCTGTGACCAGCATGTTAGCTGCGCCTCGCTCTGTGTTCCCTCCTGTGCTTAGCGAGGTCGAGTTCCAGGGGATAGAGACCCCGAGGAGCGCCCGTCAGCCAGCACCAGGCAGGATGTTAGGGTGTTGGGGATAGTCCGGTAGGAATTGCTGCGGAGACGAGATCTCGCGGTAGGCCATGCCTGTCCGGCGGTCGCCGATGGTAGGGCGCGAGCTCGCGCAGGTGGCGGGCTTGCGAGCCATCGGCACGCACGAATAGGTTTGAACTCAGGCGTCTCACGAAGTCATCCAGGCTCTCTATGCGCAGATCCCTGGAGATCGTCCTGTTCCGCACAAAGCGAGGAGCGTTGACAAGGGTGCGTAGTGTGAGCGACTGCTGCGCACGCAGACGACGGCGGTTTGTCTCGGAAACAAGCGCAAACCAGGCCGGGGCACCATAAGTAAGTCGCGTGCGGATGTACGCCTTGTACACACCGAGCTTCGCACGGAGTGGCAGTCGGGACGATAGTACGGGCCACAAAAGGGAACGCGCAGCACGAACCTGGGCAATGATGTTGTTGACGTGAGGCTTCATGGAGAGGCTGCGGTCGATGGTCACGCCGAGGTATTTCACCGTCGCGGACCACTCGACGTTCTCCCCCATAAGCTTCAGCTGTGGTAGGGTCACACTTCCTATGGAGATCGCCTGAGTCTTCGCCACGTTGACCGTCAGTCTCCAGTCCTTCAGCCAATTGGGAAGTGCATCTAGAGTGCTCTGCATCTTGGTAGCAGCGTTGGCGCCATTTTTCGACGTCATGATATAAGCCGCGTCGTCGGCATACAGCGCAAGCTTCACGCCGTCGGTGACGGGAATGTCATCTGTGTACCAAGAGTAGCACACTAGAGATAAGCAACTTCCCTGAGGTACACCGGCACAGATGACCCGCTCTGTGGACAGGGCGCTTTCAACCGCCACTTGAAAACGTCTGTCTTGCAGGAAGGTGGCCACAATCTTAACTATTCGACGAGGAGTAGTAGATGTGGACAGCTTGTACAGCAGGCCGGCGTGCCAGACGCGATCGAACGCCTTCTCCATATCGAGAAAGACCGCAACGACCCGCTCGCGCTTGTTACGCGCAACCGCGATGTCGTGCAGTACCCTCGCGAGCTGGTGTGTCGTGGAGTGTCCGGCACGAAATCCGAACTGTTCGTCGCGTGGCTGAAGGTGTAGCGTCATGTGCAGCAGTAGCAGCTTCTCGAACAACTTCGACGTTGTCGAGAGGAGCGTGATGGGACGATAGCTGCCCGGGAAGAGGATATTCTTCCCCGGCTTGGGCAGCATAATGACTCTGCCAAGTCGCCATGCGGTTGGAAAGTGGCCGGTGCGAAGGATGCTGTTGAAGAGGCGCGTCAGCGTAGCGATCGCTCGCGGAGGTAGGTGACGCAAGGCTTCATTGGTCACGCAGTCGGGGCCGGGTGCTTTACGGAGAGGTGTTCGGCGAATCATCCGCTGGATTTGACCAGAGGAGAAGATAATGGAGTCCTCGATCGGGGTTATCGGCTGCTCAAAGTATAGTTGGAGCTTCCTCTCAACCTCTGCTATGTGCTGCACATTGGGGCAGGATTTGGGCGGAACTGCGATTCCAGGAAGTCGGCAAATATTTCCGCTCGGTCCTCGACACGGTAACGTGGGGTTCCGTCACCAGCCAGCAGGGGCCTAATCGGAGCAGGTTTCCCGGAAAGCTGGCGGCACAGGCGGTGTATGCCTGACCAGTCTTCACTAGCTCGCTCGATGGTGCGGTGCCAGGACTCTGCTGCGCTCGTTGCTAGTGCGGCAGAGATCTCCGCAGCCAGAGTATTGAGCTGGGACTTTATGGTTGGGCATCGGGAGCGCTGCCATTGCCGGCGCAGTTTCCTCTTCCTCTCGATCATCGTCGAGATGTAGGCGGGGAGCTGGAAGGGCTTCCTTACGGCGGTGGCGTCAAGTTTCGACACTTGAAGTGCGGTCTGTAAGGCCACATTGAGATCCGTTGTAAGTTTGTCGACTTCATTGGGTGTCTCCACTGGAAAGGAGGGTGAGTGCTCTGCCATGTAGCCGGCGAAAGCCCGCCAGTCTTGGCGCGATCGAGAGGGTGATTGGAACACTTCCGGGATGTCATCCAAAGTCAAACACACCGGCTGGTGGTCTGAGATGAGGTGGTCGTCCAGGACGTCAAGATATACAGCCGCATCAATGCCGCGGATGACTGCTAAATCTATGACGTCCGGTGTGTGGGCTACGCAGTACGGGTAATGGGTTGGAACCTCCGGTCCTAGCACCTGGTACTCGTGTCGGTCTGCATCATCTAGAAGGCGGCGGCCTTCCGGGCATGTGACGTTGGAATTCCACGCCGTGTGTTTCGCATTGAAGTCACCGGCGATTATAGTGGGCAGCGGTGACTCCAGCAAGGTGTGCATGTCAGCCACTGCGAGTCGTTGCCCCGGTGGCCTGTAGAACGCGAACACACGGGTGGGCTGGCTGCCTATGCAAACCTCTACGCCCAGGGCGTACGCAGACTGCAACGTGGGTACTGGTAGCATTTGGTGGATGACCTTCCTCTTGACCAGGACTGCTAATCCCCTGTAAGCAGTCCCTCTCGGTGAGCGTTGGTCCTCCCGGTAGACATGGTATCCGCTCATTTTAAATTTGTCTACTGATCTTAGGTGAGTCTCGCTGAGTAGGGCTATATCCACTTGCTGCTTTGCTAACAGCAGTTTCAAGAGCCTGGTCTTCTCTGCTGACATCCCGTCGGCGTTCCAAAATAGTATATGCAGCCTACGCAGATCCAGACTTGCACAGTTCAGCTAAGCAGCCAAGGATCAGTGGGACGGGGTCCCGCTTCTCCAGTAGCGCTACCAGTACCTTCTGCAAAGTACCGATAATGCTGGTTAGTCTGGGGTCTAGGTCTACCGTAACCGGCTTGGGGGCTGGCTTTGGTTTGACTGTCCGCTTCGCCTTCGTCCCCTCTGGTGGGGCAGCGACCACGGCGTCCTCCTGGACCTCGTTGCAAGGCGCGGTTGCCTGTTCAGCTCGCGTCTTCGCCTTCTGGCGTCGTCTTTGGCGACGAGAGTGCTTCTCCTGTGCTGGGTTTGCTGCTGCCATGAGCGAGGCGGGAGCATTGCCATCCTCGACAGTGATGGTCTTCTCTGTGTGTGGTCTGGCTGTTGATGTGCATGCAACAGTGCCAGCCTTCCGGTTCCGGGTTTCCTGCTTGAACACAGGGCAGGCGGCGCTGTTTGCAGTATGCACTCCTCCGCAGTTCGCACACGTGGGCGGTTCATCAAGGGGGCGTGGGCAGTCCCGGGCGGTATGGGCTCCACCGCAACGCACACAGGAAAGTGGTCTGTGGCAGTTATGAGACGAATGCCGGAATTGTTGACATCTATGGCATTGCGCGGGTCCCTTTTTACGGCGCCATGCTTCTATGTGCACGCCAGGCATGCATAGAAGTTCTGATACTTCATAAATACCTGGCGTAAGATTTGCAGTACGCGCAAGCTGCGCGAAGTACAAACACCCAGGACGGCCCTGTCGGGCTCGTATGGGGCGCACGAATTCTGGTGTAAACCCGAGTTCTGAGAGCTCTGCCTCGATCTCTTCTGGTGGTGTATTCACCGGGAGTCCACGGATGGCCACCTTGAGGCTGCGTTCCGCGGGGAGGGAGTATGAAAACCAGGAAATCTTTTCCTTTGTCTCCAGTGAGTAAAGGTACCGTTGTATGGTGCGATATTCCTGCTCCGACTTCGGGATAAAATGGACTCCCTTCCCAAATGGGCGCCCATTTGGTGTGTGTCCAAGTAGCTTCTTTAGCTCCCGGAAATGCATGGACCAATTCGGAAGTATTTCGACCACTAGGGGTGGGTAGCGGGTAGTTGACTGTTTCTTGCCAGCAGCAGCGGACCCAGCAGCAGCATCAGCAGCGGTAGTTGCAGTAGTTGCGGTGGGGGTAGAGGTGGTGGCAGCGGTAGTGGCAGCACAGGAGGTGACGCCGGAGAGCGTAGCAGGTGCAGCAAGTGCAGCAACGCGAGCAGCAGTAGTGGGGGTAGTAGAGGCTGTTTTACCAACAATCGTGGCGTAGCTGGGCCCCACGACTTCCATGGGCGAGCTTTTTGTAGATGCTGGTAAGTCAAAGGGGGGCGTCCTGAAGAGTGCTCGCCTTTCTTCCATTTGCGGTGGAGATGGGAAGCGGTCAGGTGCGACCACTGTCTGTGGTCCAGGGAAGCGTGGCGGGAGGGCTGATGCCTTTTTTGGCCTTTGCGGCATCGGACGCGACGCCTCCATAGAGGTAGATACAGATGTAGACGCTGTGGCGTCGGGTGCAGAGGCAGTTGCGGCTGCAGCTGTGGATGCGGCCGCAGCTGTGGATGCGGCAGCCGACATAGCAGCTGCGGACCCGTGTGGGTTTTCAGTCGACGGAGCGGGTGTTGATGGTGTGTTTGGTTGCGAGAGCGTGGGGAGGGTGAAAAACTCCTCCGCAGCTCCCGGCATCGGCGTCAAGGCAGCAGTCGGCCCACTCAGTTGGACACTTGGCCCAGTGAACGAGGGCCGCGACGGCTGCGTGGGGCCGCGTGTTAGGGAAGCTTGATCCGCAGCCACTACACGGCTCAGCGTGGACAACGCTGTGCCTCGGGAGCGGACGTAAACTCGCTTCGTGACCCCAAGGTTTTGATGTTGTGGGCGAATTGCCCGGCGTGCGGACGTGTTATGGCTTTGGGACGGAGGCGGCATGCCAGATTATGCCTTCCTTTCTTGTGAAGTCGTTTCACATTTGAAATGTGGCGGCTTGATGTTGCGCAGCACGGCCAGCGCCCTAGGGCACAGGGCAACCACCGGATCGGCCCACCGGGGCTTGCCGCTGGTGGCAGACCGGGGGCCGAAAGCGGCAGTGTACTCTGCGGTATCCGAAGGGGCCGATGTGAGCGCGGAGTAAATAACTTGCTAACGTGCAAACCGCGGTCGTGTGGAATGTTGTTGTTGTCACTGCGTTCGGAACACGAGGCGAGCAACGCCTGCACCGGACGAAGTGACGTCACGAACACGGACGGTGAGAGATCGGCAAAGACGTGCGTTCCTCTCGACAGCGCGTAGCGGACCAGGGGTGATGAATAGGTGACGTACAACTTACGTCTTAAAGTTACAAGCGCCTCGACACGTTTGGAGAACCCCTCGTTAAAGTTATAGGGAGGGGTTGACCTCTTTATTCTCACTCACTTAGTGAAATGCAACGGTAGAACGAGACTTTACAAACATATGTAACAGTCACAAGGAACACGTAGACTCACAACGACAATTTGTGGATCACAGAGAGTGTGGTTCCATGTGGGAATCAAACCCACTCAAGTAAGTAGAAAGTGGTAACGACCAAAAAAACGACTAGAAAAAAGTAAAGGACTACATCATCCGTGCAGTCATGAAAACTAATCATAGATCAGCACACACAATAACAACTATCTGTTTTGTCAAATATTTAACAAAATAAAAATATACCTATAAAATCAAAATGGAAGCTTAAAAATCCATTGTTAATTGATTTACTCACAGTTAAATTAAAATTGTCACAGCTGTTGTATAGAAACGCGGCAGCGTTAAAGTAGAAACAGACAACCTTTCAACTTTTTTTTTAATTTTTGTTACGTACGGCGTGAAATGGCGTTACAATCATAATTTTATCCATTGTTATCATTTCACGTCCATTTCTGTTATCGACTTTCGTTTACAACCTATAGAATAAAATAAGTTAGAATTCCAATTTCTTTCATATTGATATAACAAAACACTCTGCGTAAATCAATGTTTTTTTTTCTTTACTTTGGTGAAACAAGATGGAGACTTATGGAAAGAAAGAATTTATAGGTATAACTATAAAAAATTACAGATTCATGTTAGTTGTATGTTATATTATGTATCGTGGCGATTTCCACATTACAACACAAACAAAATATACAACAGCGCCATCTAGCGAAGATACATTAAACTACGTAGTATGATGAACTACTAACCAACTACTATCCTGTATCGCGAAACAGCGATTCGCGCAGCAATTAACATATATCCAGGCATGATCACCTCATCTCGTCGGAGGATCCTCCCTTTGTGTCGGAGGGACACGACACTTTCCTCTAAAGTAGGTATGGGCAACCTTTCCCATGTCGCAGGCCAAACTTTAGTGTGTAAATACGTTCGCAGGCCGCGTTTAAAAGTAGTAGGTACATTTTAAAGTAGTGTTGTTGTGTTCATAGTTTTTTGCGATAGATAGCACGGCTTGGCTCGCTCACTTGATTCCGTGAATGTCTCGGCGGTTGCCCACCGTTGCTCTACAGCATGTTATTCTACTGATCAATCTGAATTCAAACGAACAAATTAAATAAACTTTATCATTCAGGATACAATATTAATTTAACATTATATATTTTGTATACTATACGGCTACACATAGTGGTTTAAGCGATCACCTCGCCGCTGCTTACTGTGCTAAGTATTTTGGATTTGACTCTTACATAAGACAACATTTTTCAGGCACCTTTGTTCAGTACTACTCTGGAATGCGCTCCCGCTCGAAGTCAGGATGTCCACAAACCGTTTTACGTTCAAAAAGAATGTACATAATCTCCTTCTTAACGAGATTGAAGAATCGTCTTATCGATAGTTGGCTCAGCTTACAGTCAAGTTGTTATAGTGTACGAATATAATCTAAATGCATATGTATGTGTATATTTATGTATATATGTGTATTTATGATGTATGTGTTGTATGTGTTCATGTATGTATATGTACTCACTTATAGTATATTTTCATTGTCAATATAACCTCTGTGCACCTCCCTTACAATATTTCTATGGAAGAGAATGCCTTGGGCATTAAGTCCGCCGATGTACAAAGTGCATAAAGTGTAAAAAAAAATGAATGGTGTCGTGGGACACCAGGTAGGAACGAAGTTCCTTCGGATAATGTGGAATCGACACAATTTGCAAAAAAAATCGTGCTCAATTTTATGTAGGTTTTCTTGATTTTTCTCTTAAATTTTGCTGATTAGTTTTTATTTAAGTACAAGAAAGTATTTAGGAAATTCTGTATTTTAGGAAATAAAATAATAAATTCCTTAAAATAATAAAATAGCACACATGACGCGCTTTCGCGCCTGCGCACGTCTCATTTAACGGTTTTATTCCACGCACTTTTTTCCACAGATTTATTCCACGCACTTTTTCCACTTACGGTTTTACTATCACATTTTTTTCCGTTCGGTCCCGCAGCGAAATCCCTATCCCCTCCAAGCCTGCCGTAAGGAACTTCGTTCCAATAAATAAATAATCATTTTATGCGATCCACACATTGTTATATCGAATCTAGGTGTTCTTTATTGCCGATTCGTGAATGTTTGTGAAGTCCTTTGCTTTACATGATTCATATCTAGTAAGGGAGATGTCTATTTAGAAAATTGAAACCCACCAAAACCTTATTACGAAATAAACATATGTAATATTTGTATATTTTATTACCTTAACGTTCATCTGGAAAAAGTAGGCATCCTGTCTTACATTCATCAAGTCTCCATACACGTTCAACAGTTACGGGTGCTGTTACTTAAGCCCTTCTTCAGTGCGCTACCGATCCAGTGAATATAATATTTGTCTTCTGTGCGGATCTCCTCATTCCTGATTGGATCATGATGAGAAACTTCATTACTTTTTGGGTGACTTTACCCTCTAATAAAACCAATTGTGAGCGACCACGTCTCCATCACCTACCATAAATTATCACTGGCAACAACAAAAGCTGATCAGACTTTTGTCTTGAGACACTGCGGTATTTGAAGTTTGTCAGTTGCCCGAACGCTGTCTTATCTAGTTGAATCCAAAGATTGACCTCTTTTTCAAGTTGGACCTACCTTTTTCAACTAGATAGTTACAACGTTTTCCTTTCTATATACATACGTCTAATAATCTCATTTAATCAACAACAACAAATTCAACTTAACACCGATTTAGAAGTAAAGAATCATTAAACAACTTCAGAAAAGGAGGAGTTTGTATGTTTCACAGTGTATATTTTTTATTCTTGTGTTTATAGAGATCATGCTTCCACACACATCATTCTATAAAATAACTAAAGAAATAATCACATCGTAGGATGAACTTTTGTTTCAGAAAACCGGTATGTGCGATTCTTACGTTACTTTCCATCATTTTTTTTTTTTTTTTTTAACGTGTGGAAACCCCCTGGGGCCGTCACCCCACCGGGGTTTACGGCGGGGTGGTGTGTCGGCATCGGACCGACTAAAACCACACGGTGTGCCACTCTGCGCCTGAGATAGGAGGGATCCGGGAACCGCTGCTATTACGACATCCAGATCCCTCCTAGCGCCTGCCCGCTACCTCGGGCACCATCTGCGGATAAACTCTCTATTTTTAGGCGACGTACGGCACACACGGACGTCGCCTTCTCGCGGTTGACCATTGTAGCGGATGGAGGGGAAAACCCGTCCCGTCCACCCGCGGCCACACTCAAGGCGGCATGAGGCGCTGGTATGCGCGCCTCCGCCGCCCGGCTCGCCGGCGGCGAATTGGGTCCGAGTGGATATTGTCCTCCCGGGCCTTCTCCGCCGCCTCCTTCCGCGAAATTACGTCTTCGCAGAAGGTTGCGACCGCGGTAAAACAACTGTCGCTACCGACCATGGAGCGTATTACGGCCGGTAGCGAGAGATCTCCACCAATAACTGCAGTGAGGATTCCACGCTGCGCCGCCCAGGCGGAACAAACCGCCAGCGTGTGCTGAGCCGAGTCCTCACTGCAGTCGCAGTGGTCACAGGCGGGACTCAATTCCCTCCTGGCGACCGAGTGCAGATACTTCCCGAAGCAACCGTGCCCAGAAAGAATCTGCGTCAGTCGGAAGGAAAGGGTCCCGTGCTGCCGCCCTGTCCACTCGGCGATGACCGGCTGGAGAGCCTCCACGGCGGCAAAGCCAGCACGTGGAGCCTCCAGCCGGGACGACCAACGAGCCATTGTGGCTCGACGAGCGGCCTCTCGCCACTCGCGTATCTCTTCGGCGGGGGCCGAATGCCGCTACCCACCCGAAAGTCTGCCGTTCGCCGATAAACTTCAGCGAGCACTTCCGCCTCCAAATCCCACGGGGGAGTTCCGGCCAACGCGCACGCTGCCTCCGTCGATAAGGTGCGGTAACCGCGTATGGCTCTAACCGCCAATATCCTCTGAGGGCGCCAGAGGCGAGCCCTGTTCTGGGCGGTCAGGGCCGCCGCCCACACCGGTGCACCATACAGTGCCATTGACCGAACAACCCCCGTGTATAGCCGTCTCGTCGCGACGCTGGCTCCACCCAAATTGGGCAAAAGTCGCCCAAGAGCAGAAGCAGCGCCGACCAGCTTTGGAGTAAGCTGTCGGAAGTGCTCGTCGAAGAGCCACCTGCCGTCGAGGATCAGGCCCAGATACTTCATCTGGGCCTTAATCGGTACGAGGACCGAATTGACTACGATAGAGGCACCGGGGGGTGGACCACGACGGGGCCCATGAAACAAAAGGGCTTCCGTCTTATCTAGGGCCACCCGTAAACCCAGCGCCTCAATGCGCCCGACCACCAAAGAGACTCCCACGGTGGCCAGGCGCGCCGCCTCTTGAAAGTTCGCCCCCCGGGCCGTGACCAATGTGTCATCGGCGTAACAAATTACGCCCAGCCCGGGGGCAAGACGACCTCGAAGGGCCCAGTCGTATCCCATATTCCACAGGAGTGGTCCGAGGACGGACCCCTGTGGAACACCGCACGACATGGGCCGCCGCCTCAGAATACCATCTCGGTCCTCGTACACGACGGTACGCTCCTCAAGATAGTCTGCCACAAGCCGCCTCAGGTACTCTGGCACCCCGTGGTAGTGGAGTGCTTCCCTGATGCAGCTAAATGGCAGACTATTAAATGCGTTGGCGATGTCCAACGACACCGCCAACAGCACGCCGCCACAGCTTACTGCCTCTTCGGTAACGGCCCTCAGGCGCAACACAGCATCGACTGTCGAACGCCCCGCTCGAAAACCGAATTGGGCGTCCGACAGATCGGGGCCCACTTCGCAGAGGTGCCGGACGATGCGGGCAGAGAGTACCCTCTCAAACAGTTTACCCGCGTCGTCCAGCAACACGATGGGCCTATAGGCCGCTACCGAATCGGCAGGCCGTCCCGGCTTCTTTAATAGGACCAGCTTCCCGCTTTTCCAGCACTCAGGGAAGCGTCCGGACGCCAGGCTAGCGTCTAGGACCTCCCTGAGGTGGTTCGACATGTGTTCGAGGGCTGGGGCCAGCACTCGGGCAGGTATCCCGTCTGGCCCGGGGGCGGTGTTCTTAGAGCGGATCCGTAGAACAACCGCCCCAATCTCCGATTCCCTGACGGGCGGAACATTGTCCTCGTTACCCCCGTCGTCTCCGACGATGAAGACCATCGACGGGGGTGTGTGCTCTACCCGCTGCGGGAAAAGACCCTCGACCACTTCCTGCAGGAAGCTGGGCTGGAGTGCCTCTGTAAGGGGGGGCCCGACGTGCGGAGCTTCTGTCGCGCCGCACGATAGGGGCGACCCCAGGGGTCACGATCGAGACCCTCCAGCATCTCCTTTCGTTTCGCATCTTTGGCGCGGCTAATAGCCAGCTTCAGAGTTTTCCACGCCTCTCGGTACTCCTCATGAAGCTGGTCCCTCCCGCCATCTTCGCGGTGACGCCGCCGACTGCGGGTGTAGGACCTCCGGGCACGAGTACAGGCCGCACGGAGGTCCGACAGCTCTTGGGACCACCAGTAAACCTCCTTCCGTGGAGGTCGACGACCTCTTATACGGGGCATGGCCGCATCGCAGATCAGCGTGATCGCATCACGAAAGCGGCCAGCCCCCATATCGACCTCCTCGGTCGGGGCCTGCGGAGACAGCCAAGAGTGAATTATGGCTGCCTCCTCTAGTAGGTCCCTATTCAGCTTCGAAACAGCCCACCGCGGAAAGCGAGAAGAAGGCCGCGCCGCGTGACCCCTACTGGGGTCCTGGGTCCGGGAGAGCTCAAATCGGATGTAGAGGTGATCCGAGAGCGTCTCAACCTCTTCCAGGACACGCCAGTTCCTTACTCGTGCGGCGAGGGCAGGGGTAGCGAATGAAAGGTCCACTATCGACCCCCCCTGCTGTCGCACACACGTGTTGGTGGAGCCTCTGTTTAGTAAACAGAGGCCCACCGAGGCCGCCCACTCCTCTACGGCCTCGCCCCTGGCGTCCGTCCTAGGGGAACCCCACGCAATGGACTTTGCGTTGAAGTCCCCCAGCACAAGAACGTGCCCAGACGTTAGTCGCCGCATCGAGGTCTCCAAGGTGTTCAGGAAAGCCTCGAAGTCGCTTAAACTCCGATTGGGGGAGAAGTATATACCGTAAATGGTGATTCCCCCCCACTCGGCAGCAACATATCCAGTGCCCTTGTCTCTTAGCGACAAGGGCGGGGAATGAGCTGCCGTGGAGCCGACGACTGCCACAGAACCGTCCCAGTCACCCAACCAATTTGGACGGGGAAGAATGTAATAGGGTTCCGCGGCTACGGCCACACCGATTGACCACTGTGCCATGGTTTGCAGGAAGAGGTCCTGCGCCGCGGCGCAGTGGTTCAAGTTCGTCTGGACAAGGAGGTTGTAGACTTGGTCCATTACCGGACCGTCTCTACAACCTCCTCCATGGGCGATGATGTCGTCGGATAAACAACATCGGAGACAGCCTGGGCCGACTGGCTAGCCCCTAACGCTTGCCGAGAATTGCGGGGTGGCTTGCAGCCCCCCTGCCCGATCTGATGCTTATTACTCGCCGCACACACCGGGCAGTGAGGGGCGGCAGAGCAGTCTGCCGCCTTGTACCCCGGTCGACCGCAGCGGAAACATAGTCCGCTGCAGTCAAAACAACTGACACACTTGGCGCGTGTGTGTCCCGACGCCAGGCATTTATAACACCTCATCGGTCTCGCCGCCAGGACTGTGATCCTAGCGTTCACGAAACCGATGAGTAACTTTCCGGCGTCGCCCAGGACTTTGCCCGACACTACTGGACATCTGACCCACACAGCGCCAAGCCCTCCTGGACCGGGGCGGATGGTGCCAACCTGGATGTTATCCGCGCTGCATCCCGTCTTTTCCTCTATTGCAGCACGGACATCCTCGATCGTCACTGAGTCGTCCAGCCCTGAAATACGCAGTTCTACGCACTTCGTTGGCCTGGCGATCTTCACACCATCGGTAGCTGCGAATAATCCCCGCAGCTTCTCGGCAAACGTGTCCGCCGTCTTTGCGCCTTCCGCCCCAGGGAACTCGAGGACTCGAGCTCCCGTCTGGGCAAGGCGCATCCTGACTCCTACTGTCCCAAGATTATTTATAGCGAGGCTGTCTCGGGCCCTCTTGAACACCGCCGCATACGACAGCCCCTCATTTGCCGCCTCCGGTGATACTGTAATTACTACAGCCGCAGTTTTAGGTGGCTGTAGTTGCCGTGGCTTCGCCTTCTTGACCACTGCCACCGGTGGCGACTGCGGAGTTGAGGTTGCTTTCTTGGCAGCCTTCTCACTCCGCTTTCGGGATTTTTTATTACCTCCTACTAACTGCCACTTGCTATTCGAGTGAGCAGTCGCAGAGGGGGCCGCAGTTGAAAGGTCAGAATTTGGAGTGGGGAGGTGAGGAACCACCTCTTTTATCCTTGGCGCAGTTTTCTTCGGTGCAGGCCCAGCCTTCGGTTCCGCCGTTTTTGCTGCTGTATGGATCGCTCGTCCAGACTTGCGAGTGATCGCAGTTGCAGATACCGATACCGCCGATGCATACGATCTGCGACTACCAGTAATGGGAGGCGGAGTTGGTACTGATGCGGTCCTTTGCCTATCTGCAGCAAGTGGCGGCCGAACAACGGGGGCTGGAGGCAGTCTTGACTCAAGACCCGCAAGTCGCCCGTCCAGCATACGCCCCACTGCCTCCAGAATTTGACGAAGCTGTTCATCACCAGAACTGGGAGTAGGGGAAGATTGCTGCTGAGCCAGGCCTCGCTTCTCAGGGCCATCCGCCTGCGCCCGAAACTGGGCGAACTGGGCGCTCAGCTCAGCTACCTGTCCCGTCAGACGTTCGTTGGCCACCTGAAGGCGAGCTACGTCACCGATGAGGGTTTCAACTATGCCAGCAATGGCGGAGGAGGAGTCCTTGAGGGCTCTTACAAATTGGCCCTTCAGGTTCGTAGATTTCGTGGCCACTTTGTTTATAATGGCCACAGCTACATTCGCCCTCTCCTGCATAGACACCGGCGTTTGTGAGACAGAATCCTCCAAAGCCGGCCCCTGGATTTTTAACAGGAGATCGGCGATCTCCTCCTCCACTAAATTTTCTCCCTCAACTCGAACCCGTCTATAGGCTTCCGCCTTTGAGAAGACGGAGCCTGACGGCCTCGAGACCGGAGTGCGCGACCTCCCTCTGTGGCTACTAGCCACTTTGGGAGGCATCCATTCCTGAGACGCGTCGCTGTCTTCGTCCATGAAGCGTCCGCGTTTGCGACTATCGCGGAGCTCCATGTACATCTGCTCCAGTGTACTCGTCGTCGTACTGGAGTTATCATCCGACGGTACGACGGATCTGGAACGCAAGCGTTCTGATCTTCTTAGGCTCCCAGAAGTTAGATTGACTTCTGGAAGCCTTTCTGTGATAGGCTTCTCAGCCGAATCTTTTTCACTCTTTTCTATTTTACTGTCCTTCTTCGCTTCTTCCTTTGTATTATTTTCTTTAGTTTTTATATATTCCATAACAAAACCCACGAGTGGGGGAGAACTAGAGGTCGACCCGGGCAGAGATCCCCCAATACCCGGGCAAGCGTAAATTAGTGCCCAACCGAGGGGTCCGCAGGTGCCTCGGCTGGGAGTGCGCTTACGACTGAACTGCCCATCAGCCATGCATCCCCTGGTCACGCACCAGAACACGGGATTCGGGGTAATTTTTTATAGAGGTTTTCTTCCTCATAGCCCAGGCGGTTAAGCCAAGACTCTCGCCCCCGATCGGATTCGCGAGACATAACCACGATACTCCTTTCGGGATTACGATGTGACAACGGTGGCAGGAAGATTAATTCCTCCAATGCCTGCTCGGCGGCAGTGTGAGTACACACCGAGCCCGTTCTCCTTTCTCCACCATTGACAGTGGAGAAACGCTGACCCATGAAAGGGTCCCATCAACATGATTTTTTATCGAGGTTTTCCTCCTCATTGCTCCGAAGAGCGAAGAGCCAACAGAGGAATCGACAAAAATGCCCGCTCTGTTGGACCAAGCCTCAACCGAATGGCCGAAGAAAATGGCCTCCTCTTCTTTGTGCTAGAATATCAGCCGTTGGCGGTGATGTCCTCTTCCAAATGGCACAGAAAGAAAGAGTGCCGTCGCCAACGTTACCAGGGTGCACCACGTGGAGGTTTTCTAGCCCAGCACCCCGCTTTCCATCTTACCTTAACCCTTAATGAAGGTGGTTAACCAGCGGAAGCACTGGCCTTTCCCCTCTATCCGCTCCAGTGGTCAGCCGCGAGGAGGCGATATCCACGTGTGCAGTACGTCGCCTAAATAGAGAGTTTGCCCGAAGATGATGCCCGCGTCAAAGCGGGCGGTGCTGGTAGGGCCTTGGCTTAATAGCAGCAGTTCCCGTATTATTCCCATTCCAGGCACAGAGTCCCACACCGTGTGATTTGGAACGGTCCATGGGGGTTGCCACAAGTTAAAAAAAATCGAAATTTAAACATCGAAACACTCATGAATGCCAACGCATCCTACGACAAACTTTATAACTGATTTTATTTCAATTTGGGTATTAAATACAGTGACATAAGGTCTAAAATATTTTAATAAGCATCTCCAAAGAAGCATGAACACACTATATACAATTTGTTCATATGAAACATAAAGAACCGCTATAGAGTAACTTCAAGTTTGAACACAGGTAAGAACGTATCAAATTTGAGTGTACGGTTGTCATACTGTCCGTACGGTAATGGATTAAGAATACATAGTGTTACCACCCCTATTCATCCCGTGGGAGTCGTAAAAGGCGTCTAAGGGAAAGTATGCAAGACAACATCATTACAAAGAAAAGAAAAACTTGAAACAAACCCTATTCTAACCCGTCTGGCCAGCGTGGTATAGTAGGCCAAAACCTCCTTGCTAAGGAGAGGCCTATGGCCAGTAATGGACTGTAAAAAGCTGTTGATTGGCTTAGTGGTATGGGCGGTCACCACGTCGCTTTCTACTGTGCCAAGTGTCCACAGGTCACAAACTCGTTTTTGCACGGAAGAGATCAGTGACTCGTTTGTAGGTCTTGAGTTGAAGTTGTCTATGGGCGATACTGACACTGACAGTTAAGGTAGAAAAATAAAAACGTCACATTAAAAGGCCTTAATACTTTACTGTTACAGGTATGTACAACAATAACTATTTAGAAGTGTGCAGTCAGTCTGTCTATCTCGTAGAGATCCGCCATTATTTCTTCAACTTTTGTACCGATTTTCTTGGCGATCTGGAAAAGAAACAAAAATTACTTACGAATATTACTCGCATAGTTTTATTTAACATTGAGCTAGGACTTAAAAAAACACCTCTGAGGTTTGTTTCGATATGTTTTCCATAAGTGAGTCTTAGGAAGTACCAGCGCCTTGTATAAAGTCCGACTTGTAAAAAAGTAAAGACTCATTTTGTCATTTTTTTATTATTACACAATTCTTTTTTATAGAAGCACAGGCACATGAGTAACACGTGCAACGCAAACATCACTTGGACATGGATGCCCTTTCAGTCCGATCCCTCCCCACATAACACGGAAAGGGCAAAAAACCATCCGTTTTTTTTTGTTGATTGCCCCCTTTCCGTTCGGTCTTTTCCATTCGGTCGGTTTTATGTGAGGCCATAATTTCACTCCGATCGGAACAAGCTATTTGTGCTGTAGCGTGACTCTCTCCCACTCTCTATTTGATGAAATTGAGATTCAATCAGGATTTTAGTTGTAACACTGCATCAGTCATCAACATCTTTTAGTAAAAACAATTCAAATATTTAACACACAATATAGTATATTTTTGTAAATATATACATATTATGTTAAGAAAACATCCAAACTCCGAAACAAATATTTGTTTGTACTTTGTAAAAACATTGGCTCAGACCCGGGAATCGAACTCGAGACACAGCAGCCACACTAGCTACCAATACGCTATCGAGGCAGTTATTTACGCCACTGCTGGACATAGGCTTCTTAGAAAGAAGGTTTCGGCCTATTGTACCACGTTGATCAGACATTACTTACGTCAAGTTTCTCAGAGTTAGGCATAGTTGTGTACATGGAGACGAGATCTCCGTCCAGCATGCTGCGAGCTGGACCACCGCCGACCGGACGACGCGCTGACTTGTATGTCCTGGGGCAAAGTATCATTGATTTGAGAGGTTTAAAGTCATTATCGTCAAAAAATCTTCAATATAAGACAAACGATGCAGGGGTGACAGTTATCGTGATAACTGTGTGAGCCTTACACTGTCAAGGTGACTGTCATGCCTTTTACGTCCCCAAGCGGGGTGTGAAAAAGCATCTCACAGGGCCACCATAGTGTGGATCACCATACTGCATTGTCTGCATTTGCAATGAGTATGGTGATCACAACTCTTTGGATTCTATTCATGCTTTCCATCAGGCAGAGTAGAGTCACTTTGGCAGGCTTTCCACTTAGAAAAAAAAAAATCGTCACCATGAAGTTAGCTAGTCAACATTTAAGTTTTTTAGTACGTACAAATAATTATTTTATGGTATTCAAATAAAATGTAGTTTCCTAGATTAATGTGTTATAAGAACATTTTCTTTTAATGTATTAAATACCTTTATTTCTATTATTACTGTCGTTTTCTCTACAAATATAGGATAATACGAAGGATATATTTTTTTTAAAGGTTTTCATCTTGCTAAGTATTCACTAAAATGATACATTCATTGAAAATTGCACCCCTAAGTGGGCAAAGGGGGGGTACCTGTACGCCCTAGGGTTGAGTCCAGCGATGTGACAGCAGTAGTTGTTCATGACGTTCTGCAACATGAGCAGCCGCCGGTACATCTTCTCCGTGATGGGTAACACGTACCCCACGCCGCCGTCCAGGGTCGCTGAGGACAGACGGACATACATTTATGTTATACGTATAATAATGATGATTTAAGAAAGCCAGCTAAGCAGAAGGTGTCATGGTGCACAAGTGAGTGTAGAAATACGGGAGCACTCTCTGTTCTCTCACTCTCACTACCCAATGGGATGGGTATTCGACAGGATCAGAGAGAGATCAGGCATAAGAGAGACGGCATAACGCGTTCTCCAAAACAGGAAGCTGCCGCTCCTGCGCCAAGCTGTTAAGCATTACTATAATCAGAAATATTCGATAACTTTTTGACCTGACCCTGAAATCCAACTTGTAACCTCTCGATCGGCAGCGAGTTAGGATGTAATATATAGTGATCCAAATGGTAAACGCTAAGTAAAGCCGGTACTCACTGAACATGGTGACGTGTCTCCGGGGCGGGTCGTGCGGCGGGTCGTGGTGCGCGTGCGCGGCCGCGATGCGGAACATGGCGTTGACCTGCTGCCCCACGTGGTAGTCGCCCTTGCGAATCAGGCGCTGGCCTGCGGACCACCACCGCTTGTTACTTACGCTTCTACTTTTTAATCAGGGTTCCGAGACCCCTAATAAGATACATATTGTTAATCTAATTAGGGGTCTCAACTCTGATTTTTCTTCAAACGGAGTTCAACCGGTGTTAAAATTTCCTTGTCTTTTTGAATTACTTTGCTATTTCTATTCATTATGTGCATTTCAGTACTGTTTAATGATATTACACAAGTGTAACACCCGATCTCCATTCAAAATACATAACACTTTATATATCACTGTTTCAGTAGAATAAATGTTATCAGGAAACAAAAAGCAAATCTATTTACTTAAAAATAAAGTTCAAAATTGTTTTCATAAAACTCTTTTATCTAGTTCTGATAGACACTTAAAGATTAAACGAGCAAAAAGAAGTGTTTTTCAAGGAAAAACGACTTTAATATCTCACATATAAGGTTGATAATTACCCCCGTAGCTCTCTCTGGCCTGCGGTTGATACATGAACAGAGTCAGGTTTCCCTCCGACTCACTAACGAGGAAGCCGAGCGTTGTGTTGTCTACCATAAACTCCATGTCATATATCTGAACAATAAATATTAAAGTATTTACTTCAACTAGTATTTGATTGTGGAGGGAACGGCTGTTATGTCCCTCTGACACGAAGGGAGGATCCTCCGACCAGGTGAGGTGATCATGTCTGGCAGGCCACGATACAACGGTTGATGTTTGCCGCCGCGAGAATCTCTATTTCGCAATTCAGGATTAGTAGTTGCTCCGTAGTTCATTAGACCGTAGTTCGATGTATCTTCACTAGATGGCGCTGTAGTATGTATTTTTGTTTTGCGCTGTATGTGGAAGTCGACACATGTTCTTTGGTTATGTGGTATAGTTAGTGGTATTCGCAGAAAATTCCGGAATATAAAGTTGTAGTGTAACGTAGAAACACAAGTTTATTTTCGCACACAGAAACAACGTGAAACAATCACAGTTGTTAGCACAGTACAGAAAACGGTCAAGAGAAAGGTAATATACACTGTGATTGGTGAGATACCTTCAATACTTATGGAGAGTACTCGGTACTTATTTTTTATAGAAATGTCTCTAAAAAATAAGTCCGCGCGGTGTCCAAGTATTCCGCAGTTAAATACTGGGCTCTCGGTGTACTGTGTACGAAGTTTACTAACAAGTTACTTAATATTTCGTTTTTATGTTATTTTATTTCATAATATATGTTCGCATACTATCACGTCCTCAAATATTGAAGGTATCTCACCAGTCAGTCTGTAGAAAGACATGAATTAAGCACGTAAAATGATATTTTTTATACAACGCTATAATAATATTTTAAATTATATACAAAAGGTTACATAATGTGATATGGATTTGAAAAATATTATAATATTAACTAAATGCGCCCCGGTGTAATCTGCTGTTTTTTTTTGTTTTTGGATCGTATAGTGTTTATTATACTACATATTTTCTTTTTTTTTCTATATTACTAGAAGCCTAAGTAACTCCTTATCGCATCAGCTAGCTACCAGTGAAAGTACCGTCAAAATTGGTCCAGCCATTTCTGAGATTACCGGAACAGTTAAAATAAAAAATGAATATTTTTTGATGTTAGTGCTCCATATATTTTCATGTGCAATTATTGAAAAGCTGTTAATCTGAAATTACAAATTAACACTTAAAATTTATTTATTTTTATTGAGGTGAAAGTATCTCTGAAAAAAGACAAATGCAAAAATATTTACACGCGAGCAGAGCCACAGGTATACGCTAGTCAATAATAAATACCTGAGCAGTTCTAAAGTCTCTCGAGACCAGAGACAAGGTCCTTTGCTGGTGCTGGTATCGGAGGAGCGAGATAGACTTGTACACGTCAGCCACGAGAACCAAATTCTTCACGACCAGTATACGGTGCACGTAGATTTGCGTGTCTATGAACGCCACGCCCACTAAGTCGTTGTCTTTTAACTGCCATATGTAGATCTGTGAAATGATTTTATTATTATCAGACTAATTTCCAGTATTTTAGCTATTTTATATCGCTATAGGTCTGAACACAAAAATACTCATATGGTGACTACCACATGCAAGGAAACAAAAACTTATGTCAGTGCCATCTAGTAAAAAGAAACCGAACTGTTGATCCTGTATCTCACAATGTTAGTTTTTGAACTGGTTAGTTATATACAAGTTACAAGTCAACAGCCTTTTATTAGACTATTACACATAGATATCTCAGGCCTACTATATCACGCTGGCTAGACGGGTTTGTACAGGATTTGTTGTCAATTTTCCTTCTCTTTGCAGCACTCATGTTCTGTTTGCTCCATTAATCGGCTCTTACGCTATTGCTACCTTTGAATATGGGGAGTCACACTCCATTTTCTTAATCCGTCACCACACGTTGCCTGATGGTAGTAACAACCATCTATGAAGAGTCACTAACGCATAGTAGCCCTTATTCCCCCACTCAGAATCAGGGAGAGGGGAAGAGTTTGGGCTCTCTATTTTTGAATAACACTTTAGGTAAATTAGCATCCTGTAAAGATGACTTATGTTAGACTGGGTTCAGGTCAAGGCCGGCGTCGTATGCCAGTAAACTGCTTAGACTTTGGCTTAGACTACGTACACGGCACGTCTCGTGTCCGGTCCGGTCTAATAATATTTTTTCCCTTATATCAACTGATCACATACCTTTTGTCCGACTGCAGATATGAGGAATCCGAGTACTTGCGTGAGCGCTGTGACAGGTCCCTTCTGTTCCTTGGCGTACAGCTCCTTGAACCTGTTCTTGGTGAGTGGTTGGCCCGGTTCTGGTACCACGTCTATTATATCGTAGATTATTATCTGACAACAAACTCATTGTTTAAAATTTTAGCCCTAATTAAAAATATAATTTTCTTGGTTTTAGTATGGTATTATATAGCCTACAGCCTCCCTCGAAACATAGAAGAACTTTTCAATTAGAATCAGTATTTTCTGAGATTAGCGTGTTTAACCAAACACATAACTGTTCAGCTTCTTAATATTAGTTTAGATGTTAATGAAAGAATGAAAACTTTGAACAGGAAATGTCATTTTAAACCGACGAACCACTGTTGGTATGAACGTATCACTCAATTTACAGCAAAAATATCGTCTCCAGATAACCGAACACAAACTGTTAGACAAAAATATGAGGTATAACTTACCCTTCCTCTAGAAGTAATATCTTCGCTATAATTATAATTTGTGCCTATTGCTATGTAGCCTCGTAGTCCAGATCTGGAACAAAGAAACTCATTTTTAGTAATTACATTATTTCTCTTTGCAGCTTCCCAATGCTTCTCCGAATTATAAACCAATTTCGAGCATGGCGACCAGCTCCAGAGGGGATCAGCCATCCTCGCAGGAGATATTATAGTGCTTAAGTGTGTGCACTCTTTGTTCCCTCTGTCTCGGATAGAAAGGCCATTCAACAAGGATGGTAAGAGATCAGGTGCAGGACCGACAGCGTTATATGCTCTCCGAGGCACGGAGTTAATACCACAACTTCCAACTTCAGTCAACTTCTTCCATGTACACAACATGTGCTCGATGCGCTGTAATCCCGTTCAAAACATTGGATTGGCTATGAGTGATGTGTTTATGATTGCGCATTTCTATAAATAAATAAAAAGCAATAAAATTGGACTCAAGAAGCTTCTATGTGTCCGTACCAGTAATGATGACGGATAAAAGGCCAGGTATCCCTACCAGTTACACAGGAAATAGGGGGAATAACATAGACTAAGGTGAGTGAATATTTACCTGGTCCCCTCGTACGAGAGCGAGACGTTCTTGAGACAAGTGACATGTTCCCACTCGTCCAGTTCGATGCGAGTGTTCGGGATGATCTCCCACGACACAGGTGAAAATAGCGTCACTGAGAACTTGTCTTGCATTGGATATGGAAATCTGGAATACAAATTATACTTTATCTTTGAAATTCTCGGTTTTTACATACATATATTATACATTTAAACCTTTCTCTTGGATAATTCTTTCTATTCGTGAAAATTGTTTTAACATCCGCTGGTTAAGAAATCTACGCGTACAAGAACCAAAAGCGATCTTATTTCATACTGTTGAGATCCTCATAAAAGCCATCGATAAAGTAGTTTAGGTCTTTTTTTTTTAAATTCAGAATTTGGATTTGGAAAATTAAGGAAAATTCATAATTATTTAACTAACATTAAAACGACTCCTTCGTTTTGATGTTACATCAAAGATCGACTCGAGCAAAGATGCCACAAATAAAAATCTTAATTCATCATGTCAGGAAGGTTTTGTTGCAGAATATCCAATTGTCAAAATATTCAGCGAGTGCAGTGTCCATTTCGTAAAAAGTCCAGTTAACGTAATACTCGATTAGCAGAATCACCAGTACGCAAAACATCCAATATTTATCCAGCAATGTGCCAGTGACAATTTGGTGAAATGTAACTAGTCGTGATGTAGTGGTGAAAAACGCTTCCCATAATCAAGGATGCCTCCTAATTGCAAATTAGATTAACATGAATTCTACCAATTGTGAACTGTATTAATTGAGCAATAGTCAAGACAATTATCCTCTTACAAATCAGAAGGCAAAACAGTGTGATGAGGAGGATTTTAAGTCGGGAGTTCATCTGGTGGAAAGTGACTACCGCCATTCATAAACGTATACAAAACTGGAGTCACAACTGCGTTATCAGTGTTATTACTATTATATCTACATGTATTAGATTAAAGTTTATCTCTCCGTATAGGGACTGAATAAGAATACAGAATGTCAACCCCCTCCCCCCCTATTCTACTGAATGATGACGCAAGAGCTGATTAAGGGAGCTAACTACGACAACAGCACTGCAATGAGAAGGAAAACTTTAAAAAAATTCTATAACCAACCCTTCTGGCCAGCGTGGTATAGTAGACCAAAACCTCTTTTCTAACGTGAGGTCTATGTCCAGCAGTGGAATATTAAAGACTGCTATGGATATTAAAGTTTTACCTGTCTCCTTTGTTTTCATTTGCCTTTTCTTTGTCCTCTCCGTTGAACTTGTAATAGCTTGTGGTAGGAGTGTGCGTAGAAGACACCAGGCAGTAAGTCTTGGACTCTACGTGGTATGTCACGAAGTGAGGAGTGACTCTCAGAGGAACTTTGCGGACAGGCCACCACGAGTCGTACGAGAGATGGGTGGGCAGAGCGCAGATACGGAGCGATGACTGAAGGGAAATATTATATTATTTATTTTTTGTTATAAGCATTGGATACAACATAATATCTGAGTCATTAAATCTGTATGAATAAATTTATGATGTTAAATTTGCCTCGTTGGTCTAACAGTTAGCAAATGGGAGCGCCAATCGAGACGTCTCGATTTATGGGTAGGACCAAAAAGTGTTCTTGAATTTCGCTTAGAAGAAATTCCTAATAAAAGCCCGGAGTACGACAGTTTGACGGTGTTTCACCATCATTCCTTGGAAAACGTTAAGCAATCAGACCTGGTCGTTATGAACAGCTATGGTAATCGTTATTGGGAGACCGGGTGGACTGAGACATTACTTTTATACTCTTATTTCATTTGGCCTCATTACAATTCTAATCCGAGGCCTCATTACATCGGTCGCATACGCTACCGTTGCGACACTGAAACAATAAGAGCGAGAGTTACCTTGGCATTGAAGAAGAGGAACCCGTTGGGGCAGTTGGTGTTGTTGAAGGGCGCGAAGCTGGCGGCGGGCGCGTGCTCCGCGCACAGCGGGTGCACCCGCAGCTCCCCACGCGCCGACAACAGCAGGAAGTACGGCGTCTCCCCGCACACGAACACGCCGTTGTACCCGCCCACGTTACCTGCGCACGACCCGCACCTAACTCAACTACAGGAAGTGTGGCGTGTCCCCGCACACGAACACGCCGTTGTACCCGCCCACGTTACCTGCGCACGACCCGCACCTAACTCAACTACAGGAAGTGTGGCGTGTCCCCGCACACGAACACGCCGTTGTACCCGCCCACGTTACCTGCGCACGACCCGCACCTAACTCAACTACAGGAAGTGTGGCGTGTCCCCGCACACGAACACGCCGTTGTACCCGCCCACGTTACCTGCGCACGACCCGCACCTAACTCAACTACAGGAAGTGCGGCGTGTCCCCGCACACGAACACGCCGTTGTACCCGCCCACGTTACCTGCGCACGACCCGCACCTAACTCAACTACAGGAAGTGTGGCGTGTCCCCGCACACGAACACGCCGCTGTACCCGCCCACGTTACCTGCGCACGACCCGCACCTAACTCAACTACAGGAAGTGCGGCGTGTCCCCGCACACGAACACGCCGTTGTACCCGCCCACGTTACCTGCGCACGACCCGCACCTAACTCAACTACAGGAAGTGCGGCGTGTCCCCGCACACGAACACGCCGTTGTACCCGCCCACGTTACCTGCGCACGACCCGCACCTAACTCAACTACAGGAAGTGCGGCGTGTCCCCGCACACGAACACGCCGTTGTGGCATCTGTGGCTCTGTCCACTTGTATATCGGTTGTTGTGGTAATCTTTTTGAAGTCTTCTTTGGTTTAATGGATTAGGCGTTAAAGCTCAAAAAATAAATACAGTTTCGCATTGTATGTACATACAAAATGTCACACCTATTTCCCGACAGAACAATTGATCTCGACTTCCTGACACACAAGGTAACGTTCTAATTTTTTCTTAATACCGTAAATTAAATAATAAAATCCAATTTTATATTTAAAAGTAATAAAATCATCATTAACAACCTTTTAAAGACCACTGCTAGACATGGACCTCTCCCTAAAATGGAAGTATTAGCCTACTACACCACATTGGCCCAGACAGGTATACAATTTGTTTCAAGTTTACCTTCTCTTTGACTTTGCTGTAGTACCGTATAATTTGCTTCCTTAGCTCATACGACACCCAATAAGAATAGTGACACTGAGTACGTAAACGTACGTACACTTAATACGTTCTAGGTTCAATTTGAAAATCGATATTTATACATGAATATTGACTATAAAGAAACTATAAAAGGTACAGACCGAAGTAACGACACTGTCGTACGCCTTCCTTGAGTTGTTGCGCTTCGTACGAGTCGTCGCTCGTGGTTAGGGACCCCGCTCGGTACCCGAACGGGAACGACACGTTCATGCGACAGAAACGCATCTTGAGGTTGCCTCGGGGGTACTTGTATGCCTGTTTGCATAATAATAATAGAAGAAAACAATTAAAGTATTTGGATCTGTCTCACGAGATTGGTGATATGTGCAATGTGGATTCGGTGATCATTGTTCTGATAATCATCTGTTCACAGATTGATAGACAAGAGCCTCGACGAACGCCTTAAGAGGCTCACGTTAGAAGGTAGGATTAAGGGTCTGATGCAGCCTGGATGTCGTAATAACAGCTGTTTCCGGATCCCTCCTATGTCAGGCGCAGAGTGGCACACCGTGTGGTTTTAGTCGGTCCGATTCCGACACACCACCCCGCCGTAAACCCCGGTGGGGTGACGGCCCGAGGGGGTTTCCACACGATATAAAAAAAAAGGGTCTGATGCAGAAGGTAGTCCTCCTTGACACGGCCCGTATAGTGAGGAGGTTTCTGTCTTTGGAACCCTAACCACCGGTGTCTTGGTACCTGTACCCGATGTCGGTGGTCCACTATTTTTTATATTTTTAAATATGTATTTTTGCTTTATTTTTTTATATATTTAAAAATGTAATTAATATGTTTATAAATGTAATAAAGAGAATAATAATTTTTAGTTTCAAATACGAGTATATCTTATATTTTTTTTAACATATATTACAAGTACTATGGCATACTACAAAAACTAATAATAATAACGACTTTACCTGATATATCATAAGTTGGTCCGAACACCGCATCAGCATGAGAACCCTGGTGCCCTTATGCCCCACTCCCACCACTAACAGTTCCAATAGTTTCTCGGCGTCAGCGTTCAAACCACCAGAGGTTAGCTCCTCGTCGTCCATGGCGTTAGACGGTATCGGTACAGATTCTAAACTGTCCGCCAAGATCTAGACGACAGAATAAATGCATGTCATATAGTGTTATACCTTTTATACTTAAGTTTTAGTCGATTCGTCAATTCGATTACTCGTCGCATTAATATCGAATCGAATTGAGATTTTTACAAGGGAGTATTTTCTGTTAATTCTCATTAAAATGATAAGGAAAATATTAAACTGGTGAAGCCACGGCAGGAGCTGGACACAAGAAGCCGAGGATTGATCTAAGTTGTGTGCCATTAGCGATGGCCTACATGACCCTTATGAAGATGATCAATCCTCAAATAGGTGGCAAATTTCAATCTACCGTAAGACACTCACCCTATTCCCAGCACAGGCATCCCGCACTAAGAAGCTTAGCCTCATTTCCGGGAGGGAGTAGATCTCGAGGTTTCCGTTGAGTCGCAGCACGAAGAGCCAGTAAGTGGGTTTCACTTCCTGGAGGTACTTTTTCCACCAGCGTGAGATACGCCGCGGAACGCCAGGGTTCTTCGATTGTTCCGCTAACATTATCTGTACGAATACTTTAATTACTTAATATGCCTTATAAATGTCGACACGGTATACAAACTGTTTCAGAATTGTTTGTTTTTATTTTTTTTAAGAGCCTGTCAGAGTGACTCTGCCTGATGGAAAGCATAAATAGAGTCTAAGAGTTGTGTTCACCATACTCATTGCGAATACAGACAATGCAGTATGGTGATGTACTCCATGATGGCCTAGTGAGGTGCTTTTTCACGTCCCATTTGAGGACGTAAAAGTATAATCATAGTGGTGGTGTAAGGTTCACACACTTACCACGATAACTGTCACCCCTACATCAATGTTTTTGTCTATTTGCCATTTTTTTCCTCATTTCTCATAAATGTTATCATATTGTGCTACAATAAAGAAGAGCAGGGCGGGAAGAACACTAATATTTAATATAATTAAGGATCTGATCAATCTCCAATAAGTAAATGAGGAAAAACAAAATTTTCAAATTGAAAAAAATATGTCTGAATATTTTATTAATAATCGTATTTAAGGGAAAAGTTAGAAAAAAAACGAAAAAATATTTTGGCACATCAATAATAACAATCACAACATAAAAAATAGGTGGTACAGGATGGTAAAATTTCCAAGAAACGAGCTACTGGTCAGACCCCTCCCCGCGCCCCGAGCGACATTTGTTTGCGCGGGATGTTAGATTCAAAAGTGAACAAATTCTTGGCCCACTCTGCATAATAAGTAAAGACTGTATACTATAGTTCTCCATATTTCTATAATAAGTTGCCGAAGCACATAAAACAGGCTGAAAACACAACAATTTTCAAGAAATGTCTTCAGAAACTTCTCATTGCTAAGTACCATTACTCTGTTCGAGAATATCAGGATGACGATAGCATCTATAACTGGTACTTGAATTATTTTTTCTGATTTTTTTTTTAAAGTAACATCTGACATTTATACCAGTTTAATGATTCAAATTTTTTGACATTTCATTTTTCTTTTTGGTATTTATGTTTTTGATTGTTAAAAAAAAAAATTCCTTCATTGCTTAGCTTCAGTAAGCAAATATATTTGCACAGTTTTATAATGGTAGAATGCAAATGAGTCACGCATTATAACATTATTAAGATTTTTACTAAAATAGTTATAAGAAGTAACCACCGACAACTTTGTGTGGGTTTCTGGTCTCGACATAGACAATTTATTATTGGAATAACAATATTATTTTTTTGCCAATGGCAAATACAAAATATTATTTTATGAAGTTTCATAAAATAGGTTCAAACAGAAAAGCAAACACACTGTCATATCCACAGTACGAATGAGCTGCGCATGACATTAGTCAAGTGTTGCTAGGATAGAAAAAAAATACCTCACGGCGTAGTCATTTTATTTAAAAAAAAACTAAGGTTTTTAAACAAAAATGTGTTAATGTATTTTTATAGTTTATGGAAAAAAAAATCATAAGTTGTCTCATATTTTGCTTTTGAATAGCTTCCTCATAGTACTTGATTATTCATTTAAGTGACAACACTAACGATCAGCACTATCGCAACTCAAATGAAGATCATTTTTGACGTTCGTTATTTTGATACTATTAGAATGAGAACCATAAAATACCAAAAGGTGTAAAATACTTACACTAGCCATAGAGGCGGGTGTTTGGTCTCCGCCGTACAGCAGTTCATCTTCGTCGTTTAACTCGTACACCGTGCCCGGCTTGAAGCCTTCAGCTTTCACATTCTTGCCTTTACCTTTCATTTTGCCAGTAAATTCGCCTTTCACCTGAACAGTTACAATTAAATACTTTTTAACTTATATATTGTTTATAGTTTGAAAATTATGAGGTGAGATATTAGATGTCTATGAGATGGGGCGTGGGGGGAGGGGGTGGGGGTGAGGGTCAGGTACCTGCGAGTTGTCGGCGTCGGGCGGCGTGAAGAGCCCGCTGAGGTCGCGGTACACGGTGGCGCGCAGCAGCGCGGGCCGGTGCGGCACGGCCTGGCGCGTGGGGGGAGGGGGTGGGGGTGAGGGTCAGGTACCTGCGAGTTGTCGGCGTCGGGCGGCGTGAAGAGCCCGCTGAGGTCGCGGTACACGGTGGCGCGCAGCAGCGCGGGCCGGTGCGGCACGGCCTGGCGCGTGGGGGGAGGGGGTGGGGGTGAGGGTCAGGTACCTGCGAGTTGTCGGCGTCGGGCGGCGTGAAGAGCCCGCTGAGGTCGCGGTACACGGTGGCGCGCAGCAGCGCGGGCCGGTGCGGCACGGCCTGGCGCGTGGGGGGAGGGGGTGGGGGTGAGGGTCAGGTACCTGCGAGTTGTCGGCGTCGGGCGGCGTGAAGAGCCCGCTGAGGTCGCGGTACACGGTGGCGCGCAGCAGCGCGGGCCGGTGCGGCACGGCCTGGCGCGTGGGGGGAGGGGGTGGGGGTGAGGGTCAGGTACCTGCGAGTTGTCGGCGTCGGGCGGCGTGAAGAGCCCGCTGAGGTCGCGGTACACGGTGGCGCGCAGCAGCGCGGGCCGGTGCGGCACGGCCTGGCGCGTGGGGGGAGGGGGTGGGGGTGAGGGTCAGGTACCTGCGAGTTGTCGGCGTCGGGCGGCGTGAAGAGCCCGCTGAGGTCGCGGTACACGGTGGCGCGCAGCAGCGCGGGCCGGTGCGGCACGGCCTGGCGCGTGGGGGGAGGGGGTGGGGGTGAGGGTCAGGTACCTGCGAGTTGTCGGCGTCGGGCGGCGTGAAGAGCCCGCTGAGGTCGCGGTACACGGTGGCGCGCAGCAGCGCGGGCCGGTGCGGCACGGCCTGGCGCGTGGGGGGAGGGGGTGGGGGTGAGGGTCAGGTACCTGCGAGTTGTCGGCGTCGGGCGGCGTGAAGAGCCCGCTGAGGTCGCGGTACACGGTGGCGCGCAGCAGCGCGGGCCGGTGCGGCACGGCCTGGCGCGTGGGGGGAGGGGGTGGGGGTGAGGGTCAGGTACCTGCGAGTTGTCGGCGTCGGGCGGCGTGAAGAACCCGCTGAGGTCGCGGTACACGGTGGCGCGCAGCAGCGCGGGCCGGTGCGGCACGGCCTGGCGCGTGGGGGGAGGGGGTGGGGGTGAGGGTCAGGTACCTGCGAGTTGTCGGCGTCGGGCGGCGTGAAGAGCCCGCTGAGGTCGCGGTACACGGTGGCGCGCAGCAGCGCGGGCCGGTGCGGCACGGCCTGGCGCGTGGGGGGAGGGGGTGGGGGTGAGGGTCAGGTACCTGCGAGTTGTCGGCGTCGGGCGGCGTGAAGAGCCCGCTGAGGTCGCGGTACACGGTGGCGCGCAGCAGCGCGGGCCGGTGCGGCACGGCCTGGCGCGTGGGTGGAGGGGGTGGGGGTGAGGGTCAGGTACCTGCGAGTTGTCGGCGTCGGGCGGCGTGAAGAGCCCGCTGAGGTCGCGGTACACGGTGGCGCGCAGCAGCGCGGGCCGGTGCGGCACGGCCTGGCGCGTGGGGGGAGGGGGTGGGGGTGAGGGTCAGGTACCTGCGAGTTGTCGGCGTCGGGCGGCGTGAAGAGCCCGCTGAGGTCGCGGTACACGGTGGCGCGCAGCAGCGCGGGCCGGTGCGGCACGGCCTGGCGCGTGGGGGGAGGGGGTGGGGGTGAGGGTCAGGTACCTGCGAGTTGTCGGCGTCGGGCGGCGTGAAGAGCCCGCTGAGGTCGCGGTACACGGTGGCGCGCAGCAGCGAGGGCCGGTGCGGCACGGCCTGGCGCGTGGGGGGAGGGGGTGGGGGTGAGGGTCAGGTACCTGCGAGTTGTCGGCGTCGGGCGGCGTGAAGAGCCCGCTGAGGTCGCGGTACACGGTGGCGCGCAGCAGCGCGGGCCGGTGCGGCACGGCCTGGCGCGTGGGGGGAGGGGGTGGGGGTGAGGGTCAGGTACCTGCGAGTTGTCGGCGTCGGGCGGCGTGAAGAGCCCGCTGAGGTCGCGGTACACGGTGGCGCGCAGCAGCGCGGGCCGGTGCGGCACGGCCTGGCGCGTGGGGGGAGGGGGTGGGGGTGAGGGTCAGGTACCTGCGAGTTGTCGGCGTCGGGCGGCGTGAAGAGCCCGCTGAGGTCGCGGTACACGGTGGCGCGCAGCAGCGCGGGCCGGTGCGGCACGGCCTGGCGCGTGGGGGGAGGGGGTGGGGGTGAGGGTCAGGTACCTGCGAGTTGTCGGCGTCGGGCGGCGTGAAGAGCCCGCTGAGGTCGCGGTACACGGTGGCGCGCAGCAGCGCGGGCCGGTGCGGCACGGCCTGGCGCGTGGGGGGAGGGGGTGGGGGTGAGGGTCAGGTACCTGCGAGTTGTCGGCGTCGGGCGGCGTGAAGAGCCCGCTGAGGTCGCGGTACACGGTGGCGCGCAGCAGCGCGGGCCGGTGCGGCACGGCCTGGCGCGTGGGGGGAGGGGGTGGGGGTGAGGGTCAGGTACCTGCGAGTTGTCGGCGTCGGGCGGCGTGAAGAGCCCGCTGAGGTCGCGGTACACGGTGGCGCGCAGCAGCGCGGGCCGGTGCGGCACGGCCTGGCGCGTGGGGGGAGGGGGTGGGGGTGAGGGTCAGGTACCTGCGAGTTGTCGGCGTCGGGCGGCGTGAAGAGCCCGCTGAGGTCGCGGTACACGGTGGCGCGCAGCAGCGCGGGCCGGTGCGGCACGGCCTGGCGCGTGGGGGGAGGGGGTGGGGGTGAGGGTCAGGTACCTGCGAGTTGTCGGCGTCGGGCGGCGTGAAGAGCCCGCTGAGGTCGCGGTACACGGTGGCGCGCAGCAGCGCGGGCCGGTGCGGCACGGCCTGGCGCGTGGGGGGAGGGGGTGGGGGTGAGGGTCAGGTACCTGCGAGTTGTCGGCGTCGGGCGGCGTGAAGAGCCCGCTGAGGTCGCGGTACACGGTGGCGCGCAGCAGCGCGGGCCGGTGCGGCACGGCCTGGCGCGTGGGGGGAGGGGGTGGGGGTGAGGGTCAGGTACCTGCGAGTTGTCGGCGTCGGGCGGCGTGAAGAGCCCGCTGAGGTCGCGGTACACGGTGGCGCGCAGCAGCGCGGGCCGGTGCGGCACGGCCTGGCGCGTGGGGGGAGGGGGTGGGGGTGAGGGTCAGGTACCTGCGAGTTGTCGGCGTCGGGCGGCGTGAAGAGCCCGCTGAGGTCGCGGTACACGGTGGCGCGCAGCAGCGCGGGCCGGTGCGGCACGGCCTGGCGCGTGGGGGGAGGGGGTGGGGGTGAGGGTCAGGTACCTGCGAGTTGTCGGCGTCGGGCGGCGTGAAGAGCCCGCTGAGGTCGCGGTACACGGTGGCGCGCAGCAGCGCGGGCCGGTGCGGCACGGCCTGGCGCGTGGGGGGAGGGGGTGGGGGTGAGGGTCAGGTACCTGCGAGTTGTCGGCGTCGGGCGGCGTGAAGAGCCCGCTGAGGTCGCGGTACACGGTGGCGCGCAGCAGCGCGGGCCGGTGCGGCACGGCCTGGCGCGTGGGGGGAGGGGGTGGGGGTGAGGGTCAGGTACCTGCGAGTTGTCGGCGTCGGGCGGCGTGAAGAGCCCGCTGAGGTCGCGGTACACGGTGGCGCGCAGCAGCGCGGGCCGGTGCGGCACGGCCTGGCGCGTGGGGGGAGGGGGTGGGGGTGAGGGTCAGGTACCTGCGAGTTGTCGGCGTCGGGCGGCGTGAAGAGCCCGCTGAGGTCGCGGTACACGGTGGCGCGCAGCAGCGCGGGCCGGTGCGGCACGGCCTGGCGCGTGGGGGGAGGGGGTGGGGGTGAGGGTCAGGTACCTGCGAGTTGTCGGCGTCGGGCGGCGTGAAGAGCCCGCTGAGGTCGCGGTACACGGTGGCGCGCAGCAGCGCGGGCCGGTGCGGCACGGCCTGGCGCGTGGGGGGAGGGGGTGGGGGTGAGGGTCAGGTACCTGCGAGTTGTCGGCGTCGGGCGGCGTGAAGAGCCCGCTGAGGTCGCGGTACACGGTGGCGCGCAGCAGCGCGGGCCGGTGCGGCACGGCCTGGCGCGTGGGGGGAGGGGGTGGGGGTGAGGGTCAGGTACCTGCGAGTTGTCGGCGTCGGGCGGCGTGAAGAGCCCGCTGAGGTCGCGGTACACGGTGGCGCGCAGCAGCGCGGGCCGGTGCGGCACGGCCTGGCGCGTGGGGGCGAGGCGCCCCGACCACTGCGAAAACGGACACGCGTTACCGCTTCCACTCCATAATGACCGCGCGATCTTTGTGGTCGCTTTGTGCACACTTACGAAATATCCTACTACTGACAATGTTCCGGTATCGTCCATTATTGAAACGAAACTAATAACACCTACAACGCCTAAATCGATTACGTCGTTCAAGCGTACGTTCGACTTGAAACTATTGTTCGGTAATCTTAAACTGAATGTCGGCCGTCTCGATGGTGGGGCACACCTGAGCCGTGCGGACGGCGATTATACCTAAAATATTTTAAACGCGTAGGTTAGCACCGTATCATCAGTGTATCGTCCATTTTTTTCTCGTGTCGTGATAGTCGATACGTGTAAATGTGAAGTGAGTAACTAGTTAATATTTAACCTCGGGTCGTCGTCGTATAGCGGAAAACTTCACGCTTCATGATAGATATCATCTCGGTAATTGTAGCTTGTATATAACATGGTTACAACCGCTCAAACGTTTTCAACTTGTTATATCGGAAAATTTTAAACTATTCGAAAGAAATCAGGGTGACAAACAATCATCCTGGCTCAATCGTCGTATACTCATCCTTCCAAAGAGTTATATACCAAATACAACACCAAAACTTTACAAACGTCGACCAACGACCGGGATAATCAGGTAAGTGCCTAAATACCACACCATTCTGGTAGCAGAGCGTGGTTTCCGAAACATACCTGTCAGGGTAAGCACTTGAAAAACATACTCGATAGAAATACTTATAAATAACATTGTAAGATATTAACATTGTTGTAAATTACTAAATATTAATAAAAAATGTGTGTACTCATGTACGCACGTAAGACGTTATACTTCTTTGACGTAATAATCCAAAAAATTAAAAAAAAAGGTAGCAACTAACTTCAGACTGTTGCTTTTTTCTGTCGATGTGCGCACGTATCGTAAAAATTCACTCTGATCATTTTTCCCAAAAGCGCTAAAAGAAGTATAACTTAAAAAATTCTAATAACCATCACGCACACAAGTGCACATATGCACATACGTACTCATACACGCACGCACGCCCGCATCGGTAGGGGCCACGTACGTATACAGACAGTAAAGCTCACCGTGCCGTCCTTGCCGCGGAACTCCCTGATGGCGAGCACGAGCGCGCGCCCGCACGCCGAGAGCACGCACAGGTAGGGGTCGGCCGTGGCCGCGTACGCAGCCGTCCACTCCAGCTGGATCGACTGCAGCTGCACCCCGTCTGGGAAACAGATTCACTACTCGTTAACAAAATAAACACAAGTTTCATCATAGGCTGATGAAGTCCCTGGTAGGTTATGGGCACTTATCTACCGATTATTCTACGCTATTATTCTATTGCAGATAACTATCTGAAACTTTATCAGGAACAGGTGAAACAGGCCTTAATATTTTTTAACTAACTGCAAACGTTAACAAATTTAAAACAAATCTGTAAAATAGATAAACCATAATAACACAATTATTCTTTTTTTTTGTTTTTTTTTTTTTTTTTAAAAGACAGCCCCCGCCCTACGTATAAATCCTGTGTCGCAGGAAACTTTACAAACATACAAGAAACGGACACAAAGAACACCCAGACTCAGAACAACAATTTATGGATCACACAAAGTGTTGTACCATTTGGGATTTGAACCCACAACACTCAGGTCAGTAGAGAGCGGCGTGGCGACCGCGTAAACCACTAGGCCAACCGTGCAGTCGTTACTACTACAATTAGATAATAATCTTGAGTGATTTGTGAGAATGAAAAGGGACGGAAATGCGTAACAGGAGGCCAGAGCAGCGCAGTATTTAATTTGGACAATAAGAACGCACGCGGCATTAAAGTGGCCACTTTTACTGTCAATTGTCATGTCTACATATAATGAGCGATTACTGTTAGTCATTTCTTTTTTATAACTAGCTAAGTGCGACAGTATTAGCCGCAGTTGTTATTGTATCTTGCGTAACCCACGAAACCATTAAATTTTTTGGTATAAAAAATAGTCGATGTGCTATTCCAGACTATAACACAACTCTGTGGCAAATTTCATTCGGATAAGCTCAGCCATTTTTGTGCAAAATAGTAACAAACATCCATACATACTTTCGCATTTGTAATACTAGCTTTTGTCCGAGGCTCCGACCGCGTGTATATCGATTATCGTTCTAAATAGTAGTCTATGTGTTATTCTGATGTGTAAACTATATTACAATAAAGTTTCATCTAAATCCGTTCAGTAGTTTTTAGGCGAAAGAGTAACAAATATCTTTACATCCCTCCTCATAAACAAATTAGTAGAGTTGTATGGTCAACATTATTAACAGCCTTTAACCAGTCCACTGCTGGACATAGGCCTGTCTTTAGCAAGGTTTATCAGGTTAGGAATAACAAAATTGTAAAAAAAAACTTACTTTTAATCAACCTAATTCCCACAGTAGTAACTTGAACCATAAACTTGTTGCTGGCAAGATTCCCAGCGAATATGGTAGGAGAAGCGGTCATGAACCCAGAGTTGTCAACCTCGTTGATCTCCTGACCAGTCTGCAGAACCATGGAGCCGTCTTCCTGAGTCAGTATGAGGTATGCGTGGGCCCCGTCAGTCTCACGAGTGGTGTCTGTTCCTTCAGCGAATACCGACCACATATCTATGCAGCCTGGAAAAGAGAATTAGAACTATCAACTATCACTCCTTTTGATGTATTTATGTACAAATAGCCGATTTCGGCCACGGCGGCCAGCCTCAACAGAGTCTAGCAAACGAACCAGGAAATATTACAGTGCCCAAGTCTATGCGCTAACACAGGTGCACTCTCTGTTCCCTCGCTCTCACAATCCAATGGGACGGTTATTTGACACGATCGGGGAGAGATCAGGCGTAGGACGGACGGCTTTAAGTGCTCTCCGAAGCATAAGTTTAAGATCCCAATTTGTAATCTTCGGGCTATTACTAAGTGGTTCTGTAACTAAAAAAATTCAAAAACACTTTTTGACCCGACCTAGGAAGCGAACCAGAGCCCTCTCCATCGACAGTCACATATGCTAACCGTTGGACCAACAAGGCAGTCATAAAACTACTATTGGCATAGGTTTGCCTTATTTCTAAATACATACAAATTACAGATAAATTACATCTAAATATAGAATCAATGATCGTGCTCAGCATCATTAAGAACAGTCTTCAAAAGTCCACTGCTGGACATAATCCTCCCTCAGAAAGGAAATTTTAGCCTTTTGTACCACGCTGACCAGACGGGATGGTATAGGGTTTGTTTCAGCTGTTCCTTCTCTTTGCAGTCATGTTGTCCATGAGTCATGTCTAAATCAGTCCGGCCACCTTGGTATAGTAGACCAAAACCTTCTTTTGCAAGGAGAGGTTTATGGTGGACTATTAAAAATTGTTGGCAAAATTATATAATCTCCAAACACTCCAGGTCATCTAAGCTTCTAATGCATACAATACACTTACCAGGCAAATTGAAAGCAGTAATCAACTGAGGTCTCACGGTTCGTTGCAGCACAGTCAGCGCTCCATTCTTGCCCCTACCACTGCACGCCACGAGTTCCACTATAGGGTTGTCTTGCTGCCGACTGTACTCCTCAGACAGCAGCTGAGGTTCTCCCATTGATACGTCACCGATTGGACATATGTTGAGAAGGGAGTCGCATACCTGCGGTAAAAAGGTCGTTTAGAAATCTTGGGAATATTATAGGCTTTGTTCATGTTTCCATCTTTTTGCAGTGATGTATCACCACGTAGTTTGTTCCTTAAGTTACCTCTTACGACATGAGATGAATAGGGGGACACTCTGTATTCTTAATCCGTCACCACACGTACAACTAACCTTACGGGGGGGATATTCAAAGTGGTACTTTTTCAAGAAAGACTCCTTACCTCAAAGACATAACTGGTCAGCTGAGTGGACGTCCTTATATCAGAGCCGTACACTTCCAGTTCGTCTTTGTCACTGATCTCGATGACGTTGGTCGCCACACAGTCGCTGATGGTGTCGAGACGACGCTTCTTGGCAGCAGGGTCGGGTTGGTCTTTCTGTTGTGTGGTGGGAGCAGTCGGAGCGGGGTTGGTGATTACTGATGGGTCTGTACATGAAGGAAAGGTACGTTATCAGTTGATTGATGTCTACCACTAAACGAATGTCTCCTTTAAGGAACGCTAATCGCTCCGGCCTTTTACGTCCCCAAGCGTGGTGTGAAAAAGCATCTCACAAGGCCGCCATAGTGTGGGACACCATTCTGCGTTGTCTGCATTTGCAATGAGTATGGTGACCACAACTCCTGGATTCTATTTATTCTTTCCATCCGGCAGAGTATAGTCACTTTGGCAGGCTCTTAATATAGAAAAAAAAATGTAACACTAGACTGCTGTGATTGTTGATAAAGGGTGATTTTTAAAATACAACTCAATTAATCGTGCACTCAATAATTTGAACTGTTAAACAGCACAGATGAAGACGTGTTTCAGTATCTTCTGCGTCAATAACCCCAACAGTAAATTTGCATTGTTTCTGGTTTTTTTTTTAAATAATCGGACATCTGACACATAACGCCATTTGGCTGCACATTAAGCAGAGCTTGTACTATGACAGCTAGATTGAATGACAGAATACGTATATATTTTTTGGATAAATACTCACATACTAAACATAGAAAACACTAAAACTCCAAAATAAATATTTTCAAATCAAACAAATATTTAATCGGATCCGTAAATCGAACCCGAGACCTCATGCACAGCAGTCACATACGCTACCACAGCGCTACTGAGGCAGTCAAAGTTAATCAATGTCATTCCTGCTCTTATCTAAGAACAGAAGATTAAATGGTACATTGCTGTACTGTTTTAATATGATGTGCAGTATAAAAAGCTGTCGAACTGTTAAAACTTTACATCCCAGAGAAAGTTGATGAGTAGGAAACCTGAACTGTTGGTATTACTCTTTGAACACGTTCAGGCTGAAGTAAAACGGGTCAGCAGCACCAACCCAGGAAGTTATAGACACGAAGCCAAATATGGCTGTTTTAATAAATAATAATAGGTGCATAAGTTTTTAAAAATGTATGTTAATTCACATAATCTCGTACATAACAACTCGTGTTTACGGAAATTTAAATTTGTGTCAATCGTGATACCTAAATATTTCATATCGTCAGTTTTATTTAAAGCAGGGCAAGTGCACGTTGTCAGTTGATGTACAGCTATGTACATAAATATTCAGGTCAGTTACCATACTATTTGAATTCCGCATTTTAAATAAAATAAATTTTGCTTTGACCGTATTTTAGGTCAGTAAATTTTTACAAAACCAATACGATATTTCATTAAAGCCGTTCTGAGCGTGTTCGTTCTCTTCTATTCGAGCTTTAGCTGATAATAATAGAACTGTATGATCCGCGTTTAACAATATGGTATCATTTTGTAATTCTAGGCTACATATGTACATATATACATAAAATCACGCCTGTTTTCCTAAAGGGCTAGGCAGAGGCATATTAAACATTCACTGTTTAATATGCCTCTGCCTTTTTTTTTTGTTGACGAGGCGGCAAATCCCTTCGGATCTCCTGCTCCTTGGGGTGCAGGAATCAGGAGTATGTGGTGTTCCCACTAAAAACCGCCTCGACGGCCAGCCTCTGGCACCCTATTCTGGGGGGTGACCCGGACCATATGATTTCAGGTCTCCCCTCAAATTGACACCATGCCCCGTTAGACCCTATCCTGGTGGAAAAAATATTTCTCCCCCACAGTTCTGACGTGGTGGCCCAACCATAGGGTTCTACTGATATGCCTCTGCCTAGCCAGTGTTTTGTTTCCATTTAATAGAGCACGAGCCTATTAAGTGGTATGGACAGTTAATTGTTTTTGACCGTAGAAGTAATTAAACCAATTTGTAGATTTATTATCTGTATACAATACATACATACATAAAACCAAGCCTGTTTACCCGGAGGAGTAGGTAGAGACATATTAAATGTCCACTTTCCATCAGTGTTTTGGTCTCATGCAATGAGTGGCGAGTCTATTACCACTAATCGGTGTTTTGCTTGCCAAAGTCTCGACCGTCGATCAGCTCTCAGCACCACTTGCAAATGAGATTGACTTGGCGCCCTAAGTTCTTGGTAGGAACCCTATGCACCTTGGCTACATAGGTCGTTGACATAAATGGAGAAAAAAGCTGATCCTAAGATGTTTTCTTGACGAGAACCATAACAGCTATTTTTACCATAGAGCTCGTATACTGACCGACTTGACTAGTTGATAGCAATCACGTAAGATAATCAGTAAATAACTGAAGTTTTTTGCCCTTATTCTAAGATTTTTTTTAATAATTTATGAATGTTTCGAATACCAATAGCCATAAAAAGGCAATGGGCAGTTTTATACACAGCATCAAGCCCATTTTTTAACGTAAGACAACTTTTTTTTTTCGTTTTTTGATTGTTTTGGTTTGTTGGAACACGGTAAATAACATGAAGCTACACCTATACAAATGTTAGAACCAATAAAGAAAAGTGAAAACCAAAAATAAATAATTATAATTGATAGTTAATAATTAACTAATTAACCCACACTAACAGCACATTAATATCAACATTGCACTCGTGCAAAACCGGGGCGAGTCGCTAGTTTTCTATAAAATTTTAAAACAATCTTACCGCCTTCCGAAACTGTAAGGTCGACAGTGGCTTCTAAGGGTTTATCCACGGAGAATAGCATACGGTTTTCTCTCTCGGTAACCCTCAGTAAGAGAGAATTGCCAAGACGCGATCCAAGGAAGAGGAAATCTTCTTCTATTACACACATCTGAAATAAAAGAAAGATAACTGAGAATTGAAGAATTACTATTATTTGGCCATGTGGTGCTGGCTAATAATAGCACCATCCCAATCGGGAATCAGGGCGAGGTGGCCTTAGCGGTTAGCCTTGAACTCCCCTGGCGGGCAATTAGGGCGGTCCTCGAAAATCACGAGGTGCCGCTCTATCTACGGACCGTCATTGAGGCCTATCTATGCGACAGCACGGTGAAGTTTATCGGTCGGAACGGAATGGAGAATCGAAGGGAAGTGTGTTGCGGGGTTCCCCAGGGCTGGGTATTGGGCCCATTATTATGGAACCTCGCATACGATGCTGTCCTTCGCACCAGTCTACCAGAGCGGTGGCGGGGGCGGGTATACGCACGCAGGTGGTGAGCACGGAGGCGGCGGCGCGGTCCAGGTGGAAGCTGCGCACGGTGCGCACGGAGTCGGCCAGCAGCGTGAGCACGTAGAGCTGGCCGCCGCGCAGCGACAGCGCCAGCCGCGCCTCGCCCAGCCACGCCGCCACCGACCCGTCCAGCGTCACGCACACGCCCTCCTGGATACCTGCCGACGCACGTACGCGTACACTCGTAAAGAGATTCATTAAAGACATTTGTTTTGGGAACTAGAACCGTGGCAATCAATGGGACGAAACACTTCTGACTATCTTAACGGAGAAAAGGAAGACGATAGAAGGGAGGCAAGGGATATTGCTAATGCGGATCAATTTGAGATTGGTCATCATTCCTTATTGTTTCATCCGTATCTCAAACATGCCAGAGTCAAGAAATGGTTGTTACTAAAAGAATTAAGAACTATTTCACAATGTCATAACAGTACATAAACGATAATGATAAATACTGTCAAGTGTCAAATCACGAAAGTGTTTGTGCTCCTTAACTAAATTGAATTTCTACTGTTGAAAGTCAATTACATCTATAAAAAACATGTGCAGTGGTTATTGACTTCAGTAAATACTGTGATAGTGTTATCTTAGTGTAAAACACTGGCTTTTGTCTAAAAATCTCTAAAGAAATACGCTTTTGACACTCACAAAAATAATTCAATCCCTACCTACCCACAAATATTTATAATTTCTTCAACATTGAAAGTGATACAGAAGTCGGTGTTGTTAGTGAAGGAAATATAGACCTAAAAAAAATGGCTCCGAAAAAAACTTCTGCCACTGAAACTCTTCAAGAAAAATGTGCAAAGTGTAAGAAAATGCCGAACGAGAAGAAAACTTCTGTAACTTCTGATTCTTGTAAACTTTTGCTGTGTGGGGACTCTCATGGACTCTCGTCCACTGAAGCCCGTGTAATCGAACTGAAAACCGTCGCTCATATTATGACTTTCCTCTGTGGAGACTGCAAGTCAACTATGTGTCAGCTTCCAACGATAATGAAGACACTTAATAATCTCACTGAAGAGGTTAAACAGTTATGATCGCGTCAAAATATGATTACAGCTGAATCAGCAATACAGGAAATGATAGAGGGGGCGAACAGAGCAAATAATATCATCCTTTACGGTATCCCAGAATCAGACAGCGATAGGACTGATGCAAGGAAGGAGCACGATAAAAAGAATGTGTGGCTATCCATACAAAGTGTCATCAACAAAATTAATTGCAGAAACATTAAGTTATTCCGCCTTGGTACTCGTAAAGCTAAAGCAAATGTGAAGCCGCGCCCGTTAAAGGCAATCCTGGTTACTAAAGCTGAGGCGAAGGAAGTACTTCGCAACAAAAATAAGCTTCGCAAACTCATATCTATCGCATCAGACCTTACTCCTATGCAAAGAGAATATTTGAAATATTTACGAGATGAACTGCAAAAACGTATTGATGAAGGTTAGACCGATATAACTATAAAATATGTCCAAGGATGGCCAAAAGTAATAAAAGCTAGAAAAACTGATTATGATTTAAAAGAAAAAAAGCCGCACAACTTCAATAAAATAGATACAGATGCCTAAGATGAAAATATTTTATCAATGCTTTACACAATTACTATACTTTATACAAATATTCAATCAATAACGTCCAAACTGGATCTATTAATTGCTAGAGTGAATTGCTCGAAACCAACCTTCATTGTAGTCACAGAAACCGGGTTTAAACCAGATATTCCAGACTCAGTAATAAAAATACCAGGATACAATATGTACAGAGATGATCTAATGGCCAGACGTAGTGGTGAAGTCGCTGTTTACGTGTCTAACAGAACCAATATCATGACAAAATTAAATACAACCTACAATAAGAAATATGAAGCCTCAGACTGTTTTAATCCAACACATTCTGATTATAAATAAAAAGTTCTTGTTGTGTGGCCTATGCAGAGGACACGATTCTACGTTGGAACAAGACATTATTTCACTAGAACAACTTAGTCATGTGTCTGAAATTAACACAGTGGTTATAATGGGAGATTTTAACTATAGTGAAGTCAAGTGGCCCTTGGAACTTGAACTTTATACAATGGTATAAAAATGGAAATCTTCAACAAATAGTAGACAAGTATATCAGATTTCGCCAGGGAAATCAACCATCGTTTCTAGATCCGTCAAATGACAACACACTACTGTCAAATATGGATCACCAGGCCCCCATCGGTAAAAGTGACCATACATGCTTGTTTGTCACTGTGCAGTTGCTGTTACAAGAAAAGAGGACGAAATACAAGCAAAATTTCGATAAAGCTAATTATGACAAAATTAACGAAATTATACGCAACACAATTTATGGTAATATAAAAAAAATAACTTGTGTAAAAGATCAGTATGAGATCTTTCATAACACTCTCAAAGAAGCTATAAAACTGTACGTCCCACGAACAAAACCCATGCTGCACACTACAAACAAACCATGGATATCGAAAGGAACAAACAAAATTATATCTGATAAACTGAAGCTATGGAATAGGTACGTACTTATAGGATTAGAGAAACATCACAGAGAGTACAGAAAACTAAATAATAAATTCATAAATCAAAACAGATCAGCTCGCACCACGTTTGAAATGAACATTTTTAACAGTGGCCGAAAAAAGTTTCACTCCTACATCAGACAACAAGTAACATCTATGATTTGTGTTCAAAATATCCTCATGTTGATGAGGATATTTTGAACACAGGATGGAAAAAATGTTACCCGACCACATCAAATAGCTGAGGTATTTGCAGATCAATTCGCCAGTGTCCTTCAAATAGAACCACAGAATCAGCCACCTATATTAGACTCATTACTCCGAATACACGATTCCACAGAGGAATTAAAATTTGACAACAAAAATGTTAGCCGAGCAATAAAAGAAATTAAAATAGATTCGGCTCCGGGGCCAGATGATATCCCAGCAATAATTTTAAAAAATTGCGACACGAGTAATTTGCTGGCTACTATTATGCAGACTTCATATGATACTGGAATTTTACCAGACTTGTGAAAAACAGCATCGGTGATATTTAAAAAAGGAAGTAAATTGGATCTATCAAACTATAGAGCTATCAGTTTGACCAGTGTGGTATGTAAAGCTATGGAAAAAATCTTAGTGAAACATATCCGGAACTTCATTGCTAAACACAAATTTCCTGAACAACAGCATGGCTTTTGCCCTCATCGATCCACGGTATCCAACTTGTTATCATGCTTGTCATCGTGGACCAGATACTCTAATGAGGACAGGTTCCCTACCTGTCGACGTTATATACGAGGGGGCGTTTTTAAGTTCGCGGAATGGAGGGTATTGAGTAATAATAAAAACACAAAATTATTTTTCTTTTTCTATATATTCCCCTGCAACACGAATACATTTTTCAGATCTTTCAATTAGTTTTTTTATTCCCTCGTAAAAAAAAGTTTTATCTTTGTCTGAAAAATACGCCGAAACCGCCTCCTTAACCTCCTCATCAGTTGAAAATTTCTTACCACGTAATTCTTTTTTCATTTTTGGAAAGAGATAATAATCACTCGGAGCCAAATCTGGACTGTAGGGTGGGTGATTCAAAATATCGAAGCCCACCTTATGCAGGGCAGCCAGTGCGACTCGGCTCTTGTGAACGGGAGCATTGTCATGCAATAGCAGGACACCTTTCGTTAATTTTCCCCGTCTTTTTTCTTTGATGGCTTCTTTTAACTGTTCTAAGATTGAAGCGTAGTATTCCCCCGTTATAGAAATGCCTTTATCTTTATAATCTATCAATAATATTCCTTCTGAGTCCCAAAAAATCGTTGCCATGAGTTTCCCAGCCGACTGTGAAACCTTAAATTTCTTGGGTGGTGCTGTGCCCTTTTTGTGCCACTGCATGGAGTCTTGTTTGGACTCGGGTTCATAATGATGAACCCAAGTTTCATCCCCAGTAACAATTTGATTCAATACGCCATCCTTGTCTTCATTGCAGAGGTCCAAAAACGCACGTGAACATTCCACGCGCTGTTGTTTTTGCAATGGCGTGAGCATTCTCGGCACCCACCGTGCGCTAACCTTAGTGATGCCAAGATGATCGTGTAAAATTTTAAAAATTGTTGTATCCGATACTCCAACCATTTCTGCGAGTTGTTTCTTTTTTAGTCGAGCATCTTCCAATACAATTTTTTCTACTTTTGCAATAACTTCTGGCGTAGTCACCTCAACGGAGCGCCCCGGCCTCGGGTCGTCTTCAAGTGATTCCCTGCCTTGTTTAAATAAACTATGCCACTTGTAGACCATTGTTTTTCCTGGGCAAGAATCCCCGTAAACCGATGACATCTCATTGAGTATGGTTTGAACAGACTTTCCTTGCTTAGTAAGGAACTTTATCACCGCACGGAATTCAATTTTCTCCATTTTTTTCACTTCGTTCCCGATTAAAATACTTGGTCAACGATAGTTTAATAACTAATGATCCAATCACAACAAATTTTACTATGCAGACTAATTATGAGTCACTGAATACGGTAGGCATCAAAAGAGCGCGTTTACCCGCCTTTTTCACTGTCATTCCGCGAACTTAAAAACTTACCCTCGTACCTAGATTACGAGAAAGCCTTTGACAAGGTAAGCTACACAAAAACTTTTGCAAAAACTAGAACATGTAGGAATACGCGGTAAGCTACTCATGTGGATTGCGGCGTTCTTACAAGAAAGAACCTCGACAGTGCGCCAATTCCCGCCAAGTTCACAGCGGTGTGCCGCAGGGTTCAATTCTGGGCCCCGTGCTTTACATAATATTCACCTTTGATCTTCCACGTTGCCTGCGGTGTAGTGTCAGTATTTTTACGGATGACACGAAAATATTTGCCAATCCACTTTTGGACTATGACAAACTGCAAGAAGACCTAAACAGAATAGCGAACTGGTCTAAGGAATGGCTTTTAAACCTTAATGCCTCAAAATGCACAGTATTGCATATGGGACGTCGGAATCCCCGTTTGGACTATAGATTGGAAAGCAATGAACTGAAAAAAGTCAAGATGCAAGCTGATCTGGGAGTCGTAATAGCGGAGGACTTGAAATGGGAAGAACACATAATGTCGATTGTTAAGAAAGCTAAAAGTTTGATTTACCTCATTAGAAAAGTCTTTTGAGTTCGAATTTACAAAATATTTGTCAGACTAATATTGGAATATGGATTCCAGATCTGGAGCCCATATTTCTTTAAGGATATTGAGGCTTTAGAGAGGGTACAACGCAGTTTCACGAAACTACCACGATCACTGAAAGAACGACCATATGAAGAACGCTTGAGGATCCTGATACTTACAACTCTAAAAGATCGCAGAAAACGGGGAGACTTAATTGAAACATATAAGATCTTAAGTGGACATTATGACCTTCAAGAGTTTGATAAGTTGTTCATACGAAATGACAATACTCGTCTGAGAGGCCACTGTCTTAAGCTTAGTACCAGCTTCTCGAGCATCAATCCTCACAAACACTTTCTAGGTAATCGTGTGGTCAGAGCTTGGAACAAGCTTCCAGATGACATTATATCTGCCCAAAATGTGAACCAATTCAAAAATCGACCTGACAAGTTCTTGGTAGCATCCAAAAAAGAAAATTGATTAGAACCTTTCAGGATGCAGGCTTTATCAGTTGTTGCATCTGCCTGCCTGTCTATGTAATATAACAATAATAATAATATGATCGCTCTATGAAAAAAAAACTTAAAAATAACCAATAAAAATATTTACTTACGCAGTGGAAAGTTAGTAGTGTGTGTAGCAATACTGTTGAGTGAGACTCCATAAGGCGGCACTGACTGGTTCAAGTATATTAGAGAGTTCACAGCCATTATCAAACATCCACCTATATAGAAAAAAAACAATTAAAAAAATGTATTACCCTATGTATGGTGACTACAACTTTTGGATTCTATTCATGCTTTCCATCAAGCAGAGTTGAGTCACTTTGGCAGGCTATTAAAATAAAAAAATGAATGGTGTCGTGGGACACCAGGCAGGAACGAAGTTCCTTCGGATAATGTGGAATCGACACAATTTGCAAAAAAAATCGTGCTCAATTTTATGTAGGTTTTCTTGATTTTTCTCTTAAATTTTGCTGATTAGTTTTTATTTAAGTACAAGAAAGTATTTAGGAAATTCAGTATTTTAGGAAATAAAATAATAAATTCCTTAAAATAATAAAATAGCACACATGACGCGCTTTCGCGCCTGCGCACGTCTCATTTAACGGTTTTATTCCACGCACTTTTTGCCACAGATTTATTCCACGCACTTTTTCTACTTACGGTTTTACTATCACATTTTTTTCTGTTCGGTCCCGCAGCGAAATCCCTATCCCCTCCAAGCCTGCCGTAAGGAACTTCGTTCCAAAAAAAATGGAGCAATCATGAATCATTTAGGCTTGAGCAGCCATGTTGAAAGCTGATAATAAAATAAACTTCTGAAGTAGCATATTTAATTTATGAAGTGAAATATCTAATAGGCAGGGTCAGACAAGCTGTTGCCGTGGTGATGCGTCGCCACGCTATGTGATAGTATACGTAAAGCGATGTGGCGATGCGTCGCCATACGCAAGTGATTCTGTGACTCTCCCATCTTATGTAAATGATAATTAAAAATTTCCTTTTAAAAAACACTGAATATTTTATTCTTTATTGTGCTATAGTTTGTTTGTTTCACAGTCATAAGGACAGGTTTCAAAATAGCGTATACCAGTATTACACAGATCTATTTTGAACCCTATTTCAATATTGTGCCGAGTTCAAAATAGCTTACAGAAGTATCACATACAACTATTTTTAATCCGAATTAATTAGTACCGGATAAACAAGACGACATAAACTTACCGAGAGGTTTCTGCACTGGGACAGCTCTTAAACAATCGAAGGGCAGATGCGCAGTCGCCCATATAACGGGGTGTACTCTTGCGCTCATATTTAAACTGACACCACACATAGCACATGTATCGTTGCGGACAGCTGTTCGGCTGAAAGAAAAAAGAAACTTATTCTAATTGTAATATAAAAATGGTAAGTATTTGGGCCCAGAAAATAAATGATATGTCACATAATAATTCAAAAATCGACTTGACAAGTTCTTGGTGGAATCCAAAAAAGAAAATTGATTAGAACCTCTCCGGATACAGGCTTTATCAGTTTTTGCAACTGCCTGCCTGTCTATTTAATATAATATAATAATATAAAATAATATATATAATATAATATAATATTGGTAAAAACTGATGAAATATTTATTTTAGCACAAGGCAAAAGGTTTTTAGCTACAGTCAGGTTGAATTTCTATGTATATAGCTGTGAAGAGGAGTTTCTCTTACGAACCATCAAACGAATTTCTTTTAATACCCTGCCTGTGGTCTTACTGTGTAATCCTACTAGTATTGGTGTCAAAAAAGATCACTCGCTCTTTTTCAGGTAAATCCTGAAGAACCAAAAAAAATTGTTATAATTATAATTCAACTTAGGGCAATATTACTTGTATATAGTCTTGTTAATAGAACCATAGACAGAAAAAATGCCCGTAGCACTACCAGAACGATTATAGGTACGACATGTACCCATAGTCCAACTGATAGAATTATGATCAATAATTTTTCGTCTGTAGTAAGACCAAGATGGTGCCTGCATTAGCGGGCAGGCGCTGGGAGGGATCTGGATGTCGTAATAGCAGCGGTTCCCGGATCCCTCCTATCTCAGGCGCAGAGTGGCACACCGTGTGGTTTTAGTCGGTCCGATTCCGACACACCACCCCGCCGTAAACCCCGGTGGGGTGACGGCCCGAGGGGGTTTCCACACGTTAAAAAAAAAAAAAAAAAAAAAAAATTGGTTAAAGAGGTCTCTACTACGCTGAGTGTTGTGGGTTTACACCCCACATGGGACAACACTTTGTGTGATCTACAAAGTGTTATTCAGAGTCTGGTGATCTTTGTGCCCGTTTATTGTATATTTAGTAAGTACCCTGCGACACAGGATTTATTCCTAGTGCGGGTGTTGTTTCTTCTTAACTAAAAAAAATATACATATAATAAAAATATTTTGCTTAACCATTCTACGAATGTGACGATCTTATCACAAACCATATGATTACCATAGTAACTAGACTCTGCCTAATTTGGAATCAGAGTGCCATGCATGACAGAATCGGTAGTTAGTATTATAAAAAGAAAGTATATTGTAGCTTACCCTGCAAATGTTCTGACCGGTTCATACAATATAAGCAATGTGGGTTCATAATAGCCATGAAGGAACTGTATGTCTAGGATATTGTCAATTTTTTCATCCAAATCTTTCAGCACTATCACATAAGAAGCCAGAGTCGGTGCACGGTTGATTGGTTGTGCTGGCAGCTATGAATAAAGAATAAACATTAACATAAGATTAGCTTTCTCTGTGGTGATGGTTTAAGAATACGGAGTGTCACTACAACTTTTCATCCTGAAGGTGTTGAAACAGGTGACTAAGGGAGCAAATTATGCTGGACAATATCACTGTAAAAGGCCAGCATCTGGCCAGCTTGGTATGGTGGGCTAAAACTTTTTTAAAAAGAGGTCTATGATTAGCAGTGGACTATTAAGAGTGATTGGTGATGATGAAAATTAGTTTAAAATGACTTTGCACCCATGAATACAAAAGCTACAAAGGTGGTGACACCCTTCGCCAATTGGACTTTGACACTGAGGTAATTCTTGTCTTAGAGGGAGGGACTGTTTTTCCTCAGAGTATTTCACTTAGACAAATAATGTTATCACTCTGCTCAAACGGGCCTAAACATGGCAAAGCATGCCTCTCTTTATCTGTATTACCAGGCAGCCATTACTACCTTATGGAAGAGTGCGCACCATTTTTTCTCAAATGCTGAAACGGTTCTATTGACTAAAGCCTCAATGATATGCCTAGTCATAGAATTGTAGTATAATCTAAAGAAGACTAGTCTTTGGAACCTTAATCGAATATTTGAACAGTTTTCCTGTAATGCAGATACACCAAACTGATCATCCTCTGATTACTTTCTTAAGTTATAACATCCAATAGATTTAACAATAGGTTTTATTGACAGTTATATTAATAATTATATAATACTTACTGTTTTTTTACTATCCAAAGGTTTAGCCTCCAATGGATCTCCTTCATCAGAAGCTAGGTCTTTTCTGAATGGGAGTACAGCCAGCTTTTTACCATATAGAAGCATTACAGCACATCTGGCTTCTGGATCCACCCGGATCCACGGTATGTGAGGATGAGTGGTCCAGCCACCCTGTGGAAGAAAAATTGAGTTCTTTAATACTTTGATATATTAATCCACAAATTTCAGTTTTGGTTTAAATTAGACCTTAGTAGAGCCTGAGACCTTGTTTCTCACAAAAAGATGAGATGAGATGAGAGATGAGTGGCATTCGAGCATATCACGTTATGTAATCCACATATTATATATGTAACATAGACTATAAGCCTTTGGACATTACATTTATAGAAAGTTATATACCATATAATGTTTATAAAACGTTGATTTACAAAAAAAATTCCAGCCAGCAGCCTGCCTGAAGGGTCCTCAGGAACATAATCATTTTCTAATAGGGTAAAAGAGGAAATTAAATTGTTTAAATGTTTATAAACAAATTATTTATTCATAAAAAAGCACATAGTCAATCATTTAATGATCATTTAACATTAATATGTGTATTAATATATATATAAAAGAAATTAAATAGTCTGTCTGTGATTTGTGATTAAGTCGTAAAGAAGTCATAGGCACAATGACAAAACAAATAATCTATATTTCATATAGACTGTGACTTTATCTGATTGCTTAGCTGTCCTTATTTTGTACCTTGTATCTTATTTTGCAGTGAAAAGAAAACAAAGTAAATACCTTCATATCATCCTCTTCAAAATAATGCATACTTAATGTAATCAAATTGTTTGTTTGGGGATCATACTGTAGCACTGACAACTTGGCTTCTTTGAACGACACCAACAACAGATCTCTACCGAAACTGGGGCAGCGGACTGGTTCTATTGACATCACATTACCCCATAATGTATAAGTGGCGAGGCATTCCAGTTTCATCTTTGGAGGTACAGGTTGACCAGCTGAAATGAAGGATAAGGGGTGTTACACAATTGTGTGTTATCTTACATAAAAATCTGTCTATCAAGCTCTTACAGTAAATAAAAGTAAATCTGTAGTAAATTAGACTGGTAACATAAGCTTTATTAACCCATTGACGCCGGGCTGCAAAATGCCGTTAATCACTTATGCCAATTTCGTTAACGGCGGGCAATTTCGTTAACGCGCGAGCTGTACTTGACACGGGACTCTTTAGTTAATACAGCTCTTGGTGTTGGTGCTCATATTGTTTGACGCACCTCACTCGGGTGTGAATTCACACCCGCCGGTCGCAACGGAATTAATAGGATTAATAGGGGGTTAATAGGATTCAATCGGCAACCCCAAACTAATATTCTTATTTAATATCTCATCAACAGAAAGAAAGAAAAATCATTTATTTATCATTAACTTTTATTTATGGTTAAAAGAATATTTAGAATAAATAAGTAAAGAGCCACAAACAATCATATTGCCCTGTGTGATGTCAATAAGGGCGCCTATCGCGGCATATTGCTGCAACTTGAGTTTATAATCAAAATTTCTTATTATTATGTAGGCGTATTGTTATAGTTAGCCTACGTAGTTCACTCTTAGGCTTTTTAGGGTTCCTATGAAACCCATGGAATGACAGGGGTAGTGACACACATATTTTAAAATCTGTCACCACACAAAAAGTATAGAATTATTACCGATAGACAGAAAACTTACCGGCATTAACCTCTTTCGTGTGTCCTTCTGGCAATAGCCTGAACACCTTAATAATATTCGCTCCAGCCGTAACCAAGCATGTTTCATCATTGTTGAAGAAGCAGCAGCTCACGGCGTGCTCGATTCCTGTCGCAGGGTGAGTTTGACGACACATAGAAAACATTTTTAACTATTGGAGTCCACTTTTAGGTTATAACATAAAAACAACCCTAAACTACAAACAGTTACAATTATTATTATAGCTTCACTTAAACAGTAACATGAAATTAGTTTTTCATGGACCTAAACACTATAAGCATGGAATATTTTGCCATATTTTTGGTTTTATTTAAATATTTAGATTTTTTTTTGCAATGTTTGTGATACACAGGCGCATCGCTTGACAGTTTGACACTTCAGCAAAAAAGATACGTTCGGAAACTAATTACTGAAATTAATTATTCAATATCTTTCTACACCACTAAGCCAATATCATTGCAAGGAAAGGGAAAATTAGATACCAACCCTAAACCAATCCGTCAGGCCAGCGTGATATTATAGGTGAAAACTTTCTTTCCAAATAGAAACCTATGTCCAGCTGTGGACTATTAAAGGCTGTTACGGCTATTCTCAATGTTAAATATAGTTTGATTACCTTTTTAAAAATCACTTACCACGCCTGCTAGAATTTCTGAATTTATATATTTCAAGCTATTTTCATTGAATTATTTTGTGCTTTCGAATGCATATTTTAGAAGTTTATTTGTTGTACCACCGACGGCAAAGAGCTGATTCCAAAGCTGATCGGTTTATTTTAGCTCTTGCAGAGAAGAGATCATAGAAAATGTTGTATTATTATGTCATTTACATTTCAAATGTTTGTTAGTCATATTAGTACATTTCACTTGTTAACCCCCGATGTAAAAGACGGGTGTTATAAGTTTGATGTGTCTGTGGGACCATAATTCCTAAACTAGTGGTCCGATTGATGTAGTGTTCCTTTAGTGGTATTTTTATAATAAGGTAAATTTACCTGATGTTGCAATGAAACCCTGGGTTCGTTCAAATACAGAACTCTTGGATGTTAATTGTAAAAGTTTGGATAGCTAGTCAAGGTTGCGAGAATAAATCGCATGAAGCAATCTTTTTACGTTTTTACTTATCCATATCTATTTTGATTGAATAATTGCTGTCAGTGTAATTTACTGCAGACTTTTTAAGCTACTTAATAGTTATTGTTTTTAGTCATCGTCATCTACAGCCTTTAGTTGTCCACTGCTGGACATAGGCGCCTCCTTAGAAAAGTTTTGTCCTAATGTGCTATATCACGCCGGTCCGACACATTGGCAGAAGGTTCAAGTTTTCCTTCTATTTGCAGTGCTGTTTTCCTAAGTAGTTAGTTCTCTTAGTGCACCCTTACTACACCAAGGGATGAATAGGCGTGGTGGTTAAATACCATCATCATACCGGTAATGTGAACTTATTATAAATTGAGAGGATAAATAACACAAAGAATTTTAAGAAAATGTTTATTTTTGTTCTATAAGTTATCTCTAAGACATAAAAACCAAAACGAAGATTTGTTTCGGTGAAATAAAACATGCATATAACATTAAGATAATCGTGTCGTTACAAATATATAACATTTATACACGTTTATATTAAAATTAAAAAAAATATATCAATATAATTTTGCCTCCTCAAATTGCTTCCAAAATCTGGGTGTTTCTTCATATACTTTATTTCTCGATCAGTAGGATACACTGGCAACATTTAAATCCTTGCTCTTATGTTATGCAGTTGAATTAAATTGTATTATTTTATAATAATTACATATTTTCTCAGAAAAAAATACGGATTAAAACTAACTTACTACACAAGTAGGTGACCCACTTGTGTGAAGTCTCAGTTCTACAGAGCACAACGGGGAAACCTGTCCAAAATCTACATAACATATGCATATTTCTATTTTATTGTTTAAGTCTGTTTTACTTTCTCACTAGCTATCTAGCCAAAGTCTGTATGTTTGTACAAATCTTATTTCACCTTCCTAGCAACTCTTTTAACTCTGACCAATAGCAGAAAAGAATTGTAGTAACTTTGTTTTGCATTGTCTAACCGAGATTTTCTTTAGGGCAAAGTTATGCAGAACCCGGATGCAATTCGAGGAAAAAAACTACCGAGAATGCAAGCCTTTTGTCATCCAAATATGGTACTTCTTATTTAAAAATAATCCACGCAATTATATCATGATATATAAATGTCAGATATCCGGAATTAATATTTCATATTAAGTAAAATAAATAAAGTAAGGACAAAAATCATTATATTAAGAAACACAATATTGGCTCATCCAACACACACAATAGTACAAGGGTACACAAGCAGCTAAAAGTGGAGCGAAATTATTAAAGGCATATATTTTGTACAATATTCACGAGCTCACTAGTATTTTAAAATTAAAAGTACCGTGAGCGACATCTACAGACACGTTGCTTTAATCACGTGTAATAATTTTCTTGATACTTTCCAGCCCTAAAATCAGTGACAGGCGTCACAGTACTGACACTCATGTGTTAGGTCGATAGACGTTTGATAGAACCACCCATTCCTCCGCTGTCAGGCCCAAAGCTAATTGAGCATCACAAAAACACGAAAGAATCTTGATTTTACATTTTTTCTAAAGAATTTAACTACACATAATTTTAACACAGCCGTTTTGCCTCTATTTGGCGGTATGAAGCGAAATAGCTCACAAATGGTTTGTTCAAGCTCTGTAGTGTACATTTTGAACCAAAAAAATAAGTCTAATGAAAGCGTATTCTTACTTTTCAACTAATTCTCCCTTTCAAAGCCAAGCCGAGGAATATTTCGCTATGTTTTTTGGCCCCACTTACCGGGAACATTTTAGTTAGTGCTACTATTGACAACTTTATAAAACATTCACTGTAATTTTTCATTATCTAGTCGTACGTAGGGGCTAGTCAAAGAAATCTCACTTAACCTTGTCAAGATATATACTTTGGTTTATATAGTTTGGTCAACACAAACAAAAATTACATAAAACATTACCTACGTGATTTATTTAACTACACAGTATATTACAGAGACATCGAAATTGATAAACCTCATAAAGTTAACAGAAACGAGAGAGTCCAATTATTGTAGTATTTACATAATAACACTAAACACATCATAATTTCGTCCATGTAATAAATCTAATTTACATAGTTCCTTTTAACGCATTCCCATCCCATGCAAAACCATATACTGCCTTACACAGTTCTCATAAAAACTACAACATCATCCAGAAAAATCAGTCTTCAACCATCACCATCCCTGTTCCCTTATTTATTCCACTCAGCAGACCGACACATATCAGCGAGCAATTCATCAAATTCTGAAACAGAACTTTCATATAACTCCAAGTCTTTAGATAAATCCTCGTTCGTCACTTCAGTTTCATTTATCGTTTGTGAGCGAGACCAGCAAAGATCCTCTGATAACTTCAAGTGCGGAGCATTAAAAAAGTCTTTGTAAAACTCAGCCAATTCTCTTATTGGGTGATCGTCAGCAAACGGAAATTGTAATAATTTCAAAGGTGGTTCATTCTCATTGCGAAATCCCGAAAATTTCTTCGGTGGCATTTCTAAAGATGTAGGACTTTTGGACGAAATAGTTTTGTCTAACTCTTGAGTACTTTTCAACTCGGAAGGATTGGTTTGTAAAGCAGTTTCAGGTCTATGCCTACACTTAGGTATAGGCATTTTCATAAAGAAATCTTGGATCGCTTGTTTGATAATGTCTTCGTCAGCAAATGCAGGCAATCTTAGTGGTCTGTTCAAGTCCATTGGTTGTAAAGGTTTTTGTTCTCGCTCTCTTTGCCATGTTTTTTTCTTTGATTCAAATATCACATGTTTTGGACTCAGTTCAAAGTGATCGCTTTTTAATAAAAGCGTATTTTCATCCCGTGTTCTATTTGGGGTTATAGAAAAATTTGTTCTGTAGACAACCGAAAAGCATATCGCCCCTAAAGGCGTTTTTAACATACCGGCCTGAATTTTTTTAACGGATTCTCCTAAGGATTTCAATTTGGGCTCGCCATTGTATACTCTGTAGAAAACTATGAATGATTCGCCCCTTTGTTTTCGAGACAAATGATATGCAGGTGTTATTCTACTTATAGTGATTAGAGATTTGAGTAATATTCCCATGCGGAAATAGACTGTGTTCATTGCTTTTAGGGAAGTATCGAATTGTGTTTCATCTAATTCCAGAGTCCATAGTTCAAGAACCATTTCGTCTCCATCTTCGGTCTGCACAGTAATCTCTACGTGAAGCTTAGATCGAATGGTTTCTAAGACTTTATCAGAAGGTAGCGCATTCTTGGTGGCCTGGTTTACTTCGGGAATATCAGGTATTTGGAGGTTAAACCAATCAGAATCTGATGTCTGCGATTGACTATTATGTACAATTTTTAGACCTCTTCTAGATTCAACAATGACTTGGACGCTTTTGTAAGCTAAGAATTTGATGAATTTCGTGAATTCATTTTTATCGTTTATGTTAGAAAACGCGGCGTCGGGTGCCATTTTGACTTTATTCTTCGTCAGCGATGCAATTTTCAACAAGGTTTCTCAAATTCGGGTTCTCCATAGCTGCCGCGATCCTCTCTTTGTCGTTGATCTGTTTGTTGACTGAAACAACGTAAAAAGTTCACGATTATTTACCAGGAAGTGAAGAATACAAGTAAAAGGTTTCATCATGATAGCACTGCGTCTGAGCTATCTAAAAATTATCAAAAAGTGCTCAGAGAGGATCAACCTTAAAATTATTGTGCCCGATATTACGAATTAAGAAAAATGTTATTTATTATAAGAGGAATCTTCCAAATCGGACACAAGGTTATCGCTACGTAAACAAAATGACTGCTTCTTGTTCCAAGACTAATTACAATTTGTCAACGATAATGCAATACACTATTTAACTTCTCGCATTTTTTTCACCGACGACGTAAAGCTATTTATTATTGTACGTAGTGTAGTTAATTTGTTATTTATTGTTGTTAATTTTATGACAACAGCCGTCATTGTAAATTTGGCGCGAATAAGTGAAACCGTCTCAGCACTCGTGTGAGAACTCACGCGATCAAACCATATGTAACTGAAATAATAAGTTTACATATCAAATTCTATGGTAAACAGACTGTTTATAAACATAATACATTACTAAATATGCACATAAATATCCATATATAAAACTAGTCTTAGGAAATACCGACAAAATACCTGTAAAGTCTGACGTGTAAAAATATTTCTAAAAGATTTACTTGCGGAAATAAATATCATTTATCATTTACCAAAGTTGGGTTAGCTAAATCACTTATAAATCGAGAATAAGATTTTCAAGATCTTTGGTTTATTGGATTTGTCCCGAATAGTAGAATAACTTCAATTATATTAAATTTTACAAAAAAAAAAATAGAAGATTCATTTTCTCATTGTGATGTGTGTGAAATAAAACCAACAATGGAATTTTGTCTAAAAATGCAGGTGAAACCACTGTGAGGTATGTATAAATTACACTCGGAAACAAAAAAAGCCACTTATTGTATCACACAATATTTGTTTTGGTTGGGAATCGAATCCAAGACTAGGCAGTAAGGAAGGCTTAGCAGTGAGGGTCAACAGGACCAGTGAATAGGCTCTAACCTCACAAACAGTGAGCTTTAAAATCAGTTCATAAACGACGGAGTGCTAAGGTAAGAAACAAAAAAGATCTGTTGAATTGAGAACCTCTTTTTTTTCGAAGAAGGTTAAAAGTATAATCAATTCTAAACGTAGGTACTGTTACATTATCAATGTTTATTTTCGTACCACTGCTATCAAAGTAGATAACTAACTATATAGATAATTACAATAACAAGTTATTCGTTGCAAATGAAAATTTGTAGAAATAAATGGATACTATGAAAAAAAAAAAACTATGATCCACAGATTGTTCTCTTTATGTCTGCTTCGTGTATGTTTATAAAACCCTCCATAACTCAAAATATAGCGACGGAGTTGCCTTTTATAAAAATCCCGTCTGAAGACGTTAATGTAGAAGTAGAGATTAAAAAGCATCTAGAATGGGTAGAAGGAATGTTGATGAGCATGAAGAAATTATATCATAATTGGCCTTCGATAAATGTCGCCCTACTGTGCGAGAGTCACGCTTCGGAAAATGTAAGCCCGCTCGACTCGATACCGATACCATGGTCTTTCAAAAAATGGCTGTTAAGTAAATCTCGTTGATTTTAACCAAATGAGTAAGGTTAACGAAGGTCCAAAAGGCAAATATCCTTTTTGATCTAGGAAATAGCAATAGCATGGCATAAAATCTAAATACCACAAAAGCATTAAAGTGATCAATATTTTGATCTTCTTTAAAATACACCTATTATTCGATTATGGGAGACTTAACAAACACACATAAAACAGACACAAAGAACACCCAGACTCAGAACAACGATTTGTGGATCAAACCTCAGCGCAGTAGGAAGTGTTGAGGCGCTGAAATGGACACAAAATCTGCTTAGTAAATGTTTCAGAACGTATAAAAGTAAATATTCCTCTTGCTCTAAATCATGTATAATCAGCGAACCAAGTGTTCAATAGACAATAATTGGCATGTATGTATTTTATCTACACATACTTGGAACATTCGAGACGATAATAATATTTACACAATGTCGCCCATAAATCATTACTGTATACGTTCTGTTTTATTAAATGACCAGTTTAACTTGAACTGCCGTGACACCATAACTACTATTGCGGGATAACTGGTAGTAGCTGCTTTATTTAATTATTTAGACAGTTTAGTTGTCGTTACATTAAATCTAATGTGTATAGGAAACAGTAAATTCCTAAATGCACAACATTTTGAGATGACACACGCACCAATAACAGCACGAGAGAAAAACAAAAAATACGTAAAATAAAATAAAACAATCAAAAGTTAAAAATTAAAACAAATTTAGGTAGGTCAACTGATACTGCCAAAAAGTATTTTTTTAACAATCTCAACACAAGCTTTCTCGTAAGTGGGAAGTTTGACAAACACATCCACTTCTTCACAAATACAGTAAAAGTAGGTTTTGTGCAAACGGCATGTGGCTGAAAATTGTTTCCGATTGGTTCTAGCAAACGGTTGTGGCAACAATCCGACATTTACGAGTGAATGAGACAAAATGAATTTTAATAGTTATGGACAATCAAACTCATTCCGTAATAGTTTCACGCACTTTGTATTATGCTATTTCTTTAAATAAATTGTTGTTCAATGATTCCAATGTTTTCTGTGGTATAAGCGGGTGAACAAGTGGACGGTTTACCTGATGTTAAGCAAGTACCGTCACGCATGGACGTCTGCAACTCAAGAGTCATAGGTGCTTTATCTTTATATATTTTCCCTGAAAGGATTTCCGGAATCCAAATCACTCCTGGTTTGGGTTGCGGAAACCTCAGTCGTTCAGTGAACAGCGAAAGAATTGCTATATGTGTGAGTAGCCTGCCTGCTCATCATCATCATTATCAACAGCCTTCAACAGTCCACTGCTGGACATAGCCACTCTCTTTAGTAAGATCCAGAGGTCTCGGGTGCGATTCCCGGCTCAGACTATAAAAATATTATTGAAATTTTCTGATTGTAGAAATGTTTAATAAGAACCCGGCGTTTGGGTCTGGAAGTTAGGGTCTTGACCCTCGCGCCTCGGAGAGCACTTAAAGCCGTCGGTCTTGCGCCTGATCTCATTGCCGGTAGTGTCAGATAACCATCCTATCGGATTGTGAGGGTGAATTAACAGTGCACTTGTGCTCGCGCACACACTTGAGCGCTATAATTTCTCTTGTGCAGTTAGTTGGTCACCGCTGTGACTAGTTCCCGTGGCCGAAAATAGCTAGGAAGGAGTACATTATTTTATAATTATATACATGTATAGACCCTCACGCTCAAGCGTTGGCGTTCTCTTCGCATATACAACAGATACTTGTCAGCTGAGTAAACAAAACAATTAATGAACCATAAGTACTGGAAAATGTAGTTTCATGTTTATATAGCTGATGGGACGAGCGGCCGAAGCGATTGATGTGAGCATAGATTTTTCTGGAACTTTTTAACTGACTTCAAAAAAAGGAGATTATCTTTCGTTTGCTTCGTTTCTGAGAGGAAGCCTACTGCCAGCAGTGGACTGTTAACGGTTGTTGATGATTACGATTGATGTTTTCTTTTATTTGGGACCTTGAAACTTCGTAGATTTATTAAATTCTAAAAATCTTATTTTATTAGCAAAAGTATACTCACCAAAGGTGATAAAAGATGAAAGATATCACGATATAGGTCGTTAAAGACGTTTATACTTAGTAAAGGTTAATTACTATTGATTTGATAGAAAGCGATTTTTCATTAACAAAGCCTTCCAGTTATTAATGATCTTAAGTACAGATCACAAAAAAATTGTATGATCACACACAACATTTAACCTGCGACTGGGTGTTAATAACACATGTGTATTTCGCGTCCGTGTGGTGACGGATTAAGAATACATAGTGCTACTACCCCTATTCATCCCGTGGGTGTCGTAAAAGGCGACTAAGGGAACAAAGTCTACAAGACAACATCATTACAAAGAGAAGGAAAACTTGAAACAAATCCTATTCCAACCCGTCTGGCCAGCGTGGTATACTAGGCCAAAACCTCCTTGCTAAGGAGAGGCCTATGTCGAAAAAGGCTGTCGATAATATGTATTTCAAAGTATATACGTATGTTTATCAGCAATCTGGCTACCATGGCACACGCCTACCTAGTGTAGAATCAGAGGTTTGTGTTTAAGAAATACTATTACTGATGACAAGCAATACCAAGAGAAATCCGTTGGTCTAGTATGTTTAAGGTGTGTTCAACAAAAAATTATTCAAAGACAATTTTGCTTTTACCATAATATAACAGTGTATATCTGTCTCTTTCTAATTCATAATTCGTTCCTTTTGCAGTGAGTATTATTTAGAGTTTACACTTATTTGGAGGCAGTATATTTGTTCATGAATCTTCTTATATTTACTATGACGACGAAGGAGGAACGTGCCAAACATTTGCAGATAATACGAGATACACCAGCAAGACATGGAGTAACTTAAGCAAGAGACTCGAAACGTGTAAACTAGATCTGTCTATCAAGTCAATTTCGTTCTTTGGGTATTTTGTCAGTGGCTTTCCCGGTATCAATATCGAACAGCACTGTATATCAACAGTTCACAATATTTTAGAACGAGGTTGGCATGCTTGCATGGAGAAATATTCTTAAGTGAAAAGAAAAAAAATAACCTCACACAAATTCACTTCGGCCTTATTCAGGTGAATCGTTACCTCCGCAGCTGTGCTAAGTATGGAAAAAAAAAATAGGGCACAACAAAAATCTTGTAGGACAAAAAAGGGTCAGCCCCTTTCCTACTCTCTACCTGCTCATGCTTTGTTACCAAAGTGAGCAGTTTTTGTTACTGAGATCGTGTTCTGCAAAAATGAGGTAATGTCAATCGACAAACTGGCGAAACTATAAGAATTTATGCGTTTCTATTGTAGATGGGATGGATGTATGTTTGTAACTCAATCACACGAGAACGGCAACACAGAATGGGATAAAATCCTGGTACAGAGATAGATTATAGTTTAGAATAGGACATGACTACTATTTATTCTAGAGAAATGCAATATTTATTCAATTAAAGCCAGCTGGGCAAAGTTTGCAACAGTTCTATAAATCATTTTTTTATCATAGTCATTAAAATTCCTATTGCATTACAAGTCAATAAATGAGTTACGGTCTCAATATGTATACTGATAACTTGTGGACAGTTATTTTTTTTGACTGTAGAAGTAATTAAACTAGTTTGAAGATATCTCTGTACAGTACATATATACATGAAACCACAATTGTTTCACCGGAGGGGTAGGCGCTTTCCTTCAGTGTTTTAGTCTCACGCAAAAGGTGGCGAGTCTATCGGTATGTTCTGTTTGCCAGAGCCTAGTCCGTCTATCAGCAAGTGCACCCCTTGCAGGTGAGGTTGGCTTGGAGTCCCTAAGTTCTCGGTGGGAGCCTTACGTACCCTGCACCCTATTCTGTACAATATGATCTGTATTTATATTTTATAGAATATTAATGAACCTTTTGTAATTTTATATTTTACTTAGAAAATAGTATCAAATTTACTTAACAAAAGTTTATCCAGTACTTAAATCATTAAAAATAGTAAAAGTTTAGGCAATACTACACATAACATGTTTGAAATATATAGAAAAGAATGCTCCTAAAAGTACAAAGACCATTGTTAAGCCGTAACATAGCGCACCATTTGTTAGACACAACGCACCTTTATATTTTATTTAAAGTATTTATAGCTAGTGATGTTCAAATAATATATTTCATTTTGTTTTTATTTTCTAATTAAATATTATTCAGTATTCTGCATCACCATTTTCATCCTCACATACCCTAGCATCTGAAAGACTGTTTTCAGTTCTTACACATTATTGTAGGGACCCAAAGACCATAGGAGAATGGAAAACTAAAAATATCAAAACATTTCTCTCAGTTTGTAGGCAAATCTTACACTGTACTAATATTACTAAGTTAAGAAAGTGTCACATAAACAGAAAAATTACAAATATTACACATGGTAACATTTATGGGAGTTTGTTAACTGATAAATCAAGTTTCCATTCAGACCTTAATTTCCTCACAAGGGGTTTTTCTTCTATATATCTTCCATATATTCATTTTAAATTAGTATAGACAATTCTGAGAAATTTAAATTAAAAAAATAATTACTTATGTAGAATTGGATATCAATAATTCGGTTTTCTTAATATAATCCAACTTGCATAAAGTAACTTGGTTCACATAGGACTTTAATTTGGAATTTTTACCTTAGAGATGTGTTGATGCTGCGTAAATCTCTATCCTGTGGGAAATCTGGGATAAAAGTAGCCTATATGTTGCCCAGTAACATTCTCTATCTCCGAGTGAAAGTCTCATTAAAATCGGTTCAGCGGTTCCAGAGATTAGCCCACTAATGTTTTAGTATCATGTACAGAGCTATAAAGCACTTGAGAAAACACTTTTTTTTTAAATCACGGACAGACAGACAGTTCAATTTCATTTATAAGTATTGAGGTATTTATTTCAACAGCTCAGGTGCAATGTCCTGATAAAGTAAATCATCTTTTATGAACTTGGAACCCAATAAGGACGGAATATGAACAGCATTGCGAGATAAGGCATTAAGTCTGTCGATGCACCAAATGTGTACAATGTACAAATATCTCTTAAATATATAAAATATATCTTAAAACTGTCATCTAAAAAAAATGATTATCAAGTGGTTAGAGATCCTGACAGCAGTACAAGGAAAAAATATTTTGTGTGTTTACTTATATTGTATAAGTATGTCAGTAGTATGATTACCACAGTAGTACCGGCTGTATTTATATAATTAGTTATAATTACGTGACTCAAATCATACAGTCTTTTGTGAGGTGTTTCAAGTTATTATTGTTACATTTCATAGTCCACAATTGATTAAGGTCTCTTCTTAGAAAGGAGGTTTTGGTCTACTATACCATGTTGACTATACAAGTTGGTATAGGGTTTGTTTGAAGCTTTCCTTCTCTTTATAGTGCAGTTATCATAATTTCCTCCCTTAGTCTAGCTCTTATGACACCCCTGGGATGAATAACATTGGTGACACTATTATATTGGTCACCACACAGAAATTAATATTATTATTTACATTAAAAATGGCAACTTATGAAATGATGTTACCAGATGACTGATAAACATACTTATAGAAACATAAAATAGATAATAATACAGAACAAATAATCCAACAAATTAATTATCAATGATTTTTCTTAAGGTCACAAAAACTAAATTTTATAAATTTAATTGTTGATCAATCAATTCACAAGTTTTATACATACACTGTAATAACAAGTTGATGTAAAAAACAAACACACATAAACACACTTCTTATAGGAAGGAAACATCAAAAAAATAGATCCTTCTAGAGAACAATTTGAGTGTCTACAAATATACATCTGCTCGTTTTTCAAATACATCATAAAAAAGAACAAGGAAAATTTTGTCTATGACATCTCAAAGGATAAAGAGACAAATAAATTCGGTACTTCGCGACTTCATCAAAGTCAGCTGACAACAGATGTTTTCCAAGGTCATAGGCAAATAATTACCATAACGTAATGTTTCGGCAATGAGATTACATCAGATGTTATTTAAAAAAAGAACTTACTTTCATCTTCTGTAGTATGGGCTCCTTTCTTTATGTAAATATCAAGTTTCACGGGGTGATGAATTGACCGCTGAATTTTGATACGTATGCACAGTCCTATCAGTGTAGCCAGCGAGCAATGGGGCACTGTAGGATTGTATTCAACTCTTAACACAGGAACTTTATCGGCAGTTGGCTCTTTCACAAAGATACCTTCCTCATACACCACCTTTAAATCTTCAAGGGTACTCGGCTTTTCAGGGTCCCGTATCGTCCGCAAAAAGTCTAAAACATCACAACACACGTTAAAACCACAAGCAATTAACCCAGTAAGTCTGAAAACACCACCAAAACCGTCAAAACAAACCGTAAATTGTTTCTTTCAAGTCGTTTTCATCTCTATATCCAAGTTCCTGCAGTGTTGCACTTTTGTCCATATAAGCTGGCTTAGCAAGCTCCACTGGAGAATTTTGAGAGTTATTTAGAGACAGTTTCGAAAAGAATGATATCATATCGTTGATAAAGAACGTTAGTAACTGAACCAGAATTACAAGTAATCAGAAGACGGACATATTTGTTTTGTTGGAAGCTCTATAATCTCCATGAATTGTCTATGGCATACAAATACGTTCATAATAATCTATTTGTTATTTGGCCGTGCAGGCATACACAGTGTACAATAATTTAATTGGTTTTCATATAATACCAACACTTAGCCGGTTTTCTGTAAATTTCCTTACGTACTAGTCAATAATTTATTTTTTTTGGGTTCAGATAGACTAAACTAATATTAATTTAAAAAACATCTGTTCCATTAATTGTAACAGTAATAGTATGTAAAAGAAAAGAAATTAATATTAAAGCATTAAAGTGTGTATATCTAAAAAAAGAAGACGAACGAAGAACAAGACACACTATAGTGCCATTTACTGAAGACACATCAAACTATGGAGCATCTACTTATCCTGTATCGTGATATAGAAATTCTAGCAGTGATTTTCTTATACACAACGTCCCAACATCAGATGTTAGTCCGTGGCCCGCCAGGCATGATCACTTCGTCTGGTCAGAGAATCCTACCTTTGGTGTGGACGATGTAGCTGCAGATCATGTAATTTCGTGAAAATTTATTACGATATTTGCTACTTTACCTTTAAACTTGAAATAAGGTTATCAGAGCTATCAACAGGAGCCACAACTATAAAAATCATTGTTCCAACAATTATTTTTTTATTTCTAATATCAACAATTAAATTATAAAATAACAGGTAATCAACCCCAATAATAGCTTTGGTTATGTCAGCAACTGTTAAGCGCCATAAGAAGTCCCCACGTAAGCCTAAATTTAAAACAATCTTTAGATAACTATTATTGCCTATATTTGACCCATTTGCTACACACAACTGATACTCAGTCTTCGCACGACAGTGTTGTGGAAGTGCAAGTCTAGGGAAGACAGTTAAGTCACTTGCAGTGTCCACTAGGTACTGAACTTTCAACCTACGATCCGTCACGTACAGGTAGCTAGTAGAGGAAGGCAATCATCAGCCGTCATTATCGACTGGCCTGCGAGTTTCCCGACTTAAAGTCGCATGGGTAATGGCGCAATTACCAAACTTGTAGTAGTACCAATAGTGTGGGAATTTCCTGTAAATGGACTGCGAACGCCTGGATGGAGACGCCGGCTTCTGTGACGCGAAGTTTGCCGGGAACGTGCCGTAGCTAGTGCGTCAATTTTCTTTGTCAGTTCTATCATGATGGAAATCATATCTGCCGATGAATGTGCCTGTGAAACGGAGGCCGCTACGACGTGAGACTAAGAAAGTGCCAGATTATGTACTCTGTCAGCAACGTCTGCGAGTTCGGCGAGAGATAGGCTCATCTGCAATGTGATGATGGTCTACAGGTTGTTAATCAAGCGACTCGTCCAGATAGTTCGAGGGAAGGTAGCCGGCCCCACCAGGTGCTGCAGGTGCCGTAAAAATTAAGACAGTTTACGGTCGAAAAGTTCTTTGGACTGGAGAACTTGTTTTGTATTCCTTTCCTTCGACATATACAAATGCTTAATCAGTTCACTCTTGAGTTTGTCATGCTTGCCTGAAGCAGGTGGCGAAGTGATGGCGTCTTCTACCTCAACCGAATATTGACAATCCAAATGAGTAGAATTTGCTGTCTTCATTGGTAATTCTCGCGATTTTTAAATTGCCCTTCAATTGAAAAACCATATTGTAGGTTTTTCTGACCAGATCCCTTGTGGTCAGTCATTAATATATTAAAAAACAAACATATCTTTCATATTATTAACAAATCTACTGCCTACATTCACACCAAGATTGGCTGTTGTCCTGACACAATGTTTACTTCATGTTATACGGAGTATCCCGTCATACGAAAGGGGTCCCACGGCGATAAATGGAACTAATGTAAAAGGTCGACCATGTTTGTTGTTTTCAAATGTTATCATTATGCTCATTTCCTTTACGTTTTCTAGTCATTAACTGTATTTACTTTGCCTAAACTTGTAAAAAGTGCCGCTTGAGCAATAATTTTAAAGGTGTAAAAGTTTTGCAAAACAGAAAAGTAGAACCGGGGCGTTATGATGAACCAAAAAATAATGTCCAATATGTGTGAATATATATGTATGATAGTAGTCAAGACATGTAGACATTTGGGAATGTTAATAAAGTGAATTTACTATTTTTTTGAGATTTATGTTTTGTGCCCATCAAGAAGAAAGTATTTTAGTTAACTTTAAGATTAACATGTAGCGTTCATGTGGCAACACTGTTTTTGACGACGCCACTTTTTATACACAGAGTTGGGAACTCAAAAATGTTAAGTGGAGACTCTAATTAACAAAGCGTGTTATTCAAGCTCTTGGAGACAAATACTGTGAATATTGGTACAGGTAGTACAGTAAATCCATTTTGAATACATACTGTGTTTAATTTGACCATTCAAATGGTAAATGCATCAAATAAAAATATATTGTGGAGTAACACAAACTTAGTAACTCCAAAAACACATTTTATTAAGTTCATTAAGACTTCTGAAAATTATAAAGTACTTGCGTACTATCTATTGCGTTTTAAAACTGAAATGTAACAGCGGTTGCACAAAAAGGTTAAATCAACATAAATTAGCATTTTTTAAACTGACCTGGACAAAAATCATATTATTTCATCATATCATATAGTCATAAAAATCTAAAAAAAAAAAAAAACTTGACGGAAAGTGACCTTTCAGGCGTGATTCCAGCAGATTGGTTTATTCAGTGCAATCATATAAAATATTTAGAATAATAGTCTGGAATGAATCCAATCGGTGACCAGAATTATTTATTAAAATTTAAGAACTAAAAATTTAAAAGATTGTTTTATTTGATAATCCCTAAGAATTTGTTCGATACTTGTATTTAATATATACGTACATTGTAATGTATAATATACTACCAGGAACCCACCCGACAACTAAGAGTTTTTAAGAAATCCAATACATTCCATCCAGTGGAATATTAACAGCCTTTACTGGCAACATTCTGTCGCATAATTTCAACGTAGCATCTAGAGGAGTTCTTATGTAAAACAGAGTATAATACCTTCATCTAATTTACTTTAATATAAACTTGGGCTTAACTGGTTTTAACTAATATTTTAACTTACCTCACACTATGTTAAGTATAGTGCTAGTTAAGTACAGACGGAGAGATACATACACAGTAAACTAAAAAGTGATTCAGCTAACCCGTCTCTTTTATATTTAAGTTAGTTACTAGTTTTAGCCGAGACTTCACTCGAGTTGAAATCAATATTTAACGATTTTTTTTCCTTTCAATCTTGGGGTACAAGTTTGAAAACAAAAAAATTGTGAACGCAGACTTATGACCATAGACTAACTACGTACGTGAAAAAAGAAACCATATCAGTGTTACCTGTTCAATGTCCAAGTGGAGTCATTACTAGAACTTGAGTAAGGTCCCCAATAGGCATTTGTAAGCTGTCAAGTATGATTAGCTAATGTAGCTGGAGTAATTATTTCAAATTTTGCACATCATACATTTCAGGTAGCTATGGTTTCTACAGAATCGAAAAATTAAAGACTCAAACAAAATATCACCGTAAATATGTAGTGCGTATGTATGTGCGTAGTTACATATTGCATAGGATTACAAAATTACCTCGGTGAGTTTAGCTACATAACGAAATTGTATATATTTATACTATATTTTACTCATATTAAAACTAAGTTACACTAAGAGCTGGTGTGTAACTAATAGTAATAATAACAACGGACATTTCACACAGAGCCCTTTTTTTTTTTTTTTTTTTTTTTTTTGATAGTGACCTAGCTGTTGGCCTGGGATGGCCTCTACAACTTTACGCGGGCATTACGGTGAGCGCTGAGGGCTCTCAACCGGTTCCCACACAGAGCCCATAACATGGTTCAGCTATATACCAGACTGCTGATAAACATACTATTGTGAAATACATGCGTACATATTATTATTTTTTTATACGATATATAGATAATATATAGATAGATATATAAAATAAAAATGAATGGTGTCGTGGGACACCAGGTAGGAACGAAGTTCCTTCGGATAACGTGGAATCGACACAATTTGCAAAAAAAATCGTGCTCAATTTTATGTAGGTTTTCTTGATTTTTCTCTTAAATTTTGCTGATTAGTTTTTATTTAAGTACAAAAAAGTATTTAGGAAATTCAGTATTTTAGGAAATAAAATAATAAATTCCTTAAAATAATAAAATAGCACACATGACGCGCTTTCGCGCCTGCGCACGTCTCATTTAACGGTTTTATTCCACGCACTTTTTTCCACGCACTTTTTCCACTTACGGTTTTACTATCACATTTTTTTCAGTTCGGTCCCGCAGCGAAATCCCTATCCCCTCCAAGCCTGCCGTAAGGAACTTCGTTCCAAAAATATGTACGCATACAAAGTACATATTATAATTATTTTTTTTTATAAAAGTCTACCAAAGTGACTCTACTCTCCCTGATGGAAAGCATGAGAAGAATCCAAGAAGTTATGGTCACCATACTCATTGCGAATGCAGCCAATGCAGTGTGGTGACCCACACTATGGTGACCTAGTATGATGCTTTTTCACATATCGCTTGGGGACGTAAAAATCATGGCAGTCGTCGTGGCATTATATTGCTCACACTTACTACGACAACTGTCACCCCTGCATCAATGGTCCTCCGGTCTCGCACTCACCAACGAAACACAACAGCAAGGATGCTGTCGCTTTATGTTGGTCTTCTGTGAGAGGGTAGTACTGCTCTAGTCGAGCCGGCCCGTTTGTGCTGAAATCAGCTTGGCTCTACTACCTATTTATAAACTACCCCCAAATAATGGAAATATTCGCACTCACCACACAATAATTTGTCTTTAGTGGGACAAGAATTCACGACCTCAGGCCTAGCATGCAGTCACTAACCACTAGACCAATGGGCCATTAAAAACTGCCTTTTTTTTCGTATGAAAAGCCTCATGAGTTATTCCTCGCGGAGCTATCGGAGGAGACCGTATGTCGAACTCATACCGATAAAACCACAAGGTGTGCAACACAGCGCTTAAAATACGAGTAGTACTCGGTATATAAGCCAAAAAGACTTATGTACCAAGTACGTGAAAAATTTAGCACACTCAGTTAACCACGTCTATCTTTATTTTGTTCTTTTATGGAATAGGGGGTAAAAGAAAATATGAAAATCTATACCTCTTCTTTGGCTTGAGAAACTACGATCACCTTTTTCTTGCTATATTCAACGCTATACAATCTCAAATTTCCTTATTAACTCTGTGAGCGCTTAGAGCACTTTGTTTCCAGGGATAGCCTCTGACGATTTTCCTCTTCTCTTTGCTTTCGAACTTCTTCTCAAAGGAGAAGTCGCTGCGTCTATTCCTTCAGTATTAAAGCTGTGTGTCTATGGAATGCCTTATCGCTGGTAATACAAAATAGCGCTTCTCTTAATGCGTTAAGGATACCCAGGGATTATTATCTCTCCCTTCTATAAATAGGCCCTTAGTATATTTCATAAATGTACGTACGAAGGTCAAAATATAGAAATACATGTTCTTATCTACTTTTAATAACCCCTTTTTTTATGCGGATATCCCCACCGATACCACCGAGAGGTGGTTCTGTCGGACTCGAACCGACCAAAAACCGCACGCCGTCTCAGGTAATAGTAGCCAAGGAACCAGGTGCACCCTAGTAAGGAAATCCCTGGAATCTACTTTTAATACTCCTGACACTATCCTACACTTTCTCTCAATCATGTTTTCTTTCCTTTCCATAGTTGCCAGTAAGAAATTGCGAGCAAGCGGTAAGACCGCCGCTTATATCCACGTGCCTAGTTTTAAGCTCTTTGTAATTACCTGGTGTATAATAAAGCTATTATTAATATATGTATAATTTATTATTGTAGACATGTATTAAAAATATGATTTATGTAGTTATACAAACGAATGTTTTTCAGATTATACATATGTCTTTGTTTTTACGTTCTAACGTGTAATTTCCTGTCACTTGATTAATCGTAATATGAACAATAAAGAATAAATAAAATGGATTGCCTAATGTACATTCCATCCATGTTGTCTACCGCCCATAAACACCTACTACTCAGGCGAGAATATTGGAGGGGGAAGTTTAGTCTTCAGTCCTCAATTGGTCTGCGGGTATTTTATTTACTTCTCCCCCTCGTGGCGTCACCATCCCGGTAGGGCCGTGTGCCGTCTTAATTCTAAAATAGCAGAGATCCGAGAACAGCTGTTATTAAGTAGTCTCCTACGAGAAAGGTCTTGTGTCAGTTTGAAGGATAGGAAGGATAGAGCCGTCTAGTGAGTAGGGCTGCAGGACGGTACGTGCTGTACGCTAAAACTTGGAACTGAAGCCTAGAAACTAGACTCCCGAGAACAAATATTTTTTGGTGCATGCTTAGTTTGGTTAAGGCCATGCGTTCAACGATAAATTTATCATGGTAGCGTGGATTTGTTAAGTGATTCGAATTATAACATATACAGCACTACTAAGAGTACCCTCTTCCCTGGTCAAGTTTAATAAAATTTACTAGAATTTCGACCTTACGTAGGTATATTATTTTCTAACGAACCCGGTTCACTAAAACAGACAATTTCGTTTCTTTTAACGTAACGTCGTAGTCGTAACGAATAAAAATGTTATTAGGTAAACAGGTTAGGTAATAGATCCACGCTGATCTGACCATCCTTAAACGACAGCATCCGTGCTGTCATCTTTCGTTGGTGATTGCGAGACTGGAGGCCCATTGATGCAGGAGTGACAGTAATCGTAGTGTGTGAGCCTTACACTGCCAAGATGACTGTCATATCTTTTACGTACCAAGCAGGGCGAGAGAAAAGCACTTTACTAGGTCGCCATAGTATGGTTCACCATACTATGGCGACCTAGTAAAGTACTTTTCAGCATTGTCTGCATTCAAAATTAGAATTGTAACACGTTTAGTTTTATTCATGCTTTTCATCAGGCGGACTAGTCACTTAGGCAGGCACTTAAAAAAATAATCTCGTCTTTGTTCGAGTTGAATTAATCTAAGCCTGTATGATAAAAGTTAGTATACAATACACAAGATGGATTTGATTTAGATTTTTTAAATTACTTGTGTGCGTCTATATGTAGAGGTATTGTGAACTTAGAGAAAAACGGTACTTAGAAGTAATAAAAAACCCAAATACTTAAAACATAAGTTTATTAGAACTTTTTGAAGGCTTTCTTGGAGCCTTTGCCCTTCGTAACCTTCAGTACGTTGAAACGTATCGTCTTTGAGAGCGGCCGGCACTCACCGATGGTCACAATGTCTCCTAACTCGACGTCCCTGGAAGTCGCACAAAAACAAAAGTTAAAAGAGTTCTGTAGATATGAAGTTGGTGATTTTAGTAGATTATTAAATCAGTGTTTGGGTTAAAACACGTTTTTCGTCAATTGGTCTTCGGAAGACCGTCGTGTGGGTATCATCATTTAGTAGCTTAAACAAGACATGAATTTAAATATATTTATGCAATATTTTAATTATAATTGTCTATGGACCAACAATAAAAGAGTATTTATTACTAGTTATTTAGTGAATTTGTGTGTAGATAATTTCAAATTCTTGTATTGGCTGGCAACTTAGAATTTCGGATAGTTCATACTATATTAGCAGTAAACAAGTATACACTAGGGTTGCCTTACAATCAAATTATAAGGGGAACCCCTCTTCACACTATCATAAATTCACCATGATTATTCATTCTATAAAACCTTTTTATATTTACGTGTCTAAACTGCTCATCTGGGTCTTACCATACTTTCCACTTCAACAAGTAGACGTTAGATAACATTCTATAGTTACTTAGTTGATTAAAGCATTAACGATTTATATTTTAAAACTCAATATCAATTATCAGAACCAACCTGAAGCAAGGTGACAAATGGACCGACATATTCCTGTGACGCTTCTCAAATCTATTATATTTAGGTAGATAGTGAAGATAATCGCGGCGGATGACAATAGTCCTCTGCATCTTCATCTTTTGCACGACTCCCGTGAGGATACGCCCACGGATGGACACGTTACCGGTGAACGGGCACTTCTTGTCAATATATGTGCCTTCAATGGCCTGAAATACATAAAAAAAAAAAAATTAAAGAAAGAATTTGTGGGTATTGTTGTTAGTAGTTAAGCTGTTTTAGTTACTGATGTAATTCCTTCACCGGTTTGTGATGATGTGTGGTGATGAATGATGAGAAAAGTCATCTTGTTTATATGTTTATTCATTTATAGAGAATTCAACAGTACAAAGGCAATTAGGCCTTGTGTCTAACATTATCAAAAAGGGTGTGATCAAGGTCTAAATATCACAGTGAAACAATTTCAGACTTCAAGGTCTAAATATCACAGTGAAATAATTTCTTCACTTCTAAACTATCTTACCATACATAAATGTAATTTAAATTGAAGAGGAGAGTCTGATGTAATCAAATTATCATTGTAAAGAGTTATTCTAAATGTGTACTGCAATCAGAACTTGGGTTAAAACACGTTCTTCTTCATTTAGTTATCAGAAGACCGTCGTGTGTGTTTCATCATATTACAGTCCAAAACTTATATTTAAAAAAAATAGCCTACTTCTTTAGCTAACTAGGTACTCTTAGATGGAGTGATAGAGGGACCGAAGAGATGCAAGAAAGTCTCAGGTCTTCGGAATGTTTTTATGATTAACCTTCACCATGGATGAATGGATCCCAATGCTGAACATATGACACTGCAAAGCATTTCTCAATATTACAGTAGTCATAGTTATAACTTAACATGCGTTTAATTACCCGTATCCGTTTATTACACAATGTGTAACCTAAACAGACAGCCAATATACTTTTTCAGTGTTGCTATTTGCTTTATACTTTCAAAGCTATCATTATAACAAATATATTTGAATGAATAATTTAATGTCTTTATGAGATGATATAATAGTGTGCTAACATATAACTGGCTTATTCGGATGTCCTTTATAAGGATATAGTTTCGTGTTACAATATACAAAAAATCACATGGTTACTATGGTAACTTCTGAAAAGATATTGGGCAACATTACTAATTATCTTTGCAAAAATTGCTTAACAGTGTCATTATTGGATTATAACATATTTCTAAGTACATAATATACTTGAAGTAGCACCATGCATACCAATTCCAGGGAATGTATAAGTCTTATATGAGATGTTAACATTATCGGAAAAAAGATTATAGAACAGATTTGATCATATTCCTATGCTTGATCCATGATCTATATATTTCTTTTTTTTTAAAAAACAAACACAGTGCCTGCACTAGGAATAAATCCTGTTGTGGGGGACTTAACAAACATACAAGAAACGGACACAACAAACACCCAGACTCAGAACAACAGTTTGTGGTTCACACAAGTGTTGTCCCATGTGGGATTTGAATCCACAAAACTCGGCGCAGTAGATGGCGGCGTGGCGACCGCTTAAACTACTAGGCCAATCGTGCAGTCAAATTTCAATTGTTTTATAACTAAGGATGACTTCAAATATGTTCTATATCTCGATTATCCAGGGTTTGAGCCATGCACATATAGAAGCAAGCATCTCCTCACCGAAATATCTACAATGGACTATCATAAAAATTAAAAACAAATAATATTTCAATGTTTACATAATTAGTGTGCAAATGAATTAATTAATCAATGTCAGAGTTGATGAGTTTTTGACAATAGAGACTTTTAATAACAGCCTGGATTATGTTAGTTGGTATTTTAAGCTGTCTGTCCCGGTTTGTCAAGTTCAACCTTCAACCAATTCAGTTTGCCCTCATGGTTGCAGAGGGTTACGTTACTGATATTCAAGTAACATAGGCTAAGCTGTTAGCCGACCCCAAATAATCTTGGGAATAATAAAAGCTAAGAAGATGAGATGAGCATTTACAATATTTTAGAGATAGTCCACTGTAGTAAGTTTAAACAACGTAGCCAGTAGCCACCACCGCTGCAAGCTGCCCGTACGACCATTAAAAAAAAAAACCACACCTCACGAGGAGTCTTGAACCCAAGACCGACATTCTTTGAATGCCTCATGTCTTTACGCTTCATTCCTCCCTTCTTGTTGAGGAAGACCGTCGCCTGCTTCTGAAACGCTTTCTCTGTCTATGGAAAAAAAAGTAACAAATGTTAGTTTCACACGTCATGCGTTACCTCTCTAGGTGTTTTGAAACCAAGTCCCACATCTTTGTGGTACCTCAGAGGTTTCCTGCTACGCTTCACACCGATACCCTTTTTACGGTTCAAGAAAACGGTTGGTTGCTTTTGGAATGAACGTTCCGTCTGGAATTTCATTAATTTATTAGTTGTTTATCATTAGAAGATGCAACTAACTACTTGTTAATGTGAAAATGAAATATTAGAAAGAAACAGAAAAAAAAATAAAAAGACTTAGTCTACTTTTACAAAATTTTAAAATACTTTTGGTATTTCAATATTTTAAGCTTAATGTATTCTACAATGGACATTTTAAAAATACCTATTAAACACTTTCCAATGCAGATTTGACTTACCGACAGAAAATGCTTTAAAATAAAATTGTAGACTTTGATATACAATACCTATTTGAGTAAGTTACGGCTAAAATCAGAGTTTGGGTTAGAAACACGTTCTTCGTCATGTGTTTATCAGAAGACCGTCGTGTGGGTATCATCACATTAAAACCGTAACAAACCTCAGAAGTTAGATATCAGATTTGGCTATTAATATGCATAAGAGAAATATTGTTACAGATTAAAAGCCAAGTATATCTAGTTTGATTGTTTCATATGGATTTGATTTTGAATTATTTTGCTAATACAATGTATGGAAATCAGATATAAACATAACCTATAAAAAGCATATAAATCAAATATCTGTTTTTAATTCGAACGTATAGCAAATGTAAAGTACAATGAACATTTCATGCATATTTCGTGGTTCACATATTGATTTTATTAGTCTCAGACTTCGTTGATCGAGACAAACTAACCTAGCACTTCAACACATTTTCACAATTTTTCGTGTAACATATCACATCTTAATTATTATTTTACGAAATTAGAAATATAAAACCACTGCAACGTGATTTTTTCGTGTTATATTTCATCATTTTGCCAATTAAATTAATAGGGCAAGCCGATTCCCACGTGCACGAACTTTGAAGACACATTTCACTCAATACACTTAGTTTTCACACATGAACTGATGATATTACATAACGCAAGTAATATCTAAACACTTTTACTCTAAATACACCGTAATTTATTAAATATTTCTTTAATTTTATCCAGAAATCCAACACGTACCTGATCCGCCATCTTGCTTGACAACGAAAAGAAGTTGTGTTGCAAATTAAAATGGTATGAAACTTTTAGCTAGTGTTGCCAACTCTTAGACCTTCAAGTTCTTGCTAGACTCAATTTTAAAAGTCCACCAGTTCAACAGTGACAGTACAGTACCACAGACAGACTAAAACTAAATTCGGGAATTTGTTCAATGTACGGATTGAGAAAGAGGGGGCACTTTACAAAATGGTGGAATCACACTGTAGTAATGGGGCGTGTCATGTTTTATTGTCGTGCTGATGAGTGTGCTACGATGTGACACAATAGTTATAGCGCGCTTCTGAACAGTACATAAGTACTGTTAGTATATACATAAAGTTATCTTCATATTCAGATTTTTATGAAAAACTTTATTTTGTCTTTGCAGTGAAATTACTTAAGTGAAGAAAAATAATGCTTATCTTTGTAATTTATTATATTTATTTTAATTTATTTCTCCCCAAGTACTGTTTCTCATCGAATAATCCTTATATTCCTTTGATTTTGTTTCCTATAAAATTTTCTGTTGACGTACAAGTTCAATAAGTTTGACAGTCATTTTTAAAAATAAACTGCAAACGTTACATCGTTGAATAATACATTAATGCACCACGAGCCACGTGGTTTAGAAGCACATTTGTTTGTCGTGTCGTATTGCGACATAGCCCCTACCTCTAGTCTAGAACATTCGGGTGCAGGCAGTCTGTGCCACTACAGAACGCGAACTATTAATAACAAATTTATCTCTGACCGTACTAAAAATTTTTGAACCCGATATGCTTCTGACGTAAAACGAAACAACAAGACATGTAAATGTGCTTCTGCCGTTACGATATTTATTATTATGATTTGAATGAAACCTTCAAGCAAATCAGCTGCCAGATGTAGTTTATAAGTTCATTAGTTTTTTTTTATTTATTATATTTTTAAATTATAAAATATAAGATTCTTTATATGTAAATTTATCTAAGAGAAAAGAATGAATCAATTTATTTATTTATCAGTGCTTAGATAGCTATTCCATAGTTCTCTGTATCTCCGCAATAATAAATTACTACAGTTAAAATGATAATATAGAGACACACCCCCATGATGAGGTAGAGACTATGTATAAGGACATTAATAGGGCCATACATGTCTGCAAAACTAACTACACCATTATTACGGTTTGGTAGAGTAGGTCAACGAAATCACAGGGACCAACTACTGGTTGATTTTTTGGAGTTGCTATGTTTGTGTTGCTCCACAACATATTTTTATCTGGTGCATCTACCATTTGAATGGTCAAATTAACACAGTGTATATTCCATATGGATTTACTGTTTAGGCGGTACCAATATTCACAATATTTGTCTCCAAGAGCTTAAATTACACGCTTTGTTAATCAGAGTCCACTTGACATTCTTGTGTACCCAACTCTGTGTATAAAAAGTGGTGTCGTCAAAAACAGTGTTAACACATGAACGCTACAATTTCATGGAGAGGGAGGGTTTTTATATGATGAATTCTTTCTTTCAGAAGCCTGAACACAGAAAATAGACTTGGATGAGCCCAAATGGTTTTACTAAAAATGAGATAGACTTCATCATGTCGACGAAGAAACAAATATTACATGAAGTCTCCATGGGCAATATGGTTAAAACTGGCAGCGATCACCGACTCGTTAGAGGCACGTAGAATATCAACACCAAGCTTGAGGGATCGTAACTCGTCCCACAAACAGAATTAAGAGGTTCTTTAACCGTACTGTCAAGCTCATGCAAGAACGGCGAAACATGACTCTACAGTCTTCAGACGACTCGTCTAAATAACGGCAGTTCAACAGACAGATATCTAGTCAGAGAAAAAGCCTACGCCTGTTTAATACCTTGTGTATTCAAGAGGCTGCAGAGTGAAATCAAGGGACCAAAATATTCGCACGGGCACTGTTTGTATGATAGAACCAGTTGACAAAACTGAAGACCGATGATCGCCGAATCTTAAGGTCGAGATCGAAGCTTCTGAGCGAGGTGGAGAGATTCTATCGGCAGTTATACACGACAACACTGGATTCAATTACTGACTTAACAAAAGATGCAAGGGCTAAGTTAACCCGATGCTATACCAAAGACATACCGGACGTTAGTCTATGCAATATAGGCTTGGCTCTCAGATAGTTTAAAAACAACAAAGCATCTGGTAAATATGCAATTACAGTTAAACCCCTTAAGGCAGGAGGAAAGCTGGTTTTGAAAGTCGTTCAGAAAATATTTAATTCCGGCGAACTCAATGTGAAACCACCTCAGGCATGGTTCAGCGCTATAGTTAGGGTTTTCTTCAAAAAGGGCGATAATACCCTGTTGAAGAACTACGAGTATAGACCCATTTCTCTTCTTAGCCGATTTTCATCACCCGATTGCAGAAAATCTTTGCAGAAATTTTTTTTTTTAACAAATACTGCTGTACGAATTTAGATATAACTTTACAGTTATAAAGCTTGTACAATACAGAATAATTGAGGCATGTCATCAATGTAATGAGGAGGCGTATCGTCGGTTCAGGGAAGATCTGAAATCACATGTAGTCCCATGTGAGGATCGAACCCACAGTACTTAGCGCCGCAGAAAGTGGTAAGATGATCGCATAAACTACAACGCCGTCCATACAGTCGACGTTTGATAGGTTGGTAGGATTAAAAAAATAATATATTTCTGGATACTACCACACACAAGCAGATCCGTGACCTTGAAAGCAAAAGGTGATGGCGTATGAATTTTATTTTGCTTCTAATTAAAAGGATTGACGAACAGAGGCTTGTTAATAAAATAAAAAAGTGGCCAACTGTGAGTCGCACTCGCCCATGAAGGGTTCCGTAGCAGCGATTTATGACGTGTTTAAAAAAATCTACTTACTTGATCTCGTTTAAGCCAATTTTCGGTAGAGGTTTACATTGTAATGTACATCATATTTTTTTTAGTTTTATCATTCTCTTATGCTCGAAGTTACAGGGAGGAGATACACATTTTACCACTTTTGAAGCGTCTCTCGCGCAAATTATTCAGTTTAGAAAAAAATAATATTAGAAACCTCAATATGCTTTCTGAAGACCTATCCATAGATATCCTATATGTGTGGGTTTGATGAAGAAAAATTTGTTTAAGTTCTGAGTATGAGACACCCCAATTTTTTTTTCTATTATTGTGAAAATTTTAATGCAGTTCACAGAATAAATCTACTTATCAAGTTTCAACAGTAGTTTCGAAAAAAGTGGCTGTGACATACGGACGGACAGACATACAGACATGACGAATCTATAAGGTTTTCGATTTTTGCCATTTGGCTACGCAACCTTAAAAAGTGTGTGTGTATTTACATACAGATAATTTACTTAATTCATTGATAAATACAGAACACTTATAAATAAATATTCAACTGAATCGAGAATCTCCTTTTCGTCATACTTTGAAGTCGAATAAAAATAATTAATGGCGAGATTTCCCTGAGAAAATTTCTTTGGTATTGCACATTATGAATTTTGATTTCCCCTTTTACTAGAATGGATGTTTGAAATGTTATTACAAAAAATGTACAAATAATATTCCTGAACTGCCTATTCATGCCTATTCAATGCCTATTCAAAAAATAAACCATAATTATATCATATTATTTAAAATCAAATGAAATTCGATACAGGCAGATTTTAAGTGCGACAACATTTGTCTTGGAAACTGTCAAACTGAGAATTGTTATGAAAATATTCGCTAACTTATTTTTCGCATTTTGGCCTGCTCATAACGTCTAACGGTTTGCTTTCCATTCATTATATTTAAATGTAATTAACAATAGTCTTATGTAGCTTTCGAAGTACATTCCAATGATCACATAGTGAGTGTTATATGGTAGTGATGTATGGAGCTTTTTCGTTTTCTTTTGTGCTAAATATTATTTCTGGTTGATTTGCGATGGAGGAAGTGAGACAGCTGGTGCAAGAAGAAGGCCGGGAGGCACGAAACCTGGTCGCTTTTCATGTTGCTGTGGATACACCAAGTAAATTCATCTTTATTTTCATACGTAGCTATGTTTTTGTGTTAAAAACCTTTTTAAGCCGTGGGCGGGCGGTAGTATATTTTTCTTATTGCAGTTAAGGAGTGCCCGATAGTAAAACACACTTCATGGCGCGAATCTAATTGGAACACTATTTTCATTTTTATATCTCCAAAAATTGTTGTGTAAACATAACTGAATGTGTGTATAATTTTTATATTTACACAGAATTCATTACAGTTAAGGTTGTATATGCTTAAGTATAATATTCTGCTTTATACAGTACTATCTAAGCCCGAAACTATGTCCAGCAGTGGACTGTTAAAGGCTGTTGATGATTGATGAAAGGGGAAGCTAAACAAATTTATGATTTCTTCAGCAGAACAGTTATTAACACACTGGAGTTATTTTTTTTATTGCCATATAACATCATTTACCAAAGTTCAAGTATATCTCGTATCTTTAATAATATTTACCGAACTTCTGTTCATCAAATATTTGTTAATTAATATCTGCCTTCACTTTAACTCTAAAGTGAAGGTTCATTTAACTACCTTAGCAGCTTACCCTCTTCCATGGCACAATAGACATACCAGTATATGAACCTGCTTATTTTAGCTACAGCCACTATTACTCCATATTTTCCATTTGAGACCTGTGGTACACCATACCCTTGTCCCTTTTCTTTTTTTTAACTTACCCATTTTATCTTCTTGCTTTGTTTTCCATGAATGATTAACTAATTGGCAATAGATAGGAGGCAGACAGAAAAACCAGCCAATCGTAAATCAAATGAAGTTACATGATGATAACTAGAACAGATTTCAGAGACTTGACAATTATTTTTAAGGATAAATATACTCTAATACTGGTGTGTAGAAGTTATTATATATTGTGAACTCTCTTGGAGATAGAATCTTATATGTCTAAATATAACTGGTAGGTATTTGCGGGTGATTTATGTGTACACATCCCATGAGTCATTGGATTTTTGAGCAGAATTATCTTAACATGTTTCTTTTCATTAGTCACTGTGTTTATTCAGAAGACACTATATTTTTATAATGGTTCTGTAGATATAATATGAAGATTTTTAAGTTTTTATTGCTTTAGATATTTTTTTTTTAACTGTAGGGTAGTTGGAGAAAAGTTTTAAAACATTGAGAGGACGTGATGACGATTTTTTGTTACTGTATTTCGTTTATGAATTATAAAGCTTTGAAGTCCTGTTTTTTTGCAAATTCAAGGGTCCCCTCTCCTTAACAAACTAATTTGCTATCTTGAAAAATCTATTAAATTTGTTTGTCATTCAATTCAGAAGAAAAATGTTAGGATTATGTTACTTCTGTTAGTTTAACAGTAACAGTTGCTTTACTTGTAATGATGTACACTTAGCTGTGATCAGTCTCATTGGAGACCAGTCAACTAGATATAAGATAGTGCACAAGTTTGTGCAAAAACACAGGTGCACTATCTGTCCCCTTCACTCTCAAAATCCAATGGGATGGTTGTCTGACACGATCAGGGAGCGATCAGGTGCAAGACCAATGGTTTATGTGCTCTTTGAGACACGAGGGTTAAACCCCAACTATCAAACTTTGGGCTTTTATTAAGTATTTCTGTTATCAGAAAAACAGTTTTTGGATCACACAAAGTGTTGTCCTATGTGGGGCTCCAACCCACAACACTTAGTCAGTAGAGAGCAGTGTGGCAATCGCTTAAACTAGGCCAACCGTGTAGTATAATATATAAGCCAAAGTTACAGAAACTGTCCATATACTTACCTTTTTAGAAAAAATTATACAAAATTTTATTTTTAATAATAAAATATGAAAAAGTTGGTTCAAAATTTTCTTTCTAGCAGAGGAGGAGCGGCCTATGTTCAGCAGTAGGCTATTAAAGGCTGTTAATGATGATTATGATGATGATGACGTTAAGGAACTCTACATCACACACAAGTTTAATAACTAGATCGTTGATAAATTTTATGACTAAAAAATTTTAAATGAATTAAAATTGAACGACACTATTTGAAACTGGCTATTTTTGTTTGTATTACCTAATCGACAAACTCGGAAACAATTGAACTTACTTTAATTTTGGTTTCATCATTAGAAAGTGACTTTACATAGAAATTTACATAATGAGTGTAGTGATAATGTTAAAAATAATTTAAATAAGAATTGTAAGTGGTATGCCCAACTTCCTTCCTAACACGCCATTCAAGACTTCACTCCTTGTAAAAGTGATTTGTTGAGTCTCAATCTCTAATAGTTATAATCCCAACCTTATATAAAACTTGTTGAATTTCTTTTGTTGTGTAGCAAACACATAACACAAAGTATGTGCAACAATTTTTTTTTTTAAAATAAGATTGTCCAAGAAATAAACCGTAAACCAACCTGTCTGGTCATCATGACATATTAGGTTAAAAACTCCTTTCGAAAAAAATGAAATGAAAATTGAATTTGATTTATTCATAAACCACAAATTACAAAACATATAGCATTGAAAAGTAACAATACTAATTAATAATACAGAAAACTTTATATAATTAAATAGAATGTAAGGAGAGGCTTATGTCCAGCGGTGGGCAGGTAAAGACTATTGTAGATTATACTTTTACTTTGACCAGGTCGCATCTCTCGCAAACCACCACGCGCTGGCCCTCCACCACGCCGGGCGACTCCTCGCCCTGCAACGCGTCTGCGATCTGCGTCAGCTGGAAGAGACAAACGCTCAGAGCTACGAGCTCGGTACTGGGCGCTGTTGTTTGGAGACTTACAGCGAGCGGTGAGGACCTTGGAACATCAACATAGATAGATATATAGAAAACTATTTGTACAACATAGTACAGACTTTCAAGGGAGACATTAAAATCAGATGAATAGTAGAAAGGGCGGCCATATTGTCAAAATAATCTCTTCCGGGTAACCTTATTGATTGTTTAGGTTCGTTCTAGTATTGTTTATATGAGTGTCGTAAGAGCCAGCTAACGGACCAAACCACACTCTGGAATCGTCTGGAAAGCGTAGTGTAGTAGATTGAACCTGCTTTTTAAGGAGAGTTTAAGGTTTTAATATTGATGTTCTAGAATGTACTATACGTTACTCTGTGGCTGTTGTCCCAATCGCAAGGAGAGGACTAGATTCGATGCCCACCTAGGACAAATAATTGTCTGATCGAACGATCATATGTTCTGCGTTTATGTGTAATACTAGCTTTTACGCGTGGCTCCGTCCGCGTTTATGTCGGTTATCATGGTAAATAGTAGACAATGTGTTATTCTAATGTATAAGCTATATTACTGTAAAGTTTCATATAAATCCGTTCAGTAGTTTTTGCGTGAGAGTAACAAACATCCATACAGACTTTCGTACTTATAATATTAGTACCTATATGTATAAAATTACTTTGCCTGTTATACCCACTAAAAGGGACTTTGAGACTTCTTCAGGGGGTAACATAAGGGATGAACGTATGATGGATAACGAATTGTTTTTTTTTTTATATATTAAGAGCCTACCAAAGCGACTACTCTGCCTGATGGAAAACATGAATAGAATCCAAGAGTTGGGATCACCATACTCATAGCAAATGCGGACATAGCAGTATGGTGACCCACACTATGGCGGCCTTGTGAAGTGCTTCTTCACACACCGCTTGGGGACGTAAAAAGCATGACAGTCATCATGACAGTATATGGCTTACACAGTTACCGTGATAACTGTCACCCCTGCATCAATGGGCCACCGGTCTCGGCTCTCACCAACGAAACACAACAGCACGGATGCTGTCGCTTTAGGTTGGTCTTCTGTAGGAGGGTAGTACTGCCTCGAACGAGCCGGCCCGTTCATGCTGAAATCAGCGTGGCTCTACTACCTGGTATGGAAATTCATCATTTTTAGTGATAGCATCACGTAATAAGAAATGATCACACGACTGAAGTAGCAGACAATAACGACTCGTCTATAATCTACGATAAAAAACCCCTATGTGTTACCAGAACAATCGAAGGTCCTATAATGTACTTCTCTCCGTTTCTGTCACGGCGGTCAGTCTCAACGGAGATCAACTAATTACACAGGAGATATTATAGTGTCTGTGCTTATACAGGTGTACTATCTGTTCCTTCGATCGCTGGAAGGGTTATCCGACACGACCGGGGAGAGATCAGATGCAGGACCGAGGGCTTCACGTGTTCTCCGAGGCATGGGAGTTAATATCTCAACTTCCAAACTCTGAAATTTTATTTAGCATTTCTATAATCACTCAATAACACTTTATAGCACGTCCCGGGAATTGAACCCGAGATCTCTTGATCTTGAAAATGTCCTGCTAGCTTAATGTTTGGTCGCTTATAACTTGACTGCCTAACCCAGTGGGTAAGAGTTAGGGTATCCAAAAATAGTCAACATTTCAACTCTTCAACTTTGAGCTACTCAGTCCTGTTTTTCATTCGGAAACTTATGGTATCTCGTTTACCAGCTCGCTCAATCTATTTGATTTTTTGACCTTCCTACCTTGTGCTGTCTTAAAAATATTTAAAGAGAGTTGACGAAGTAAAGTTGATGGAAGATAGACGATTGGCTCTAAAAGAAACCCAGTCAATAGATACCCTTTTGCAATGTCACACATTTCGATAAACAATAAAATTTTGTACAGGAAGGAAAGTTATCATGATTGTAATTAGTAGGGAGGACAGGATGATACGATATGAAATTTTTATTGGTTTTATAAGTAGACGTATTTCCTTTTGCGAACTGTTTTCCCAATAAACATAGTTTACCTACCTTCACAAATAACAAATTCAGTAAAATGACAATACACTCCTTTTTAGGCATTTAATGATTATTTTTTTACGTATTTAAAAAGTAAATTGAAGGCAGATCTTAGTTATCTCAAAATACATACATATTATAGATAAATTACACCCAGACACAGAACGAATGAACATGCTCTCATACAATTATTTTGTCCTAGATGAGAGTCGAATCCAAGACCTCTACTTTAGAAGTCAGAATTACAAATCGTTATACCAACAGCCCAGTAAAGTTAAAAGCAATAACTATTAAAAGTAATAATAACAATAAAAAAAATCGCGATAAACACGTTTCATTGACTTGCTAACAAGACAATATCGTTACTTAGTCGCCACTTGACGAAACATATGCGAGGCAATGAATCATCTGCCTCTAAATAATTTACCCAGACTTAGCAACATGCAGCGAACCACCACAACAGGCCGACCTTAGCTTCAAACTATGAATAGCATCAAAGCCGTTTCTCAGAATTCGAAGCATAAAATCAATACCTGCATGACATCTATGTTTAGTGTTCAACTTTGAACTTTATTGTAGTCGGGATCATGCAAAGTTTAACTTAAAATATCGCCAATGTATTGATTTTGTAACGTATCAAGTATTTTAAAGTTGGCCTTAACTGATCACGTAATTAAACATCGTGAATGTACAATACTCTTATAAGCCTATGTCCTCGAAAGGCAGAAACAGAGACCAGATATCTATTAAACGCCTACTTAAGTAATAGGCAATCAGCTATTGCCGGACAATTAAGTGATTAATTGGGCAAATTAAATAAGTAGAGAAGGAAATAGTAAGACAGAGATATTGCTTCTACGTGTGGTTTAAGGAATGTAGGTAATAACTAAAGCGGGTCAGGGTCACGTAACTGCTAACTCAAAGTTGCTATTATATGAAAATCTAAGCATAACTTTAAACGCTTTGAACTTCTGTCGCATCAGTAGCGTTATAGTACATTTGATCATTTGTAAAAAATTAAAATACCTTCTCAATACTAAAACTAAACTATGAATTTTGCTTATTAGATTGGAGAAATTTACAACACTGTCGAGGCTCATGAAAACCTCAGCGAGTGTCAAGAGGTCATCCTGGTATTAGAGAATTACACACGGGACTTTAAAGCTTTGGCTGAATGGTTTCGACTGAAATGGGAATACGACAATACTCCTCCTCCACAAAGGCCGCAGAGCTTAGCGTGGGAGATTAGAAAGACTGATTTTGTACGACCAGAATCGCGTCGAGCGTATTCCGTTAAAAGTTCACCATCAGTATCAGGAAAAAATAGTCCTTGTCTCTCTGGACATAATACTCCAAGTGGGAAAAACAGTCCGAACCTAACTGGCAAAGCTAGTCCGGCCAGTGGCAAAATAAGCCCCAGAATACCTGGCCACTCCAATACCACCAGCCCTAAAGCTAATATCGAATTTTTCAGCAGCAAAATTGCTTCGAAGATCACTGCTAAGCCTGAGCCTAAGTCTGTTTTAGAGTTATCAAGGCTATCAGACATTAAAGAAAAGGAGAGCAATAATCTTAACGAAGAGGTCGATGTCTCTAATAACAATAATATCAGCTACGAACCGGTAGAACAAACAGAGCAGCCAACCAATGAACCTTCAGTGGAATTGGGTAAAGCAAAAGAATATCAAAACACTTGCCCTAAATTGGTTGTAATTAAATCACCTAAACGCACAGTATTAACTAAAGAAGACCCTAAGATAACATCTGGCGATGATATTTCTAGCCAAGCAAAAGCAACAATCGCTAAATTAGATGCAATGGAAAATGAATTCTTAGCTAAACATCTGACTGAAAACATTGCAAAAAATGATAATCAATTAAATCTAGATAAAGAAAATGAGAATGATGTTATGACTGCAAGTGAAACTAACAACGAAGCAAATATTTCAGAAAAGACCTATACAGACGATAAAGCTAGCACAACAACAGAATCACCGGTAAAATCTGAAGATAATTTCGGAGATGTATCTAATGAAAGCTCTTGCAAATCGCCAGATAGTGACGAAAAAATCTTATCTCAAGAAGAAAGAGCAAAGGAAGAAAATAAAACTGACACTGAAGTAGATTCTTCAGTTTTAAATGTAATTAATATGGACCAAGATTGTAAACTTATACAATCAGTTGAAAATATGGACGTTTTGCTAAATAATCAGTCGGTTCAAGTTATTCAAGATTCTAACGATAGGGAGCAATCAAAAGATAGTGCACGGACTGATGTTAAAGAGGTAAAAAAAGAAACAAAATCAGTAATCGAAAAGTTGCCAACTAGACCGGCTTACTCTCAAGCGGCGGCTAAACCAAAGCCTATTACTACACCTAAACCAGAAGCAAAAAGTCAAAACCGGCTCATAACTAGAAGTAAAACAGTTATGGAAATTCGTCCAAATACATCTCAAAAAAATCCTAATCGCAATGAGCCTAGAAGTCGAAACCCAACTAATAAATGCAGCTATCCGTTTAACCTAACTACAGGTCGTACTAGTTTATTTGACGCTCCTAATAAGACAAATTCATCTAAAAAACCAGCCAATAGAATGCAACAGTCAGGATCTGGAGACAATAAAACTCTTAAACTCGATACTCATGTCAGTAAACGACCACCTCGACCTACAAGTTTGAAAATCAATGAGAAAGGCGATAAGAAAGAAAATAATAACATTGCTTTAGAAAATATTAAGGACTGTGATGAATATGGCAGCTCTGAAACTGTTATACCTCTAAGGGATGTAGCTAGGATAGAATCAAGTGAGAGCCTCAAAACATTAGTCCCAGATGATATCGGCAATTCTGTTGAAGTACTTAACGTTGAAAAAATTAAGGGTGACGACGATGGCTGGCTTACCGTGAAATCAAGGCGTTTAAGTCGCGAATCGAAGAAACAATTAAAGTCACACTGGGCTAACAGATTCCACCAGCCTTCAGCAACTACTAGTCTCCCAACCTTAAATATGATTGAGTCTCCTAAACAAGAAACAAAGGAGATTGTTTCTAACAAAAACTTAGACCGCGCGAAATCTGAACAACCCGAAAATATGTCGGTTTTAAAGCAATGTGATTCTCCAAATAATCAACCAACTAAAGAAGAGCCTAAGATAAATGAAGCTTCAAAACCAGAAATTGTTGTGATAAAGCCTTTTGAAAATACAGAAGATGTACCAAATGTAAAAGACTTTCTTAAGCTAGAGGAGTCTCCTAAATCAAATGTGGTATTAAAATCTAAAGCTGAAGCAAAAGAAACCAAAAAAGATCTAGCCATGATCCGACAAAAGTCAGATGTGACTGGACTGAAAACACGATCATCGCGGACCAGAGCGTTGAAGAAAGACAAAATCAAAGATTTTCCGAAAAGCGATGGCTCGGAATTAACTAAGAATCGCCTACATTCTTCTTTAGAAAGTTTGACGACTGGGCTAGCCCGTTCTCAGGAAAGCACCCGAGAAATTTTCGATTTTGACAAATGGAAGGCAGAATTCAAAACCACTTTCAAATTTCTGGAAGACGACGACCAAATGCCAAATCATAATGAAATATTAAAAACAGCAGATCCATCAGAGATGTCGGAAATAGCGGAGATGACGTCACTGATTGAAGAGAATGAAAGGAAGATCAGTTGGGCATTAGATTTTCAATCGGAAGTGGACCAACAGAAGCTGTGCGAGGAAGAGGATCTGTTGAATAGACAGATTATGGAGCTGCAGCAGGTGTCCGATATAGATTTGGATACTGAGACTGATGATACTGAGGTGAGAGCCAAAATATATTTATTTTACTAACTGTGATTATTTCAGAAGTTCACTCATTTTTATGTCTATGTGACTCGATATCTTCGCCATTTATGAACTGAATTTCCAAATGTGTCTTGATTTCGGTGCATTTATGTATTCTCGACGTCTTGGACGCGTTCAACAAAATGCGAGAGGTCGTAGGAATCGATTGACTTCTGTTGCTATACAAGGACAATTATGAGTTTTAGAGATTTTTATGTGCTTCACGGTATATTTAATACCGTTTATATGTTTGTAGTATTGTTGTGTTTTAGCGTTCCTTTATTTGCAAAAATAATCTTTACAATGACTAAAAAAGACTTTATTGCAAGCCCATTTAAAACCTTTGAATAATGCCAAACAATCGCCCTTAATCATCGCCGAGGTCGCTTGGTTTATTTAGATCACTTCGATGTTTATCGCACTGTAGTTCAAATTATCCTGCCCGCGGGGACGAAGCACTTACATTTACATTACTCACAACCGTACTCATTCTAGAATTATCTAATCAATAACCGAACATTCGCCTTGTTCGTTTCATATAAGTTTCTATTGCAATTAATTGCGCTGCAATCCATATTCGCCCTTATAGATATCTAAATAAAATCCATTTTTCTGTGCCACAATGCACTACTATTAAAACTTATTCTAGAATCGTGCTGCCGAACCATCTGTCTGTTACTTTCTCGAACGTTCATAACATGTAAGAACATTTTACCAATATTAAATTGGCACTACATTACTTCAGTCTACCAGATAGTCCATTCAAGTTTACAAGAAAGTACAATTCTCCATTTTGTCATTTAAAAAATATTTCAGACTGATGCCGAAATACTATGTGAAGATACTTCTGCTTGTATAAACCAGTCGACGGAGAACCTGGCTTCTTTGACGGCTAGTCTCGAAGACCAATACGAGACAGCCCTGGCTGGTATGTCGTGGGCAGAGAGGGTTGATACTCTCGGGGCGCTTGAGGCACTAGTGGCTAGAGATCCAGGTATATGATTTTTAAATTTTGATTTTCTAATTATAAATTAGCCTAAAATTTATATTTTAAATATATGTTTGTTTGCTTAATATAATCTATCTTCTATAAGTACGAATCAGATTTCAAATATTTTACTGACGATAGTCTTAATATAATAAAAGAAAAAGAAAAACAGAACTATAATAACTTCCATGGAAACAAAAACAGTCTACAACGCCATCTAACGAAGACACATGGAAGTACGAATGACTGGTAATCCTATATCGTACAATTACTATACACACAACTTTCGAATAATACTTATGCATATTTATTATAAGTTCTGTTGACAAGTGGCTACCGTAGCTTATTGAAAGTAGAGATGCCATGATCGGAGATACAGATAGTTAACCTTGATGGAACACCGTCTCGTTTTAATAGCGCTTGTAGCGACTTCCACTTACAAACAAAAAGGTACAACAGCGCCATCTAGCGAAGATACATTGAACTACGAAGTATAATAATGAACAACGGAGGAACTAATCCTGTATCGCGAAATAAAGATTCGCATAGCAATTAGCATATGTGCAACATCCCAACATCAACCGTTGGGCCGTGGCCCGCCAGGCATGATCACCTCGCCTCGTCGCCTCCACAGCGCTTAACTACACGATTGGCGTAGTAGTTTAAACGAGTGTTGTAGGTTCAATTCAAAAATTGCGTGATTCACAAATTGTTGTTCTGAGCATTGGTGTTCTTTGTTTGTGCCTACTTTATGAAAACTTGTAAAGTCTCCCCACGAAGTAGGATATACTCCTACTAGGAGAATTATTTTTTAAAAAAGTTCTTAAAGTCGCATGTAACTGAGTTGCATACGTTGATGGGAGGTGGTAATCGCTTTCTATCAATTGACTCGTTTACGTTTTGTATCATAAAAAAAATGCTAAGATATTTAATATTTTCTTCACCTAGGTCGCGCCCAACAGTTACACGCTAAGCTGTCCCAAGGCATCAAGCGCCGGGGTAGCTTGCAGGATGCCTTGAGACGCCTCCAAGCGAAACAAGCGAGAGCAGAACGACAGAGAAATGAATACCAGACTGAAAGGGCCAGGAAGATTCACCAGCTTTTGGCTAAAGTTGAAGAAGTTAAGGTTAGTCACGATATGCCCGCGATCCTATGTCCACAAAGAAGTAGGTAGAAGAGCATTCTAATGTGGGGGAGCCATTCAATGGGCAATTATCATTTCAGTAACTGTCCCGAAACCCTCTAATATACAAGAGGGATATTAATGTTTTTTCTTGTTATATTTTGAGATATAATTCTGGAATGGGAAGTTTTGAAATATGGTAGCAAACATGAAAGTGAAATTGTCTATTGGCAAAAACTCTGAACTCTCCAACTGTTAATAAAAATATACGATTTTGTCATTGGGAGGTGTTTTCAGATTAAAAAAGTCTTTTATTTTTTGCTTAACTTTAAATGAGCTTGTTAGTTTTAAATTAATTTTTTTTTATCCTAGTGGAAGTTTTTATTTTTACTTATTGTTAAATGCAAGAACCTCGTTTTCACAGGTGAAGGTTTCCTCCAAAATTAGCCACTTGTCTCGATCTTGGGCTCCAGTGTGGATCGGCGAACTTTATAAATTCGTCATTCCATCTCATCCCGTCCTTGTGGTGACGCATTAAGAATACGTAGTGTTACCACCCTTATTCAGGCCGTGGGTGTCGTAAGAGGCGACTAAGGGAACAAACTATTCAGGAAAATACAACTGAAAAGAGAAGGCAAACTCGAAACAAACCCAATTCTAACCCGTCTGGCCAGCATAGTATAGTACGCCAAAACCTCCTTGCTAAGGAGAAGCCTATGCCCAGCAGTGGACTTTAAAAGGCTGTCGATGTCCTATCTCATGATGGCTCTTTCTTTAACTTTTCTACCCATCGAACCATTCCAAGTCGTAAGAATGTAGAGGTATAATTTTTGTTTTTCTTACAGGTAGCTAAAAACCAATTGATAGAAGAGAAGCGGTTGAGAATGGAACGTCGACTTCAAAAGGCTGCTGAAAACAGGGACCAACATTTAAAGGTACACTAATTTAACTTTTGAAGTATGACATCAGGTGTATTGAAGTATGACATCAGGTGTATTGAAGTATGACTTCAGGTGTATTGAAGTATGACATCAGGTGTATTGAAGTATGACTTCAGGTGTATTGAAGTATGACATCAGGTGTATTGAAGTATGACTTCAGGTGTATTGAAGTATGACTTCAGGTGCATTGAAGTATGACTTCAGGTGTATTGAAGTATGACATCAGGTGTATTGAAGCATGACTTCAGGTGTATTGAAGTATGACTTCAGGTGTATTGAAGTATGACATCAGGTGTATTGAAGTATGACTTCAGGTGTATTGAAGTATGACTTCAGGTGTATTGAAGTATGACTTCAGGTGTATTGAAGTATGACATCAGGTGTATTGAAGTATGACTTCAGGTGCATTGAAGTATGACTTCAGGTGTATTGAAGTATGACATCAGGTGTATTGAAGTATGACATCAGGTGTATTGAAGTATGACTTCAGGTGTATTGAAGTATGACATCAGGTGTATTGAAGTATGACTTCAGGTGTATTGAAGTATGACATCAGGTGTATTGAAGTATGACTTCAGGTGTATTGAAGTATGACTTCAGGTGTATTGAAGTATGACGTCAGGTGTATTGAAGTATGACGTCAGGTGTGTTGAAGTATGACATCAGGTGTATTAAAGTATGACAGCTCCATTTCTCTTAAAAGTAGATGAAACGTTAAATATATTGTAAGAGTGAGGGAACAGAGAGTGCACCTGTGTTTGCACACACTTGTGCAGTATAATATCTCTTATGTATGTAGGCTGGTCTCCTTTGATACTGGCCACCATGGCCGAAATTGGCTACTTACTTCCAGTCCTACCTGGTACTTTCTGAAGCAATTTTGTTATTTCAACAGGACATAGTTCGCAAAGCTCATGATGAAGAAGAGAAACTTCGTGAAATAGCATTTATTAAGCAGTTGGAAGCACAGAACAGAAGACATGAGTTCCTCGACCAGTGCCGTTCTCATACCACTCGCCTTCGTCTCATGAGGAGGGACAGACTGTCTAAATTGGTGAGTGGACTAATCAGGTCAACTAAATCATCATTATTAATGAAGATCTTAAAATATAATAGTTTTAATTTTTTTTTTGTTATATTTGTAATGGAATAGGTGTTTGTCTTCCATCTCACCTGATGGAAAGTGTAGATGAAGACGAAGGTGGTACACGCCCATCCAAAAGAAACCTGTTCACTCTACTCTTAAAGGCTCCAGAGCTCAACTCATTAGGAAAATTATTTGGTATCCACAGATAGCTTATGAATTTAACTACACAAAAGACTTAGTGGTTAAAGCGGTCACATTGCGATTTCCTACTTCATTAAGTACTGTGGGTTCGATTTGACACAAGATAACACTTTGATCCATAAATTGTTGTTCTTAGTTTGGGTGTCTTTGTGTCCGCTTTATGAATGTTTGGACACTACCCGCGACATAGGATACCTTGTTCAAGATACGATTTTTTTTTAAAAAGTGTCATCTATTGAGTATACGCGAAACTACTTGGTAACAACTGATCCTAAATCGTGCAATTAAATTCCTTGCATTTAAAGTGTGTGTATGAGTAACGTTCCGCTAATATAGTAAATCTTCAGTACAGAAAATACTAATAACATATTGTTGCGAATAAGTACGGTTTTTTTACATATAGATTGCACGGTTGTGAATCTAATACACTGAGTGTTTTGGGTTCAAACCTCACGTAGAACTTGTGTGATCCACAAATTGTTGTGCCGAGTCTGGGTGTTCTTTGTGTCCGTTTCTTGTGTGTTTGTAAAGTCCCCTGCGACACAGGTTATATGCTTCTAAAGTGGGGAGTCTTTAAAGAAAAACATGTATTTGTACTTGTAGTTGTAGTACCATTGGGCTAGGTCACAAAATAGTTAACATTTGAAAAAAATCATATAAAAAAAAATTGATATATTATAAAAAATTGTTTATTTAAAAGAAAGCTAATTAGTTGAAATTAATTTTTTAAAAATTACATCGTCTAAATGACCACCGTTACGACTTTTTTACTCTTCTAAGCGAGCACCGAAATTTTCGAATACTCGTTGGCAAAGAGACCACAAGATCACCGACATCTCTTCGTTAATTTTTTCTTTTAGTTGATGTAGTGTAATTGGTTTGTTGATATAGACACGATCCTTCTAATAACCCCATAAAAAGAATAGATAGATTCCGTTAGTGATAGAACTGGACTTCTGGGTGGCCGTGGAATGTCGCCTCACCTGGCAATCAATTTTGCCAGAAACATCTCTTTGACCACCGGCAGAGACTCAATGGATGTCTCCAAGAGGCTCCATCTTGTTGAAACCATGTGTTACGATTGTAGTCAGTGAATTCCAGTAGCATCGGTCCCAAGAACTCCCGTAACATGGTTGCACAGATTGTTAGATTGAAATGGTAACGAATTCTTGGCCCACCCTGTACTACAACCTATTGTAACGATTTAAGCTGTAGGTAACAGAACCTCTTTCGTACTTATACACCAAACATTTTGTTAATCAGAAACCAAATCCTCTAAAAGTAAACTAAACGTACATATCCTTTCATAACTTGATAAAATAAATTTATCCTCTACATCTCGAATATATTACATTTCATATTACTCGATAATTTGATTCACCAATAAATAAAATATAATATTGCTTATTACAAAAATATGTATCGTCCCAGGAACAAAAAGCGGCTCGTGAAGCTGCCGTAGGCGCTCGCAGACAAGCGCTGGAAGCGGCTCGCAAGCTGCACGTCGAGAATCTCCTCGAGAAACGGAAGGAGAGGGACGCCAGGGTCGAAGAGCTCAAGGAGCTCAAGAAACAGGAGAGGGACGACGCTGCCAGGGAGAAGGTAAAATTTAATCTTTACCACACATATTTCTGAATATGATTATTAATTGTTGTTTTAGCGCCAGTCACACCACATGATATATTTAACATCATCGAATCCCTTAAAAATACTAACAGTGTTGGTTGTGATGATGTCACTACAGGTGTGATTAAGAATATGGGAAGTGTTATTTCGCCGGTGTTGTGTCATTTTCTACACTTCTGCAACATAAAGATGTCTTTCCAGATGCATTATTATTCCTTGTAGCTTCTATCTCAGGGGAGTCCTGGTAATCTGTGTGACAGGGACACCTAGTACGGATACCAGTCTCCCACAAAGAAGAGGAAAAACAAATATATTTTTTAAGTTTTAATGTTATGGAACCTTTGTGGAAGAGAAATAAACTTTTATTATTATTAAAATTAACCATTATGAAGTCTCTTTTTAAGAAAGGAGACAAAGAAAACATTAGTAATTGTAGATCAATTGCTCTTTTACCAATATTCGCTAAAAAAATTTGAGAGAGTTATTCATAATTGTATGTATTTGAAAAAGGAGGTCATTTTGGTACCGGGAGAATATGGTTTTCGTAAAAATAGAAACATTTAAATGGCGACTTATAATTTCGTGGAATCTGTAATGACTAGCATGGACAACGAACAGCCGACAGTTGCCTTGTTTATGGATATATCCAAAGCTTTTGATCATGTAAACCATAATATTTTTCTTCATAAAGTTTATCAGTATGGCATGAGAGGCCATGTACACGATTTATATATATATATTTATCTAATAGAAGTCATATTACCAAAATTTTAAGTATTTGCAGTAAATTAAAATCTGAAGTAATTTATCTAATAAGAGGACGGTCAGGATTGGAGTTCCACAAGGTAGCGTTTTAGGTCCTCTTCTTTTTATTATATATGTTAACGATTTCCTGCCAGCAACTATAACTATTTGCTGACGACATATCTATTGAAGCTAAAATAAAGGTATCTATCGATTTAATCATACAATGGCTATAAAACAATAATTTATTAATTAACCTCGATAAAAAAAAGTAGCAAATTTTGAACAGAGAAGCAATATTGTACATTGTAATTGAGATGTTAATTAAAAGCACGTTTTGGATGAACTACATCCGGATGCGGAGCAGGCGAGTATGGCGTTGTATGTAGTATGTTTGTATGGCGTGTACTCGTGTGGCTGCAGGCGGAGGGCGTGAAGTCGCGGCTGTCGGCGCTGGCGGCGGCGGCGGCGCTGGAGGCGCACGCGCTGCGCTCGCGCATCCGCCACAAGCAGCGCGCCTCGCAGCAGCGCCTCGAGTCGCACCTGCGCGCCGTGCGCGAGCGCGCCACGCAGCCCGCGCCCGCGCGCCCGCCGGTGAGCGCCGACCTACCCCTCTCGCGACGCGCGCACCTCACCGGACTTTACGGCACTCTGCGCCTGAAATAGGAAGGATCTGAACAGCTGTTATTACGACATCCAGACCCCACCTAGTGTCTGCCCGTTATCACGGGCACCGTCTTCGGGTGAACTCTCTATTTAGGCGACGTACGGCACGCGCTGACGTCGCCTCCTAGCCATTATCGCGACTTGAAACAAAGCCTGTACCGATGCATCTGACCAGTATGGTATATTAGACCAAAACTTCCGTTCTAAGGAAAGGTTCATATCCAGCAGTAGACTGTTTAAATCTTTGATGTAATGTGTGAAAATTTTAAAATTTCGCGTAATAACGTTTTTTCCTCCAACCGAGACCACCAAACTTAATGTTGCTAAATTTCTATTGCATTCTTTTTAAAATTCTCAAAACGAAAAGATATTACAGTAAGCAAATATGCAAGTGATCTTTCTAATTATGAAACAGACTTACCCAACCCAGACCACTTACCCATTAAACTTGAAACTTTTGTACATCACAATAATTCTTTGAAACTTAATTGGTCAAAGAAAGGTGTTCGATCAGTCTGTCACTATTTTCTTAACGCGAATATACTGTAATTACTGAAATCTTACTCTTGCCTCTTCTGAGACTTAGCGATAATCGCTTAACCTGCTTCTTTTTAATGAATTTTAATCGTGTCTACTACTTCGTTTCTTATTAAATCCAGACATGTAAGAAACTAGCCAAAATCATTTGCAATATTGCATTATTCGTTAACCTCAAACAAAATTACCCCAACAGCAGATATCAAATTCTTTTTTGTCAAAATATTTGGTGCATAATAAACTTTTGCCAGCAATAACGGTTAACTGACATTTGCCAGACTACATCCGAGAGTCAAGAGAAAGAGTTGGAAGAGGAGGCAGCGAGATTAGAACAAGAGAGGAAAGACAGAGAGAAGCAGAAAGCTATAAAGAAGAAGGCTAGAAAAGTTAAACAAAAGCTGTTATCCACGTAAGTTTTTTAGCTAACATATTTATAACAGACTTTTGAGACGTGATAACGTTTATTAATATCAATCAGTCTAGTGTGCGGTTCAAAGCTTACATTATGAGAGTTTTTGGGTTTGAATTTCAGGTGCTATAAATTTATTTTAATTTTCTTCTAAGTTTATCGTGTACTTCCATCATACGATCTCAATCTACTATTCCGTGTTATAAGTGATGTTTGTGCTAAAATTCATCCAGTTCTGTTCAATCGTACCGGCGTAATTGAGAAACAGTCATTCAACATAGGGTACCATGTCGCTTCTACACAAAGGGAGGATCCTCCGATCATGCCTAACGGACCGCAACCCAATATTTGAAGTTGGGATGTCCTGCATATGCACTTCGCTACGAAAATTTCTTACCTTGACATATGTACACTCACACGCACACATACTACTGATTCTAATGTTCTGTAATGTAATGTACTGTTTAATTAAAATTGTTCTTATCTGTTCCTCCAGCATGTATATCAGTCTAAAATATTAGTTTAACTTGTAAACTAAGGACCTAGTGACCTGTAATACAGGTAATAAACAGGCTGGGCCAAGAATTTGTTAGCATTTAAATCTAACATACCGCGTCAATAAATGCCACGCGAGTCGCGATCAGGGGTCTGACTACTAGCTCGTTTCTCGGCAATTTTGTCGCAATGGATCGCTTCACGGGACCGCAGTGCACTTTTATTACACAATTTTATTTAAACAACAGTTCGCTATGACTGTGAGATGTTTATTTCACGTTGAATATGGTTTACACGATTTAAATAAGTGTTCGAACTTTTAATAAAGAAATGGGTGAAAAGTTCGAAGAGACGGGATCTACGCTAAATGTGAAGCAAACTGGAGACCTACGGACTTTTCGGACCGATACTTTTGTTCGATGTAATCCAGATTTATCGACGCGCAAACGTTCGGCTGAATTAGGTTATCCAGCACATCATTACGCGATATTTTGAAATTACATCCATATATTGGTGGTTAAATGTTAACTAATTCGTGGCCCACCCTGTACCTATTACAGGCTCCAGTCTCTCACAAAATGCAATATCTAAACTGATTTTTTTATTATTCTAAAAACCATTTTGTGAACAGAAAATAAACTTTTATTAATAAAAAAATATAACTTAATATAAATCAAACCTTTTTTTTTCAATTTGCAGTAGCTGCGAAAGATGCATAGTTGACGACCCCATTTTGGACCAAAGCACGCCCTGCTCATCGAGAATATACAAAGTGATCAATACTATTCAACATTTATTAGCACCGTTACTCGTTTCTACTGAAAACGAAAGCAAATCGAACGGCGTCGAAGTCGAAGAACCCGAGAAGAAAAAAAATAATAAAAAAAATAAAAAAATCGTCAACGGAGACGTAGAAAAGAATTCAGAATCGAATAATAATAATAAAGAAGTAGAAAAGAACCAAGAGGAAATAAAATCCGATAGTAAAAAGAGAAAAAAGAAAAATAGTTGCAATGATAAAAATGATAAGCCGAAGTTGAGTAAGAGTGGGTCAGTGTGTTCTTCTCTCAGTGATATGAGTAGGGGGAGTGGAAAAGTGGAGAAGTCGAGGACTGTTATTGACATTCAGTATTTAGAGAGACAATTGAATGAATTGCACAGGATTATTGAAAAATTTGATAAGGTTGGTAAATATGGAGTGTTTTTAGTGCCACACATTTAACTCAGCTTCAATTTAAAAAAAAAAATAGAATAATTTATCATTTTTTTCATGATTTTGATGAGGTAAGAGAAACCTATTTTCAAGAATTTTATATCGCGATATAGGATTAGTAGTTACTCCATAGTTCAGTGTGTTTCCGGAAGATGGCGCTATAGTATGTCTTGGCGTTGTGGAAGTGGAACTCACCACCTATTAAGCTAAAACCACCCTACAAGTTTAAAATCTATTTTATAGTCTTCTTCACGTGGGTAGCTATAATTTTGGAATTCGAACCCACATCGACTCGCTCCGAATTTCTGTTCACTGGTTATAATCCTATAGTATAATATTGTGATTCGTCCACAGACTGCGATAGACAAATCTTCAGTACAGAAGGTCCAAGGAGTGAAGGTTCTCGGCCAGTTCATTGCAGTGGCTGCGGAGAGGGAGGACCTCGCTTCACAAATAACCATCAGGTATATATATATCTGATTATATTATTAAAGAAGTTCTACGAAGAGGTCTGGTTGTGGTTCAAGTCATGCCTAGGTTCGAGTGGAGTGACTCATAAGTCTTAACGGAAATTGGTATTAAGTAGTTTTTTCATGGTTTTTTATCATCTGGGTAAGGTTATTACGGGTAAGGCCCTCTCCTTTAATGGGGTATGGAGGCGGGAGTGTTGAAAAGATGGCAAAGCATTTGTGTCTTTTGAGTTGCAAGGGCAAACAACATCCAAACTTATAATAACCATTTGTGAACCACATAAAGTGTTGTCTCATGTGGAATTTGAAGTTATTAAAATCAACGCAGTAGTAAGCGGCGAGGTGATCATCATAAAACATCGCCATCTGGGTAACCGTTAAGGCTCTACCTTTGTTTTTACGCGGTGATTATTTTACGCATCATGCCCTCGGTTGAGGAGACGGAGGGGCGTGGGGGCTTCCGGGGAACCGGTCGATCGACTAAACCCCACGGCGGTCTACCTCGACGGTCGAGAGGAATCCCGGGCACGCATCGGCGGCTTCTGGGATCCTCCTGCCGTGCCTCGTGAAAGATTATGACGTAATCGTCTTCAACTATCAAAGCTCTACGTAATAATTAGACAGTAATGTAGTACGTGCGGTAAAGCCAGTGATAGCGCGGTGTGGTGTCGTGCAGGGCGCTGAGCACGTGCGCGGTGGTGGTGGCGCGCGCGCTGGGCTCGTGCGCGCTGAGCGCCGCGCACTTCCTCAGCTCGGCCGCCTGCGTGCACCTCGCCAAGCTGCTCAGCGACCGCCTCGTGAGTACCACCCCCCTCCCCGGTCGCACTGCCGACTAGTTACCTACTAACAAATAATAAATAACCTTACACGTCTCCATATGGTGGTCTATGGTGATCTGACTGCTGATACGCGTACTTAAATATTTCTAAATACCCACATACTATAGATAAATTACAAATTAACATAGAGCAAATAATCGTGCTCCTCATACAAATATTTACCCTGGGTGGGAAGCGAACCCGCGACCTCCCGTTCGGCAGTCGGGGCCATAAACCGCTAGACCAGGCACATTCAAATATTTGGTAATTGTAGCAAGTAGTTATGACAAACAAACAATTTACCGTCTTTGACAAACGGTTGAGTATAACTATATTTTTCCCTGCTTAGAGAACTGGTTGCAAATCTCAGTTGTCAATGTGATGGGAAAGTTGTAATTTATCATACACCAATGCATGTATTTTTAACATTTTCTTTCTGTATATTTTATGTCCACTAATTAAAATCTACATCCATTCTGTGCATACTTGCAAACATAGTGGCAGTTTACTGATACCCTTATTAAAGAAATCGGACGAGAGGCAACAAATTCTTCACACACTGTACTGTCTCTCGGGTAACATTACACACCCACTGGTGTTGTCGAGTAAAAAATAAATTTACCCCGCTCCCATGCATAAACAGACTTACGTATTTAATACCATAGAGGTAGACCTAGGCATATTGAACGCTCACAGATCACATGCTATAAACATAAATTATTAATTATGTTCTTAAACTCGTGTTAAGCTGGGACTTGTCGGTAATTACGCGTAAATTAATTATTTTGTGTTTAAAAATTTATCACATAAATTGATGAAACCGCCATCTGTGTGTAGAAAATTTAAACACAGCGAGAGAAGAGCTGTCAGCGTTTACATAATCAGTCAACAGATGGAACTACTCGTTCAGAAATTCTTCAATGTGTATATTGTGCTCTACCTGACAATAGATGGCGCCACATATATCGTAGTCAATGGAAGTTTTCTGCATCAGAATTATGAAAAAAGTTTATGGACTAAGTAAATTTTTATTTTCTTACAGTCAACAGATCCAATTCTCACAAGTTTTATCGAATCAAAATCTAAATCACATAGAAATATATCTTATTTAAGTATTTTTATCAATTTTCGTACAGCTCCATTCAGTTAATGGAAGATCACAAGTTACCTAATTTATAAAGTACCTTTATAATAAATAAAATACCCTCTAAACCATTTCTCTTTTCCCTCGTCACCCTAAAACAAATCTCTTACCTAAACAAGATTACAAAAATTATCATCAGAGCACTTTCCAAATTACACAAAAAAAAAATAGGAACGCAGACATAAAAATGTAACCCTTCATTTACCTAAAGGGGTATTTTCTACCCTATTAATTTTGATGGGTTCCGAACGGTTGACGGATAGAAAAGTTTTCGCTTTGATTTAGATAGTTTATGACGGTAACTGTTTTAGTGCCAAAAGTTTGGGACTTTGGAGAGGGCAATCTAATCTCGTGACGTGAGACGGGTTGGAATATACGACTTGTTTTGGAAACTTGACATTTGCGTGATAAGCTTTTAGAAAATAACAATTTTGGCAATTATTACTCTTGCCTACTTTTTTTTTAAGCCTACCATAGTTACTCTACTCTGCCTGATGGAAAGCATGAATAGAATCCAAGAGTGGCGATCACCATACTCATTGCGAATACCGACAATGCAGTATGGCGACTCACGCTATGGCTGCCTAGTGAGATTGGGGATTCGTTACCTTAGAGTAATAAGAGGCGTATACTGAGTGTGGTCTGTTTGTGACCACAGTGCGGTAATATTACTATTAGAAATATACATACATATACTCATACCTCCACCTCACATCAATCTTACTTAATAGGTAGCAAGCAAAGGCTTGTCAATTTTTTTTTCGAGGGCTCGGGCTAGCACTCGGGCAGGTATCCCATCTGGCCAGGGCGCGGTGTTCTTAGAGCGGATTCGTGGCCCGACGTGCGGAGCTTTTGTCGTACCGTACGATAAGGGCGACCCCAGGGGTCACAATCGAGACCCTCCAGCATTTCTTTTCTCTTAATTTTTTTGGCGCGGCTGATGGCCAGCTTTAGAATTTTCCGCGTCTCGTCCTCATGAAGTTGGTCCTCCTCGCCTTCTTCGCGGTGTAGGACGTCCGGGCACGAGTACAGGCCGCGCGGAGGTCTACCAACTCCTGGGACCACCAGTAAACCTCCTTCCGTGGAGGCCGACAACCTCGGATGCGGGGCATGGCCACATCACAGATCTGCGTAATCGCATCGCGAAAGCGACCAACCCTCATATCGACTTCTTCGGTCAGGGTCTGCGGAGACAACCCAGAGTGAACGATGGCCGCTTCCTCTAGTAGGTCCCTATTTAGTTTGGCTACAGCCCACCGCGCAAAGCGAGAAGATCGCCGCGCCGCGTGCCCCTTCTGGGGTCCTGGCTCCGGGAGAGCTCAAATCGAATGTGGAGGTGACGATCCGAGAGTGTCTCAACCTCTTCCAGGACTCGCCAGCTTCTTACTCGGGCGGCGAGGGCAGGGGTAGCGAACGAAAGGTCCACTATCGACCCCCCCCCTACTGTCGCACGCACGTGTTGGTGGTGCCTCTGTTTAGTAAACAGAGGCCCACCGAGGCCGCCCACTTCTCTACGGCCTCGCCCCTAGCGTCCGTCCTGGGAGAACTCCACGCAATGGATTTTGCGTTGAAATCCTCCGATACTAGGACGTACCCAGACGTTATTCGCTGCATCGAAGTTTCCAAGTTATTAAGGAAAACCTCGAAGTCACTCAAACTCCGGTTGGGGGAGAAGTAGACACCATATATGGTGATCCTCCCCACTCAGCAGCAACATATCCAATGCCCTTGTCTCTTAGCGACAAGGGCGGGCAATGAGCTGCCGTGGAACTGACGACTGCCACGGAACCAAATATACTGTACTTTAATCTAGTTCAACCTTCGAATTCCGTTCGCCCTCAAGATTGCAGAGGTCCGATATCAGTCGCTCCGTGGAAAATACTGACACTCAGGTAAAACCTGTTGAACTAATAGCCGAACCCAAATAATATTGTCAATAATAAAGGTTAGAAAGATGACATAGATATATTATATTCAGACATATTGATGCAGGAGTGACAATTATTGTGATAAGTGTGTCGACCTTACTGCTACGATGACTGTCATGCCTTTTATATCCCCAAACGGGGCCTTGAATCTAAGAGGTGTGGGTCACCACATTGCATTGTCTGCTTTCGCCTTGAATACAGTAACGACAATTCTTGGATTCTATTTATGCTTTCCATCAGGCAGACTAGGGTCGCATTGACAGGTTCTTTAAATTGAAAAAAAAAAACATTGCACAAATAATTGTGCATATCACACAAAATTTATTCCCAGTGGGAACTGATCAGTCATGATTGCTAACCACTAGTGGTAGAAATTGGTATAAAAAGATTAGGATAATATTCAACTCTGATTGTATACAAAAAAAGCAAACTTCACTTATAATGTGGCTTTTGACATCTCTTTTAACATATGACAGGTAACACTAGCATCTCGCGCTTATTAGTCAAATCAAACGACGTCAAAACCTCTCCTTGTTACACATTTCCGTCCCTTTGAATGTATTCAATTTTATAGATTATAGAAAACACAAGAACACATGTTAAACTTGGTATAACCTCGCTCAATGTAATCTTACTGGAAATTATTATCAACAGCCTTTCATAGTCCACTGCTGGACATAGACCTCTCCTTAGAAAGCAGGTTTTGGCGTACTATACCACAGTAGGCCAAAACCTGCCAGACGGGTTGGTGTAGGGTTATAAAAAAAACATACGTCGCCTAAAATAGAGAGTTTACCCATAGATAGTGCCCGCAGTAGCGGGCAGGCGCTAGGAGGGATCTGGATGTCGTAATAGCAGCGGTTCCGGGATCCCTCCTATCTCAGGCGCAGAGTGGCACACCGTGGGGTTTTAGTCGGTCCGATTCCGACACACTACCCCGCCGTAAACCCCGGTGGGGTGACGTTTCCACACGTAAAAAAAAAGGATTATAAAAAAGAAAACAAAACTTTATTTAAAGTTATTAGATGTCTAATTCAGAGCTACTTAATAATAGATTCTATCAAATATATGTTCAAAGATATACAATCACGATTTCAATACAACTGACCTATAAAATATTAATTCTACTGTACATAGTTGTCGTGCCTACCCCCTTAAAGGAAACATCGTGATGTTGTTATACATATATTTCGAAATGGTACAGCTATAAGTAAAGTGCGGTGTTGGAGCCACGCTGCGCCGCTAGACGAATGACGCGCGAGGTCTTAGGGTTGTCAAACATTTACTTTATATGTTTTCTACACTATTATAAGTTGACTGGTAGAGAGCACCAGCGCACAATTTCCACCACTGTGCAAATTATGTATTAAATGCGCATTTTTTTCTTTATTTCTTATTTGAGAGCCTGCCAAAGTGACTACTCTGCCTGATGGAAAGCATGAATAGAATCCAAAAGTTGTAGTCACCATAGTCATTGCGAATGCTGACAATGTAGTATGGTGACCCACACTATGGCGGCCTATTACGATGCTTTTTTACGCCTCACTTGGGGACGTAAAAGGCAGGAAGCATTGTATTGCACACACTTACTACGACAACTGTCACCCCTGTATCAATGGGCCTTCAGTCTTGCACTCACCAACGAAACACGACAGCACGGATGTTGTCGCTTTAGGTTGATCTTCTATGGGAGGGTAGTACTGCCCCGGTCGAGCCGGCCCGTTCCTCTACTGCCTGTGCATAAAGTTGTATAAACATAATGTAATTTCATTTTAACTCAAATTTATTAACGTTGGTATATGATTATTAGCGAGGAAACCTTTTGCAACTTAAACATTGCTCCGATCATACACTAAATTGAGCAGAGGAAATGAATTTGTTGATGATGGTGACATAAAATTGTTGCAAGAGTCTTTGAAGATGTTTGACTTAAAAGCAATGTAAATTTATGATTTTGGTTGCAAGAATTTAACTTGATTTAATTTAACTGCCTCGGTGGCGCAGCGATACGAAATGCGACTGCTGTCCCTGAGGTCTCGGCTTCGATTCTCGGGTCAGACCAAATGTTTGTATAATTTACAAATATTTTTATGTACGTATTTACAAAAAACTATATAAGTATTATATCAGTCAGTCTAGTTATCACAGCACAAGCTCTGTTTAGTTTGAAACTAGATGGCGTTGTGTGTCAAATGTCCTGAATGTTTATTTTATTTCATTTATTTTAGAAAAAAAATTCTTTGTTTTTTAAGTATTGCGATAGAATAATTAGATAGATTAAGGTTTCATGTTAAAAAGGGGTTACGTTTTGTAAGATTGTAAATGTGAGGATAATAATATAAAACTGACCCTCAGTATTTGTATGTGTAAAACAAACTCACTCTCCCTCTATACCTATACTATTTTAGCACATTTCTAGGTAAAATATATATTTATATATAAATTTGGCTAGTGACAACCCTGTGTGCTACTGTCGGTAGCTCGGTGAGTGGGTGGGCGCCCTAAAAGCGCCGCTAATGCATCCCGCGCGCTCGTTCACGCCAGCCAACGTACTTGCTCTAGTATTTGAAAGTTATGCCAGCAGAGTGCTATGTACGAGTATAGTTTACGGTAGAAACAGTTTGTGTGTATTATTCACCAGTGAAGCAGCCTCACAGTGACCGACTTAGAAAAGGTGAAGTTCTCAATTCGGTTGTTTGTTGTTTTGTTGTTTATTACATCAGCTATGAGTCGTTTCACAAAGAGAAGGAAAACTTGAAACAAACTCTATTCCAACCCGTCTGGCCAGCGTGGTATAGTAGGCCAAAACTTCCTTGCTAAGGAGAGGCCTATGTCCAGCACTGGACTGTATAGGATTTTTGATGAGTCGTTTTAAATAAAAATAGTTCGAATGATCTCTTTTAGTTTGATTCCATTGAAATTAGGGGAAAAAATACTTGTGGTAATTTTTTACCAGCTTTTAACTTGCCATGTATGTTAGTATGTTTGTTCAGTCGGATTCTTGCAACTCAATTTTGAAGCGGATGTTTTCAATCGATTGAGCTGAAATTTTGCACGCATTTCGTATAGCGTGACAATGAAATATTATGATGATATGGAGCTAGTCTGACGATGGCGCTAAAAGATAGCCATAGGAACTCTGTTAAGAACAGACACAACCCCATTGAGTTTGTACTCGTTTGATTCGTCTTGATGAGATGGAACTGGAAAGTGGCCACAGAATGTCCGTAATCACACAACACAATCCCATCGAGCTTAGGCTAGTTAGATTCGTCTTGTTGGTAAACAAAGTTCTATGACGAACTTGGATGGTGGTTATAGGATCACCGTATTAACTCTTATTATTTCCCTCCTACACTTCTACGTGTGAGAACGTGCACCTACTACACAATGTCTTTCCTCATTCAATCTGATCTCTGGAATGATCTTTCGCAGGAAATGAGAATGACACTCAGTCGTGATTCGTTCAAGGTGAAAGCTTGAGTTCTCCAGTCCCAAACTGTAGCAGGATCATAACAAATTTGAAAATGTCTGCATGTGTTTGTGTTTTATTGTTTTTTTCTTATTTATGTCTTAATTTATTTCTTTAGTTCTTTCTTGTATACTTTAAAAATCCTTATCAAAGTGTAGTGCATCTTCTCACTGAGTGCCGCGCCTCCCAACGGTGGGCTGGTAGAGAACGCCTTTGGCATTAAGTCCACCATTGTATATTTTGTGCATAAATTAATTAAATAAAAAATTAAATAAATAAATAAAACGACACAACAGCTTCGTGTATTTGAGGTAAATCTTTACTTTTTCGTTTTGATATACGATAAAAGTAACGAATTTGACTAAAGTGTCATCTATCCTATTGTATACAATACGGCGTATACGCCGTGGTTTTTCAAAAACTGATTCCCCACGCTCAGCGATATCAAGAATGGTAGCAGATCGAGCTGTCACGAGTCAATGATTATAGTAACTTATCGTCAACACTCTTAAATTAAACAAAATACCAGAATGACTTACCTGTTTATCCATGTTGTAAAATGTAATTAGCCATTGTCGGGAAACTTTGAAGTAACTTATCTTGTAAAAGTGTTATACTTGCTTAAGAACGGAACGCGAACCCAACGTGGCGATTGAGACAAAACGATTTTCTTAAATCACAGTCTTTCAACCTGCCAAGGTCAATCGCAAAGATATTCCAATAGGCCGGCAGACAAACGAAGGTGTCGCAAGCAAGGGAGAAATTTGCGTCTGCGCACGTCCACCTTATTTTAAGAAAATAAAAGAGTTTTTTGGCACTTTCGTAAGAATCACTATAGTTATAATCATATTAGCGCTTACATACTCGTTTTTTATTATATACGAAGTAAATGTTTTGATACAAGTAATAATTTTTTTCATAAAAACTAAACTTCATACATTCGTGGTATTTTTTATTTTATTTTTCGAGCCTGCCAAAGTGACTCTACTCTGCCTGATGGAAAGTATAAATGGAATCCAAGAGTTGTGGTCACCATACTCATTGCGACTGCAGACAATGCAGTATGGTAACCCACATTATGGCGGCCTAGTAAGATACTTTTTCACACCTCGTTTGACGACGTAAAAGGCATGACAGTCATCGTGGCATTCTATTGTACACACTTACCACGACAACTGTCACCCCTGCATCAATGGGCCTCCAGTCTCACATTCACCAATGAAACAAGACAGTACGGATGCTGTCGCTTTAGGTTGATCTTCTGTGGGAGGGTAATACTGCCCCGGTTGAGCCGACTTGTTCATGCTGAAATCAGCGTGGCTTTACTACCTACCATTGGTATATCACCGTAGTAACAAATTCTCCATTTCTTTAGTCGTGTTTCAAGCAGTTGGTGAGTAGGGATGTTTTTACGCAATGTCCTACCATTTTTTTCTAATTTTTACCTTTCACTTGGTGAAGCGAAAGAACAGTTCAACACCGATTTACTATGAGACCGTCAAGACCACTGAAACTTGGCTCTCCCACGGGGCATCAGAGCTTTTCTTAGTTTGAGATATATCAAAGTGGACTTACTGCTTATGAGGTTGACTGCCTGGTCTTGCGGTTAGCATATACGACTGCCGATCAAGTGTTCTCGGCTTCGATGAAATTCATTCGAAATGATTAACGCAATCAGGAGTCTGGCAGCTGGGATCTTAATCCCCATGCCTCCGAGAGCACGTAAAACCGTCGGTCTCTCCCCCATCGTACCGTATAGTCGTTCCATCAGATTATGAAAGTAATGGAACACCTATGTTTGCACACACACTTGTACACTACAATATCTCCTGCCAAGTTGGATGGTTTGTGTTGAGACAGACCGCCGTTGCCGAGATCTCCTAAGAGTACAACATCATTGCTTCTGAGGTGCATCTGTGAAGTCATACCAGGTCAACGTACTTCCTTAACTGGCGTGCAATAAACAAAGACGCATATAATTTTAAAACTATAAAGATTATAATCTCGACAATTGGCTACCGTGTATTGAGAATAACGCCGAACATACTCGACACCGTTAACTTTTATTGTTGTAATAAAATTTAAAAAAAAAATAACTCGGGATCTCTAATTAGGCAGTTACCGCCTTTTTGTTACAAATTCTGCGGTCGTAATATAAATATAGGGTTTTTTTTATGTTTTTCGTTCGTTTATCTTTGCGAACGGGCCTAAGATATCGATACATGTTACACGCTGACAAATTGAAGCTGCTGACAGCTTATTTTTGGACGGATTGTTTTAAAAACTGACTGATGACGCAGGAGTATGGCACCTTCCCAATTCTGCCATAGGATCGATTACAATCTTGTAAGGTTACTTTTTGTCTGTGACTTCGCATTCAGGCGTAATTTTTTTCTTTCTTCTTCATTATATGTAGAGTTAATGGTTGAGTCAGACATTGAGCGCACCAGGACGGTAACGCGACGTGAATGCTTGAAATATTCAATCGTGTCCAAACCGTACTGTCTACATCTATGTTTTTTGACGTTTGGAACATGAAATAGGAATAATAAACATTCGAGTTCATGAACATTTCGTAATTGCTGTTTTAATGTCCTTGTTCTAATGGGCTTGCCGAATAAAAGTTGAACATATTGTGGTGTGAGCCTGCTTGGACGAAATTTGAGCTCATATCGTGCGTTATCAAAACGTGCGCTCAACGTCTATCGTCTGGACATACCTTTACACTTTCTCTGCAATAATTTTTAATATGTTATAATCAGTAGACCGGCGATAAGGCAGGGTGTGTTATTTCCAAATATAATTCTGTTGCGGAATTGCATGGAGATTAAAATTCTCCGTTTTATTGTTATCGTTTTGAAATGTAACAATGATCATTTGGCCAGGTTTGTTAATAAGATTTTTTTTATTGCAGCAGTCTTGGGTAGTGGGAAGTCGTAAAAATGAGCGTTAAAATTAATTCGTTACTAAGAATTTTTGCTACTTATAACACATGGTATACAGTTACTGGCTTTTGCTTTCGGTTTCACTCTCAGTAATTTAGTTTTTATCTAATACTCTTTGGGGAGATTAACATTCACATATGCACCATTCAAGATATTATGCAACCACAATATACCACATATGCAGGGTGCGTAGGGTCCCCACCAAGAACTTAGGGTCTCAAGTCAACCTCACCAGCAAGTGGTGTAGGATTGAAGGCCGAGGCTCTGGCAAACAAAACATACTGATTAGCGGCAATGGGCCACCTATTACTTAGGACCAAAACACTGATGTACAATAGGTGTTTAGTATGCCTCTGCCTACCCCTCCGCGGAAACAGGTTTGATTTTATACGCTGTTAGTATCTTATAAATCGTAAATTCTGCGTCTGCGCATGTACTCGAGACAAATTTATATTTGGAACGCAATATTTTCTTTATTAGTAGCAATTAAAACGTGTCTTATTGAATCGTACGCTGTCGGTCATATTAATTGGTCGTTATCGCTGACGCCATCTTGCTTTTTTCTTGTTTATAAATCTAGTTGTTTATTAGGGTCGATCCGAACATCGCTGATAAAATCTTTTCTCGACGTTCTGCATGCATCTTTTTTTATAACAGCTGTTCTGTTTTTTTTTTTAAGTTACGAAGAGCTGAGAGGCACTCGAAACTTTTAATTTGCGCTTTCTTTGATAATTCTAAGGTAATTTAAAAATGTATACCTTAAAGTCACTTTAATTCTTGAATAATAATTATATAATATCATTACATATCTCACTCACGGCTGCCTGATCCCAAAGTAGACAAAGCCTGTGCTATGGTAACCAGACTACTGATAGCCAGACATATATATTTCTATTACACACAGACACAGAAGAAATGATCGTGTGCATCATACAAAGATTTGTCCTAGGTGGGAATCGAACCCATGACTTCTGAATAAATGTTTTCCATTTTTTTTAAAGAGCGAAAAGCAAGAAAAGTATAGTATAATATGGATTTCAATAACATATACGTTTGACACATTTGCATTTGCAAAAGTACTTATTCCGGTTAAATTTGTAGTTATTGGACGCCAAAACTCGATTAAATAATTTTCATTTGTAGGTTAGAATTGGGTAGATGACTGTATCGTAAATAAATACCAATGTCCACTTCATTAAAACTAATATCGTGAAACATCTCGGAAAATACAATTAACATAGCTTTTTATGATTATTACGAATTTTAATCAAGCAATCAATGAAATAAATTGTTCAATTGAGTAGTCTAAAACAGTGACGTCACAATTTGGTATTTAGTTTCATTTATCATACAAAATTGTCGATTTGACAGATGATAAAAAGTAGCTAATTTGACTAAGGTGTCATCTAGCCTATTAAAATACACCTAAATGATATTGAAGCAAGCGCACTCGTCCGTTCAAACGCGGCCCGCTATAATGGGGCTGTCTCGCATACTATATCAAACAACTGTACTACATTACGGGTGTCGCTTTTACGTCGATCTCTCGAAACAACGCCAAGGGAAAAAGTTAGTTCGTGCTAGTGTTAGACCTCGTGAGAGTCTGTGATGGCTCGTTTGAACCCGATAATAAACTTACAGGTCTTTTCACGGCTATAATATGACAAAGTAAGCAGAGCCTGTGTAAAATATGTACTTATATATTTTGGAGTGGAGTGGTTAATGGCCCTGATTGTTAAACTGGAAGCCGTGGATTTGGTTCCCACCTAGGACAAAGACATAATTATGTCTGACATTTGACACACAACGTCATCTAGTTTCAAACTAAGCAGAGCTTGTGCTATGATAACTAGACTGACTGATATAATACTTATATACTTATTTTTATAAATACATAGAAAACACCCGAACTTCGAAACAAACATTTGCAGATTAACAAACATTTGGTCTGATCCGCGAATCGAAAACGAGACCTCGAGCACAGCAGTCGTACTCACTGCCGCTGCGCCACAGACGCAGTTAAGTTACGTTTGTTACCTTTGTGTGATGACCACGATCACTTGTTCTGTGTATGAGTGTAATTTATCTACAACTAGCTGTACCCTTGCTACACCACCAACTAAAATAAATTGGAAGGAATGACATAAAAAAAAAATCATACCAACTCAGGAACATTTGTGGGCTCATGCACAAGAACTTCGCTAAAAACAATCACATGATCAAGGTTATCACAATGTTTACGATTCTATAAACGACATACAGACAAACAAACATATTTAAATATGCCTATCAACTCTCTGGTTACCATAACACGGGCTTTACCGGATTTGTAGTCAGACACTCGTATGTAACATGTGACATTATTTATTTCTAAAAACATAGAAATTATTGATCACTTAAAATAGACAGAACATTGATGATCGTTGCCATCATATAATTATTTGTCCTGGTCCTCATTAAGAGTTAGGACCTGTAACCATGAGGCCAACAGGTCAGTCCTATGTACCTAAAACGTAAATTTGCCTTATAGTCTTTAAAATACAACTTAATCTAAATGTCAAATGGCTACGAAACCGATAAAGTACCTATTTTTGTATGTGTAGTTTAGGGACGTGGTTCATGTTGCCTAAATGTCAATCTCGTATGAAATCCGTCCTAAAAAGTCACCCAGTAACCTCCTGTATATCCTCGGTTATGAAATCGGTTTAGTGGTTCCAGAGATTAGCCCGGACAAACAAATAGACAGGCAGACAACTAGAACTCATTACCAGTGCACGTGTTTCCCTCACACTACGATCTTTAAGCAGGGCGTGAAGATGCATCTCACTAGGCCGCCATAGCGTGGGTCGCCATACTGCATTGTCTTCGTTTGCTATGAGCGTGGCGACCAGAGCTCTTGGATTCTATTCATGTTTTCCATCAGGCAGAATAGAGTCACTTTGGTAGGCTTCTACTAAAAAACAATGTTTTATGTTTCAATATCATGTAAAGAGCTACAAACACTGGAGAAAACATTTTTTTTTTTTTTAAATCACAGACAGACACTTTAATTTTATTTGTATATATTGTTTGAACTTTATATTAAACGGAATATTTTGGAAAATATAATTTCTGAATATTTAAAAATAAAATCTAACTGGTTCCCGTCTTCTGCTGAACGAAGACCGGCTGATGATGAGCTTCTCTTCGTCTTTCGAAAGCCGGTTAAAAAATTTTTTTTTTCATAAAATACAAGCGTGAAAAGGCATTTCACAAATTACTCGTATAGTACATAATATATAACTTGAACTCTATGAGAGTTGTCACTACTGTCAAAAGGTCGGGATTCACGCAGCAAAAACTCACGTCTCAAAAAAAAATACAAATCATTCGCAAAGTCGGGAACACAGCTAGTAGTTAATAAAAAAATGTAACATACATTTAAACAAATATATATTGCTACTTTATTTGGATAACCTAAAGTAGAAGTACTGACCACTTCGATATATAACTGTCGGTTTTTGTGTTTTGGACTGTCACTGTAAACAGTTTTGTACGTGACATGTTCAAATACGTAGCCCGTTTTACCCAATGTTTAACTTTATACACATTAAATTTTGCTTGCGGCCCGCGTGTATGTCATTTATAGCGGTAAATATGTTTTATTCTGGCTAAAATTTCATCTAAATCTGTACAGTAGTTTTTGCGTGATTACAAACATCGATACATCCTTACAAACATTTACATGTATAAAATTTAACATTAAAACAATATTATAAAGTTTATCGATAACGAGTCTAACTACTTTATTCAATTTAGCGTCATCTGTGAGAAGCCATGGGTCTAGGTGCGTTATTGAATTCAGCGTCATTCTTAAGCCTGCTAGCTGTCTCCAGACACAAAAATCGTCTTATAAAATCGCTCCGTTGCGACATGAAAGAAAGACAAATATACAAACAAACAAACACACTTTCACAATTATGATATTAGTAAGAATTGCTTAAAATGTTAAACTTTGTACATTTTTTCTACTTACACATACATCAACATTAAGAATTTCTAATATGCTTCCTTGGGCTGTATTTTATTTTAATATCTATTAATTTGTTTTTTTTTTTTACCCAGGAAAAAGATCTCCAGTCAGACCCAAAAGAAATGGAACTAGCCAAGCACTTGGGTGACTGCCTCTCAATAGCACTGGACTCGGTGTTATGTTCTACCAGGTTATACGAAGACTCCAAGGACGTGACAGACGAAGAGCTCGAGGTGCTCGGCAGCCTACGAGCCAGGGCTCACACACTTATCAGGTAAGAGTATTATGTTAAATGCAATTATCAACTCTTACTGTGAAGGAATAAAGTCGAAATCTTGATCAAGATTTTGCAAGTGATGAAAACGAAAGGAGTTACACGGAGCTCATATCAGCTGATAATACTAACTTCAGAAATTGTTAACCGCACTCGTAATATTGTCTCAAAATGCCTTAAATCAACCTATCACCGCCCACTGCTGAATGACGGTCTTCCCCAAGGGGCACGAATCATCCTGGTCTTGGGCAATCCACATCCATCTGCTGACAGCTACATTCTCCAAGTCGTCGGTTCATCGTGCCGCAGGGTACACCGTACACTACGTTTGCACAATCATGATCCCTACTCTAGCACACTTCGGCTCCAGCGACCATTGGTTCGTCTGGAGACATGACCGATCTTCGTCAACAATCTTTTACAACCCACTGCTGGACATTGAACTCTCCTTAGCAAGGAGGTTTTGGCCTACTATACCACGCTGGCCAGACGGGTTGGAATAGGGTTTGTTTCAAGTTTTCCTTCTCTTTGTAATGATGTTGTATTGTACACTTTGTTGCCTTAGTCGCCTTTTACGACTCCCACGGGATGAATAGGGGTGGTAACACTATGTATTCTTAATCCGTCACCACACGGGCCGATCTATTATAAATACATACTATAAATTATTGTGAAATGCAGGACTGGTGAAAATTCTACATCAACACCCTCTAACACTCCTCTGCAATGCATTACTTTCTCTTTGAATAAAAGGCTGAAATTCTATTGAAAATTCAACAGTTAATAAAATAGTCACGTATAGGTATTTTTAGGTGTTTGTAAATGTAATCTCGAATCGTAACATTTTATGTAATTCTGTGCAGTTCTTTATTTTTTTCTTTTATTCTATTTGTACACAAAATAAAATATAACAAAGAAATACAGAAAGAAACAGTAAAAAATACAAAAACAGAGTACCTTCTATCCATAAGCACAACAAAAGGGAATTATGTGAAACAAATACAACTTACTATATGCAGAAATATAAGAAAAAAACTAAATATAATGCAAGCAAATTACAATGTAACAAAGTTTATACACCATACAACGTTTAATCAATCAGAATAGAAACATTGTTTGAAGTTAAATTACTATTATATATACACTGTGACTGGTGAGATACCTTCTGAGAGCCCTCAGCGCTCACCGTAATACCCGCGTAAAGTTGTAGAGGCCATCCCAGGCCAACAGCTAGGTCACATCAAAAAAAAAAAAAAAAAGAGATACCTTCAATACTTATGGAGAGTACTCTGTACTCGGTTCTCGTTAGCTTGATATAAAAAAAATAGGTGCTTATTTTTTATCGAAATGTCTCTAAAAAATAAGTCCGCGCGGTGTCCAAGTATTCCGCAGTTAAATACTGGGCTCTCGGTGTACTGTGTACGAACTTTACTAACAACTTATTTAATATTTCCTTTTTATGTTATTTTTTTTCATGATATATGTTCGCATACTATCACGTCCTCAAATATTGAAGGTATCTCACCAGTCAGTCTGTATAAGAAGAAAGTTTATAAGTGGGAACCGGTTTCTTCTGTTACTCATCTACGATTTGATAATCTTTGAATTATCAGAAGCCAACTGTACCCTGCCATGATTCGCTATGGAGTAATGTTTTTGTATTGATGAGAAAAGGAGGCTAAAATAGATAAAAGTTATGAAAACTATTCAAAATATCGAGTCAAAATTTAAGCCCAATCGATGTAGAACTAACATAGAACAGAATATTGACTGCCTCAGTGACGCAGTGGTAGCGTATGCGACTGCTGCGTTTGAGGTCTCGGTTTCGATGCCCGGGTCGGACTAAATATTTGTATGATCTACAAAGTGTGTATTAAGTGTGAATGTATTAAAAAAACAATATATATGTAGTTATACCAGTGGTCTAGTACCCATAGTACAAAATCTGCTTAGTTTAAAACTAGATGGCGTTGTGTGTCAGATGTCCATGTATTATAATAAAGTTTTTATTACTTTATGTGCAAAATACGCCACGTACGCTATTATAAAAACATTTTCTACTGTGATGTTATGACATATAGGTCCCACTGTATCCATTAAGGTGGAGTATAATCTAATTTGTCTAATGCGTCGGGAGGCAACAACCCCCTTTTATATAGAGAGGGGGCCGGCAAAAAACGGACCAGGGGGGTAGACACTTGTGTTGTATTTTTTCGAAGGAAAATGTTAGTTAAAAGCGCACCCTTATTTTGAAAGAAGTGCGAAGATGTTTTCTTTAAATACTGCTAGAGTTTTGTTGACTTGCCTGAAGGTGTGATAGTGTATAGGATCAGTAATCCTGACTGTAACACTAGAGTTGTGGACTCGTGAGTTCGATTCCCAATCACAATAAAGAATTGTGTAACAAGTATGAAATTTATCAATATTAGAATTATATGTGTAGAAATATATACCTACATACGAGTATACTATACTATATTAATATTATAAATGCGAATGTAAGTTTGTTTGTTACGGTTTCACGCGAAAACTACTCAACCGATCATCATGTAATTTTGTACACATGTTCTTGGAGGTATTAGAAGTAACATAGGATATTTTTTATTAATATATCTGTTACGAAACTTATGGGGCAGACTGAATTCCACGCGAGCGACAGAAGCTAGTATATTCATAAGTATGTTTATTAGCAGTCTCGTTAGTATAGCCAGTAGAGAGCATGGATGATGAAAGACCTATGAAAGGGATTTATAGAGCGAATGTGTATGTGAAAGTGTCCGAGGAGGTCATCATTTACCGACCCAATTGGTGATGTTGTGAAGAAGGGTCATGCGAAAAGTACCAGGAACTGACGAACATGCATGCAGCGATTGATGAATGTGTACGAAGCATAAGAGGTGTGTCAGACCCGTAATAAGTGGAGATCAATTGTCCGTACCTACCCCTCTGGGAAATAGGCGTGACTTTATGTATGTATGATCAAACGGATCAAACGGCAGTGTATAGAATGTATCAAGTATGTTATTATTATTATCTATAGATTAACAGGTGGTCCGATGACCTGGTGAAGGTCACGGGAAGCTGCTGGATGCGGGCGCCACGGGACTGGTTGTTGAGGAGAACTTGTCAATAGTCGTCTTTTCGCTGAGATGGTGATGCTCGATTTGATTCGAGATGGTTTTATCTATATTTTGACACTATGATGTGCCACAGCGAGATGTTGTAGGTTTTTTAATTCTTGGCCTACCAAAGTGACTCTACTCTGCCTGATGGAAAGCATAAATAGAATCCAAGAGTGGTGGTCGCTATACTCATTGCGAACGCTGACAATTTAGTGTGGCGGCCAAGTGAGATGTCCCTTCACGCCCCGCTCAAAGGACCCGGAATAATAGTGGGAGGGAATCACGCTAGTAGTGAGTTCCAGATATTAACTGATTTGCACAGGAAAGAAGAGTGAAGGGTTCTGTTATGATACCAGTTCTCTCTCTCTGTCACAGCTTATAAATATGATGAGAGTATTATTCGAAAGTACTCCCGTTAATTACTATTTTATAATTAATAAAGGCGAGACTAAACAAATGTTATCAACACCACTCTTGTATAGACCTGTCCTTATTCATTCCAAAATAAATAGAACAAACATCCCCCAGTCACCCTGTTGACGCCAACTGCTATTCAAATGTATGTCAGTCCGTCTGTATTGTTTTTACTTAGGAACTTTTAAGTTATTAAAGTTGATTGGAATAGACACAACCAGAGGGTTGTTTAAAGTCAAAGTCAAAGTCAAATTCATTTATTCATTTAGGTCACAAAAGACACTTATGAACGTCATAAAAAAAACAATAAAAGATGAAAGATGAACAATCTGTCGATTAAAATTACAGCTAGCTGGGTTCGCAGATTGTTCATGGTAGAGTGGTGAGAAAAGAACCCAGGAAAGAAACTCACCACCACTCTTTTAACTCAAAATCTTTTAAATATTAAACTAGCAGTTACATTCACAATCATAGGTCTTAAAAAAAGAGCAATTCATTTCCAAACATCTAAATCTGTGACATAGTCTGAAACTGAGTAATAAGCCTTTTTGGACAACCTCAGCTTAACAAATTTCTTAAATTTACTAATAGATAATAATACTATGTTGTTTGGTAATTTGTTATAAAATTGTATACATTGACCCACAAACGAATTCGATATTTTATGGAGCCTAGTAGTGTGCAAGGCAAGTTTATTTTTATTTCTTAAATTAAATTGATGGAGATCACTATTTTTCTTAAATTTACACAGATTTTTATGCACATACAAAAGATTCTCGTAAATGTATTGTGAGTGTAGTGTGAGAATGTTAATTTCTTTGAATCTGTTTCTTAGTGACTCACGCGGGCCCATCTTATAGATAGCCCTAATAGCTCGTTTCTGGAGCACAAAGATTGAATCAATATCAGAGGCACTGCCCCAAAGCAATAAACCATAGGACATAATGCTGTGAAAGTAACTGAAATAGACTAATCGCGCAGTATCAACATCCGTCAATTGACGAATCTTTCTCACAGCATAAGCTGCAGAACTAAGTCTACCAGATAACGTTTCTATATGTGGGCCCCATTGTAACCGTGAATCTAAAGTTATACCTAGGAAGACAGCCTTGTCTGTCAATTCCAGTTCCTCCCCGTTCATCAAAAAAATGTGATGATATGAAATATACATTAATTGGAGTGGATATTTTTGGATGTAACACGACACAAAGTTTTGTGTTTGTATATTGAAGGCAGTGAATAAACAATTTATATTATCTTAGAAAGGGTTATAATATGTTAATGGAATGGAAACGGCCGTCTGTTCTTAATCTAGGCTCAAACTGGGAGTACTTTGACCTGGAATTACTTCACAAACACACCTCACTCTTAGTCACTTGACATAGCTGACCTATTTTATGGTAGCCAGACCTCTGATAAACCTATTGTTATGTTACTGTTATATGGTAAATAAGATACACACGCAATCGTGTTAATCTGACAATTATTTGTTTTCCGTGGTACCTGAACCCACGACCTCTGGGCTAGCTAAATACTCATAACATGTTACAGACCAAAGACGGTATTTTAAATACAAACTTAAAAGATTATGATGAAATAAATAATTTATTTTGTAAGTAAGTCTTCACAGATATTTTTATACGTCGGTCCTTACAGCTAGAAGGCGGTGGCATTTTCTAAGACTCACTCTGGGAAGAAATGTTGAAACAAATCACAACGGTATCTTTTTTTTTAAGTCCGTCAACAGTTTTACGTAAAAAATAAAACCGTACGTACAGTAAAGGGTGCGGGTTGACCTTTAAAAAAGATTCATAATAAAATATATCTACAGTACCTATTCATAGTCCGAGTCGCGGGGAGCCGATGGCTGCAGTTGGCGTCCAGTCGTACGGCGTGGCGTTCTAGGAGGGAGGCCTATGTTCAGCAGTGGACGTCTTCTGGCTGATGATGATGATGATGATGATATATGTATTTGTAGGTTTGATACTAAATCACTCGCCGCAATTTTGTTTGGAGGAAATCATGAGTTTAAAGTTATAAAATGTCACTTACCGCTCTTATTTTCAACACTCTACCTTATGGGTACAATCTGTCGTTTTATGGAACGCGCTTTCTTTCGAAATCAGGATGGCAGAGAGTCGGCGAAGGTTATTATATATATTGTATCAATTATGGAAGACCTAAAGACTCTATCAGATCCACCTTAATAATATGCTAATTTTTTTCATTATTATATTATATTATATTATATATTATTAAAAAATTTGGCGCCCGCACTAGGGATAAATGCTGTGTTGCGTGGGACTTTATAGATATACAAGAAACGAACACAAATAACACCCAGACTCAGAACAACAATTTGTGGAACACACAAAGTGTTGTCTCTGTAGGGTTTGAACCCGCAACACTCAGCGCAGTAGAGAGCGGCATGGCGGCCCCTTAAACCACTAGACTAACCGTGCAGTCGAATCTTATCTCTATTATCTATTTCTATATTTTATATTGTATATATATTATATAGTATATGTATATATAATGTATATGTATGCATATGTACCTTATTTTGGGTCTGCAACGCCTTAAGTTCAACTGCGAGAAAATGCCTACAGCATTAAGTCCGTCTTAGTTATTTTTATATGCATAAAGTATTAAAAAAAATAAATAAAATAGGTACACAAATTAGCAAGAAAAGGAATTGATTTATTTAGTATTTTCAAGTTTTTATTTCCAATTTAATTAGTAATGCGTTGAACAGTGACACTTGAGCAACGGTAATGGCTTTATCAAAACATAGGCTCATTGAGTGCGCGCTAACAATAGAACGTCACTCTATTGTGACCATATGTGAGCCACGTTCGCTTACACTTAGTCCTGAGTGACTATGTCATAGACTTTAGAATCTCTAGATGTGTCTCATTATTTTTAACGACCTTGTGTAACTAGTACGTTTTGGTTACATTGATAAACTGACTTGAAAAAAATAGATCAGAATAGTCTTTGAAACGGGTTGTGTATCGTGTCAAAAGTTGAACTTTTGAAGCGTACACACCACTTATCATTTTTATATATATATAATACTAGCTTACCACACGAACTCTGTTCGAACGGGATAAAAAGTAACCTATCTCCGTCTCCTGGTTCTAAGCAAAAACCAATTTTCAGCTAAATCCGTTCAGCCGTTCTTGAGTTATAGTGGTGTAACTAACACCACTTTCTTTTATATATATAGATAATATTCAGGACAATCTGACACACAACGTCATCTAGTCCAAAACTAAGTAGAGCTTGTACTACGACGACTGATATAAAGACATGTATGCTCTTTTTTTTGTAAATAAATACGTTATGCATAGAAAATACAGTTAACACACACTTTTAACACATTTGTAGATCATACAATACAATTACACAATGACATCTAGTTTCAAACTAAGCAGAGCTTGTGCTATGATAACTAGACTGACTGATAAAATACTTATATACTTTTAAAAAAAAAAATACTTACATATTATACATAGAAAACACCCGAACTTCGAAACAAATTTTTACAGATCATACAAACGTTTGGTCTAACCTGGGAATCGAACCCGAGACTTAAACACAGCAGTCGCATTGACTACATGTTCAGAATGATTTATAGACACCGATATGATTAAATCTTGAAATAATGAGTTAAGGATGGTTTGCTTTCATAATAATTTTCAACAGTGACAACTTGAGTTACGAACATTTTTTTTTATTTGTAATGGAATAGGCGTTTGTCTTCCATCTCACCTGATGGAAAGTGTAAATGAAGACGAAGGTGGTACACGCCCATCCAGAAGAAACCTGTTCACTCTACTCTTAAAGGCTCCAGAGTTCAACTCATCAGGAAAAATAGACCCAGGCAGGTCTTTCCAAATCTTGGCGACTCTCACCAAAAACGAGCTATCAAACCGTTTAGTTCGAGTTTTGGGTATGTCAACAACGTATGGATGAAACTTTTGCCTGCGCCTAGTAGTCCGATAAAGAAATAGAGATGGCTGAATCAGTTCGAATGGAGGCTGAAAACTGACTTTTTATTTGCAGACAATTTGCTCCCTGGGCTTTTCCCTGGGCCTTTTTATAAGTCGGACTATATGCTTTGTGAACTTGGTTCCCATAAGGACATGTTGCTCTAAGTCCACCACTCCGAATTGGTTCAGTGCGACTAAATCATTATGATTTTGATAATGTATATTTTTCACTCCTTACTGTTCTACCATTAGGGGACGAATTTTAGCTTTAAATTTAATTAAGAACTAGGAAAAGAGCGTCTAAATTGCCTTATGATGGAATTTAGAGGTAACAAAAAAAACACTACTATCAATAAAACTAGATATAATTGTTGGCAGTCTAGAAATAGAGGAAAGTGTAACAGACATGAAATATGGACAACTCTTTGAAACAGTTTGAATTTAGCATTCGTATATTGAGTTCCATCTAGACTATCCGTCATCAGCTTATTAATTACGAATTTTAAGTTTTTTATTATAATTTTTTTTTATATGACCATCACATTATCATAATTATCATCATTGTCATCATCAGCCAGTCACACTCCACATAAACTAGAATTAATTAAATTTTATAATCATCGTCGCGTGCGTCTCATTATCTCCTTTCTCTATCCAACCCCAGTTCGGAGGGTTCACGACATCGATACTCGGTAGATTACAGCCGATTATCGATTCAATCGGATACCGTCACATCGATTGCGATCAGAAAGGTAACAATTGGCGGGTGTATTACTGTCGCCATATGGGGTTAGAAAGCCATTCTTGGCGATGTATAAATGTCTATGTTCAAAGTGATTTAGTCGCAAATTCATTTATTTATTTATACATCATGTACTTTTATGTATATAGGCGGACTTAACGACTTAGGCATTTTCCACCACTGCTACTAGACTTAGGGATTAATCCCACCCAGGACACCTAGCTTGATGAACATGCTCATTTCTTTTGTTTTTTAAATATTTTCGGACATTTGACACACAACGTCATCTAGTTTCAAACTAAACAGAGCTTGTGTTATGATAACTAAACTGACTGATACAATACTTATATACTTTTTTTTATAAATACACAGAAAACACCCGAACTTCGAAACAAATATTTGCAGATCATACAAACATTTGGTCTGACCCGGGAATCGAACCCGAGACCTTAAGCACAGCAGTCGTATTCACTAACGCTGCGCCACAGACGCAGTTAAATCTTTGTGTGATGACCACGATTACTTGTTCTGTGTATGAGTGTAATTTGTCTACAATTAACTGTACCCTGAGCGCGTTATTACGACACCATCTATAAAAAAAATTTGAAGGAACGATATAAAAAAAAACATACCAGCTCAGAAACATTCGCGGGCTCACTGCGCCATCGAGGCAGTTGTGTCTGAGTGCAACTTATCCCAAACATCTGTGCTTACAATAAAAGTAGGTATATGTTTCAGCTGTCCATCTTTTTTGAAGCCAGTTAAAAATATATCATACTAGCTTACCCCGCGAACTCTGTTCCGCCTTAGAGGCAATAAATAAGCAGATTTTTTATTTCAGACTCAAACCCGGTCGAACGGGATAAAAGGTATCCTATGTCCGTCTCCTGGATCTTAGCTACCTCCCCACCAATTTTCAGCTAAATCCGTTCAGCCGTTCTTGAGTTATAAGTGGTGTAACTAACACCACTTTCTTTTATATATATAGATTTTACATAGCGTGCCTACATAAATCCTTAACGTTCCTACCTCTCAAATACTTTAATCAACCCTTACACTACAACCCCATTGTAAGTGAGCTTGATTGAATCAAAGCACAAACTGGCACTCGGTATCGAGAACTCTTTGTGACTGGAATCGAATCGAATTAAACACTCGTCGGCCACTCGATAACATGATTATGTTCTTCATAGGAAAATTTAGAGAATATGGCGCTCTGAAGATGTTAATTGCGGGAGGAATGTCTTAGCGCTGGTAGAATACGTAAGGCTTTGTTTTGACTACTAACTTTTTTTTAAGAGCCTGCCAAAAGTGCCTTTACTCTGCCTGATGGAAAGCATGAATAGAATCCAAAAGTTGTAGTCACAATACTCATTGCGAATGCAAACAATGCAGTATGGTGACCCACACTATAATGATTTTTTGCGCCTCGCTTAAACGTAAAAGATATGACAGTCATCGTGGCAAGGCAAGGTTCACACACTTACCACGATAACTGTCACCCCTGTTTCTCACTCACCTACGATAGACAACAGCACGCATGCTGTCGCTTTAGGTTGGTTGTCTGAGAGGATAGTACTGTCCCGGTCGAATCGGCCCGTTCGTGCTAAAATTACCGTCGCCCTACTACCTACTAAATAATCCAAAATGCTAGTAGACTAGGTGACACTTTAGTCAAATTAGTTACTTTTTGACGATGACATGTTGATTACATTTAAAAAAATGTTATTATTATTATTCTGCCTAGTAATTTTAAAAATATGATGTTTTTACTTTCTCAACAAATAACTAGTCTCTTTTATATGAAAAAATAATGTAACCGCCGAGGTGTAAGCGAAAGTGCGCGATGTTTAAGACATATCTTATCAAAAAATTATTAATTTCAAAAACCAACTTTCACTGATTCATTAAAATCAGTATATTAATTAAGGATGACCGTCCAAATAAGCTCAAAATTACCACTCTTCAATGTAATATATTCTGCTATAGAACTTGCCAAGAATATACCCATGCTTTTCTGCCTTAATATTCATAATTTTCGAAATTCCTGGCACACAAACGTTGTGGAGCCTTCATCAATCTATTGCCAATACGGCAGTAAGCCGCTTTGTAATTAGACGGTATGTCGTCAACGATGCTCCACGCCCACCGTTTGGCGTCGAAGTCGCGTTGTTAATTTGTAAATGAAAACAGACCCGTGTCCCGTTGTGATAGAGCGCGGTTATGGTGTCAGCGGGTTCTTGAGCTGAGCGATATTTAATCTAAATATATGACTAGTAAAATTTAACTTTTATATTTTACGATTATTTATAATCAATTGCTCTTGAAGACTAGATAAGTTCGGCGTAAAAGTCATTTACACCTGCATCTGAAACCTTTCAAGCGAGTGATATATAGCGCTATATAGATATCTTTCATTATAGATTTAAAATAAAATTTTAGTAAACGAATAGAAGATTGTCCTAAATAATTCTTGATATTATTTTTAACTTTTCAAATACTTATAAATGTATATATACTCTACACCGGTGTTTCTAAATGCGTATTAGACACTAACATTTTGACAATTCAAAGCTCTTTATTATTGCGATACTATCTTTTAGTACTCGTTATAGGCTAGGCACAGCCTTTTTTTTTAACGTGTGGAAACCCCCTCGGGCCGTCACCCCACTGAGGTTTACGGCGGGGTGGTGTGTCGGAATCGGACCGACTAAAACCACACGGTGTGCCACTCTGCGCCTGATATAGGAGGGATCCGGGAACAGATGTTATTACGACATCCAGAGGCTAGGCACAGCCTACGGGTTAAGACTGTTGCAATTTATTACTCCTGAAAAATCTGAAAGAAAAGGATAGATAATCAGTGATATAGCAATAAAGTGATATAGCTTGTACGGATAGATGAGAATATTCCTAAGTAGTGTGACCGAAGTGATACTTTATTACTATTGGCTTACGTACGCCATAGTGGCTATATTGCCGACAACATTTTTTTATGGTTATCATGTCCCCTGATCGTGAATACCTCCGCTCATGGATAATTGCTACTCAAGAATCACAAATCTCCCCTCAGTTGTCGGAAGAGGAGTTGCCACCAGTAACCGTGAGTAGGCTCTTGTTGGCAATTTCAAGCCCGACAACTCCACGTTTACATTTTCACATTCCATAATAGATATTTACTTTATTTTCGTATTTATAATTTCAAAAACAGTTTTTCAAGAGATAGATTCATACAAAATTGTATTCACAATTTATCGACTCATCAACACGCTGACACTGAAACCGCACACCCATCCTATAATTTCGCAGGGACATTTTTAATTTATTAAAACGCTGGAGCCCCAATCATTATTTGTTATTCAAAGTCAATATTTATTTTTTATTAGCGCTCGCTTTGTTTGCATCTGGACGACCGTAGCTTTTATTGACCGCTTTGCCATACACCACGTATTTTTGCTATGCAATGAAGACGAAACTGAGTTTATTTTTAAGAAATAAGAAAGTGAAAAGTAAGAGCTGTGTTACCCGTTTTTCTAAATTAATTCACTTTGATAAGGCAACATCGCGCTAATCGTTTAATGATAGTCATAGTTACGTCTTATTCTTTAATTTGAAAATTTGAATATACATCAATCAGTCAGATCAACAGGTACTTCTCTAGGTAGTAGAACCACGCTGATTTCAGCACGACCGGGCCGTCTCGACCGGGGCAGTATTACCCTCGAACAGAAGACCAACCTAAAGCGACAGCATCCGTGCTGTCGTGTTTCGTTGGTGAGTGCGAGACCGGAGGCCCATTGATGCAGTGGTGACAGTTATCGTGGTAACTGTGTAAGCCTTACACTGTCACAGTGACTGTCATGCCTTTTACGTCCTCAAGCGGGGTGTGAAAAAGCATATCACAAGGCCGCGATAGAGTGGGTCACCATACTGACCACAACTCTTAGATTCTATTCATGCTTTCCAGCAGGCAGAGTAGAGTCACTTTGGCAGGCTCTTAATATAGAAGAAAAAAAAACAACGTAGAGCCTAAGCCGTTTAAAAAAAAACATGTTAAACAATATATATATGACACTTAACGCGATCACATAACAGACAGTACAAATCTGAAATTGCCTGAAGTTTCTACCAGGTTGCATTAGTCTAAAAACACGAACTAGGAATTCACGTGTCATTGGGGACTTTACGAACACATATGAAACAGACGCAAAGAACACAGCTTATATTCTGATTGATTTATTTTGTCCCATTTTCGAGATAAGCACTACAATAAAATACATTTAATGATTATTATCTTCTTTGAAGATTCAGATTGTTTTGTAGAATGAATTTCAAAAGATATTTGTAAATAATGTGTAGACCTGGTCATAAAATTGTTTCATTATCATTAAAAGCAGAGAAATTTGGAACACATTTTTGTGGTTGAGATGGTATTTATTATCTGCTTGTCTTTCAAAAAGTTACTCATGAATGCTAAATCTGTTTTCGATAATTTAAACAAATTTATAACCATTTTTTTTGTTTAGTTGCGGTGTCAGGTGACTGGTTTGAGGTTGTAATCATTCGTAAATGAACATGAGAGCCATGTTTCGCCACAAATGGTCTAGATTGACCGTTATTACTGTTGACTTACGAACGTCATAGCGACTATATTGCAGACAATGTAGCTGATCATGTCACCTGATCACGACTACCTCCGCTTATGGATACTTGCTACTCAAGAAACACGAATCTTGCCTCTGAGTGGTGGGAAGAGGAGTTGCCACCAGTTATCTCACTCATTAGGTGAAACACAATGACAGAATTACTTAACAACGGTATTCGATCGAGCCAGCCTTCATCAACAGCCTTTTACAGTCCACTGCTGGACATAGGCCTCTCCTTAGCAAGGAGGTTTTGGCCTACTATACCACGCTGGCCAGACGGGTTGGAATAGGGTTTGTTTCAAGTTTTCCTTTTCTTTGTAATGATGTTGTCTTGCATATTTGGTTCCCTTAGTCGCCTTTTATGACACCCACAGGATGAATAGGGATGGTAATACTATGTATTCTTAATCCGGTACCACACGTACACGAGCCAGCCTACTTCCACTGAAATATAATTTTGACATTGCTGATAAAAAAATAAATTGTTCTAGAGATTAATTTAAGACGAAACTTGCTTCGACCTCTTTTAAAATCAATAATTATGTACGTCTAAAAAAAAACTAAAACTGTGATATTTCAATTTGCTTTTGTATTTATTATATACATTAACAAAATACAAATATCAAACATCTGCAATTGATACGAGTGTCCAACTGTCACCAACATTATCATCAAACTACTCTATTAATATCTTCGTTCAATATTTATTTAACCCACAACCACGTTATGTCACTCACTGGTCTCTATTCAGTTCTCATACACTTGCTACTTGCCGCTTGTGTAATGACAACAATAACAATCCCATCGTGTCCATATTCCACTGCTGGAGATAGACCTTTCCTTAAAAAGGAGTACTACAAGTAAGTATACTAGTACCACGCTGGTGAGGCGGATAAATACAGGATTTGTTTTTATTGTCCTTGTCTTTGCATTACTCTTGTCGTGTATTTTTGCTTCCTTATTCGGCTCTTACGACTCCCATTGGATGAATAGTGGTGTTGACGCTCCGTATTCTTAATGAGTCACCACAAATGAAAAATGGGATATGATAAAATAAAAAATGCTTCCACTATCCTTTAAGTTCCATCTTGAAACTTTCATAAATAAACGAGTAATGCAATACTCGTCATAAAGAATCATCTAACTGCCTAATTAGGTACTCATTTTGTAATTATTTATGGTGGGTGTGTTCCACTCACAACTTCAATTTAGCAGTCAAGGTCACTAACCATCAGAATATCATGTCATATATTGTTAATGTCATAATTTGTTCTATGTCTGGTTAAAGTGTTTCTTAGGTAACGTCAAAGTCTGAGACCTGGACACGGGGTGGACGTTACTGGTTTGCCGGAGCTAATTTTACAATTGTCCTAAGTTTTTAAAAAGTAGTAAAATCTTTAATATGAATAAATATATGAATTCGCGTCATACAATGTTTATTCAAAACGCGAGGGTGCTGTATTATGGGGAGGCTAGAACCCAAGTATAGGGTGCGATGAGGTCCCATTCAATTTGTGTGATGTCAATGATGCGCGCTCGATTTAATGGCAGGTGACGTTTATCGAGCCCTCGAGGCCCTGTTTTAGTGGACGGTGCGTGTGCGCATTTACAGAGCTATATTTTCTGTGATAAGTTTAGAAAATTTTAAACATTACTTTTAATTATTTTTTAATTTCTTCAGCTTATTGTCGTTTACTATTGAATGGAGGACTCTGATTTAATAATGGTGTGTAGAAATAAATTCATATAGTTTGAATTTATTCACAAATTTTCGTTTTTCTTGCAAAATTTTAATTTTTGTTATTTTTTTTAGCAAATTTTCGTTATGTTAGTATTATTCATCAAATTCTTTATTTGTACTATAAGTTTTTAAATATATATTATTCATATCGTATATTCGTATTTTATTTTAGAGTTTTGCGCAAGAAATGGGTTACTACACAGACAATACATCAATTATTATTCGTATTAACTCAACTTGATAAGGTCCTAAACAAATTTAAAAAATATATTTTTCCCCTTTCAATTTAGAACAACACCGCTATCAATGGCACCCTGCCCTACAGTAGCCCACGTACACACTATACCTACAAGCGTTAAATATGTTGAGCGGGATGAGCCATGTTTATTTTGTATTATCATCTGTGCTTTTGTCCGTATGTCACGATCACTCTATTAAAATGCAATTCCGGGGGGTTGATATGTAAAAAGGGCTAGTTTTAGTGGTAACGGTAGCTAATGTTATCGTATGACGATCGAAGATGGGAGTTAGTTTTTTAACACGCTTCTATGAGCTTTACTTGTATGGCTGCTTATAACCAACAAATTGATACCTAATTTGACTGTTTGCCGGTCTAGTTTCTTTTTTATTTAATTTAAGAGACTTTTCCAAAGAATAGTCTTTCCTTCCAAAGACTATTGTGTCTGATCGAAAGCATGAATAGAATCCAAGAGTTGTGTTCACCGTAGTGCAGACAATGTAGTATGGTGAACCCACACTAGTTATTACTGATCGTGACTACGAAGACAGAGGACGTGGGTTCGATTCTTACCCAGGACAAATCTTGACGAGAATAATGATTTTTTCTGTGTCTGTAATATGTATATATTTAGAAATATATAAATATGTTTATCAGTAATCTGGTTATCATAGTACAGACTTCGCCTAGTTGGGGATCAAGATATATCTGTCACTATTTGTTACAAGAAGACAAAAGGTCAATAATATCGATTCCCAGTTAAGGTTGCGTTGTAACATACCAATTATCGTCGATGTGCAGACTCTATATGAGTTTTTGAATCGATTGACTGAGTCGATCAGATTTTTGAAACTTTAAAGAATCGATTTAATTTCGATTGTTCGATCTCATAATCGATCTTAGATAGTCATGCCCTGTTACACAATTCATTTACTCACATCATATGAGTGATTATTGTCTTCTGCCTAGATATTATCAGTACCGTACCTACTCGCGAGGAGTTTTTTTTTAAAAAAACAACACCTGTATTAGGAATAAATCCTGTGTCGCGGGGACTTTACAAACATACAAGAAACGAACACAAAGAACACTCAGACTCTGGAGGAGTAGAATTTGAACCCACTACAATCAGCGAAGTGGAGAGCGGCGTGGCGACCGCTTAAACCACTAGGCCAATCGTGCAGTCAAAGTCAGTTTATTATAAGTATCTTATTTTCCATTACGACACCTTATGGTACTATTTGATTATATTTCCCATACACCACTTTGGCATTTTCTGAACTATTTCCTACCTTAAAACTATTGTTTAAAATATATAACACACTAATTTTTCAGGATATAAATATTGTAGGAATAAATAGGCTTTAAGCGGTCACTTCGGCGGTTCCTACTGCGCTAGTATTGTTGGTTTGATTCTCAGATGAGACAACACTTTTTATCTCCACAAATTTTTGTTTCGAGTCTGGATTTTCTTTGTGAAGGTTTCATGTATATTTGTAAAATCCCCCGTGACACAATACACATTACTCTTACTTCGGGAATTTTCTTTTAAATAATTAAAAAAATTTCATCGCGCATGCGCCACGACTTGCTGTTGACCCAAAAAAATTTAACACGCCCTGAATTCCCACGAAGAAATTAAAAACTTTCTTCGAAATTAAGACATAAATAACATTGGAACGACAACCGTCACTAACAGTCGCGTGCCTGTCCCCTTGGGTCCCAGGTTCGATTTCCATTCAAATCCCTAGCGTCAACACCGTCATAGACAACCACGTGCCGCGACATATCTACAACATTATAAGTACAGTTAGGAAAAAAATGTCACCCTTAAATCTATGATGATTAGGTTTATTTTAGAGGGTAGTTGGAGATTTCGACCGCCATTTTGAATTGTTTTGGGCGGTTAGAAAATAATTTCTGTTATTGGTTAGCCGCGTGTCATATAATTGTGACAATTTGTATAATTATATTAAGTTATGCGGTTGTGTGATGTGATAAGAGGAGGTTCGCGTAATTGCTACCGTTAATTTTATATTGTGCCGAGTTTGTGAAAGTTCGTGGGAATCTGTTTTGTGTCTTTTTCACTTTTAAAAGTGATTGTTTCCACTACAGATTTAAGTCGATAGCTTATTGTACTTGTAACAATGATCCACTTTAATTCCGCAGAGAAACAAATATTCCAAGATTATCTCATACTGATGATGTACTCTTAGTCGATTAACCAGTCTATGCAGGAGATGTTATAGTTTACAAATGTGTGCAAACACTGGTGCACTCTCTGTTCTCTTACTCTTATAATCCGATGGTGCGGTTACCCGGCACGACTGGTGAAAGATCACGCGTGGAAACGACAGCTTTACGTGCTTTCCGAGGACCCCGACTTCCAAACTCTCGGCTGTTATAAAGTATTTCTATAATCAGTGAAACTCACCCGACTCGGGAATCGAATCCAAGACTTGTTGATCGGCAGTCGCACACACTAAACGTCGGACCCACAAAGCAGTCTTAGTAATATCGTAATATTCCACTAACCTATTATAATATCAGAAATGAATATAATATTATTTGAGACCTGCATTCGTTGTCTTTAGTCGAATTAAAAACAGTTTAAAGATACCACGTTTGTTTATGTTGCCTTTATACCTATATGACTTAATGACGTATCTCAATCAACCTATCACCGTCCACTACTGAACGAAGGTCGCCCCCAAGGAACGCCAACCATCCCGGTCTTGGGCAATTCGCATCCATCTGCCTTCCAAGTCGTCGATTAATCGCGCCACAGCCCCACACTACGTTTGCCCAGTCGTGGTATCCACTCTATTACATTTCGGCTCCAGCTACCATCGGTTCGTCTGGAGACATGACCGGCCCAGTTCCACTGGTCCATAAGTTTAAAGTAGCTCAGCGTGCGATGGAGTGTGCGATGCTGTGTTTCTCTGGCTGATAAAATTCGTAACGAGGTTATTCGACAGAGAAATGGAGTAACCGACATCGCACGGAGAATCAGTATGCTGAAGCGGAAGTGGGGCAGCTAGTATAACGGGTTCTAATAGATACGTATTCTATAGGTATGTTAGGCGGATGGATGCGGATTGCCCAACATAGGGATGGTTGGTGCTCCTTAGTGGAGATGCACGTTCATCAGTGGATGGCGATGTTAAAAAACCCCACAAAATAAATAAGGACTATATCAAACAGAACTAGATGGTGTTAGACACTAGAATCACTAACCACTCGGCCAACAGACCGTAAAAAAAATTCAACCGAAATGATAACTTTTTTTGTTAGCTGGTTAAAAATTTGAGTTCGTCTCTGTTAACTTCTAACATGTTGAACATACAACACTAAAACAGAAACGGATTCCACTTGACTAATCTTTATTAATCAAACGTGTGACGTCAACGCGCCATATGCGCAAGCGACGCGCGTGAAATTCAATCAAAACAGTCAGATGAAAGAAACTCATTCATTATTACCGGTACATTGCACCTCGCACCCCACATTCTCCTAATTGTGTTAAATGCAACATGTCTTCTTGTAATGACAAGTGGAATTAAAGCTTTTGTCAATTGTGATATGTATAAACTATATTAGTAGGTACCGTACGAGGTAGTAGAGACGCATTAACCGGGACAGTACGACAGCATCTATGTTGTCGTGTTTCGCTGGTGAGTACGAGACCGGAAGCCCATTTGGGTTGACAGTTATCGTGTGTGAGCCTTACACTGTCACGATGACTGGCACACCTTTTACATCTCCAAGCGGAGCGTGAAAAACATCTTACTAGATGCCCATAGTAATGCCTGCGTTCGCAATAAGTATGTTGATCACAACTCTTGGGTTCTATTCATGATTACCAACAGACAGAGAAGAGTTCCTTTGGGAGGCTCTTAAAATAAAAACATAAATAAAATATTATGCTGAAAATAGCTTTGCGATAGATGTGTAGCGTTGCGTTGAGCCACGCAGTAACTCAGTATGCTGCTGAATTGCTTCAGTGTACAGCACAACCTCCTCAGAATATATAGAAGTGACGTTGAACTTAGTGAGAACTATCTGAAACTGAGAGAGTCTGAGAGAAACTTCAGCAGTTTAGAAGAGAGTGCGACACGTATCGTTAACATTCTACAACCTACTGCATTCTATTTTCCAACGACCTATGTCATCGCGGCGCAATTTGATGTTAACCTCAAACGATGCAAAGAATTTGTAATGAAGACAATCTCTTATAGAAATCAAATTTCAATTCTTTCTCACTTCTTTGTTTGTTTCATGAAGGTTCGTACGGCTAAAGCTTATTGTAACTAACTTTAAATACAAAAAAAAACACCAATTAAATCATTCGTTTATGTCACAAGTTGAAACGTCACTTTGACATATCATTAGTTTTTTAAATAGCGAAATGTGACGTTAATGTAAATTAAGCTGATTAAGAAATCCGACGAATAAAGAAATTCCGTGTGATGATTATACGGAGTATCATTACCCTGTTTACCCGTGGGTGTCGCAAGAGGCGACTAGAAGAACAAAGTTGGACAACATCACTGTAAAGAGAAGAAAAACATGAAATAAACCAAATAACATCCTAAAAGCAGCCTCGCAAAGTGACTCTACTCTACCTGATGGAAAGCCTGAACAGAATCCAAGAGTGGTGGTCGCCATGCTCACTGTGAATGAAGACAATGCAGTATAGCGGCCACACTATGGCGGCCTAGTGAGATTGAAGATATTTCTTCAGTCGCGCGTCAATTCCTATTTAAATTTTATTGAGTCATTCCCAAATAAAAAAAAAACGAACCCCGCATATCGGCGACCGTTACGCCATAATACTAGAAATGCGGATTCAATGTATCCCCTCAGGAGACGGTCGTGTCGCGAGTCCCCGGTGACGTGTGTCCATCATTCGACACTGACACCTAGCCCCGGTGACACGTGCCAAATGTGTAAAAATAGAAAGTGTTGCCCATCTGCCCCCGGGTATGTTTCATATTTACGTCGGACTTGCTTTCTTCCCATCTGTGATTTTAATTGTTTTCTATAAAAAATGTTCACATTTCGTTTGCAATGATTATTACTATTTATTATGCGTACGTGACTGCTGTGCTGCTTGAGGTCTCGGGTTCGATGTCCATGTCGGACCAAATGTTTGTATGATCTGCAAATATTTATTTCGGTATTTGATATTTTCTATATACAATATGTATGTATTTACAAAAAAAAAGTGTATATGTATTTTACTAGTTGTCTTGTACGAGTACAAGCTCCACTGAGTTTGTGACTAGATGGCGTTGTGTCAGATGTCAGAAATGTTATTATTATTACCTGTATATTATTTATATACGTATTTATTACATTTTATTTTTATTATTATTATCACCTACTTGAGTAACCTAAACTTAGCTTCACTGATTTTTTCTATTTGGTTTTTAAATGCAATTTGATTTTATTCAAATTTTAGGACATGATTACATCGATGGTATCCCTTAAGGTGGATGATTACGGAATGAAGAGTACTTGAATAATACGACTTTATAATGTGGATGTGAAGTGGATATAACATTTTTTTAGTTAACTAACTTTTGTCCACGACTCCGCATATATATGTTGGTATTGTAGTAAAAAGAAACCTATATGATTCACTGATAATGTAGATTTTGGCGTACCTGTTAGCTCAGTGGTCTTGACTGCTAAGCCGTAGGTTGTGGGTTCGATTCCCACCCGGAACAAATATTTGTGTGAAGAGCACGATTACTAGTTCTGTGTCTGAGTGTAGTTTATCTAAAATATGTATGTACAGTGGACCCTCGGTAATTCGACAAACGTTTTGCAGGGTAGTATCGGACTATCAAATTTGTCGGATTATAGAGTACTGCCTAAGACCCCTATAAACCGGATTTTTTTTACAAAAGAGTACCTTGTAATCCGACAAATTACAGGGAAATGATAAGATTGTATATGTTGCTGTCTTCCGGGCTTGTGACGACATTACGAGGTACGTATAAGTGAACAATGAACAAAACAGCAAACAATAAACGCACGCTAAGCTGCACCGCTATCACACGTAGTGAAATTCAAACTAAGCAATCGGAATTGAAACAATACCCACGCGTCCAGCATAAGTTGTAACCTGTTCAATCATGCACGATCTACATTAGAGAAAATTGTTTGATTGATGTCGGATTACAGGGGGGTCCGGATTAGACAGGGCCCGGATTAGAGGGTCCACTGTATTTAGAAATATTTAAATATGTTTCAGCAATCTCGATACCACAGCACAGACTCTGTCAAATTTGGAATCAGGCAGCCGTGTGTGAGATGTGTGTGGTTATTTCTTATTTAGTGTCGAAAATGTTTACAAAATCGATTTAATGGTTTTGGCTGACAGTATAACAAACAAACAAACATTCTCCTTTATGATATTAGTTAGAATCATGATGTTAATTTCAGATTACAATAACTACACATTTCCGTTAAAATTATCTTAAAAACAATGTGTCTTTAGTTAATTTACATATCTACAGCGCTCGCTACTGCGCCAAGTGTTGTGGATTCAAATCCCACACGGGGCTACACTTTATGTGGTCTACAAATTGTTGTTCTGAGTCTAGGTGTTCTTTGTGTCCGTTTCTTGTATGTTTGTCAAGTCCCCTGCGACATAGGATATGTTCCTAATGCGGGCGTTGTCTTTTCAAAAGATTAAGCAAAAAGGATTTAAAATAAGAAATACACAAAACAATCCACATTGTGAAATCTAAAATGAATTCAACAATTAATATTCATTAATTCGAGCTAAAGTAACCCCTAACTAGCCACTCCCTCGTGGGGGTACACTTCGTACAATATATCAAAAGCGTCCATTGGCGTACTGTAGTAGTGATTATTGGTACAACAGCTCAGCGGGCGACGCCGCGGGACGTCGATTGAGATGTTAGATCGTGTGTGATTGTTGTCCATAATGCATGTTTAAATAATGAAAGATTTAAAAATTAATAAAGAGCGGTCGTTTTAGTTCAGCTTTGTGTATACATGCATCTCTTATTAGGAAGGAGTAGGAATAGATTTGAATAGATTTAGATTTTTTTAGATACCCGTTTTTGCAACATTTTTCGTTGATACTCGGCTCCCATTGATCGTAGCGTGATGTTATATGTATATATGCCTTCCTGGATAAAGAGGCCAGCCAATACTAAAATAAATTTTTAGTTCGGATCAGTAATTTCTGAGATTTTTGTGTTTCAACCAAATAAAGACCAAGTTTTCCTCTTTATAAAATTATAATAGTATAGGTAAAATAACCAAAGTGGTTGAATGATGTACATACATTTTTCACCAGTATTACGTGTTTCGAGTCTATAGTGTGTAGGTTTTTTAGCACGTTCTGTAACTTTAAAGGCTTTTTCTTCCATTTTACGAGCCTGCCAAAGTGACTCCACTCTGCTTGATGGAAGGCATGAATAGAATGAATAGAAAGAGTTATGGTCACTATACTAGGCGGCCTAGTGAGATACTTTTTCACGCTCCGCTTGGGGACATAAATGTCATGACAGTTATCGTCATGGTGTAAGGCTCAACCTCTTACAATGAGAACTGTCAACCCTACATCAGTGGGCCTCACCAACGAAACACGACAGCACGGATGCTGTCACTAGGTTGGTATTCTGTGAGAGGGTAGTATTGACACGGCCGAGCCGGCCTGTTCGTGCTGAAATCAGTGTGGCTCTAGTACCTTCAGGTCCTGAATTTTTTACTTGGGAGGTGTCTTTTTTTCTTAGAAAAAGTGGCACCAAGTATATGAAAGTAAACTACACAAATTGGTCTTAACACGCACTCTACACACAAAAATTTAAAATGACTCCTTTTTTCTTTAGTTTCTTCATTTGCGAATTAATATTATTTTAAACCTGTCTACGTCCTGTGACGGGAGGTCAGAAGCATCAACAAACGCCATTTCAGTAATTTCAAACAGCACGTGTGCTTTTTAAAAAGACTTACAATTAATATACAAACAAATAAATTAATATCAAAGGTCCAATCTTAATTTACTAGCTTCATATCCACTTATCTAAACACATCTATTAAAATAACAATAAATCAACTGACCGAATTCATTTCTACGAACTCACCATCAACACACTCCTATGGAGGGCTTATCAAATAATCTTAAAATCAAAACAGTAGTGCTCATTTCACCCCCAATTTATCCCGCAAGTGTGACATCTCCCACGTGAGCGAATGGGGCGTGTGAACTACACCTGTCAATTCTCACGGCACTTAAACCTCGGTCGATAAGACCCGGGCAAGGATTTGAGAGGGTTAATTAAAATTTTATCAATCTATTGGGGTAAATCTAAAGCTCAGGAAATCTTTAACCAGTACCTAGATTCATTGTCAGACAGTCTGAATTGGCAGCAGAACTAAGACAGTGTTTGGTACACTATTGTGTAAGGTACTTAGGGCCACAGTATTACACTTTCTTTCATTTGTATCGTCGTCATCTCAGCCCGATAAACGTCCCCTGCAGGATATAGACCTCCTCCAATTAGAATAACCATCTTAAAAGTAGTCAAATTCAATTAAAAACAAAACAATTGAAATTGTATGGTAAATGGGGAAGTGGTCGTGAACGAGTTAAGAATGCGGCATGTTACCACCCCGATTCTTTCAATTGGTGTCGTAAGAAGCGACTAAGGGACCAAAATATGTAAGACAACGTCACTGCAAGGAGAAGGAAAACTCAAAACAAACGCTATACCAACCCGTCTGGCCAGCGTAGTATAGTCCGTCAAAACCTCCTTTTCAAAGACAGGCGTATATCCAACAGTGGACTATAAAAGGCTGTTAATAAAAAATACCCACACAATAAATCAGTTTAATTAATAACCCTCTTCTTGAAGTGTTGTCTTTTTAAGAGCCTTCTATAGTGACTCTAATCTGCCTGATGGAAAGCATGAATAGAATCTATGAGTTGTGGTCACTATACTCCTTGTGAATGCAGATAATGCAGTAGGGTGACCCACACAATGGCGGCCTAGTGAGATGCTCTTTCACTCCTTGTTTGGTTTCGTAAAAGGCATGCCAGTCATCCTGACAGTGTAAGGCTCACACAGTTACCACAACAACTGTCACCCCTGCATCAATGGGCCTCCGGTCTCGCACTCACCAACGAAACACGGATGCTATCGCTTTATGTTGGTCTTCTGTGGGAGGATAGTATTGCCCCGGTCGAGCTGACCCGTTCATGCTGAAATCAGCGTGGCTGTAATACCTAAAACGTACGGTTAATAACTCTTCTGTCAGGTAAACTTATAACTGTCAATTTCAATAATACTGTTGCTTACATGAATTAAAAGTTGCTTACAAACTATCAACAGCCTTTTACAGTCCACTGCTGGTCGTAGGCCTCTTCTTAGCAAGGAGGTTTTGGCTTACTATACCACGCTGGCCAGACGGGTTGGCATAGGGTTTGTTCCAAGTTTTCCTTCTCTTTGTTATGATGTTGTGTTGCATACTTTGTTCCCTTAGTCGCCTTCTACGACACCCACTGGATGAATAGGGGTGGTAACACTGCGTATTCTTAATCCGTCACCACACGGACTGGTTACAAACACTATGTTTAAACTTTAATAAAATTTTACTTCAGAACGCATCTACTTCATTTAACTTAATGAATCCCACTGAAGTGTTTGTGTTGAACTCTCCACGTAGTGTGAGATATGTTGATCATATCAATATTGATTCGCAGTAAAAGGTCTCACAGCTGAGATAAAAGAAAGACGGGTTCAACAGAGACCAGCGAATTACGTAGGAGATGTTATAGTACTCACATGTGTTCGCAAACATAGGTGCACTCTCTGTTCCCTCACTCTAATAATCCGATAGAGCGGTTATCTAATACGACTGCGGAGAGATCAGACGCAGGACCGACTACTTAACGTGCTGTCCGAGGTACGGGTTTAAGACCTCAACTCCCCAACACCGGGCTATTATCAAACATGTCTTTAAACAGAAAAACTCAATAATAGTTTTGTGGCCCGACCCGGGCATCAAACCCGAGATTGGCAGTCACATAAGCTAACCGCTAGATCAACGAGACAGTTGTAAAAGGAACTAATAATATACACATGACTTGATAAAAATACTTTTTTTTTGTCTAGATACCTACCAAAGTGACTCTATTCTGCCTGATGGAAAGCATGAATAGAATCCAAGAACGGTGGTCGCCGTACTCACTGCGAATGAAGACAGTGTAGTATGGCGACCAACGCTATGGCGGCCTAGTGAGATGCTTTTTCACGCCCCGCTTAAAGGCCCCGAGATCGTAGTTATTATACTCTTATATATTTATGCACGTATATTATTATAGAACTATTGTAGATAAATTACAGCCAGGAACAATAAATGAACGTATTATTCACACCATATTTGCCCTAAAATGCCCTTTAGCAGTCAGATTCAGGAACCACCAGGCCAAAAGACCCGTCTGTATTAATATTAGCTTATAAGTCAACCATCTGTCCACAATAGTTTCAAATTTCTCCTGTCTCCTTTAATCTCCGCTCATCAAAACAAAATCGGATCACGCCTTTCCTTTTGAACCGAATGATCTGTAATCGTAGGATAGTAACTCGAGTACGTTGTTTTTTTAACCGAATAATCACATCGGACAGAACAATCCAATACATCGAAACAGACGATTATCGCTTCGCCATCGGTAAGTAGTTGCGACAGCACCGTGTAGGGGGGTGCTCCTGGCTAGGGCGTGGGGTAGAGACGGCTATAGTGTTTCTAATGAGTTAGAAGGAGAGATCAGATGTGCTTGAAGTGCATTCGCGTAACAGCGACAGATTGGCGCGCACATGTCGTGTTGCGATGTTCTTTTTGCAAAGTGTGTAGTGACTGGCTAGATGTCGATAGAAAGAAAAGAAAATTTTGCTATATAGTTAAAATATTTTTTTTCATGAAAATAAACAAATGTTTTGGACATTTGACACACAACGTCATATAGTCCCAAACTAAACAGAGCAGAGATAACGAATATAAATACATATACACTTTTTTTTTGTAAATAAATACGTATATACATAGAAAACATCCAAACTTCGAAACAAATATTTGCAGAACATGCAAGCATTTTGCCCGACCCAGTAATCAAACCCGGGACCTCAAGCACAGCAGTCGCTTATGCTACCACTGCACCATTGAGGTATTAAAAAAAAATACTGTTTAAAAACTATCAGAAATTACTGTCCAAATACGAATAATAATGTCTTCATTTAACTTCGTAAGAACCTTGTGCTTTTTTCTGCTCTTATCATGAAAAAGTTCAGAGTAATTTTATTTTTCTTTTATTCCTATAGACTTACAATTTCAATGGACTCTTTCTAAAAAAAGAAACTCCTCATACTCTACTCAGTTTATATATTTCTTTACACAAAGTACTGTTTAATGTGTACCGATTCTATTTCCTACGATTTATGGTAATTCCAAATTGAATGTCGAACCCAGTTCCTTTTTACGCATAAATATTTGCGATAAAGTATCGATATTCGGGTACATCACTAAAGCTTTCAAGAGGACACATGAAAGGGGAGCGGTGGCCCGTACAGCAACGCTTGTTTGTGCGATTTAATTTCATTTATCAACGCATTACTTACCGGGAGGGAATTACTTATACGGATTACCCAAATACACCCCGCCCTCTGTTTCTTACCCTAGAATATGTTAATCCGGAGTTTTTTAAAGTAGGATTTAGTTACTGAGTTTTTCTCTGTGTAGAGTTGAAAAATACATCTTGTCTATGGTACCTTTCATTTTTCATTACATAGCCAGTAAAAATTTGATTTTGAGTGTGTCCATCAACATTTTTTTTTTTATATTAAGAGCCTGCCAAAGTGACTCTACTCTGCCTGATGGAAAGCATGAATAAAATCCAAGAGTTGTGGTCACATACTCATTGCAAATGCAGACAATGCAGTATGGTGACCCACACTATGGCGGTCTTGTGAGATGCTTTTTCACACCTCACTTGGGGCGTAAAAGGCATGACAGTCATCGTGACAGTGTAAGGCTTACACAGTTACCACGATAACTGTCACCCGTGCATCAATGGGCATACATATTTTAATAGCACTCTATTGGAGACAAGCCTGTCCTTAGAAAGGAGATTTTGGCCTACTATACCACGCTGGCCAGACAGTTTCCTATAGGGTTTGTTACGAGTTTTCCTTCTTTTTCCAATGATGTTATCCTGCACAGTTTATTTTCTTAGGCGCCTCTTATGTTCACCCATGGAGTGGATAGCGATGGTGACACTCTGTATTCTTAAATCCATCACCATACGTATCGTGTTTTACAGGTAGTTGAAACCCTTAAAGTAAGACAATACTTATTCTATAGGACATCAGTATAGCCTCGTTGTTATGAAGGCCTGGTGGTAGTAGCTCAAAATCAAAGTACAGCTGTACTGTCGTAGGTTTAAAACCGACTCCAATTCAGTCTGAGAAAGAGGTACGGCGAAAGAGTAGAATATAATGAGGAGTTATTGCCTCTGATAGCTGATTTTTTTGTGACACGACTGTCAAAACTTTAGGAGATGCTTTGCAAACTATGGACTGGCTCTTTATATGTTAATGATATCACGGCGTTACAGAAACAGGTGTTAAAACTAACTTTGATTGCTTTTTACCGGTTAATTAGTGTTAATGAAGACATAAACCCTTATCTTTCAAACTGCGTCGCTGACGCAGCGGTAGTGAATGCGACTGCTGTGCTGGAGGTCTCGGATTCGATTCCCAAATGTTTGTATGTATAATCTGCAAATATTTGTTTCGAAGTTTGGGTTTACAAAAAAAGAAGTATATAAGTATTCTATCAGTCAGTCTAGTTATCACAGCACAAGCTCTGCTTAGTTTGAAACTAGATGACGTTGTGTGTCAAATGTCCGAAATATTTATTTATTTTTTTAATCTTGCAACTTGCAACGCGTGAGGTGAAGAAATCGTTACAGTAACAAGATAGCTAACACACAGCGATAGCGGCTGAGAAATTAGTGACCAACAGTTAGACAATACTTTTATATATATATAATCTATCTAGACACATTAATGATCTAAGTTTGCCTAACGTAAGACATTTATATTAGTTAAAAACATTAATGTGTCAATTTGCATTCAGATTAGTCGAAAATGCTCATTAGCGTTTAATTGACGGCAATAATTGAAATCCATAACTTGTAGACACTTGCGATACCGAAACGAATGGCAAATATATGATACTTTGTCAAGAATTTGTTGAACTCGGAGGCCACTTAGCACTGGTATTTGATAAATTGGTCATAACTAGTTTGGAGTTTTTAGAATATTAATGTAATGAGACCTCATCTATTATCGTGGTTGGGAAACAAAATGGCTAAAAATAGCCTTACACAATTTCGATTGATTTATATTTTATGTATATTTTAATCTTGACTTGATTGCCTTGTTGGTGTAGCGGTTAGTATATGCGACTGTCGCTCAAGAGGGTCTGATTCCCGGGTCGACCAAAGACAATTCAATATAGAAATGCTTTAAAGCAGTCCAGTTTGGAAGTCGGGAAACCCCTATGCCTTGGAGAGCACGTAAAGCTGTCATACACCTGATCCAACCAGTTGTGGATTATACCGGGGACATAGGATTGTATGAGTGAGTGAACACAAAATGCACCTGTATTTGCTACTACAGGCTACATATTATTGGCTGGTTTCCTTTGATACTGGCTGTTGTAACCGCATTTGGCTAGCAGTACATCATCATGTTTTATTCTGCGTCTTTTTATGCGAATAATGTAATAATAATAATTTCACACTTGGGCGTCTGATCTTAAACTAGACAGAGCCTGTACCTTTACTAGGTAGTAGAGCCATGCTGATTTCAGTACGAGCGGGTCGGCTCGACCGGGGCAGTACTACGCTCCCACAGAAGACCAACCTAAAGCGCCTGCATCCATGTTGTCGTGTTTCGTTGGTGAGTGCGAGACCAGAGGCCCATTGATGCAGGGGTGACGGTTATCGTGGTAACTGTGTAAGCCTTATACTGTCACGATGACTGTCATGCTTTTTACGTCCCCGAGCGGAGTGTGAAAAAGCATTTCACAAGGCCGCCATAGCCTGGGTTATCATACTGCATTATTTACATTTGCAACGAGTATGGTGTCCACAACTCTTGGATTCTGTTCATGCTTTCCATCAGGCAGAGTAGAGTCACTTTGGCAGGCTATTAATATAAAGAAAAAAAAACCATAGTATTTGGTAATCAGACTTCTGATAACCATACTTATAATATTTGCCGATGACCATACATATCTTATCATTTTTGACTACCTCGTCAGCGCAGTTGTGGCGTATGTGACTGCTGTGCATGAAGTCTTGAATTGAATTTCTGGATCAGATATGTATTTTGGAGTGTGGGTTTATAAAGGATGCTAAATGTTAAGTGAAATTTACTCCGATAAATGAAAGAAAACTGCATTAAAATCGGTTAAGCCATTTCTGAGATTAACGCATAAACACTTGACAGTTTTGGTTTCTATACTTTAATAAAGGCCCCTTTATTAATTTTTCTTCCATGTTTTTGGTGTACAAACATCGATCTCTTACAGATTTTAAAATGGGCACTTTCGCACTGTAATGATAGAGGATTCCATTGTACTGATTCCACGGCCTACTAAAAACCGGTGTTAGGAATACACCGAGTCAGTGGTGGTCAGTTTACCGAAGTTCCCTTTTTGGGGGCAACCTAATGGCGACCACGCACTTGTGTCTCTTGGATTGCAATTGATCCTTCTACACAATTACCTTCTATGTGATAATAAAATGTCGTATTAAATCGCAAGAATTGAATCTACGTCGTGACAAGTCATTTCAGTGTTTCAAATTCTTGTTTGTATCTAGATGTTCTTTGTGTCCGTTTCACATATGTTTATATAAAATTCTCGTGTCACAGTTTTCGTTGCCATACTCCTCCGAAACGGCTTGACCGATTTTGATGAAATTTTTTGTGCTTATCCGGTATCTATGAGAATCGGCCAACATCTATTTCTCATCCCCCTAAATGTTAGGGGTAGTACAACCCTAAAGTTACTAGGAAATTATTTATATGGCAAAATAACGTTTGCCGGGTCAGCTAGTATGTTTATAAAGTCCCACGCGACAGAGGAATATTTGTAGTATGGGTGAGTACTAAAAATGTGTCAAAGCTCAAAGATGTGTATCAGAGTCCTGTATCAGTTATAACGGTACGCCTAGTATCGTTGTAGGTGATATTTCTTATGCTTCGACATTTATTTCTTATGCAATAACAATTTCAAGAAGTGCATTAGAGCTAATTATATATCAACGGTATCTATTATTTATTTAAGTAGTCGTGTTATATGTGTGATTGATTAGCGTTTTGCAATAAAATACTTGAATCTAGACCTTTTAAAATGGTTTCTATCTTGTCGATATTAGCTTGATAATATTTCTTTAATTTTGACTTCGAAAAGATATGTCTTAAGACTAATGTTAGTACTTTACTTTCTCCTGCTGTTAAAAAAACAATTACGTTTATTTTTAATTCATCATCAATAGCCTTTTACAGTCCACTACTGGACATAGGCCTCTCCTTAGTAAGGCGTTGTTTCAAGTTTTCCTTCTCTTTGTAATGATGTTGTCTTGCATATTTTGTTCCCTTAGTCGCCTTTTACGACACCCACGGGATGAATGGAGGTGGTAACACTATGTGTTCTTAATTCACCACCACACAGACAGTTTTAATTTATAAATATTATGACATAAGTTATGTCATTTATTATGTTAAAAACACAGCTTTCACACTAGGAATATACCTGTTTCTAACTGTTTTTAGACTCGCAATTTTAACACATACGTATAGTTTTGTTGTACAGCGAGACTTTCCCCGATAAAAGTATTTAAAAAGGTTACTATACCTTCTATTTCCCAATGTTTGGAACAGGTGACACCACTCGTGGTCACGGGTAGATGACCCTGCTAGGTATCGTGATTTTTTAAAAAACTTTATCACGAATTAGTCCCGTTGCACAACTTTCCTGTTGCGTTACACACACTTACACAAAATAGATGTAGTAACACCCAGAATCAGATCAACAATTTGTGGATCACACAAAGTGCTACAACACTTAGCGCAGTAGAAAGCAGCGCAGCATTATGGCTGTATAGTACTCAGAAATCGTCAACAGCCTTTTACAGTCCACTGTTGGACATAGGCCTCTCCTTAGCAAGGAGGTTTTGGCCTACTATACCACGCTGGCGAGACGGGTTGGAAAAGGGTTTGTTTCAAGTTTCCATTTTCTTTGTAATGATGTTGTCTTGCATACTTTATTCCCTTAGTCGCCTTTTACGACACTCACGGAATAAATAGGGGTGGTAACACTATGTATTCTTAATCTGTCATCACATGGTCACACTTAGAAACAACTTTTGTTTTCAAAAATACCAGAAATTACAAATACATAGAACTGAGGTGTATGAGATTGCCAGAACGTAAAATTGTGGTTCTATTTAGTTCAGTACAATAAAACTTCGGTCTTAAGAGAACTGTTTTTAAAAACGAACCAACACACTACTCAAGATTATTTATATTATATATTATAACACAGACCCTGTACTGTCCTCGTTTGATTTTTATTTAATCAATGTTCAAGGACCTGAAAAACAAGAGCACCACTGTGGCTTGTTTCGGCATTTTTTCCAAGAGTGAGTCTTAAAAATACCGGCATCTTAGAGCTGTAAAGTCAGATGTGTAGCAATATATAGACCGGAGGCCCATTGATGCAGGGGTGACAGTTATCGTGGTAACTGTGTAAGCCTTACATTGTCACGATGACTGTCATGCCTTTTACGTCTCCAAGCGGGGTATGAAAAAGCATCTCACAAGGCCGCCATAGTGTGGATCACCATACTGCATTGTCTGTATTTGCAAAAAGTATGGTGACCATAACTCTTGGATTCTATTCATGCTTTCCATTAGGCAGAGTAGAGTCATTTCGGCAGGCTCTTAATGTAGAAAAAAAAATCTACTGAACAATGTGCATTTCGCCTTCACAATTTTTCTACTGCTATGAGTATGTCATCAGACCCAAATCATATTCAACATCCATTCTTAACACTCTTATTCCACTTTAAATCTCTATCCAGGATTACGGTTTGATATTTTTATTAACAAGTCCCAACCCCTATCTGGACCATCAGCCCCAAATAAAATTTCTATTCACGCGCAACTAAACCGTACAATGCATTCGAAAGGGGCACATCGGCAAATTTGTTTAAATAGAATTTGCATACATATTTGCGTTTATTAAAGTAATATAAATTATTTTGATGACTATATAGTGCGTACCCTTGCACGATATGTTTTATGGCCTTCCAGTTTATGTTCCCAACACCTGTTGGCGTTTTTCTAAAATCTTTTTATGTAGTTATTTCGTTTAAATTGAGTTCATTAGCGTAATGGTATATGCAGATTGGTACGTGTTTTTAGTAGACATACTGCCGTGTTTCAAGAAAATCTTAAACTTTATTCTGGATTATATATATTTTTGATGTAAAATCTGCTTTATATTGTAACAACGACTTTAAGACAATGTGAAAAGCTTCCATTCTTGTGACCTTTTTGATTGAAATTGAGAACAAAAAAACCTCATATTGGTATATTTTCACAAATGTTATCTTTTACTGTTGTTTTCTTTTAATATTTAAAGAAGAAGAAACAACTTCCACAGTTGAGAAAAATATCTCAAAAAAAATATACAAAAATGAGTACTAATAAATGGATGCCTCCAATCTTAGTAATTGGCGATATTGACATGAAAAGTGAAATAAAGGTGACGTAAACATGACAGAAAGAAACACGTGAACGTCTAGGATATACTAGATTCATTTGCTTTCTCATTAAAAAATACGCTGTGTGACGCGCCATAGTCGTCCGGGTGTAATTATTTTACAACTTTTTAAACATATTATTATTATATATTTTTTTTATTTAAACGAGTCTGCCAAAGTGACTCTACTCTGCTTGATGGAAAGCATGAATAGAATCCAAAAGTTGTGACCATCATATTCATTGCGAATCCAGATAATACAGTATTATGATCCTCACTATGACGGCCTAGTGGGATGCTTTTTCACGCCTCGCTTGGGGACGTAAAAGGCATGACTGCCATAGTGACAGAGTAAGGTTCACACGCTTACTACGACAACTGTCAAGCCGGCCATTTCGTGCTGATATCAACGTAGCTGCACTACCATAATGTGTCTCTATTAACATAGTATAATTGTAATAATAACTATCAAACAGTCAGAAATGAGTCACTGTAGTGTTTAATCACCTTTTAACCATATTCTAAAACGAAAATCAGCAGTTAGTATATTATAGGAATTCTTCCTCTAAACTACAATTAAGTAAGGAGTGGATGTTCACACTGAGGATGGTCACCAAAAGTTTATAATTTTTTATACTTATTCAGTCGTAAGTGGGCAATTTTTACTACTTCTCTTTGACTCGTTTGTGAATTTTATTCTTCGCTGTACTTTAGAATCATGTATGAATCGTACAACCGTAACCAGCTGACTACTCGAAATACGACAAAAAAAAAATCCTACCAAAAAGACACAATAAAATACACAAATGTATTGAAGCGGCAAACTGAAGCTTCCTTTCATTACCGACTTCCTTCAATTAAAATAAATCCACACGAAGAATTAACATACCTCACACACTTAAAATGCCACAACGATTTTAATGTTATCCACTTTACCCTGACCTCCTCTGAGCTTTGACATTCAAATGAAACAGCCTAATAATGAAGTTGTCGGTTTGTAGGTGAGAGTTCTCGTTGTATTGGACGTTTTAAATCCCGAAGAAGTATCAAAGGCGACACAGTATAGTTAATGGGTATACGTATTTCACCTTGTAAAGGCGCCGAAATGCTCTCGAGTCGTTTATCTAACTGAAATTAAGAACGAAAACATTTTAAACGAGCCATAAATTTTTCGTAGGTGAGTGCTTTCTTTCGGTGTTGCCACTGTGTTGTGTGAAATTAACATTTTTATTATAGTGGAAATTCATAAAGTGAACTTGTTAATATTTAAATGATAGACAAAAATGTTCTATTTACTTATTTTTTTTGATAAAATTCTGTCTTTACTTATGTTCCAGTCGGCTCTTCGTTTTAAAACTAATTATAGTAATCTGAATCATAAATAACTTTTATTATTATTTTCACTACTGTATACACGATATAAATGTTTACCAATAAACACATGTAGTCGATAACTTTGTATAAATATTAAGTGGTAAGCGGAGAGCATCTGTCACATTCTAGCAACACTGGTCGGGATAGATGCGCAGGCGCCACTTGTATGCTCGCCTTCCATTAGCGCGTTTGAATTTAGAACTCCCCGCGATTGGCCGGCGGAGGCAATGAATCACGGCCTCGACACTCTACGACACAGGGTGTTTAGATGTTAGATAATTATTTTTTGATAGTATTGGAGATCTTAATATTTCAATTAAGAATAAATCACAGTACCTACATACGTAGGTACTTTGGATTTATTTAATCTGTTTGAAACATCTTGTTTCAAGAATTTTAATTTAATAAAAATCAATGATTATTAGGAAACAAACTTTATATATTTTATTAACTTTATTTTGTAACGTTATTATTTATTTCATATCTATTCCACCAAAGGAAGCGTTTTGGAAATTTCACCTCTAAGTCACGTTAGGGATAAGGGATGTACAATAAAAACATGGATAGAAGTTAGTAATTTTTAAATTTGCTAACTTAATACTCATTAATGCGGGGTTGACAGTTATTGTGATAAGTGTACCTTACACAGCCTCGATAACTGTTATGTCCCCAAGCGGGCCGTGAAAAAGAATTTCACTAGGCCGTCATAGTGTGGGTCACCATACTGCATTATCTGCATTTGCAATGAATATGGTGACAACAACTCTTGGATTCTATTCATGCTTTCCTTCAAAAAGAGTAGATTCACCAGGCTCTTAAAGAAACTCATTTAAAGTAGATATCGTTACTGGTTGCATGATTTGATGACACTCAATTAAGGAGCCACTGTGTAAAATTAGCTCTTAGAATTTGATCTGATCACTATCGATCAGTAAAATTTGCAAATTTAATGAAAAAGGCTGACTCACCCAACTGTCCAATATGTAATAAAATAAAAGAGGTCCAACACTTACTGATGGATTGTGACAGGAATAAAATTGAACACGAGGCTTTGGCGAGGCGTTTGATGTAGATTTGATACAAAGCATAATAAGTTGTCCAAGCTCAGAAGCAGCTAGAGTTTATGTCACCTGATTAAAAGTTCAGCAATGACACAATGTACCAGAATGTTGTAATTTTTATTATGTGTGTTTACTATGGATAAAAATATGATGAGGTTGGCATGTCCTTACAAGATTAAAACCCCAAATTGAGTAAAGATTAAAAAAAATCCTTTGGCGATGAAATCACCCGAACTATTTTTTAGTGGGTGCTTACAATTTGAAATTACGAATTTGCGGTCCCAATAGCTCTTCGAATAAGCAAGTTGAAGTGGCAATGGGCAGGCCACATCGCTCATAGAACCGACAACCGCTAGGGAAGAAAGGTTCTCGAGTGGCGACCACGTACCGGAAGACGAAGCGTAGGTAGGCCCCCCACTAGATGGACCGACGACATAGTCCTAGTGGCGGTGAGCCGATGGATACAGTTAGCGTCTAGTCGTACGGTGTGGCGTTCTAGAGGGAGGCCTATGTTCAGCAGTGGACGTCTTCCGGCTGATGATGATGATGATGATAGCTTAGGCTCGCGTTGATGCATCAGTCAGTCGCGGCAAATAATTTGAGATATATAAATAAATTACATTACAAAACAAAATGGTATCACCTGTATACACAAATTAAAAATAGCTCGAAATTTCAAGTGTGTATAAAATAGTGACGAAGCATTATCATATTCACAACACACTGTACATCCATCATTCGTATGTCTGTTCGTGCCAAAAGTTTACTAGCGAAATGTTGCCTAGGTTCATTTATGGCCGGCTATTTTAGACGTTCAAATGATTTACGAATGGCATACCGTACTATTGGATGTCAATATGAAAATAGAACAACATCTGGCAAATAAAATTGTATTGGAGGTAAGCTAGCAGACAGTTTACGTGATGGTAAGTTAATATTGCCGCCTCACAGTCATAAATATATGACGACTCTCACGCTAGAAATATGACGACGTACGAATACATACGAAGACATACGAAGACATTACAAAACACAGGATACGAATACAAAGAACATCTCGACCCAAAACGACAATTTATAGATCACGTCCATGTGGTGACAGATTAAGAATACGGAATATGACCACCCCTATTTGTAGGGGTAATGGATATCATAAGAGACGACTAAGAAAGCAAACTACACAGGACAACATCACTACAAGAAGGTAAACTTGAAACAAACCCCTTTTTTTTAAGCGTTTGGTAACCCCCTCGGGCCGTCACCCCACCGGGGCTTAGGGCGGGGTGTGTCGGAATTAGATCGACTAAAACCACATGGTGTGCCACTCTGCGCTTGACATAGGAGGTATCTCGGAACAGCTGTTATTACGACATCCAGATCCACTTGAAACAAACCCTATACCAACTCGTCTGGCCAGGGTGTTATATTAGACCAAAATCTCCTTGCTAAGTAGAGGTCTATGTTCAACTGTGGACTGTTGATAATGATGACAAAGTGTTGTCCTATGTGGGAATGGAACCCGCTAAAACCACTTATACCATTGCGGCATCTGTGCATTCATTAGGAATTGGAGAACAAGGTCTTAAGTCTTTCATTAACCTGACTCAGATTTATTAATCCACTAGAAAATTTCTACCAGTGCGTGAGAGTGTGACTCAGCGTGTCTAAAGACAGAAAGAGCATATTAACATTATCATTGCTATCAAAACAGGTAGCGTAGATCAAATACATGATCGTAATACCTTGATACCTAAGACTAAGCCATCAACTACCATATTATCTCATTTATTCCACTTCTCGTCATACAGGTTTGTCACCATCAATCTTAGAGCATTTACCATCACCGCCATACTTTAAAATGCAACTCTTAAAGTCTCACAAATATTTAAGATTACGCTATCTTAACCCGTCTCTACGAGGAGGTCTGACATTATCAAAAACTTTATTGTCATATACACGCATTAACACAGCTATAACAAACTTTATCACCTCACATTAAAGTACATTATCCGTTAACTATTTGAGAAAATAAGATTGTAGAAGTATATCGCTGCGCATGAGTGACCAATCACGAATGGGAGTTCGGATTCCAAATTTGAAATTCTTGACGCTCCAACACTGGCGCCATCTTTTTTGGGATATTTTTTATTTGAGTCTGGGAAATGTTAGTTGTTATGGTTTGGTATTTATATGTTAAGTTACATTAATTGGTGCTTTGTAATTCTCATTCTAAGCCTATTAATAATCCAATCGGTACGATTTTTGCTTTCGTATGAGATTCTTATAAAACAGAATTTTTTTTTTCAAACTTAAATCGATCTATATATTAGGAGTTACGACGAAAGAGACATTAAACTTAAAATATCTATAATCTAAATAGGTTTATAAAAAACGGACTTGATACGTTTTATATAATTTCATGTCAGTCTTGAATGCTTAAATTTTGGACTAGGAAAGTAGCGGAAGTGACAATAAGCTCTTTTTTGGACGAGATACGAAACAATTAGTATTATTTCTTCTTAAATGGGCAATTAAAATAGATTTTTTTTTAACTCGATTCACAAATGACAGAGTTCTAACTTTAGAACTCAATTACTTGTTGTTTTTTGTTACTTGACAAACAACTTCTCCGTGTGGTGACAGATTAAGGATACAGAGTGTTACCACCCCTATTCTTTCCATGGTTGTCGTGAGAGGCGATTAAGGATGCAAATATGCAAGACAACATCCCTGCAAAGAAAAGGAAAGATTGATACAAACCCTATACCACACGGTAAGCGTGGTATAGTAAACCAAAACCTTTCCAAAGAGAGATCTATGTCCAGCAGTGGACTGTTAGAGTGATATGATGTAAGTCTTACATAAATAAACGAATTTAATTTTACTCTTAACTTTTCATGACCATTTTTTCTCAGTGTTTTTCGTTGAAAAGATTTCGGTTCAAATGTCTTAACTACTGAGTTTTTGATAAATCCCTGCATCTGAATAATTTATGCAGAAGCCACTCAATTTCCTCGTCTTACAGCGCTTACACAGAAGATTAAATCCGTGCCCGGTGAAATCCACGAATTCAAACTGTGCTTGGGTACCCGTACTTTCACCAAAATTTCTCAAAGTTTTTCTCCTACAAACAAGAAAAGTTTTCTAAGAATCTCTCTCTGTCTTCGGTGTTTGTGAGGACTTTTCAAGGTACTCCATGTTTCGAACTCATGTCATTCGGCAACTTGCAGTAAAATTGTGGTGAATTTTCTATCATCACTGCTATAGTTCTAGAATAAACTGTGTTTATATATATAAACGACACTAAGTTAATTTAAAGTGATAAGCTTTCAAATAAGCTTGTAGCTAGACAGATGGTAGAAATATAACAGTACGCGTTGATACTTTTACCTTCTGTTCCGGTTATGGGCTGTACCGCGGGTAATCTTTACTATCTAACAATTTTCAGAAAAGCTTAATACATTGTTTTTACAAAATATTTGTTTGATATTCTGGGGTCACGTGCATTAATGCAGCAAAATTTTGAGCATCACAGACCTATGCGGTACAACCAGTGCAAATATTTACGCAAGTTATAATTGGATGTACCGACGAAGATGCTCGCTAAGCAACATTCTGTGTTTTTTCTCCCACCCTTTAGCCGTGGTACGTAGCGAAGATAATTGGTTTGTTCCAAATATTTATATTGAGATGAATCATTTTTATTGGAAGAGGAAATGAAGAGAGATTTTAATGATAGAAATTTAATTGTAACAATAAAAATGGGAAGAGAAATCGGTGTTAAGCAATTTTTTCTCCCTAAAGCCCCTTTTGCAAGATCCGAAGTGGAGGGATTTAAAGGGCGAAATCGTACTTGTGTCTCTTGAGGTGCATGTATGCATGGGTGGCGGTAATCATTTACCATCATGCGTCCCGTCTGCTTGTTTGCATCCCAATACCATAAAAATATCTAACTGGAACAGTAATTATAGTTAGATAAATGTGGATGTTTAATATGCTTCTACCTATTCTCTTGCGAATATAGGTGTGAGTATATTGTTTTCGATTAGATTTAAGTGATATCGTAAGAACAACCTACAACTTTTATAGGGTTTTTTTTTTGTTTTCTAAACACTACACCTACAGTAGGAATAAATCTTGTGTCGCGGGGACTTACAAACACATAAAACGGACACAAAGAACACATAGACTTAGAGCAACTGTTTGTGGATTACACAGTGTTGTCCCATGTGAGCATCGGATCCTTATCACTTCAGTGTAGTAGGAATCAGGGCAGTCATAAATATATGTAATACGTCGGCAATACTACATAATGTAAACATATGCGAATTGAGCCAAAAAGCGTTCTCGTGTCGCCTCCAGGCAATTTGACCACATTCAATATATATACATCCGTATATATTTTTCTAAGGGATCAAAACATTCCTGTTTACCTTCCATTTGGATATAGCTTCGACCTGTTAAGGGTTGGCCGTTTCGTCTACACCCTGTGGCTATGTCGCGGACAAAATTAATTCCACAGGAATAGTTAGGTACCCACAGCTATGACTTAATATGGACAGCTGCACTACGGCATCTGGACTACGAGTTAAAAGCTTATATATTTTGGCTTTTGTAAATACCTTGGAGTGTTTTGGTATATACGGTTTTCCATATTCACATAACACGACCTTCGAACCTTCAAAAGAGCTTCTTTCAAAGCTGCAACGCGCTTGTGAAGTCTGAGTTGATGCTGTTGTTGGCGTTCCGCAGACTCTGTAGGAACAGTCCATTGCTGGACATAGGCCTTTCTTTAGCAAGGATATTATTGCCTATTAGATGGATTGATTGATTGAAATGCAAGAAAGAGCGTAAATATCGAGTCCCAATTTTGGAGCCTAAAACACATGTCACCATCATACTAGTGTTATACAGTTGGTTTCATTATATGAGTGATGTTAGGAACCTCAACTTTATCTGAGGGAAGAATTGCCGTGCCGTGAAAGAACCCCACACGAGGCTTGGGCTTGACGGACGGATTGAAAACGAAATTATTCTTTTTAAATAGCTGCCAAAATTACTTGATGACTGCTACTGCCTGATGAAAATCCTAAGTAGAATCCAAGAGCGCAGGTCACCATCCTCATTGTAAATGTGGACAATACAGCATGATGATCCACACTACAGCGGTTTAGTAAGCTGCTTTTTCCCACCCTGCTTAAAGGACCCGAGATCATACTGGAATAGAAACACGTGAGGAAAATGTTACACCATGAGTGATCCAGATCGCGTCTGGGCCCTATCTTACGACACCGGTCTCGGTCTGGATACGGTCATTACTGAAAGGTCCGCACTCGCTATACATTAGTGACTTTTGAGTGATCCATCTGCTGGTTTACTACTATGCCGTAAAAAAGACAAAATGTATTTTAAGTTTTCATCAGATCTCACCTTCCAAATACCTTAACTATTCAGTTTACGGTACTTATATATAGACGGACGGATAACTATTTAATACTAAGTTTATCAGTCATAACATTTATAGAGTGATTTGTACTGGATTATGTCATATTAATAGCAGTTTCATTTGTTCTAGTTACCTGTGTCTCTGCGGGTGTATTACTCGAGCGGAGAAGGCCGGTGAAGCGAGAGAGAGTATCCAAACACTGCTCACGGTGTGCGCTGACCTTTGCCACCCCTGCGATACAGATGTCGTGAGTATTGTCTATTTTAATTTAAAAATAAATAAATAAATGGATATTTGACACATAACGCCATCTAGTTTCAAACTAAGCAGAGCTTGTACATCGACTGATAGAATAATCATATAATTTTTTTTTTGAAAGTTATATATATTATACATAGAAAACACTCGAACTTTAGCTCAAAATGGGGTTGTTAAAAGTTAGCCACCATTAATAGTCTTTTGCTGGACATGGTCTCTTCTTAGGATGCAGGTTTGACCTGCTAAACCAATTTGGCCAGACGTATTGGGGCAGGGTTTGTTTCAAGTTTTCCTTCTTTTACTTTATCCGTTAATCATCACTATTCAGTTTTCTAACTCTCTTCTTAATATTAGTGACGAGTCTTTGACTATCAAAGACTTTTGACTATTCTTTTATTAAACGACGCTTGCCAATCGACACGGATCGGCGCATTGTTCAATGTAGCAGAAGATTTTATTTAGTTTCTTTGATGACTTTATTTTTTTGGCTGACATAGATAGGCGATTGATACTAAGTCGTTCTGTGATTTTAGTTTTTTTTTATAAAAAATATACTTGAACTCCTATATACTTCACCATATACACCGTATCCATATTGCCGAGTTACTTCAGTTACTTCAAGAGTCGGTATGTATGTCGGTGCACTTCCGACGTGTTTGGCGTGTTGGTGGTTGGTTGATAGCCAGTGGCCAACGGCGCATTGTATTGGTTCTGTAATGTTAGAGCTTTGTGCTTACCTGCAACTTTCATTATAATGCACGATACAGATAGATTTCTCTTAGTTACTAGAAGTCCATTGGATTTCATTTTTTTTTCATATTCCTATTATGTTCTTGTTCAAATGTTTAAAACTGTTTTTTGTTGTTTTTATGCCACGCCTGTTTGGATGCTCAATAAACATAGCTGATATTATGAGTTTTAGAACGCAGATAAAAATGTAAAACATAGAAAGACTACTGCTTACTAAATTAATAATATTGAATGTATCGGTAACGAAGAGTTACTAACACAGAACAGAGAATTAAGTAAAAATGCAATACAGACATGTCAGGCGCGCCAGAAATTTTGACGCGCTTCACAATGACTATGGTAACAATTCTATTCATGCTTTCCATCAGGTATAGTAGAATCACTTTGGCAGGCTTTTAGAATAAAAGACATAAGATAGTTAATTGCCGAGTTACTCTTCAATAACCTAAGATTACATTAGATTTCGGATCCATTTCATCTTTCTAATATATTCTTCATAAAATAATTAAAAATAACCTTCACTTATTTATCTGTTATGTACCTACAGCTATTTTTGATTAAATCCTTATTTAGTTCGTAATATGTTATACTTGTTTATAAATATCTAAAATAAAATCTTATTGACTAGTATCAATAACCAGGTTATCTTCTGACATAGGCTTTCTCTAATTCCCTCCACTTGCTTCCTTCAGCTAATCATCAAAATTCCATTTTCTTCTCAGCCTCATCGGTCATTCTTTTATTAAAACACCTCTTGCTAATTGACACTTCCTTCTTTCTTCTTCTTCCTATAACTCAGATTATAAAATTACCTCTGGAATTGTAAAATAACGACATAATATGAATCTTTAAAAACGGTATCATCACTTTCAAGGTCCATTAAACAGGTGCCTGATAAGTGGTATTGCAAATGGCCATAGGCAACGAATTTTTTTTTTTTATTATCCCAGTAGTATAAAAATTATTCCTACACAGGGTCCAGAACGTGCATCAGCTACGCAATCCCTTCGGTGCGCCCTAGGGACTAGCGTCTGCGGTTCCCGAGCTGAATTTTGTGTGCTATTCGCTCAAGGAGCCGGATTGGAGCATAGCGGTGGGTTCGTCAAAGCTGCTCGCACTACACACCTGCTGCGGGCCTTGGCCGAGCTGGACCATCAGATTGTGCAGGTCAGTTTTATAATATATTAATTTTGACTTGATATATATGTTGTACAAAAATGGACGTAATACCTTGGAGTGTTTTCTGCCAGTCGACATTCAGATGATCTAGAAAAAGGTGGTAGGTTCAACATAAAATTTTAAATTTGACATCATCATCAATCTTTAACAATCCACTTCTGGACATAGGCTTCACCTTACCATGGAGGTTTTGGTCTGTTAAACCACACTTTACAGATAGGTTAGTATAGAGTTTGTTTCCAGTTTTCCTTCTTTTTACAGTGATGTTATCCCCTCCACAACGCCCATGGGAAAAATAGGGGTAGTGACAGTTTGTATTCTTAATCATGACACGAACTGTGACATAGATAGATAGATAAATAGATAGATAGATAGGTACTCTTTATTGCACACCATAAATATGAAACATACAACGTAGGATACAAACAAAAAACAGAGGTACAATGGACGGCGTTATCGCATTATTCGGATTAAGAATACATAGTGTTACCACCCCTATTCATCCCGTGGGTGTCGTAAGAGGCGACTAAGGTAACAAAGTATACAAGACAACATCATTACAAAGAGAAGAAAAACTTGAAACAAACCCTTTTCCAACTCGTCTGGCCAGAGTGGTATAGTAGGCCAAAACCTTGGTAAGGAGAGGCCTTTGTCCAGTTGTGGACTGTAAAAGGTTGTTGATGAAAATGTAACTAATATACATATAATATGTTTGTTTATTTAATATTACACATACTCATCTGTTTCTATTCTACGTCTGATATGCTATAAAAAATATATGGTATTTGGGTGATCACAGTCGCTGTAATTAATAATAGTAACTAAACAAACACATCGAGTTTGGACTTATTTATTTTGTGGTATGTCATGTCAAATAATAGCCAAGGTTTATAAAAACTTTAACAGTCACTGTTAAAAAACATCCATAAATAGAGAAGAAAAGGTATTAATTTATCTTTGTCTATTTACCTATGTATATGATGACATGACATTTCTGTTATAAAGAAGTAAACAAACAATATTTACTTTCAATGGCCAACAGAAAGCCAACGAGAAGGCCAGCACCAACAAATTATTGGTGGGTAATAAAATATTCGACTCGCATCTCTTTAGCCGGCATGTTTACCGTGGCTCCTTAATTAACTGGGGTATCATTGCGCCGTGTTTGTTGAGGGCAAACAGGCAGCTAAACGGTGAGTGCGGCGAGCGGTAGCCAACTCCGACCATTCGTGGTTTTGAAATGGATGTGGTATTTTAAGGATTTGTGAAGACATTCGAATCTATACTGGGAAAATCTGTTAGTGACCTTGACTTGAGGTTGTGGGTTCGATTCCCATCGGGTACGATTTATTTTTTGTTTATTTTATATAGATGCTAAAATGACTCGTCTGTCTTATGAAAGCATGAGTAGAATGCAAGAGTAGTGGTCAACGTCGTAATTGCGAATGGCTACACACACTATGGCGGCTTAGTGAGGTGGTTTTTCATGCCTCACAGTACCCGGGATCATAATGAAAGTAAAACACTTTGTGTACTACTACTACTATTGTACCTATACTTTTTAGCAAAAAACTTTTAAATACTTTTTAACTTTATATACAAAGTGGACCAAAACTTCGTTAAAATTTGAATCTAACATCCCGCGCAAACAAATGTCGCGTCAGACGCGGGAAGGGGTCTGACCACTCGCGCGTTTCTCGGAAGTTTTGTCACAATGAATTGCTTACTGTGTGAAACAAATTTAGTTAAACAACAGCTCGCTTATTACTATAAGACGCCTATTTCACGTTGAATATGGTTAACACGACTTAAATCAGTGTCCGAGTGCTCTTTTAATAAAGAAATGGGTGAAGTAAACTGAAGGCCCACGGCTTTTTCGGACCGAAGAGAACATGCAGCAAGTTTCCGCTTCTGTTCGACGCAATCCAGATTTATGGACCGTAAACTTTTGGCTGAATTAGGGTTTTTCCCGCACATCATTACAACGTATTTTGAAATTAAATCCATATAAGGTCCAGATAGTGCAAGAACTAAAACCTAATGATTTAAATTTGCACCAGTCGTATACTGAAAGAATGTTAGAACGATTCAGTAATTTTGACAATATCTTACTTCCTACCGGTGGTTGAGGTGACATTCCATGGCCACCCAGAACTCCAGATCTAATCCCAGCAGACTTATTTTTATGGGTTTATTTGAAGAATCTGTATCTGTCTGTATAATAAACAACTTCAGCATTTCGTCGTCGTAGTATAAAATCGACGGTTTTTATTAGTACTTTACAGGAGAGCACTTCAAATTTGGCCGTGTGGTGACGTATTAAGAATACATAGTGTTACCACCCCTATTCACCCCGTGAGTGTCGTAAATGCGACTAAAGAAACACAGTATGCAAGACAACATCATTACAAAGAGAAGGAAAACTTGAAACAAACCCTATTCCAGCCCGTCAGACCAGCCTGGTATAGTAGGCCAAACCCTCCTTGCTTAGGAGAGGCCTATGTCCAGTAGTGGACTGTAAAAGGTTGTTGATGATGATGATGGTGACTTCAAAATTTACAAATGATATTGTCTGTTATATATAAGCCTCACTGGTTATCCGACACGACCATGGAGAGGTCCGGCACAGAATCGATAGCTTCATGTGCATTTTTAATATATCATAAAGTTTTATGTTTAATTTATTACTACCACTATATCCTTATAAATACACCATATCCATTTTTCACATAAAGGTATTCGACCATAGTTTCAAGTTACCCTCGTGGAGTACGTATGTCGGTGTGCTACTGGTGTCTGGTCTGTTGGTTGTTGGTCAATATGCCAGTGGCCAGTCGAGGACACTATTGGTTCTGTAACCTTAGAGCTTTGTGATTACCTACAGTTTCGTTACAATACACGATATAGATATTTTTCTCTCGGTCACTAACAGTTCATGGAAATTCAGTTTTTTACATGTTTCTATTATTTTCGTGTTCAAATGTTTAAAACTGGTATTATTTATTTAAAACTTTATGCACAAATACATGCATCGGTGGACTTAATGCCTAAGGTATTTTCTATCAGTCAACCGATTGGGCGATGCAGAGAAAACATGAGGTAGATACACTTAAGGATAAGAAGGAATTGACAGAGTATTTAGTATACACTACCGGTCAAAAGTCTTTGCCCTCCTTACAATTTGTGTGATACACAACAAATAAAAACAATACAATCGATTTTGATATTTTTATTTTATAGAACATATATAGATAAGAATATAGTAATAATAAAACCACAGTCTGTAATTGTTATATATTTAAATTTTTGTTTTATCAATGTAACCCCCTTTTGATTTAATTATTTCGGCGCATAATCTTGGCATTCTCTGTAACAATTTGGACAAATAATCGTCGTCTATTTGGTTCCATTCGTTTTTCAGGATATTCCAAAGATGTGAAGTGGAAGTAGGACACTGCTTTCTGACTTCCCTGTCCAATTTGTCCCACAACAACTCAATCGGGTTGAGGTCGGGCGACTGTGACGGCCAAATCATTGCTTCCAGTACATTCTTCCTTTCCAATTCTTTCAAATACTCTTTGCACAGCTTCGAGGAATGCTTGGGATCGCTGTCATGCTGGAAGACAAATTTTCTTCCAATCAGGGGTTGACCAGAACGTACTACATTTTCCTTTAATATTTTTTTATAACCTCCTTCTTCAAAATCCCTTCAATTTTTACCAGGTCTCCAGTCGCCCGCCCTCCAAAACATCCCCAAACCATCACCGAGCCTCCGCCATGTTTTACAGTTGGGATTACACATGGATCTAACATCCGTTCTTCCTTTGACCTGCGCACAAAGACTCTTCTCTTAGACCCAAAAACCTCAAATTTTGTCTCATCACTACATAATACTCTCTCCCACTGTTCAGGCGTCCAATTTTTATGTTCTTTAACCCACTGCAACCTCTTAACTTTATTTTGACGTCTTAAAAGAGGTTTCTTCACCGCCACCCTTCCAAAAAGGCCAGCTTCTCTTAATCTCCTTTTCACTGTAGAAGTACTCAAAGGCTGATCCCTAGACACATTGATCTGAGCTGCTATCTCTGGACCAGTGAGTCGTCGATCACGTTTACTGATCAATATAATACGTTGATCTTCAGCTGTTGTGGTTTTTCGAGGCCGCCCTGGACGTTTTCTATCGCCAAAGCTCCCAATGGATTCATATTTTTTCACGTTGTAGTCCACGGTACGTCGAGGTAGTTTTAGTTCGGTGGCAATGGCACGGTTACTTTTACCTAGATTATGAAGACTTGTAATTAAAGCACGAGTTTCAACTGATAGTTCCTTGGTTTTACCCATTTTAAAACTTAAAGGTCTGAATTTGCGAAAACGGTAGCAATTCGTATTCGAACTTCACAAAAAGATATCTTGGTACAAAAAGTATAAATCACAGTACGTTATTGCGTCTCACAAGGCTAACTGGGACTAAACTGCAATTATAAACACCGAAGAAATAATTCACAGTTAAAGAATAATAAACGAATCAGCGGGTACTCGCAAGTTGTAACTTGACGCACTCACCTACAAAATATAAACATGCGCTCGTATGAAGTAAACAATTAATGGGCACTATTATTTTTGGTTTATATAACATCGTTTAAACCTTCGCTTGACAACATGAAAGGGAAATTTGCTAAAAGTGTATTATTTTGAAATATAATGAATGAAGTATGGGGTGGGCGAAGACTTTTGACCGGTAGTGTATATAGACTAATTTGACCATAAATAAGCAAATACACTTACATAAACACAAATATATATCACATACATATACAGGGTGGCGTAATAGAACATGCATATTGCGTCATCTGTTTTCGCGTGGTAAACAATGCGCAGGAAAGGAGAGCCTAGCGTGGTTAGCTAGTGGCACTCGTTGAGTTTTAGTAGCCATGAGTCACTTTGACGGGAAGCATCGTGCTTTTTGTGTTCGCACGTTTTACGAGAACGGTCGTTCATACATCTCTGCAAGGCTACTGTATTGTTCCGAGTATGGATTAACACACATTAATGAAGCTCCGAGCGCAAACTTAATTAAAATATGTATAAAGCGATTTGAAGAGACCGGATCCACGTTTAAACCACTAGCAAAAGTCGGCCAAGAACGTCTAGAAGCCTAGACAACTTTGAGAGGGTGAAGGAGTCAGTACGAAAAAATCCGCAAGTGTCTACTCGGAAGCCATCGGCGGCTTTAAACTTGTCGCGACGAAGTTTACAGCGAATTTTGAAGTTGGATCTTAAACTGCATCCTTATAAGCTCCACTTAACACAGGAATTAAAATTATCCAACTTCGGAGCAAGGCTGGCATTTGCTGAAGAAGTGCTTAGTCGATTTTCCACTTTTGACAACATCCTTTTCTCTGACGAGGCTCATTCCCTTTGAATGGGTTCGTGAACCGACAAAATTGGCGTTATTGGAGCGACGAGTATCCAAAAATGAAACATCAAAAACCACTGCATAGTCCAAAAGTAAAGGTTGGGCAGCAATCTCAAGCAAAGGAATTATTGGTCCCTTCTTCTTTGAAGATTCACGAGGACGAAACATCACCGTTAACACCGACCGCTATGTTGGGATGTTAGAGGGATATTTGACTCCAGAAGTTGCGAGATCAAGAATAGCGAATATCAGGACATGGTTCCAACAAGATGGAGCGACTTGTCACACAACAAATGCCGCTATGGCGGGTGTGAGGCAGATGTTTCCTGCAAGACTAATTTCCAAAAGAGATGATATTCCTTGGCCCCCACGTAGCCCTGACTTGACGCCTCTTGACTTTTTCTTGTGGGGATACCTCAAACATAAAGTCTACATGAACAATCCGAGGAACATCAGTCAACTAAAGGAAAATATCCGTGGAGAAATGACAGCAATCACCCCAGATTTTTTGAGAAGAGTTTTCACAAATCTGCGATCGCGTTTAGAGGAGTGCCGTCTTCGAGAGGGCCGTCATTTAGATGATGTTATTTTTAATAAATAAACTTACTTTCAGTACCTAATCATCCTATCTTTTATTTCAACTATATCTTTTGTATTATTTTTTTTAACCTATACTTAATAAATGCACGTTCTATTGAGCCACCCTGTATAATACACATACATATAACTCATACATATCCGTGCATACATATTACCACTATAAGATAAAATAATACCAGGTGATGAACTAAGACGTCTCTAATTCAGCCAGTAAAAGCTTCGTATTTTTAATGGGTTTTAGCTCATAGTACTGCTTACTATATTAATAATGTTGTATGTATTGGTGATGTCGTGTTAATAACACAGAACAGAGAATTTAGTAGATATAGCAGGTGTGTCAGGCGGAATTTTTGATACGTTCAGAGCGCGATCGCTTATAATTCCAGTACTTACGTACAACTTTGAAGACGAACGTACTTAATCCGCTATGACCTAATCTATGAAAACTAATACATTATCACCAAGAGTACTAACTACATTGTCACTACGAGAGCACGCAATGAATTGTATTTTTTGCGGGAATATTTTGAAATATTTGCTACGAAAGAAAATATTTGATAAAGTACCGTACCGCCCCTGGAACATAAATATAAGTGAAACGTTACCTTATTGAAAAGATATAAGGTTGTATTTAGTAACATGATAGAGGCGTTTAGGATTTATATTCATTAAATCCTTTGCACGAATTAGCGTAGACTTCATCATGTTTATACAATATTAATCGTTTATGTGTGAGTCTAGCCGACAAAGAAACTCTTGGAATTTTCCATTGAGTTCTGTGTTTAATACACTACAGGCAACTGTCAATTTGCTAATAATAAGTTTTCTGCCAACATGATTAAATTGCAACTCCAACTTACGTGTCGCCAATTCACTCGATGAAAAACATCGAAAAAAATTAGTAACAATGATTTTTGTCAGATTTCGATTGAGTCTTTGTGTTGGAGCATGACTCTCCCACGGTATTTAGCAAGTGTGTTTAAAGTTGAACGTTGAATCCCAAACAACATTTATCAAAGTGCATCAGAAATCAGAATAATTCTGATACAATTATCTAAACACAATAGCAGTTGTCACGCTCAGTGCTAACCAGTGATTAGCAGTGAGCGTGACAGCCGCGTCTCATGTCGCAACATATCGAGACGAGTGCCTGTTAATATTTATCGAAGTGAAACAGTGACAATATTGCCACGTGACTTCTCTACAGACCAGTAATGACGGATTTTTCTTTGTGTTGAATAAGTTTTGAGTAATTGTCGATTATAGTATGTGATGGCGACTTTTGTAATTTTTAAGAAACCTATAAATACAAGGACACCGTAGAAAAACTATAATAAATCGTAGATGCAGTTTTAAAGTTTTCTTTATTATATATTATATATAAAGAAAACTTTAGGTGAAACTTTACTCTAGTAGGTAGTAGAGCCACGCTGATTTTAGCACAAGCGGGCTGGCTCGACCGGGGCAGTACTACCCTCCCACAGATGACCAACCTAAAGCGACAGCATCTGTGTTGTCGTGTTTCGTTGGTGTGTGTGACACCGGAGGCCCATTGATGCAGGGGTGATAGCTATCGTGGTAACTGTGTAAGCCTTACACTGTCACGATAATTGTCATACTTTTTACGTCCCCAAGCGTAGTGTGAAAAAGCATCTCACTAGGCCGCCATAGCGTGGGTCACCATACAGCATTGTCTGCATTTGCAATGAGTGTGGTTACCACAACTCTTGGATTCTATTCATGCTTTCCATTAGGCAGAGTAGTCACTTTGGCAGGCTCTTCATGTAGAAAAAAATAATATGCTTTCACTCCACTTAATATAGAGAACGGAGAGGAGTGTTTATATTGCAGGTGACCGTGGGTGAGACCATCCACTTTCCATCGCAACTTTATCCCAGTCCTGAAAAAATAGATAATTAATAATACATTTTATCCAATTAAATATTATTCGAATAGTAATGTTATATATCCCCTCGTTGGTCTAGCGGTTAGCGTATGCGACTGCCAATTAAGAAGTATTCACGGGTCGGGTCAAAAGTGTTGTTGGTTTTTTTACGAGAAAATTCTTAATAATAGCCCAGAGTATGGAAGTTTGGTGATGTTTCACGCCCGTGCCTCGGAGAGCACGTTAAGCCGTCGGTCCTGTTTGTCATAAACATCTATGGCAATCGTAATTTCGAAGTCAGTTCCCTCAAATTTGACTGCGCGGTGGGCCTAGTGGTTTAAGCGGTCGCCACGCCGCTCTCTGCTGCGCTGAGTGTTGTGGGTTTAAACCCCACGTGGGAAAACACTTTGTGTGCTCCACAAATTGTTGTTCTGAGTCTAGGTGTTTATTTGTGTCAGTTTCTTGTATGTTTTGTAAAGTCCCCCGCGACACAGAATGTAATCCTAGTGTACGCGTCGTTGTCCTAAAAAAAAATTGGTTCGCCCTCAGCGTTGTGGAGGTCCGATGTCAGTCGCTTCGTGAAAACACCGTTCGTGAACACAACCGACCCCAAATAACCACAAAGTACGTTTGGATTCAATATAAAATCTTTGCCATATCAAAAAATGCTTTCTTTTCATGAAATACGTCTTCAATATGGAGTAAACTGTGTTGGTTCAGAGACAGTCTCATAACAAACAAGCGCGTAATGCAGTACAAACATATTGTTTAAACTATTGTTCAAGATGTTAGGGAGACGGCCTCTGTCGGCATAGGACGACAATAGTTTACTTAAGGAGCAACCGTACTGTGATAATAGTTGCTTGATACTTGTTGTCGTTGTTGTGTCGTTTTAAGTTGATTTTACGAAAAAATATTTATATAAACTAGCTAACCCGGCGACCTTTGTACTGCAAGACTATTTTTTGGTCTTTTTTTAACTTTTCTGTCGGGCTGATTTTTGAATCTAGAAAAATTCACTTAAAACGGGCCAGCTGTTTAGGAGGAGTTCGGTGACATACACACGTACAGTAGAATTATATATATAGAAATTAAATATAATTAAGTAGCATCGAATATAGGTATGGCCTTTAAATGCGTATTTATGGATACTAGGTAAATAAAAACGGTAATATACTGATGACATTTGGTAATAAAATATTATATCTCTTATTTTCTTTCTTTTTTCGTTAAAGAAAGACATCTATTACTTTGAATTTGCAAACGTACCTAAACGGACAGAAAAAACACCCATATAAAATATGGTTTCGTGTTTTTTTTTACGGGGATCGAGCTTACAACATTCAACGCCAGGCTACACGCTATCCAGGCATTCTGAACTGAGTATAGACATTATTGAAGCCACATTCCCCTACAAATCTCGATAGCTACGTACTCCTTTGAGAATTCCATGAGATACACACTGTACAAAACAGTAACCCCAGAACAAACACGCCCTTGTACAAAGACTAGTTATACAGCCACGTGTCACTCGCACGACGTACAGGAGTGTTTGCCTTTGTGCCAATGTTGGGGTGGCAGTAATCGCGAAATTTGATTACTGCTAACGTTTGTTTTAATACTACTATTTTTATAAGTGAAGTGTAGTACTGGATTCATACGATATCACCAATTATCAACAGGCTTTGCTGGTTTACTGCTAGACATGATCTCTTCTTTGAAAGAAGATTTTGGGCTACTATACAAACAACAAAGGTTGTCCAAAAACCTCTTTGCTAAGAAGAAGCTTATGTCCAGCAGTGGACTATTAAAATTGATGATGCATTGCCGGCCAGACTGGTTGATATAGGATTTTTGATAAGTTTTTCTTTTCTTTACAGGGCTGTTCAGTTGTCCTGCCTAGTTTTCACCTTGATCGGCTTTTATAAAACCCACGGTATAAATGGGACGGTGATACTCCGATTGCTTAATCATTACCACACTGACCATACTACCATACATGCATGGAAGTGGGTTACGGTCTACTTACTGACAATTAACAGATGCGCCTACATTGGCGCATATTGTATCGTAATTAATGTTGAATTGAGTAGTATGACAGTCTGGTCTGGAATAGATTCAGACCTAGCATAAATAATTGTCATCTAATTCTCAGTCAGGTCATCAGAACCTGCATTATGATAATAAGACTTAGAACAAACGATTCTATTCATTATACGATAACTTGCCGTGGGTGGTAACCAAACCCACGATCTCTACCAGTCGGCTTCACGACACAGTTTTTAAACATGTATATTATTTATTAAACCTTCCAACTCGGTATATCTCAATAATATTCAAACTAGTGCTAAAAGAGAGAGAAACCCGACGCTTCCGATGAACCCTCCTAAAAGTATATATTTATATAGCTTTCCACTGGCGGTCGTGCGTTGCTAATGGTGGGTCCCGGAGGTGCGGGCCGGTAATCGATACAGAACTTAATGGATTGGCCACCGCACCCATATTTGGGAAAGCGTGATTTTTACTGCAATACAAGGGAAATTTTAAGCTGTTGTATTGTACTTTTATAGATGAAATAGTATTTTATACAAATGAGTTATTTTAAGATACGAACTTTAGTTTTTCTTCATTTATTGAACAGTTACTTTATTCGTAGCTCCACCCACGTATAAGTAAAAATTAACCTATAATCCTTCCAAATTTCATCAAAATTGGTTCATCGGTTTAGTCTTGAAAGCAACAATATTTGTAGGTATTGACGGGTTTTTTGATCTAGTGGCTAGTTATCCTGAGTTCTAAGCCAGATGTCATAGGTTCGATTCCCTTCCAGACAAATAATTTTGTGATGAACACGAACATTTATTCTGTTTCTGTTCTGTAATTTATCTATAACTAGCTGTACTCTGTACGCGTTGCTACGCCACCAATTAAAATAAATGAAAAAAATATATATACCAACCCACAAAACTTCGTGGCCTCATACACAACCACTTTGCTAAAGATAATCATATGATCAAATGCACAGGTTACGATTCTATATAGGACATACAGACAGACAGACAAACATTCATTTATATATATATAGATATATATAGAAATTTATAAGTATATTTATCATTAATCTGGTTACCTCCTCTGCCTCGTTTAGGATCAGACTGCTGTGTACACTGAATACCATACGAATACATCCGATAAATACCATCTATGTTAAGATACACCACTCTGTCCTACTCTATTATTAATTAACTCTCTCTTCAATCATTCGTCCGCAATCCCCCATGGTACAACCAAACCATGAACTCCCCACGGACAGAAAACTTTGATGTCCGCACAAATGACGCGCCATGGGACGCATATTTGCAATACCCTGGATGATGGGTAAACATAATTATTAGTTTATTAGATAACGGGGATAACGGGTTTGTTTTTGGGATCATTTTGTTGGTTGTCTGTCTGTTTATTTGTGTTTTTAATAGATATTTTGAGTGTATAAATAATGATATACACAAAAAAAATGTATATGGATTTAATTCGGGAAAATATGTATTTCAGTCGTGATTTTTGTTGTCAAGAATGCAGTTAACCTATCTATCATTCTGTATGGTGATGAATTAAGAATACAGAGAGTCACCACCCGTATTCATCCCGTAAGAGACGACTAAGGGAGAAAATTGTGCAGGGCAACAGTATTGTGAAGAGAAGGCAAACTTGATACGAACCCTATACCAACACGTCTGGCCAGCGTGGTGTAGTAGGGTTAAACCTCCTTTCTAAGGAGAGCCCTACGTCCAGCAGTGGATTATGAAAGGCTGTTGATGATGATGATTGATGATCTATCTGCATGAACTATTATTCAATAGGATAATCTTAACTAAACTTCTTGAATTTCTAACAATACTTCCTAACAAGTTTCTCTTATTCACTCAGGTACATATATATGAAGTATGGAACACATTATCAAAAACTCTTCGTTGTTCCACACTATGTGAATAAGATCACCACAGCTCTACTCCCTTCCACTTCTAGAGAGGACTTAAAATACTTGCGACTCTATAGTCGTGCTCATAGACGGCAATCGCTTGACATCAGCTGACCAGTCAGTTCGTTTACCTTTTACCATAAGATAAAAAACCACAGTCCATAATATAAAGTACTTAATTTCTAGAAGAAATATCCATCACATGTCAACGGAATCCGAACTCCCACTTTGACTTGATACTTACGTTAACAAGGGTCATTGCTTCTACGTTCACGCGACTGGATCTTTAATGTTATGTTGACATGCAAGAAATCTTTCTTGTTAATCTTAGAATACGATTTAATCACGACGCAAGAAATACATAAGACTTATTTACTTTTTAATTTAAAAACCTTTGACTGATGTAGAATATAGGACTGTTTTATTGAACTTGTTGTATATATGATCTAAAATTGTGTAAGTTGTGTAGGAGTGGCCTATTTGTCGCTGTGGTAAATAATAATAAATATTTCGGACATTTGACACAACGCCATCTAGTCCCAAACTAAGCAGAGTTTGTACTATGGATACTAGAAAACTGATATAAATACATAAATACTTTGTTCAGTAAATACATACTATACGTAGAAAACATCTAGACTCCGATACAAATATTTGCGGATCATGCGAACATTTCGGGAATCGAGCCCGAGACCTTAAGCACTGCAGTCGCAAGCGCTACCGCTGTGTCACCGAGGCAATCAGTGATGTTGCAAGTCCAACAGATTGGAGCTCTATGCTCACTAAGTTTTTATTCTAAAAGAAACCGTAAAAATAGACGGAAAAGATACGTATGATAACTAGGATAAGTAGATAAATAGGTAGGAACCTTGAAGAATGTCCCGATTAAAAACTTATTAGGTTTTCAGTTGGCAGGACCAAAGCGACTTGATTTGTATTTCACTTATGTATCTGTATTATGAGACTTATTTACAATGGCGTTCCATATCGATGGACAGGCAATTTTTAACTTCACCTGTATTTGAAATCATAAATGGCATCCTAATGATATTTTTGGAACTATTAATTTCTACACGTATGATACGTATATTACTTGTTTATAAGACATAGATATGAGACAATATATGTAAGAGTAATTGAAGCGATGTCTAAAATAATCACTTAAATAAGACTTCCTTGAAGTGTATACGATAATGTTACAATCACACGAGGGTCGTTTCTGGTCGAGCAGTAACGAAGCGGTGAATCCGTGCGGTGACTTGACTCACGCAACGAGATTGAGTTAAATCTGACCTCACTCCGTGACGGGCTCGCAACGAATCACTAACTTGTTGGGATCGGCCATACATATTGTATGAAGATGTATCGCCAAGGAGTAGTTTTGGGTCTAGGGTGGTTAAACAAGCAACAAGAATGTACATAGTGAGTCGTGTGTCGTAAGGACTGATTAAGAGAGCAGCCTATTAGAAGAACAGCACTTCAAAGAGAAGAGATAGTTAAGACCAAGTGTATATTAACCCGTCTGACCAGCGTGGTATAGGTTATCAAACGTTCCTTTCTAAGCAGAGCCCTCTGTTTAGCAGTGGGTTATTAAAATATGTTAACGAGGTTCTTTTTTTCTTTTTATTATTTTAATAACCTGCTAAAGTGACTCTACTCTGCTTGATGGAAAGTATGAATAGAATCCAAAAATTGTAATCACCATACTCATTGCAAATGCTGAAAATACAGTATGGTGACCCACACTATGGCGGCCTATTACGATTTTTTACGCCTCACTTTGGGACGTAAAAGACATGACAGTCATCGTAGCATTGTATAGCACATATTTACCACGACAACTGTCACCTCTGCATCAATGGGCCTCCGGTCTCACACTCATCAACGAAACACAACAGCACGGATGCTGTCGCTTTAGGTTAGTCTTCTGTGGGAGGGTAGTACTGCCTCGGACGAGCCGACCCATTCATGCTGAAAGCAGCGAGGTTCTACTACTTGGAGGTGGCATGATATGGCATTTTGTTTGTCTACAGGAAGCTTTTGGTGAAGGTGGCTGGCCCCTGGAATTTAGAGCAGCTGTAGCAAGACTGCTTTCCCAACACGCTCCCAACGATAAAGAAGCACCCAGATCTACTGCACTGCGTAAGTTACACAAAGCTCCTTTTAAACATATTATTATCAAGTATAACTAAGAGTTTTAGAGGACGCCAAATTTAAGTGTCCAATCAGGTATTTAACCAATGACATTCTATCCAACAGGTTTGAGCAACCAGCGCCTTGATCAGACCCTGTCCGAAACGATGGTGTTGGATCTGATCGCTCTAGTCGGGTTCGTGGTAGTCAATAACCCACAACTACAGGTAAGTCTAACTAATGTTGTAATGTTGCATGATAAAATAATAACAAACAGATGACTTGTTCGTACTATACATTTTACAGAGATTTTACTATACTTATATTACCGACGGAGTTTTCAGAGCTGTTTTAAACGCCGAAATTTCGCTGTTTCTGATCTTAATCCCATTTATCCTTAATTGACAGGAATTTACATAGAGTAGGAGAAAAGGAAGAAAGAGATTAAACACCTTCAAACTCATACAGACTTTGCGTATTTGCGACTTTAAATTATTAGGATTTTAACATACATCATCCTTATATACTTCGTCTGAAGAACGCATCTGCCGAAGGTTTCTATACCACAACATGCAATAAGTTCCAAGAAACACAATATTTGTATAAAATTACCATGTTCATTAATAATAGATTGTAAACACACAATACAAAATGCATATTCTTACAGCTCAACGTAAAACAATGTCCGTTTTATTTCCCATGCGGGTGTTGTCTACACCTGCATGTACACGTGTTAACTATTATTGCAAAGACCCGATACAAATGTCCGAAAGCTAATATATCGACTTGTAGTTTGTTGTTTGTGCGATGTGATAGATATGATCTCCCCATTAGAGGTGATATTAGTATCTCTATTTAATGCTATTTTATTGTTTCACCCCCTTGTTATTATTTTTGTTAGACACAAGTGGTTGTCTATGGTTTTTAAAAGGTTTGAATTTTTGAAACGAGTAGGCTGTAAAGACTTTGTGTACAAAAGTGAGTGTTGTGGTCGTTCGCCAGCCTAATGTTAATTGTTAAAAAAAATAATGTAATTTATTTTATTGTAATTTTACTATTTCTTGATAAGCTGGAGCAGTTAGGTGTTTGAGGTACGAAGTAACAATTCCTTACACGCTACCGACTACGCTCAGCTAAATGGCGTGCGGGCTAATTTCCTTGCCATTAACACAGGTGTACCACAAGGCAGTATACTCGGCCCAACCTAATTTTCAATCTTTGTTAATGATCTCTCCCAAGTAAACTTTACAAATGAGAGGGTCGTCACTTTGAAGAGTACACTGCACTTGTTGCCGAGGTGATACCTGGGATAAGATGTACTGATGCATACAGTAGTATGGACCGAGTCACAAATTGATTAAACGCTAATTTCCTTTCGCTAATTGTTGTCAAATCAAAATATAGGACATTTAATATAAAAAAAGTTAAGAAACCACACAGACCCCTAGCGCTATATTAGCATATGCCTGTTTAAACTAAGAAATTTCGCTTTCAAAATGTACCTGTAAGTTACAAACAGTTCACCAAATACAATACCTTGGGATCGTTATGGACATAAACCTGAATTTTCAGACTCACATAGATCTACCGATATCTAGGATTAGCAGAGTAATTTACATATTTGCATTGTCAAGTCGGCAAATCAGATCATTTATATACTTTTTTCTCCAACGGAATCACCCGCGTAAATGGATTTTTCCAACTCGGAATCAGTACTTTCTTAAACAGACGTTTTTTCATGTTTTTCGTAGTTCTCCAAGCAGAGTGCATGCAAATATATTAATGTAATCTAAGAGAGGAAGACAGCGCATAAAGTACCAACAAGCAGTTATCGATTTTAAATAATATATTAGACATGAAATTATAATTGCGAATGTTTATTATCTTGTCGAGTCAATAAATTAAATGACCTGTAAGACAAACGCATGAATGGTGATGCAATCTATTAGCCAGTGCTATTTAAATGAAGTTCCCACGGGCGCAGGTGTCCATCGTCCGGCCCAACGACACAGTTGTTCAAGGAAGTGTTCTGGGTCCTTCCCCGACAATTTATTCCTTTGGGATTGTCACGTAAATTGTGTATACACGCTGTACATTATTGATTTTATGTTTTTGTCGTCGAGGGGGGAGTATACCTAGTCTTGCCATAAATATTGTAATAAAGAAAAAAGAAAATTGTTAACTGCAAATAACATTTATTACTTTTACAGTGTGTCAGTTTAATACATAAATATAAAACAATTAAAAATATAAAAAGCTTATTCGAAGTGGTCTCCATTGGCTGCAATACAGTCCTTTAAACGATGAGGCCAGTTATCAATAGAAGCACGCACTCTTTCCATGGGAAAATTCTTCACTGCCAATCGTATAGATTGTTTTAGGGACTCCAAATTATCATGGCGTTTAGAGCAAGCTGTACTCTCTAAAACTGACCACAAATCATAATCCAGCGGATTAAGATCGGGACTAGACGACGGCCAGTCTTCAGCTCTGATGAAGTCCGAAACGTTCGATTCCAACCAAGACTGCGTGGACCGAGCTTTATGACCCGGCGCCGAGTCTTGCTGGAAGGACCATACTTGGTTATTGAACATGGTGATGTTAAGGGGCTTAACTACCTTCTCAAGAATGGTATCTTGATACACTTGTGCCGATGTTTTGATACCTTTTTCACAAAAATATGGCTCAGTCACTCCTTCATAGCTAACACCCCACCAAACCATCACTGAAGTCGGATAATGTCCACGTTGCACTCTGTCGACTAATTGGGAAGCTTCCTTAGAGCTTTGAGCATAAATACGGTCATTTTGTTTGTTAAAATGTTGCTCAATTGTAAAAATTTTCTCATCCGTAAACAAAATTTTTCTGTGACCTCCCTTTGCGTACCGCTTCAGTAGTTGTTTCGATTTTACCACCCTATTCTTCTTTAAATTATCAGTTAAGAAATGGCCAGTGCGTCTCTTATAGGCTGCAAGTCCTAAGTCATCTTTTAAAATACGCGACATGGTTCTAGGTGCTATCTTCATTTCCCGAGATAAAATCTTTTGCTTTCGGACAGGATTTCTTCGAATTCTTTCCCTTACTGCTTTGACCACCTTTTTCGTACGAACACTACGTGGACGGCCAGATCTTTTTCTGTCACAAACAGAGGAGGTCTCATTGTACCTATTAATAGCCCGGTACACAAACATTTTACTAATACCAAGTGTATGGAGAGTTTTAAAAATTGCATTTGGCTCCATACCTACTTTGTGTAATGCTATCACGGCGATTCGGTTCTCTTTATCACCCCACACCATTTTAATATCGCAAAATATTTTACAATGTATTGGCGCCAAAATGAGAAAACACAATGAACAATCGTATAAAAATGACAGATTCGAAATTCAAATGTAATATTTTTTTATAATTAAGTGTAACAGTATTTATGGCCAGACTAAGTATAGGGACAGTTCTGTTAAGGAGAATTCAATTACCTATAGTCAATTCGCGTTAAGAAAATAGAGACGCATTGATGAACTTTGTGTTATCGATAAATTTTTGTTCTGACTGTGAAGTGTTTGTAAAGTCCCCCGCGATACTGAATAGAATAGAACAGCCTCCGAGTGGAAGTTGTCTTTAAAGCAATTCCTAATATATTTATTGTATTTATTTTTGATTGCATAATCCATGTCATGTTTATATTTATACTTAAATTATGAAAGCGAAAGTATGAGAATGAATGTGTTCATATGTGTGTTACATTACACTTCAACTGCTTTACAAATTTTGATAAAGTTTATTTCACAGTTGCCAACATTATGGTATGGTAAAAATTATGGTAAAAAAATTATTGCATAACATAAATACATATATGAGTATTATATAAAAGCAAAAGATCACATAAAATGTCATGTGATCTTAGAAGTAATTAAATAATTCAATTAAAATAATGAGACTTATGATGTTCATAAATATGCTTACTAGATTTTCTCCAAAAAAGTACTGTTCCCGTGGAATGAACAAGGAATTGAAATGTATTGATAAATTGCGGGTAGCCCGATAACAATACAATATTTATCAATGTTATTTTTTTCTCAGGAGACGATATGCGACGGTTGGAGTGTGATCAAGACTCTGTGCACTCTACCTGCCAACTGGCTGGTATCACCGACCCACAGTCATGTCTTACTGCCCACGTTGGTGGTTCTGTCGGACCATAGTGGTGCAGCGGCCGCAATAGCATCGGAGCTTAGTACAGGGGCAAGTAGACTGTTTCTTTTTTTTTTCTAGTTTCTAATACCAGTTTTTTATTTTTTTTGACTAGTTTTCTAAGGAGACGATATACGACGGTTGAAGAGTGATTATAACTGTGCACTTTACTTGCCTCTATTCCTTGGAGATAGTAATATCTTTCGTTGCATTTTATGGAGTTATTGAGGCTACCCCCTTAGTGACTGAGGTTAAAAGAGGTATGGGGGTAACAGTTGCGTCCAAGAATCCAATTGCAACGGTAGTCCATCATTGTTGATTGGTTGAATGAATCGACCGTTTCTTTACCCCCATACTATAAAAACACACGATTGGTTAAGACTATATACAAATTAGTTTCAAAAATTATGATGTTAGCAATAAATTATATATTTTATTCAGAAATCATCATACATAACATATTAGGGAATGTATTTTTTATGAGACTATATTAGTTCAAATCCAGATAAGTACACTGTTACAAGAGATGAAGTGACCTGCCACGTCATTATCATACTGTAATAGCAAAAATGTCTGCCAAATATAAATTCACCGACAACACGACAAAATAATACATAACATAACAGTCTAACTGCAAGATAAAAGCCTACTCATTTCGGAAGTCACAAACTCAATTTGTAGTATTGAATATTTGATGGTATTACACTCACAAGTTGTTCGCGCAGCTGGGACCTACTTTATTTATCAACCTAACCTGAGGTACAGGTGTCAGCTGGAGCAGTGGGGCTGTTGAAAGAGGACTCTAATTTATATTAATAAATTATTGGTTAGTTGATTCAGATTAAATTTGGTACGACAAGGGATGCTGGACAAGAATTTACTTGAGCTATTATTTTATGATGCTGTGTTTTTATGATTTTTGTTGAACAGTGAACCATTAAAGGCAGTTGATGATGATAATGATGATGAAGTAGTTCAAACAGTTATCAACATTCCGTTAGGTTTATCTGAGTGGCCTGTCATATCACAAGAAGGATATACGGATACGCAAACTCTTAAAGCTACGGCAGTTTCATTTAGAACTTGCAGAATCCCTTATCCTCTGTTTTCTTTACCCTTATTCCTCTTTTTAGCTGTGTTGCTTTATCTCTTTTATATGCTCAAGTTTAACTTCTCCTATTATTCTGTCTTACACACACTACTACACACACACTTGTCTACACTTAATCAGTCAATCAATATTTCTTTATTTGTAAATATGGATATAACAGTTAGAAAATCGATGCTTGTCTCAAATTTTCAAGCAAGTATTTAAATATTTGAAAAAATAAATAAAAAAAACTAGTTAAAAGTTTATCTCATTACTTTTAAAATTAATATAGAAAAAAAAAATTATAGGAAAAAGTCAAAAATGTTGAAAAAAACATTGGAACATGTCGCGTAAGTAAGTTGATTGTTTTAAATAAAGGTTAATTTCAGGATAAAAGAAAACAGCCAAAATAGATTCAAATATTTTTCGAAAGGGGCCAAGAAAATGAGACTCACAATGAAACAAAACAAAAACAACAAAAAGATTTTAATAAAAACACTTTCCCAACAGATGCTAGAGGAATACATGAAGAGCCCAGAAGCTCAAAAGGTGAAACTAGTACAGGTGATCAAGCAAGGACGCTCGAAGAAAGGTAAGAAGTAAGAGGACAAGTAGACTGAAGTATCGAGATTGATATGTTTATATTTAAACGGCCTGTGTTAGTATTAGATTTCTCATGTTGACATTTCTATCGTAAATAACTGGATCAATCAATATGTAGGGCAAAACGTTGGTATTGCTAATGTTAACAAAGTGTTAGTGGTAAACCAAGTTCTTATATTAGTAATGGTTTAGGAAGCTTAACGTTAGCGATCTTTAAAATTGATGGAGATAAAAAAATAGCTCTTATTGGCAATTAGATTCTAGAATGTAGTTACTAGAATGACACTTAAATCACTAGCGGGAGTTGAGTATAGACTGATGTAAGTGTATATTAAACGAGTATTAGTAACGCAAAAGTTCTGATTGCCACAATTGTCTGATCCCAGCCATGGGGTAACAGTTCGTGTATTATTTTCATAAATAATAAATATTTATTAAAATTGTCGTCTTAACGTTTTGTGTTATTAATGGTACGTACTTAATTCCAGTTTTATCTCCTATATCATTGTCTGCTTTCATTCATTCAGGGTAATTGTACTCCCTATTGTGCCATTCGTGCGTGTGCCAATTAGTTTTCTTGTAGCATTCCTACTCAAAATTTCTTTGTCTACATTAATTTCAACAAGATTTGTCTTTTGATTAAACTCATTAACACTTAAGTCACTAGCTTTCATATTGATGAAACTTTATATTTTTAGTTGATCTGATGTTTTAAAACAGTTTTTTCGTGTATCGAGTTTAATTTTTATTATCAAGTTGATACCTCCCTAAATGTTCGATAACCTAATGTTTAAATCGTATTCCCATTAAAACTGCTTTCTCATATTACGAGAGTAGAACTTTCCTTCTTTAATGTTAGCAATACCAATTATTTTAATAGTGTTTGCACCATAACGTCGCCCAGTAAATTTTTATCGGACATAAGGAATTTAAACATCAAAGGTAAAGATTGTTTGCGTCTAATATGGCATCAAATTTTGCACGTCAACGCTAGATATATAAATTCCTTATATCTTCATATTTACTAACACATAGACAAATGTAGTTGAGATATTGTACACTTTTTGATGTGAGTCTATTTATGTATTTTTCTATGGTTGTAGACTAGAACTAGACGAACAAAAATGTATTTCAATAAAATTTATTACGCAATGGCATTTTGTAAGTTGATGTTCTGCAAGGTGGGCGAAGCATGTACTCATTACGTTATTAATTTTGTTTAATGTTTCTGCTCGTATTATATTTACCAGTATTTTTATAATACCCAATTTATTTTTGTGATTAGATTTTATTTGTGAATGAACTTGGTTGGGTTGTAAAATTAAGAATACCTCCTATATTTTTTTAACTTTTGCTTTCAAATATAAGTTGTAAGATTACGTTTAATATATTTATATTTATTCATTCTCTTATCTATCGTAATTGTTCTACAGTAACGCCCACGTTCCAGATTCTCGACTGTTACTCTATAAAAACATTGGTTTTAAAATACTTCATAGGAATGGATTTAAAAGGAAATGTGTGTGCTAATGGTGTGCCTTGAGGGACACTCTTGTTGATTCGTATGAAACATGGTATTAATTGCGTCGCGAGTAATATGAAAGCGAAAGTTTGGTATGCTGTGATAACGAAACGGAATTTATTCTTCAAAAATGTAGAGTTTTGTAACCGAAATCCTCTGTAAATGAAGGTCATTGCAGTCAAAGGCTTCAGTCAGTTCGTGATCTAAAATTTTATATTTTTTCAATTTTATTTCTTTGTGATAAATTTCATTTATTAACAGCCCGTTTGCTTGTATTTTTAAAACAGTATATGTTGTGTACATCTATTGTAAGCATTCTAAAGGATTCGTGTGTAGCTTTAATAATAATGGTATTGGTGTTTGTATACTATTTTACTGTCCTTAGCAGACTTGGTAGGACAACATGTGCCATAATGAATTTATGTTAAGCCGTTATTAATGACCAGTTTATAATATCTAACTCAAAAGCAAGGCGTCTGTATCATTATGGTGCTTGTTAATTACATGAAATCTCTGTAGTGTGTCTCGTAATTGTATAAGTGTTTTAATATGTTGTAAGGAGTCATTCTATACCGCACTATCGATTGATCTCTCATATTTTGTTCTTTCTCAGATCTGTTCGTCTAAGATCTGAGTGTCAAGATTACAAAACATTGTTGTGTTTAATAAAGGAACCAAGCTACGCAGTACTTAATACAGTGGCTCATTTATTGATCGCTGAAACTAGTATTTTATTTAAAAGTATGAATACGAATGCTTTGTCATTTTGTTCTTAAATCGACAGTTAATCTGATGGCGCACAATATTGTATTGTAGAGTTAATGCGTACATTGCTTGCTTTCAAACAACTGATGAATTTGTTTGTTAAATTTGAGAGTCAATCGTCTGCGCTTTCCTTTATAACTTTAATAAGCAGCAAACGGGTGGGACACTGTGATTTTATATATTTTTTTAAATTAATTATTATTATCACTTGCAAATGTAATTGTTTTTTTTTACTCTTAGTTAGCCACACGTGTTTAGTGTAATTGTACTTTATCTGTGATTTCTTTATTTAGCGTAACTTTCGTGTAACTCATGTGTATGTGGCGAATAAATATTTGTGTAACAATGACTGAGATTTTTTGTCTGAACCATTTTCTTTTTCCTTTTTATAATTTTGATGGAGTATTTGGTGATGGATATAACGTGGATACTCAATATTATAAGAGTGGGTATCTGTGACTCTTGTATTAGTCCCACTTCCTATCTGTATACTCATTTTATCTCTTACTTTAAGAGTCATCGTCTTATCCTTTTTCCTAAGTAGATTGCTGTAAATTACGTCAACGAATTTCATGCTCTTTGACCTCCATACCCCGTCGTTGTCATAATTGGTCACATTTGAAACATCCCTCTTTCGAGTGTAATGTAATATGCTTTGTTTTTTTAAATAAGAAATGATCAAATCAAGGAAAGAAAACAATGAAAAATCAACAATCAGAAGAAAAAAGACATGAAAACAATTGATGATAATTGATCATGAAACATAAAAGCTTGAAAGTTACCTAAATAATAGCACCTTAACCTAGGCAGAGCCTAAACTATGACAACCAGACAGACTGCACGGTTGATCTAGCGGTCACCGTGCTGCGCTCTACTGCGCTGTGTGTTATGATTTCAAAACCCCACATGGGACAACCCTTTGTGTGATCCATAAACTGTTCTAAGGTCTGGATGTTCTTTGAATTCATTTCTTGTACGTTAGTAAAGTCACCTGCGACACAGGATTAATTCCTAGTTCGGACGTTGTCTTTTTTAAAAAAGCAGAAGAAAAAAGCGTATCAATGTCAAAATCGAACCGAGACGACCTCCAGCTTAGCAATCGGCCACTATAACCTGTCGCTACCAATTTCACCAATTTGCGTACATTCAGAAGTCTAAAAAAAAATCAACTTATATGTCATCGCTACTTGTAACTGCATTTGCAAACTTTAAAAAAAATAGAAATATTAAGGATAAACAAACTATAAATGAATTCAAAACGCTTTTCACAAGTTCCCGTCCATCGTCGGAGCTCATAACCGCCCCATAACATCGTACATATTTTAAAAAGCTTTCTAAGTGCCCAACACAATATTACAATTTACGAGCAAAACAAACCGAGCTCATTCATAAATTGAACACGAAAATAAACTGGCATCTCTCACAAATGGATTTGGTATTTTTAGATAGCGTTTATATTTGTTTTGAAGTTCACAGTTTTGTATGAATTTGCCTTCAATTGTTAGTGCCTTTGAAGTAAATTAAAATAAGTTTAATTTAAATTCCATTTAAAAAGTCTTTTTTTTTTATTTAGTATACTCACGCTTGTATTTCAAGAGGTGGACAGAGACGTTTTAAACACTAACGTTTTGATAAAAAAATGACCAGAGTGATACTGTAAGCTTTATCTGTTGCTCTCATCTTCCCCTGGCAGTTCTGTGGGGGGCACTCAAAAGGTACTTCATTACAGTTTTCTTGAGCGGTGGTAGTCACTTGCCATCAGGTGACGCTGCTCGTTGCTTTAAACCTACACTTTAAAAAACTGCTTTCATAGTCTTAAAACAGGTGAATAATATACTTCTTCAGTAAACCTCAACAATCGTAAAATGTACGGTAGGAATAGTCAAATACCCGGCAAACGCGTTACCCTAAGAAATTGAATGACTTAACGTTTCTTCAACAATGGTTTTCTATGGTTTTAAAATCACCCTGACATTACGGCATTACGTACACACGACTGGGTTATAATAACAGGAATCTGAATTTGTAAAAATGAAGAATGAACGGGACCAATTGTGTGGAAAATCACTTCCGACATAGGGGTGGTTTGTTTAATGGTTGATATCGTAAGTGACTATCATTATGACTTTTTGTGTAAGAAAATGTTGTGTGATTACTTCTATATATATTGATAGACACGCTATAATACCAGCTAACGAAGATACCGAACGAAATACTAATTCTACATCGCGCTATTAAAGTTCTCGCATCCATTAACCTATATATTTTCTTTTATAGTGCTCTCTAGTGAAATTTTTATCGTTAGGTTTAATTAGTTTGTAATTTAGAAATTAATTCACTGCAATATTGAATTAGAATAATTGTGTCTGTAAGAATAGTGTAAAAAATAAAATAAATTATTAAATGAAAATTTCTCACATCAGCTGGCCTGCTTCGCCAGGTGAAATATTTTCCCTGGTCGCCATTACAAATCCTGGTAACTTTTTATTTCCCCTGGTCGGGGGATGTTGCTTATAATGGTGACCTGACGTGATGAAGACTTATATCAGCAAGTTAACGTAACAATTGTCCCGCATCTCGTATCAAAATGGTCGACCTGTATGTCGTTGTTTTAAAACATTTGAGTGCAAACGTTTGTATGCCTGTATATGTCTATATACTTTAGTGTTTAGAATTCACGGGTTAAATTACGATTTGTTTGGATTTAGAAGTTGTACGTAATATATTTTTAAAATATAAATACAATGAAGTGTTACGTTAAAATAAAAAGACAGAAAGATGATTACGGAAATTGTTTCCAAATGACAGATATCACTAACACACTTATAAGTCAGTCGAATTTAAAACTTAAAAAAAATATATTAAAAAACGTTTGAAACTGTTCGAGAGTGCTTACCCCCGATAGAGTAGACAGATTGGTATTAAATGCTCACACTTTACCGACAAAATTTTAGTTACACTATATTTCCGGTAACCGGACACATAAACTTCCAAATAAACATATATTTCTATTATAAGATATTCCTAAATACAAACATGGTAACATAAGTTATACACAACATATGCTCTGGGTAGGAACCGAATCTACGACTTCTGGCTAGCAACAAGGTTCGCTAACCACTAGAATTCTAGACCAATAGACCAGTCAAGATTTGAAAGTTTTTATAAAACAATCCGAAACAATTTATTTCTTCCTGAATTACTAATTATTTTTAGATCATTCACTCACCCACATTCACCTCATCAAACCATTACTCATAAAAATATTAATTTCGTTATGTACGCTTTTGTGTTATTTATTTTGGTACACCAACAAATGATTGCCATATGACTACAAAAATATATTTTTTGTGCTCAGCCAATTATCGACAATCACAGCTAACCTAAATGGAACTTATACCATTTCAAATTAAAAAAGTAAAGAAGACAATAGTTTATACTTTAAAAAAAAAACAGCAAAGACAAAAAGATTCCATATTTAAAAGCGACAGTATGTCGATTTTAAATATGGAATCTTTCACGGACGATTCAAATTCAAACTTAAGTGTGCTGTTGTTTACCCAAGTCTAAGATAGCCCTCGATTTTTTCTTAATATTATCACTAAAACTGTCCAATTCAAACGACCATAACAATGGTATGGTGACCACAACTCTTGGATTCACACTTTCCATCACGCAGAGTAGACACTTTGGCAGGCTCTTAAAAAAAAAAACAAGAAAATAATATTTATAGATATTACATTTATATTGTTTTAAACTTAATGTTTCTCGTTTCGATTCCATTCTGAAAACAAGGCCGAACGTCACGGAAACACGGACACGAAAATATATGGAGACGACTTAAAATATTTATATTAGATAATGGAGTTTTTATTTTTGTTTGTTTTTATTGGAAATGTGTTTCTATTAATATAATGAATTCTTGTGAAAAATGTAAATAAGTGACGGCGGTATTTTAGTAAATATGTCTAGTGATAGGTGGGTTTTCAACTGCATTGCTATAATTATGTTACGATTACGTCACTGGTCGGTATTCGTTTTAGTACCAAATTATGGGACTACATAATTATTAAAGCATGTAGTTTCAATGTAGAATTATCTTCTACTGTGTTTCTGTTTACATTTGGTGAGTTACGGCAGACCAACGCGTCGCGACAATCGATTAACAAAAAAAAATGTTATTCATGCTTCAGTTTGGATTCATCAAAGGTAATTTTTTTATAGATTACTAGCTTTTGTCCGCGGCTTCGCTCGCGTGGAATTCGGTCTGCCACATAGTTTCGTAACAGATCATTTTAAATAAATATATATATTATTTTTTATAATAAAAAGTATCTTCTAATACTTTCAAGAACATGTGTATAAAATGTCATCATGATCGGTTGAGTAGTTTAGCGTAAAACCGTAACAAACAAACTTACATTTGTATTTATAATGTTAGTAGCGATTTTTACGTAATTTTCGCAACATATCAATGCAACCATATTATGCCACAGTGAAGCGTGTCAGGGTATAGCTATTTATAGCTAAGCTGTGACTACAGGCCTGTTGGTCTAGTGGTTTTCATCCTGACTGCTGAGCCAGGGGTCGTGGATTTGATTCCCACCCAGGACAAATCTTTGTGTGATGCGAACGATCATTTGTTCTGTGTTTGGGTGTAATGTAGTATATGTATGTATTTAGAAATATATAAGTATGTTTATCAGCTGTCTGGTTACCATAGTCCAGGGTTTGCCTAGTTTGGGATCAAACGGTCGTGTGTGAGATGTGTGAGGATATTATATTATTATAACCACACCGAGACACAGGAAAAATGGTCACAATCATTTGTTCTGGATGGGAATCGAACTTATGGTTAGCAGTCAGGGCCATCAACCTCTAGAGCAACAGGCCAGTATAGGCCTGTAGGTATCAGTATTCGTTCACATCGTCTCCACGGCCGTCAATATTCGTCCATTAGCGTTCAATACCGACAGCTATCGACGCCGCAAACCGGGGGATTGCTCACGAACCTCGTGCACGACTGTACAGCTGGGCTAAGGCGGGCGCCATTCACTCACGGAGGGAAAAATTATTGCATTTAGATGTTAGGAAACTGCTTTACTTCGGGTGAACGTAGGATACTGTGTATGGGAAAATCTATAATAAATAAATAAATATTTCGGACATTTGACACACAACGTCATCTAGTTTCAAACTAACCAGAGCTTGTGCTGTGATAACTAGACTGACTGATAGAATACTTATATAGTTTTTTTTGTAAATACATACATATTATACATAGAAAACATCCAAACTTCGAAACAAATATTTGTAGATCATACAAACATTTGGTCCGACCTGGGAATTGAACCCGAGACTTCAAGCACAGCAGTCGCATTCACTACCACTGTGCCGCCGAGGCGGTCGAATACGTATACAGATAGATAGATGGTGTTCAAGATTTTATGGCTATATTTAATTTATACTAGTTCGATAAAGTTGAAAGTTTGTTTGGTTGAAAGCGCTTAACTCTGAAACTACTGGTTCGAATTAAAAAATATAAGACAGATCATTTATCGAGGGTAGTTATAGATTATTTAATATCACGTTGCGACCAAAAGAAGCCAAGCATCAATGAAAAATGTAGCAGAATCTAGGAAAATTTATTTTTTAATTACGTAGTTTTGTTAGACGCAGTTGAACTTGAACATTTTATATAAGGTGGACTGTGGTTTGTGATTGACGTGCACGCCTTTTTTTGATCACCATATATATTGCGAACGCAGACAATGCAGCATGGTGACCCACACTATGGCGGCCTAGTAAGATTCTTTTTCACACCCTGCTTAGGGACGTAAAAAGCATAACTGTCATCGTGGCTGTACAAGGCTCACACAGTTATCACGATAACTGTCACTCCTGCATCAATGGGCCTCCGATCTCGCACTCACCAACGAAACACGACAACACGGATGCTGTCGCTTTAGGTTGGTCTTCTGTGGGAGGGTAGTACTGCCCCGGTCGAACCGACCCGGCCATGTTGAACTCAGTGTGGCTCTACTTTATAGTTTATAATATAATATTTCTGTTGAAATGTTGGATGTTGTTGTAGAGTACTTCTTTGAGATCTTGCTGAGTATTCTTAAGCTCGATGACAGAGCAAGATTTATGCAAATGCGAATCTCTAAACGGGACGTTGACCTTTTCACACTGTTCATGGAAACAAGTAATAACTGAATAAAGTGAAATCTATCTAGTATAGAAAAACGGTTCCATCGAACGACATTAAAAATTAATCGACCACTTAGAGAAGACATACATCACTTCAAAATGCAACATACCATCGCATTATGCTTTAAAAGACGTTCACGTATCATATAAACATGGAACAAATAAGTTCAGTGGCGGCACAATCGCAGATCAAAGTGATGGCATGCGTCAGCGTGCGCGTGCGCTGTTAAAAGCACTCGCTTCTAAGTGAACGCGTTATTTGAAGCTGAGTGACGGACGAACCAGGAGAATGAAGGATTCATGTTTAGATAGACTGTACGGATGACGTAGTGGTTAAAGTGTTTACCTCGCCGCTTCTTACAACACTAAGTGTTGTGGGTTTCATCCCCACATGGGACAATATTTTGTGTGACCCACAAATTGTTGTTCTGAGTGTTCTTGTGTCCGTTTTAAAGTGCCCTGCCACACAACATGTATTCCTAGCGTGAGAGTATAAAAGAAACACGTCTGGATAACGTGGTATTGTCGACCAAAAACTTCTTTTTAAGGTGAGATTTCTGTCCAGCTGTGGACAATTATTATTATAGGCTATTGAGGATAGTAATGAATTTTAATGGTGGCGATATTCAAAGGGAAAAATAGATAAAAATGTAGCTTCTACCAGCGATTCCACCCGCGTTAATATCGGTCATCGCGTTAATTCTTTAAACGGATATATTTTTTTATTTGTCAATCGATTGAAATAAAACAAACACTTAATGTTAAGTAAAGTTGACGACAACGGGCTCGTTTTTAATCCACCTCTAGTTAAGCCAGCTTTAGGTTTAAAGCTTCAATGAACTATGGATAAAATAATTATATTGTGCACGCATGTAGAAATTTTAATAAATTTTGTAAGCAGTACGACATCAATTTCTTTGTAATTATTGTGGCAAATGCCAGAAGCAGCTTAACCCTAGACTTTTTCAAGCAACGTTACAGATTTGCAGGGTGAGACAGATCATTAGATTTCCCCTTGTTTTTTTGCCTGTTTTCGTTGCAAAATTGTATCGCTGTGATATGTGCATCCACAGGCTACAGTATAATGATATAGTAAGGAGATTTAATAAGCAACTATTTATCAAATTGTCTTCGATCATACTAACGTTGTAAGTCTAATGTATTTCTTTTCCTTTTTTTTTTATTTGCGAACCTGCCAAAGTGACTCTACTCTGCCTGATAGAAAGCATGAATAGAATCCAAAATTTGTAGTCACCATAGTCATTGCGAATGCTGACAATGTAGTATAGTGACCCACACTATGGCGGCCTATTAAGATGCTTTTTTACGCCTCACTTGGGGACGTAATAGGCATGACAGACATCGTAGCATTGTATTTCACACACTTACTACGACAACTGTCACCCCTGCATCAATGGGCCTCCGGTCTCGCACTCACCAACGAAACACGACAGCACGGATGTTGTCGCTTTAAGTTGATCTTCTGTGGGAGGGTAGTACTGCCCTGGTCAAGCCGGCCCGTTCATGCTGAAATCAGCGTGGCTCTACCACCTGTAAATTTCAATATGTGAAGACTTTTAATTGACTTTCTAGTGACTGAAAGATGTTATATTACGCTGTAAATAGCTTTTAATTAAGCCAATTCTAAGATTAGCGCGCGCAAACGCATAAACAGAAAAAAAATTTAAAAACTTTTGTTTTGAGGTGTGTTCTTTAATCCCCTTCATTAGTTTTTCTTCAGTATCTTTAATGTACAGACATCGACTTCTTATAATTTTATTATATGTGTTGTACTCCTAACCGACTTCGACCACAGAGACCAGCGAACTACGCAGGAGATATCATAGAGCACAGATGTATGCGCCAACACAAATGCACTCTCTGTTCCCTCACTCTCACAATCCAGTGGGACGGTTATCCGACACAATGGAGAAGAGATCAGGCGCAGGATCGACGGCTTTACCTGAACTTCCAAGTCCAGTGCGTTATTAAACATTTCTGTAACCAGAAAATCTCTTGATCGGGAGTCGCATTCGCTAATCACTAGAACAATGAGGCAGTTTAGACGATACATATTCAGTTATGGGGCAGAAACATGGACACTGAAGAAAGCTGACCGCAACCGCATCGATGCCTTTGAAATGTGGAGTTGGAGGCGAATGCTTCAGATCCCATGGACAGCCTTCCGCACAAATGTGTCTATCCTACAGGAACTCAAAATAAAGACCCGACTCTCATCTATTTGCCTTCGAAGAGTACTTGAGTTCTTTGGTCACATCGCCAGGAAAGAAGGGAACAACCTCGAGCAACTTATGGTCACCGGAAAGGTTGACGGCAGGAGACCAAGAGGACGTAGCTCAACTAGGTGAACTGACCAGATCCGAACAGCCTTGGAGACGTACTTACACGTTGCCCTCCATTCGGCCAAGGAGAGGAATAAGTGGCGTGCAACTGTTCGGAGCAAGATCATCCCTCAACTAAGGAATCACGACCCTCAGTAATGAGGATAACGACGCGAGGAGGAGGAGGAGACGATACAATCTATATATGTCAATATGTCAAGGTTTAGTCGACATACCTAATCAATGTTAATGACTAATGAAGAAATTTTGTTATTAACCTAATGAAATATCGAAATACATCGACTACAAGTAATCAATAATATTATATCAGGATAGTCCATACAAATGTACCTCAGTCGCTCACAAATGATACGTTAAATTTTTTATAACATTAACATAACATTAACGTTCTTTCCTCTCGTCATCTTTTTGCAGAAAAATTAAAGATGGAATCTATTCTATACGTCACATATGTACATGCGAATGCTCTCACTTTTCTAGTTAGTAGACCGTTTCAACAAGTTACCGCTTGCGTCTTCTTCATCTTCTTAATCGATCCCTCATTGCTGAGGATCGTGACTCCGATGTAGCTAGTCTACTGTATCCTGATGGTTGGTTATGTGCTCCGTTCAGCGCTTTGGACTCCGACCTCTGGGCCTCTTCCTTTCCGTCTTTCATGTTACCATCAGCTGTTCTAGGTTATCGGTCTTGTGCGATGTGCCCTGAATACCGTACCATGCACTGCAAACAAATTCAAGGACAGGCGTTGAGCTTTGTGGACGTTAAGTTTGCTTGTCTACTCACATACCTCACATGTTTCTATTACAAGAAAAAGTTAGTAAAAATCTGCTAATTTTGGGGATACAATTGACCTATCGTGAGTCACTAAGAAACACATTCAAAGAAATTAACATTCTCACACTACACTCACAATACATTTACGAGAATCTTTTGTATGTTCATAAAAATCTGTGTAAATTTAAGAAAAATAGTGATCTCCATCAATTTAATTTAAGAAATAAAAATAAACTTGCCTTGCACACTACTAGGCTCCATAAAATATCGAATTCGTTTGTGGGTCAATGTATACAATTTTATAACAAATTACCAAACAACATAGTATTATTATCTATTAGTAAATTTAAGAAATTTGTTAAGCTGAGGTTGTCCAAAAAGGCTTATTACTCAGTTTCAGACTATGTCACAGATTTAGATGTTTGGAAATGAATTGCTCTTTTTTTAAGACCTATGATTGTGAATATAACTGCTGTTTTAATATTTAAAAGATTTTGAGTTAAAAGAGTGGTGGTGAGTTTCTTTCCTGGGTTCTTTTCTCACCACTCTACCATGAACAATCTGCGAACCCAGCTAGCTGTAATTTTAATCGACAGATTTTCATCTTTCATCTTTTATTGTTTTTTTTTATGACGTTCATAAGTGTCTTTTGTGACCTAAATGAATAAACGAATTTGACTTTGACTTTGACTTTGACTATCTTTTCTTCTGTACTTTAGAAATTTGCACAGAGTAAGCCTCATATATTTACAACACAATAATTCCAGCATACTAGAACTATATCCGGCGATACCCAGTCTTAGGACCACAGTTTATGGATGACACAAAACGTTGAACGTTATATTTGAACCCGTAACACTGCGCAGTAGGAAGTGACGAATTTACCGCTTGAGCAACTGCGCCATCCATGCAGTCCACTATACTATAATCAGTTTTTGAACCACCAGTGAGTTTCCCAATATTACATACCAAGTTAATTTACCCCGCACTTAGTTCGGAGCGAGCAAACAGTGCCTCGCACGCGCCACCAACGCCGCGAGATAACGCTATCAGTACATTTAGCGTTATCAACTAACTGTATTAGAGTCTGTTTGTTTATAGATTACATGTGTTTGTTTATCATAAGTGTTAGAGAAAGCGTAGCCACGTATATACATATATATTTATATATATGATTTATCTCAAGTTCACTGGAACGAATATATCTATTCACAGAATAGGGCCTGATAAGGCATGGTGTAGATTCGGGGAGAATCTGAAATAGCATGATCCGGGTCCTTCCAAAGTAGAGCAGCAAAATTTCTGAATCTCCAAAGACAAGTCCGAAGGGATTTTTCACACCGGCAAATATGTGTACGTATTATAAAAAAGGGTATGCTACTAGTGTAAAATCACCTTTCTTTGGAGAGACCCATGTCCAACAGTGGACTATTAAAGTCAGTTGAAAGGACACGATCAAGAAGTGTAGAAATATTCTTTAGAATAAACGGAATTTGTTTAAGTTCCTGTTATACCATATGCTTGTATTAAAAATTTTGCTGTTTAGAAAAATATGCCAACGGTATTGAAGAAAAATGGCTGCAGAAAAACAAAGAACTACAGAACATTAGCTTTATTACGAATCTTTGGACAATGGTACGAAATACTAAGCAGCGGTAGTCACTTACAATTTAGGTGCTGTAAAAATAAAGAAAACTAAATATCCTATTTCGTTTTGCGTTAGACAAAGAATACATTGATTCACATCAAACATCTAACAAAACTAGACCTTACATTATATTTACTTCCAGCTCCAAGCATTCTCGATACCAACTTGATAACTTGAGCTCTTACTACGAAACATTTGTTACAGCCGATAGATCTATACAGTTGGTTATATTATCACGCCCGTGGATCTAACACGCCATATGTGTGACTGATAAAAATCTATATGATATGTAAGTAATTAGATGAAACGGTAATAAAATCATTGACGAGGGGTCGTAATCTCTTCATCTTTTGACGTATGTCTGATTATGGGGAACAATAATATGGTTAATATTAGGAATAAAGTCAACTGAGGATGGTGCTATACGTTGTTATTACCATCGTCAACGTCAACAGCCTTTAGACGTCCACTGTTGGGCATAGGCCAATTTTCCACGTTCATTTTATAAGAATAAGTAACACAAGTTGATGATTACTTTTAATGGTAAAAGTTTTATAGTCTCGATCAAATGAAAAAGAAATAATGAATATCAACAGCCTTTTACAGTCCACTGCTGGACATAGGCCTCCCCTTAGCAAGGAGGTTTTGGCCTACTATACCACGCTGGCCAGACGGGTTGGTATAGGGTTAGTTTCAAATTTTCCTTCTCTTTGTAATGATGTTGTCTTGCATACTTTGTTCCCTTGGTCACTTTTTACGACACCCACGGGTTGAATAGGGGTGGTAACACTATGTATTCTTAATCCATTTCCACACGGATCAATAATTAATAATACAAGAGAATAGAGGTGTTAACGATGGTAGAAAGAGACTCGAAGTGAAAGTTTTACATCTTGGCTGCGCTGGTTTTATACAGTTAAACGACACCATTCTTCTCTTTTCTCTTTTTTTATTGTGTAGTGTAATGAGTAATATTCTAAGAAATATGTTATTTTTTAACATCACACGATACGTTTACTCGTTAACAACCTATATCTCCGAGACAGAAGCATAATCATAAATTTGGCCAGCGTGGTATATTAGGCCAAAACCTTCTTTTCTTTCTAAATTAAGAGCCTGCCAAAGTGACTCTAATCTGCCTGATGGAAAGCATGAATAGAATTCAAGAGTTGTGGTCACCATCCTCATTACAAATGCAGATAATGCCGTATGGTGACCCACCGCCTAGTGAGATGCTTTTTCACATCCCGCTTGGGAACGTAAAAGGCATGACAGTCATCGTGACAGTGTAAGGCTTACACAGTTACCACGATAACTGTCACCCCTGCATCAATGTGCCTTTCTAAGGAGAGGCTTATGCCCAGCAGTTGACTGTTAAGGCCGTTGTTGTGATCGTACGAGGTCTCCCCACTTAGAGGGCAAGCCTATTGTGTAGTCCAGTTTTATCAACAAGTTTAATTTCATAACTTTTTAATCGGGTGGACGTAGCCAACATGCGTGTCAATAATCACGCCAAAGGATGACCAGTTAGACATAAAAACGCGATGAGTCAGTCATTATATTCAATTTGCGCCCCTACGCGCAGTCAAATAGATTAAAGTATGATTATGCGTGCACCGGGAACGAACCGCGACCATCGCACACCCCTCTCTAATTAACTAAATGTACGTATGCAATATTTGATGTATAGGGTGATGTTTTAAGTTTGGCCACAGATGCTCTATCTTATCTACTTGGTCAGGATACTTCCATATTTCTTATGTTATCCCCTTAATGATGAAATTTCCAAAAACCCTTTCTTAGTGAATGTTTGAAACGTAAGAAACATCAGTTGCCCAAATTTCAACTTGGTAGTAGCTGCGTTGTTGACTGCCGCGGTGGCGCAGTGGTAGCATATGCGACTGTTGTAATTGAGGCCTCAGGTTCGATTTCCGGGTCAGACCAAATGTTTGTATGATCCAAATGTTTATTTCGGAGTTTGACTGTTTTCTACGTACAATACTCGTATATAAGTATTTACATTAAAAAGATTTATGTATATATATCAGTTGTCTAGTCCAATAGTACAAGCTTTGCTTAGTTTGAGTCTAGATGGCGTCACATGTAAGAAGTTTAAAAAAAAACAGTCTGTACAAGTATGTTAGAAGCTCGAACGAGTCGGGCAAACTAACTTAAAGTTATAGGGATTCCCAAAGATGTAGTCTACCTAATGTGCTCGAGTTATTGCTTATACTTACTAATTCATCCATATAAGCTATATACTTTTCCTCTATTGTCAACATACTTTTCAATTTTCTTGATTTCTAAAACACCTATTGACTGCAATAGCCTTGCAACTATTAAATGGCTTGGATTAAATTCGGAAACCGACTTGAATCTGTGTGAAAACTTTGTGGAATAGTTTAATGATGATCAGTAAGGCAGGTAATTCAAAAAAGTAGACTTCATATGACATTAATTACTATTTACAAACACTGTCACACCAACTTCTATCACAGACTATGAACCTCTTCATCGTTGAGATTTGCAAACGACATCCCTTACAATGACGCACAGCCCTTACAGTTGTCAATGAACAAACAGCACGGTCAACATGTAACAGAGCAAAGTGCGTATGCACAAACATAATTTATATAGATACGCAGTGAAATAAGCACCCTGTATTGACAGGACAATAGTAATGGGTGAGACACACTGACCGATAAATTGGACAACTTGTAAGGCGGTGTACAGATGAATACGAGCTTGCTATAGTTACGACATTCCTGATGGACATATTTGGATATTACTGCATCATTATTATCACCATTAATAGTTTCTTATAGTCCACTGTTGGCCTCTTTTACTACGTAAATATTTTTAATAACGTTAACCTTGCTGAGAATTGAACTCACGACGTCGGACTTAGTAGACCCACAGACTTGTTTAGATTTATTTATTCGTTTTTTCAAAATTCTTTAGAAAATGCAATTGGGTAGATGGCTGTATCGTAAATAAATACCAATGTCCACTTCATTAAAACTAATATCGCGAAACATCTCGGCAAATACAATTACCATAGCTTTTTATTATTATTACGAATTTCAACCAAATAAACAGTGAAATATATTGTTCAATTGAGTACTAGAGTACTAGAGTAATTTGAGTCTAAAACAGTGACGTCACAATTTGGTATTTAGTACATTTTTCATACAAAATTGTCGTTTTGACAGATGATAAAAAGTAACTAATTTGACTAAGGTGTCATCTAGCCTATTGTAGTGTAGTCAACGACGGAGTTTTAATATAGGTAACCGCTTACTATCATGCGAGTAAACTAGACGTATTTGGCTGCATAAAAACAGTGTCTAATATCCAGTCAAACATGTATGTGGAATGATGTTAGCCATACCACTAGCTGATGTGTATCAGTGCAGAGCGACACCTGGCCACCCCCCGCTCTGGACAGCCACAATTATATGAAGATTAACTTTCAAATAGACGTCATGGCATATTTATGTTGTGACCATTGACTTTGTAGGCGCGGTGATTATTATACGTTGATAGCGAAATGATTTAAAAAAAAATTATATTGACTATGAAATAGATAGTGGCCGACGCGAGCGGGCCAGTACTACCTTCCCACAGAAGACCAACCTAAAGCGACAGCAACCGTGCAGTCGTGTTTTGTTGATGAGTACGAGACTGGAGGCTCATTGATTTTTTTTTTAATTTTAATCACAAAATTGATGTAAAATCTCACTTAAAGACAAAGATTATTGTACATATATCAAAATTACTTCCAACTTACATCTACTAGATGCGAATCTTACACGCATTTTAAACTATATAACTATAGCTAACATAAACATATTTGGTAATCTAAGATAGACACATTGTGCAACGTTCAAAAACTATATACAATAAAAAAAAACACTAAGAAAAAAAACAATGATATTATTCTATCAACTCTCTTAGTGTGAACCTCACCGAAACCAAAAAATCAGCAAAAATATCCAATATTGATGCAGCGGTAATAGTCGTTGTGGTAAATGACTGCCATGATTTTTATGTCCTCAAGTGGCACGTGAAAAAGCATCTCACTAGGCCGCCATAGTGTGGGTTACCATGCTCCATTGTTTACGTTCGTAATAAGTACGGTGACCATAACTCTTAGATTCTATTCATGCTTTTCATCAGACAGAGGCACTTAGGCAGGCTCTTAAAAGAAAGCCGTACTGACACGGCCTTTTAATTTTCAGAAAGTATCATACTCTCATCTCAAAGGCAGGTGTTCATGGGCTGCGGTGGCCCTGAACACAAGATCTTTTACTAGTTAATTATTTATGGTATAGGAGGGCAATTGAGAAGAAAGATTGCCGAGGGCTATCATATGGTATGTGTTTATCACTATCCATGGAAATCTACAACTCAAGAGTAAGAAGTCCTATCATTTTGTGCTTACTACGATTTAGGGGTTTCGATAATATCACTCGATGTACTACCAACGGTTGCCTTTTTTTTTAACATGTAGAAACCCCGTCGGGCCGTCACCCCACCAGAGCTTACGGCGAGGTGGTGTGTCGGAATCGGACCGACTAAAACCACACGGTGTGCCACTCTGCGCCTAACATAGGAGGGATCCGGAAACAGCTGCTATTACGACATCCAGATCCCTCCTAGCGCCTGTCCGCTGCCGCGGGCACCATCTTCGGATTAATTCTCTATTTAGGCGACGTACGGCACACGCGGACGTCACCTCACGGCTGGTCACTATAGCGGATGGAGGGGAAAATCCGTCCCGACTACCAACGGTTGCCTAAAACGACCTATTAACTTATGTAATCACCACGAGTAAAATTGGTATAAAATGACTAATAGTGATCACAAGGAGGAAAACGTTCACCTACCGATAAAACGTGTATAGGGAAAAGCCATTACTTTCTATGATAACAGAAAATGGTAGGCTAATATCAAATCTATTAGTTTACTAAGAATTAGTTATGACTACACTGTGACTAAAGCAAGGACATAGCTATATGTCGGGTTCGATTACCGTGTTGAATCAAATCTTTGATCTGCAAAATTTTGTTTCGGAGTTTGAATTTTTCTATTATTTACAAAAGCTCTGCTTAGTTTGAGACTAGATGACGTTACGTATCAGATGTCGAAAATATTTATTTATCAATTATAATATTTACGTCTGTTCTGTCTGAAAATACTAATGATTACAAATGCGCATGCTACTTAATCTCTGCTAGATTGACTAGCATTAGCTCTGATAATGTTAAGTGGTGAGAATAGGGTCAAAGTCTCTTTCAAATATCGTATTTTTAGTTCCGTTTCGCATTCACTTTTCGTCAGTAGCAATCTGATTATCATAATGCAGGTTCGGCCTAGTTATATATCAGACGGCCGTGTGTGAGATGTGGCAAGTATTTTTTATCATTGTGGATAAACTAAACAAATAAAGCCTATTTTAAAATCTATTCGGTTTTAAATCACAAAATCTTTTCCGAGATACACGAAATATTAATACCTGTTAAGAACAACAGCTATTATGAGATCTATGAGTACCTAAAGCTAGTTTGACCTTGAATATTAATCTCCACGTATAGATTGACCCATCTATTCACCATCTAGACCCCTACATATTGACCCATTTTGCAGGTCAGCAAGTTTGTTTAGAAAACGTCTTGAAGATCTAGAAAAAAAACAAACCTCTATCAATATTCACGATTTACACAATTAAACCAAAATTTCACGTGCGCTTTCACGTCTGTCGCCAAACCTCTCCCTCTCAGAGTGGCCCGGCTCCCTCCGCGAGGGCCGAGAGGGCGGTAAAAGCATATTTATGTTAGTTTCTGACTGACGATGATGGCTTCCCCTTGGTTAGATTCGGTGCGGGCTGTATGAGCTAATATATCCAGCGTTTTTGTATGCAAAATTGTGTTTTTTCATTCAAGTATATTTAACATTTAAATATTTTATTTATTTATTTATTATCATACTAAATACACTATCACTACAGATAACATCCAATACAATAGTGTAGAACTAAAACTAATAATACATAAACAACACAACCCAACCAATACAACACAATGAATAGTACAAAAGAATAAGAAACTAAATAGCAAAATTAAATATACATATACAACACAACACAACTAATACAATACAAAAAAAAACTAAAAATATTAAACAAGTCACCAGTCGTAGCCATTTTTTTGTTTTCACCATGTAGCCATAAAATAAATAAATAAATAAATAAAATAAGCCTTTATTGCTGATTACTCTTTACAAACAAATAGTTTTACTTAACATTCTCTGATCACTTTACATGTATACTAGTTATCTGGATATATTATATATTTAAGTTTTCTACAACATAAGACGATCGGTTTCCATCATCAGCTTGTCTTTCGACATAGGCCTCCTCTAAAGTCTTCCATTTTTCTCTGTTTTTTGCAATTCTTGTCCATTCTGGACCGGCTATTTTCTTTAGGTCATCGCCCCATCGTTTCATTTGTCTTCCTTTTTTCCTTTTCCCGTCTCTGGGGTACCATTCGGTTATTGTTTTTGTCCATTTCTCCTTTGTCTCTCTCAACATATGTCCTGTCCATCTCCATTTTAGGATCTTAGATATTTCATTCGTGTCTTTAAATTTAGTTTTGTTTTTTATTTCTGTTAATCTTATTTTATCTTTTCTTTTGATGCCAATTACGCTTCTTTCTATTCCACTTTGACAAACTTTAATTTTATTTAAAAGGCTATCAGTCAATGCCCATGTCTGGCAACCATATGTTAAGCATGGTAGAATACATATGTTGTACAATTTCCTTTTCTCTTTGATTGGTATATCCTTATTTTTCATGACTTCGCTGAGAGACCAATATCTCTTCCACGTATTGGCTATTCTTCTTTCTATTTCTTTGTGCATTGTATCTTTTGGTGCTATAAGTTGTCCTAGATATATATACTCTTCTATATATTCTATAACTTCCGAATTAATTTTGATTATATATGTTTGCGAAGCATTAGTCATAATTTTGGTCTTGGATGTGTTCATTGTGAGTCCTGCTTTCTCGCTTTGATCTGATAGTTGTTGGAGCATTTGTTCTAATTTTTTCGGGCTCTCTGAGAATATTACTAGGTCATCTGCAAAACGTAGATGATTTAACTTTTCGCCGTTTATGCTCAGTCCTTCGTCTTCCCACTGTAGACTTCTGAATATATTCTCTAGCGCTGCTGAGAATAACTTTGGAGAGATAGGGTCACCCTGTCGGACACCTCTCTCCATAACGAATTCCTCTCCCGTAGTTTCCAGCTTGATTTGAGCCGTGCATTTAGAATATATGTTCCGGAGTATTCGTATGTATTTGTTCTGTATTCCCTGCAAATGCAGTGCTTCCCATATGTAATTATGTTCCAAGGAGTCGAAAGCTTTATTGTAATCTACAAATCCCAGATAATAGATTTTGTTGTATTCCTTGTATTTTTCTACAACTTGCCTTACAACATGTATATGGTCTATTGTCGAAAATTTACTGCGGAAACCAGCCTGTTCTTTGGGTTGGTTTTCATCCAGTATAGAAGTGATTCGGTTTAGAATAATTTTTGAGAATATTTTGTATAAATTCGACATTAAACTGATGGGTCTGTAGTTGGCTATATCTCCTTTATCTCCTTTTTTGTGTAACAGAATAATTGTGGATTTAGTCCAGTCTTTAGGAACGTTTTCAGATTCTATTACTTTGTTGAATATATCTGTTAATATTGGAGCAATTACTTGTGTAACAGATTGTAATAGTTCATTTGTTATTTGATCCGCACCTGGTGTCTTGTCCTTCTTTTGTGTTTCGATTGCTCTTATCGTTTCTTCCGTTAGAATATCTGGGATTCTTTCCGAATCGGTATTATATGTTCGACAAATGTTTAGTTCTTTGTTTTTGCTTTGATAAAGGTTTTGGTAGTAATCTGTTGCTATTTTTAGTATTTGTTTTCTGTTATGAGTATAGTTGTTGTTCGTTGTTTTAATTTTTATCATCCATTCTTTTTTAGTATTTAATTCTTTTATTGCTTTTTTAATCCCACCAGTTTTTTCAATATGCTTCCTTAGTATTTTTTGTCTTCTATTTTTCTTATCTTTCCTGATATGTTGGTTTATCTTTTTACTTAGCTCTGCTATTTTGTGCCGGTTATTTTCCTTTTCTCTCTTTTGTAATATTCTTTTTCTTTCTTGTAATAGTTGGTATGTATCCTCTGAAATAATTCTTTTTTTGCTTTCAGTATTTATTTTCTTTGTTTCGGATTTTAATAGGTCTATAAGCTTATCGTATTGTTCTTGCATCGATAGTGCTTTTTGTGTATCTTTATTTGTTATTTTTTGCAATTTATTCATAAGTTGTGTAGAATTACCTATACATGTTATAGGAGAATTATCTTTATGAACAGGTCTCTTGGTCTTTATTGGTGTTCCTGATATTTTTGCGCGCACCATCTTATGGTCTGAATTAAAATTTAGTTTGTGGATGATGGATATATCTTGAATCATTTTGGCATTATTTGACATAATAAAATCAATTTCATTTTTGTGGAGTCCGTTCGGTGAAATCCATGTCCATCTCTTATTTTTTCTCATCTTATAAAAACTGTTAAGAATTTTTAGTTTATTTTCTAATGCGAAGGTGACTAGTCTGGATCCATTTTTGCTCCTTTTACCTTGTCCATATTTTCCTACGGTATATTCTTCTCCACTATTGTTACATCTTCCTATTTGCGCATTGAAGTCACCCATAACTATAATATTCTTATTGCTCTTTTGCATTGCTAAACAGAGATCCTTGTAGAATTTTTCGATGCCGGTTATATCTTCCTTTTTGTTAGACTCAGTTGGTGAATATGCTTGTATGATTGTCCACTTTTCTTCTTTGTGTAGAGGTAGTGTAATATTCAATAGTGTTATTCTCTCAGATATTCCATTTATCTCCTCTATTCTGTCTACAAGGTTCTTTTTAATTAGAAATCCCACCCCGTATTGTCCTTGTGTTTCACCTTTGTAGTGCAAGATGTAGTCTCCATAATTACTTATGCCTTCTCCTTGTCTTCTCATTTCACTTATGCCTATTATATCCCATTTTATATCTTTTAATGCTAATTCAAGTTCTAGACGTTTCTCAGTATTTCTTAATGATCTTGCGTTAAAAGTAGCTATGTATATATCTGAGGTATTTGTTGACTTTAGAGGGTCGTGGTCTACTACCCCCACGGGGACCAGCCGGCTTGGGGGAGGTTTTGTTTCGTGATTATTTTGTTTTCTAATTTGTTGATGGATCCGATGTCCGGAGTTTGATTGTTATTGCTTTTTGGTGCTAGGGTTGGATGAGAAGGAGTTTGATCGAATCCTCATCCTATCAAATGCATTTTTCCTACTCGTCGATGTGGTTACTGTTTGGTGTTTTCTTGGTTGATTCTCTTGTGGAGAATTTGATGTTTCTCTCTTCCTTTTTTCTTTGGTGTTTGAGTTTTCTTTTACCACTAGTTTATCGTATTTTAAGAAGGCGAAATTACCCTTTTCTCTCTCTTCCCTTAACTTAGGTTGCAGGGCCTTCCTTTTTTCTAAAGTTTCTTTGGAATAGTCTTCAGTTATATATATTTCCTTGAGTTTCTTTTTGTTTTTCATAATCTCGATTTTCTTCCAACCACTAACTAGTGTAAGAACAATGGGCCTTGGTTTACCGTTTGTATTTCCTTTCCCGATACGATATGTTCTGTTTATTTCATGACTTTCTAAAGTAATATTCATTTCATCCGAAAAAAGTTGCTGTATTTTATTATGTAGTTCCAGTATGGATTCCTCTCCCTCTTTCAATCCATGTATTATTATATTGTTTAGTTTTCTATCTCTCTCTAGATGTTCTACCTTTTCTTCCAAGTATTCAATTTTACTTTTTAATATTTTGTTTCCTTCCACTATTGGTTTTAATTTTTCCTCAATCTTTTCCATTATCGTATCTGTCAACTGTTGTCTTTGGTTTTCCATTTCTAATTTCATTTTATCAAATAGAAGTTGAAATTGACTTTCCATCGTGTAACGGAACGTAATTTATAATGGTAGATTTATTTTTTCTTACACTGGCAACAATCAAACGTAACTTGACGTTTGACAGATGACGTTTGACAAGTGACGTTTGACCGTTGACATGTAATGTTTTATGTCTATGGATGATTTAGATAATTCTACCCTCAAATATTTTCTTCGGTTTATACTTTAAATCTTTAAATATACTTTAAATCTCTCTCCCTTTAGTGAAATGCTTAGGATTTTTTATCACGGGCACTTGAACTCACGTATCACTGTTTATTTACACAAACTTTGTTGTGAAACTGCGGTTTTTTCGATTATTTATCAATTATTTTGTGGAACAACTGTCACTGTGATGTTTACGAAACGAACACCGGCCAACCCTCTAACCATGTAGCCATACCTCCTGGTAATTTGCCTCTTATGCCACTCAAAAGAATCACACATGCTAAAGGTCTAAACAATGAACCTTATAGCTATTACTTAATAACGTATTCTTAATCCATGTGGTGATGGATCAAGAATACAGAATGCCACCAACCCTATTCTTGCCGTGGGTTTAGTAAGAGGCAACTAAAGGAACAAACTACTGCAAAAAGGAATAAAACGAACAAACCCGTGGTATAGTAGACCTAAACCTCCTTTCTAAGGAGAGGCCTATGTCCAGCAGTGGTCTGTTATAAGCTGTTGATGTGATAATTACGTATCTGATACATTTGTGCCATATTCAAAAGTCAAATGAAATAAAATTTACATAGAGATATACAGGTTATTAACGTGGATTTGTTCTGGGAATTGCTTTTATTCATTGCTTTTTATCTAATCTGCAATACAGCTGGTTGGAAAGTAATGATGACGAACAATCAATGGCCATCCATACAGTCAATCGACAATTGACTACATGAATGGCTTAGTGGTTTGTGTGATCGCCTCACCACTTTCTACTGCGCTGAGTCCTGGGACAACACTTTGAGATCCACAAATTGTTATTCTGAGTCTGTGTGTTCTTTGTGTCCGTTTCTTGTTTGTTTATAAAGTCCCCTGATACATAGAAATATTCTTAGCGCGGGCGTTGACTTTTTCATGATAACAAAAAAAAACTCTAACACCGTGTGTAAAATATCATGTTTCATCACCAGCCTTGAACAGTCCACAGCTGGACATATGCCTCTCGTTAGAAAGGTGATTTTTGTTTACAATACCACGAAGGCCAGACGTGTTGTGTCCAGTTTTTCTACCATTTATTCGATTTTGCATTTTAGGCACCCTGGAAGATTCATCACAATCTTAAAGTTTTATTAGTATATTATCTGTATATTTAGTATTTAAGTGTATCTGAAATATTGTTTCTATCGACCTTTTTAATTACAATTATCTTCTTAAAGAGGATAATATATAGTGTACCACATTTACTCCATCCAGAGGTAGACGGGAAATAGATTAAGTCCACCATAGTACAACTGTAATTTGAACATGAGGAGCTAAATATAAAAGAATTAATAACGTAATAATTACTGTCTAAAAGTTATTGGAAAACGTTTAACAAGATATCCTGCTCGAAGTCAGGATGTCCACAAACCGTTTTACATTCAAAAAGAATGTACATAATCTCCTTCTTAACGAGATTGAAGAATCGTCTCATCGATAGTTGGCTCAGCTTATAGTCAAGTTGTTATAGTATACGAATATAATCTAAATGTGTGTGTATGTGTATATTTAAGTGTATATTTATGACGTATGTATTGTATGTGTTCATGTATGTATACGTACTCATGTATTGTATATTTCAATTGTCAATATAACCTCTGTGCACCTCCCTTACAATATTTCTATGGAAGAGAATGCCTTGGGCATTAAGTCCGCCGATGTACAAAGTGCATAAAGTGTAAATAAATAAATAAAATATACCTAGTGAATATGAATTCGTCGCATACGAACGGTACGTTACGCACTTACGCACTCAACTCGGCAGATTTCTACCGGGAACGTTATGGGAACACTTTACATCTGCAACACCCACATACGACAATATACTTACAACATAACCATACCATAAAGTGGGCCTACAACTACCTACTGTGTGTTCACATAAGACAATGGCAAGACTTGCTCTCTGTATAGATATTGTTTCAGAAAATAAAATGGCAAACCTTTGTATGCGCTCTACTTAAGAAAAATTCTTTTTTCACAACTAGCGCAACGCCATCAGGCCTTAGACTAAGCAGAGCTTGCATTATGAAAGTTATATGGACTGATACTGACCGATACAATTTTTATTTTTATTTTTTTGTAAATTTACACTTGTATAATATGTAAAAAACACCTAAATTCCGCAGCAAATATTTGCAGATCATACAAACATTTGGTCAACCCGGTCATCGAACCCAGCCAGCACCAATAAGACATTTGCTTAGATTTATAACCGACTTCAGAACAGTGTAATATGTTAGCTATTTCGGTTATATATATTTGTAACGAAACTCTGATATTCATACACCTTTTGGCAAATTGATTTTTTATTTGCGAGAGGTATACTTACTTTGATTTCCATTCAAATTTTAAGAATACATCTATTCCAATGATACTGTTTTAACATCAACGTGTATGTGAATGTTATTACCATATAAGAATGGATGTCAGCACTCCCCAATTGATGTATATAGTAACGAATGACATCTAATGTAACCACGAAGAGAAAAACTTACTAAGTGCGAATCGGACTCGCGCACCGTGGGTTCCGTGCAAATTTTGATTCAATTGCGAGTAGTTGCAAGTTTGAAAATGTGCATCTTAAATTGCTGTTTCTTTTGGTTACGTTGATTTAGAAGTTTGATTTTATTATAGCTTAAAGATATAGACTTGAGTATTAGATGTGAAATTCCTTGGGGTCGACCTTCGTTCAGCAGTGGACGGTGATAAGTTGAATTGATTTTATTTTACTGTAAATTTACAGTTTTCACAATTTTTCTTTGACGGTGCACTAGAATAAGGTCCTTATCAGCCGGACGGACGGTCAACAAATGACCCTTTAAGGATTCAGATTTTCCTTTCAAGGGACGGAACTCTAAAAGTCAGATTTCGAGAATATTTATATATGTTCAGCAGTGAACTATCGAACACTGTATGGTGTATGATCATGATGATAGTAGCGATTTTAATTTTTATATACCCAGTGGTGTTACTATAATAAGAATGAACGATACCTCTTAAGCCAAAATCTATCAAGACATTAAGGGTACAGAGCGTGCCATTGAAAATACCTATATTAGGGTGTCCCTTAAATTTCAAGTTCGATATTTTTTTACGCATACCTTCTTAAAAGTTTCGTAATAACCCTATATTGTCTAGAAAAAAATATTAGTTCGATATATAAACGATAACCCGTGCCGACATGCTATTTAAACTTGTCGATACAAGTTGCTTAAGTACTGCCCAGTGACCTGTTACGACATGTTTTATTTGCCATTTCGTACGTGATTTTTGAGACTATTAGTGCTTCATTGTTTAGTGCGTTAACATGTCGGTGGAATTACGGAGTGATAAACAAAATATTTTTCTTATCGGATTGACTAGCTACCAAATAAATGGTGCAAAATTACCATCTAATCGACAAGTTCTCTCAGTCCTATTTTACAATATTCGTGAGGTTAAATTGACTGTTAGTGAAAGTGCAAATCTTGTGATTAGGGAGTGCGTCATATATTGGGAAAAAGCAAGAATTCCAACGAGGGCATTTCCTAACTGCGTGAAGAAACTTATTGATTTATATCATGTTTGGAGAGAGTTGCAAAAAAGTTGTAAGAAAACTCAGATTACGTTTAAGAGTCGTGAGAACAATTTTATAATTTATCTTGATAATTTGTTTGATATTGCACATGCTGATGCTTTTGAGAGAATGAAAATAGAGGAAGATAAATTATTTTTAATGAAATAGAGAGAGCCAGGTCTACCGGGATGCTTAGGTGGTGTAGATAAAAAATTGGCGGAAAAAGAACAAAGATCTAGACAACGACGATTGGAAGAAGAGGAAAGGATTGTAAGACAAAGAGAATCACTAGCTGTTGCATCTACTTCCACCACAAATAACTTAGACAGTGTAGAAGATTCAGACGAAGAACAGATCTTGAATTCTGAACTCAGCTTGCCGGACGTTCCCTGCCATGAACAAAGTTCAAAAAGAGGTAGAAAGAATCTTATAACACCTAAACTAGTTGCAGCTTTAGATCGATGCCAGTTAAGCATTAGAGATACCGTTTACATTCTTAATGCGGTGGTAGAAGCGCTTGGTCTGAGCAGCGATGATTTCTGTATTAACAAATCCTCGATTCAGCGAATTCGTACTGAAACTAGAAAATCAAGGGCAGAAGCAATAAAATCTAACTTCCAAAACAATGTACCCGACATAGTCACAGTCCATTGGGATGGAAAACTATTACCGGGGTTGGATGTACGGAGTTCAAAAAAAGAACGCTTGCCAGTTATAGCTTCATTTGACGATAGAGAGCAGCTTCTTGCAGTGCCGAAACTAGAAAGTTCTTCTGGAAAACATCAAGCGAAGGGTGTATCAGCAGCTCTCTTTGACTGGAACCTTTATGATAAAGTGCAAATAATGTGCTGCGACACAACAGCTTTGAATATGGGCCGTTTTAATGGAGCTTGTGCTATTTTGGAGCAAACTTTAGGAAGAGAATTGTTGCTTTTCGCCTGTCGTCATCATGTTTATGAATTGGTCCTAAAAGCTGTCTTTGAAACCAAGATTAAGCAAATTACTAGTAGCCCAGATATTCCGATATTCAAAAAGTTCCAAGAAAATTGGAAAAAAATTGATTGTACTAAAATTGAACCATCTCTTAATTTCGTAAAAGCACGGGTTGCCGAGACAGACATTCAAGCGTTGTTACTATTTTATAAGGCAGAATTAGATAAAGGTTTTGTAAGAGATGATTACCGCGAATTGGTCGAACTGTGCGTAATATTTTTAGGAGGAGACACAGAGGAAAAATTAAAACTAAGGCCCCCCGGAGCTATACATCAGGCAAGCTGGATGGCGAGAGCGATCTATTCTTTAAAAATATGTTTACTTCAGTCACAATGCAGAGTAACTGCGAAGGACAAAAAGGCTCTACAAGATGTTTGCTTATTTCTCGTAATATTGTATGTTAAACCTTGGCTCGAATGTATAGTGGCGACCAAAGCACCTAATCAAGATTTGCGCTTCTTGAAGATGTTAAAAGAGTATGAAAAAGTTGACGCAACAATTTCTAAAGCTTCTATAAGCAAGTTCAGCCATCACTTGTGATATTTATGTGAAGAGACAGTCATTCTATCACTATTTGATGATGAAGTTGACAACCAAACTAAGAAGAAGATGATTGGCAACTTCAACAGGGACAAAATCTCGGATTTTAGCAAACGCTATGACCCGTCGAAGGAAGAACTGACTCAAAAGTTGTTTGGTAAGTTAAATTGACTTTTTGTTGGATTTCAATTTCAATGTCCAATATTTATTTATTTATTTTCAAAATTGTTGTTGATTTTTATTTGTTATTTAACTTATTTTTCTTCTTTTTTAGACAAAGCACTGGATGATTTCGTATCGGAAAAGAGCAAACAATTTTTATCACGACTGCAGATCGACGACAGTTTTCTAAAGGAAGATGTATCTTCTTGGAATAACAATGCTGCTTTTCTGGAGACTAAAAGAAGAATAAGTTATTTGAGAGTTGTAAATGATACTGCTGAAAGGGCTGTTAAATTAATGCAAGATTTTAACGGACTTATCACGGCTGAAGAAGACCAAAAACAGTTCTTGCTGCGCTGTGTCCAGGAACATCTAAAATTGTATCCAGACTGTAAAAAAACTACTCTAAAAAGAAGTTACCCTGAATGATTCTTATTTCTTTATGTTTTTAATTAAAGATTAATGTTCATCTAATTTATTATTTAATTTTATTCACTTAATTCATTGCATTTATAGTGAAATTATAGCAGACTGAAATTTTAGGACAAAACACGTTTTTTACTAAACTTTGAAGCTCGGTCGGCACTGGTTGCAATTATGCTAGATTGATAAAATTTTATATTTAAGTATCTTATAGCATTAGTAAAAATTATAGAGGGTATGCATTTCGAAATTCGAAAAAAAATTTTTTTTTGTCATATAAGGGACACCCTAACCTATATATCTACATACATACGAATACACTCGAAAACATAACCTTCTTTCTGGTGCAGTCGGATAATAACAAGTCTAAAGTACTTTTATGGTTTTTTAAGGTATTGTTTGAGTATATCCACTATTGAAGAACTGCTACACTACCAACAACCTTTGTCAGTCCACTCCTGGACATAGCCTCTCCTTAACAAGAACATTTTGGCCTACTATACCACGTTGGGCAACAGTTTGGAATAGGCTTTCTTTCAAGATTTCTTTCTCTTTGCAGTGATGTCTTGCGTAGTTTACTCTTACGACATCTACGGGATGAAAAGGGGTGGTGAAACTCTGTATTCTTAACTCTTCCCCACACGGACGAGCCACGCTGATTTCAGCACGCACGGGCCGGCTCGACCTGGCCAGTACTACCCTCTCACAGAAGACCAATCTAAAGCGTCCATAATGTCGTATTTCGTTGGCGAGTGCGAGACCGGAGGCCCATTAATGCAGGGGTGATAGTTATCGTGGTAACTGTGTAAGCCTTACACTGTCACGATGACTGGCATGCCTTTTATGTCCCAAGCGGAGAGTGAAAAAGCATCTCGCTAGGCCGCCATAGTGTGGGTCACCATACTGCATTGTCTGCATTTGCAATGAGTATGGTGACCACAACTCTTGGATTCTATTCAAGCTTTCCATCAGGCAGAGTAGAGTCACTTTGGCAGGCTCTTAATATAGAAAAAAAAATGCGGGTAGTCGTAACTTTCAGTGTCTTACGTTAAAGAACGTGAATAAAAATATTCTTACGTACTTATGTACGTTACATACGTTAAATATACACATATATGAGTAGCGTAAATTCTACTTGTGTAACTGTTATCGTGTTCTGTGTATTGACTATCTTTCTAACCTTTATTGTGCCTCCTAACTATAAATTTCGTGTCTTGTGTGTGGTGAACATTAAAGTGTTATTATATGCAAAGAATTATTTACTTTTCGTACAACCGTAAGTAAAATTCTAGAGACCTAAATATGTCAATACTAAAATTGTATAGAAATTAATTGAATATTGATACAATAACTTTATAAACATAAGAAACGGACACAAAGAACACTTAGACTCAGAACAACAATTTGTGGATCACACAGTGTTGTTCCATGTGGGGTTTGAGCCGACTCAGTGCAGTAGAGAGTAGCGTGGTGACCGCTTAAACCACTTTTTTTTTTTTTAACTTGTGGCAACCCCCTCGGGCCGTCGCCACACCGAGGTTTATGGCGAGGTGGTGTGTCGGAATCGGACCGACTAAAACCACGGTGTGTCTCTCTGCCCCTAACATAGGAGGGATCCGGGAACAGCTGCTATTACGTCATCCAAATCTCTCCAAGCGCCTGCCCGCCTGCTACTGCAGGCACCACCTGCGGCTTTAAGCGGTCCTGATGCCACGAGGACCGCTTAAACCACTAGGCCAAACATGCAGTCGCCAATGACCTGAATCGTATACTACTAGCCGCTTGTTTGCCACCTACCTCACAAATCTTGCTTTTCATTTAAACTCTCAACGTATATTTAAAAGTAAAACAATTGTCATAGCAGCGAAAGGGTTGAATGGTAACTAGGCAATTAGCTAATTGCAATATAATCCAGCAGAAGGGTTATCGTTGACAAAACAAGTGTATTATTTAAATTGATGTTTTGTATCCCCAAGCTTTAGGCAAGGGATTTATATAATACTAGCTTACCCCGCGAACTCTGTTCCGCCTTAGAGGCAATAAATAAGCAGATTTTGAACTGAAACGCGGTCGAACAGGATAAAAAGTATCCTATGTCCGTCTCCTGGTTCTAAGCTACCTCCACACCAAATTTCAACTCAATCCGTTCAGCCGTTCTTGAGTTATAAGTGGTGTAACTAACACCACTTTCTTTTATATATATAGATATATATTTGATCTGATCTGATTAGCTGTCTTCGCCACAGCTTCATTCACTTGTCCGTACTCACATTTTTTAACTTTAATTGTGTCTAGAAATTCTTATTGTGCCAGAAACTATCGATAAAAAGTGGCAATAAACTTATTAAAAACAACGTGGAGAAACGAAAGATATGCTCCTTAAACACAAAAGGAGAATTCTCCGACCTGGGACCTAATTCTGTCATTTTACTCGTATATTAACGTTCAAACCAGTGTCATTCCATTCACACGCTATTGAGATGTCGTTGAGTTACCATTGACATTGATTGAAATATCGGTATAAAGATATCAATATACATGAATACATAAAATCATGCCTGTTTCCCCGGAAGGGTAGGCAGAGGCGTATTAAACGCCCACTTTTTGTCAGTGTTTTGGTCCCACGCGAGCCTATTACCTCTAATCGGGATGTCTTGTTTGCAAAAGCCTCGTTGGTCGAACAGCAAGTGCACCTTTTGCAAGTAAGGTCGATTTGGGGCTCTAAGTTCTTAGATTTGGATGTCGTAATAGCAGCTGTTCTCGGATCTCTCCTATTTTAGGCGTAGAGTGGCACACCGTGTGGTTTTAGTCGGTCTGATTCCGACACACCACACCGCCATAAACCCCGGCAGGGTGACGACCCGAGGGGTTTCAACAAAAAGGGGCTCTAAGTTCTAAGTAGAAACCCTAGGTGCATGGAAAGACATTGTCAATATTAAAATTTGTGTCAGTATAGGTCAGTAACAAGTAACCGGAAGCCCATTGCTTTCACATATTTAGTAGAATACGAAAACTAGAAACGGTTCCAGTGACAGTCCATTGACAGTCTGTTGAAACACTCATGAAGTTCAGAATGTAGGCCCAGGATAGGCGGTCATGCTTGCCCGACTGGATTTTCACAGGATTTCAGAATTTGTAAGTGTGTATGTGTTAGATGGCGCTGAAGAATGTACGTTAATCTTTGTATATATAAGTCGTGGTATGTGTGTCACCTTTGAACATAAAATGTTATAACTGTTTTAACTATTTTTACAGTTTTTTATCTATTTTTTTTCTATTGGTGTACAAATTATATATTAATCTTACTTTTAAATTTAAATGGTAATAGATTTTTGTACTTATATAACTGTCTCGGTGGCGCAGCTGTAGTGAATGGTACTGCTGTGTTTGAGGTCTAGGGTTCGATGCCCGTGTCGGAGCAAATCTATGCATGATCTGCAAGTATTTGTTTCGAAGTTTGGATGTTTTGTATATATAATGTGTATGTATTTACAAAAAAAGTATATGAGTATTCTATCAGTCAGTCTAGTTATCATAATACAAGCTCTGTTTAGTTTGAACCTGGATGACGTTGTGTGTCAAACGTTCAAAATATTTATTTATTTAAATATGTGTATCGTTTATCATCAAAAGTAAAGTACTTCACATTTATTTGTAAACAAACTGTATCTTGAAATATTCGAACTAGGAAGCTGAGAACTATGAACAAATGGATACAACTACCCATCACATAATGGAAGATAGAAATCAACAAAAACTGTCTCCTGAACCCTTTCCAATCAATAACAATAACTCATCCATCATCCTTTGTCATATCCCCATAATACATGGTGTTCTAATGCATGTCAAATAGGTAACAACACGAGGTCAAAGTCCACCCAGATGGCACCGCTGAGTTAATATCGATAATGATGGTCACCCATCATTAATGAGAAACATGACATATGATTGATTATGGACATTCGTTATTGATTGTTTTCTGATGACATTATTTCTGTCAGTCTAATGTAACGATGAGTTTTAATTATTTTTAAGTACTGAAGAATAACAAATACTTGTCTAAAATACATATAATTAAATATATTAGTTACTCAATATAACTTAGTTAAATATATAATAGATATTGTGTTGTCTTAAGAGTACGGAGTTTCGTCATCCCTATTCATCCCACAGGTGTCGTAAGAACCGAACTGAAAGAACTTGAAACAAATTCTGTTTTTTTTATGTGTCGAAATCCCCACGGGCCGTCACTCCACCGGGGTTTGTGGTGGAGTGGTGTGTCGAAATCGGACCGACTAAAACCACACGGTGTGCCACTCTGCACCTGCAACAGAAGGGATCCGGGAACTACTGCTATTAGGCCATCCGGAATTTGAAACAAGCCTTGTGAACAGTCCACTGCTGGGTGTAGGCCTCTCCTTAGTAAAGAGGTTTTGGCCTATTACACCAATACTGGAATTGTTGTAGCTTTTTCTTACAGTGTTCATAGTGGTCACTTAATAAATACAAAAATATTTCGGACATTTGACACACAACGTCATCTAGTTTCAAACTAAACAGAGTTTGGACTATGATAACTAAACTGACTGATAGAATACTTATATACATTTTTTGTAAATCCATACATATTATACATAGGAAAGATCCAAACTTCGAAACAAATATTTGGAGATCATACAAACATTTGGTCCGACCCGGGAATCGAACCCGAAACCTCAAGAACAGCAGTCGCATTCACTACCGCTGCGCCACCGAGGCAGTTAATAAATGCGATATTTTTGTATTAACAATGGAATTACCTAATACCGCAGCTCATATCTATGCTGGACTATATTGGCCATGCCAAACGTTTAACGATCACATCGATCTTAGTGCTTGTTTGCGATGTTTGGACAAAATTCGATAGTACAAGCGTAAATAACTTAATTGAAAATTAGACAATATTGACCCTGGAGCTTCCTTTGTATGTTGTCCGGAATGATGTACAGTTTTGCTAACCTCTTGTTACGTAAAAAAATTAGAAAAATAATATCACCAAATACAAGAATTACCTTCAAATTTTTTATACAATTTGAAATGTTTCTGTCAACACTGTAAGTAACTTGCGACATAATTCAAAATTCTAATGCAATCTTGGAATTCAATTTTTTGTTATAAGCTTGCCATAGTGACTGCCTGATGGGAAGCGTGAATAGAATCTAGGAATTGTGGTCACGATGCAGTTTGGTGACGTACACTATGACGATTTAGTGAAATGCTGTTTCAGGCCCCGCTTAGAGACGCTAAAGACATAATAGTCATCGTGGCAGTGTAAGGTTGTATGGCTCTACTAATACTGACCTTAAATTTAAGACTAGGTGTAGACTTATTTTCTCGACTATAATTTTATCTTTTACTGCAGTTGAAATTTTTTTTATGATTAATGGACATTCTCATCATTTTTATTTAGTCTAATCTAACAAGTTGGCATAATTAATAAAAAATGTTAATTCGAAAGTAATCCTGAACTTTGATACAGCTTATGAGTCCGTTAGTGTAGATACATAGATACATGCCAAGATAATAAAAGCTTATGAAAAAAGTAATATTAATTGTCTATACATAACGCAAATGAAAAAAAAATCACATTCTTATTCAAAATATCAAATTCATCAAGAAAATCGTGACAATTCATCTGTTCCAGCTATTTTGGTACAATCGTGCGATTATACGCGCCACCGATTCACATTGTCGCGATAGCAATCGTGGTGATTGCTTGGCTCAAGACAATGCAATCCCCGGACGACTTTTTATACTTTTTGTCGACGAATATTCACGGTTTGTGCATCACCGAGTTATTGATGTAGCGTTTTGATAATGTATTAGATAAAAATCGTATTTAAGGATGCTTGAATCATTTTACGGCTTAAAGTATCAGTGTTTTATTAACATCTTAGTACTACATAACTTTGACTGTTAAGAGAGTGGTCGTGACTTCAATGTCTACCCAGATTGAGTATTGTGTGATAAGCGCGAAACTTTATTCGGTATCTAGGCGCAGGTATATTTGTAGTATGTGTCTATTTATAGAGAAGCATAAACAAAGAATGCGTGCTCCTGCATGGAGTACTCTTCTCATGTTTGTGATGGCTCCGCGCAATATTTGCTAAATACTCTAGATCGGTTCCAACGGTGAGCAGTCTACATTATCGGCAGTCTTGATTCCACTGCGTTCTTTAAGCTTCTACAATTGCGAAGAGATATCCTCTATCGCAGTCCTCTCTTACTTTTATCATGGAGAGAGTTTTGACGACCTCTTCGAACTGGTCCCAGTTCTCCCTTACTTTACAGGAGAACACATGTTGGCCTTGGCAGTCACTACATACATTCCAGAACTAAACGAAGCTCTTTCTTCCTAAACAAATCCATAAAACCTGGAGTTCACTACCAGCGTACGTGTTTCACTCCCACTACGATCCTGGATCCTTGAAACGCGACGTGCAGAAGCGTCTAACTAGGACGCCATAGGTCAACATACTACATTGTCTGCACTCACAACGAGTATGATGACCACTACTCTTGGATTCTATTAATGTTTTCCATCAAGCATAGTAAAATTACTTTGGCAGGCTATAAATAAAAAAAAATACCAATTTTTTTTGTGTATGCAATACATGGCTCGAGCAAAAACTTATGACCAGAAGCAGCTGCTTCTGGGTACTATAATAATAATAATGTTTACACATTCGTACACTGATTTGAAATAAGACAGAGTTTGTTTTATATCTCCTTGTGGTGACGGATTAAGAATATAGGGTGTTACCACCCGTACCCTTCCCATGGGTGTTGTAGGAGGCGACAAACTATGCAAGGGAACATCACAGCAAAGATGAGATGAGGAAATCTTGAAATAAAGAATACTAACCCGTCTGGTCAGCGTGGTACCAAAACCTCCTTGCTAAGGAGAGGCCTATGTCCAGCAGTGGACTATAAAAGATGTTGATGATGATGTTTTGTAATAACCAGGCTGCTGATAAACACACTTGAATATTTCTAAATACATACTTATCATAGAACAATTACACCCAAGTTATGTGTCTGAGTAATTTTACTCAAATATAAATGTGATCATGCTTACACATGTATCCTGAGCGAGAGTCGAACACATGACCTCTCTCTTCACTGAGGAGCAGCAAGGAACATTAAACACTAGATCAACAGGCCAATCAAAAAAAATCTTAGCCTAATGGGTGTCCTTAGTCTAACACAAATGAGAATAAAACCCATCATTTCTCTTTCTTTCACCAGATCCCAACATCTGCTACACCAGGCTAAGCACCAAAAATACCCTTAAAACAACATGCCTCAAAAAACGCAATAAAGAACCCCATACAGTCATCACGGGTTATATTAACAAGGGGTAGTATTTATATTGACACTATCACGCTTCGATGGCAACGAGGGGTGGGCAGTGACGCGTGAGGGCACCGCGATTACTTATAGACGCTCACCTGGTGGTAAGTGATTGGATGGGTCGAGACTAAGTATTGAGATGAAAATTTTAATCTTGGATTTCTGCTTTCGAATAATTACTAATGTGTTTTGATTAAATTAAGAAGGCAGGTGATTTTAGTATTACAGGTTTATACCCAGTATATGTTATGAATGCACGTATAAAGAAATATATATAAGAACTAGCTGACCCGGCAAACGTTGCTTTGCTATATAAATTATTTCTAAGTAATTTGAGCGGGATGAAAAATGATTAAATTACTAAAATGGCTATTTTTGTATGTTGCATCATAAAAAAATAGAAATTAAAAATTTTGTCTAAAAAATAAAAAAAAAAATTTAAGGTTGTACTACCCCTAACATTTAGGGGGATGAAAAATAAATGTTGGCCGATTCTCATAGATACCGGATAAGCACAAAAAATTTCATCAAAATCGGTCAAGCCGTTTCGGAGGAGTATGGCAACGAAAACTGTGACACGAGAATTTTATATATTAAATATTTATCGCTAATAAGATTAACATATCACAGACTTGGCCTAGCTTAGAGTCAGAATCAAATAATAATATCTTCACATCACACATCTCACACACGGCCATCTGATGTCAATCTTTGCAGAACCTGTAGTGTGGTAACCAGAATGCTGATAAACTTACTTACAAATTTCACCTAGACACAGAAAAAAATATCATATTCATCACATGAAGATTTGTCCTGGGTGGGAATCGAATCCACGATCTCTGGCTTAGCAGTCAGGATCACTAGCCACTGGACTGATAGGCCCGTGGGAACTAAGGGTCCGTTGCTATTATTATAATAGAATTATGTTAGTAAAAGCCAACGTCAGGTGATATTGAAAATCAATAGATATTGGAGTTCTTTATCATATCAGTTTATACGAGTTTCGACACAAAATTACGTCTTGATTCCAACTCACGATCTCTGATTTAGCAGTCAGGCTCACTAACCAGTAGTTCAACAGATAAATCAAGAAGATTGATACGTCAGTATCTTCCTAATCATGCAACGCAGGGGGATCCCCGCCAAATATTTCTAATTATCGTCCCACATTAGCGCGCCAAAACGACAGTTGCTACGCAATGGTGCGTGCGGTGTATCATCGCGCGCCATATGCCGCGGGGTGCGGCAGAATTGGATAATAACATGAGTCGATTACATCTGATATAGTTTTGTGTAATCTTACTGTTGTTGTTATAGTTGGGGCAAAAAAATAGGCCGACTTAAAAGAACAGTCAGTCACTAAGTTCACTTTCTGAAACTCTATCTGTCTCGTGAGTGCCTTAGGAGAAGATTATGAGTTTCTTCTTAAATTGAAGTTGCATACTAAATATTTTTCTCTTGCAATTGATACGTTGCTAAGTGACAGCACTTGTCTTAAGTTATCGTGGCAGTGTAAGGCTGACAAGTGTGTCAATAACTGTCATGCCTTATACGTCCCCAACCGGGATGTGAAATAGTATCCCATATGGGATGGTATGGTGATCTATATACATACATCCAGGAATTCACGTCTGTTCCCCCGGACGGGTAGACAGAGGAATATTAAACGCGCACTTATCGCAAAGGTTTTGGTCCCACATAAAAGGTGGCGAGCCCATTGTCGCCAATCAGGTTGTCTTATTTGCCAGAACCTCGCCACACCTCCACAACTTTTAAATTCTATTCATACTTTCCATCAGGCAGAGTAGAGTCACTTATGTAAGCTCTTAAAGTAAAAATAGTGTGATAAATTGTAATATCTTTTATTTATTGTTGGAAATGCAAATAATTTCTTAAAAAAATCTTCTAATAGACGCAGATATTTCATTAATATCAAGGACCAAAAGTAAATGTTTTAAGACAGTTTTCTATTTTACAAACTGCGCTGTATAATTTTGAAGTTAGTTCATTTAATTTCTAAATAACTCAAACCTAAATTTGTCAATTACTATTCATAACTTAACATCATGGTGTTTTTTTAATAACCCTAAAATCACGCACATTTTTGTGTCCCGTGTTTATATTTATTGCGTCACTTACTCGCCCTAAGACTTGTGTGTCTATTTGTAGGTAGTTATACGTCGGTAGAACAGAATGCAGGCGTCAATGCAGCCAAAATTTTAATCCTCTTAATGGACCGAAGGCTGGAGGGGATCGCGAGGAGCCACCGGAGGGCCGGCGGATAAATATTTTGAAGATAGCGACGCAGAATTGATTTCATGAGACCAAAAAGAATTGTAGATTATTTAGTAGCTTACGTACGATCTTTTGTGTGGATTTTGGTAAACCTCTTAAGTTGATATCTTAAAATATATATTTTTTATATTATTCTAAGCTTCTTTATTATATAAACATCGTAGAGCGTCAAAACTGATTTAATTAATACGAATGTACATGATGGGCCATGAATTAGTTAACATTTGAAAAAATCATACAACAAAAGCAATTTGATATAGTATAAAAATTGTTTATTTACAAGAAAGTTTATTAGTTCGAATATATATTTTTTTAATTAAATCGTCTTAGTGACAACTGTTTCGATGTTTGCACTCATCAGAGACTGAGAGATCGCCGACATCTCTTCGCTCATTTTTCTTTCAGTTGACGTAGTGTATTTGATTTATTGATGTAGACACGATTCTTTAAATAACTCCATAAAGAGAAGTCTGCTGGGGATAGATCTGGACTTATGGGATGTCGCCTCGTCTGGAAATCAGCTTTTCCGGCAACATGTCTTTAACCACCGGCAGGAATGGATGACGCGCTCATTGGATGTGTGACAAGTAGCTCTATCTTGTTGAAACCGTGTGTTGCGGTTGCAGCCAGCAAATTCCAGTAGCATCGGTCCCAAGAACTCCCGTAGTTGTTTGCGTGGGATGTTAGATTCAAATGTTAACGAATTCTTGGCCCACCTTGTGAAATTTTATACCAATAAATTAATCTTTGATCTATACTTTTTATTTCTCTGTGCGTTCAAGAGAATGAAAAGAAGGAAAAATAAGATTTGTAGGGAAAATAGCAACGAACAAAAAACAACAAGTCCAATAATGTACAGGGAACATGTCATTGGACTGACCATCTTTCAGGGCAATAACTAGATTTTCTCATAATTTTCTGAATGCTCTTGAGGCAGAACAGATTGCAAAAACATAAAAACAAAAAAAAAGACTAAACTTTAAAGGGTTTCTTAACATTTTACTGCCCTATGTACTACTTTCTTTTGTTTATAACATTTTTGTTTTTTTTTCATTTTAGGCACGGCTGTCTCGTCCCAAACTAGCCAGAACCTGTATTATGGTACCCAGACTGCTGATAAGCATACTGATATAATTCTAAATACACACATATCATAGATAAATTACACCCAGACACAGAACACATGATCGTGTTCATCATGCAAACATTTGCCCTGGATGGAAATCAAGCCGACATCTTACTTAACAGTTACGATCAGTAATCACTAAGTCAACAGACCAGTCAAAAATTGTATTTGAGTTACTTCGAAATCAACAGCCTGTCAACATACCGCTTCATACTAACTACTCTGAGTTTTGTGGATTCGATTTCCACTTGGGACAACACTTTGTGTGTCACATCAATTATTATTCTGATTAATTGACAAACAAACTGAGGGCCTAGTGTGAGTTTACTTCACATTAACACGATTGTCACGTTCAGTGTTGTAATTGGTTCGCAATGAAATCTTTTATCAATTGAAAAGTCGAACACTCACGCCTTCGAGAGCAAGTTGATGTGATGTAAACCCACACTAGCCCTTTCGAAGGCGGTATCTGGGATAAACAGAATGTAGAAGGGAGGAAACTAGATACTAAGGCTGTGATAAGGGCCTATAACTATAGGCTTTCAGTATCGCATAAATATGCAGTAAATGAGGACCATACCCAAACGGTCTTTTTTTTTTGTTGACGGGTGGAAAATCTCTTCGGATCTCCGGCTCCTCAGGGACGCAGGAGCCAGGAGTATGTGATGTTTCTACTAAAAACCACCCCGACGGCCGGTCTCAGGCGTCCTACTCTGAATGGGACCCAGGCTATGTTATTTTAGGTCTGCCAACAGTTCTTTTGGTCAGTTGAAAAGCGAAAAGCCAAGTATTCAAACTACAATAACATTTTACTATTTAAATTTCAAGCTTACATAGCAAGTTTTAAACAAACAAAATCAAAGCTTCGAGGGTTGAAATGCTAATAGGTGTACAAGTAGCGCCTCCGTGCGGATATGAACGGCAATTTGAATGTTATTACATCCGCCGTGGAGGACTTCGACTCTTCAGCCTGGTAATATGGGAACTGGCTGATATTGGTTTTGGTTTATTGCGAGATATTGAGCACTTACGGTGATCTCAATAGGCTCTTTGTTTGTGATGAGAACTAGGTTAAGTGTGTACAGAAGAAATTCCTGTGTGTAATGTTATTTTTAGTATATCTACATGAAGATCGAAGGTAAGATGTCAGTAGTAATTACTTAATAGTATTTTTATAATGCTAAGGTGTCTGTTTCTTTGGTTTCATACGTTAATCTCAGGAACTAGTGGCATGAATTGATAATTTTTTTTTAGTTTTGGATAGTCTATTTTTTTTTCTATGTTACAAGCCTGCCATAGTGACTCTACTCTACCTGATGGAAAGCATTAATAGAATTCAAGAGTTATGGTCGCCATACTCATTGCAAATGCAGACAATGCAGTATGGAGACTCACACTATGGCGGCCTTGTGAGATGCTTTTTACACCCCGCTTGGGGACGTAAAAGGCATAACAGTCATCGTAACAGTGTAAGGCTTACACAGTTATCACGATAACTATCACCCCTGCATCAATTGGCCTCCGGTCTCGCACTCACCAACGAAACACGACAGCACGGATACTGTCGCTTTAGGTTGGTCTTCTGTGGGAGGGTAGTACTGCCCCGGTCGAGCCGGCCCACTTGTGCTGAAATCAGCGTGGTTCTACTACCTACTGTTCACCTATGCAGGCATCCTACATGCTATACAACAACACGCTACCACCTTTAGGAGCCGAGTATCTACGATAAGTGTTCTAAAAGCGGGGACAATTCATTCCTTTTGATAGATGCAGACAAAGCTGCGAGGGTTAGTTAGTGTAAGTTATAGATAACAATAGATTCTATCCGACGACACTAGAAGAAGAGTTTTAAGAATATTTTGGACATTTAACTCACAACGCCATCTAGTTTCAAACTAAGCAGAGCTTGTACTATAATAACTAGACTATCTGATTAAATACTTTTATACTTTTTTTGTAAACATATACACATCATATAAATATATAGAAAACACCTAAGCTTCGAAACAAGTATTTGCAGATCATACAAACATTTAGTCTGAACCGGGAAACGAACCCGAAACCTAAAGCACAGCAATCGCGCCACTGCGCCACTGAGGCGGTCGAGACAGTCAGTTGTTTTTTTTTTATAGAAACCTACCAAATTGACCCTATTCTGCCTGATGGAAAGTAAGAATAGAATCCAAGAGCGGTGTAGCCACACTCACTGCGAATGAAGACAGTGCAGCATCGCGACCCACGTTATGCTTTTTCACGCCCCGCTTAAAGGACCCGGGATCGTAGTGGGAGGGAAACACGTGCGCTGGTAAGGAATTCCAGGCTTTAACTGATTTGCACAGGAAGGCAGAGCCGAACCGTTTAATTCGGGAGCGTATGGTTACCATTCTGAAATGGTGACTTCCAAGCCCAGCACCAGTTGTCCTGTAAAGGAACGGAGAGGGTGTGATCAGTTGGCAGAGTTCGTCAGAACACTCTTCATGATCTTTGCGTTAGAGGACTGCCATAGAGGCGACATCTCTTCGCAACTGCAGAGACTCAAGGGATTCAGTGCCTTTCGGGTTATTGATATGTTTGTCGAGTGTATGTGTGTGCATACGTGTATCTACATAAGTAGTATTTCTTTGTTATGATCTATAATCTAAATGACTGAATGGACTTTAGTTAATTATAGGTGTCGTCAAATTCAACTGAATTGTGAAAGTGTATATAAAAATTATAAAAAATTATATCATACTTATTTGTAAATTTCTCTAAACGGAATAAGAATAGTGTCACCGCCCCTACTTTTCCCATGGGTGTTGTAAGAGGCGACTAAGGGTACAAAATATTCAAGACAACATCACTACAAAGAGAAGGAAATCATCAACAGCCTTTTACAGTCCACTGCTGGACATAGGCCTCTCCTTAGCAAGTAGGTTTTGGTATTATACCACGCTGGCCAGACGAGTTGGAATAGGGTTTGTTTCAAGTTTTCCTTCTCTTTGTAATAATGTTGTCTTGCATACTTTGTTCCCTTAGTCGCCTTTTACGACACCCACGGGGTGAATAGGGGTGGTAACACTATGTATTCTTAATCCATCACCACACGGACATGACGTGATGGAGAAAGAAAACTTGAAACAAATTCTATATTACCCCATCTGGTCAGCGTGATATAGTAGGTCAAAACCTCCTTTCTACGGAGAGGCTTATGTCCAACAGTGGACTATTAAAGGTTGATGATGACTATAAATCTGATTTTTTACTAAGGTAACATTTCAATTTGTTTTTTTTTTTTGTAATAATTATAATAATATCTGAACATAAACAGTTAATATGATTTAATTAAAGTTTTTATAATTTTTATAGAAAAAAAACCATAAACATTTAGTTCGTCAACAGTTAAAACAAAAGAAAATCGATGTGTATAAAATTTAAAACAGTAAAAAAAAGTGTTTTAATATTTCTAGACTCATTAGGGACGTTATTTCTATAAACCCTCACGACCGTAATCAGTAGGAACATTCCCTGTGTCTTATAAACAACTAACTCTCTAGTAACCTACATACAATGATCCACATACAAACTCCCAGACACAACCACTTAGAGACCAGTAGCAACCACTTATATTTGTGGAGCTCTCAGACTGTGTTATCTAGTTCTTTGATGTACGCCGACACAGACGCAGGCGGCACTTCGAGAGCGCAGACTCTGCTGCGTACGTGATTACAGTACGTTTTTGGTATGTTATAACCAGAATGTCAATTCTCGTCATGAAAATTTGTTAAAAATTCAGTATCGATCCACGCACGATCCCAGAAACATCTTCAAAGGCATTCGCAGAGCAAAGTTACGCTAAATCTAATAGATCATTGGTCCAACTTATGAGTGTTTAATACTTTCTTATGACGTTTGTGAGATCTTCCCACAGATTACACCCTAACAGATGCCGCATACAGGGCCACAAACGTGCACCACACATAATTGCTGTAACTGGCTAATAAAGTTACGCTCAAAATCGCGACATCAGTATCGACCAGGCTTGTGATCCGTAGGTACGCCGAGCTATCAGCATTAAAAAAAAATGTTTTAAAACTATATCATAAATGGCTTCCTGTGTAGTAAAATGGTATGGCAAGTCAGCTAAGACATCCAGTTACAAAAAAAGGCATAACGTTTCATCGGTATGTTCATTCTATTTTTATTACGTTAACATCTTTCAAATATGCCGGAGTTCAACTTATACTGGTGTTAAGACTGGTGGTGGTACACTTATACTTAATGGTACAAAGTAATAATAATTAAGCAGTCGTTAATTGAGGGGGGGAAACTGTGGATCTACAGCAGATCTTAAGTGAATTTTGAGTTTTTAGTTTTCAATTTGCTACCGTCTGTGCTATATAGGTATGTGGTTAACCGACGGTTTCTGTAACATTTTTCATTGATTCACGGCTACTATGGGTTATATCAAGGTGGTGTATATTCTATATTGACCAAACAAACTCTTCAGTTTCAAAATATACCTAAGTTCTGTAGAATATTGTTTCTGTATTCACAACGCGACAAGAATTAAGGAGTCGTATGATAAATTTGTCAGGCCTGTCGGTCTACTTGTTAGCGGTGTTGACTGTTAATTTGGATGTCGTGGGTTCGATTCCCACCAACGACAAATATTTGTGTGATGAGCACGACTATTTGTTCAGTATCTGGGTGTCATTTATCGATAATTATATCTGCCGAATTTGGAATCAGACAGCCGTGTTTGAGATTTGATCATCGTTGTCTCAGCCAAAAGACGTCCTAGCTGGACATAGGCCTCCCCCAAAGCTCTTCACAACAACCCGTCCCATGCCGCCCACATCTAATGGCTTCCCGCGACCCTCACTAGGTGGTCGGACTTCATATATATTATATATAAATGTATAATAATGTTAAGTACTTAATATAATTATAACGGAAAGTCTGTTTTAAGTGTACAATAAATTTTAAAAGAAATGAGTGCCTCCAATTGTCTCTACCTGAAAGATTTTCCAGTCCTACTTAACAACATGACAAAAATGAAATATTTTTTTGAAATGTTTACACATGCGTCATACTTTTCCCACAAAGCAAGTTGGTTCACCTATTTTAAACGTTATTGCTTACAAACCATAAAGACGTTTTAGATATGACTTAAAACAATCCATCCATCCCCAAATACCCATTTCCACCTATTTTTTCTTAAAAGCATCTCATTTATCGACCACAATAATTCAAACCGTACACGTAAATGCACCACAGTTGAAAGATCCACTCAAATATTAAAGAAATATGTTGTAAACATAATTTGGGTTGTTATTTATGCTGCGCATGAGTTTCTGGGCGTGCCGACCGGCCGAGGACAGCCGAGGTTGGCCGATTGCGACCGAAGTGAGGGGCGTGGTTAGATGGCATGGGGTTTAAGACATATTTATGTAATCTTACCTTTAAATGACGTTAAAATATGATCAAGCCTTTAATAGATATTAAAATTCCTTCATTTTGTTTTTAAATTAAATTCTAACCAATATTGTTTATGTGTAAGTTTGTTTATTTGATATACTTTAACACTTATTAATTAACCTCAGCCTATAACAGTTCGCTGCTGGACATAGGCTTTTCCTTAGAAAAGAAGTTTTGGTCTACTATATACTAACCAGACGGGTTGGTGCGAGTTTGTGTCAAGTTTTCTTTATCTTTACAGTGTTATTGTGTGCATATTTTGCTTCATTTGTTGCCTCTTACGACGCACACGGGATGCAAAGAAGTAGTGAAACTCCGTGTTCTGAAACCGAATAAACTGTTCACACTTTGACCTTATATTGTAATCAAATACTTTACTCAAAGAAATTCTTAAAATATTTTAGGTTACGCAACTTTTTCTCGACTCCCGAAGGAGAAAACATTTTTGAACTGCCACCACATTATAATTACACAATATTTTCTAAATATCGGCATGTTTTTACATCAAACTGACGTCTATATCTCTCGAGAAATTAATTGAAGTAAAATATTTGTGAAGATGCATTATAACAGGCACAAAAGAAGTTCTGTTAGGCCGTAAGTAAAAAATTCTGACAATGTTGTCACACGGACACTATCATGTGTGAAATATTATCTACGATTAAACCTTCATTCCACCACCATAAAAACCAATAATTACAACGTTCAACTAATTCACTTAAAAAAAAGAAAGTCAAGAGAATTTTAAAAAGCTTATCTTCTGTCAAATCTGACGTTTCGGCAGCCATTGTGAAGCATTACCAGCCAATAGCGGCGCCTGCTTTGAATTCGAATGTTTCCTTTTTCGAATACAATTCCAGCTATTGTTTTCGGCCAGTATCTTTTTAACGATCTGTATTTATAGATACAGTGGTTGGAGTCACGTTGAGTATCTTCGTTTTTTTCGTCTTTATGTATCAGCTATTTGATTATAGTCATAACTTGCTATATCGGACGTGAAACTGTATGATTTCAAATTAGACAGCATCTACTAACCAAATATAAATATATTAAGGGGTATCTATATATGTGTCATCAATCTTTAACCGTCCACTGCCGGACGTAAGCCTCTCCAAATTAGAAAAATCTGATCAAGGTCAGGCGGTCGTCTATGAGATGTCCCAAATTATTATTCTTAGTAACAGATAACATTTTTTGTGAACCAACCTTTGTAGTCACTTTGTCAAATTAGCCTCTATTATATAGCATGACTAAAACTGAATGAAATTGGCCCAACAAATAAATACGACATACAAAAAAAGTTTTATATTTGATGGTATCAAAATGAGTCGTTGCAACGAAAATAGGTCTAATTTTAACTTAAAAAAGTATTGTGTGTTAAAAGCTTTTTCTGCCTACTCACCCTCTGGGAGGAAACGGAGCAATTTTAAAACGTCGGTACAGTCGGAAGCTTAAATATCTCACTACTGCTGATAAATATAAACATCATAATGGTTTGTGTGACGTGGGATCAAAACACTAGCGAAAAGTAGACGTTTTGTATGGTTCTGCCTACCTCTTCGGGGAAACAGGCGCGATTATATATATTGATTGAATAGTAAGTATTTGTTCAGTAGTTTTATATCATTTAAGTTGTTAACCAATAAGCAACTAGGTTATATTTTTTTTTCAATTTTGCTTTCACGGACTGTCAATTTTTAGAAAACCTGTGAACGCTCTAACTAATGTTATTATATTATATTAAATACATATATTATAATAAATTTTTTGTAAATATCCAATATGTTTTGGCGTTTAAATCTTAAGAGTTTTGATATTTTAATTCTATTATCAATCAGCTATCATTTCGATCAATTAAACGTGAACGTATTGAAACCAGACCTTGTTAATTGGATTGACTTGTTACGTCCAAATATAGACTAAATATGTATATTTTGAAATTTGACTGAATGCGTTAATAATGTTGAAAATTCAACTGCCTCGGTGGCGCAGCGGTAACGAATGCGACTGCTGTGCTTGAGGTTTCGGGTTCGATACCCGAGTCGAACCAAATGTTTGTGTGATCTGCAAGAATTTGCTTCGAAGTTTGGGTGTTTTCTATGTATAATATGTATGTATTTACAAAAAAAAACTACATAAGTATTCTATCAGTCAGTCTAGTTATCATAGTACACGCTCTGCTTAGTTTGAAACTAGACGACGTTGTGTGTCAAATGTCCGAAATATTTACTATTATTATTATCCTAATAACAACTTTAAAGCCTATCTCTTTGCCAATATATTTTTGCTTAGTTTTCCATGTGTACCACCACCAAAAATAAAATATGTAATACTCAAGATCATAACTAACAAATTTCTAAGTCCGACTGTACCCTCTCCCTTGACGCGGCCGACAATATTTTGACAGGCGATTTTTAGGGTACCTTACGTCGGGTTGAAAGCTTTTTTTACCATAGACACAAAAAAACTCAACACAATATCTGCATAAAACACCTTACAAGAAAACGACAGAGGAAATTGGCACTTTGGACTCTTAATGCGTTTAAAAACCATGGACTCATTCTAAGGAGTTTAAAAATTAGAAATTTTGGAATGACAAGAAAATGTAAAGCCCTAATCTTATGAAATACCTCTTATTATAAATAATATATTGTACTAGCTTTTGCCCGCGGCTCGTCCGAATTTGGTCTACCACATTAAGTTTCGTAACAGATCATTTTAAATAAATATATTTTTTTTAACATGCAACGATCCTACGGTACATCATCTTTGTGTAACTTCAATGGTTTAGGCAGCATACGCCAAGATAACTCTCAGAGGCCAGATTTTTTGTCCGACTTAATTGATATGTATCGTTGTATAACGACCATAATTACATGAAACCATTACAAATTGTAGCCTATATGTTATTCCGATGTATAACCTATATTACTGTAAAGTTTTATCTAAATCCGTCCAGTAGTTTTTTCGTGAAAGAGTTACAAACATCCATACTTACAAACTGTCGCATTTATAATATAAGTAGAACAGACGATTCCTATAGCCATCCGTCGAGCCAGCCAACGTCTCCTTTCTAAAGAAACTCCTATGTCCAGTTGTGGACTGCTAAAGACTGATAATCATTGTTTTTTTTATTTTAATAGCCTGCCAAAGTGACTCTACTCTGCCCGATAGAAAGCATGAACAGAATCCAAAGTTGTAGTCACCATACTCATTGCGAATGCTGACACTACAGCATGGTAACCCACACTAGGGCGGCCTATTACGATTTTTTACGCCTCACTTGGGGACGTAAAAGACATGACAGTCATCGTAGCATTATATTGCACACACTATGACAACTGTCACCTTGCGTCAATGGGAAATATGCTAGATAATTCTGTATTAAAAAGTCTACTGGGAGTCGAACTTAGATATCAACAATCAACAGTTACCTTTTAGAGTCTGCTGCTGGATGTAGACCTATCCTTAGCAAGGAGGTATTGGCCTACTATGCTACACTGATAGGTTTTGTTTCAATTGCTTCTCCTTCTTGCAGTGATGTTGCCTTGCATATTTCGTTCCTTTAGTCGTCTCTTACACCCGTGGATACAGAGGGGTGGTGAAACTCTGTATGCTTAATCCATAACCACGAAGAAACTTAGATATAAAGGTGACTTATTCCAGCCTCTTGTATCACTAGAGACCTTTTTTTTTACGCGGGCAATGCTTCTCGCACCATACCCTCCGGAGGGACGAAAGGTGTGTATGGGACTCCTGGAAAACCGGTCTACCAACTAAAACCCCGCGGCAGCCTACCTCGGCAGTCGGGAGGAGCTCCAGGAACGCGTTAGTGGTTTCTAGAGTCCTCCCTGCCGTACCTCATAAGATGGTTTCCCACATACTTGACGGAGCCATAAGCTGTTATTTCTTTGTTTATCGTCGAGTAAGTGAGGTTAATTCTAGAGGAAGTGGAGTGGTCGATGGTAACCACCTAATCACAGATGGCCTTGTTCGTTTGCCTCCTTAGAGATATTGATGAGAGGTAGATATGCGAGATAGTAACGCATGTTGAATTAGTGTAGATCACAATTATCCGTGAGAACGCAATTACTGAGCATATTGTAAACCAACCCTTAATACTCAGAAAAAACGTACAGTAAGTTGCTCTATTAGTAATGAAATATTATAAAAACACGACAACCGGTCCTATACTGCCCTCATCCAACGGTTGCCCGCGACCTTCACCAGGTAATCGTACCACCTGTCCAGCAGTGAACATCGGTTGACATAATGATGATGATGATCTATGTATAAATATAATCGACTGCATGAATGGCGAAGCTATTTAAACGATTACTTCGCCGGCTGTATTCTACAATACAGTGAGTGTCACAACACAGCGAGTGTCACAACACAGCGAGTGTCACAACACAGCAAGTGTCACAACACAGCGAGTGTCACAACACAGCGAGTGTCACAACACAGCGAGTGTCACAACACAGCGAGTGTCACAACACAGCGAGTGTCACAACACAGCGAGTGTCACAACACAGCGAGTGTCACAACACAGCGAGTGTCACAATACACTTGTCCCATAGGTATATAACCTGTAGTTTATATCCCGACATGGGACAACACTGTGTGATCAACCAATTGTTGTTCTGAATCTAGGTGTTTCTTGAATCCGTTTCATGATTTTTCGTAGTCTTCCGAAACTATGAATTCTTGGTGGTGGAGTTGTCTTTTTTTACAAGAAGTAAAAATAATCGTCTTCTAATCTGTAATTCTACTTGTCAATAGATTTTCTGAATTATATGTATTTTAGCTTAGTTATCTAACTTCTGCTTTAACAACCTTTGATGTTAGAATAAAAAAATATTTATTGGCAAAAATAAAAAATAAGTTTTCTTTTAACTGTTGTCTGACACGGTTAAGTGATTATATTATTAATTTTAAATTTAAATAAACAAAAGAATTAATAGTTTTTAATTAGTTATTTTGTAAATTAGATTAAAATATTTCAAAAAACAATGCGAATTTTGTTTTAAATACACTTCTTTAACCCTTCAAGTAGAGCATACTACGCCCTCATATCGTATCGCCACCGTGTCGGATGCACGGTCATGGGAACAACCTCCGTGACGAATCGTCCACGCGTCGGCCTCGTCACGTGTAAATTATACACTGATGAAGTATTATTGAGTAGGACTTTTTTTACTCACTTAATTACGTGGGCGTGAGACTTTGTGTTTCAGTTTTCGCATTATTGATAAGGCAACTTCTCGCTAGCTTCTCGCAGTTTCTTTTGCGATGATAGATTTAGGCCTTTAAAGGAAAAATGCAGGAAGTTAACAAAATATAAAAGCCTACACTAGGTATAATGCTATACCATATACTCTTGGCTCCTGCGTCCTTGAGGAACCGGTGATCTGAAGGGATTTTCAATCCTGACAACAAAAAAAAGGTATAATGTTACAACCCTGAAGAGTTTATTGTGTTAAATAAAAGACTTTTAATTTAGGATAGTCCACCAATTGAGTCAATCTATATAACATCAGGCTACGTATGATAAGAGCCGAGCATCAATGGAAAATATTGAGAAAACGGGAAAACACATTTCCTTTCAGCGATGAAGAAAAAGCTGCCGAATTTTCTCTCCGTGGTGATGGATTAAGTATATGAAGTGTCATTACCGCTGTTCATTTCGTAGATGTCGTCTGGCCATCGTGGTTTGTAGGCCAAAACCTATTTTCTAAGAAAAAGTCCAGCAGTGGACTGCTAATTAATGTGAAACGAAGTTATGAGGTTTAACAAGAGTAAGTATTTATAAACTAAGACAAGACAGTGTGCCTAGTGATTAGGAAAACCACAAATGGTTGTGATAAGTACGTTGAGTCTACGAACAACAGACAATGGCACACGTACTGTACGAGGGTACCTTTGTAGCGTCTCCTAGGAGAGGGTCTGAACAGGTACAGCGTTGATCCTGGAGGGGACCTGAAATAACATAACCCGGATCCCCTACAGAGTAGGACGCCTGAGACCGGTTGCTGGGGTAGTTTTTAGTGAAAACATCACATACTCCTGGCTCCTGCGTCCCTGAGGAGCCGGAGATCCGAAGGGATTTGATAGTCAATAAAAAAAAAGGCACACGTATTGCGTCTAGTGTCTGTCTATATTGTTATCATCAACAGCCTTTTACAGTCCACTGCTGGACATCAGCCTCTCCTTAGCAAGGAGGTTTTGGCCTACTGTACCTATGTTGTCTTGCATACTTTGTTAATATGCATGTATTTGGTAAATATATCTCTCAAGTCTAACTACCCTACAGTAGTAGAGGGAGAAAATATGTGAAATTTTAACATACCTCTTTACCCTTACGGACAGTAATTACATGTGCGCCTTACGGAGATAAAGTTGTAAACACATGTGTGGAGGAACAGGTGCCATGTCCTTCAAGACTAAGGGAGGATCCTCCGACCTAGCGAGGTGATCATGTCTGGTGGATTACAGTCCTACGGTTGATGTTGGGAAGCTGTATATATGCTAATCGCCACGAGAATTTCTATATCGCGATACAGGATTAGTAGTTATTCCGAGTGATGACACTATATGTGGATGTCGCCATACATCTATGTATATAAAAAAATAACAGATTATATTTGACGTACATCAACCCCATTGTGCCACACCGTAGAGTAGTTCCATAACATCCATTGAGTTAATTTATTTTTAACCTTCACATACGTCAGGTTATCAATTTTAATTCTCTAATGTAGTTTTGTTTTTAATTCAGTTTGTGTATGCTAATTCAGATAGACATTAAATACAATCTCTATTCAGCATTTGGATGTTTAAAAAAACTACAGCCTACTTTGAATTTTCTTGTATTAATAATCTCGGTATCTAATTAATACGATATTTTTATTTTATCTAGATATTAAAAAAAAACATATACCTGTGTTGTACGTGTGTGTGAGTGTTAACGTGTGTATGTGTGCGTTTGAAGCTTCATATTAATTCGCCATCTCACACACACATGGCTGTTTCATTTCTGACCTAGTAACAATAATTTTATCTACTTATACATTTCAAAAACCTAGTAGAGAGAGAAATTGACATTAGAACTGTGAATTGATGGGGCTATTGGTCTAGTGGTTAGCGACCCTGACTGCTAAGCGGGATGTCATGGATTCGATTCCCATTTCACAAATATTTGTGTGATGAGCACGATTATTTGTTCCGTGTGTGACTGTAATAAACCTATAATATGCGTGTATTTAGAAATATATAAGCATCTTAATCAGCAGTCTGGTTGCCATGGCGCAGGTTCTGCCTTGTTTGGAATCGAACAGCCGTGCATGACATGTGTAATGTCTTTTTTTTACTTAATTATACTCTAATATATTGAAAGCGTTACTAAGGTGGCCTCGCGGAAGCTGGGTATATTGAACAGAGTGAGACGGTTCTTTGCGCCTGAGCATCTGTGTCTTCTTTATAAAACCAAGGTACGCTCCTGCGTGGAGTACTCTTCTCATCTTAACGATGGATCCGCGCAGTATTTGCTGGACACTTTGGATCGGTTACAGAGGCGAGCGGTCCTGATTATCAATAACCCGAAAGTTACTGAATCTCTTGAGCCTCTGCAGTGGCGAAGAGATGTCGCCTCTCTGGCATTCCTCTATCGCCTTTGTGTTCTGACGAACTCTTCCAACTGATCCCATCCTCTCCGTTCCTCTACAGGACAACTCGTGCTGCCCTTGGAGGTCACCGTTTCAGAATGGTAGACATACGCTCCCGAACTAAACGGTTCGGCTCTTCCTTCCTGTGCAAATCGGTTAAAGCCTGGAACTCATTACCAGCGCACGTGTTTCCCTCCCACTTCGATCCCGGGTCCTTTAAGCGGGACGTGAAAAAGCATCTCACTAGGCCGCCATAGCGTGAGTCGCCATACTGTACTGTTTCCATTCGCAGGGAGTACGGCGACCACCGCTCTTGGATTCTATTCATGTTTTCCATCAGGCAGAATAGAGTCACTTTGGTAGGTTTCTTATTTAAAAAATAAAAAAGATACAGATTATGCTAATCACTACTAATTTACCAGGGCGTTGATCGAACCCGTGACCTGTGGATTAGCAAACTGCATTCCAAGCAACTGTGTGTTACAGAGGCTGGTCAAAATTGCTTCCATATTTGACGTAGCAATCTTAAATTAGAAATTTCGTACAAAGTTCATCAAAAGTGGCACTTTTTATTTAATTTATTAGTAGACTAGCTCCGCTACCCGGCGCCGCATGCTTTTAACTAAATTGGAGGTGCGGCCCCGTCATGTGAAGTACAGTCGAGCGCAATATGCCTCGGTACAGTGATGAAAACAAGGTTTATCGGTGGATTGGTGACACGGATGGAGTTTATTATGGCATTCCTATACTACACATGGGGATTATTTTAAACATATTGCTTTTTCAGATAACTATTTTGTGAGTTATAATTTTATTTTCTGTTTGGATTGACAAACATTCGTAAGAACCAACTAAGGTAGCAAACTACGCAAGATAATATCACTGTAAAGAGAAGGCAAATTTGACACAAACTCTATGTCAACCCGTCTGGCCACCGCAGACCAAAACCTCCTCTCTAAGGGCAGGCCTATGTCCAACAGTGGCCTAATAAAAGCTATTGACGGTAATTGCCTCCTTTCTGTTATATATTTGTAACGGAATAGGTGTTTTTCTTCCATCTCACCCGATGGAAAGTGTAGATGAAGACGAAGGTGGTACACGCCCTTCCAAAAGAAACCTGTTTACTCTACTCTTAAAGGCTCCAGAGCTCAACTCATCAGGAAAAATAGACCCAGACAGGTCGTTTCAAATCTTGGCGACTCTCACCAAAAACGAGCTGTCAAACCGAAACAAAATCTTTAAATATGACCTTTTGTGACCTTTAAAAGTTGACTACAAAGCCTGGAGAAAGTCCCTAGATAATACTAGTAGATATAGCCCGAGTATTTAAAAACAAGTTCCTTGAACATGTACCTTAATACCACTAAAGTGTCAGTTCAGGTTTTTCGCACGAGTTTCTAAAGACAATAGCATGTCTTGTTACTACTTCTCTGCCTATACACGTAAACACAATTACCGTTAACATATGTCGTACTAGTTGAGTTGTTTGTGACGATTGACTGCATCAATGACCTAATGAGTCAGTGGTCGTTTGACCATTACGTTACATCGAGCGTTGTGAATTCGATTCCTATGAATGTCGGAGTGTTTTGAAATGAAATCTTTTTTAGACACGTTGAGCACTGTTTGAGTAAATAATGAAAGAGTAAATTATGGAATTCGCGTTATCGTCACCGAACACTTGATATGAGCTATGTGTACAAAATATACATTAAACTTAGGCAGTAGAGCCACACTGATTTCAACATGAACGGGCCGGCTCGACCGGGGTAGTGTTACCCTCTCACAGAAGATCCACCTAAAGCGACAGTATCCGTGCGAGACCGGAGGTCCATGAATGCAGGGGTAACAGTTATCGTGGTGTGTGTAACCTGCCACGATGATTGTCATGCCTTTTATATCCACAGGCGGAGGTGAAAATGCATTACTCTAGACCACCGTAGTATTGCTGCATTCACGACAACTATCGTGACTTTGGATTCTATTCATGTCTTCCATCAGGTAGAATAGAATCACTTTGATAGGCTCTTAATAGAAAAGAAAAAAAAATCCAAGCAGGTTATACATGACGCTTTCTGTATGCACGCTTTGCTAAGGTGCGTATGGCTGCAGGGCAATGTATGCGATGTGGGACGTTACGGTCTTGGAGTGATGAAAGGTTTTGCAGCGGGCGAGGTAATTGTTGTTATGCATACGAATAGCATTAAGTTTGAATGTTAGTCAGCAGTCCTCATGACTGCCTCTGATTCGTTTCTTCGTTGTTTTTTTTTTATTTACAACCTATCAAAGTCACTCTATTCTACCTGATGGCAAGCATGAATAGAATCCAAGAGCGGTGGTTGCCATACTCACTGGGAATTATGACAGTGTAATATGGTGACCCACGCTATGGTGGCCTAATGAGATGCTTTTTCACGCCCTACTTAAAGAACCACGGGAGGGAAACACGTGCGCTGGTAATGAATTCCAGGCTTATACTGATTTGCACAGGAAGGAAGAGCCGAACCGTTTAGTTCGGGAGCGTATGTTTACCATTCTGAAACGGTGACTTCCAAGGCCAGCACGAGTTGTCTTGTAGAGGAACTGTCTGTCTGTTCCTTTTAACAAAAATATTAAACCAATGATAATATTTCTTTTATATGTTGATGTGGTTGTTGTGGACAGCTTTAAGGGAAGTCTATGTCCAGCAGTGGACTTATTTCGGTTGAGATGATGATGATATTGATGAGAAGCTAAGAGTCTAAGAATAACTAACTTTTATGAGCGGTTTCACTTTTTTTTTCTAATGTTATTTTAAATAACATCTCGGCTGTTTGAGAATCAATTACGATATCTTTTTAACAGGTTTTTATTAGCTTCACTTGTATGTTTGTTTGTAACCGACTACTTTGAATTTTTACCTACTTTTTTCACATCATTGGTGACTAAAAAAACAAACAGAAAACCATTTTGTTCTAAAAAAGCGAGGGGTCAAAATATTTCATAACGTAATTAATTGAATTTTATCAACAGCTATCATGAGATACTTCTCTATGCAATATTTATATGGTTTATTTTTAAGTTCGACTTGTTAAAAAGGTGTGATTTTAGTTTTTAAAGTATATTTTACTTTTTGTAAACTCAAGGTCACAGTCAGAAGTTAAAGGAAAAATGCCTTACCTCTCCAATTGTGAAAAACTAAGAAATGAAGAATGTTTATAAAATTATAGACCAAAAACATGAGCCACTGCGGTGTATACATACCCTTAAGTACAAATTCCAATTGAAATGGTAATCCCCACAAAATACACGAGCGAACTAATCATCAAATTAATGTAAATACCCAAAGAAAACAGGATTGGAAATATTGGGATATTGGTTAGGGTCTGCTCACACTATGGTAATGCGGTATAATCTCGCCGGTGCATTTATAATCGCAGTATGTTTAGTGAGTGGCCACCCTCGCTAAGGGGACGGAGTTAGAGTTATTTTATGTCGTTTCACAATTTTGTTAGAGAGCCTAAACTTGGTGCCAACAGTCATTTTGAATTACAGGCATGCAGTTCCTGACCAGTTAAAGTTATTATTTATAGTTATGCTCTAAATAAAAATATTAAATTTATATACATATATAAGATCACGCCTGTTTCCGCGGACCGGTAGGTATAGGTACGAGTATATTAAACACTCACTTTTCTATGTGAGACTCTCGTTTGTCGATCTGCAGATACACGACTTACAGACGAGGTTGTCTCTAGATCCTAAGTTCTAAGAGAGAACCCTGTACAATCATAAAATCAGTCAAATTTTATCTACGTCACATTGTCAGAGTTACAACACTGTTGTTGACAGACAGACGAGGTTGTCTCTAGATCCTAAGTTCTAAGAGAGAATCCTGTACAATCATAAAATCTGTCAAATTTTATCTACGTCACATTGTCAGAGTTACAACACTGTTGTTGACAGACAGACGAGGTTGTCTCTAGATCCTAAGTTCTAAGAGAGAATCCTGTACAATCATAAAATCTGTCAAATTTTATCTACGTCACATTGTCAGAGTTACAGCAATGTGGAGTAGTACATTTTTTGTCCCATTTGACAGATAAAGAAAATGAGTAATACTAGTTATTTACGTATTTTTTGTACATCTAAAAGTGATAAAGTATAGCGACCAGTTATATCCAACTTTTCCCTACTCTAAAGTGGCGTAGGAAAACTCAAACACAACGCATTTGTATTTCTTCAGTTGCAGACATCCAGTGGTTAGCAATAGCCACTTATTCTGTGACCTGTCGTAGGTGTTTTTTCCGTCTGTTCTATAAAAAAGCAATAACTGTTGGAGCTAGAGTTTTTTATTAAATTAACTTAAGATAAAAGTCCCAAGTTCGTTCCTGTAGATGTTTGCACACAATCAATTTACGTAATGCAGTGTTGCAGTTTTTCTACGCCACACCACCGTACGCCGTACAGTGGCATCATGAAACATTCATATTCAAGTAATCTGTTGACTTTGGTTGGACGACGTTTCGTAAGATGTGTATAGCTTTGGAAAGGGAAAGGAAAACTTGAGACGAACTGTCTGGCTAGCGTAGTATAGTGGGCTAAAACCTCCTTTCTAAGGAAACCGATGTCCAGCAGTGGACTGTCAAAGTCTGTTGATGGATATAGACTTCAGAAGAGTTCGTAGTTAACCACTGTGTTTTACGGGATATCTTTTACAAGATATAGGTAGTTCGGGATAATCTTATCTCATTGTCATTTCCATTCAAATTGATTTTGTTTATAGAAGTTAAGGTATTGTTTGTCATGGAATGTTAATTTAGTGAAAATATAACTCCAGGACAAAATATTGTTTTATTATTTAAAGACATACACAATATGGAAAGTATGTGTTTCTACATATCAAAAGATGGCGTTGTTCAATGTTGTAATTAATTAATTTCAACAGTTTGCTACTATAGTTTAAGAATAGTTTATCTGCGAGTGTTACTAACAAAATGATAGGTAGTAGAGCCACGCTGATTTCAGCACGAGTGGGCCGGCTCGACCGGGGCAGTACTACCCTCCCACAGAAGACCAACCTAAAGCGCCAGCATCTGTGCTGTCATATTTCGTTAGTGAGTGTGAGACCGGAGGTCCATTGATGCAGGGGTGATAGTTATCGTGGTAACTGTGCAAGCCTTACACTGTCACGATGACTGTCATGCCTTTTACGTTCCCAAGCGGGATGTGAAAAAGCATCTCACAAGGCCGCCGTAGTGTAGGTCACCATACTGCATTGTCTGCATTTGCAATGAGTATGGTGATCACAACTCTTGGATTCTATTCATGCTTTCCATCAGGCAGAGTAGTCACTTTGGCAGGCTCTTAACGTAGAAAAATGGGTTCTAATGGATTATTGTATCATTATTGTTATTTTCTCTGGATCTTATTATCGTAAATGGCATTGGATACGAGATGTGTTAGAGCAAATAAGTTTCTGCCGCTCCGCCGGTCTTGGGTACGATCACGAGTGGGGCTAGAATAGTATAAATGAGTTTTTCTGAGTGTAGAAATGCTTAATAACGAGTAAATGAGTGTGGAAGTTGGGGTCTTAACATCCTGCCCCCCCCATCTCAGTCAAAAGACATCCACTACTGGACATAAGCTTCTTTCGAGGTTCTCCACAACAGCCGGTGTCGTGCCGCCCGCATCCAGCAGCTTCCCGTGACCTTTACCAGGTCGTTGGACCACCTTGTGGGAGGTTCAACGCTGCGTTTTCCAGTACGCGGTCGCCACTCCAGAACTTTATGTGAACATGTCGGATAGTCGTCCAATCGAATTGCGTGAGTGAGGGAACAGAGAGTGTACCTTTCTTCACGCACACATTTGTGCACTATATTTCCTACGAAGTCGGGTTGGAGTATATCAATATCATCATACATTTTATCGCAGACATGGGAGGCGAACAGATAGTACATAAGTGGCACCTGATCACAGAGGATTGCACGAATGGCGTGGTGGTTTAAGCAATCCTTTGCTGCTTTCTACAGTTCGGAGTGTTGTGGGTTCGAACCTCATATGAGACAGTACTTTGTGTGATCCACAAAGTTGTTCAGAGTCTGAGTTTTCTTTTTGTAAGTTTGTAAAGACCCCTGCGGCTCAGGAGTGTCTCTAGTGCGGCAGTTGTCTTCAATAAAAAAGAAAGTGTGTGCCGATCAAAGTAGCGTGCAATAGTAGAAGCCTATGTCCAGCAGTGGACTGCAATATCCACTGAAGGCTACAAATCAAACATTACATATTCAATATCTCTTCTTGGTTCCTTATTGCACAAATCAACAATAATTTCCTTAGTACCACCGCACATAATGCCATAAATCGGCTCAACGCGATGACAGATCGTCGGTTAATCCACGGGGTGTTGGTTCGAGCCCTGCTTCATACCAAATGTAACCGTTAATATTTATAAGTAGAATGGCAAATTATTAAACCAATTTAATGTGATGTGGTGGCGTATCAGTATACACGACGAGCGATGTCGTGGGTTCGATTTAACCCAGGACAAATGTTGTTTGATTAGCGCAATTATTTATCATGTGTTTAGATGTAATTTATCTACAGTACATATGTATTTAAACAGGCATAGACATAGAGATAAAATTCGTAACGAGGTTATTCGACAGAGAACTAGAGTAACTGACATCGTACGGAGAATCAGTATGCTGAAGTGGAAGTGGGCCGGTCATGTCTCCAGACGAACCGACAGTCGCTGGAGCCGAAGTGTACTATAATGGATACCACGATTGGGCAAACGTAGTGTAGGCCGCCCTGCGGCGCGATAGACCTACGACTTGAAGAAGGTGGCGTGCACCGGATGGATATGAATTGCCCAAGACCGGGAGCGTTGGCGTTCCTTGGGGGAGACCTTCTTTCAGCAGTGGACGGCGATAGGTTGATTGACAAGACACAGGTCTCTCCTAAAAAGAGATTTTGGTCTACTATACCACGCTAGACTGGTTGGTATAGCGTTTGTTACAAGTTTGCTGTCTTAGTCATCTCTGACGATACCCATGGGATTGTAACTTTCATGTGGCAACACTGTTTTCGACGACGCCACTTGGAGACAAATACTGACCATTCAAGTGATAGATGCACCAGAATAAAAGTATATTGTGGAGTAACACAAACATAGTAACTCCCACACCACAATAAGTGTTTATCAGCAGATACTTAAAGTGCACAGTCCGCCTACTTTGGAAACAGACAATCGTATATTAGATGTGGAACTTTAATATTATTATTATATTTATATGATAAGGTCGTAATTGAAAGATTTTCCATCTTTTTTGTTTTTCTGTTTCTTTGTTAGAAAGAATTTGCTAATGGAACGTAATTGTAAAATCGGCTAGCTATGCATTATTATATTATCATTTTATTAAAAAAGGATAGTTAATCCCTCTCCCGTTACCTATCCTTCCCTCAACCCCCCTAGAAATATTATATTGACCTAGTTCTCGCTCTTCTTTCTAAGTCAGATGTTTTCAGAACCAATGCTATAAAATACTGCAACAATCAAAATGAAAAAAAAATATCATTGAAGGTTCCTATCACTTATTTTGTTCAGTTTATAATTATCCTCATATTTAAATTCTCTACCATATTTAAGCAAGGAAATCATTCCTAAACCTCAACAGGAAATAAGCTAAAACATCCCTTTTAAGCAAAGATTTGATCTACGACACAGATCATCCCCTACGGAAGTATTCTGCGTCGATTAATCACTGTGAAAAAATTGCTTGTCAAAAATAACCGCCATTTTCTAATGGAGGAAATTCCCGCCTATTATAATTCAATATGGCCGATTGATGCACGAATATATCTTTATACTTTATGGTATGTTTATACGTAGGAGAATCATGTGCCGGGACATATTATAAGAAAGATTTGACTCGTTTAGCCGTTTTATTGAGTTTTTTTTTATGTACTTACTTACTTCCTATTATTGACAGTTAGTCTTAAATGCAAAGTATCGGGGTGAGCCGGCAAATTGTTGACGTAAGTCTAATAATTAACTACTCGGATAGTGTTGTACTTTAATAGGTCACCTTGTCGCTTACCGTTTACGTTGTAGATTAGATCTCTACGTGGAACAATACATTGTGTGATCCACAAGTTATTTTTGTGTCCATTTCACGAATTGTTTTTATAAAGACGCGACACAGGATATATTTGTATGCATGAAATTGTCTTTTAAAATAAATCTCTCTCTAAGAGCTCACTGGACAAGAGAATGAGAAACGTAGAGAGTGGTTAACGTTACAATTTATATATGTATGTATCTTCATCTTGCCTGTCGATCAATATGCTGGCTCACCCCGCAAGTATAACAGCCAGTGAAATCCTGACGGTATGCGCGACAATAGCGTGCATTAGTGCGCACGCGCCGACGCGTGGCGACCGCCGTCATTACCGTGTTTTGTGTTGATTAGATTAATGTGTTAGTGTAAGTCTATGACGTATGTGTGGCCACGAAATAAGCTGGCTAGATACCGGTTATTAATATTTTTCAGAATTTACTATAATATCAATATGAGCGTGCTAAAAGAAGTGAATCCGTATTTTAATATTTCGGGATCATTGAACAATTTTATCTTAAGAATAAATTAATATGAAAACTCTGGACAAAGTCTGGCAGATATCAGAAACGTGTTAGAACCGTATTTCAATTTAATATGGTTGCGAAAATAGGCACGTGATGCGTATTAGTACAGACGGACGAGCGATCTCGTGAGTTCGATTAGTACCCTGAACAAATGTTTGATGAGTGTTATCATTTATCGTGTCTTTGGGTGTATTTTATCTACAATATGTGTGTTTAAAAATGTAAAATTAAGTATTTTTCATCATCACGTCAACAGCCTTCAATGTTGTAAGCCTTTTTTTGTTTAAATGCTTGCCAAAGTGACTCTACTCTGCCTGATGGCAAGCGTGAACAGAATCCAAGAGTATAGTTAGTTAGTTAGTAGAGTTAGTATAGTTATAATTTTGTCTAAGTTTAAATTAGAGTCTGCTCTCAGCGTTTGGTGATTCTATCACACGAATAAACTTACATATTAATTTGGAAATTAATTACTTTAATATCTGTCCAAACATCAGCTATGGTGTAAATCAGAACATATAAAAATGACCATCCTTTGCTTAGATAAAACTAAAGTTAGCTCGAAGATTTCAATAATATTTCCTATCTTCAACCAAACATCATAATCAATCACAAGTACTAACATTTTATTATGATTGCGCGCATAAAAACACGTTCTTGCGTCGATAAAAGCTATTTTCGTGGCCTTGACGTAGAAATGACTTCGGAAGTGACGGGGTGCGGTCGAAAATTATTTATATTTTATTTTACAGAACAATATGGCGACCGCACGCGTCGGTAATGTTTCCGTTACGGATGAGCTAATTGTTTAGATGTACTTTTGTGTTTATAGATATTATTTGAGTAACTGTTCATACCTTACTTAAGGTTATAAAAGAAAACTATTTCTTAGTTAATTTGAATGTCAACCAAAGAGAATTTAAACAAGTGAAAGTATTTTGAGATGCTATTGGTGTCAGTTTTTTTTTCTTTTATTTTAAGAGCTTGCAAAAGTAACTCTGTTCTGTCTGATAGAAAATATGAATAGAATCTAAGAGTTATGGTCACCATACCTATTGCGAATGCAGACAGTACAGCATGGTTACCCACACTATGGCGGCCTAGTTAGTTGCTGTCTCACGCCCACGGGACGCAAAAGGCATGGCAGCCATCTTGGTAATGTAAGGTTCCCCACACTTACCACGATAACTGTCACCTTTGCATCAATGGGTCTCGCTGCTGTCGCTTTAGGTTGTTCACCTATGCCAGGGTAATACGGCCCATTCGAGCCGGTCCATTCGTGCTAAAATCAGAGTAGCTCTACTATCTACTGATACGAGTAATGTGTAAGTTGGTAAAGGATTTTATTGATGTCTTTTATTGTTGGCTACCGGCTTCAAAGAAGATTTATATTACGGTGAGCAAAATGAATAAGATGAGGAGGTTAAGAAAGGATACTACTACTAAAGGATACCACAAGATTGTCAACGTTTAAAGAAACATTTTTGTCTTATCTGTCGGTCTAGTGGTCAGTGACCCTGATTGCTAACCAGTGGTCGTGGGTTCGATTCCCAACCGGGACAAACTTTGTATAATGAGCACGATCATATGCCCAGTGTTTGAGTGTAATGTATCTAAATGAAATGATACGTTAATCTTATATATTATAGAAATAGAATTTGTTATATTTTGTACGTTGATTGACGATTTATAAATTCACATTAAACAGAATGACACATCAACTAAATTTAAAAAAGTAATCAAAGTCAAGATTTTAGTGATAAACCGAACCAAAAACAACAATACGACGGAAGCGGCCCGAGATTCACCCCTGTGGCACACCCCAACATTACCGTATATTTTAATCAAAAAACCTATAGAGAATCTATGGGTGTGAAGTCCAAACAAACGGGGGAATACTTTCCCATAACGATAATGAAAATAACGTGAAAATATGACAAAAGATTGTATTTTTTTGTGTGCATTTATCGTGTGCGAGTTAATCAAAGGCCTGTTACGAAATAGTTTTTGTAAACATTTGTCGTGATTGCAGCGATTAGTTTGATGACAATTGAAAATTATTTTATAAGGAATTTGTTGTGATTGTGATTTATGAGTTGATAATGCAGACTGCATTTAGAAATCAATGAAATTACTTTCTTTAGTGAAAGTGACAGGTGGTTTTTTGGTTTATTTATTAATTACAATATATTAATTATACTGCCTCGTTGGTTTAGCAGTTAGCGTATGCGACTATTCGATTCCCGTGTCGGGTAAAAATGTGCTATTGAGTTTTTCTGGTTATATAATAACAACTCAGAGTTTGGAAGTTGAGATATGGTTTATATCTCGTGCCTTGGAGAGCACGTAAAGCCGTCGCTACAGCATCTCTCTCTGGTCGTGTCGATTGCCCTTATTTCGGATTGTAAGAATGAGGGAACAGAAAGTGCGCCTGTGTTTGCATACACACTTGTGCACCATAATATCTACTACGAAATTGACTGGTCTCCGTTGAGAATGGCGGCCCCGGCTGAAATCGGCTAGGAGTAGTAAGTAAAAACATATGCGTTTTCAAAAGTGTATTATCAAGTCATTACTTTATTCTTTAAATATATTTGGGAAATCTCTGTAATTTCGATTTATTATTAGTTTTAGTAACTATACTTTTAAATTAACTAAAGTACCATAGTTTTTCATATAATGCTACCTTTTTATGGGATAATTATCTTAAATATTTAGAATAAAACGACATGGAGTTCCCTGCAATAACCAATCCGAATAATAAAGCCGTGATCTTGACCTAATTGCGACCGGAGGCCCATTGATGCAGGGGTGACAGTTATCGTAGTAACTGTGTAATCCTTACATTGCCACGATGATCGTCATATCTTTTACGTCCCCAAGTGGAACGTGGAAAAGTAACTCACTAGGTCACCTTAGTGTGAGTCACCATACTGCATTGTCTGCATTAGCAATGAATACGATGACCACAGTTCTTGAATTCTGTTCATGCTTTCCACTGGGTAGAGTAGACTTACTTTGGCAGATATTAAAAAAAAAAATTAAGCAACTGCTTCCATAATAAAGCATGTAACGATCCAATCAATCAATTTTCTATGTTAATTCCCCAAAGTGCTCGGTTGATGTCAACTAACCTTTTTTATACCACTATTATGTAAAAAGTATAGCTAACTGTCTATTTTTACCTGTTTTCTTTTCTATCTTAAGAGCCTGCCAAAGTGACTCTACTCTGCCTGATCGAAAGCATGAATAGAATCCAAGAGTCGTGGTCACCATACTCATTGCAAATGCTTACAACGCAGTATGGTGACCCACACTATGGCGGCCTTGTAAGATGCTTTTTCACACCCCGCTTGGGAACGTAAAAGGCATGACAGTCATCGTGACAGTGTAAGGCAGTGTGACAACCACGATAACTGTCACCCCTGCATCAATGAGCCTCCGGTCTCACACTCGCTAACGAAACACGACAACACGGATGCTGGCGCTTTAGGTTGATCTTCTGCGGGAGGATAGTACTGCCCCGGTCGAGCCGGCCTGCTCGTGCTGAAATCAGCGTGGCTCTACTACCTAGTGAAACTACTTGTGTCAAAAACTGACCCTATTCAGCGTTGGGTTCAAGTAACGCTAAGCGAAAATCTAACTGCCGACTATAATTACCATAATGTGTTTATACGTCTGTGTGGTGATGAATTAAGAAAACTTAGTATCACCTTCCCTGTTCATCCCATGGGTGTCGTAAGAGGCGACTAAGGTAATAAACTATTCAGGAAAACATCACTACAAAGAGAAGGAAAACTTGAAACAAATTCTATACCAATCCGTCTGAACAGCGTGGCATAAAACCTATTTGTTAAAAAGAGATCTATGTCCAGCAGTGGACTGTTAAAGGCTGTTGATGATGATGATGATGTATTTATATCATAAGATTAATTGAACATGCATAACAAGACAAATAGCAGATAAATCTGTTATGAAATATATCAATCAAGTGTGCACACTCTTTTATATTGATAAACTTAATACGCCTCTGCTCTCGACCTATAAAAAGGCGTGAGTATATAATGTATGTGAAATTTAATGGTTTTTATTTTAAAATGTATAAATTCTAACCCGTCTGGCCAGTTTGGTATAGTACACCAAAACCTCCTTCCTAAGGAGAGGCCTATATCCAGTAGTGGACTGTAAAAGGTTGTTGAAAATGATAAATAGTATTCAGTCTGTACTTCATGAAGTGATCTAAACAATAAACTAAATATAATAAATTCTGTCATGTACAATGAAAGCAATGAGCCGAGCGGAGTCGCGAGTACCACATATGTCAGAATTAACTGTACACATCGACTGATAATCTTGATGCTTGACGAGTGTTTCATTGTGAGGAGCAATTTGATTTAATGTACTGAATTCTCACTGATTGTGCTGTAAGTGAAGTAACTCTGTCTGTTTAATACTAATTTTTATATAGAAGCAAACGTGACGTTGGACGACACCACTTACTTGTAGCAAATTTTGAACATACAGGTTTTATTGTGTAATAAATATTTGCGTCTTATATTAAACTTGTTAATGGGAGTGGCTTAGGCCACGTATATGTCACTTATAGCAGTAAAAATAGCCTTTGTTTTGTCTCAAAAATCTTCAATCAAAATTTGCTTAGTCTTAATAGCGTTTTCGCATGTATAATATTAGAAGGGTTATTTTGTCTTTTACAACTAGAACATAGACAAATAATTATGATACAGATTTTGATATCAAGTATCAAAACTAATACCCACGCTATTAGTACGAACCAGTACAGGGGTAGTATGAGTGACGTATAAATGAATAATTTTTAACACATTTGAATATTAATTATATTATAATCTATTCAAAATATTACACCGTAATACGCGTAATACTTCTTTTGTGCTAAATGCTGTGCATTTTGTGTTCATTCATTGAACTTGTAATATCGAAGGGGTTGAATAGAGATAGTCTTTGTTGTTTTGTTCAATCTAATAAAGTGGTAGTTGATTTTTACTGTATTAAAAAATACTAGCTGTACCCTGCGTGTCGCAAATTTTAGTTGTGAATAGCAAATAAATCCATCTCTGAAGCGGGTTGTATCGTATCAAAGTTTGAGCTTAATCGGTGTAGAACTTTATGAGTTTTTGAAGAGCACACAAACTAACTTAACACTTATATATATTTTGTAAGAGCCTGTCAAAGTGACTCCATTTTGCCATTTTGCCATTTGATAGCTATTCTCATTGTGAATGCAGATGATACAGTATGGTGACCCACGCTATGATGGTCTTGTGAGATGCTTTTTTCACGCCTCGCTTGTGGACGTAAAAGGTATGACAGTCATCGTAGCAGTGTAAGGCTCCCACACTAATCACGATAACTACTCGTATCACTCCTATGTCAATGGGTTTCCAATCGATATGTATACATATCGATTATATATCATGACACATATTCATGATCACATATTCATGGTATGTTTTTGGTAAACAGTGACAAAAGGTTCTTTTAAAGTATGAAGACAATTATTATTTTGTATTTATCTAAAGTAGAGTTAAAAATACTGATATGGTTTATACGACTTGCAACGATTATCAGCTTATGTTATTACAATACATAGAGAATATTCATTTTTTTTTAACCTCAAAAACTCTAAAAGATAACCCTTTTAAAGTACATAACAAAAAACAGGTTTATGAACCTTCTTTTATTGAAGTTCTTTCAAAAATTATTACCTAAACGAAGGTGCTGAATATGCGCATGCGTGGCTACTACCTCAGTGCCAAAAACTCCTGCGGTAATTCCTCTTTTTCGCATTGGTTCTTGCATTTTATCACCAACAAGACGTTTCACTCGAAAAACAGACTGTAAAACACGCTCATGTGTGAATTTATACATATCTCGTGATTTTATTAATTAATTTTGTTTTTTTTTTATGCATGCGTTCGCACTGACACCATTTTAGCGAGTGAGACGAAAGTGAAAGTGAGTGTATGCGAAGAGTGTGTAACACGTTCGAAAATGTGTCATGAATTTGTATTTACATACTATATTACAAATTCTTTATGGTGTTTACTGTAAAGGAGGTCCCATATACCCGTCTGTCTATCAATATAGTCATAAATATTGGTGGAGGGAATAAAATCACAGTCAAGTGTGTTTAATCACATGATTTCGTACTTCTTTTTTACGTGGGGAATGCTTTTCACACCATACCCTCCGGAGGGACGAAGGGCGTGTGTCGGACTCCCGGAGAACCGGCAGACTACCTCGGCAGTAAGGAGAAGTTCTAGGCACGCATTAGCGGCTTCTCGAGTCCTCCCTACCTACCTCACAATTGAGGTACATCCCGGGCATCTTATGCCCCAGGGCAGGACGCTATCGCACCTCCCACTGTTCTACATAGTAGGCAGAACAGCGGCCAATGATTTCGTACCTAGGTTAAGGTTACTATTAACGAACGCGTCCGATAAACTGTATTTTTAGACGATGCGTAAAAACTCTATTATGCCTATCAGAAGGTAACTTTTTTATTCAGAAACTTAAAATCAGCATTTTGGCAGTCAATACACGTCTTATTAGAACACCCATCATTTCTAATCAGAATAAAATGATGAATTAAATGAGTTTCCTTTTTAATCTGTGTCAATGATCATTAATATCAATTCATATGAATGTTTTTTAACGATTTGCGCGCATATGTGATGACTTAGTGTTTTATAACGAGGGTGGGAAATGAGTACGTTTTTTAATCGACTCTAAAAACGAGGAGGTTCTCGATTCGGTTTAATATCTTTTTGTGTGTGGGTTTTACGTGATATCTTTGCCAAATGCAGGGGTGACAGTTATCGTGATAACTGTGTGAACCTTACACTGCCACGATGACTGTCATGCCTTTTACGTCCACAAGCGGGGCGTGAAAAAGCACCTCACTAGGCCGGCATAGTCTGGGTTACCATACCGCACTGTCTGCATTTGCAGTGAGTGTGGTGACCACAACTATTGGATTCTATTCAAGCTTTCCATCAGGCAGAGTTGAGTCACATTGGTAGGCTCTTAATATAGATTCTTGTTTACTCGACTATTGTGAAGCTAACAAGATGGACAAGTAATAGTTTTAACAGAATATGTATGTATAGTTCAACTTAGCGCCTAAACTACTGAAACGATCTTAATGACTGAGCTGTAAATAGATAGAAATAGAGAATGTCATTAAAAGACTACGTAGTTTATAGTTTTTTTTTATTTTTCTTATTTAATGAATCGGTTTTATATATAGATGGATGAAAGTCTGCTGTAGGGATGTCGATTCTTGCCAAAAAAATCGATATTTAAATCGATTCGAATCGAAGTTTAATAAATCGATACACAAAAGATCGAGATAAAAAGAATCGATTTTGCAAATATTGATCTTTTTCGATTGGCTTATTGAGTCTATGTTTTCAATACAAATACAAACATATTTATCGTATCGAAACAGAAATGTATCGTGTCGAAACAGAAAAAATCGTATCTCGATTTTATAGGGTGAAATATCGATTCAATGGATCGATTCAGTACAGAATATCGATTTAAAAAATCGATTTTTTTTGGTCTACAAAACCGATTCTTCGATTTCCAAGACCAAGATAATTGTGAACAGCGGTGGGTTGTCACTTGCCAACAGGTAGTCATCTGCGAAACTGTGTCTATGTTACTGTCTACTCGTTTACCCTACCCTTCTAAAATTCATTAAAAATCAAATGAATTTGTCGATTACAAGAAGACTTGGTAATACACCACTCAAAGTAATAATACACTACGTAGTCTGAAAGTAGACAATATATTTGATACATATATCTACAACCTTTTATGATCGACACTGTTACAAATTATAGCGCGTTACAACTTTGTGATACAGCGACATCTATCGAGACAACTCGACATTAACAGTTACATTCAAACAAGACCCTACAATAGAATTCACGTGAAACATGCAAGTCTATCTTTTTATACAAAACTAATATAACAGTGAAGTACCTTATACAATGTTATAATTATCGTTATAACTGTGAGGTAACAGGTAAGCCCTTTGGCAAGGGACGATTACAAATTTTGCCATTATCACTTCTTGTCTGTTTACTTTTCATGTGAATCTGTTTCTTAATTAAGTTTTAATTACTTTAAAACTCCTTTCTTAAGAATAGAATACCTAATCATTTATTTTTACAACATCCTAACGTAAAATGTCAGGAAATATCGATGGCATTACGTCCACCATTTTACATTATAATGCCTAAAACGATAATAAATAAGTAAAGAAATATAAAGTAGATAGACATCAGATAATACAGTGAGATAGTTTTGCCATTTTTTCTTTGTTTTTTTTTTTATATCACATTAACAAAGCCACGTGTAATTGCGTTAATTGTGTGTGTGTGTTCAAGGTATCAATAACTTTAATTACATTAACCGAAGTCTTTCCAATTATTGGTGACTAATTTTAGAAACAATAGATATTGAATTTTGATTTAAACAAAGCTCACGTCAATAGTGTGTATTATATGTTTGTTTGATTAAAAGAACAAAGCCAATTTCTCCTTAAACTAGTTCCTTAACTACAACTAAAAAAAACTATAATTTTATGGCTACTTCAATTTCAAACAGCCCATTAATTTATCTGACTCTAAATAATGACAAAGAACCAACGTATTTGAAACCAATTACCCCGTATTACTAATCACTCAAGAATTCGTCGCCAAAATTAATAGAGACACCAAAGACAACACATGGTTCGGCCAAATGGTTTCTTAAAAAGCCGTGTCGTAAATCTATGGTCGACACGCGACAACTTTTTTTCCGTCTGTCGCCGTACTCTATGCTTGATTTGAAAAAAAAAAGCGACTTTTGTATCGGAAACTTAGTTTTTAAGAGTTTAAGTGTAGTTTAAGATCTGTGGATACGGAGTTAATAGGGGTTGGACGGAAGACAGGCGCCTATTGAGTAAATTTTAAAAATAGTTTAGGGTTAATAAAAACATACTTGTGTATATCTAAATATAGAGATGTATACATTTTATGTGTATATTTACATTATATGAATTTATATAACTCTTTTTTTTTATTTCAAGAGCCTGCCAAAGTGACTCTACTCTACTTGTTGGAAAGCATGAATAGAATCCAAAAGTTGTATTCACCAAACTCATTGTGAATCCTGACAATGCAGTATGATGACCCATACTATGACGGCCTAGTAAGATGCTTTTTTACGCCTCATTTGGGGACGTAAAAGGCATGACAGACATCGTGGCATTGTATTGCACACACCAAATGTCACCCGTGCATCAATGGGCCAAAGGTTGAAATAAAAGCGTACCGTACACTCATATTTTGGCGACTATTGCTTTAAATTATGGGAACTAAGCCAATTGTCAGCGACCATGCACTTCAATAATTAGATGGAGAAATAAAAAAGGAAGCAAACGCAAGAAAAACATTTTTACATGAATTCTTGATATAATAATACAATACTCATAGGAAAAGGAAATTGCCAATGCATATAGATCAACGAGGTCAAGGTCACATAACTTGAACTGGCTGTTGACGTAAAGTCAAACCTTATTAACCTTGAGAAATTAATATAGTAAGAAAACACGCTCTTGGATTCTGTTCTTGCTTTAGATCAGGCAGAACAGAGTAACTTTGGTAGCTTGTTATAAAAAAAATACAGAACAGCAGATTTGTACTCGACATGAGTTATCTGACGTATCATCACATCGATAGCTTTTAACAGTCCACTGCTGGACATATGCGTCTTCTTAGAAAGGAGGTTTTGGCCTACTATATCACGCTAGCCAGACCAACCCGTATTAATATAAATGAATGTTATTAAAAACAAAAATGTTTTTAAGTTTTACTCCTTTTTACAGCGCTCTTATCCAGCGTTGTTTGATGGGATAAAAAGCGATGGTGGCACTCCGTTCTTCTAATTTGTTACCCCACTGAAAGAGTTAACCATTATCTTATTATCTTATACTCGTGATTGGAGAGATGATTGAGGGTTTGAAAGAATGGTGATTGGGGAAGAAAAACTAACGCACAATATCGATTCGGCGAATCTAAGAATAGAAACAGACAGCATACCTCAAAACCTTTCACCTCCATACAAGACATAATAGTAGACATACGTTCCCGAACGGCGGCTCTTCCTTCCTGTGCAAATCAGTTAAAGTCGAGCACTCATTACCAGTGCACGTGCTTTCCTCCCGCTACGATCCCGGGTCTTTTAAGTGAGACGCGAAGAAGCACCTCACTAGGCCGCCATAGTGTGGGTTGCCCGTCTTCATTCGCAGTGAGTACGGCGACTACCGCTCTTGGATTCTGTTCATGCTTTCCATCAGGCAGAATAAAGTCACTTTGGTAGGTGACTATAAAAAAACATTCTTAGGAACATACGAAAGAAAACAAATCTTGTACCACGACCCTTCACCCCTTGCCAATATACTTGCCGTAATACAACCTGATCCTAAACCTCTATCTACAAATTATCTTGACTATTTGCACACCACAACTGGCATGATGTAAAAACCCTGCCATAGCCAATCGTTATCACCATTCAAAGCTATAAACTCCATAGATAACCAGAGTGTTTTATAGACGACAGTGCAAATACGTATAAACAAGTTTATCGGGCCGGTAATTGTTGGCTTTTATCTAAATAAAACAAATATTACTAGCCACTGCATTTGGTGATAGCTACCTAAAACCATATGGCTTCAAATTCTGTTTGCATTTCTGTGGAAAAATATCTGGGACCCGAGCAAATTAGTCTCCGTCTTTTGGATAGAATTTTAAACCATTTTTGTTAAACCTAGGAATAAATCCTGTGCCGCGAGGGACTTAACAAATATACAAGAAACGGACACAAAGAACACCCAGACTCAGAACAACAATTTGTGAATCACAACAAAGTGTTGTCTCTTGTGGGTTTTCAACCCTCAACAACACAGTAAAAAGCGGTAAGGTGGCCGCTTAAACCACTGACGTCATTGGTGCAGTCAGAAATTACGTCAGAATTAACTTCAACTTCAACGATATGAAGCGACTGCCATCAGACCTCCACGAGCCAAGTACTAGGTGATATCGAAGTTCTGTAGGAAGATCGTCATCGGACTTTATAGGATTGAAACTTCTCGTAACGATTGCGAAAGATTTTTATAAAACAAGTGGAACCACCGTCGGTTTAACGTGCTCTCCGAGGGATGGAGGGATCTCAATGTCATAGGAATGTTCACCTACTATCTGTATACATGGACCCAGCAAAGACCTGACTAGGATTGTGTGATTTATAACGTGTTATTTTTTTGTATTTAAAGCCTGCCAAACTGACTCTACTCTGCCTGATGGAAAGCATGAATAGAATCCAAGAGTTGTGGTCACCATACTCAGACAATGCAGTATGGTGACCCACACTATGGCGGCCTTGTGAGATGCTTTTTCACACCCACGGGGACGTAAAAGGCATGACAGTCATTGTGACAGTGTAAGGCTTACACAGCTACCACGATAACTGTCACCCCTGCATCAATGGGCCTCCGGTCTCACACTCACCAACGAAACACGACAACTCAGATGCTGGCACTTTAGGTTGGTCTTCTGTGGGAGGGTAGTACTGTCCCGGTCGAGCCGACCCGCTCGTGCTGAAATCAGCGTGACTCTACTACCAATACGTGGCTCTACTACTTAAACTAAAGATAATTAAATTTATGTGGTTTCTGCCACAAGCCCCCCTTAAAATATCACCATTAAGAGCAGAAATTAAGGAATTAAAAAATCTATTGGTTGGTACTCATCATGATGTAGACACATTGAAGTCATGACGCTTGTGCAAAAGTCAAATTTAAGTAATATAACGGGTAGTGACCCTGACTGCGAGGTCGTGGGTTCTATATCCGCTTAGAATATTTATTAAAAATATTAATTAAAAGCGTCTATCCACGCTTCTGCCAACGTCATAGCGGTATCGTCGTAAATAGTAGCCTATGTGTTATATAAGCTATTTTACTGTAAAATTTTACCTAATTCGGTTCAGTAGTATTTAATATAAAAGTAGTGTAAGATTAACAAACATTCATACATCCATCCTCACAAACTTTTTTATTTATAATATTAGTAGGCAGTTGGATTCACAAATGATTGTGTGATGAATTATCATTTGTTCCGTCTGGATGTAAGTTCTCAACTATATGTATGTATTTAGAAATATTTGAAAATTCAGTGGGCAGCCGACTATTTCGCTGGTCTAGGGGACTGCGGATTGAGAGGTCTCGGGTCTACTTAATTGGAGCTTGGAAGTTGGGGACTTAACGCCCGTGCCTCGGAGAGCACGTAAAGCCTTGATATGTGCCGCATATGATAAACTTCACATCGGATTGTCAGAGTGAGAGAACAGAGAGTGCACCAGAATTTGTGCACACAGTTGTGCGTTGAGACTGGCTGCCGTGGCCGAAATCAGCTAGGAATACACAACGATATCATTCTCGGCCTAGTTTAGGATCAATCGGCCACGTATGAGACGTTTGAAGTTATCATTACCAATATTAACTATTGCTGAATATTTTGAATCCTCTAACTGGTACAATACAGTATAACACTATCTATACTAACGTTATAAAACTGAAGATTCCATCTGATTGGCCGCGCTAATCTTAAAAACTACTGGTTCAAATTACAAAACTGTTTTTGTGTTGGATAGCTTAGTATTGTGGAAGACTATTGGCCATAGTAGGAACCGAACAAGCAAAAAGGGGGAAATTTATTACTTCTCAGATAAGAAGAGGAAATTGTAGGTTAATCTAATATATAAAATTCTCGTGTCACAGTTTTCGTTGCCATACTCCTCCGAAACGGCTTGACCGATTTTGATGAAATTTTTTGTGCTTATCCAGTATCTATGAGAATCGGCCAACATCTATTTTTCATCCTCCTAAATGTTAGGGGTAGTACAACCCTAAATTTTTCTTTTAAATTTTTTAGACAAAATTTTTAATTTCTATTTTTTTATGATACAACATACAAAAATAAATATAATCCTCAATTTTCACCCTTCTACGATCAACCCTTATTTTATAATAGCCATTTTAGTAATTTCATTATTTTTCATTGTGCTCAAATTACCCAGAAATAATTTATATGGCAAAACAACGTTTGCCGGGTCAGCTAGTGAGTTTATAAAAACTGTAAATTTGCGTAGTAATAAATACATAGGTTACCTTATTGTAAGTACATTCCCAAGGTCGACTCATAGCTGCCTTGAGGCCTTGACTCACATGTAAAGGCAGGTAGATTTTATTACAACAGAGACAGATATCAGTGAGGGTCTGTTAAATTTATTTGGGCGATAAGTCCGCCGCCGTGGAGGAATGTCGCCCGTCTGAGTTAGTCTCCAGTTTTATTAGTTGCTCTGTCGCAATCGTTATATCGCATATAATTATGTGTGTATTGGGGATTATGGTGGTATTGTTTATTGATGCAGATATTCATACGTGGTAGAAGAGTGTCGTTTAGAATCGCCTGGCTTAGTCAAGTTCAGTAATACTAACCGCACAAAGACAAAGCCTTTGCTGTGGTAGATATACTGTATTAGTAAGCTGGTACCCTGGCATGCTTCGCTATGGCACGTCGTGGTTGCATAAAATAGACAAGAGAAAGTTTAAATAACTATAAGTTAGTGAAAACTATAGACAAAATTTATGTAGTCAATGTTACCCAAGCCCTTATATCGAATCTATTGATATGATTTATTACAATCGGTTCATTAGTTTAGGCGCTACGTTGGAGCATACAAACATACATACATAGACTGCCAAACCGTGTTTTCGTGTTGGCTCCGCCGTAGTCGGGTAGTGAAAATTAATCATATCCAATAAATTCGCTCATTCGGGGAGACACAACGCAAGGGTTGCTTAGTGCGTTTTTTTGAGGCCATTGTGCGTTAGAGGTGCGCTTACCAGCACCTCATGCCAACCTGAGTGTGGCCGCGGGCGGACAAAACGGGTTTTTTCTCCATCTGCCACGGTAACCAACCGCGAAGAGTACTTAAATGAGCCTAAATGGAGAATTCAACCAAAGTGCTGCCCCAGTAATCGCGGGCAGGCGCTGGGAGTGGTCCGGGTGTTTACTAACAACAGTTCCTATTTCAGGCGCAGAATGGTACACCATGTGATTTTAGCCGATCCATTTCCGACACACCACCCTGCTGCAAGCCCCTGTGGGTGATGGCCTGACGGAGTTTCCACACGTTAAAAAAAGTCCACTGGAAATAAAACTTAACTATTTTCTCAAGCAAAAACTGTGATGGGTTATTGGACCACTCACCAGGGTTATTGGAGAGGTACCAAGATATACCACCCACAACATTTGTCATAGCGCCTCTAAAATTAGTAGGCTGTCGATGTTAAGTACTCATGAATCCAACCTAGCCATCAAAGCCATAAACCTAAGTGAAGGAAATAAAACCATTATCAATTCGCTGTAGAAACAAAATTTATTGAGGCTCCAAGTAAAAACTAATAGATTTTACTATACTGGCAACAAAACATTTAAAAATCATAACCCTACCTCAACGCAGTCGGTTATCGAGCCGTAAAGATAAAATTATGTTAACAAAACGATCGGGCTAAGTGTGCACGTAGCCTTATCAACAATCGTGTAGTCTGTGCACTGACTTATCAACCTGATATATATTACGTGGTTGAATACCATCATGTTATGCGATAATAGACTTAATGTGCTTTGAATATGTATGTTAGAGGTGAAGATTAAACTGGTGTATGTTTTTTATACATTTTGTATAGCTATTTGTGTAGTTACATGTTTTAAAGATATGTAGAATTGATGACGTTGGATTTTACTTGAGTATGTTTCACACTCGAGTGAATATGTCTAAAAGCTAGTTGTTTAATTTTAACTCGAGTTTATTAACTATGATTGAAATGACGAGTAATGATTGAGATATAAAAACATCTGTTTTTAAAACTATAATGCAGTTCTATTTCTTATTATTGAGTGTACCTATAAACACAAACATTCAATTTACCTATTGGTCTAGTGGTTAGTGATTCCGACTGCTTAGCGAAAGGTCGTAGGTTCCATTCCTACATAGAGGTTAATTTGTGATGAGTAACCTGATTTGTTCTGTATCGGGGTGTACTTTATCTTAAAATTATACGTATTGTACATAAGTATGTTTACCAGAAGTCTGGTTACGGCTCTACCTTGTCTGGGATCAGACGTCCGCCTGCGAGGTGCGAGGTTATTATTGTTTCTTTAACATCTTTAACTGACTGTTCGTTAGTCTAGCAGTTAGGGTACTGTGTACTGCCGATCAGGAAGTCTCGGGTTCGATTATCGCCGGGCCAGAAAGTGTTATTTTAATATCCCGGAGTCTGGAAATTGGGATCTTAACCCATATATGAAGAAGAAATATATATATATATCTTCACCTATTGATGCTGGGGTGACAGTTATCGTGGTAACTGTGGAAGCCTTACACTGTCACGATGACTGTCATGTCTTTTACGTCCCCAAGCGAGGTGTGAAAAAGCATCTCACAAGGCCGCCATAGTGTGGGTCACCATACTGCATTGTCTGCATTTGCAATGAGTATGATGACCACAACTCTTGGATTCTATTTATGCTTTCCATCGGGCTGAGTAAAGTCACTTTGTGCAGGCTCTTAATTTAGAAAAATATATATATATGCCTCGGCGAATATGTATGTACGTACGTCGTTCCAACGTCTGATCTCTCCCAGGTCGTGTCGTATAGCTGTCTAATCAGGTAGTGAGAGTGAGGAAACAGAGAGTGCACCTGTGTTATCGCACACACTTGTGGACCATAGTATCTCTTGCGTAATTGGTTGGTCTCTGTTGAGATTGGTCGCCATAGTCGAAATTGACGGCGAGTACATGATCATCACCATTTAAACACATTTAAAAACAATTCTGTAGTTTAACGAATTAAAAGAACACAACAAACTTTTTCTTTTATTGTCTTTTCTTTTATACATATATATAAATGTTAGTTGGTTTGTGTACGGTTTTTAAACTCAAAAAAACTGCATCAGTTGAGCTTGGATTTTGATACAATATACCTCACAAACCACTACAATAATGATGATAGATGATACAGGGGTGACAGTTGTCGTAGTAAGTGTGTGCAATACAATGCTACGATGACTGTCATGCCTTTTACGTCCCCAAGTGAGGCGTAAAAAAGCATCGTAATAGGCCGCCATAGTGTGGGTCACCATACTACATTGTCAGCATTCGCAATGACTATGGTGACTACAACTTTTGGATTCTATTCATGCTTTCCATCAGGCAGACTAGAGTCACTTTGACAGGCTCTAAAAAAAGGTCTTTTTTTTAGTTTTGTGTCATTTTTGTTCTCTTTTCTCATCAATTTTATCACAATCACAGTGAAGCGTGGCAAGGCCCAGCTAGTGTTTTATAAATGTGTATGCGACTGAAATCAATTGAGGAGATGTTCCCACGGCTGTCATATCTGAACACCCAGTCTGGAAGCCATGTGGCTTTCGAACAAAGACCTCATACATATTGTAATAGCTGCGTGGCTGTCTTCATTGGCGAATGGATCAGAGTGATATAGTTATGGTATACATATATAGTTGTAGACAAACCTAGCAGTTAGTGGCTCTAACTGCCAAGTCAGGGGTCATGAGTTCGATTCCCATACAGTAAAAATGTTGTGTGATGAGCACTATCATTATTTGCTTCTGTATCTACGATAGTTGGGTGTAATTTGTCTACGATATCTAAGTATTTGCAAATGTGTAAGTACTCGTATATTAATACAGGGTTTGCCTAGTTTGGGATCAACAATTAAAAGAACGTCTGAGAAACATTAGAATTAGTAAATTAATGTATATTTGTCACATTATTATAATCTCTACCGACTTTTTAAATGTACAACTTTCTCTTTTTTTCCGTTGCGCTGTCACGGCTAAATTGCTGTACAGATTTCAGTGAAATTTGAGATAGAGATAGTTTTATTCTTGAAGAAGAACATAGGTTACTTTTTATAGCGATAACGAGCTATCGCCAAATTTAGTAAACAGTAAATACAAACTACTCTAGTATACCTAATGAAAGAGACATAAGTCTTTCATACCTTTCGCACACCATTAAGGAACAAAAACAGCTGTTTCAAAATTCTTTTGAGTCACCCATCCACGGATAAGTAGGCATCACTATTGTCAAAAAACTCCCAACACGTATATAAGGCTGAGAGCACATAATACTTTTCCACTCTGTCGAGCTAAAACGCACATAAGGAATTCCACACACGAATTAACAATAAAAATAAAGAAGTGGGCAAAGCAGATTATCACTTACTGCCACAATGGAATGGGACGTTGCGTAATCCTCTGGCGTACGCATTGAGAGAAAAAAACGCTGCGTTTTTATTGTGAGAGAAGAAACTGTTTTGTATAATTAGAACTTACGTTTTGCAGTTCTAATTATTTCAGTCATAAGTTAGGTATAATGAAAATTAGTTAAATTAAACAGTACTGCGAAAGCTGACTTAATAATAAGAGAAAGTGTCACTGTTCACGATAACAAATTATATTATTTATTTTTATTCCAAAACAGCAAGTTCTATACAAAACATTAGAAAAGTTCCAAAATGACAACTGTGACACATGGAGATCCGACAACCTGACAAAAGTCGCGGACAGTCGTTGGACGCAAATAGCACAGGACCAGTTGTTATGGTGAGTCTTGGATGTGGCCTCTGTCAAATAGTTTTGGTCCGTCTTTCAGTTTAAGAATATGATGCCCACAATTGAAGCAACGGTTGTAAAAATCGCCACGTTTTCAGTTCCTAGTGCGTACAAAGCTACCGCTAAAGAGCTTATATGCTACCGTTGACACAGATCGGTCCATAACACCACACGGGTATTTCTGTATGCTGCCATGTCGACTGGCCGTCACACGAGAGGTTGACGACAAAATGGCTGACAGCGAGCCTGAGATACGTGTCACAAGAATTAGTGGACGACAAAATACATTTTGATTGTTACAATAGTTCTAAGCTTACCATTTTTGACGACATTAACATAGTTTTAATGGTATTGTGAGAAAATTAATGAAAATGTGTGTTTGTGTGTTTTCCATGCATTCGGATGAAGCTTACAGTATGTGATAGTGTAACTCCTAGCCGATTGCAGTCACGGTAACCAGTTTCAACGGAGACCAATCAACTACACAGGAGATACTGCACAAGTGTGTGAGCAAACATAGGTGCACTCTCTGTTCTCTCACTTTCACAATCTGATCGGACGGTTATGCATCACGACTGGGGAGAGATGATTGATTATCAACGCAGAGCCTAAACCACTAAGCCTATAAACTTGATATATTGGCAGCAGTATTTTATTTTAAGAGCCTGCAATGTAACTCTACCCTGTCTGATGGAAAGCATAAATAGAATCTAAGAGTTGTGGTCACCATACCCATAGTGAATGCAGACAATGTAGTATGGTGATCCACAGTGACAAAACATCTTGCCGCCATGGCAAGATGACGCACGCCTCGCTTGGGGACGTAAAAGTCATGACAATGATCGTGGTATTATATTGCACACACCGCAACAACTGTCAGCTCTGCATCAATAAGCCTTCGGTCTCGCGCTCTTCAACGAAACACGACAGCACGGCTGCTGTCGCTTTAGGTTGGTCTTCTGTGAGAGGGTAGTACTGCTCCGGTCGAGCCGGCCGCTTCGCGCTGATATCAGCATACTACCTTGTACTAATTCTTCTTGTGTTATAAACACATACAAAGAAAGAAATTTCATCCCTATGGGGATAAAATGTGGGATTATTGGTAGTACTTTTTATTTCTATTTTCATTTTTTTTATGGCAACCTACCAAAGTGACTCTATTCTACCTGATGGAAAGCAAGAACGGAATCCAAGAGCGGTGGTCGCCGTAGTCACTGCGAATGAAGACAGTGCAGTATGGCGACCCACGCTACGGCGGCCTAGTGAGATGCTTATTCGTATTTAGGAGTACGTATGGCAATTCATCATTATTAAAGTTAGCAAAATGATCTAAAAATACCTAATCACTGCATTTAATAAAATAAAGCCCTCTTATATTTTCATTTCACTGTTTAATCTTAATTAATCTGACCAGTTTTGTCGCATGACTAGATCATCTTTGATGATGTAATAATTGGGAATTATCGAATTGGTAGAGGGTTTGTTTCAAGTTTGAGTTCTCTTTGCAATGATGTCCTGTATAGTTTGCTACCTCAGTCACCTCTTACGAAACCCACGGCGTAAATAGACATGGTAACACTCAATACAAACAAAAACCTATAAATACAAAAACATCTTACTAAACTGCTCAACCATAAAACATAGCATGTTCATTCAAACTGAAATCAACAATATACCAGCAAAAAGTACATCCTCATCGTCAATTTAAAACCAAAACCCATTTAAATATTGTCACTACTGTACCAAAACAGCAACACAACAAAATGAACAACAATATTTCTTTGTCGGCATAATAACAGTACGAAAGGGCGGTGTCAGATTAAACGTTAATCGCATCAGAGCCGGCCAGCGTGAAATCCGCACCTTTGTACGTCGCCGTGTTAATACTATACGTGGACGGACTGTTACCGGAGATATCTATGGACTTGTTTGAACTTGTGCTCTGTGATTTTACTGATTCCACACTGTTCCTAACCTCATTAGGGTCAAAGATATGGCATTGAAAAAAGTCGCTACTGTCAAGTGTCTGATATCACCTGACGCATTGATGCAAATACTTCAGAAGGTATATGGTTTCCCATCGTAGAACAATGTTAGAGCTGGTTGATTTAAGGTTCTAAGGTGTTTCGGTAGCCTTAGCACATTAAAACTTTTTGTGTGATGGATATTTAGACATAATTAGAAATAGAAAGTAATGTTAAATTGGTTTATTTCTTTATCTCGCGAACGTGACTTCTTCAGGATAACTTTTATATGCACCTCTGAAAGTGTATATTTAAACTCTTTTATTATGATAGATTCAGCAAGTATTTAGGCGTGAAAATGTGATAGACAGATAGAGTTACTTTCGCGTTAAAGGATCCTAATCTATTCATGCTTAGTAAGCATTATCAAACTTTGCACAAAAGGCCGCCAAGAAAAGTGCAACACATTAAAATCTTATAAAATTAAAAAAAAAACATTGCAAAAGTGTAGGTACAAATGATACAATAACGTGTCACCGACAAAGCTGGCTGAATAGGTGATACCTTTGTCATTAAGAAAAAAAATAAAAACCTCTATTGTCAAAATATGGGCGCGTTTAACACATCGGTGGCGCCGCGCCATTAGTGGAGATTAAGATCAAAATTTAGATTATATAAACGACGTTCTTTGGAATAAAAATGTCTATTATTATAATACAGTCATAATTGTTGTTCTTTTTGGAGTTTTAGTTCTTTGAAAGCGATTTACGTAGGTATGTAAAACATTGTAATTTTGATATCGATTTCAGTTTCTTATTTTAGCATATTTTAATTACTTAGATAAACTTTGTTTTTAACAAGCGGCTGTCATCTGATATCCTAGCAAGTGAATAAAACTATTGATGTAGAAAATTATTTTTACTTTTTTAATCTAATGTGGCGCACGGAAGCACATCATAGGTATTTGGTATACTTTTCCGGGTCCCCTTCAGAGTAGGATGCCTGAGACTGGCCACCGAGGTGGTTTTTAGTGGAAATCGCTTCTATCCGCTACCAGCCATCTTCTTCAAGTCGTCGGTCCATCGCGCTGCAGGGCGCCCTACACTACGTTTGTCCAATCGTGGTATACACTCTGGTACACTTCGGCTCCAGCGACCATCGGTTCGTCTGGAGACATGGCCGGCCTACTCCCACTTCAGCATACTGATTCTCCGTGAGATGTCAGTCACTCTAATTCTCTGTCGAATAACCTCGTTACAAATTTCATCCCTATGTCTATGCCTATTTAAATACATACGTATTGTAGATAAACTACATCTAAACACATGATAAATAATTGCGCTAATAAAACAACATTTGTCCTGGGTAAAATCGAACCCACGACATCGCTCGTCGTGTATACTGATACGCCACCACATCATATTAAATTGGTTTAATAATTTGCCATTCTACTTACAAATATTAACGGTTGGATTTGGTATGAAGTGGGGCTCTGGTACACTTCGGCTCCAGCAACCATCGGTTCGTCTGAAGACATGGCCGGTCCACTTCTACTTCAGCATACTGATTCTCCGTGCGATGTCAGTTACTCTAGTTCTTTGTCGTAACCTTGTTACGAATTTTATCAGCCAGAGACACGCCCAGCATCACACTCTCCACCGCACGCTGAGCTACTTTAAACTTATGGACCAGACCAATGGTGAGTGTCCACGTCTCTTAAGCTATTATACCTTCATTTTTAAACTAGTGAGTGAGGTTATCGGGCTTTAAACCCCATCTTCCCCTATTCTATGGGGTGAGATTCAAAAATCGGCACTCACTTGCGACCCTTAAGTTACAAGTGTCCATAGATGGCGGTAGTTACGCACCGCCTATTCGTCTACCTCCTTATACTATAAGAAAAGAGGTCCAGTACAATTTGACTATCATTACCACGAAATTCTGTACAATAACAGTTCAAGTTAAACTGGTCATGTGGTGAACTCTAGTGAAAATAAAGCCACGTAGACACAGCAACGATATTTCTTTCATCCTAATAGGAAGTACATGATGTCTATATTTAGATATACTCCTCAAAACATTGTCCAAACTTGTTGTCCGTTCGTCTAAAATAGACCAGCGATTGTCTATGTCATTAGCACATTAACGTACCATTGACAATCATTGGTTAAATAATAACAGAGATTCGTGGTTCCGTATGAAAATATATTTTTTTTTTACTTCGTTGTTTGTTTATGTGCCTGTAATTGAAAATAAGCATTTGATAATATCGATAGCCTTTAAAAGTTCATTGCTAGTCATAGGACTTTTCTCTTTTTTATAAAAGTTTTTTTTTTTAATTTTGATACGATACTTAAATGAAAAAATCAATTAGAACATATATTCAAAAAATAGAAAATACTGCCTCAATAAAAAAATAAGTATCTAGCTTCAAACTAAACAGAGCTTGGATTATAACAGCTAGTTTGACTGATAGAATACTTATATATATTTTTTTACTACACATATACACATTGTACATGGAAACTACCCAAACTCTGGAACAAATATTTGCAGATTACACAAACATTCGGTCCAAGCCGGGAATTGAATCCGAGATCTCATGCAAAGTAGTGATATATACGCTATATATATAAATAAGATAGTATTATTTTACATCAAAAATCTACTGAGGTTGGTCTTAAATTCAAATAACATTAAAAAAAAATCGAATACAACCGTAAAAGTAAAAAAGAACCCGAGCTAAAAAGTCTATGGTCCAAAAATTTCACATATTTCACAGTACCCTAAAATCTGTACGTCTTTTTCGAACAACATGCGTGCCTCTCTAATTCAATTAGCCCCTACTTCAGACAATTAACGACACACACACACACTAGTAAAACTGTGTATGTCTGTAAAAGTACCTATTACAACATACGCACAAGTACACAACACGCGCATGTCGGTTACAGCGGTAAATAGTGGTATATCTTATTCTGATGTAGCTATATTACTGTTTAAGTTTCATCTAAACCTGTTCAGCAGTTTTTGCGTGAAAGAGTAACAAACATCGATATATCTATCCTCACAAACTTTGAAATAATAATACTAATAACGATAAGATTGGTGAGGCTGTCTCAATTTTAGTTATGAACTTATGACTGTCTCTGTGGCGCAGTGGTAGCATATGTGACTGCTGTGCTGAGGTCTCGAGTTCGATTCTCGACTTGTACCAAATGTTTGTACGATGTACAAATATTTGTTTCGGGGTGGCTTCTATGTTTCCTATATTGAAGGCTTGATTTAAAATATATGGATCTGATGTACACATCAATGAATGTAGAACATGTTCATTATGAGTTAGAATCCATATTCTTATACAAGTGTCATATTTTTTTGGTTTTTAATTTTTGATTTTTCTACGGATTTTCTTAAGCCTTCGGAGTTTGACCACTTCCACGTAAAGAAGTTGAAGGAGTTTTATCAAATGCTATCTTGAATTCACCAACCAACCAAGCGTTTTAAAAATGTTGTCATCTTTCTCTTTTAACTTTCTCTCTAATATATTATATATATACAAATGATTAATATTTATCAAAAAATGTATACAATTATTCATGTTGGTCAATGTGACGGTCATAGTACGAGCTCTGTTCAGTTTGAAACTAGATGGCGTTGTGTGTCATTTATTGATAGTTCTGAAATTAGCTATCTTATAATGGAGCTTAAAAATATCACCACATACTGTGCCTGTGAGTAATTGTAATCAATCGTATGTTCGTACATTATAATATCTTTCTTGTACTCTCTTATACTCTACTTTAAATAACCCATCTTCGCTTACATGCTTAGACTTCTACTTTCAACTTTTATGTAGCACTCACGACAGAAACCTACGGTTTTCTAATACCGTTCAAAAGTTTCATTTAAAGACGTACTGAAAAATAAAAAAATATGGGCTGAAAATCTTCGTATGTAGATTTTCAAAGCGTAATTCTTGACAGAGGTGATAAACTGTTCAACGTCACGGTACGACATCTAGGAGCTGGGCAGTGATTATGAACACGACTGTGGGATAGTCCTGGGCGAATTCTTCCTAATCAGTTGTCTAAGACAATTTACAACCTTCAAAAGTATCTTCTGTCTGTCTCGACAACTGCTGTATCAAAAATTCTGTCACGTGACTTAACTAAACCATTAAATAGATAAATCCTTGTCTGCGCAGGCGCCGGCGTGGGGTCACAATGTGTCGTTTGTTTTTTGCCCGAATGTCAAACATTCCTTTGTAATGATCCTATTGATTGGGTCTCATGTCTCACTTCGAGGCGTCAGTGATGACAGTAATGAGAGGTTAGAGAGGCTTAGTCGTAAACTAGCTTATTACTGCGATTTTGTCTGCGTATTTATTTATATATATGCTAACAATCACCCTATCGCCGTCTGCAGCTGAATGAAGACTTGATGTTACCTATCTAATGAATTTTTAAAATAAATAAATTTGGCTACTCGGTTGGCCTAGTGGTTTAAGGAGTCGACACACTGCTAAGTGTTGTGGGTTCAAACCCCTCATTAGGACATATTGTTTTTGGGTCTGGGTGTTCTTTGTTTTTCATTTATGTTTGTAAAGTCCCTCACAACACACGATATGTTTATTATTAATCTGTAAGTTATCTTTTTAAAGAAAGAAAAAAAAATAGGTAGCCAGATACGAGCAGATGGGTTAACTAATGATATGGAATACTATCAGCCGTGGACGTCTAAAACTCAAGTGTCTTACCGTTCTTAGAGTCACCCCCCTCAGACAAAGAAGAAGAGGGTGTTGAATTTGGAAACCTCAATCACTCTGTGAAAAGCAACTAATGATCGTTTAACTCCGATTTTCTGTGAGGATGTAGTATTACACTGATCCAGCCAACCATTTGTGTCATATTTTTACACGTTGACTATCCAACTGATCTGCTTAATTTTTTCCGTAGGGCTGCCGAATAGGTTCTGGGGCATGCTATAGAAAATGTTATCTTATGTTATGTCTATAATATCTTTCCTACTGGGCGGACCTAACTCGAGCAGAAATTTATTGTGCTTTACATTTCTTAAGTCGTATATATTATTCATCATCAGCCTATAGCAGTCCAACGGTGGACATACGCCTCTCTCATTGCACACCACACTGGTGGACTTTAGGTTTTTATGTTATTGAAGTATTGTTAAAAATAAAGGTTAATAATAATAAATAAATAACAAAATTAATAAATCCATGATAATCTTTAATCACTCCTAACAATAAAATGAATTAGCCGCAATCAATAAGACGTTGACGTCACATCCGGCCGGTCAGCGGCTTCCGGACGTTTCCGTTTCCGGCCGAACCCCAGTATCCGTTTCCTGTAGAGAAGTATCCAGAAAAGAAAAGGCTAATTAATTCTTTTGTTTGTTAATGTTTGCGTGTAAGGGCTCATCTCGTAAGAAAACCTTTTTAGACTATAATAAGAATAGTTCTAGCCTACGGCTTCGCTTGTAAATTTTGTTGATTAATTTAAATGATCTATGACCTATTTAGTTGATCCTCTTTGGATTTTTTGTACCCTCTGTGTGTATATAAGTGTCATGACAAACAGACTAATAGTTAAGGCGGGAAAAAAAAAATAACTCACATTCGTCAACATTTAGCTAAGTAGTTTTGGCTTTGGTTACTGAAATATAATTATTTATTATTTGTCGTACAATAAGGTTAATCGGTGTTTTTCTTCTTTTTGTCTTCCTTTCAGTGATATTTGTCATTCCAAGGGAAAAAAGAGTTTAAGTATTTATTCAAGATAAACGGATTTATTCAATAATATTTTTTGGAAAGCCGATTAAGTAGTTTTGTATTGAAAAAGAGCTATTTTAAGGCGTATTTAAAGTTCTTATTTACGTTAAAAAATCTAATATATTCTAAAGTACGTAGACACGATCTTCAAAACAAAGAAAGAGGAAATGCCAAAAATAACTTTTTAAAAACCCATCGAGTCTAACATCTGCTGAGATAAGGTTATCTGTGCCGCTATTTTATCTGTGGCTAACGACTTTTGGCGCGAGTGTTCGGCGCCATTTTTTTACATAACCTCACACATCGCCAATAGTATAATTAAGGGAAATTTATGGTTTTTTGTCACATATACTAAGGTGGTGGCAGTTTTTTATTGTTATTTTTAACACTTATGCTAAAGCCGTGTAATTTTGAGAGATTTTTAGTTTGGCCACTTTTTTTAAGTTGGGTGAACACTTTATACATTTTTTTTTATTCTGCTATAAAGGTAAGTATCTACGTAATATAATAAAAAAAAAACAAAATAATAGATACGTCTAGGATACTTTTAAATAATAATAATAACAAATAATAAAGTTTAAAGTTACGTGAAAAGGCAATGAAAACAAGAAAAAGAAGTGATGCGAAAGTACTCATCATTTAAGTCCTTAGTTACCACAATATTGACAAGATTCTTTCTTTTTTCTTTTTAAAATGACAACGCCCGCACTAGGAATGAATCCTGTATCGCGGGGGACTTTACAAACATACAAGAAACGGACACAAATAACACCCAGATTCAGAACAACAATTTGTGGATCACACAAAGTGTTGTCCCAAGTGGAATTTGAACCCACAACACTGCGCAGTAGAGAGCGACGTGGCGACCGTATATACCACTAGACTAACCGTGCAGTCAAAATACTTGTGTGTATGTGTTTTCTTAAGTCTTAGGGTCTACTTAAGTCTTTTTAAACAATCTAGGATAGATTTAATCTGTTGTGGTACTAAAATCTATGCACCTATGTTATTCAGTGGAATAAAACAAAATATTCAGTATTTATTTAGTGCGTACCCCCGTGTAAAAAGTGTTCCTCCACCCATTCCTTAAGGTCATCATCATCATCATCATCGTCTTTAACAGTCCACTGATGGACATAGGCCTCTTCTTAGCAAGGAGATTTTGGCCTACTATACCACGCTGGCCAGACGGGTTGGCTGGTTTGTTTCAAGTTTTAATTCTCTCAGCAGTGTTGTTATCCTGTGTGCTTTGATGCGACGAATAGCGATGGTGGTACTTTGATTTCTTAATTCGTTACCTCACTCCAAAAATAACCATTCTCTTATGAAAATAGCTGATAGGCTGTAATGGGGAGATGATTGTGGATTTAAATGAATGGTGGTTGGCAGGCATTTGAATGGTGGTTGGGGAGGAAAAACTAACGCACAAGATCGATTCGCCAAATCTAAGGATATAGACAGACCGCATACCTCAAAACATATCACCTCAACACAAAACATTCTTAGGAACACTTGAAAGAAAACAAATCCAGTACCACGACCCTTTACCCCTTTGCGGACCTTTACCTTCAGTTACGATACCCACATAAGGAGGGGTAGTAACACTTAGTATTCTTAATTTGTCACCAGACAGAGAAGGTATACCTTCAGATATAGGTAAGGTAAAGTTATTATTTGAATATCCCTTAAAAATAAACCTCTTGTATTGTACCAATACCTACTTATCTCTATTCACTCTATGCTTGCAGGATTTTGTCTTATAATCACCCCTCTTATACTCTAGTAGCGGATTTACGTTAGCAAGCTTTGAATATTTTATAGAATTTAAGATTTTACAATTTTTGAAGTGAAACTTCTTTATCGGGGTTGGAAAAAAATTTAGTGTAACATTTTTTCGTTACGCGTCACATTTTTCCGTTACGCGCCATCTTTTGAAGTGAAACTTCTTTATCGGGGTTGGAAAAAAATTTAGTGTAACATTTTTTCGTTACGCGTCACATTTTTCCGTTCCGCGCCATCTTTTTCTTATCCCTACCACGCGTGATTCGAAGTATACTTTCTCCAGCGGAGTAGGGATTGGTAAATGTCTCCAATGTATTTTGCGGCCCGCTTTGAGTAGTTAACATTTTTGAAATCCAGGTGGCGATTGCATCGACTTCGGACGGGTTTAAATTATTTTTTTGAAAAATAACGTCATAAAGAAGTTTCAATTCTTACGAGTGTACGCTAGTACACGCACACATTTTTTTTTATTTTACTTACTTACCTACCTTACTCCTCCGAAACGGCTTTATTGATTTTTACCAAATTTTATATGCATATTCAGTAGGTCTGAGAATCGGCTGCTATCTATTTTTCATAACCCTAAGTGATAAGGGTTGTTCTAGAAATAATTTATACCTACGGCAAAACAACGTTTGACGGGTCAGTTAATAGTTACATAAAAAGACATCGTTGTAACTGATGACTGCATGGATGGCGTATTCGATTATGCTTGTGTCTTTACCAAGGAGGTTTTGGCCTACTATACCACGCTGGTTAGGGGGGCTGGCATAGAGATTTGTTTTTAAGTTTTCCTTCTCTTAATAGTGGTGTTCTCTTGCATATTTCGTTACAGCACTCATGGGAAGATACAGGGTGACACTCTGTGTTCATAGTCCGTCACCACCGGACCGTGGCTCATGACCGAGGCCCATTGATGCAGGGGCGACAGTTATCGTGGTAACTGTGTAAGCCTTATACTGTCACGATGACTGTCATGCCTTTTACGTCCCCAAGCGGGGTGTGAAGAAGCATCTCACAAGGCCACCATAGTGTGGGTCACAATACTGCATTGTCTGCATTTGCGTTGAGTATGGTGATCACAACTCTTGGATTCTATTCATGCTTTCCATCAGGCAGAGTACAATCACTTTGGCAGGCTTTTAAAATAAAAAAAACACGGAGAAAAGAAATAATTTCTTGTTTTGGTGTAATCACCTCTAGAAGTTGTTAAAGAAAGAGTAAGTCTCGTTTTCTTCTGTTCTCTGTGTGGAAGTCGTCACAAATCCGTATCTCATATCAGTGATAAAAAATTATATAAGTATTTTTCAACAAAAGGAAGTGTGAACTGATAATGTTATCTATTCAAGACTAAGTGAAATCGTTCAAACCGCCTTATTAAAGTGTAAATTGATCTTTGGTATTTTATTCTCACAGCAGTGCTAAACATATAGGGTGGGCCACGAATTAGTTAACATTTGAAAAAATCATATAACAAAAACCATTTGATATATTATAAAAATTGTTTATTTACAAGAAAGTTAATCAGTTGGCACTTATTTTTAAAAATAACATTGTCGGATTGACCACTGTTTGGCGTTTGTACTCATCTAAGCGAGCCCCGAAATTTTTGAGTACTCGTCGGCAAAGAGATCACGAGATCGCCGACATCTCTTCGCTGATTTTTTCTGTTAGTTGATAAAGTGTATCTAATTTATTGATGTACACACGATACTTCAAATAACCCCATAAAAAGAAGTCTGCTGGGGATAAATTTGGAGTTCTCGGTGGCCATGGAATGTCGCCTCGTCTGGAAATCAGCTTTCCCGAAAACATGTCTTTGACCACCGGCAGAGCCTCATTGGATATATGACAAGTGGTTTCATCTTGTTGAAACCATGTTTTACGATTGTAGCTCGCAAATTCCAGTAGCATCGATCCCAAGAACTTCTGTTACATATTTGCACGGGATGTTAGATTCAAATGTTAACGAACGGCCCACCTTATGTTATAAATAGCTAAATAATGCATGATTGAAACGTTAATGTTAATATAATTGTTACCTATTCCTTAGCGTCATATGGATCACCTTCCTGGAGATGTAGGCAGAGACACTTGATCTACATGTACCATGGTCCTGACGCACCTCTTTTGATTCGTCCACATTCATCAATCGCTGCATGCATACTCATCGGTTCCTGGTACTTTGCACACGGCCCCACGGTTGTTCACCGTGGACGACCTCTTGCTACACTTCCACACACATTTCTCGCGTGAGTCATCTATCATACATACCCTCTACGTGGCTAAACCATCGAAAGATATCCTTCTCAATGGTCTAAAAAACAATTTTTAAAAATGTATTCGTAAATATTCGTACGTTACAAAACTAAGCAGCAACTTAGGTAGGTATCTACAACTATATACTTATCTAAATCTAATCTATAGATATCTACTTATCTATGGATTAGATGCTTATCCGATCTAACCTTTAAGCACTTAATAGCGAACACATCATAGCTATCTTTTCTTTTTAAACTGAGAATGCTTTACGCACCATACTCTCTATTGTGGAAACGGAAGACGCGTGTGGGATTCCCGGAGAAACGGTTCATCTACTAAACCCCGCGGTGGCCTAAATCAACATTTGGATAGAGCTACAGGAACGTAAGATCGGATTCTAGAGTCCTCCCTGCCACATCCCATGACTGAGGTATATCCCGGCATGATTGTCAGGCCACAAGACACTGCCGGAGCTCTCACTAGTCTACCCGTTTACCTGCCTATCTGATATTCTTCTTTTCTAAGCGTCAACATCCCTAATCATCTCATTGGTGTCGTAAGAGACGCCTAAGTAAGCAGGACAACAGGCAAAGAGAAGGAAAACTTAATACAAACCCTATACCCATCCGTCTGGTTAGCGTGGTATAGTAGCCCAAAACCTCCTTTTTTAAGGAAAGGCCTATGTTCAGCAGTGGACTGTTAAAGGCTGTTGTTGATGATGATGATGTGATATTTTAAAATTTACCCATTTATTTATAAACTATGATGATTTCTGCTTGCAAATAAGATTATCAGACCTCATTGCTAGTGTACAGGATAGAGTTTGCCAGATTTCCATCTCAGTGGAGGATAGGATTGCCATCACACAAAATTGTTAATAGTACTGGTAATACTTACAAATATTTGTACACTGAGGTTATAAGGAAATTAACTGTAACAAGTACCTAGGTACATTATCTGTGTACATTTGAGATATTCAAGAGCTCGTAACTAATTCCTATTGTCCTCTTTAAACTTAATTTCAAAGAAAATACATTTTTCATAAAGCTACTATCAACAAACCTAATGTAAACAAAATGAAATAAATATCTATAAACAATATATCTGAATCTATTATCTACAGATTGCGCGGATGGCATAGTCGTTTAAGTGGCGACTTCGCCGCTTTCTACTGAGCTGAATGTTGATTTCAACCCTCATATGGGATCTTTGTGTTATACAAAAATTATTGATCTAACCCTAGGTCTTCTTCCTCATAAATCCTCACAACACAGAATATAGCCAGTCCTAGTGCGGGAGTTGTCCGTTTAAAAAAAAAATCGAAAACTATAAAATATTTGAGTCGTTGTCGTATAGATAGGTATCTAACATAGTTTTAATGATAAAGAAAACGCCTTTCTCAGAACAGATTACTAATATGACAATTTTAAAAACATAATGAATCATTTAACATTAATTTTAAGAACGCAAGATAGAAACCAATGTATATCTACTCACTGGTAGTTACATTAAATAAACATTTATCCGACAAACGAATGATGGCGTAACGTAGACACTCACATAAAATTCACAAAACAGCTAAAACAAAACAAACAGCTTGGCCTTTTACACACCACGACAAAGCACAAATAAAAATTCGATCGGCATTAATCAAAAACAAAACGTGAAACACCAAAGATTAACATGGCAAGATTATACAGAAAAAAAAAACAAAAAACCACGGATCAAAATCATAAATCATGCTCATTATATTCGAACCGGATTATTTTTTACCGAATAAAATGCTCAAAAAAGCATCAAAAGCCCATAGGGAGCGCCATTTTGTAAGGGCGCCGTCGATTTGGGCGGGAAAATGTGAAGATATTAACCAATCGCAAACGGCGGTTTGAATAGGCGTTCTAAAAATCAACCAATAGAAGGAAGCTATTATTTGATCATGCGCTTTCGAGTCGATCCATAGAATTATAGATATAATACGGCAGTGTGGGCTTGGCCGGCGCGGGGACACGTCGTGTGTGCGACAGCAAACATTTTTTTTTGTTGTAGGAATAAAGTCGAAGTGCCTAAGTATAAATAGTGGAATTTTAATTTAAGACAGTTTTTGATGTATTCTGTTTGTGAGACCTTAGTGTTTAAAGAACATTTGCGTGGATAAGACGATAAAATAAAAAAAATATATTTACATTCAGTGTGATGTCATTGCAATAAATATCAGAATCCAGTTTATGATCCTGTTATTGGAAAACGAAATCGTTTTAATGACAAGAAAAATCATTAAACCTTGTCAAAGGGTGTTAAAAAACGTAAAATACCGGGTGTAAAACGGTATTTATTGGGAACCTTTTGGTAAAAACTGTTAAAGGTGATCACCGGTGAAGATATACCCGCGTCAGTGATGGTGATGGCCAGCGGGGGCGGTGGTGGGCTGGTGCAGTCCCCACCTGACATGATGCATCATCACAATATAATGGACACATCATCACACGTTGAAATTATGCCTAGTGAGTATTACTCTTACTGTAATGATTGAAAAATTGGTGGTTTGTTTCTTGATCTTTTACTGATGGTAGATTACTAGCATAATACGGTTTTTAGTATTTAGTTTTGTATACCTAGATATTATTCTAAAATTAGATTAACCTATGCTTGAATATCATTTATCGGTCAAGCATTCTAAAGTGTTTAAAAAGAACACAAAATAGTATCACTCATACTCAATATTACTACAAAAATAAACTATATTTATTACTTACGGTATCAAATATACAAATAATTATAACCTACGCACCTAAATATGGAAAAAAAAACAAAAAAACTATTTGTAATATCAACATTTTAGGTTACAAATCTCTGTAACCTCAAAAAGTGAGTCATTTGGGCACAGAATAAAAATTACCATAGACTATAAACATAATCTAGAAATTATTTGAAAATGGAATTCAAAAAAAATCTCTATTAACTACGTATTTTGAATTACTTTTAGTAAACCTTTAACTTTAGGGTTGCCACTGCAATACTCTTAAAAGTTTGTTCTGTACACGATTCACATTTCATTTGCTTTTTATAAAGAACAAAGAAATTAAATTAAAATATTACTTTTGTTCATTATGTTAACTTTATAATATTATATCCAGGTTAGGGAGGTATTACTATATAATAATATATCTCAGAAAACTTTGACTTAAAAAAATGTTATTTTAAGTATTAAGTATTTCTAAGAATTGCTGCAAAGACAGTAAGGCCATAATAGAGTTTGAGACAATTTGAAGATAATTTGTGATATTATATATTTTATTATATTATAGAAAGCAAAGAGAAGGAAACTTGAAATAATCAACCCGTCTGGTCACAGTAGACCAAACGTCAATTCTAAGGAGAGGTTTATGTCCAGCAGTGGACTGTAAAGGCTGTTGATGATGATATATATTTTGACTATCAATTATTTTTTTATGTTAGTTGTGTAGGTATCTACTTTACTTCATCTGTATAAAATATGAACAGAAGGAACCTATGTGAAATAAAATTAGGAGTTAGAAAAAAAAACTGTTTTGTTTGGTGTTTTTTTTTTAAATTTATAGTAATATTTAGTAAGATGACACACAGGTGCACACGAACTTATTACAGTTACAAACTATTTGTAAAAAAAATAGCGTACTACAGTTTTTTTCCCTAATATATAAAAGCATCTCATTAGGCCGCTATAGCGTGGGTCGCCATATTACACTGTCGTCATTTGCATTGAGTATAGCGACTACCGCTCTTGGATTTTATTCATGCTTTCCATCAGGAAGAATAGAGTCACTTTGGTAGGTTGTAAATAAAAAAAAAAAATAATAAAAAAATTATGTCACATGTAAAATATTAATTATGACATTAATTTGTACATTTTGTTTTATCTTGGTCAGTTTTTTAAATATCACAAGTCGAACTTCAACCAAACAAAGGTTATACCTACGAAGTAATGACTACTGGATAATTATATGCCATTGAATAATTGTACTTCCTTAGTATTAAGTTAACTTTGTACTGGTATACTATTAAGATATTTATTATTATTGTTATAATTGGGTAGATTACTGTATCGTAAATAAATACCAACGTCAACTTCATTAAAAACAATATCGCGAAACATCTCCACAAATACAATTAACATAGCTTTTTATTATCATTACGAATTTCTATCAAATATACAGTGAAATATATTGTTCAATTGAGTAGTCTAAAACAGTGACGTCACAATTTTGTATCTAGTACATTTTTCATACAAAATTGTCGTTTTGACAGATGATAAAAGTAACTAATTTGACTAAGGTGTCATCTAGCCTATTGTAGAAACGGAATAAACTTTGGCAGTCATCAAAAATTATCGTGATTAAAAATATTTAAATAATTCACTTCTACTGGTAACCCTAACTATGTTCATTAAAAATGAGAACCATAACTACTTAGATACATAAATTAAAATTTTATTTCTGTTCGAACAGAGATAACTTTTATATATTTTTATTTTTACCAAAAACACTGTGACCGAAAGAAATATTTTCCTAAAAATATTATCTATTGAGTGAAAATAATTAATGTATTTTTAGATGACTATAAATTAAAACAATAAAAAATAAAACAGCGATTTTAACTATCTTAATGTTGGCAACCCTGCTCTAAAAAAAAACGTTTCAAACAATGTCATATTATTAACTTCTATACGGTTCACTGCTACTAATAAACCAGCTGAATTAATCTTTACTAGTTTACTAGAAAAATGAACTGGAAATGTTTACTAATAGATAATTAATAATAAAAATGGCTAACTCTCAATTATTATTTCTAAGCTAGAAAATTTATCTATTCAAGATCTAGGCCGCTATTGTGTGGGTTGCCATACTACATTGTCTGCATTTGCAATAAATACGGCGACCACCATTCTTTAATTCTGTTCGTGCTTTCAAAAATGTTCATGTTTTGAAAAATTGCCTTTTGATCCGGCAGAGTAGAGTCACTAGAATCAAACAATAAAAAAAAAAGTTACTTCGGTAGCACCGAAAAAAAAATAAGGATAAAAACTGGCCGGTAAGAATCACAAGTTTAAAAAAAATAGTTTTTTTTTTTAATAATATGTCTTCAATAGTGTAGGTTGACAAGTCACTGGACTATAGAAGTGGTTAGTTTAAACCTCTTTATACTAAATGATATAATGGAATTGAAAAAAAAGGTAAAATTTGCAAAATGTCTCTTTATTTGACTAATAGGCCTCAGATAGGCCTTATTTAGTTATCTTTGCCTAGTGGCTGAATTTCAAAATAAAATAATTTGTGTTAGTCGTATATTTATGGCATATGCAAACCAGTTTCTAATCATATTGATATTTTTGGTTATTTATTTCATACTAGGTTTTGACCGCTGCTTCACTCGCGTTAGGTGATATAGTGATATTATATTTCGTATATACGTCATTTTATTTTCTCACTACAACATAAAGTATTGTTATGCGAAAGTAACTCTGTGTGTATGTTTGGTCCGCTTTCACAGCTAAATTACTCAACCAATTTTAATGAAACTTATCATGGATATACATTGATTTATGTTGAAGGACATAAGCTACTTTTTACCGCGATAAGCAATACACAGGCAAACGGAGCCACGGGCAAAAGCTACTCAGAAATATTACCATGGGAGACAGGTACCTAAGGAAGTCGTTTAGCTTGCATTCTAAGTCACCAGGTCCTCCCTTCTTTCAGCAGTCTTTTGGTTTTCTTTCTTTATTAAGAGCCTGCCAAAGTGACTACTCTGCCTCATGGAAAGCGTGAATATAATCCAAGAGTTGTGATCACCATACTCATTGCAAATGCAGACAATGCAGTATGGTGACCCACGATCCACAATATGTCGGCCTACATCTCCTAGCCGGACATGCTTTTTCACACCCCGCTTGGGGACGTAAAAGACTGTGACAGTGTAAGGCTTACACAGTTACCACTATAGCTGTCACCCCTGCATCAATGGGTCTTCAGTTTCACACTCACCGACGAAACACGACAACACGGATGCTGTCGCTTTAGGTTGGTCTTCTGTGGGAGGGTGGTACTGCCCCGGTCGAGCCGGCCCGCTTGTGCTGAAATCAGCGTGGCTCTACTACCTAGCATAATACTTAGTCTTGGTAAATTATGACCCATATCTGTACCAAATTTTCTCGACGTCCTTTCAGCCGTTCTGGTAAGATTAAGTAACACACGCAAACTATCTCAAACCATCATTATTATCACCTTCCTAGTCTTTAATATTCCCAAGGTTTTTTTTTCTATATTAAGAGCCTGCCAAAGTGACTCTACTCTGCCTGATGGAAAGCATGAATAGAATCCAAGAGTTGTGGTCACAATACTCATTGCAAACGCTGACAACGCAGTATGGTGCTACACTATAGCGGCCTTGTGAGATACTTTTTCACATCCCGCTTGGTGACGTAAAAGGCATGACAGTCGTTGTGACAGTGTAAGGCTTACACAGCTACCACGATAACTGTCACCCCTGCATCAATAGGCCTCCGGTTATTTGTGGTCAGCTACTAGTTCAACCGGATTTATCTGAATATCAATTTTTTCTACGGAGCGACTGCCATCGGACCTCCGTAACCCTGAGTGTGAACTGAATTCGAATGTTCAACTAGTCAGTATATTTGACTGGATGTCGTAATAGCAGCTGTTCCCGGATCCCTCCTACGTCAGGCGCAGAGTGGCACACCGTGTGGTTTTAGTCAGTCCGATTCCGACACACCACCTCGCCGTAAACCCCGATGACGTGACGGCCCGAGGGTTTCCACAGGTTAAAAAAAAAAGTCGGTATATTTGAGGGCACTGACTTCCTAATAACGTAATTTATGTTCCAAAAGACATTAATTTTTAATGTTTTATCAAAATAAATTTATAGATTTTAGGTAGCTAGTAAAAATTAAAAGACAAAAAAATGAATAAATATTAAGAAGACGGCCAAAACTAATGCAAACTTTTTCGACCACAAATAAAATTGATAACAAATCTTTTTAAAAAAAAAAGAAATGATAATAGTCAATTTCTTGTTAACACATCCTTAATAGACCTCGAAAAAAAGGTATTTCTTTTTAATCTTAGAAATTTAAGTAATTTAAATGAAAATTACATATGAACTATACCGTTATCGTTATATTTCGGTATAGTCTTCTTCATTTATCTATGATTATTTTGACATTTGACAACTAGTAAAACTGCTAGATGTTAGCTCTTAAAAAAAAAAACAGAAGTTTTAATACATTTAAACATAGTTTTTATTGAATTACGTATCAATTTACAATTTATAACTACATATTAAATTACTGAGGCAAAGCGACAGCATCCGTGCTGTCGTGTTTCGTTGCTGAGCGCGAGACCGGAGGCCCATTGATACTGTGAATTTTACATTGCCACGATGACTGTCATGCCTTTTACATCTCCAAACGGGGTTTGAAAAAGCATCTCACTAGGCTATCATAGTGTAGGTTACCATACTATATTGTCTGCACAATGAGTATGGTGACTACAACTCTTGGATTCTACTCATGCTTTTATTCAAGCAGAGTAAAGTCCAAATAAATAAAAAAGTTATAAACGCAGAGGTTATAAACTTGCTGAAGCTTATTATTTTGTAAGCGCTCTGTAAGAAAGGATCATTGAAAATATTACCACTAAGGGCCAAAATAAACGATGAATGGTTGTATTGATTATTTCCAAAGTTAGAAACACGAAATAAAAAATAATCAAGCGACCGTAACCACGGCCAATAGATAGCTACGTTTTATATAAATTACATATTTTATATTACTTTCATAGATCCTAAAATGGCTTCCATATTTAGGAAGCCATTTTGTGTTTTATTCAGCTAATTTTATATTTCCTTAAGCTCTTTCTAATCAGTTTTATTGGCTTTTAAGTTAATTTTAGATAATTATTACTCGTAGATATTTAATCTTACATGTGTATGGGTGTATTTCCTTGTAGAAGTCTTGTATTAATATCTAAGTTATATTGCCTTTTTTTAACATTAAGTAATTGCTAGGAAATAGCTTTATCCCATTATATTAAGTTAGTTTAAATTAGATATCTATTCTTATTTAAATGTTGTTGCATTAATTAATTAGTAGATATTATATTTAACCCTTTTTTATGTTTTAAATCCGGTTGTAAATATTGATTCTCTTAAGATTATTGTCTGATCATATATTTGTTTGTTTGCTTAAAACGAGACAACGACCGCATTAGGAATAAATCCTGTGTCGCGGGGGACTTTACAAACATACAAGAAACGGACACAAAGAACACCCAGACTCAGAACAACAATTTGTGCATCACACAAAGTGTTGTCGCATGTAGGATTTGTACCCACAACACTCAGCGAAGTGGAGAGCAGCATGGCGACCGCTTAAACCACTAGGTCAATCGTGCACTCGATATATAAAAAAATAAATATATTTCGGACATTTGACACACAACGTCATCTAGTTTCAAACTAAGCAGAGCTTGTGCTATGATAACTAGACTGACTGATAGAATACTTATATACTTTTTTTTTGTAAATACATACATATTATACATAGAAAACACCCAAACTTCGAAACAAATATTTGCAGAACACACAAACATTTGGTCCGACTTGGGATTAAACCCGAGACCACAACGCAGCAGTCGCATTCACTACCGCTGTGCTACCGAAGCAGTTTATGTCTATAAAGTACCCATAAGAAGATTATCAGTTATGTTTTATTTGCCCAGCTAAATATGGCCTATGCCATGGGGGTTTTACAAATATACAACGGACACAAAGAACACGGACTATTATTGTTTTTTTAAAAATTACTTACGATTTATATTGGTTGTTTTTAACCATCACCACATGTGGCAAAACATCCATCCATCCTCATCACTTGGATAACTAGTGGTCCATCACTATGTGCTCTTAAATCTTTTTGCTTGACCAATCTCTAGTTTAAATTATTTCATGCGTTAAACTCTAGTAAAATAAGTGAATGAGTTTTTATATGATAAAGATGATAGCATAAGGATTAGAGGTGGAAGGTTTTCTTACTAGGTAGTAGAGCCACGCTGATTTCAGCACGAGCAGGCCGGCTGGACCGGGACAGTACTACCCTCCCATAGAAGACCAACCTAAAGCGCCAGCATCCGTGTTGTCGCGTTTCGTTGGTGAGTGTGTGACCGGAGGCCCATTGATGCAGGGGTGACAGTTATCGTAGTATCTGTGTAAGCCTTACACTGTCACGATGACCGTCATGTCTTTTACATCCCCAAGCGTGGTGTGAAAAAGCATCTCACAAGGCCGCCATAGCGTGGGTCGCCATACTGCATTGTCTGCATTTGCAATGAGTATGGTGACCACAACTCTTGGATTCTATTCACACTTTCCATCAGGTAGAGTAGAGTCACTTTGGCAGGCTCTCAATATAGAAAAAAAAAATTAAACCTTGCCCATGAACAAGTAAATAAATATTATCCGTGATGACGAATTGAAGATACAGAGTGTCTCCACCATTAGTCATCTCATGGGTGTCGGAAGAAGACTAAAGAAACAAACTACACAGGACAACATCACTGCAAGGAGAAGGAAAACTTGAACAAACCCTGTACCAAACCATAGACCAAAGACCAGACTAGAGGCCAAAACCTCCTTTCGAAGGAGAGGCTTATGTCCTGCTAAAAGTTATTGAAGATTATGATGGCATTTATAACTGTCGAAATCATACGCTTGACATAATAAATAATATGAAATCTAAAAAAAAAATAACCTCAAAATTCCGACTTAGGTAGACCCGGCACTATGGTAACAGACTGCTGACACATACTTGAATAGTTTTTAATATATACAATGTCCGTGTGGTGACGGATTAAGAATACATACTGTTACCACCCCTATTCATCCCATGGGTGTCATAAAAGGCGACTAAGGGAACAAAGTATGCAAGACAACATCATTACAAAGAGAAGGACGTGCCGCCTCTTGAAAGTTCGCTCCCCGGGCCGTGACCAATGTATCATCGGCGTAACAAATTACACCCAGCCCGAGGGCAAGACGACCTTGAAGGGCCCAGTCGTATCCCATGATACACAGAAGTGGTCCGAGGACAGACCCCTGTGGAACACCGCACGACATGAGCCGCCGCCGCAGAAACTTGAAACAAACCTTATTCCAACTCGTCTGGCCAGCGTGGTATAGTAGGCCAAAACCTCCTTGCTAAGGAGAGGCCTATGTCCAGCAGTGGATTGTAAAAGGTTGTTGATTACTACATACGTATTATAGATATATACACAGACGTGCTCGTTACACAACCGTCGGTTTAACAGTCAGGGTACTAGACTATTAGGCCCGTCAAGTATTCGGTCCGGTTTCTTTTTCGATCGGTTAAATTATAACACTGAACTAACGAAATAATGAATCTTACTTAATTAATGCATTAAGTATGATTTTAAAAAGTTCTAGTAATTATTTTGAGTTAATTTTACGACCATCTTAGTTAACTTTATCTTGAGTTCTCTAATTAACTTTATTACTTTTTACTTATTTCTGGTTCTTCAGGTGCATGTAGTATAGATAAACCCTATTTTATTCGTCAATTAAACCCGTGTGGTTTAGTGTTTTCCTTACTGCGTAATTTTAGATATTTTCTTTTTTTTATAAAGACAACGCCCGCACTAGCACCTGTGTCGCGGGGGACTTAAACATACAAGAAACGGACATAAAGTGTTGTCCCATGTGGGTTTGAACCCACAACAGTCAGCGCAGTAGAGAGCGGCGTGGTGACCGCTTAAACCACTAGGCCAACCGTGCAGTCAGTACTTCTTACTTTTTCGTTAGGAATCAGACGGCCATATTTGAAATATGTGAAGAGAGAGCACTCTCTCTCTAAATCAATAAAACCACAAATATATTTTTTCTCTACTCTGTTCTCACCCTCACTTGATGGAGTAAAACACCTCTGTATAATCCTTATCTTCTATAATATATCTAGTGGTCAACCAAAGTACCACTCTGATTAGAAGGAGAGGAGGTCAAAGGTTGACACGCGCTTTGACTGTAGAGTTCCGAATGTCCATGTCTTCGTAGAAGAGATATCTGATGGGTTCTTATGTGGAAAACATGCACAAACCATAGAAATAGTACATTTCCATCTCATGTTCTTAGAATTTATTCTGGAAGGTCCAGTAGTGGACGTTCCTATAGCTGAAGTGATATTAATATTCTGAGATGATCCGTTAGATTTAGCCATAGTCTGAGAGACGGTATGCTGGTAGAAAATCTTAATATAAGCCGTTCTGGAAATAAAGGTATATGTAAATCTATAGCGTGGTAGAGCCACGTTCCTTTGAGCACGAACAGACCGGCACAACCGCGGCATTATCACCCTCTCACAGAAGACCAATATAAAGCGACAGCATCCGTGCTGTCGAGTTTTTTTTTTTTTATCTTGAACCTACTAAAGTGACTCTATTCTGCCTGATAGAAAGCATGGATAGAATCCAAGAGCGGTGCTCACCATACTCACCGCGAATGACGACAGTGTAATACGGCGGCCGACGCTATGGCGGCCTAATAAGATGCTTTTTCACGCATCGTAGTGTTTCGTTGGTGAGTGCACGACCGGAGGCCCATTGGCATAGGGGTGACAGTTATCATTGTAAGTATGTGGGCTTGACACTGTCACGATGACCGTCATGTCTTTTACATTCCCAAGCGGGACGTGAAACAGCATCTCACTTTGTCGCCATCGTGTGGGTCACCATACTGCGTTGTCTACATTTGCAGTGAGTATGGTGATTTCCGCCAGCCTCAGTAGAGTCACTTTGATAGCTTTAAAAACAAAGATGTTGTCATTTTATTAGTAAGATTTAGTGTACATGATAATATAATTATGAAGTTAGTTCAATATTGTCACGGTTGATACCGGTTCGATTCCTATCACGCCATAAGAGAAAGGTGGCAATTTACAAATGTTATATGGGGCTTCCGGTCTCTTGCTCTTTTTTATACTAGCTGTTAGGATGACTCTTTTGCTGATGGAAAGCATAAGTAGAATACAAAAGGTCATTAATTAAACTCTTTCCAGACAGTTCATAATTAGATACGTCACTTGGTGGTTAGCGATTACCCGCCCATAGACACGGGCGACTTAAGCCGTTGGAAGTGTGTTGCCAACCTAAGTGCCTCTCTTCTAGCATGTTACATGGAAGAAAGGGAGGGGAATTTAGTCCTCAGATGATTTTAGTCTATTGGTAAATATAACTATACAAAAATGAAAAATAATATCAACAAAAAAATTTATAAAATTCATAGCTTATTAGAATTTGATATTTTAAATTTGATTTGTTAGTTTCGTTATTGTGAAATTCATAATTAAAAATAATTTCTGTTATTTCTAATTAATTAGGCAATTAAGTAAATATGTACTAGATGAAGTTGGTCTAGCGGTTAGCGTATGCGACTGCCGAACAACATGTCTCGGGTTCGATTCCTGGATCAGATCCAAAAGTATTTTTGAGATTTTCTGGTTACAATTATATTTAATAACAATTCAGAGTTTGGACGTTGGGATCTTAATCTCCGTACCTCGGAGAACTCGCAGTCGGTCCTACGTCTAGTCTCTCCCTGGTCGTGTCGGATAACCGTCCCATCGAATTGTGAGGGTGAGGGAACAGATTTCAGGGATTTCCTTACTAGGGTGTACCTGGTCCCCTGACTAGTCGAGTCCGACATAACTACCCTTCAGTGGTAAAAAAAAGTATAAGGGAACAGAGAGTGCACCTGTGTTTTTTTTTAGTTAGCTGGTTGCCGTGGCCGAAATCGGCTAGAAGTACATCATCCATAACGGAGTTTTTTTAAAACATAAAATTCACATTTTTTCATGTAACTTTACACAGTACATAGCACTTATGTAAAGCTATTTGAAAAGTTTAAAATATTTAGAAAAATTAATGTCGTTTTGCACGATCATAACCCACAAGTGGTATTTTGAGTTAAAATTTACATTTACACTTTATTTATTATTTACATTCAAATGTTTTACTTTGACACTTCGTTACAACGAAATCCTTTAGTTAGCTTAGTAACTTTACACTGAATCGTAGTTCAATTTCTTTTATTACCGTTAATAAAATTTAGTATTAATTGCGTTTCATTGTCATCAAGAACAACGTTTAATAGTCCACTGCTGGACATAGGTCCTCAACAAGTAGGTTTTGGCCTACTATGACCAAATCGGTTGATATAGAATTTATATCACGATTTCCTTCTTTTTACAGTGTCTTGCATCTCGTCCCTTAGTCACCTCTTACGTCACCCACGGGATGAGTATGAACGATGTCCACTCTGTGGTCTTAATCTGTCACCACACGAGTAATTGCGTTTACTCCCTATATACGTCCACCGTCCTCCGGCGTCGTCTCACCACGCAAAGTTTTAAGCTTTCTAAAGCCCTTTTTTTAACGTGTGGAAACCCCACCGGCGTTTACGGCGAGGTGGTGTGTCGGAATCGGACCGACTAAAACCACACGGTGTGCCACTCTGCGCCTGAGATAGGAGGGATCCGGGAACCGCTGCTATTACGACATCCAGATAAGCTTTCTAAGCCTAAGGCTAGCCGTCATAATTCATAAAAGTTCTACGACTGTTAGAAAGTCACCATAAATGTAGATTTGCCTATATTTTCTACCTATAAACAAGAATTCATTTCTAATATGCATGTAGGTAAATGTTAAAAGTCAAATGAACACGCCCAAAGCTCTCGAACTCACATAATTGTACATATATTAAAATAAAATAAGTATACAAATTCTAAATCACATTCCACAAATACGGATACAGTAGTTCAAATAAAATCAACTTAAAATTTCATCCAATCTTGTGCGTCAAGGGGAAGATTTACAACCGGGGTAGGTTAGACCGGGGTATTATTTTTGCTAGTGCAAGCGTAACCGGCCATTAGAGGGTTGGGGGTTATTTATGACGTCTATACCGAATGAATAGCGATCAGTACAGAGTGGTATTCCTTGACTATTTTCTCTTGAACTAATTATTTAAGCTTCTATTGAAGGGAACTCTGTCTGACTCTGATAATTAGTACGGACTACAAAACTCTAAAACCGAATGTAATTTTTGATCTGTGTTTAACTGTAGTGACTATTTAAACCACGATTACCACTACATTTGACCACGATTGGGCAAACGTAGTGTAGGGCGCGGTGCCATGGACTGACGGCTTGAAGAAGGTGGCTGGCAGCGGATGGATGCGAATTACCCAAGACCGAGATGGTTGACGCTGCTTGGGGGAGACCTTCGTTCAGCAGTGGACGGTGATAGGTTGATAAGACTACTTTTAGAGAAAAATGCAGAATTTCATTACATTATGTTAATTGTACAAAATTTTATTTTTATGCTTAACTTTTAATCAACTCGTTGAAGATGTTAAAGGAAAGTGCTAACAGCAAACTCTACCAAAATACCTAAGTACACCAAAAACAATTAACGTTTTTTTTTCTTTAAAAGTGGTTAAATCTTATACATAAAATTCCATTTTAAATATACGCCTTTTTTATAGACAAAACAAATAAATAATATATATAAAAAAAGAAAACACAAGAAGTTTGACCTACATACAGAAACTGGCGCGAAAAGCGGCCATTGCTTGAACAATACTTTTTAAATTTACTGTCAAATGTAACACACTCTTAATTGCCAGATAAAAAAACAGACATTGATTAAATATTTCACTTGTGAGTTTATATTACTGGTATTAATAAAAACAGGTGTAATAATAATTATTAACATATAATAGAGGCAAGAATGTCACTTTGTACTAGTTAATGGGCGCCATAAACGTTAGGAATGCGAAAGAAGGCCATATTTTTAATTCTCGTTTGAATTTTTTAACTTCTTTGTAGTATGTAAATGTCAAATTATTGTTATTTAACATATCTATAGGTAATTATGAAATGAATTATGTATTTATGGAGGGCTTTAGATTTAAATTCACAGTATATTTTTTTTGGTGAAGAGAAACTTCGTCCAATTAACTTAAAATACGTATGGTCACAAATTAAGAATACGGTAAGTCCCTTTGCCTATTTAACTAGTGGATGCCGTAAGAAAAGACTGAAGGAGCTAATTATGTTGGATAAGAGGACTGCAATGTGAAGAAAACTTGACACAAACCCTTTTTTTTAATGTTTTATAAACGTGTGGAAACCCCCTAGGACCGTCACCCCACCGGGGTTTATGACGGGGTGATATGTCGGAATCAGACCGACTAAAACCACATGATGTGCCACTCTGCGCCTGACATAGGAGAGATCCGGGAACAACTGTTATTACGACACCCAGACCCCTCCTAGCGCTTACCGCTAGCGCGGGCTCTATCTATGAGTAAAACTCTCTGTTTAGGCGACGTACGGCGCACGCTGACGTCGCCTCCTCACACACATAATTTTTTTTTTTTGTAACTTTTGGAAACCTCCTCGGGCCGTCACCCCACCGGTCACATAAACCCTGTACTAACCCGTCTGGCTAGCGTAGTATAGAATGCTTAAAACTCCTTTCTAAAGAGAGACCTATGCTCACAGTGGACTATGTAGACTGTTGATTAAATCTGAAAACCGAATATTCAAACCTTTTCTCTAGACTCAAGTAGTGCAAAGTCACAATATTAAAAGAGCTCTGAAAGATACTTACTCTACTTCAGAATTTGATATTTCTGATTTCCTCCTAATAATACAATAATACCCTCACACACACGGCCGTCTCATCCCAAACTAAGCAAAACCTGTACTATGGCAATCAGACAAGTACCTACATGTTTTTTTTTGTCCTAAATAAGACAACGCCCGCATTAGGAATAAATCCTGTGTCGCGGGGGACTTTATAAACATACAAGCAACGGACACAAAGAACACCCGGACTCAGAACAACAATTTATGGATCACACAAAGTGTTGTCCCATGTGGGATTTGAACTCACAACACTCAGCGAAGTGGAGAGTGGCGTGGCGACCGCTTAAACTACTGGATCAATCGTTCAGTCATAGATAAAGTAAACCCAGATACAAAACAAATGGTTGTGCTCATTACACAATGATTTGTGTTGGGTGGGAATCGAACCCATAACCTGTAGCTTAGTAGTCAGGATCACTAACCACTAGACAAACAGGCCAGTCAAATAGATTTAAAGGCCTGTATTTTTTAATCTGTTCGACTTTGACATAATCGTTTACTTACTACTTACTATGAAAGTGGAGTAAGAAATATTGAAGGAAAATCTCTCAAGAATTCTCACGCTAATCTAAAACACATTCGTATAGACCCAGAACAATTCGGGGAATATATCTTACTAGCTTTTGCACGCGGCTTCGCTCACCTGGAATTTGGTCTGTCACATTAAGTTTCGTAACAGATCATTTTAAATAAATATATTTTTTTAGCATGCAAACAATCCTACGGTACAACATCTTTGTGTAGCTTCAATGGTTTAGGCAGCGTACGCCAAGATAACTCTCAGAGGCCAGTTTTTTCCGATTTAAATTCCGGTTATATTACGACCAAAATTACATAAAATCATTACAAGTTGTAGCCTATATGTTATTCCGATGTATAACCTATCTTACTGTAAAGTTTCATCAAAATCCGTCCAGTAGTTTTTTCGTGAAAGAGAAACAAACATCCATACTCACAAACTTTCGCATTCATAATATTAGTAGGATATCTAAATGCATTCTTAACATCGGAAGTTACATAGGTACACTCAATTTGTTGCCATTTGAAATACGGAAACGGACCGAGACATAGCTAAAAATGACAAACGAAGAGATTTCCAAGTTTACTCACCCACTTAACACCTGACGAAGACAGGTATAAAATCCTCCTAGCTAAAGAGTAAACAAGTTAAGAAAGCAGTTTCTTAAGACGTTTGTTTGTGTTAGGTGTCTAGGCAATTGTTTAGGTAGACTTGTTGTGTCAAGAATTTGCTGCGGAGTCAATGAAACACCGTTTGGGAGGTATGCTAGCGTTTGGTGATCAAATACAGGTGGCTTTATTAAAATTTCGCTCCTTCAAATGTATCTAACGTTTCATTTAAACCTACTTCTAAAAGAGCTAGTCTTTTGTGAGTTAAAATGAAATGTCTCTTGTTTTCAAGTTGGCTGTATTTTATTTTTTGTACTTTAGGATGCCACCATTTATGCCATGATTTATAAACTCTATTTTTTATTTGTGAAGGTATTCCAGGAGTGGGTTACTTCCTTGAAACGGGTGTTCGTTTCAAGAAAGGAAAACCACTCCTGTAAGTGGAAAAGTAAGTAATGTAAAATATGTGTTCGATTCGGTGATTCTTGTTTTTAGGGTCAATTATTCACTCCTTTTTTTCTGTGCGTAATTATCTCGGGATACCACTTATTAGTAGTTGGGCTCAAACCAACCAAAAATCGCCCGCTAATAGACACAGCACCAAGTATACCCTAAAAAGGAAATCCCGGGAACTTCGATGTCCAGATGACCCCTTCTGAGTAAGAACCCGATGTTCTTTTTTCTGGCTGCAAAAAGAGCAAGCGTGCTCCGTAGCGCTACGCGCTGCCACCTTGGACTGCTTCTACTAAAGATGGCCTCACCTGTCACCTCGCTTGCACTTATGGGAGACGGAAATCGCTCTGCGACCTACGGTGACCGAGTCGTCAGCGGTACTGGACTTGTTCCCAAGCTCCACGGGCCAGGTGAGTTCTAAGCCCCTTACGGTTCCGCTCCATCATCACCTTTACAAGCATACCTTGCTCACAGAAGGAGACAGCTCCGTACCACGGCCGCTCCATTTCTGGAAAAGAATCTACTATGTTTAGACAATTCGAATACACACAAATCACACTGGGTGCGCAAAATCTTAAGCATTGCGTCATCGCCACAACACGACAAGTGGTCGTTCTTGTCGCCTTGTGTCGCGCCGCAATGTGAATAAGGGTCCTAATTAGTTTGCGAAATAAAAATATTCCATCTGCACAAATAACGTAGCTATATATGGTAAAGATTTTGAACATTTCATGCATCGTAATGTTCCGAAAAATACCGGTGGTCGGTATCTTATTAGGAAGTTAGTCAGATTGGGAAACATTCCATTTGAGGGATACTTGCTTTAATTCTTGCTTAATTCTTTTCGACCCATTTAAATTAGAACAAAACCATCTAAATTAAAGTAAAACGTGTTAAATTACTTTTTTTTAGATTTATTTTTATTCGACTAAGAATACAGTGTCGCCACGGACCAAGGAAACAAAATGTGCAAGACAACATCCCTGTAAATAGAAGGAAAGCTTGAAACAAACTCTATACCAACCAGTCTGGTCAGAGTGGTATAGTAAGTTAAACCTCCTGGCTAAAGAGAGGCCTATGTCTAGCCGTGGGCTATTAAAACCATTTTAATTGTAAGATTCAATAGCGGTTATGTAAATTATATCGAATAGCGTTAACTCTTCAGTAACCTACTATTGGACGCATGCAACTCGAGAGTCAAAAGTGCAGTGACATGAGAACTAATGCTTCCTGTTTTCTCTGCCCCCTCCAATGGTTCACTGGTATAGAATACTGTAGGCATTAAGTCCGCTAATGCGCGAAATGTGCATGATGTATAAATAAATAGGGTTCGATTCCCAGGTCGGCCCAAATGTTTGTATGATTTGCAAATATGCGTTTCTAAGTTGGGGTGTTTCTATGCATAATATTTATGTATTTACAAAAATATAAATATCCTATTAGTCAGTCTAGTTATCGGAGCACAAGCTCTGCTTAGTTTGAAACTAGATGACGTTGTGTGTCAAATGTCCGAAATATTTTAACTGCCTCGGTGGCGCAGCGGTAGTGAATGCGACTGGTGTTTGAGGTCTCGGGTTCGATTCTTGGATCAGACCAAATGTTTGTATGATTTGCAAATATTTGTTTCGAAGTTTGTGTATTTTCTATGTATAATCTGTATGTATTTACAAAAAAAAAGTATATAAGTATTCCATCAGTCAGTCTAGTTATCATAGCACAAGCTCTGCTTAGTTTGAAACTAGATGACGTTGTGTGTCAAATGTCCGAAATATTTTAACTGCCTCGGTGGCGCAGCGGTAGTGAATGCGACTGGTGTGCTTGAGGTCTCGGGTTCGATTCTTGGATCAGACCAAATGTTTGTATGATTTGCAAATATTTGTTTCGAAGTTTGTGTATTTTCTATGTATAATCTGTATGTATTTACAAAAAAAAAGTATATAAGTATTCCATCAGTCAGTCTAGTTATCATAGCACAAGCTCTGCTTAGTTTGAAACTAGATGACGTTGTGTGTCAAATGTCCGAAATATTAAAAAAAAAACTAATTTTTTCGAGCTTTTAAGCGAAAATTCTTATCACCAGTTTTCAGTGAGGTCATGGTTTTGCAAATCATACGTTTTTCAATACCATTTACTATTTTAAAAGTTGCTTTTAAAGAAATGACGTCACAACATCAAGTTAATCTTATTATCACATCCATATGACGTCTCGTGACATTAAGGTGACATGCCAATAAACCGTTTCTCATCATCATAGTGTTAATTATGAGACGATTGCTTAATATAACCGTACACGCATTTATTCATAAAGTGTGAATGACTCTTTATGAGAATCATGATAGAATTGTTGATTCAAAAGTTAAAATTAGTCATATTGTAATAGACAAACACAGAGTTTACAGATTGGAGGCCCATTGATGCAGGGGTGACAGTTATCGTGGTAACGGTGTAAGCCTTACACTGCCACGAGGACTGTCATGCATTTTACGTCCCCAAGCGGGGTGTGAAAAAGCATCTCACAAGGCCGCCATAGTGTAGGTCACCATACTGCATTGTCTGCATTTGTAATGAGTATGATGACTACAACTTTTGGATTCTATTCATGCTTTTCATCAGGCAGAGTAGAGTCACTTTGGCAGGCTCTTAATATAGAAAAAAAACACTCAGAGTCCCGGTTATATGTGTGTACGTTTATATGTGTGTGAATTGTAAGTTACGGGTTTGATTATTCGTCCATTTGCAAATTATTACTGTTTCTAAATAATAGATATTTACCCCGGTAATAAGCTTATGCCTATTTCTATGCATCTAATAGTTTTTGTGTGTTGCCGTGTTTAAAAAATTACCTACCATTTCAAAATAATACCTTTTATTAACATTTAGGAGCTTGAAATGCCTCGGGAAGACCACCTCGGCACTTTTATTGGAGTGTGAAGTCGGTAGCTGCCTCGCACCTATACGTTTATTATATGTTTCAACCCGTTTTCCAATGATCTGGTGTCGATAGAACGAATAATAGAAAAAAATAACAATCTACCTTTTGCCGGTGACTTTGTTCGCTTCAGTTATGTCTAAAAGACATGTTTCTGTTATATTTCTTTTAGTTTAATTATATGTGAACTTTCTTTTTGTAAATCTGTCAGTGTATACAAAATTTTATGTGATTGGTTCAGCATCTAGTTTTAATTTACTTGCAGAGAATATAAGATTGGATTCTGAACAGAATCATGGTAATATTTCACGCGCGGCTGTAGGTACTTATATATTATAATAAGTACCTACAGCCGCGCGGTACACACGTTAGGGCTGCCCGCCTGGAGTATTTTAATTTTGTCATCCTACTAATTATTGAGTTTTTTTATAGTTTTAATTGTAAATATTATACTTTGAACTAGTGATCCGTCTTGACGCACAAGAACAAAGACAACTTTATTTTATACTATTTAAAGATGTTAAAAAATGAAATCTGCTATAAATGAAATAGGAAGTGTTCAATAGAAGTACACTACAGTATATATTATTTTTTTATTATTAGGTTTAGTAAAAAAATAACGACTTCATAGGTTTGACGCTGAAAAACGTTTTTTAACCTCGACTTAGACATGCGAAAAATATAACATTATATTCAGATAATTTAAAAATGTTATCTCTGGTTGCGTTTTTAAAGAATTTAAGCAACTAAATTATTGTAGTTATTTGGTATATTAACTAACTACTTGTTTCTATTTCATTCAAATATTTACAAATTCATCTCTGCGACCTATTCGCAATTAAATGTGTACCGAGTGTATACCGAGCAAGAGGTGCATAGATATGACTCGCCTTTCAACCGTTTGTATAAAGACAGAATACTAAATATATAATATCACCTTAACAGGGTTGTCAGTTCTACAGGTCTCAATAAAATGTCAACACCGGAGGCCCATTGATGCAAGGGGGACAGTTATCGTGATAACTGTGTGAGTCTTACACGATGCCACGATGACTGTCATACCTTTTACGTACCTAAGCGTGGCGTGAAAAAGCATCTCACTAGGCCGCCATAGTGGGTCACCACACTGCATTGTCTATATTTGCAATGAGTATGATGACCACAACTCTTTGGATTCTATTCATGCTTTCCATCAGGCAGAGTAGAGTCACTTTACCAGGCTTATCACATAGAAAAAAAAACACGCTACTGGTGTAGCCAGAGTTCAGAAACACGGATAACTATGTATGATTATGTGGATCAAGTCTTTAGTTACTAAATATTATACTATTAAAACATATAAAGATGTATAAAAAAGTATAGAATAAAAAATACTGTCTAAAAAATCCAATCTTACATGTTGATTCAATTGGCCGTGCGCACTTTGTCACCATTGCACACAGAGCTTTGGGCTATAAATTATGAAAACAATTTTGTCTATTTCATTCTAAAAAAAGAAGTATTTTAATATAATCTTTCATCTGTACTCGTTAAATTATCTGACCTCCTTTCACCAACACATTAAAAAGTATTTCGTTTAAAATTAGAACACCAATGACTAGGATTTATTGTCTTGATTCCAAAATTAAAGCTTTAAAAAAATCAGCGCTGTGCTATTTTTTTTTCTTGGTTTATTTATATGTCAACATGGAGTGACAGACTATGAAACAATTAACATAAAGAGGCTAATGTTACTGTTTTTGTGTACATGTAAATCAAACGTAATCACAACGACAACACAACTGACGCACACAGAGATAAAAAGGAACCGAGCTTAGCGGTCAGTTGGACATATTTTTTTCACGCTATCACAACTATGTACATATATCAATATACTTAAGGTATTATTCTAACTTTCCTATGGTGTTGGTGTTATTCCCCTCTAGGCATTAAGACAACATATAGACAAAACAATCACTTTCATATTTAAATCACTAAATCTACATAAGTACCCATAGAGAAATAGTTACCACCAAATACGTGTCGGAAACAATGGGAACGCACCCGCACGTGTTGGGGTCTATGATCACCGCATTACAGATTTACAAGCGAAGCCTTTACACCCGCTGTAAAACTCCAGACATGTACGCCGGAGAACAGGTTCCTTTAGACAAAGTGCCGACGGAGTTTATATCGACATGACCTTACAAAGTTAAGCGTGAATACGGACTTTAAGTAGATTTGATGACTTATATGTTGGTTCAGAGTTCATGGGTTTGATTCCCGTTCCGTACAAAGACAATAAGGTCTGTATAGTAAACTGCAAGGGACGCTCGCTTAGTATTTAGTGGCTCTGGCTGAAACAGAGATTTTACATTTGGCTCCAATCCAGGGCAAATAATTGTATTTTAATCATAATTATTTGATATTTGCATTATCTTTCATTATATAGAGGAGAATGTCTGTGATGACAGATTAAGAATACATAGTGTTACCACCCCTATTCATCCCGTGGATGTCGTAAAAGACGACTAAGGCAACAAAGTATGCAAGACAACATCATTACAAAGAGAAGGAAAACTTGAAACAAACCCTATTCAAACCCGTCTGGCCAGTGTGGTATAGTAGCCCAAAGCCTCTTTGCTAAGGAGAGGCCTATGTCCAGCAGTGGACTGTAAAAGGCTGTTGATGTTGATGATATAGAGGAGAAGCGATGGACGGATCACTTTATGAAAAGAGACTCATGCACGCCTGGGACTCACGAGTCACAAGCGGGTTGCCAGCCTTTCAGCAAAGACAAAAAAAAAGCTAGCAGACTAGACTAGACTGAAGGACATATTTTATTTCCTATTTACTCATTTACACTACCAACAAAAAGTGAAAGCTCCTGTATTATTTGTTAAAAAGATTGTAAATTTATAATAACTAATTGTAAGAATTGTTAGAAGTATATAGTAAGATTTTTTTGGACGTGAAAAAGCATCTCACTAGGCCACCATAGTGTAGGTCACCATTCTGCATTATCTGCATTTGCAATGAGTATGGTGACCACAACTTTTGGATTCTATTCATGCTTTCCATCAGGTAGAGTAGAGTCACTTTGGCAGGCTCTTAATATAAGAAAAAAAAAGAAAAGACGCACATACAGATTAATTATGTACCCAAAAAGAAATTTGTTTTAACTATTATTTTAATTAAGTACCTAATCATTCTGTTAAATAATACTGTATCACATATTATTTCTAAAATAATCAGGAGTTTAGGGTGTATAGGGTTTCCATCAAGGACTTAAACCCCAATTTAACTTCACCTGCAAGTGGTGCACCACTGGTAAATCAAATATCCCGGTTGCGAACTATCGACACATGCGAAGAATGAACATTTAACATGCCCCTGCCTATCCCTCCGAAGAAACAGCCGTGATTTTATATATATATGTAATTAGAGAGTATTAGAAGTTACTTCTAAAGTTTTTGTCGGTAGCATAAAATTCCCTGCCTACCCTCTACACCGTTGTGAAGTTACAAGAAGATATATGGTGAATAAAACATATGTAAAATACATTTTATCTTTAACAAATAACGGTGAACTTTAGTATGCAAATATTTGTTATCTACTTAACATAGTAAACACTAGTTTATACCATCGACAACGCTCCGGTAAAGGTTCGACTACACGATTGGCCTAGTGGTTTAAACGGTCGCCACCCCGCTCTCTACTGCGCTGAGTGTTGTGAGTTCAAACACTGCATGGGACAACACTTTGTGTGATCCATAAATTGTTGTTCTGAATGAATGTTGTTGTAAAGTCCCCCACGACACAGGAATTATTCCTAGTGCATTTTCTGTTTTTTAAAAAAAGCAAAAAGAAAGGACAAAAGAAAGAAAAAGGTATTTTTTAGAGGGAAAAATGAGCAGACATGTCACTAGATAGTAAGTATATACTGTAGTCCAATGCTGGACACAAATCTTTCCTTAAGAAGGAGGTTTTGGTCACGCTGGCCAAACAGATTGGTATAGGGTTTGTTATTTTAGCCGGTTCTTACGATACCCATGAGAAAATACTGCTTGTGTTCTGGTAACCTATGTTACCCGATAGAAAGTAACGTTCGACAAAGGTTTTCTTTCATAAAAATGATCACACACATCTCACACACGGCAGACAGACACGGCAACAGACAGACAGAACAAATAATCATGGTCATCTCACAAATACTTGTCATGGGTGGAAATACAACCCATGATCTCTGGCTTAGCAATCAGGATTACTAACTACTAAGCAAACAGGCCTCGGTATAAACCTATCGAGTCGGTCCATACGAGCCGAACCATTTGCAAATTGGCACATGAATTCTTGAGTACTAAACACAAAGATAAACAAACGATATACCTTTTATGGGCACATCTTATAATATAACATATTGATCGTAAAGCGTTCGGTCGGTAAGTTAAATGTGTTTACGTTAAGTTTTATTGCTTAACGGTTAATTTGCTTGGTTAAGTAACAACAGGAGTCGGTGTGATGCGTTCATTAGCGCTGGCCTTCGGTTGTATATTTAGGTATGTTTGTTTCTGTTACTTAAAGACTGCTTTCGGGATGTTGAGTTACTTGCGAATCATCATCATCATCATCTCAACCAAAAGACGTCCACTGCTGGACATATGCCTTTTTTTTTAACGTGTGGAAACCCTCTCGGGCCGTCACCCCACCGGGGTTTACGGCGAGGTGGTGTGTCGGAATCGGACCGACTAAAACAACACGGTGTGCCACTCTGCGCCTGACATAGGAGGGATCCGGGAACAGCTGTTATTACGACATCCAGTGCTGGACATAGGCCTCTCCCAAGGTTCTTCACAACAGTTAGTCTGTGCCGCCCGCATCCAGCAGCTTCCCACGACCTTCACCAAGTCGTCGGACCACCTTGTGAAGGCCTACCAACGCTGCGTTTCCCAGCACGCGGTCGCCACTCCAGAACTTTATGGCTCCATCGGCTATCGTTTCTGCGTGTAATGTGCCCCGTCCACTGCCACTTAAGTTTAGCAATTTAACTGCCAATATCGGTGAGCTTGGTTCGTCTGCGGATCTCCTTATTTCTGATTCGATCACGCAGAGAAACTCCGAGCATTGCCCTCTCCATTGTTCTTTTGGTGACTTTGAGCCTTCTTATCAAGCCCATAGTGAGCGACCACGTCTTTTTGCCGAAAGTCATCACTGGTAACACACTACTTGTGAGTATCTTTATAAAAATATCATTATTTTTGATAACACACAAGTACTAAAGCCTTGTATCGTGGCTTCGATACTTTTTTCAGCGTAAAATCTTAAAGTTCATTAATTTGTCTCGTTTTTCGTCATTTTTCATTGATGTGAAGCTCCTATTGGAAGTAGCCTAATGATCAAAAACTGCAACAAAAATAATAGAACTAGTAATTTCTGAGATTAGCGCGTTCAACCAAACAAACTCCATATTAATATGGATGCGAAGTTATACGGGCCAGATAGTTTTTTAATAAAACTGTTTATTCTTATGCTATTCATTTATCTACAGATCACCTGGGCCGTGGCCCGCCAGGCATGATCACCTCGCCTGGTCGGAGAGTCATGACACCTCGTCCCGCCATAAAAGTATGCAAGACAACATTATTACAAAGAGAAGGAAAACTTGAAACAAACCCTATTCCAACCCGTCTGGCCAGCGTGGTATAGTAGGCCAAAACCTCCTTGCTAAGGAGAGGCCTATGTCCGGCAGTGGACTGTAAAAGGCTGTTGATGATGACAGATTACCTAAACAACATAGATACTACTCCCATACACCTAATCTATTACCATTGCATGGATGGTATAGTGTTGTAAGCGGTCATCTTGCCGCTTTCTACTACGCTGAGTGTTGTGGGTTCAACTCTAAGTGGGAAAACACTTTGTGTGATCCACAAATTGTTGTTCTGAGTCTGGGTGTTCTTTGTGTCCGTTTCTTGTATGTTTGTAAAGTCCCCGCGATACAAGAATAAATCTAGTGCGGGTGTTGCCTGTTTAAAATATATTATACCTATATTATTAGTTAATTAAAGAAAGCATTAAATCCATAAACCTCACATTCATCTGCGTTAACACTAAAATGCCGACATCAAGAATTTAAGTAACTCCGATTTCCGGCGATCAAAGCAAGCCGGTATAGCGCCTCCCGGAGTCAAATGAGCGCACTTCGGAAGTTGAAAAATGTAAGATAGTGATCAGATGTACCCGGACTTAATGTATTGCTTACAAGAAGCATTAAATTGTGGTAGGCTTATGTGTGTGTGTGTGTAAATTAACTGCACTGCTAGTGGTAGGAATTGATTTTTTCGGCACCTGTACAGCATCTAATGTCATTTTGTAAAGAGATGTGACACACACAAACACGGAAATCTGATGTCAAATTAGGTCTAGTCTGTGCTGTGATTACTAGATTACTAACACACATAATAATATTTTTCTAAATATATACATATTATAAATAAATGACATCCAGACAGACAGTAAATGATTGTGTTCATTAAAAAAATATTTATCCTTTGGAGGAATTGAACCAACGGCGTCTGGTTTAGCGGTCAAGATCACTAACCACTAGACTAACAAATCCGTCGAAATACTAGGCACAATCGGCCTGGACAATATCTAAATGAACAGTAATCCGACTCAAACTCATTCGGCACTCATCTAAGATGCCTTACAGACAAAATCAATAGTTTTTTACCGTCAAATAAAAAACCGTTTCAAGAGGCGCCTCTCACCGTCAAACGCGATCGGATTTCGGAAGTCACACGCTTGTGATCAGATAAGGCCGGGTCAAAAGTGCCGCCTCGGGCGATGGACGGTTAAGTGTTAGTATGGCACAGACGGTACTTTTAATCTTTCAGATATTTTCATATATGCTTAGTTTGTTTATATTTTTTGATTCGGCACTGTAAACATGAGTTTTATACTTTGGCACTGGTACACAAGGAGGTGAAGTTGCCACCTGAGTGTATGAACTAGTGTTGAGATGAATTGAATAAAGTTACCGGAGAATTAAATCATCATCAATCATCAACAGTCTTTGACACATAGACCTCTCCTTTGAAAGGGGATTTTGACCTATTATATTATATATTTCTAGGCCGCCATAGCGTGGGTCGCCATACTGCACTGTCTTCATTCGCAGTGAGTACGGTGACCACCGCTCTTGGATTCTGTTCATACTTGCCATCAGGCAGAATAGAGTCACTTTGGTAGGTTTCTATAAAAAAAAACACTAGCCAGACGGGTTGCCAAAGGCTTTGTTTCAAGTTTTCTTTCTCTGCAATTATGTTGCTCCGCGTAGTTTACTCTTTTAGTCGCCTCTTTCGACACCTATGGGTTAAAAAGGGGTGGGACACTTCGTATTCTTAATCTATCACCACACGGACAGCTAAATCTCTCCTTAATGTGGGGTGGGGGAACAGTCAAGGGGCAACAACGAACATATTTATCGCTTGAACTTTAGAGTTAATATTATGTTCATCCGTCCGTGTGGTGACGGATTAAGAATACATAGTGTTACCACCCCTATGCAACCCGTGGGTGTCGTAAAAGGCGACTAAGGGAACAAAGTATGCAAGACAACATCATTACAAAGAGAAGGAAAACTTGAAACAAACCCTATTCCAACCCGTCTCGTCAGCGTGGTACAGTAGGCCAAAATCTCCTTGCTAAGGAGGCCTATGTCCAGCAGTGGACTGTAAAGGCTGTTGATGATTATGTTCTTAAATATCTATGTATCATACTATCTATTTTGTTACTTAACATCAATGAGAGTAGCAATTTAAAAAAAAATAGGTGAATTTAAATTGTATAATTTCTAGGTCTTATTAGTCAACATAGAGGTTTCAAAAGTGAGTACCCTTGGATTATGAATCACCCCCAATAATTGTAATAATAGACCAAATACTTTTCATTACACCTTTACCTCGATTCGCTGTTACCTAAGCTGTAACATTGAATTACAACATACAAGTAACTTAGACACCTCTACTTATGTTCAACAACACTCTTTGTATCAAATCCAAATCCATTTCAAAGTTAAATTTCTTCTATATCGAAACGCCACCTTACCCCGCGTAACTTCTTAACCCTTCCATCCAAAAAATCGAAACGAGAAAATAATTATTCAACCCGTATAACGTCCACAAAAGGACAACCTCTTATCGAGTGTCCCCATAAAAGGACAGTTAAAAAAAAAAACAAAACTGGTCTTGGTCCGTCTTATCAAGGTATGGCGCCGGTGGCACAAAATTTTGACTTTTTTTTCCGAAGATCCTGTTCGTAATTGACAGAATTTACGTGCAAGATAAGACTCGCTGGTTGTAGACTACACGAGGGTAATCTGTGGTCTCTTGTGATGCCGGGAAAAATGTGAGTAGGAGGCGAAACGTAGGCCTGTGTTACCTACTTAAAATTTATTCATAGCACGAAATAACTCTAAGGTTTGTAATTAATATACTTAAACTGCCGAATTTGATAAATGGTTTTTTTTTCAGACATTTGACACACAACGTCATCTAGTTTCAAACTAAGCAGAGCTTGTGCTATGATAACTAGACTGACTGATAGAATACTTCTATACATTTTTTTTTGTAAATACATACATATTATATATAGAAAACACCCAAACTTCGAAACAAATATTTGCCGATCATACATACATTTGATCTGACCCGGGAATCGAACCCGAGATCTCAAGCACGGCAGTCGCATTCACTGCCGCTGCGCCACCGAGGCAGTTAAATATGATAAAAACAGAAACCGTTGTCAAATTTTTAACATAAAGGATACGTGAGGATACATCACACAATAAACTGTTCTAGATTAGTTTTTATTTAGAAATATTATTAATAATAATAATATTTATAAACACACCTAGAAGTTAAGTTATTTCTAAGTCAATTTTGAGTTGCGTGTATATAATATAATATATATGGTAATAATTCTTAAGATCAACATTTATTTCGTCTAGCAACATTCCAACCATCACTGAAAGAATTGCTTTCAGTCTCTCGTCCCCTTTTTAATTTTTTTTTATTTTTTGTACTGTGTGGAAATCCCCACGGATACCACCGCAAGGTGGTATCCGTGGGACTCGAACCGACCAAAAACCGCACGCCGTCTCAGGTACCAATAGCTAGGGGACCAGGTGCACCCTAGTAAGGAAATCCCTGGAACCCCGACGTACCTCGGACCAACTACGGCTGCAGTGGCCCCCTCCTGTGTGGAAACCTCATGGTTTCTTTACTGCCCTCCTTCCCCCCGATTGGGTGTGCGCAGTCTCTCGTCCCCTCGTCTCGTCTGAGTCTTCCGTGTATTGCTCTAATCAGTGTACAGCTTTGGTAATAATATAATAAATTAAAAATAACCTCTAAATATAATAATTTTGACATAAAAACTAAATTTTTCCCTAAAAACCCACACCCAAGCACACAATGACAAAACAGTTTTACCAAAGTGACCGCAAAATTCCAAACAGTTTTGAAAAAGGAACACATCTATATGTCAATCTCAATTTGACAACAACCCGCCCATTTGACAGGTGTCATATTAAGTTGACATCTTTGTTGCAGTCGTTTTTTTTTGTGATGTAGGATCTTGTAAAATTAAAAAAAAACTGAGATGATTAAGACAAGTTTATAATTATGTGTGTCATGATTTTTTCCTTTTTTATCAACATGTACTATCGCAATTAAATACCGTGAATCAATTAAATTAATAATGTTAGCAAACTTTGACATGACTGTAATAATATTATTCTTCATTAAGATTGCTCTTAATCTTTTTTTTTTAACACCATAGACACGTACAATATTTTTGTTTTTTTTTTGTTGTGCAACCTAACATCTTCAAATATTGTTCGATATTTAAAAAAAAGTCAGCAAAATTTAAGGGTTTCACTTTTACCGGGTCTTTTCCCTAAACTAGATTAGGGTCGACTTTAATGTTAAGAATAAAGTGGAGAGTATGCTATAAAAAGAAAATGATAACTCAGCCATTTTTTATCTAAATAAAAAACTTCAATAAAATTTAAACAGATTTCTGTTGGCTTGTCATTATTAAGATAAACAAAGTATAGCATATATTGCTATTAAACTATGAAGAAGGAAACACAATCGTGATCATAACACACACACACTATCGTAAGATAATGAACAGTTCATATTAAATTTACATCTAACATTGTACACCTAATAACTACGAACCTACTTGATTATTGAAATTACTTGAATCACGAAGTAACTCATTCAAACAATAATAATAATATAATATAAAATTCTCGTGTCACAGTTTTCGTTGCCATACTCCTCCGAAACGGCTTGACCGATTTTGATGAAATTTTTTGTGCTTATCCGGTATCTATGAGAATCGGCCAACATCTATTTTTCATCCCCCTAAATGTTAAGGGTAGTACAACCCTAAATATTTTTTTATATTTTTTAGACAAAATTTTAATTTCTATTTTTATATGATACAACATACAAAAATACATACAATTTTCAATTTTCACCCTTCTGCGATCAACCCTTATTTTTTAATAGCCATTTTAGTAAAAATGGCAAAACGTTTGCCGGGTCAGCTAGTAATAATATAATATCTCCTTTATATTTATTTTAAACTAATATTTGCCCGTTGCTCCTCTCGATACAAGAGTAGCCTATATCCGTCTTTTGTTGTTTACTTTGATTAGTCAATGAATGTCCAAATTTTCTTTTTATATTTGTAATAGAATAGGCACTTGTCTTCCATCTCACCTGATGGAAAGCGTAGATGAAGACGAAGATGGTACACACCCATGCAAAAGAAATCTGTTCACGCTACTCTTAAAGGCTCATCAACTCATCAGGAAAAATAAAAAAATTATCATTACGTCATTAAAATCGATTCAGCGGTTTAGCTGTTATAGGATACCAGATAAACAAACAGAGTTATTATCGCATTTATAACATTAATAAGGATAAAATAGTTTTTTTGGAGCTATCCTGCAGGTGAAGAAGTCTATAGACTAGATGTATAGGATGATTTCAATCAGGTTGTACTGAACGTGCTCACAAGCTGACTCATCTTCCGAATATCAGGCAATTCAAAGGCATGTAACGTTTATGACGTCATCACTATGATTCCCAAACATTTTTTTTTAATTTTTTTTTAGTCGCTGCCAAAGTGACTCTACTCTGCCTCCCTAAGCATGAACAGTATCCAAAAGTGGTGATGACCATACTCATTGCGAATGCAGACAGTAATGGGGTTACCCACGCTATGACTGCATAATTCGAGAAACACGTGCACAGGTAGTGACTTCCAGGTTTTGACTGATTGCACAGCAAGAAACAGCCGAACCATTTAGTTCGAGAGCCTTCCACTCTTAAACAGTGGCTTCTAAATTCAGGATGTGTTGTCGTATAGAGGATGGAAGAAGTGGGCCAGTTGGAAGAGCTCGTCAGAACACTCTCCACGATAAAGACGATAGAGGACTGCCATAGAGACAAATTATGTATGATGGAACGCTAGAGTCATGCTTCTTTTCTAAAGCCTATCTGATGTTTTTTAACTACCTAACAGCCTCGGTGATGCAGCGGTAATGAAAGCGACTGCTATGCTTGAGGTCTCGGGTTCGATTCTCGGGTCGGACCAAATGTTTGTATGATTTGCAAATATTTGTTTCGAAGTTTGGGTGTTTTCTATGTATTTACAAAAAAAAAAGTATATAAGTATTCTATCAGCCAGTCTAGTTATCATAGCACAAGCTCTGCTTAGTTTGAAACTAGACGATGTTGGTGTTAAATGTCCGAAATATTTGTTTATTTATCAAAAGAATCACGAATTGAAGCTGTTTCATGGTACAGTACTTAGTAATACTAATTACAAAGTAACTACAAATTGATAAATTATAGTAATTTTACGGCAATTTGTATGAAGATACTATCTGATCTTCTCCATTAATGACTTACAAATTATAAACAGAAGATTATTCCTCTACAAATTGCAGTAATTTGCAGATGCGTTCAATAAATTAATTGATGCCATTTTATATCTGTACAACTACATAATAGTGATACTGAACTAAGATCAACAATTATCGTAACAATTTGTAAAATAGGAGACGGTATATATATCTGTCATCGCCATCAACAGCCCTATTCTTCATAAGCTTTTTTTTTTACCTGTGGAAACCCCCTCGGGCCGTCACCTCACCGGGGTTTACGGCGGGGTGGTGTGTCGGAATCGGACCGACTAAAACCACACGGTGTGCCACTCTGCGCCTGACATAGGAGGGATCCGGGAACAGCTGCTATTACGACATCCAGATCATTCTTCATAAGCCTACTATCACGTCCATATGAAGCCCCGATTGACATACGGAAAAATTAGATGCTTAATGAATGGAAAGATACAGAGAAAGTTAAAGTACTGGGGAAAGTAAGATCAAGGTTCTTTTTAAGATCCAGTCATCATCATCAACAGCCTTTTACAGTCCACTGCTGGACATAGGCCTCTCCTTAGCAAGGAGGTTTTGGCCTACTGTATCACGCTGATCAGACGGGTTGGTATAGCATTTGTTTCAAGTTTTCGTTCTGTTTGTAGTGATGTTGTCTTGCATATTTTGTTTCCTTCGTCACCTCTTACAACACCCATGGGAAGAATAGGTGTGGTATTCTCAATCTATTTGTCTACACACCACTATTTTCCACATTTTTTTCTCTACCATCCCATGGCATCCCCAAGCCATCCCAACAGAATATTTACCTTTGTATCTGTTAATACTAGCAAATCGCTCCAAAATATATTTATCAGCACCATTATTTATGTAATTTTATTCGAGATCAATGTAATATGCAAGTGCACGTGTGCATAACTTGCAAGTGGCCATCTTGTCGCCATCTCTCCAATACGAATATAATCGCTTTCGGACGAGATAAAAGTGCCATTAAAATCGTGATAGACAAAAGATTAGAAAAAGTTAGTGAGTCAGGACTAAGAGGACCAGAGACTGCTGTAACTCGAAGCTATGGGAGTTTTGTACCCGTACCCTCAAATCCAATACCACGCGCTTCTCCATCGTCATGTTACAGCTCTCCGTTCTTTTTCGAATGACCATAGATTCGAGTGAAGTTCTCAAGTCCACGAAAGCAAGAGTAAACACGTTACACATCTAATTAACTTTTTTTTGCATTTGACAGCCAAAACTTTGAGGTTATTGTCATTTTTATTGATAGATGCAATATTTAATCATAATTAATACAAAACATTTTGTACTCATTTAGACGTGTAGTGACGTATTAAAAATACAGGGTTACCATCTCTAAATACCTATTCCGTATGTGTCGTAAGAAGGGAAGCGGATACCCAGGACAACAATACTGCAAAAAAAAAAAACGAAACAAACTCTCTACCAACCCGCCGGACCATAGTAGTATAATAGACCAAAACCATATTTCTAAGGAGAAACCTATGTCCAGCTGTGGACATAGGTTTACGACAGCAGGTAACATAAATAACAATATGGAAGCTACTAGAACTTAATGATCAGGATCAATAAACACTAAACCTCTTATCAACAATTTTCGAAAAGAATATTCCACTCAAAAAGGTTAAATATTCTAATTAAAAGTATTATTTATTCAATAAATTAACTTTACACTGTTTCAATATTAAAACAAATTTAATAATTACATAATTTTAAATCTATAATTTTCTACTAAAGCTGTCACTACAAACTGTCAAAAAAAAATGCGCAGTGACGTGTTCTCAAAATATTTTCTTGTTATCTGTTTTCTTTGTCCTTATAACGGATAAGTGTGGCGCCTTTTGGCAACGTCGTGATGTTGGTGTTAATTTTTTTTACTGTTACACATTGTTATGGGCATAGTCAATCATTTGTTTTTTTCGTGTAGACTTGTCATCATAGAGTCGGTGAAAGTTTTTATACAATAATAAATAAATGAATCTCTTTTGTAATACCACTACCCTTACTCATCTTAAAGGGTCTCCAATCCTCCACAGGACAACTCGTTCAACGTCACCGTTTTAGAATGATAGATATACGCGCCCGAACTAAGCGGTTCAGCTCTGCCTTCCTGTGCAAACCAGTTAAAACCTGGAACTCACAATCCGCGCACGAGTTTCCCTCCCACCCGGGTTGCTTTAAGCGGGGCATGATAAAGCATCTCACCAGGCCACCATAGCGTGGGTTACCATACTAAATTGTTTGCATTCGCAATGAGTAAGGCGACCACCGCTCCTGGATTCTATTCATGTTTTCCATCAGGCAGAGTAGAGAATTTATTATTCTTTATTTACTCTAAGAAGAGTTCTATGTATAGAAGTGGACTATTGGAAACTGATGATTTTGAGGCTAACTTTAATTATTTTTCTTTTAAAGTGTATAGTTATATACCTAACCATTTCGTGTCCCAGCATTGCCTTTTCTTCTTACCTGTCTTTGAAATGGATTACAAAAACCTATTTGATTTTAATACGACTCTGTTAACCCCTTTCGGTACACTCTTGAAAACAAACCTTGTTAGACGTGAGTACATTTGTATTTATTCACTAATACATAAAATTAGTAGAAATTAGTAGGTGGCAATAATTTCTGATGCAGAAATTGCACAAGAACCTGTCACAGTTTTACAATTTAAAAACAAAACAGAGCCTTTTTGTGTCAGATAACACAATAAAAGATTCTCTTTCAAGTCCAAATATTTTTAAACAATTAATTTTCAACTTAATTGCATTAAAAATAGCGATCAAATTCGAGTAGCTGAACCATATACCTTTACAATTGTCAAAAACTAATGCTATTGTCACTCGGTAATTCGACACTAGTTTAAAACAACTTCTGCCAAAGCAAAATCAGCCTTACGCCTTTGAAACAAAACATAGAGTTTGTCAAAAAATTAAAACAAAAAAATTAAGGCGCCACGGTTTTGTCGCCAAGGTAATGTCGCGACGATGATATCCGGTGGTGAAAAAAAAAGAAAAAAAGTTTTTTTTCTTTTCTTTTTTCGGTAGGGCACTGACCAAAGCTCTAAAATGTACGAGGACCATAATGATTTATAGAGGACTGCCGTAAATGTCTTTTTTTCTTCGTTTCGGAAGTCCGAGTTCTCGGCTTTTGACACTGGCGCCTAGTTATAACTGTGTATGTATATATAATAAAAATAGAAACAATATAACTTGTTGTCAAAAAGAGATCAAGACAGTAGATTTGAACACTATTCGGCCGGCCAAATACTACAATCAAGTCACTATAGCCAGATTTTGTAGTAAGTACTTATTGAAGACGGGGTTGAATTCTTTAAATCACGGCTTTCCATGCGTTAATATCGATTTTCATAATTTTTTTTTGTGTAAAACAGTATATATCATATTCGTCAGTATGATCTATATCTGGCTAACTATTCTGCGTGATTGTCGTGAAAGTTTGTTTAATACGGTCTCGCAGCAAAACCTTTTGCTGTTTGAAAGCCCTTTCCAGATCGAAAAAAATACAATTTCATAAATATGAATACTAATCTATACTAATATTAAAAAGCTGAAGAGTTTGTTTGTTTTGTTTGTTTGAACGCACTAATCTCAGGAACTATAGGTCGGTTTTGAAATTTTTTTTTTGTATTGGATAGCCTATTTATCGAGGAAGGCTATAGGCTATATATCATCACGCTAAGACCAATAGGAACGGAGCACTAATGAAGAATGTTTCAAAATCGAGAGACTTTGTTCCTATTGAGAGCTTCCGCTATTTCCGCTGCGTAAACGGTTAACGTTTCGCATAAATCATGTATGACAGAATTGTTCCCTTACTCACCTATATAAACGAAGTCGTGGGTTAAAGTAAGCGTCAGCCCAAAGTAACTATTCCACGCGGACGTAGTCGCGGGAGGAAACTAGTAAGGCTATAAGCAATGTTTTCTTACCGTTCGTGAAAGCCCAATATCGTATGAGCCATGTTTTGGGTACAAACAGGTCTGTTCGATCGTGTGAGATCCCGACCCCCTTAGCAAAGATGCAAGTGTTTTGCGTCGAGTCTCTTTATACACGCTAACGTCACTCTTGTGTTATTGGCTAATATTTTATTCTGACCACGTGACTAAGCATACATTTGTTAATTTTCTAATAACTACGCTTCTAGAATGTCAACTTGGCTCGAGAGGCAGGGCCTCACAAACTGGTGTTAAAAAAATCTAACCCAACCTATTCAGTTAGGATCATACACAGTAGTAGTTCTCGTTAATCTTCTCAACTACAAAAACAAAAGTCGCAATAGCCTTAAGAAAAATCCCAATATCTCTTTCAACGCTGTCTCAGAAAAGAATTTCACGAAACTTAATATATTGATTCATACATACAAATAATGAGTTCAAACATACGCTGGTATCACCAAATATTGTGTTAAAACACAAATTCCTTCACGCCATAACTTTACGTGGCTTACAAAGTGATTTGTACACGCGTATGTAAAAAAATTTCGTTTCTATCATAATAATCTATACTAATATACATGTGAGTTTATCATTGTGGTGATAGCTCATCCACCAGAAAGACAAACATGAGAGTCATCTGAAAAAATAGTTTTGTAGTTTATGGTCATTTAATGTCTCGAGAAAACACTTTCTGTTTGAACTTGGAAGGAAAAAATCCCACAAAATGTACAGTTTATATCTTCAGCTCACTTCTTCACTTCAACAGCCTTTAAAAGTCCACTGCTGGACTTAGGTCTCTCCTTAAAAAGGTGGTTTTTGCTTCTATACCACGCTCGCCAGACGAGTTGGCATAGAGTTTGTATCAAGTTTTCCTTCTCTTTCACAGTTTATATAACAAAATATTATTTGTCACATGACGAGCGTGCAATTAGAAAGGCCTATGTCCAGCAGTGGACAGCTATAGTCTAATAATGATGCGTTACATAGGTTTATTGAAGTCATGTCATACAAGATATGTGTACGAAAACATTCGTGTGGTGTTGGATTAAGAATGCAGAGTGTCTCTATCCCTACTTACTCACGGTTGCCGTAAGAGCCGACTCAAGGAGTAAAACTACGTAAGACAACAGCATTGCTATGAGAAGAAAAACCTAAGTGAAACCCTAAACCAACCGGTCTAGCCAGATTGGTGATTAAACCAAAACCTTCTTTCTAAGTAGAAATAATGGTAGACATACGCTCCCGAACTAAACAATTCGGCTGTTCCTTCCTGTACAGATCAGTCAAAGTCGATTCATTACCAGTGCACGTGTTTCCCTCCCACTATGATCCCGGGTCCTTTAAGCGGGGTGTAAAAAGGCATCTCACTAGGCCGCCATAGCGTGGGTCGCCATATTGCACTGTCGTCATTCGCAGTGAGTATGGCGACCACCGGTCTTGGATTCTATTTATGTTTTCCATCAGGCAGAATAGAGTCACTTTGGTAGGTTAAATATAGAAAAAGGAGAGGCCTTTATCAAGCAGGCAATAGTCAAAGTCTGTTGACATAGACAAGACTGAAAGGACGAGGCATTTTGAGGCTGCACTGCTACTTTTAACACTGTTACGGATACCATAACATGGAACCTGTATGTGAAGACATAATGCATTTTTTTATAGATTCATTGGTTCTAAAAAATAATCTACGAAAAAACAAAAACGATTCTACATTGTACACAGATGTAATAACCCTTAAAAATTTTTCAATTTCATTATAAACTCATACCAGAGACACTAATTCAGATTTGACATATTTTTTGTCTGTCTGCGTCCATTGTCATAAAACCCTACGGTAGCTTAGAGGCTGTCAAAACTTTTTTATTTATTTCATTTATGATGGTGGCACAGCGAGCCTCATGACTTCTGACAAATGACGTCATAATTTGATTTTTGAATTTGGAAGTTTGTCTTTCTTCTAGATATAAATAAGGTTATCCTTAAATTTATTTAGACTAGACTTTTTTAGTAGAGCAGAATACTTATTTCTGGTCTATATGTTCTTGTAAGCAAGCTGATTGACTGATTGATTCACAAACGTAGGGCTTTAACCGCTCTATATTAGGCGCAGAGTGGCACACCGTGTGGTTTTAGTCGGTCCAATTCCGACACACCACCTCGCCGTAAACCCCGGTGGGGTGACGGCCCGAGGGGGTTTCCACACGTTAAAAAAAAAGTGCTTTAACCGCTGAGGTTACAACCTTGAAATTTTGACAGTTTTTATAAACACAAACTAAGGAAGAATTTTTGAGAATTTCTGCCATGAGGAGGTAAAACAAGGGATACGTGTTTGTATGGAAGTTCGTAACCGAAAGATTTAAACACGAAATAAAGAAAATACATACATAATTGCCTGGAAGAGTAGGCAGAGACTACTTATCCCCACATACTACACTCCTGACACACCACTTTTGCTTTATCTACATTCAACAATAACAACAACTTTTGACACATGACCCTTTTTTAGGACATCACCAACATCGAAGTTTGCTGTAGACGATCTCTACCACCTGACTCTATCAACCACATGCACTTCATAAGTTCCTTTCGTGAGTCTTCTATCCACCATTCTCTTTCATTGATAAAGAAAACTGTTATATAAAAACAAAAATAGAAAATAATCTGGCTCACCCTCATTGTGCCTCGAGCTTACACTAAGTACAACTCGGCTCCCATAATCTGACGTTTGATGTTATTTAAGGCTTTTGTCTTCTGATGAAAGCGTAAACAAGTGCACGTATCAACTTGCTAAATAAACTTCAGTATTCAAGCTTAGTGTTGCATTTATATTAACTTTATACTGAAACAGATAGTAGAGCCACGCTGATTTCAGCACGAGCGGGCCGGCTCGACCGGGGCAGTACTACCCTCCCACAGAAGATAAACCTAAAGCACCAGCATCCGTGTTGTCGTGTTTCGTTGGTGAGTGTGAGACCGGAAGCCCATTGATGCAGGGGTGACAGTTATCGTAGTAACTGTGTAAGCCTTACACTGTCACGATGACTGTCATGTCTTTTACGTCCCCAAGCGGGGTGTGAAAAAGCATCTCACAAGACCGCCATAGTATGGGTCACCACACTGCATTGTCTGCATTTGCAGTTAGTATGGTGACCGCAACTCTTGGATTCTATTCATGCTTTCTATCAGGCAGAGTAGAGTCACTTTGGCAGGCTCTTAATATAAAACAAAAAAACTTTATATTGAAGCAGATAGTAGAGCCATGCTAATTTCAGTACGAACGGAGTTTGCCAAAATAACTCTACTCTGCCTGATGGAAAGTATGAATAGAATCCAAGAGTTGTGGTCACCATACTCATCGCAAATGCAGACAATGCAGTATAGTGACCAACACTATGGTGGCCTATTACGATTTTTTACGTCTCACTTGGGAACGTAAAAGACATGACAGTCATCGTAGCATTGTGTTGCACACTTTTACCACGACAACTGTCATCCCTGCGTCAATGGGCCTCCGGTCTCGCACTCGCCAACGAAACGCAACAGCACAGATGCTGTCGCTTTAGGTTGATCTTCTGTGAGAGGGTAGTACTGTCTCGATCGAGCCAGCCCGTTCGTGCAGAAATTTACGTGGCTCTACTACTTGATGATGACGATGAAATATATTTTTGTAGGTGAAGAACCCACAGTACTCTATGGTTCGACCAATAACGAATCAGTTTTTTTTTTCTAAAAATCAAAGATGTCGTGATAAGTGAATATAGACGTCAAGTCAACCAGTGATGTTAATCTGTGGTCTTAATTCTATGGCCATGAAAATAGCGATCATTATTCTTGAATTGTTTAATGTTTTGATGTCATAGTTTCGTGGTGCACGGATGGCGTGGTGGTTTAAGCGGTCACCTCGCCGCTTCCTTCTCTGAGTGTTATGGATTGGATCCTCACATAAGAGAGCAGAGTGACCGACAAATTGTAGTTCTGAGTCTGAGTATTTTTTGTGCTGGTTTCATGTATGTTTGTAAAGGTCCACGAGAGAAAGGTTATATTCTTAGTGTGAGTAAATTAACTAGATTCTTGTAGAGATTTTTAATATTATTATAGTATCGATTCCTTCTGAATCCTTTCTTCCAGAAAGTCATCTGGTGAAACAAATCTAAAGAATTTGAAGATTTTACACTCTCCAATCAGTAATGACTTGATTTTTAGGTGCGTTCATTGCTTTGTTTCTAAACAAAACCATCGCACTCATCTTTGAATCATATTTCTTACTTGGCAACTTTACCTTTGTATCGTATAAAATATCATTAATTTAGCTATTAACCTGCTGATTATAACACAAAGTACCATTTGTTGTGCTCGTAACTATTGATAATACACGTTATATGCTCGTTATTTTCCATTAATATACCAAACATAAAACATATTGGCTCTAACACACTGATTCATCAACTGAGGGCCAAAATCGTTGTAATTACTAACTTGAAGTTATGACAGCTGATGCTTTTTTAATCATCATCATCATCATCAACTTCAACAGACACTACTGGTCATAGATGTCTCCTTAGAAGGAAGATTTTGACCACGCTGGCCAGATGGGTTGGTATAGTTTGCGTCAAGTTCGCCTTCTTTTTGCAGTGATATGATACGATATCCTAAGTAGTTTGCTCGCTTAGTCGCCTTTTACAGCACCCACGGGATTAATAAGATTGACACAGATATTCTTAATCTGTCACATGGACATCATCTCTACAAGGGTAAAACGAGAAATAAACGGCTCTATACACTTTCATCATTTTCAAAGTTAGAATCAAGAAATAACAATCAAGCAATCACTGACAATAGCTAGTGTATTCTTTGAGTTAGCAGTTTAAAAGAAAAAAATACAACTTCACCGTGATTATTATTCCCAAACCCGCGGTTTTTAAAGCCCCAAGCCACAGTAGCGCTCCACGGTAAGCGATCACCACAAAAGCGTAGATAAAATATTCTAATGACACATCGACTTCTATTTCTCACGGTACACTAATTATATCATGCGGCGTCGTTCACCGTCTTAAATTTAATGATTGACAGCTGATTAGGTCACAGATTATCTAGAACAAGTATTGATTAATCGCTTGGAGTCACTAAACAGGTTTATTGCAATTTTTTTTGAGAGTTCTCTGCTAATGGTGTTAAAGTGTTATTTATAACTACATGTATGGAAGTGGAGTAGATGAATAAATGATTCGTGAGGAGACAGAACATCCGTTTATGAATCAAATCAACCTATCACCCTCCACTGATGAACGAAAGTCTCCCCCAAGGAGCGTCAACTATCCCGGTCTTGGACAATCCGCATCCATCCGCGAACCAACCACCTTTTTCAAATCGTTGCTCCGACGTGCCTCAAGGCGCCCTACACTTCGTTTGGCTACGTTTACTTACGTTTGTGAATGACACAAAATAATGTCACATGAGTGAATCGAACTCCAGTACTCAGCGTAGCAAGACACGTAAATTGGTTACCATAACAGGATGCAAGCCTATTACCATTAGCCGAGTTTTCTAACCATTATTTACGATAATCAGGCGTTCAATTTATAAGGAATAGTTGATAAGATGGGAAGGCAATGATGGAAAATACAACATCGATTAGATGGATGGATGTAAGTAACAACTCGAGCAGCCCAGTAACCAGAACTGACAGTTTCAGGGAAGTCCAAGACCAGATATAACCAGAATTAAATAAAACCTACTCAAAATCAACTTTTAAATCCTACTTTGGTTTTCCTTAAAGACCAGCAACACGCTTGTGACTTCTAAGTTACAAGTTTTCATGGGCGGCGGTAGTCACTTTCCATCAGGTGACTCGTGTACTTGTCTGCCCTCGGTATCACAAAAAAAAATCAGCAACTTTTAATAATCTGCTGCACGGTGTACCTAGTGGCTTAAGCGGTCGCCACGCCGCTTTCTACTGTGCTGAGTGTTGTGGGTTCAAACCCCACTTGGACAACACTTGACGTGATCCAAAAATTGTTGTTCTGAGTCTTGATGTCCGTTTCATGTATGTTTTTAAAGTCCTCCATGACACAGGATTTATTCATAGTGCGGGTGTTGGCATTCAAAAAAAAACATCCACTGTTGAACGTAAGCCTGTTCTTCGACAGGAGATTTTGGCCTACTATACCGCCCTGGCCAGACGGATTGGTCGGTCTTTTTGCAGGGACGTTATCCTGTATAGTTTGCCGACTTAGTCATCTCTTATAACTTCCATGGGAAGAATAAGCGTCTTGACAATCTGTATTCTTAATTAGGCACCACACGAAAGGTGTATACACACGAATACGAAGATATACATACATATACACGCGCACATTATTTCCCTGAATACGAGTAAGTAAGTCCCAAAACGAACTCTCAAGTACCCAATATTGATTCACGTCCTATAAGCTTTTTTTACTGCTTTACCGCTTTTACCGCTCCTTATTTTACCGCCAAAGATGGCGGCGTGTTTACGTTGCGTGTAAAAAGTGTCGTTTCAAAATAAGATGTGTTTTTTTGGAGGGAAAAGTGTTTGAGTCTGTGTCGGGTATAACATCACGTTCGTAAATCTCTTGAGAGGTAGGCAGAGGGATGTACTGAGAGTATATAAACGTATTTTTATTAAAACTAGTAAATAGATGAATCTTTCAGTTGTTATTTTACCTCTTTGGATATGGCTTGATGACTTCGAAATGTTTCTGGAACTGTTGTCTGTAAATGAATGCTAAGAATCTTTCGGACAACGAAACGCAGCCTGCATCAATCTTGACCCCAAATCCAAATTAAAAACCCTTGTCCATCATATGCCAAGAACACAGTCTTACAATTTCGTCCACCCAGCATAAAGACGACATTGAAATATAGAAATACTTATTAGGGTGGGAACACAGAAGGCAAAGGAATGTGCATCGAGTTCTAACAGGATGTAACGAACATATAGAGGACCCATCATCCCCTAATGTGTACGCGGTCTTGAGAAACACATCACTGTTGGACATGGGCCTCTGCTTAATAGAGAGAGAAAGAGGGATACACTATACAGGAACCCAGAGAGAGAGCATTCGCTCTAGGTGCGACTCGGGTGCTGACCACAACCTTTAGACGTCAAGGACCGACTTGAGAGATATATAACATAGCCTATAAGATAATAACAAAAATCTTAACTAGCTCTAGCTAGTCTAAAGAAAGATCTATCTTTCCGTTCCATTCAATACATCCGTCAGTACAATTAAATTGGTCAAAAATTCATTGAGCGATCACTAAGGCAACAATTAATTATCTGTGAACACGCAAAGGTGTTGCCACAAATTAACTGTTACACAGTGTATACATCTCAGTGCGCCTAGTTGCCAGCACAAAAATAAACAATATCTCTGGTAACAAACTGTAAAATTAACAACACGCCTCGAACTTAACCAAAGGGAATAAAAACATTGAAATCCCAACTCTAATGACTCCGCAAACAGCATCTTTACCTCAATATGTTTACAACGGCGATAATCCTTTGAAACTTTTATAAATACACAAAGATATTTTGCTTCGATATCGTTGTGCGTGCATAGGATATTGACCCGTGTGATGTGCCGTGTTGATTCAGTCATTATTTGTTAAGGACGGAGTTTTAAAATTAGCGAGTCCTACCGCGGTGAAATATTAAAGACCCCTCCGGTAATGTTTAAACCAAATACATGGTCTAATATGGCTGGGTCCGAAAGACCCTATTGTCAAGGAGGTATGTTTGTGGGCTGTTAACGGGTTAAAATTGTGTTATCTGGCGCCGGTCCAGTAGTTTTATAGTGACAAAGCTTGTTATCGTCAATGTAATGGTGAGAAAATTTTAGTGTGCCCACCTCTCTTTATAGTTGGGAGGGGGGAGGACAATTGCACTTGTGTCTTTTATAAGTGTTCACGGTAGTGTTCAAGTATCACTTACCATCAAATCACCAATTATTTAATGTTATTTACTTTTTATTTATAAAAAACAACATATACGTACCGTACCGCTAAGACCTGGTTATCAGTTTTGTCTATTATTAAAGAATTTTAACAAATAATATGTGCGAAATATTTGCTTTCGTAAACATCATCACAATTGGAGCGAAGCGTCTGCGTGTAATGTATATGTCTATGCAAAACATCTGAAATTTTGTAACCTCTTTCACTTTTTAAACAGTGTCTCAAGTCGATAAATTAAACCTGTCTATAATAATACCTTGACACATCTCACACACGGACCTCTGATCCCAAACTAGGCAGACTCTTCACTATGGTAACCAGACTATTGATAAACATTCTTATATATTTCTAAATACATACCATAGATAATGAACCAAGTATACAAGACAACATCATTACAAAGACAAGGAAAACTTGAAACAAACCCTATTCCAGCCAGCGTGGTATAGTAGGCTAAAACCTCCTTGCTAAAGAGAGGCCTACGTCCAGCAGTGGACTGTTAAAGGCTGTTGATTATATCATAGATTACACTGTAACACAGAAGAATTGAAAGTGCTCCTCACACACTTATGCAACCAATGATCTCTGGCTCAGCTATCAGGACCCCCTAACCACTAATCGAACAGGCAGCAGTCGGTATACTATGACAGCGAGATAATGATAGATCTGACGACACGAATTGGGTAGATGACTGTATCGTAAATAAATACCAATGTCCACTTCATTAAAACCGATATCGCGAAACATCTCGGTAAATATAATTACTATAGCTTTTTATTGTTATTACGAATTTCAATCAAATATACAGTGAAATATATTGTTCAATTGAGTAGTCTACAACAGTGACGTCACAATTTGGTATTTAGTACATTTTTCATACAAAATTGTCGTTTTGACAGATGATAAAAAGTAACTAATTTGACTAAGGTGTCATCTAGCCTATGGTATGGTTTAGTGGGTCCTACATGAGACAACACTTTGTGTGATCCACAACTTATTGATCTGAGTCTGGCTGCTTTTTGTGTTTACTTTATATGTGTACAGTCCCTTGTGGTACAGGAATATTCCTAGTACGAGAGTTATCTTATAAAAAAATTAATTCATAAATAAAAACACGACATATATTTTTGCGATATTGACTATTTCTAATTGAGCGTTTTCATTAGAACTAAAGTACGTATTTGTAATTTTTTTGTTGAAGCACAACGCGTTTTGTGTTACTTTTCGCTCATTGAGTGTTTTCGGTCTTGAAGTTAAGCGTAACATAAACACTCGTGCATAACCAGTGTTCTTACGAACCCTGTCTACAATGCTTCTCAGAAGCAGCTTCTGTTAAAAGTGGACTTACTTTAAAAATCTCCCATTCTAAAGACACTCTTAAAATAGGTTTAAGTCGATTTAAATCTTATATACTGTTCTACAGAAAACCCCTTTGATATGACTGCAGGAAAGGGTTTCCGCACCCATAGACAAGAAAAAAAATCTTGATTCTGAATTTGAATTTTTTAATTCGCCCGTTTAGTGTATCGAACCTCTTTTCACTTTTCTTTTTTTAATCTCTGGTAGTACAGTTTTTAAGTTTTGAAAAGTGAAAACATACAAGATCCTCGGCGAGTTGTTTCACCAAGTTGATTGTATCCAGCTCCTTTAACTACAGTCGTGTAGATAAGCGACGTTGTCCGCGGCGTCTTTGTGGCTGGCTTTGTGCCGCCGCCGCCTCCGATTTCGTTATTGAATATAGGGTTGGCACGTTCCGGAAAAATAAATTTTATTGATTGAATTAACTAGATTATGATATTTATTTTGAACTGATGTAGAGTCGAAGATAGAATAAATGTTTTTTTTTTAAAGAGAACGTTTGCACTAGGAATAAATCCTGTATCGCGTGGGACTTTACAAACATACAAGAAACGGACACAAGCAAAACTTATGCAGCAGATGAGCAGACTCAGAACAACAATTTCTGGATCACGTAAAGTGTTGTCCCATGTAGGATTTGAACCCACAACACTCGGCGCAGTAGAGAGCGGCGTGGCGACCGCTTAAATCACTAGGCCAACCGTGCAGTTTAAATTATATATTATATTGACACGGTAGTGGATAAAAATCGTTGATGTCAACATGCAAAGTTCCAAAGATTGTAAATAACGGCTATACTTCCAGTTATAATTGAGGAGTAAGTAACAAATAGATTATCTGAGGGCAATTGACCAGCGCTCAGCCTATTCAAGTACTCGTATAAGTTAACGGACTTAAAAATAATTACTGACAACTTACTCATTGACGTTTTGAAGGGATATTGTAAATTGGACTATATTGCTTTTCGTATTATGTACAGTTTTAAATATATAAGATTCGGTAAGGATGTTTTTGATAAAATATCTTAGTAGATAATGTAGGTGTTAGCGTTAATTCCTCTGTTATAAGTACTTTAACGTCGATATTGCACTTCATATTGATATTTCAACAAATATATATTTGAGTACGCTTTACTGTTGTTTTATCGTATTATAATATGTGTTAATATATTTATAATACAATATAATGTAAACGTGTTCAGAATTATTCTATACATAGATATTATTATACTATATACGCATCAAACTTGGAATGTAATTAAATCGTATCATTGTTATCGATCCAAATATTATTAAATTTTAATATTAGATGAATATGCATTCACAACAAACAAACCACTTTTGCCACACTTCTAAAAAAACATACGAAGTTTACGTGCCCTAAGATGACAGCCCTACCGCACGCGATGCCAACTATATTATTGACACAATAAATTCTAACGCACGCATTTTAAAACCAGCCTCCACGCACACACGCACACAATACGAGATCAGGTGTGATCACACACACATATGTGAGAAAACACAAGTACTCACTCATGCATAGTTGTATACAGATTGACGCACACATGCAAATAGAGAAGCTTTTGTTTTATCGCTAAGAAGATGGCGAATGCGCAACTTAAGAATACAATAAAATAATATTTAAATGCGTTCTTAATGAAGGATTATGGCATTTGTGGAGTAGTGGCAAACAAGTAGACAGGTGACTTGGTAAGTGATTACAGCCGTCAGTGGACACCTGCTGTTATAGGGACACGATGAGGTTGAAACCCTTTGAGGGTCCCCCTTTTTAATATATGAATGATTGGGTCTGAGGTTGGGTCCTCAGTAAAAACGATGTAGCTTAACACCATCTTTCTGTGAGGTTGTGGTATTACTTCAGTAAAGCCACCCCTTATATACCAATTGCACATTTTGAAAGAATATGATCAGGCCTGCTGAAAAACTAAATATATAATGAACACAATCATTTGCTTCGTGTCTGGCAGTAATTAATCTACAATATGTATGAAATGAGAAATACATAAGTATGTTTATCAACCGTCCAGTTACCCACAGTACAGGCTCTGTACATGGGCGACAGGAGGAGTGTTCAAGGGGGTGGACTTTCTTCCCTGTCAGAAAAGAAAATACATAGAAAAGATACATATATTTTTTTTCGACCACACCAGCCACTGCGTAATGTTACCTGAGAGGTCGTACAAAATGCCTCTGAAGAATTTCTTGCCTTTCGTCCAGCTTATTTCTTCAAGAAAAGTACCACTCTGTTGGCAAAGATGATGATATGATGATGATACAACAATTAATAAATATAAAATATGTATAAAAAAATACGTTAAATAATTTCATGATTTCATGGATAAAGACCTTTTGAGACCGGAGGCCCATTGATACAGGGGTGACAGTTATCGTGGTAACTGTGTAAGCCTTACACTGTCACGATGACTGTCATGCCTTTTACGTCCCCAAGCGCGGTGTGAAAAAGCATCTCACAAGGCCGCCATAGTGTGAGTCACCATACTGCATTGTCTGCATTTGTAATAAGTATGGTCTTGGATTCTATTCATGCTTTCCATCAGGCAGAGTAGAGTCACTTTGGCAGGCTCTTAATATAAAAAAAAATAAATATAATTCTATTTTTAATATTGGTTAATGGCATGTGTAGATGTAAATGTAGCCGTTTCGTAAATAATTCTGGCAACACTCATATCCCCCCTAGTTCGGAATCAGCCGTCTAATAAGTTAATATTGTTTATAAACTGTAAACCCCAAGATTTCATTCATCAACAACATTGTATTTTACATCCTATAAAGTTTTATTTAATCATAATTTCTTAGGTTATCTGCTAAAATACTATCGAACTGACACGCTATATAGATAGCTATCTCGGGTCATTTGTACACAAACCCTCAAATGCATAAAGATACGACTATCGATAAAAGATTCGATCATTATAACCGCGGTGACTTAAAAGCAGCCGACTCTTTTAATTATCGATAAAATTACGACTTAATTAAATTTTCACGTCGACGTTACTTACTACAGAATCGAAGAACTGAGGTAGCTCGATGGTTAATAGCCGGTGACGAAATAATTAAGCATAATTGATGGAATGTTTATTCGATTGGCAGCGACTTAAAGACACCTTACAAACCAAATTTCACTGCGGCGACTTTTTAAATATATAAACGCTTACAAGTAATCTACAAAGAGGTAGACAGATGTGTTTGAAACCCGTCCATATTAAGCCCCGATTGACATATGGAAAATTTAGATGTTTACACAGACAAAGTTAAAGTATTGGGAAAAGTAAGATCAAAGTTCCTTTCCAGGCAAAGTGGCTCTACTCTGCCTGATGGAAAGAGAGTTGTGGTCACCAGATTCATTGCAAATGCAGACAATACAGTATGGTGAAGCTATGGCGGTCTAGTGAGATGCTTTTGCAAGCTAAGACTGACACACTTATCACGATAACTGTTACCCATTCATCAACCGGCCTCCGGCCTCACACTCACCAACGAAAACGCGAATGCTGTCGCTTTAACTTGGTTTTTAATAAAAGGATAGTGATATCCTGGTGGAGCTGGTTCGTGCTCAGCGTGACTACTACTTTGTTTACAATAATAATAAATTATGAGTTAAATAAGTAAGAAAAAGATTGAGAGTGTTATATCAATACTCTTATAACAGAACTCTCTATCTTCAGACAAGAACTTCTGAGCGCTTCTGATAATACGATACATGAATGGTAGTAAGGTTTCATGAACTTATTTTCAGACTGTACACCAAGTATCAGGTAATGAAGGAGTATTCCTAGCAGTGTCTTTTCGAAACCTGTTTCCTTTTCCCATTGAAAGGCAAGTTAGTAGTACTAGACTCTACTCATACAAAGGCAATTATTAATTTGGTCCTCAAAATATGGTTTGATCTGTGTGTCAGTTGTAACTAGTGTCATTTTAGAGCTTACAAGGTTTTGTTTGCCAAAGTGACTCTACTCTGTCTGATGGAAAACATGAATAGAATCCAAAAGTTGTAGTCACCATACTCATTGCAAATGCATACACTGCAGTATGGTGACCCACACTATGGCGGCATTGTGAGATGCTTTTTCACACCCCGCTTGGAGACGTAAAAGGCATGACAGTCATCGCGACAGTGTAAGGCTTACACAGTTACCACGATAACTGTCACCCCTGCATCAATGAGCCTCCGATCTCACACTCGCCAACGAAACTTTAGATTGGTCTTCTGTGGGAGGGTAGTACTGCCCGGGTCGAGTCGGCCCGCTTGTGCTGAAATCAGCGTGGCTCTACTACCTAGAGGGAGGTACATTTAAGGTGTAAAGTTATATATTTATAATGTATTGCACTTGATTAGTAATAAGTTGGCACGTGAAGAATTAAAATATAGGTGATACAAAATAGATTCACTTGTTAAAAGATACCTCATCGGTTTCGTTCCCATCTGTCAACAGATATCTGCACGATTGGCCTGGTGGTTTAAGCGGTCGCCACACCGCTCTCTACTGACACACAGGGGCAACACTGTGTGATCCACAAATTGTTGTTCTGAGTCTGGGTGTTCTTTGTGTTCGTTTCTTGTATGTTATTCCTAATACGGGCGTTGTCTTTTTAAAAGAAAAGGAAAAGTATGAATATAAAAAAAATCTGACATTTGACACACAACGTCATCTAGTTTCAAACTAAGCAGAGCTTGTGCTTTGATAACTAGACTGGCTGATAGAATACTTATATACTTTTTTTGTAAATACGTACATATTATATATAGAAAACACCCATACTTCGAAACAAATATTTGCAGATCATACAAATATTAGGTCCGACCCGGGAATCGAACCCGAACCTCAAGCACAGTTATTGTTTAATTATGTATTGTATATGTATATTATACATGTATATTTATATTAATATTTGTTTATAAATAGGCTTTGTATATCATTATCTTTCCACGTGACTGTTTTATACATATATTTATGTAGTTGCTACTTCTTGATTAATTCGTTGTATAAAACAGTAATGTATTATATATCAAAATTACACATAGGTGAATCCGTGACGGTCAGGAATGTGAACTGTTGTCTGTTTTGCTTAATCTCCTAAATTACTCAACCGGTCATCGTAACATTTCGTACACATATCTTGTCAAAAAGGACATAGAGTCGACGTTTATTAGTTCAGCTTTAAATTTTTTTGTATGTATGTAAGTATTTTCTACTTGTTTCGACTTATCTTCGGAAAAACTAATATGATTTTGAAAGATTTTACTATCCAGTAGCTTACTACATAAAGAATAACTTAACTAGGCTCATTTTCTGGGTTTCAGCAGAAAAAAAAAACATAAAAATTAAGAAGATTTTTACACATTTCTAAATACATACGTATTATAGATAAATATTTTTGTAAGAATTAAATATTAACAATAACACGAGTGAAACCACATTGAAACACTAGTTCAAAATAAATCTTCAAACGGTACCCGACACTGCACATGTAAAAGAAAAAACTCGTAAAATAACGTAAACACATCCACAACTTCACATAATTTTATCGACAAAACGTCTGTACACGGCCGTTTATCGATAAACGTCCGCTAACATATCGACTCGATAAAAGACTCGATATAAAATTATTTTATCGATACTCATTACCCTTTTAGCTTTTACTTGCAACGTTTAAACATTTACTTAGGGTTACTTTGAATTTAAATGATGTCCTTAATTTCTAAATTAGCATCGAATCAAATAGGCAAATGTGTTTTACATATTTATGTAAAACTGTTGACATTTGACTCCCGTTAAAGTACTGTTATGTTAAGGGGATTCCCTTTCAAAGAGAATTATACGCAAATTTGTGGTTTTTATGATAAAGACTGTTTGGTAGGCAGGCCACAGTACTCTGAAGAATAGATAGGGTTAATTTGAGATCACAAACTGTGCAATACGAAATATCACGTTTTTTTTTAAAAAAAGTACCTAAATTCAATATCGAATAAGATTTACAAATTCTTCTAATTGGTTTTGAAAAAAAATATGTGAAAATAACTCGACGTTATAAAATTGATACTACCCAAACTTCCCGAATTCATACCCTGCTCCCATTAGTGGTAGCATGATGATATACAGCCTATTGTCTTTCTTAACAAATGGGCTATCCAACACTGAAAAACTTTTCAAATAGGACTCGTAGTTCCTGAGATTAGTGCGTGAATTCTGTGTTTGTTTGTTTGGTTGAGCTTGCTTATCACACTGCGTTCAACAGGAGACGCAGATGAGGTTGCTTGGGTTAGCTAGAATTAGTATAGATTAGCACTCTACCACAATGCAGTTGGGTGCCCCATACTATGGCGGCCTAGTAAAATGCTTTTGCACACTTCGGACAGAAAAGGCTTGACAGTCATCGTGGGATTATATTGCATACACTTACCACGACAACTGCCATCACTGCATCAATAGGCCTCTGGCCTTACACTCACCAACGAAACACGACAACAGCAGCAAGCAGCAGCAGCAGCAGCAGCAACAACAGCAGACCTAAAGCAACAGCATCCAGCTGTTGCTTTAGGTTGGTCTTCTGTGGGAGGGTAGTACTGCCCCGATCGAGCCGGCTCGATCGTGCTGAAATCAGCGTGACTCTACTATCTACTCTATTTGTTTCCCTATCTAACCTAGTAATTCTACTTCATGTCCTAGTAATACTGCAAATGTGAAAGTTTGTGAGGATGTCTGGATGTTTATGACGCTTTCACACAAAAACTTCCGAACGGATCTGAATAAAGTCTAGCACAGATATAGAGGTAGCCTTGTGGCCGCGGGTGGACGGGACGGGTTTTCCCCTTCATCCGCTATAGTGGCCAACCGCGAGGAGGCGACGTCCGCGTGTGCCGTACGTCGCCTAAATAGAGAGTTTATCCGTGGATGGTTCCCGCTGCAGCGGGCAGGCGCTAGGTGGGATTTGGATGTCGTAATAACAGCTGCTCCCGGATCCCTCCTATGTCAGGCGCAGAGTGGCACACCGTGTGGTTTTAGTCGATACGATTCCGACACACCACCCTGCCGTAAACCCCGGTGGGGTGACGGCCCGAGGGGGTTTCCACACGCAAAAAAAAAAAAAAAGACATAGAGGTAGTCTGAAATAGTATGTTGTGTTTCCATCGAACGAGCAAGGTACAGCAACACCGCGTAACATCAGGGGACGCAGCTAGTCCTAAAAAAGGAGCAAACGCCTCGAAGTCGCACCCCGATCGTAAATTTAAAGTTTTATATATATGATAATAGCGTTTAATATCTTCAAGGACATATGTATTCGCTCTTCGTTCTGCGGTTTAACAATTGCTGAAGACTCGTGTCTGGATGCAAAAATAAGCTACTATCAGTCAAATCTTGATCGATGCACCGCCAGATATGGCATTGTGTGTGGCGCATAACCGTGACGGACGGTTTTATACTACAGAGCAATAAAGAATATAATATATAGTGTATTAACGTCTTATGTGTTTTTTACGAGTGTACTTAAATTTGCGAATTAACAGAAATGAACAGTAAATGTGAATTTATAAATTATCTTAAACATCCCGTGGATGTCGTAAGAGGCAACTTAGAAAGCAAACGCAAGAGAACAGCACTCCAAAGAGAGTAAAACATGAAATAAATTCTGTACCTCTCTGGCCAGAGGGGTATAGCGGCTAGCGTATACAACTGCCAATCAAGAGATCTTGAGTTCGATTCGAGGGTCGTGTCTAAATATCAGCCGGGGGTTACGAATTTGAGGTGTCAATCTTGCGCCTAATCTCTACCCGGTTCTGTCGGATAACAGTAAGAGTGAGTGAACAGAGAGTGCACCTGTGTTTGCGCACACATTTGCATGCTAGAATAACTTGTGAGTGGTTATTTGGTCTTCGTTGAAACTGGCCACCATAGCCGAGATCGCCTAGGAGTATATTACATAGTAAACCAAATACTCCTACCAAAGCAGAGGTTTATGTCCAATAGTAGATTATTAGAGGATGTTGAAGGTAAGATTTAAAGGTAGTAGAGCCACGCTGATTTCAGCACGAACGGGCCGGCTCGTCCGGGACAGTACTACCCTCCCACGGAAGACCAACCTAAAGCGACAGCATCCTTGCTGTCGTGTTTCGTTGGTGAGTGTGAGACCGGAGGCCCAGTGATGCAGGTATGACAGTTATTGCGGTAACTGTGTAAGCCTTACACTGTCACGATGACTGTCATGCCTTTTACGTCCCCAAGCGGGGTGTGAAAAAGCATCTCACTAACCGCCATAGTGTGGGTCACCATACTGCATTGTCTGCATTTGCAATGAGGATGGTGACCACAACTCTTGGATTCTATTCATGCTTTCCATCAGGCAGAGTAGAGTCACTTTGGCAGGCTCTTAATATAGAAAAAAAAGTAGATGAATATTGTGGACGAAAGATAAAATACTGAAGATAAAAATGGTGTACGGTTAGCCAATTAACTTAGTTCAAATTTTAATAAAATTTCATGGTTCCGTTTCGAATAATAAAATCCATTCTGTCGTAAAAGTTAACAGTGTAACCGCGCCGCAAGAATAATTGTTATAAAATATATTATTGTTTGTTTTTAATTGTGAGCAAAATAAATGCAATTTTTATTTTCGAAATGCAGTTTTTAATTAATCATTTAAATGGATTTTTTATTGTGTTGAAAGGTAAAAATGACTAACGGGGTCGGAATTATAAAAACATATTAAGAGACGTAATTTATAATGAAAAAATTATTTGTCTGCAAAAGTTTAATTCTTTTTTTTGTAGTAATGAAGTTTCCTCATAGCCTTAATCAGTTTAACATGCGGTGTTCGTCTAAAATTAGTTTCGAAGACTCGATTATTTCCTGTTTTGTAGTATACGTTTCAAAAGCATTCACAAGTGCACAAGTCGTATAATTTATTCATAAATCTAACTGTACTGTACTAAGCTATACGTGAAGTTATGTGATGTTGTTTTATGAATATTAATTGAATTTATTTTTAGATTTCTTTATTAAAATATTTACTAATTGTATTTTATAACTTTAAGAAATATTTCGGACATCTGTCACAATGCTATTTAGCTTCAAACTAAGCAGAACTTGTATTTTGACGGCTAGATTGATTGATAGAACATTTTTATCCCCTTTTTTTGTAAATATATGCATATAGTAAACATCCAAACTTTGAAACAAACATTTACATGTCACCAATATTTGGTCCAGCCCGGTAATCGAACGCTACCGTGACAGTTAATGTGCTGTCACTATTAATTTTGTAATGTCTGTTTGTTATATAATTATGTATCTTTTTCATATATATGTATTTGTGTGTGTGTATGTATTACACACACACAAATACATATGCGTACGTACAACTTGTACATGTATACACATGTACAAGTTGTACGTACGCATATGTATTTGTGTGTGTGTGTATACATGTACAAGTACATGTGTATACATGTACAAGTTGTAAGTTATTATATGGAGTATACTGTCAGTTACCTATATTACTATTGGTACTAAATCAATCTCAAGGTTGACTACAGAGATCGCTCTCAGTGATTAGACCTTCTATTGCACCTTTAATTAACATTAAATATAAGGTCAATATTAATTTTATAAGGTGCAATGTTCTATTCTATTAGCTTCTGTTCTTAACCAATAAGCGTGTAACTAACCAAAAACAATCTATGCCAAACTAACCTTTAACATTCACACTCACATATAACCCTGGCTATATCCCCGAAGGGGTAGCAAACACCCTCAATTATGCTAATTACAATTTTATTTTCAATTACGTTATTAGAGCACAAGTTTAATGCTATGAACCAGAGACTTCAGAGACTAAACTCGACTTGGTCATATACACCTTTTTTTTCTGTGGAAATCCCCACGGATACCACCGAAAGGTGGTTATGTCGGACTCGACCCTACCAAAAACCGCAAGCCGTCTCAGGCACCAGTAGCCAAGGAACCAGGTGCACCCTAGTAAGGAAATCCCTGGAATCCCGACATACCGGGCCACCTACGGCTTGTAGATGCCCTTTTGTGAAAACCTCCATATTCCCTTTTCTTCCTGCCGCCAAAGAGGCGAGCGCGGTCCATAGCGCTCGCTCCGCTACCTCGGTCTGCTTCTGCTAGGGTGACAGATGTGATCAAATACACCTGTAACTAAAACAAACTATTAATAAAACGACGAAATTGAACAAACTTCTCATAAACGAACTTTCCGTTTATTTATATCTACGTGTTTTAGATATTTTAAGTCAATTCCATTCACAACCTTAGTTCACAGCAAGTTGTTACTGCGACTTGATACACTTTTTTCATTCATAAGGAAAATATACTGTTACTTAATATTTTATTTCCTCCTAGTGTCCTCTTGCTATTGTCATGGTTGATTATTTTTCACATAATATTTCCCCTTTCTATTTTTAACGCAGACATTACAGTGCAGTTTTCCTTGTAACTACAGCAATATCTTATGAGCCCGAAGACCTTTTCTTCAATGAGGTTTTAATCTATTTATTTATATAAAACTCAGCGTATGAGAAAAACTTGCTTCGTAAACTGGATTTATTTTGACTGCCTCACTAGCACAGCGGTAGCGAATGCGACTGCTGTGCCGATCGCGGGATTGATCCCATGTCGGGATCATACTTTACGATACCACAATTCCGGGTCGGACCAAATCTACAAATATTTATTTCGGAGTTTGGGTGTTTTCTATGTGTAATATGTATGTATTTACAAAAAAAAAGTATGTAAGTATTTTGTCAGTCAGTCTGGTTGTCATAGTACAAACGCTACTTAATTCAAAACTAGATGGCGTTGTGTGTCAAACGCTTGAAATATTTATTTATTTTATTTTGTTGTAAACAAGTCTTATAAATGAGATTTTTTATAGATTATTATTATTTAAAAATACTTATAACATTAACAGTGCACTGCTGTTTTATTGATATATAATATTATAGATTACATATATATATATATATATATATATATATATATACATATACTACGCATATACATATACTATATGTATATATATATATATATATATATATATATATATATATATATACATATAGATTAATTACATTTCATCACACAACTATTTCACCTGAGTAGAAATCGAGCTCACTTTTTATAACAACTATTAACTCACATCAAAATCATCACGACCACGCTCACTAAGCTACCGGTATTTCATCTTGTTCACAACACAAGAGAAACAGAGATACAACACTAGAGGGAGATAGCTAGATTATCGCATAGCTTAGGCGTGGGGCGGTGCTTAGCCACGCCCAACAGTATCGATCGACAACTGGTATAATTTATTCATAATTTCTGTTATTATGTCCGCTTTGGTATAAAATTTTAAGGTGCCGCATTTGCAGGGTTAACCGATGTTATTGGTTCTGTATACAGCGTGTTCCTGTCACTGCATTTTTGACATTTGCTTTTTAATTTAGTATCATATCGTTATCGTTGACAATAATTTATACTTCTAACTAATGGTATATTAGAAGTGTAGTGTGTGATCATCTGGGCTTAACCAGCTTGGTTAATTCATGTCATTTCAAATAAACAACTTTTTTTTTTCTATATTAAGAGCCTGTCAAAGTGATTTTACTCTGCCTGATAGAAAGCATGAATAGAATCCAAGAGTTTTGATCACCATACTCATTGCAAATGCAGATAATGCAGTATGGTGACCCACACTATGGCGGCCTTGTAAGATGCTTTTTCACACCGCGCTTGGGGACGTAAAAGGCATGACAGTCATCGCGACAGTGTAAGGCTTACACAGTTACCACGATAACTGTCACCTGTCAATGGGCCTCCGGTCTCACACTCACCAACGAAGCACGACAACACGAATGCTGTCGCTTTAGGTTGGTCTTCTGTGGGAGGGTAGTACTGCCCCTGTCGAGCTGGCACACTCGTGTTAAAATCAACGTGGCTCTACTACCTAGCAAAGTACTACTACCTACCTTGATTGAAGTGGGTCCTGACTACACAAAAATGACCTCTGAGTTACGAACTGGATCCGTTCGACCGATGCCTGGTTTTCTACCGTTTCCATAGAATCTGCTCGTGGTCATAAGTGGTCTGATGATAGTGTAGCTTCTGTTTGTTAACATTTGTGATACTGTTGGTATTTCGACACACAAGGGTATCGAAGATCACGAGATCGATACCAGTTCATGTTTCATCATCACATCAACCGCCTTTAACAGTCCAGTGCTGGACATAGACCTTTCCTTAGATAGGAGGTATTGGCCTGCTATACCACGCTCAAGACACGAGTTTTTATAGCCTTTGTTTCAAGTTTTCCTTCCCTATGCCGTGATGTTGTCTTGCATATTTTCTTCCCTTAGTCACCTCCACAACACCCATGGGAAGAGTTAGGGTAGTGACACTGCATTCTTAAGTATTCTTAATCCACCATCACACGGGAATGTCTTCATGTGACATTTGAATAAGTCTCAACTGTTCTACGTATTATAAATGTAAAGGATATCATATGTACGCTACTGTTTATGCAGATAATCTAGAATCTGTGGAACTATTAGCTGTCAGTGTGACATGAGTAAGAGCGATGATAAAATTTTACACGGAAAAAGTGAGGTTAATCAATCTTTAGAAAAACGTGAAAAATATTGTCCTGCTTTATTTTAAATAGAAATATAATATTATTTAAACTAGAAGTAAAGACTTTAAATGTTGTTTTTGTTATTTCAGGTAAGTTATTATGTCTGAAATATGATAATGGTAGTAAAACTTTTGTATACTTAAGTATGATGTGAATAAAAGAATTATTGTTATTTCAGAAAACGCAAATTTCGTCTTAATTTCACCTGAGCATTTACTATTGTATAAATAAACTTATATGTAAGATAATTGCCGTGTTTCCGTGTTTCTTCTGATCCCAAATAACTAATGGAAACCTAGTCACATACGGTAACTAGACGTCTATTTTGGTTTTTTTCTTTATTAAGGCATATTTATAAAGTAAATACAAAAATTCAAATACATTAATTACGTAAGATTTTATTAAAAATATGCACAACATTCACATAGGACAACGTAACGAAAAATTTAAATATATATATAATTAGTTACGAGTCAAAAGACTAGATTACATAATATTAAATTAAATTTTTTATAAATTGAGTAAAATTAAAAACCAAAAAAATAATATAATAATAGTAATTAAATTTAAATTTAAAAAACAAAGTTTTGAAAATATACGTACTTCGCTAGGTAGTAGCGCAACGCTGATTTCAGCACGACCGGACCGGCTCGACCGGGGCAGTACTACCCTCCCACAGAAGACCAACCTAAAGCGACAACATCCGTGCTGTCGTATTTCGTTGGTGAGTGCGAGACCGGAGGCCCATTGATACAGAGGTGACAGTTATCGTGGTAACTGTGCAAGCTTTATACTGTCACGATGACTGTCATGCCTTTTACGTCCCCAAGCGGGGTGTGAAAAAGCATCTCACAAGGCCGCCATAGTGTGGGTCACCATACTGCATGATCTGCATTTGCCATAAGTATGGTGTCCACAACTCTTGGATTCTATTCATGCTTTCCATCAGGCAGAGTAGAGTCACTTTGGCAGGCTCTTAATATATATAAAAAAAAAGAATCATAGAATACCTACTTGCAACTTGTATCTATTGAATTGCATCACGATAGTCACTTACCACCAGTTGACCCGATTGTTCGTTTGTTCCATTAGATGTACAAAAAGAAATATTTACTATGTGAGCAATTTATTTATTTATTTTAAGAACCTGCCAAAGTGACTCTACTCTGTCTGATGGAAAGCATAAATGAAATCCAAGACTTGTCACACTTATTGCGAATGCAGACAATGCAGTATGGCGACCAATACTATGACAGTCTAGTAAGATGCTTATTCACGCCTTGGGGACGTAAAAGGCATGACAGTCATTGTGAAAGTGTAAGGCTCACACACTAACCGCGATAACTGTCGTCCCTGCATCAATGGGTTTCCGATCTCGCATTCACCAACGAAACACGACGAAGCACGGATACTGTCGCTTTAAGGTAGTCTCCTGTGGGAGGATAGTACTGCCGCGGTCGAGCTGTTCTTGCTGAAATCAACGTGGCTCTACTGCCTAAAAAACCCGCGATAAAAACTATCAACCAAGTATGATTGAGTAGTCAATAATTTATCACTTCCCATTTTTTAATTATCTCTTTCTTTTTACAGAAAAACTCCGCTTATCTCTCTGCGTGGGGTGCGGAGGTCAAATCCACGACCAGTACATTCTAAGGGTGGCTCCAGACCTGGAGTGGCACGCCGCTTGCCTCAAATGTCAAGAATGTAGACAGTTCCTGGATGAAAGCTGTACCTGCTTCGTCAGAGACGGCAAGACATATTGTAAAAGAGATTATACTAGGTTAGTAATAATAATAAGATTTTTTTTTAAATTAATAGCCTGCTAAAGTGACTCTACTCTGCCTGATGGAAAGCATGAATAGAATCCAATAGTTGTGGTTAACATACTCATTGTACCTAAATGGAGACAATGCAGTATGGTGACCCACACTATGGCGATCTAGTGAGATGCTTTTTCACACTCCGCTTGGGGACGTAAAAGGCATGACAGTCACCGTGACAGTGTAAGGCTTACACAGTTAGCACGATACCTGTCACCCCTGCACTAATGGGCCTCTGGTCTCGCACTGAAACACGACAACACGAATAATGGCGCTTTAGGTTAGTATTCTGTGGGAGGGTAGTACTGCCCCGGTCGAGCCGGCCCGCTTGTGCTGAAATCAGCGTGGCTCTGCTATCTACAAAAACCTAGAATAAACTCATAAAAAAATCTCAACTACATAAAAAAAATACAATATTAATATATCTACCCAATGTTATTCTCACTATTGAGAGAAATCTAACGTTACCTCAAATACTAAAACCCACCAACCCGCTTAGGTTAAAAAGCGTGTCAAGAAAATATACTTACATACCTACCCATATAACCACATACAACATAACCCTCTTTCTGGCACAGTCTTGTCCTAAAATAATAACTTGACACACCTCCCACGCGGCGATCTGATCCCAGGTTCATCTGAGCTTCTACTATAGTCACCATACTGTTGATAAGTAAGCCTAAAAGACTAAATATAGCTAAATAAAAATCATCACCAGTAACCAATCACCGTTCACTACTGAATGAATGGAAGCCAAGAAGCGCCAACTATCCCCGCCTTGGGCAGTCCTTATACTGAAGCGTCGCCAGAATTATTTCCAGGGGAGTACACCTACATCCACACATACTATTAATCAATATAAAATATAGAATTCTATTACTCGTAGGTCTTTACCTTTGAAGTCGACTTTTTTATCTACCATGGAGATGTAAGGGCACCACCTTGCACTCTCCTCCCGGCGGCCATTGTCCTTATCTTATGCAGTCTATATCCATCCATTGTCAGCCACTTTCTCAGGGTCTTGGTCGTTCATGCCGGTCTATATAGCCATGTATTAATACATAAAATTCGTTCATATATAACAAATGATCGTTACCATTACATAGATATTATCGGAGGTGAGAAACAAAACCCACATACCCCAGCTTAGCGGTTAGGATTGCTAAGAACTAAATCAATAGCCCCGGCACATTTCGTTGTAGTATATATCTACATATATAAGAGGAACAGCCTTTTGAACTTTGACTGTACGGTTGGCCTAGTGGTTTAAGCGGTCGCCACGCCGCTCTCTACTGCGCTGAGTGGTGTGGGTTCAAACCGCACATGGGACAACGCTTTTTGTACTCCACAAATTGTTGTTCTGAGTCTGGGTGTTCCTTGTGTCCGTTTCTTGTATGTCTGCAAAGTCCCCCGCGACACAGGATTTGTTCCTAGTGCGGGCGTTCTCTTTTTTTAACATAAAATAAAAAGAAACTTGGCTGTTAATAAAGACTACATCATCCTTAACAGTCTTTAAGAGTCCACTACTCGACATGGACCTCTCCCTGAAAAGCGAGTTTTAGCCTGCTATACCAAGCTGGCCAGACAGATTAGTATTAGGTTTGTATTAGATGTTTACCTTTCTGAAGTACTGTTGTTTTACGTATATTGTTCCCTTAATCGACTCTTACAACGCTCACGGAATGAATAGTGACACAGATGGTGTCGCTTAATCCGTCGCCGTACGAAAGACAGACAAAAACAAGACTACTAATTTACATAAATATACCTACAAGTTAGGCGTCGGAGTAGCATCCACGCTCCAATATTTTTAAAACCTGTATTATAAATACGACCACTACTTAAATATTGTGATTCCTTTCCATAGAGGAAATGAGTAACTTAGAAGTCAATAGAACGACAGAAAAAAAGACAAACAAGAAAAAAGTTCTCATAACAAAAGTTAGAAGCCAAAGTGCCGCGACAACGCAGCTCCACAAAAATAGAGCGATCACCTCCATCAATAAAACAGAATTAACAAACTAAGATTTTCCTCGAAAGATTAATTGGAAAAATAATTTACACATGTTTGTTTTAACTCAAATACGACCGTAAAACACGACTCACAACACTAATTCCAAATTCCTTAAGAAAATATTTCACAGGCCAAAAAAACATCGGTAATCGAAAACGCGCTTATCCGGTCGAAGATGTAAACGGGAACAAACAGAGATCGTATTCCCGCCGCCCGCCGCGCTGTCAAACTGACGTTTGTTTTGGCGCCAAAATACATAATGCCGAGTTGAGCTCCGTTTGTTTTCACTTCGGCACATCACAGTGAGACATTACAAACACATTTTGCTGTTCACAAAACTAATATTTACGAAACTACAATGAAATATAAACCTTATGATGGTGGTGGTACAGTCTTTAGCGATTGTCACTTTTATTTACCAATAGCAAAAGAGTGTTTGTTAGTGTAATACTATATTTTAGCAGCAAAGATAGAAGGGTGAAAAGATAAACATTATAGGTTATTTTAGTGAATTTCATCTTTGGTCTGTAGACTAGAGTGGCGCCGACTTATGATTGACGTTACGTTAGATTTTTTAAATTTAGAAATAAGACTAGTTAGAAAAATTAATTATATTTCAATTAAAGCGATGGGGATTCCTTACCAAAGTGGATATGTTACGAATCTTAATTAGTTCTTACATGCGAAAATATTGCTTGTGTACCTATTTAATGCGAATATTTTAACTGTATTTTGCAACATTATCATCATCAACAGCCTTTTACAGTCCACTGCTGGACATAGGCCTCTCCTTAGCAAGGAGGTTTTGGCCTACTATACCACGCAAACCAGACGTGTTGGAATAGGGTTTGTTTCAAGTTTTCCTTCTCTTTGTAATGATGTTGTCTTGCATACTTTGTTTCCCTAGTCGACTTTTACGACACCCACGGGATGAATAGGGGTGGTAACACTATGTATTCTTAATCCGTCACGACATGGACAGTATTCTTACTCTGTCGATAAGTTTAATCTCACTTACGAATCTAATAAGGAGTCTAGACCATGGCCATCACGCGGCACATATACATAAATTATCATATTTATATATACTTTATTACACACACATTGTAGATAAACTACACTCAGCCACAGAACACATGCTAGTGTTCATTACGCAATAAGTAGTTCTAGTTAAGAATCGAACTCATAACCTTTGGCTAAGCTGCCAGGACCGCTAACAGCTAACAACCCAGTCACCTATAATATATTAGATATATACCAAAAACTCTATAACCATGACAAATAAGCGGCAATCAATAAATAACAGATCAACTTTATAATTAACCCTTTAAAAGTTAACGGAATAGGAAGCGGTGTGTTTACAATGACGGTCGAAACGACCCAATCCATCTATACCAGGATAAACACAGGAAAATTACTGTAATGCATCACGATTTACGTCAGTAAACAATTGTTTATTAAATAGAAAACTTGTAATCAATCAATTACAGGAAACGAGTTTGTCAAACAAATAATTTTAAAGTATTTATTCTCAATTTTGACATCTACATCCTACTCTTCATGAAGGAAGTTTGGACGTGAAATATTCTGATAATTGAATATTAATATTATAACTAAGCACATCTCACAATTGTCCGTTTTATGCTAAACTGTGACCAAACTGCTGATAAAAATGATGCGTGCTTCAGATAAATTAGACTTAGCACAAATGATCACTCATTACACAACTACGTGCTGGATGGAAAGTGAACCCACAAACTCCGACTCAGCAGCCAGTCATAACTACTAGAGCAACGGAGCTCTTGGATACTAAATTTAAATAAAACAATTCTCAGTAAAGATTTTTCTATATCATTTTCAGTCCTTGTGAGCTCTAGCTCTCCAACTCTCTTGGAACTCACTCAAAACTTACAAAAACTCTATTCATCAATCGTTAAGTCTTCAATGTTCCACTGCTGAATACAGGCCTCTCCTTAGAAAGAAGAAAACTTTGTTATTTAGATCTATTTATGCCAATAATATCTTTATATAGTCCATTCTTCCTCAAATACCTACAAATTATTGTTTCACAGGATAACCAAACAATTCAATCAAACCAGTATCCGTAATATGTACTTTGACCAAAGTTACCCGCTACAATAGTCCGCCATTTTGACCGCACGGCCCCACAAAAGGTTGCCATACACAAATATCCATCTCCATGCAGTTGTCCCGTCAATTAGCGAAACTCTACACCGGAGTATGGTATCACCTTACTGTTTACACGGTTATTCACAGATGGGCGCGATTCGCTTACCAATAGGGGCTGGAGACGCGTTCAGAAAGATTAGTCATCCCTATTAACATAATAAATGCGAAAGTAACCAGTCCAAAATCAGTTCGTCGATTTCGCGGGTAAACCACTGAATTCATTTTAACGAAGTTTACTGCGATAACTGATGTACTTACGGGCGGAGCCGCGAGCAGAAGCTAGTATTATCGTAACAACATTTTTAGACGTGTTATCAAGCAATATGCTAGGGCAATAGTGTTTGCATTTGCAATTTATTCATTGATTTTCACCAAGTGAGTGAAATTATCTGAGTCATGAATCTCGCTCCCTAGCGCAGTCTTACGGATAAGCGGTAAATGCCGAGCAGTCATCAACAGTTAACAGTCCACTGCTGGATGTAACCCTAGCAGTAATTATGTCCTATTTAAAGTAGGTTTTGGCCTACCATACCACGCTAGCATGACGGGTTCGTATAGGATTTGTGTCAAGTTCTGGATGTCGTAATAGCAGCGGTTCCCGGATCCCTCCTATCTCAGGCGCAGAGTGGCACACCGTGTGGTTTTAGTCGGTCCGATTCCGACACACCACCCCGCCGTAAACCCCGGTGGGGTGACGGCTCGAGGGGGTTTCCACACGTTGAAAAAAAAAAAAAAGGATTTGTGTCGAGTTTTCCTTCTCTTTGCAATACTGAGGTCTCGATCGGTAGTCGGATCTTACAACACCCACAGGATGAATAGCGCTGAATACTTCACCAAATGGAAGAATATTATTGTAGTTAATAAAAATCCCCTTATCACAAAAGGAACACAGACTAACTAATATAGTTATAGACTGTAGATAAGTATATATGACAGTGTAAGTTCAGATTTGTAATCTGAATGAAATCACCGTTATCGTAAACCGAATAACGATATAAAACTGTACAAAATTATGACATACACGATAAACGCTTTTGTATCGTTTCCTAAGATTGATAACGATAACGATAAATGAGAAGGCACCACGCGTAAACATCCTATAATACCTTCAAATGAAATTCAAGACGACCTTTTTAGGTCTGTCTTTCACCAAGTTTTTACTAGACTGCTGTTGGACATAGGCCACTCATTAGAAAGAAGATTTTATATCACACTGGCTAGACGGTTTGGTAAAGAGATAGTGTCTGGTTTCCCTTGCTCCTTAAGTCGGCTCCTACGACAACCACGGATACAGAAAGGTGGTGCCACTCAGTATTCAAAGCAGTCACCACACAAATCGACACGAGTAAAGTTTAATTCACCAATTTAGTTAATGGCTGTCTCCTAATGACTTTTTATGTAATTGGTGCTTTTGCATCGGTATAGAAGAGGAGGTGGGACACCTGATGGTGAGGAACTACCGCCGTCACCAGCATTTTCCAAGTTTACGAGGTAGATTTTTTTTTTTTTACTTTTAGTAAGACAACGCCCGTCCTTGACTTAAATCCTGTGTCGCGGGGGACTTTACAAGCATACAAGAAACGGACACAAAGAACACCCAGACTCAGAACAACAATTCACACAAAGTATTGTCCCATATTTCAGAAGTAGGGAGCGGCATGACGATCGCTTAAACCACTAGGCCAACCGTGCAGTCAAATGATGGATTTGGGTTTTAGTACCCTCTATCACTCAGTGAAAAGTTGTGTCGAAAGTGATGGTTCTCCCATAGCTGGTCAACTTTTTTTCTTATCATTGGAAAATTGCCTGTGACGTCCATCAATGTATTCAATAATTCGACGATTGGTTACCGATTTGTTCATTCACAAAACGAGAACACACTAACTACATTTCGCCCATCTTTGATGTTTTCACAACAAAACAATACCTATTGGAAAATGTATTATTTCTTTCAAACTACCCTCAAATATAACCACTAAACCAATACAGTATAAACCCCCATTTTATTTCGTACCAAACACTAACCTAAAACGACGCCCAACAAAACACACACATACCTACACACCTTTAGGTACGATACAACCCTATCGCTACTTATAGCAAAGCTTTTAGCGAAATTGCTCGGGGGTGGGAGTTTCCGACCTCGGTCGATGAACCTCCCTCCCTCTCGGGAGGGCTTTAAAAACACATTCCTTTCACATCTCGGCCTATTCCGGGTTGATAAGTTTGTTTATTGATGTCAATTGAAATTTAGGCAGTTTGTTTAAGGTTCGAAAAATAAAGTCTACGTTGAAGTATTTTCATAATTATTCGCTAATATTATTATATAAGGAAGTGAATAAACAATATTCAGTTATTTCTATTGTATAAAATTATTTACATTGTATATGTTTTTACATTTTTTCTAAAGAGAAGCCTATGTCCAACAGTGGACTGTTGAAGTATTTTGATGATGATATATACGCGTTTTGGGCCGAAAATCTATGTAATGATAGTCAAGCGACAATAGTCAATATAATAAACCACCGCATTAAGAATATACACTGTGTCGGTGCGGGACTTTACAAACATCATCATCATCATTATCAACAGCCTTTTCAAGCCCACTGCTGGACATAGGCCTCTCCTTAGCAAGAAGCGTTGGAATAAGATTTATTTCAAGTTTTCCTTCTCTGTGTAGTGATATTTTCCTGAATATTTGATTCCCTTAGTCGCCTTTTACGACACCCACGGGATGAATAGGGGTGGTAACAATATGTATTCTTGATCCATCATCACACGGACATGATGATGATGATGTGGGATTTGAACCCATAACACTCAGTGCAGTATATAAAAGGAATAACTGTCTCATTAGTCCAGCGGTTAGTGTATGCGACTGCCGATCACGGATTCGATGCCCGGGTCGAGCCAGAACGCTGAATAACAGCCCGGAATTTGGAAGTCGAGGTTTTAACCTCCTTGCCTCGGTGAATAACCTAAAGTCGTTGATCCTCCGCTTGATCCTTCCTCAGTCTTGTCGTATAGCCGTCCCAACGGATCGTAACAGTGAGGGAACAGAGAGTGCACCGGTTTGCGCACACACTTGTGTACTAAAATATCTTCTGTGTAGTTGGTTGGTCTCCGTTGAGACTGGCCGCCGTGGCTGAAATCGGCTAGGAGAATTTATATTCAACTAGCTTACCCCGCGAGCTCTGTTCCGCCTTATAGTCAATAAATAAGCAGATTTTTTTTATTTTACTTAAACCCGTTTCAACGGGAAAGTATCCTATGTCCGTCTCCTGGTTCTAAGCTACCTCCCCACCAATTTTCAGCTAAATCCGTTCTTCCGTTCTGGTGTAACTAACACCACTTTCTTTTATGTAAATAGATTACAATTACATAATAATGAAATAAATTTATTTATTGACAGGTTATTTGGAACGAAATGTGACAAGTGCGGCTCCTCCTTTAGTAAGAACGACTTCGTAATGCGCGCCAAAACGAAGATCTACCATATCGACTGCTTCAGATGTTGCGCTTGCGCACGACAACTCATACCAGGTTTGTATCTCAAAACATTCCTCTGTAAACCGTCTCGAACGCTACCTACACATAATGATATTATCAACAGGGTTTATTAGTCCACTGCTGGACATAAACCCCTACTTGAAAATGTGATTTTGGCTTACTGTACCACGCTGAACTGACTGTTTGGTATACAGTTTGTTTCGAGTTTGCCTTCTCTTTGCAGTGATGTTGTCTTGTATATTTTATTACCTTAGCATTCTTACAACACCCATTGGAAGAGTAGGGGTGATACTCTATACTCATAATCCGTAACCACACGATGAGTTAAATGGCGTAAATTAGACATAACAATCGACTTTATGCGCCAGATGGAGAGTTGTTTTTTGAGTGTATGTTAAGTAGTATTAACACAAAGTAAATAATACGTAGTAAGTGGTAATATATAGTGTTCTCCGTTAGTTACGACACCCGCCGGATAAATAGAATTTGTGACACTCAGTATTCTTAATCCTTTACCACACTAAACCTACACATACTGATAACATAAAGATCAACACCACATAAAGCTCGAAAGTGTGGAAACATCTCCGGTTCCAAGAGTCTGTCGGTTTCTTCTCGATTTACATCAAACCCAAGGTTTCACTGCTTGCCTACGAACGGGCCGTCAGTATCACAATTGTATTCTTGAATCCTGGTACTTAATGTTACCATTACTCATCGTTTATACTCTGAAAAAGACGTACAGAAAACCTTGATCTCCTAAATCTAAATTATAGAACTCGTAGATTGTATCTAAAACCGTAACACGACTAAAAAAGTAATAAAAATACGAAATATTTACGATAACAATGCCAATATAATGCCATTGTATTAAAAATCAATAATTACATGTTATACAACGCAATAGTTTAAACGTGTAAGTGAAAACGTGGACTGTATGAATGGCGTAGTAGCTGAAGCGATAACCTCACATTCGAGTTCGATCCCCATTCGGGACAACACTCTGTTATTGAAAAATTGTTATTTTGAATCTATTGTTTGTGTTCGTTACATACATATTTATACAGTCCCCCGCGATACAGGAATATTCCAAGTGTAAAGCCACCTACACAGAATAATATATTTTTTTTTTCTATATTAAGAGCCTGCCAAAGTGACTCTACTCTGCCTGATGGAAAGCATGAATAGAATCCAAGAGTTGTGGTCACCATACTCATTACAAATGCAGACAATGCAGTATGGCGACCCACACTATTGCGACCTTGTGAGATGATTCTTATTGTGGTAGTCATCTTTTTAAAACGAAACGTATATAACCGAGAATAACTCTTAAAAAGCATTTCTTGTTAACAAAATATTCACAAAAAGCCGTCTTTTAATAAATCGAATAATTAATACAAATATTCTCAACAGGTGATGAATTCGCGTTACGAGAAGGAGGTGCATTATATTGTAGAGAAGATCACGACGTGTTAGAAAAGGTAAGACGTTCATTCGTGAACAAAAGACCAACGCTTATGTGGCGATTTTCACATTACAACACAAACAAAAATATACAACAGCGCCATCCAGCGAAGATACATTGAACTATGTAGTATGATGAACTACTAAGCAACTATTATCCTGTATCGCGAAACAGAGATTCGCGTGGCAATTAGCATATATACAACATACCAATATCAACCATTGGGCTGTGGCCCGCCAGGCATGAAGACCTCGCCTGATCGCAAGATTCTCCCTTTGTGGCGGAGGGACATGATAGCCGTCCCTCTACACCTGTAATAAATATTCGTTCAGAATTCACTTCCAACCTACTCTCTATCTCACAAACGACATTCACGAACTATTAAACATTTGACATTGACTGTAATAGTTGTGGCGACTTCCACATACAGCGCAAACAAAAATACATACTACAGCGTCATCTAGCGAAGACACATCGAACTACGGAGCAACTACTAATCCTGAATCGCGATATAAACATTCTCGCGGCAATTATCATATACACAACATCCCAAAATTAACCGTTGGGTCGCGGCCCGCCAGGCATGGTCACCTCGCCTAGTCGGAAGGACATGATTCTCGTCGTTCCTCCTTATAATAATATCGTAACACATCTCACACACGGCCATCTGATCCCAAAATAGGCAAAGCCTGTGCTGTGATAAGCAGACTGCTGACAAACATACTTATATATTTCTAAATACATGCATCATATCTACAGCCTTTTACAATCCACTGCTGGACATAGCAAGGAGGCTCTCCTTAGCAAGGAGGTTTTGGCTTACTATACCACGCTGGCCAGACGGGTTGGAATAGGGTTTGTTTTAAGTTTTCCTTCTCTTTGTAATGATGTTGTCTTGCATTACGACACCCATGGCATGAATAGGGGTGGTAACACTATATATTCTTATATTAATCCGTTACCACACGGACGTTGTTATAGATTAATTAGACACAGAACAGACGATCGTGTTTATCACACAAAGATGTGTCCTGAGTGGGAATTAATAATGTGAATTTGTAATTTGGGTTTTATCGTATTGTGACCGAAAGTTGAGTTGATATTCTCCTTTCGAGAATATCTTATGTGAGATCGAGGGTATATCGAAACTGAACTTTGAACTTATACCACGATTCATATAATTATATATAATTTGAATATATTAACAAAAAAGTGTACATGTATTTATATCGACTGCCTCGATAGCATAGCGGTAGCGAAAGTGACTGCTGTGCTTGAGGTATCGAGTTCGATTACGAGTCGGGTCGTTTGTATGCTCTACAAATATTTGTTTCGGAGTTTGAGTGTTTTCTGTGTATGTATTTACAAAACAAAAACTATGTAAGTATTCTATCGTTCAGCCTAGTTATTATAGTACAAGCTCTGCTTGGTTTGAAACTAGATGGCGTTGTGTGTCAAACATCTGAAATGTTTATTATATAGAAACCAGCAAGTGAGATGCTATCACTGTAGGTATTAATTGTACCTGAGCTAGAGAAAAGGCTATTAACTCTCTTAGTAATTACTATAAAGTTTCTAATGCCAGACTAATTTATGTTAGGCCTCGCTATAGTTACATAAAACGTATCGATGTGACTCTTATGACGGACACCAATTATTTCTTTAATTATTATTTTTTAAATAAATCAAATAAAACTTATATATATATATATAGAACCCATCGATATCAAAACTCAAAGAAATTATAGTTTTTTTTCTGTCTTAAGAGCCTGCCAAAGTGACTCTACTCTGCCTGATGGAAAGCATGAATAGAATCCAAGAGTTGTGGTCACAATACTCATTGCAAATGCAGACAATACAGTATGGTGACCCACACTATGGCGGCCTTCTGACATGCTTTTTCACGCCCCGCTTGGGGACGTAAAGGCATGACAGTCATCGTGGCAGTGTAAGGCTCACACAGTTACCACGATAACTGTCACCCCTGCATAAACTTTACAGTTTATTAATGCGTTCATATTGTTACTACAACCTGTCACTAAAACACAAATTCATATGACGTACATAAATATTTGCACTGATCAGGAATCGAAAATATGACCCCCCGAAATTGCACGAGTAAAATGCGCTACCACTACAAACAAAACATATCCATTGCTGGACTTGGAACTCCTCTAGGGTTCTCCACAACAAACGATCCTGTGTAGGCAGCATCCAACGGTTTTCCACGACCTTCACGAGATCAAATTCAACACTAATGCGTTGTTGATAAGTATATAACTTTTGTTTTGGTGCAGAGTGCAACAGCGAGTGGTGGTACAAGCGGCAACACGGAGAGCAACAACAACACAACCCTCAGCAACAACAACTCACACCATCCACACGAACTAGGATCTATGTCTGGTAAGTCTAAATCCATCGTCTTATCATCAGGTTGTACAATAGCTAGCACACATGGTCAAAGTAGTGGAATTGTGATCGTGTCATCGTATTTGAATATTTAAGAACCACGTTTTTACAGTGCAGGCGTATTCTACGACTGATTGGTACATACCATGATGTATACATATCAGTCAAAGGTCTCAGGTTCGATTCTCGGGTTGGATCAAACAGTGTTATTGACTTTTTCTGGGTACATAACAGTCTGTAGTTTGGAAGTTGAGGTCTTAACCCCCGTGCTTCAGAGGGCACGTAAGCCGTCGGTCCTACACCTGATCTCCTCCTGTCATGTCGGATAATAAGAGAGAACAGAGAGTGCGTCTGTGTTAGCGTACACATTTGTGTATATTTCTTGCGTAGTTGACTGGTTTCCGTTGAGACTGGCCGCCGTGGCCGATATCGGCCAGAAGTACCACGTAAAAAAAAACAGAAGACAGTAAATAGCCACAGAAAATCTAGCCTAGTGATGAACGATCTTGACTGGTAAGACATATTTTCAGTGTCTGAGTGTAGTTTTCTGCAGCCTGGTTACCATAGTACAGACTCAACCTAGTTTGGGATCAGACGACCATGCTTAAACTGTGTTAAGGTTTTATTATATCTATGAAAGGGGAATTCCCTACCTAATCATAAAGAAGAACTAAAACCAATCTGTCGTTTGTTTAGCCACTGCTGAACAAAGTGTTCTCCTAAGAGTCTAAAAGAAATCTTTCTCATTTAGGCTTTGGCGTGGTATCGAGTACCACGCCAAAGCCTTTCTATCTAATCCTCTGATAATCTCAATTTCCTGCAGCATGTGTTACATAACTCCAATCACTGCTTAAGATAAGATTGTACTAATAAAAGAGCCGACGTCACTTTTGTAAATAATAATCAATCTGATAGAACGTCAATCAAGGATCTTCAGTATCATACCTGAACACGTTACTTAATAGATTTACAAGAAATATTTACCAGTAGATAAAAAAAATAAAAAATTGAAACATTTTTATCAGAATAAACGGTTCAGTATGCCGCTTTTTGGCGCCACTTGCAATTCGAAGATCATCAATATAAAGAATTCCTTATTGACGTTAAAATATTTTGTATACCAAAGCCTGCCTTTAAAAAAAATTGAGTACCTTTTGAAGAAAAGAGGACAAATACACATAGATAAGGTACGTAGGGATCGCACACCGTTATTACAGAATACATCAACTAATATTAGATCTGTATTATCGGACAAGCGATTACTAGAACGTTATCGATATCTACAAATTCGAGCATCGATAATCGTTTCGCGATCGTGCTGTGATTTGTCGATAAGTACTTTGATGTGGGCCGACAAAGGCGCCGATGCGTTTGATAAAGCCGAACAAAGTTTGTCCCTTGTTACATTTATCGGTTAATTAAAAGAGTTCTAGTTATTTTTTGTGCAACAGATAATGAATTTGATTGCTGTGGTAAAAACAATGGTTGCACCATTGAACTGTTGAAGAACCCCTGTTGTAAAATAGATAAATCTACTTAGAAATTAACAGCATTCGTGTACTTATAACTGCCTCGGTGGCGCAGCGGTAATACGACTGCTGTGCTTGAGGTCTCGGGTTAGATTCCCGGATCAGACTACATATTTGTTTGATCTGCAAATATTTGTTTCGAAATTTGGGTGTTTTCTATGTATAATATGTATGTATTCACAAAAAAAAAGTATATAAGTATTCTATCAGTCAGTCTAGTTATCATAGCAAAAGCTCTGTTTAGTTTGAAACTAGATGACGTTGTGTGTCAAATGTCCGAAATATTTATTTATTTGTTAAGGCATATTAATTCAGATAATTATTATTGCAATTCTAGCTGAATCTATGCAGCGCTCTTTGAATATTTGAAACATAGGTACACATACAAACTTATCATTTTTATGCATATTGATTTTAGACAGTAAAATTAAGTATGGCATTACAGAGTTTAAGATGTCTAAGACCTTTTTTATAAATATATAAATGATCCAGTAAGACATACATTATTAACCCTTTTTAATGGAAGTGCCGGGGACACTGTCCACCCCTAACTTAATCTAATATTGCTCAATTATAAATGTACAAAGTCGTCATTGGAACTGAAGTGGATTATGAAAGTGTTAAGTGGGTCGAGTCACACTAATCCTGGTCATTACTGACCCTCTGTGAAATTGGATGGATTTGTTTGTTACAGTTCTAGTGTGATTAGTTGAGACTGATAATTATTTGATACATTCAATTTTAATATGTATTGTTTATTGTAAACCTCCTGGCTAAGGTGAGGCCTATGTCCAACAGTGGATTGTAAAAGGCTGTTGATGTTGATTTAGATGCTGATATATTGTTAGAAGGCTACAGACTCCAGCTGTAACTGTAACGCAAAGTACATTACTAACCCTTCTAAACCCTCCCCTCTCAATTAGCGGAGCAGGTAACCTCAATCACTTGAAGAACAGTATCTAAATAAACACTTGCCACTCGTTTTTGGGTGTATTTGTGAAGCTCTGGTATCAATCTGATCAAGTTATTAATACCAAAGAATTCAGACTAAGAATCTGATATCTATGTCAACATAAATAGACATATGCTCTTTAGAGATTTTGCTTAAAATAACTTATGACCAAAGCAAGCCAACTCGTAAGATCCTCTTTGTATTTAAAAAAGTATTTGTGTATTTGTCTACAGATTCTGGCAGTGAATCAGGGTCCCACAAAAGCGGTCGAGCTCGAACTTCCGCTGCCACAGACGGTAAACCCACGCGAGTACGAACTGTTTTGAATGAGAAGCAGTTACATACATTGAGGTATGTGGTAATTTATATCGTGTAATTCAAAGACATCATGAGTAATAAAGAATGCAGAGTTTTCTTGCCACGGGTGTCGCTAGATCCGACTTAGTTGGCAAACTGTACAGGAGAATAGCATAGCAAAAAGAAAAAAAACTTGACGCAATCCGTACACCAACTCATCTGGCCATGTTTTCCATATGTTAAATGTACCTGTTAACTTAGCGTTGAGGTGACGATTATTTCTCAACTTAAATCCTGACAGGATTTTTAGCGTGGAGTGTTTTAAATTGCCATTTTTGGCAGATCAGATAGAGAATTCACGAATGATGAAGTCGTTTGAGCGGTTTCCTCACCGCATACTAATGCGCTGAGCATTATAGATTCAAATTCCCATATGGGACAACATTTTATATGACCCATAAATTGTTGTTTTGTAGCTGAGTGTTTTTTTTATATTAAGAGCCTGCCAAAGAGACTCAACTCTGCCTGATGGAAAGCAAGAATCCAAAAGTTGTGGTCACCATACTCTTTGCAAATACAGACAATGCAGAATGGTGACCCACGCTATGGCGGCCTTGTGAGACGCTTTTTCACGCCCCGCTTGGGGACGTAAAAGGCATGACAGTCGTCGTGGCAGTATAAGGTTCACACAGTTGCCACGATAACTGTCACTCTTACATCATGAATCTAGTGTTATTTATTTTCGTGTATTTATGAAGTCGAAACAAGATATATTTCTACTACGAGTGTTATCTATAAGATCTATTGTACAGAAGTCAAAATTTGTTTATTACGACGTACACATTAACACTATCCATCTGCGGTTATAAATGTACAAGTAACTGGTTTCAGAAGTTCAAATATATAAATTCAACCAATCTCTCATAATCTTATAACATATTTATAGAACATGCTACGCAGCCAACCCCCGGCCTGACGCTCTTATGAAAGAACAACTCGTGGAGATGACAGGCCTCAGTCCCAGAGTCATCAGGGTCTGGTTCCAAAACAAACGCTGCAAAGATAAGAAGAAGACGATCCAGTTGAAGATGCAGATGCAGCAGGAAAAGGTGAGATTTGCAGTCAGCTTGTGTAAAATATCATCATGGTCATCATCAACAGCCTTTAACAGTCCGCTGCTGGACATAGATCTCACCTTAGTAAGGAAATCCGAGGTGTAAAATATAATCTAGATAAATTTATGCCTGCATCCCAAAGGAGTAGAGAGAGTATTTAAGTACCACGTTTTGCTAACTCGCTAGTTTAGGACTTTGGAAATTCAATAAAAAGGAAATTGGACACACTTAGAAAGGAAAAAATTAATAGTGGAAATAGACAGTCAGTTGGCAATTTGTGTCTGTATATCCAACTGACTGTTGCTGAGAGCGTCAAAGTCTCGAGCAACTGACAGACGCTCGCAACTTCGTACGCGACTCTGATTCTGAGTCTGACTCGGATTCTGCCCCATTTTGGTAACATTTTTCATTGGTGCTCGGCTCCTATTAGATGGAATGTTACACAGCCTACAGCCTTTCTCCATAAATGGTTTATCCAACACTAATATAATTGTCAAATTCCAGTCAGTGATTCGTGTTCAAACAAAATGAAGAAAGTCTACATAAATAATATTAGTAGGCTTAAATAAATATAATAACACTGTAAGTCAACCATTGCATACAGAAACAAGAACACCCTGAAGCCAACAACTCATTTTCTAGCCACTCTTCTTAATCTGATCTCTATTTTATGTAAAACACCAATCCAGACCTCTCTCTTGTTAAAGGTGATATCTTATCCTCATTTGCAACAGGAAGGCCGACGTCTGGGGTACATGTCGATGGGGGTCCCGCTCGTGGCGGGGTCCCCGGTACGGCACGAGCCGGCGGGGTCACTCGCGCTGGAGGTGACGGCCTACCAGCCCCCATGGAAGGCGCTCTCAGACTTCGCCCTCCATGCCGACCTGGACAGGGCGCCGCAGCATAGCGCCGCCTTTCAGCAGTTGGTTAACCAGGTACGTTCTGATATAGACTGGTGTCCGACTCCTCCAGTTTCTTCGGCAGCCACATTCTAAGGCAGTTTTATTTTTCCTGAGACTTCCCAAGAGTCACAATCCGTGTGTTTGTGGGTCAATGTTGTCGATCTTGTTGTTCATGCTTTAACGAACAGAGATTGCTGGACAGATCAGAACGGATGAACGTATCTGGATAAAATTTGACACAGAGATAGACTATTATCAAGAATAGCAAATAGCTATTTTTATTGGTGATAAAATGATTGACAAAATTGAAATTTACAGGAACTAAAGTTATGTAATATATAACAAGATAAATAAACTTATGAGACTGGCAATGGTCATTTCAAACACCAGAACTAAAAAAAAAAACAGATTATACCACCTCCTTCCTTATTTATTAAAAACTATTTAAATACGTGAATATCTGAACTTAATCGTTATCGTTTTATTGATAACCCCGGTGTGCTACTCAAGTGGGTCAGGGTCATTGTCAAAACCGACTCAAAATTTGTTCAGTTACATACTGTATTTTCTACGATTACAATGTTTATATAGAGAAATTTATTCTCTTCTTCTTTCTTCTCTTCGCGATAGTTAACGATTGAAATAGCTATTTCACTTTGGTGAACTTTAATGTAAATGCGACGCTTCTAAAATAACAAATGTCTTAGCAATTTTTTTGATTGACTGCACAATTGGCCTATTGGTTTAGGCAGTCGCCACGCCGCTCTCTACTGCGCGGAGTGTTGTGGGTCAAATCCTACATGGGACAACACATTGCGTGATCCACAAATTGTTCTAAGTCTGGGTGTTCTTTGTGTCCGTTTCTTGTATGTTTGTAAAGTCCAGACACAGGGTTTATTACTAATGAGGGCGTGGTCTTTTTAAAAAAAAAAAAACTAAATTTTTAGTTACATTAACAGTGTATATAATAGTGGCTGACCAGACAGGTGCTATCTAATGTCGTGGTCGCATAATGTGTAAAATGACATCACACAGAGCGCGGCCTCCTGTAAGATACTTTAGTGTCTTTCCTTGAAATCTCTCTAACAGATTGCAGGCCAGCGAAAAGAAAGGTTTTCTGACACACATAAAAGACCTTTTTTTTATTTCTGACATTTGAAACACAACGCGATCTAGTCCCAAACTAAGCAGAGCTTGTACTATGGGAACTTACAACTGATATAAATACATAAATATGTTTTGTAGATACATACATTTTATACACAGAAAACACCCAAACTGTGAAACAAGTGTTTGTAGATCATGCAAACACTTGGTCCGATTTGCGTCACCGAAGCAGTCAATTTAACTTTCATATATTTTAAAGGAGAAATTACTCAATTCGCAGATCCATAATTAAGTATCCTCACCAACAGTATTTAGTAGTCTATTTTTTAAAAAAAAAGACAACACCCGCGTTAGGAATAAATCCTGTGTCGCGGGGGACTTTACAAACATACAAGCAACGGACACAAAGAACACCCAGACTCAGAACAACAATTCGTGGATCACACAAAGTGTTGTCCCATGTAGGGTTTGAACTCAGCGAAGTGGAGAACGGCGTGACGACAGCTTAAACCTCTAGGCCAATCGTGCAGTCAAGTAGTCCACTGTTCAGTTCTCTTAGTCGGCTCTAAATATACTCTGAGGCTAAAGGCGAGCGACACTCCATACTCTTATCCGCCACCACACGGGTAATAATCAATCTGATGGGCAATATTTTAAACTAAGTGTTGTTTTTGTCTTAGATGCACGGCTACGACATCCCGAACCTCCCTCCACCCCGCGCACCCCACGGCGAAGACAACTACGTAACGTACCTGGAGAGCGACGACAGCCTCCCCCCTTCGCCCTAGTGCCGCCTGTCCTGGCACCACGCGCTGTCCTCCTCCCCGCTGTACGACAGCTGCAGTGTCGTGTGAAACTGTTCACTACAGCGACAAACCTAGTCTACTACAGCGACAAATATTTCTTACCAATACGACAGATGTGTATCATTTAAAATGCTGTAAAAAGTATGGTTCTACCGAATAACCGGTTACGAATGTTTTTTTTATACCATAGTGATGAGCTTAGTCTACTACAATGATAAATATATCTTAGCAGTACGACAGTTGTAGAAAATTATCTCCATACAACGTAAAATGTCGTGTAATAATTACCTTTTGATACTACAACTACAAACCTCGAGTACTACAATGACAAATATAATTATATTAGCAGTACGACAACCTCTGTTCAAGAAAATGTTATCTTATATCTGTAATTGACCACAAAATTATAGGTCAAAGCCTCCTTACTCAGCAAAGGCCTATGTCCAACAGAGGACTGCTAAAGGCTGTTGCAAAGATCGGACATTTTACTTAAAATTTAATTGTAATTTTACACTTGACTTAAAAAATAAAACATTAAGCTGTCCTCGATAAGAATTTTTAATCACCAATCTTTTAATTTTAATTACCCCTAGTTGGAACCCTAAAATGAAATTGTGGGCACCCTAACATGAAATTGTGGGAACCTTAACATGAAGTTGTGGGAACCCTAAAGTGAAGTTGTTGCAACCCTCAAATAAATATTATCCTTTTTTGAAGATTTGAAGTTTTTGTGAGCATAATATTTTATTTTCTCAGTCAAGTTATTATTCGGGCGAGTGCAAACTTGGTGTATTTTTCGTGACTGCCACTGAATCCTAACATTTAGTTTGGTGGACAATAAATAATATTACAGTCGAGATTATTATCATTTTCATAAAAATAGTAAATATTAAGTAGGTGTTATTAAAATATTTTATACAATAGGCTAGATGACACCTTAGTCAAATTAGTTACTTTTTATCATCTGTCAAAACGACAATTTTGAATGAAAAATGTACTAAATACAAAATTGTGACGTCACTGTTTTAGACTACTCAATTGAACAATATATTTCACTGTATATTTGATTGAAATTCGTAATAATAATAAAAAGCTATGTTAATTGTATTTTCCTAGATGTGTCGCGATATTAGTTTTAATGAAGTGGACGTTGGTATTTATTGAAGTGAAACTTCTTTATCGGGGTTGGAAAAAAATTTAGTGTAACATTTTTTCGTTACGCGTCACATTTCTCCGTTACGCGCCATCTTTTTCTTATCCCTACCACGCGTGATTCGAAGTATACTTTCTCCAGCGGAGTAGGGATTGGTAAATGTCTCCAATGTATTTTGCGGCCCGTTTTGAGTAGTTACATTTTTGAAATCCAAGTGGCGATTGCATCGACTTCGGACGGGTTTAAATTATTTTTTTGATAAATAACGTCATAAAGACGTTTCACTTCTTACGAGTGTACGCTAGTACACGCACACATTTTGTTTTTTACGATACTGTCATCTAGCCAATTGCGTTAAAACTATTATTATTGTCCATGAAACTAAAAGAACTTACTATTTGCTATTAATTGTGATGTTTACCATTAGTTAAAAATTAAAATATAAACAACTGTACTTTATAGAAATATTTTTTTTTAAGTATATTTTTTATTTTATTTTTCACTTTTATTACGATCTGTTAGCGTTTTTAATGTACATAGAATATCTTGTAAATATCATATTGTATAAAATTATAAATAATTATTTACCTACTAATTATAAATAATTATATAAGTTTACATTAAGGCCTTCTTCGATGTAAAAATAGACATTTTTATACTGTTTTATTTCTCCGTATTTTAAATTTAAAATTAATAATAATTTCTTTAAATTATGTAAGAATGCAACTTTTGAATGCTGCTTTTCAGATTTTTTTTTAAACTGACGGCACGTGTAAAGTGTAAAATGAATTGTGTATAACTCTTACATGTGTTTTTTTTTTCTTGGCGGGTTCCTTATTTTATTGTAACAACGGTTCCATATTTTATATAGATTTTTATTAATTAAACACTATATATTATGTCAATTTTTAAAATTGATTAGAATCTGTCAGCGTTTACTTCGAACTAGCTGTGCCTGTGACTTCGTTCGTGTATGATTCAAATTTTAAATTTTTACCTTTAAGACGAAGATTTTGCTGAGTAAATTCCGATCCCGTGGGGATACTGGAATAAATAGCCTATATGTTGCCCAGTAACCTCCTCTAGTTCCTAGTGAAAGTCCCATCAAAATCGGTTTAGCGGTTCCAGAGATTAACCCGGACAAACAGACAGACATTTAAAAATTTAAAAAAGAAAGTGTATGTTTTGGTATCGAGTAAAGCGTTATAAGCACTTGAGAAAACATAGTTTTTTTTTAATAAAAAAATTACATTGCAAATTTGTTTATATGTATTGACTAAAAACGATTAAAAAATGTGATTTTTTCAGTGCAAGCCGCCGAGCATAATTTAAAAATCATAATTTTAAGATTTGAGTTTTCTTTTTGGAGGAATTTCACCTACAATAATATGTCCATACTTTACTGAGGTTTTTGCCGATCATAACTAACTATCTTTTCGATATCCAAGTTGTACTATACGCCTATTGCGACATATTTTGTCTGTATTACCCCCACGATATAAACAGACCAATGCAACCTACCTAGAGACAAAGTAACCCGCCATTAACACCGAACTGTCACTGTCACTATTGGAACGTTTGCATTCGAAAGTTGAATTTCTTTTTTTTTAAACGACACATATTCTAGAAAAGTTTATCGATTCATTTCAATGTAAAAAAAGTAACAAATATTGGTCTAACTCGATACCTAGAGATTACCACGACGTTAATTTATTCAGTAGTTAAATACAATGTATTTAGATTGTGAGTATAATTAAATAAAAAATATTGAGTACGTATTGTCATTATTTCTGTTCCTTTTCCAGACGTAGGTAAGTAAAACAAATGTCTTGCAATTGTTGCACCAGAGAAGAAAATGAAAGTTTTTGATATTAAAGTATGCCCCTTTTTTTGTTGATGGGGTGGAAAATCCCTTCGGATCTCCGGCTTCTAAGGGACGCAGGAGCTAAGAGTATGTCGTGTTTCCACTAAAAACCACCCCGGCGGCCGGTCTCAGGCGTCATACTCTGAAGGGGACCCAGGCCATGTTATTTCAGGTCCTCTCCAGGATTAACGGAGCCTCTCCTGGGGGACGCTACAAGGTACCCCCGCTGATCTGGTTGCTATACTTATAGTTGCGGCCCGATCGCGTTTTTGGGACCAGAGGTCTCATAAGTAACTAACATTTTGTTTAAAACTTAGACACAACCTGATGATGATGATATATACTTAACCAATTATGACCACGACGGTCAATCAAGCCTGGCAACTACGCAGGAGACAATATAGTGCTCAAGTGGGTCAGTTAACATAGGTGCACTCTCTGTGCGCAGCCGCTCAGGTTCTCTACTTGAAGATTTACGAAACTAGTAGCGCCCTCGAGCGGCTAGTAGAGTAACTATTGCTCCTAAAAGAAAGTACTTAAGTTAACTGCGTTTTCTAGTGGTGTTTTTGTGTTGCTTACGAGAAACTAACGTGACGAAATAAAGCTACTATCTATCACGAGATGGCTTTATTACACGAATTTTATCTTGGCCGAATATTTTTATTTTTACTTCTTAAATTGAAATTAAAATCTGGGATTTAAATCAATAATGCTTATGTGTTCAGACGCTTTTGAGGCAACAGGACCCAGTCTAGCTTTATACATGGACTACACTTTATACTTTGCTGTGAATAATCATTCTGGATGAAATTATTGAATAATTAACATGTTTATACATTGACAATTGTTCTATTTTACACTATTTGTTTATTTAATAATTAAAATAGTGTTGTGCATAAGAGTTAGGTGTTGTTATGAGTTTAGAGTGTAGCAAATAGAAATGCTTTCCGTACGCCATAGACGTCTATAAAAAAAGTTATATTGAAATAAATATATATGAAAGACTATGATGCTCTGGAGACTGTTTAACAATGATCACCAATAATCCCAACATGAAGAGTTTTTGAAAAATATTCAAAACACTTCGAACCCAATACATACTTAAGTGTATTTCCTACGGAAGATTAAAAAAAATCAGTCGATCATAAAGTAGTAGGATATAAAATTTTATATATTTGTAATAATAATAGTAATCCTGAAAGAACATTTTCGTGTTTATAAATCCAATTTTTTGCTTATTTTGAACCTCTCTTCGATTAATATTTAAGACCTTTTTAATGCATGCAAAGGACATGGTCAAGTAGAGAGTAGAAAGTAATTAGAAGTGTTGCCAGTAAATTTTTTTTTATTATACTACACAATTTATAATTTAAGAGTATTGGGTAGAATGCACGTATTATATAAGTTAACAATAATATTTGCATACAACCAATTAAGGTTATATTTTAATTATTCTATGTAGTGATTAAATGTGGCGGTTGACATGACGACGCGTTGATCCGACTTAATACGATGTGACAGTGTAGTGTCACGTCGTCATGCGCATGTCTGCGCGACTGCGCAGATCTGTCCTCATTCAGCTCGGAGATCCCCCATTTTTTATAGCACACTGCGTATATCTTTATTGTATACAGTAATCTTTACTACGGTATCTGAAATTATTTATTTAATTTCTTAAAGAAAAAGATTTTAATTATTTTTACCTTTAAGAAATTTAAAAGTATATTTTAATGGTGCTATATTTGGTTAATTTCATTAAGTATCTTCTTATACACTTTACTTGCACATTATAAAAGTGTCACATCTAACCAATTTTCAGTTTTGGTGACTTTACAACCGACTAAAGCCGCTCAAAATGGGAAAACACCACCGAAAAATGAAAATGATGTTCAGAGTGATTGTGAGCACCTATTTTTTAATACAATTTTTATTACAAACTACTACAGTACTGAAATTTTTAATACAATTCAGCAAACAAAAACGTAAAAGAAAGAAATTAAAGAAATTCTCAATGTTATACTAAGAATTATTCCGTTTTTTTTTTATAAAAGAGTAAGAAAGCCAAACAATTCAATCAGCTATGAAGGCTTGTCATTAACAATTAATTAAGTTAGTAACGTTTATTATTTTTGTCATTAACATGTAAGCCTTAAATCTAAATAAATAAATAATTCTGGTATTGAATAGTATTGAAAACAGATTAACATTAAAAGACGTCACCATCCCTATTCATCCCATAAGTGCTGTAAGAGCAAACTAAGGTAAAGACTAAGAGCAGAGCAACATCGCTCCTCAGAGAAGGATAACTTGATACAAACCACATAACTAAACAAGACCAAAACCTCCTTTTTAGACGAGGCCTATGTTCAGCAATAGACTACTCGAATTAAAGGCTGTTAAAGGGTGATAATGACGTGAATGTTTAAAAATATTAATATTAAATATTTCAGAGACAAGCTAGTTTGGCAGCAGCGTTAAAAATTATATTAAGAGATGAAATAAGGCGCAAGCAACTTAAAGCTCGTATTCGTAAAACACCGAAATTATTGCAGTTAGCGTCTATCATTGATCCAAGGGGCGTAGGTACTATACTGAAACATTTTGATTTTCTGTGTTTAATGCATGAGACTTATGATTCAAATTAGATATATTGATTTATAGTACTTGTATTTCAACACATAACAAAATTTTCTCAATGTTTTTTTGGTGTGTATGTATTTAGATAATATTAATTTTGGTTAATTTTGGACGTCAAAAACGTTGTTTGACAGAATAAAACTTATTTTTAATGATGTTTAGTTTATTTAGAGGCTTAGGTTTAGTTTAGGTTTAAGTTCAAATGTAGGCAGTTATTCAAGAACAGAATTAACAATAATGTATAGGTACGGTACGGTACGGTACACGGTACAGTATAAGTGATTTAATTCCATATATGTAGCTATCAACCGAATAAATAGTCATAAATTAGAGGTGACTAAATCTCAATTAAAGAAAATTTTCTTTTTACAGCAGAAAACTTACCCCATGAAAAATTGATAACATGCGCACAAAAATTGCAAAAACGATACCTTAAAGCTAAAAAAGCTATGTGCAAAACCTGCAAAGGACAAGGTACGTACATATAAATTGTATTTTCACACCACTCTATTAACGTAGCATAGGATATGAAGGAAGATAACTTTAACTACTATCTGCATGGTAGATGTGGTGGTTTAAGATGTCACGTTGCCGCTTCCCACCACGCTGAATGTTGTAAATGCAATCCACACATGGGACAATACTTTATATGATCCACAAATTGTTGTTCTAAGTCTGGTTGTTCTTTTTGTCACTTTCATGAATCTTGTTGAGTCGCCCATGACACAAGATATATTTCTAATTCGAGGGTTGTCTTTTAAAAAAATGAAGAGAAAAAAAGTTATTTGATGAGGAAATAACCTGAGATTATAAACTCCAACTGTTATAAAGTCTGATGATAAACTTCAATAAATCGTTAAAAACAGGGAAGCAAAGCAAAACGCTCAATAGCCATTTAACATAAGTAATACAAGTCTCTTTAATGTTGTTTCAATACATGCCTGCATATACAATCGTAACCTTCCGAAAGTCAAAGAACTCACTCAAAGGTGTAACAGCGCATGATTTTTCTGTAAAATAAAACATAAAGTTTAAAAACTACAACCCGATGATATAAAAAGTAATAAAAAAACTATTGGTAATGTGCTCGTCAAGACACACAAGTTAAAATCTGAAGTTTAAGCTCCGTCATATAAAATTTTGATAAAACTTATATAACCTTTAACACCCGAACTTGAATCTATTAACACCTCATTCTTTAAAATCACTTCAGTAATTTAGGCGTTACAGTGGAACTTGCAAATATACATACACAGACTGCAAAAATCATTACTTTTTCACTTGCAGTGTCGTTTTGGAATCAGGATTTTTTTAAATAAATAAATATACTTATTATTGCAGCCGTCACCACTGTGGACACATCATTTAAAGTGGACGGTCATGAAGAAGAAGTTCAAATGCAAGCTGTTATCGTTGATGTCAACAAATTAGAAGCAGCGGGTATTTCCCGAATTGAGGACATCCTAACCCTCAACTGAATCAGCCTTTGAAAAAGGTTTTTGTATATAAAATTAGTTTTAGAACTTCATATTTTACTACTTTGTTACTACTATCTTACTTCTAAATGTGAATGTACGAGTATTTATGGAATATACTCTTTTAAGCTCTTTTATTATTTTTATTAATATTATATAGGTATATACCCTTTTATTTAAATCTAACAGGACTGCAAGGATAAGGTAAACTTAAAACAGAACTTATAAAAATTCATCTGGCTAGCGTGATATAGTAGGGCATAACCACTTACTAAGAGAGACCTTTGTCCAGCTGTGGACTATTAGAGGCTGTTTATGATGACCCTCTAATCATATTAAAAAACTAATTGTGCTACTAATGCTATAGATAACTAAAATTAAAAACTCTGAATTTGGAACCACGCTATTGTAGTTCTACTCTAGTAACGGTGTAACTTTCTACATTGATCTAACATTACTGTATATAAATCGTAATATAACACAAAAATTTACTAAAGCATTTAATTTTATAAACAATACAAACATAGTCTGTTTGAGTTTCATTGTTAAATTGCTCAGTGTGGGCAGAGCAGAGGTGTAACTTCGTAGTGGCCATCAGAGTGGAAATTCTCTCGCTCCGTAGCTTGATGCCAACCATGGTAAGCAGCAAGAGTGTAAGGAATTCCAAGTCCACCAGGCCTGGGCACCGGCTTCTTACCGCAGATGACTCAGGCACCAGAGTTTACAAAACGATCTCCGACGTCCATTAGCACAAGCCTAGGGAATGACAGGTCAGACCCTTTGTCATCCTATCAGAAGCAGGTCGAGAGAGACTTGCCCTTTTGTAGTCAAAAGTTCAGAGTTCCCACGAAAGAGGGGTTCATCTACAAGCTGTAGAGGGCCCGAGGTTCGTCATGATTTCAGGAATTCCTTTCTAGAGTACTCCTCGTCTCTGGCTACTAGTATCTAGGACAGCATGCGGTTTTTGGTCGGTTCGAGTCTGACATAACCAGCTGCAGGTGGTATCCGGGTGACTTCCAGACATACAAAAAAAGAGGTTATCAGTCTGAAAATAAATTATTACTTTTCGACAGGTATTCAACGTTAAGTAGATAGGTTCAAGTTTGATTTCTAGTTTAGTGTCAATCTGTCAGTCTACGTTAGAAAAAATTAGATCATATTTTTAGTTCAACATTAATTATAAATTCATATTGCGCAAATTGACTGTGCTTTAAGTGTAAAATAAACTTCATAAACGTACAAGATAGTAGATTTTTAAATAACTGGTAATAAGAATGTGTAGTTGATAAAGTTGTCATTCTTATCACAATAAATATCAAGAGATTGTTTATTCATATCAAAAGATCTATAAACTGAACATACTGCAGTGTGGTTTTTTTTTTATAACTTTTGTGAAGTAATACTCAGTTGTGTGCAGTGAGTTTTTAATACTTGAAAAAAAAACAGTCCTTTATGAGAATTAGATATAAGTCAATAGAATTGTGTTTTTATGTGATCAAAATACAGAATGACGAAAATAAACAACGAAATCGATGATTCGAGAGAATCTGAAGGACTCTCTAGGGTATGTTTTTTTAGAATTATAACTCAACCAAGTTGAAATTACAAATTAAACGTAATGGACTGAAGTACACAATGAAAAGTATAGACAAAGAGATTTGTATTCAGGTGTGATGCGATTTGAACTGGCGCGCACTAGGCCAAATTATTTAAAAAACTATATTTAATTTTTGAAAGGAGCGTATTTCGAAAATTATTGTTGATTCAAAATCTTTGAAGATATATTCTGTAGAAAATATTTGTCACAGTCACTGTTATGTACTAGTGACATTGCAATAGGTTGTGGAACTTTGTACTTCTCGTTATTTTTAGTTGTAGCATTATTTACTTGTGATTGGAATGATAAATTATTAATTATTTTCTCAGTAAATATTGGTGTTATTGAATTACTGTAAAGAGCAATTTACTTACAAAGGCATATGTAATCTATTTCAAATTAATATTGTAGAACTCTATTTATCGAATAGGCCACTATAGTGTGGGTCACCATACTGTATTGTCTGCATTCGCAATGAGCATGACAACCACCATTCTTGGATTCTATTCATGCTTTGCTCCAGGCAGAGTAAAGCCACTTTGGTAGGCACAGAATATAAAAAAGAAACATTCGTCAACCTTTTTTTATAGATTAAGTAATATCTATGATTTTTTTTATCTCATAATTGATGAATTGACACAATGGTAACTATATGCTCTGTCAATTATATAGTAATCAATTTACCATGTGCCTGTGCCAATTTGCAATGTTTCATTTCCAAGAGATTAAGTCTTATCAGAAAGGCAAATAAACATGTTTTTTTATAAGTATAGTTCATGTTCCGTTGTCCCTTTGTCATTTTTTTCTTTAAAAACTTTTAAATTATCAATTCTTTTAAATTATTTTTTATTGAAGTATTTGTAATAATACCGGTATTAGTAAAACTGATATTAGTCGTAGATATAATAGTAGTTCCTTAAAGAGTCCACTAAAATTTTTTTATTTAAATGAAGTACTCTGATCAATTATGAAATACTGCCTAGTTGGTCTAACAGTTAGTGTATCATCAACAGCCTGTAACAATCCACTGCTAGACATAAGCCTCACCTTCGAAAGGAGGTTTTGGCCTACTATACCTCGCTGGCCAGACAAGATGGATATGGTTTACTTAAAGTTTTCCTTCTCTTGGCAATGCTGTTGCCCTGCCTGGTTTACTGGCACCTACAGGATAAATAAGGGTGATGGCACCCTGTATTCTTAATCCATCATCACATGAACACCACAGTTAGTGTATGTGACTACCAACAAAGCGGGCTCAGGTTCAATTATTGAGTCGGACCAAAAATGTTGTTGAGTTTTTCTTCTCTTCTCGTCTGGAGTAGGAAAGATTGGTGGTGTTTTGTGTTAAATATACTGACAACTAGTTCAACCTCTAAATTCAATTCGCCCACAGGGTAGAAGGGTTCTGACGTTAGTCGCTCTGTGGAAAAACAGATATTCAGGTAAACCGGAAATAATCTTGGTAATCATTAAGGCCAAGAAGATGGAAAAAGGTACTCAAATGAAGCTGTTCCTATTTTGAAGAGGAATGTGTATCACCTGATGGTAAATGATAACCGCAGTTTATGTGGGAGCTAAGGAGATGGGGGTGATTCTTTCTGGCAACCTCACTCATTCATCATTATCAACAGCCTTTGACAGTCCACTGCTGGGCATAGGCCCCTTCTAAGTAAGGATGTTGTTTCCTCACTCACTCGGTGAAATTTAATAAAATATGTTAAGCGCCTAACACCCCTTTTATGTGAAGTTGTGATATCTCTCTGATCGTGTCTTTTGGCTTTAATCATCTTTAACTTATATTATTGTTATATAACAAGTCTTTTAAAATATGTTTCGTTAGGAATAATCTAATCTAAAAGAACTATATCCAAAGGTATTACAAATTTTGATATAAAATTGACATACGCGTATTTTAATTATATTTTTATTGCATAAATGACTGCAGAAAGTACCTACCACACGTAGTTCCGTTTTAAACATTACAAAGTATGTCTTTCCATCTACATTTATTTGAATGGGACATACTCCGAAAGTATCACACGGATTTAACGGCTCTAACCCATTGTTTGCAGGCAGACTCCGCGGCTAAAAGGCCGAGGTTTAAAATTGAGTTTTAGAAGCTTATCTTAAAAAAATCTGTCATTATCATCATCATCATCAACCTATCGCAGTCCACTGCTGCCATAGGCCACTCTGATCGATTTTGGGCTTCACGCACCTGACTCCTATCAGCCATCTTGCGCAAATTGTCCCTCCATCTGACCTGTGGACGCCCTACATTTCGTCTGCCGAGACCCGGTATATAAAAAAAAAAATCAAATTTAAAAACAATTATGTTCCTATGTATTTGTTCCTTCAAATATTTTTTGCGAGCCTTTGAATAGATTTAGATTAGTAATCTTTATTGACCCTAAATCATATCTGCATTGGATAATCATGTTTCTAATCAATGGACAGAGTGGTTTACGAGGAATGTTTAGGTATATAGTTAATTAATGAATGATAAATGTATATAACCTTTCCTTATAAATTATTTACTTCGCCATTTTAGTCATACGAAATACGACCGCGATTAACGATTGCAAATAACTGATTTTATAATAACACTAACGCTCTGCCTCGGTTTCGCACAGGTGCAATACTAAATATACTACAGAATGTCTTTATATATACAACGTTCAAAGTCTTTTTAGTTATTAGACAATACAATTTCAAAAAAATTGTCGCCCTAAAAGCACGTTTTGTCGTAAAAAAGCCTATTAGGCTAGATGACACCTTAGTCAAATTAGTTACTTTTTATCATCTGTCAAAACGACAATTTTGTATGAAAAATGTACTAAATATCAATTGTGACGTCACTGTTTTAGACTACTCAATTGAACAATATATTTCACTGTATATTAGATTGAATTTCGTAATAATAATAAAAAGCTATGTTAATTGTATTTACCGAGATGTTTCGCGATATTAGTTTTAATGAAGTGGACATTGCTATTTATTTACGATACAGTCATCTACCCAATTCACTTTAGTATTCAAATACTATAATGCAATGTCGAATATATTTTTTTTTTAATTTATCGCGCGGCTTCTCTTACGAGATTATATCTACTTTCGTGTATCTAACTCTGGAAATAGCGAATTTCTCTACAACCGTTCCAATATAAAAATATTTCAGGTGTGTAGCCTCAGGGGTATAGACTGCGTTGATGGTTCACTAGTCACGACTAGTAATTATATTATACTAGCTTTAGCCCGCGGCTTCGTTTGCGTGGAATTTGGTCTACTACATTAAGATTCGTAACAGATCATTCTAAATAAATAATTTAATTTTTTTAAAATAAAAAGTATCCTATGTTCTAATCTCATGATGATCGGTTGAGTAGTTTTCGCGTGAAACCGTAACAAACATACTTACATTCACATTTATAATGTTAGTAGGGATTTTAGAAAAGAATATACACTGTGACTGGTGAGATACCTTCAATACTTATGGAGAGTACTCGGTACTCGATTCTCGTTAACTTGATATAAAAAAAATAGGTGCTTATTTTTTATCGAAATGTCTCTAAAAAATAAGTCCGCGCGAGTTAGGTTGTGAGCGAGGGCGAGAGGGTTTTTAATAAGACAAGTGTTCGACTTGAAGAGTGGATTGAGACTAACTTTATTTATGAAACCATTTCTTAAAGTTAAACAGTATTCTTATTGATATGTGTTGAAGACAAAGAGCTATTTGTTCTAATGTTTAGTCTGCGGCTTATCAACTAAGTGGTGGTTCATGACGGATGCCAAGATTAACTTTATTTTATAAAACAATACACAGTATTCTGATTATGCGTTGGAGACCAGGGGCTAGTTGTTCTATTGTTTCCAGGGCGTCTGTGGCTTATCAGCTAAGTGGTCGTTCATGACTGATGCTATTGTAGGGCGTCACGTCTATGACGACATAACTCGCGGTGTCCAAGTATTCCGCAGTTAAATACTGGGCTCTCGGTGTACTGTGTACGAAGTTTACTAACAAGTTATTTAATATTTCGTTTTTATGTTATTTTATTTCATGATATATGTTCGCATACTATCACGTCCTCAAATATTGAAGGTATCTCACCAGTCAGTCTGTATAAGAATAACTTGAAGCTTGATGCTCTCTTACCAAGACCTGTCTTCTCACTATACCTAGTCTTGCCATAAATATTGTAATAAAGAAAAAAGAAAATTGTTAACTGCAAATAACATTTATTACTTTTACAGTGTGTCAGTTTAATACATAAATATAAAACAATTAAAAATATAAAAAGCTTATTCGAAGTGGTCTCCATTGGCTGCAATACAGTCCTTTAAACGATGAGGCCAGTTATCAATAGAAGCACGCACTCTTTCCATGGGAAAATTCTTCACTGCCAATCGTATAGATTGTTTTAGGGACTCCAAATTATCATGGCGTTTAGAGCAAGCTGTACTCTCTAAAACTGACCACAAATCATAATCCAGCGGATTAAGATCGGGACTAGACGACGGCCAGTCTTCAGCTCTGATGAAGTCCGAAACGTTCGATTCCAACCAAGACTGCGTGGACCGAGCTTTATGACCCGGCGCCGAGTCTTGCTGGAAGGACCATACTTGGTTATTGAACATGGTGATGTTAAGGGGCTTAACTACCTTCTCAAGAATGGTATCTTGATACACTTGTGCCGATGTTTTGATACCTTTTTCACAAAAATATGGCTCAGTCACTCCTTCATAGCTAACACCCCACCAAACCATCACTGAAGTCGGATAATGTCCACGTTGCACTCTGTCGACTAATTGGGAAGCTTCCTTAGAGCTTTGAGCATAAATACGGTCATTTTGTTTGTTAAAATGTTGCTCAATTGTAAAAATTTTCTCATCCGTAAACAAAATTTTTCTGTGACCTCCCTTTGCGTACCGCTTCAGTAGTTGTTTCGATTTTACCACCCTATTCTTCTTTAAATTATCAGTTAAGAAATGGCCAGTGCGTCTCTTATAGGCTGCAAGTCCTAAGTCATCTTTTAAAATACGCGACATGGTTCTAGGTGCTATCTTCATTTCCCGAGATAAAATCTTTTGCTTTCGGACAGGATTTCTTCGAATTCTTTCCCTTACTGCTTTGACCACCTTTTTCGTACGAACACTACGTGGACGGCCAGATCTTTTTCTGTCACAAACAGAGGAGGTCTCATTGTACCTATTAATAGCCCGGTACACAAACATTTTACTAATACCAAGTGTATGGAGAGTTTTAAAAATTGCATTTGGCTCCATACCTACTTTGTGTAATGCTATCACAGCGATTCGGTTCTCTTTATCACCCCACACCATTTTAATATCGCAAAATATTTTACAATGTATTGGCGCCAAAATGAGAAAACACAATGAACAATCGTATAAAAATGACAGATTCGAAATTCAAATGTAATATTTTTTTATAATTAAGTGTAACAGTATTTATGGCCAGACTAAGTATATAAGGAAATGAGTACCGAGTAAATGGCTTGTTCTTTTTCAAGGTTACAAATAATAACTAAACTGTTTTATTGCCGGCTTAAATGAATTACAGTCCTTATCTTCAGATAAAAGAATAGGTTTTACCAATAGATACAGATTTGAGCCTTATAACAATTAGATTAAGATACGTATTTAAATAATTAACAATATGTTTGCGTTCTTAGTAGATTATTATTTTTTTCTTTGTGAGTCACACGATTCATCAAAACACCACTTAATTAATTATGCATATGAATTACTCGTTTAAGGTCGTGTTTCTCCAGAATTACGTTCGGATCTTTTGTCGCGGAGCGACTGCCATCAGACTTCCATAACCTAAGTACTAGGCGATATCCGAGATCTGAAGAAAGACTAGCATCTTACTAGGTCGCCATAGTGCGGGTCACCATACTGCATTGTCTGCATTCGCAATGAGTATGGTAACCACAACTCTTGGATTTTATTCATGCTTTCCATCAGGCAGAGTAGACCCACTTTGACAGGATCTTAAAATAAAAAAAAGTTTGAGTTACTCTGTGGTTGTATGTTCCACGCGCGGTGGTACGTAACAATTATCTCAGTATTACACGACCAGATTTTCGCGTGATAATTCAAGGTATGGAGATGATATCGTAGTTGTAAGGTCAGTTATCGGTTGTTTAGGGTTGCAACTACCCGTAGCGACTGCCAAAAACGCTCTTTTGGCATCCGGGACCGAAGCTTTTGTTTTAGGGTCACGCTAACTCTCTAATTAACACAAAGAACCTATTATATAATAAGTTTAATTCAAGAGTTAATTAACATAATATTAGCGATAACAATCATATAAATAATACAAACATATAATCAGCTTAAAATAACGTTTCATAAAATGGACAATCATCTAAAATATATTTAATCAATTACTTTTTGTCAGGTGCTCAGCGTGACCTTAGGTAGATGGCCCGAGGTACATCGGTGTTCCAGGGATCTCCTTTCTAGGGTACACCTGATTCCCCGGCTACTGGTACCTGAGACGGCGTGCGGTTTTTGGTCGGTTCGAGTCCGACATAACCACCAGTAGGTGGTATCCGGGGGGATTTTCGCACAGAAAAAAAAGAAAAAAAGGTGCTCAGCGCGAAACAAGACATTTTCATTCATAGGAGAACTACTAGTGTTAGGACGGTATATGTACATCTTGTCTCCAGTCGAGTCGGATCACCGTCCGATCGGATTGTGAGAGTGAGGGAACAGGAAGTGCACCTGTGTTTGCGCATGCACTTATGCATTATAATATCGCCTGCGTAGTTCACTGATCTCCATTGAGACTGGCCGCTGTGGCTGAAATACTGGCTAGAAGTAGTACAAAATTTTTCTAATCATTCAGAGTATACCCGAGAACACACGGAGATACGATGTCATAATACTTGACGGATTAAGAATACAAAGTGTTACCACCCGTACACTCCCCATTGGTGTCGTAAAAGGTGACTAAGAGAACAAAATATACAAGACAACATCATTGCAAAGAGAAGGAAAACTCGTCACAAACACTACGAGTATACCAACTCGTCTGGCCAGCGTGGTATAGTAGGCTAAAATATGGCAGTGGACCGTTGAAGGCTGTTGATGATGATGATGTTGATGACGATTCGTCATATTCCACACTGAGGCTTCCCTTATCAACTTGATGAGAAGTAACGAAAGAATGCCGTAACACCGATTTTCTGAAAGAATGTGGTAACGCACCAGTCGTCCGAGCCCATGTGCTGACCACTGTATTAGGCGTATATTATCATCATTGGCTTAACCAAAAGACTGTTGAACTTAGACCTCCCTCAAAGTTCGCTCCAATAACCTGTGCTATCCGCTTCTAACGGTCGAGAAGGGATTATTTACCAGAGAAAGGGTATTAACACTCCAGTGAGCATAGTACTATCTCACTGCAATCTCTAACCCGAATGTCAAGCGTGGCGATTATTTCCAACAGTATTTGCCAAAGGAGGTCTACGGCAAATACTATTATGTTTATAAGGACAAATACATGGCTGCATCTTATTTCGAGATTCATGTTACAGTTTCACATTGGTGAGCACGGTGGATTGATGAGCGATGAAAAGGACGACGAACGAGCCGAAAAACCCTGGCATCGGGTTAATTTCATTCATTATTTGCTTTTTATAACCACACCGAGTCTTGTAATGACAATTTGCGAGACTCTGTGAATGTTATTTGCAAGACTTCATGTTAAAAAAATAAAATTACGTTCTCTTCTTTGAAGTGAAATAAATCGTTCGTTCGTTACGTCTTCGCGAAAAGAAAATTGTGCAAAAACGAAAAGAGACTAAATAATAACTTAATAAAAACAAATACATAAGCTGTAATTTATTGGAAACTAGAATCATTGCTGCGTTAAACGGGTGTTTTTTTTATATAAATTAGACCAATTTCGGTATTTAAATATTTTTAACATCAAGTCTTGCAGAAAATATTGGCATGTGCATGTATGTTACTTCTTTTCCATGCTTGGACATGCTCTTCTTCATACACTTACACCACGAGCACCTAAATGTTAGAATGATATTCATAAAGGGTATTGTGACATCACTTCATTGTTACACCATCAGCTTAAATCAATAAATGCTTAATCATAAAATCATTGATATGTCTAGGTAGATTTCAATGGTGCAAAAATGATGAAAAAAATAGTGTGTGTGTGTGTGCGTGTGCGTGCGTGCATGTGTGTTTGTCAGACGTGTTGTTGTTTGTTTTAAATATTTCGTAGTACGAGGCTCTATCTAGACATATGAATCATTTATGGCTTAATCGTCATATTTCACAAAAACCTGGCAAAAGGTGTTTCATGAACGCTACTGACAGATACCCTTAGCAGTACTATTTTTCAGCAGGACTTTATTCATATAATATTTGGCTATTCACAATAAAACAGAAAAATAAGATGAACATTAAGTATTGGTAATATGCGTTGATATCTTGATAAGTATCTTTTCCACTGTCTAATAGACATCCATTTTGTATGTCCAATTAATTAATTTTGCCCAGGACATAACTCAAAGAACCCCTCATACAAAAACCCAAACTGCAAGTTTATGAAGAACCCCTTCCACAATGAAATGTACATCATTTTATAATTGCTGTGAATTGTATTGATTTTGTTATAATTCTATAATTTTAGATTGTAAAGCAGATCAGTAAGAAAGGTGAACATTTAAATCGACCTGTTAGCTCAGTAAGCATTTTTAAACGCTTTCGTCTATTGGGTTCCAATAATAGGGGTTTTAGAAAATATCTGTGGCTTTTGTGCGCTTGCGTTTAAAACACATTATTTTTAACTGTTATGAGATTTACGTTCTATGTGTATGTTTTTAAGGATGTAAAATACAGTCAAACCTGGGTAAGTGAGAACTGGATAAGTGAGAAAATTCTATAAGTGAGAGGAATAGCCAGGACCCTTCATTTTAAGCTCCCAAAACCTCTATTAACGAGAAACAAACCTCTGTAAGAGAGAGTCGTTTTTCCCTCATGGACCTCCGTAAGTGAGACTGCTACTTATCTATACCTTCATTACATACCACCTTCATACATTATTGCTACTTATCTATACTTTCATTCTTCATCTACCTTCGCGGTGTAAACATCATTAATACTGTGTCCACAAGAAATATATAAAAGTGAGTGCTAAAAGTGAGACTTTAGTGATGAAAATTACATTAAAAGTAAATTCAGACATTAATCTTTATAATTCTGGTGTTATTATAGACAAAGTGACATTTTATTGTGGATAAATTACGAAATATAAATGGGATTTTTAAAGTTCTGCAAGCCTACGCAGTGATTGTACGCCTGTTTCAACGGAACGCGTAAGCGACGCTATATGCACGGCGCTTACGCTCTTATTCTCGCGAGGATTTGCACTTGGAATCTGTGGCACGGTTCTTTTGAATTTTTTAAATATCAAACTGCTGAGTGTTTTGTGGTTGCACCTACCGCGTTCTTATCGCTGTATATTATTGCGCGGGTATTAAAAGCATGGCTCCCACAATTAATACTTGCGCTGGCTGTAGCAAAACTATTAAAACTAAAGAATACCTAAAGTGCCTTGCATGTAATCGCAGATATGACTTAGAGTGCGCCAACATTACACCTAAAAAGTTTACCCGTATGGATCTGGAGCAGAAAGGTTCGTGGAATTGCCCTGAATGCCGATGCAAGCAGCCGAAAACTGGTAATATTGATACACCTATCCGATGTTCTTCGAACCTACCCACATCATCTTCGCCCGAATCAAGTAATGTCACACTACGAACGAAACCGAGTCACGGTCATTCAGATATTATAGACAAAACACAGATTTATATTACAGAAGATAAACTACGTTCGATATTGAAACAAGAAATGTCGGCAATCATCAATTCAAGTATTAACGGCATTATAGCTGACCAATTAAGGACCATCAAAGAACAAATTTCGGAGTTTCAAGACTCCATGTCTTTCTTTAACAAACAGTTTGAAGATCTCAAAATCAAAATAGAGGAAAAATCTACTACCATAGGTGAGCTGCAAAAAGAAAATTGTGAATTAAAGGCTACCGTGAGGGATCTCTCGGACAGATTGAGCTCAATAGATCAAAATATGCGTGAGGGCAACGTTGAAATTGTTGGCGTTCCAGAATTTAAACATGAAAACCTAGTTAACACGGTACTGCAACTGGTAAAGACCGTTGATGGCCCGATAAACGATGATGACATTTTACACGCAACCAGAGTCGCTAAGATAAACAGGCAAAGTGACAAGCCTCGTACTATTGTGGTGAAGCTCCGCAGTGCACGGAAACGTGACATTTTTCTTGCGGCTGTCTCCAAATTTAATAGGAAAAACGTCAAAGACAAGCTGAGCTCTCAGCATTTAGGATTAGGCGGACCAAAGGTTCCGATATTCGTTGCAGAGCATTTGACACCAGCTAACAAATCTCTGCACGCGGCCGCACGTAAAAGAGTTAAGGAACTATCATACAAATTTATTTGGGTGAGAAATGGCAGAATATTTGTTCGTAAGAATGAAACAAGCCAAGCGATCTTAATTCGCAACATTGATGGCCTGAGTTTGATTGTCTAGTTTCTTTATTTTATTTTTATTTTTTATTTTTCTTATATTCGAGTGTGGTTAACGTGCTGGCAGGAACATATGTGATGATGCTCGATATTTATTATAAGAATGTTCGAGGTATTCGGACTAAGACTGGGACTACACACACACACACAGAACAAACAACCAAAACAATATATGTATCTCAGAAGGATGTTTTTGAAGCCTGCGCTGTATTCTATGTCTATCACATTAATATAGTAAAGACAACAAGGTGCAACATAAAACATACTAAGCTTTCTAATGGCCAACATAAATAATAATATTTCTGATCAAATAGACAATCTAAACGTGGCAACCTCATATCAATGTGACATAGATGTATGTAACTCAATCGTCATGAAACGCCCTGGTTCACTTAAAATAATAACACAAAATATTCGAAGTATATACAGAAACTTTGATAATTTTCAAGTTCAAATTGCTAGACTGACGTGTGATATAGATGTAATGGTTATGACAGAATGTTGGCTCGATGATAAGAAGCCAATCCCGATTTTAGAAAATTATGTATCTTTTTCTACAAAAAAGCGTTTCAATCAGAACGACGGCATCGTGATATATGTAAGAAATCATATTCCATGCACCATAGAAGAACCAAATTCAATGGGAGGTAGTTTTCTTCTATTAAAAATTGGGGAAGATTTTTGTATACTGGCAGTCTACAGATCACCATCGATATATTATATTGATCAATTTCTTAGTACAATAGAAAACATAATAAACAATACAAGAACGAAAAATGTTATTCTGATTGGAGACTTCAATATCGACATTAAACCAAATAATAACGATCGAAACAGTACATCTTACTTAAATTTAACCGCAGAGCTGGGATTCCTCCCGGGACATACCTACCCAACAAGAATGCAAAACTGTCTCGACCACGTCATGCTCAAGGTATCTACTAGTGCAACAGTTATTGTGACGGACTCCACAGTTACCGACCACGCTTCGGTTCTCGTATGCGTAAAGGATATTCAGTACAGAAATAAAGGTCACAGAACTGTAACAAAAGTGGACTTCGAAGCCACCATTAAAGAAATAAAAAATTATGACTTCTCTTTTATAACGGATGGCTTGAATGTCAACCACACCGCAGATCGGTTGGTTGACTATCTGACGTCTGTCATCTCAAAACACTCAAGAGTAAGTACAGTACCTAATCGCAAAATGATTCTTAAGCCTTGGCTCACACCAGGTCTTCTACGGTGTATCCGACAAAGAGATAAACTCTATAAAAAATCTCAGAGGGACCCTAACAATACTCTACACGCGCTAGTATATAAAAGATACCGCAATCACTGTACTTTATTACTCCGGAAGCTGAAACAAAATTATGAGAAAAATGCGTTAAGACAATCAAAAGATACTAAAGAAACATGGAATATAATAAAGTCCATCACAAACAAAACTGAACAAAAACTATCAGCTTCTAAACTCTTACTCAACACAACTGACTGCACGCTTGCTGTGAAACAAATAAATGACTATTTTGCTTGTATGGGTAAGCAACTGGCTGAGAACATAGCCCAAAATCAGAGCCCCGAACCTGCACCATATCTATCAGAAACACCATCTGCACTTAACTCCATACTTCTTCCTCCACCTGACGAAGCAGAAATAAAATCTCTGATTATTAATCTACGAAGTAACTGTGCCACCGGATGGGATTATATTTCCGTAAAATTCCTAAAATTAGCTGCGACAGTACTGGTACCACCACTTACAAAACTCATTGAAATCTGTTTTGAACAGGGGATTTTCCCTAGTGTCTTCAAAAAATCTATTATTACACCAGTTCACAAGAGTGGGAGTCAGGAAGACATGAAGAACTATAGACCTATCTCCGTTCTACCGGCCTTATCAAAAATACTGGAGAAGGCACTAAGCAATAGACTCACAAAATATTTGGAACGTAATGAGCTACTCTCAAAGGCACAATTTGGCTTTAGGTCGCGGAGGAGCACTGAAGATGCGGTTAATCAACTAGTGGCATATATTACGGGAAAAGTTGATACAAAACAAAAATGCCTGGGGGTTTTCCTAGATCTAGCGAAGGCTTTTGACACGGCCTGTATTCCCACTCTAGTGAGAAAGATGGAGCACATTGGGATTCGAGGGAAACCGCTTGACATCTTCACGGATTTTCTCATGAACCGAACACAGAGGGTCAAGATAGACGAAGCAGTCAGTCAAGAAACAGAAGTAACGTACGGCGTGCCGCAGGGCAGTTGCCTATCTCCGAGCCTCTTTCTGATCTATGTAAATGATCTGTGCGAGCAGTCTCTCCACATGGGTAAAATATTTAGCTACGCGGATGATACTGCTGTCATATTTCATGGGAGAACCTGGGAGGAGGTGACAATAAATGCTGAACTCGGACTCCAGAGAATACATTATTGGTTGTCAAAGAACTTGCTCACCCTTAACTTATCAAAGACCTCATACGTGCAGTTCACTTTCGCCAACATTAAGCCTCCCGAAATAACACTCAGAGTACACACATGCAAGCCTCCATACAATTTTAACAGCTGTTGTCCATGTCCTTCGCTAGCCGAAAAAGACACAGTTAGATATTTGGGAGTTGTACTAGACGCAAACTTGAACTGGCGATCACATATTGAACAAACCACGTCACGGGTTCGAAAGCTTATATGGGTATTTGGGAGACTCCGGCAGGTGGCGGACTTTGAACTGCTTCGATTGATATATGTTTCCTTAGCACAATCGATCATTAGTTACTGCATAACGATATGGGGGGGTGCCTGCAAAACTTACATGATCCATCTAGAAAAAGCCCAAAGATCGCTACTTAATGTTATGACTTTTAAACCATACAGATTTCCAACAAAATCACTGTACAAAGAGTGCGAACTACTAACAGTAAGACAATTATATGTCCTTAATTTAACAATTGCACAGCATAAGATTACACCAATAAATTACGAAAACAGGAATAAGCGTACTATTACAAACGTTCGTCAACCTTTAAAATGTAGAACTGCACAAGCAAGACGACAACACTTACATCAAGCTACACGTATCTATAACAAAATAAACAAAACCTTGCTCATTAACTCATTGGTCACTTACGAAGTCAAAGTCAAAACAAAATTATGGTTACTTACACAAGATTACGCACAAACCGAAACCTTACTACAGTGAAAACACACACACACACACACACATATACATACTCACACACGCACACACACACATTTGCATACTCCCACACACACTTTTAAATGTATTTTTATTGTATAGTTTGAAATAACAAAAGGGGTGAAGACACTGTCTCCTGTAACACAGGTTGTTACCTACCACAGGAAACAGAGTACCATTGTATCTCAATAATGCTTATACCAATAAAAGAAATTATTATTATTATTATTATTATTCTCTTTATTACATATAAATACACATATTGATTACATTTTTAAATATATAAAAAATAAAAAATACATATTTAAAAATATAAAAAATAGTAGACCACCGACATCGGGTACAGGGACCAAGATACCGGTGGTTAGGGCTCCAGAGACAGGAACCTCCTCACAATACGGGCCGTGTCAAGGAGGACTGCCTTCTGCATCAGACCCTTGATCCAACCTTCTAACGTGAGCCTCTTAAGGTGTTGGTCGAGGCTCCTCGCTATCAATCCATGAACAGATATGATTATCGGAACAATAATCACCGAATCCACATTCCACATGTCGGCAATCTCGTGAGACAGATCCAAATACTTCAATTGTTTTTCTTTTTCAACTTTCACGAGATTCTCGTCATGAGGAACGGCGATATCGACAATCATTGCGCGGCGCTCTAATCGATCTATCACCACAATATCAGGCTTATTGGCAACAATAGTCCTATCTGTGATAATAGATCGATCCCAATATAACGTAGCACGACCGTTTTCGAGAACTGGGTCGGGCACATACCTGTAGTAAGGCACTTCAAAATCGACAAGTTGGTATTTAAGGGCAAGTTGTTGGTGTACAATCCTGGCTACTTGATTGTGCCTGTGCAAATACTCACCATTAGCAAGACGAGAACAACCAGAAATAATATGCCTAATAGATTCTCCAGGACGGTGGCACGCCCGACAAATGTCAACCGTACTATCTTTCAGGATATATTTCCGGTAGTTATTATTATTATTATTTATTATTATTATTAATACCTCTATAAGCGACAGTCGAGCTTTATTTATTTATATTATTGGAACAAATGACAAAACAAATTACATATTTAACATTTTATGACTCATTCTATTTCGTGGAACTAAATAACGTTCTAAATAAAATAAAATTACATTTTATCATATTACATATTTACTACATTCGTACTTGCTGTGACTTGTTGTTGCTGCATACCTCTATAAGAGAGAAACGCTACCCATATACCTGCATTAGCGAGAAACTCGGGTTAGTGAGAAAGAAACCTCTATAAGCGAGAAGATTGTGCTCCCTTGAACTCTCGCTTATCCAGGTTTGACTGTAATTCGATTCTTTTAATTTTCAATTTCGCTTTGAATTCAAATATTAGCCGTGTCAACTGCTTCGCACCGTGAAATTTTATACTATTAAAAACAGGTATTTTTTACAATGTTATTGTATTGTAAACTGTTTATTTCTTAGATATTCTTGATTACTTAATCGTATTACTATTTTAGAATTCTCAAGTATTTTCATTCATAAGTGTTTTTACCATTGTTCTTTGTTATTATTTCCTTTGTTATATCTGGATGTGAGATGAGGCGTAAAGGCCCATAACCTACCTTATCTCCTGTCGCTGAGCGGAGGATCTTGTGATTGGCAAGTAAAAGTCTAAACAGCCGGTTCGATACAGTTTGTCACTTTACAGCACCAACATCAAGTACACAGCCTATAGGTCATACCCACTAATCCATTGTCAATAACTCTATACAAAATTTAACGGCTAGTCACAATTTATTTCCACACATAATACATTGCCCACAACAAATAAATCGTAATAAAAATTTTAGAGTCTTAATTAAAATAGCATTGAATATTTTCGAAACTCTGACACTTAACGTCACCTTGTTTGAAACTGAGCAAAGCTTGTACTGTGAAAATTAGATTGACTGATATAAATGAAAAATAAATGTTACACACACTACAGAAATATTAAGTTTTTATATTTTATTTATATTTAATAACAATATTTACTACTAATTAGTTTAAAAACTAACATAAAATATGTACACAAACACAACACACAGTAATTTTGCACATAACCCCCATTTTGTAGAATTTCTTTTCATTTTTTTTAACCTTTGTTGGATTTGGGCATTAAGAAATAATTTTGCTCTTATGCATGTTTCTGTCATATATGTTTGTATTGTATAGTTGTTGGTTTTGTGTGTTTATGTTGCTTGCAAAGACTTATTTGTAGAAGTAAGGGTAAAAATCAAATCAAATAGTTTATTTGCAAAATTCAGACACATTAATGTGAAATAATATACTAGTAAGCATATCGGTCATCTCGCCGCTCCGCTTAGTGTGGCTCCATTTGTAAATCCAGTGTGATTTACAAATTGTTATTCTGAGTGTGGGTGTTATTTTGTCGGTTTCATGTACGTTTGTAACGTCCCCCGTGACATGGCTATGTCCCTAATAAAATAACCAGGTTATCGATTCAACTCTGTCACAATACGATACAAAGAAAAGTTGAAACAGTAATCTGGCCGTGATAGTACAGTAATACACCAACACCTTCCTACTAGAACGTCTTTTAAGACATTCTGGAATGTTCGTTTTTTATGTCTCTTTCTCTTATAATTGGGCATGTAATAAAGTTCTAGTTTGCTTAGCTTAAGTCTAGTTTAGCTTCTGTACAGCTTAACTTAAGGTAGCTCACACAATTGTTTGATTTTTTTTTTAATCGTTGACATTTTTAGGTACCTAGCGTAGTACTGATACTGGTACTCGGAGTGTATCTACTGCTGGGGTTTTTAACACAACTTGTAGAAGACGAAATGCCCAATGTAGTTCAGATGAATTCTCTGGAGAGAGATGTAAGTATACGCGTCTCTCTAAAAGAAAAAAATCTGCCTTTCGCGACAGTTTTCGTTGATACTTGGTTCCTATTGGTCTCAGCGTGATGTTATATAGTCTATATTCTTCATCGATAAAGGGGCTATTCAAAACTGAATGATTTCTTCCATTTGAACCTGAAATTTTTAAGATTACCCCAAACATACAATCTCACAAACTTTACCATTCATATTAGTCTATATTTATCTATAGTTGAGCTAGTGGTTTGAAGTCGTGGGTTCGATTCCTAGCCAGGTCAAAAATATGTTAAGTATGGATATGGAGATTAGATACAGGACTTTCAAACTCCGGGATAATCAGAAAAACTCAATAATAAATTTTCGGCCCGACCTGGGAATCGAACCCGAGACTTCTTGATTAGCAGTAGCATACCCTGACCGCTAGACCAACGAGGCAGTTAAATCTTTTATAATCTCAATCTCTTACAGACTTCTGACAAATTTAGTGAAGAGTCGGCCATGCGTTATCTGACCAAGATCTTAGGAGATGAACCGAGGGTATCAGGCACCAAGTACCACTTTGTGAAGACTCGCGATATGAAAGCTTTGGTGGATGACATCGCTTCAAGTGCCACTATAAAAGTCTCTACTGACTGGCAGATGGTTACTGGTAAGCAGTATAATCCTTTGTTGCCCCCTCTATCCGCTCAATCCACTGTCTTTCCTTTTCAACCCTTACTATCTCCCATCTATTTCTCCTCTCTAATTTTTCCTTCTGTCTGTTCTGCCACATTCAAGCCCCTCTTTGTTTCTCCCCTTCTTTTTTTCCACTGTCATACTTTCTCATTTTCTTTCTCCTATCGCACCCGCTGTCCCTCCCTCCCCATTCTCTTTTCTCCCATTTTGGCCTGTATAAACTATTAATCCGCTGACAGCTGAAATAGAACTTTAATGTTTTGTAATAAGGTTAATTTTATTTCTCCGTTTTCAGGTGACTACTTCCTAAAAAGTTCTGCGCCGTTCTTTAACTTCTACCACAACTGCTCAAATATCATCGCATTGTTGGAAGGAGAAAGCGGTTACCACAGTAACGGAACTTTAGGCAGCTCCATACTTGTGAACTGCCATTATGATTCTGTACCCTTTGCTATGGGTAAGAAGAACTATTTTACTTCGAGTATCGTTGTGGTTACTTATTTAATTAGCTTATGGTAGAGAGATATACAGTGATAAACTTTCACATTTATAATATTGAAAGTTAAAAAGTATTAAAAAGTTTATCGATAAAGGGTCTAGGTACCTTATTCAGTATGGCGCCATCTATCAGAAACTGCAGATATTTTTATCAAGTCTAAGGACAAAGATTTTGTACTTTATGCAATCGGGTGAAAACTCTAATACGGCCATCTATCGGCATTTATAAAACTTAGAGTAATTCAAACACGCATCATAATGGATCTGCCCATAGAATAAGATGTTTTACGGCAATAAAAAATAGCCTATATCGCTCTCCAGCCTCCTAACGATCTCCAGACTTAAAAATTGTACCACAAAGTCGTCCCGTTGCGACTAGAAAAAAAGACAAACATATAAACAAACAAACACACTTTTATATTTGTATTATTACTAAGAATAGCAAATTAACACTTATAAATTTTAATATTACGAAGTAAAAAATCGAAGACAAGGAAATAAATGTCAATCTTCTTGACGTCTGTCACGATGTCGATGTCGTCACTGTCACGATGCCTGTCATGCCTTTTACGTCCCCGAGCAGGGTGTGAAAAAGCATCTCACTAGGCCACCATAGTGTGGGTCACCATACTGTATTGTCTGCATTTACAATGAATATGGTGACCACAACTCTGGGATTCTATTCATGCTTTCCATCAGTCTGAGTAGAGTTACTTTGGCAGGCTCTTAAAATAGAAAAAAAAACAGAAAGTGTTGTCCCATGTGGGCTTTGAATCCACAACACTCAGAGAACTAGAAAGCGGCGAGATCACCGCTTTAATCACTACACCATCCGTGCAGTGAAATTCATTGAAAGTGGTCGCTAAACTTGGCATCGTCAGATAATTCGTGCGGAGAAACGCCGAGTCTATACTGAATACTAATATAATATAGCTGAAGAGCGTGTTTGTTTGTTTCAACACCATATTCTCAGAAATTATCGGTTGGAGTTAAAAAAATATTTTAATATTGCGGAACCCATTTACATAGCAAGGCTACAGGCTGTATAAGAGCCGAGGATTGATAAAAATATTGCTAAAACGGGGTAAATTTATTCCTTTTGAGATACGCAGGTGAAGTAGTGCGAATCAACTAGTATAAAAACTAATTTCGAAGAATCTATATATTAATAAGCGATCCAAAAACTTTGGACCAGTTTTTACGAAAATTACACGGACGCAGGAGCATAAAATTTGGCACACTTATAGTTTATGCGTTGGAGAAGTGCAGAACGCTAATATTTTTCAATAATAATGCTTATAAAGTACATTAAATCAATAAATAAAACATTACACACACTACCATGCATTTCACACACACATATACATACACATGTATTTGTACACGCCATTTTGTCCATAGACATAGAGTACTGACATAGATATATCAAAAAAAAAAGTTTTATTTGCCTCATTTAATATAAAAAAAGATTTTAATAATAATGCATAAAAAGTACATTAAATCAATAAATAAAACATTACACAAACCAGCATGCATTTGACACACGCATACACAAGTATTTGTACACGTATACATACTCTGTGGTCAAATTGTCTCTTTTGTTATTATAGACATAGTTGAATGTCAAACAGAAAAGTTTTATTTGACGAATCCTACGTGAAATACTGAGCGCTTATACAAATTTATGTAATATATACATATATATAAGTTGTGTGGCAGTAAGATACATTTAAATGTACACGGACTTTCATTATATGCATAAAGAAAGTTCTGTAGCAGCAATCTGCAATGAAAACATTCAGGTACAAAAAAAATATAATTTGCTATTGCTGGTTTTAAGCAATTATTAGTAGTTGTAGTATGTAGTTTACGATTTCAGCAATTGTATATACTTCAGGATAAATAAGTGATTTTGAGAGACACGTACATTTAAATGTGCGCTAAATGTCATTCCAAAGATGTTTTTAAGTTATGATTGTGGATTCATATTTAGAGTGCAGGTCTTGCAATGCGAAACATTTTGAATCTGAAGTGACTTTAGGCGACCGAACTGTATTCACTTCATGTTGTCACAAGGGTAAAGCAATATTACCACCCTTAAGTCAAAATGAATATTTTAAATCATTGTACTCACTGACTTACTTCAAATGAACCTTCAATAAAAAGTAAATCAAAAACTTATTTAGAATATATTAGGAAATATAATTCATGTTTTGCTATAGTTAGCTCAGAAGCCAAAGTTGCTGAGGTAGGTACAAGTGGAGTGTATTATTTCAAAATATATGATGTTTTTTATCACAGATCAGGCCCAATGACTGCTGCATATAGTCGCTCACCATGTTATGCACAATTATATTTTTATGATGTTGACACTGCTATTAATTATAGATTACAAGAACGTATTAGTCAAACATGTAACAACAACATAATACGTGAAATTTCACTGGAATTGGACAAAACAGTCCAAAAAATTGGTGTTTTATTAAAACGGCCAGTTTTTACACATGGGCAATTGTATGTCGCAGCAAGTAGAGTTCGTTCATTCGCTGGTTTAAGGTTTTATATATCCGAATATAATGGCCAAGGACATTTAGCAAACGATGAAAGAGTTTTTACAAAAAACATTGTTTTCAGAGAAGTTTTAAATCATTAATTATATTATTACAATATGCGATAAAAAATGTTTTTTGTTTTGCATCCTCTTATAGCATGTTTTGTTTTAATAAACATTTTTTAAATAGGTATTCTTTATTTTACTTCTTTTTAATTTCATATAATTTGTTCAAAATAGAAATTGGCAAATAACAGTCTTGGTCAAATCTGTGGTTATAGTAGTTTAGTTTTGGACAGTAGAACTTTAATAATGTTTGAATATTATATTTTAATAATGTATATTAAGACACTTACAATTTAAATTTATTATGGTCGAATTTCGACCAATGGGCGACCACTAGTATGTAATAATTTTATATTGTGTATGTGACAGGAGCATCAGATAACGGCATTTTCTGCGCCGTAATGGCGGAGATTCTGTCAAGATTATCTAAAAGAAAAACCAAATTGAAACACAACGTTATATTTTTATTTAATGGCGCTGAAGAAAATCCTTTACAGGTAAGAACACACAAGTATACATATGAATCCCTTGAATTCCTTGAATCTCTGCTGTTGCGAAGTGATGTCGCCTCTATGGCAGTCCTCTATCGCCTTTATCATGGCGAGTGTTCTGACGAACTCTTCCAACTGATCCCATCCTCTCCGTTCCTCTACAGGACAACTTGTGTTGGCCTTTCCAAGTCACCGTTTCAGAATTAAACGATTCGGCTCTTCCTTCCTGTGCAAATCAGTTAAAGTCTGGAATTCATTACCAGCGCATGTGTTGCCCTCCCTCTACGATCCTGGGTCCTTTAAGCGAGGTGTGAAGCAGCATCTCACTAGGCCACCATAGCGTGGGTCGCCATACTGCATTGTCTACATTCGCAGTGAGTGGTGAGTGGATTCTATTCATATTTCCATCAGGCAGAAAAGAGTCACTATGGTAGGCTTCTATAAAAAAATTGTAAAAATACTCTGTCTGCTTAGCACACTAAACACACTAAACTGGCGAACCCTATACCATTAAACTTTCTAACAAAATTAAGATTTAAAAACAAGAAGTTATAATAACAAGCTTAAACCCCTCCTCCTGCTTATTCCTGGGGGAGGTTTCAAAGGGTGATAAAGCACTTGTGATACTTGAGTTACAGGTCCATCGGTGTCGGTAGTCACTTACCACCAGGTAACCTGTCTGTACGTTTCCTCACTTATATCATAAAAGAGTTCTTTATAGGGTACAAGGAGGGTAACTTTGTTGGGTTTGTACATTCCACGTGCAGTCATTTTGAATATTTGTATTTTATTTGTAAAAGTCACATAACACTAACAGTTCACTGCTGGACATTTAGCATCTACATATGAATTATATTACGTTGACATGCCAAAGTGTAGCAGGTCTACACGAGAATTGTGTAGATGACTGTATCGTAAATAAATACCAATGTCCACTTCATTAAAACTAATATCGCGAAACATCTCCACAAATACAATTAACATAGCTTTTTATTATTATTACGCATTTCAATCAAATATACAGTGAAATATATTGTTCGATTGAGTAGTCTAAAACAGTGACGTCACAATTTGGTATTTAGTACATTTTTCTAACAAAATGGTCGTTTTGACAGATGATAAAAAGTAACTAATTTGACTAAGGTGTCATCTAGCCTATTAATAACTTATGTTAAAATAGATAAAAATTAAACAAAAACGAACTTCGAGCTCCAATCTTTAGATCACAATAATAATAAATCTATTTACTTTAATATGTATCTTAAACAAAAGGACATAAACATTGGTTTATTTAAAATTATAATAGACATTAGCAGGAAATTGTAACGGAAATATCTATATAATGTAAAAAATTGTTACTTTTCAGGCGAGCCACGCTTTTCTGAGTCACCCCTGGGCGCGAGGAGCTGTGGCCCTAATAAACCTGGACTCTGCGGGAATGAATGGAAAACCAATGGTATTTCAGGTATGGAAATAAAGTCTTCGTGGATCACCTTGATCTCATTTTCTGGGCTTTGAGTGTTTGCACCTACCCAAACGTCCTGTTGGCAGTAGTAACATGATGGCTGAGGCTTGTATGTCGTCTTTACGGATAGGCTAACTCAAAGCTATCTACTCCTGGACATCAGCTTCTCCAATTACTCACCAGACTACATAAATTAGTGAACTATAAAAGGCTGTTGATGATAGCTAAATTACACTCAGACTCAAAACTAATGATCATACTCTTGATGCAATTATTTGTTCCCGCTCAGAATGGAACCCACGACCTCCGGCTCAGCAGTCAGGGTCATTAACCATTAGAATAACAGACCCGTCAGTTAAATTCATAATGGTTTTTAACCAGGTGACAGATCCGAGGGTTATCAGCGCCTACAGTAGTACAGCAAGCAGACCGTCTGCCCAAGGGCTGGCCGAGTTCCTCTTCACAGCAGGAGTTATTCGCTCTGATACTGACTTTAGGGTATTCAGAGATTTTGGGAATATTCATGGTAGGTTTGATTTTGTATCTTTGTTTACCACATTAACCTCTAATATGTAAATATATGTCTGACCAGCGTGGTATAGTAGACCAAAACCTCCTTTCTAAAGAGACAGCTATGTCCAGCAGTGGACTATTAAAGGCTGTTGATCTGATGTAAATATAATTTTATACTTTAAGGGCTGAAATAAAGGGGCTGATAACGAATAGTTCTTAGAAACTAATATAAAAAATAAATAGACTATAAAATTAGGGATCGTCCATAAATAACGTGCTATGGAATTTAAAGAAGAAAAAAAAATCATTTCAAATATAGATGAAATTTACACAAAGAACATCTGGGTCCTGAACGAACCTGCGGCACTTACCATCACCATATGACCGTTTAAACCACTACATCTCCCGTGCAGTCATACAGTTAGCCAATTAATTTCCCCAGGCATCGATATCGCTTTCACCAAAATGGGCCACGTATACCACACACGGAACGACGCGGCCGAGCTGATCAGACCCGGCGTGGTCCAGAACGCTGGAGATATGCTGCTGGGCCTCGTCTCACACCTCGCTGACCTGGAGCATATAGGGGAGAAGGTGACTTGTCTAACAAATATACCACTATTTACAGCATTTGGTGATATCATAAATAGTTGAGATGTGAGTGTTTTGTATAAATGGAGATGAAGTCGGTTCTTCTCACTCGAGCATCTGTGTCTTCTGTACGAGACCCAGGTTCGCTGCTGCGTGTGTGATCCAGGTTTGCGATGGATCTGCACACTATTTGCTTGACTCTCTCCACCAGTATTTTAAGCTTTTGCAGTTGTGAATAGATTTCACGTCTAGGGCAGTCTTCCATATCGCCAGTATCTGATTCTGATGAGCTCTTCCAACTGGTTCCACTTTCTCCCTTCCTCCACAAAACAACACATGCTGGTTTTGTGAGTCTCCATTTTAGAGTAGTAGATATACGCTGTCGAACTAACGGTTTGACTCTTTCCTGTGCAAATCTTGAAAACTGGGACTCTCTACCCCCGGTAATTCGACAAACGTTTTGCAGGCCAGTGTCGGACTATCGAATTTGTCCGATTATAGAGTACTGCCTAAGACCTCCTATAGCCCGGATTTTTTTACAAAAGAGTACCTTGTAATCCGACAAATTATAAACAAATGATAAAATTCTATATGTTGTCTTCTGGGCTTGTGACGACATTACTAGATATGTATACGTAATGCACAATGAATAAAAGCTAAGCTGCACCGCTACCACACGTAGTCAAATTCAAACTGAGCAATCGGAATTGAAACAATACCTACGCGTCGAGCACAAGTTGTAACCTGTTCAATCATGCACGATCTACATTAGCGAAAATTGTTTGATGGATGTCGGATTACAGGGGGTCCAGATTAGCCAGGGGCTGGATTACCGAGGGACCACTGTATTAAAGACTGTTTGTTGATAATATTTTCTCATTTCCAGATCAGCCCGACCGCGGCGGTGTACTTCGACTACCTCAACGCGTTCATGGTGACGTACTCGTACACCATCGCGTACGTAGTCGACGTGCTCATCGTACTCGCGGGACTCGCTTCCGTTTATTACTATCTGTGGCTCGTTGGCGCTAGTGAGTATACATTAGACAGTGACCCATACTACCAAGTTAAAGGTCGTGGATTGGATTCCCGTCCGAGACAATCAATTTTTTAAAGATAACTCCCGTATTATTAATAATTGAGTAGATGACTGTATGTCGTATGTATGTAGAATAAATACTAATGTCCACTTCATTAAAACTAATATCGCGAAACATCTCCACAAATACAATTAACATAGCTTTTTATTATTTTTACGAATTTCAATCAAGTATACAGTGAAATATATTGTTCGATTGAGTAGTCTAAAACAGTGACGTCACAATTTGGTATTTAGTACATTTTTCATACAAAATTGTCGTATTGACAGATGATAAAAAGTAACTAATTTGACTAAGGTGTCATCTAGCCTAATAGGCTAGATGTTTGCTACGAGGACTTTACTAACATACAAGAAATGAACACGATGAACGCCCAAACTCAATACAACAAGTGCCCCGTGTGCGGTTTGAACCCACTACACTCAGCGCAGTAGAAAGTGGCGTATGTGTGAGATGCCTCAAGCTATTTGTATGTATTAAGTACATTTGTACACAATGTACTCAATTTGTACTCCAAATAGGTTGCAAGAACACTTACAAGTCAAACGCTTTTAGCAGATATGTTCAGCCTTTTCTAACTGGACTACCACTGAGAAGAAACAAACTATTGAATTATCCATTCTTTTAAAGTCTAGACAACCTTCTTAATCTTAATCTTAGCCCGTGTGGTGATGAATTAAGAATACATAGCGTTACCACCCCTATTCATCACGTGGGTGTCGTAAAAGGCGACTAAGGTAACCTAATATGCAAGACAACATCATTACAAAGAGAAGGAAAACTTGAAACAAACCCTATTCCAACCCGTCTGGCCAGCGTGGTATAGTAGGCCAAAATCGCTAAGGAGAGGCCTATGTCCAGCAGTGGACTAAAAGATTGTTGATGAATCTTCTTAAAATGCAAAATGCTCTCTCATTGAAAAAAAAATAAATAAATACAATCTGGCAACATTTAAGCATGAATTAAATGTCAGTATAATTGCTTGTTCCAGGGTTATCATCCCTAAAGGAGTTGTCGGTGGCTGCAGCAGGTCGGCTGGTGTCCATGGTGGCGGGGGCCGCGGTGGGGGCGCTGTTTGTCGTCATCATGGTGGCCACCACCACGCAGATGAGGTCAATACTCCACTGTACATATACACTTGATGTGATGACTTCCATATATATACAACAGCGCCATCTAGCGAAGATACATCGAACTACGAAGTATAATAATGAACTACGAAGCAACTACTAATCCTGTATCGCGAAATAGAGATTCGCGTGGCAATTAGCATATATACAACATCCCAACATCAAATGTTGGGCCGTGGCCCGCTAGGCACGATCACCTCGCCTGGTCGGAGGATCCTCCCTTTGTGTCGGAGGGACATGACACCCTCGTCCCTCCATACTTGATATTTAGACTGTTTCATAAATGTTAGGACTTTTGATAAATTCTCACTCTTTCTTAAGAGATGGCGTAACGGCACTCTATGCATGGAATTTCGTACGGTAACGCATCAGCTAAGTAGTACTAAATGTATCCTCAAATTCTAGTAACTATGGTTTACCATAGTCTCAACCTATTTTAAAAATTTCTATATTTGTGACTATTAAAATGCTTTTAAATGAAATTTTATTGCCCTGATTCAAAAGATATTTAGTCATTATATGAGGAGGAACATGATGAGTAGACAATCGACTTTTTTCTTAATATTTTAGGGTAGTTTATAGGTTATACATGGAGAACATTATTTGCATCTACCCCTTTTTAAGCGCTATCAAATCCAGTTCAAAGAAGCAAGAGAATTCTTTCTCAATAGTAATACTTCCGTTGCGATGTTCTATTTGTTGCCTTATTTATAGAACAGAAGAGTCACTTTTCCTTTATACGTTCTCTTGGCAAAGTATTTAGAATTTTTAAATGTTTAAATATGATAAGATAGTGGTGTGGCAGGTACCTGTCGCGCGCGTGGCTGGTGGTGCCGCTGTACTGGCTCCCCTACCTCGTCGCGGCCGTCGCCACGTCTCACGCTTACGACATGTGGAGGTGTAGGAAAGTGAGTTCCAGTCTTCTTATTATTACCTTCATTATAGAAAGAGAAAGCCCTTTGTAGCAAACGATTACTCCTTGATGTTGGTAAGCAACGAGCAAAAATAACATTAGTAATTATTTTTTAATACTAGCAACAATACTCGAATTACATTCAAAAATAGAATATGCAAATTTAAAAGATTGCCATAAATAAAACTTATTTTTTTTTAACTTTGAATTCCTTTTCGATTAGGGTTTCCAGACAGAGTGAAGGATTCTTTAAATCTTGGCACAAATGGTCAGAATTATTTTCAAGGCGGTGCATCTATCCACACATACTATTAACTAATAATAAAATATATAATTATACTAGGTCTTAACCTATAATATCGACTTTTTATAAAATAAGTTAATAATACGTGTTTTTCTATGTATGTATTTTCTTTTTTGCAAGGGGGTGCAAGTATAACCCCTTGTAACCACCTTCCAATGCCCATGGTGACGCACGAGCGGGGGTCGTTTACTTGTACATCCATCCTGGGATTGTGTGTAGGACTCCTTTTTATTTTTTTTTAACTTGTGAAAACCCCCTCGGGCCGTCAACCCACCGGGGTTAAAGCACACGGTGTGCCACTCTGCGCCTGACATAGGAGGGATCCGGGAACAGCTGCTATTACGACATCCAGATTGTAGAAGACTCTAGGGCAGGGAACTAGGCCTCCTAGTTTAAATGTCATAATACCAGCTATTCCCAGATCCCTCGTATCTCAGACACAGAGTGGCACACCGTGTGATTTTAGACGGTTCGATTCCGACACACCATCTCGCTGCAAACCCCTATGGGTATACCCGAGGGGATTCCTCCATGTAATTAAGAACCTCCACCATTAGTTGCTATAATTTTTATTATTTTCTCCACAGTCAGGCCTCTCCCGCTCGCTCCGCATGCTGCAAGCGATGGCCTCCACTCGTCTCCTTCTCTCCGTGATCCTGCTGATACTGGTGTGTATACCCAGCCTCACCGCTCTGAGGTACTTGGTGGGAGTACCGCTGCTCGTTATGACCATCACATCACTTATGTCCATCACTGTGGTCAGATGTGTCAGACTTACCGGTGAGTTTCAATGTTTACCTTTTTAAATTTTCTAGGGAGTAGAGTCGGTTATGTCTTTAAATTGTATGACTTTAATATACCATTTTTATTTATTGTTTACGTTTAAGATGTGACACATTTTTATTTGAGGACATTAATATTGATACTTTTTTAAGATTAATTGCTTTTGTATTTGTTGGACAACGAAACAAACCCGATACCAACCCGCCTGGCCAGCGTGATATAGTAGGACAAAACCTCCTTTGTAAATGTTGTAAACGCGAAAGTGAATGTTTGTTGTTTTTTCACGTCGCAACAGACTGATTTTATGGAATGATTTTTGTGTTTGGATATATGTAATTAGGAGGTTGGAGGGTAATATAGGTTCTCTTGTGGTTCTTCTCGTAGACCCTTTTGGGAGGAGTCTCAGGGTGACTTTATCAGGTCGACAGCCTGTCAAAGTGGTCCTCCGCGCCATATGCGACTACAGGCGGGCCACTCGGTTGGGCCCTTGGGCCTGTTGGTATATCCGGGTGTCAGTCCGGTGGGAGGCGGCGGCCTTTGCGGAAGGGTTCCATAGAGCTACCAGCACGTTAGCTGCGCCCGTGCTGACGGTCAAGGCGGCGAAAACTCAGGCGATCTCCATAGGAAGTGTGACCCTACCACAATCGAAGCTTACGGGGGAGAACGTCGAGCGATCCACGACCGCAGCCTCTCTATGAAGCCTCACGTCAACAACAGCGTCCCGACTGCCACTCCGTGCGGAGCTCCACGCGACTCCCCTGTGCTGGCCCGGCCGGGTTTGCGCGTGTTGCCGAGACAAACCGCCGCCGTCTGCGTGCCCTTGTCGACGCCCCTCGCTTCGTGCGGAACAGGACGACCTCCAGGGATCCGCGCATAGAGAGCCTGGATGACTTCCTGAGACGCCTGAGTTCAAACCTATTCGTGCGTGCCGATGGCTCGCAAGCCCGCCACCTGCTTACCTCGCGCCCTACGTCGGCGACCGCCGGCAGGCATGGCCTGCCGCGAGACCTCGTCTCCGTAGCGTTTCCTACCGGACTCTCTCCGACACCCTGCCTGGTGCTGTCTGACGGACGCTCCTCGGGGTCCGGGGGGTCGGGGGGAGGGAACACAGAACGGTAATATAGAGTATTTTTTGCCGTGGTAAAACATCACATTCGCATGAGAAGATCCATTATGATGCATTTGAATAACTCCAAATTTCAGAAATGCCGGCAGATGGTGCTGTCAGGTTCTTTTACCCGACACAATACAGTACAAAATCTAGTCTTTGATCTAGTCAATTGACTTAATAAAAAATACTCGCGGTTTCTAATAGATGGCGCTGTATTGAATGACGTACCTAGCCGCTTTATCGATTAACTTTTTGATATTTTTTAACTTTAAATATTATGAATTAGAAAGTTTGTAACGATGTATGGATGTTTGTTAGTCTTTCACGCAAAAATTACTGTACGGTTTTAGATGAAACTTTACAGTAATATAGTTTATTCATCAGAATAACACATAGGCTACTTTACCCTGATAACCGATATATACGTAGGCGGAGCCGCAGACAAAAGCTAGTTTATTATACATTTATAATGTACTTCCCTTGTTTTGTTATTATCTAAATTGTAACCTGCTTGCTAAGAAGAAACCTATGCCCATCAGTGGACTATTAAAGGCAGTTGATGTAATAGTTAAAAATTGGTGACAACATTTTTTTTTTCATTATTACAGGCTGGCAGCACCTGATACTTGAAATATTATTGTCTCTGCCAGTAATGATGTGGACGCTATCGCTGGCTCTGCGCCTGGACGCCATGATGCTGCCCCTCATGGGCCGCTCTGCCCTCAGCTCCCCCGACTACACGGTGGGGCTGCTGAACATTGGGCTGGTGATTTTGGTCGCTACTGCTGTGGTGAGAACTACCTATATACTGCAATCTATCTATATATAAAAGAAAGTGGTGTTAGTTAAACCAATTATAACTCAAGAACGGCTGAACGGATTTAGCTGAAAATTGGAGGGGAGGTAGCTTAGAACCAGGAGACGGACATAGGATACTTTTTATCCCGTTCGACCGCGTTTCAGTCCAAAGTCCAAAATCTGCTTATTTATTACCTCTAACGTGGAACAGAGTTCGCAGAGTATACTAATAAAAATGGTGTGGCCAATAAGCATCAATGAATCTTATATTAACAGTTAACAAAGTTAAAAAAAAGAGGTTTATGGTAGTTTTGTTAACACTCTAGTTAAATTTAGAATATTATTCTTTTTTTTTAATTAATAATGCTTTTTTTTAATTGAATTGGTTAAGTACACTCAATGTTGGTTACGACCTACTCTCATATCTACCAAATATACAAAAAAAATAGAGTCGTTTCTGAGAAGTACGATCACAAACACCTTGACAAATGGTATTAGATTATAAGTTAAGCGCATTGAATTCGTTGATATGTTTTTAATAATTAAAAAAAATGTTAACAAATAATAACAAAATAATTAAAAAAAAATAACAAATAATGACAAAATAATGATATATTGGTGGTGAGTACCAAAACCCATCAGTATCAATACTATCAATGTCCGCAATTTTTAAAGCAATAACAATTTTATTATTAATAATCATTATAAAAAAAGAAATTTGAAATAAATACATCGGAAAATATTGAACGAATCATTCAGATTATAGAAAATAAAAAAAAAATGCTAAAAATAAATCCAAAAAGATATGCCCCGGGTGAGGATCGAACTCACGACCTTAAGATTATGAGACTTACGCGCTGCCTACTGCGCCACCGAGGCTCTTATGTATATTTGCTAAATAGCGGATGTGTTTCAAACATTACGGTGATAAACATTTTACTTGGTAGATTTAGTCTACATTAAAATAATATTTGTATGACAGGATCAAAGATATTTTTTAATTTAAACAATTTGATCACACAAAAAAAAATTTTAAACATGTAAATATAATTATATAAAAACACAATTTGTAGTGAATTACGACCACTATGGTGGTAAACAAGCTTTATAATATTAAGTTCTAATTTTTACCCGCAGCTTTGCTCATATTTTTCGATTTTATCAATCAATTTTTCCTTTTTACGTAATCTTTTTTTTTCTATATTAAGAGCCTGCCAAAGTGACTTTACTCTGCCTGATGGAAAGCATGAATAGAATCCAAGAGTTGTGGTCACCATACTCGTTGCAAATGCTGACAACGCAGTATGGTGACCCACACTATGGCGGCCTTGTGTAATGCTTTTTCACGCCCCACTTGGGGACGTAAAAGGCATGACAGTCATCGTGACAGTGTGAGGCTTACACAGTTACCATGACAACTGTCACCCCTGCATCAATGGGCCTCCGGTCTCGCACTTATCAACGAAACACGACAACACGGATGCTGTCGCTTTAGGTTGGTCTTCTGTGGGAGGGTAGTACTGCCCCGGTCGAGCCGGCCCGCTCGCGGTGAAATCAGCGTGGCTCTACTATCTAGAATATACCTACCTATATGTTATTTCAAAGGCTGCGCTAATCTGCCACAGCCGTTCTGGAGTTATTGAGTAACAAACATCTACACATCTTCAGAAATGTTCACTTTTATAGTACTAATAGGTTTATATTCTACCTATCTCTTATTTGTTCACAGTCGGGCCTCGAACTCCTGTTCTCCCGGAAATATTTGTGGCTGGTACTGACCGCGGTGGGGATTCCATGTGTCGTCCTAATGTTCATCCCTTTCAGCCCTTATGATGAAAACGGGGTGGCTTTACAGAGACATTATTGGTTTGTGAGTATAAATATATTTTTTTATGAGAGCTCATTTACTATAACTCAAGGAAACATCTGAAAATTATTTTATTGAGAATTTGTGCTTATCAGTTTTTAATGGATTAACAATACACAGTGTTACCACCCCTATTCATCCCGTGGGTGTTGTAAAACGCGACTAAGGGAACAAAGTATGCAAAACAACAGCATTACAAAGAGAAGGAAAACTTGAAACAAACCCTATTCCAACCCGTCTGGTCAGCGTGGTATAGTAGGCCAAAACCTCATTGCTAAGGAGAGGCCTATGTCCAGCAGTGGACTGTGAAAGGCTGTTGATGATGATGATGATAGTAAACTTTAACTAACTTCATTTTAGTGAATGTTTAGTTAAAAAAATTGAATTTAGTGTGATCTAAAGTTTTATTAAAGTATCTTAAAGATATATTTGTTTTTTAGCAATTACAATACAAATTTGTTTACTAAACGGGTTTAATATTTTTTTCTGTATTTTTACTAGATGAAAATCCGTCTTTTTTCATTGTAAATATTTAAAAAAAGGCAATGGACGGTTATGATTTTTTTTTAAATATATTTTTTTAACAAATATTCTTAATTTTAAACAAAATCATACAGTAACCCCCCTCTTTCCTAACACGCCTCTTGCCTCCACACACAAAGCAGGACAATACACTTGAATCTCTCAGTGCTAGGTACTTTCCATCAGTCTGCTTGTTTGTCCCTTTATGTCTGAAAAAGGTACAGTTTTTCAGCGGTAAGAAATAACAAACACACAGTATATATATATTTTTAGCACTCCCAAATAGCATCATACGACATAAACGGGACCCGAACATCTCAGACGTCTGGGATCTTGGTGATGAAGATGGACCCCTATGGGGTGAGGGATGTGATCTCCACCCTCTCTTCATCAGGAATCGATCACCAAGTTCGAAGTGACTTCGGTTCTGATTGTGATAACATGGTGTACTGTGGGATGCCTACGTATAGATCGGCGTTTGGGGGACAGGCGTGAGTACCATTTAAATTTATAATAATGTGTTTGCTTATTTGAACGCACTTAACACAAGAACTGCGGGTTCGAGTCGAATTTTTTTTAGTATTTGACAGCACAATTATTTAAAATAAGATGTATTTGTGTTTTTTTTATTGTACAAGTTTATGCATAAACACATGCATCGGCCAATTTAATGCCGATTGGAGGTTATGCTTGCATTTATGACTAACCTTGCAATAACGTTTAAAGTACAAATATATATGTATACTAGCTGACCCGGCACACGTTGCTTTGCCATATAAATTATTTCTAAGTAATTTGAGCGGGATGAAAAATGATTAAATTACTAAAATGGCTATTAAAAATTTAGGATTGTACTACCCCTAACATTTAGGGGGATGAAAAATAGATGTTGGCCGATTCTCATAGATACCGGATAAGCACAAAAAATTTCATCAAAATCGGTCAAGCCGTTTCGGAGGAGTATGGCAACGAAAACTGTGACACGAGAATTTTATATATTAGATAATAGCTGACCTTATAAATCATCATCATTAAACTTTGACAGTCCACTGCTAGACATAGGTCTATATATAGAAAGGATGACTATACCATGTTGGCCAGACGGGTTGGTAGACGGTTGATTTCAAGTTTTCCTTTCTCGTTGTTGTGATGTTTAATTGCGTAGTTCGGTCCCTTAACCACATTTTATAACACCCTTGGCATGAATAGGGGTGGTGACGCTCTCTATTCTTAACCCGTCACTACACGGACATACATTACAAAGTTATTTTTACAAATGGTTCTCAGGGTTGTGGGTTGCATTGCTAGCGGCCAGACAAGGACACCTTTATATCTCTTATATATTATATATATATATATAAAAGAAAGTGGTGTTAGTTACACCACTTATAACTCAAGAACGGCTGAATGGATTTAGCTGAAAATTAGTGGGGAGGTAGCTTAGAACCAGGAGACGGACATAGGATACTTTTTATTCCGTTCCATCGCGTTTCAGTCCAAAATATGCTTATTTATTGCCTCTAAGGCGGAACAGAGTTCGCGGGGTAAGCGAGTAAAGTATAAATGTATGTCTAATAAAATATTCTCTAATATATATGTAAATAATATTTGAACATAATGAATGATTATTCAACTCGTAGTATACGTTGGAGCGTCTATGCCTTAGTTGATAAAGACCTAAATGTATAGCATACCTTGTTGTAAATATATTTTCATTTAATTATTTCTGATATACACCATGATCTGCACTTTTACTTTCACAAACAGAACTAGTTTCACAATACTTCACAGTCTGGTACACAAACGTTCGACTAATTTGGCTCTACAGTAGGTATGGAGTCAAATGCAATTTTTGAATCTCCCATCCGCTTCGTATTATTCACATGTCTGTAGAATGCAATCACAGCAAACCGATTCTCTTTATCACACCACTTAATTTAATATGACAAGAATAAACAACACCACTTGGCGCGAAAATGAGAAAAAATACAGATTCTAAATTCAAATGTAACAATTTTTTTTTGTAGTAGTATTTATGTTCAGGCCTAGTAGGTATATAGTGTGGTGACGGATTAAAAATACGAAATGTTACCATCTCTGGTCATCCCAATGATATCGTAAGAGACACTTAAGGGAACGAATTACGGTTAACAACAGCACTGTTATGAGAAAGGAAAACTTGGAACAAATTCTATTTTAGCCCGTCAGGCCAGCATGGTATAGTAGGCCAAAGCCTACTTTCTAAAAGGATGCCTATGTCCAGCAGTGGGCTGTTAATAGCTGATGATTGACGAAGTAAATAGAATTTTAAATATTCGCTAAATACTGTTAAAGCATATAATTTAAAACTTTCCAGCCGTAACGGTATGTTCATTCACACGGGTCCACCCGTCCCTGCCCAGTACGACCCCCCTATTTCCTTCACCGTGGAGTCCAAGATCTGTTCTGAAAATACCTGCACTTACTATTTCCGGATGACTGGTAAGTATATAATAATACGTATATGACTGGTCTAAGAGTAAGTGACCTTGATTTCTGTATTTCCGGGTGTGCCTTCTATAATTCTATGATTAGCACAGTCCACACATGCCTTGATATTATACATATATATTATATTTTTATTTCAATATATAGCAGTTTACGAATATATGAGTATGTTTATCAGAAATCTGGTCACTTTTTTATTTTCTTTATTTAAGACGTTGCCAAAATGACTATTCTGCCTGTTGAAAAGCATGATTAGAATCCAAGAATTGTGGTCACCATACTTATTGCGAATGCAGGGAATGCAGTATGACGACTCACACTATTGGGGCCCAGAGAACAACGTAAAAGGCATGACAGCGAGGGCGATATTGAGAGAGATGAGATTCGCACACTTATCACGATAAATGTCACTCCTACGTCAATGGGCCTCCGGGCCGCACTGACCAAAGAAACACACCAGCACGGATGCTGTCCCTTTAAGTTGGTGGTACGGTCGCACTGCCCGGTCGAACCGGCTCGTTCGGTGGTCAATACATTTTGACAGCCGTGGTTAAGATATATCAAGTTATCATACTTTGGTGCAACACTCAGGAGTAGAGCATCAACCAAAAATCTGCGTAAAGATTAAAAAATACATCCTGTGTCGCGGGGGACTTCATAAAACACCCAGACTCAGAACAACAATTTGTGGGTCAGTCAAAATTTTGTCCCATGTGAAGATCGAATTCACAGCAGTCGTTACATTAGGAAGCAGCGCCGTAACCACTTAACCACTGCACCACCTACACAGTCAATACTGCATGGAAAGACTAGCAGACTGATATTGTGTTATAGGTAGCGCCCACAACATAGTCACTTTCTGGCCTTTCGCTAACATCACCATCGCGAGCTGGTCTCTTCAATCTCCTGTCGCGGTGTGCTTCACCCAGCTGGAGAGGCCTGTCTACGTCATCTACCACTCCACAGCCACGTACATGGAAGAATGGGACCTACAGTTTATGGTTGTGTTCAATGTGAGTATAATGTAAAGTTGTAAATGCGTGTGTTTGTTCGTTTGTATTTTGTGCTACAACTGTTCAGTTAATAAAAGTACATATATTGTTTGTATCAATGTTGGAGCTGTATTGTTACCCATTGAAAAAATTGCACTGAATTTTTTTACCATTTGACTACCTCGGTGGCGCAGTGGTAGCGTTTGCAACTGCTGTGTTTGAGGTCTCGGGTTCGATTCTCTGGTCAAACCAAATGTTTGTATGATCTGCAGATATTTGTTTCGGAGTTTGGATATTTTCTATATATAATATGTATATATTTACAAAAAAAAGCCTATATGCATTTATATCGGTTATCTGGAACTCATAGTACAAGTTCTTCTTAATTTGGAGTTAGACGGTGTTACGTGTCAGAGGTCCGACATCTTATACTATTATTAAATACTAGCTTACCCCGCGAACTCTGTTTCGCCTTAGAGGCAATAAATAAGCAGAATTTTTATTTTGGACTGAAACGCTGTCAACGGGATAAAAAGTATCCTATGTCCGTCTCCTGGTTCTAAGCTACCTCCCCACCAATTTTCAGCTAAATCTGTTCAGCCGTTCTCGAGTTATAAGTGGTGTAACTAACACCACTTTCTTTTATATATGTAGAGATTTCTAACTGTCTCTCGTTTATCCTATTCTGTGAATAGGTCTCTGATGTACAGCTCTATGCAGATGGCAATAGCTCTGAAAAAACTTGAAACAAATCCTATACCAATTCAATTGGCTCGCGTGATTTCTAAGAACCTCCTTTCTAAGTCTAACTCCAGCAGTGGAATGTTATGATGATGAATGTAAGATTTTCATCTGTTTCTTGTTGCTCCAGGTACCACAATCACTACAGTCAGGCCCAATAGTGGAGGTATCCCACCATTCGAACAAGCTGCAACACCCAGAAGACTTCACAGCTGAATACACGAGCATACTCAACGCTATGCCCAAGTACTTCAACATAGCTTCAATACTCTCAGTTAGAAATAATTATGTATTCTGAAATTAAGAAACTAATTAGTTTATTTTGAGTGTTAGAATACTGAGTGAAGAGTTAAACCGTCCCGTAGCTAAAAGACTGGTATCCCGAAACGTAATTATTGCCCAACTTGTTTTTGAATGAAATAAAAGAATGAATGATCAATGAGAGGGTCACTCCGGTCGAAGCTGTTTCTACAAACTGTGAAACTAACTTGGATAATCGTTGCTGGTCATATAAATAGATGATCAAAATACCAGAAGTATAGTAAACAAATAAAACAGAGAAAAGATATTAACCTAAATTGCAAATATGTAGGTTTTTTTTATTAAAGGTAACATAAAAGTGACTTAGCGATTGACATTGTATACTTGTACCTAGAATAATAATGGCGTATTAATTTTTACACAGAGAGAGAGAGAATTATTATTTATGTTATTTGAGGCTTTTAAAGGTAATAGATAGCAAAGAGACGTAAGAGGTTTGTACCAAGGCCTCCTGAAAGCGAGTTGCTCAAATCGTTAGTGAAAAAAAAATTAAGTTATGTTACAAACAATAGTTATTTGTGTATATCTATACTAAATAAATAAATATAAATATATATAAATCTTTATTAGACTTTTTAGAAGCATGACCTATTTTTAAAGTGACACTTCTTTAGAATCGTAATTGCAAACTTATGAATGAAATGTGATTGATAAAGAAACGAACATATAAATGTATATGATTAAGGCGACGAGAGAATGAGATATATATAACAATATAGACATATATAACAATATAGACATATATAACAATATAGACATATATAACAATATAGACATATATAATAATATAGACATGTATAACAATATAGACATATATAACAATGTTGTATACATATACGCAGTCGCCTCTGTGCGATGCTTCGTAGCGTCCCCTCTCGTCTACTGGGCATTGTGTATAGGCATGTATGCACCTTGTGTAGTGAGTTAGTGCCTATTTCTACGTTGTATTAAATTTACTCCTGGTCCGAGCGTTCTACGTGTATATGTTATGTAATGTAATTTTTCAGAATTTTCAGTTCTGCCGGGTGTGATTAAAACAGTAACGTTGAACAGAATTTTTAAGTGAAAATTGAGATATCAATTAAAATATTGCTCAAGTTGACAATTGTTTGTAAACTCAACTAATCTTAAGATGTTCAGTGAACAAATAAATATATAATTCATACTACTTTATTTTTTATTTTTATATGCTTTTGATCGTCCGTGAGGTGAGGTGACAGATTAAGAATGCAGTGTCAACAACCCTATCCATCCTGTGCGTGTCGTAAGAGCCCACGAAGGGAGGAAACTATGCAGTATAACGCCATAGCGTGGGTCGTCATTACACTGTCATCATTCGCAGTGAGTACGGCGACCACCGCTTTTGGATTCTATTCATGCTTTCCATCAGGCAGAATAGTCAGTTTGGTAGGTTGTAAATAAAAAAAAAGTATTGACACAAACCCATCTTGCCAGCGTAGTATAGTAGGTAAAACCTTTCTAAAGAGAGGCCTGTATCCACCAGTAGACCATTAAAGACGGTTGTTAATGTGAGTTCTTTTGATCAGCAACTCATACTATCGTCATGATAGTACATCAATGACCACTCATAAGTCCACGGTGTAACACGGTCCACAAAAAAAGAAAGTTTTCAATTTGCATGTTTTTTGTGGGTAGTTCGAAAATTTAAATAGGTAATCTTTTTTTTTATGGTGGTAATGCTATGGTGGAAAGTAATCGCCACCCGCACATGGAAACCTAATGGTAAATAACCACTTGTAACTCAATAGTCTAGTGCGTTACCGCTGAGAGCCTCGCCTATCCCCAATAAGGGGAAAAAAGTTTGGACTCCATAATTATTTTTAATGGAGAAAAATAATGGTGAAAGAAAACACAGAAGTTAAAAACTCAACTTGTTTATTGCACTCAGTCTTCAGATAAAATAAGTGTCGTGATAATATTTTTCAACGATGATTTCCTTCACAAAAATAAACTCAAAATAGTCAAACAGTGTACACTGGTCGAACTTGGACTCCGTTTATTTATTTTTTGGAAAATGTACACATTAAATATATTTTTAAAAGTAAACGCGTCCTTGTTCGACGAGTGAACATAAAGTTACTCAATTCGTAACGTTTGCTTGTAATGTAATATTAAAAACTCCATTTTGTTAGACGACTTGTTTATATACAAAAAATGCACAACTCCTTAAAACTAATATACTTAGTCTGGCCATAAATACTGTTACACTTAATTATAAAAAAATATTACATTTGAATTTCGAATCTGTCATTTTTATACGATTGTTCATTGTGTTTTCTCATTTTGGCGCCAATACATTGTAAAATATTTTGCGATATTAAAATGGTGTGGGGTGATAAAGAGAACCGAATCGCTGTGATAGCATTACACAAAGTAGGTATGGAGCCAAATGCAATTTTTAAAACTCTCCATACACTTGGTATTAGTAAAATGTTTGTGTACCGGGCTATTAATAGGTACAATGAGACCTCCTCTGTTTGTGACAGAAAAAGATCTGGCCGTCCACGTAGTGTTCGTACGAAAAAGGTGGTCAAAGCAGTAAGGGAAAGAATTCGAAGAAATCCTGTCCGAAAGCAAAAGATTTTATCTCGGGAAATGAAGATAGCACCTAGAACCATGTCGCGTATTTTAAAAGATGACTTAGGACTTGCAGCCTATAAGAGACGCACTGGCCATTTCTTAACTGATAATTTAAAGAAGAATAGGGTGGTAAAATCGAAACAACTACTGAAGCGGTACGCAAAGGGAGGTCACAGAAAAATTTTGTTTACGGATGAGAAAATTTTTACAATTGAGCAACATTTTAACAAACAAAATGACCGTATTTATGCTCAAAGCTCTAAGGAAGCTTCCCAATTAGTCGACAGAGTGCAACGTGGACATTATCCGACTTCAGTGATGGTTTGGTGGGGTGTTAGCTATGAAGGAGTGACTGAGCCATATTTTTGTGAAAAAGGTATCAAAACATCGGCACAAGTGTATCAAGATACCATTCTTGAGAAGGTAGTTAAGCCCCTTAACATCACCATGTTCAATAACCAAGTATGGTCCTTCCAGCAAGACTCGGCGCCGGGTCATAAAGCTCGGTCCACGCAGTCTTGGTTGGAATCGAACGTTTCGGACTTCATCAGAGCTGAAGACTGGCCGTCGTCTAGTCCCGATCTTAATCCGCTGGATTATGATTTGTGGTCAGTTTTAGAGAGTACAGCTTGCTCTAAACGCCATGATAATTTGGAGTCCCTAAAACAATCTATACGATTGGCAGTGAAGAATTTTCCCATGGAAAGAGTGCGTGCTTCTATTGATAACTGGCCTCATCGTTTAAAGGACTGTATTGCAGCCAATGGAGACCACTTCGAATAAGCTTTTTATATTTTTAATTGTTTTATATTTATGTATTAAACTGACACACTGTAAAAGTAATAAATGTTATTTGCAGTTAACAATTTTCTTTTTTCTTTATTACAATATTTATGGCAAGACTAGGTATAATACATATTTACAGGGTGAGACAAAATACAGATCAATTAAAACAACAGTTTCCAACTATCCTTCCGATATTTATTTTCTGAGATCTTATAAAAATATCATGTTTATTTTACAAAATAATAGACAAAGTGTTAATTCTAGTATATTTTATTTGCATTTTCTGTGACAATCAATGTAGTGCCTCGATGGTAAGTGCAAATGGAGGCTGCTTCGTCTTAACGTGGAGGCGGTATCGATACAAACATTCAACCTGTCCTACATTTGCTTTAGTTTACATCTTGAGTAAGATTAACAAAAATTTTTAAATCTATATTAAACTTAGAAAATGAGCTAATTCTGTTGTTCCGTCACTAAACACACTAAAGTAATTATCTTCTAATCTCTTATTTTAGTAAAACGATTTTCTAATTGCTATATTTGAATGTACGTATTTTGACAACGTCAATTTAGATACATTTAGTCGATTTTTGACATTAAGAGCGTCGTTTGTCAGTATAAAACTAATTTTTAGTGCTTTTTAGTTTAGAGTATTCGAACAACAGAACCAACGTGTCGAGGATACGACGATACAAAACTATATTAACTCAAACATAGTGTATTATGAAAAACAGTTTGTTTTCACCATAATTTTGGTACAATTTCCATAAAAGCTTACTTTTGTTTCAGAGATAAATAGGTAATCCAAGATATCCAAATACACATTTTCTGTTACATTCTTTATTAGAACAGTAGATGGGTTGTACAGTGTTTTACACATAAATACAAGAAAAAAAAAACAAATTGAAAAGCCTAATTTCAATATTATTGCTTTTTAATGAGTGTTTTACATCAAAATGACATTTTGATAGATTTTGTCGGATTTACATAAATATAATCAAAACGTAGAACAGTGTTTTAATGTGACTTATATTATAAAGAACATAGAGACATACTAAGTATATAGTAGAATGTGAATTGACCGAGTAACATTTGGTGGTCGGTCTGTATGTCTGGTAGAGACATTTCTCAGAAACAATCTGAGTGAGCTTTCTATACAGGTGTACTTTAACGTCGACACAGCTTTGTTATCATGAACAGATTTTTCTTTAAGACGTCTCCAACATTAGGAATATTCTTGTATCACGGGGATTTTACAAAAATCCATGAAACGGATATTAAGAACATTCAGATTCAGAACAATAATTTGTGTGTTGTCTCATGTGGGGTTTGAACCCACAACACTCATCACAGTAGAGAACAGCGAGGTGACTGTTTCAACTACTATGTCACCGGTTTCCTGTGAGCTTTAGAATTATGTCCACTTTGAAACAGTGAACATTTATTTGTATTTGTGATTGTATTATAACTTCTTAAGTATACGACTATTTGACAAACATTCAATTTACATTTCTCGACAGGCGTTAGAAGTCAATATGTGGTTATAACTGTAACATATTGCGTGTGCAATACACAGACAAACAAACATTAGCCAGTATATAAAGTGACTGATATAAAAGCAAGGAATTACATACAATATTACTGATGTTTGTATATGTTTCAAATAATCCTTAAGAATGTTTGAGATGAGATTATTTTATATTTAACATGTGACAAAATACAGCATGAAAAAATTTGTTTCATTCATTAAAATAACTTTTCAAAGTAATAGATTAAAATAAACTTAATAGTAGACATGTTTTCTAACTGTATTTGAAATTCACAAACTGTGTTGTGTACAAACAGATACAATAATATCAAAATTGAAATGCCTGATGGCCTAAATCTACTCATATATTATATATTTAGGTATTTGTAAAGAAAAATGGTTTCTAATTATAGTGAAAAGGAAATATTTCTTATCTAGATCATTTATTGCAAGCAAACGAGCATGGTAAGTGAGTACCATCACCCTGCAATTTAAGTGTGTTACCACTCTATAAATATTCATGAATTCTTTTTAAAGAATACTAGAATTGATAACTAGTATTTTTATGCTATTTAGCTAATCTACAGTATACCTTAGTCTTACACAGAAAAAACTAAACGTCTCGCTCAATTTATGACTTTTAAAATATTATACAATTTCGTAACTACTTGGTCTAGGTATACCAATATTTTTAGTGTTGCCAAATATAATATTAACCTACTATATGTATGTCATAAGAGAACATTTTGGAAAATATAATAATGCCATTAGCTCATTTAATATTCAGGCTCATATTTACTTTAGTGTACATAGCTTTACTTACGTGTGTATTACGAAGCCTGAAGGCAGTGGTGTACTGAATAAAGTGACGTCACGGCCGGTCTTCGAAATACACATTTAAGTGTAACTTCATATCTCTATTTGATACTGATACTCAATTTCAACAGCTTTTACAAGTCCACAGCTGGACATAGGCCTCTCCTTTCAATGGAAGTTGACTATTTTTTATTCAAGTAAGTATTCACATATTTTAAATAAGAAACAGATGGTAGGTTTTCATTGCATATTTCCTATAAAACATCTAACTTTTAACATAAAGAAACATAAAATCTACCATCCTACCATTTTCTACCAAAACTTGAAACAATTTTATTCTTGACCACACTTTTACAAAAACTAAATTTGAATTAACTTAGTAGCATATAAAAAATCAAGAGAAATACATAACATTGAATTCCGCAGTTGTCTTTATACATGACAAGTTATTCAAACCAAAATAATATAACCCCTTGTGTTCCTAAATCCTATAATGTCTTAGCGCAAAGTGACGGACAATCTGCTGGCGGCGACCATTTTGTTGTGAAACTTCTTTTTGAAACTTTCAGCGGCATTTGGCGTTTTGAACGTGATCTTCGCTGTGCGTTCTTCCTTGTCCAATATTAAACTCTGGAACATCAATCCGGGGGGTTTTGCGTTTCAATAACGTAACTTTAACTTATATATATCACTTAACTTAAATAAATAATTATTTTTTTACATGTGTGAATGTAAAATAAGAAAAATGTTAAGTAAAAAAAAAATTACATTTTGGCCTTATTGAATAGAATATGTAATCAAAACAAAATATAACAACACAACAGTCAGTGTTAATACAACAATCACTCAACACTTTTCCTATCTTATTATAATATTTAAAACAATTTCAATATGGCCAATAGCGAACATTAAAATAATAAATTAATTAACATCAATCAAACACAATCATCAAAATAATGTTTGGTGTACAACAAATATTAATAATAATAATTTGACAGATCTCACAAATTAATCTCAAATTAGACACAGCCTGTGCTGGCAATCAGACTGCTGATTAACAAACTAGACACAGCCAGTACTATGGCAATCAGACTGGTGATTATCATACTTAGATTATTAAACGCATACATGTCATTGATTAATTAGACGCAGACATAATAAATTACAGCAATATTTGTCCGGATCGGGTTTTGAAACTACGACTTCTAGTTCAATAGTCAGATCTACTAACCCCTAAACGACAGGGCTGTAATATTAATGGTACAGACATATTTGTATAACAGAATTTGTCTTTCATTTCTTATGACAAGAATATAAATTATTATTAATTTTTCTTTACTACATTACTTATTTATAATTGATGAAGGACACATATTAAAATTGTTTTATGTCTAAACTATAACATGCATGTGTGTTTGTTGTAGACAAATATAATTATAAATAATTTAGATAATATTAAACATTCACTTTTTAACATAGTATAGACACAGGCTTTTTAGTATAATATATTAACAATAGATGTTAAATATTGTACCTTCTACACATTAAAATAAATAATTTAAACTTATGGCAGCAAATACATGTTTCGAGTTACAACTTTGTTTATGTATTTATGGCTGATGTAAAGGCTGATTGATATTAAAATACGAAAGAAAAAATAACTTTGACAATTACTCGACCATTTTTCAGACGAAGCCCGCACTAGCCATAATTCCTGTGTCGCGGAGACTATACAAACATACAAGAAACAAACACAAAGAACACTCAGACTCAGAACAATTTGTGGATCACACAAAGCGTAGTCCCGTGTGGGGTTTGAACCCACAACACTCAGTACAGTAGAGAGCGGCGTGGCGACCGCTTTAACCACTAGGGCAATTGTGCAGCCAAACCTATTGACAGAGCTAGCGATGAACAGGCAAAAAGATACTTATTGATTAAATATAAAGTTCAAGTGTGTTTGCAAACATCTGTTGTTTTTTGTCTGTTGTAATGAAAACGTAGATATTGTGTATTTATGTATGCATATATTTATTTCTATTAATGTGTATTCTATTCAATAATTCTTTTATTATTTATTTTTATCTGAATCATTAGAATTATTTTACAAATGAGTTTTTTCTTTTTTGATTCTATTCTCACGTCTAATCTGCCTGTAAATTTCGTCTTTTTACATCCAAAGGTTGCCTAGAAGAAATTACTTTTAGCGGTATGCCCGCCATTTGTACATGGCCATCCAACTGATATGCTCTTGTATATAATGTATAAACATTTTTTGTGTACAATAAAGTTTATTCTATTCTACAATTAAAATAGCTTTTTATTATTATTATGAATTTCAATTAAATATACAGTGAAATATATTGTTCAATTGAGTAGTCTAAAACAGTGACGTCACAATTTGGTACTTAGTACATTTTTCATACAAGAATGTCGTTTTGACAGATGATAAAAAGCAACTAATTTGACTGAGGTGTCATCTAGCCTATTATAGACTGTCAACGTTAATCTTCTGAAACTATATCGAAAACTGGCATGTCACTATATTTAATATAGTACTAGCTGACTGCTGTAGTCTTTGTTTCCTACTACCCGTAGCGTGATAATACACAGTGTATACAAATTTGATTACCATAAAGGTTATATGGTGTTGCGGACTTTTTTAAAACTTTTAAAGGGGAACAATTCTTTTGTACATTATTTTCACGAAACTCACCGTTTACGCAACGCACGCAATGGAAACTTCTTGAAAGGCATTAATTTTGCCCCGTTTTTACAAAATTTTAAGACCTAAAACGCTAAGACCAAAATCACGCCTGTTTCCCCCTAGGCAAAGGCATAGTAAACGCCTTTCACCAGTTTTTTGGAGAACAGTAACTATTGAAATAGTAAACATAAAATCTATATTGTATAGTTTCTGAACGTAAATTAAGTTTTTTAATTGTTGCCGCTAGATACATATGGCGCTAGTGTACATGTTCTGTTCTCTGTAAGCTTTACCGGTTAATAAACGTCTTGTTATACTTTCATCTTTTATTTAATTTCTAACAGTAACAACACAGACGACTTTCTCACACATGAGAAGATACAAAAAGAGATCGTATCTGCCAGGATTGAGTCCTGTCTCTCTGTTTAATGTTTTCAATATCAATAAGCCTGTACATAGTCTTATATACTAGAACTACAAGTATATAATTCACAGAGGATCGTAATATATGTACATATAAATATCACAATACAACATAATTATTACAAGTAAAATTAATGATAGTTTTTGGTGCTTCGAGGGTTTTCTGTTTATCTTTTCAAAGACTATGATTTAGAAATACTTTAATTGATAAATATACCCGATGGTTTTGTCTAGTCGTTATATTTGTACGTCTGTCAGCATAATTCTCACACATTACGATTTAAAAACTGCCTATTTTATGAAATAAATTAGTTGAATAAACAAATAAAATAAAGAGAATAGACAAAATGTTATTTTTTTTTAAAGAAATCTAATAATGATGTTTTCCATCCCATCTAAACCTGAATAGCTGTATTGAGTGTATTTTATAATGGTAGTAATTTCTCTATGGTATACAAATGTACCGTCCATAGATATTTACAACTAAAGTGAAGTGAGTTGCCACTTTTCAAGTGCTCTTCCAGAAGGGCAGGAGTTCGACCTTCGGCAAGTTCATCTAACATTCGGTTAGAATCATTTTACTAATATTTAATAATTGTCACTAGCTGACTAGATTGTTAATAAATACGTTTAGAGATCTTTTATCTTGTCTAACTCTTTTCTACATGTGTAATTTCTTTTATACATATGTATTTTAAGTTTATACATGTGTATTTTTATTTTATACATGTGTATTTTTATTTTATACATATGTATTTTCTTTTATACATATGTATTTTTGTTTATTCATGTATATTTTTATTTTATACATGTGTATTTTCTTTTATACATATGTATTTTTGTGTATTCATGTGTATTTTTATGGAAAGAAGTGTTATATGTCACAAGTTTAATCTTTTAATGTCTAGGTCTTAGTATTGAAAAAATGATGTGTAAGAAAGTGATGGTTTGTATATACGTATATACGCTTGTGATTTTATATAGCGAGAAGGAAAGAGAAGATTTTAGAAACTAAAGTTGTTTTGTTCAATAATTTTTGTTTCATATCAACGTGAATATCATAAAAAAACAATACTAAAACATAAACTATCCCTTTTAAAATTTGTATCTGTCTGTTTGTACGGGCTTATCTGGAGCCGCTGTATCATTTTAATTGGATACTACGATAAAGAGGTTACTGGGCAACATATAGCCTATTTTTTATCCCGGATTGCTCACAGAATTGAGATTCACACAGTAAGAGTGACGTTTCTACGGTAAAAATAGGAACAAAGTCGCGGGCACAGATAATATTTTATATAATAGTGCATCTTTCTCCACGGGTTTCTAACTGTCACATTTGTATACCACTAGCGTAGTAAAACGTTTCTGCGACAGTTCCTAGCACTCTTTCTAACCTCGTCAGAGCCCTATACGTGTCGATGTCACGCTATAGTCACGCACGGTGTCGGTAGCAGGAGCTAGCCATAGTCGGTGAGCAGGGCACCGCTCGAAGCACCGGGGCGGGCGGTTACCTGCACGAGCGGGCCGGCGAGCGAGCGCAGGCGCGCGGGCGTGAGGCCGGGCGGCAGGTCGCGCACGCGCGCCTCGCGCCGCGCCGGCGGGGCCTCGTCGGGCGAGGACTCGCTGTCGAACTGCACGGGCGGCGCCTCCCGGGCGGCCGCGCGCGAGTCGTCCCCGATGGTCCGCACGGCGCGGCTGAAGATGCCGGCGGTGGGCTGCGACGGGTCGGCCTTCGCCTCCACGCGGGAGAACGCGCCTTTGTCTCTGTTGGCGGCCGAGGGTTTGCGTTGGAGGATCACGCGGCGGTTGGAGAACGATGACTTTTTATCTTCGCTCTCTTTTTCGGCCTGAAATTATATTTTTTATGTGAATAAACACAGACGTAGGTATACGTATGAACGTTAGCCGTTCGAGGAAAGGTTACAAGTACTAAAATTAAAAAGATAGTAAATATGTGACTTTATAATTGACAACGAGTTAAGATATTTTGAATTTAAAAAACAAACTGGTTTGTGTACGTTTTACATAACAAGAAAAAAATCTTTCTAAAAATGTTATCCTTCGCGTTATCCTATATTCGTAATGAAAACGACAGTAATAACAGAAACAACAAAGGTATTCAATATATTGAGAGACAATTTATTATAACGTATCCATTTAAATCAATTTCGCGCCAAAAGAAGTATAATTTCAAAAAAGGAATGAAAACCATTTTAGTTAACTATATAATGCTCTTGCCTGTTATATTATACATAAGGAATTAATATTACAAAAGAATCGACTAACAAATTTATGTGTTCCATTTTTTATCTGTTGATTGTTCGAAATTTAAACTTCAATTCTAATTTTTTTTTTAATTTAAAAAGTAAGTATTGCATACCTCTTTGTTATCGTAAATTATCCTCTGTCTGGATTTGATGGTTATGTTATCTAATTTAGCTTTTGCCTGTAATCAAAATATATTATGTATTAATTTTTCGTTTTGTTTAAGGCAAGCATAGAAATATATACCCCTCTACTGACGGACATAGGCCTCCGTAGAAAGGAGGTTTCCTACTATACCCCTCGTTAGAAGGGTTGAGTATAACCCTAACAATAGTTTATTTAAGAATTTAAAATATAACTTGACCTCTGTGACAGAAGGCTACAAAACAGTAACTTTGGACGAGAGATTTTATTTATGAGGATGGATGTTTGGATGTTTGTTACTCTTTCACGCAAAGACTACTAAACCGATTTCGATAAAACCTTTCAGTAATATAGCTTATTTATCAGAATAACACATGAGCTACAATTTATTAAGATTTTTTATAACTTGGTCATATAACGATATGAATCAAATAAGTCGAAAAATTCTTGATATCGGAGAATTATCTTGCCGTGTGCTGTCCAAACTGTTGAAGTTACAAGACCATAATATACGCTAAAATTCTTTGTCTTAAGTAGTTCTAAACGAAAGTCAACGACAGCATATATTTACTTTTTATGTAGAAGCCTGTGTATTATAAATAATGAACCGTAAACACAATTAAGTTAAATATCTATTTAGAGTATTTATCGTATTCTTGTCAAAATTGACGCATTTGACGCTCTCAATCTATCGCTCTCAAATTAATGTAGATGCGTTTTGTATTTGCTACAAGTAGTTTGAATGAATAGTTTAAAAGTAATCGCGATGCGAGCTGATGGAAGTGTCATTAAGCACCCACTAAAGTAATTCTGATTGTTTATTATGTTTTCGCCGCTAAACGGCTACACCAATTTGAATGGAGTTTGCAATGGTGATCCCTTGACTCTTGAGGAAGAACATAGCCTATTATTTGCCGTGATGCCCGAGATACACGCAGGCGGAGTCGCGGCTAAAAGTTAGCTACTCACTTATATTTTGCTTCTTCACATGCCAGTTATATTAAAAATCAAGTGCAATATGTAACAAATATGAAAATTCACACCTGAAATCATCATCATCATAATCAACAGCCTTTTACAGCTCACTGCTGGACATAGGCCTCTCCTTAGCAAGGAGGTTTTGGCCTACTATACCACGCTGGCCAGAGGGGGTTGGAATAGGGTTTGTTTCAAGTTTTCCTTCTCTTTGTAATGATGTTGTCTTGTATACTTGGTCCCTTAGTCACCTTTTACGACACCCACGGGATGAATAGGGGTGGTAACACTATGTATTCTTAATCCGTCACTACACCTAAAATGTACTCGTAAACTCTAAAATGACACTAGTGACATCTGTCACAGAGATCAAGCTATTTTTAAGAACTTCAATTATTGTTTCTCATTATAAAGGTTTTTATTTAGACGCAACTGTCAATGGAGCCATGTATGAGATTTCACTTTTTTTTTAATTTAGTAACATTACGCTAAGGTTTTTAGGAGTGGAGTGTGCTGGTGAAAATTTAAGGAACATTAGATTAGATCGCTTACCTTAACTTTCTTATTATGGACTATATTCTCGGTGTCTTCAGATTTGGTAGAGCTTGTCACTACCGCACGCCGAGGTGGAGATTTATCTACTGGAAAAAAAAAAAATTAAAACAACTTTGCTTGCGGTTTGGATATACAGAGATCCATGGCTGAATGGTAGAAGGGGAACAAAAGATATTTTTACATGCAGCGAAAACAAAGACCCTATAGCGTTATCTACTGAAGACAAACAGAACTACGGGGTAACGAATCCTGAATCGCGATATAGAAATTCTCGCGCCGATTAATATGTATACAACATCCCAATATCAACCGCTTGGCCGCGGTCCGCCAGGCATGATCACATCGTCTCATCGGAGGACCGTCTTTTCATATTGGAGGAACATGACACCCGTTACCCCACAGCAATAGAACAGCGATAAACACTTAAGTCCTATTAATACGTCAATTTCTAAACAACGACTGTACGGATTTTGATGAACTCAGTATGAAAATAATCCATTACAGTGGACCCCCAGTAATTCATTCGACAAATGTTTTGCAGGGCAGTGTCGGACTATCGAATTTGTCGGATTATAGAGTACTGCCTAAGACCCCCTATAGTCCGGTTTTTTTTACAAAAGAGTACCTTGTAATCTGACAAATTACAGACAAATGATAAGATTGTATATGTTGTTGTCGTCTTCAGGGCTTGTGGCGACATTACTAGGTACGTATACGTCATACAGTGAATAAACAGCAAACAATGAACGCACGCTAAGCTGCACCGCTACCACACGTAGTTAAATTCAAACTTAGCAATCGGAATTGAAACAATACCTACGCGTCGAGCACAAGTTGTAACCTGTTCAACCATGCACGATCTACATTAGCGAAAATTGTTTGATTGATGTCGGATTACGGGAGGTCCGGATTAGACAGGGGCCGGATTACCGAGGGTCCACTGTATTTGGTTACTGTATGCGGATATAATTACTGGACTGGTTATCAACGCAATGTCAAAATGGCTACAAACTTGAAATTAAGGTGGCTGTTCATTCTGTGTTGTAAGCATAGAAAAAGATTTTTGGCAATTTCATATTTCACAATAGTAAAAAGATAAAACAAAACATGGGGTCATCCTCATCAACATTCTATAACAGTCCACTGCTGGACATGGCCAGACGGGTTAGTATAGGATATGTTTCAAGTTTTCCTTCTCTTCGCTGTGACTCTGTGCTTACGACACCCACAGGATGAGTAGAGGTAATGAAAGTTCGTATTTTCAACCCTCACTATAGAGATACCTTCTTCTTCCAAAGAAACACACATTAAAAAGATTTATTTTATGACAGACAACGCCCGTCCTAGGAATAATTCCTATATCGCGGGGGACTTACAAACATACAAGAAACAAACACAAAGAACACCCTAGACTCAGAATAACAATTCGTGGATCACACAGACTGTTGTTCGATGTAGGATTTAAACCCACAACACTGCGCAGTAGAGTGCGGCGTGGCGACCGCTTAAACCACTAAATTAATTGTGACATAGGATACCAACCTTTCTTTTTCTTTTCCTCTCTTTCTTCGTTGAAGACAATCTTTTGTCTCTGCGGTTTCTTACTCTCGTGAGTGCCGGAGGTCTTGGGAGGCAACTTGGAACGGAGGTCCACTTGAGGTTTAGATTTGGTCATCGGCTCCGATCTAAAACAAACATATAACATTGATTTTTGGAAACAAGTCCATGTGAGGATGGATTAAGAATGTGGACTTCTGTACATCCTGACAGAGACCTATGTCCAGCGGTGGACTATGAAAGTATGATTATGATTTATCAATATATATAAATAAAATTGAAGTGTCTGTCTATGGATCTTCTCTGTCAACTCTTTTCACGATACTAAAACATAAACTACCTTTTTATAAAATTGTGTCTATCTTTCTATTTGTCCACGCTAATCTCTGCAACCGCTGAACCGATTTCAATGGAAGTTTAATTAGGAGATAGAAGAAGTTACTGAGCAAAATTTATGCTACTTTTTATCCTGAATTTCTCTCAAACCACCTCTCTAAGGTTGTACCTACGTAATTTAATTATGTATACCATATAAGTAATTACGGTAACTTTACTTATATGGTATACATAAAAATTAAAAATTCAAATCTTACGTGAACGAATTTGCAGGCAGAGCTAGTTATTAGAACAATACTTTGGTTATATTCAGTAAAGATAAATGGCCCGACTATTCTATGTCACCTTCATGACTGGATGTTTCACTCCTGTTACCTCCGAAACTAGTCGTAAAACTATTTACCGTCAATAAATATATATTTTTATCGTCTAATATTAAAAAAAAAAATTATACTACAAGGAATTCGAACCCATAGTCGTTTAAGTTGCGATTTCATTCAAACTTACTTTTTAGCTTTTTCTTTGAACCGCCCAGTGTCATCTTCATCGGACAGGATTCCATCAATGTCTCCCAATATGAGGTCCAGGTCATCATCGCTGTCAGTTCTCTTTTCATCCTTCTTGCCTGGAAGTGGAGGGGTTAATGCTCGCTCCGGGGATTCTTGCTTGATAGGCATTCTGCGTGGAGGGGTTAAGTTTTCTAGGAGAAAAAGTCAATTTTGTTAGTTATAACTCAACAATACAAATAGCAATTGTAAGTTTATGGGTATTGTGGGAGGTTTTTGGTTCTTTTGATGTGGTTCATGGTTGTCAAATATAAAATTCGTCATAATCAACAGCCTTTTACAGTCCACTGCTGGACATAGGCCTCTCCTTAGCAAGGAGGTTTTGGCCTACTATACCACGCTGGCCAGAAGGGTTGGAATCGGGTTTATTTCAAGTTTCCTTCTCTTTGTAATGCTGTTGTTTTGCATACTTTGTTCCCTTAGTCGCGTTTTACGACACCCACGGGATGAATAGGGGTTGTAACACTATGTATTCTTAATCCGTCACCTTTACACGGACATTAGATATAGAAATTATATATACTCAATTATTATTAAAATAATTATTTATTTTCAAAATTACCTAACTTTTACAAAGGTAGATATTTTGATAGGTCGTTGGCTTTTGTGGCAAGTGACCTGGACTAAATTGGTTTAATTGGTTTAGTGGACTGCGATAGGCTAGATGATGATACTGACGACCAAGACTGCTAAGTTGGAAGTCGTGGAGTGACGGGAAAGAATTATGTGATGACACAACCATTTTTTTTATATCTGGGTTTAATTTATCTTAGTTACCATAGTACAGGTATTGATTAATTTAGTATCAGACGGCCGTGTGTGAGATGTGTGACTATATTATATTTTTATCCGAGTCTGGGTGTAATTTATTTATTATATGAATGATGTCCACAGTAGTCTGGTCACCATTTTTTTTTTAACGTGTGGCAACCCCCCCGGGGCGTCACCCCACCGGGGTTTACGGCGGAGTGGTGTGTCGGAATCGGACCGACTAAAACCACACGGTGTGCCACTCTGCAGCTGACATAGGAGGGATCCAGAAACAGCTGTTATTACGACATCCAGAGTAGTCTGGTCACCATAGGAGAAGGTCTACCTAGTTTGGGATCAGACTACCATGCGCAAGGTTTAATAACAATATTATATTTTATCTCACATCACAAAAGTAGATATAACTTAGGAACTAAGATACGGATCAGTCAGATCTGGACATAGGCTTCTCCTTAGAAAGGAGACTTTGGCATACTTTACCAGGTTAGTATAGGGTATGTGGCAAGTTTCAGTCCATCTGATTTAATTAGTACATTTAGAAAATTTAATAACCCTTTAAATGGTGGATACCTAATGCATGTGATCACCAAATCTAGTCTGTAACAGTATTAATACACTAATGGCTACTATTCTCTATATTGTATTCTTTACATTACTCTCATTAGGTAGCAGAGCCACGCTGATTTCAGCACGAGCGGGCCGGCAGTACTACCCTCCCACAGAAGACCAACCTAAAGCGACAGCATCCGTGTTGTCGTGATTCGTTGGTGAGTGTGAGACCGGAGACCCATTGATGCAGGGGTGACAGTTATCATGGTAACTGTGTAAGCCTTACACTGTCACGATGACTGTCATGCCTTTTACGTCCCCAAGCGGAAAGTGAAAAAGCATCTCACAAGGCCACCATAGTGTGGGTCACCATACTGCATCGTCTGCATTTGCGATGAGTATGGTGACAACTCTGGGATTCTATTCATGCTTTCCATCAGGCAGAGTAGAGTCACTTTGGCAGGTTCTTAATATAGAAAAAAAAATCTTAATGTATACTTACCAACAGTAGAATTAACTTGCGCAACTTCCTTAACAGGAGATCTATCTCTTACTATCTCTGTTGGTTTATTCTCTTTCTCCGGTGTGGTTTGGGTGGTATCTGGTTTGTTGTCCTGTTCAGTGCTAGTAGGCTTGTCGGAGGTGTCCACGGGTGGAACTTCTGGTATGGGCTCTGGCTTTTGTGCTGATTCCAGTGTCTCACGTTCCCTAGTGGAAAAAAATGGTATAACATAATATCATAATTATAAACAGTCTTAATTTGTCCACTGTTGGACCTAAGCCTCTAATTAAGAGGGAAGTTTCGGCCTACTATACCAATATGGTCAAATGGGTTGATCCATATCACAATCCCCCATGGCTTTTGGCCCTCTCTTTGCAGGTCTATTGTCCTGTGCAGTTAACTCCTTTAGCCGGTTCTTACGACAACCACGAGGAGAATAAGGGTGATGACAGATCAGAATTCTTAATCGGTCAGCACAAGAAATGACTGACTACCTCGGTGGCTCAGTGGTAGCGACTGTGACTGTATTTTCAAACACAGCTCGAGGTCTCAGATTCGATTCCCGGGATGGACCAAATATTTGTATAATTTATAAGTTTTTGTTTCGGAATTTAGGTGTTTTCTCTGTATAATATGAATGTATTTACAAAAAACAAGTACGTACATATTCTATCAGTCAATCTAGCTGTCATAGTACAAATTTTACTTAGTTTGAAACTAGATGGCGTTGTGTATCAGATGCCCGAAATATTTATATATTAATAAACTAAATTCATATCTTTTAGACAGAAAACCTACATTCTCCTCTCCTCTTTTCCTTGCATTGTGGTGGTAGTCACTTACCATGAGGTGTCGCTCGTTTGCATCACCACACCATAAACAAATAAGAATATACTTACTTTTCCTGGAGTTGTTTGTGCAAGGCGACCGCGTTCTTCCTGCGCCGCACTTCCTTGGCCCTCAGCACTCTCTCGCGCAGACTCTCCTGCTCTCTGAGTCTTCTTTTGTATTCACTATCCTGTAAATACATATACATTATATAAAATATTAATAACTTGTCGAACTAAGCAATCTGCGCTAAACAGGCTGATAAACATACTTTTTTTTTCTATATTAAGAGCCTGCCAAAGTGACTCTACTCTGCCTGATGGAAAGTATGAATAGGATCCAAGAGTTATGGTTACGCAACGGATTTAAATGCAGTTTACATCATTATTTAATTTAATTTCAATTTTCATTCCGCATAATCTTATTTTTTCTAAAATGAACGAAGCCAAGTTACTTCTTACAACATCTGCTATCTGTCAGTGACATTCGCATCAAAATGGGTTCAGCGGTTTCCGAGATTAGTCGAAACCAACGACAGATAAAAATTATTGATGTAGGTACAGTGTATCCTTTCTTCTAATTTGTAACTACAAACGAACACTTCAATGTTACGCATTCGTATAGATATTACAAAAAAATACGTTACCTCATCATAATGTCTGGTGTCATCGGGACGTGGTCTCCTGTCCCTCTCGCGCTCGGGGAGGGGGGAGCGGCGCGGGGACAGAGATCGGCGCGGAGGGGTCGGAGTTCGCATCCTGGACACAACACATTCAATTAACCACCACGGAAATATTACGAAAGTATTATAGATAGGTTTTTACCGGTACCTCGAGGAGCAGGTCTATCTCTTGGTCCTGGTTATCATGACCATCTACTACAACTGGTTAAACCTTTGAATTCAGTTAACCGTTTGTTCGCGTGGTGACGGATTAAGAATACATAGTGTTACCACCCCTATTCATCCCATGGGTGTCGTAAAAGGCGACTAAGGGAACAAAGTATACAAGACAACATCAATACAAAGAGAAGGAAAACTTGAAACAAACCCTATTCCAACACGTATGGACAGCGTGGTATAGTAGGTCAAAACCTTCTTGCTAAGAAGAGGCCTATGTCCAGCAGTGGGGACTGTAAAAGGCTGTTGATGATGATGAACCGTCAAAGCCTCAGAACTAGTAGCCGACTCCAAATACCCTTGGAGACGTCCGTGTAGTGACGGATTAAGAATGTGGAAAATCACTACCCGTATTCACCCCGTGAGTGTGGTAAGAGTCGACTGGGAAATCAAACTATGCAAGATAAACTCACTAGAAAGAGAAGGAAACCTAACAATCCATCTGGTTAGCGTGGTATAGTAGACCAAAACCCCTATTCTAAGAAGAGTCTGTGAAAGGATGCCTTGAATAACAAATAAAAGGAAAGCTCACCTCCGCCTTAGTCCAGCTATATTGGCGTTAATGAAGTCCTCCTGTCTTCGGAGTAGATCCTCGTCTTCGTTCCTGCGATACGGTGTGTGGGCCAAGTCATTTTCAATCTCTATTGTCGTGTTCTCTATGTATCTGTTAGCAAAGCAAAAGGTATTTAATTAATATAACATGAAGTGACGTAACATATACATATATTAAAACATTAATGACACATTTCCATTTGACATTTGACATTGTGTTCATTGTTGAGTATTTTTGAACTGAAACTTCTTTATCGGGGTTGGAAAAAAATTTAGTGTAACATTTTTTCGTTACGCGTCACATTTTTCCGTTACGCGCCATCTTTTTCTTATCCCTACCACGCGTGATTCGAAGTATACTTTCTCCAGCGGAGTAGGGATTGGTAAATGTCTCCAATGTATTTTGCGGCCCGTTTTGAGTAGTTACATTTTTGAAATCCAGGTGGCGATTGCATCGACTTCGGACGGGTTTAAATTATTTTTTTGAAAAATAACGTCATAAAGAAGTTTCACTTCTTACGAGTGTACGCTAGTACACGCACACATTTTTTTTTTCAGAAAACGAAACAGTTACACAATTTTCTTGGTCTTAAAATCGAAGTATTTTTTTTATAGAAGCCTCCAAAAATGACTCTACTCTGCCTGATGTAAAGTATGAATAGAATCCAAGAGTGGTGATCGCCACACTCATTGCAAATGCCCACAACGCAGTATGGAGGCCTAGAGAGATACTTCTTCACGCTCCGCTTAAAGGATCCGAGATTATAGTGGGAGGGAAACATGTGCACTGATAATGAGGTCCAGGTTCGAATCGATTTGCACAGGAAAAAGCCGAACCGTTTACTTAAAGCATATGTCTACCAATCTAAAACGGTGACTTACAAGGCCACATTGGAAATTAAAAATAACATCCTAACACATGACAATAAATACTGACACTAATCACGCAACTTTTACTCTGGGTGAGACTCGAATTCACGACAACTGGCGTAGCAGTGAGGGCTAATCAATTGAAGTTTCCAAACCGAAGGTAGAAATAACAGTTAGTTACCTCTGAGGAGATCTTCTTATATGCTTTCTGACCGCAGCTCTTGCCAAGGCGTTTCGTTGTTCAGCGATGAACCTTTCCGCTGCATCGTCGATGTCTTTCACTGGTCCTGAGTAACAAATACATGTCTCTTATACATTTTATTACATATTATACACAATTTAGGTTATATTCATGCAGCATAAACATGTTGTATGCAGTTTAAAGTCTAGCGGGAAGCGTGTTCGATTGTTTTCTGATTATAGACATGCCTAATTACAGTCCAGAGTTTCGAAGCCTGCTAAAGTGACTCTACTTTGCTTGATGGAAAGTCACCATACTCATTGCGAATGCTGACAATGCAGTATAGTGACCCACACTATAGCGGCCTATTACAATTTTTTACGTCTCACTTGGGGACGTGAAAGACATGATAGTCGTCGTAGCATTGTGTTGAATGATTATTGAATGATTCTTTGAGTAATCTACAACAGTGACCTCATAAGTTCCTATTTAGTACGTTTTCCATAGATTTTTTTTTTTATGCCTCCCCATGCCTCACCCGGTCACGCAAAAGGCATGACAGTCGTCGTAGCATTGTATTGCATACGCTTACCATGACAACTGTCACCCCTGCATCAATGGGCCTCCGGTCTCACACTCACCAACGAAACACGACAGCACGAATGCTGCCGCTTTAGGTTGGTCTTCTGTGAGAGGGTAGTACTGCCCCGGTCGAGCCGGCCCGTTCGTGCTGAAAGCAGCGTGGCTCTACTACATGGTAAGTTGAAGTCTTAACCCCGGTGTCTCGGTCCTGGGCCTGATCTCTCGCCGGTGGTGTCGGATAATCGTGCCATCGGATTGTGAGAGTTAGGGAACAGACAGTACCTATGTTTGCACACTAGTGCACGATAATATCTCTAGCGTAGTTATTTGGTCTCCGTTGAGCCTGCCCCTGTGGGCCCGTCTAGATCATTATTATCATCATTTAATTAAAAACTATTTATCAATACATATAAATAAGAATTGAAGTGTCTGTTTGTAATTTAAAAAAAAGTGTTGTCTCTAGTGCTCTTTACACGATACTAAAACCAACTACCTTTTTTTTTAATTTTTGTAGGTCTGTCTGTTTGTTTATCGGAATTAATCTCTGGAACTGATGAACCGATTTTAAAGACATTCACTAGGTGATAGATGAGGTTACTAGGCAAGATTTAGGCTACTTTTTATCCCAAATTTCCCACGGGCTTGGGATTTACGCAGTAAAAACAACGCCCATAAGTGAAAAATTCAAATGCTACGTGAACGAAGTTGCAGGTACAGCTAGTATATAATGAGGACTTTAGTGGGTTTTGAAAACGCAGCGCGTCTTTTACCTAAAAACGATATCCAGAATACATCTTTTAAACATGTATTGTATGAAGCACTTTATTCTTATATTGGTTGTGTAGTTGACAATGTTAATCTGTTTGTTTCATAAAAAAAAAAAACGAAAATTTACTGGTCATTTATTTAACTCCTAATCTACATATAACAAGATTTTTTTGATATGGAGTTGCTTACAATTAAATTTAATTATGACTGCACAGTTGGCCTAATGGTATAAGTGGTCGCCACGCCGCTCTCTACTGTGCCGAGTGTTGTGGGTTCAAACCCCACACGGGACAACACTTTGTGTGACCCACAATATTATTGTTCTGAGTCTGGATGTTCTTTGTATCCGTTTCTTGTATGTTTGTAAAGTCCACCACGACACAGGATTTATTCCTAATGCGGGCGTTGTCTTTTTAAAATGAAAATGAATGAAATGCTATCTAATTTCCTGTGGTGACAGATTAAAAATAAGGCACCAACCTTATTGATCCCGCGGATGTCGTAAGAGGCAACTAAGAAGACAAACTACACAGGACAACATCATTGCAAAGAGAAGGAAAAATTGTTTAACGTGTGGAAACCCCCTCGGGCCGTCACCCCACCGGGGTTTACGGCGGGGTGGTGTGTCGGAATCGGACCGACTAAAACCACACGGTGTGCCACTCTGCGCCTGACATAGGAGGGATCCGGGAACAGCTGTTATTACGACATCCAGAAATCCTATACCAACCCTTCTGGCCAGCGTGGTATAGTAGGCTGAAACCTCCTTGCTTGAGAGAGACCTTGAGAGATCTATGTCCATCAGTGGACTGTTCGTGATGACGATACACTCGGTTTCGCACGCGTGTTCACTCGAATATTGCTTTTGGACATTTCGTACTTGATGTCTTGTATTATTATGTAGTCAGACAGTTAATTTAATATTTTAGACACAATACAATTCCAGACTTTCTCCATATATGTTATCACATTCAGGTACATTAAACCTTGGTAAATAGGTCCAGTTGACGTAATGAATCAGATCTTGTTGTGCATATTATATTATTTACGGGAAATCTGTCAGTTAGAGGCTATGGTTCTCTCTATGGTTGAAAGTCAGAGAGAGATAACCTTGAGATCCTTGCCCCGCTTAGAATATCTGATGTCTATTAAAGAGGCGTATACTAGACATTTCAGTTTTTAATACAGAAAAAAATCAAAACACGTTTAGTTTATGCTGCATGCATATTTCTAACATAAGAAAAAGGCGAAAAAGTGCGTTTAATTGTCAGTTTTATTTTGTCAAAATAACTAGTGTTTTGTAAGTTTTGTAGATTAGAGCATAGAATGCACATTAAAACGTATAATTAAACGCACTATTAATTACTACTGAAACGAAACTGGCATATAACAACTGTTTTTAAAACGGAAAGGCGAAAAATAAATATCTGCGTGCACAAACTACATGATATGTATAAAGTGCTAGATAGGACATGCACACACTAGATGAACCATGTTTGAACCCTATTTTGAGGTTAACGAAGTATAGAACTGAACCAGCTGACTGGCAACATTCTTTCTACATTAAGAGCCTGCCAAAGTGACTCTACTCTGCCTAATGGAAAGCATAAATAGAATCCAAGAGTTGTGCCTTGTGAGACGCTTTTTCACACCTCACTTGGGGACGTAAAAGGCATGACAGTCATCTTCAATACAGAACCTGAAATGCTGAGGCTATAAACTCGGAATTTGGGAACGATGGGGTAAGAGGGTGTTCCAAAGAATAAGACATGAACGGTTGAATGGAAGTTTATCACTTGAAAGTCGGAAACCCGAAATAAGAAATTATCACTTTAATTAAGCTGCAGGTAACTGTACTAAAATATATAATAAATAAATAAATATTTTGGACATTTACCACACAACGCCATCTAGTTTCAAACTAAGCAGAGCTTGCACAATAATAACTAGACTGACTGATAGAATACTTATAAACGCTTTTGTTTGTGAATACATACATATTATACATAGAAAACACGGACCCGGGAATCGAACCCGAGACCTCCAACACAGCAGTCGCCTTCGCTACCGCTATGCCATCGAGGCAGTCGAAATAAACTGCAGATTCTATTTGCCTATGCTGGTAATGAGGATAAGTCTTCTTGTTACATCAATTTAGGAATCTGCCAAAGATACTCCACTCTGGCTGATGGAAAACATGAATAGAATCCAAGAGCTGTGGCCACCATACTCATTGTGAATGCAGGCAATGCAGTATGGTGACCCACACTATGGCGGCCTTGTGATATGCTTTTTCACGCCCCGCTTAAAGGACACGGGATCATAGTGGGAGGAAACCACGTACGCTGGTAGTGAGTTCCAGGTTTTGAGTGATTTGCACAGGAAAGAAGAGCCGAATCGTTTAGGGAACTTGTGTTTCCATTCTAAAGGTGGACTCCAAGATCAACACATGTTGTCTTGTAGAGGAAGGGAGGAAGGTGGGACCAGATATATAAGCAAATTATATAAGAGTTTTATATAGGAGTATTCATGAGTTCTATAAAAAGTTTTTCTTTTCTGATATAACACGTTTTTTGTTTAATCTGCTTTCGTCTCGGTCACTCCAAAACCTCCTTATAAGGGAGAGGCTCATGTCCACCAGTGGGCTGTTAGATAGAGCGATTGTGGATTGTATATTGTGCAGAAACAGAAAGTTAATTTGGGATGGTGGGAGGGTGATAACTATGAATCTTAAAATTTTAGACACAAACTTATAGACCTATGTCCAGCAGTGGACGTCTTTAGGTTTCAGGGATTTCCTCTAGGGTACACCTGATTCCCCGGCTACTGGTAGCTGAGACGGCGTGCGGTTTTTGGTCGGTTCGAGTCCGACATAACCACCAGTAGGTGGTATATGAGGGGATTTACGCACAAAAAAAAACAGTAGCAGTCGTGGGACTGCCGATAGAAGTGAAAACGGAACTATTAAGTTGAGAGTAATTAAAACTATATGCAAAAATTATATGAATTTTTTTATGTTTCATATATAGCTATATATAATATATAATATCATATATAATATATAATAATAATAAATTTCATATATAATATATAATATCATATTCTCCATAGCTATAGATATACTATTATCATTAGCATGTCGGTGACGCGAACCGAGGATTTTACCCTCTACCAAAACGCTCAACGCGCCTAAAGAAGTTTTCACTTCAAAAAAGAGAAATGGACGTCCTTAGGATGAGATAATGATGATAAAACTTATAGATATGGTTTCTCAATCCTTCTTTTTCTAGTTTCTCAACAACTACCAGCCAAATTATATATTTACAATAGCCATTGACGAGCTAGTTCCATACTTTGTTCACCTTCAAAAAATAAGATACAAACAGACAATTTTATTATTATTATTACCGAATTTGTTCTCAACGGTTGCAATGAGCGGCGGCGACTTTTGGATCCGAGTCGGTATGTAGACTGGCAACCCTGTGGCATAAACCACGGGCTCACATTAAAAGCGTACAATTCATCTTACATTAAAAGTCATTACTTCAAAATGAGAAATGCATGTCGGCTCTACCCTGCCACGCTGTGGCACAATGTGGTCACATCTATGAGACATGAGGAACAATACTGACTCGAAACCTATACATATATAGGTACTAAAACATATTTTTATACCATTTTTTTTACTAAAAGATTACTAATGGTTTTTTTTATGTTTCAGAACGAAACATTCAAATATTTTAAATTTTTGTGGACAACTCCAGCAATTTTAAAATTAGAAAAAAGAGATCCTAATTCGGCCAGACAAAAATATGAATGTAAGTACTTATATAATTTATACACATGTGATCTGATATACATATTTGATGAATATATGTCTTATAACTGATACATTATATAAAAAACACTTACCTTCAACAGGTGGTTGAAAGGTTCCCTTAAAATGTGGATTGATAAGCACTTTTTTCCCTGCCAAACCTCCCGGAGGTAAGTTAGGAGGTAGCGGCACAGGCAACATTCTCACTTCTGGTTCCTTCGGCAAGTCCACTTTCGGGCCAATCTTGTCCAAACTCGGTCCAGGCATCACCGGTAAAGCCTGGCGTATCGTCACTTGAGGAATATGGCCCGGGTTGGAGACGATTTCGCGCATCGGTGGAACAAATTGTCTCGGAGGAAAACTAGGTCTGAAGAATCGTGGGTCGAAATTCGGCCTGGGGCCAAATTGGGGACGCTCATCTATACCCTGTCTGAATTGAAACCGTGGAGGGAATTGGGGTCGTTCGACAGGGGGTCGGAACATGGGCATTTCTTGTGGTAAAATGGGGCGTTCAGGAGATATTTCCGGGCCCATTTGTGGTGGGATATTTGGTTCCATTCTTATATCGGGTCTTAGTAACTGGGGAGGTATTTCGGGGCGTATTTCAAGGTTCATTTCGGGGCGGATATCCGGCCTCATTTGTGGAGGGTTAGGTCTGATTTGGGGTGGGGGGAACGATGCGCGTTGATTAAAGTTACCCTGTAATAGAAAGTAACAACATTCAAACGATCAAACAATTACATTTCATACAATAAAGGTCTATGGTTTCGCTCGTTATAATGAGTTTATTTTAATATTAAATTTTCTTTTCTCATAATTGATAATGCATATATGCAAGAGTGTGTTACAAACATACTCGATTTTATATTTACGATATATTTTATACTTTGTATATTCAATAGTAAAAATTTATGTTTCATTGGTAAGTGTGAGACCGGAGGCCTATTGATGCAGGGGTGACAGTTATCGTAGTATGTGAATCTTACACTGTCACGATGACTGTCATGCCTTTTACGTCCCAAAGCATCTTACTAGGCCGCCATAGTGTGGTTCACCATACTACATTGTCTGTATTCGCAATGAGTATGGTGACCACCACCTTTGGATTCTACTCATGCTTTCCATCGGCCAGAGTAGTCACTTTGGCAGGCTCTTAATATAGAAAGAATGTTGCCAGTCAACTGGTTCAGTTCTATACTTCGTTAACCTCAAAATAAGGTTCAAACATGGTTCAAAACATGGTGGTGTGGTCTCGTTTACAAAATTAGTTTAAAAGCCATCATCATCATCAACAGTCTTTAAACGTCCACTGCTGGACATAGGAAGAATGAAGCTTTGACCTCTATAGACACCCTGGCCATAGAAATTTGTAGGTTTGTTTCAAATTTTGAACATGAATGGTATCCAAATCCAAAATGTATGAAGTGTATGTATGGTATCCAAAAAGGATCGACGATGAGCGCTTACCCTGTGCATGTTGTTCCGCCGGTAGGGGTGCGGATGTCGCGCCTGGAACATGGCGCTGCGCCACGAGGTGCGGCCGCGCCCCCCACTGCTCGGGCCGCCCCACCCCCCACGTGGGATCACTACTTTATCTGACAGAATAACAAGAAAATGTTCATGATATTGGAAAAATAAGACAGCTGGACAACATATTAGAAACCTAGGTGTATTACATTAAGATTAATAGTATCAGTTACTTGCAAATTAGATAAAACATAAGTGGGAGATTATTATTCAATTCGCGTTAAGAACGTAGTGACGTAACGTTACGTCAAGCTCCGCCCCATTTTTTTTTTTTAACGTGTGTCGTAAACCCCGGTGGGCCGTCACCCCACCGGGGTTTACGACGGGGTGATGTGTCGGAATCGGACCGACTAAAACCACACGGTGTGCGACTCTGCACCTGACATAGGAGGGATCCGGGAACAGCTGTTATTACGACATCCAGGCAAGCTCCGCACCTGGACCAATCGCGTTAAAGAAAATATCGTTGCACACGAAATCTTGGCACCCGATAGGTCAAGTGCGAGTTTGTCATTACAACATTACAACTAGATATTTTAATTATAATTTTTTTAGATATTAACCGAATAATTATGCCAAGTGCTTTTAAGACTTATTTATGATATTATTTCATATTCACCTAAACTGTCTGGGATGTCTCTGACTTGTGGCATTCGTTGCACTCCGGGAGGTCTTTCAGAAATGAATCGTTCACGAGCACCGAGGTCACCTATATCGCTGAGTGATCCATCTGTGAGACAAAAATACACCATGTACACTTAGGTTTTTTTGTCATGGCAACATTTTGGTAGCTGTATTTTTTTAACTTCACTTATACAGTGGACCCGCGATAATCCGGCCCCCCCCGTAATCCGACATCAATCAAACAATTTTCGCTAATGTAGATCGTGCATGGTTGAACAGGTTACAACTTGTGCTCGACGCGTAGGTATTGTTTCAATTCCGATTGCTTAGTTTGAATTTGACTACGTGTGATAGCGGTGCAGCTTAGCGTTTATTCATTGTGCATTACGTATACATACCTAGTAATGTCGTCACAAGCCCAGAAGACAACAACATATACAATCTTATCATTTGTCTGTAATTTGTCGGATTACAAGGTACTCTTTTGTAAACTTTCGGTGTATAGGGAGTCTTAGGCAGTACTCTATAATCCGACAAATTCGATAGTCCGACACTGCCCTGCAAAACATTTGTCGAATTACCGAGGGTCCACTGTAATACCTAGAATATAGCTTGATCTCCTTAACTGTTGTCACTAGAGCCATTTTAGAACTTACGAGGTACATTACAGATGTGAACTTAGTATTTATAACATACTAGCTGACCCTGCAAACGTTGCTTTGCCATACAAATTATTTCTAAGTAATTTGAGCGGGATGAAAATGATTAAATTACTAAAATGGCTATTAAAAAATAAGGGTTGATCGTAGAAGGGTGAAAATTGAGGATTGTATGTATTTTGTATGTTGTATCATAAAAAAATAGAAATTAAAAATTTTGTCTAAAAAATAAAAAAAAAGTTTAGGATTGTACTACCCCTAACATTTAGGGGGATGAAAAATAGATGTTGGCCGATTCTCATAGATACCGGATAAGCACAAAAAATTTCATCAAAATCGGTCAAGCCGTTTCGGAGGAGTATGGCAACGAAAACTGTGACACGAGAATTTTATATATTAGATTACACTTCATTTGTGATAAAACTGGCACGTAAAGAATGACAGCATCTGTCACAGAGATCAACCTATATTTCCGTTGGTGTGATAGAAACGTAGAATACCACAAACATCTGGCAATGATTGTTTTTTTTTTAGCAAAAGACAACGCCCGCGTTAGGAGTAAATCCTGTGTCGCAGAAGACTTTACAAACATACAAGAAACGGATATAAAGAACACCCAAACTCAGAGTAACAATTTGTGGATCTCACAAAGTGTTGTTCCATGTGGGATTTGAACCCACAGTACTCAGCGAAGTAGAGAGCGGCGTGGCGACCGCTTAAACCACTAGACCAACCCTGCAGTCAACACTTTTGACATAACAACTCACAATGTGTGGGATGTGAAGCGGCTTAAGAGCAAATGTGTGATCTGACTGCGTTAGGGAGCCAGCCTATTACAGACAGACGGGCTCATGTTTTTAAATATATAATATTATTATATTATGGATAAGTTACATACAGATACAAAACAAATGCTTATGTTCCTCACACAATATTTGCAATAAGTGGGAATCGAACCCATCTCTAGGTTAGGAGTCACAGCTCGTTGGCTATTAATGAAGTATATAAACTTACTGGAAATTGGTGTTATGACGTCCGATGGTACAATTTGAGGTGATTCAACAGGTCCCGCTGGCTGTGAACAAAGAGACTATTTCAATAACATATTCATAGGTAAACATATTTGCACTGAGGGGAAACAAATCTCCTACCACCATAGTAACTGTGGCCGGAACACTTACACATGACTGTCAAACCATAGAGGTTGTACTCTACAATGACGATGAATGAGGTGGAATAGCATATTCTTAATTACTTTTTTGTTATGCAGTTAAGATTTGCTCACTATTTTAATGTCCTTTGCGAATGAAATATGTCAATGGTACACTTTTCTGTGTGGTGATGGATAGGACAACAGCACTGTGAAGAGAAGGGAAAACTTGATACAAACCCTATACCAATCCGGCTGGTCAGTGTGGTATAGTAGACACAAACCCCCTTGGTAAGGAGAGGCCTATATCCAGCAGAATGGTTGTTGAAGTGATGTGATGTGAATAGTTACCCCTAAGAATGATATTTTATTTTTAAATACAACGCCCGCATTACGAATATGTCGTGTCGAACCGACCCAGTACAAAGAAAACTCAAATTCAGAACAACAATTTGTGGATCATGTGAGATTTGAACCCACAACACTCAGTAGAGAGCGGTGTGGCAACCGCTTAAACCACCCTGCCATCTGTGCAGTCGAATAGTTAAAATATGTATTTTGTTTCTTTTTTATATGGTAAAGGAAAACAAGGTGACTGTCATTTAATGGTCAGTGACCACAGCCACGGTGTCATTGTGGTCAAACCAGCCCAAATGTACCGAACCATGGCTCATGGTAGTAGAATATAAATCTTACAATTGCTGGTGGAACCGCATGTTCTTCATATACGGGAGCTTCATATGGGGCATATGTTGAATGTTCTCGTGCTGGAGCGTTGGCGACCTCCACTGTTATGTTGGGGACCACACACTCCGTGTCAACAACGGGTTGGTATGGCATGGGCTGTGAGGAAAACAAGAAAATTAATATAGGAAACATGATGAACTTTTTTTTTTATAGCAACCTACCAAAGTGACTCTAATCTGACTGATGGAAAGCATGAATAGAATCCAAGAGCAGTGGTCGCCGTACTCACTGCGAATGAAGACAGTGCAGTATGGTGACCCACGCTATGGCGGCCTAGTGAGATGCTTTTTCACGTCCCGCTTAAAGGACCCAGGATGGTAGTGGGAGGGAAACGTGTGCGCCGGTAACGAATTCCAGGAAAAACTTGTTTCAGTTTTTAGTAAATAGAACAAAAGTTGACAATGTTCACTCTTGTGACTATTGACTTGTGAGGGTCCATAGCATATTTTTATGTTGGATAATACCGGGAGTAGTAGCCTCAACATATATATATATTACTAGCTTCGCCCCGCGGTATCTACGTGCTTTTAATGCATTGGTCAATTTTTTTTTCATGTAAGCCTATTTTTTTTTTAAATGAAAGTAGTCTAAATTACTCACTATAACATCAGTTATAGGTCAGTGAAAATCTAAGATTAGCCAGAACGAACAGACAAGAATATTTTTTTATTTTTTTTATTTAAATCAAATCAAATCAAATCAAAATCATTTATTCATATAGATCACACTGTGACACTTATGCAGGTCAAAGAAAATGCCAAATGAGACGTCAGCCAATTTACCTACTACCAGTTCGCTGACTGAACAGACAACAGTAGGGCCTTGAGAAAAGAACTGGCAAGAAACTCAGGCCACTCTTTTTCATCGCCAGGTTTTTACAATTTCTCAGGTGTTACAATCTGTGATTGCATCGAGAGCGACGCCACCACATCATACACGAATAGAACTAACTGTTTCAAATTATTGTCTGATAGTAGCACTCAATCAGCCAGACGCACTCTAGCACTTTTAATGGTCAAAGTTCAGTTGTGGATGAGTGGTAGCTTCATCCTCCGTTGACAATTTCCAGTAATATAATATCAATAAAAATAATAAAGCAATCATAATAATAATTAAATAGATCAAATTTAAATTGAATTAAATGATTTCTGATCATTAGATAAATACGTAAACGTAAGCTGTGGAGCGAGCAGTTCATTGCCAAACCTTTTTATCATTCAAATAATCCGAAATAGTATAATACGCTTTTTTACAAAGTACATTTTTTATATAATTTTTGAATTTGCTTTCGGATAGGTTTCGAGTATTTATAGGTAACTTATTGTAAAACCTCACGCATTGCCCCATAAAAGAGTTATTAACTCTATGTAGGCGTGTAGTATGTTTATGTTCCATACATACTTTCATATGCATTTAGTGAAAAGCTCTGCATTTTGAAATGCTTGTTTGTAACAGACGCTTTATATATAATCATGTATATTTATAATTATGTAATGATGTACCCGTAAACAATATACGTTTAATGTTGTAATTTTAGAACATTTTTATTTTATTTTATTTATGCAGATACTAATTTCAAACTCGGTAGAGCCTGTGGTATGGTAACCAAACTGTTGATAAATAAACTTATGTTTCTAAATACATAAGGAAAATTGCCTGTATGTGTTTTTGTGTTATAAGTGTGTATGGGTAAGTAAATCTAGAAGAAAATGTTAGAAAATCTACTACACTATACTACCATAAATACTACACTTCACTTACACATCTACATTACACTTGTTAATGGTAACCCAGGGCAATGTTTTAGTAGCAAAAATAGTTCAATCTGTGCAAAGCAGAAAGTAATATATAATCATGTTCCTTAACAGGTTTCTTTTTGTGGTTTCGAGGCTTATTTGATTTGTATTTTCGACAACAAAAATCCCTTTACAAAGGTTAAAAAGAATTTTTTTTGTATAGTCTGCGAAAGTGACTCTACTCTGCTTGATGGGAAGCATGAATAGAATTCAAGAGTTGTGGTCACTATAGTCAGACAATGCAGTATGGCGCCCTAATAAGATGCTTTTCATGCCTCGCTTGGGGATGTAGAAGCCATGACAGTCATTGTGGCATTGTATTGCACACACCACCACAACTGTCAGCCCTGCATCGATGGGTCTCTAGTCTTGTACTCACTAATGAAACACACCAGCACAGATGTTCTCGCTTTAGTGTGACCTTCTGTGGGAGGGTAGTATTGCCCCGGTCAAGTCGGTCCGTTCGTGACGAAATCAGTGTGGCTCTACTACCTCTACTTAGTACTTGGGAACATCACCATATGTAATATTGTGTTTTATATTGGTTTATAATATAAAAACAAATGTTACTATGTGTTGTCACTGCATCAAAAGACAACTTAATTTTATGAAATAAAGTAAACTATACAGGCTGATAAAATAGCCCACTATTTAAAAAAATAAGTTATCGATAATTTGTCCATGTAGTGAAGGATTAAGAATACATAGTGTTACCACCCCTATTCATAGCGTGGGTGTCGTAAAAGGCGACTAAGGGTACAAAGTATCCAAGACAACATCATTACAAAGAGAAGGAAAACTTGAAACACCCTATTCCAACCCGTCTGACCAGCGTGGTATAGTAGGCCAAAACCTCTTTACTAAGGAGAGGCCTATGTCCAGCAGTGGACTGTAAAAGCTATTGATGAATTTAGCATAGTCATACAGTTTCTATTTTACTTATTTTCTCTTAAAAACACCTACCACTACCTCAGGTTAATTATGATTAAAGTTTTACATAGCAAAATGGCACATATTTCACAACGATAGCAATGATTACTCAATAACAACCAATCTATTTTTAAGAGTTAACATTAGTTCTACATTAAGCATGCACAAAACAGAAAAATAAACATAATGGTAAATCAGAGGTAGGTCAGGTCAGAATCAGGTAGACACACACATTAACAATTAATAATATTGTATATACATAACAAAGTTTATGCATCTTACCATGATACTAAATACAACTTTAAATCTTTTAAATAAGGTAGCGTTTTACTTGTATGGTTACGGTCTAGGACACTGTTTCCCATTTAGTGGTACGCGTATCCCCAGGGGTACGTAAGATTACATCAAGCAATCTCTTAATTAAAATATTAAATCCTTAAAATCAATACCTAATGATTGTTTAATCCTTCTCTCCCAACTCCTTAAAGTTATTTATGATCGAGTCATTTTCTTAATGTTAAATTAAATGTCACTTTTTTACATAAGTGTTCTTAGAAACCTATTTTCAATAAACACATTTTACTTTGACTTTGACTGAGGGGTACGCAAGTTCGAGGTCTTTCTTGAAGTGGTACGTAGAAAAAACTAATCGGGAACCACTGGTCTAGGAGTACAGTACTTTACCAGACATGTTTTGAATCAAATATTGCAAAATATTCCTGCAGAAAGAGCAGTTCATTGCATGCTCTAGTGGTGACAACGTAGTTAGTACTCAAATTTTTGTAAATTAGGTCACAATGGTTCAAATACTATTGTTTTCTAACATGTACAGAAGTACCACAATTGTGACCAAGAGCATTAAGTAGAAATGCATCACTTTTTTTTTAGAAACCAACCAGTGACTATTCTGGTTGACAAAAAGCATAAACAGAACCCAAGCGGAATCTGTCAGGCATCCCAGAATTTTGGACATACCTGAGGTAAAGTAGGATGTCTTCTTATGTATATCTTGATCTATTAAGTTAACTCAATAATGAAAAAAATATTGACGACTTTACTTTAATTTAAAGAGATACTCAAGAGGCCTATTAGCCACAAATGAAACACAATGAGGTGAAGATATAACAAAGCAGGACAACAACATTGCAAAGAGTAATAACACAACACGAACCAGGCCAGCCACATCCTTGACCTGGCCACCTAAACGAAGGCTAAAACCTCCTTTTTAATGAAAAGTCTATGTCCAACGCTAGACTGTTATAGGCTGTTGACGATGATATAGAAAACACCCTTCTTTGAGGGTGATTACAACTTAAACGTCATCAGCTGGCAAAATATCAAGTTTGCAATTGCATCTGGCCAGCAATTTACTTATAGTAGACCAAAACCTTTCTCAAGAGCAGCCTACATTCAGCAGTGGACTAGTGAAGCCTAATGATGTTGATAAAATAAACCACATGCTTTTGATTTTATTCATAACTTATTAATCATTTTTATGGTGCGAAATACATATTACATTGACAGAAAAATGTTATAAGGCAATCTACTGTTCTCAAGTGTTATGGCAGTCAGTACTATCCAATATTAGCAGTAACTAGGCAACTAATATGTTACATGGCCTCTTTAATTGGAACATCCAGAAATAAACAATGGGAACAAAAACTGTCCAATTCTATTAGAATAGGTAAAATACTCATAAATTATCACTTAATATGACTTACCTGAGTCGCATATTCGTGAACTGGATATTCTTGCGGCTGTGGTACCATATTATCAATAGGTTCTCTGAAAGCTGGTCCTATAGAAGTCGGTACATTCTGAGGTGCAGCGTTCTCATAATCGTCTGCCAATAGCTGTTCCTCTTCTTCATTGCCAAGATTGTAGTCTGCAAGGCTCTGGTCTCCTAAATCGTCACCTAACAAATCTTCACTGTAATAAAAACGTGAATATTACTGATCACACCCGATTCATAACACATGGTTTTGCGACGCAAATAACTTTACAAATTCACAGGAATTTATAACATATTAAAGCACAATTTTATATAAATCCACTGTTATTAAAAATCTACACATTTTAACATTATTAATTTTTTTGTTATTGCAAAAAAATAAAACTAATTTAGATAATATTACTAACTTGTCCGACATGTTGACAATAATAGCACAGATAGATAACTATAATGTAGTAGCAAGCTTAGACCATAGACAATGGTTGCGTTCTTGTCAATGTTGCCAGTAATAAGAGTTTTTTTTTCTAAGTCCATCCGAAAAGCCAAAAGTGCACAAATATGACTAATTACGTTATAGATGTAGAATATTTATTGGAAAAGATAAAGATCTCACATTGATTGTAGTATAATAATTTAAAACTACACTTGTTACATTTAATGCAAAAAATACGTAGATATGTTTATTTTCCTATATTCGTTACATTGATTTTTTTTAGCTAATAGTTATAGATAATTGGCTAGATAAGATCATTTATCTTTCAATATACTTCGTCTCAAGCAAGAAATCCCACGGCGATAAATGGAATTAATGTAACAGATTAGCATTTATTGTTTGCTGTTGTTATGTTCGTTGCCATGCGTTTTTTAGTCATTTATTTAAGTTAAACTGCTTTTCGAGGTCTTAACTTGTAAAAAAGCTGGTCAAGAAATAATATTAAAGGTGAAATAGTCATGTGAATTACAATAGCAAAGCCGAGCCGTTTTAATACCAATAAATAATGTTTGAAAGAGAGTGGCAACCATGACAAGTACATATTTAGGGATTTCAATATGTGATCTTTAACATCGTAATTGCGATTTTTTTATGTTTAAGATTTATCATACTAGCATACTGTTAAATTAAAATTTATCGACACTATTGAAAATTCTAAATTGCCTACTGTATTTGAAAACTGAAATACAACAGTGGTAGGGATGGCGATTCTTGCCAAAAAAAATCGATTTTTAAATTGATACGAATCGAATTTTAATAAATCGATACACAAAAGATCGAGATAAAAAGAATCGATTTTGCAAAAATCGATCTCTTTCCGGTTGGCTCATTGAGTCTATGTTTTCAATACAAATACAAACCCATTTATCGTATCGAAACAGAAATTTATCGTATCGAAACAGAAATTTATCGTATCGAAACAGAAATTAATCGAATCGAAACAGAAATTTATCGTATCGAAACAGAAATTTACCGTATCGAAACAGAAAAATCGAATTTCGATTTTATAGGGTGAAATATCGATTCAATGGATCGATTCAGTACAGAATATCGAATTAGAAAAATTGATTTTTTTGGTCTACAAAATCGATTCTTCGATTAATCGATCTCAGATCGCCATCCCTAAACAGTGGTTGCATGTAATATTTTAAACCGAACTAGACAGAAGCCATATTGTTTGAACTAATAAAATAAAGTAAAGACCAGAAATCAGTTTCAAAATTGGCTAAAAAAACAAACAATAAAGAAATAAACTGTATCGTAACATTTACAGCAAGTGACTATCACTTGCTGTAAATGTTACGATACTTGCTGTAAATCACAAAGTCTAATAACGATAGTCATGTGTAAGACGATGATTCATGAGAGATAATGGTGAGAAGTTATGAAGCCCATATGTTACATGTGATCACAATTATGTTATTTAAAATATCTTGATATCTTTCCACTTTCTTCGTTTTTTATTTATAAAAAACACAACAACGAAACGTTGTGCCAGAAAGCCAATAGCACAGAATTTCTGTTCTACTAGGCATCCACCCGCCTATTAGAAGTTTTTTGAGGACCTCGCAGTAAAGGCTGGCAGCATTCCGAAGCATGACTGCGTCTGTGAGACTAGGCCGTGGTCCGAATCACGCTCACAGCGCTCATAGTGTATCAACGTGCGGTCCGATTCATGCTTTTCACGCTCACCGTTAGCGTTGTGGATGCTATGACGTCACATGTGACGTCACTACCTAGTGCTTACAGTACTGACGGGTTGGATCGTTAGCATCGTGAGCATTGACGTTATTCTACATCATTTAATTGAATCTATGATTGCAGAAAATGCTTGAAATACAATCATTTTACCATCTTCATCGGCTACACCACATACTCCACTCATGTTTTGTCAAAAAATGCTCTATTAGGGTATGTTCAACTTTTTGAATTCGTAAGCACGCTCACAAGTGGTCCGAATTATTAATACTGCTGACAGACGTTAGCGCGCCCACTAAATCGGACCACAGCACCCGTTAGCAGTTTAAACGTCGTAAGTGCTGTGAGTACAATTCGGCACGAGCACATTTAAATCGGACCTTCCTTAGATTAGAGCGTTCAACCAAACAAACAAACACTCAAACGAACAAACTCTTCAGCTTTATAATATTGTTATAGATAAAGAAGTAAAAGATGTATTTAACATGTAAAAACTACTTGGGTAGACGTTCTAATACTGTGAATAGCATGTCATTTCATTTTCAAGTAATTGTACACTTAATTACTTAAAATAATGTCTTAGGGTTTTTTTAAATATAATTAAACTAGGTTTAGCCCGCGACTTCGCCCACTTATATGTCGGACACCGCGGTAAAAAGTAGTCTCTGTGCTATTCCAATATATGAACTATATTACTATAATGTTTCATATAAATCTGTTTAGTAGTTTTTGTGTGAAAACATTTAGAAACATCCATACATTCTCACAAACTTTCGGATTTATAAAATATGAGTACTTCCTAAGTAGGATAGAGGAATTTATTTGTTACCAGATGGCAACACTTTGTAATAAGAAATAAAAATACTAAGTTTATTGTTTATATTTGTAAAATAAATCATACAAACAAAATGTGTTCTAAATTCGGTCACGCGTTGTCATACAAAAATCTCATAACTAAAAAATATAGGCCTATATCTCTTAGTATTTGCTTCGTGGGTGAACATCGCGAACAACGTACTCTCTTTCATAATATTCCGCGTGTATTCGTTAGATGGCACTGAAGAATATTTTTGATTTGTGGAAGTCGCACGTGTCGTGCACATCGTGCAATGTCAAGTACGCGTAAGACCAGATTCATTTCTACATTTTTATCTTTCTTATCAACCCCCTTAGTGACGTTGTAAGTGTTTCGCGTCGATTTTCTTTTTACAATTGTTAACGTCTTATTCTCTTATATTATTCGCTAATATTTTCTTTTGTATTTTGTAGCAACGTTCTTCAATATTTCGCTAGATTTGTTTGTTTCACAACCATTGCAGCCAAAAGGCCAATTCTCACAGCAAAAACTCGATTACAAGCAGCTCTCGATATTATAGTTCTCAAAAATACTTCAAAGAAGGTATTTGCGTAGTAAAATAGGAAAGTGTAGGAGATTATAGATTCAATTTTCTACTTTTGATTTAAATTCAAGATGGAAGTGTTTCACGTCGCTTCTACAAACGTTAACGCCTCTATTCTGTTATTGGTTAATAGTTTACTTTATATTTTGTATCCTCCGGAAACAAATATCGATAATGAAACAGAATTAGCAACGCTCTTCAATATATGTGATAAAAATGTGATTTTTACCAATATGGAAAGATAAAGTGATTGAATTAGATAAGCAGGACAATTCGGACCAACACTGTTTACTTTAACTTTATTTTTATAAATTGTTACGTCACACACCCACTGCAGCGACACAGCAAACAATTATGACATTCATGAAGTCCAAGAGTAAAACGGTCTTGGAACACGCAACCCTATTAATTAGAGAGGAATTGGAGACGTTAATAATAATAATAATAAACGTTATAGAAAACGAGTCGATCGGTATAATCAGAATCGAATGTTCCAAAGGAATGAGAAATGGGTTTACCGGAAATGGGAGGAACCGAATTCATGTGTGAGTGATGGGCATTTTCCAGATGAAAATACCACAAATTCATTTTGGCGTAACATCTGGTCAGTGCCTGTCACTCATACAGAGGGTGATTGGTTGGAGGATGTCAAACGTTCGTGTGAGTCTATAATAGCTATGGAACCCATTGTTATTAAGAAAGATGATGTAAGTTGTGCAGTCCGTTCATTACCGAATTGGAAATCACCTGGTCCTGACGGACTGCACAACTTTTGGCTTAAGTGGTTTCGAAGCTCACATGCGTGTTTGGCATCACAATTCCAAGCAGCTTTGGATTCTGGTTCATTACCACAATTTTTAACCACTGGTGTAACCCATTTACTCTATAAATCTGGTAGTGCCATGGATCCCAAAAATTTTAGACCCATTACTTGTTTACCAACTACATATAAACTTCTAACATCTATTTTGAGACTCAAAATTACTACACATATAATTAATAATTCGGTACTCTCTATTTCTCAAAATGGATGTAGAAGTGGGGCCCGTGGCACTAAAGAGCTCCTTATCATAGACAGGACCATTAGCCAACAGGTACGTCGTAATCGTAAGAGTCTGGCGACATGTTGGATAGATTATAAGAAGGCTTATGACTCAGTTCCACACACATGGCTTTTGAAAGTGCTAGAGTTGTATAAAATTGATGCAACTCTGTGCACTTTCTTAAAGTCGTGTATGAGTCAATGGAGCACAACACTTCGCTATCCAGGATGTCGGCAGGCTGCGATAAATGACGTACTTATAAAGATCGAGCGAGGTATATTTCAAGGTGACAGTCTGAGTCCCTTGTGGTTTTGTCTAGCTTTGAACCCTCTCAGTACTCTGTTAGAGGGTTCAGGGTTAGGCTATCGGTTGCAGAAAGATGATCAAGTTATATCTCACCTTCTTTATATGGATGATTTGAAATTACTGGCCTCCACAAAATTACAATTGATGGCGTTATTAAAGGTCGCTGAAAACTTTAGTAATTCTATCAAAATGGAATTTGGTGTAGACAAGTGTGCAGTCATGTATGTAAAGAAGGGCGTGATTATAGAATCTGAAGGAATAGAACTTTCAGATTCAACAAAACTCAGATCTCTGTCTGCCACCGAAACTTACAAGTATCTAGGTTTTTCACAGTCCTTGGGAATATCAGAATCTGGCGTGAAACAAATGTTACGGGAACGTTTCTTTGGTCGCCTAAAAAAGTACTTAAAAGTCTTTTATCGGGCGGTAACAAGGTGCGAGCCTATAACAGTTGGGTCATGCCGGTTCTGATGTATTCCTTTGGTGTACTTAGATGGACTCAGACCGAATTAGATGCCCTTGACAGGAGAGTCCGTACATTGCTGACTGCATTCCGTATGCACCATCCACGTTCATCGGTTATGAGATTGTATATCCCGCGAAAGTTTGGAGGTCGTGGTCTATTAAATATCAAGACTCTACACAATCGCGAGATATACAATCTCAGAGAATATTTTCTACAGACTAATGTGGGAGTGCATCGTAATGTAGTTGCAGTGGATACTGGTTTTACCCCGCTCGCTCTGGCTAAAGAGAATTGGCGCAAACCTGTAGTACTTAGTACTACTGATCGCAAGGAAGTATGGAAGGGTAAAGAACTTCATGGTCGATTTTATCGGGCCCTACACGGGTCTGATATAGACTTTAAAGCGTCGACGTCTTGGCTACGGTATGGTGATCTCTTCGGAGAAACCGAAGGTTTTGTTTGTGCAATTATGGACGAAGTTATCATGACGAATAACTACCGGCAATATATCCTGAAAGATAGTACGGTTGACATTTGTCGGGCGTGCCACCGTCCTGGAGAATCTATTAGGCATATTATTTCTGGTTGTTCTCGTCTTGCTAATGGTGAGTATTTGCACAGGCACAATCAAGTAGCTAGAATTGTACACCAACAACTTGCCCTTAAATACCAACTTGTCAATTTTGAAGTGCCTTACTACAGGTATGTGCCCGACCCAGTTCTCGAGAACGGTCGTGCTACGTTATATTGGGATCGATCTATTATCACAGATAGGACTATTGTTGCCAATAAGCCTGATATTGTGGTGATAGATCGATTAGAGCGCCGCGCAATGATTGTCGATATCGCCGTTCCTCATGACGAGAATCTCGTGAAAGTTGAAAAAGAAAAACAATTAAAGTATTTGGATCTGTCTCACGAGATTGCCGACATGTGGAATGTGGATTCGGTGATCATTGTTCCGATAATCATATCTGTTCACGGATTGATAGCCAAGAGCCTCGACCAACACCTTAAGAGGCTCACGTTAGAAGGTTGGATCAAGGGTCTGATGCAGAAGGCAGTCCTCCTTGACACGGCCCGTATTGTGAGGAGGTTCCTGTCTCTGGAGCCCTAACCACCGGTATCTTGGTCCCTGTACCCGATGTCGGTGGTCTACTATTTTTTATATTTTTAAATATGTATTTTTTATTTTTTATATATTTAAAAATGTAATCAATATGTGTATTTATACGTAATAAAGAGAATAATAATAAAGCCCTTTTATTCCGAATTACGTGTTTTACATTTAGATTGAATGCATTAAATTATATCTCGCACTTCGGTGTGAATCTTGGCATAGGCCTCCTCCAGCTCTCTCCAATAACCTCGGTTTTCTGCAGCTCTAGTCCAGTATGGTCCTAGGGTTAAGCGGATATCGTCACTCCATCTTGTCTTGGGACGCCCCTGTCTTCTGTTGTCCCCTCTTGGATACCATAAGGTTACTTGCTTGCTCCATTTGAACAATTTGCAACGTAGCATATGCCCGGTCCAACTCCATTTTAAATGTTCAATACGAGCTGTTATGTCCGTTACTTTTGTTTTCTTTCTTATTTCTATATTTCGGATTCCGTCACTAAGCCTGATTCCCAACATGCTTCTTTCCATTGCTCTTACGGTTTTGGCTAGTTTCTCTCTATGCTTGTCCGTTAGTGTCCATGTCTCACAACCATATGTCATACAGGGGAGAATACATGTGTTGAAAGTCTTTCTCTTGATGTGTATGCCTAAGTCTTTGTTCTTCATAATTTCTTTTAACGACCAGTATTTCTTCCAAGCACAAGCTATTCTTTTGTTTATTTCCTTAGACATTGGGTCTTCCGGGGATATAATTTGTCCTAGGTACACATATTCTTTCACATATTCAAGCTTAGTTCCATTGGCCTCTATGTGGACTTCCATCGAGTTGGTCATTAGCTTTGTTTTTTCAGTGTTTATTTCTAGACCTACATCTCTGCTTTTTTCTGCTATGTCTTTTATCATGTATTCTAGTTTCTTAGGATCTTCTTCTAATATGACAATGTCATCGGCAAATCTCAAGTGGTTAAGGCGGCTACCATTGATTAGTATCCCATAGTTATCCCAGTCCAGTTGTCTAAATATGTGTTCCAGTACCGCATTAAAGAGCTTAGGAGATAATATAATTGGAGACGTTAGCAGTATAATAAGTCTACAAGCTCTTTATTTATTACACTGTGTCCTACTGCAGAGGTTCCCCACAAGCTCACTGTAAAATAATTTTGATGTTCCATCTTGGTTTCTTTTTTTCTATATGAAGAGCCTGCCAAAATGACTCTACTCTGCCTGATGTAAAGCATTAATATCATCCAAAGAGTTGTGGTCATCAAACTCATTGCAAATGCAGACAATGCAGTATGTTTATATGCATATACGTATGCAGTAAGATGCTTTTCAACGCTCCGCTTAGGGACGTAAAAGGAATGACAGTCATCGTGGCAGAGTAAGGCTCACATAGTTATCACGATAACTGTCACCCCTGCATCAATGGGCCTCCGGTCTCGCACTCACCAACGAAACACGACGGCACGGATGCTGGCGCTTTAGGTTGGTCTTCTGTGGGAGGGTAGTACTGTCTCGGTCGAGCCGACCCATTCGTGCTGAAATCTATGCTCTACTTTTAACAGAAGTGTTGCCGAGACTGCACCAATCTTTATTGTTTGTATTTTGTTTGTGATAATCACAGAAACACATATATTATGTACACATATTAAGTAATGTCTACTATATTAATATATTAATGTCTACTGAAAGTTTTAAGTAACGAGTTGCAACTAAAAGAGAGGCTGTTTTTAAAATTATTTAGATGTATCGAATATAATATTCTCTAAAGTATCGTACTTATTCTCATATTTTTAAGTAGCCAACAGCTCTAAAAGACTTAATGTTTATTTAAAAAGATATATCTCACATTAAAGTATATCCTGTGTCTCGTGGAACTTTAAAAACAGACTCGGAACAACAAATTGTGAATCACACGAGCTGTTTTATCATGTGGGGATCTAAACCATACCATTGAACACCGTAGGAAAGCCTTGCGACTATACCTGCGCTGTGTGTTTTGTTGGTAAACGCGAGATCACAGGCCCCTTGATGCAGTGGTAATAACTGTATCGTGGTAAGTGTGTGAGCCTTACAATGCCGCGATAACTGCCATGCCTTTTACGGCTCCAAGCGCGGCGTGAAAATCAATCTCACTAGGCCGTTATAGTGTTGCGGTACAACGCTCACCGACAGGCATAGGCACAGTGGCGTGGGCGGTTGGAGCAACCGCAAAATGCACGCCAACGCCTTATCCGTACCGTTCTACCCAACCTCGAAGCCTGAATAGGTAGGGAGGTAGGTCGCGTCACCTAGCGACTGACGCAGATGCTCACCGAGCATGGTTGCTTCGGTGAGTATCTGCAGAAGATCGGACGCTAGGAGACGGCACAATGCCACTACTACGCAGCCGACTGGGACTCCGCCCAGCATAGGCTGGAGGACCGCGCCGCGTGGGCATCTGAACGCGGAGTCCTAGTTGGACAAATCGGGCGAGTCCTGTGCCCACCAGCCATCATTGCTACCATGCGGGCGGGTGAGAAGGGCTTGGGCGCAGTGGTCTCTTTCTGTGAAGCTGTAATGCTACAAAAAGAGACCGCTGAACGGGATCGGTAGAGAGCTGATCCTCTGCGTAGAGGATGTCGGCGGCGTTAGCAGCCGCCGACGGGACCGCAAGCTGCCAGGGCATAGGGACCTCTAGTGGTGAATAATTCGATGCGGTCAGCGACAACAATGCGGCTCGGTCGCAACCACATCACTGGGGGTACCTCTGTAGCGTCCCCCAGGAGAGGGTCTGAACAGGCACGGCATTGATCCTGACCTTAAATAACATGACCCGAGTCCCCTTCGGAGTAGGACGCCTGAGACCGGCTGCCGGGATGATTTTTAGTGGAAACACCACATATTTCTGGCTCCTGCGTCCCTGAGGAACCGGAGATTCGAAGGGATTTTCCAACCTGTCAAGAAAAAAAGACCGCTATTGTGTGGGTTACCATGCTGCATTGTTTCTATAATTTTTTTATAAAGTCACTCTACTCTGCCTGCTGGAAAGCATGAGTAGAATCCAAGAGTTGTGGTCACCACACTCATTGCAAATGCAGACAATGCGGCATGGTGACCCATACTATAATGGCCTAGTGAGATGCTTTTTCACACCCCGTTTGGGGACGTGAAAAGCATGACAGTCATTGCAATGAGTATGGTGATCATAGATCTTCGACTTTATTCATGCTTTTTATCAGGCAAAGTAGAGTCAATTTGGGCTTTAAAAAAAAGAAACTTATGCTATACGAACAAACTTAGTCCATATTTTATGGAAGTGAAAACTTAAAGATGGCGTCCTACATTGTCGAATGATAAAAACACAAGTCATAATTTATTAATTAAATTTTATTTTAAAAAAGTATTTTATATTTATAATACTGCATTTTAAAGAGAATATATACAACTATCACAATTTTTAATATATTTAATATTTATTTTCTATACTACTGGCCAAATACGACGCGAACACAAGAGCCACAACCTGAAACAAAGAAAACGACAAATAAATTTTGTATATAATTATATTACACTACATTTAGGAATTTGATGACGATTGCACCGAAGAGGCCATATTTCGCAATAAATATTCGGCTACAATCAGCTCTCGATATTACGCAGTAAAATAATAAATTGTAGAAGATTACAGATTCAATTTTGCGGCTTAAATACGATATAATCACTTTACAGTCAACGTTGAATGCCTAATATTTGACTACAAGAATACCTTTTGTGAGTCAATCGAATTGTACCCGAGCTTATGTTACGAGAATTGATCTTCTGATCGAAATGTTAGGCAATTTAAGGATGTATGTAACCACCTGTTACAATAAGTACCCGGAAACCGAGTTTTGCTCGGCATTTTTTTTGAAAACATGGATAAGACAACGTTTTCTAAACATGAAATTCAGCTAGATCGATTTATTGCCTCCGAAATCCCCTATATACTAAATTTCATTAAATCATTGGCGCCATCTTTGAGATTCAAATTGCTCGTTTAAAGGTATTTGATGCCTTTTGATCGATTTAGGTACCTGCACGCTATCCAATTAGAGAAGAGCCATAAGTGTCAGCGAAACCCCGCCTAATTTAGCTATTCTCAGTTTCGTTTCCAGTTCAAATTAGATATCCTTTCACGACATAACTGTTCTTGTGTGTGTGTATGTGTGTGTGTGTTCTTTATTTGATTGTTCTTAAACAAAGGAAGCAGTTAAATAGGGCTATGGTTCTAAGGAGTTCTAGTCATAAAAGAAACCAGACAAAATTTTTGAATTTTACAAATGGCTGTGACACTACATACGAAGAGAAAAGACGACAAAACGAGACAATGTGAAAATGAAATTATTTTTCGTGACGTCACACGTCCGTCCGGCCATATTGATTATAAAAGGATTATCAATTATCACCACTTCCATATTATCATATCAAGTGGTATAAATCCTTATTTCCTGTCTTGAGTAAAATTGCCAAAAGTATGACGATCACCTTAATCTATTAATAAGTAATAATACGAATCACTGGTTTCCTGTACCTGATATGCGCATATTTCACCGTAAAAAGAATAGCGCAAAATATTTAAAATGTTATACTGATAATCCAGGGTTATATGTTTAATAAACACATGAAGGAACCTGAAACGCACCTACTTCCTATTTTTTCTGCATCACCCAGAGGTCGACTGGTAGAGAGTGCCTTAGGCATTGAGTTCGCCTATGTACTTAAAGTGTACGTTATGGCCAATCCCATCCCAAAAGCAAGATCCTAGGATCGGGTGAAGTGATTATCCTCTCCAACTGCTATAGTGTATGTATGGGCGTGTAGCTGGACATCTATGAAATAAAAAACTTTATCCGAAAAGAGTGCCCATGTGCATGTATTTGCCTGCTTTTTGGCTATTAGTGGATCCTGATATTTCAGTGTCACCGCGTAATTTTAAGCAGTTCAGTTCCGAAACACCACTTCACTGAGAACCTCGAGCCAAAAGCGTTGGTTTGGGCTCAACGTTTGTTATTACACCAAGCAATAATTAATGTTTACTTACCTCTACAACAATTACAATGATCAGTATATAGCCAATATTCTGCGTCCAAGTTTCGACTAGCTGTCCCAACGTTTCTGTGCATCCAACTTGGAAACTCTCTTCAACAGTACACAAATCAGAAATATTCGCCTCGGGAAAGCCGTTTTCACCGATGGTGATTAAATCACTTATACTAATGTCTCGACCGCAGCAAGTTGGTGGGACGTAGGATACACCGTCGAAGCTAATGTCATATGCATCGGGGCCGGTGGTTCCGCAGCAATGTAACTGTAAATGAGAAGCTCAATCATTATTGGATTTGATTTGTGATGATCAGATCTGTGTCTGAGTGTTGTTTTGTTTTAGAAATATGTTAAAGTTACCAGCAGTCTGATTACATACTGTGTATATTGGGAGCATGTAAAGCCATCAGTCCAGCGCCTGATCTCTCCTCGGTTGTGTCGGATAACCGTCTCATCGGATTGTGAGAGTGAGATAGCAGAGAGTGCATCTGAATTCGCGTATACATTTTTGCACTATATATCTCCTGCGTAGATGGCTGGTTTCCGTTGAGACTAGTCGCCATGACCGAAATCGACTAAGAGTACATCATCATTACCATATTGGGATCAGACTGTCGTATGGGAAATTTCTTGAGTCGTCATAACCTATCTTTGAACTAAATAAATATAACGGTACGATATACCAAGCAGCGAAGGCTGTTGGGTGTTTCCAGTTCACTTCGAGAGGAGTGTTGACGACAGTCATGGTTTAGGCATGGCTTAGTACTGCGATGGTAAATGGTTGGTAGAATTAAAAAGATGAATGAAGAGTGATAGTCTAAAGGAATTTCCTTAGAGTAGGTGACGGTCAAACACCATTCAAACCGAAAGTAGATAACATAATATAAATGCCAAAGTTACTCTGTCTGTCTGTTACGCTTTTACAGCTAAACCGCTGGACGAATTTTAATGAAATATGCCATGGAGATACTTTGATTTTTGAGGAAAGACATAGGACATATTCACGGTCGAAGCCGCGGGCAAATGTTAGTATATTTAAAAAAAACTTACCAGTGCTTCCATTGCGTGAAATGTGTAATTTAATCCTGGGTCATCGAAGGCCTTGTTAACATGGTTTTCGACGGTTTGTCTAATATAAGCATATTGTGTTAACAATTCAACTACTAGGTAAATTTTCCCAGCGGCTATTATTCCATTTATTACTGCATACTGAAAATGAAAGAGAATTTAGTTTGTTTTGTTCTCAATGAGGTTGCTAGACTCGGTCGCAGTGGTATAGACTTATTTCTTTCTTTTTAAATAAACAACTTTATAAACATACATTAAAAGGACACAAAAACACAGAACAACAATTTGTGGATTACACAAAGTGTTGTCCCATTTGGGATTCTAACCCATGACGGACAGCACAGTAGTCGCTTAAAGCGCTTAAACCGGCGTGTCAATCACTTAAAACATTGCGCCGTCCGTGTAGCCAGTTTTTCAGAACCTGCCATGCATTCACCGTACAAGAGCAGAGTCCAGGGAGTGATAGATGGGGGTAACACATGCGACTGCGTCTGATACTTGCGACCCAGGAGTAAGTTCAGGGAGTACTCCTTGCGACACGTCAGCGCTTACCGTCACTGGTTATCATAATCGAAGGTTTGATTATCACTCAACGCCAACCTATATAATAATAACCTCACATATATTACATACGGCCGTCTGATCAATTACTTCTTCCAAGCATAGAAAAAATAACCCTGCGTGCGTCACGCAATCATTTATCTTGAGTAGGAGTTGAACCCATAATTCTCGGTTTAGCATTCAGGATCGCTTACCACTAGAGTAACAAGCCCATATCTAGCAGTTCTATTATCTAGCCATCAAATATAAAGTTACTACAGAAAAAAATAACAATGTAAAATACTTACAGTTATCAGTAAACACTTTGATTCCACGATAGCCCCACAACATCCGCAGAATGAAACTAAAAATATGAATGCCCCCACTCCAATTACTACATAAGGAAGGAAGTAGACGTCGAGATTTGTGTGAGTTAACACCGTTTCAAATACATCCTGGAACTGGAAGTGGGCTGCTACTCCAAGACCTATTAGAGCCAGGCCGAGAAGCTGAAAATAAACAGTTCGTAAGAAAAGTGACAACAACACTTGTTGGTAGAAATGTAAAAGTAGATTTGTAAGCTGAATTTGTAACTGTAGACATAATATTCAGAGGGGACCAGTGGTTCATTTTAAATTATATAATTTTGCAAATTACGGCATACACCATATCCAACTACGTTAAGACCACAAAAAATAATTGTGTGGATCTAGGTAAGCTTGTCAGTTAGTCGTGCATATATGCAGCTTAACTTTCTATGATCGACGTTATTATCTGGAACGTTATCTAATCTGGATCATTGCAAAACTATAATTGAATTTGGTGATTTTAACTTAACTACTTTAGTTGTGAGTATTTCAGCTTTAACTTTACTGCTGCAGTAATGTTTGGAAGGTGCAAGGCTAGGCAAACTTCACGTGGAAAAATATAATGAACTATCCAAAGAATAGGCGTCATATATAATATGAAAGCCAATTAACAACCGGATTTGTACTAAAACTATCTGTTCGTTCATATTCAGCTGTTACAAAAACGATGGATAACTATAGAAGTACCTAAAGTCTAACTGCAACTCCTGCTGTTCTGTGTGTGAAAAATTTAACCAATAATAGTCAATGTGACATCTCAATGTGATGTTTCATCCAAAGTAATTATTTTAGCTTGCGGTAGTCTGGCGATCTCTTCTCACTTTTTCTCGTTTCTTTAAAATTGGACTAATTCTGAATAAATTTATTTTTACTAAATCAACATCAAACTGTGAATTTCGCACCTTTTTCCTTGTTTTAATCGCAAATAATTGGTTATAATTGGCATCGTTATTGATGACTAATCCATTATTATTAATTTATAAAACGGAAGTGCCTATTTTTAAATTCGTATCTACATTTATATGTATTTGTATGATTACATGAAGGTTTGCATTAATATGTAGATAAATTACATATTGATGCGATAGGTACTTAACAACAATAATATCCAATTGGTCTTCACTAGCATTCAACAAGTGAAAATAAAAAAGTTGCTATTCCAATTGGTTTAACAAAAGATTTTTCCACAACTTGGTTTCCGAGTAGTGACCGATTAGGAATATATAGCTTTAATTTTATTATCTCTATTCACTCCGTGGGTGCCGCATTAACTGAGCCAACTACACAATAGGATAACAGCACTGCAGAGAGAAGAAAAACTTGAAACAAACCTACCAATTCGTCTCCATAGCGTGGTATAGTAGACCAAAACCTCCTTTCTAAGAAGAACAATAATATTAATCATTTTATTTTCTCTATTATTCAGATAATTACAAAAGAACAATAAAAACTTAATCTCGGGTAATATAGAAATTTGAGTGAGAGTCTGGTACCTGCACCAGGATACCCTGTATGACAAATTAACAGCCTCATCTCACTAGATAACTGGTACCTAAGTAAATGATTATAGTGGCGAGGAGTTGATGTGTGTGGATGATGATGATGACGTCCATATTAAGCTTGTAAGCCATATCTTTGGCGCGGGCATGCGTAATCGAGCAGGCGGATTACCTGAAGGAAAGTTACGCCAGTGGGAAAACCCGCAATTCTATTTTGTGATTTGCTCAAGGCATTTGATTGTATCACGCGTGAAACGTTGATTAAGTAATTACATCCATCACTGTGATAATAATAGATAAATAGTATATTAGACTGCGGTATCATAGATATTAGGATATTTTGTATTGCTAATTTATCTGATAATCAGAATTGAACCAAGTAATATTATTGGTAAAGTTTGTCCTGGATCTGCGGTAAAATGGGAATTTCACAGGGTTCTATACTTGGGCCATTTTCGTTCTTAAGTTAATGACTTTTCTCATTTATTTATTTATTTATTTATTTATTATAGTTAGGAAAACCAACAGCTACAAAAAACCAATGGGCAGTTTTATACACAACATCAAGCCAATTATAGGTTTTCACGAGTAGTGACATTACAAGTTAATAGAGGTTCTGGAACACTAAATGACACAAAACTACAATCACATTTGTGCGACAATGAATGAAGGGAAACAAAAATAATAAACAAAGGCGAAAACAAAAAAAGAACTACCTACCCGATGAAAAAAAGATACAATTCATCAATCTCCTGACAGTGCCACCATTCACTGTATATGGATCGAATAGCAACTCCCTGCATAACTCGTTAAAGGATTTACTCGCTCGCAACTCATGTTGATGAAAGCAATAATTAAATAATTATCTTTGTAGATGATTTAACATTCTTATTTATTTAGGATAAAATATAAAACAGTAAACTTTGGAGATGTATGCAATGTTATTTCGAAGGCGTTTCAGTGACTTAACGTTAATTAAAAGTATAAATACCTATATTCAGTTCACTACTTAAATGTTAAATAGGTACAAAACGATTCTATTTTATGATTATTTCAAAGTTATTTATTGGTTAGAGGACGATTTAGAACTGTAACTACCTATTAACTTCAAGGAAGTTTCCTGGTACCAAATTTTCATTACATTATATTATCTTTTATCCTGGTTATTAAAAATACATCATTTCTGAGTTCTACAGAGAGACCAATTTCCAGCATTTGACTGTTAAGAGCTGTTGTCGAACTTAAGTTTAGTAAGACCTACATTTTAATTATCAAATAGAAACAGATATGACTACAAAATATAAATGAATTATTTTTATAGTATAAAGTTGTAAGAAAGTTCATATTGTATCGAATGGTGACGTGTTCCCATGTTCATTCCATGGGTATCGGAAGAGGTGACTAAAGGAACAAATTACGCAGGACAACATCACTGCAAAAAAAAGGAAGGAATCCTTTTTTTTTTAACGTGTGGAAACCCCGGGCTGTCACCCCACCGGGGTTTACGGCGAGGTGGTGTGTCGGAATTGGACCGACTAAAACCACACGGTGTGCCACTCTGCGCCTGAGATAGGAGGGATCAGGGAACAGCTGTTATTACGACATCCAGATCCCTCCTAGCACTTGCCCGCTTACGCGGGCACCATTTGCGGATAAACTCTCCATTTAGGCGACGTACGGCACACGAGAACGTCGCCTCCTCGCGGCTGGTCACTATAGCGGATGGAAGGGAAAACCCGTCCCTTTCACCCGCGGCCACACTTAAGGCGACATGAGGCGCTGGTACGCGCGCCTCCGCTGACCGGTTCGCCGGCGGCGAATTGGGTCCGAGTGGAGGTCGTCCTCCCGGGCCTTCTCCGCCGCCTCCTTCCGCGAAATTGCGCCTTCGCAGAAGTTTGCAACCGCGGTAAAACAACTGTCGCTACCGACCATGGAGTGTATAACGGCCGGTAGCGAGAGATCTCCTGCAATAACTGCAGTGAGGACCCCACGCTGCGCCGCCCAGGCAGAACAAACCGCTAGCGTGTGCTGAGCCGAGTCCTCACTGCAGTCGCAGCCTCCGTTGATACGGTGCGGTAACTGCGTATGGCTCTAACCGCCAATATCCTCTGAGGGCGCCAGAGGCGAGCCGTATTCTGTGCGCTCAGAGCCGCCGCTCACACCGGTGCACCATACAGGGCCATTGACCTGACAACCCCCGTGTATATCCGTCTCGTGGCGACGCTGGCTCCACCCAAATTGGGCAAGAGTTACCCAAGGACAGAAGCAGCGCCGACCAGCTTTGGAAAAACTGTCGGAAGTGCTCGTCGAAAAGTCACCTGCCGTCGAGGATCAGATCCAGATACTTCATCTGGGCCTGAACCGGTACGAGGACTGAATTGACTATGATGGAGGCGCCGGAGGATGGACCACCACGGGACCCGTGGAACAAAAGGGCCTCCATCTTGTTCAGGGCCACTCGCAAACCCATGTGGTGGCCAGGCGCGCCGTCTCTTGAAAGTTCATCCCCCGGGCTGTGACCAATGTGTCATCAGCGTAACAAATTACGCCCAACCCGGGGTGAAGACGACCTCGAAGGGCCCAATTGTATCCCATATTCCACAGGAGTGGTCCGAGGACAGACCCCTGTGGAACACCGCACGACATGGGTCGCCGTCTCAGAATACCATCTCGGTCCTCGCACATGACAGTATGCTCCTTAAGATAGTCTGCCACAAGCCACCTCAGGTACTCTGGCACCCTGTGGTAGTAGAGTGCTTCCCTGGTGCGGCTAAATGGCAGACTATTAAATGCGTTGGCGATGTCTAACGACACCGCCAACAGCACGCCGCCACAAAGGAAGGAACCTTTTTTTTTGTTTTTAAATATATTTAATACCAACTCAAAACTGTCTTTCGCTTATGTCGAGCAGTAGACTATTAAAAGATGATGAAAGTTGTAACGCAAGAAGCGAACGCCTAAATATCACCACTGCAATATAAGGGAACATCGGTTCCAGGAATTTCACTTCGAGGTCCCCGATTCCGCAGCGACTGGTGCCAGAGTTGGTGTGTTTTTACTCGGTTCGAATCCGACATAACCTCCTCATCCCTACGTGGGTGGTATCCGGGAGGATTACCGCACATAAAATAAATTACAAAGACGCATTCTTGGTATTCTATTGCTTGGTAAGGCAGCTGATATTTAATCTATCTTTGTGTGGCAAAAAGGATTTGATAATCGTTATCCACCGAGTCAGTAATTCAAGGAATTACATGACAGAGGTAGGTCAGTATTTTATGAAAAGCTGATTTACTATCATATAAATAGAGGTCAGTTTTGTCGAAATTTTATATCTGTTAACACTCGTCATAGATTTATGACAATTTATAAATTTCAAGTATTATACATATATATGTATTCGAAATATGTTAAATCCAAAATAAATCGGCTGGTATGCTTTCCTCAGTAGTGGATTATGTTCAAAACTTCCCCGCAGTGTTTGTAAGTGGCCGTGAGTTTGTTTGCTCAATTTCTTGTCACAAGGCTACTCATTTGGAAACGAATTACAGGAATCACGAACAGACTTTTAGCAATCTAAGTATCTATTTATGTTTTTGTTAAACATAATTTTGAGATATAAACGATACGCACTAATAGAGTTATAAGAATAGTTTCTTTTTAATTCAAATTCAGACAAGACAGTTCTAGTCTCCTTTTGCCGTTTCCAAACTCTTACTTTATTTTTGTCAGTGGCAAGAAGGATTGCATAAAAGAAACTACAATTATGGTTAACCATTACGCTGACTGTATAAAATTGGGCAAACAACTGAAAAATTATGATTTTGATGTAACACATACATTAATTAGCAGAAAGGTTTCTTTCATCAATAAAGGTATCTCTTCAAAAATCCATTTAAATTGAACATTTTCCCTTTAAACTTTAAAAACTCACATTACAACAAACAATCGCTGAACCTTTTTACTAAAAAAAAATAACAAATAGAAAGCTCACTTCCACATACAGAAAACACATAAAGTTAAATATAAAGTAAATACCAACTGTAAATATAAAATTCACGCCGAACAATATATATTTCACTAAAAACCGGAGACACATTTTTGCTCTTTTTTTACGGCCACCCTGAACCACGATTGATAACAGAATGCGTAAACAATATCATGCAAGCTATTCATTTAAGTGTCAAATGTTTCATATCTGCAAGTAGAGAGATAACGTGACTTTATGTAAATGTATCAATACTATAACTCATAGATGTTAATGTAACATACCTTTTTTAAACTCAGGTAATTATTTCTTTTTAAATTAAAGGATTAATGTCAGATTTGCCCGCCAATATTTTACCAAACCCATAGAGACAAATCGCACAAGGAGGATAATTACAAAAAAAAATAAACGGTAGCAATCTTCACGAAATCTTATCATTTATGCGTGAACTAATATATTAATCATTTAAAAAATTGAGAATTTAACAATAGGAGCTAATGTAAACTTGATAAAAATAGTTTTAATTTGTATTATTATCCTGTGTATTTAACTTCAAATATCCTTGTTTTAATATAGTTACGACGACATTCTCATATATTAAAGTTTCCTGTATAACAATAATAGTTTTTATTTTAAAGTCTGCAGGTCCCACCTAAACTGGCTGTTCTGTGCCTGTTTCAGATATATTTGCAAAGTCCCCCACGACGCAAGATATCTGTAGTCCTAGAGCGCGATTGTCTTTTTTAAGAATTAGAAAAGTAATTATATTTAATAGTTAAAAAATTGTCATACAAAACTTAATTGATTTATTATCTCTTACACTACTCGTTTTCATTATATACATCGCTTCACAGGATCAGATGACAATTTGCAAGGTGTTTCATTAAAGCGAAGTTAAGTCGATTTGAACAATGACCGATTAATCTGTTATTGATTACAATGACATAAATACTTATCATCGTTCCGGACAGCAGAATTTGTTGTCATTGCCTTCAATTTATATATCTGATAGGTACATTCCGCTTAAAGTAATCTTTATAATGTTTTTAATAATCATAAGTACATTTATGTACACAGTTTTTTAATCATGATAAATGATAATGGTAATAATGATTAAAATCCACGTGAGCAAGAGCATGTGGCGGCAAAAGTGATTCATCTATTCTGACAGCAATACTGTAAATAAGCTCTTCACTTAAATGGCGGCAACACGCTAGTAACTCTTTAACTAGCGAATGTTCATGAGTGGTGGCAAGCACTTCATCAGATGGCTCGTCTGTTCGTTAGCCCAAATTATTATAAAAGAAAAAGAAAACTAAAGCTCATTTCCAATTTTACTAGTATGCGTGCAGGTGATTAGCGCTTATTGATTATAGTGAGTGATTAGTTAAAACGTGAAGTACGAGTAGTGTATATTAAATATTAAGCTCTTAGTGCGAGTTTCATCGCATCAACAGCTTTTATGGCTGGACGAAGGCCTCTCCGAACTCTTTTTTTTTTTTTTTTTTTAACGTGTGGAAACCCCCTCGGGCCGTCACCCCACCGGGGTTTACGGCGGGATGGTGTGTCGGAATCGGACCGACTAAAACCACACGGTGTGCCACTCTGCGCCTGACATAGGAGGGACCGGGAACAGCTGTTATTACGACATCCAGATCCCTCCTAGCGCCTGCCCGCTACCTCGGGCACCATCTGCGGATAAACTCTCTATTTTAGGCGACGTACGGCACACGCGGACGTCGCCTCCTCGCGGCTGGCCATTGTAGCGGATGGAGGGGAAAACCCATCCCGTCCACCCGCGGCCACACTCAAGGCGGCATGAGGCGCTGGTATGCGCGCCTCCGCCGCCCGGCTCGCCGGCGGCGAATTGGGTCCGAGTGGATATCGTCCTCCCGGGCCTTCTCCGCCGCCTCCTTCCGCGAAATTACGTCTTCGCAGAAGGTTGCGACCGCGGTAAAACAACTGTCGCTACTGGCCATGGAGCGTATGACGGCCGGTAGCGAGAGGTCTCCTCCAATAACTGCAGTGAGGACCCCACGCTGCGCCGCCCAGGCGGAACAAACCGCCAGCGTGTGCTGAGCCGAGTCCTCACTGCAGTCGCAGTGGTGACAGGCGGGACTCAATTCCCTCCTGGCGACCGAATGCAGATACTTCCCGAAGCAACCGTGCCCGGAAAGGACCTGCGTCAGTCGTAAGGAAAGGGTCCCGTGCTGCCGCCCTGCCCACTCGGCGACGATCGGCTGGAGAGCTTCCACGGCGGCAAAGCCAGCACGTGGAGCCTCCAGCCGGGACGACCAACGAGCCATCGTGGCTCGACGAGCGGCCTCTCGCCACTCGCGTATCTCTTCGGGCGGGGGCCGTATGCCGCTGCCCGCCCGGAAGTCAGCCGTCCGCCGATAAACTTCGGCGAGCACTTCCGCCTCCAAATCCCACGGGGGAGTTCCGGCCAAGGCGCACGCCGCCTCCGTCGATACGGTGCGGTAACCGCGTATGGCTCTAACCGCCAATATCCTCTGAGGGCGCCAGAGGCGAGCCCTATTCTGGGCGGTCAGAGCCGCCGCCCACACCGGCGCACCATACAGCGCCATTGACCGGACAACCTCCGTGTATAGCCGTCTCGTCGCGACGCTGGCTCCACCCAAATTCGGCAAAAGTCGCCCGAGGGCAGAGGCAGCGCCGACCAGCTTTGGAGAAAGCTGTCGGAAGTGCTCGTCGAAGAGCCACCTCCCGTCAAGGATCAGGCCCAGGTACTTCATCTGGGCCTAAACCGGTACGAGGACCGAATTGACTACGATAGAGGCGCCGGGTGGTGGACCACGACGGGGCCCATGGAACAAAAGGGCCTCCGTCTTATCTAGGGCCACCCGTAAACCCAGCGCCTCAATACGCCCGACCACCAAAGAGACTCCCGTGGTGGCCAGGCGCGCCGCCTCTTGAAAGTTCAGTCCCCGGGCTGTGACCAATGTGTCATCTGCGTAACAAATTACGCCCAACCCGAGGGGAAGACGACCTCGGAGGGCCCAGTCGTATCCCATGTTCCACAGGAGTGGTCCGAGGACAGACCCCTGCGGAACACCGCACGTCATGGGCCGCCGCCTCAGAACACCGTCACGGTCCTCGTACATGACGGTACGCTCCTCAAGGTAGTCTGCCACAAGCCGCCTCAGGTACTCTGGCACCCCGTGGTAGTGGAGGGCTTCCCTGATGCAGCTAAATGGCAGACTATTAAAAGCGTTGGCGATGTCTAACGACACCGCCAACAGCACGCCGCCACAGCTCACCGCCTCTTCGGTAACGGCCCTCAGGCGCAGCACAGCATCGACCGTCGAACGCCCCGCCCGAAAACCAAATTGGGCGTCCGACAGATCGGGGCCCACCTCGCAGAGGTGCCGGACGATGCGGGCAGAGAGTATCCTCTCAAACAGTTTACCCGCCTCGTCCAGCAACACGATGGGCCAGGCCTCTCCGAACTCTATATCAACCTATCTAGTTAGCTTGGTACAGCAAGAATCCCAAGGATTAAGAGGTACGAAGGGATTTTTCATCCCGTCAACAAAGGCATTCTGTTTGGATTCTTCACTTAGTTATTTTTTTTGTTTGGTTAAATACAGTTGTTAAACATGAGACACGCAAATCCTCATGTGTTAAGAGCGGGCTCCGAAGGAAAAGTAAGAAGGTTCGGTACTGACAAAATTCAAAAAAAATACTCCTAATTATTCCATTTCGATGATTAGTAATCACTCGAACTAATCACTTGCGGTCCATATGTTTAGTGTAATGACTAAACACCTGCATTAATCACCTGCCCTCTCACTAATCAAAGTGGAAATTAGCTTTAAATCCCATCAATCAGTCAGTTCCCTGCTGAATATAAGCTTTTCCTTAGAAAGGAGGTTTTGGCGTACTATACCACGCTGGGCAGATGGATTGGAATAGGATTTGTTGCAAGTATGCCTTTTCTTTGAAGTTTTGTTATTCTGTATAGTTTGGTCCTTTAGTCGCCTCTTACAACACCCACGGGGTAATGACGCTCCGTATTCTAAATCCCTCACCACACGGAGAAGAAGTAAGAAAGTAAGAAGCACTAAGTAAGTAGATACTATTCAGGAACTTGTACTACGAGATTAGGTTGTTCTACATTTATTAAAACCACCGTAAATGGGGTAGACACTGTAATCAAATTAGTAGTTAACTTTCTGTCACCTGTCGAAACGACAACTTTGTACTACTCTATTAGGTAGTAGAGTCACGCTGATTTCAGCATGAACGGTTCGGCTCGACCGGGGCAGTACCACCCTCCCACAGAAGATCAACTTAAAGCCACAGCATCCGTTCTGTGGTGTTTCATTGGTGAGTGCGAGAGCGGAGGCCCATTGATGCAGGGGTGACAGTTGTCATGGTAAGCGTATGCAATACAATGCTACGACGACTGTCATGCCTTTTGCGTGACCGGGTGAGGCATGGGGAGGCATAAAAACAAAAAAAAATCTATGGAAAATGTACTAAATAGGAACTTATGAGGTCACTGTTGTAGATTACTCAAAGAATCATTCAATAATTATTCAATAGATCATTCTAAATATAGTTAAAAACAGAGAAAAAAGAGAAATAAAACGAAGAAAGCACGTGAGATATATGAAAGATGCAAAAGGGAAGGTTTTGATTAACGGTATAAAAGACCGTTGGAAAAGTTATGAAAGGAGCGAAGTGCTGAAAGATATGAATGTGAATGTCGGACTGGTGAACGCGATGGTATTAATGAGTCAGGCAGTACTAAATATGAAAAATAAGAAAGCAGTTGGCTCCGAAGATATACCAGTTGAAGTTTGGAAGTTACTGAAAGGAAAAGGATATATGTGGCCGACGTTATTCGCCAATAAGTTGTTGCCTGAAGAGGTGATCCCAAAGAAACGATTTAAAACTCAACTGGTCTCCATTTTTTAAATAAAAGGATGTTCAAGAAAGCAACAAATGGCGAGAAATAAAGCTCACGCGCAACAACAAATGTCAAATTTGCAATGCGCTAATATGTGAGAAATGTAGGAGTGTGTACAAAAAACTTGCATGTAATGTTTGTGGATCTCGAAAAGATATACGAAAAGATAGGGTACCTCGAGAGGTTTTATGGTGGAATTTGGAATAAAAAAAAGGACCTGTTAAATGTTAAGTATGTAGAATTGATTCCAGCTACGTACAGAAAGTAAAACACGCATATCAGGTCGACGTGGGCAACACTAATCAAGCGTCTCTGTAAACTTACACCAATGATCGGCTCTGAACAGAAGAAGTGGCAACAACTTGTGTGGAACAATTTGTGACCCTAGTTCTCCCTTGAAATTAAAAGGTCAAATGTACAAAATCGTTCTGTATAATTCTGAAAGTTGGCCATTAAGATACTGGGCGAGAGACGCTTGAACGTAGCTAAAACTTGAATGGGAAAATGGATGTGTAGTGTGACTTTGACGGACAAGGTTAGGAATGAGTATACACGAGTGTCTAAAAGTAGCGCTACTGGATGGAAAGTTGAGAAGAAATATTTTATTTTGGTATGGACATTTTATACGAAGTGAGAGGGGAAATGTGGCGATGAATGTGTTACGTATTGGACACGAAGGACAAGAGAAAAGGAATATCAAATTAAAGGTTGATGGATTGTGTGAATGAGAACCTGGCTAGTAGGGGGTTTAGCGCGAAATGACGAGTGATAGAGATGAATAGAAGAAGAAAATATTCTGTGTAGACCCCAAATAAATTGGAAGAAAGGCAGTCAGGTGTAGTGGTTTTAATGAAGCGGGCATTGTTATTTGTTTATGAAAACAGTCAGGTACCCTATTCTGAGCTTCAGGTAATAAAATATCATAAATTTGAAAGAAAAATATATTTTAATCACATAACAGTTTTTGTTTGATAGCGGTGATGACATACCACGCGATGGTCAGTGTTATCACCTGGAACAGAAATAATAATCAATTTCAATTATGTATATGTCATGTATGCGAAATAACTATAGGAAATCATGCTAATTAGACACCTCACATGTAAAGAAATAACTTGCCACTATAGCTATATTATTCTTAGTTCTGGCTAGCAAGATTCTTCTCTTTGTAGAGGCGGCACCACAAACCGCAACTAAGTGGACACTATTAAGTTGCGCATGTTCATGGGTGGCCATCATTACCATCAATAGCCTTTACCAGTCCACCGCTGAACATAGTCCCCTTCTCAGAAAGGAGGTTTAGCTTACTATGTCACACTTTACAGATGGCTGGTGCTTTTTTAAGGTTTATCTTTTCTTTGCATTGTTGTCCTGTGTAGTTTCCACCTTTAATCTGCTCTTACGACACCCACAATACGAATACACACTTCTTATTCTTATTCCATCACCATACACATTGGTAGTAGCATGTATGCATATAAGTATTTTTGAAAACTCACCTCTCCAGCAATGATAAATATAAATAAGTAGCTCAAATATGTACTCCATGTTTGTACAGGTTCACCAATTACAGTGGCACAGCCTTGTTGGTAAGCATTTTCCATCAAACACGATGTTTCGTCATTCAGAACATCACAGCACGTGGAGGGAACATTTATGACACCATCTAGGTTAGCGTATACCTCTGGTCCTGTCGTACCACAACATTTTAGCTGGAAATGAAATAGTTTTTTTTTAAAGATAACCAGGCATTAGAAATATATCCTGTACTGCGGGGGATTAAACAAACATATATGAAAGGGACATGGACACAAAGTACACTGAGACTCAAAACAACAATCTGTGAAACATAAAAAATGTTGTCCTATGAGGGGTTCGTACCCACAACACTCCTGCGTTATCTGTAAAGTAAAAAAAAGCTATAGTAGAGTACCACGCCACAGTGTCTCAGAAAAGGAGTATTGAGCAATTCTTTCCTTGTTTTATAAAGAGTAAGCAAAGTTATCGGAAGACAAACTCCTTCCCCTGTACTTAGACGGGGGGATCTAATGGTGGCAACTCTTGTGACCTTTGAGTTGCAGGTGGACACGGGCAGTGGTAGTAATAACGTGAGGTGACACATCTATTCGTTTGCCTTCCTATACAATAATAACAACCAATCTTATTTTTCTATGGGAAGTTCACGTGAACAGTAAGTATTTTTTCAACATTAAAAGTACATTATGACATTAAAGAAATATGTTAAACATTGAAAAAAATCTAAAGTATCGACGATGACTGGCAACACTTCAAATAAATGAACTCAGATGTCAATCTCTTCATTCACAATTACTTCGTTATAAAGTCATTTTTTTTGCAGTTGTTTTTGTGATAGGGATGAAAAAATTATTAGAATACCTATCGACATCCGTGGTGACGTACTTGAAATAATTTATAAAGTTTTCACGCAGTATAAGGCGGTATTTCAAACTGGGCAACTGCAATCCAACTTTAAAGATGATTATAACTAAACAACTGATATTAGAGCCGAGTAACTGTAGAAAACTATATCAAACTGTAAAAAAAGTCATCTTTACATCCACAGAATATAACTTATGTGTTAACTCATATTTAAAATAGTTACTATTTACCATTATTTTAGGTTATGCCAACATAAACAAAAACATTTTTTTTTCTATTATGAAAAGAGCCAAGTCAGCCAAAAACTACAACTGTTATTTAAAAAAAACTAAATCATATATTAAACCACAGTCGTGTACCATAACTGAGTGTCACTACATTCCGTTCACACGTCATGAAAAAATATTAGACGACTACTATATAGAGGTATTGTAGTTAAGAGATAGAGAAGTGCTTGTGAACTTGGAGTGCTCGACCAAGTGCTGAAGGTCGACATCCAAATCTTAAATATTATCTCTAAAAATTTTAAACCTTAGAATGAGTTTAAAAACTCTTCTACAAATATAAATCTATTCAACACAATGCTTGACCCCATGCTTGACAATAACTCATTGGTATGGAATCTCCACTGTGAGGTATTGTGGTATTACTAGGCCGCCATTGTGTGGCCTAGGCTGCTATAGTGTGGACTAGGTTGCCGCAGTGTGGGTCGCCATACTGCATTGTCTGCATTCGCAATGAGTATGGAGACAATCACTCTTGGATTCTAGTCATGCTTTCCATCAGGTAGAGTAGAGTCACTTTGGTACGCCTAGAATTAAAAAAAATTATGGTGAACTAATCGAAACTATTCAAACACGTTTCTTCTTTAACTGAGCTATGGTAATCAATTAGATAATCAACTTACAAGCTACTTTGAAAAGTTGAGACACTGCAACATGGATACTTTAGCTAGTCATAGAAAAAAGCTAGACTTCATTATCCTTCATAAGACACTTGATGGAACAGTATACTGCTGTAAGCTTTTGAGTTCATTACCCATTTAGATTCCAACAGATTTCCACGGGTAACACTTGCTCAGTTTTATACCAATACGAATATGGGTCATCATGCCGCTGTGCCAAAGATTTGTAGGCAAGGTGAAATGTTAAAAAAAATGGATAAAAAATATGCCTAAGTTTGTCTAAATATAATGAATGATTAATAGTTTTTTTTTTGTTACTTTTTGAATGTTAATTTCACATTTATTTTTGGTTGCTGTAGTCTCTTGTAAGTGAAGGGGACACCTGTATATACTATTTCAGTAAATATCTTTGTGTATTTTGTATATCTTTTGTTGAAGATACGACTTTAATAAAAAAGGATTTATATAAAAAGTTTCTCATTTATGAATATATTTGCTACTGCTGATTTTCAATGTGATTTAATAGTAGATGTTATACTGCAGAGGCACATACTTGGTTCGTTGAATATGCACTTTATTTAGCTTTTTAAGGTTGCGTAACAAAGGGCAAAAAATGGAACCCTTATAGATTCGTCATGTCTGTCCATCTGTCTGTTTCTTCGTTTGTATGTCATTGACACTTTTTTCCGAAACTATAAGACTATACTGTTGAAACATAGTAGGTAAGATGTATTCTGTGAACCTTATTGAGATTTTCACAAAAATAGAAAAGAACGAAACATTAGAACTGAAGCTGATTTTTTTTTTCATCAAACCTATAGGTGTGGAATATCTATGGATACATCTTCAAAAATGATATTGAGGTTTCTAATATCATTTTTTTCTAAACAGAACAGTTTGCGCGGGAGACACTTCCAAAGTGGTAAAATGTCCCCCCCGCCCCCCTTCTAAAGTAAGGGAAAGATAAAACTAAACAAAACAAGTACAACAAAAACAGTAGCAGTCGTGGGACTGCCGATAGAAGTGAAAACAGAACTATTAAGTTGAGAGTAATTAAAACTATATGCAAAAATTATATGAAATTTTTTATGTTTCATATATAGCTATATATAATATATAATATCATATGTAATATATAATAATAATAAATTTCATATATAATATATAATATCATATTCTCCACAGCTATAGATATACTATTATCATTAGCATGTCGGTGACGCGAACCGAGGATTTTACCCTACCAAAACTTCTATTCTACCAAAACGCTCAACGCGCCTAAAGAAGTTTTCACTTCAAAAAATATATGATGTACATTACAATGTAAATTTCTACTGAAAATTAGTTTTAACGAGATTTAGTAAACATTTTTTTAATACGTCTTAAATCGCTGCTACTGAACCCTACATGGGCGAGTTCGACTCGCACTTGTCCACTTTTTATGTATACTTTATGATGCATGATGCACACTGCTTAAACTTTTTACTACAAGGTTTAAGTTTTACTCAGTTGAAACACGTATCACGGACTGATTTCAATTAACACTATTTCCAATTACGTTTCTGCGTTATCGAAACAATATATTTTACAAACATATTTTTTAAGAATTCATTAATAATAAACTATTGGCTAATCTAGCAATGAAAACATATTAATGAGAACCAACTCGCCCAAAATTCCATTCAATAAATTTTAAAATAAGAACGATTAGAAATTATAATCGTTCTTATTTTAAAATTTAAATGAATACGAAACGTTCATATTATTATCCACATTTGTCATGTTGAAATGTAAAACTGTGATTTTATTTTTATATTATTGAAATCCTTATTAATATTATAAATACGAAATTTCATGGTATGATTGAGGAGGCTGGAGTGTGATGTAGGCTACTTTTGCCGCGGTAAAACATTTCATTTTGATGGGAAGATCCATTACGATATATATTTTGATCACTCTAAATTTTACAAATTCCGATAGATGGCCCTATTAGGCTTCTTTTGCCGATTACATATACGACACTAAATCTTTTTTAATCAAGAAATGCCGGCGGTTTCTGATAGATGGCGCTATATTAAATAACGTACCTAGATTTTTTATCGATACACTTTTTAATAATTTTTAACTTTAATTATTATAGATGCGAAAGTTTCAAAGGATATATAGATATTTATTATTCTTTCACGTAAAAATCACCTAGCGGATTAAATTAAATTTCACAGTGATATACTGCTGATTTCAATCATAATTACGTATAGGCTACTATTTACTACGATAACCGATGTACACGCGGGCGGAGTTGGAAAAAGCTAGATTTTTTTTTATTTTTGTTACAAACTAAAAGATTGTGGTGATTTTATTTTAAATAGATATAAAATATGTATTATCTATCTAATATCTTATAGGTAGAAATGCCACACTGATTTCCGCACGAACGGGCCGGCACAACCGGGCCAGCACTACCCTCCCACAGAAGATCAACCTAAAGCGACAGCGTCCGTGACGTCGTTCGTTGGTGAGTACGCGACCAGAGGCCCATTGGTACAGGGGTAGCAGTTATGGTGGTAGGTGTGGGTTTTACACTGCCACGAACATGCCTTTACGTGTCTTTTACATCACCAAGCGGGACGTGAAAAATTATCTCACTAGGTCACCATAGTATGGATCACCATGTTGTACTCTCTATATTCGTAACGAGTATGGTGACTACAACTCTTGGATTCTATTCATGATTTCCATCAAGTAGTAAAATTAGTAGTTCTAATTTTTTTATTTTATTTTAAGTTAATTGAATTACTAAATAGTGAAAGCGTGGTTTAGTAGGCCAAACCCTACTTCCAAAGGAGAGGCTTAAGTCCAGCAGTGGACTATTAAAGGCTGTGAATAATGATGGTGATGAAAGTCAAAAACTTAATATTGTCTATGCGCGTTAATTTAAATTTAAGGCTGGTAATACAGGCAATTTTTGGAAGATACGTAAAATAGTCATGGTTAATTCGAGAACTTACCAGAGTCTCCAAGTAGTGGAAATTGTTACTCATGCTGGGATCGTCGAAAAATTTATTCACATAATTTTCAACAGTCTGCCTCAACTGAAGGGTTTGCATTAATAAAAGAAATGACGGCACTATTTTAGCCACCGCCAACACCCTCATTAAGTTGGCATACTGAAAATGAGACATTTTTAAACGAACCAAAGGAAAAAAAAAAAAAGAATGCTGGAAAACAATTCAGAGTAACAACAGTCATGCTTTACATAAGCCTCTTAATAGAAAGGAGGCTTTAACCTACCATACTAAGCTGGTTAGACGGGTTAGAATATGAAATAAAAAAAAAACAAATCCTGTTTCAAGTTTTCCTTCGCTTTACGTTTTTCTACACAATTTACTTCTTTAGTCGCCTTTTACGATGCCTATTACACTATCTTCTTACTCCACCACAACAATGTTTAGTGACTGAAAAACATTAAGCGGAAGGGGGAAGGCGAGCAGGGTAAAATGAGGGTCCGTGGGGTATATGTATGCGCACGGTTGCAAAAATTGAAATAAATACTTACATTTATGATATGACTCGAATATTTACTAATATGTTTCAAAGCATATTTCTTAAACAACCCAAACATTGTTGGTTATTTTTATCAACTTGAACCAGTCCGACACAGATAACTCGTCATGCTGATATACCTATTTCGATAAAGATTTGTGAGTGAAATGTTTGAACGAATGAGAACGAAAGAGAATCCGACTAACAGACAATAATCGATAAGAGTGAACTAAAACAAAGATGGAAAGTCTAGTATAGTTTCAATAGCGCTACGACCTCTGAGTAGTAGGTCTGAGAAGTACCTTGCTATTTTGTAAAGAGGTCATGCATATTAAAGAAGTATTAGAAAGTGAAAAGAAGAGGACTAGAGGTCTTTCCAGTAGAGCACTCACCAAGCGTCGTAACGAACTACATCAATAATCGCTGGTCCGAGGACATCCGGAAAGGTAAACTAGCTCCAAAACAGAAGTACATTGACATTGCTGTCCCTTGCAGACAACTGAACAATAAATTACTTTTATTTTTTCAAATAAAGAATTATATTTTATCGTACTGGCAACCTTGTGTTTAAAAATGAAAAAAGAACCAAAAAATGTCTGTACCCACTAATAATAGGCGTCGAGGTTACGTGGCTTTTGATTTAAAGATAAATTTTCGTGTCAATGTAATAGAATTCTCTCGTTTTACTGTTATCATGTGTGATATGATATCTTTTTGTATTAAATGAAATGCATTCACTTTCAGAGCTATAAATATTTAAAAATAAAACTCTATGGTTATTTTTGCGTTTATAATTGAGTTATAGGTGGCGACGACCATTATTTGCTACCGTGTTGCAGACCAGCTCGATTGTCCTCCTATGCCAAAACAAATAAAATCCGAAAGCCTAAGTTATTTTGAACTGTAAAAGATCTTGAAATTGAAACACATTTATTAAGGTGAACGAGCATAATGAATAGTTGTTCTGTTTTTACCATTAAATTGCCTGATGTTTCGATCAGAAGAAAAATTCTCGTAATAAAATATTCGTTCAAAATTCAAAATGAAAAGTAAAATATATATATATGTATAATAGGGTGTCCCTTAAATTTCAAGTTCGATATTTTTTTACGCATACCTTCTTAAAAGTTTCGTAATAACCCTTAATTGTCTAAAAAAAAATATTAGTTCGATATATAAACGATAACCCGTGCCGACTTGCTATTTAAACTTGTCGATACAAGTTGCTTAAGTACTGCCCAGTGACCTGTTACGACATGTTTTATTTGCCATTTCGTACGTGATTTTTGAGACTATTAGTGCTTCATTGTTTAGTGCGTAAACATGTCGGTGGAATTACGGAGTGATAAACAAAATATTTTTCTTATCGGATTGACTAGCTACCAAATAAATGGTGCAAAATTACCATCTAATCGACAAGTTCTCTCAGTCCTATTTTACAATATTCGTGAGGTTAAATTGACTGTTAGTGAAAGTGCAAATCTTGTGATTAGGGAGTGCATCATATATTGGGAAAAAGCAAGAATTCCAACAAGGGCATTTCCTAACTGCGTGAAGAAACTTATTGATTTATATCATGTTTGGAGAGAGTTGCAAAAAAATTGTAAGAAAACTCAGATTACGTTTAAGAGTCGTGAGAACAATTTTATAATTAATCTTGATAATTTGTTTGATATTGCACATGCTGATGCTTTTGAGAGAATGAAAATAGAGGAAGATAAATTATTTTTAATGAAACAGAGAGAGCCAGGTCGACCGGGATGCTTAGGTGGTGTAGATAAAAAATTGGCGGAAAAAGAACAAAGATCTAGACAACAACGATTGGAAGAAGAGGAAAGGATTGTAAGACAAAGAGAATCACTAGCTGTTGCATCTACTTCCACCACAAATAACTTAGACAGTGTAGAAGATTCAGACGAAGAACAGATCTTGAATTCTGAACTCAGCTTGCCGGACGTTCCCTGCCATGAACAAAGTTCAAAAAGAGCTGGAAAGAATCTTATAACACCTAAACTAGTTGCAGCTTTAGATCGATGCCAGTTAAGCATTAGAGATACCGTTTACATTCTTAATGCGGTGGTAGAAGCGCTTGGTCTGAGCAGCGATGATTTCTGTATTAACAAATCCTCGATTCAGCGAATTCGTACTGAAACTAGAAAATCAAGGGCAGAAGCAATAAAATCTAACTTCCAAAACAATGTACCCGACATAGTCACAGTCCATTGGGATGGAAAACTATTACCGGGGTTGGATGTACGGAGTTCAAAAGAAGAACGCTTGCCAGTTATAGCTTCATTTGACGATAGAGAGCAGCTTCTTGCAGTGCCGAAACTAGAAAGTTCTTCTGGAAAACATCAAGCGAAGGCTGTATCAGCAGCTCTCTTTGACTGGAACCTTTATGATAAAGTGCAAATAATGTGCTGCGACACAACAGCTTCCAATATGGGCCGTTTCAATGGAGCTTGTGCTATTTTGGAGCAAACTTTAGGAAGAGAATTGTTGCTTTTCGCCTGTCGTCATCATGTTTATGAATTGGTCCTAAAAGCTGTCTTTGAAACCAAGATTAAGCAAATTACTAGTAGCCCAGATATTCCGATGTTCAAAAAGTTCCAAGAAAATTGGAAAAACATTGATTGTACTAAAATTGAACCATCTCTTAATTTCGTAAAAGCACGGGTTGCCGAGACAGACATTCAAGCGTTGTTACTATTTTATAAGGCAGAATTAGATAAAGGTTTTGTAAGAGGTGATTACCGCGAATTGGTCGAACTGTGCGTAATATTTTTAGGAGGAGACACAGAGGAAAAATTAAAACTAAGGCCCCCCGGAGCTATACATCAGGCACGCTGGATGGCGAGAGCGATCTATTCTTTAAAAATATGTTTACTTCAGTCACAATGCAGAGTAACTGCGAAGGACAAAAAGGCTCTACAAGATGTTTGCTTATTTCTCGTAATATTGTATGTTAAACCTTGGCTCGAATGTACAGTGGCGACCAAAGCACCTAATCAAGATTTGCGCTTCTTGAAGATGTTAAAAGAGTATGAAAAAGTTGACGCAACAATTTCTAAAGCTTCTATAAGCAAGTTCAGCCATCACTTGTGGTATTTATGTGAAGAGACAGTCATTCTATCACTATTTGATGATGAAGTTGACAACCAAACTAAGAAGAAGATGATTGCCAACTTCAACAGGGACAAAATCTCGGATTTTAGCAAACGCTATGACCCGTCGAAGGAAGAACTGACTCAAAAGTTGTTTGGTAAGCTAAATTGACTTTTTGTTGGATTTCAATTTCAATGTCCAATACTTATTTATTTATTTTCAAAATTGTTGTTGATTTTTATTTGTTATTTAACTTATTTTTCTTTTTTTTTAGACAAAGCACTGGATGATTTCGTATCGGAAAAGAGCAAACAATTTTTATCACGACTGCAGATCGACGACAGTTTTCTAAAGGAAGATGTATCTTCTTGGAATAACAATGCTGCTTTTCTGGAGGCTAAAAGAAGAATAAGTTATTTGAGAGTTGAAAATGATACTGCTGAAAGGGCTGTTAAATTAATGCAAGATTTTAACGGACTTATCACGGCTGAAGAAGAACAAAAACAGTTCTTGCTGCGCTGTGTCCAGGAACATCTAAAATTGTATCCAGACTGTAAAAAAACTACTCTAAAAGAAGTTACCCTGAATGATTCTTATTTCTTTATGTTTTTAATTAAAGGTTAATGTTCATCTAATTTATTATTTAATTTTATTCACTTAATTCATTGCATTTATAGTGAAATTATAGCAGACTGAAATTTTAGGACAAAACACGTTTTTTACTAAACTTTGAAGCTCGGTCGGCACTGGTTGCAATTATGCTAGATTGATAAAATTTTATATTTAAGTATCTTATAGCATTAGTAAAAATTATAGAGGGTATGCATTTCGAAATTCGAAAAAAAATTTTTTTTTGTCATATAAGGGACACCCTAATGTATAATAATAAAAGAAATTATATTCCGATTAGCATCAATAAGCTCACCACCTATTACGTGTGTCTAAAATAGCAAAAGGTGGGTTTTTGGTACACCTCTGCCTATCCCTCCGCAGGAATAGGCGTGATTTTATGTATGTACGTTTGTATGTGTAAACATACCTGAAAGCTTAAGTAATTTTGAGCTAAATGAGTTCTTATTCATGAAATCGAAACGCATTTATTTTGAACACATTACTGCCTTGAACAGTCCACCGCTGGAAGTAGGTCTATCCTTAGAAAGGGTGTTTTAGATATACAATACCACGCTGACCAGACGGGTTGGTGCAGTTTGTTTCAAGATTGAAATTTTAATGTCTCAAACTCTGCTGTCTGCCTAGATTTATATATATGTATATACTTAAACAAAGAAAGTGACAAATGATGTAGCTGAACGAGGGGTTGCTCTGATTGAGGAATACAACAACTGTCTTACGAGAGATGAAGAACAACTGCAATACTTATTGCAAGTAGTTCGCGAACATCGTCTGAGATATCCTAACTACAATAAGACAACTCTTCAGCAAGATCAATTTAATGTAAATGCGTAAAGATTATTTTTAAATGGAAAAATTCGAATTTATTTGAAATAAAATATTTTTAATTAGTTATAAGTAATGAAAACACTCTGATAACTTTTCTGGCCATGTGAAAAATTTCAGCTGTTTTCGAACGCAATTTATTTAAAACTGTTTGATTAATAAAATTTCAGCAATCTTTGAGGGCAAAATATAAGAGTTTAGTTTTTTTTTTCACTCTAAGAGCTTAGAAATAAACTTTCAGTTTGTTTTCAAACTAGTAATCTTATAAATTTAAGAGTATTGTAAAGAAAACGCCTTAATTAAGGGTAAATTAAACTTTGATCTTGAATAACTTTCGACTGAGTTGATTTATCAAAAAGTGACATCAGACCTTTTTTGTAAAGCGTTCAATTCTCTACAAAATACATAAGAGGTATTGCAATGCAATTTATCGTTCGTTAGTTATAAAAATCAGAAGAAAAAATTTTTTTTTCCTGTGTTATTCTTATGGGAAATCGAAAAGTGCAATGCGGACTACCTAAATATTAATATTAAGGGCTCATATTTTCAGAGGCCTATTTTGGCATGTACACGAAACTTTTGAGCCTGGTTCCGAGAAAAAAAATTTTTTTTTTTGAAATGCCCTTATATATATACTACTACCGTATAGATTTTTGTTACAGGCCCACTTAATGGATATAGATAAGGCTTTTATATGCCAGAAAAGGTGCACAAGGGCCTTGTGTTTTGCAGGACCACTAGATTCATGCTTGCCATTATTGTGAAGCATACTTGTGAAGAATTTCTCTAATGAATTTAACAATGTCAAAGTTAATTCAGTTTTAGGTAAAAGAGATTCAACTAGATTATTGAATACTCGAATACTCGAATTCTTGGGACCGATGCTACTGGAATCTGTTGGCTACAATCCTAACACATAGTTTCAACAGGATGGAGCCACTTATCATAATATTCGCATTACTTATATTTATATATATAATTATTAAATATATATAAATATAACTAATACGAATATTATGAACGTGTAACTACTTCATGTTACTCCAGCTAGCAATTTCTCCTAATCAGTGTACTTCACACATTTCAAGGGGATTCCGTTAATGCTATCTCAACAACTGGTATTATCTTATACATATATGTATCAACGATAATTGCTATACATTATATAAAGCTTTTTATTGATAAGGACTGCAAAATCCGCTGCGGTAACGATAAGTATTATTTGTAGAAGAAACACGAGTCGAAATATTGTTCAATATTTGTGACAGTTAAAATAAGATTTAAGAAATATTAAAAGTTATAATTTCTCACAAATTATAAACAAATTATAACAACAACAACAAATTATAAATTATAATTTCTCATAAATACACGTCAGTTTGATCCTAAGCTAGTCACAGTCTGTACTATGGTAACGAGAGCCATGTGAGCTCTGTGTGAACCTTACACTGCCGCGATGACTGTCATGCCTTTTACGTCCCCAACCGGGGCGTGAAAAAGCATTTTACTATGCCTCTTAGGCTTATGGTAGGCTCTTAATATAGAAACAAGACTGTTGATAAACATATACTCGTATATTTACAAATACATCATCATCAACAGCCCTTAAAAGTCCACTGCTGGACATAGGCCTCTCCTTAGGAAGGAGGCTTGAATATATACTCTTTTTATTTTCGTTTTTTAGAAGACAATGTTAGTATTAGGAATATATCCTGAATCACAGAGGACTTTACAAACATACAAATACGGACATAAAGAACACCCCGACTTAAAACAACAATTTGTGGATCACATAAAGTGTACTCCTGTGTGGAGTTTGAACCCACAACACTCAGCGCAGTAGAGAGCGGCGTGGCGACCGTTTTACCCACTACGCCATTAACATAAGTAACAAAACAAATAATCGTGCTGATCATGTAATTATTTGACATCAAGTAATTAATTGACAATAATTGAATGTCAATAATTTAATGACTTGTAATTATTTGACATATTTGTCCTGCAAACTGTAAAGAAAACAAATAAGAACATTTATATTGTTTTCTTTGTAAATTTCATTTTGTTTTTCTTTGCTTTTTACTCTTGAGTTATCGTAGCTTAAGCCCATCCTCCTCGATAGTGAGAAGGACTCAAAGGGCAGCAACGTTCTCGTATCGCTTGGGTTGCAGATGCTCGTGGGTGACAGTTGCCACTTACCGTAAGGAGACCCGTCTGTTGGCGTAAAAGTATAACAAATAAGTCAGGATTACCTGTACGACGGCAATCACCAGAATGAAACCCCAATACGTAGACTCGTTCTCAAGATCAGCGCAAAACTCCTGAGAGCATCCCGTCTTGTAGGTTGTAATTTTAGAACAATATCCTCCTCCTTCACCACAAGAGGGAGCGACGAAGTCCTAACCATTATACGTCAAGTAGAAATCTGGTCCAAGGGTACTCCAACACTGAAACAAAAATTGAAAAGAAAAATCGTAAAGAATGGTTACTATAGCTTGCGTTAAGATTTAAAAAAAAAGCTACATCATTTTACCACCCTTTTTCAAATTTTATTTGAGATGTGATATGATAGTCGGTTTCTTTTACTGATGTACAAATATTATCATTTTATCTTGGATAAGTATTAACAAACAGACAGAAATAAAACACTTTAAAACTGATGATTCAGTATTGAGTATGGTGTAAATATTTAAGTATAATATGCAAATAACTGTTACTAAGTACATTACAAAAGGAAATTTAATTTAATTTCTGTGTAAAAATCTAAATGGTAACTCATTTTTCGAATCTGGCAACGGTAATCTGGAATGCTACCACTTTCACTGACTTATCAAAGGATTTATAATTATACAAGTTTTAACGGCTTTGCAACAACTTGTGATGACGAATTAAAAATACAGTGTGACACTATCTCTATTTGTACCATAGGTGTTGTAAGAGCCGACTAAGGTGGCAAATTATACAGGCAAACAAAACCAGCAAATTAAAATTAAATTAGAGATAGAAATTAGATTATTAAATTAGATTGCACGGTTGACAAACAGCTTACCCGAGCTTCTATTTCGTGAAAGATCTTCATACTAGGGTTGGGGAAGGAATCATCCACAAACTTATCGACAGTCTTCTTTATGGAATCTGATTGATTCAGCAAGTACACTCCCAAAGCAAGATTGGCAACTGCCAGCAAATCCATCAAGATACCGCACTGAAAAATATTTGAGGAAAACAGTGGGTTGTTGAAGTGGTGGTTAGCAATCTCGACAGTTAAGCTAGAAGCCGTAGTTTGATTTCCACCAGCTAAAAATTGCTAAACTTAAGTGGCATAATATGCAGAAATCGATGACTGATAGGTCCATAAAGTTCTAGAGTGTCGACCGCGTACTGTAAAACGCAGCATTAGTAGGGCCCTCCACAAGGTGGCCCGACGACCTGGTGAAGGTGGTCGCGGGAAGTTGATTTTTTAGTACTTACGTTAAATCAGTGCTTGTAAATAAATATGTGTTGCCCACTAAAGCGAGCGTCAGTTGACCAATAGAACCAGCCCTTAGTAATTAGAGTGAGAATCTTTTGTATTTTCGTTTTATGTTAGACAAATATTATTTCTTTGCAATGTCTAAGTGTCATGATTTGAAATTGATTTTAGTAACTTTACAGTATCACACCAAATGTAAAAATAATATTATGAGCCCCTTTGATGGCAATATGTTTGCATTTTGGGATATAAGTTTATCAGTTAAAGGATAACAATATAAGTGTATGTGTGTTCATGTCTCTAACGATGTCTAAATGGTATACAATGTAGATATAGTATTATTTAACAACAATCGCTACCCAAAATTTCTAAAAGCGTAATTGGTCAATTGGGTTTGTTTTTAAGAATGGCAACATTGTCCGACTTTCTTAACTGTCAAACTGCTGATGCTAATCGTGTTGCAAATAAACAGAACACTTTCGAATTATATAAATGAATTATGGCAGAATCCGACAATGATATTGAATTTTTAGATGAGGACGCTGATATTGTTCAACAATGTGTTCAGGCAGTACAGTTTGCGCCGCTTATCGAGGAGAAACCTATCCCCTTCCTAGTGGAGCGTGAGCGCCCGGCAGCAAGGGGTGAAAGAAAACGTAAAAGAAAAAAAGTAGCTGAAGACGATTCAGATTACGACCCTAATCAGGATAATGTCCCGCCGAGTCCTCCTAGCCAGAGAGGCAAGAAAAAAAAACAACAAGTCATAAATAAAAAAGTAAAAACATTCCACAAAGTCGTATCAAGAGTTCAATCAAATCCAAATTTAAAAGTTGGAACGAAAGCATCGAAACTTGTTCCCCCCAAACCTGAAGAGATATTAATAGATCGTAAAAAATGCAATATTAATATACCAGACTATGATGATCCACTGTGTTTGCCTGTAAAAGCTATTAAGCAGGAGGAGAGTGACATCAAGAGGTTGAATAATTGGAACAACGTGTGTTTGGAGCACTTCAAACATTGTGATAATATGTTGAAGCCGGAAAGAGGAGAAACAAATAGTTCTTCTAGAACTGTAGTATTTAGAAATGTAGTCAATAAACAATCAGGTACGTTATTATAACTCAAAAAGGATTTTATAAATGAGTGATGATGGTAATGATGATGATGGTGATGATTATGATGATGATGATGATGATGAAATCGGTAATATAAAATGTTCATCAAAACTAAAGCTTGTGTGTTGTAAGTTTGTAATATAGCACCTGCTGTATGTAGAGTAATTCTCATTTTGTATATTAACCATCACTGCTTATCACCTGAGAGGGTCTCGTAAAATTACTCAACAATGACTCAATTATTCAATATATTTATTATTTATTGGATCCAAGACTTATTGACCGCAACAGCCCGAGTGTTATGGAAATTAGAAGTCACTAGTTTGAATAACCATTCTGAAACATCTTTAACCAATTCTATTACATTATTGACCTTGTGATTTTATGTGCCCATTACTTTTGAATATGGATATATTAATATAAAAAAATCTATTATATAAAGGAAAGGCCTTGATGGTAATTCATATGTATCATATTTTTGAGAACCCAAGTTCAAGAGAGCCTTTATAACTGCCTCGGTGGCGCAGCGATAGTGAATGCGACTGTTGTGCTTGAGGTCTCCGGTTCTATGCCCGGGTCAGACCAAATGTTTATATGACCTATAAATATTTGTTTCGAAGTTTGGGTGTTTTCTATGTATAATATGTATGTATTTACAAAAAAAAAGTATATGAGTGCTCTATCAGTCAGTCTAGTTATCATAGCACAAGCTCTGCTTAGTTCGAAACTAGATGATGTTGTGTCAAATGTCCGAAATATTTATTTATTTATTTATATTTATATGCCAATAATTTGTTGTTACCAAATTTGCAGGTAAATCAGAGACAACAATCTGGAGTAAGACATGTGTAGAAAACGAAGATGGTGATCGGAAATCAGAAATATTTCAATGTGTGCTGCCTCGGTATAAAGAGAAGAAAGTTTTAACTACCTTTGGACTGCTCAACAGGAAACTGAAACCATATCACTTAGTAGATGAGGTTATACTGAGTAAAGAAGACAATAAGGATGGAGAAGTACTCGTAGTTTATAAACCGAAGGATACTCTCTCTGCTGTTTATAAGCTAGTTACGACAAATGACAAGTAATCCTCACTTTCTTACTAATATTAGAAACGCAAAAGTGTGTTTGTTTGTTTGAATATTTGTCTTTCTTTCACATCACAATGGAGTGATTTTTGTGATAGTTAAGAGAGAGTTAAGACTCCGCAGTCAGAGAGTAATGAGATGTTCTCATTCCCATGCAAAGATCCATTATGATGCATACTTGATGCACTCCAAACTTTACAAATCCTGATCATCTGATCTGATAAAAAAATAGCCAGTTTCTGATAGATGGCGCTGTATTGAATAACCTACCTAGATTATTTATCATTAAACTTTTTGATATCTTTAACTTTAAGTATTATAAATGTGAAAGTTTGCAAGTATGTATGTATGTTTGTTTCTCTGTCACACAAAAACTACAATACACATTTAGATATAGCATAAGTTACTATTTACCGTGACAACCGACATACATGCAGGCAGAACCACAGGCAAAAACTAGTTCTTTTATAAGCTCTTTCAGTTTCAGGGTCAGTCATGCAATACAAACTACTTAATACAGAATGTTTGAAACACTTCAGACCTGTGTCCCATCTGAGTCACATATGCCCCACAGTTTGCTATAACTCATCTCTTATACTCATTATGACAATTACTGACCTGTTGAACAAATTGATTTGGGGTTCTTAATAAGAATAAGAAGTTCTATGGCTTAACTAGGACTAACTGGGCAGTTATAAGCAATTCTTCTGTTGCATTTCAAAGAGTACTCTCATTCCTTTCCCCACTTCTAGGTGAAGGGGAACACAGGGGGTTAAATTCAAAGGTCTCATTTTTATTTATATGCACCTACCAAAGTAACTCTATTCTGCCTGATGGAAAGCATGACTAGAATCCAAGAGCGGTGGTCGCCATACTCACTGCGAATGAAGACAGTGCAGTATGACGAATTGAAATGAATCTCATGTTGAATTTTAAGTATCCATATAGGACAGTAGTCTCTTAGCACCATAATTAAGGTGAATAGTCAAACTGGTAGTGGTTAGTTTTATATTTTCATATTGCCTAAAGGTAAATATTTATACACTGTGACTGGTAAGATACCTTCAATACTTATGGAGAGTACTCGGTACTCGATTCTCGTTAACTTGATATAAAAAAAATAGGTGCTTATTTTTTATCGAAATGTCTCTAAAAAATAAGTCCGCGCGGTGTCCAAGTATTCCGCAGTTAAATACTGGGCTCTCGGTGTACTGTGTACGAAGTATACTAAGAAGTTATTTAATATTTCGTTTTTATGTTATTTTATTTCATGATATATGTTCACATACTATCACGTCCTCAAATATTGAAGGTATCTCACCAGTCAGTCTGTATATTATATAAATATATTAACAGAAAGGACTCAAAAGAAGAAATGGAAGACAAGGACGACGATGAGGTCAAGATGTATATGAAAGAGCTGCTCTGTTGTAAGATGTGTGTGCATTGCTTCCAGTCATCTTGGAGGGGAATCAAGAAGAGCGATAAGAGTGAGTATCTTCTGGCTTTTTGTACTGTCAGAGCTTGTTGTATGTAAGTTTTTTTTTTTAATACAATACCCGCACTAGGAATTCTATGTCGTGGGGGACTTTACAAACGTACCTGAAACGGACACAAAGAACAGCAAAGTGTTGTCCCTGTGGGGTTTGAACCACAACACTCAGCACAGTAGAGTGCGGTGTGATGACCGCTTAAACCACTAGACCGATCGTGCAGTCTGTATATGCCAGATAGATGGTTATAAAGTGATCTAAACAGTTTAGACATATGAATGGTTCATACAGACTTGCACCATCCTGAGCTTATTATACATTCCTGAACAATTCTTATGTTAACAAACACTAGTCTCTGTAATAAATAATTAAATAAATAAATATTTCAGACATTTGACACACAACGTCATCTAGTTTCAAACTAAGCAGAGCTTGTGCTATGATAACTAGACTGACTGATAGAATACTTATATACTTTTTTTTTGTAAATACATACATATTATACATAGACCCAAACTTCGATGAAAAAATTTGTAGATCATACAAACATTTGATCTGACTCGGGAATCGAACCCGAGACCTTAAGCACAACAGTCGTATTCACTACCACTGCGCCACCGAGGCAGTCTGTGTGGTAATGGTTCAAGAATATAGTCACGATAGAGACCAAGGAAGCAAATTCCCTAACACAATATCTCTACATAGAGAAGGAAAAATTGAAACAAACTATACCAACCCGTCTGGTCAGCCTGGTCTAAGCCCAGCAGTGGACTGTTAAAGCCTGTTGATGATGACGACACACACGCTCTCGCACACGTATTCACTCGAATGTCCATGATGTCGAAGGTTTTTGACCATAAATTAGCTTTCGTGCTATTTCTGTACCAAATGCTGTCGCCATAACTGACGTTTTATTCCCTTCAGAGACTATCGCGTGTCCGATCTGTTCCCGCGCCTCCTTCGTGACGACGTACAACCTGCTGGCGCACTTCAAGACCCACTCCTCGGAAGAGATGAGAAAGTATAAGTTCGTCATCTCCAATATACTGGCTGAGGTAAGGTGTTGGCCAAGATGCAAGTGTTTCCCGTCGATTCTCTTTCTTCGATCGCTAACCTCTCTTAGTTTCTTGTGCTGGTGGCTAATATTTTGTTTTGACCACGTGACGTAGCGTTGAGAGATATGATTCCCATACATTTGTTAATTTTCTAATAACGTGGACACTTGTAGAGATTCAACTTGGCTTGGAAGGTAAGTTTCAACAAACCAACGTTTTGTGCAAAATTTTACGTACACACATTAAACACATGAACTTACGCCTATTTCTTCAGGTATTTAGGTAATGCTGTGTGTATACGAGTACGTGTGATGTTTTTGAAACTATTTTACTATTGTGGCGACTTCCACAATACAGCACAAACAAAAATATCCAACAGCGCCATCTAGCGAAGATACACTGAACTATAAAGTATGAACGAGACATGAATGTAATGTACTACGAAGCAACTACTAATCCTGTATCGCGAAATAGAGATTCGCGTGGCAATTGGCATATATACAACATCCCAACATAAACCGTTGAGCCCTCTCCCGCCAGGCATGATCACCTCGCTTGGTCCGAGGATCCTCCCTTTGTGTCGGAGGGATATGATACCCGTCCCTCCACACTATAAAAAGTGTTTTGTTTTAATACCTATGTATTGTAATTGGTTGGCTACCGTGAGATACATACAGGTAGGTACCTAATCATCCATGTCGTAGATCGACGGTTGTAAAGCCTCAATACTATTTGAATGTATGGAAGGGTTATTACACGTCAAAAGGGCCGGGGTTAACTGCCGGACCCAGATCTCACGCGAGCAATCCAAAACTTCCCGATAACCACTTAACATATAGCCACCAGTACCGAAAGAATGACGTTATCCCGACTTGGACCACGAACGACGCGAGAAGGAAAACATATAAACTATCAGGCTCACAGATACTGTTCTGTATTGTTCGAAAGTGATACTATTACGACACACAAAAGAGTGCTGCTAATACTGAAGGTCCAAGATTAAAAACATGCGCACGGGTAAATCACCATAGGTATTGTACTGATTCTACCCGACCGATTGCCCGCTGTCAGCGTGGCGACTCGCGTGTACCATTCCCCGACCGATATTCCGTTCATTACCGAACAACCTACATATATGTATTGTTCATGTTAACAGACTACTGTAGTGTAATTAATTTATTTACTTTTGTATAAAATAAAGAAATATATATATTCTACGAGTGGTTACGGATTAAGAATACAGAGTGTCATCACTCTTATTCCCCCCCTCGGGCCGTCACCCCACCGGGGTTTACGGCGGGGTGGTGTGTCGGAATCGGACCGACTAAAATCACACGGTGTGCCACTTTGCGCCTGAGATAGGAGGGATCCAGGAACAGCTGTTATTACGACATCCAGAACTTGAAACAAACCCTGTACCAACCCGTTTGGCCATTGCAGTAGACGAAAACCTTTTTTCTAAGGAGAGAATTATGTCCAGCAGTGGACTATGAAAGGCTTTCGATGATGATAAACTAGTGAAAATAATGTTCTGAAGTGTTATTTTCAGATCGTGGACTATCATTACAAGTGCCGCGTGTGCCGCGAACAGTTCAACAGCATCAAGAGGCTGAGACAACACATCAACACGCACCAAGGTACAGTATTTCACTGTATTGACAGCCTCGGCGCAGTGGTAGCATATGCGACTGCTATGCTTGAGGTCTCAGTTTGGTTTCCGGCTAGAATCAATTTTTTGTACGACCTGCAAATATTTGTTTCGGGGTATGGGTATTTTCTATGTGCAATATGTATGTATTTATAAATAAAGAGTAATATATAAGTAGTTATACCAGTTTGTAACTAGATGGCGTTGTATAAATGTGATAGACTAAAATATGTTAACCTCTGCTCAAGCTGTCTCAATCTAAGCAGAGCCTGCGCTATGGTAACCAGACAGCTGATACACATATGTACTTATATATTTCTAAATACATGCATATTATAGATTAGTATTACTCAGACATAAAATAACGATAGTGTTTATTCTACAATGTGTGTGCGCTAACGCAGGTGCACTCTCTGTTCCCTCACTCTGACAATCGAATGAGACAGTCTTACGTCAGGACCAGGAAGATATCAGGCGCAGGACCGACAGCTTACGTACTCTGAGGCACGGGGAGTTAAGACCCAGTGACCAGAAGAACTCGACAACTTGACCCAACCCGGGAATCGAACCCGAGACCTCTCGATCGGCAGTCGCATACGTTAACCGCTAGACTAACGAAGCAGTTTAAAGAGCAGAGTAATAATAATAATCGACCAACACCTTAAGAGGCTCACGTTAGAGGGTTGGATCGAAGGTCTGATGCAGAAGGCAGTCCTCCTTGACACGGCCCGTATAGTGAGGAGGTTTCTGTCTTTGGAGCCCTAACCACCGGTGTCTTGGTCCCTGTACCCGATGTCGGTGGTCTACTATTTTTTATATTTTTAAATATGTATTTTTGTATTCCTTTTGTATGTATTTAAAAATGTAATCAATATGTATAAATGTAATAAAGAGAAAAATATTAAATATTGTGGGTCCTCAGTACTGTGGGTTCGATCCCCACGTGGAACAACACTTTACGTGATCCACAAATAGTCCCTAAGTCTGGTTGTTCTTTGAGTCTGTTTCATATGTTTGTAAAATCATGACATTAAACAAACTGTTAGTGTGGACGGTGTCTTTAAAAAACCAAAAATTAAAACTAGATCTAAAGAGACTAACAGAGGTAATTCGATGCTAATGTCGGGACTTCAGCATGAGTTTCAGCTATTGACGTGTCTCACTCATCCAAGTCCCACTTAAGCAAGTTTCACTGTATTTTATCTTGTCTTGTATTTTGTAAAATCATGTTACAGGTAAAGAATATTTCACATGCGACGTTGGCAACCACGTGACGAGATGAACGGACGAATTATATGTTGCTATATAAAAATAAAAATGTTAGAAAACAACAATTGTTTTTTTTTTTAACAATTTATTGTATATAAATTCCTAACCTATAATTTTCTACTGTGACTATGGTAAAATCATGATGTGGCGTGTATGGAGTTCATATTGGAGAAACGGTGACACTCGCACACAACTAATGCATATTACTCAATTATTTGTTCTGAGTGAGAATCAAAGCCACGACCTCCGACCTAGCCTAGGACCGTGATCCGATCACGCTCACAGCGCTCAGCGTACCAACGTGCCGTCCGATTCGTGCTTTCCACGCTCACCGTTAGCGTTGTGGATGATATGACGTCACTACCTAGTGCTTACAGTACTGACGGTTGGATCATTTATTTGAATTGACTTTCCTCGATTGCGGAAAATGCCTTGTAATACAAGCATTTTACCATCTTCATCGGTTACGCCACATACTTCACTCATGTTTATGTCAAAAAATGCTCTGTTATGTTCAACTTTTTGAATTCGTAAGCACACTCACAAGTGGTCCGAATTATTAATACTGCTAACAGACGTTGGCGCGCCCACTAAATCGGACCACACGTTAGCAGTTTAAACGTCGTAAGTGCTGTGAGCACAATCGGACCTTAGCCTAGGTGAATAAACATCAACAGTTCGTCGTGAAAGGAATAAGAATTTGTGATTGCTATGTTAAATGGTACAATTACAATGATATTGAAACAAAAATAATGTGTATTTAAATACTAAAATAGCTTATAATAATTGTACAGTTTAATTTAATACATGAAGTTACAAAATGTGAAAAACTGACCAACAAGTTTTTACAGCGTAGTTGCTAATAAATTTCGATAGATGGCACTAGGTGTTGTGAAAACTAGAAAATCCTTGTACTCTTTAGAATAGAGCGGCTGAGGGCGACCGTCGCGGTGGTTTTTTGTGGCACCATTATATACTTCTAGCTTCTGCGTTAGCACGATGGCATCTCCCAGGTCCGCAAATCCGACGAGATTTTCCATCCTGTCACAAATAAGAGAATCTTTAGATCGTTGATTTCTAATATTTTATGTTTCGCGATTTTTTTTTAAAAACCTTTATTTAGACTTAGGTGCTGAGGAGAACTACTCTTATGGTGTAAATGAGAAAGAAAAGGTTAGCTCACACTTGTCTTCCAGAAATTAAAAAGATTAAAAAAAAGATCTATCGTTTATTAAAATACAGGGAGCAAAATAAATAACCTGATATAACATGTTTAAAGGTACAAGCGCATTGCCGACCTATAAGATGGGAGCATAGAAAAAAAAAAACTTTGTTGCGTGGGTGGGTATTTGGTCTCTTGAAGGTTTGGAGGTCGAATTATGCAGATATGATAAGTTATTAAAGTCATTTCGGTTACATGTTTATTTTGGTTAAAAAGACAACCTCTATAAAGTCACGAGTAACAATAGAAATATTCCTGTGTTACGCAGAACCTTACAAAGAACACAATTTATATTTCTTTATTATCGTGAGCGGACTGTAGCCACGGCAAAAGCAACTTAGGCTAAAAATCAGACAGTACAAAGGTTTACAATTCAAATGATTTTGCTTGTGAATTTTTGAAATAGGCTAGATGACACCTTAGTCAAATTAGTTACTTTTTATCGTCTGTCAAAACGGTAATTTTGTATGAAAAATGTACTAAATACAAAATTGTGACGTCACTGTTTTAGACTACCCAATTGAAGAATATATTTCACTGTATAATTGATTGAAATTCGTAATTATAATAAAAAGCTGTGTTAATTGTATTTTTCGAGATCTTTCGCGATATTAGTTTTAATGAAGTGGACATTGGTATTTATTTACGATACAGTCATGTACCCAATTACCAACACGTTTTTTTCTATCTATCTTAAGAGCCTGCCAAAGTGACTCTAGTCTGCCTGATCGAAAGCATGAATAGAATCCAGGAGTTGTGGTCACCATACTCATTGCAAATGCTGACAACACAGTATGGTGACCCACACTATGGCGGCCTTGTGACATGCTTTTTCACACCCCGCTTGGGGACGTAAAAGGCATGACAGGCATAGTGACAGTGTAAGGCTTACACAGTTACCACGACAACTGTCACCCCTGCATCGATGGGCCTCCGGTCTCACACTCACCAACGAAACACATCTGACGTCTAATGTATTTCTGATTAATTTCGCGGGTTTCAAGACCGTTTTGTATTTCGTGGGACTTCCCGAATGTGATTACTCGTGGATCATTGGTGTTGATTCTGGTGTACAGGGATATAATGTCGTTAATAATAATTCTACGTTTATATATACATAGCAGGTAGTCAGTTAATCTTTTTGCGTCTCTTTTACTTGTGCAGGTACCAAAGAGCAAGGCAAGTGCAAAATATTATAAAATGTATTAATCATGTTAATACCAGTTTGCAAGAAGATTGAATGGAACGTAAGAATTCAAGATTTTTTATAAAAAAAAGTACTAGACATTGCTGAAATATAGTGTTGGCAAAGAATTCGTTAATATTTAATTCTAACATCCCGCACAAACATGTTACGGGAGTTCTTGGGACCGATGCTACTGGCATTTGTTGGCAACAATCGTAATACATGGTTTCAACAAGATGAAGCCGCTTGTCACACATCCAAAGAGTCCCTGCCGGTTGTCAAAGACATGTTTCCGGAAAAACTGATTTCCAGACGAGGTGACATTCCATGGCCAGTCTAGATCTATACCTAGCAGACATCTTTTTATGGGGTTATTTGTAGAATCGTGTCTACATCAATAAAGCAAATACACTGCGTCAACTAAATAAAAAAATCAGCGAAGAGATGTCGGCTATCTCGCGGTCTCTTTGCCGACGAGTATTCGAAAATTTCGGTGCTCGCTTAGAAGATTGCAAATGTCGAAACGGTGGTCATTTAGACGATGTAATTTTGAAAAAATAAATTCATCTTAATTAACTTTCTTGTAAATAAGCAATTTTTATAATATATCATATGGTTTTTTTAAACGATTTTTTCAAATATTAACTAATCGCTCACTCTATGTATAGGCACGAGTATGTTTGCCGTAGCACTAGGTAGGCTATGCCTAGTTAGGGACCAGATTATAGTGTGAGATGTGTTAGATAATTACAGATTGGACATGTGTTGCGTTGAGAGTAGTGAAATTTGGCACAAGTTCTTTGGAATTCTTTTTTGCTGCTGATTTTTTCATCTTGTCTCATATAAATATATTAAATATGTGATGATAAATTCTAGTTACATAATCGAAAATAAGATTCTACACCCAATATTAGTGGAGGCAAATCCCCCACGTACCACCGATATTTGCTCCACTAGCAAAGTTATTCTAACGTCTTCGACCCCAAAATTGGCACCCCAAAAAATATTAGATAGCCGTGACGTAAGCAGGGGTGGGTTCATTGACCTTTCATCCCTCGTGGTGTAAACAAGAGTCAATGACCTCAATACGAGGGTTAGAAAATTATTAGATACTTTCTTTTTGGGTACGATTTTTCGTAGACACGTAATATCGTTATTGGTGATATTTTGATGAAATTTTATGCCATTGAAGTGGCACAAAGCATCTTATTCACCTTTACATTGAAGTTTTACTCTCTGATTCGTGTAAAGATTAATATGTAATACATATTTAGTATTTTTAACATTGAAAATGACCAACTGACATACAACCGTTCATTCCATATTTTACCCCCTACGGTTGAAATTTCATTTCAAAACAAGGTTTATCTTTTTTAGTAAGTGTTCAGCAATCAAATGTTCCAGTTTGTAACCCTAGAGGTTACGCGGAGATGAATCTGTTTGGCCAAGTAATTTTAAATGTATAAATGTTTTTTTTTTAATATAATGAGGTGAGAGTTATGTTAACTTCATCTTAAAAAAGCTTGCTCTACGCCACCTTATGGAAAGCATGAATAGAATCCAAGAGTTGTGGTCACCATACTTATTGCGAATGCAGACAATGCAGTATGGTGACCCACACTATATGGACTTAGTGAGATGTTTTATTATGCTTCGCTTGGGGACGTAAAAGGCAAGACAATCATCGAGGCAGAGTAAGGTTAACACACTTGCCACGATAACTGTTACCCTTGCATCAATGGGCCTCTGGTCTCGCACTCATCAACAAAATACGACAGCATGGATACTGTCGGTTTAGGTTGGTCTTCTGTGAGAAGGTAGTGCTGAAGTTAGTGTACCTCTACTAGCTTTCCAAAAAATCCACATATATTGTAATTTTTACCAAAGCATGATTGAGAAAAAGAAACGCTTGTCTCTGCTTTCAAAAGAAAAAATAAGCATGATTGAACAGTTGTCTGTGCCATCGAAATACATAAAAAGTCGACGTCATAAAAATCTGTTGTATTGACCCCCTCTGTCTTTGTTCGGAGGGTGCTTTTGTGAAAATTTGCTTTGTCACCCTGCTGATATATTAGATAGTATTTCGATGTGATAGATGGATTATCAAGTACTTGGTTACTAGCTGACCCGCGACTTCGTACGCGTCTTTGAAGAGATCCTGGTTTATTGTATCACCGTTTAAGCTCTGGCTTTTCACAAATATTTCAAGATTAAAATTATGCGAATCAGTCTGTTCCCGAGTATTAGTAAGACTAACGAACAACATTTATTTTTATAAAGGACTAGCTGTGCCCGTTACCTTATACGTGTAAAATTTGGTATTGTTGGAACTAACTGTATTTCTCATATTTTCTTTTTTTGAAAATTTTAATTTTAAAGATCAAATTCAGCCAAATCATTCTAGTCATTCCCAAGTATTAGAGTAGCGACATGATCAACTGTATAATTTACGATTCTGTAAAGGACATACAGACAGACAGACAAACATTTTTATATAATATACGAGTAGATATAAGAAATTGCGTCCGTGTATGTTTGAACTTTCAAAATCAAATCAAAATCAAAATTTTTATTATTAACTATACATGTGACTTGTAAAATAGTTTGTCAGCCCTGTGTTAGCCTTTCCCTGTCATTGCAAATTTGGGAGAATATATTATTTATATATATTACATTAATTGTTACACAATTATTACATAATAAATTATGGAATTCAAGAATTTTAAAAAAGATAGAATTTATCATAACTAAAAAAAATTAAAATGAATTTTTAACGTCGTGGAAAATGAAACGTCATATAAAACTTTACACATCGACATTTTACGCTATATTATTCTCAAAGCTATTGTGCATCGTAATTTTTTTGTATATAGCCATTCTTGTTGTGTATGTGTGTGTTTAGGAGTAAAACTTCTTGTATTTCAAAAGGTTTTAAGATAAATTTAGATAAATAAATTGATTCAGCACTCTATTCGATCGTCACTCAGAACAAATAACTGTGGAATAACGCAATCCACGTATTTATTTAGAAATATCTGAGGAAGTTTGGCGATAGTCTGGTTGCTATTGTGTTGCATAGGCGCTGTCTAGTTTGACATCAGATGGTCTTCTATGTGTCTATGTTTGTAGGTCTTTATTATTACATTCTAAGATCTGACGATTGGATATTATTCATGTAGCGTTCATGTGGCAACACTGTTTTTGACGACGCCACTTTTTATACACAGAGTTGGGTACACAAAAATGTTAAGTGGACACTCTGATTAACAAAGCGTGGAATTCACGCTCTTGGAGACAAATACTGTGAATATTGGTACCACCTAAACAATAAATCCATATTGAATAAAGGAATTTAATAGCTACATATACAATGATGTAGACGAGGGTATCCATCCGTCGCTTGTTACGTCAGATTTTAGTAAACAAAAAAAATCGTATTAAACTCCATTTTGTTTTAAATTCCACTATCTGTAATTGAATAGACTCGCCAAATTTTGCGTAGGTACAGACATGTTAGATTTGATTAATTACACCCACTACCTGCTACCGGCAGACATCACTCACCGTCATAACATACCCTCATACCATTTAGTTCATGTTTTTTGTAGACATATGTACTAGGTGATTCACTCAACTTCGCTTGACAAATGTCATTTTAAATAGCTGTTAAGATTTAGCTTCTGTTAGAACGTGAAATATATTTGCATGTCTTGATCTCTGTGACAGCTGTCACTAGTGTCATTCTAGAACTTAGAGATACATTTTAGGAGTGATTTTTTATATTTATAATGTATTGCACTTTATTGGTGATAAAACTGGTATGTAAAGAATGAAAATTTAGACGATGCAAAATAAATTCGCTTGTTTAATGTTACTTTGTCGGTTTCGTAGCCATCTGTCACAGAAATCAAGCTATATTTTGTGTCTGTAGTGAACCTTAGAAGCATTCAAAGCAAAAGTATAAAAAGTACACAAGTATTCTTTCAGCCAGTCTAGTTATCATAGCAGAAGCTCTGCTTAGTTTGAAACTAGATGACGTTGTGTGACAAATGCCCAAAATATTTATTTATTTATTCTGTAGTTCAGAAGGGCAGTTCTAACTCGAGTAGAAAAGTTAGTGAATATCTCTTCACGTGACTTTGTTGTATGCTTATTAACCAGAATTCTTTCTTACCTCTTTATATACTCTATTAATCAGATGAGAACGAGAAAAAATGAGAACTTTAAAATTCAGTTTTCTTGGAGTTTACTCCTTAAGAATCGGTTTTTTGATATAAGGTGCCCAGTATGAGAAAAATGTGAGGAGTAAAATGTACTGAACGAATGACCTCGTTACGTTTTTGGTGCGGCTGCACTGGTTTTGGTCCGGCTACACTGGTTGTGAGTGTATTAAAACGTGTATAGAGTATGCTGCAAAGCGACTATATCTATATGTTATTTTCATTAATTTATTAACTTACCCTTTCATACAGTATCAATTTTTTTTCAGTTAATTTCAGTTAAATTAGCTTTTTTTGCGTCTGTTTTGACAATCGTACTTAAGGAGTAAACTCCAGTCGTGCGTCGGAGCTGTCACACACAATTTTTTTTTAATAAACACACAAACAGTTTTTCCTATTATACTCCTTTTATAAACACACATAAAGACATACAGATCACACTGAAATTAATTATCCCGGATTACTTTGAAGCCCTAACCGGCTAAAGCACTAGGACCCCTTTAAGTTTTAATGAACAAGGTATTCCTCTCTATATTATTGGCTGGACCCCTCAGGAGGATGGTGGATTGATTCGGCGGTGGCCATGGTTACCCACCCCGCGCGGATACCGCTTCGTCTCGTGAAATGTACTGTTACCGAAAGGCTAGTAATAAAATCAGGATAGGTCTTCGTTTATAAATAAAACTTTCTGGTTCAGACTTGTTTTAAATCTGGAAATATTAAACATGTAAACTTTAAAAGTTGAATAATTAAAAAACGGACGCCATTATTTAGAACACAACGGGCTTGTTTGTAAGTAATATCACTGATTTTCTTTCTGTGTTTTAAGGCAGTGTGGGTTTTACGACAGAAGTGTTTTTCGATTTTTTTCTTCATTTTCTACACCTGATTCTGGAGATGCGAATAATACCTGAGATCTTAATAGTGTCAATACTAAAATCCGAATGTTTTCCATAAATGTTGTGTTTGCCGACTGACGTTGCACACATAAACATTATATCTTATGCATGTATTATTTTTAAGTAATATGTAACAATTGTAGGCAAACCTATTAATAAATAAATAGTCAATGCGATGCCAACATAACCATCTCACTATAAATCTCAATGGGATAGCAGCCCGAGGTCCAATTCTCCCACAGAAAACCAACCTAAAGCACCAGCATCCGTGTTGTCGTGTTTCGTTAGTGAGTGCGAGACCGGAGGCCCATTGATGCAGGGGTGACAGTTATCATGGTAACTGTGCAATCCTTACACTGTCACGATGACTGTCACGCCTTTTACGTCCCGGGGTGTGAAAAAGCATCTCACAAGGCCGCCATAGTGTGGGTCTCCATACTGCATTGTCTGCATTTGCTATGAGTATGGTGATCAAAACTCGTGGATTCTATTCACGCTTTTCATCAGGCAGAGTAGAGTCACTTTGGCAGGCTCTTAATATAAAAAAGGTAGTTTACATTTAGCAATAAGAGACCTAAGTTTGGTTACAACAACCACACTTAGCTTATTAGCTTGGTTTTATGTAGATAAGGGCTACAGTGAACTCTAGTCCACTCAAGCTAATATCCACAGATATTGTAACTCTTGGTATTACTAAACGCGATCAAAGTGCAGCGCAATCTATGCATTTTGTGTTTATGTGCGACGGTCGTCTGGTAACATAATTGCATTGCTTGTGTACGTTCGTACCACCGCCTGTCTGCGGCCGAACTCGTCGGACAACCCCTGAAGTTTAGTAAAAACAATTTTATTACTAAAGTCTATTATACTCTATGATACGGAAATGACACATTAGGTTTTCTATTTTTTAAATTCAAAATAATATACACGTATAAATAAATGATTCGGACGTTTGACAGACAACGTCATCTAGTTTCAAATTAAGCTTATACTATGATAACTAGACATACTGATATTTACATACATTTTTGTATATACATACATTTTATACATAGAAAATACACAAACTGCGAAACAAATGTTTGCAGATCGTACAAACATTTGGTCTTCGCGCATTCGCTATCGTTACGTTACCGAGGCAGTCAATTCATGTATGCTTTCCCTTACCTCCAATTCTTTCAAAACGTGTTACAAAATGGTCGTATTATGGTCAAAACGTGATGTTGTGTAGTCTGCAGTCTTCCACGACAAATATACTATCTAAAACCACGGTAGTAGAGGCACGCTGATTTCAGCATGAACGGGCAGGCTCGTCCAGGGCAGTACTACCCTCCCACAAAAGACCAACCTAAAGCGACAGCATCCGTGCTGTCGTGTTTCGTTGGTGAGTGCGAAACCGGAGGCCCATTGATGCAGGGGTGACAGTTGTCGTGGTAAATGTGTGCAATAGAATGCCGATGACTGTCACGTCTTTTACGTCCCCAAGTGAGGCGTAAAAAATCCTAACAGGCCGCCACAGTGTGGGTCACCATACTGCATTGTCAGCATTCGCAATGAGTATGGTGACTACAACTTTTGGATTCTATTCATGCTTTTCATGAAGCAGAGTAGAGTCACTTTGGCAGGCTATTAAAATAAAAATAAAATAAAAAACTAAAAGAAATCTTATCTTAATTCTGTATTATTACTTTTTTAACTTTAAAACTATCATTAACTTACATTTAATACGTAAAACTAGTAAATTTTAACCTACTTAAGAAATTAAAACAAGAAACAAAGTCAATGAAAATATCTACAATATTTACACATAATATCCGTGTCGTGACAGATTAAGAATACAAAAAACCAGCATCCCTTTTCATCTCGGGGGTGTCGTAAGAAGCAACTAAGAAAGCGAACTACGCAGGAAAATATTACTGCAAAAAGAGTGAAAACTTGAAATAAACTCTATACCGACCCGTCTGGCCAGCGTGGTATAGTAGGCCAAAACCTCCTTTCTAAGGAGAGCCCTATGTCCAGCGGTGGACTATAAAAGCTGTTGATGATTTACACCCAAGCGTGAAACCTCCGCACCATCGTCTACTGCTAGCGTTCCCAGAAAACTGTCAGCATTGCCACGTTGTATGGCAACACTACTTCTATACGCTAGAAAAAGTCTGACCTCAAATAATTGCTTAGCTAGATATTTAATTTGTTTATTAAAAATAATTATGTACAACAGTCGAGACCCAATCTCTTGAACAAGGAGGACCTGTATATACCACGAGAGAAAGTGTTCTCCAGAATTTCCGAGATTAACGCGTTCAACCAAACAAAGGTCACTCATTCAACTAAACAGACAACTCTTAAGGTTCATAATATTCCATCAGAAAACTAACAGAATAATGACAAAAAATAGGAAACACATACTATTTGACTCCATCAATCTGTGATAACTTCCAAACCTTCAAGAAAATGTCGTCGTCATACTTTAAAGACGGAAAGGCATTCGTAAGTGGGTGGCGGTAGTCACTTACAATCAGGTAACCCTTAGTTTGCCCCTATTTGGCAAGAAAAGAAGAAGTAGTACGTCCTAAACCATCTTCTCTGGGTGAGTGTTTTCTATATATAATATGTATGTATTTACAAAAAAAAAGTGTATAAGTATTTTATCAGTCAGTCTAGTTATCATAGCACAAGCTCTGCTTAGTTTGAAACTAGATGACATTGTGTGTCAAATGCCTAAAATATTTATTTATTTATTTATTTCTTAACTTATTTTTAAGTTATCATGCTTATTTTTCCTTTATAAGTTAGCGATAACCGTGTAGGTTAACACATTGTAAAATCAAGAAATCCTAGCCAGGTCAATACGTTAGCAATAGTCATCCATCCGTGTATAGATGGATGACTATTGTTAACGTATTGAGACACCTCCGTGACGCAAAGTGCACCCCGAAAAACCTCGAAATCAACGTTTATATTGTTACTTAAGTAATGTAACATTTTTTAAAATCCTCGTCGTGGTCGACTGCACCTATAACACGTGTGCATTATCAATTCAAATATACATCATGTTGTCACGCGTGGGTACTACTAACCCCAACACGCAGGTATATCAACCGTGACGGTATGGGGTGTGATTGTAACAAATGGCTTACGATTCCGTGTATATTTTTTTAAGGAAGAAGAGATACGAGCACCCATATCTGCTGAAGATATTGATATCTGTGTGGTGATGTTTTAAGAATACATTGTCACCACCACTACTTATCCCGTTGGTGTCTTAAGAGTCGATCAAGGGTGCAAAATACACAAGAAGAAAATCGCTGCAAAAAGAAGGAAAAATTCAAGCAACCCCTATTCAAATACGCCTGGTCAGTCTGTAAACCAATGGGATACGACTGGGCCCTTCGAGGTCGTCTTCCCCCTGGGCTGAGCGAAATTTGTGACACATTGGTCACAGCCCGGGGGATGAACTTTCAAGAGGCGGCACGCCTGGCCACCACAGGTGTCGCTCTGGTGGTCGGGCGTATTGAGGTGCTGGGCCTGCGGGTGAGCTTGGACGAGACGGAGGTCCTTTTGTTCCATGGGCCCCGTCGTGGTCCACCCTCGGCGGCGTGCGCCTTGGCCGGAATTCCCCCGTGGGCTTCGGAGGCGGAAGTGTTCGCCGAAGTTTATCAGCGGACGGCTGATTTTCGGGCGAGTAGCATACGGCCCCCGCCCGAAGAGATACGCGAGTGGCGTGAGGCCGCTCGTCGAGCCACGATGACTCGTTGGTCGCTCCGGTTGGAGACTCCACGTGCTGGCTTTGCCCTCGTGGAGGCTCTCCAGCCGGTCATCGCCGAGTGGGCAGGGCGGCAGCACGGGACCCTTTCCTTCCGACTGACGCAGGTTCTTTCCGGGTACGGTTGCTTCGGGAAGTATCTGCACTCGGTCGCCAGGAGGGAATTGAGTCCCGCCTGTCACCACTGCGACTGCAGTGAGGACTCGGCTCGGCACACGCTAGCGGGCGGCGCAGCGTGGGGTCCTCACTGCAGTTGTTGGAGGAGATCTCTCGCTACCGGCCGTCATACGCTCGCTACTGGCCGGTAGCGACAGCTGTTTCACCGCGGTCGCAACCTTCTGCGAAGACGTAATTTCGCGGAAGGAGACGGCGGAGAAGGCCCGGGAGTACGATGTCCACTCGGACTCAATTCGCCGCCGGCGAGCTGGGTGGCGGAGGCGCGCATACCAGCGCCTCATGCCGCCTTGAGTGTGGCCGGGGGTGGACGGGACGGGTTTTCCCCTTCATCCACTATAGTGGCCAGCCGCGAGGAGGCGACGTTCGCGTGTGGCGTACGTCACCTAAATGGAGAGTTTATCCCAAGATGGTGCCCATGTTAGCGGGCAGGCGCTAGGAGGGATCTGGATGTCGTAATAACAGCTGTTCCTGGATCCCTCCTATCTCAGGCGCAAAGTGGCACACCGTGTGGTTTTAGTTGCTCCGATTCCGACACACCACCCCACCGTAAACCCCGGTGGGGTGACGGCCCTAGGGGGTTTCCACACGTTAAAAAAAAAGTCTGTTAACCTAAACCTCCTTTCGAAGGAGAGGATTATGTGCAGCCGTGGGCTATAGAAAGCTTTTGACGTTGATGATGACTTGATACTTGCCTACCACCGTCTATGACCCATGGCTATAAGTGCATACATCACTCCTTGACTGGCACCCTTCAGAATAGAGGGAGAGGAAGACAAAATATTGGTCTTTCTTTAATCTCATTTCTATATTTTTTCTTCATTAAGAGCCTGCCAAAGTGACTCTACTCTGTCTGATGGAAAGCATGAATAGAATCTAAGAGTTGTGGTCACCATACTCATTATAAATGCAGACAATGCAGTATGGTGACCCACACTATGGGGGCCTTGTGAGATGCTTTTTCACACTCCGCTTGGTGACGTAAAAGGCATGACAGTCATCGTGACAGTGAAAGGCTTACGCAGTTACCACGATAACTGTCACCCCTGTATCAATGGGGGACATCGATTGTCAGTAAGGACATGATATCACTCTGGTGAAAACGGCCCATTAATGTTGAAGTACGACTCTCTCACTGTAGATTAATATTAACTTTAATTTTTATTAAAAGATTCTGTTAACTGGACTTATTAAATAGTTAGTATACCAGCTAATGACCCTGCCCTATAGCTCTGAAAATTAAATTTAATCTCTGTGTCAAAAGCTACTAAACCGACGAAGTAACTTTGAACGACGTCCTATTTTTAAACCAACTATAATTTTATTCTTTACATGCCAGTTTTATCACACTGAAGTTTACTCCTTAAGAAGCGGTTTTTTGATATAAGGCGCCCGGTATGAGAAAAATGTGAGGAGTAAAATCTACTGAACGAATGACCTCGTTACGTTTTTGGTGCGGTTGCACTGGTTGTGAGTGTATTAAGACGTGTATAGAGTATGCTGCAAAGCGACTATATCTATATGTTATTTTCATTAATTTTGTTAATTTGTTAATTTACCCTTTCATACGGTATCAATCTTTTTCCAGATAATTTCAGTTAAATAAGCTTTTTTTGCGTCTGTTTTGACAATCGTACTTAAGGAGTAAACTCCAGTCGTGCGTCGGAGCTGACACACACATTTTTTTATATATACTAATGATATTGTTACTTAGGTAACAGTTAGTAGTAAAAATGTCTGAATGTTTTAGATATATCACGGCAGACGGTGCTGCAATTTTTGCTTTTACGCAGTAACAGTACCCTTGTTTAAAAGACAACACTCTCATTAGAATTACATCCATCCAAGAGACCTTTTTTTTATTGTCAGGGTGCAAAATCCCTTCGGATCTCCGGCTCCTCGGGGACGCAGGAGCCAGGAGTGTGTGGTGTTTAAACTGAAAAACACCCCGGTGCCCGGTCTCTGGGGTCCTTCTCTGAAGGGGACCCGGACCATATTATTTCAGGTCCCCTCCAGAATCAACGCCGCGCCTAGTCAGTTCCTATCCTGGGGAGGCCACAAAGACTTCCCCACCTATCAGTCCGGTTGTCATAATTTGTTGCGGCTCCCACCCGGGAGACCTAATAAACATTCATGAAGCGAATATGAAGAACTCTGAGTACAATTCCTAGATTTCACAAAGTTTTGTACAGTGGAGGGATCGAACCCGTAACTTCCAGCGCGGAAGAAAGCGGAGAAGTGACTGCTAAAACTATTACACAATTCGTATAGTCATTTGTTCCTTATTCTAGCTATCTTACCTTCGATAAAACTATTTCTTACCACAATATATTTTGTTCTGTCTTGTTTCAATAGCTTGACCTCTGAGTCAGTTCCTAGTGTTGTAGAACTTACGAGGTACATTTTAGGTGTAAACTTTTGTGTTTATAATATATCGTACTTCATTTGTGATGAAACTGGCATGTAAAGAATTAAAATACAGGTGTTAAAAATAAAATCACTTGTTCAAAGTTACTTCGACGGCTTCGTAGCCATCTGTCATAGAGATCAAACTATATTTTAGGACTGTAAGGACGACCGTCGTCAGAGTAGCCGCTCGACTCTACTGAAGTGATATCACGATCTCACCGAACACCGATGTAAAGCAATTCTTTAATTGTCTTTCACTGAGTCTATAATGAGGTACCGGAACTTAACCTCTCTTCACCTGATTCTGAGAAAGACTGAAATGACGACAACACACTTGTAACCTTCGAGTTGATTGTACATGGGCGGCAGTAGTCGCTTACCATTAAAAGATACGTCTGCTCCTATACCATGAAATAGAAACACCATATATTTACCCTATTTAAGTTATTGTTTTCACCTATGTATATATTGCCTCGTTGGTCTACCGGTTAGCGTATGCGATTGCTGATCAAGAGGTCTTGGGTTCGATTCCCGAGTCGGGCCAAAAAGTGTTATTGATTTTTGTGATTATCATCAACAGCCTTTTACAGTCCACTGCTGGACATAGGCCTCTCCTTAGCAAGGAGGTTTTGGCCTACTATACCACGCTGGCCAGACAGGTTGGAATAGGGTTCACTTCAAGTTTTCCCTCTCTTTGTAATGATGTTATCTTGCCTATTTGGTTCTTTTAGTCGCCTTTTACGACACCCACAGGATGAATAGGGGTGGTAACACTACGTATTCTTAATCCGTCACCACACGGCGATAGGTTTGTGATTATAGAAATGTTTAATAACAGTCCGGAGTTTGGAAGCTAGGATCTTAGCTCCGATGCCTCGGAGAGCATGTAAAGCCGTCAGACCTGGGTCTGATCTTTCCCCGGTCGTGTCAGATAGCCGCCCTATTGGATTGTGATAGTAGGGAACTGAGAGTGCATCTGTGTTTGCGCACATATATATTTGTGCGCTATAATATCTCTGGGGCAGTTGCCTGGTCTCCGTTGAGATTGGCTAGAAGTGTATCAACATCATATTTATTATACTATTTGTAAATATCTCTAGATCTAATTAACATATTATGTCAACAGCCTTTCACAGTCCACTGCTGGACATAGGCCTCTCCTTAGCAAGGAGGTTTTGGCCTACTATACCACGCTGGCCAGACGGGTTGGAATAAGGTTTGTTTCAAGTTTTCCTTCTCTTTGTAATGATGTTGTCTTGCATACTTTGTAGCATATTTTCCTGAATAGTTTGTTCCCTTAGTCACCTCTTACGACACCCAGGGGATGAATATTGATGGTAACATTATGTATTATTAATCCGTCACCACACAGACAAAATAACATATAGCTACTGCTTATTTCTATCTAAGAACGCGCCTTCCTACAATAAACTCTTTCTTTTTTCTTCATGTATATATTATTATCATCAAGTCTTTAATAGTCCACTGCTGGACATAGACAACGACTCAACAACGACAGCAAACCAAACCTAATGTTTAGTATCACGGGTTTACTCGTGTATTAAATTGGCCTATTGAACTAGAGGTTAGTGACCCTGGCTGTTAAGCCAGAGATTGTGTTCGGTTCCCATCCAGGACAAATATTGTTCACGATTATTATATGTATATATGAATGTCTGTTCATCAGCAGTCTGACTACTCCAGTACAGGCTCTGGCTAGTTTTCGATCAGACAGTCGTGTGAAAGATGTATCAATTAGTTATCATCGTCAAAGTTTACAGATTTTTACACTAGCTGGGAATCAAACCCACACTACCTTTACCAACAGGTAATCAAATGTCTTCTAACTATAGCCTCTGTCTCACTGCTAAGTTTGTGAACGTATATTCAGACCATATCTCTATTTGCACAAGAAAACTTTAGCCTTTTCATTCAACCTTTTTCTATTTCATGGTTCTAGGTCATAGTTTATGGTTTTTATCGTTTAGAACCTTGACCTAAGGTCAATGGTAAGCACTAACGTTTCTTGCCGTCCTGAGTGTGGCCACGGCTGGATGGGACGAGTTTTTCCCTCCATCTGCTACAGTGACCAACCGCGATAATTTGTCGTAGGTCGTCTAAATAGAGAGTACACCTAAAGGTGGTGTGGTTTGGATGTTGTTTCCTCTAATCTCAGGCGCAAAATTGCACACCGTGTGGTTTTAGTCGGTCTAATTTCGACACACCGCCCTGCCGCAAACCTCGGTGAGTTGACGGCCCGAGGAGGTTTCCACACGTTAAAAAAAAGGGTCAACGATAAGTACTTACTAGTTATTGCCCACGATTTCAATAATGCAATTATTTCTCATTTGAACTTTTAAAAGAGTGAACTTCTATTCCACCATTCATCTGTTATTAATTCCCTCTTTTTAGTGGATGCTGGATAGCAAATAAAAAAATTAAGGTTGCCAGTTATTAAAGCTCTGCGTTGGTGTTTCTTTTTCTATATGAAGAGCCTGCCAAAGTGACTCTACTCTGCCTAATGGAAAGCATGAAAGAATCCAAAAAGTTGTGGTCACCATACTAATTGCAAATGCAGACAATGCAGTGTGATGACCCACACTATGGCGGCCTAGTGAGATGCTTTTTCACGCCACGGTTGGCGACGTAAAAGGCATGATAGTCATCGTGGCAGTGTAAGGTTCACATAGTTATCACGATAACTGTCACCCCTGCATCAATGGGCCTCCGGTCTCAGCGTGTCTAGGTGTATCAGCCATTCAGCCAATCAGAGCAGATAATAATGGTCATAGACTACGTGACATTTAAAATCATGTCTTTGGGCTAAGTAGCTTTACACTCTAAATCTTTTGAGTTCAAAGACGTATTTGAATTTAATTTGGTTATTTGCAGGATGAACGTATAAAAAGGGATATGATTGTATAAAATTTGTCGTCGTGAGCTTGTGTACATACCAAAAATCGGTGTTCAGAAAATCTTTCTTTGAATGAGTGAGTTAACCAGGGCAGGAGACCATTTAAAGTGTTAAGCACCTGTGTCACTTGAGGTGTCCATGGACAGCGGTGTTCACTTACCATCAAGTGAGAATTTTGCTATACCATAAAAAAGACATGAGGTTCTTACAATTTCAGGTATCAAGAGACCGGTATGAGAGTCTTAACTTGGCAGGACTCTCTAAGTCAGGATGTAGGGTAAAAGGAGAAAGAAAAAAAAACACTCATTTCGGGTTTTTTATATATTTAGAACAAGAAATGTATAGTTACAACCATTGAGGATATTAAATATCATATTGTAAAAACTATTGTATAAAGTGAAGAGAATGTGACATTTTTTCCATATTTTTTTTACAATTAATTCCAATAAATTAATTAATTATAGACACATAAATTACGTGAAAATATTAATTAATAATTACATAAAACAGCCAAGAAACTACAGATGTAAATATATGGTTATTAATGCTTACGTTAGGAGTGAGTATTCTTTTTTATTAAAAATCTTTCTAATCCGTCACCAAAAGAAATATGGCGTATGGAGTCATCTAAAAACTCTTTACAATATGAGTTTAATGCAAACTCCATACGAGAATTCCTTTCGTACGGTCTTACAAAATATCGGGAACAACATTTAAGACTAAAGACGACACTAAAACCGATACAAGACTAAAAATAGGCATATTAACTGTCAAATAGTACCGCGTTTGACATCACATACTTTCTTTAATAGACTCTGTGTCTATGTTCTGTTGGTCGCGCAACTTTGGTCGATTTTAAAAGTTCGCAGGTAATGTTTATTTTCCGACTAACACGTTAGTAAGAATTTAGAACCGTCCAGTTTTAGTGTTGCGGCCTTATTCCACTACTATTTGTTGTGCAACATAAAAATTTCTCACAAAAGCTATAATGTAGAGGTAATTTTAAACCGACACAATAATTATTATAGAAATACCTAACTTTTAGGTACAATATCAACTAAATCAGTTAATACCACCAACACATACAGACACCTACTTCTTAATTTTATAATAATTCATAAAAAGACGAAAACGAAATGTTCAACATTGATTTATAATGTTAATACCGGAAGATCTTAAGTGTTTTTTTAAACTTTTTTGCATTTTATTACTTTTATAAAATACGTATTTGTATCAAAGTGACGTCAGCGAGCACGAACAAGGAAAATGGCTGACCGAATTATTCATAATCTCATTTTTTATTAATAAATATCATTGCTTTCATTGTCTAGTACACCTTAACGTTGAAGTTGGTAAAATACTTATTCAATACTTTAATTTTTGAGATTCTTATCTTACGATGCATTTTTCTAAATTATTTCCTAGCCTTATTTAAGTCTGGGGAAGTGTGTTTGATTTTACACCTTAGAAAATTCACACAGAGAGAACAGGGAAATGTAAGCATTTTTCCCTGGCCTATGTATTATGGAATTATGAGTATTGACTATCAGTATGCACTAGGAGTATCACATGCTACTCTATATGACGTCGAGTTCGTTCCCACTGCGCGAAAATCATACCATCCTAATTAGAAGAGTCACTAATTGAGTTAGCGAATAGTCGATACCGAGTTGTTCTTCGCGAGAGTTATACAAGTACAAATCAACAATATTCATGTATGTGATTGTTATAACATATACTAGAGGCAACAACAATATTGCTTGGTTAGCTAATGTTTACTACGTAATGGGAACAAACTGTAATCATTTAGTATAAGAGGAATCGACACCGAAAACGAATACTAATAAATAGACAGTGAAATTGATATTATATGATATTAATTTTATTTAAATTCGAAACTATTGTTATTAATATTTTATTAATAATTCGCTTACCCGAAGCAGGACCGATACCTTAGCTGTTTATTTACATATTTATTGCAATCTGTTATTTACCCAACGGTATATTGTCAAGCTAATTTCAATTTTATATGTTTGTAAATAAAGATTTTTATCCTACGTTAGGTCTTTTTTAACTCTCGATCGGATTTTCACTGTCTATAACGATTATACAGGGATAAAAACACATAGGGCTATTTGTGTTAGAAAATCGTTTACGATTAGTTGAAAGGGTTCGTACAAGTTACAACACTATGTGTTCGGAATATATGTGACGATGATCATGCGTTATAGGGAAGCGATAAGCTGCCAGCAGCCAGCTGTATTCATAAAATTATCGATTTACAGTATAATATTAAGCTACTACTAGAGAAACGGATCCAAAATACAAGGAAGTACGTGGTGAGCAAATGTAGTATTAAATTTGATAATAATTTTATAACAATACAGCTGTAGCAGCATACAATTAAGTGTTGTGCATTTTATTCTGTTGTTTTCACTAGAAAACTTTGGTATATGAAGTAATAGTAACACATTTAGTCGATGTCTCGAGTTTCCTACGACGTGAAAAATATTTCAATCGATTGGGTTAGTCGATTGGGAAGTTTTGTCAGAACACTGTACACGAAATCCGTTTATTAAATTGAGCACTTCGTTCCATGTGTAGTGTTGTGCCACGTTTTGGTGTTACACTGAAATATTTTTACGCGTAGAAATATAAAACTTACGTATTTATTTAATATGGAAGATATCATTTCTTCATTTGTGACCTAACTATCGGAATCGCGTACATCTCGGCCACTTTGTTGTTTGTGCGTGCGCCCGAGTTTAAGGCCATTCCACTACATCAGGATAAGCTGTATAGAAAAAACTCTACATGCTTTTATTCCCATCGCACCAAACTATTTCTAACCGTAGTTTCACATTGGACAGTTCACGCAGTTTTAGATTTATAATTTTTCAATTGATTTACTTATTAAATATGGGCTATTAACCATGTTGTACGCGTGATGGCATGATTGTGAACACAGAACAGAGATTTATTCTGTACAGCGATGGACTAGCAACCTATAACTTATTTACTATCGCGGCTTTATTGCTGTATGTCACTTGGAGCGGTATAGACCAAAACGACTGTATCGCTCCAAATTCAATCCCTATAAAGAGATAGATCATTTAGATACATACAAAGTCTTATCATAAATTGGTAGTCACAGTGATTAGAAGACCTAGGTGACTAATGATATAATGGCGCGTTCGTGCAAAGGTTTGAGGCACGTGCAATCGATTGGGGAAAATATCGACTAAAGGAAATCTCCCATTTAATATCTCTGTTCTGTGATTTATCTTACGTTAATATTTTATTATTAATTAAGATCAATCGTCACGTGTATTTTTAACTTTAGTTTTGCTAATTTCACAGCCTCATTGTCAATTAGCCTATGCGTATTAGTATTGTTTCTGTGTTGCCAATTAAATTACGTTTTTTAATATTTTTAATATTATTATTAGTTTTTATTTAATTTTCATAAAAATGCATCAAAACACCGTTCAAAAAGTAGCCGTATGCTATTGATAATAGGTCAGATTATCCCTTGTCACTTACTGGGGTTAGTTACTTATCGACGTATGAATCCACAACCTATTTATCATAGTTTTGTAGATTACTTCGTTGGTTAAAGTTTCAAGCGCTATGCGGTTTTATAGAAAACTCAGGTCACGTTTCTCGTTTTGTCGATACTGTTTAAATATGTAAAATACATGCGTAAAATTTTTGTCCATATTTTTTTAGGTAATTTACAACTGAGCTAGCATAACCTATCTTGGTAGATAGTGTGTGACTCGTGGCCTATAGTTTCCAATATTATGTAGCATTTAAAACATTAACCATTCACAGCGAGTAGAACGTTTTGCGAGTCGGCCACTTACATCTATGAAGATATGAATTACAGTATATTAAAATACATATAAAAATATTAAGATAATTATGTTGTAGCCATTATCCGTGTGTTCTGTTATAAAAGTCACAATTATATTTATTGCTTTTCGCGTTACGTACTACGGGCGTCGCCCTCTAAGCTATTGAGCACTATTATTATTATTATTATTTTTAATAATTATTACCGAAAGAAGGGAGGCGCACAAAACATTCTACTTACCGCACACGTAACATCTAACCGAATTCCTAACGAACAATTTCATTCCAAAATATCATTTTTAGCCATTTTCATCTCAATATTTTATTATTTATTATCTAAAAAGTCGATGAGTTTTCAGTAAAATACTTGGTGTTTTTTGTTTCGATTCAAAACGACATCATTAAGCGTTTTTGAAACCAAAATTTTAGAAAAAAATAATTAAAAGGACCTTTTTAACATTTTAGTGACTAAAATTATATTTTTTGTGAGTCTTCTCGTCAGAAAATTTAGCACGTCCAAGCTCCCAATCTAGATTAATCGCCCGATATATTTCCCTAATAAATAAATCAATTTAGGTATACCTTATCGAACGTTCGATTTAACACCAGCTTTTATCGAAATCGATTAGACAGAGACTATTCACCTGTCAGCACTTGACAAGAGAGGAGATCATTCAATAACTTGAAATCGATAAAAACTGATGTTACAGAAATATAATTACAAATTATAATATAATAATAAGTTAAATGCACGCCTAAGTTTTACACATAAAATACAATTAATTGCACATACACTAAATTAATGACAGTTTATCTAAGATGAAAGAATTGATTACGAAATTATCATTAAGATTATTATTATCAACATTGATTGTTAACTTCAACTAGTCAAAATATCAAATATTTTTTAAAATTTAATTATAATAATTATTCCAGGTGGAATATATGACTAGAATAGTTGAAAGTTTCATGCTGAATTAAAACAACACAAAATACAACAACTATTTTAACCTAAGAGACGACTACGCAATATAAGTACATAGGTAATAAGTAGGTACAGCAAAACTTGTGCATATCGCGTCCACCACGCATCTATACTAGTAAGTTTTTGTCGAAACCATAGTTATAGAACTAAATGAATAACATTAATGGCGTCTATGGCCGGCACTCCACCCTGACAGCTGTCAAATGACAATAACAATTGCAGTGACGTCCATTGGCGCTAAGGTAACTCACGATTTTTCCCTAAACGAATACGAATACATCTAATAAAGAGTATTATGACTAAAGATGGAATGTCGAAGCATTTCTCAAGCTGTATCGAAACCAAGCGATTTTTTTGTCGTTTTTAAAATGTTAAATAAGTAAATGAGTGTTCATACCGCGCGTACTGAGTGCGTAAACAATAATAGTTTACAATAAATAGTAAATAAACGCATGCGTGACATGCGTTCGCCACAAACGTCAACACGCCAGCCAACACCTCTTCGAGTCATTTTTCTTTTTAATTTATTTTTTATCAAATTACTGGCTATTAGTTATTGCACATTTTACATTTATAATAAATATATAAATACTTGTAAATTTTAATCTCCATCTTTGGTATGTAATGAGTAGATTCCTATATATTTAATATTTGAAATGTTACAAAACTGCATTTTACGTAATATTAAGTATATATTTTTTTACAAAAATCGTAGGGTCGTTAGGACGGCACGATATTTAAAATATCTATTCAAGTTCGATGTTTTGTAATAGGTCTTTGTCGGGTCGAAGTTCTATGTAATATAGTGACTTGTGTGACAGATTTAGCGCGGCGAAATTTACGTTTAATTATTCATTTATTTAAATTAAACAACTTTTTTTTTCTATTTACAAATTTCCATTTAGACTAAGACAATTAAAGCCTAGTTGGAATAGACGCAGGGCAGCATCCATACATTATTATATAGCAGGTACCGATCATATGTTTTAACATCGAGTTAATTTTTGGGAACGATTTTGTTTAGACTAGAGTATGCACCATTGTTCCGCGAACGGACTCCTCCTCGTCGACCGGGAGAGCGGGAGGTGTGAGTCGGGAGCTGTTGCTGTGAGGGGGGCGGCCCGGCAGCCACCCTGACGCCTGCTCCCTCTCGCCTCCCTGCCCCGTTCCGTAACTACCGTTTGCGCGGTCCCCAGAACTGGCTTGATCGATTTTCCCCCACGCTCCGCGTACTAGCCTCACTGCTCACATCCGTCAACTCCATGGCGATCTGGCATCGCCCGTCGTGTTAAGCGTAATACCACAATCGAAAATGTATCTCAAAAATTTTTCTAAATCTAACTACCGCCCGCGCCGGGGGCGGCGCTCCGGCCGCGGACGGTCGACACCAACCATCACCGCATGATCTTCTAAAATTTTATCAAAACCTATCACAGTTTTTGATTAGTTTTTTTTTCACCCTTAATTTTAATATATGATTAAAATATACGTATAGATAATATATATTCCTCTTTCCAATCTTTAACAATATAACACTATTTTACTTCGATTAGTCGGGCAGACGTGCGGCCGCCCCGGTGCTGTGTCGACGGTGACATCGTCCTCACGAGTTCTGCTTACCTCGTATTAAACGTACGTTAATGTAATTATTACGATATGATCGCATAAAAATTGGAGCATAGCATTTAGGCTATTATTGCTAATATTATTTTATATTCGAAAACTATTTTCTCGATTACCACAACCGTTCATAAGCGAAGTTTAATATCATTATTTTGTTATTGACTATTACCAATATGTATGTTTTGCGTTCTGGCCAGATCATCCACATTTGATGTGGAGCGTGCTTATTATATTATTGCAAGTGCGTGCGGGCGGCTGTTCGTTCAGCGCCATCTTGTCCGGACCTGCGCACAGCCCGGCTGCCGCCATTTTGGTTTCCTTAACACTTAACCCAATTTTCTCGGCTGAGTGTTCCCGGCGGTGAACAAAGGGCCCCCGCACATTATAGTCAAAACAGTTCTCTAGTTTTAGAATTATAAAAACGCCCGCCGGGCAACCCTATCGATAGGTCGGGCCTCTCGGGAAGACACAGTCTAAAAAGTCCGGTCAGTCCGTCCGAACCTAAGCCTACGATACCACGTAGACGCTTATCATATTTGGCAATTAACATGGACACCGTAAATGTTCGACGATAGTCACAATGTACGTACACGGTGAAAACGTAATATTTTTACATTACAACACGACAAAATACTATATTTTCACAAAAGAGTAGCCAGGGTCCGTGTCGCGAGTGGTTCACACACAAAATTGGTAACGTTTTGACTGCGAACAGCGGCACTGTTGTGATACTGCCATATCTATGCGTGAGTATGTATGGGTGCGCGCCTGCTGTGCCGTCCTAGCGTCCGGCTAGGCCGAATCCGGGGCGATCCCCTTAGATGGTCTTGATTTTGTTAGTCTTGAAGCTGACCTGCAGCACTCTGTTACCGAGTGTGTAGCCGTTGAGCGATTGGATGGCGACAACTGCCTCGTCGTAGTTAGTCATCGTGATGAACCCGTAGCCCTTGCACTTGTTGGTCTGCAGGTCGCGGATCACCTTTACGCTCTGGACGGCACCGAAGGGGCCGAACAGCTGCCAGAGGACGTTCTCCTCCGTCTCAGGGGCGAGGTTGTACACGAAGATACACCACTCGGAGCCGACGGCCCCGGGCAGCACTCCTCCGAGCAGTTCACCCGCCAGGGGGCTGTAGCGCTGGAGACCTTTGTTGATAGCGAGTAAAGACTTGCCTGAGCTGAAGCGGCCGAGTGGAGCGGGGAAGCGCAGCGCCGCCGGGAGGTACGCCGCCAGCGGCGCCAGAGCCTTGCCGTTGTTGCTGGGGTTGTTCGCGAACTTCACTGTGATCGGTTCTGTTGCACCTTTAGGCACCGTTCCATTCAACTCTTGAATCGCACGTTCAGCTTCTACTCGCTGGTCGAAGCGAATGAAACCCACTCCCTTGGAAAGTCCTTGCTCACCGCCGGTGAAGGGCCGCCCACCGCTGTTCTCGCACAGGATTCGCGATGTTATGATGCGTCCGTACGGGCTGAACAGGCGCTCCAGTTCTGTTTGTGTCATTGTCTTGGGTAGGCCGGATACGTACAGGTTGGCACCTTTGATAGCTTCGCTACTGGGACGCGCGTACGATACTTTGATAGTTTTGTTCTGCAGACGTAGCCCGTTGAGTGTGGCGATGGCCTTCTCCGCATCCTCGGGTCTGTGGTAGTTGACGAAGGCATATCCTAGGCTCTGGCCGCCACCGTGGAGCGCGTGGTTCAGTGCGTCGGGGAAAGCTGCGCCCTTATTGCGGATCAATTTACACGATTCCACCTCGCCGATACTCGAGAACAAACTCCGAATCTCCTCCTGGGTCATGCTCTGGGGTAGGTAGTTGATGATGAGGTTAGTCTTGGACTCCTCGCCCGAGCCATTTTGCTGTTCACCGTCGCCTTTCGACATGGTGTCGGCTTAAATCATAAACGGAAAGAACGAAAGAGGAACGGAAAAAACGCGATAAAACAAAAGTGCACGTCCGTAGGGGTAGCGCGCGCGAACGGTATTGAGGGGATGTCGGAGGCGCCGCGCGCAGCCGCGCCCTATCGACCGGCGGCTTACATAACTCGGTTCGTTCACCCTCCCGTTGGTATAGTGTCCGAAAAAACCAGATCTACCCCGGGCGGCATCGATCGTATGGCCCCACCCTCCCCTACGTAACACCGTTCCGTTTCCACGAGCATTTTCGGGACAGCATACAATTTGTATTCAAGCGTAAGGAGGCCTCGCGAAAACGCGCTAGAAATTATATCGCATACGTTCATCTTTTTTACCGAGTATGAAAACGAGGTAGCAAAAATCATGAATGACCTGTCACAGAAAAAAAAATCTACAAGTACTTATTGAATGAGTTGACACTTACACCCCTCGTATAAATAACAATAGGAAACAAAGTGAACAATTTGAACAACAAAACATTGTTCGCAAAGAGTTTATACTCTAAAATAGAACATAATACATAATGTTCTTTGTGCGAGTTCCTGGTACTGACCACGATATTTTATTTGTAGGTGGAAATCACTTCGACACAGTTATGTCTATTTGTAGAATTTGTACTGGAAAATTGTTTTAATAATACTAAGTAAAGTGTAGGTGAATGAATTAGACGCAAGTTCTTTCTTTAACAGGTATTTTGAGCCACAGTTTTATGGTTCCACTTATATTTTATTTACGATTTTACACACTTATGTGCACAGTGATATACATTCTCCAGTGTGTTAATTGTGTCGTCTTTGTATAAGTGTTGAGTAATGTTACTCAGAGTACGTTACGTTTTGACATTACAGATTTTTTGTTCATCAAATTTTGGTTTTTGTTCATAACTTTCAGAACAAACTTCAATGAATAGCTCGTTATTTGTGTAATTACTTAACTTATGAATAATCTAAATGATAATTTTGTTATCAATGGCGCTAGATACACAATTAATAATTAAAAAAAACTTAAGTTAAATGATAAGCAGTCGAAATAAGAACTATTTTTTTCTAGAGCAAGTAAAAAAGTAACGAACTGACTTTATATTTTTTTTATAAATATTGAAGTTGAGGTTTTATTTTTTATAGCCTTGAGATATAGTCTACAAAAAAGTATTAGGCGTGTCTTTATTATAATACGAACAGCATTAATATTTAAAATGAAACATATTATTAACATAATCAGGCAATTCTTCTCAAATTCAGAACCTTCTTTGAAATAAATTCAAAACATATCAGGTTTGTCTATTATTTCCTTCATATCATTAGCAGCCTAATGCCTTTAATAGACCATTAGTACACAAGCTTCTCTTCTCCTTGGAACAGAGGCTCGATATTCCAAAGTTAAATTAAAAAAAAAATCGTTGTTTTTGTCAAGAATTTCTGATTTAAAAGTTCATTATGAAACTGACACCAACCTTACGAATATATTCGAAGTACCCTGGGTGTCTTAATTTTTCATAATTCAAAAATTCCTATCAAATATTTGTTTTAAAATGTCACAGATATATTAATTCGATAGTTGCGCATAGAAAAAAAAATCAGTAAAACCTCTTTTCTTATATTAAAACTACAAAGCTTGCCTTTTACTTTGAGATACCTACCAAAAATGTAATCCAAACGTTTCCCAGTGCTTTGCGAGAGTTTTCCTTAAAAGGACATTGAAATTTGGATCTCTACCAAATGTGGGTTTCTTGTGCAGTGCCGCGTGGGGTGTTTGGAGTTCGGAGTTGGGGTGGGGACAGATGGTGCGATAAGCATTTCAGATGATTTTCTCCCTGCAAAGTAATGCTACATTCTTAGAATGAGGTCACTGTTTTGACATAGTCTATTGTTGTGTATTTAGAACGAGACAAGCCGCGGGTTTTTACTTGTGAAAGACTGCAATAAAACAGCTTTACTACTTATTGTACATAATACTATGTATAACTTTAATTAACTATAAAACAAAATCCTTTATTGTCAAAATATTTTTATTTTTTGTATATGCCTTAAATATTTTTTTAAAATAAAAAAAACTAAACAAAAAAAAACGTTTTAAAAAAGAAGGTTGATTATTTTAAAAACTAAAACGCATAGATTATAAAATATATCTTTGTTTGAATTGTTTTACGGCAAAAGCCTATAAATGTCGCCATTGTTTTCTGTCTGTTGCTACTCGTATCCAAATTGGTCATAGATCATTTTTAAATCATCTTACCATCTTCTTGTGTTACGACCTCGGTTCCTAGTGCTATCCCTATACACGTGAACGTTTTAGAGACTCGAAAGACTTATGTATCAGTTAAACTCAAATTTTGCCACGTTATATGGTGTGGCCAAGAATTTGTTAACATTTGAATCTAACATCCCGCACAAACATGTTACGGGAGTTCTTGGGACCGAAGCTACTGGAATTTGCTGGTTAGGAACAACTTATTACACATCCAATGAGTCCTTGCCGGTGGCCAAAGGCATGTTTCCGGAAAAGCTGATTTCCAAACGAGGCGACATTCCATGGCCACCCAGAAGTCCAGATCTATCCCCAGCAGACTTCTTTTTAAGGGATTATTTGAAGAATCGTGGCTACATCAATAAACTAAATACACTACGTCAACTAATAGAAAAATCAACGAAGAGATGTTGACGATCTCGCAGTCTCTTCTGCCGAGTATTCGAAAATTTCGGTGCTCGCTTTGAAGAGTGCAAATGTTGAAACGGTGGTCACCCAGACGATGTAATTTTTAAAATATAAATTCAACCTAATTAACTTTCTTGTAAATAAACCTTTTTTTCAATATATCAAATGGTTTTTCATAAGATATGTTCAAATGTTACCCAATTCGTGGCCCACCCTACAAGTGTACACAGTATCACTCTCACAGTATTAAGATGATATTAACGACATCACAAACTTGCTATAGAGCCTGTTAAAATAATCTATATTTGCTTGAAATAGCTTGCTGTTCAAAAGTTAAAATCTTAATATCTAAGACAAGTAATGTGTTGCTACAGTCAAAAATTAAATGTGATACTCACTAATTCATTTACGGTTTAAAAAAATAACTATAGTTTCGATTCTTTTTTTATTTCTCCAGGGATTCCATTGAAAATCTTTGAAGCCATTACACTTACGTTTTTATTGAATTTTGTACAGCACTTTGGTAAGGCGAGTTTAGTATCGTCTCTGGAGAGTTTGCCAATTTTGAGACATATCTGAAGCTCTTTCAAACGGGTAAGGATGTTTCCTTACAAACACATTCATTTGAAATATATATGTATATGCACACAATTGTCAACAATTTATGTCTAACAAACAAAAAACATAACGCGACTATCGTAGTTGGGTAAAAATAATCTTTCAAAGTGTATTTGTTAATAGAATTGTTAATTAGACTGGACGACATTAGGTCAATCGATAGTTGACAGGTTCAGAGTACAGTCAGTCCGTGACCTGGTATGAAGGAGGAGAATCGTTTTAGAGGAAGTCGGAAGAGGAGAAAGGGGGAATGAGGTCCTGTGCAAATTTGATTAACTCCTTTATTAAATTTCCTATTCATAAAGAGATTTATTAGCACTAGACAACCACCACGCTGGCCTGATGGGTTGGTATACAGTTTGTTTCAAGTTTTCTTTTTCCTTGCAGTGCTGTTTTTCTACAGAACTTACTACCTTAGTTGCCTCTCACGACACCCATCGGGTGAAAAGGGGTGGTGATGCTCAGTATTCTTAACTTGACACGGAGATGTGGTGACCCTATCCCATACAAAGGCTCAAAGGTAATGAAAAGGTAGGTATTTCCATAGTTTTAGTTGTTGTATTTAACGCTTTAAAAGTCAAATAGCTAGGTAAAGTTACGATACAGCTGCGATAGGGTTGTCACTATCACAAAATAAGAGTGTTAAATATTTAAAATCGATTTTGTATTTCGACTGGCGTGTTAGTGTAGCGGTGAGTTATCCGCACTGTTATCACCGCACGGTTATTGGTGATAAATTAATCGTGATAATATATATAGATAATACTTGAAATAACATGGGACAGTCACGTTTCCACAACCGGTATTCTATTGAAAAGTTGAACAGATATCTTGTTAATATTTTTATCATTAGTTTATTACCACGTATATGACATATAAGAATAGGGAATGTCACCTCTAATTATTTCATGGGTGTTGCAAAAGCCGACTAAAAGAGCACTTGATACAAACTCTACGGCAATGCCACGCTTTGCCTACTAAGGCCTATTTCGAGAGGGCCATGGATGGTGATGATCGAAACAAACAAAAGGATATTCAACCGTGTAGAAAATTTTCTTCTTTTTAAACCGAAAAATATTGCAATGTGACAACCCTATTCAACAACGGTAGGCAATTTAAATGCTAATAGGTGAATCCCCGGGCATTTTGTTTTACGAGGAGCCTTTCGCTGCCACGGTCTACACTGGCGGCCTGTAGACTGATTGCCTTTAGCTTCGACTGTAATTATGGTTGAAAATACAGGTGCTCTGGTGAGATCGATGGGGTTGTGTGTTAGTGGTTGTAGTTACATTTTATCGGTACTAATGACTGTATATAATGACTTAGAAACGAGGTCGGTTCACTTGAATATATGGGGTTATCAACATCATCATCATCAGCAGCCTTTAATGGTCCACTGATAGACATAGTCTTCCCTGAAGAAAGGTTTTGGGCTACTATACCACGCTGGCTAGATGGGTTGGTATAGGATTTATTTCAAGTTTTACTTCTCTTTGCAACGATATTGTCCAGCCGCCTCTAACAACACCTAAAGGATGAGTCGGGGTGGTGATACTCTATATTCTTAATCCATCACCGCACGGATAGGGATTATCCTCGCTCTGGATTTCGATTGACACAAGTGCTTTACACTTTTAGTTTCCCCCCCTCAGAAGTAATGATAACTTCACTCGATAGATGAAAAGTCATTAATGTATATAATAATATATTCGGTACATTAAAACCTTTTATGTAATTGACAGTTTGTTGCTGTTATTAACAAGATGGCGTATTCTAAACTACTAAACAAATTTTGCTGTAATTTTCATTATGATATCTGCCTAGCCTTTATTATTTATAAGATTACAGTGGACCCCCGGTAATTCGACAAACATTTTGCAGGGCAGTGTAGGACTATCGAATTTGTCGGATTATAGAGCACTGCCTTAGACCCCCTATAGACCGGATTTTTTTACAAAAGAGTACCTTGTAATCCGACAAATTACAGACAAATGATAAAATTCTATGTTGTCTTCTGGGCTTGTGACGACATTACTATGTATGTATACGTAATGCACAATGAATAAACGCTAAGCTGCACCGCTATCACACGTAGTCAAATTCAAACTAAGCAATCGGAATTGAAACAATACCAAGGCGTCGAGCACAAGTTGTAACCTGTTCAATCATGCACGATCTACATTAGCGAAAATTGTTCGATTGATGTCGGATTACAAGGGGGTCCGGATCAGACAGGGGCCGGATTACCGCGGGTCCACTGGTATAGGAACTCTGCGGAGGACGAACTGAATTCGAAGGTAATACACCAAATGTATTCTGACTTAACGTTCTGAAACTGGGTGAGTTATATTGGAGTATTCCTAACACACCAAATTATTCGTTCTGTGGTAGAGATTTTTTTAATTGGTTTTATAAGTTTGAATACAAGTATTTTTATTATCTGACAGTAAGCTACAAACATCGGAGTTCAGGTGTTTTCTATGTATAATATGTATGTATTACAAAAAAAAGGGTATATAAGTACTCTATCTCTAACTCTACTTAGTTTGAAACTAGATAGCGTTGTGTGTTAAATGTCCGAAATATTTATTATTATTATAAAAGGGTAGATGGACTAGAAATTGAGTAAGCAATGTTTTTTTTTTTAATAAAGAAGTAAATAAACCGAGGGGTTATCTGACGCGTGATTGTTTATTACCGTTGGCCACATATGGACACATGTAACTCTTCAGTTATCTTGAGGCGAGTTAGTCGGGGGAGGTGTACTCTTCACTTCTATGAGGGGCCATATTTGGCGAAGTATAACCACATTCGCAATGAGTATAGTGACGACCAATCTTAGACTTATATTCATACTTTCTATCAGGCAGATTAGATTCACTTTGGTAGGAAAGTACACCAAGACACATTACGGAAGCATGGTCTTTTTTTTTAAGACCCTGCCAAAGTGACACTACTCTGCCTGATGGAAAGCATGAATAGAATCCAAAAGTTGTGTTCATCATACTCATTGCGAATGCAGACAATGCAATATGGTGGAACACACTATGGCATCCTAGTGAGATGCTTCTTCACGCCCCGCTCGAAGACGAAAAAGGCATGACAGTTATCGTAGCATTGTAACTCACACACTTGCTACGATAACTGTCACCCCTGCATCAACGGGACTCCGGTCTTGCACTCATCAATGAAACACGACAACACGGATGCTATTGCTTTAGGTTGGTCTTCTTTGTGAGGGTAGTACTACCCCGGTCGAGCCGGCCCGTTCATGCTGAAATCAGCGTGGCTCTACTACCTAATTCTAGAAGCTACAACGCAGTACCTGAGTATTTGGAGTTTTACATTGGAAATGGTTTGAATACCGGAGATCTTAATACTCAAGGCCGATTTCCGGCAGCGAACTGTTGAAAGCTGTTGAAGTGGTGTGATATGATCTCAATTTTAGTTCTCTCCAACCACACATGCGACCAAAAGTTACTAGAAAACATTATTAGACGTTTACTATAACTTTTTAATATTTTGGTAATGCAATTAAACATTGACAAAAAGAACTAAATTCCTACCTACCTACTAAGTTCCGTGGTCCATGTCCGGTTCCGTAATCAACATAGCATATACAACTAGATCTATCTATGTATATAAAAGTAATAAAATACTTTTTTCTTTGTGTAATAAGTACGAATCGAAGAATTAATAAGGAATATCTGCTGGCAAATACATACCTACTTACCACTCGCAAAAAAACGATATCAAATCTTTCCCATCACATTTAGCGAAACTGGCTGCACTTATTATAACAGAACAATACAAAAAACCACCATATGCACCACTAATAAGGTTAATTTTTCCTACAACCGTGTCAGACAAGGAAATATTACCTACGATTAATAACCACCAAAGCAATTTAGATTTTATTCCAAAGCCGTAAGGCTTATATTTCTTTGGTGAACTAAAGTTCTTTATTCAATAAACCGATATTTACTTACTATTTTACTTTCGGCTCTACTATAGTTTGAACAAGGTTTGTATTTGCATGGAGACGTTTAAGGGTATTTACTGAACGTACATTTCAGGGAGCTCTTCATGGATGTGGTACGTTTCCATTGTATTGTTCTATAAATAGCTTTATTTCATAATTTTATATCAACAAGCTGAATATTATAATTAAGGGTAAGCAGAGACTATAAAGAAATATAAAGATAGAGTAGAGTGGAATAAAAATCAAATTAATGTATTAGTTTTTTTCTATATATATTTTTTTTCTATATTAAGAGCCTGCCAAAGTGACTCTACTCTTCCTGATGGAAAACATGAATAGAATCCAAGAGTTGTGGTCATCATACTCATTATAAATGCAGACAATGCAGTATGGCGACCACCACTATGGCTGCCTAGTGAGATGCTTTTTCACACCCCGCTTGGGTACGTAAAAGGCATGACAGTCATCGTGACAGTGTAAGGCTTACACAGTTACCACGATAACTGTCACCCCTGTATCAATGGGTTTCACACTCACTAACGAAACACGACAACACGGATGCTGGCACTTTAGGTTGGTCTTCTGTTAGAGAATAGTACTGCCCCGGTTGAGCCAGTTCGCTTGTGCTGAAATCAGCGTGGCTCTACTACCTGACAAAAAAAATGGTAAAAAGTTAAAAAATTCTGGTAAAATTTAAATGGTAATTATGAATTGTGACGTCATAGACCTCTATTTAATACATTTGACTTGGCTAAGGTATGCAGTAGAGAGGTGGTGGTGGTCGACTTAGTAAAGTTGTGGAAGCCTATGAGCATTCAGCTGATTTTAATCGTTAACATAATTATCAATCAACACACACACACACATTCATCAATGTATGACGATCTTACATCTTGTCTGCATAGAAAAGGAAACTGTCATGTGTTGAAATAAGTCACAAAGTAGCTTACTAGATTTAACCATAGACAAATAAGTCTTTAAATATGGAATATTTATATTATGATATATTATTTGGTGGAATAAATATTTGTTTGTTTTACAAATATATAAGTTTTCTGTGAAACTGATAATATTATTGTACTGTTACAAAATATTTACTCATCATTATCATTATATCATCATCAACAGCCTTATACGGTCCACTGCTGCTGGATATAGGCCTCTCCTTAGCAAGGAGGTTTTGGCCTACTATACCACGCTGGCCAGACGGGTCGGAATAGGGTTTGTTTCAAGTTTTCCTTCTCTTTGTAATGATGTTGTCTTGTATACTTTGTTCCCTTAGTCACCTTTTACGACACCCACGGGATGGATAGGGGTGTTAACACTATGTATTCTTAATACGTCACCACACGGACGATAATAATTACTAATAATATTAAATGAAGTTATCATTATTATCGCTTTAGACGTAGTAATTACGCATTTTCATCACCAATACGGTCATCACCCCTGTTCATCCCGTGTGTGTCGTATGGGGCGACTAAAGGAGTAAACCATACAGGACAATACTCTAAAGAGAAGGAAAACTTGAAACAAACCAACCCTTCTGACCAGGGTGGTATATAGTTATGTAGGGTGGTATACGGGTGTATATGCCAAAATCTCCTTGCTAAGGAGAGTCGCCTGGTGACGGATCACGCATTTCTCAGACAGCCGTCTGATTCCAAAATAAGTATAGCCTATACTATGCTAACCAAATAACTGATAAAATACTTATATTATATTGTTTTTTTTTTTAAAGAAACCTGCCAAAGTGACTGTTATGCCTGATGGAAAGTATGAATAGAAACAAAGAGCGGTGATCGCCATACTCACTGCGAATGATGACAGTGCAGTATGGCGACTCACGCTATGGCGGCCTAGTGAGATGCTTTTTCACGCCCCGCTTAAAGGACCCAGGATCGTAGTGGGAGGGAAACACGTGCGCTGGTAGTGAGTTTCAGGCTTAAACTGATTTGCACAGGAAGGAAGAGCCCAACCGTTTAGCTCGGGAGCGTATGTCTACCATTCTGAAACGGTGACTTCCAAGACCAGCACGACTTGTTCTGTAGAAGAACGGGGAGGATAGGATCAGCACATATATAAATCATCCACAGACAGAACAACAGATTATGCTTATCATACAAGTATTTAGCGTGGGTGGGAAGTGAACCCATAAACTCTGGCTTAGCAGTTAGCGTCACTAATCACTAGATCAACAGGCACGTCATTCAGTAACTGTCTCGTTGGTCTAGCGGTTAGGGTATACGACTACCGATCAAGAGGGGCTCGACTCCCAGGTCGGGTCAAAATGTATTATTGAGTTTTCTGATTATAAAAATGTTATGGAAGATGGAATCTTAACCTCTGTGCCTCGGAAAGTACGTAAAGTCATCGGTCCTGAGCCTGATTTCTTCCGTGTCGTGTCTGGTAACCATTCGATCGGAGTGTGAGAGTGAGGTAACAGAGAGTGTATCTGTGTTTTCGCACACACAGGTGCACTTTTTGTGTGTCTTTGCACTATAATATCTCATGCGTAGTTGACCTACTGGTCTAGGAGTACAATTATTATCACCATTCAATTTCTACATAATCATTTAACCTATTCCAAGTTATTACACAAATATTCCGTACCGTCGAACAATGCGAACGCACCCGCCACCCATCTCACCCCATCGCGGCATCCCGCGCTCCTGACTTTATACAGGTCAATGACATCAGCTGTGAGCCCGGGAATCGCGCTATAAGGACCTGTTTGACGTACTGTATCTGTGTTTTATGTTCGGGAAACTGCAGTTATGTACTGCGGAACTTGTGTACGGGGGTTTAATTGTACATACTGGTGAAGCCTGTTTTGTCTATGAATGGAATCTTTTTGGTTTTCTGATGTTTCTGTAATTTCTGACATGCCATGAGCGTTGTCATATAATAATAATAAATATTTCGGACATTTGACACACAACGTCATCTAGTTTCAAACTAAGCAGACTTTGTGCTATGATAACTAGACTGACTGATATAATACTTATATACTTTTTTTTTGTAAATACATATATATTATACATAAAAAACACCCAAACTTCGAAACAAATATTTGCACATCATACAAACATTTGGTCCGACCCGGGAATCGAACCCGAGACTTTAAGCACAGCAGTCGCATTCACTACCGCTGCGCCTCCGAGGCAGTTTATTGAAGAAATTTAGGTGAATTAAAACAAGAATTTGCGTACAGTAATTGTTGGGTGCAGGCAACATAGGACTGAGTGTTGATCAGAGGAACCTGGAGGGAGGCCTATGTCCAATAGTGGACGTCTTTTGGCTGGGACGATGATATTGATAATGACAACGTATTAGGAATTGTTTCTTTCGCTCAATTAATATTTTCACTGAATTATTAATTTGATAGAAATGTCATAACACAAAATTGTTTTACTCAAATATTCATTTAACAAAAACACATTTGTCAAAATAACTTATCATAATTTTTCAGCAAGCAACATTGCTTAACAAATAGTTACTTGGTCATGTTTCTTGTGTTGCTGACAAAAAGACTTCATTAAACTTGATAAATCAAAATGGTGGCATCTAATAATAATTTGACGACGTTAGCAACACGAAATGTCAATATGCTAAAGATTTATTTGGAAAATAGAATTAGGGTGATATGTTTACCTGGGAGTCGAATTTGACGAAAAATATTGTGCGTAAAGTGCCACACATGGTTTTTGTCTAACAATCATCTGTGGTCATTACCTGGAATTTGTAATCAGTAATATTCTGCTGACAGAAGTGTTAAAATGATCATAAAATTACTGTTTGTAGACTTTCGAGACTTTTACGCATACACATAGTTTTTTTGTACAGCGGGACTTATTCACGATAAAATTATTTAAAAAGATATCTTCTATTTCCGTTGCTACTGTGTTCTTTAGTATATTTCCTAATAGGAGGTATTGTTCCAAGTAGATCGTCGGTGTTTAAATTTGTGTCCGTCTCTTTAACGTATGTAACTCATAATACTATTAATGACATTGACATAAGCGGCTTTGACGCACCTACTTCGAGTTATAAGGACTGTCGTTCTAAACCACCCGACTGAGAAGGTTCCAAGCTGTCTGGCAATATCGCTCATGTAAAGATTTCTTGGTAAGAAAATGCGGCATTTGATATTTGTTACACTTCGACAGTTAAGGTGTTAATGGTTGGAATAATTCAGACTATACGTAACTTCTATATTTGCGTGTTGGTGTAGTAGTTATATTAATTAAGGATCCTTACTGTTACGTCAGAAGTTGTGGGTTTGATTTGTACCTATGACAAATATTTCATGATGAGCGTAATTATTTGTTCTGTGACTGGGTGTAATTTATTTATATCTGGCGCTCCAGTTTCATACGTAAATAGTCCTCTACTAATATGTGCCTTCCCTCCCACTACGATCCCGGGTCCTTTAAGCGGGGTGTGAAAAAGCATCTCACTAGTCCGCCATAGAGTGGGTCGCAATACTGCACTGTCTCCATTCGCAGTGAGTACGGCGACCACCGCTCTTGGATTCTATTCATGCTTTCCATCAGGCAGAATAGAGTCACTTTGGTAGGTTGTTATAAAAAAATAAATAAAAATAAACATAAAAAAATATGCATACATTTTACATATAAACCTTCCTCTTGAATTATACTCTAAACTAGCGGAAACTACATTGAAATTCGTTGCGTAGTTCAAAAAATTCAATCGTACAAGAACAGAAAATGACTTTGTTTTATACTAGGTAATGATTTGTATCTATTTGAAAATATACGTAAAGCAACAACTGTAATGCCTTACTACTGTCAACCAGATATTTGTGAAGGAACGGTTTTTACGATATATAAGATGATTAAATATAACAATGTATCATATTTTATAGATTTATAATGGAACCCCTCTCCCTTCCTCTACAGGACAACGCGTGCTGGCCTTGGAAGTCACCATTTTAGAGTGATAGACATACGCTCCCGAACTAAATGGTGTGACTCTTCCTTCTTATGCAAATCAGCTAAAACCTGAAACTCACTATCAGCACACGTGTTTCCCTCTCGCTACGATCCCGGGTCTTTTAAGCGGAGCGTGAAGAAGTATCTCACTAAACCGCCATGGTATGGGTCACCATACTGCATTGTCTTCATTTACAATGAATATGACGATCACCACTCTTGGATTCTATTCATGCTTTCCAGGCAGAGTAGAGTGACTTTGGTAGGATTCTATAAAAAAACCGCACAGTTTTCACCGAGTAAAAGAAGTTACCCCTAATTTTGAGGAAGGAGAAACTATAAAAGCACCCTGTTACTCGCATCCCACTCCAAAACAGATGTGACTGTTCAGTTGCAGATATCCATAGGTAGTGGTAGTCGCTTACCAACAAAAGACTAGTCTGACAGCTAGAAATACAGAATACACTATTCTGTAATTAGTTTAAGTATCAAAACTGCTTGTAAACTGCACGTTATAGTGATGTAGGTCAGTAAAATCCCGGGCGCAGCTCGGGTCACTGACCCCGTCATCTCTGGTTATAGCAACAGAACCTATATATAGAAATCTAGAGATCGCTTGGTTTTGTATTTCTTGTTTTAATAACCAGTATAAATTGAACTTTCATTGTTTAGATTTTTGTACTATGACAACTGAGATCAAATAAAACAGTTTAGGAGAAACTGCGAAGACAGAAGTGACGGTTTTATGAACATGTGTGGTGCGTAGACAAGCTCCAATCAATATTGGTCATAATTTTATTTTGTTGAGAAAATTGTATTTTTTTTTTCTATATTAACATCCTGCCAAAGTGACTCTACTCTGCCTGATGGAAAGCACGAATAGAATCCAAGAGTTCTTATGTGTAATATGTAATTATATTCTATTAAAACGCAACCAAATTCGACATTTTTATTTATAAAGTGACAAGCTAAGACGTAGTGTCGTATGTGTTTGTGTGTGTACGAGTATATATACGGTTAGGTACAGTTTTAATCGGCCTCTTTGAGTACTGTTTTAACTTTGTGCCTGATTTGTGCATCATAGGTCTAAGTAACTATATATAAAGATACCAGAGATCGCTTGATGTTGAATACACTGTTACGAGGCTAGTATAAATTGAACTGTAATTGTTTTGGACTCTTGTATCAACACAGGTCATAGTTACTGGACCGTAAACTTAGTTTAGTATTTTTTTTTTTCTATATGAAGAGCTAAGCCTAAGTCATATGTGTTCGTGTTTGTATGTACGGCAAGCTGTAGTTTTAATCGATCTCAACTCTGAGTACCATTTTAACTTTGCACTTGATCTATTTTTTTTTCTATCTGAAGAGCCTACCAAAGTGACTCTACTCTGCTTGATGGAAAGCATGAATAGAATCCAAAGAGTTTCGGTCACCATACTCATTGCAAATGCAGACAGTGCAGTGTGGTGACCTACACTATGGCGGCCTAGTGAGATGCTTTTTCACACCCCGCTTGGGGACGTAGAAGGCATGACAGTCATCGTGACAGTGTAAGGCTTACACAGCTACCACGATAACTGTCACTCCTGCATCAATGGGCCTCCGGTCTCATCCTCACCAAAGAAGCACGACAGCACGGATGCTGGCGCTTTAAGTTAATATTCAAACTTATGTTACATACTGTTTAGAAATATTCTCTTTATAGACATCTTCTGCAGATAAATATTATTCGACTTCGGATTCGGCTCTTTCTTCTTCTGCTAGTCGGTTAAAATCTTGAATTTACTACCAGCGCACGTGGTTCCTTCTCACCTCGATCTCGAGTCTTTTAAGTGGTGCGTGAAAAAGCATCTCACTAGAGCACCATGCTGCATTGTCTGCATTCGCTATGAGTACTCCTCTCGAATTTTACTTATGATTTCCATCACGACAGATGTTAAGTAATAGAAGAAAAATTACACTAATATTGTAAAGTCGACAGTTTGTCAGTATGTGTGCTTGTTACTTCTTCATCTTGCCTGTCTCGAAGGTGTAGTGATAATATATTCGACTGCTGTGCACAGGTCTCGGGTTAGATTCCCTGGCCGGGTCAAAATTTTGTATGATCTGCAAATTGTTTCGTAGTTTGAGTGTTTTCTATGTATTATATGTATGTACTTACACAGAAAGTAAACAAGAATTTTAGCAGTCAATTTAGGTTTTATAGTACATGCTCTGCCTAGTTTGAAACTAGATGGCGTTGTGTGTCTTCGAATGGCTAGACTGATTGTGACCACTTTTGGTTTAGGAGTAGTTGACATTAGATTAACGCATAAGTTATCTTTTATTCTGGCAAAATATAGTTTACCTATGAAATGAGCAAAGAGCATAGTTGGCAAATTAATAAATAAATAAATATTTTTGACACACAACGCCATCTAGTTTCAAACTAACAAGAGTTTGTACTATGATAGATCGACTAACCGATAGCTCAATATTTTTTTGTTGTAAATACATAAAAATAATAAATGAACACAAAATGAATTATTTATCCACTTTAAAGTTAATACAAAGTAAGTACAAGATGGAGTAGGTGGTGGATGCAGGTGGATAGTGGTTTAGGATTTGATAATCATAATCTACTACACAATTTTTATTTCTCATGCCAACATTCTTTTTCTTCGACTCCATAATAACCACCAAGCCATGGGCAGCTTCAAAAACATTGAGTGATTTTATTAACTAATTATAAGATTGACCACCCTTCCTCTGAATAATGCACGTATGTACATAATTGAATATTCTAAAGGGGTTGAGACAGAAAGCTGTCACCCACATTCGCAACTAGCTTTCGTCTGCACTTTGGTCATTTCAATATTGATTTTGTGAATCAATTTTTTCAGAATAAAAAGTAAAAAATAGCCTACGCACTAATTCAGATCATAATCCTATCTGCTTAGCTGTTCTGGTTTGAAGAATCAAATCAATTTCAACTGTAGCGACAATTTCTCTAACTCTTCAAAACATGAAAATCAGTTGCCTCGTGAAAGATTAAGAAATAATCAAAAAGCTTTGGTTTAAATAATGCTTCGTGATCATCATAAGTGGTACCAGAGTACCAAAATGAATAAAAAATATTTCGGATATTTGACACACAGCGTCATCTAGTTTCAAACTAAGCAGAGCTTCTGCTATGATGACTAGACTGACTGATAGAATACTTATACACTTTTTTTTTGTAAATACATACATACATAGAAAACACCCAAACTTCGAAACAAATATTTGCCAATCATACAAACATTTGGTACGACCCGGAAATCGAACCCAAGACCTCAAGTACAGCAGTCGCATTCACTACCGCTGCGCCACCGAGGCAGTTAAATCTACTTCTATGAATGCCTATGTCCAGCAGTGGACTGTTAAGTACTTTGGATAATGTTGATACCACGCTGACCAGACGGGTTAGTACAGGATTTGTGTCCAGTTATCATCTTTACCCTGCTGTTTTCTTGCGTAATTTGCTCTCTTAGTCGGCTTTTACGATACACACGAAATGAATAAATATGATGATACCTCGTATTCTTAATTCGTCACCAAATGATTAATATTTCTTGTTCTTCTTCCCAGCCATAAGACGTCCACTGCTGAACATAGGCCTCCCACAAGGTTCTCCACAACAGCCGGTCTCGTGCCGCCCGCATCTAGCAGCTACCTGCGACCTTCACCAGGTCGTCGGACCACCTTGTGGGGGCCTAGAGCTGCTTTTCCCAGTGTGCGGTCGCCACTCCAGAACCTGTCGCTCCATCGGCCATCGTTTCTGCTTGAAATGTGCCGCGTCTACTGCCACTTAGATTAATATTTACACAATAATATTTAAGAATACTTGAAGCAACAGAATAGGACAATGATGACAAGTATCACTTGTTCCTGACAGAGTAATTCCAGAAATAGTTCCCAAGGGAGTACTCCCACACTGTTTGCCGCACAAACGGGTTGACCAGGGCAGTACTACCCTCTCACAGAAGATCAACTTAATGCGATAGCATCCGTGCTGTCGTATTCATGTTTTTCCATCAGACAGAGTAGTCACTTTGGCAGGTTCTTAAAAGGAATACAAAAGAGTTTCAGATAGTAGACATACATGTCTCTATCCAAGACTTGTGAAATTGATTTTTTGTAGTTATTTGGCAGATAAGTTCGGAATAGCTTATCAGGATGTGTATCAACAAGATTTTTACCTAACCCTAAGAATAGAATTACGAAATGATAAAATTAGGGATCGAAAAAGGGTTGATTGACCCTTCGTGAAGCTACCTGGTGTATTGGTACAAAATTTTGAAAGCAAAGGTACTTCTCTGAAACATAGACGAGTCTTTGAATTCTTATATTAATCTTAATCATCAACAGCCTTTTACAGTCCACTGCTGGACATAGGCCTCTCCTTAGTAAGGAGGTTTTGGCCTACTATACCACGCTGGCCAGACGGATTGGAATTGTTTTGATATTTTTCTGAGTAGTTTATTGATCTATTTTGATATATTGCTTTTAAACAAAAAACAAAAGTATTATAGAACTGACAACCCTTTGCGATTCAAATTTACATCATAAAAATACACAATCAATAGCGTGTTGTATTACAAATACAAAATACGGGGCACGGGAGTCCAACCTAAGCCTGCCATTAAGGGAACAACACGCGAACTTAGATCACGATTTTTAGAACACAAAATGGAATAATTCAACAGGACATGGAATGGGCCTTCCACCCTACTTATTTACTGACCACACACAGAGTAGCATACCAATGGAGACTACAGATTATATTTTTTAATATGTTAATATCTTCGTTATCGACAATATGTGGTAGTTTTTTCGTAAAAAGGAAGGAAAGTGTATTTAATTTCAGTAATACTAACATTTTATTATAAACTTACCGCTTCACTTAATAGTTTTTTAAATTAATTAGTGAAGTTCACAGTTTTTTTTTTGTCTAAACTGCCTTCCACTATATAGTTTTCACAAAACAGACTTTTTTTGCGAAAAATGGTATCAAATAATATTTTTACCACTTTTTCGGACATCATAGTGATGTTACTTTTTATAATTGTGATCTGAGATATCAGATCTTACACACAAGTATGATCTAATATATAAAATTCTCGTGTCACAGTTTTCGTTGCCATACTCCTCCGAAACGGCTTGACCGATTTTGATGAAATTTTTTATGCTTATCCAGTATCTATGAGAATCGGCCAACATCTATTTTTCATCCCCCTAAATGTTAGGGGTAGTACAACCCTAAATTTTTTTTTTTATTTTTTAGACAAAATTTTTAATTTCTATTTTTTTATGATACAATATACAAAAATACATATAATCCTCAATTTTCACTCTTCTACGATCAACCTTTATTTTTTAATAGCCATTTTAGTAAAAATGGCAAAACAACATTTGCCGGGTCAGCTAGTATTTATGTAAAATTCTTTCGTTTCTTTTTAATCATACGAAAATCTGATAGTCTACTGTCTTACAACTATAAAAAAAGTAATTTAAAAGAAATTGTATAGAAAAGGGAACCTCTTTTTCTGAATTTAAATAAATGTAGTAATCTTTTGATTTATGACACTGCCCTACTCTGTGACATTTCTCGAGGGAGGCACGCGATTGCACATGCGCAGATTTAAAACAGAGGATAACAAAGTATGGAGATAGCTACGTTTTATTAGTATTTTGTTCTATTTCTATATATATATATTTTCTATATTAAGAGCCTGCCAAAGTGACTCTACACTATAGCGGCCTTATGAGATGCTTTTTCACACCCCGCTTGGGGACGTAAAAGGTGTCACTGTGACAGTGTAAGGCTTACACAGTCACCACGATAACTGTCACCCCTGCATCAATGGGCCTCCGGTCTCACACTCATCAACGAAACACGACAACACAGATGCTGGCGCTTTAGGTTGGTCCTCTGTGGGAGGGTAGCATTGTCCCGGTCGAGCCGGCCCACTTGTGCTGAAATCAGCGTGGCTCTACTACCTTACTCTTTTCATTGTTAAGCTAATATCTTTATCTTTTGTAAGTAAACTGCCTCGGTGGCGCAGCGGTAGTGAATGCGACTGCTGTGCAAGAGGTCTCGGTTTCGATTTCTGGGTCGTACCAAATGTTTATATGATACTATCAGTCAGTCTAGTTATCACAGCACAAGCTTTGCTTAATTTGAAACTAGACGACGTTGTATGTTAAATGTCTGAAATATTTAATTATTTATTTATAGTACATCGGACTCGTTAAAATGATGACAATTTAGAACGATTGATGGTGGCTGAAAAAAAGAGAAGAGAGAAGACTGTGACAAGAATCTCAGAAGATAATCAGATAAGATCTCTGAACAGCTAGAGATAACAGTAAGTGTCACAATCCAACAAGTGACTGACCGCAACTGATGTGCTAATTGCTTTCAACAATAAGGCTATTCGTTCTACATTGCTTATTAACACAAATATAGGATGAGCCATGAATTAGTTAACATTTGAAATAATCATATAAAAAATCCGTTACGCGGGATGTTCAATTCAAAAGTTAACGAATTCTTGGCCCACCCTATATATACGTCATTCCCACTGTAACAATGGTTTATAAAAAAGGGTTATTCATCAGTATCATCATTTCTATCTTCTGTTAGAGAATGTATGAATCTGAGCTACACATGTAATACACTCAATACCATGCAAATAAAACAAAGTGATTTATTTTAAAAATTGCAAAGTTTTGATATAGCATTGAAAACGATTAATAAAAACCACAAAATATGAAAAACGGCAGTTGCCACTCTAAACTACTTCTCTATTTATTATTGCCAACAACTTTTCTTTCTTTCTTTCTTTTTCAGCTACTATATCCATTTTATCATTCACCCTTTGTAATACCCAAGACACATTACGTCACTTCTAATGCTTTACGACACACTTAATCAAAACATTAAAAAAAATGGCGACAGCTGTCTTTTATTAAATAATAAATTAACAAATCACACTCCATGCTTTTTTGTTCCGCATCAGTTTTTGCTATTCTCTCTCTCTTACACGCACCACCTGATTAGTTATCTGCCATCTTTGTCTTACACTTTATGTTAGTTCGGGAGCTGGGGATAGAAAAATTGAGAAGAATAAATTTGTTTGTTGTACTTAATTCGTTTAAGGCGGATTATAAGATTATCTGCTAAAAAGGATTTTTATTATCATAAAGGAAGAAAAATGCCCTCAGGTTAATCAGATTTAGTAAAGTTCTAGTTTTTTTCTGCAATAAAAATAGTTGAGACAATCCTTGAGGTATTTTTTTGGCGTCACAATATGTTAACAAATGAGTGTTAATATTTAGTTAAAAGACGGCCTAAATTTTGGTGGTATTTAGAACATTTTTTTTTGAAGTTTTAGACAAGATGGCGGCGATATAAGTACCTTATTTAATGCGAAATATTCTCATTATTTTTTTATATAAATTTTTCTGTTAAAGAAATGTACCATAAGATGGCCACAAGATACAGTATTGTGATGGTCATTACTTTTCTTTGTGTGCTACAAATAAGTATACTTTATGTTAGAGAGCTGCTTTAAAATACACAAGCCTCTAACTTCAGGCTACGTTTTGATAAAAAGATTGCTATGTAAAGACACAATAAAGTATTTAACCAACTAAAGCTGTTTACAGCAAGTACATTCATCAAAATCTATTTAGTATGTATATATTCATGAACACGATTTAATTACTGATATATTGTTAAATAAATGCAAAACTTGTCATGTTTTGCTCAAAAAGATAACCAGCTCCCGGCCTATTATGTAGTTAGGGCTGTCCGCCTTTTATTAGCATTAAAAAAAGGGGAAACACTTTGGCACGCTATCGCAATTCAACTGTTTAAGAAAATTTGTACTTTATATCTATTGTTTTAAGGTTCAATTTTCTTTTATACTGATACTGGTTACTTACAGAGAGTGGTACTACAAACATAGAGCGTAGAAAATATTTTTCGAACTTATTTCTATAGGGACAAGGTTCAATTTACAATGAGTTAGCGTATTTTCATGATAGTTTTGTAACATATGATGGTTGTTTCCGTGCGCTTAGACACGCGTAAAAGATTTATGTAGGTCAACCATAGAATTGATCGTGACGAGATTATAACAAAAAAAGTTTTTGACTTTGCGTTTTGACAGGTCTATAATAGATAAAAAAACTCGCTTTGTTCGATAAATGCAACTTTTATGTTAAAACTGGTTTTTGGAAGTGGCAACCCTGAGTGGTTACGTTTTTTTAGGGGTCAAAATGGTAATTGTGCGTAATGTTTTTGAAAATATATGACTCAAGATTATATTCAACTATCATGAACTCTTTTTGGGGTTCCATAGCCCTAGCTAGGAACCCTTATAATCTCATCGCGTCCATTTGTGTGTCCGTCCGTACATTTGCGGCTTAGCTTAAAATCCTTTTAGTATCTAAAAGCCTAAAGACACTTGGGAATAAATATTTTTCTATCGCACCCTTAAAGTGGCAAAAAGTGAACCATTGTACGTCATTCTCCTCTAATTGGATTGAAAAAACTATTAATTTGGTCTTAAAATCTACGATTCTGTGACGTGTTTCAAGTTCAAAATACGATTTTTTTTAGAGTTAGTCAAAACATCAATATATATATATATATATATAAATATTATCAAACATGTCATTACAAGGCCGTCTGACACTAGTAAACATTCGTCTATGTATGTCACTATTGTAACTAGATTGCTGCGCTTTACAAACACAAGAAACGTACACAAAGAACACCCAGACTCAAAACAACAATTTGTGGATCGCACAAAGTGTTGTCCCATGTAGGGCTTGAACACTCGGCGCAGTAGAGAGCGGCGTGGCGACCGCTTAAACCACTCGGTCAGCCGTGCGGTCATATAATTATATTGCCATATGATATATATACTTCAAAATGGGATAAAATATTGAACCAATATTAAATTAACGTACATTCTATATTAAAATTTAAAGTTATTGTACTATCTGTATATTTGTATAATATTTATATTTAAAATTTCCATCATTCCACTATTCCACATACTTTAGGTAGTAGAGCCACACTGATTTCAGCACGAACGGTTAAGTTCCGTTACTTTTAAGTTACGTTACGGAAACCCAAAACTCTCTCCCTGATTTCGAAGACGGACTGAACGGGTGACAACACACTTGTGTTCGAATTGCGAGTGTCCATACAGAACGATAGTCACTTTCCATCAAATGCTTATTTGTTTGCCCTCTTATGTCACAAAAACTCTCTGTTTAAAAACTTTTAGAGCAGCAGTCATAACCCACAACGTATAGGAGCTTACCTCACTTCCCTGATGAAGCTGGGTCGAAAAACCAAAATTATGTCTGCTTACCTTGTATCCATTAGTCGTAATGTTATCTTTTCTGTATAACTGGTGATAGTATGCGGCAGTAAGTGGAGCAGTCGCGAGCTGAGTTAATGCTGCATATTGTATGTTTTAGCTGTATATTAGAGATAAATTACACTCAGACACAGATCAAATGATCGTGTTAACTACACAAAAATTTGTTTTGGATGGGAATCGAACCCACGATCTCAGGCTTAGCAGTCAGGATCACAGACCACTAGACTAAAAAGTCCGTCAAACAACGTTAAAAACAGTTAGTTTAAAGTGTTACTCTGAAAATATTAAAAGTACTTTACTAAGACTAAAACCGAAATTTTCAAATACTTCAAAAATCCTAAACAATCTTCGGATGCTATTGTCACTCGTTTTAAAAATACATATATTAATAAACTACGGAACCATAGACCGTAAGGGGTACAACACCTACTTGACTTGGTTTTTAAACATTATCGTCGTAATCATGATAGATATTTGTGTGCTGTGTTTCTAAGGGGACCCTTACGTCTTTTTATGACAATTCCCACGAATAATTTAAATATATGACACATAGGACTGAGACACCTAACTGCACAGGACCACAGGACTGTAGAAAAAAAAAACTTGACAGAAATTCTATACTAACTCGTCAGGCCAGAGTGGTATAGTAGGTCAAAACCAAACCGAGATGTACCTCACTTGTGAGGTACGGCAGGGAGGACTCTAGAAGCCGCTAATGCGTTCCTAGAGCTCCTCCCAACTGCCGAGGTAGGCCGCCGCGGGGTTTAGTGGGTAGACCGGTTTTCCGGGAGTCCCACACACGCCCTTCGTCCCTCCGGAGGGTATGGTGCGAAAAGCATTCCCCGCGTTAAAAAAAAAAAAAAAATGTCAAAACCTCCTTACTAAGGAGAGATCTATGACCAGCAGAGGGGTATTAAAACCAGTTGCTGCAATAATGTGGAGACAGGTATTGTTAAATTTAATATCGTTGTATTTTAGCCACGGCTTCCAAACCTTCAAGACAAGAGTGCACTTCTACCTCAGAGGTCAATACACCTCTGTCTTTTGATTTCCAGAGGTGTCCGTGGATGGTGGGGGTCACCAAGTGATTATCAGGTGGCTTTTTTTTATACAACGTATGCCTTAGAAATATTTTTTTTTTAAAGAAAACCTACCATAGTGACTCTATTCTGCCTGATAGAAAGCATGTATAGAATCATATGTCGCGGGGGACTTTACAAACATACATGAAACACAAAGTACACCCAGACCCACATGGGACAACAGTTTGTGGAAAGCACAAACTGTTGTCTCATGTGGAGTATGAACCCACAACACTGAGCACAGTAAAGAGCGGCGTGGCAACCGCTTAACCTACAGTCGATCGTGCAGTGTATGCCTTTTTTTTTTAACGTGTGGAAACCCCCTCGGGCCGTCACCCCATCGGGGTTTACGGCGAGGTAGTGTGTCGGTATCGGACCGACTAAAACCACACGGTGTGCCACTCTGCGCCTGACATAGGAAGGATCCGGGAACAGCTGTTATTACGACATCCAGGTGCAGTCTATGCTTAGCCTAACCTTTTATGTTCGATTGCTACTATAACCTACAAAAATGGTATGCAATTAATTTCACACCGTACCCGAATGCCACCTAAAGTTAGCATCTTTACAATTTTTTTTTCTATATTAAGAGCCTACCAAAGTGACTCAACTCTACCTGATGGAAAGCATGAATAGAATCCAAAGAATTGTAGTCACCACACTCATTGTAAATGCAGGCAATGCAGTGTGGTGACCCACACTATGGTGGCCTAGGGAGATTCTGTTTCACGCCACGCTTGGGATCGTAAGAGGCATGACAGTCATCCTGGCAGTGTAAAGCTCGCACAGTTACCACGATAACTGTCACCTCTTTTTTTTTTTTTTGTTTTTTTAACGTGTGGAAACCCCCTCGGGCCGTCACCCCACCGGGGTTTACGGCGAGGTGGTGTGTCGGAATCGGTCTGACTAAAACCACACGGTGTGCCACTCTGCGCCTGAGATAGGAGGGATCCGGGAACCGCTGCTGTTACGACATCCAGATCCTTCCCAGCGCCTGCCCGCTAAAGCGGGCACCATCTGCGGATAAACTCTCTATTTAGGCGACGTACGGCACACGTGTACATCACCTCCTCGCGGCTGGCCACTACAGCGGATGGAGGGGAAAACCCGTCCCGTCCACCCGCGGCCACACTCAAGGCGGCATGAGGCGCTGGTATGCGCGCCTCCGCCGCCCGGCTCGCCGGCGGCGAATTGGGTCCGAGTGGATATCATCCTCCCGAGCCTTCTCAGCCGCCTCCTTCCGCGAAATTACGTCTTCGCAGAAGGTTGCGACCGCGGTAAAACAACTGTCGCTACCGGCCATGGAGCGTATGACGGCCGGTAGCGAGAGATCACCTCCAATAACTGCAGTGAGGACCCCACGCTGCGCCGCCCAAGCGGAACAAACCGCTAGCGTGTGCTGAGCCGAGTCCTCACTACAGTCGCAGTGGTGACAGGCGGGACTCAATTCCCTCCTGACGACCGAGTGCAGATACTTCCCGAAGCAACCGTGCCCGGAAAGGACCTGCGTCAGTCGGAAGGAAAGGGTCCCGTGCTGCCGCCCTGCCCACTCGGCTATGACCGGCTGGAGAGCCTCCACGGCGGCAAAGCCAGCACGTGGAGCCTCCAGCCGGGACGACCAACGAGCCATCGTGGCTCGACGAGCGGCCTCTCGCCACTCGCGTATCACTTCGGGCGGGGGCCGTATGCCGCTACCCGCCCGGAAGTCAGCCGTCCGCCGATAAACTTCGGCGAGCACTTCCGCCTCCAAATCCCACGGGGGAGTTCCGGCCAAGGCACACGCCGCCTCCGTCGATACGGTGCGGTAACCACGTATGGCTCTAACCGCCAATATCCTCTGAGGGCGCCAGAGGCGAGCCCTATTCTGGGCGGTCAGAGCCGCCGCCCACACCGGTGCACCATACAGTGCCATTGACCGGACAACCCCCGTGTATAACCGTCTCGTCGCGACGCTGGCTCCACCCAAATTGGGCAAAAGTCGCCCAAGGGCAGAAGCAGCGCCGACCAGCTTTGAAGTAAGCTGTCGGAAGTGCTCGTCGAAGAGCCACCTGCTGTCTAGGATCAGGCCCAGATACTTCATCTGGGCCTAATCGGTACGAGGACCGAATTGACAACGATAGAGGCGCCGGGGGGTGGACCACGACGGGGCCCATGAAACAAAAGGGCCTCCGTCTTATCTAGGGCCACCCGTAAACCCAGCGCCTCAATGCGCCCGACCACCAAAGAGACTCCCACGGTGGCCAGGCGCGCCGCCTCTTGAAAGTTCGCCCCCCGCGCCGTGACCAATGTGTCATCGGCGTAACAAATTACGCCCAGCCCGGGGGCAAGACGACCTCGAAGGGCCCAGTCGTATCCCATATTCCACAGGAGTGGTCCGAGGACAGACCCCTGTGGAACACCGCACGACATGGGCCGCCGCCTCAGAATACCATCTCGGTCCTCGTACATGACGGTACGCTCCTCAAGATAGTCTGCCACAAGCCGCCTCAGGTACTCTGGCACCCCGTGGTAGTGGAGTGCTTCCCTGATGCAGCTAAATGGCAGACTATTAAATGCGTTGGCGATGTCCAACGACAGCGCCAGCAGCACGCCGCCACAGCTCACCGCCTCTTCGGTCACGGCCCTCAGGCGCAACACAGCATCGACTGTCGAACGCCCGGCTCGAAACCCGTATTGGGCGTCCGACAGATTGGGGCCCACCTCGCAGAGGTGCCGGACGATGCGGGCAGAGAGTATCCTCTCAAACAATTTACCCGCCTCGTCCAGCAACACGATGGGCCTATAAGCCGCGACCGAATCGGCCGGCCGTCCCGGCTTCCGTAGTAGGACCAGCTTCCCGCTCTTCCAGCCCTCAGGAAAACGTCCGGACGCCAAGCTGGCGTTTAGGACTTCCCCGAGGCGATCCGACATGTGGTCGAGGGTTCGCGCCAATACTCGGGCAGGTATTCCATCTGGCCCAGGGGCGGTGTTTTTAGAGCGAATCCGTAGAACGACCGCCCCTATCTCCGATTCCCTGACGGGCGGAACATTATCCTCGTTCCGTCCCCCGTCGTCTTCGACCATGAAGGCCATCGACGGGGGTGTGTGCTCCGCCCGCTGCGGGAAAAGGCCCTCGACCACTTCCCGCAGGAAGCTGGGCTGGAGTGTCTCTGTAAGGGGGGGGGCCCGACGTGCGGAGCTTTTGTCGCACCGCACGATAAGGGCGACCCCAGGGGTCACGATCGAGACCCTCCAGCATCTCCTTCCTCTTCACTTCTTTGGCGCGGCTAATGGCCAGCTTCAGAGTTTTCCGCGCCTCTCGGTACTCCTCATGAAGCTGGTCCTCCACGCCGTCTACGCGGTGTCGCCGCCGACTACGGGTGTAGGACCTCCGGGCACGAGTACAGGCCGCGCGGAGGTCCGCCAACTCCTGGGACCACCAGTAAACCTCCTTCCGTGGAGGCTGACAACCTCGGATGCGGGGCATGGCCGCATCGCAGATCTGCGTAATCGCATCGCGGAAACGACCAGCCCCCATGTCGACCTCCTCGGTCGGAGCCTGCGGAGACAGCCAGGAGTGAATAATGGCTGCCTCCTCTAGTAGGTCCCTATTCAGTTTGGCTACAGCCCACCGCGGAAAGCGAGAAGAACGCCGCGCCGCGTGACCCCTACTGGGGTCCTGGGTCCGGGAGAGCTCAAATCGGATGTAGAGGTGATCCGAGAGCATCTCAACCTCTTCCAGGACGCGCCAGTTCCTTACTCGTGCGGCGAGGGCAGGGGTAGCGAACGAAAGGTCCACTATCGACCCTCCCTGCTGTCGCACGCACGTGTTGGTGGAGCCTCTGTTAAGCAAACAGAGGCCCACCGAGGCCGCCCACTCCTCTACGGCCTCGCCCCTTGCGTCCGTCCTGGGGGAACCCCACGCAACGGACTTTGCGTTGAAGTCCCCCAGCACAAGGACGTGCCCAGACGCTAGTCGCCGCATCGAGGTCTCCATGTCGTTGAGAGAGGCCTCGACGATAACTGTCACCTCTGCATCAATGGACCTCATGATGGGCTGTGACGATAAACTTAGAATACCTTTTATGTATTAATAACGTATCGTAAATATTACTTTGAAAGTAAATACATAATAGTATACAATCTGTAAAGAGAAGGAAAATTTGATGCAAATCCTATACCAAACCGTCTCGCCAGCGTGGTATAGTAGGTCAAAACCTCCTTGCTAAGGAGAGGATTATATCCAACAGTGGACAATTAAAGGTTTATTATATTAAAGTATGAACTATAGACTGTTACAGTTGATGATTATTGATGATATGATAGAGTACCATAGCCGTATTTGTTAAAATGACGAGTTTGTAGGTCTCCGATATTGTCAGTAAATTTGCTTAACTTAAGTGGCAGTGGGCAGGCCACATTACACGCAGAAACGATGACCGATGGAGCCGTAAAGTTCTGGAGTGGCGACCGCGTACTGGGAAACGCAGCGTTGGTAGGCCCCCCACAAGGTGGTCTGACGACCTGATGAAGGTCGCGGGAAGCTGCTGGATGCAGACAGCATTGGACTGGCTGTTGTAGAGAACCTTGAGGGAGGCCTATGTCCAGCAGTGGACGTATTTTGGCTATAGGTCGTAGGTTAAAGGCTATGGGATGTAGATCAATCTACTTAAACTCTGAAACACTTCGGTCTGGCAAATTATTGAGATATTGAAGAGAAATGAGGAACAACATATGATAACAACAACTTCTTGAAGCGAAAATTTTACACGATATACAAACATATATCATTAACCAAGTTCTTTTAAGTGCATCTATCTTTTTTCGTTTTTTTTTCTGTTTTTATTGTCGGGGTGAAAAAGCCCTTCGAATCTCCAGTTCCTCGAAGACGCAGGAGACAAGAGTACGTGGTGTTTCCACTAAAAACCATCCCGGTGGCTGGCCTCAGGCGTCCTTCTCTGAAGGGGACTTAGACCATATTATTTCAGGTCCCTTCCAGAATCAACGCCGCGCCTAGCCAGACCCTATCCTGGGGAGGTCACAAAGGCTTCCCAAGTGCATCTACCTAATACTTATTTTAAGAACAGCCTAGGCAACATGTCCGCCGGTGTATGTAATCGAAATAAATAAATATTATTTTTATCGTGTCCTCAAGACAGGTAGACATTCTATTCTTAGAAGTTTGTTCAACCATTTGCACCACCACTCACATAGTTTCATATGAAAAAATGTTTTCTCAAATTCAAATGACAATCAAAACGTCCATTAAACATCACATCATTATCATAATTCATTAATAAACAATAGCCAAAATATTGAGAAGCAATTAAATATAATGAACTATATTTACACACAGCAAACGTAGCAGTGATACACACTTGGCACTGGCTGCTTCCTTATGCACAAATGACTACAATGTGCACTCAAAAATATGCTGTAACCTCTATAAAATATGGTTTATATTTAACTAAAGTTATCAATGTGACATTTAGTAATTTTACACGTTGACATTTTAGAACAGAAGTACGGTCCAACATATCGGTCAGATGCAATCTGTATTTAGACACTCACTAACTCCTATTCCAACTCTGCTAGTCGTGAATTTGTGTAACGAACATGAATAAAAAGGGTAAAAATAAAAAGGGTAAAGTACCCCATCCGCCTCAAGAAGTAAAACTTGGTGATAATCTTAATATAGAAGTGATTGGTGATGAAAGAAATCCAGTTGAATCTAGTGAAAATGTGGAAGAAACGGTTGAAAGTGTGAAAGAAGAACGTGTTCCTGAGATCATTAGTGAAATCATTCTGCCTCCAATTGAGACAAGAGATGAAGAATCACCAAAAAAACCTAAAAGGAATAGAGGTAAGAAGAAAAAGGGTAAAGAAGATGATTTCGAGCTTAATTTAGAAGAGGAACCGAAAGAAAGTGATGAAAAACCTATCTTAGATGAAAAAAATGAAAAAATTTTAGAAGTACAGTCATTAGAAATGGCAATTGTGGCCCCTACAATTCGCAAAAAGAAAAATAAAAAGAAAAATGAAGAGCAAAAGACTGAAGAGCCTATTCTATTTGACATCGAGCAAATTACATTATCGACTACAGATATTGCAAATGAACCCAAGATAAAACAGGAAATTACCTTAGATATAGAATCAGTGGAACCAGAAGTTAAATCCTCAAAAAAGAAAAATAAGAAAAAAAAACAACATGATCCTGAAACATGTGAAAAAGAGGAGATTTCTTGTACAACAGATTTTCAAGAATATGCTAAAATTCATGATGATGTTTCTGCCATAAAAGTGAAAGACAATTTTGAAGAAAATGTTATACCTGTAAAGAGTACTGAGCAAGAAAGTGAAATTTTGCCGTCAGAGAACATATCCGGGCTAAAGACTACTGTCGAAAAAAATTTTGATATTAATAAAACCAATGAACCTCAACAACTACTTATTCTTGAAGGTAAAGGTAAAAAGAAAAATAAGAAGGACAAGAAACATAGTTCACAAAGCACAGACAATACTTTTACTATTAAGGAAGATATTGCAAATGTAATTTCAATTTCCACACAAAACATAACGAAAGAGGAATGTGCTAAAGATATCGTAAATATTGAAGAGCCAGCAATTCTAATCCAAGAAGCAAGCCCAAAACCAAAAGCTAAAATAGCAAAACCTGTTCAGAAAAAAAATAAAGGGACTGAAGATTATCTGCCAGTTCAAAGCGCACAGTACATTACAGAACCGGATAAACAGTCTCCACTTGTTGAATTAGAAAGTGAAGGAATAAAACTGATTAAAGATGAAACATCACGTGAAGTTACAGAAACTACTATCCAACATGTACGTCAACAGGAAACTATTGATATTAATATTCCAGAGACTAACACCGAAAATATAACAGAATTCAAACCACAAGACGCTGATTCATTAAATATTGGTTTTGAAGCAGTAGGCAAGAAGCGTAAGAAGGGATCTAAAGTACCTAAAACTCCTGACGTTAGTTTTGAAACGTTGGATGCTCACCATGAAACCGATACGAAAAATATTACTTTTGAGATATTGCCAAGTAATATAGAACAACCATCACCCCTTAGTGAAAGTAATATAGAACAGCCATCGACCCTTAGTGAAAGTAATATAGAGCAGCCATCAACCCTTAGTGAAATAGGGGTCATACACAAAAAGGATGAAAGTAAACAGAGGCATATAAGTGATGTACAAATCAAAGCAGAATCGCATTTTGAATCACAACTGAATGTTGAATTGTCACATGAGCCTACTACTCAGGTTCATGTTCTATTAACACCAGAAGCTTTAGAGGAAGGCAAAGCAATTCATGATTCTTTACCTGTTGAAGGAAAAGATGAAACCATAAAAAGTGAAAAAAAATCTGGTAAAAAGCGTAGGAAATCACCAAAACCACCTCTAAAAGATGAATGTAAGCAGCCAGATATGAAGCAAGAAACAGTAATTCCGATACAAACCGAAGCAGTTACTCCTACACTAGAAATAATAAAAGATGTAGAAGAGAAAATGGATACTTCTAATATCACCAGAATTTATAATATTGAAATAAGTAGCGTAAAAGCTGATGAATCCGAAGGTTCTCCTTGTGACACAATACCGGATATTACTTATCCACGGTCAATAAGTCAGCAGTTAATGGACAATAATAATAACAGAACTCTAATAAGAGAAATATTTCCTTCACAAGTTATTTCATTAGATACACAACATCAAGGCAATGTTATAGCTCCAACTACTGAAGTGATAACGAAGAATCAGGAGAAAACAGTTCTACCGAAAGAAGAAAAGACCGATATAAAGTCCAAAATGATGGAAGTAAATCAAGATATGGAAGAATTAAGATTATCTATTGAAAGATCTTTAGCAGAATTGACATCTATGGAAAAAAATGAGGAAGTAATTGGAAAGGCAAGTGAAGGATCGAGGCTAGGAATCGAGGAAAACCTGAGTACAATAATGCGAGATGACACCATATTAAGAAAAAATGATATAGTACTAGTGTGTCAAGATTTACATTCAGAAAAGACTGAGCCTCAGAAGCCTATAGACCAATTTAAAGTTACAGATGAATGTAGAAAACAATTAGAGATGCCTTTATTATTATCAGATGATAAAGCAAATATTGATATTCGATCAGATTTTGAAGCTGAAGTTAAATTTGAACCAATCAAATGTGACACAAAAATAATTATAGACGAGTTAGAGAATGTATCATCTGCATCAATTGAACATAAAATGGATATAATGATACCCATAACTGAGCAAAAATCAATAGAAAACTTTGAAACAAAAAAACAAGAACGGGGTGAAGAATTTTCTAAGGCCTCAATCCCACTAATATCGCCAGATAATACAAGAGTGGAGTTAAAAACTAAAGAGGAAAGTCAGGAAAAAGATCTAAAAGAAGGAGAATCGCAACCAGATATACCACCGGTGTGTCCGGTAAGAAAGGATAACAAAAACAAACATAAGAAAAAGAAAGGCAAACAAACTACACAAATTTCTTCTCAACTTACTCAAAGCACTCAAGGTACTAATACCCAAACTGCTACAAGCAGTCAAGAAGTGAAGAAAGAAGAAAAAACAGATACTGAGACTGAAAACAAGAGTGGAACCAAAGATACTAAGGAGAAAGGTAAACAACAGTCAGCTTCTTCAAATGCAGTAATTGAAAGAGATCTATCATCAGACTTTGAACCAATAGAAAACTTTGAAGATGCTCTAACGTCAAGTGTGGACGATGTGAACAAAACATTCGAATTAATTGTTAATGAAACTCAAGAACAATGTAACCCGAAGATTAACATAATCGCACCAGATGAAGAAAAAACTTCCGTATCGCCGCCAAAAAACTTGCTAGGCCATCCCGATATTCCTGTATCATCGAATAAAAGGGATTATAAAAAAGAAAAAGATAAAATTCCCAATGAAATAACAGCCTCTGTGAAAATAAAAGATGCTGTAGACATTGAAAGAAAACAGTCTAAGAAAACTCAAACGGCGAATAAGTCAAAAGATTTGAAAAATTCCAAGGCGAGCGAAAACGAGGAATTTGTTTATAAGTATAATTTTAGAAAAGTTTTTCTGCAGAGTTCTTGCAATGTGTGCAAAAAAAACTTGAGTAGTACTAGATTGCCGTGCTGTTATTGTAATCTGGTGTTTTATTGTGGTATCAAGCATAAAGACGAAGATTGGCCACTCCATCAAGCTCTTTGTTTTGCTGTATCTACTATAGGACATTTGAAAGGTAAATGAATATGATAGTATAGGTTTAAGTGAAGTGTCATATCTATTTAGACTGCTCTGTTTCTGCAACACTTTTCATTGATTCTTGTATCCTATTGCTGATAGAATGAGAACATACAGCTCCCTCGATATATGGGCTATTCAAAACTAAAATAATCTTTCAAGTTTAATTTAACTTAGCTTAACATTATTAGTATAGTATGTTTAGATTGTTATCCGTGTGGTGATGGATTAAGAATACGTAGTTTTACCACCTCTATTCATCCCGTGGATGTCGTAAAAGGCGGCTAAGGAAACAAAGTTTGCAAGACAACATCTTTACAAAGAGAAGGAAAACTTGAAACAAACCGTATTCCAACCCATCTGGCCAGCATGGTATAGTAGGCCAAAACCTCCTTGCTAAGCAGAGGCCTATGTCCAGCAGTGCACTCTAAAAGGCTGTTGATGATGATGATGATGATGATGATGTTATACATATTTAATAATATATCTGTAGAAAGATAATATGAGCTACAGAATAGTGCGCAATGACTCTGAGCAGCAGAGCAGCAATCATAAGCGTATATAAAACTGCGGCAATGTTTAATAAATTCCCTATTTCAGATCAAAAACATATTTACGGCGATATAAAGAACATCACCGGACAAGACTACAGACTGATACGAATGCAAATGATAGTGTCTTGCGAGAAGATCTTAAAGCGACGGCTCGTGCCGTGGGAGCAGGAAGCGTTGCTGTACCCAAGGGTCTGTGCTCATGTACCCTGCAGGGAGTGGAGGCAAACTAAACTGAGCGACTGTCAGGGGTGTGAACAGGTGAGGATTTGCACTCGAGGAAATTTTTAGTAAAATTCAAGACAAAGATTCTAAATTTCATATTATACCCATGAATTACTCAATAAGCGCCAGTGTGTTGGCGTTCTTTGATTTAGGAGTATAAGACCCTCCTTATACTTTCAAGAGGTCCTTGGGGTGCCGAAAACGTTGCTCATTTAGTAAAAAGTAACTGAAGAACTGCTTAATACCGATTTTATGAAAGGTTTATCTCTTGGTTCATACATTTATAATCACTTTATAACCTTTACCGACTGACCAGCCTTGTACAGTAGACCAAAATCTTTTTCTAAGGAGAAATCTAGACCGTTGGTGATCAATTATATACACATTTGTGCCATAATGATGAAATATCTAAACTTATCCAATTAATTCCGAAATTACATACACAGCGACACTAGGTGTCTCAGTTTCCTATACCGTAACATTATGAAAAAATTCCGGAACACTGTCTTCCAAAATGTAAAACTTTAGTTTAGTTTGGAATGCAGTTTCTATACCTTTTATACGTTTCTGAAAATCGTGAAAAGAAATGACTACATCTGTCAGTGTGTTTCTGATCAGTGACAATAAACACTGACATTTTTGTTTTAATTTCAATTTAAGAGCCTGCTAAAGTGACTCTACTCTACCTGATAAAAAGCGTAAATAGAATCCAAGAATTGTGATCACCATAGGCATTGCGAATGCACGCGTTCGTGCTGAAATCAGTGTGGCTTTATTACCTTTCAATTTTCAATTTTTTTATTTAATTACAGATATCATTTTGTAAGGACAATCCAGATCACTATCCAAAGTCCCACTCCCGTTGGTGCAAGTCTTACAGCCTGTACCAGAAGCTGGTCAACTACCAGCAGACCAAGGGAAGATTGGAGCCTCGGTTGCCGACCAAGGTCATGCAGGAGCATTACAAAATACCGGAGAATATCAATGAAGTACTAGCTGCAATGTATGAGGTAAAAATCGGTGAGTTCCTTTTAGATTTTTTGTTTTTGTTTAGGGAGTGGCAGATTCTTACGGATGTCATTCACCTAAGTGGAGGAGTCTTTTATCCTCGACGGGGTTGATAGAGGAATGTTAAACGATTTCTTTTTCTCGACTATTATAAATTGTTTTCAATTTTGACTGCACGGTGTGGTTTAAGCGGTCGCCACGCCGATCTCTACTGCGCTGAGTGTTGTGGGTTCACACCCCACATTGGAGAACACTTTGTGTGATCTATAAATTGTTATTCTGAGTGTGGGTGTTCTTTGTGTCCGTTTCTTGTATGTTTGTAAAGTCCCTCGCGATACAGGATTTATTCCTAGCGCGGGCGTTTTTTTTTAAAAAACGGAACTATTAAGTTGAGAGTAATTAAAACTATATGCAAAAATTATATGAAATTTTTTATGTTTCATATATAGCTATATATAATATATAATAATAATAAATTTCATATATAATATATAATATCACATTCTCCATAGCTATAGATATACTATTATCATTAGCATGTCGGTGACGCGAACCGAGGATTTTACCCTCTACCAAAACGCTCAACGCGCCTAAAGAAGTTTTCACTTCAAAAAATATCTGATTCAACTAATAAAAATAACATTACACATCAGACACACGGCGGTTTGATCCCAAATATGGCTAAGTCTGTGGTATGGTAATCATCATCATCAACAGCCTTTTACAGTCCACTGCTGGACATAGCCTCTCCTTAGCAAGGAGGTTTTGGCCTACTATACCACGCTGGCCAGACGGGTTGTAATCAAATTAAGTTAAATTATTAGTATTATAAGATTAACCCAGAAACTCAGACATCTGACAGTAGTCTGGATCACAGACTATTGGTTAATTAAGTGCTTAGTGATCCTTACCGCGAAGCCCGTGGTTTTGTGTTCTATTCCCACCCAGGGCAAATAATTGCATGACCATTTGTTCAGTCTGTATACAACCTATCTATCATAATATCAAGTCTACCGCTGAGTATAGACCTGTCCTTTAAAAGGGGGTTATGACAGACGGTTTGGGATAGGGTTTGTTTCAAATTTTCCTTCTCTTTGCAATGATGGTTATTTTCTTAGTCGCCTAGTCTGAGATCAGAGATGTGTCGAGTTATTTATTGATGTATTTTTTTTTATTTTATTTATTTATGAGCCAGCCAAAGTGACTCTACTCTGCCTAATGGATAGTATGAGTAGAATTCAAGAGTTGTGGTCACCATACTCATTGCGAATGCAGACAATGCAGTATGGTAACCCACACTGTGGCGGCCTAGTGAGATGCTTTTTCACGCCTCATTTGGGGACGTAAAAGGCATGACAATCGTCGTGGTATTGCACACACACTTGACACGATTTTTAGAATACAAAATGGCATAATTCAACAGGACATGGAATGGGCCTTTCACCTTACTTATTTACTGACCACACACAGAGTGGTCAGTAAATAAGTAGGGTGTAATACCAATAGAGAGTACAGATTATATTTTTTAATATGTAATATCTTGGATATGTGCAATATGTGGTACTTTTTTTGCGTAAAAAGGAAGGAAAGTGTCTATTTGTTTTTTTTTTCTATCTATATGAATAGCCTGCCGAAGTGACTCTACTCTGCCTGATGGAAAGCATGAATGGAATCCAAACAGTTGTGGTCACCATACACATTGCAAATGCAGACAATGCAGTGTGGTGACCCACACTATGGCGGCCTAGTGAGATACTTTTTCACGCCACGCTTGCGAATGTAAAAGGCATGACATTCATCGTGGCAGTGTAAGGCTCACACAGTTACCACGATAACTGTGACGCCTGCATCAATGGGCCTCCGGCCTCACACTTACCAACGAAACACGACACCACGGATGCCGTGGATTTAGGTTGATCTTCTGTGGGAGGGTAGTACTGGCCTGGTCGAGCCGGCCCATTCGTGCTGAAATCAGCTTAGTTCTACTACCTAACAAGATATTTTATATTATTTCAGATATGAACGACATACAATATGCAGCATTAACTCAGCTCGCGACTGCTCCACTTACTGCCGCGTACTGCCACCAGTTATACAGAAAAGATAACGTTACGACTAATGGGTATAAGGTAAGCAAACATAATTTTGGTTTTTCGACCCAGCTTCATCAGGGAAGTGAGGTAAGCTCCTATACGTTGTGGGTTATGACTGCTGCTCTAAAAGTTTTTAAACAGAGAGTTTTTGTGACATAAGAGGGCAAACAGATAAGCATTTGATGGAAAGTGACTATCGTTGTCTAAGGACACTCGCAACTCGAGTACAAGTGTGTTGTCACCTGTTCAGTCCGCCCTCGAAATTAGGGAGAGAGTTTTGGGTTTCCGTAACGTCACTCAAAAGTAGCGGAACATATCGGAAAAGTAGTGAAAGAATTGCTCAAACCCGACCATTTTGCCAGTTCGTGCAATCATTTCTTTTATTATTAATTGTGTTATTCTAAGAGTTATTCCTTGTAGATTATTACAGGTGGCTTCCATTTGTCATTATGGTTTCAGAAGTCCATCTTTACAATACACGTAGTAGGCGCTGAACTACAGTTCGAAGCGGACGCTCTAAATAAATGGGAGGTGTTCTTCTTACACCTGCGGCCTGACCTCCAAGAGTTGAGGGTGGTTCTCATCAACTATAACCTCAATCCTTCGAATTTGCCGCTGGAACTGCTGGGAAAGATCAAGTAATATTGTTTTATACGCTAATATGTGACTGTTTTTTTCTTTTTTTTTTAACCTGTCGAAACTCCCTCGGGCCGTCACCCCACCGGGTTTTATGGCGAGGTGGTGTGTCGGAATCGGACCGACTAAAACCACACGGTGTATCACTCTGCGCCTGACATAGGTGGGATCCAGGAACAGCTGTTATTACGACATCCAGATCCCTCCTAGCAATATGTGACTGTTATGCCAAGGTCTCGGGTTCGATTCCCGGGACGGACTAAATGTTTTTATGACCCGCAAATATTTGTTTGAGTGTTTTTATGTATAATATATATATAGGTTATGGCAAATAAAACATCTCGATTAACGGCAAGAGGCTCACCACCTATCATTTGGAACCAAAACACAGACGAAGAGTGGTGTTTAATATGGCCTCTGCTTACCCCACCGGGGAAACAGTCGTGATTTTACGTGTGTAGGTATGTATGTTATAATGTTGCAGGTTATGTGATCACTGCCGTCAAGATAAACGTAGATTGGTGATGCACTTTCAGGATAAGAGGACTTACGCTGACTACAAGCGGAGTGAAGACTTCATCATACCTGATTTAAGTAAGTAGTGTATTAGTTAGAGATCCTGTCTGTTAAGCCATAAGTTCTGGGTTCGATTTTCACCCTAAATAAAAATTGTGTGACAAACACGTCCTTTTTTTACGTGCAGGTGTAACTTATTGTTAATATTATACCACGGCCTTACAGAAAACTGTTAAGTGTAACATGTTACCGAAACCTCAACCTCACCTTTCTGAGAGATTCAATCTCCTCCTGTAACTCTAAGGAGGGACGCTCATAAGCTGGGAATGTTTGTGTCCTGAGTTATAGGTGGTGGTAGTCACTTACCAGCAGGAGACCTGCCTTTTTGTTCCCTACACCGTAAAAATAAATATTCATAAAAAATAAAAACGTACTAACTTTTCATTATTTTTTCAGTATGTGCCTTCAATCCTAGCATTCAGAGATCATCAGTTTACAACGGCAAGGACCCCTGGCCTTCTACGTTAAATGTCATCTTGAAACAGAAGGTCCCTTTCATCATCACAGCGTATACCATCACAGAACTCCACAAAGACTGCATCAGAATCAAGGAATGTTCAGAAACTGATTTTAAGTTTATTTCTGAACCGAAATTGAACTCCTTCGCTAGTGTTAGGCCTGATAGAAACTTTATAACTGACGATGAGATGCCTTTGCTTTTTAAAAACTATTGTTATGCTTTAATCTGTGGCTAAATATTTTAATATGGAGGGAAAGAGCAGATGTGTGTCACTAGACTTTAACTAGATGGCGTTACCGTAGGTTATTTGAGATAAATTAAAAGTTTTTGAAGGTATTTAATACATTGAAAGAAAGTTTTATTATAACTCATTACTTAGTTAAATAGATTTCGCGCCAAAATAAGTATAACTTCAAAACTAAAATGTTGGTTAGCTAATTTCATGGCGCCGATTTTGCGTGATAGTGTGCGCGCGCATCATAAAAATTTATTCTTATTATTTATTCCTAACGCGCCAAAAGATGTATAACTTTAAGAAACAAAAGTAATATAAATTAGTTTCTTCCCCATCTTTTAGACTGAAACCCATTTTCGTGGGTTTTGTATTAATGTATATCTATAATGTGTGGAATATATTAAATATACGATTTTTTCTAAATAAGCTCATCATGGCATTAGGCTCTGCACTGGAACCTGTTTAAGGATGTTTGTACTACTAGCGCCATCTTCTTTTGATTTCTAGAAATAATACGGCACTTTAACCTAAAACTCTATTTATTGTTTATATTTGTGTAGTTTTTTGTTGTATGTAATGTGTTTGAATTCGTATTAATAAAATGGGTGTAACAAATCGTTTCATTTTTATTTTTACTATTAATAAAGTACACATAGCGCCATCTATCTCCGCCCAAAAGTGTACAACTAAATTTGCTAAAATGGGCTGGGTATCCACACTCAATTTTTTACAATAAAACTTCAAACAATAAATAAAAAGCCATTTTATTGTTTCCACTATTTTATTTGTAAGTTAATGTTCACAAAATGTCGACACAATACCTTTCTTGCGCGCACAGCACAGCGCTGTAGTATTTTCATTAGTTTCTTGTATAATAACACTATTTAAACTGAATGGATTATCAATCGGTACCATTTTAGTTGGATTACATTTGCTGACATCTGAAAGTTATATTCAAATTTATTTTTGGATACACAGTTTATAGAAATTTGAATATTTGCATAGAGGAGCTATTGTACACTCGCCGCGTCAGGGACACTATTCGTGTGCGCATAAGTTCATAAAAATCAGGCAGGATTGATTCTTTGAACATCCTCAACGCACTGCAAAAATGCAGCATTAAACTACATTAAAATTACACTGAACAGCTTGTTGCTTTTACTGCATTAAACTACACTTATGTTAAAAGTGTAATGAAAAGTCTTCAACTAATATTATTAATATGAATGCAAGCTTCTTCCTTACGTTTTCATGTCTGTCATTTAATTGGTTTTAAAAATCACCAATTGAGATCTAAATTATCGGCAAATAACATCTCCTACTTTTGACGTGAGAATCAACTTACAAGTGTGTGCAATTGCAGGCAATAGTTAGTATGTAATAGATGTCACAGGCCACATAACCACAAAGTGGGGGATACAATTTTTCCCCTATTTTTGTTGTTGTTTTTGTGTCTGTGAGTCGGTCGACTATTACTTTGGGCAAGGGCGAAATAGTATGACAGTTACGAACCAAATAAAATCACACACACCAATAAAACGAAAGTAACGAGTGTATTGCCTTCCTTCGAGTCCCCACCCCAAAATCGCAAAGGAGGGACTATTGGGCGAGGTCTTGGGATTACTCCGGCCGTGCTAGAATATTTGTGCAGAACCATGGGTCTCCTACATACGAACTGTAGTAAGTAGCTTCATATTGTTTAAAATACGTCTGACGTTCCTACCATAATAATATGATAGAATTCTCTTAGCTGATTACGGCCACGGCGGCCATTCTCAACGGTGACCAGTTACCTACGCAGGAGATAATATAGTATACAAATGTGTGCGAAGTCACAGGTGCATTCTCTGTTCCCTCATGAGAGCGATCGTTACGGGGTTAAGGCCCCAACTTCCAAACTCCGTTATTAAGCATTTTGATAATCAGAAAAACTAACACTTTTTTAGTCCGACCTGGAAATCGAATCAGAGACGGTGGTTATATTGGCACCTGGCATAGTTGTACCTTAGTACCAGAATACACGTGCTATGATCACAGGCTGACCTCAGAACTCAAGAGTATTTAGTAATATCACAAGTAAGTCTAATAAAGAGGACCCAGGATAGGTATAATAATAATATAAGAACTCAAATTATACGTACCGACTGTGGATGCTGTGAAATGGTTCCATGGGTTCTCTGGTGTCGCAGGGGCAAAATTTTTAATCGTGCTGTTTTTAAGCATTGTGTTGAGACTTGTTGAAGTTGCGGTCTTAGATGAAGAATTCAAGGGATTATTATCTATAGAATCAGTCTGAACACCTGCAGTTCTAAAACATTTGTCTTTAATGGTGGATTTGGAGGTTGTTGGTGCTAAAATAAAAATATATTGCATACATTTATGTAGATTTTATCCTGAATCACAGCATCAAAATGAACATGAATCTTATTGCAGAAGTCACAGGGCACAAATAAAGTGTATTTGATAATTTTGTGACGTGAGAGTAGGTTTTAGGGAATGATATTGACTTTAAATTTGATACTTTAGAAGTAAAAATAAGGCAGTACTCAGTGCAGTGTCTCAGTTTCTTTATATGTACTAATACTAGTTAGGTATGAGTTTACTAAAACTAAAAAGTAGATCCATGAGAAGTTATCTTCTTGAAAACTAAACTTACTGAGAGTTTGAACTGGCACCTTCTTCAATGTAGTATCAAAAATTGGAGATTCGTTATTGGTATAAGTATCATCGACATTATTACAGCTATCGTTCACGTAGTAACCAGCAATCTTTGCCAGAATTATATCCACAATCTGACTCCCTTTTGCATAATGCCTCACCCTCTTTTGCCTCTTCAACTCTTCAACCACTACCCGTTGAATGTATAAGTGAAAAGCGTCAAACAGTTTCCAGTTGGATTTTAACTCCGGTTGACTTCCATTTCTTGGTTTTAGTGAGGTATCGGTGGTGTTTAATAATAATGGTTTGGTGTATTCGCTATTGTGAGTCCGAGGATATTTCTGACGTATTCTTGTAGCTGAAGACATTAGGTTTTGTTAATGACATCTTTTTAACTGCCCCAGATGATAAATACTGAGGCTTTGGAGTTATAGAATGTGTTGAGGGCAGCTTCTAAATCATTCTCAAATAGAAGAAGAAGCTAAAGAAGAGTAGCTGTGGAATAGTATGCACACACAGAACAATATGTAAATTTAGTTACGTTAAACAGATTACAGAAAACGTTATGGTTACTATAATAACAGTTATCCATCCTGTTGATTTCTCTGATGATTGGTGGGTGAGCCATGTTTGAACACAAAAAAATGACCGAACGGACCAGAGTGGTGTCACAGAAAATAAGTATTAAGGGCAATGGTCGGCGGTGTTCTCCACCGAGTGACTGAAGTAATTAGGGCCCAAACCATTAAACCGACCAAATCACTGATTTGAAGATATCATAAAATTAAAATGAAAAATCGATCATGGATCAATTCAGATGTTAAATATTATAATTCAGCTGAAATATGTTTTTTAAGTCTAGGAATTTACTTTATTTCCTCTAACCTGTCTAAAGTTATTTCCGTCCTTATATCGGTACCAAAAGTAGGGTAAGATGGGTGTGCCTTTTGTCCTAACTCTAGCAGCTTCATTAATTCTTCCTCTGATGAACTTGGCCAGCAGGTCAGGCATTGTTTCGTCTTCAGAAGTATACACTGAAGGAAATAAGGCTGTACTTTTAGACCAGAGCTAATTTAACCTAAAATAGAACATCATAAACTAATGTAATTACTATGGTATAGTTTTTTTATGCCATAGACGGTTCAGGAATAAACCAATCAGGCGACTGCTTTTTAAATTCCACCAAAACTATCAGGTGATACTTTTGTGGAATGAGAAACCCGGTTTATGTATTGAAATACCTATTACCGGTGACTTTGGTTCTAATATTTCTTATTTCGTGTTTCAAACTTTGAAAATGACCACCTACATACAACTGTTCGTTTCTTTTTACCCTCTTACGGATAAAATTGCCAAAACCTTTTTCTTATTAATTGTTTACAACATACAAAGCATTAGCTGCTCAAATTTCAAGTTTCTAAGCGATTTACCCACTGCTTTGATGAATCAGTCATTCTGGGCATGTGATTATATACTTATAAATCACAATAACTTAACAATATATTAAAGAGTTTAATAGTAATCTCAAAGATCTAACTTATAATTTTCTGGCGGAATATATGATGGACATTTTTCTGGTTCTCTATACAACCGATTGAAGCACTCCGGAAACCCATAGTAGCCCCACAAGGCTCTAGGTCGCAGTTTCTTTGCCAGATTTAGTGAAGTTTGAAGAAAAGAAAGAGCTGAACTTTCAAATCGTGTTTGAGCCTGCAACATGTTTTTTTTTCCTTTTTAATTTTAAAAAATTTGTCGATTTTACTCTACTCAGCCTGATAGAAAGTATGAGTAGAATCGAAAAGTTGTGGTCACCATACTTATTACGAATACAGACAGTAAATTATGGAGAACCACACAATGGCAACCTTGCAAGATGCCTTTTCACACCCCGCTTGGGGACGTGTAACCCAACGACAGTCATCGTGGCAGTGTAAGGTTCACACACTTATCACGATAACTGTGACCCCCGCAACAATGGGCCTCCTCTCTTGCTCTCACTAACGAAACACGACAGCATGGATGCTGTCGCTTTAGGTTGGTTCGTGAGCGCATGGTACCGGCGCGTTCGTCTGAAATCACCGTGGTTTTGCTACTTGAGATGTAACAACTTTTGAATTTGACATTACAATACTAATGTTATTATCTGTATAAACATAACCTGGTATTTCTGAGAGTAGCATAGCATATAATTTATATACTATATGTATATGGTAGGAGTATATTTCGATATGTACCTATTGTGCAAAGAAAATTGGTTCATATTTTTATCATTCCCTTTACTATCCACCGGGAATAGTTTCTTGTTTTTTAACTAAAGAGCATCTTTTTAACATATCTGGTAAAAATACTACCCTTACTTACACTCCTGATAACGTGTACGCATAATTTCACGAAGATCCCTTTGGCAGCTATGACGGCAAAATATAATAAACAATGTCCCATAATTGAATTAGTTAAATCAGTAAACATATACCATACCTCTTTATCAATCTATTGCTTTGGCCACCACCAATGCTCAATTCTCTTCAACATTGGAGCCAAAATGCAAATAGGTTCCATCGTGATTCCAACATTTTGACGTAGAATAGGTCTCCAGTTCTCGAAGTCTATTATTCCGATTCCTAAAAATGGATAGGAGAACATAATAACATGTATTCATCGTAATAATAAGTATCCACTACTGGTCATACAGAAGAGAACAGACCTGTACCTCATTTATGTATATTAGGGTGTCCCTTAAATTTCAAGTTCGATATTTTTTTACACATACCTTCTTAAAAGTTTTGTAAAAACCCTATATTGTCTAGAAAAAAATATTAGTTCGATATATAAACGATAACCCGTGCCGACTTGCTATTTAAACTTGTCGATACAAGTTGCTTAAGTACTGCCCAGTGACCTGTTACGACATGTTTTATTTGCCATTTCGTACGTGATTTTTGAGACTATTAGTGCTTCATTGTTTAGTGCGTAAACATGTCGGTAGAATTATGGAGTGATAAACAAAATATTTTTCTTATCGGATTGACTAGCTACCAAATAAATGGTGCAAAATTACCATCTAATCGACAAGTTCTCTCAGTCCTATTTTACAATATTCGTGAGGTTAAATTGACTGTTAGTGAAAGTGCAAATCTTGTGATTAGGGAGTGCATCATATATTGGAAAAAAGCAAGAATTCCAACAATGGCATTTCCTAACTGCGTGAAGAAACTTATTGATTTATATCATGTTTGGAGAGAGTTGCAAAAAAATTGTAAGAAAACTCAGATTACGTTTAAGAGTCGTGAGAACAATTTTATAATTAATCTTGATAATTTGTTTGATATTGCACATGCTGATGCTTTTGAGAGAATGAAAATAGAGGAAGATAAATTATTTTTAATGAAACAGAGAGAGCCAGGTCGACCGGGATGCTTAGGTGGTGTAGATAAAAAATTGGCGGAAAAAGAACAAAGATCTAGACAACGACGATTGGAAGAAGAGGAAAGGATTGTAAGACAAAGAGAATCACTAGCTGTTGCATCTACTTCCACCACAAATAACTTAGACAGTGTAGAAGATTCAGACGAAGAACAGATCTTGAATTCTGAACTCAGCTTGCCGGACGTTCCCTGCCATGAACAAAGTTCAAAAAGAGGTAGAAAGAATCTTATAACACCTAAACTAGTTGCAGCTTTAGATCGATGCCAGTTAAGCATTAGAGATACCGTTTACATTCTTAATGCGGTGGTAGAAGCGCTTGGTCTGAGCAGCGATGATTTCTGTATTAACAAATCCTCGATTCAGCGAATTCGTACTGAAACTAGAAAATCGAGGGCAGAAGCAATAAAATCTAACTTCCAAAACAATGTACCCGACATAGTCACAGTCCATTGGGATGGAATACTATTACCGGGGTTGGATGTACGGAGTTCAAAAGAAGAACGCTTGCCAGTTATAGCTTCATTTGACGATAGAGAGCAGCTTCTTGCAGTGCCGAAACTAGAAAGTTCTTCTGGAAAACATCAAGCGAAGGCTGTAGCAGCAGCTCTCTTTGACTGGAACCTTTATGATAAAGTGCAAATAATGTGCTGCGACACAACAGCTTCCAATATGGGCCGTTTCAATGGAGCTTGTGCTATTTTGGAGCAAACTTTAGGAAGAGAATTGTTGCTTTTCGCCTGTCGTCATCATGTTTATGAATTGGTCCTAAAAGCTGTCTTTGAAACCAAGATTAAGCAAATTACTAGTAGCCCAGATATTCCGATGTTCAAAAAGTTCCAAGAAAATTGGAAAAACATTGATTGTACTAAAATTGAACCATCTCTTAATTTCGTAAAAGCACGGGTTGCCGAGACAGACATTCAAGCGTTGTTACTATTTTATAAGGCAGAATTAGATAAAGGTTTTGTAAGAGATGATTACCGCGAATTGGTCGAACTGTGCGTAATATTTTTAGGAGGAGACACAGAGGAAAAATTAAAACTAAGGCCCCCCGGAGCTATACATCAGGCACGCTGGATGGCGAGAGCGATCTATTCTTTAAAAATATGTTTACTTCAGTCACAATGCAGAGTAACTGCGAAGGACAAAAAGGCTCTACAAGATGTTTGCTTATTTCTCGTAATATTGTATGTTAAACCTTGGCTCGAATGTACAGTGGCGACCAAAGCACCTAATCAAGATTTGCGCTTCTTAAAGATGTTAAAAGAGTATGAAAAAGTTGACGCAACAATTTCTAAAGCTTCTATAAGCAAGTTCAGCCATCACTTGTGGTATTTATGTGAAGAGACAGTCATTCTATCACTATTTGATGATGAAGTTGACAACCAAACTAAGAAGAAGATGATTGCCAACTTCAACAGGGACAAAATCTCGGATTTTAGCAAACACTATGACCCGTCGAAGGAAGAACTGACTCAAAAGTTGTTTGGTAAGTTAAATTGACTTTTTGTTGGATTTCAATTTCAATGTCCAATACTTATTTATTTATTTTCAAAATTGTTGTTGAGTTTTATTTGTTATTTAACTTATTTTTCTTTTTTTTTAGACAAAGCACTGGATGATTTCGTATCGGAAAAGAGCAAACAATTTTTATCACGACTGCAGATCGACGACAGTTTTCTAAAGGAAGATGTATCTTCTTGGAATAACAATGCTGCTTTTCTGGAGGCTAAAAGAAGAATAAGTTATTTGAGAGTTGTAAATAATACTGCTGAAAGGGCTGTTAAATTAATGCAAGATTTTAACAGACTTATCACGGCTGAAGAAGAACAAAAACAGTTCTTGCTGCGCTGTGTCCAGGAACATCTAAAATTGTATCCAGACTGTAAAAAAACTACTCTAAAAAGAAGTTACCCTGAATGATTCTTATTTCTTTATGTTTTTAATTAAAGATTAATGTTCATCTAATTTATTATTTAATTTTATTCACTTAATTCATTGCATTTATAGTCAAATTATAGCAGACTGAAATTTTAGGACAAAACACGTTTTTTACTAAACTTTGAAGCTCGGTCGGCACTGGTTGCAATTATGCTAGATTGATAAAATTTAATATTTAAGTATCTTATAGCATTAGTAAAAATTATATAGGGTATGCATTTCGAAATTCGAAAAAAAAATTTTTTTTGTCATATAAGGGACACCCTAATGTATATATTATATATATATTTCGTGTGTTATGAACTAGAATTTTGGTATTTCTTGCTTTTAATGGTTTTTTTCATAGCTTAAGGACAAAGGAACAGGCGACCTGATACAAACTGACACCGTGCATGAAGACCTAACACCACCGCCCCTTTTCTTGACTGTTTGGAGATCGTATCGGAGAAAATGCCGTTCTTAGCTATTGCTATTATGGTATTACCACAGTTAACAATTTAGTTTGCGAGGCAGTGTTTCTTCAAAAGCACACGGTGGTGGACTATCAAGTGCTAGGAATGAATGCATTATAAGTGCATACAAGAGTATGTGTTATTGATTCTTCTGTTGCTTGGTAGTCTTACTTAATAATCATATTTTAGTGTGATTCTTATGTTATTAGTAAAATATTTTAGTTTTACAGCAAAATTATTCCTCATGTGTATATTATAATGGGCAACATCAACAGAGCTATATTTCTGGTGTAAGGCCGTGTGGTAACGGATTAAGAATATATAATGTTACCACCCTTATTCATCCCGTGGGTGTCGTAAAAGGTGACTAAGTGAACAAAGTATGCAAGACAACATCATTACAAAGAGAAGGAAAACTTGAAACAATGCCTATTCCAAGCAGTCTGGCCAGCGTGGTATAGTAGGCCAAAACCTCAAAAAGTAAAAGGCTGTTGATGATGATGATGATAAAGAAGGTGATTAACTTTTTTGTATGCCGACATAAAATTATTCAACTTTTATGGTATACCTTGGAGATATATAAATAAAACATATGATCTATAAAATTTTAACACGTGTAATCATACACTTTTTCCTACATTTGGGCGTAATTTAATTATAAAATGTATATATTTAAATACCTATTAAAATATGTTTGTTAACAGTCAAGTTGCTATAATACAGAATCTACTTAATTCGTGACCAGACTACTTGAGTACTAAATGGATGTTTTACACAATATACTTATTTTATAGAAGAAATGCAGTCAGGTGGAGCTGTGAGCAGGTTCTGAAAGACATGTTGAACAGATCGGCAATGTACTATAGAAGGACCTGATTAACCTGGTTAAAACTTTGACTGCACGATTGGCCTAGTGGTTTAAGCGGTCGCCACGCCGCTGTCCGTTTCGCTGTGTTGTGGGTTCAAATCCTACATGGGACAACACTTTGTGCGATCCACAAATTGTTGTTCTGAGTCTGGGTGTTCTTTGTGTCCGTTTCTTGTATGTTTGTAAAATCCCCCGCGACACAGGATTTATTCCTAATACGGGCGTTGTTTTTATAAAAAAAAAAAAAAAAAACAGCTCCAGCAACCAAGCAGCGGCCTGTGAGGGAGTGGCGCGAGCTCTATTTCAGGATTGAGGCATGAGTATCTATTATTATATTAAAGGGAATATTTCTTACTTCTGATCAGATCCCGCACACAATACGACGCAAGCTGCCAGATATATGAAGGAAAACGTATTTAAATTCATTTCTAACGTTTACATAGCTTTAATGTGTAAAAAATCTCACAAAATAAGAATTCAAAAATATCTATCAATGATGCATTCCATGTACAAAAACTGACTCTTAACCATGGACTGTAGTGTTTGTATAAAACTGATAGAAAGCATAAATAGTTCTGGAAAATACTATTAAATGTCAAATTTTATAACCACAAGACAAAACTAGTTAAAAATTCTTTTCCTATCATCTGAAGCAACCATCACTGTATATTTTTAATTAGTTATTAGTCCCGGCCTTGCTTAGGTGATTATTTGTGTATTTATTCAACTCAGAATTTCCAAAAACTTATCTTAGTAGTAACTTACGACATAGAAAGCGTTAGCAACCGAAATTTTAAGATTGTAGCTTCAGCAGTTTAGACTTTGCATTGATGAATCAGTTATACAGGGCAAGTAATGTTATATGTATAAATAAACAAATATAACTTAACAACATATTTAAAAGTTTAATGTTTATATTAAAGACCTTTATTTACTTTGGAGTTACTATGTTTGTGTACTCCACAATATATTTTTATCCGATGCATCTACCACTTGAATGGTCAAATTAAACACAGGAGATATTTAATATGGATTTACTGTTCAGGTGGTACCAATATTCACAATATTTTGTCTCCAAGAGCTTGAATTACACGCTTTTGTTAATCAGAGTATCTACTTAACATTTTTGTGCGCCCAACTCTGCGTATAAAAAGTGGCGTCGTCAAAAACAGTATTCCCACATGAACACTACAATACGATTATCTGACGGAATAAAGGATGGACATTTTCCTGGTTCTTTATAAAGCTTTCTGGAAATCTGAAGTAACCCCACAAGGCTTTAAGACGTAGGTGCTTTGCCAGATTCAGTGATATTTGATTAAAAGACCCGCAATAAGGTCAGTAACGTTTCAAGTTTGTAGACGCAGCAGTTTAGAATAAGCGTTGATGAATCAGCAAGGAAGGGCAATTCATTTTATACGTTTAGATAAGCGACAGTTTATTTAATCGAACTTAAGTATTTTCTTTATATAAATGGGTGTAAAAATTGTATACTAAATAAACAGTTTTTGGTTGTACATAACAAAATCTTTGTAACATCACTTTCACTTCTACTTCCATCAACTACAATTTTACTTCATATTATTTTTTTTTGCTCTTGCATTTGGGTAACAATGATTCTGTTAACAAAATATTAACTACTAAACGTATTGTGACATTAATATAATTACTTTATGATGCCAAAACTACTGCTTTGAACAAAATGTTTAGTATTCTGCTGGACGTTATTATCCACCTATACGAGTCCCAATCTAAAGTCGAATGGTAAGACTGTGTCTCCAAATTCGGAGAACCTGCGTCAAATGTTGGGTATAGAATCTCTTCTAATAGAGTCAACTCAGATGATGAGGTCATGTGGAACAACTACAGACTACCCTATTTTTCGCTGTACTCTTTTAGAGAAACGAAAGTCAGTGGGAGCTTATTACCTCAGAGGTCTTTCAATGATGGCTCGTGTAGCGAATGGCTATCCATAAAGCCACTGCACAAAATAAGACAATCACTTTATGAACACTGACACTAAATGTCTGTTAACTGGAACTATTACTAAGCTGGTCAACTATTTTTTCTTATGGTGGTATATAGGGAGCAAACGAGCAGATGGATCACCTGATGGTAAGTGCCTACCGTCACCCACGGATACCTGCATATATGTTAGGTTACTAAGATGGTAGTCGCAGCCGATTTTGGCCACGGCGACCAGTCTCAATGAAGGCCAGCCAATTATGCAGCAGATATTTTAGTGTACAAGTGGGTGCACTATCACAGGTGCACTCTCTGTTCTTTCACTTTCAAATTCTGGTAGGATGGCTATCCGTGTTCTCCGAGGTACCAACTTCCAATCTCCAGTCTATTATTCAACATTTGTATAATCAGAAAAACTCAAAACGACTTTTAGGCCGAGCCGGGTATCGAACCCTAGATCTAGATCGGCACTCACTTTCACTAACTTCTAGACCTACGAGTGTGTGAGGCCATGGTCGACCCTTTTGTGTCGAAGAATGGCTTTGCACGGTAGAACTGGCTATAATACAAGGGTTATAAAAAGGAAACAACACGCACACATTAATATATACATATATTATGGCGATGTCTACTGACAATAATTATTTTCTACAATAATATTTACAATGTTAAGTCTAATAAAACATATCACAGATAAATTATAATTCTTTAGAAGTATTTAGAACAAGATAGTATGTTTTATATATCAAAAAATGTAGATGTTAGAAACGATATACCCAGAACTCCGGGACACTGTTAACGTAAATCCGTGTAATATCAATTATTAAAATGTCACTTCAATAGATCTATTGAATACTGTAAATGAAGAATTATGATTGAGTAGGAACCGTTTAACGATTAGAGTAACTCTAAGTGGTTTTCTGTAAATTATTTGCCAAGCAATTAATGTGTGGAATAGTTGCTCGCAGTTCTCGTAAGACTGTCTCAGGTAGATTTCACGAATTTACATGGTATCCTCTTTTTCTTTAGGTTAAATAGTAACATCTTCATTACCTTGACTTGCCAAAGTAACTCTAGGCGTAGTTGACGATGTCAATTTGAACGAATAAATTAATACAATTTTTAGTTAGTTATTTTGTCATAATATTGGAATTGACTTTATAATTCTATATGTTCAGTAATAAAAATACATATACACACACTACCTTATTCAAATTGAAGGTCATTATTAGTAAAATAACAGCTAAAGTACTATTGTAGCAAATACCTTCATTGTCCGAAAAATAATTCATTCAAAACTATGGTCCATTAGTTAATTGTTTGACTAGTGTGATAAATAACTTATATTACCGCTGACAATTTAAAAATATAGTTTTTAACACGCTTTTATTAGCTTCACGTGTATGTTTGTTTGTGTGTTTGTTTGTAACTTTTATAAGCATCTTTTTTTAATTTTTTAGACTTTATTTATTTTATGGTTTAAGGCGGTATACAAGAAGACAGGCCACCCGATGGTAAAGAATTACCGGCAGTCATAGATACTTACACTTTGAGAACCTCGAGTGCATGATCGCCCTTTGAGTCCCTCGTCATAGGGTTCCATACCCTTATGAGGCAGAGACCCGGTAACATCGTTCAGTCTGTGAAAAGCAACGAAAGATTTGCCTACTACCTACTACCTAGGTGTACTTAAAAATAATTTAGAGCATTATGAATTTAATTAACGTGCGCTAAAAATACATAAGAATATTCAGGTGCCTGTCTAGAACATCAAAAGAAATTTATTTGTTGTGTAAATAGTATTTTAGCTGCTAAAACTAAGAAAACCATTTATGTACATAGAATATAGTAACCATAAGTTAAACGCAACCGCTGGAGATGCACCAGAAACTGACACCGGCACCTATAGAAAGAAGAATACTTCAAAACATTTAGAATTACACTTTTAAGATGAAAGATTTGTCATTATAAACTTTAGAAAAACGTTGATGTTAAGAAGGATATGCCCGGGATTTTGTGCTATATATTTTATGTCTGTTTTTTTATGGTAAAATTGAAAAAATGACATTTAAAAATATTAAAGCCATGCTTATAACTTAAATTTAAGTGTCAGCTTGAAATTTAAACGGTTTAAATCATATACTACTATTAAATCTCCAAAATTGATGGCGTCAGACATTGTACAAGTAGGACTGTTTCCTAAAAGAAAAATTTTATTTTGGATCTGAATGTAGTCGACCATCTGACTCATTTTTTTATTAACTGTCAATACCACTAATATCACTGCGCTAATTTCCATGTCCTAACAAATCTTTCATCTATACATTATATAATTTTAGAAATTGAAAGTTATTAACATTTTTAAGCGATTTTAACACGAAATAAACCAAAAATTAACTCCTTTAAATTATTTAATAATGTTATTGCTGTTTATGTTTACGCTTTAAAACCATTCCAATCATTTTAAATCCCGCAATAAAAATACAACTTACATCGCGGGGGACTTAACAGACTAACATGAAATTACCACAACGGCTTTAAGTGACTTTGGCTTATAAAGGACTTACTTGAAAGTTTTAGTTTTGGTTTATTTCATGCAAATATAACATTTACATGCCGTTTTAAGAAAAAATAAATAAATCAAGCATGTACTTACATCGATTGAAACACAACTGCTTTTTGAGCAAACAGGTTTAGATCAGTTCAAACTTGGCATTCCAGGGTTTAACAGAAAATTCAAGGATCAATAATAAATATCACATGCAACAGATAACAAATTAAATTAAGTAATCAATGTAAAAATTAACGGATAAAAATCTTTTAAATGTGTCTTCCTTCAGAATTAGAAGTAGAGGTTTCTTTCTTTAATATTGAACCCGCCAAAGTGATTTTTCACTGGCTGACGGAAAGCTCATTATGAATGCAAACAATGTGGCATGGTGAAACACACACACTATGGCGGCTTAGTGAGATAATTTTTCACGTTCCGCTTAAAGTACCCAGGATTATAATTTGAGGAAAGCTCTTCTTCGATAACCTTTCTCATTCAGTGAAAAACAACGGAAGAAAAGCTCAGCAAAGGTCTCCTGCGAGACTGTGACACCGCTGCGGTCTATCCGACTAATATGTGTAAAATTTTCGAAGGTACTTCGAAAGTCTAACCTTGGACTGTCCAACCAGTTTTGTCGGCCATAAGAAATCGATTCTCGAAACAACAGTACATACGAAGAAAAGTTATGAGGTGGATTTCATTTGGAAGTTAATTAATTATTCTTGCCACCATCATTATCAACAGCCTTTAATAACTCACTGCTGGACATAGACCTCTCCTAAGAAAGGAGGTTTTGGCATACTTTACCATATTCGCAAGATGGGTGGGATTAGAGTTTGTTTCAAGTTTGCCTACTCTTTCCAGTGCAGGAAAACGGATCCTGCTTAGTTTGCTGCTATAGTCGCCTCTGAGGAGACACACGGATATTATTCTTGTACACAAGCATTAATATTAGCTTAAATAAAAATATAGCTAATTAAAATAAAACAATGAATATTGCTATTAATAAAATAACAATTCATGCTGTAAATACTGTGCTAATTAATACAATGACAAAAAATAATGCAAATTATTACTGCGCTTCGTAAATTAATCAGGTTTTGCAGAAACGAGTTTATTCACAAAATGGACATAATTGAAGTGTCGTAATTATCTAATCTTAGGGGTGGAAGCTTTTCTTAGTTACTGCGCAAAAGTATCTGTTGCCAAAACTTCAAGTTTATAACTCAAACAGTTTAGCGGCTCTGTCATTCAGTTTGGGTGAATAATGTTACACGTGTAAAAGGAAATTCCCTTTTTCACCAAAACTACATTTTTTTGAATATCCCATCAAAATCCACTAATGGTCCACTGCTGGACATAAGCCTTTGCTTTGAAAGGAAGTTTCGACCTCTTATAACACTGGCTAGAGGGGTTTATATAGAGTTTGAGAGATGAACAGAGGTGGTGATGCTTCGTATTCTTAATTCGGCACCACCAAGATATTTTTTAAATATAAATACAGATAACTTAGAAGTGACATAATCTCGAACAGTTTGAGGATTAATCCTTTCTGCATAACCCGATTCAATACTATTAATCATTAATTTAACACAAAAAATAATCAATAAAAATTAAGGTAAGTACAAATTAAATGCTTGGAATGTAAATAAATAATTATTATTTTAAAAGCTTGCATAATAGTTGTTGATTTGCTGCACACAAAAATGAGAAAATGTTAGCTTATTTTTGTTAAATCAACAACCAGCATGTATGTGCATTGCTTAGAACAACGGTCAACAACTATGAAATAAATATCTTTTTATCGGAAAACAAAACGATCACACTATACAATAGCTTAGTTCTGACACGGCGCAATATTTATTTCACTTTAGCGACAGTTGCTCTCAGCTTTTTAGTTAAAAAATATTAATATAACAACAAACTTTAAACAACAGAAATAACAACCTTTTCTACTGACTCTGGAGCCACTGTGGTCTCCACGTCATTTGCAGCAGTCGTTTCAAAGTGATCCTTCACCAGATTAGGTAAATTCAGAAGATCAAAATAAAATCTCTTCCAATTTATAGGATCCGGTCTTGATGCAGGTGTAGTAGTAATATGTAAATTTGGTGGACTAGTTTCACTAAATTTAGTTGTACTATTTGAACTAAAATTGCCAATACTAGTGTCACTTGAATTATAATTTGTTGCATTAAAGGCATTTGAACTAAAATTATCTAAATTATTATTATTAATTACATCTAACTTTGGTAGTATGGTAGTAGTTGTACTAAAATTGTAATTTGTGATTGATAATTCATTATCTTTAGCATTTATTGTACTATTTTTGTCTTCATCGCTAGTTTCTTCAAAGGTACTAGTGTTATTTATAAAATTATTTGTATTGTTTTCCTCTATCTTTAAAATGGTTTCGGCACTTTCTTGTGTCCTTTCTATTTGTCTAGAATCTTCTGTATTTATTTCTATATTGTTTAGACTAACATTGAATTCCGAAGTCTCTTCATATATTTTGAAAAGTTCGTTTGATTCTGTACTCAAAGTTGTTTTAGAAGATGTACTAGTTGTGTCTGAATAATCATATTGAACGGTACTATGACTTATTGTCATTCTGTCCACGGATTGAACTGAAAAATGAAATGTGTATCAAATTTAAATGTCAATTTTCATAAATAAGAAAAGAGAGCATAAAGTTACTACTCCAGTAGTCGATGTTATGAAAAAGGCCAAGAGCGAATTGGTTTTGTATGTGAAAAATTCCATTACAAAGGGACACTTAACAATTTAACAAATAAATCACTTTAGCTTTTACTTTATTTTAGCAATAAAAGTGTAAGATATATTTTCTAAATTCAACTGCCTTTCTATTCATACTAATTCATGAGAGTTGTAGCTCGTTAACTGATAGACAGGTATATTGTTGGTACAGTTTGGTCAAATACTTTATCTTTACCTGTGGTGGTAGTCTTAGGAGTTGTTATCGCAAATGGATCTTTTATCGTCAATACAGTCGTAGAGTCCAAATTGACTTCTTTTTTATTATCACAATTAGTTAGACAAGAGTTAGCTATTCTGTTCAGCATAATATCTATCAGAACATTTCCATCTTCTGTAGGTTCATCCTCTTTTTTAACCTTCAGTTCTTCTTCAACAATATGTTCAATATTAGAAGTGTAATTCACTGGTGGTTTCCAATTATATTCAGGGTCAAATTCAGTCACAACTTCAGGTTTAAATAATACTTCAGTACCATCATGTGGTTCATCATTGATTCTCCTTTTGTTCTTAGTATATTTAGCCACAGCAGGGCCCAAAATGTCAGTTAAATATTTTTTTAATTTCGTACATTTAATTTTGGTATTGACGTCTTTTGAACTTCCCCAGATTATAAATCCTGACGTTTTAGAGTTGTGAAATGTGCTGAATGCTGTTTCCAGATCTTCCTGAAATATTTAGAAAAAGATTAGGATGTTTTGAAATATATACGTACAATCTTTCTTACATTACCGAATGTGGCAGGCAAAAGTTCGACGTTTTATTCGGTTATTAAAATGTCCACAATTCGTTACACACTATATATTATGAAGACTTATGTAATAAGGGATGACTCTACTGCAGTTACATGCGCAATTTGGAGATTGAATTAAAAAAAAGTCTATTGAAAGGAAAAAGTAGGAAAGGGAAATAGCTTACGTAAATGTGGATTAAAAATATAAGCAATATATAGCAATAGCTTGATTTGTAATTTGTAAAAAGTATGAAAGTATTAAGTATTAACGTATGAAAGTCGATGGACGCAAGAACCCACAAACTGAGACTTATTAGTCAGGTTCACTAACCACTAGAATAATAGGTCAGTCATAGCATACTGTGTATTTAGAAACAATCGATTATTTCTAAAGCCTACAAAGATCTTTTAATAAGACAAGCGCCTGCTACGCAGTATCTCTGCTCACCGTTCTAAAATACCCGCCATCCCTGTATCGGAACCACCAGTATGGCAAAATTGGAGTGCACGCTTTTGCTCTAACTCGTTCCGACTCTTTGATTCTGCCTTTGATAAATGCTGCGAGTCTACTTCCTGTCACATCGTCTGTGCTATACACAGATGGGAAGAGGGCCGTGCTGTCTTCCCACAGCCAGGGAACCCTGAAGGTAAGTGTAAGATAATTAACGATAGAAGTTCTTATTGGATTGAATTTTTTTAATCTCTTATATAGCCAGCCTAGGTAGATACCCTACTGTATGTATTTCAGAACATATTACAACATTTTAAGATTTTTTTGTTAGGAAGGTTAAAATAAAAAACTTTACTCGTAAAAATCTTGTTAGATTAATGGCAAGTCCATTATATGATTCGTTGCATTAAGCGAGAATTGAGCTCATGGAATCTAACATTGCAGTCGAATTGTCTGTCTCTGTTTCTAATATTCCCATTGTAACGCTATAACGCAACGTTGGTAAGCCCCCTACAAGGTGGTCCGACGACCTGGTGAAGGTCGCGGGTAGCTGCTGGATGCGGGCGGCACGAGACCGACTGTTGTGAATAACCTTGGAGGAGGCCCATGTCCAGCAGTGGACGTCTTTTGGCTGTGAAGAAGAATATTCTCAACATACAAAATCTTAGAGAAAAGTTTCGTGATGTAACAGGAATAGGAAAGTAAATACCATTCCTTAAAAATATATGGATATCTAAGCTTCCAATAATGTTCCCTATGATGTGGATTCTTACTGTTTAGGGTGCAAAGAAGAATGTCTTAACAAGAGGTTACCTGTTATTCTCCGCCGGTATATCTGTGGCGCATTCTTCAGGGTGACTGTTGTAAGCCCGGTTGAAGCACTGGGGATATCCATAATAGCCCCACTTTGCTTTTGGGCGCATTTTTTTGGCAAAAGAGATTGTGGTATGCATAAAGTCACGGCCAGCTGCATTAAAACGACGTTTCGCCTGGAAAATATTTAATAAAGAGTGTTGAGAAAAAGTTAGAATATTACAGAACATTTTCAAACGTTTTTAGAAGGTTGCCTGATGACAAAAATGGAGTGCCTCGTCAGATCTGTGACAGGACAGGTCGGATAAATTTTACAAGCGTATGTTTATCTGTGCTCTAAACTCAGCGTGACCCATAGACATTCATGATGCAAGTTATGCTTGTTTTGATCTAGAAAATGAGATATAATTTCGCTTCTATAATAGTGGTAAAAAGACAAACGACGTCGTCAACTGAATAACAATATTATAAATGCGAAAGTTTGTGAGGATGTATGTAAAAATGTATGATACTTACGCTAAAACGGCAAACGAAACGGTTGAAGTTGGGCACAGAGATAGATTGCAGTCTTAAGTGGTAAATTTGTCAAAAAACACATTTAAGAGAGCAAAGTCGTTGGCGAAAACTACTTATATAATAAACTTGGTATATTCTTGTATTAGAACTCACCCAAATCAAAAGTTAACTTAGTCCAAAGCTTGCATATATTGTGTTGCATGACACCGACACGCTGATAATTAACAGTATTTAGTTGGTTCTGAGAGCCCAGTACATATTAACGTTATTTATTTATTTTCATATTTTTTGTAATATTACATGACTGCGTGGGCCGTGCCCGTTTCACAGTTAATAGGGGCACTCCCAAATCGGTCGAGACACAACAAAAAATTACCTAACCTAGCAAACCAGCTGCTACGAGCCGACGTTAACATTTTTTTTGCTATACATTATAAATATTTCATAAACAGACAACTCTCAGATCAGAAATAAGTACAGAGATAGATACAGAAATGCACAAAACGGATAAAAACAATACTGATGACACTCAGACTCAGAACAATAACTTACGAGTATGTATCAAATAAATTGTCAGTCCATGTGAGGGTTGAGTCTACAACACTGTGGAGTGACGAGGCGAACGCTTAAATTACTATGCCATCCGTGCACTCAGTTAATGTCTAAATAAATTAACTTTAGACCGAAATCACTTTATGATTTGTACAAATATTAAAAGTTCTTACTACTAACAAACATATATAAATATATTTAAGCCCGCGACCCGACGTTAAAGTTGAATAGTCGACCACAACGTGACGTAGCCGCCAATACAACATAATGTCTATTGCTAACAAAAGCCCACACAAAGTCCTTGTTAAGTGCAGAAAGCGGTTATATTTTATGCGCAGACGCATGTGGTATGCTTGTTTGGCTATATACTGGTTGCTTTCTGTCATCCTTCAAAGCAAGAAAACGCTTTCTCCCATTAATTAAATAATTGATGATAATTATTGGATTGTAACTCGAAAAGTCGTGTTTCGGCTCAAATGGATTACGTTCGACAGGGATGATACCACAATGTCACAGAAATTGATATTAAGTAAATCTTGTAGTCTAAACCCTGAGGAAGAGTTTAAACATCGAAAACAGACATGGGCCTCTTGGGTTACAGATATGTTTGGGTAGCGGTAGTTCCAACAGAAATCCAAGAAATCTTTTGCTTCATATAACTAATTTGAGGAACAAATTAGCGTCTATGATATTTTTGGCCAATTTACATTCTTCTGTTTCACATCTACGAGTAAGTAGGGTCATTGAAAGTCCTAATTAGCTCTCCCTTCTAATTCTGTAGGTATGTTTATGTGATTATAAACAATGACACATTAATACTACATTACATTCAGGTTTGACAATTATTTAACTTACTTAGAGATTCATGCCATGTAAAAATTTTACTACTCAAAGACTTTTTGCTTGATATATTTGAACTTTAACGATTATAACAAATACTTGCACACGATATTGACGTAAAGTATACGAGTGGCATAATATATCAGACAATTTATAGCAAAACTAACAATATTTGCATGATTTTATTTACTTAAAAGTGCCGTGTTCCGCATATATCAAGAACAGATTAAAACTGACTTAAAAATATATTAAAACCATAAGTTTTTGTCACTTACACTTAGAAACTTATGTAAACTTAAGTCATCTGACTATTATATTCTTCATTATTACTGACATAAAGTTTAAAGTTCCATCATTATGTATCTTTATTTATGCTCTAATGTAAAATAGACCCCTTGAAACGCTGCCCTAATTACTGGTACATTGTTACACAACGAAGCATTCATGAGATAAAAACTTGCATGATATAACGATAAAGGAATGGGTTATATTATTCCTAAATATGTCTAGCGATTGTGTATTTTTGGGGACGGTTTTCTGTGAGTTTAGATCCTAAACAGTCTTTTATAATTTCTGCTAATAATAACTTGTATATAATAATAAATGTTTCGGACATTTGACACACAACGTCATCTAGTTTCAAACAAAGCAGAGCTTGTGCTATGATAACTAGACTGACTGATGGAATACTTATATACTTTTTTTATGTAAATACATACATACTACTTATGAGTTACAGCCTAATAATCGTTGTTATTACGCAATTAGTTATCCTAGATGGGGCAGTATATAACCGAGCATGTTACTTTAAACTAAAGGGTGATTTTTAAAGAGTTAAGTTTTTCAGGTTGGCAGCACTGGTTGTTAATGGTGTCCAAACGTCTACTGTCAAGGTGAAAGGTTTTCAGTATACTCTACCATTTCATCATGGAAAAACTTACAAACGACCAACGATTGCAAATTGTTAAAATTTATTATAAAAATTCGTGCTCTGTGAAAAATGTGCATCGTTTATTACGACCATATTATGGTCGTCATAATCGACCTGGGGAATCAACAATTCGTGCTGTTATCACCAAATTTACTTTGTTGGACATTAAACTGTGGAGGGACGGGTCTCATGTCCCTCCGACAAAGGGAGAATCCTCCGACCAGGCGAGGTAAACAAGCAAAACTGTCGTATCTGCAGTGGTGAACAGCCACATGCCATTGAAGAATTACCGATACATCCCGAAAAAACGACAGTTTGGTGTGGTTTATGGGCTAGTGGTATCATTGGTATCATTGGTATCATCTTCAAAGACGACCTTGGAAGAAACGTTACCCTCAACGACGAACGATATCGAGCCATGGTACGCGACTTTTTGTTTTACCGGGGTTGATTGAACTTGGTTGACATGTGGTTTCATCAAGATGGTGCCACATGCCACACAGCTTGTGTAACAATGGATATTTTAAAGGATGAATTTGGTAAACAGCTAATTTCTCGAAATGTGGATTGGCCGCCAAGATCATGCAATTTAACGCCCATTGATTATTTTTTGAGGGGATATGTGAAGTCGTTAGTCTATATGGACAAGCCGAAAACGATTGATGCCTTGCAGGATAATATAACACGCGTTATTCGTGGAATATCGGCCGAAATGTTCAAAAAAGTGACGCAAAATTGGACCTTTCGAATGGACCATTTGAAACGGAGCCACGGGCAATATTTATATGAAGTTATCTTTAAAACGTAAATGGCAAAGACCATTATTATCAAAAACTCGATTTCTGTCGATCGAAAACTCGATCTCGATTTCTCGAATTCTTTAAAATTTTGAAAGTTCCACAATCAAGTTCAAAAATGATTTTTTTTTATATTCAGAGCCTGCCAAAGTCATTGTACCCTGTGTGTATATAGGTTTTCTGCGAAGCTGTGATATCACTCCGGTTGACACAGCCCATTGAGCATCTCTTTATGTTATGCTAGACTTTCTAATAGTCCGCGGGCCACCAGAGACTAAAAGTGAGGACCTCTGATTGCAGATTGAATACTGCGGCACGGGATGGGATAGCGGCATAATCACATAAAGGCGCAATCAGGCCATCGCATCAACACCATTATTAAGAGGGGAAGTATTTTTCCTCGGTACAGAGAAGTCGGAGATCTGTCATCATCATCCTATCTATCGCAGTCCACTGCTGGACATAGATCTGATTGCCTGGATTTTCATCTTACACTACCTTGAACGAAGGAAAGTAAGTATGTTTGTGTGTTTTATAAAGTACCTCTTCCTCTATCCGCTGTTTATTCCACCACCAATGTCTCTTCTTCTCTATGTCAAAAGATACGTCCTTGTAAGGAGTCAAACTGCCGAAGTTCTGGCGAAGTATAGGCCTCCAGGATTCGAAATCTATTATTCCAATTCCTGAAAATTTAAAAAAAAATATTATTACTCTAATGTATTTTATCACGTTAAAAAAAAAATTCAAAGGATGCTGTGTTTGTTAGTTACGACGTTGACAAGGGCAAAACAATATATTTTAATATAAGGAAGAATTTAATTATATATACTATAAGTAACAAAGTAGTAACATAGAGAAATTGTCACTCTATGGTTCATCTAACCACAGAGGAATAACCAAGTTTTTTACACTTTGAACGCGGGAAATAAAGCCAGATATGATCAAGTCGTTAATACAAATAATACATATTTGAAAATTTAAATTCGAGATCTTATGTTTAATTTCTCTTAAATATTGGTTCAATATATCATATAACTCGCCATGTATATGAAACAACAAGGGGCTAATGACTAAGTGGTAATTGAGTATATTAGCACATTGTAAAGTTAAGAAATCCTAATCAGGTCAATCTATAGATAGGTGACCATTCCTAACACATTGAGAACCGTCCGTACCGTTTGCCATATAAAATTCTGTGGCAATCGTATATTCGTGGCCTAAAAAGTTTCATAATATAACCTATATCTTGTATAGGGTGGGCCAAGAATTCGTTAACATTTGAATCTAACATCCCGCGCAAACATGCTTTTGGGACCGATGCTACTGGCATTTGCTGGCTACAGTCGTAATACATGGTGGGGTCACTTGTCACACATTCAATGAGTCCTAGCCGGTAGTCAAAGATATGTTTCCGGAAATGCTGATTTCCAGGCGAGGTGACATTCCATGGCCACACGGAAGTCCAGATCTATCCCCAGCAGACTTCTTTTGATGGGGTTATTTGAAGAATCATATTTACGCCAAGAAATTAAGTACACTACGACAACTAAAAGAAGAAATCAGTGAAGAGATGTCAGCGATCTCGTGGTTTCTTTGTCAACTTCGAAACTGTGGTTATTTAGACGATGTAATTTTTGAAAAATGAATGTCAACTAATTAGCTTTCTTGTAAATAAACAATTTTTAAATGTTGACTAATTCATGGCCCACCATATATAATATGTAAGTATTATAATAAAAAGTATGCATGTGTTTAAATCAGTAGTCTAGATACCATAGTATAAGCTCTGTTTAGTTTGGAACTAGATGGCGTAGTGTGTCAGGTGTCGAAAAAATATATACGAGTATATGTTATTATATTTGAGGTGAATATCGTTAGAGATTGTATTTTATATTGGGGCAATGAGCATAACAATTAATAAACAATAATATTGATGACACTATCTGAGCCACAACATACGTCTTATTTGTGGTCATGAACTCATACTCAAGATATTGGAGTCTGTAGGTAACGAGTTCTAATTACCTACAAAGTGTGAAATACGGTGATTCACTGGCCACTAACTAGTTAAAAGACTGGTTTGGGTTCTTTGTTTGCTTTGCTTGTTGTCTCTATTTTTTTCATGTTAAGAGCCTGCCAAAGTGACTCTACTCTGCCTGATGAAAAGCATGAATAAAATCCAAGAGTGGCCAGGACAGCGCGGATGCTGTCGCTTTAGGTTGATCTTCTGTGAGAGGGTAGTGCTGCCCCGGTCGAGCCGGCCCGTTCGTGCTGCAATTAGGGTGGCATTACTACGTACTAAATTCTTTTATTAGAATTATACAGATATGTTGTTTTAGAAGACAGTTGGTCCGTGTACCTGAGCACTGAGGTAGAAATCGTTGGTTTGATTTCTACCTAGGATAAATAATATGTGACGATGTAGTCCACCATTTCTACTGTACCTTTCTCTTTATTTTATGCCTAATCCATTAGGCAGAGTAATGTATAAGAGTTTATTTATTAAATTTCTAGTGCAGAATCGCAGGTTCAGCACAGGTTCAGCCTGTCAGTAAAATGTGTCATGTTATTGTTTTTTTTCTATAAAAAAACAATGTCCGCATTAGGAATAAATCCTGTGTTGTAAGAGACTTTACAAATATACAAGAAACGGACACAAAGAACACCCAGACTCAGAACGACGATTTGTGGATCACACAAATTGTTGTCCCATGTGGAGCTTAAACCCACAACACTCAGCGCAGTAGAGAGCGGCGTGGTGGCCGCTTACACCACTAGGCCAACCGTGCAGTCTAGTGCAACATTATTAACATAACATTGTTAATTTCTTAAAAATATATTTCTAATTAATTAAAAAATAATTACCGCTAAAGTCTTTATCGGGTATACTCTTCTCCAGCTCCTTCATAAAGTTCTGTAGATGATCCCTAAGATCTCCTTCTTGAGGCACACCTCCATTCCTGTACTTTATCTCTCCCGTAGACGCATTCTTAATCAACGCTGGGAAGTTCCCAGGGTCGTAGAGGATAGCTATCTCGTCGCCCCTGTAGACATCATCAGTGTTGTGGATGATGCCATATTTTTCAAAAAGATCGTCAAAAGCTATCTGCTTAGATTTGCACTGCATCGTCGGGACATTCCAGTATACCTTGAAATCTACTGACTGGTGAGATTCTGGCATTCTCACGACGTAGTAACTGCAAAGAATATAAAAAGATTATGATAATATCCTCATACATCTTACCAACAGTCGTTTGATCGCAGATTAGGCTGTCTGTGTTATGATAAAATCAGACAGTACCTACATTTTTTAAACCCAAGCGGCCTACGGCATGAACCGACAGCATCCGTGCTGTCGTGTTTCGTTGGTGAGTGCGAGACCGGAGGCCGATTGGTGCAGAGGTGATAGTTATCGTGGTAAATGTGCATTAGTCATGTCATGCCTTTTACGTGCCACAGTGGCGCGTGAAAACGCGTCTCACTAGGCCGCCATGGTGTGGGTCACTATACTGCATTGTCTGAATTCGCACACGCCACAACTCTTGTATTCTATTCATGCTTTCCATCAGGCAGACTAGAGTCGCTTTGGCAGGGTCTTAGAAAAAACATCTATATCATGAATAATTTACACGCAGACACGGAACAGACGTTTGTACTTTTTTACTTTTCGAATATCCGGATATCCGGATACACAGATATATTCATGTCTTATAATAGATAATGTTTATTATTAAATAACCTTAAAGTTGTCAGTTGTTATATTCATAATAATAACCACTTAATATTATAATTAAATACCAACGTAACTCTATCTGTAACACTTTCACTGCTAGACTGCTAAACCGATTTTAATGAAATTTGGCACATTGATACTTTGATTGCTGAGGAAGGGCATAGGCTACTGACATGCAGACATAATCTAGTATGCGTAATATGCCTGTAATAGCTAACTTTACCATATTAAACTACCTAAAATATGATATTAACAGCCGATACGCCAGACCCATATTCGCTTTATGCAACTGCATGTAACGTCACAATCGGGGTCAACATACTATTGACTCAACTCATATTATATGACCTTAATAGATAGTGGAGCTGTCAAGTGCAATGTACGGTACGTAATTTTTTTGTCATTACCGTGGCTGATAAGTATCTGTTACTAAGAATAATTATTGTATGCATTAGCACTGCGATCTGCTCTGTGCTAATGTAACCAGCCTGCTGATAACCATACTTCAACACTTCTAAAAACTTATGTTGAATGTCGGTCTAGTTGGTAGTGATACAGAGTTTAAGCCGAAGGTCGTGGGTTCGATTGCCACCCAGGGTAAATGTTTGCGTGACAAACACGGTCAGCTGTTCTGTTTGTGTGTAATTTATTAGTGATATAATGCGGCCATGTTTTAGTAGTGCATGTTCTGTCTAGAATGGAATTAGTTTGCTGGGTGAGGTAAGTGAAGTTCTAACAAGTCTCTGTTTACCCTGTCAGGGATAGAGGTGTGAGTATATGATACTATGTATGTCATCATTTATCAACAGCATTTAGGAGTTCACTAACCACAGAAGTCAAGTCACGGAAGACCAACCTAAAGCGACAGCATCCGTGCTGTCATGTTTCGTTGGTGAGTGCGAGACCGAAGGCCCATTGATGCAGGGGTGACAGTTGTCGTGGTAAGTGTGTAATACAATGCCATGACGACTGTCATGCTTTTTCGTCCAATCGAGGCGTGAAAAAGCATCTTACTAGGTCACCATACTGCATTGTCTACATTCGCAATGAGTATGGTGGCCACAACTCTTGGATTCGATTCATGCTTTCCATCAGGTAGAGTAGAGTCACTTTGGTAGGCTTTTATAAAAACAAAAAAAACGCTACTGGATATGAACCTCTCCTTAGAAAGGAGGTTTTGAACTTCTATACCACGCTGGTCAGAAGGTTTGGTATTGGGTTTGTTTCAAAATTTTCTTCTCTTTGCAGCACTGTTTTGTCCTTCAGTCGCCTCTCACAACACGCATGAGATGAATAGGGGTAGTGACACCCTGTATTCATAATCCGTCTCCACAGTTAACATTAAAAATATCATAGAAAAAAAACTATTTGATGCATTATAAAAATGTTATTCAATATCAATATCAATTTATAAAAATGCGTTTATTTACAAAAAAGTTAATTAATTGGAATTTATTTTTTAAAAATTACATCGTTTAATTGACCACCGTTTCGACATTTGCACTCTTCTAAGGGAGCACCGAAATTTTTGAATACTCGTCGGCAAAGAGACCGCGATATCGTCGATATCCCTTCGCTGATTTTTTTCTTTTAGTTGACGTAGTGTATTTCGTTTATTGATTAGACATGATTCTTCAAATAACCTTATAAAAAGAAGTCTACTAGGGATAGATCCGGACTTTTGGGTGGCCAAGGAATGTGGCCTCGTCTGGAAATCAGCTTTTCTGGAAACATATCTTTGACCACCGGCTTGATCTCATTGGATGTGTGAAAAGCGACTCCATCTTATTGAAACCATATGTATTGTAACCAGCAAATTGCAGTAGCATCGGTCCCAAGAACTTCCGTAACATGTTTGTGCGGGATGTTAGACACAAATGTTGATGAATTATTGCCCCCCTCCCCTCCCTATATTTCAGTCAAACTTAATTTCAGTCTATGATTCATAACAGGTCAGTGATTTATAACACAGCAGTGGGCGGATGTTTTAATTTTTAATGTGTATTTTATAACAGCGCAGGATATTAGGCAGACAAGAAAGGATTAACCAATTGGTCAATGGAATTCCTGGTCTTCTTTAATAGTTTTCGTTGATTAGAAACCCTTACTTGAGTAATTTAACCCGTTAAAGAAACAATTTATTAATGCGTAACACATCTATATGTATAATATTATAAAGCTGAAAAATTTGTTTAGTTCAACACGCTTATCTCAGAAACTGCTAGTTCGAGTTGAATAATTCTTTCAGTGTTAATGGACTATCCATTTATCTTCAGGCTATTGCCGTCCACTGCTTAACGAAGGCGTCCCTAAAACCACCAAATATCCCGATCTCGGGCAATCCGCATCCAGCCGCTATCAGCCAAGTGTGAGTCGCGATCACAACTCTAACACAAGTCGGTTCTAGCGACCATCAGTGCGCCTAGAGACATGGCCGGCCCGCTTCCACTTCAGCGTGCTGATTCTCCGTGCAATATCGGTTAGTCTAGTTCTCTGTCGAATTGTTTCATTTCTAATCCTATCAACAAGAGAAACACACAGCATCGCACGCTCCATTGCACTCTGAGTGTCTTTAAACTTGTGGACCAGTCCAATGGTCAGTGTCCACGTCACGGTATCGTATGTCATAGGTATACGTCTGAGGAAGGTTATAGGATATATATCTTATGTTACGATCAATAAGAGGGCAGTATCAATGAACAATGTTGCAAGAGTGAGAGAAATTATTCCTTTTAAGAGCTTTTAATGCGTAAGCTGCATCTAAGTCTCACAAAAGTAATGGATGTCAGAATTGTTCCAGAGTTGTGGTCTAAAAAAAGTCCGCGACAGCACATGTTTATCTTTTAAAGCTGGCACACTGTAACCCTTCTTTACGGTAAGTAAATTTGCCCATGATTTATAACATCACACTACGACTAATAGGACACGCAAACGAAGTTGCACGTTTTTCAATATTATTATGTAATATACTTAATTTATAAGAAATTATATATTTATATGTATAATAAGTTCTGGAGTGGCGACCACGTACTGGAAGACAAAGCGTGGGCTCCTAACAGGTTGTCCAATGACCTGGTGAAGATCACAAGAAACCGTTAGACGCAACATAGAATCGGCTATTGTGGAGAGCCTTGGGAGAGGTCCACTGCTGTCTGTTACGTGTTATACATCATCATCATCAGATGAGAAGAAGCTTAGCTAATTATTTTTTATTATTGTCATAGCGAGTAAACAAGCTGTAGAGAACAAGAGACACAAGATATTTGCTTCCGTTTGAGTGACTATCTCCAGGATAAAGAAGGTAGAACGAGTTGGGTCTCCAGGTATCTTACTCACTCAATGCAACAAAAGAATTTCTTAACATCAATTTTCTACAATTTATGTACATGTGCCCTGCGACTCGATTTAGTTATTAAAAAATGTAATATTGAAATGGTTACTGTAATATGGTATTAGCTAACTAATTGTAAATTTCTACCTGGTGGCATAGCTGCTCCCATAGATAGATATGAATCTACTGAATTAACTGATACAGCTTACATTTGATACCATAACTATTTACAGCAGAAGAATTACGTTGTGAGAGATTTTTTTTATTATTTTTTTTAAAAGACAACCCCCGCACTTGTAATAAAGAACACCCAGATTCAGAACAACAATTTGCGGGTCACCATAGCGTTGTCGCATGTGAGGTTTGAACCCACAACACTCAGCATAGTAGAGAGAGGTGTGGCGACCGCTTAAACTACTAGACCAACTGTGCAGTCAGAGTTGTGCGTTTTTGTACCTACATGTTATATTTTTTGTCTGTTTTGTCTGTGTGGTGATGGATTAAGAATACATAGTATTACCACCCCTATTCATCCCGTAGGTGTCGTAAAAGGTGACTAAGGGACCAAGTATACAAGACAACATCATTACAAAGAGAAGGAAAACTTGAAACAAACCCTATTCCAACCCGTCTGGCCTGCGTGGTATAGTAGGCCAAAACCTCCTTGCTAAGGAGAGGCCTATGTCCAGCAGTGGACTGTAAAAAGCTATTGATTGATGATGTTATATTTTTGATCGGATTTATCTAGACCATGCTGTGATGGTGCTCCTTGGCTAGACCTTCGTTCAGCAGTATATTCATCATACTCAAATAAATAAGCATATTTATCAGCAGCCTTATTGTTGTTAACTTCATTTAAGATTTTATCGTGAATCAAAAAGTAATTATACGTCTTAATTAATTTTGTCATAAACACTCGAACCATACACGTGATCATACCTAAGCGATTAAAAAAAAATATAGACATTTAGACATGCTCTTCGCCACACAAACCTTGTCATAATATTTTTCTTTTAAATGAGCGTTTTTAGGCACAGAGGTTTCATTATTTTATCATCAAAATACAAGAAAATTCCGATATACGTTTTCGAGTTTGATTTGTTTCTATAAATTTTAAGTGTCGTGGCGCTTAGGCTCGATCAGTGATACATCCTAACACATGTGCTAAGTAATTTTTTTGTTGAATGAGGCTATCGGAACCCCAATCCCAAACTGTTTTTCCTCCTAATTTTGGGCAGTTTACTCAAAGGGGGCGCTTGTCATTCTTAAGTTGCAGCTGTCAAGTCAAGATGACTTACGATCACGTGAATCGCCTGCCTATTTAGCCTCTACATGTCAAATAAGTCTAAATCGATTTTTGTCTACCATCGAGAGATTTGTAGAATTACAATCTAATTTCGATCGAATGATGACCAATACTTGTAATTTAATTCTGTTGCATCGAGTACATCACGTAATCGAATAAACACATCGATGCATGAACTATCGATCTCCTTAAGTAGGTCAAATGCTTTGAACCCAACCTGACATTTACATTCGTTGTGGACTCAATCGGTTAGAATGAATGAAATGTCGTCGACGATCAGCTGGGAATACTACGTATACCAAACATATGTATGGATATTTTATACGACTAATATTGCTTTATTTTTCTACTGTCTTCTACTAATAATGTGGTAGTTTTCAAAATAATAATACTAATAGGGTCTGATGCAGAAGGCAGTCCTCCTTGATACGGCCTGTATAGTGAGGAGGTTCCTGTCTTTGGAGCCCGATGTCGGTGGTCTACTATTTTTTATATTTTTAAATATGTATTTTTGTTTTTTTTTTGTATATATTTAAAAGTTTATAATCGTAATAAAGAGAAAATAATGAATATTTTTACTGTCTCATAAAAATAAGATTTACACGGATAGAGATCCGAGACCCCACACTAGAATTCCCTGTGTTGTGGGGTCTACACTCTTTCGTTGGTTACATTTATTGACAATATTAAAGTTGTGAGTTCTGGTGTGGTGTTTTTATGTGATGTCATGAGGTAAGATGTGATGATGTGATCCATGTGTATTGATGTGATGTGATGTACTGTGGTGCGTTTGGATGTGACGTTATGAGGTGAGACGTGTTGATGTGGTGTCCTAATCAAAATCTTAATGTAGAATCATACTTCGACAGAAATAGGCATTCACTTAATTTTTTTTCACCGAGTTTTGTGAATTTGAGGGAGGCCTTTTGTTACTAACCCTAGAACCTACTGCTGGATTGGACATACGGATCTCGTAATTTACATCATAGTGCACAATCCTTCGTCTTTCGTGTCCAGCCCGTTGCAGCTACCTTCTTTGAATCTTTTCGGATCTGTGGACCCTGTGTCCACATTCATTTAAGAAAAATACAATCAAATCAAGGGAATAGAACAGCCAGATAGACTCACAAGAGATTTCATAAAATTTTTTATCATAAATTCGTAGATTGTTTCAAATAAACCTGTCGCCGTCCACTGCTGAACGAAGGTCTCCTCAAGGAGCGACAACTATACCGGTGTTGGACAATTTGCATCCGTTGCTACCAGCCTTTTTCAAGTCGTTGGTCCATCGCACCGCAGGGCGGCCTACACTACGTTTACCCAATCGGGGTCTGCACTCTATCACACTTCAGCAACAACCATCAGTTCATCTGGAGAGATGACTGGCCCACATCCACTTCCGCGTACGTAGATAGTTTAACAAGAGCATAATTACTGTTAACAGCTTTCAATGAATAAAACTCTTATCAGACATATCACACACCTTACATGAGGTTCCCCGGATTCTACTGATAATACCATGTCCACTGCAGCGTAACAAATATTTAGTCAAGATAAACACACGCCCTACCTAAATTGACACCTCCACACACAAAGAGGGGAGCGCCAAATACTTCAGCGTATTGATAAGAGTTAATGAATTGTAAATACATTAATTTTTTTATCTAACACTTTCTTGTTCTGATTTTGTTGATAAATTTGCTTTACTATAATGAAATATTTACTTTGAGATAAGAAGGTGTGAATTACTGAATTTGTTTTTTTTTATCATATTTAGGTTATCGGTTACCTGTATTCTATGTTATTCTAGCCAATATCATTGTTTTACTAACACCTGTCATCATTAGAACAAAACATTATTTTTTCTGTCTTAAGAGCCTGCTAAAGTCACTCAACTCTGCCTGATGGAAAGCATGAATAGAATCCAAAAGTTGTAGTCACCATACTCATTGCAAATGCAGACAATGCAGTATGGTGACTCATACTATGGCGGCCTTGTGAAATGCTTTTTCACACCCTGCTTGGGGATGTAAAAGGCATGACAGTCATTGTGACAGTGTAAGGCTTACACAGTTACCGCGATAACTGTCACCCCTGCATCAATGGGATTCCGGTCTCAAAACATATTTTGCTCACATATTGACTAAATTAAAAAAAAAACGATAAAAACAATCTAATCTTAGCGGCATGTCATTAAAGCCTAATCAGTGCAGAACCTTATGAGCTTATGAAACGTACATAAATCAACTTACAAATAATATGTATATATATACATAGATTTTAATGATATAATGGGTTAGCTGGAGGCACGCTGCATAAGAAAGGAAAACTTAAAACAAATCCTACCAACCCGTCTGGTCAGCGTGTTATTGTATGCCAAAACCTTTTTTCTAAAGAGAGGCTTATGCCCAGTTATAGACTATTATAGGCCGTTGATGTGTGATGTGATAGGAAGTAAAGAGCAGGTTGTGGAAATGCAAGTTTTCACGTCGATTCTCTTTCTACAATCGATTTCTCTTTTATTATTGTTTAATGTATTGTTTTGACCACGTGACTTAGTATCGAGAGACGTTATTTTCATACATTTGTTAGTTTTCTAATAATTTGGCTTGGAAGAATGTCCACTTAGCTGAAAGGGGGAGGGTGGGGGAGTCAGAAACTTGTTGCCGTTATTGACGTGGGACAACTCTCTTTTCTCAAAGGTTTGGAGGTTTTTATCACAGATGGCAATTTGTTTTTCTTTCATGACATATTTTCTTTTATAACTGCTTATCATTAGCAAAGTTTTTATGTTTGTTTGTCATTATATTTGTATAAGAGTAAATAACAATGTAATTGGGTACTTTCACCTGTTTTGAACTCAAGAAAACTCTCCAAACATTAGTTTTGTCGTGATAATAGCTTCGCATTTTTCATACACAACAATCACAAGGTAAGCAGACCCAAATACAGGTCAAATATAATAGTTACGCCATAATACTTTATAATATATCATTATTACATTACATTGCATTTGGACATCTGACACACAATTCCATTTAGTCCCAAACTAAGCTGACCTTATTTTTTTTCTTAATGAAAAGCCTGCCAAAGTAACTCTACTCTGCCTGATGGAAAGGATGAATAGAATCCAAAGAGTGGTGGTCAACATACTCATTGTAAATGCAGACAATGCAGTATGGTGACCCACACTATGGCGGCCTTGTGAGTTGCTTTTTCATACCACGCTTGGGGAAGTAACAGGCATGACAGTCATCGTGACAGTGTAAGGCTTACACAGTTATCACGATAACTGTCACCCCTGCATCAATGGGCTAGACAACTGATATAAATATATAAATATACTTTTTTTGTAAATACATACATATTATAGAAACATCTAAACTCCTAAGCAAATATTTGTAGATTATGTAAACATTTGGACTGACCTGGAAATCGAACCCGAGACCAGCACCAGCACCACAGCAGTCGAATACGCTATTACCACCGAGGCAGTCAAAAAAATGATGAAAATGATTACGATCATCGCACAGTATTTGTTCTGAACGAGAATTGAACCTATGACCATTGGTTTAGCAGTCGGGATCGCTAACTACTAGACTAGACCAACAGACCTATCAATAAATATATAATTTATAAATATCACGTGTCACGGTGTTTGTGGTCGCAATCCTCCGAAACGACACGACCGATTCTAATGTATTTGGTAGGTACGAGAATAGGTTGCAAAAAAAATTTACTCTCCTACCCACATCTCCAATTTTTAATCGGAATTTGATTTCTTTGATACAATATGTATTGCAGAACAATGATTGTATAATCAGTTAGTATGTGTACCCATGACACAAAGACAGATACAATATCGTATGTAGTACTGCTATAATTCATCTGACTGGTGACTGTGTTGTGTGGGTGTAGTGTCTAACGACCTTGGCACTGGTCTTCTGAGTCGCAAGGCTGGCACAATCAAGTTTTTTAAATAAATAAATATTCTTTTGATAAAATAATGGACGAGACTTTTGTAAAATAATAAAATATTAAATTAAATACATTTTTATTTATTTACAGACGAGTTTACGTTTAACTTTTTCTGTACGTGTGTTTTTCACTCCTCCTAAACTGCTGGACTGATTTGTTTCATATTTTGTTTGTATATTTTAATAGGTTCCTGGATACTTTAAAACACTATTGGACCTGGTAGGTTGCGCTGCTGTCAATAGATCACCAAATTTGGACGTTATAAAATTTAGAACGGCACTTTAATTGCATAGCAATAACGAATAAGCTCCAACGCCATCCCTGTAACCAGTAAAGTTGCAGGCAGTTACTTTCAATGTAAAATAAAACCACTTATATGTGACAACCCTATTCGTATCAGACACATAAAAAGCCCATTCGCAGTACCTACTGATTCATTTGTTATTTGTGCTTGTATCGGCACGCGACGACGTTAGAATCACAACAATCGATGACTTATGGTTAACATGGCATTTCATTTTTGAATTCGGTTAAACTTAAAAAAAAGATCCTTATCGTTATATGTATAGCTTTTGTCCACGGCTCCGCCTGCGTGCATGTCGAATATCACGGTAAATAAAAACAGATGTAATTCCTCAGTGCTTTACTGCAGCTCTCTCCCTCTTAGAAGATACGTTATGGTGCTTCATTCAGTTCAATCTTATCGTAATAACTCTTTCATTGTTCGTCCAAATTACTTTGTGCAAAAGACAAAGTTCATCCACATTAAAAACTGAAAGCGATTAATGTGCCAGGTTTTGGAAGAATTTGATAAATACTTTAAAATATGCATTGTAAGAAAGGTATCCCATTTAATTGCGTTTGTGGCTCATTATTTAGAATAAACTGGTTTTCTCATAAAAATATGCTGTCGTGGACTTTTATTTGGAAATATTTAAAACAAACAATTCCACCACATATTTTTGTAGTGTAACTCCAAGGGTTTGGGCAGCACACGTCAGGATAGTTCTCACACGGGAGGAATTTTTCCGATTTACTTATCGTTATGTTATGACCAAATTACATAAAATCTACACGACCGGGGAGAAATCAGGTGCAGGACGGCTTTACGTGTTCTCCAAGACACCAGCACTAAGGGGGATAGGAATGCAATACAACAGGACAACATCTTCCAGTTATATTGTAATTCCACAGTAATTATTCGTTGTTCATTCCGTTAGTTTTATGTGAAAGAGTAACAAACTCACTAAAAAAGTGACTCCACTCTGCCTGATGGAAAGCATGAATAGAATTCAAGAGTAGTGGTCGCCGTACTCACTGGGAATGAAGACAATACAGTATGGCGACCCACGCTATGGCGGCCTAGCCTTCATAATCTATAATATTAACCTAGTATTTATAATATTAGTAAGATCGTATTCTATAATATCCGTCTAATGACGGATTAACAATACAAATCGTATCGTTCCTATTTATTCCGTGAGTGTCATAAGAGGCAGGACAATAACACTACAAAGAGAAATAAAACTTGACGCAAACTCAATAACATCCTGTCTGTCCAGCATGCCTATAGTACAGTAGACCAAATCCTCCTGTCTAAAGAAAACCCTATGTCCACCACTGAACTATAAAGGTTTATTTTAATATAAGGTTATTTTAATATAAGGTATATTTTAAGAGAGGTAGGGCATAGCGCGATATTTTCCGCTCAAACATTAGAGCAGCCCGACTGGGGAAGGACCTCCGCCTTACAGAAGACCACAGCCAAATAGCACAGCGTTTTTCGGCAGTGCTGTGTTCCTGTGGTGAGTAAGGTATCCAGAGCTCTAGAGGATTCGCTGTTTTGACAACGGGGGACCAGTAGTGCTTATAATACTGCTACTGGCTCGTGTGGGCGCGGGATGTGGGCGCGGCGGTCAGGAAGACCCGCTGAAACGGTTGTCCGCTGGCCGCCCGCAGGATAGATGGGTTACCGAACCCAAGGATCACTACAACCTCCACCCTGGGAGGCCGAACCGCCAGCCTGCGAAAAATCCCTGCAGTAGTAGTCGTGCCGGAGGAGGAGACCGGAGTGGAACCCGGTTGCTGCTGCAGGAGGGGAGCGGGGGCCCTTTCGTACGCCGCGCCGACAAATCGCACTACCCGCATCAGCCATGTGCGGATTGGCACCGCCCCATTGCCCCCTTAGCTGTCAATACAATAAATCCTCACAAACCAATTGAACCCCCAAAAAAAATGACGAAGAAAAATAGAAAAAGAGTATCTACAGCGACATCCTCTTCCACGTATATGGACTTCTACAATATCAGGGGACTTCACTCCAACCTGAACGCAGTCCACCTTCATCTGGAGATTGCGCAGCCGACCCTCCTATTTCTTACGGAGACACAGATATCCTGCCCGGCCGATACATCATACCTACACTACCCCGGCTACAAACTCGAACACAAATTCCTGAGACGTGCCGGTGTATGCATGTACATCCGGGAGGATATCTGCTGTCGCCGTCTTCATTTTTATGAAGACAGGGACCTGTCAGTAATGTGGGTGCGCGTAGACTACAGAGGTCAGACTCGAATCTATGCGTGCCTATACAGGTCTCATAGCGGCGACAGGGAGACTAGAGCACTCTTTGAGCACCTGCAAGTGACGACTGACAAAGTTCTTGAGCAGTACCCTCGTGCTGAGTTGGTGATTTTAGGAGATTTTAATGCCCACCACTGTGAGTGGCTAAATTCTCGATTCACCGACTTTGCGGGAAGGTCTACTCATGAATTTGCTCTGGCCCATGGCCTCTCACAACTGGTACATTCCCCAACAAGAATACCTGATATTGAGAGCCATGCGCACTCTTTGCTGGACCTTTCTGCTGACGACGCGTCCGGACGACTACACTATCACAGTGGACGCACCCCTCGGCTCATCCGACCACTGCTTCGTCCGGACCGTAGTCCCATGCGCGCGGCATATTCCACCTCGCCCAGCCGATTTGCGCCGCATGTGGCAATATAAATCAGCAGACTGGGATGGATTGCGTGAATTCTACGTATCGTACCCGTGGAGGCAGCTTTGCTTCGCGTCAGAAGACCCCGACCCCTGCGCAGCCGCTGTCACTGAGACGATCCTGGTGGGTATGGAGTATTTTATTCCTAACTCATCAGTAGCTGCGGGAAAAAAAAGCGACCGTGGTTTAACCGGCTCTGCAAGGAAGCCAGACTAGTCAAGCAGACTGCCTACAGGGCTTGGACCACGGCCCGTGCTAATAAGGATCCGAACATCTCTGATGTGAGACGCAAACTAAATGCTGCCTCGAGGTCCAGCAAAAAGACAATTGCCAGAGCCAAATTCGATTTCATCGGCGGGATTGGTGAGCGACTTACGGGCTACCCCTCTGGGAGTCGTGCCTTTTGGTCTCTTGCTAAAGCGGCCGAGGGAAACTTTTGCCAGTCGTCTTTACCGCCATTGCGAAATGCCGATGGTAACTTGGCCCACAGTGCCAAAGAGAAAGCCGACCTACTTGGGCAACTCTTTGCCTCAAACTCGACCATGAACGAGGATGGAAGTGCGGTACCGCCTACTAACCCGCCGTGCCAACACTCTTTGCCGGAAATACACATTTCGCAAAGAGAACTGCGGTGGGAACTAAACTGTCTAGACGTTCATAAGTCGAGTGGGCCAGACGGCATACCTGCAGTGGTGCTCAAGCAGTGTGCTCCTGAGTTGTTCCCTGTACTAACGTGACTTTTCGCGCTTTCCTACCGCACAAGGCAAGTGCCGTCTTCGTGGAAGACTGCCCATGTGCATCCAGTGCCAAAAAAGGGTGATAGATCGGGCTCATCGAATTACAGGCCTATAGCTATAACTTCCCTTCTCTCTAAGGTGATGGAGCGTGTAATCAACACACGGCTCCTCAATTACCTAGAGGAGCACGATTTGATCAGCGACCGCCAGTATGGTTTCCGCCGCGGTCGCTCGACTGGTGATCTTCTAGTGTATCTCACTCACTGGTGGGCTTCAGCCATTGAGAGTCAAGGTGAGGCTTTGGCAGTTAGCCTGGATATAGCAAAGGCGTTCGATAGCGTCTGGCACAGGGGTCTTCTATCGAAGTTACCATCCTACGGCCTGCCCGAGGGTTTGTGCAAGTGGGTGGCTAGCTTTTCGTCCGGCAGACGCATAAAAGCCGTCGTCGACGGTAGCTGTTCCGAAAGCATGGACATAAACGCTGGTGTCCCACAAGGCTCCGTGCTATCTCCAACGCTGTTCTTGCTGCATATCAATGATATGCTGTCCACGGATGGTATCCATTGTTATGCGGACGACAGTACTGGAGATGCGTATTATACGGGCCGAGGTAACATCCCTCGTACCGTTATAGTAGAAAGTCGCGAACAACTTGTGTCTCAAATCGAGAGCACCTTACACAGAGTCTCTGATTGGGGTCGGGATAACCTGGTCCAATTTAACCCCTCTAAGACATAAGTCTGTGCGTTTCCAGAATACACCCCTTACCATCTCACAGAGTATTGGAATCCTCGGTGTCGACATCTCCAGTGACGTCCAATTTCGAGCTCATTTGGAAGAGAAGGTCAAGCTGGCATCAAAAAAGCTTGGTGTTCTGAATAGAGCGAAGCGATACTTCACACCGGCACAAAGGCTACTACTTTACAAAGCACAAGTTCGACCCCACATGGAGTATTGCTGTCATCTCTGGGCGGGAGCACCGAAGTACCAGCTGGAGCCTTTCGATTCAGTTCAGAGACGTGCTGTGAGAATAGTCGACGATCCTGATCTCACAGACGGTATCGAGCCACTAAGTCTTAGGAGAGACTTTGCTTCCTTGTGTGTGCTCTATCGTCTCTACAATGGGCTGTGTTCTGAAGAATTGTTTGATATGATGCCCAGAGCCACTTTCTACCATCGCACCGCTCGCCATCGTCAGGGAGCTCATCCACATACATTGGAACCTAAATGGTCGCGCACAGTGCGGTTTCAGAGAAATTTTCTCCCGCGAACAATCCCATTATGGAATGAGCTCCCTGCCGAGGTTTTCCCTGGAAACTACAGTATGGGGCTCTTCAAGAAGGGGGTAAATAGGTCTTTAAAGGGTCGGCAACGCGCACGTGATGCCCCTGGTGCCGCAGGCGTCCATAGGCTGCGGTAACCGCTTACCATCAGGCGGGCCGTATGCTTGTTTGCCACCGTCGTGGTATATAAAAAAAAAAAAATGATGATGATGAGATAGATATTACCTCTTGGTGTTGCTCCAGTATAACAGATAAACAAACCAACTATACTATAAATAAACAATTTAAAAAATGCAGAAACATTTACATAATTTACATAAAAAATCGAATTCAAAGAAATGGAATCGGTAATCGAAATATTTCGCAACGAAACACATGTGACAATCGACTAAACATCTCGAATTAATGTTTACATCAAAACCGATGACATAACTTTTCAACACGCTATCAGAACATTTAGTGGAATTAGGCCACCGTGTTCAGGGTACAAAGGTGGCGTGCGAAGTTCAATAACTTGCGATCATCTTTTAACAGCGTGTTGGAAGAATAAGACTCTATAGAGAAATTATACTATTTAGTTGGCTGTCATGTCAAAATATATAATATACTCGTATATTAGTAAATTTGACATACCTCACTTAGTAAACTAAACAGAGAGTGTACGTCTGTATTATAGTAAGCAGACTGCTGATAAACATACTTACACATACTTTTTTTTTCTATTTTAAGAGCCTGCCAAAGTGACTACACTCTGCCTGATGGAAGGCATGAGTAGAATCCAAGAGTTGTGGTCACCATACCCATTTTGAATGCTGCCTGCATTCAAACTACATACAGTAGTATAAATATATATATATACAATATAATATATACATATATATTTATATACAAACATACACATCTCACACACGACTGTCTAATTCCAATTTAGGCAAAGCCTGTGCTATGGTAACCAGACTGTGGATAAACATACTTCTATACTTTTAAATACATACATATTATAGATTACACCCAGATATAGTACATATAATTATGTTCATCACACAAATATTTGTCCTGGGTGGGAATTGAACTCACGACCTGCGGATTAGCAGTTGTACACATAAAAAAATTTTTATCCTGGATTCAAAAATCAACTTAGGGTCAGAAGTCAGGATTTCTAACCACTAGACAAACACGCTCGTCATCTCTCTATTAAACGTCAAAATATGTTTTGTGCAATACTTTGTTGAAATATCTCAAAATGACGTCATGTTTTTGTTATGCTTTCATTGCGAGTAATAATCTGTAAAATTAAAGTGTTCACAGTATATAATATATACATTTAAACACATATATAGGATCGTGAGAAGTTGAGACGACACCCACAGACAGCGTCATCTATCGACAACACATCGAACTACCTACCAACTGCTACCTAGCAACTGCTAATCCTGTATCACGATATAGAAATTCGCTCGCCGATTAACATATATACCACTTATGAATCGTAGGGCTGTGCCCTCCAGGCATGATTACCTCGCCTGGTCCGAGGATCCGTTCATCTTCAAAGTGAAGAAGTGGTGTGCAATTGGAGAAGTCTATGCCCAGAAGTGGACTGCGATAGGCTGATACATTGGTTTGCCTGTGATTTAAAAACTTAAAAATTTCTGCACTAATTGAGCACCTATGTAACATACTTACGAGCCACAAAGATTTTCTTATTTCGCGTTTGTTTTGTCATCAATGCAACGATAATGAGACGCAGCGAAATATCGCAGTGCACAGATATTTCATAAGTTATCCAGATTTACAAAGCATTCGTAACGTTTAATCAATACATAAACATAAACAAACCAATATACATATATGTATAAACACACAACAGTGTTAGGTGTATGCAATATCATTTTCAACTGTCAGAGTAAACTAAACCTTCGCGAGAAGAACTAAAACTGTATTTCTAATAGCATAAGCGTGCTCTAGTTTTCCCTGTTTAATGTGATTCCAGACGTTGCCTAGCAACAAGTATTGCATCCAAGGAGAGTTCGAGATTAAACCTAATCTATATGCTGTCTGTTTTATGTTTCGAACTTTTCAAAACGCTTTCAAAAGTTGTTTTTTTTTTATAGATGCCTACCAAAGTAACTCTATTCTGCCTGATGGAAAGCATGAATAGAGTCCGAGAGTGATCGCCATACTCATTGCGAATACAGACTGCAGTATAGCGACACACGCTATGGCGGCTTAGTGGAATGCTTCTTCACGACCCGCTTAAAGGACCCTTTTTTTCTATTGTGCAGAAATCCCAGCGGATACCACCGAAGGGTGGTTATGTCGGACACGAACCGACCAAAAACCGCACGCCGTCTCAGGTACCAATAGCCAGGGGACCAGGTGCACCCTAGTAAGGAAATCTCAGGAACCCCGACGTACCTCGGGCAGCTTATGGCTGCAGGTGGTTCCCTCCTGTGCAGAAACCTCATGGTTTCTTTGCTGATCGTAAGGGTGCGCGTAGTCTTTAGTGCTCGCATAGCCTCCCCTCCCCCCGCCTGTTTCTGCTAGGGTGACAGATGTCCTCATTTGTCACCCTCTGGCCTGTGCTTATGGAGGACGGAGATCGTCTAATGATCTCCGGCACCTCAGTCTTCTGCGATACCTAGCCCGTTCCCGGGCCTGGCGGACCGGGAGAGTTCTAAACCTCACCCGGTCTCGCTCCGCCATTTCCTTCTCAAGCATAACCTGCTCGCAGAAAGAGACGGAGGAGTTCCACGCGCTCTCGCTCCGTATCATGGCCGGAACTATGTTACCGAGCGAGAGAGTCCCCACTCCGATGGCCGACATGAGGTCACGCCTCTGCTCCACCCATGACTCATGACTCGGGATCGTAGTGGGAGGGAAACACATGCGCTGGCGCTGGTAGTGAGTTCCAAGTTTTAACTGATGTTTTCTATTTCTATATAATAGACAGAAATAAAGTTAAAAAAAGGGTTTTGTAAATAGGTCTATAAGTTAGAAAAAGAAAGTAAAAAAAAATTGAGAGTTCAATAAATTAATAATAACAACCTATTTATTTCAAATTACTTGTAGCCGTGTCTGTAGTGGATATCCGGACGTCTTAATATAAGCCATTTCCGGATTCCTCTTATTTTAGACGTAGCAATGCGCGGTTTTAGTCGATTTGATTCCGACATCGCCTCCGTAAAACCCGGTGGGATCGCGGCCCGAGGGGCTTTCTCATTAAAAACGGAAAGGATTAGAAGCCACGTTATTATGTTGGGGTTGAAACCCGCTTCCTCCGCTAAGCTAAATGCATGAAGTAAATTATTTATATGTTGTTGTACGAGTTATGAAATATTTACGTAGTAAAAAGGTAATTTCCGGAGGAGCTCATGGCTCTATGATAAATGCGTAGGTTAACGTATTGTTAAGTTAGCTAATCCTAGTCAGGTTATGGATGAGTGACCATTTTGAAACATTGAGATCGCTTTATGCCTCGGCGAACGGGTTAAGCTGTTTGCCCGGGATTGTTGCAGCCCTAAAAGTCCAACAATAGTCTTTTTACAGAACTTCATTTTGTAGAGGTCTGATGGTTACCACTCCTCGTAAAAAATGAAGATTTAGACGAATGGTAGTAAATTTAAAACCAATCCAACTTTGTATAAAAAAGCTAGACAAAAATTTTGAAGTTCCAATTTTAACTGAATAGTTTGTTTGTTTGTTTGTTTGTTCGTCTGGCCAGCGTGTTATGTAGGCCAAAATCTCCTTGTCAAGGAGAGGTCTACGAGTATGTCCAGCAGTGGACTGTAAAAGGCTGTTGATACAGAATTTCAACTAAACAAGAAATTAATTGTACACATCTGAAGGGCAGTATTCGCGTGACAACTAGATCATTGTTATAGTGTGATTACTTGTAAGCAATTGTACCATTAAAGTATATTTAATCTAAAAATTGTCTTTTGCTATTTACACAATAGTAATGTGACAATCTCTACAAATAAAAATCTGTTGCTAAGCACAAAACTCGACATATTTGAGACACACGGGCGGTTCATATTTAGAGAAAAAAACAGTAAAAACCAAAATGTTTTTCTCGCAGAAACCACAGACTAAAAATTAAAACACGTCAAATATTTGAAGTCGATCACAACAAAAAGGATTATTTTTAAAATATTTGCACCTAAAGGAAAACGATTGTAAAATATTTTCTATTTGAGCCCAAATCTAAAAAAAACATTTGTAACGGATTACTCATACCCGTTAGGTCCCAGTCAGATTAGAAAATGTTAGAAAAGTGAAAAATTAAAAAATAAACGATACAGTTTTCTATAAGTCATCATGATTTTTATGACAGACCAGATAAACGAGTAGATGAGAGTCACCTAAAGGAAAGTGACCACCACAGGAAAATTTTGCCGAGTGGAACGATGATGGAAATTTGCCGTCGGTATTAGGTTGAACAATTCCTCGGTGAACTTCCCATGATATTTGTGATAGAGAATGCAGAATGAAGCTACATCTATACATGATGAATGCCCATATGGTGCAGTAGTTTAAGCGACCACCTCGTCGTTTCCTACTACGCTGAGTTTTCTGGACTCATCATCACATGGAACAACACTTTGTTCGATCCACATATTGTTTTGAGTTTGGGTGTTCTTCCCCAAAGTCCCGCATGACACAGGGTATATTTCTACTGCAGGATTTGTTTTTAGCACAAATAAACCATACGGGGGTTAGGGGGTTATTTGTGATTTTTAGTAAACAACTAGCTGTACCCTGCTGTGCGTTGTTGATGACAAATGAGAAACAAAACTGACATGTAGACAGAAAAAACAATAATTAGCGTGGGTTGTATTTCGTGATAAAATTTGAGTTCAATTAGTGCATTATTTATTAAGTTTTTGAAGTGTAAACGAATCTATTTAATGTTTGCATAGCACTTTACAATTAGTAACCAAAAAATGAGACGAGAACAGAAGTCAGTGATAACTTGAGACGTATAATGTTGCCAGTATGCCTACAGTCGTAGTATTAGAAAAAACTATCTAACAAAACAAATATTATATATTCCATATGTTTGTTTACAGCCTAGGCAACTATTTTTATCTGCATAATAATAAAAAATAGATTATTTGATCACAACCTGCGACATTTAATGTGTGTGATACTGTCATTTTGCCCAAAGCCGTAGCATTAGAGAAAACTATCAAACAAATATTCTAAGTGTTTGTTTACAGCCTAGACAACATTTTTTATCTGTATTCTAATAAAAACTAGATTATTTGATTACAAACTGCGAAGCTTAACGCGTGCAAAATTGTATACCTAAAGCCGTAATATTAGAAAAAACTATTTAAAAATATTCTAAGTGTTTGTTTACAGCCTAGTCAAATATGTTATCTGTGTAATAAAAAAAATGGATTATTTAAACAGTACTTGCGAAAGGGCAAAGACACTTACTCTCATTTTAATAAACCTTTTAAATCAAAACAAATCTCGCACTTGACCGCATTTTGAGCATCCCATTCAAATGTCGTTGACTTTTCGATATAAATAAAATCAGCATTGCTGCCAGAACTTTTTTCTGTGATGTAAAGAATTACTGTTATTGGCGGCAAAGGGCGGGTAATACGGAAGCGTTAATAACTATTTATAATAAGGAACGCTAAAATTAATCACCATAGAACAAACATCGATACACTTTACAGAAGAGTTCCATTGAATGTGAGGTTTTGAAACTCTTTAGAAGAAAATGGTACTGTTTTTTTATTTATTTTTCAACGGAATACCGTCTCAGGCGTAAATGTCAATAGATGTCATTTTTTTTAGGTTATAATTCCATAAACAATTGAATGACTTAAATTTGTGTTAACCATGCAGGTTTACTTACTGGTTTTTTTATTGAAATAATTGTCGTGAAAACTTTTAAACGTATAGAAGATATGTAGAGTTGACGGTATTGTATTTTTTTTTTAAATTTTGACTTAGTAGGTATATTTCCTTTTTTATATCCAGAAATATTGACCTTTAAATTTAGCCTACCAAAAAGCAAATCATAGACTAAAAACTTTCAAACAAGTCGACTTTTTCGAATATAGTAAGTTTTAGGAAAAGTAGATAACTATTATATTTGCCCGTGTGGTGACTGATTAAGGATACATAGTGTTACCACACCTATTCATCCCGTGAGTTTCATAAAAGGTGACTAAGGGACCAAGTATACAAGACAACATCATTACAGCCGTCAACCCGTCTGGCCAGCGTGGTATAGTAGGCCAAAATCTCCTTGCTAAGGAGAGCCCTATGTCCAGCAGTAGACTGTAAAAGGTTGTTGATGATAAGATGTGATAACCATTATAATTATAGGATGACAAGACCACACGATGGGTTTTTTTTAAATTAAGTACCTACCTAAGGAAGACAATAAAAAAAGATAGCATGATAATATTACACAGGTTGCAGGTACAACATGGACTAATATGGCTTGAGAGAGACTAAATTGGAAAAGGTTGGAGGCCTTTGCCTACTGGCAAAGCGTCATACAGAAGGTAATGTTAGCTATGAAAAATATTTACATAATAGTACAGTAGTGTAAGATTTTTTTCTTGGTTTTTTATCTTAAGAGCCCACCAAAGTGACTCTACTCTGCCTAATGGAAAGCATGAATAGAATCCAAGAGTTGTGGTCACCATAGTCATTGCAAATGCTGACAACACAGAATGGTGACCCACACCATGGCGGCCTTGTGAGATGCTTTTTCACACCCCGCTTGGGGACGTAAAAGGCATGACAGTCATTGTGATAGTGTGAGGCTTACACAATTACCACGATAACTGTTACCCCTGCATCAATGGGCCTCCGGTCTCACACTCACCAACGAAACATGACAACACGAATGCAGGCGCTTTTGGTTGGTCTTCCGTGGGAGAGTAGTACTGCCCCGGTCGAGCCGGCCCGCTCGTGCTGAAATCAGCGTGGCTCTACTACATAGAAGGTATATCCATCTCATGTTCCAATAAAAGGCTTTATAATTAATACTGGTTATTGGGTATACTTATCTTAGCACGCTCATACGCTTAGTGGTTTGGTTCATTGTGTAGTGTTATAGGGGTTTGAGTAGTGGATGTAAGGCACAGAGGTTCATTGATGCAGGGTTGACAATTATCGTGGTAAGTGTGTGAGTCTTACACTGCCACAATGAGTGTCATGTCTTTTACGTCCCCAAATAGGGCGTGATAAAGCAACGCAAGGCGCCTATAGTGTGGGTCACCATACTGTATTGTTTGCAATGACTATAGTGACCACAAGGGTTGGATTCTATTCATGGTTTCCATCAGGCAGATTAAAGTCACTTTGATAGATAAAAAAAATTGTTGATTATTACTAATTATCGTTAAGCAATGTATGAATTTTTATCTTATGTGTAGGTGGTCCGACGACCTGGCGATGGTCGCGGGAAGCCGTTGGACGCGGGTGGCAGGGGACTGGCAGTTGTGGAGGACCTTGGGGGAGGCCTATGTCCAGCAGTGGACGTCTTTTGACTGAGATGATGATGATAGGACTATCATTAGACTTGTGGTAAGTGTCGTGTAAAAATTCAAATGTGGTTACCAAAAAGCTTCGGGATACATATTACGAACATACACTTTAATTTTATGTAATTGTATACGTGTTTAAATAGGAAAGGCCCTCATTTACTTGACTCATTTTTAAACTAGCTCATTTTGTCTAATAATTAAAAATACGTCACAACAAACAACTATTCCAAGTGATTATACTGTTACGTTTCCGATCTCGATTTATGCACGTACTCATATTAGGTATTTCCGCATACTTAATACAGTTGACTGATGACATTTACTCGTAGTCTGCGTTTGTATAAAAAATAGTAAGTACAGATTTTATGGAACGTGGAACATAGAAATACCAGTTTAGTATAATACTATGTTCTATTTTTAAACCACAGATAATAAACCTCGGTAGTGTTGTCCTAGTTCACCTAGATTTCTGTTTTCTTACCAAGGTCGAGCTATTTTTGAAAATAGAACGATTATAGATTAAGCAGAATAATCGAAAATAGATACTACCATAAAATATAATTGTTTTTTAATTTTTTGTTTGAATACAAAAGTAAATAAGTGATTTGAAATAGGTATTGGTTAATGTGAATGTGAGTTTGTTTATTTGTGTGTAACGCTATCACGGCTAAACTGCTGGACCGATTTTCTTGAAATTTGGAGTAACGATATTTTGATAATTAGGGAAGGACATAGGCTACTTTTTACCGCGATAATAAATTTATATACGGCCGGAAAAGCTGGCAAAAACTTTTTTATTTTGATTCTACGAGCCTTCTAAAGTGACTCTATTCTGCCTGATGGAAAGCATGAATAGAATCCAAGAGTTGTGGTCCAATGCAGACAATGCAATATGGCGAACTACACTTTGGCGGCTTTGTGAGATGCTTTTGCCGACTCGTTTGGGGACGTAGAAGACATGACAGTCATCTTGACAGTGTAAAGCTTACAAATTAACCACAATAACTGTCACCCTGTATCAATGGGCCACTGGTATCGCACTTTCGCACTTATCAATAGAATACGATAGCACGAATGCTATCACCTTAGGTTAGTCTTCTGTGAGAGGGTAGTACTGCCCTGGTCAAGCCGACCCTATTGTTCTAAATAAATAAATATTAATACTTATTATTGTTGCTTGCAGTATTATTATGTAAACATAGGGCGACTCTCTGTATTTTAGTATTATTTACTAAGTAAACAAATCGTGCAACGCGCACTTGTTTAAATGAAAGACAGTTTGCCTTGAGATTATCGGAAATCACAGACACTTGCCAACTTGAAAAAAAAAAGCAAAGAAAAAGTTCAGTGTACGCGACTAAACTTTGCCGCTGATATTTAAGAATATTATAAAAATAAATATGTTATTTATGTAGTTCATACAAAATTGTATGTTTTTCATTTTTTATTATTTTGTACAACAAAAAATAACTTACTTGTCATCACAACTAGCTATGCAGTAATAGCCCGTTAAAAATATAAATAAAAAAGTTTTCATTGTCACTATCACTTTGTGAAAAACACAGTTAATTGTCTATTATTTTCCATACGATATTTTTGTTATAGGAAAAAAAAATACCAGAAAACTGCTTTGTATAAATTAAAAAAGCTATGGAACTCTAATTCAAATTTAAAAAGTGAACTTGTTCGAATTTTCAAAAAAGAAAAGTAAGCGAACGTTCGTTTCGCGCCAATTTTTGACGCGCTCACTAACATTCGAAGCGCGCTCTCGACTCCACGTGCGAGTCGATTATGACAATATTTAAGTACTTCGGCTGATTGAAGCTTGACGGGCGTTGCACGAAATATGTCATATTCAGTCATGTTTGTCATATATCATTACCTTTATTAGACCTGTCACATTTGTCGTATCTACCTTAAATTAAGAAAGCTTTAGAGCGCTTAGTGTTCTACTTACAAGGCAAATAGTTGGCGAAATTTTGTTTACAAATTGATTAAATTAGAGTAACATTGTTTGAATTGTAGTAAAATGCTTTTATTTACTGATTAAATGACTTCTAATTGTAGCTAATTTTAGTCACACTATAGGTATTTTTTTAACGTGGAAACTCCTTCAGGCCGCCACTCCATCGAGGTTTCTGACGGGATGGTGTGTCGGAATCGGACCGGCTAAAATCACACGGTGTGCACTCTGCGTCTGAGACAGGAGCAATCCAGGAACAGCTCTTATGACGGCATTCAGACATTACAGAATCCGATCGAATTTACCTTCCTTGAACCATTATTTCCTATTTTTATGGTATCAGAGGGTAAAAGCGTACACTCACTCACCTGAAGATAAATATCTACCGACACTCATAGACCCCTTTCCGTATCAGATAGGTTTGAACTCCTGTAACCTCACTCACCTTATAATGCAACGAAAAAAATTGCGACCCACCGATTTTCTGTTCTGTGGGCCGTAGTCGAGCTGATCAATTTCTGTCACGTCACGGCAATCCCGCTATGTGAAGAATGGATCTGCCATTACTCTACCATTTCTCTCATACTCCATCCAATTTTGCTCAAGTTCCCAATTGATGACAATAGGCCTGTCTCTGTTACCTATGTTCCGCGCTCCTGCCCTTGGGACTAATGCCTAACTGTATGTATGCGTTTTCCTTTCTTATCTATGGATATGAGAATTGACAATGTTTTTCGTGATGCTTAGCAATAAGACCTTTGATACCTCGCGTTGTGGACTTGACACAGTAAACTGTAGTGGGTCACGGCCGATCTAATTGGGATAAACAACTTTCTTCCAATTTTGGTTGTTTTATAGCCAATATATTCGTAACTGCCTCGTTGGTCTAGCAGTTAGTATATACACCTACCGATCAAGAGGTCTTGGGTTTCACTCCCAGGTGGTTACACTGGTTACAGAAATATTTAATAACAGCCCGAAGCAACCCATGCCTTGAAGAGCACGGAAAGCCGTCGATTCTGCGCCTGGTCTCTCTCCGATCGTGTTGGATAACCGTCCCATCGGATTGTGAGAGTCAGGGAACAGAAAGTGCACCTATGTTTGCTCCCACATTGACACTACAATATGGCCGCCACCTGGACGTTTGCCTTACAGAGCTATTGTCCTGCGTGGTTCTTCAGGCGGCTCCTACGATACGTACGTGACGTACAGAGGCGGTGACTCTCTGTATTCTTAATCCACCACCACACGGATCTTTGAACAAACACTTATATAAATACATTGTTTACATATTTACACGTTTTCTTAATCTTTAAGAAAAATAACAATTCATCCAAACAGGATTTTTGCACAGTCATTCTATTTCTGGAGAGCGATGCACTTTGCGAACAAAGAAGTACATACATAAAGTCAAGACAAAGGATTAGCTGATCTTGTGTTTTCAGCTCATAAAACTCACTTAAAATAAATGAGTGACATGGAGATCTTGTGGTTAATGATCCTATCTACTAAGCTTGAGATCGTCGATTCAATTCTGGGGACAAATATTATCTGATGATCACGTAAATTTGTGCTGTGTCTGAGTATCATCAACATCATTATCATCAACAGCCTTTAATAGTCCACTGCTGGACATAGGCCTCTCCTTAGGAAGGAGGAGCCTCGACTGCACGGTTGGCCTAGTGGTTTAAGCGGTCGCCACGCCACTCTCCACTTCGCTGAGTGTTGTGGGTTCAAATCCTACATGGGACAACACTTTGTGTGATCCACAAATTGCTGTTCTGAGTCTGGATGTTCTTTGTATCCGTTTCTTGTATGTTTGTAAAGTCCCCCGCGACGCAGGATTTATTCCTAATGCGGGCGTTGTCTTTTCTAAGAAAAAAAAAAAAAAAAAAAAAAAAAAAGGTTTTGGCCTGCTGTACCACGCTGGCCAGGCTACCATGGATGGTCTTTGTATCAAGTTTTCCTTCTCATTGCAGTGATGTTGTCCTGTGTTGTGCTCCCTTAGTCGCCTCTTACGACACCCACGGGATGAATAGGAGTGATGACACTCAGTATTCTTGATCCATCACCACACGGATAACTGACGCTTGTACGGATATGTACGTGTGAGTGTTTATCAGCAGTTTGGTTACCACAGCACCGGTTCTTTCTTTTTTATTTGTTAAAAAAAGTCAACACCCACATTAGGAATGTATCTTGTGTGGCGGGGGACTTTACAAACGTACAAGAAATGGACACAAAGAATACTTAGACTCAGGATGATGATTTGTGGATCACACAAAGTGTAGTCCCGTGTGTTTATTCCCAACAACAGTCGACGCAGCAGAGAGAACCATGATGTCCGTTTAAAGCAATACGCAATCTGTGAAGTCAATTTGTTACAAAATGACCGTTTGTAAGACTCTTGGAGTTGTTATATATGCTACTACGCTTCGTTGTGGTAAATTGAGGTCGCATTGATGAGCAAGAAGAACAAAAGTGATACACAAAACATTTTTAAACAATCTGTGGCGACTTCTACGTAAAACGCAAAATAAAAAGGACACAGCACCATCTAACGAAGCGACATCGAACTACGGAGTAACGAACGGTGCTGCTACTAATCCTGTATCGCGATATAGACATTTTTGCTGTGATTGGCAAATATAAAAAATCCCAACATCAATCGTTGGGCCGCGGCTCGCCAGTCATGATCACCTCACATTGTCGGAGGATCCTCCCTTTGTGTTGAAGGGATATTACACCCGTTCCTCCACAATTCTTTGAAGCGATTTGTATCGTGTTATAAATTGTGTTTAACAGGTAAAGAACTTTCAAATTTTAACGTGACAAATCAACTTAAAATTTTTACATACGTATATAGATATATCTATATCTCCCATCGATTCATGACCACATCATGTGCTAGATTGCTCCAGAGATATTAATTTTCTTATGAAATAAAACGTTCAACCCACAATCACAATAAGCATTTCATTGTATTGTTCAGAATGAAACGTGACAAAATTTTATTTTGTTTATTTCATGGAATCTGGACAAACGTTATATCTAATATACTTAGTCTGGCCATAAATACTGTTACACTTAATTATAAAAAAATATTACATTTGAATTTCGAATCTGTCATTTTTATACGATTGTTCATTGTGTTTTCTCATTTTGGCGCCAATACATTGTAAAATATTTTGCGATATTAAAATGGTGTGGGGTGATAAAGAGAACCGAATCGCGGTGATAGCATTACACAAAGTAGGTATGGAGCCAAATGCAATTTTTAAAACTCTCCATACACTTGGTATTAGTAAAATGTTTGTGTACCGGGCTATTAATAGGTACAATGAGACCTCCTCTGTTTGTGACAGAAAAAGATCTGGCCGTCCACGTAGTGTTCGTACGAAAAAGGTGGTCAAAGCAGTAAGGGAAAGAATTCGAAGAAATCCTGTCCGAAAGCAAAAGATTTTATCTCGGGAAATGAAGATAGCACCTAGAACCATGTCGCGTATTTTAAAAGATGACTTAGGACTTGCAGCCTATAAGAGACGCACTGGCCATTTCTTAACTGATAATTTAAAGAAGAATAGGGTGGTAAAATCGAAACAACTACTGAAGCGGTACGCAAAGGGAGGTCACAGAAAAATTTTGTTTACGGATGAGAAAATTTTTACAATTGAGCAACATTTTAACAAACAAAATGACCGTATTTATGCTCAAAGCTCTAAGGAAGCTTCCCAATTAGTCGACAGAGTGCAACGTGGACATTATCCGACTTCAGTGATGGTTTGGTGGGGTGTTAGCTATGAAGGAGTGACTGAGCCATATTTTTGTGAAAAAGGTATCAAAACATCGGCACAAGTGTATCAAGATACCATTCTTGAGAAGGTAGTTAAGCCCCTTAACATCACCATGTTCAATAACCAAGTATGGTCCTTCCAGCAAGACTCGGCGCCGGGTCATAAAGCTCGGTCCACGCAGTCTTGGTTGGAATCGAACGTTTCGGACTTCATCAGAGCTGAAGACTGGCCGTCGTCTAGTCCCGATCTTAATCCGCTGGATTATGATTTGTGGTCAGTTTTAGAGAGTACAGCTTGCTCTAAACGCCATGATAATTTGGAGTCCCTAAAACAATCTATACGATTGGCAGTGAAGAATTTTCCCATGGAAAGAGTGCGTGCTTCTATTGATAACTGGCCTCATCGTTTAAAGGACTGTATTGCAGCCAATGGAGACCACTTCGAATAAGCTTTTTATATTTTTAATTGTTTTATATTTATGTATTAAACTGACACACTGTAAAAGTAATAAATGTTATTTGCAGTTAACAATTTTCTTTTTTCTTTATTACAATATTTATGGCAAGACTAGGTATAAAATTCTCGTGTCACAGTTTTCGTTGTCATACTCCTCCGAAACGGCTTGACCGATTTTGATGAAATTTTTTGTGCTTATCCGGTATCTATGAGAATCGGCCAACATCTATTTTTCATCCCCCTAAATATTAGGGGTAGTACAACCCTAAATAATTTTTTTTATTTTTTAAGACAAAATTTTCAATTTCTATTTTTTTATGATACAACATACAAAAATACATACAATCCTCAATTTTCACCCTTCTACGATTAACCCTTATTTTTTAATAGCCATTTTAGTAATTTAATCATTTTTCCTCTCCGGTCGAAAACTGGCAAAACAACTTTTGCCGGGTCAGCTAGTATTCAATATATTTGAATGTTGGTTGTAATATGATGACGTGTCAAATGATCATCATCTCTCCGTGTGATGATGGATTAAAAACATGAAGTGTTTATTCCGTGAGAGTGGCTTAGGGAGATATAGAAGGAAAAAATCGATACGATACGATACGATACGATACGAATACGATAAGCGTGGCCAACACTTGAGGGAACAGACAGTGAACTACAATATTTTCTGGTCTCCATTAAGACTGGCCGCCAGAAAGTCATCAGAAAAAGTACCGCAACATGCTTAAATCATATTTAGACGAATGGTACTGACTATTCTACTGTTAATTTGTTCACTAGGTAATAGAGCCACGCTGATTTCAGCACAAGCGAGCCGGTTCGACCGGAGCAGGGTAGTACTGCTGCCACAGAAGACCAACCTAAAGCGCCAGCATCCGTGTTGTCGTGTTTCGTGGTGTGAGACCGGAAGCCCATTAATGCAGGAGTGACAGTTATCGTGGTAACTGAGTAAACCTTACACTGTCACGCTAACTGTCATGCCTTTTATGTCCCCAAGTGGGGTGTGAAAAAGCATCTCACAAGGCCGCCATAGTGTGGGTCATCATACTGCATTGTCTGCATTTACAATGAGTATGGTGACCACAACTCTTAGATTTTATTCATGCTTTCCATCAGGCAGAGTAGAGTCACTTTGGCAGGCTCTTAATATAGAAAAAAAAAGAATTAACTGTAAATATTTCACAGAACAAATACTTGCCTTCACATGCCTTCACATATCTTAAACATATATTAACTTATGTACCTTGAACAGAATAGTACGAGTATTTTTATTACTGTATGTATCAAAGAGAATTCTCTGAACATATTTCTCAATGTTGTACTGATAAAAACACGTTTCAATGAATATGCATGAAACACCAATAACATTGTGTCATGTTTGTATGGGATGGGCAGAAAACATTGTATGATAAAGATGAGGACACCTCAAGGACTAGCAGATGATCCTTTATGCTGCATTTGTAATGCCATGTTTTAGTATACTACACTACATTGACGACATAAAGGTTTATCTAATTTTCCTCTGGTGATATTGGCTCTGTGTTGCAAGTTTCTTAATCTATTTACATAAAATTACTTGCGTTCACTGGTTGACTGCATGAGAGCAGAGCATGAACCGCTGAGGCTGCAACTTGAAATTTTGTCTGCTAATTATTTTTATGTATAAATCACCCACTAAGGCACTATTTGAAAATTTCGCCCTTATAATCAATATCACCCTTACCATACCCTTCCTGTTTCTTCTCATACCCTGATATTGGGAGAAGGGACGCAAAGGTACTTGTAACTTCCAACAAACAAGTTTGTGCCTTACAACAAATGTGTTTGTGCCTTACAACAAATGTGCTTGTAACTTTTGAGTCAGAGAGATCTAAGGATTGTAGTTATTATTTAAAATCGTCTCCTCATCTACCTTCTTAGACTGTAAAAAGTTATAAGTCACACGACTTACAGTTCAGTTGCGTATGATATGGCGTAGTGGCTTTAGAGTTCTCCTCACCGTTTTCTACTGCTCGTTTGTGCCCCAGACGTCGCTTTGTGTGTGTGATTCAAAAATTGTTGGTCTAACTCTAAGTGTCCTTTTTGCATGTTTGTAAAGTTCTTCCTGACACAGAAATATTGGAGCTGGAGTTGTTTTATTAAAATAAAATAATCAACGTTCTTTAATGGGACATGATGTGCTTTCTTACTTTCACTTGTAAACCATTTGTTCTGTTTTAATGATGAATCATCGAATGAAATTATAAACGCAGTCGATTTTAATGAATTCCATTCGCAATACTCTTAGAGTGCACTTAAAATTCTGGTCTGGTCCCACCTGGATGCACGGCACGTCTCCTTAACTTTAGTTCAAGTTAGCAGGAACACCAAATGCCGTTTGAATCGTAAATTTCACTTGGAATGAACTTAGTTTGATGAGACATCAGACGCTTGCATAAAATATTTTTTTGTATACACAGGAAGAATTGAAATACGTATAATTTTTCTCATGAGGAGTGCTAATGTAAAAAATCTACACGTTATTGGCGTCCTGTGACGTCAGTTTCGGCGTAAAGAAGAACTCGTCAAGTTTGAATCCGTGAAAACCTTATTTTAGGGGACGTGATACTATCTGGATGTCGTAATAACAGCTGTTCCCGGATCCCTCCTATGTCAGGCGCAGAGAGGCACACCGTGTGGTTTTAGTCGGTCCGATTCCGACACACCACCCCGCTGTAAACCCCAGTGGGGTGACGGCCCGAGGGGGATTCAACACGTTAAAAAAAAAAAAAAAGGGGACGTGATACTATGCTTGTTGGTTCAAAATTAAACAAAAGAAACGGTTTTATGAATTCGATCTGATTTTGAATACGTTCAAAACAGCCTTATTAACACTATTAGCCGACTACGCTAGAAATATAATCCATTTTTTTTGAATGTGTGTCTATTAGTAAGCATATTTCTTAGGCACGCTGCATAGTGTATGCGGCTTAATGGATTTTGATTTAAAAGTATCTTTAGATTTGACTCGGTAGTTACATACACTGGCTATAGTTGCCACAATATTGTTTAAAACAAAGAACAAAAGAGAAATACTATGAAGAAGAATTAATTGACTATGGGATCAGACAACGTAGTCTTTCTTAGAAAGGAGATAAGACATCGGAGTTACTTTGAAAGAAAACAATAGCACTAAGTTATATATGACGGCACGTTGGTTATGGACTAGTTGTTATTATAAACTAATTACTAAATTACAAGTTATTTTAATCATCACTTGATTTGTTTATTTGATTGTAATATTTAAATAATGTTATTAAAATAAGAGCGATAACCTCGAATAGAGAAGTTGGTGTCGCCACGAGTAATGGCAGCTGTCAGTGGATTTTTGAAAAAGGATTAGATGGACAGCTGTTACGAGGTGCGCACATGCTAACCTTTTGGCTCTTAAAATTTCCCATTTTATTTAAAGTTTGTTGATCTATGAGATTTTGTATAAAATTGTATAACGATTAAATAATGAGACGTTGAACAATACAAGTGTGCCCTCATTTTAAAAATTTCTGTTACACCGCCCGCGATGATTAGCTGCAACCAAGACCGCTATGATGCCCCCCTTTCTGACGCTCTGACATATTTGTTTATTTATTTATTTATACGTAATGTACATGTTGTACAAAGGTGGACTTAATGCCATGGGGCATTCTCTCCTAGTCAACCTTCAGGTGATGTAGAAACACGATGCGGTAGGTGCATAGGTAAAATAAAGAAGTTGACATATATATTACTAATAAAATATTATTTTATACAAACAATGTATACACAATACATAGCATATATATTGAATAGGTGGTTATCTATTGAGAATTTATTGACTATCTATTGAGAACTAATATAGCCGATGTAACTCGAAGAATGTGCACACTGAGGACACACGCTAGCCGTATTTGCACGAGTAATAAACTGATTGACACTGAAGTAAAAGTGTTTAGAGTGGAAACCGCGGGTCGCTAAACAAAACTACGACTTCCCAGCCAAATGAAGTAGCGAGGGTCTATGTTGATTGATTGAATAAGCGATCTAACATCTTTACCAATCGTTTGCACTTTCTAACGATGCTTATCAATTGCTGAAAGATGTATGTATACACATGTAAAAGGGACGCAGGTCAATGTATTGTAAATGAAGTGAAATCAAGACAAGACAGCGTAAACAAACACCTTACTAAACAAGGTTAAACTTACAATGTTACTCAGCAAATGTGCGGAAATAATATCTCAGCGTAATCATTCATTACTCACTGATGAATCATCGAATGCGGGATACGCTTGCCTGTAGGCCTTTATTTGCTGAATCTGTTGTAGGAAGTAATAATGACAATTACTCATGATTATTGCCTAGATCACGTTATTGTGTTTTCGTTCCGTGACTATATCGCGGTTTATCTAGTCTAGTGGGCCTCGTGACTGATCTTCTCACACTTAGAATGTTACCTTGGTTACTCTGAATACCAAGACATTTTCACAGTGAGTTTGTGTAACTTTGGTTCTTTGACTTTGTGAGTTGGAGACCACATTAAGCTGTTTGTTACGGTTGTCATATGAACAACTGTAACTTTTATAGATAAAAAAATTATTTAGCCATATCGTAGTAGACTTGAAAATGATCACAATCTCGTTTAAGAAAGACTCTCGGAGGAGCAGGATCCTTGAGTTTGTGTCGGTGTTTCTTCTCAAATCTAGTCATACAAAGACTTTTCATCATCTAGTTTAAAAAAATAATTCGACTAGTACAAGTGTCTGAAAGGACTGATTTAAAAAACTCCAACCGACTTAAATATTCTCTTATGTCCACTATTGCAGAACTTTGTTAGAAATTGATTTGAAAAATATTTTAATTAGACTTGTCCTTGAAAAGGGTCTTCTTTCTGTTTCATCAAGTCTTTAACAGTCCACTGCTGGATATAGGCCTCTCCTTAGCACGAGGTTCTGGCCTACCACACCACACTGGCCAGATGGGATAGAATAGGGATTGTTTCAAGTTGCCCTTCTCTTTTATATTTTCCTGAATAGTTTAGTTCCTTAGTCTCCTCTTACGACACCCTCGGGATGAATAGGAGTGATGACACTAATATTAATCTGTCACCACAAAGACACCTTTTGTGTAATCGTATTCAAATGAAAAAAGAAATTAGTAACATTTTTATTAAAATTATTATTTATCATGATGTTGGCATACTTAAGGATACTTTTAGAGGTCAATTATTGTAGTATAAATTAATCAGTTATTTTTTTGACCTATTAATAACATGAGACGTCACTACAAATGAAACTGGTTGGCAATAATCCTGTTAAGTCATATTGTTTTACTCATTTATTTTTTAAAAGAATTAGGGTACACATCCATAATATTTGTATGTGATCTAATTTCTACAATCTTACCCTCCTTGACTCAACACATATGGATAAGATGCCTTTAGTAGTCATCTACTTACTGGTCATGGGTCTCTTGTAAGAAAGGAGGTTTAGACCTACGAGTATATTTTTTATGCTTATTTCCAGTCGTGGACTGTGGGCTTACATATTTTTTGCAAACAAATCAAGTACAATTAAATTAGCTCACATTTGCCTGAGATTTCCTTTGGAAGATATTGACTAGGCGACGGAAACTTATACCCTCTCCTGCCTTTTTGATCACCACACGTGATGTTTTGAAAACTTCCCTGAAGATCAAGTAGTATGAGTTCCTTTATCAGTATATAATAAGAGCGTGAGTGGGAGAAATAAAGCGTCTTGTTGACTGTTTTGTGTAATATCTAACTCTGTGACCAATTTCGCAGTGGGTAATGTTAATCTTCTTTACATACTGACTGTTATCTTATCTGTGGTGTAAATGTCAATTATTCAGTAGGTACGTGCACACTATTGACTGCACGCATGGCGTAGGGATTTCGGATTAGGTAGCGATTAAACCACAAATTGTTGTGTTGAGTCTGGGTTTTCTTTGTGTCCGTTTCATGGATATTTGTAAAGTCCCCGCGATACAGGATGCCTAATGCGAGCGTTGTTTTTTTCTAAAAATAAAAACTATTAGGGAAACAATAGAGATTAAGAGAGAGTTATTAAAGCTCTAGTCACGAAAAGTGGGATTAATTTTATTTTTTCACAATATCTTATGACTAATTAGCTTCTAATTAAATTACTTTAAACCGTTTACACGTTTCTATGTTTAGTTATTTAGTGTTTGGTTTTAGAGAACAGAAGAAAGGTTTAAATAACAAAAAAGAGAAACAGTTCATTAATTACACTTACAGAAAGTTAGAAATCAAACAGTCAGAGAACCAAACCAAACTACTCGCTAGAACACACACACTTAAAGACAATAGGCTAGATGACACCTTAGTCAAATCAGTTACTTTTTATCATCTGTCAAAACGACAATTTTGTATGAAAAATGTACCAAATACCAAATTGTGACGTCACTGTTTTAGACCAGTCAATTGAACAATATATTTCACTGTATATTTGATTGAAATTCGTAATAATAATAAAAAGCTACGTTAATTGTATTTGTCGACATGTTTCGCGATATTAGTTTTAATGAAGTGGACATTGGTATTTATTTACGATACAGTCGTCTACCCAGTAATTAGCAGACCTTATGCAAAATGACCCATTTCTGTAGTAGGTGGTACTACGGCCTACTTGTTACGGAGAGGGTATTCTAACTGACCTAGGGATTAGTAGGGACTCTTAAATGTAATTTATTTTGTAGTTTTCCTTGTCTCATGTAGTGGCAATAAGTGTTGTCTCACACATCGCTTGTTGCGCTTATATTGCAGATATTTAGTAAATTTTAGTAACTTTTATTGGTTGCAATCTATTTCTGTCAACATCACGCTGGGGGCTCCCAATTTGTGAACAACATTCGTTGATACTGCGACCGTACGAACAATAAATAATTGTATTTACACCCGAACATTGAGAGTATGACCTCATAACGCAACCTTTTCCCTTTAAATAAATGTTGGTATTATTATTTTCCATTTTCTAGAACTAAACAGGAAGTATTTATACATCAACAGCTTTTTACAGTCCACTGCTGGACATAGGCCTCTCCTTAGCAAGGAGGTTTTGGCCTACTATACCACGCTTGCCAGACTGGTTGGAATGGGGTTTGTTTCAAGTTTTCAGCAGGAAGTATATCTTCTAAAATTATATTCAAAAATATTTCTTGAAATCGGACAAGCAATAAAACTTCTTTTTTTTTATAAAGTCAGTTAAAATAGTAAATATTGTGTATAATTTTCACGAATATCAAAATTATTCTACAAGTGACAAATGTGACAGCAATTAAAAGAATTGTGCTACTACTGGACTGCTTGTTAAAAACACGAAACAAACCATAATTAGTCATAATTATATAAAATGACTAAAATGGGTGTAAGGACAAATAACCCCACTTCTAATTATGCGCGAAATAAATTGAATTGACGTCAAAACAAGTGTTTTGACTGTTTAAGGGAAATTGGTTTACGCAATACTACGAGTACATCACACCACAAGTACTTCACTTGTGGTGTAATGTACTCTTAGTATTAAAAATAATTATTTGAAAAAAAACCCGGTGATCGGTTGATATGGTTTTTTTGTGTGGCGACAGTCAGTTTCTTGCATCTACCTTCATTTAAGTGTTATCAATTACAGTTTTATTTATTTATTTACCTTAATTTTTAACTTAATTGTACTCTTCAGAGTGACATTGTGAGTTACTAACATTAGTTTTAAGTTCTTATATAAGCTAATAGTTTTATAGGGGCCATGAACTAGTTAACATTTGAAAAAATCATATAAAATCATTTGGTATATTATAAAAATTGTTTATGGACAAGAAAACTAATTAGTTGGAATTTATTTTTTAAAAATGATATCGTCTAAATGACCACCGATTCGACGTGTGCACTCTTCTAAGCGAGCATCGAAATTTTCGAATATTCCTCGGCAAAGAGACCGCGAGATCGTCGAAATATTTTCACTGATTTTTTCTTTTAATTGACATAGGGTTAGTTTATTGATATAGACATGATTCTTCAAATAATCCCATGAAAAGAAGCTGGGGATAAATCTGGACTTCTGGATGGTCATGGAATGTCGTCTCGTCTGAAAATTAGTTTTGCCGGAAATATGTCTTTGACCACCGGCAGGAATTCATTGAATGTGTGACAAGTGGCTCCATCTTGTTGGAATCATATGTTACATATATTCCAAAATTATAACCCTGCCTCTGACGCAGTCGAGTAACTATAAATGTGAGGGAGAGTTGGTTTGTTTGTCACACCTCATTCCAGTAGCATCGGTCCCAAGAACTCCCGTAACATGTTAGCGCGGGATGTTAGATTCAAATGTTAACGAATTCTTGGCCCACCCTATATTATTATTTTTGAGAAATACACGTTCTTAAACAGTAAAAAAGCCAACTGTGTGGACATTGAAAGGTATTTCAAATATACACGCTGACGATTTTAAGTTACAAACCGATAACTAGACGCCAAAACCCGTCGTTTAAAATACAGAACAAACCAAGGAAATAACCTACCTTCCTACCACTGACGCAGTCGATTAATTGTAAATGTGAGGGAGAGTCGGTTTGTTCGTCACACCTTAGCTACTTTTTTTATTCATATGTTTTTCTTCTTTATCACATACTAGCTTACCCCGCGAACTCTGTTCCGCCTTAGAGGCAACAAATTAGGCAGAATATTGATTTTGGATTGAAACGCGGTCGAACGTGATAAAAAGTATCCTATTTTTATATATCCCTTTCTTTTATATATCATATATCAATGGATTAAATGAAAAATGAGGTATAAATTATGTAAAAGTAACAATCGGCGGTCTTATCGCTCCGGATATTACATATTTACAAATTTGGATAGTTTGTGGCACACAACTTCAAAACCTACTCTTTACTTAATAAAGAAACGAAAGAATAAAAAAATAGATTTAGAAAAAAAAGATGTTTTATTAAAAAAAGTACGTACTGTACATAAAGAATAATAAATAAATAAATATTTCATACAGTTAACAAACAGCACAATCTAGTTACAAACTAAGTAGAGCTTGTACTATAATAACTAGACGGAATGATAGAATATTTATATGCTTTTTATTTGTAAATATATACATATTATAATAGTAAACACCCAAACTCCAAAACAAATATTTGTGGATCATACAAATATTTGCTCCAACCCGATTGAATCGGAATCTCAAGCACAGCAGTCACTTTCGCTACTGCTACGTCATCGAGGCTGTCAATACTTTATTATGGTTTAAAAAAATACCATTCGGCTACCATGGCTTCGGAGAAACCTGGTACTAAGCAATAAGTCGCTTTAAACACGCGAGTATCGCGGATCCCAAACTCCATCATCCTCTAATGTTAAGGTGGACTCAACTTGTAACTTGGAAGTTGCAGATGCCATTGGGTGGTGATATTCATCATCAGGTGGGCTGTCTACTCATATGCTTTCGTGGGTATAAGAAACCCAATATGCTCACTACAAAAGATGCGTTTCGTTTGTATTTCTCTCATTTCGTATTTTAAAGGCACCAATACTTTTACAAATTACTGAAAACTTTCTGGTAAACTTCTTCAGCTATTCCATCATTGTGCTTACCAAGCCACAAATGCATAACCTACAAATCTATAAGAAAAGATCCTAACCCCTTTCTTTTCAGTATGGCAATTCCCACGGATACCACCGACAGGTGAACCAAAAACGTATACCGTCTCAGGTGCCAGTAGTTGAGAAACTAGGTACACCCTAGTAAGGAAATCCCTGGAACCCCAACGTACCCCGGGCCACCTACGGCTTGTAGATGTCCACCACCGTGTAGGAACCCTGATGCTCTCTTTTAGTTTTTTCCCAAGAGCCTAACCCCTTCTCCAAGTCAACACACTTGTCATTTTTGAAATGCAAGTGTCCATACAATACTCACAAAACATCACATGATATTATTGGTTTACCTGTATATCCAGGCATAAAATACCTCATAAAGATACGGTGTAAACAATTTTATGCGAATTCCTTTTGTGAATTAAGCTCGAAGTAATAGTAATTGCCCTACATGTGGGCATCGTAAAATATTCCTCATATGTCGATATCATTATTACACAATATCCTTTACAGTTAATTCCAACATTAACTTCATTTATTTTTTATCACAATTTCCGTACATCACTAGCTCGTTAATAACTTGTTTTTAACTGCACAGCTGACGAACGAGTGATGAGAACAACTGTATGCAAAAAAGCTGAGTATACAAAAATATGTCTTATGACAACACAATAAGGATTGTTTTGATAGCATACGTAGCTTGGTGGTTTCAATTCGCAGTTTTTATTGCACACAATTGAATCGAGGACACAGTGTACATAAATACAGTATACCAATACACAAGGTTGAGTATAATTTATTTTGAAGTTGAACAAAAATATGTGGTTTCAATACAGTTTATATTAATTTTACCTGTTTTTCTATATACATGGCAATCATATCTCAAGCTAGTCAGAGCCTCACATTGGTGACTAGATTATTAAAATATAATTTTAGGTCTTTTAGAACCTATTTCGAATCAGTCTTGTTTCTGATGGGCACAGGCACGAATCGAACCGACTGCATGGATAGAGTACGCTGAGTGTTGTAGAACCGATCTCCATGGGGGACAATATTATTTGTGGTTCACAAATTGTTGTTCTGAGTCTGAGTGTCGTGTTCATAAATGATTATAAAATCGTCAACGATACAGATTCCAGGTACAGGAGTTATCTCTCCAGAAGAAGGATAACGAATTATTGTGTAGTAGTTTTTGCCCGCGGCTTCGCTCGCGTGGAATTCGGTCTGCCACATTAAGTTTCGTAACAGATCATTTTAAATATATATATTTTTATTGTTTATTTGTTTAATAGAAAGTTACTTCTAATACCTCCAAGAGCGTGTGTACAAAATTTCATGATGATCGGTTGAGTAGTTTTCGCGTGAAACCGAAACAAACAAACTTATATTCGCATTTATAATATTAAGAAGGGTTAGGCAGTGAACCAAATATAGCCGCACAACATGAAAATTTATAACACGGTATTGAACTTCATCCTACTTTTGTAGATAAGAGTAAAGAGACACAGTTAAGAACAAACAGACTTATAGACACATAAATATGTACGTGTACATGTTTGACTACTTCATCAACAGCTTTTGACAGTCCACCGCTGGACATAGGCCGCTCTTCAACAAGAAGGTTTTGGCCTACTATACCACACTCGCCAGACGGGTTAATATAGGATTTGTTTTGAGTTTTCCCTCTCTTTACAGTGATATTGTCTTGCATATTTTATTGCCTTAGTCGCCTCTTACAACACCCATGGGACCCTTTCGAGACCGGAGGCCCATTGATGCAGGGGTGACAGTTATCGTGATAACTGTGTGAGGTTTACACTGCCACGATGACCGTCATGCCTTATACATTCCCAAGCGGGGCGTGAAAAAACATCTCACTAGGCCACCATTGTGTGTGTCACATTGTATGAATTTGTAATGAGTATGGTGACCACAACTCTTGGATTCTATTCATGCTTTCCATCAGGCAGAGTAGAGTCACTTTGGCAGGCTCTTAATATGGAAAAAAAAAGAATAAGAGTGGTAATGCTGTATTCTTAATTTATCACCACACAGAGTTGACTTACTTAGGAGTTTATGATATTTATGTAGATAGAATTACTATTACTGCGCCTATTGAGCTCAAGTTATGAAACACGCTTCAAAGATTAGTTTTAACAATTTTTGTGCGACAGTTTTGTTTTTTAACATGTAGGATACACTACAATGCTTCGATTTAATATGTTTTGCAGCTGTAGGTGGCTGTATAGCTAGTTAAACATAAAAGTGACCCAAATATTTTCTGGTCAAGGGTACAATCTACGTTTTCAGACAAATATTTGTGTTTTCCAAATATCTCTCTCCGTCTGCGAATATTTGCTAAACCTTGCTACTGGTTAATGCTTAAAATAAATATATAAATACAGGCAAATTGGCACAAACTGGACAAGTAGTAAAAGTGTTTAAGTATATAGCCTCGCATGTTTGCTTACCGAAACTTTGAAGGGGATTGCTGTGTGAGGGTCATGCTTCGGAAAATGGTCATAGGAATGTATGTGATACTCACTGGTTTGTTCTTCCTTTTCCCTTTTTTTCAAAAGAGAAGAGAATATGAATATATCTTGTATCGCAGAGGATTTTACAAACATACGAGAAACGGACACAAAGAACATCCAGACTCAGAACAACAGAAGATGGATCACACAAAGTATTGTCTGATTTAAAGTTTAAATCTACAACACTCAGCGAAGAAGAGAGCGGCGTGATAGCAGCTTCCACCATTACACCAGCCGTGCAGTCATCCTCATTCTGGGAGGACAGAATGAGAGGCACCACACAAGTTCGGCTCTATCGAAAGGAAAGACAGATTCAACACAGATATTCGAAGAGGTTGGAGTAATACTTCGTTCGAGCCGTTCCAGCATTTCTTGCACACCTACACACATACATAATGCGTGTTTTAGCAAACGTCAGAAATAATTTTGATTGTTTTACTGAGCCTCTACCGCACTGTGTCCTCAATAGGTACTCAACTAGCGTTGAAAACAGTTTATGACACAATATTCTATCTTCGTTTTGCCATAGCGTTACAATAAAGTGATTTAATACACAACAGTAATTAAAACGACAATATGACATTGACAATGTCATATCAGTTACTATAATTATAAAGTATGCACGTATTTTGTGACTTTTGTGTTGAGGTGTCAACGGTGGCAGCTGTCACTTACAATTAAGTCGTTAGTCGTACGACGGATAGTCGGTTAGTCCATACGTACTCTGCCAGAGCCAAGTATACTATAGAGTGGGCTACGAATTCGTTAACATTTGAATCTGAATATAAGAGAGAAAGTTGTCTCTAACGATAGACAATACTTTGTGTACAGTGGTTGTGGTCCTTATATTCTTTTTTAAAAAAAAAAAACAACGATAACTTATTTCAAGTCCTATTAGAAAGAAATCCTTGGTACCCTAATGGATCCTGGGGTATCTGTGGCTTACAGGTGATCCCCTCGTATATGAGACCACAGTGTCTCCTCCTCGGACTATACTTTGTGTGTGTTGTAGGAGCTATATTTATTTATTTTTTTAAGAAAAAAAACAACGAGAAGTTATTCCAAGTCCTATTAGAAAGAAATCCGTGGTACCCTACTGGACCCTGGGCTATTCTGGGCTATCGGTCTGCTTCTGTTAAGGTGACCTCACATGTCAGCATTAGACCTGTGCTTATGGAAGAGAGAATTCTTTCAGCGTTCGTTTGGCACACGTATTTTTAAAAATAATAAATTCTGTGTTGCGGGTGACTTAACAAACACGCATGAAACACACACAGACTCAGAAGAGCAATTGGATCACACAAAGCATTGTCCCATGCAGAGTTTGAATGCTCAACAATCGGTGCAGTAGAAAGCGGCGTGGCGACTGCTTAAACCAAAATGACATCCGTACAGTCCATAAAACTTACGATAGTTAAAATTCTATTACGTATTTTAAGTTTCCCTCCCGCAAAGATTGTCTATGATGCTAAAAATAATATATATAAGAAATAAATTGTCGATATTAATAGATCTGTTAATTATATATTAAACTGCGAATGAAAACGAACACGTGGTCAGTGACCTGACACATGGTGTTGTTTTTACATAAATATTTATTTTTAACCCATAAATAAGTTTCTTTCGTTTATTTGGTGTATGGAGTTCATCATAATGGAAATTGAACTGTTTGAATCACCTTCTGGACCCTTTTTAGAATTCCGTAACCAAAATGATAAAACGGAACTCTTATATGTACACTTTTCGTTATATACGTGCGTCTGCTTTCACTAGTCAGTGTATACAGTGGTAAAATTATACAGATACATAAAGTCACGCCTATTTCTCTGAGTGGTAGATAGAGACAATTGATCTCCACTTACTATGATCCGGACACACCTGTTTTGCTACGTCCGCATTCACCAATCGCTGCCTGTATACCCGTCGGTTCCTGGTGTTTTTTTCAGTACATCACTAATTTCGTCAGTAAATGTTCGCCGTGGACGAGCTACTCCGACATTTCCGCATACATTCCCGCTATAAATTCTTTCATCAATCTTCTATCATCCATCTTCTTTACTTGGCCAAACCATAATTATGTGGTAAAAGTAAAAAAAATGTTTTTTTTTTTAAGAGTACTTGTCGTACCTACTTTTAAAGTGGTAAACAAATTAAACATCATAGGCTCAGAAGTCATTAAAGTGAAATACTTATAATATGAAATAACTAAACGCCCTTACTACGGAACCCTGCAGAACACCGGGCGTGGCTCGACATGCAGTTAGCCGGTTTTATTAATATATTAAGAATTTTTGGCGGAATGCCAACCAGACAGGACAAAGGAAGAAAGGAAATAGCAGTAAGGAAAACGGATATCTTGTGTCTCAGACCGGATATTTTTCCGTGGAATGGGTCGGATCACAGATAAATCTGTAAGACGGATCACAGAAAAAGCGACTTTATTCTTTGTTCTGTGGGTGTCGCACGGGATGGACCGGAGTGCTACCTTGACTTCATATAGTTATCTTGTTAATTTTCGGTGAGTGAGTGAGATTACATGAACCGTAACTTCCCCACTCTCTAATTATGTACTTAAACAAATACAGTGGAGCCCCGGTAATTCGACAAACGTTTTGCAGGGCAGTGTCGGACTATCGAATTTGTCGGATTATGGAGTATTGCCTAAGACCCCCTATCGTCCGAATTTTTTTACAAAAGAGTATCTTGTAATCCGACAAATTACAGACAAATGATGAAATTCTATATGTTGTCTTCTGGTTTTGTGACGACATTACTAGGTATGTATATGTAATGCACAATGAATAAACGCTAAGCTGCACCGCTATCACACGTAGTCAAATTCAAACTAAACAATGGGAATTGGAACAATACCTACGCGTCGAGCGCAAGTTGTAACCTGTTCAATCATGCATGATCTACATTAGCGAAAATTGTTTGATTGATGTCGGATTACAGGGGGGTCCGGATTAGACAGGATTACCGAGAGTCTACTGTATATGAAATATTAATAATAACCTGTTGCAAAAATAGTTAAGACTTTCGTCAATTTATAAACAAAAATTATGAAATAAAAAACTAATTATTTAAGACCTAAGTTATTTAATTTCATACTATACTAATTATACTAACGTTGAGCATGTTGGAAGAAAACCCTAGTCATATATTTATTAAACTAAGAATCTAAATTTTATATCTACAACCTTTTATGGGTTTCTTTGTCCATATATTAGATATTAAAACAAAATTATTATACAAGAGCAACGACTGTTTTTAAGAACCTGCCAAAGTGACTCTACATTGCGTGTTGAAAAGCTTGAATAGAATCCACTAGTTGTGGTCACCATACTTATTGCAAATGCAGACAATACAATATGGTGATTCACACTATGGTGGCCTAATGCTATGCTTTTTCACGCCCCGCTTGAGGACTAAAAAGCATGACAGACATCGTGGCTGTCTAAGGATCACATACTAACCTCAATTACTCGTCCACTCTAGCACTCATCAACAAAACACGAGCACGGCTGCTGTTGCTTGAGGTTAGTTTTCTGTGAGAGGGTAGTACAGCCTCGCTCGTCAGCTTAATCGGGTCTGTTAGTGCTTAAAACAGCGTAGCTCTACTGCCAGAAGACCTTACATAGTCGTTAAAATACAACTAAACATAAATTTGCCAGAACTCTTTCATATTAACAGAAGATTTTGAGTAATGCATAGAGCTTTACAGTGTTTCAGAACTCCTACCTTACCGACTAATTTTACTTAATAATACTTCATCTAGCTTCATAGTCTATACAATACGTGTTTATTTCTCATAACTTTCTCCTTCTTCTACTGTATATTTATACATTAAAATCAATAACTAAAGAATATATGTGGCTCTAAGGTATTTTTAATCCGTCACCACGCGGACAGCGTCGGTCGTTACACATTAAGTTACTGTTTGACTACTCTCTTCTGTATCACTCTTTAATGTTCTGTTCCTAACTTATTCCTTAATCTCTTTAACTCCATATCTTTCAGGATAAAACCTCTTAAAATTCCACCCAAAACTTCTTTGTGTGTTGGTTCTATTAAGGTTAGGAGATGACGTTAGAGAGTCAAATCTAGAAGGTGTCGAGCAGTCTTCACGAAGAGACGCGATGGGACTATCAGGGGCGGCAAGGATGTTGGTGGATCCTTTGACTTCTGCTTCGAATTCCTTGAGACAGCTGGCGCTGCAGAGCGGTGTGTCTACTTGTTCCACCGTGTTCAGATTCTCCTCATCAATTTTATATGCTTCATCAGCTTTGCTGTAGCTGGAAATAAAAAGAAAATGTGTTTTGAAAATATACACAATTACACAAAACCGTGTGGAAGTCAATCAGATAGTAAGTTCTAACGTGCAGACGAACATGCTGGCAAGTGACTGCCAACGCTCATGGACATCTGTAGCTCAATGGTTACTACTCTGTCTGGGAAGCTCCTCCATCAGAACTTATTCAAAAAGGGAAGAGGCACTCAACGCGCGGCAAGGCACTCCCTTAGGAGGGACTGGGTTTGAGCTCAAGTAACCGCACTCACTCGGTGAAAAGCAACGAAGAAATTGGCTAACATCAGTTTTCTTCCAGACCGTGCCTTACGGTGCTACCTGTAAAATCCACTTACTGTACTACATTCTTGAATCTATATCCCCAAATGATCTCCTTGGACAAATAAGAGGTTCTACTCTGTGTTGTGGAGCCCATGTTCTTAGAAGTGCCAGTCAAGCAGATCACTATCTCGAACCTGGAACAATGATAGCATTTAGTCTTCTATCATGTTTAGTATATAGTTCTCAATCAAGCGTGTAAAACTGTCTGTCCTTCGCCTGATCTCTATCCGGCCGTGTGGGATAACCGTCCCATAGGATTGTGAGAGTCAGGGAACAGAGAGTGCACCTTATACATTTATGTGTGATGTTCTGTGAATGTAATTAATCTATAATATGTATGTATTTAGACATATATAGGTGTTTTTATCAGCAGCCTGGTTACCATAGTACAGGTTTTGTCTAGTTTGGGAACAGAGGGTTGTGTGTGAGATGTGTGAAGATATTATTACCTGTGTTTTAACACTATCACTACCACACAGTATATCAGCATCATAGCTCTCAAATTTTACTACCAAAACTACCTATGGTATGAATTGGTCTATTTACAGTCGATTTGTCTTGAATATTTTAGGTTAAGGCATCATTATTTGTATATAGCTAAAATGGCCATTTAAAGAAAGAACTATAACTTTGAGATTATCTATCCATACAGACGGCATACCAGTCCCAGTCATCCTGAACTCAAACCGACATTAGTCAAGAGCCGAAGACGAATGACAGTACCGTCAGCAATATATTTTTGTAGGCTGTGGCAACACTCTAAACTACCACAAACCCTACTTGTTTAAGGTAATAGAAGTGTACCTGAAGTCCATCATGTCTTGCGCTGATAGATCGTACAGTGGGCTGCTAGAGTCGATGACGTGGACTACTGTGATCGGCCAGATAAGGAACGCGCGGGCTTGTTTTAACTCCAACTGCTGGATGTAGTTCTGGACGAATTCTCCTTCTAAAGTCCTGGTGGTAATAATAATAGAAATGATAAAGGTTCAGCTAAAGTTTCCGACTCTATTTCTCAATATATACATGTAAAATTATTCTTATTCTAACTGACTAACTATTGTAAATACCTACTAAGAGTCGGTTATGGAAAATTTCGCCCCTAATTGGATGAAATATGATCCGAATATTTTTGGGCAATTTGTGTTAAGAATATATGCTATGGCGCGGGGAACTTTACCAACTTAGAAGAAGCGGACACAAAGAACATCCAGACTCAGAACAACAATTTGTGGATCACACAAAATATAGACCCGTGTGGGGTTTGAACCCATAACACTTGGCACAGTAGAGAGCAGTGTGGCTACCGTTTAAACCACTACGTCATCCGTGCAGTCGTGATCAGGAATACGGAGTGTTACCACCTCTAGTCATTCCCTGGACTAGAGGTGGTAACACTCCGTATCACGACAGTAGAACTACAAAGAGAAGAAGAACTCGAAACAAACCCTCTGATTAGCTAGTGATATTGTAGACCAAAATTGCCTTATTAAGGGTTGGTAATGAAGACGATGAGTGATTCTGAATTGATTAACAAAAAATGTAAGAAAAACTGATTTAACACATTGAGTGCAGAACAGGACCTAGAACACCTCGTCTATGTCGCACTTGCAGTGCGGCAAGGAACAACATACTTTACTACAGGGTTCAAAACACCTCGTACCACAGTTAATGGCAAGTATAGTAAACACAGTGTCGCTGGGAATAATAAATGGATTGAGTCTCAGTTGTTTTGTCTAATGAAATGGTATTTGAATCGATCTTGTAATGCCTTATTTCATTAAAAGTTGATTTTCATATTATGTGTGTAGGTTAATGGAAAATTTATTGTTTTACAACAAAGCAATCTACCTTTTTATCACTTAGCACCGGTTAATTAACATACATGAGCGGTTTGATAGTCTAAGTAATTATTTGATTGAACCAATTTAATTATTTGATTAATTTTAACATGTAACTTTATTGGCATGTTGACCCAGTTTAATAGATTTTAGTTATAACTTAGTTTTGTATATTTTCTTAATATATTATGAAGGTTTGAACATTAGAACAGAAACTGACTGAATGGTATTCTTGTCGTGATATATGGTAGCAAAGTTATGTTTTAGCACGACGTGACTCAAATAGTGTGTGTTGTCATCATTCAAGCCTATTCGAAACCTGGGTTGAGGTCTTCCTTCACGTCTAGTTACTGACATCAGACTTCTACCACCCAAGTATTACGTGATATTTTTGATTGACAGTTGTCAGAATTTTTAGAACTCCGAGTGTCAGTCTACACGTAGTGTATGTTAATTAAATATACTGTACAGTTAAAAATCTCCTCACTGACTAATTGAGCTGGCTGAAAAAGAGGCGTAATCTACGTCAAACGAAATATACATTAATAATTCTAGGTAGTAGAGCCACGCTGATTTCAGTACTAGCGGGCCGGGTCGACCGGGGCCGTACTACCCTCCCACAGAAGACCAACCTAAAGCGCCAGCATCCGCGTTGTCGTGTTTCGTTGGTGAGTGTGAGAATGGAGACCCATTGATGCAGGGGTGACAGTTATCGTGGTAACTGTGTAAACCTTACACTGTCACGATGACTGTCATGCCTTTTACGTCCCCAAGCGGGGTGTGAAAAAAGCGTCTCACAAGGCCGCCATAGTGTGGGTCACCATACTGCATTGTCTGCATTTGCGATGAGTATAGTGACCACAACTCTTGGATTCTATTCATGCTTTCCATCAGGCAGAGTAGAGTCACTTTGGCAGGCTCTTAATATAGAAAAAAAAATACTGTAGACAATAAAATTGTACTACATATTTGGTCTTACCTTATAGGCTTCATCATATAAGCGGTTATGGTACTTCCAATCAAATGCATGTTCATTAAATCCCATACTCTGAATTGTAGGCACAGATCACCATCTCGAAGGCACACCTTTATGATAAATAATATTTATTTGTGGTAATAAATCTTTTACAGATATTTTTATATCATCTCCTAAGACACACTATGGGAAGAAATGTCGAAAGAAACCATAGAGGTGCATTTTTTTTTGTCCTTGAGCTTAGAGTAAATAAAAACTAAAAAAGCTTAGTATGCGGTCTGGGTTTGCCTTTTAAAGACGGCGTACGAGCCTAAGTCATCGTTTCACATAGTCTACCAGTAGTCAATATTAACCACCCGATGTCATAATAATAGTAATATCACACCTTAGAGATCGTCTGATCCTCAGCTAGGTAGAGCCTGTGCTATGGCAATCAGGCTGCTAACTATCATACTTATTTATTTTTTAATACGTACATATTATAGATTAATTGCAGGCAGATCATCAACAGCCCTTTACAGTCCACTACTGGACATAGGCCTCTCCTCAGCAAGGAGGTTTTGGCCTACTGTACCACGCTGGCCAGACGGGTTGGAATAGGGTTTGTTTCAAGTTTTCCCTCTCTTTGTAATGATATTTTCCTGAATAGTTTCTTTCTTTAGTCGCTTCTTACGACACCCACGGGATGAATAGGGTCGGTAACACTATGTATTCTTAATCTGTCACCACACGGACGCCGATACAGAACGAGTACCCGTGCTCATCAGATTATTGTCTTTTTTTATTTTATTCTTGGCCTACCAAAGTGACTCTACTCTGCATAATGCAAAGCATGAATAGACTCCAAGAGTGGTGGTCGCTATACTCGTTGCAAATGCATATAATTTAGTATGGCGACCCACACTATGGCGGCCTCGGTGTTTGTTCTTGGTGGAATTACAATACACTATCTCTGGTTTGGTCTAGGTCCCTCTCTAACAACTGCATTAGCGGTAAATACCACATTTATTCATGAAAGTATTAAGCTAGATAACATTAGGTTATGTCCAATAGGAGCGCAGTATCAGTAAGAAATAATCTTAAGCGAATAAAAATTATTCCTTTCGTGAGACACACACGAAATTGCACTGGATTATTCTCGAACCATAAATATTTTTGAACATTTATGGAACGGACACAAAAAACAACAAGCGTTGTCCCATGTGGTGATTGAATTCATCATATTCAGGCCAGAAGGAAGCGGAGAGGTGACCGCCAAAACTACCACGCCATCCTTGTAATCGTTGAGATTTAGTGGAAGTAAGAACTTGTTCCTTATTTTTGAAGGAAGTTAAGAAAGAGTGATAAGAGTACGTACGGTTGCTTTCTTACTGAAGCCAACAGAAGACACATGTCTGTTCGGCCTGATCATTTTAGCGTACAGCAAACTTGTCAGACCTCCAGAGAGGGCCGTGCCGGCTACGATCTGAAACAAAAAGATTCAAGTGTGTTAGAATTTTTACAACAGAAAAGTTTTTAGTTTGTCCTTGGGGAGCGGTAGCTATTTACCATCAGTTGACCCATATACTCGTTTACCTCTTACGATCAAAATGACCCCTTAGGATAAAAATGACCCCAAACGATAAAAAATGATTCCATTCAATAAAAATGACCTCATACAATAAAAATAAAGAATGTCCCAGACCGTTTAAAAGTAGTGTAATTATTTAAAGGTACTTTCATTATCATCACCTTCCATTAGGTAATTGGACAAATAAACCCCTATTCCATTACTCAACAAGGTGTATGATATCTGGTTGGCTGCGGTCACAACTTGAGGGAGGCCTATGTCGAGCAGTAGACGTCTTTCAGTTAAGAAAAAGAAGCAGATATATTATCTAGTTCAAAAAGATTACTAAACAAGTACCTCCATCACCATGATGATTATGGCTTCTGGACACTCTTCGTTGGGAAATCTGACGCCATAACCTATCGTCATCTGGAAACATAGAAAAGAACATTTGTTAGTATTAAGAAACACATTAGTGGGGTCTAAGCCACCATATAGGTCGCCATACTGGATTATCTGCATTCGCAATGAGTACCATCACTTTTGAATTCTATCATGCTTTCCATCAGGCAAAGTAGGGTTACTTTGGTAGGACCAGAATATAAAAAAATCTATTGGTTTTGTTATAACTTTCTTTGCATATTAAATTAATTCACATAAGACTGTATTGTGTAAAAAAAATATGTATTTGACAATACGTTTGTAAATGAGAATTAAATTTTCAGACAGTGTAGTCATTTCCAAAAGAAGTCTTCAACGTTCTTATTGAGTCAGGAATTGATTTACTACTAATAAATTAATTTTGTCCCCTGTTCCTCTTCTTTCTGCAGCGTGCGTTTCAATCTCACACTCAGCTTGTGGTGATTAACACGCCTTTTTTAAAAGAAGATAGTCCTTGAACATACACAATCAAAATTTCAAATTCATCGTTCTCAAACACTTTATTTGTAATAATTTGAAAGATTTTATTTCTAGTGACGTGTTAGATTGAATGCGTCCAATTGTACCATACCTGAGTCTCAACAGACATCATCAGTAATCCAGCAAAACTCTGAGTACCAGTGACACAGTGCTCCTTCCCATCACCTATATCATCTTGGTATGATGAAGCCACTGCTAGCCATATGGCTGCGAACAGGAACCAGAAGGCGAAATGAGCCATGACTACTAAGAGAAGGATGAAACGCCATTTGCTGTTGATCTGAAATATTTGTGTACAAATAAGATACTTACAAGCCATCTGGTGACGGATATACATTGTCACCACTCTTATTCATCTACGTGGTTGTCGTAAGAACCGAGGCAAAGAGAAAGAAAACTTAACAAATCCTATACCAACTCATCTGGCCACTATTAGGTCAAAATCTCTTTTTTAAGAGAAACCTTATGTCCAGCATTAGAATATTAAATGCTGTGGAAGATAAAATGATATTCAAAAAATTTTAAAGACATTTCAAATGAAAAATTCTCAGTTGCCAGAGACAAGTTTGACTGCACCGATGACGTAGTGGTTTAAGCGGTCGCCACGCCGCTCTCTATTGCGCTGAGTGTTAAAAGCTCAAGCCCCACATGGGACGACACCATGTATGATCCATAAATTGTTGTTCTGAGTCTGGGTATTCTGTGTGTCCATTTCTTGTATGTTTGTAAAGTCCGCCGCGACACAAGATTTACTCATACTTCTGGTTTTGTCTTTAAAAAGAAGAGAACAGCTACGACAGTTGGCCTAGAAAATTCCAGAAGGTTTACAGACACATCACTTACTACAGTGTTAACAATATCCCTCATATACTTGATGGACTTGGCAGGTATGTTACTGCGAACAGGTACATTCTCTTCACCGTTCTTGAAGACCGCTCGTTTTGAACGTAGTGGTCTGCCGTAAGTACGTCTGTAAAAAGAATTACTTGATCACCACCAGATTATAACTTTTATTGGTGGCGAGTATGTGAAAGCAGGGCTTGGAGTAGGCACCTAGTACGTAGTTTCCTTATTCTAATTTTCTTAACCCATTTTATTGTTTTTTTTTTCACATTTGGTGCAATGGTGGACTTAATGAATAAAGTATTCTGTATCAGTCAACCATCACCTCTTTCTTTAATCCCATCTGTATTAGGTATGGGTAATAAAAAAACTAGCCACTGTTAGACATTGTGCACACCCTAAACAAAATTAGGAACATTATCGAAAAATGACCCCTTTAAATTTAAGGCATGAAACACTAAATTCTCTGAAATATATAAATGAATAAGAATCTTATCACATTTTATGAATTTTTCAATAACTTTGTGAATCATCTTTGGCATTACATATTATTGTAATCTAAGTAAAGCAAGTACATCAATAAAAAACGTCGTATTGTTGACGTAGATAAATTATTACTATTTTTCCACTTATTTGACTCTTTTAACATGTTAGATTCAAAAGAGCAGGCAGCAAACGTTATGGTAAATGAAATCCAGGACCAGAGGTATCTGTAGCTCAAAAGATACAAGTGTGTTGCAACCCCTTGTATTTCTCCTTCCAGCATTGGAGTTAAGGGGAGGCATTGGTCCATTATAGCTCACTCATCGAACAGCAATGCAAACCATCACTGCAATCGACTCGTATGTATCGAGGCATGTTCCAGTTACATACATCCGAAATAATATGGGTTACTTACATCAAGAAAAGGAACACTGTTCTGATATATACTCAATTATGAAACCAAAATTATACCAAATTGTATATTATCCAAATCATACCAACCTGCGAAAACCTTTCTTACTTCGACGACTGTACGGTGTGCCATATTTGACTGTAGGAGGGACATACTGACTGTCCCCATAGGTGCTTTCATCAGTATTGATTCTCTCAATCTTGTCATAAATATGCTCTTCCGTATTACTGGAACTGGCTATAGGTAGTGTCGACATCTCAGAATATTCTTTAGACGTTTCAGAAGTCCTTGGTTCTTCTTCGACGTTCACAGTCATAGTCAGGCCTTCATCTTCACTGGAGTAATGAGAAGATGATTGAGAACTGTCGTACGCAATCGGTACTTGTAAATAATTTTTCGTATCAAAGTTTGTCACTACTGATGGAAAAGCGATTTCTTTGCCTTCGACGTATGTTTGTGATATTCTGTATTGTTTCTTGAGTTCCTCGTTGGTATAAACGTCTGTGAAACCGATGTTGGGTATTTCTATAGAGGATCTCTGTGAACCATTACCAATGGCTTCAGAGTAACTGAGTGATCTTTCAAGAGCACGGCTCCTAGAGCCTCGTCTATGAATTTCGGGACCGTCGTAATTCATTTTGGACTGGTTCTTGCTGTTCAAAATTGAACTGTATTTCAAAGATTTGTTACTCTATAGTTATTGATTGTTTTAGATTTTTGTATCTGGATTCTGGTAGACAAACGTAGTGTAGTGTGTCCTGCGGCACGATGAGCCGACGGTTTTAAGAAAGTGGCTGTCTGTGGATGGATGTGAACTGCCCTAGATAATTGGCGCTCTTTTTGAGGTCTTCGTTCAGCAGTCGATATGGATCTGAGTAATCTGGATTTTGTGTTATATGTCTACAGTATATAAAAAATTCAGTTAATAGATCAAGGTGGTTAATTTTCAAGAGTTATAATTTTCAACACCTTGAAATGTCAAATGTCAACACTGTTATCACATAAACGATATCGATGTTTAAATTTATCACTTTTCACGTGATGAAAGTCAACAATTTCTTTAATCACTATCATTTCACTGTCACATTACTCCAACTATACGTTTGAATACATGTTAATCAGCAACAAAATGTGTTAAAACACAACATTATCTACGGTTTTTAGTTTTTTCTTTATCAAATAGCACTTATTTATACCAATAAGTATACGAGACTATGTGTTCTTGAAGCACAATGTCTTGTGTTAGTCCTACGGCTTTATCTTTGAGATAAGAGGTTGTTATCCGCGATAAGATACAAATATATTTGTTCTTCGTATTTTAATGTAATGCCGACCTAATAATGAAGTCAGTCTTTGTACATTTAAGGTCCAATTTTTAATAATATTTAGTGAAATTATTGACAATTTTGTACTCATTGTTGACTAATAACGAGTTAGTTAAAATTTGTTTTTAAAATGATTTTTAAAGAGCTTATAGTACCAAACAATATCCCGTTCGAATCAAACGTTTCTGATCGAGTTATTGTTTACACTCTCCAACCTACATATGTAAACAATATCCCTTTCTCTTGTATTACATTCCTTTTTGCCTACTTTTCCTTCTATATACTATCAAATTGCTTACTTTAACTCTCAAAGCGTCTGGTCCACGGTAGTAATCTTGTTTGCTATAAAGTGAGTAGAAGCAAGATATATAGGCGGATAAGTATTTCATTTCATTTCGTTTCGTTTCGTTTCATTTCAATTCTTTTCATTTTGTTTCATTTATTAGAAAACTTATAGCAATATACTTTACATATATTAAACAAGTAGCAATAAACACACCAGTAAAAGTCTCTACAGATTGTAACTAAATATTTGGAAAATAACCTTAAATAAAAGTTATAAAATATTGTTTATATAAAATGAAATTGACTCCGATTTAAAAGACTTACAGAAGAATTACAAACAACATAATTTGTGTTTTAATTAAATTCGGCATTTTAAAATGGCGTCGTGTACAATTTCTTTCACATAGACGACATACACATAGCAAAAATGTCAAGGTAATGTAGTGCTTGCGTACTAAGTTGCTGTAAATTTGACAAGAAGAAAAACTGTATTGATAACCTAGTAGCAACTACTGGTACTGAAAAAAAAAGGGAGCATAGTGCAATGAATGCACTGAGACATAGATTTTTAGTCTGCTTAGTAGCTCAGATATCGAATATAATGTATAAAAATATAATATGTAATAACATAATACATACATTTTTTAATATTTCAGACATTTGAGGTGTCAAACTAAACAGATCACACTATGGTAACTACTTAGATTGACTGATAGAATACTTATATATATACAACAAACATTTGCATATCATACAAACATTTAGTCTGAGCCGGGAATCGTTCCAGAGACCTCAAGCACAGCAGTCGCATACGTTACGACTGTGCCACGACGGTAGTCATAATATAAAAAGATAATGTTCACTATATAATCTTCTTTTAATCTATATGTGAATTATTGCAAAAAAGGGTATATCAAACAAGTAATATAGTTGCTCTTAGCGTATAGACTCTTCTGCTGGACGCCATTGAACTAGATCCAATTTTATCAAAAGTCCTTCTACACCAGTAGTTATCAGCTTCTAACGTAAGCAGGCGTGCAAGGCATGCACTGCATGTGGGTGGCACGTCCAAGAGGACGGCAAATTGAGCTACAATCACGTAATATTCAAAGTCATTGTCATAATAATTAACCACCCCACCTACAGCAAAAGTAATGTCACTGTTTAATCACTCATAAAACAGCTAGCGACGGGCCTGGTTATCAGTGCCGTAAACAATCAAAGTGTCCAGTCCATTGTCATTAGTTCAATAGGTTATATGAATCTTCTGACATCCCATTAATTCTTTAATAAACCTTTTTAATAGAATATTCCTCATGTGGCCATAAAAATGAATCAAATAAAACAACAATTTCCTTTCGAAAAATAACACACACATACATATATATATTTATTAATATTATTATAATAATACTGATTATTCATATGTAGTGTTATATCTATGTATATTAAATTACTTGCACTGAGTGATTCTTCGTGTGCTGGTGGATTAAGAATACAGAGGGTCACAACCTTCTTATGGGTGTTCATAGAAGCGACCATACAAAATATTCAAGACAACATCACTACAAAGAGAAGGAAATCTTGAAACAAACCCAATACCAACCGGTCTGTCCAGAGTGCTATAGTAGGCCAAAACCTCCTTTCTAAGGAGAGGCTTATGGCCAGCTATTGACTGTTAAGAGTTGGTGATGATTGTTGATAAGTGATTTATCAACGCAGAGTCTAAACTGCTGGATATATAAACTTGATATTTTGACAGTTCATGCTTTTTCAGTTCATAAATCGTTTTAATGTCAATTATCTAACATGATACTTGATAAAAGAGTCTTTGGATAACCAAAGACTAAAGACAAATGCCATAAGGCAAGTAAGTTTTTTTAATTGTAATTCATTTCGGCCTTTCTGCGATCAATTCAAAATTCAATGTTAATTTTGAAAAGCCTGATAAATGTTATCTTTTTTAGATTTTTTAAAGTTTTTACATTTTACTAGCAATCATAGCACCCAAGTCTTACAATTTAAAATACGAGTAACATTACTTTTATATCTTACAAGTAAACGCTATGTTGTAATATTTTAATAAAACAAAAGATTATAAAAACTTACTCAATTCATTAATAATCTCATAAATGCTAATTTTAATGTTTAATTTATAACATTGTGATTATTTATTAATAAATTATTATTATTGTAATCTCGTAAATATTAATTTCAATTATTACTTTTATGCAGGTGACATTTTTTAATTTAACTTTTTTTTTCAAATATTGGTCACATTTGAAAATAACTGACATTGCTATTACAAAAATAGCATAGAAAAGAAATTAGAAAAATATTAAAAAGTAAAAAAATAATTAATTTAAAGGTCAATACATATATAATACTTATTTCACTGTTTCTGTAAAAATAAATATTGTTTACTTATTTCAAGGTTCTAATAAAAAAAGAAACTTCTTTTAAAGGCAACTCTCGCATCTTGCGTCGCGGGGGTCTTCACTAACATACTTTACTCTTTATACATATAACAGACACAAATAAACCCCAACTTAAAGCAGTAATTTGTAGATCACACAGTGTTGTAACATATGGGGGTCAAATCAACAACACTCAACATTGTGGTAAAAGGGGATTTACCGCTTAAACCACTACGCCACACGCCATATTTTTAGGAACCACAATTTCAATACAGTATTTTTTTTAATTAAAACCTAACTACGTTGACTATAGGTCTTTTGAGATTTCTTTCTAAACGATGATGTCCTCTCAAGGTGGAAAGAGGCGACTGTCTCACTGAAGATACTCGCGCTACCAGGAGTTTGTGGACGTAGGTCGGCTTTTATGGGAGTTGAACTGAAAATAAAAAAAACTGCTATTTTGACGTTTGACAATACGCTTGTATATTTAAAAAACAAATCATATTAATCAATCTTCTAATGTATAATCTCGTGGTAATGGATTAAGAATACAGCGTGTTACAACCCCTATTCATCCCGTAGGTGTCGTAAAAGCTTCTCACAAAGCCGCCATAGTGTGGGTCACCATACTGTGTTGTCAGCATTTGCAATGAGTATTGTGACCACAACTCTTGGATTCTATTCATGTTTTCCATTAGGCAGAGTAGAGTCTTTGACAGGCGGGGTGGCAATGCGAGCGTTACGGACTGCGCGCACCCTTTCGGGGGGGGAGCAGTAAAGAAACCATCAGGTTGCTATACAAGAGGGGACCACCCACAGCCGTAGTTGTTCCGAGGTACGTTGGGGTGCCAGGGATTTCCTTACTAGGGTGCACCTGGTCCCCTGGCTAGTAGTACCTGAGACGGCGTGCGATTTTTGGTCGGTTCGAGTCCGACATAACCACCCTTCGGTGGTATCCGTGGGGATTGCCGCACAGTACAAAAAAGATAGCAAAAAAAAAGAAGCGACTGAGGAATAAAACTGCACAGGATAACATTACTACAAGGAAAAGGAAAACTTAATAAAAACCTTATACCGACCCGTCTGGCCAGCGTGGTATAGTAGGCCAATACCTCCTTTCTAAGAGAGATCTATCTCTTGTCTATATATACATATGATTATGTATAAGTCTAATATAATTTATGCCTATGCCATTTTATCTTTTACCTAATAGGCTAGATGACACCTTAGTCAAATTAGTTACTCTTTATCATCTGTCAAAACGACAATTTTGTATGAAAAATGTACTAAATACAAAATTGTGACGTCACTGTTTTAGACTACTCAATTGAACAATATATTTCACTATATATTTCATTGAAATTCGTAATAATAATAAAAAGCTATGTTAATTGTATTTTTCGAGATGTTTCGCGATATAAGTTTTAATGAAGTGGACATTGGTATTTATTTACGATACAGTCATCTACCTAATTGTAACACTATACTCATTTCCCCTTTAAGTGATATTTACATTGTATAATACTCATGTAAACAATTTTTTTGTAAACCATTAAATAAATTCTACACGTATGCATCTCACTGAACTCCTGTTTAAACTAGTTTGGATGTTAACTTAACCTATAAATAATTGTTATTCTTACATTGTACTTAGATCCTAGCTAAGACAGTAAGCGAAAGTACATACCCTCGGTGGAGATCCTTGGCGCAGCAAAAAGGAGTGTCGACCGGTTCCAGCACATTCAATTTCTTATCGTCTATCACGTACTTCTGTTTGTGAAAATCATACCTGAAGATAGAACAAACACTTTTAATATAACTAATACCCCGGTTTAGTGACGTCACTAAGTGTGGGACAGACTTATGGGTATGCTGCCTTAACTTTTTTAACTACCATAGATATGGATGTCGCCAGAATTATTTACAGGGGATGCATCTACATCCACACATATTATTAAATAATTAAGAATTATACTAGGTCTTTACGTATGAAATCGACTAATATCTGTATTTCTAGGTATTTTCTTTTGTTTTCTGCCGCCTCCTCCCGGTGTCCATAACTCAGTAGGCTCAGTCTTCAAATTACGTAGAAAAACCATGCCATAGGATAAATGGACCATCATCTCACCCCGTTTGGCCAAATGAAAACCCGGATGTTATTCAATCCTATCATTGCTTTTCACCGAGTGTGTGAAGTTACTGAAGCCAACTTCATCTCTCCACCTATCTCTTCCTGATTCTAGGAGGAGGCGACGCAAAGGCGGTTGCACACTTGTATCTCTTGGGTTGTGTCTATCTATTTATATACCTGCTCATTCATCCTCAACCCCGTTAAAAAATCACATAATAACATCAACATCACCATCAGCTTCCACTATATATATAGTCCACTTCTGGACTTAAATTTCTACTTGAAAAGGAGGTTTCAGTCTACTGTAAAACACTGGCCAGAAGGGTTGGTATATAACCTTCTCTTTGTAATAATGTTATCTTGTGTATCTTCTCTTAGTTGGCTTTTACGGTACCCACGGGATGAATGGGGCTGGTGCTATAAAATGATGTAGGTCATTATCCATACTCACTTAACGACGGGAGGAAACCGATATCCCCAGGCAACTTCCCTGGGCACGTAAGAGGTCTGGCTCTGAGTAAACGTGCCCATCGATGCTGATGCTCCCTTCAGACTGACCGTGATCTCGTAGCTAAGAACATAGAGTTATAAAGTAAGTTATGGAACTGTTGTCTTTTTTTTTATAGTTGTAATGGAATAGGTTTGTCTTCCATCTCACCTGATGGAAAGTGTAGATGAAGACGAAGGTGGTACACACCCATCCAAAAGAAACCTGTTTACTTTACTCTTAAAGGCTCCAGAGTTCAACTTATCAGGAGAAATAGACTCAGGAACATTGGAACGAACTGCCAAATCTTGGCAACTCTCACCAAAAACGAGCTGTCGAACCGTTCGACTTTTGGGTATGTCAACAAAGTATGGATGAAACTTTTACCTGTGCCTAGAAGTCCCATAAAAGAATGGAATTCTTTTATAAGATGATTTGTCTAGAATAAGTAAATCTATCCCGATTTTTGGCCATATTTACTTAACTGGACATGGACTTTGAACAATTTGAGAACATTTTTTTCTATGTGTGTGGCAGATCTTAGCACAATATATTGTGCAGCAGTGGACGTCTTTTGGCTGAGATGATGATCATGATGTAGAAAGACAACGCCAGCACTAGGAATAAATCCCGTGTCACGGAGGACTTTACAAACGTACAAGAAATGAACACAAAGAACATCCAGACTCTGTACAACAATTTATGGATCACACAAAGTGTTGTCCCATGTGGGGTTTGAACCCACCACACACAGGGCAGTAGAGAGCAGCGGGGTAACTGCTTAAACCCCTTGGCCAACCGTGTAGTCGTACATATATGATACATATACTCGTAAACATTGCTTTATAAAGAAACTTATAGAACCACTTAAATTTTTCAAAAATATTTCATCCATATTCAGTTGCTTAGAATGGATATTTTTTTTTTAAATCCAAATTTTTAGCAGTATGTCGGTCTTAGCAGAATATCAACGCCACTTCTGTACAAAGAAATGGCTTAGTGCTGACCTAAGAACCGTTTTTTCTCCTTTGTCATAGTGTAATTTTTATGTGTATAGTTACTGTTTTATTTGCGACAGTAAACAATTATATATTGCAGGCCTTACAAATGATTTAGAATTTACTGATCTAAAACGTATAAGCCATATTATTGACCACAAGGTCATAGCTGGAGTAAAAAAGGAATCAGATGTGTATTATGTTATATGAAAAGGGTGAATAATGTATTATAACAATAAGGAAAGACCTATTCCCAGCAGTGAACTATTCAAGCAATAGTTTTTAATAATTCACTACTGGAAATATTCTGTAGCAGGTAGATAGTTGATTCTGGATGTCGTAATAGCAGCGGTTCTCGGATCCCTCCTATCTCAGGCGCAGAGTGACACACCGTGTGGTTTTAGTCGGTCCGATTCCGACACACCACCCTGCCGTAAACCCCGGTGGGGTGACAGCCCGAGGGGGTTTACACACGTTAAAAAAAAGGATAGATAATTGATTAAATCTACTATGTTCACATTTGTGTCTCATAGAAGTGCGAAGTAAATTCAGTCTATAATATCACAAAAGAAATTACACACAAATTACAATCGTATCATATGTAATGTAAGACTCAAATCAGATCAATTTTAAAGTTAACATTAATTGTTAATGACATTTGCTAGTTTTGTTTCACCATGTACCTGTTCCCAGCGATAAGCTCAGGCGTGTACCCATAAAGGGGGCTAGAGGCATCAATCACATGCACCAAGGTCACCGGCCACAGCAGGAACTGACGTTGCTGTAGCGCCAAGCTGCGAGCGTAGTAGCGAATCACTTCACCTTCTTTCGTTCTAGGAACATACAGAAATAGCTTTACACTGCACCATTGAAAGGATAGACAAAGACTAATTAAGAAGGTGGATTAAGAAGTAGTAGTGTCACTACTATTGATCCCTCTCTCGTGGTCTGCACATCACCCCGCAAGGGGTGCGTCGAGGCTGGATCGGGGCGGTTTCGCTGCCCTTTGAAAAGGGCAGGTCCTGAGGGTTGTATTAGGACGTCTGGTGTTTTGAGGTGGGATTGTTGCGCTCTTCACGCCACTCCGGCGGTCGGCTCGATCCAGATGAGACCCCAGGCGACACCTGGGGAGGTCCAGTTCCGAACAACCAGCGACAGGAGTGGCGGCTTATGCGCAGTCCGCCTCGGTGTCTGGTTCGGGTTGCCGCACTATTGATCCCGTGGATGTCTTAAGAGCCGTACTAAGAAAGTAAACACACAAGACAACAGCAGTGTAAGGAGAAGACAAACTTGACACAAATCCTTTACAAATCATTGTGTGGTAAGCCGAAATCTCGTCTCTAAGGATAAGTCTATGAAACACAGTTAAAATCTACTGTTTTATCTCACTCGTGTAATGGACGATAAGTCTATGGCCTATGTGACGAAGCGGTAGCAAGAGCGACTGCTGTGTTTGATGTCTCGAGTTTGATTCCCGGGTTGCGAAATTGTCCGAAAATAAATTAAATTAATTAAATTTGTCCGACCGGTCGGACCAAATGTTTGTATGATCTGCAAATATTTGTTTCGGAGTTTGAGTGTTTTCTATGTATAATATGTAGGTATTTATAAAAAAAATGTGTTAGTATTCTATCAGTCAGTCTAGTTATCATAGCATAAGCTCTGCTTAGTTTGAAACTAGATGGCGTTGTGTGTTAAACGTCCGAAATATTTATTTATTACTGAGTATTAAATATCGTAAAGGTAGCCAATGAATAGCAAGTTACTTATACAAATGAAGTACGAAGAATTAGCAATACCCAAAGAGGTGGTAAGCTTGTTTAACTATTGTATTAACGGGAATGGTTTTTGTTATCTGTTAATCTCTAGATCTACACATTACCTACTATAGACAATCCGTCAAAATATTTTTAAATTTAATAATCTAATTCTTAAGAAACATTTGGCTATTTTTTTAATGTCTCTTATTATTTACGTTTTTAAAAACCTTCCTCGACACACTGTAAGGACCTTATAACACATTTTAATTGGTTATGATAACTGTTGGTTAATTGTACGATAAGAAATATTGAGTTTTTATACAATGGCATTAAGAGTATAACATAAATAAAAAATATCTTCGAATTATGTTGATAAATACCTGTAGGTGTTAATGAAGTGCGCTGTAAATTCTGAACTGATGATGTGGTCGTAGTTCAGGTCCCAGGCCCTCATCATCAGGCACAGGTGGCCGTCGCGCATGCTTATCTGAAATATCAGACAAATTAACAAACTATTAGTAAACTAACTCGCCACGTTTTCTTGCGAGACATTTTGTTTGCAAAAAAAAATATAAAAAAATTAAACGGGCTTCAAAAAATACCAAACAGAATCTTTCTACCTATAAACACTAAAAATCGGAAAATGAACTGAATTATTTATTTGTTCAAAAATGTACGAATTCTCTAACTAATAACGGGACCACCTCGGCACTCTACCCTTTTGAATTTAAACAAAAATTCAAAATCGGTCCACAATTGACGGGGTAATTGGTGAACATAAATCAAAATACATAGAATATACAAACAGTGGAACATAGAACCTCGTCCCCTTTTGGAGTCGGTTAACGATAGCTAAAAACTATATTTGCAGCATTCTGTATCTTCCAGATCCGACTCTTTTAAAAATTAGATTAGAGTCGGCTTTAAGTGTACTAGGATAGGGCTTAATCCTTCTGTGCATCATGATGGAAATTTACATCATAACATTTCATCATGCAAAATATTTTTATATTTATTTTGGGACATATTGTGACAACGCATGATGATGTAAATTGCCATTACATTGTTTTTACACAAGTCATACTTTTATTTCTAGTAGTTTTCTTTTTTAATATTTTCCATTTAATCTAGAACATTACATCACTTGTATTATTTAAAAAAAATAGAAAAAATCATGCTAAGATGGGTTAATTACGATTTTTCGTGGAGCAACTGTCATCAGACCTTCATACGCACTAGGCAATTTGGAAGTTCCGTAGAACTACTGTTGTCGTTCTTTTTTTGGGTTACACTACTACCCGTGACAAGTACCAAAGATGTTTGTAGAGTAACCAGGTCCGACGGTTTGACGTGCTCTCTAAAGTACAGAAGGGTTCAAATATGTTAAGAATGGTCACCCATCCATAGACTGAACAGGTTAAATAAGTAACTTTGAAATATGTTAACTTATGCAGTTGCATTTGAGCGATAAACTTCTCTAGACTATATTGTACAAGCATTCTTTAAATTAATATGGGACGATAGTTAAATACCAATTTCAACATGGCACCAATTTATGGCTCATTGATTCAGGGGTGATAGTTATCGTGGTAACTGTGTAAGCCTTACACTGTCACGATGACTGTCATGCCTTTTACGTCCCCAACGGGGTGAGCATCTCACAAGGCCGCCATAGTGTGGGTCACTATACTGCATTGTCTGCATTTACAATGAGTATGGTGGCCACAACTCTTGGATTCTATTCATGCTTTCTATCAGGCAGAGTAGAGTCACTTTGGCAGGCTCTTAATATAAAAAAAATACACTTTCTTAAAAAAATCGGTTAAAAAGCAAAATCTAATAAAAATTGTGAATCGAAACGAAAGCAATTGATGCAGATAAAAGAATTATAGGCAGTAATTAGTATTTTTTTACGATTATGACAGTGAATCGATTACTAATTTGACATAATCGATTATATTGTTTTGAAGTTCTCGATTAAGTGTCAATCATTCTGATAACAAAATTTTAAAGCACCAGCAAAATTAATTAGTACCAAAGATGATTAATAGCTGCAATTACTTTCACCAATTAGTGTTAATTTCCGTCTCCATACTTCCCCCCTATCATCAGTATCCGCCTTTAACAGTCCACAGCTCCAGTACCACGCTCGCCAGATGGGTTGGTATAAGTTTTGTTTCAAATTTTAGGAGGGATCTGGATGTCGTAATAGCAGCTGTTCCCGGATCCCTCCTATCTCAGGCGCAGAGTGGCACACCGTGTGGTTTTAGTCGGTCCGATTCCGACACACCACCCCGCCGTAAACCCCGGTGGGGTGACGGCCCGAGGGGGTTTCCACACGTTAAGGTTTGTTTCAAATTTTCTTTCTCTTCGCACATTTTGTGGCCTTCATCGCCTCTTACGACATCCATGGGAAGAATAGGGGTAGTGACACTCTGTATTCTTAATCCGTCGCCACACGGATATCCGTCACCATACGTACAAGAAAGCATCATTCTATACTTGAAGGAAATTACGAAAGGAAGGCAATTGATGACATTATTGTAGAAATATTAGCAGAAAGATCCTTAGTACTCTGTGAATGTATGTATTGTCGAACTGAAAGGTAGATATCAATTTTAGTTAAGTTCGTAAGGAAAATTCATTTTATCGAAAAAATGCGTGGAGATTGTTGCAAGTATTTAATAGACAGCTATTGTACAAAAAATAGTCTATTATAGTGTTAAATGTCTTGAAAAGTGTCTCGGTTTTTTACGATAAAATGAGTTTTCTTTTTGAGCTTATACAAATTTATTTTTTTAGTTTTTTGTTATTTTTGCTTTTTAGTCATTATCATAATTATTTTCTACTTATGATTAAAAAAGAACTAAGGAAGTAAGTCACATATGCTTCAGTTCACGCCTTAGTACGTGGCACAAGACATGTAAAAGACGAAAAAAGACGTTAATCCTGAAGACTCCCAACAGCATTTCATATTAAGTGGTTATATTATTGGTATTTGATAAGTGTGCATAGTTTAAATTCAATATGACATTTCAGATTTCCGTTACGTAGATGCATACATGGGCTCCGCGAGGTACACATTCTGTTACATGCACGCATACAAGCCAGAAAAGAAAATACATAGGAAAATACACATTTTTAACTAATTTCATAAAAACGACGATAAAAAAGTCGATTTCATAGTTAAGACCTAGTATAATTCTATATTTTTTATAAGTGAATTGTACGTGTGAATGTAGATGCATCCCCCCTAAAAATATTCTGGCGACATCCCATGCATCTAGACATACCAAGGTAATTAAAGAGTGTTAAAAAATAACATACCACAGCTTTCTTACTGAACCCAACACCGTCTCGGGACAATTTTTCCGGTCTCGTGAGCTTGGCGTACACCACACACGTCAGCACTCCTGACAGCCCAGTGCCTAGGATAAGCTGGAAAGCAGAAAGTAGAAAATCTGATTCTTATTTCATAAGAACGTGGATTCCTTTGAGAGGTTTTTTCTTTTAGACCATTGGGCATCGACTATCATGAAGACATTACTCTTTGGGAGGAGTAGAGGAGGAGGAATACAGAGGGATATCTGAATGAGTTGACATAATAGACATTAACGCTTGGTCCTATACTAATATTGTAAAACTGAAAAGTGTGCATGTTTAATTGATTGTAATTATCTCAGGAACTACTGGCTAGATTTCAAAGATTCTTTTACAATTGGATAGTCCATTTATCGAGCCAGATTATACATTGCATAACATCACGCTACCAACAAAAGAAATCGAGTGTAAATGATAAAAATGTAAAATTGTTTTTTTTTTTCATGCAGTGAAAGTGGGAAAAAAGGATATAAAATTATTTATAAAGTAAACAAAAGATTGCCAATTAAGTAGTTCATGAAACAGTAAGATATTATCATAGTGCTGCCCTCTGTTGACAAACACGTGAAGCTGTTTATGGAAAGTTGTTGTCTCATTTAACTAGATGTCGCTACATGCAGACAGAAGTCGTAAAGGCAAATATCTTTATGTTATTTTGCAGCTCATTATTTATGTAAATAACCAAAGAGTATAGGCCTTAACGATTTCAAATAAAACAGTAATTATTTAGCTCATTTTTACTTTGTTCACCGAAATAGGTTTTAAAACATTTTATTTAATGCTTGTCGAATCATTATATCTTCTTTTCGTGCCATGTCAATTCGAACAGCAACTACCGATCGGCCGTTGAGATGGTTATGTCGAGCTCGAACCGACTACAAACTTTACCAATAGCTGAGGAATACCACTGCGTGTCCGACCGGAACTCCGCCCAGCATACGCTGGAGGACTGCCCCCGTGGGCGTCTGAACGCGGAGTCCTGGTCGACCAAATCGGACGTGACCTGTCCCAACCGGCAATCATTCCTGCCATGCTGGCAGGTGAGGAGGGCTGGGGCGCAGTAGTCTATTTTTGCGAAGTAGGTGAAACCTAGAAATCTCTAATTCCACAACAGACCCCGGACTATCTAGGATTGAACCATAGTGATTTAGAGCTAGTACCCTGCCCTCTTTCTATTAATCCGACAGATGGTCTCACTTGTCACTCGTCGGCTTATGGAGAACTTAGTGACCTCTGTAGCACACAAATGGGACTGAACTCACCTGCATGATAAACAGGAATATGGATTCAGGGCACTCTTCATCTATCGCACGGTCACCGAAACCAATGGTGGTCTGGAACAGAATGACGAGTCATTTATCTACTAAAGATTCTGAAATTGAGAATTTGAAAAAAAAAACATTTTCTTCAATTGTATTTTCCTTTGTATTATACATTGTTGTACACACTAAATACATTTACATATAAGACACTAAGGCCAAGGAACATGACAAAGAAATGCCTGCAAAGCACTTTGGAATGTTCGAAGGCTCTTTTCGAACCGATTGAGCCATCTCCATTTCTTTATCACACTAGTAGACGCAAGCAAAAGTTTCATCCATACGTTGTTGACATATCCAAAAGTCGAACTAAACGGTTTGACAGCTCGTTTTTGATGAGAGTCGCCAAGATTTGGAACGAGCTGCCTGGGTCTATTTTTCCTGATGAGTTGAACTCTGGAGCCTTTAAGAGAAGAGTGAACAGGTTTCTTTTGGATGGGCGTGTACCACCTTCGTCTTCATCTACACTTTCCATCAGGTGAGATGGAAGACAAATCTATTCCATTACAACTATAGAAAAAAGCCCTATAAAGGTTTTGTTTAAGAAGTGAACGGAGGGTAGCAGAGAAATGTAAGGATATACTATAGAATTGGTAGAGAAAAGTAAATAAATAAAAAAATATCGACATTAATCTATATGGTTATATCGATACATACGAACATATTATTTTGGCGGTGTTAGTTTCAAAAACTAATAAATTCTGCAGCAGATTGAGCCAAAAAAGAAGAAAAATTTGAAACAAACCAGTCTGGCCAGTGTGGTATAGTAGGCCAAAACCTCCTTTTGAAAGACATTTCTAGATAGTAGAGCCACGCTGATTTCAGCACAAGTGGGCCTTTACGACCGGGGCAGTACTACCCTCCCACAGAAGATCAACCTAAAGCGACAGCATCCGTGTTGTCGTGTTTCGTTGGTGAGTGTGAGACTGGAGGCCCATTGCAGGGGTGACAGTTATCGTGGTAACTGTGTAAGCCTTACACTGTCACGTCTTTTACGTCCCCAAGCGGGGTGTGAAGAAGCATCTCACAAGGCCGCCATAGTGTGGGTCACCATACTGCATTGTTTGCATTTGCAATAAGTATGGTGACTACAATTCTTGGATTCTATTTATGTTTGCCATCAGGCAGAGTAGAATCACTTTGGCAGGCTCTTAATATAGAAAAAAAAAGAAAAAAGACATAGGAATCATGTCCAGCAGTACTGTTAAAAGCTGCTGACGATCATGATGACTGAACTCAAGTTTTAACACGATATACAATACTCTTCAAATATATTGTTTCCTATTCACAGATACAGCTAACTACACCTATAAATCACACACACGTCCCTACTAATATCATAAACGCGAACATAAGTTTGTTTGTTATGATTTCACGCGAAAACTACTCAACCGATCATCATGAAACTTTGTACACATGTTCTTGGAGGTATTAGAAGTAACATAGGATACTTTTTCTTAAAAATATGTATATATATATTTATTTAAAATGATTTGTTACGTGTACATACCGAATTCCACGCGAGTGAAGCCGCGAGCAAAAGTAGTACAATTTAAATTCGCATGCTATTATTTTGGGAGTTAAAAATAGCCGATGTAGTAAGAGACAGTCAAATATCGTGAGTGATGGAGCCGGCCTAGTGCACTCCACACAAAGGCATCCAACCAATTTTGTTATCAACGCTTCAAGACGACAATTCCGCAAAAAAGGAAGTTCAATAGTCCTTGATTGGAGCAATTTGACCAAGATTACTCTTAATGAATCCTGTCTGGGAGAATTAGGACGACTTAAGGGCATATAATGATGTATGTGCTTGAGTTTCAAATGTTAGGTGAACTTTTTTTTTTTATGGTGTAGAGGGAAAAGAGGTAAAAATCACTTGGTAGTAAGTGACTGTCCCCCCTCCATGGATACACGTAAGTTAAGAGGCAAAAATGCATTATCTCCCTTTGAGCAGAATTAGAAGGAGGGACATGGTGCGTTGTTACTGAAACTCATTGGATGAAATTACAGGTTCCCCTTAATAGATTCCACATACGGAGTCAAAAAAGTACGCTGCACATACTTGCTGTAGCTGGCAAATAAAGTTACGCTAAAAATCACGACATCAGTATCGATCTAGTTTATGACCCGTAGACACGCCAAATTCTTGATAACTTAAAAATAGTTCTGTTTTAAAAATATATTGTAAATGGTTTCCTATACTTAGGGAGTAACCTGTGGATAGAATGCTGAGTAAGTATTGGTTAGTATTAGAGTTCTGTGAGACCTTGGTGTCCACGCCATACTAGCCTCTCCTGTATTTGGTACTCTGGTCTCCTGGTACAAAAATTTAAGTAGATAAATTTAACATAAATTGGCATTGTCAAATAGAATCGAACCTATTACTTTTGATGCATTAAAACAAGACGATACCAATTGGATGATGATCTGATGGTAATGTCACTCACAGAAATGGGCACACGGCAGCTTCGTTTATCTAAATCTATCTTGAGATATCTAACGACGGGTATATTTGCAGTAGGTTTGACCCATAAACACCCACGTTTCAACACTAAGTGTGGTACTATTCAAAGATTGTCATGTTCAATCTCGTTCTTACGAAAATAAACATGTTTTATGACATTATGTTACAAAGCTTTAAAATTCTCGGGTTTTCCCTACTATAATGTATCATCAACAGCCTTTTACAGTCTACTACTGGACATAGGCCCCTCCTTAGCAAGGAGGTTTTGGCCTACTGTACCACGCTGGTCAGACGGGTTGGAATAGGGTTTGTTGCAAGTTTTTCTTCTCTTTGTAATGATGTTGTCTTGTATACTTTGTTCCTTTAGTCACCTTTTACGACACCCACGGGATGAATAGGGGTGGTAACACTATGTATTCTTAATCCGTCACCACACGGACAAAGCATATATACACGGACATAATGTATATGTAATGATAATGTAATATATTAGAACACCTGACACATCGTCATCTAGTCCCAAACTAAACAGAGCTCGTAATATAGATTTGAATACATTTACACTTTTTTTTAAGAGCCTGTCAAAGTAACTTCTCTCTACTTGATGGAAAGCATGAATAGAATCTAAGAGTTGTGGTCACTATACTCATTATGTATGCAGACAATGCAGTAAGGTAACCCACACTTTTGTGTACAAGAAGGAAAAGCGACTTCATTTCATTGACTGTACGGTTGGCCTGGTGGTTTAAGCGGTTGATCTGGATGTCGTAATAACACCGGTTCCCGGATCCCTCCTATCTCAGGCGTAGAGTGACACACCGTGTGGTTTTAGTCGGTCCAATTCCGACACACCACCCCGCCGTAAACCCCGGTGGGGTGACTTTGACCCGTTTTGGGGTTGACACTTTGTATGATCCACAAATTGTTGTTCTGACTATATGTGTTCTCTGTGTACGTTTCTTGTAGTATTCGGTTCTCATAGCGCAGTGTCTTTTTTTTTAAAAAGACGTTAGGAAGACCGTTTCTCATTTTTTTTATCGGACTTTCGAGTATTTTTCTAGTTAAATTAGTGACAAAAGCAGTACAGCTCTTAGTCAGGCATTCTAAGAGAATGCTTGTGTGGAACCTTAACTTGTAACTGATTTCCGAATGTTGAATGTTCAATTTTATGAATAAGTTACTTGAGGGGGATTTACTTCACTTCAAATTTAAGAAAAACACAACCCCTAAGGGCAGAAAATTAAGGAATACAGACTGACTGTATGTTACCACTAAACATGAACAAGGCGTTGGTTAAAAAGTTAATCATAACATTAAAAAAAGTGCCAAAATTATACGAATATTTTCTTTTTGTTAAAAAGACAATTTCTGTGCTAGGAATATATCCTGCATCACAGTGAGGTTTAGAAAGTCTCGGAACAAAAGTGTGTAGGCCACACAAAGTGCTGTTCCATGTGGGGATCGAACTTATAACACTCAGCACAGTTGTATAACCACACCACTACAACACCATCCGTGCAGTCCAATTTTTAATACATTGATTATTCGCTGTATGTTATATTTGTACCACACGTTTAGTTATCACTATTACACCTATCGTATTCAGAGCGTTGCGTTTTGTTAACAAACCATTACAATGATACCACTCAGAGTTTGAACTCTGCATTGTAACTTGTCTATACACATTACAATTGCTTCGCACATTAATATTTGTGTTTAGCCTGATGGGTTCGTCTCTTAAAATAGATTAAATATCAGCTTTTCCTACTTCTAGAAGATTGTTTGTTAAATAACATCATATTTAATTATTTTGCATCATAATTTCTTTACCGTGTGGTGACGGATTAAGAATACGTAGTGTTATCACCCCTATTCATCCCATGGGCGTCGTAAAAGGCGACTAAGGGAACAAAGTACACAAGATATCATTATAAAGAGAAGGAAAACTTGGAACAAACCCTATTCCAACCCGTTTGGCTAGCATCGTATAGTAGGCCAAAACCTCCTTGCTAAGGAGAGGCCTACGTCCAGTAGTGGACTGTGAAAGGCTGTTGATGAATTTATTTAAATTAAAGCAAAGCAACGTTGACTATAACTTCAGGTTATCAAACGGCTAAGAGATCGCATTACATACTCAAAAAAAGCGAAACGAAATATGAAGCTTCTCAGTTTAACGGGGCTGGTGGTCTAGTGGTTAGTGGCCCTGAATGCTAAGCCGTAGGTAGTGGGTTCGATTCCCACCCAGGATAAATATTTATGTAATGAGCACGAATATTTATTCTATGTCTGGGTATAATTTATCTATAATATGTAAGTATTTAAAACTATTTAAGTATGTTGTCCGTGTGGTGACGGATTAAGAATACATAGTGTTTCCACCCCTATTCATCCTGTGGGTGTCGTAAAAGGCGGCTAAGGGACCAAGTATACAAGACAACATCATTAGAAAGGGAAGAAAAACTTGCAACAAACCCTTTTCTTTTTTTTTTTTAACGTGTGGAAACCCCCTCGGGCCGTCACCCCACCGGGGTTTACGGCAGGGTGGTGTGTCGGAATCGGACCGACTAAAACCACACGGTGTGCCACTCTGCGCCTGAGATGGGAGGGATCCGGGAACCGCTGCTATTACGACATCCAGATTCCTCCTAGCGCCTGCCCGCTACCTCGGGCACCATCTGCGGATAAACTCTCTATTTTAGGCGACGTACGGCACACGCGGACGTCGCCTCCTCGCGGCTGACCATTATAGCGGGTGGAGGGGAAAACCCGTCCCGTCCACCCGCGGCCACACTCAAGGCGGCATGAGGCGCTGGTATGCGCGCCTCCGCCGCCCGGCTCGCCGGCGGCGAATTGAGTCCGAGTGGATATCGTCCTCCCGGGCCTTCTCCGCCGCCTCCTTCCGCGAAATTACGTCTTCGCAGAAGGTTGCGACCGCGGTAAAACAACTGTCACTACCGGCCATGGAGCGTATGACGGCCGGTAGCGAGAGATCTCCTCCAATAACTGCAGTGAGGACCCCACGCTGCGCCATTACAAACCGCTAGCGTGTGCTGAGCCGAGTCCTCACTGCAGTCGCAGTGGTAACAGGCGGGACTCAATTCCCTCCTGGCGACCGAGTGCAGATACTTCCCGAAGCAACCATGCCCGGAAAGGACCTGCGTCAGTCGGAAGGAAAGGGTCCCGTGCTGCCGCCCTGCCCACTCGGTGATGACCGGCTGGAGAGCCTCCACGAGGGCAAAGCCAGCACGTGGAGTCTCCAACCGGAACGACCAACGAGACATCGTGGCTCGACGAGCGGCCTCACGCCACTCGCGTATCTCCTCGGGCGGGGGCCGTATGCCGCTACCCGCCCGGAAGTCAGCCGTCCGCCGATAAACTTCGGCGAGCACTTCCGCCTCCAAATCCCACGGGGGAGTTCCGGCCAGGGCGCACGCCGCCTCCGTCGATACGGTGCGGTAACCGCGTATGGCTCTAACCGCCAATATCCTCTGAGGGCGCCAGAGGCGAGCCCTATTCTGGGCGGTCAGAGCCGCCGCCCACACCGGTGCACCATACAGCGCTATTGACCGAACAACCCCCGTGTATAATCGTCTCGTCGCGACGCTGGCTCCACCCAAATTGGGCAAAAGTCGCCCAAGAGCAGAAGCAGCGCCGACCAGCTTTGGAGTAAGCTGTCGGAAGTGCTCGTCGAAGAGCCACCTGCCGTCGAGGATCAGGCCCAGATACTTCATCTGGGCCTTAATCGGTACGAGGACCGAATTGACAACGATAGAGGCACCGGGGGGTGGACCACGACGGGGCCCATGAAACAAAAGGGCTTCCGTCTTATCTAGGGCCACCCGTAGACCCAGCGCCTCTATGCGCCCGACCACTAAAGAGACTCCCACGGTGGCCAGGCGCGCCGCCTCTTGAAAGTTCATCCCCCGGGCCGTGACCAATGTGTCATCGGCGTAACAAATTACGCCCAGCCCGGGGGGAAGACGACCTCGAAGGGCCCAGTCGTATCCCATATTCCACAGGAGTGGTCCGAGGACGGACTCCTGTGGAACACCGCACGACATGGGCCGCCGCCTCAGAATACCATCTCGGTCCTCGTACACGACGGTACGCTCCTCAAGATAGTCTGCCACAAGCCGCCTCAGGTACTCGGGCACCCCGTGGTAGTGGAGTGCTTCCCTGATGCAGCTAAATGGCAGACTATTAAATGCGTTGGCGATGTCCAACGACACCGCCAACAGCACGCCGCCACAGCTCACCGCCTCTTCGGTAACGGCCCTCAGGCGCAGCACAGCATCGACCGTCGAACGCCCCGCCCGAAAACCAAATTGGGCGTCCGACAGATCTGGGCCCACCTCGCAGAGGTGCCGGACGATGCGGGCAGAGAGTATCCCCTCAAACAGTTTACCCGCCTCGTCCAGCAACACAATGGGCCTATAGGCCGCCACCGAATCGGTAGGCCGTCCCGGCTTCCTTAATAGGACCAGCTTCCCGCTTTTCCAGCACTCAGGGAAGCGTCCGGACGACAAGCTAGCGTCCAAGACTTCCCTGAGGCGGTCCGACATGTGGTCGAGGGTTCGTGCCAATACTCGGGCAGGTATCCCATCTGGCCCAGGGGCGGTGTTCTTAGAGCGAATCCGTAGAACAACCGCCCCCACCTCCGATTCCCTAACGGGCGGAATATTGTCCTCGTTCCCCCCGTCGTCTCCTGCCATGAAGACCATCGACGGGGGTGTGTGATCCACCCGCTGCGGGAAAAGGGCCTCGACCACATCCCGCAGGAAGCTGGGCTGGAGTGTCTCTGTAAGGGGGGGGCCCGACGTGCGGAGCTTTTGTCGCGCCGCACGATAAGGGCGACCCCAGGGGTCACGATCGAGACCCTCCAGCATCTCCTTACGCTTAATTTCCTTGGCGCGGCTGATGGCCAGCTTCAGAGTTTTCCGCGCCTCTCGGTACTCCTCATGAAGCTGGTCTTCCCTGCCTTCTTCGCGGTGTCACCGCCGACCACGGGTGTAGGACCTCCGGGCACGAGTACAGGCCGCGCGGAGGTCCGCCAACTCCTGGGACCACCAGTAAACTTCCTTCCGTGGAGGCCGACAACCTCGGATGCGGGGCATGGCCGCATCGCAGATCTGCGTAATCGCATCGCGGAAACGACCAGCCCCCATGTCGACCTCCTCGGTCGGAGCCTGCGGAGACAGCCAAGAGTGAATAATGGCTGCCTCCTCTAGTAGGTCCCTATTCAGTTTGGCTATAGCCCACCGCGGAAAGCTAGAAGAACGCCGCTCCACGTGACCCCTTCTGGGTTCCTGGGAGCGGGAGAGCTCAAATCGGATATAGAGATGATCCGAGAGCGTCTCAACCTCTTCCAGGACACGCCAGTTCCTTACTCGTGCGGCGAGGGCAGGGGTAGCGAACGAAAGGTCCACTATCGACCCTCCCTGCTGTCGCACGCACGTGTTGGTGGAGCCCCTGTTTAGTAAACAGAGGCCCACCGAGGCCGCCCACTCCTCTACGGCCTCGCCCCTAGCGTCCGTCCTGGGGGAACCCCACGCAATGGACTTTGCGTTGAAGTCCCCCAGCACTAAGACGTGCCCAGACGTTAGACGCCGCACCGAGGTTTCCAAGTTGTTAAGGAAAACCTCGAAGTCGTTCAAACTCCGGTTGGGGGAGAAGTATACACCATATACAGTGATCCCCCCCCACTCGGCAGCAACATATCCAGTGCCCTTGTCTCTTAGCGACAAGGGCGGGGAATGAGCCACCGTGGAGCCGACGACTGCCACGGAACCGTCCCGGTCACCCAACCAGTTTGGACGGGGAGGAACGTAGTAGGGTTCCGCGGCTACGGCAACACCGATCGACCACTGTGCCATGGTTTGCAGGAAAAGGTCCTGCGCCGCGGCACAGTGGTTCAGGTTAGTCTGGACAAGGAGGCTGGAGACCTGGGCCATTACTCGACCGTCTCTACAGCCTCCTCCATGGGCGACGGTATAGACGCACGAACGACGTCAGAAGCAGCCTGGGCCGACTGGCTAGCCCCTGACGCCTGCCGAGAACTGCGGGGAGGTTTGCAACCCCCCTGCCCAATCTGGTGATTGGCGGGTTTGTTACCCGCCGCACACGCGGGGCAGTGAGGGGGAGCAGAACAATCTGCCGCCTTGTGCCCCGGTCGACCGCAGCGGAAGCATAGTCCGCTGCAGTCAAAACAACTAACACACTTGGCGCGTGTGTGTCCCGACGCCAGACATTTATAACACCTCATCGGTCTCGGCGCCAGGACTGTGATCCTAGCGTTCACGAAACCGATGAGCAGCTTTCCGGCGTCGCCCAGGACTTTGCCCGATACTACTGGACATTTGACCCACACAGCGCCAAGCCCACCCGGACCGGGGCGGATGGTGCCGACCCGGATGCTATCCGCGCTGCATCCCGTCTTCTCTACAATTGCAGCATGGACATCCTCGGACGTCACCGAGTCGTCCAGGCCCGAAATACGCAGTTCTACGCACTTGGTAGGCCTGGCGATCTTCACACCATCCGTGGCCTCGAATATGCCCCGCAGCTTCTCGGCAAACGTGTCTGCCGTCTTTGCGCCTTCAGCCTCAGGGAACTCGAGGACTCGAGCTCCCGTCTGGGCGAGGCGCATTCTGACTCCTACTGTCCCAAAGTTATTTGTGGCGAGACTGTCCCGGGCCCTCTTGAAAACGGCCGCATAAGACAGCCCCCTATTTGCCGCCTCCGGCGATACTGTAATTACTACAGCCGCAGTTTTAGGCGGCTGTAGTTTCCGTGGCTTCGTCTTTTCAACTTGCAACAAACCCTATTCCAACCCGTCTGGCCAGCGTGGTATAGTAGGCCAAAATCTCCTTGCTAAGGAGAGGCCTATGTCCAGCAGTGGACTGTAAAAGGCTGTTGATGATTTAAGTATGTGTATCAGCAGTCTGGTACCATAGTACAGGTTCTACCTAATTTGGAATCAGACAGCCGTATGTGAGATGTGTGAGGATATTTCTTTATTTACTTTATCAACTAGACCACATGGTAAAAGAAAATCAATTTATCTAGTTTAGAGAACCGTTAACCAGTAAATTCCCTGGGTAACAATCAAACCCACGACCTCCAGCTTAGCAGTCAGGGTCGCTAACTACTAGAGTAACAGGCCCGCTTGAAATGTATCGGTTATGATACACACCATACTTCTGTAATTCATGTACACAAAGAATTATAATTATCGCACACGACGCTCTGATACCAAACTAGGTAGAACTTGTGCTCTGGTAACCAAACTGTATATTTTATATTGAAAAACTTTTAAATATTTTCATAAGTATTGTACATACACTTTATCATACACACGCACGCACACGCACGCGCATACGCACTCGTATACACACAGACCCGCCCAGTGCCTCCTCGACGATCGTGATCTTCATACATCTTCTGAATATTTGTTCAGAATGAGAATCTAACACACAAATTCTGGTTTAGCGTTCAGAATCACTATCCTCTAGACCGACATGCCTTTCGCCCTTAATTATTTTATTAAAGAAAACAGAGAGTTCAAAATAAAAAAAGAGTGATTAGAAATAATTCAGTCAAACTCACTTGTGCCTCCACAGAAGCCAGGAATATGGTCACGAAGTCTTTTCCACCTGTCACACAGGTCCTCTTGGGCGGATCAGGTTCGAAGTCGTAGTGGGCCAGAGCAGTTATGTACCAGAAGACTGCGAAGACCAACCAAATTGCGAAGTGGACCACAATTGTGCCCGTTACAATCCATCTCCAGCGTAAGTTGATCTGCATATTTAAAAATTTAATTTTATAAGAATAATTTTAAAATCAACGACATAAAAAATAAATTCTTCCATTTATGGTTAAAGAATTGAGTCAAACGCTCACAACTATTCCTAATGTGATCCATGTGATTCTCCCCCAAACCCTCAACAATCTTGAGGAATGGGAGAGAGTTTGGGATCTGGAAACCTCGCTTGAAAATAACGCTAGAATCGCTCAACACCTTGAAAAGGAACGAAGCTCTTGTACTAGTCAGACATGCCTGATACAGGAGTTTTATCTATTCTAAAACGTAAGTTACCTAGCTGCAAGTCTCCTTGGTCTCCAGGAACAGCTGTTATTACGACATCCAGATCCCTAACGGTTATCCCCTAGGGTGACCTACCTACTTATTCGAACTCTTGCACATAGGCGTCGCCAGAATTATTTCCAGGGCGGTACATCTACACATACTATTAACTACCTTTGAAATGGACTTTTTTAGGAAATACCTACTTAAAAAAATGCGAGTTATTGTCTCTACGTACCCTGATACAGACAAAGCATGAATATTTCAACTTACCAAAGTGTGAAAAGTATCATTAAGGAGCCGAATGTTCTCAAATGGAACATTCGTGATCATGGCCACGTTTTCCATGCCTGTTTTGGACACCAGACGTTTGGGGTACTCCGAGGCGTATCCTCGTCTTGTTCGCTGAGGGTGGCTGCAACCACTATGGGAGAAATTGAATTTAAGTTCATACTAATATTATGAAGTTTTTTCGTGTGGTGATGAATTTATCCTGTCTATTTACACAACTGGTCTGTTAAAGCTTAAGCAACAACGACAAGTTGATGATGGTTATAAAGCACCTAGAAGAGTTTATTTATTCCAATTGAATAACTATTTGAGTGTTGGATAGCCCATTTATTGAGGAACGTTACTACAACACGCAACGACCTATAGGAGAAGAGCATTAACGAAAAATGTTGCCAAAACGGGGTAGATACTATCTACCATGCCGATTTCAGCACGAGCGCGCTAATCTAAAGCGACAACATCCGTGCTGTCATGTTTCGTTGGTGAACACAAAACCGGAGGCCTATTGATGTTGGAGTAACAGTTATCGTGGTAAGTGTGTGAACATTACATTGCCACGATGACTGTCTTTTACGTCCCCAAGTGAGACGTGAAGAAGCATCTCACTAGGCCGCTATAGTGTGGGTAACCATGCTGCATTGTCTGTATTCACAATGAGTATGTGACCACAACTTTTGGATCCTATTTATGCTTTCTATCAGGCAGAGTAGAGTCACTTTTGCTGACTCTTCAAATAAAAAATAAAAAGATATTTAGGGCGATGCAGACAAAGTTTCTCGCTATTTAGTTGTGAGAGCCTGTTCGAGACCAATAACAGTATACTGCGATCAAAGTCGAAAACAAAGTATTGGTTACCATTACGTTCCCTAGAGGGAGCTGTTATAAACTTAGATCGCGCTATCGTTGTGTTACACGCCGTAGTGTATAAAGCTTACAAGTATTTTGTATGACGAGAACAAAATAGGAGGAGAACCAACAAGGCGACAGCCAATTAAACCGAGGAGTCTTACGAACCCATAGTACAGTGCACAGTGGTTTTATTTAAATCCCTACTAGTGTCACACACCCAGTCCAACGATACCACGCTTGGTATCAGAGCCTTTAATTCAATTACGTTAATTACGATTTCTTTTTAGATTTACTTAAATGGTCAAAAAAGAAATGAAAAGTATATAACAAACGTGAAAACATTCATAGCGTGATACAGGATTTACGAGTAGTCTTCAGTAGATGGCACTCTGCACATTCTGTTGGAAAGTAAGATTGAAGAAAATTAAATCTATCTTAAGTAATACTAAAATAAAGCGCTATGTACATAATTACTACATACTCTTTAACCACTATCACAGTTTAAATAAGATAGCTACTGTCACTTTTATTTCAAAGTAAATCATACAAAGATCAACATCACACACATGAGAGAACGAGACACTTACACAAATATTCTTTCTCACTCGAACTTACTACGAGTACACATCCGGCTCGACTACGAGCTATTGTTATTGCTTCTATGCTGTTTCAGCGAGAGAGGTTACCGGCGTCTTAACCCCTAGGGGAAATATTGTGCGCAGGCCTGGGGGTGACAGATGAGGCCATCTGTCACCCTAGCAGAAGCAGGTTGGGGGGACAATGCGAGCAATACGGACTGCGCGCACCTTTTCGGGGGGAGGGAGGGCAGTAAAGAAACCATGAGGTTTCCACACAGGAGGGGGCCACTGCAGCCGCAGTTGGCCCGAGGTACGTTGGGGTTCCAGGGATTTCCTTACTAGGGTGCACCTGGTCCCCTGGCTATTGGTACCTGAGACGGCGTGTGGTTTTTGGTCGATTCGAGTCCGACATAACCACCCTTCGGTGGTATCCGTGAGATTTCTGCACAGTATAAGGTGACTGATTAAGAATGTGTAGTGTCACTATCCCTATTCATCCCGTGGAAAATATCACTACAAAGAGAAGGAGAACTTAAAACAAACCCTATTCCATCTCATCTGGCCAGCGTGGTACAGTAGACAAAAACGTCCTTGCTAGCGAGAAGCCTGTATCCTGCAGTGACCTGTTAAAGGATTATGATGATAAATTTCGCGATACTTTTGTTATTAACCGCACTTTACCTTAATCGAAACGCATTTTCCTAGTCAGACGGCTCTAACTTTAAGACCAATCTTCATTGCATATTCTAAATTATGGAGTCACGACTTTCGAAGCTGTTTTCCCATTTTGCTAGTCAGACTTTTTTCATTTTTATTCCAACGACCTCATTCAATACATAAAAAGTGTTCCTGTCTTTTTTCCATTTCTTTCCCAAATGACGATGACAAAATTGTTAACAGAATGAGAATGTGTAACTTCACCTATTGACAAGTTGTATGTCTTGAATATTTTATTTCAAATTTGTTGTAATTTGTCTTAGTTAACAGGTTGTCTAATCAGGAAACATTTACACATCAGATAACAGTGTAACACAGAGTTTGATGATTAAACAATATCTCGCAAACTTTTCGTTATAACAGCATTCGTGCACAGCACACTCTTTCTTTGTGTACTATAGACTTACTAACCAGTCTAAAGAAACATTTATTAGCACAATTTTATTTTACAAGACATATTTGATAGTGTCATGGACCCGAAAGTAAATAAAAGTGTTTAGTTGATAACACATTTAACAAATATCTTATGAAAAACCAACCACATAAATATATGTATAAGATTAAAGTGATGTAAATGGATGCTAGAATACGCCAAAACCTAAACCTACTATGTTACCTCGGAGGGGTAGGCAGAAGCAATGTTAAACGCCCACTTTTCGTCAATGTCTTTGGCTCTACGTAATAGATAGCGAGCCTATTGCCACCAATCGGCGTGCACCACTTGCAGTTGAGGTTGGCTTGGAGTCCTATTTCTTGATGGGCAAACTATGCACGTAATCAAATTAACTTTCTTTTATTGTCCATTCAGTCTCTAAAAGATTACAGTCCCACAAAGGGCCAGTTTCAAACAGGCAATAAGCCAGTAACAAACCGGTAGAAATTCTAGATGAGATGATGAATCACGCAATGCACTTACACCGTCCATACTTTTTTTTCTATATGAAGAGCCTGCCAATGTGACTCTACTCTACCTGATGGAAAGTATGAATAGAATCTAAAGAATTGTGACCATCATACTCATTGCAAATGCAGACAATGCAGTGTGGTAACCCATACTATGGTGGCCTAGTGAGATGCTTTTTCACGCCACGCTTGGGGGCGTAAAAGGCATGACAGTCATCGTGGCGGTGTAAGCCTCACATAGTTATCACGATAACTGTCACCCCTTCATCAATGGGCCTCCGGTCTGTTTGTCATCCATTGATTCCATTCCATTGTGTACAATACATGAATCGTAAGTTTATAAAATAAGATGTACTTAAAATCGTTAATTTAAGAAATTAGGTGCAAAAAGATATATTTCGTTGTTAATTATTGTCAATTTATAAAACAAAGTTGCATCTTATCCAAGTTATATCAATTTATTTCGATGTTTATCGACAAAATAAAGAATATAGTACTTAGAAGTGGATAATGGTGGTGGAAACGTTGGGCGATAAACAAAGGTAAATATAATATACTTAGGAAAGCTATTACTTCTGGTCTTAGTTCTCGTGCGTAAATATTCATTAAAACAAGTAAAACTTTAAAGTAAATTTTAGATGTTAGTAGAATGATTTCAGATCGATCGATATAGTGCTCGAAGTTGAACCACTTTAGTCTTTCATTAATAATGCTGTTATAATAAAAGTAATGAGTAAAATTTGATTATAAGAATATAAAAGAAAACTTACTTTTTTGGTGGGTTTTTGATAACTTTAATGTGTTGCAATTCCTTTTCTGTTTTTGACACATTACGATTACTTCTTACAAGTCGTTGATCACTTTTCGATACACCAAAATCACTTTTCGTAAAACTTTTATCACTTTTTGGGATATTGTGATCACTTTTCGATAAATTCGAAACGAAATTATATCTTAACGGTTGTTGTGTGTCCAGACTCGTGTTACTTTGTGTAATTATGATTTTTGGAAGTTGCTTTGATAGTTTTCTTAATCGTTCTGATCTTTGGTCTGAAATTACGGAGTCTATACTGCCTCGTGATTTCTCATTTTCCAATTTATATTCTGATTTAGATTCTTCTCTTGATTTTTCTTTGAAAGTTTTCACGTTTTCTGTAATAGTGTCATAATCTGGATCTTCTTGAAAATCGTGATATTCGTTACGCGGTTCTGTTTCACTTGTCTTCAAATAATTGACACATTCGTCATAAACCTGATTGATTTGTTCAAATTCTGACTCTTTTCTAATATCTTCCATTTTATTTTCTTGTTTTTGGAGATAAAATAAATGTTAATTAACTTTTTCTATTATATTATTTACGCAATTAAGTTTAAATTTAAATAACATATTTATTAAAAAACTAATCGTTTAATTTAAAAATTAACTACAACACCAACTAAATTGAAAATTGTTTTAATATCAACATTTTTTTTTGAATAAAAAATATAAGCGCGATTAATATATTTTTTTTCGCGTAATTATTATCACTTTTCCGTAACTTCTGTCGTATTGTTTAATGATTTGGCAAGGCAAGTGTCCTGCGTGTTATCAAGCCTGTTATCTCCTTATCTGCGGTGCTAATTGTGATGTGAGCGCTGTAAGCCCAAGATCTGCGGTGACCTTGTCGAGAGCGGAGATAGATGGGCTATTCTATAATATAATTTATTCTCGTATTACAACAACAAAATCATGTATAAAAATAATTAAACTCACTCTTATAAAATAAATTACAACTACAGAACGTGCTTATTAAATACTTAAGTCCTACTCAGCTGACAATATAAGATTTGCAATGGTAATACTTAAACTATATGCCAACTATGAATTACACATTGATAAAAGATACAAAAAAAAAAGAGTAAACATTCTATATTAAATGTAATGCCCAAAGGTAGTCTATTTTAAGCTATAGATACAGACAACATGAACATGTGTGTGTGTGTGTGTGTGTGTGTGTGAGTAATGTGTTCTGAATGAATGTGGTGTAAGTGGGGTTCGCATGGCGTGTAAGGTACGTGACGTTCATATATTTTTTATTTATTTAATTTATTCTTAGTCCCTCACAGCTGAAAGTATAAAATTTCAATAGTGACACTCGTACACCAACTATAAATTGCACGTTAATTAAAGATAATAAAAACAAAAATAAATATTCTACACAAATATTTTTTTCTATATTAAGAGCCGGCCAAAGTGACTCTACTCTGCCTGATGGAAAGCATGAATAGAATCCAAGAGTTGTGGTCACCATACTCATTGCAAATGCAGACAATGCAGTATAGTGACCCATACTATGGCGGCCTAGTGAGATGCGTTTTCACGCCACGCTTGGGGACGTAAAAGGCATGATAGTCATTGTGACAGTGTAGGGCTTACACAGTTACCACGATAACTGTCACCCCTGCGTCAATGAAGAAAGAAAGAAGGTTTTGGTTTACCATACCACGCTGGCCAAACAGTTTGGTATAGAGTTTATATTAAATATTTTTTCTGCTTGTAGTGATAGTGTCCACGTAATCTGTTCCATTAGTCGCCTTGGCATCACGGCACCCATGGCAAGAATAAGGGTGGTGACACTCTGTATTCTTAATCCGTCACCACACGTTACTATTTGTTGTTACGTGTTACGTCTTATTACACACATGGTATTACGTAACATTAAAGATTTTCATCCACCCAAAGGTGACAAAATAATTTCATTATTTTCGTTTACGCAGATAATAATTGTTGTTTACTGCAAAGTTTGTGAATAAAGCAGAATAATGTTCTTTGGAATTTTACTGAAAGACCAAATGAGAATAAATTATAGCGATGATTTGTGGTACAGAATAAATAATAGTTCTAATCATATCTAATGACATTTTCTTCAATGTCCTTTGGTAGTGTGAAAAACGTGAGTTTCACATCCTTCTTATTATAAGCAGTCAAATGCTTTTGTTAGTTGTCCATGTACCTTGGCCAATATATTTTTTGCAGTTCATTTGTTAGAAATATAACCAAGTAACACTTGCGAACTTACGGATAGTCGAAACATAACTTCGATAAGTCGTACTAAATGCATTCCTTGCCTCATTTCTCTATTCAAGAATAGTGGCCTACCTTATACACCTCTATCTCTACGTAGGGTATTGAAAGTTCATCTTTTTTTCTTCCGCACTTGCATCTAAAAGCCCACTGTTATGCATAAGTGTCTCCTTCGAAAGGAAGTCTTACCATTCTGTACCATGCTCTCCAGATGAGTTGGTACAGTGTTTGTATTGAGTTTTCCTTTTCTTTGCAGCACTGTTGTCTTGAGTAGTTTAATTCCTCAGGCTCTTACGACACCCACAGGATGAATAGAGGTGGTGATTCGTATTCTTAATCCGTCACCATGTGGATTATTTATTGCGATTAGCTCTAATAGAAACCATAAAATACCTTTTGGGATGTTATAATTGCGTCAACTTCAAATAATATTGGGAAATGTGCAAGAAAATAAGGCTAATGATTTATTGATAGTTAAATAGAGCTGTTTTATAAATTTCACGCTGTACACAGGGCGCTCCTTGTCACCACTGTCGCGTCACTTGGGATGATTCGAATAAAATCACCGTTTCGCACTATACTGTATATTTTACACAAATATGGCAACCGGCACACCTTGAAAGGTTTTCACACACATTAAACATCAGGTGTATTTAACCCGCCATACGAAACAAAAGATATCACGATTCAGAAAGTATGACACACGCCATCTATCGATCGCTCGACAAACTATGTTTATGTCGCTTCTGAGCATACACATTTTTTTTAAGTTGTTAGAGTGTATAAAATTTCTGACATATTGTTAGAGAATAACCCAAAACGGCAACAACACAAGAACGTATTAAATCATAGAGACTACGGCGCGAGTTTTATCTATTGTGTTTAATGCATGTGAGCCTGTTTGTGTAAACACTATTGTCGCATTATACGTCGTTACACTATTTAGGAAATTTAGTGAAGTAAATTATATTACTACACATAGCAACATGACTCATACATCGTCATAATTTTTCTATCCTTTTACAAATTTAATTTACGGGTTGTAAAGGTGACGTATGTCCGTTTGGTGACGGACAAGAATATACAGTGTCACCGCCCATATTCATTCCATGAGTGTCGTGAGAGGCGACTAAAGGAACAAATTACACAGGACAATATCACTGCAAAATGAAGGGAAATTTGAAAAAATCCCATACCAACCCATCTGGCCAGCGTGGTATAGTCGGCCAAAACCTAATTTCGAAGGAGAGGTTAAAAACTGTTGATGGTGACGAAAGGGACGAAAGCTTTGAAAATGTAATCGTTTTAAACCTTGTGATTGGAATGGAATCTTGAAGATAGGTTAGATATGTTAGGAGGAATTTCAAATACTAGTGAGGGAGTTACGCCAAGAAGGACCAGACGACTCTCGAATGTGAATCAAGATCAAAAGTACATTGGCTCACGTCTTATTTTAATCCTTTGGTTAAATAAACTGAAATATTTTATCAAGATTTGCTTTTCTTATTGAGGTATCCAGAGTCTATCCTTGTCCACTGCTGACCGAAAGTCTCTCTGAGCGTCAACTATTCCGGTCTTGGACAGTCTGCATCCATCCTATTGAACTAAACAGTGCAAATTTTGTCTTACGGTTGTACCGAAGAAATATAATCTTCCAATCTACCTAACGCCGTCCACTGCTTAACGAAGGTCTCTCCAAGGAGCGTAAATCATCCCTGTCTTGGGCATACATCCGCTGCCAGCCACCTTCTTCAAGTGGTCGGTGCATCGGGCCACAGGGCACCCTGCACTACGTTTGTCCAATCGTGGTCTACACTCTAGTACACTTCGGTTCCAGCGACCATCGGATCGTCTGGAGACATGATTGGCCTCCGTGCAATGTCAGTTACTCCAGCTCTTTGTCGAATAACCTCGTTACGAATGATATCAGCCAGAGGAATACCCTGGCTATATATGAGTATGCTGACTATGGATATATGATATATATTCTAATGTATATAATTAAAGTGTTGTCTGAACATGACGTCTTATACAACCAGTTATCTAAAGTTTGATATTTAATTATTAAGTCACTTCAGGACTTATTTTTATTTTCATACTGATAAAGCGTTACGCCATTTTTTATTGAGTAATAATTTTATATATCGCAATAATGAGGTAATTTTTATATTAGGAAAAAGTATTTCATGACGTCATGTGTTTCGAATCTTAGCGTTAAATAAATAATTACAACATTATTGTCACATGTTATGTATGACGCATTTTGAAAAGTTCTATTTATACCGAAAAATTTGAGCAATACGTGTGCACATTCAAGATGAATTTAATGAACTATCTTGCCCAAAATTTGGATGAATTATCATTTTCCTCCTTATTGCCCAATTTTATTTGAGGTCGTAATTCATAAAATTGCTAAAGGAATCGTCTGGTTTCTTTTATGAGCAACCGCTTGTCTGACGTGAAACCTTTCCGAGAATATCAGTTCTCGGACGATACAAAACAAATGAACGAGTTGGGAAAAGAAAAAATGATGGTTTTAAGTTATGGCTTACTATCTTTTTAGATTCTAGTCATAACTGCGATCTCTATTTTATTTCAATATTTTTTTTGACTGACTCTGCTCTGCCTGATGGAAAGCATAAATAGAATCCAAGAGTTATAGTCACCATATTCATTGCAAATGCAGATAATGCAGTGAGGTTACCTACACTATTGCGGCCTAGTGAGATGCTTTTTCACTCCTCGCTTGGGGGCGTAACAGATACGACAGACATCGTGGCATTGAATTGTATACACTTACTACGACAACTGTCATCCCTATACTAATGGATCACCGATCTCACGCTCACTAACGAAACACGACAGCTCGTATGCTGTCGTTTTAGGTTGATCTGTGAGAGGGTAGTACTGCCCCGGTCAAGCCTTTTGGTCGTGCTGATATCAGAGTGGCACTACTACCTATAAAATTTAGTAAAATAGATATTGTTAAATTATACCTATCGGAAACTAAGTATATGGCTGTACAGAAATACAACCTGTCTGTAAGAAATTGAGCCTTATTAGAAGATGGGACAAAGAAACTTTCAATCACTTTTTTATAGGAATTTTATACATATAGCTGTCAATATTTAGTTTATCGTTTACAGTGCTAATCGCGTTTCATTCTCCTGCGGGGTAGGTAGACACGTAACGCTACGATCGTGACATATGACTTGCACTTCTTGTACATTTATCAAAATTTGATAACCGGTCATAGATGCTTCCAACCCAACCTTTCTTCAGTATAGTGACTTCAGAATATATCTTTTAGGATTGGACTTGGATTGGAGGTGGTGTGGACCACTTCAACCGGTTATTTTATATATATATTTCAATCTATTTAGTTTTCATTTAACAAATGAGATTTCATTATTACCAACATCATCTCCTTCTTAAGGAGATTTCAGAATTATCGAATCAATAGTTGGTACACGTTGTATTAAATGGTGTACGAGTATAATCTAAGTTTAAGTGTGTGTTTATGAATATGTATATGTATGTGTGTGTATGTATATACATATATATGTATGTGTGTATATATATATATATATATACATACATTTGTGTTGTATGTATTCTATATGTGTTTATGTATGTACAAGTTTCTTGTTGATAATGTAACCTCTGTAAACATACCTTACAATATTTCTACACCACCCTAAGGTTGACTGGAAGAGAATGCCTTGGGTATTAAGCCCGCCGCTGTACAAAGTGCATAAAGTCTAAAGTCTAATAAATAAATAAATCATCATCATCTCAGCCAAAAGACGTCCATTGCTGGAAACAGGCTTTTCCCAAGTGTCTTCACAACGGCCGGTTTGCACACATCCAACATAAAACAATAAAATTAAGGGTAACACAGTTTAGTATTAGAAATAAAATAACAAATGGGCATTACTAATGTTTTATTGCCATTATATTGTACGCACAATATCATGGTGGTTAATAATTGAAGTCTTGTACGATCATTTATCATTTTTGAAATAAATTATCACTTTTTAAGATCTAGTACAAGTTTATTTCAAATCTACTCAATCGTACACACAGTAATCACCTTTGGTGTTAGATTGGCACGCACTGAAATCTTTACCAATTGGAACGTCGACCGTGATCGTCATGGTGAGTGAGTCGATGTGAAAAAAACTCACAGTAAACCCTCAGGATAACAAAGAAAGAAGGTAGCGTTAAAGTTTCTTGGGCAATTGATTTTAAAACAAGTTTGAATTTGATAGATTACGATGTATAATTTATTTATCAGATCAGTTTTTAAATAAAATATACACTATAGCAACAGAGAATACTAAATAATTGTTTGTCCTGTGACTAAGTATATAACTTTAATTGTTAGGTCGGAGCCCCATTGATGCAGGGGTGATAGTTGTCGTAGTGTGTGCAACACAATGCTACGATGTCTGTCATGTCTTTTACGGCCACAAGTGAGGCGTAAAAAGTATCTTAATAGGCCGCCATAGTGTGGGTCACCATACTACATTGTCAGCATTCGCAATGACTATGGTGACTACAACTTTAGGATGCTATTCATGCTTTCCATCAGGCAGATTAGTCACTTTGGCGGCTCTCAAATAAAAAAAAAAACACTTGCAGGTTTCTGGATTATTTAAATGCTTACTGACAGAAGTCCGTTAGTAGATATTTTCAGCCAGTCAGGAATAAATGTACGGCTCTTTAAATGAACTCCAATGAAACTTTAACCTAAAGACATTTTTTACATTTTTCTACATCCTTTAATTAAATGATATCCGTATTTTTTAAATAATTTGCTGACTTAAATATATTAATACTAAAATATATGCGATACATTATTAATTATGAACAAAGTATAGTAATCTAATACAAGCCTGGCGAAGCTAACCGAGATAGGCGTACGAAGAGGGCCCGAAGCCCGAAATTTCCTTGAATCTAAAATCAAATTTTGTAAAATTAAATTTACACTTACCTATTTAAATTGACAAAAAATTACCTTTCACTGGACCATTGTCTGAATACGCCCATGAGTAGTAGTAGATGTTAAAATGTTTATTTTTAGCAACTTAAATCATTTCCTAGAAGACGACAAATGACAAACTAGTTTGCTACTAACTTTAAATAATTAATTTTATAGAGAGTTTTAATTATAATTCTATTTATTAGATTTACAAAGAAAGTCATTAATATTTCAAATTAATATAAATATAGATATCAATTAATATTTCAATTCTTTTACGTAGGTCTGTAGGATCTCTTAAGTAATAATTTTATACAATCACAAAATATAAGTTGACCAATATTTACATTAACAAAAAATGAATTTAAAAATACAAAATTATTTTTGATTTAAAGTTACAAGTTAAGAAAAATGATTTGGCTTTTAAAATTCACATTTAATTAATTAAAATTAATTTGGCAAAATGTCAGTCGTATTAATTAGATGTAAACACCTAATATTACAATTTATTAAAATTATTTAAGTATTATTATTTAACAAGAATAATAATTACTATAAATGAAAACCGATATTTAAGTCACTAATAAAAGCGTGACAAACTGACAAACTGACAAACAAACTCACCTTCCCTTTATAATATAGTTTGAATTCATTACCAACAAATTCCAAATATTTTCTTGTTAATTCGAGGAACAAATTATTAATTAGTGTTTCTGTCAATTTTCCAATTATGTTTGGGAAAATTACAGAAATCATTTTTGAAATTTTTCTAAATACGCCGCCGGCTAACTGTTTCTGTGTCTATTATAACAATTTGCTTTTTTCTAAACAATTTGGTCGTTTACATTTTAAGCTGTATTTTATTTATGACATCATCATTATATGTATTTAGAACTTCGCTGTTATTTGGACTGTTTATACACACAGAGTTTAATTAAGTGTTCTATATAGGTATAAATGTAAATATCTAAGATTGATCTAATCAACTATTATTTCAGGTAGCAAGGTGACCATATTTTTATATCTACATAATTATTAATTACGGTTATAATATAATATTAACAATAACATTAAATCGTATTATTAAGTTACCCATTACAAGCGTCTTTTTATTTTTCAATTTGTCTAGGAATCATATTTTTTTTGACTAATTATTAAACTATTTTTATAATTACTTACATATTGGATCCCATAGTACAGGCTCTGCCTAGTTTGGGACAAGACTACCGTCTGTAAGAGATGTACTTCACATTTCCTATTATTATTTGATATTTAATTATGATTAGAAAATGAAACACTGCGCGGACGACTGAGGCTGTGCACCGCTGCACCGGTCAGTCAGTATAGTTGGACAAGTTTCTCACTAAGTGTGATCAGAACCCGATCTGAACCCTTAAATTTACGGTCCGAAGTAGACGTGGAACTGCTTCTTTGATAGTTTACGCACTACATCCAACTTCCGTCACGCGATCTCTTTCCATTATCCGTAAAGATTATAGAAATAATTACACTATGTCTGCTGTTCGAAGGTCTATATACAAACACTGATTTGTGATAGACTCGACCAGCTTCATTGAGCGACAAGGACCTATGTAACAATGTAACTTATACATGAACGGCAAATGTTTCTAGCGTTAAATTCCTAATTCTCACCTTCGCTATACTAGCTAAAGGTCGCTATTTGTATAAATTGAACATGCTTGCTTGCAAAGTAGTGACGAATTCCATCTAAATATCCTGTATGACTTGAATGTTACGAATTGACACAATTGAAGTTTCACAGCACTGTTCAGAGTTTGTTTTATTTATTATTGAATTGAAAATGAACTGATCACGTTCTTTTTTCACGCCATGTGTTAGATTTACTAGTTATAGAGTTTTATAACATGCAATAGGAGGTATTTTGATATGGAAGTTCATTTTATTTTGTGTTAGGTAAAGATAGGACAGATGAGTAAATATTTTTCTTTGACATGACATTGACACTGACGAATCCAATTATAACAAAAAAAAATGTATTTGCGTTGGTACCTACATTCTTTTAGGACATGTAGAAATTTAAGAAGTTTCAATATCTTGATTTTATTGTTTATGTATGTATGCTTATATTATTTAATAATTTTTTTAAACATATTGGTATCTTTTTTGCTGTTACACAATCAGATATATGGTGTGCATATTTATAATTTATATATATTTTAGCCAGTACTGTTCGATTTTCGATTACTTTCTTGTAATCTTTCTGTAACTTTTCAAAAAATTACTTTTCCACATAAATAGATCTATGTCATAAAAGATTGATTAATATTAAACTGTATTCACTAGGAAATAGCATTTACTTTTATTTACATAAGAGCCTAAATACCAATAATGTATTAATATTAAGCTCTAGCTGGCACTACATATAGAAGAAAAAAATTTTTTAATGTTATTTCTATATTGGCAGTGGGGATCTCATTTTATTTAATTACTTTCATCAACATATTCTTCCTCCCTTCGAAATTTTTCCCAAACTAGGTTGAGGTCGGCTTGCAACCTACTATGATACTTTTTCCCGAACGAAAACGAACCTCGACTTTTTACATGGAGCGACTGCCATCAAACTTCCACAACCCAAGCACCTTTTTTTTTGGGTTCCAACTATCCATACTGATTACTAAAGATATTCGTATGACAACCATACCTTCATGGACATTATTAATATTTATTTACACTTAATCGTAAATCAGATTACAATCACTTAATGCGCGATTAATATTACAGGCTGAAAAGGATAAAATATTATGTATTTCATAAATAAGTAAGTATGAAATACTTTTTTATGTCACAACCCTATTTTAAACTCATGAAATATAGCTCTATAAACTTAAAACACGATTTTAGTACCAAATAAGGTTCTAAAAATGCTTTAAGTACGATTAAAAAATATGTTTTAAAGACTATTATATCGACGCTAAACTGGAATGATAGTATTATTTTAACATTTATAGAAATGATCATAAAATAAATGATAAAATAAAATAACATAATATAAAATAACCATTTATTCATGAATTAAATTCAAAACAAAAATATAAAATGTGTAGAAATAATTTACAACAGAAGTTATAAGCTTACAAAAAAATAAAATCACAACAGTTTATCGAGTACTTTTAAATATTACTATACATATTTATAATTTGTAAGTCTATTAAGTATACAACAGTATAATATCTATTTAGTTTTAATAATAAACACTGTTAATAAAACCAGATTAATATCAAGCCCTATAATTTCAGCAGAGCTTAAATCACAAATTAAAATGCCGTATACTTCTGATGAATACCATTAATAGTTGATTATTATCGGATATTATTAACAGTATTTATTTTTTAATTAAAATCAACAATCTATTATTAATATGTTAAGTTATTAAAATCAATTTAATATTCAAATTTTATTTTTCACCATAGATTAGAAATTATAATGCCATAGATTAGAATGACAACGGTAATCAGAAACTGAGCATAAGACAAATATGAGGTCAAAAGCTGTTAGATGTTAAACTATCATTAGAATTTGTCTCCTATATTTGATATCATTTGAGTGATATGAGGTACTCGATTAAAAAACCCAAGTCATTCTTTCAAATATTTGGCGTTGTTTTATTCCGAATATGACTGCTGACGGGCTTTATTCCGCTTCTTTGTCTGCAGTTTTTTTTAAAAGAGCCTGCCAAATCTACTCAAAGCATGATTAGAATCCAACAATGGTGGTTACATCACTCTTTGCGAATACATACAATGCAACATGTTGACACACACTATGTTGACTTTAATCTGCCTTCAAATGATATATGAATAGAGATTTGCCTTAAGCTCAGTTTTGATTGTAGCTACAACTTTTCTTTAAGAACTAAGAAATAAATCTATGTTAACATAATTATATTTTTACGTACAAATCACACATCGTAGACATCTCTGGGGCTTATTACGGTTTTTCTGGAACAATTAAAGTTATAATATTAATGTATATTTCTTATGAACGAAGAAGAAGGAATCTCTTAGTCACGGCCACAGCGGCATGTCTCAACAGAGTCCAGCCAACTGCGCAGGAGATATTAAAGTGCACAGGTGTGTACGCGAACACAGGTGCACTCTCTGTTCCCTCACTTTCACAATACAATGAAACGGTTATCAGACTCAAACGCCGGGTTGTTATTAAGCATTTCAATAGTCAGAAAAACGCAATAACTTTTTAAGGGCCGTCCCAGGCATCAAACCGGGATCCCTTTGATCAGCAGTGGTATACATTAACCACATTAACCGTTAGAACAACGAAGTAGCTAAATTTATGCCAATATGAAGCTAAAACTTAGGTTGAACAAATAAACGATTATGTGTCCAAATGCTTTGTTTGGTATTTGATTGAACCTGTTCGAATTCGGTTCGAATTGATAATTCCTTAAGTACCTAATAGATGGTGCTGGATTAGAAACATAACGCTACGACCAATAGGAGCCGAGTATCTTTTTTCCTTTTGATAGACGTAGACGGAGTTACGAGAGTCAGTTAGTGAGTTACACACATATAGTGAAACCTGTTTCCCCGGAGGAGTAGGCAGAGGCATATTAAATTACAACCATTAATCGGGCTGTGTTATTTGCCAGAACCTCGTTCGTCGACCACCAGGTGCACCAAATGCAAGGGAGGATGACTTGGGGCCTTAGGTTCTTAGTCGGAACCCTATGGACCCTAGATGAGTTATAATCGTGTAAATATGTTTAAAATCACTCTAGATTTCAATTTGTTACTTTTCTTTTTGAAAAGATAACACCCACACTACGAATAAATCCTGTTTCACGGGGTCTTTACAAACATACAAGAAATAGACACAAAGAACAGACCAGACCAGACTCAGAACAACAATTTATATGCAAAGTGTTATCCCATGTGGGGTTTGAACCCACAACAATCAGCGCAGTAGAGAGTGGCGTAGCGACCGCTTAAAGCACTAAACCAACTGTGCAGTTTGTTACTAAATTTTAAAATCATGTAAATATTGTTAATATTTCCCTTTATGCAAGTTTTTTTGATTTATCTTAAGATATCCCACAGGCAGCCGTCTGAGTCCAAATTAGGCAGTACCTCATCATCATCAACAGCTAAGAGCTTTTAAAAGTCCACTGCTGGGCATAAGCCTCTCCTTTGAAAAGAGCTTTCGGCCTACTATACGTCGATGGCCAGACGGGTTGGTACACCTTTTTTTTGCAGTGATGTTGTCTTGTGTAGTTTGTTCCTTTAGTCATCTTTTACGACTCCCACGAGATGAATAGGGGTGGTGGCACTATCTTGGCAGTACTTGTGCCATGGTAATCAGACCACTGATTTTATACGTCAAAATTTCTAAAAATTACAGGTAAAGAAGATATACGCTAAATGATTGCGTTCAACATACGGTTATTTGTCGTGTGTGGCAATGGAACCTACAATCCCAATCAGTCAAGTGCCAGCGGACCAGTCACCATGTCTATTAGATGTAAAACTTACCTATCATGTGGAATTATCACGTCTTCGTCGGAATCCAAGTCAAAAAGATCATCACGAATGTAACTCTTGTTAGCGTAGCCTCCCAAATCCACTGAAACAAAAAAAAAGTCAATTATAGTACATAGCAAACTAGGTAGGTAGGTAGTAGAGCCACGCTGATTTCTGCACGAAGGAGCCGATACGACCGGGGCAGTACTACCCTGTTACAGAAAATCAACCTAAAGCGACAGAATATATGCTGAAATGTTTCGTTGGTGAGTGCGAGACCGGCCCAATGACGCAGGAGAGACAGTTATCGGAGTGTGCGACCATTACAAAGCCACGATGACTGTCACGCCTTTTACGTCCTCAAGCCGGGCGTGAAAAAGCATCTCACTAGGCCACCATAGCGGTCATCATACTGAATTGTCAGCATTTGTGATGAGTATGGGACCATAATTCTTGGATTCTATTCGTGCTTTCCATCAGGCAGAGTAGAGTCATTTTGCCATGGTCTTAAAATAATTTAGAAGAAAATATACTAGCTTTAGCTTGCGTCTACCCGTGTATATGTCGGTTATCGCGATGATTCTTTAAACTAATTTAATTTTTTTATTTGTTAATCGATTGATATAAAAGACACTAAATTTTAATTGAAGCTTATCACAAGACATTAGAGAAATCTGCATCCAAATCGGTTAAGCCACTTTTGAGATCAGCGCCCACAAACACAAACAGTCAAATGTTTTAGAAAACTGTTGTTTTGAATTTTGTCACATTAATATGTTTTTACAACTGCCTCATTTATAAGGGATAAGTTGCCTGAATACATCAACAATGAGATTAAGGATTTTATCGTACGTAGCCAGGTTAGAGCTTAGATCTATGAAAAATTTGCTATTTAGTAACGCGTTATTGTCAATAAGCAATTTTCAGACGACGCGGACCCTATTTGGCTTTTTTAACAGTTAATCAATATTATTTTAATTATCTGTACTAATATTATAAAGCTGAAGAGTTTGTTTGTTGGGTTAAATGTGCTAATCTCAGGAAGCACTGGTCTCATTTGAAACTTTTTCTCGTTGGGTATCAATGAAAAATGTTGCGAAAACGGAGATAAATTATTCCTTTTGTGCACTTCCATTGCGTGTGCTATGTAATCGATTAAAGTTTCGAAACGATGATAGAGGAAAGAATGGTTTCTCTTTAAAAGTTCTACAGAAAGTTCGTCACAGCATATTTAAAGTTGGCTAACTATAAACTTCTTTAAATCAAACAAATCTATTCTCATTACAAAACTTCACGCTAAGGGCAATAGGAGCCGCAGATAATGCTACGCGGATCAGTTAGTAATGTTATTAACGCTCTACTGTTGAGATCACTCTATATTCCTATAGGTCGACGCTTACCTCTAGTGGAATCTTCGTATTTTTCATCAGCCCACTTGTAATCACTCTCCGTGTACAGAGGTGGCAGCGTCTGGTGAGGAGTGGGATACAAATCCAGATTCCTCTTCTCAATCTTGATGCTATCTGTATCGCTGAACGAGTTCATTCTGAAATATCAAAAGAAAATATTTAGCCCAAGAATAATCCAGCAGAAGGTACCAGTATTTTCTACCATCTTTTTTAATTAGTCAAAAACGGAGAGTCTGTTGACACTTATCGTTTCTCACTTCGAAAAAGACGAAGTTCCATACAATCTACCACCCCTTATGAAGTGCCTATAAGGGTGAAATTTTTAAAATCTTTTCTATTTGCGTGTTAACAACATAAAAGCATCAGTTGCCGAAATAAACATATAAAATTTGACACACAACGCCATCTACTTTCAAACTGAGCAGAGCTTGCACTATGATACACTGACTGATAGAATACTTAAATTATTTTTGTTTTATAAATACACACATATTATAGATAGAAAACACCCAAACTCTGAAACAAATATTCACAACATCACACACAGATCACACAAACATTAGGGCCCGGGAATCTAACCCGAGACTTCAACCACAGCAGTCGCATTCACTACCGCTGCGCCACCGAGGCTGTCCCTAAATGCTAAGTTTGCAGCCCCAGCGGTTGAGGCTTACGTGGGAGAATCAATAAATCGAGGCATAAATATCATTCTCTTACTAGAGTTGATGAGGTATTTTTTTTATTTTCTTGATACAAGCCATTGTAAGCATTGTTTCGATCTTATACTATTCTTTCGACAATGTGCCAAAAAGTATATATTATCGTATAAATTACATTAGTTATAATTCTTGTACAAAAGAGTGGTATAAAAATATAGAGACAATATTTATTTCGTCAGTAATTGTCACGCAAACATAGGAATGTAATTTATAAGAAGGTTAATTTTAACCTATAATGATGGTAAAATTAGTTTACAAAGAGGTTTCTTTAAACACATCTGGGTCTTTTAGCTATATTTTTTAATTCCCTACGTTTATAAAAAAAGGAGTTGGTTCTCATTTTCGTAATAGGATTTTTTATTTGAAGTCCGTTCACCTTTTTCTCAAAAGTTCTATTTGTTATCATTACTATATTTATTAAATGTATCAATTATTTCGTAAATATTCAAGAATATTTAACTTCTTTTTAATATATCATGTGTACACACCTGGTGTAGTCCACAAAGCAGCTGAAGCGCCACAGGGCGAAGGCAAGCAGACACATGGCAACCACCACTCCAGCTGCGATGACGAGCCATATCGTGAAGATTGAGCGGTCATCTGGAATCGCGTACTCCTGGAAACAAACAAAACAATACTTATTCAAATTTTATATTAAATAATACGAGTTTGCAAGATTATTTTCGTCAACTGACTTTAAAAAAAATCGTACATCGCCTGCTTACAAAGTTTTTGATCCCTCCGAGACCGTAACATCCTATATCGCATACATAGCCTCACAAGCATACACTACAGGCAAGCGTGCATACAGAAACACCATGTACAACGTACTTGTTTAATATACACAGTATAATGCGGCTCATAGAAAGCGTTGACGATGATGCGAGTTTTATAATTTTTGTTCACTCAAAAAATGCTCAACGTGCTTAGAGAATTTTTCACTTCAAAAATTTGATTCAGCGTATGTTTTGTTTTATGTTTGTTAAATGTGAACTCCGTCTTTTCGAAACCGATTCAAAAAGCGTTAGTAGAGGGGGACTTCCCTAGTAAAGTAAAATGGTTATTAATAAATAATAAACTGTACCGCTTGTCAGTTTTCTGAGTCACATCTATTCATATATATATTGATATCATTATATTGCCGTGAGATAAAGCCAAATTTGCCGAAGAATTTAATGATAAGATAAATATTTTTTGTTCTTTCTAAGTCAATACTGTTAAACACTTACCGTAATACCCAAATATCTTAATTGAGTTGCAAACGGCTCTTGACCAGAAAATCTCCTCCACATGATGTCCAGTTCCGTGGCGTTGAGCCTTGGCCCCGTGTCCGCTGTCGCGTAGCGAAGAGGCACGGCAATACTAACGTGGAGACATGTCTCGTGGTTCGGCCAGCGAATGTTGCAGAATGCCGTCCTTGTGATGTTCGCTTCCAACCTGAAGATTTTAGAAAAGAAAGTTAGATTTTGTTTCGTGTAGGACAACCGAACAAATGGGGCAAGGTACGACTATTGAAGAAGGTGACGACGACTTGAATTAGGTAGCTGGCAGCGGATGGGATGGTTGGTGCTCCTTGGGGAGACCTTCGTTCAACAGTGGTCGGCGATAGGTTGATTTGATTGCCAGTTCATGGAAACTTGCAACTCAAGAGTAGCAAGCACGTTGTCGGTATTTGATTAACCCACTAGAATTAGTTGAAATTAGGATTGGCCTCCGATAGTGTGTCCACTTGATGAAACAACAAAATAAACCATTGAGGCTGTGGTATCTGGGGCTACACCACAGCGTAAATAGTTAAGCTTGTCGGAGGGTCAAAATGTATTGAAACATAGCTCACGGAAAACATGAATATGAGATAATTAATTTTTTAGGTAGTTTTACACGACAAGAATAGTCTAGTCCCGTTCAATAGATGTTGGTCTGATCCAGTCTAGAAACAACAAAATAAACCATTGAGGCTGTGGTATCTGGGGCTACACCACAGCCTAAATAGTTTAGCTTGTCGGAGGGTCAAAATGTGTTGAAACATAGCTCACGGAAAACATGAATATAGGATAATTTATTTTTTAGGTAGTTTTACACAACAAGAATAGTCTAGTCCCGTTCAATAGATGTTGGTCTGATCCAGTCTAGAAACAACAAAATAAACCATTGAGGCTGTGGTATCTGGGGCTACACCACAGCCTAAATAGTTTAGCTTGTCGGAGGGTCAAAATGTGTTGAAACATAGCTCACGGAAAACATGAATATAAGATAATTTATTTTTTAGGTAGTTTTACACGACAAGAATAGTCTAGTCCCGTTCAATAGATGTTGGTCTGATCTAGTCTAGAACAGACCAACATTTATTGATTTATAGCCGTGAATGCTAAGTCTGAGGTCGTGAATTCGAATATTGCGTAAGGAGTACGATCATTTGTTTTTGTGTCTGGGTGTAATGATTTTTCTATAATATTTAGGTATATATTAGTTAGTTATATAGTATATTTATCAGCAGTTTGGCTACCATACAGGTTCTATTTTGAAATCAGACGGCGATACAATAATTATAGTCTTTTTATATACTTACCTAATTTTTTAAAATCTTCAATATATAATTACGTAGCTATTTGTCTTATATAATAGTTATATATTCTATATGCGACGGAATCCATATATCATACATATTATAGGAGTGTACACTTAAAAGTTAATTCTTCTAAAATCTATCATTCTGTTGACATCATCATTGCCAGTCTTAATAACAGTTCTAAACCAATTATGGTCAGGATTTACGCTTGAGATGTCTGTACCAGAATCTACTCAAATTAAAATGCAAGAAAAAAACGATGGTCGCCCAATCTCATACAAGTTTTTCTTCCGTAAACTTGACAGGCTGGTGTGTCATTTCAATAGAATTATCTGTCGTAATATCAACTTTAACAGTATCATTATTATTGAAGTTATCTTTCTTCGTAACTGTTTCTTTATCTTTCTTTACTTCATTGTTGTTATCAACTTTACGTTCTGGAAGATTCAAATCCGTTTTCTTAGTCGCTAACTTACTATGTTCGTTATTAGTTATTTGTGGGTAATGGTGTAAAATAGCCGTCGTATTAAATGTTATTTTACCATACTTTACAATCTCAGTTTGCCTTTTTGTTTTGCTTGTGCTAGGTTCATCTATATCTACACCTTTATAGATATCTGTAGGAGTATACTCTGGAGTGTATATATCTTTAGTTTCCTCTATTAGACCTAGGGCTATTCTCTTACTCTTTTTAACATTTTCCATATAAGTATTGTATAAGTTCATATCTACTGTGTTATTGTGTTTAAGTGGCAATGAATTTGGCAACCTTTGCGCTCTATCTTCGGCTGTGTATCAGAATTGTTTGTGGTTCGTGTTTTTAGCAGTATCGTCGGGGGCGGCACCTGCAGCGTGGTCGCGCGCCCCATTTGTTAGCTATGTCTGAGACTGCACCATGGAGATACTGGTAGTCTCCGTAGCAATTGTAGGCGCCGGAAACTCGTCAGCGGTAAAATCGTAAATAGGAAACTCACAACAAAGCACACATTTTAAAAATTTCGGCACTTCAACGTACATAGCTGGTGGGATTGGTATTAAAGGCGATGTAGAAGCTTTGTAGTATAAATAGTCAGGATTGTCTCTATATTTCTCGTCTGCTGTTCTTTCTAGGATAGGTATACCAGATAAGAATAATATAATTGATGTAGTGAACAAAGGAGACAGTATAGCAATCCACTCGACCCCACTGATCACGTTCAAGGATATAATGAATATTCCCCACCATAATACGACTTCTCCAAAATAGTTAGGATGTCGTGATAAGCCCCACAAACCGTCATTGCACCAGCGACCGTGGTTTTCAGGTTCTTGTCTGAAAGCAAACTTTTGAAGATCCGCATATGTTTCGATCAACAGTCCAATGACAAAGACTCCTGCTCCAGCTGAATCTAACGTCGTCATTGTCTTTGGAGACTTCGGAAACGAATGATGAGGTGAATTAATAATAATTACTGGCAAGCTAACTACATACACCCAAATTGCTTGGAAAGTGTAGAAAACGGCGAATCTTAAAGTATTGCTCTTTCTGTCTTCGAATAGTTTATCTCTTCCTATGTGGTAGATCCGGTATAACAAGTATCCCGAGAGACGAACGCCCCAAAGGCACACGAAGGCTGTTACCATCAGTTGTCTGGAGTCATAGCTTTTGAGGGTCGACCCTCCTTGTCCGAGGAAAAAAGTGAGTAAAGCTATGATGATGAAGTTTGCACCGCCTGTGAAATCCGTCACTTTGTCGTTTTGGAACAGCGAGGCGATTGTGAAGAACAGTATCTGCAGAGCCACAGTCACCATTGCGCTTATAGCGAAGTTGTTCCTGTCTATCAGAGGTTCCATTGTGGTTATATTTGACACTAATTGCTGTATTTGGCATCAGGGAATGTTCGAATCGATCTGTTGACGCATTGCTGCATTTTCTAACATCACTTTTATTTTTATCGTATTACAATATTGTTTCTTTTGCACATAATTGTTAAATACTTTTATCTTTAACACTATTATTATATATACTTCGTATTTAAATGGTATATTATGTAAATAATTTGGTTTTTTTAGTTTTATGCTGTTTTGTAAGCTCCTCGCGTAAGCCTGTACTGAAATAGACTTTGACGTTTACTTTGCGCATGCGTAAGCTTCGTACGGTATACGCATGCGTGGAACCTTGAAACACAGAATTCTGAATATTTTGCGTCAGTTTGTTGAGAATTTGTTTCGTTAGATGCAATTTCTTATATATGCATATTGTGAGTCGGTATTTGGGTCGGCTAGAAGTCAAATGTGTCATTTAAAAATAGAAATTTTTGCCTACAGTGAGATGTTGTGTTTCACATACTGAACGAAGATTTTCATAATTGAGTTTAGTATCGAAATAGACTTCATACTCAGAGTTTCTATGTCATACAACGACGTGCTGAGGTTTCAAACAAGTATACAATCTACTTTTACCGTAGACTTGTTATGGTCCTAGTTTAACATAAATTGCTGAATTTGTGTTTTTATTAAAGCTTCCTTTCTATCTCAATGAGCGACAAAAGGCTCGCCACCTATTCCGTGAAACCAAAACGCTGGCGACAAGTGGGCACTTAATATGTCTCTGCCTAGTCCTCCCGGAAGACAGGCGTGATTCTATGAAAAGGATACCTATGTCCAGTAGCACACTAGTAAAGTCTGTTGGTGATTAATAACTCAATATAAGTTTTAAATAACCTACTGATACTGAAATAATATCAGTGATTACCTTTCAATTAAAGTAAGACTTTCAATATTAACGATACATCGGCTCAACCGAGGCAGTACTACACTGCCACAGAAGATCAACCTAAAGCGACAGCATCCGTGCTGTCGTGTTTCGTTGGTGATTGCGAGACCGGAGGCCCATTGATGCACGGGTGACAGTTGTCAATGTAAGTGTGTACAATACAATGCCACGACGACTGTTATGCCTTTTACGTCCCCAAGCGAGACGTGAAAAAGCATCTTACTAGACCGCCATAGTGTGAATCACCATATACTGCATTGTCTGCATTCGCAATGAGTATGGTAATCACAATTTTTGGATTCTATTTCTGCTTTCTATCAGGTTTTCAACATAAAAAAAAACATCGATAGAAAGAATGGGTGTCGCCATTTTGTTTTGTCTATAATTGGAATTGTATGTTTTGATAAGATTGTTGTAAATGTTTTTAATGTGTATTATATCAGGTGTTTTCGTGACAGTATCAGAGTACTAAAGTATATTTTTCTTTTAACCAAGATTATGATTTTTTTTAGATTAGAGGGCAAATAAGCGCAATTTAAGAAATACAAGTGCTTTGCTGTCCGTTGATGTCTTTTTCCCTTTTTTTTGTGTCAAAATCCCTCGGAACACAGGTGCCAGTAGCTAGGAAACCAGATGTACCCACAAGGGAATCCCTGGTATCCTGTATGAGTATCCCTTGCCTTACAATAAGGAACAGGTGCAGTTTCTATTCGCCAGTAATTACTTTTTTCCTTGAACCCACAGTTTTTTCTTACGTTTGAATTAAACCACGCCAAAGTACAACCTCTCAAATAAAAAGAACATTCTTAAGTTGAGACATACGAATTAATGTTTTCCACTGTACATAGACTTTTTGAAAATATTCTTTTTTCTTTTTCAAAAAGACAACTCCCACACTAGGAATAAATTCTGTGTCGCAGGGGACTTTACAGACATACATACAAGAAAAGGACCCAAAGAACACCCAGACTCAGAACAACAATTTGTGAATCACATAAAGTGTTGTCCCATGTGGAGTTTGAAACCACAACACTTAGCGTAGTAGAGAGCGGTGTGGTGACCCCTTAATCCACTAGGTCAACCGTGCTGTCAACTACGAATAAATATACTCATATCTGTAACTGCTTGTAAATCTCGATTTTCTTTTTTTAAATTTGGAGATTCGTTATGCTCTATATCTGTTATTATTTCGCTTTCCGTGACAACCTGTAACGTGTCTAACTTTTAGGGTGTATGTTCTTATTGATTGTCCAAATAAATAAAATATATCGATTCATAATATCGAGTTCTGAAGGAACAAACATAATAAAATTAAATCGAGTTGAGAACCTCTTTTTTTAAGCTAAAAAATGAATTCGATTGCACAATGTTGCCAATATTTCTGTAAAATGCTGGCAACAATTTTTACGAAATGACACCTTCAAGTGCGTGTGTATGACACGAAAGTTTTTAATATGAGGAAATGGTTCAAGATAAGAAATCGACTGTTCAAGATAAGATTAGTTTCATTATCTTAATACATTATTAATTTAACATTTAATTGATAATTGATTCTTTGAAAGGTACGAAACGGAATTACAACGTACTGAATGCTGTTTTTCATTCGTCTAACGAAATATGACCGTCTGATATAAAGATTTAAGGGCTGAAGGGCTAGTTGCTTTAAAACTGAGCATTTAGTATGCCTCTGCTTAACCTTCTGTTGACATAGTGTAACTTTATACATGTGTATGTATTTGATAGGTTGCTTGGTTTAGTGAATAGTGGATTATGACTGCTAAACTAGATGTCGTGGATCGAATTACCACCCAGAGCAAAAAGTTGTGTGATAAGCATGATAACTTGTTCAGTCTTGGCGGTTGACCTAATGGTTTAAGTCGCCACACCGGCCTTTACTGCACTGCGTGTTGTGGGTTCAAACACCACAGGGGACAACACTTTGTGTGATCCACAAATTGTTGTTCTGAGTCTGAGTGTTCTTTGTGTCCGTTGCTTGTATGTTTGTAAAGTCCCCAGTGACACAGGATTTATTCCTGGAGCGACGTTGTCTTTTTAAAAATGGAAAAAAAGAAAAAAAAGTCATGAGTGTAATTTATCGATACATATAATAAGATTGTAAGAGTTCTGTATATTAAAAATACGAAAAAAACTATGAATGAAAACTAATGAAGAAGATCCCTTGTCTTTATTGAAGCAACAGAACTCAAAACAATTTTTTTTACAATTTTTGTCTGTTTATGTGCGCTAATGTCAGAAGTGGCTTGACCGCTTTAGATGCGGTTCTCTCTTATGTATTGCGGTAAACTTTAATGAACATTTAGTATTTTATTACAATTAGTGGACAGATTAAGAGTTATATCAGTTAAAAGAATCACCTTGATAAACTATACATATGTGGGCTGAGCAATAGCTAGTCTACAATATGTGAGTGTCAGACCGGAGGCCCATTGATGCAGGGGTGACAGTTATCGTGATAACTGTGTGAGCCTTACACTGCCGCGATGACCGTCATACCTTTTACGTCCCCAAGCGGGGTGTGAAAAAGCATCTCACAAGGCCGCCATAGTGTGGGTCACCATACTGCGTTGTCAGCATTTGCAATGAGTATGGTGACCACAACTCTTGGATTCTATTCATGCTTTCCATCAGGCAGTCAGTCAGAGTAGAGTCACTTTGGCAGGTTCTTAATATAGAAAAAAAATGTGTGTATTTAGAAATTTGTGATTTTGCTTAGCAGCAGTCAAGCTACTGTAGCACATGTAATAATAATAATATATTCAAATTATCATTGTTAAACGAAATTATACTGTGACTTCTTAGGAAACTCATGTTAGTAAGGTGACTGGAGACGAATTAAGTCCCCCCTCTTCCGATTCAAGAGGAAGGACACTCGTGGGACACCAACACACTAGTGTCTTTCCAACTGCACTTATTCATAGGTAGTTGGTTTGAGATGTTGCGTATGGTGGTGAGTGTTTAACCTGCATTTTGTAAATTATAATTTGGTTGTAAAACTAGACCTTTTGTAAGATAAAGATGGAAAATGAAAGTTTATGGCGTAGATAATTAAAAAAAGTATATAATTGCTTAATTGGTTCAACTTGGGAACAAAATTTTAAATTCTGGTGGTCCTTGAAGGAAACCACTGACAAACATTAAGGTAAAGTATGAGGTACAAATAATGAGCGCGAAAACTTGTTGCGGGATGCAGACGCACTTACTGATCCTGAATATATTGCATGGCTATGTAGTTTAGTTTGTCTCTGGTAGATGGCGTTAAACTACGACGACTATGTTTGTCTGTGGCTGTCGATTTAATATTCGAAAAATACTCACGTAGTGTTGAATCCAAAATCGGCGTAGTTGTCCTCTATATATGCATGCGCCATTGCTTCTATAATTTCTATGAACTTTGGCCTGGCTTCGTGGAATTGCAGAGCCGTCAACCCAGCTAAGCTAACTTCTTTCGTCTCCACTGGTTGTTGCACCACGGATTCAGCTCCTGGAAGCTCTGGGAAGTCTTCGTTCCCTAGTGGTGGAGGTGGGACTGGGAAAGTAAAGTAGAATAAGGTGAAAAAGAACATAATTTAGAGTTTGTTGTACAATGTTACACACATATGTAACATTATGGACACGGAAATATGTAACATGAGAAACACGCACTACTTGATTTGGAGTAGCAAGCTGGAGTAGCCTGTCAGGTGGTAGAATTTTCTTTACTTTGGATTTTATTCTTATGCACTTTTAAACTTATCAAAAAATAAGGAACGTCGAATATAAGCATTCAACAAGTCAGTTTATGTAAGACAAGGAGATGCACTCTCTTCTTGAAGGTACCAGAGTTACCTCTGCCTTTGTATCATCGTGAACAAAGAGAAATCTAATTTCTAAGGTTGATGATGACGACGGCCTCATTATTATTAACTTTAGGAAGACGATTTTGGCCTACTAAACCACACTGGCCAGAACGGGTTGGTTTGCTTCAAGCTTTCCTTCTTCTTGCCATGTTGTTGTCCTGCGTAATTTTACTCCTTTAGCCAGCTTTAACGACTCTTACCAGATGCATAAAGATGATGGCACTCCGTATTCTTAGCCCATCGCCGAACGGATAGTAAAATTAATAATTATATTTTAATACTTACAGATCATCCTAGCGCTGAAGGAAAATCCCCTGAAATTAACAAAGTTGGAAGTGTGGGTTCGGAACCTAACGAACATTCTGTTTACATTCATGAATCTGTATCTTCGTTCAGAAGTGAGCTGGAAGGAGAATAATATACCATCGGATCCTTCTGCGTCTATCCGACCTGTAAACATTAACAGACGTTTAAAGTTGGTAATATCATTTAGTATTTTATTAGTAAACGATTATGGACATTCCACAAAATTTAAATCATTGTCCTCATTACATAATTATTTATCTTAAGAAGATATTGAACTCATGATCTCTAGCTTAGCAGTTAGTGTAGGTAGTCCACCAGCCGAATGTATTGTGAGAATTCCCAGTGGGGAAAATTTAAAGTTACTTATTCAACACGAAATGGACTTTTTTGGAGTAGTCATCTTAAAAAATATTGTCACTTGAGATGACTGACTCAGACATTAACATTTATCTTACTACTAAGTTTTAAACATTGAATATACTTGTTAATTTTAAAAATCAATAGCTACCTGGTCTCACAAGAAGATAGTCATTAATAAATCCATTGAGATCACAAGAAGTTATATTAAACTCGATGCCAATACCAGGTCCGTCAAATATCCAATCCATAGTTTTACCCATCGGGTAGAAGTTGGGGTAATTTGGTGATGTGATTACCGTATTCTCATCTAAACGCAGAGTTACGTGAATGACATCATTCGCTTGATTTGCAAAATCTTGTAAATTGTCAAGTGCTACAGCAAATTTAGCCATCTTCTCGTTATATTCAGAGCTGTCCAGATCATCTACATTCATGGTAGATCCATTTCCGACTTCTTCTGTTGTGACTGACGCTTCACTTGCAGCTCCACTTGGAGTAGAATTTTGAACTGCTGATACTGCTACTTCTTTATCTGCTTCTGTAGTACTTTTCTCTTTTAAATTTAAAGATTCATTTTCTATAGGTGTTGAGCTAGGGACGTTATCTTTAGGAGAAGATGCAATTGAAAATACTTCTGCGTCCTCATCTTTAGGTAGATTATCATCAACCAGACCATCATTACCGTAGTAATGTATCTTGATTTCATCTTCGAATTCTTTGTCATCCAAAGAAGGTTTATCAATTTCGTCTGGTAATTCCTGATTATCGGGGTTCGATTTTGTATTATTAATTAAAAGAGATAGTACTTGTGCTTTTACGTTGTCAGCAGATTGGTCATTTGCTGCATCTGCATCTAACTCATTTTCATTAGATTTGTCAGCGTTTTCATTTTCAGTGAGGTTACTATTTAAAAAGTTATCATAATCATCTCTAAGGGACATGATGTAACCCTCTCCATAAGGCCTTTTAAATTTCTCTTCATAATCTTGAATGTCGTCTATTTCCTCATTTTCATTACCCATATCCTCATTTTCACCTAAATCCGAGTCATTATCACTTAGTTTATCAAGGGTTTGAAAAAGTTTATCTAAATCATCACTTAAATCTTCCAATACTTTTTCTGGGGTGTCGTTATCATAAGTTAATTTTACATCATCTTTATTATCGTCGATCTTGTCATTATTCTTATGGTCATCGACACTAGAATCAAACTTATCATTGCCTTCTAAGTTTTTTTTAGTATCCTCAATGATTTGATCCAAAAGGGGATCCACGTTGCCTTCATTAACTGGTTTGATGTAAGAATCTTCTTTGTTTTCACTGTTTTCTTCATTTGCAGCCTCCTGCACTTCTGAGGATTCTACATTTTCTTTAAGATTAGATACAGGGTCTATTTTTTCTTTTGAAAGTTCATTAAACCATTCATCATATAATTCAGCTTCCTTGGCTTCGTCATTTTCTTTAACATCTTCTATAGGTTGGAGAGGTTCGACAGGAGCATTCTCCGGATTAATTTTGGATGCATCATCAGATTTTTTTTCTAGAGCAACATCACCATCATCATTTTCTTTGATTTCAGCATTGGATCTGTTATCTTCAAACTGGTAGTCACCCAAAGCATCAAATTCTTCACTATTAAAAGGTTTATTTTCCTCTTCATTATTCCCTATGAAATCTTGTATTTCAGCTTCGCCTTTTTTATCTTCGTCAGCTTTTTTTTCGTTACTCTCTTCACTGTCAAGTTTCAATTTGTCATAATCAAAAAAATTGTCATAGTCGTCATCTTGCCAGTAATCTGGAAAAGCGTTCTTTTCGTCTTGAGTGTCAACTGCTGTCGCTGCAACAAATAAATATTTCTATAAGTAAGCTTGTAAAAATAGACAAAAGCCCAAAGAAATATAGTTACTGAGTATTTTTTTTTAATGTATGGGGAGATGGGACAAATGAGTGGACTTGTCAAAGTTGACCTCATATCTCGCTCAATAAGTGACATTGTCGCTTATTTAAAGTCGTGTTATCGCTATGTTGTCTATGATTGGATACGTGGTGTGAATTTATTGTCATAAAATACTCCATGGTCTACATCTAAAAGGGGTGAAAAGTTGACCATATTGTTATGTAATTTCACTGAATTTTTCATTCATTCACTCATATATTTTTCTTTTTAAATTGAGTAGATTTTTTTTCATGTATTAATACGAGTATATATAGATTGTTATCTGTAAATATTCATTTGAAAACAATTTAGTTCTGTGTTAATTATATGTGTTTATAATGAAACAATGACTTTTGAATCTAATCTTATTTTACATCTAGATATAATAAGATAAGATTTGTTTTTTAATAATCGTGTTGTTGGGATCTCTTTTGTTTCAATATCACACTCCAATTAATAGGATACTGTGTAATTTATACCAAATGATTTTTTATAAGAATCATTTAATATATAGGAGCCTTCATGTGCACACGTTAAATAGAGTGGTGTACGTTGTGTACAACCTTAGTTAAGATTTGACACGATATATAGGGTGGACCACGAATTAGTTAACATTTTAAAAATTCGTGTAAAAAAATCATTTGATATGTTATAAAAATTGAAACCATATGTTACGATTGTAGCTGGCAAATTCCGGTAGCATCGGTCTCAAGAACTCCCGAAACATGTTTGCGCGGGATGTTAGGTTCAAATGTTAACGAATTCGTAGCCCACCCTATACAACCCGTTTTAAATGTCGTTTTTTATTTCTTCTTCGGGTCAGTTTTAACTTTTGTTCATCATTGCAACTACTATCGCCGTAGCGAAGCGTGGCTGGCTACAGTTAGTACCTTGTAGATATCTGAATCTTCTACATTTGTAGTACAAAGACGGACTTAATGCCACGAGCCTCTTCCAATCGAACTTTAGGTGATATAGAAATAAGTGGTAGGTATAAGATATTGAGTTATTCGTAGTACATAATACTTTGGAAAAGTTAAACCCACATTGAATATTTATTATTTATTTTAATAGCCTGCCCAAATTACTCTACTCTGCTTGATGGAAAGCATGAATAGAATCCAGAAGTTATAGTCACCATACTCATTGTGAATGTTGACAATGCAGTATCGTGACCCACACTATGGCGGCCTATTGCGATTTTTTACGTTTCACTTGGGGACGTAAAAAACATGACAGTCATCGTAGCATTGTGTTGCACACATTTACCACAACAACTTAACAGTTGTGGAGTTGTGTGCGAGACCGGAGGCCCATGGATGCAGTAAAACTGCATCCACGGGCCGCCGGTCTCACACCCACCAACGAAACATGACAGCACGGATGAATGAATATAACTGAGACACATAAATTACGTAATTAATATAAAATACATACAAATATATTACAATACATACATTCATATTTAATATTATATAAAATACACGGTTTGGTACTAGCATTTTACTTTATATATTTGTTAATCGATAATTTCTTAGAGTAAATTACTTCGTTACGTAACGCGTTACGGCGCCAGTCTGTCTGACCTCACATACTCTACCACATACGTTAGCGGCAGGCACGTCCCTCTTTTCTCACTCAAACCCACAGCGCTAGCCGTATTTCGGACAGACACTTCTCTCTCCAAATAACCTTTCCTTGCATTATCATATAAATAAACATTAAATGTATGTAATAACCTAAGCTTTTCTCAAGTAACATAATTTCAATATTCAATAGTTCAACTTAGATTAGTTTTTCAGTCTTTGGATTGACCGTTATTATTTTTTGCTGGCCCAGAACTCTAGCATTGATAAACCAGTTGATAACATTACTATTTGTTTGCAAACCACACCAGCTCAGTACCCATTCAAATGTATAAGTAAAAAGTGAAAACATAAAAAACACTGTTCATAATAACTCGTAGTGACAGAACATGATGTGGGTGATTTTTTTTTTTCTAAACAAGAAACCTACCAAAGTGACTCTATTCTGCCTGATGGAAAGCATGAATAGAATCCAAGAACGGTGGTCGCTATACACACTGCGAATGAAGACAGTGCAGTATGGCGACCCACGCTATGGCGGCCTAGTAAGATGCTTTTTCACGCTCCGCTTAAAGGACCCGGGATCGTAGTGGGAGGACGTGCACTGGTAATGAATTCCAGGCTTTAACCGAGTAGTTTAGTTCGGAAGCGTATGTTTATCATTCTAAAACGGTGACTTCCAAGGCCAGCACGAGTTGTCCTGTAGAGGATGCGATCAGTTGGAAGAGTTCGTCACAACACTCTCCATGATAAAGGCGATTGAAGTCAGAGAAGTAAGAGAGGGTGTATTTAGAACACAGAATAACGTACAAATCCAATACATATTCTCAGTGTACTCGTAAATGTCAACACTGGAAGAATCGAACACACGACCATTTAGGTTGCAGCGGAAAGCATTATTGCGTCGCATAGGTCGTGACCCTAAGATGAATTCCATAACTCTCATATCATTGTTGCAATATGCGTTTTCATTTAAAACGAGACAGCATAACACGATAGCATATCAAGATGTCATCCTAAAATGCCAGACAGCTATCTGACAGTTCAGAATGTCATATAATTATCAGACAGGGTACGATAAAACTTGTGGCTAATTTAATTATTTGGTATAAACATTTAAATGACATATTATCTTTTTATCAATTAATTAGAACTCATTGATATACATTAATAGATAGTACGGACGCTTTCTACAGCGCTGAGTGTTGTGGGTTTGAAGTTCGAACCCGAGATGAGACAGCACTTTGTATCATCCACAAATCGTTGTTTTAATTCTGGGTGTGTTTGTGTCGTCGTTTCATGTTTGTTAAGCCCCCGTGACATTTACCTGTGGGGGAATAGTCATAAAATACACTTTCGTGTATTTTCTTCTAGCTGATTATAGCCACAGCGACCAGACTCAACCGAGACGATACGCTGAAGATATTATAGCTTATATAATATATACTTTTGTACCCCCACTCTCACAATCCGATGTGAGGGTTATCCAACACGAAAGGGAAGACATTAGACGCAGGACGACAGTTCAAGAAACTCTGGTAGAAAATTATTAAACTTCTAACGTTGGCTTTAATGTGATTTTATTGTATTTTAATGGAAAAGCCGAGCTCATAATCTCTTAGTCTTAGTAATACTTTTCTATGAGAATGGCTTATGTGAGATTGAGAGTACATCAAAATTGAATTTTGAGCGAATTTTTACTTGAAGAATTGCTCTCTGGTGTTAGGCAACTTTTACACAGAGGAGACATAAATATCTAAGTCGTATCTGATATTTACAGGACATCGTTTAGTCAGAGTATAGTTTATGTGTAGGTTATTACAGGAACATTCAATTTTACGATCATTCGTGATGTAAATCAAGATATTTTTGCATCAAGAAATTCAGCTGTACTAATATTGGAACACACGACATCAAAACACATATCTGTCAACACGTAAGGCGTTTTACCATTATCAGATATGATAACAGACGATAAGATTATTTTCGTTGGCTGTTTATTGATAATATTATATTGCTTTTATAATACTGGCAATTGCTCGCGGCTTCATTTGCGTGAGTAATTCTTATTTCGTGTTTCTAACTTTGAAAATGACGTCAGCACTATCATCAACAGACTTCAACAGTCCACTGCTGGACGAAGGTCTCTTCTTAGCTAGGAAATTGCAGCGTGCCACGCTGGTGAGACGGGTTGATGTTTGTTTCAAGTTTCCTTCTCTTTACAGTGATGCTGTCCTGTGAAGTTGAATCCCTGAGTCGCCTCTTACGACCGATACGACGATAGGGGTGGTCATATTAAGTGTTCTTAAACTAACTTTATAAACTAACATATAACCCTTTAACCTTTTTTCTCTTTTAAGATCGAAACTTCCCAAAATGTTCTCTTACTGGATCATACTCGTTATAAAAACAACTTGCTAAAATTTGAAGATTGTAGCAATAGCGATTAAGGTCATACGTATATGAATCAGAACATTTCTTCTAGAAGAAACAAGATTGATCATTGATCTTTTCCATCTCTTATCTTACATATTAAGAGGTATAAACAACAGTATCTCTGAAGATAAGATTAAATATATCTAAACTCTCGAAAAACAAAGACTCCAGGGAAAAGTCTAGAAAAACAAATGTATATCTATCTACACTACTTATTGGATTAATAATAATAATAGCATATGCTAACTGATCCCGAATTAAGCAGAGCCTTTTTCTGACTTCTTCTTCTCCCGTAAGGGATATTTGGAGTTACTATGTTTGTGTTACTCCACAATATATTTTTATCTGATGCATCTACCACTTGAATGATCAAATTTTACACAGTATATATTCAATATGGATTTACTGTTCAGGTGGTACCAATATTCACAGTATTTGTCTCCAAGAGCTTGCATTACACGCTTTGTTAATCAGAGTCTCCACTTAACATTTTCGTGTACCCAATTCTGTGTATAAAAAGTGGCGTCGTCAAAAACAGTGTTGCCACATGAACGCTCCAGATAAATTTCTCTCTAATTCCCAACATTCTTTATTAATACTCAGCTTCTATTGGTTATAGTGTGATGAGCGATATGGCTTGTAGCCTAGTACGTTACCGCCCTTTAAGTCTCCAACAAGAATCACTATGAGAAGGATGTGGGGTCTGGTAATTTACATTGGGTTCATTTATACAGTTAAGGACTGCGAAAGAATTGCTTAAAATTGGTTTTTTTGAGACTATAGTAGCAAGAAGCTGTGCCCAGATCCCTTCTATTTCAGGCGCAAAATGAATCTAACACACCGCCCCGCCGAATATCCTCCTGATGGCCCGATGGGACTTCAATCATTTAAAAAACAGTCCAATAGAGCTGGTAAATGCGCACCCACGGACGACCAGATCTTTTTGAAGAACCCAAGATATTATTTTGAATGATCACAAAACGAACAAATTTTATTATTGACAAAATAGAATGAATATCTGATAACAATGCAGAAAAAAGGTATTATAGACATGCTGGCAGAAAATTTATAAAATATTCTTCAAAGAATATGCGATACAATATAGTTATTTGAAGTACACCAATAAAAAGCCTAGGTGTAACAGAACGAGATAGTTTACTTAGAAAACATTTATTGACATGTTTAATAATAAAAGTAACCAGTGGAGGTACGAGTATGATATTTTTCCAACACATAAAGAGAATATCCTCCGACTAGACGAGGTCATGTCTGACGGGCCGCGCCCCAACGGTTGATGTATATGCTGATCACCGCGAGAATTTCTATATCGCGATTAAGGGATAGTAGTTGCTCTGTAGTTCGGTTTGTCTTCGGTAAATGGCACTGTAGTATGTATTTTTGTTAGCACTGTATGTGGAAGTCGCCACAAATTAAATAAAAGGAAATACAATAAGGTATATGCGAACAATTTAAATATCTCATTTTAGTTGAATATTTCCGTGTCGTCGATTTTCTGTATCTCGGCTAATACATATGTATATATAAAGAAATACAAAGAGACCTAATTATTTATAATCGAAGCTTTGTCTAGTTGACCATGTATTGATAAGCCTCATCAAAATACTTTTTGTTAAGTTCTTATCGCTTAAATGAGCGGCTTCTCTTAAAAACGTAATTAACAACATTACGTGACTTTATATCGGAGCTGTAAGAGAAATCTTTGTATGCATTTTAAGGAAATTCCCCTGGCATAGAAGCGTTAAATATCGATAATAATTTTCTTCAAAATTTGACTGCACCAAACGAGACTACTCTAACAAATTTTTCACACATTACATATTTCACACTTGTTCAAAAATACTTTTTTTTATCTGTCTGCCTCTCGTCTAGTCGGTCTCTGTGCACGAGTGTGTATATGTGTATATGTGTTTGTGTGTGTTTGTGTGTGTGTGTGTGTGTGCATTTGGGTGTGCGTGTGCGTGTGCCTCTGGATGTGTGTGTGAGTGTGCTTGTGTGTGTATGCTTGTACGTGTGCGTGTGTGTACGGCCGCGTGTGCGTGTTTGTATGTGTGTTAGTTCTAACGAATTCTAACAAAAATAACCCGAGAAGAATATCAGGTATATTTAATTTTATTAGGTGTAATAACTTAGACTAGCTAATCTTTCATCTGAAAATATTTAGAAGTTCAAATAAAAAACAATCCACAAGCAAAAGTCTGTTGAACATAACCATGACTTATGTAGGTATTCATGGAACATATCTAACAAATCACTTACTGGATAAAATAAATACCAAATACGTTTACAGCTGGACATAACTCCTCCTTAAAGAGGAGGGTTTGGCCTACCATACAACCCTACAAGATGAGGTATAGACAGAAATAGAATTTCTTTCAAATTTTCTTCTCTTTGTAACGCTGTTATCCTGTACAGTTTGCTCCCTTAGTCTGTGAATTGTGGGTGTCGTGAGACACGGAACGAAAAGTATTTCAACAGTATCGATAAGGCTTTGGTTCCAGTTACGAGTCGCAACACTTCGTATTTTTAATCCGTCACCACATAGTGACACAAAATATATAAGTATACCAATAACAACGTGGGGAACGTAACACTAACGAGAATTATGAATCATGAAACAAAACAAACTGCTTACTGAATAAACTAAATACCAAAAACTGGCACACAAAGGAATGTTATAGTTATGAATTTAAATAGCTTACAATTGTTTTACAGCAGTCATAATGTAAGATGACGTTGACTGCTTATTATGCGCCATTTGCAAATAAATATTACATTGTGTTAAAGTTACAGACGACTGAAAAGTTGAGGAATGTCTCCACTCAAGAGTCTTAGTAGAACTCTTGTAATGACATTTTTTTTTTCTATATTAAGAGCCTGCCAAAGTGACTCTACTCTGCCTGATGTAAAAAATAGAATCCAAGAGTTGTGGTTACTATACTCATTGTAAATGCAGACAATGCAGTACGGTGACCCACACTATGGCGGCCTTGTGAGATGCTTTTTCACACCCCGCTTGGGGACGTAAAAGGCATGACAGTCATCGTGACAGTGTAAGGCTTACACAGTTGCCACGCTAACTGTCAGCCCTGCATTAATGGGGCTCTGGTCTCACACTCACCCACGAAACACGACAACACGGATGCTGTCGCTTTAGGCTGAATATATGGCATAGAGTAAATGAGTAGACAGTTCACTTGAAGTGGACACATTCAAGTCAAAAGTTTCAAGTGTATTGCCAGCCTTTGAGTGCCGCTCAGAATTGCAGGAGGATTCGTATGAAAAATTGTGTGAGTTGGACCTACAGATGTCCATTGACGGTAGTACCTGTATCATCAAAGATCCATCGTCTTATTTGCCCTCAATGCCACCGAAAAATGACTATCGACTTTGTTACACGGTCTTCTTATCCTACAAATGAATTGTACAATAAGCAAACACAGCAATACCTCCACAAGTTGTTATTTCATAAAAGAGCGTGCCTATTGACTTTGTTAACTACCATGTTGTCATTGAATAATGACGTTTATTTACCTCCCCTTTAAAGGTATATACTCACTATGCCGGCGTCCTGATTGGCGGTTATGACGTCAACACGACCAGTGGCATAACTGGTATGTAATTGAGCCGCCACCTTGCCACGCAAACTAGCCACCGTCATGGCACCGTCTTAACAAAAATGATGCTCCATTGGCATAGTTAATACCTTTTTTTTTAACGTGTGGAAAACCCCTCGGGCCGTCACCCACCGGGGTATACAGCGGGGTGGTGTGTCGGAATCGGACCGACTAAAACCACACGGTGTGCCACTCTGCGCCTGATATAGGAGGGATCCGGGAACAGCTAACCTAGTTTAACGATTACATACCCACGCGAAAAATTATCTATCAGGCCGACAGTATAGTGTGTAGGTAGCTTAAGTGACAATTTGCTGTATTATTATCTGAATATTGTTTTCGTAAGCATCGTCACTTTTGCTTGCAGTTTGAGGAGAATCATGTGATAACGGTGTCTATATATAAGACTAGATTTTGCCCACAGTACCGCCTGTGTGTTGTGAGATATCGCGTCAGTCAGTTATCGCGGTAAAGTAGTAGTATATGTCTTTCATCAAGAATGAAAGAATTTCCATCGTAAACCAAACCGTGTAGTAGAGAAAACGAAACACTAACATTAAATATTGCATGGACTGCCACTCCACCCAAGCACCGTACTCCCTCATAGTAGACTCTTAACGGTGTTTCTTTCAGTTGTCAGTAAAGAGCTTGATAATGGAACCAAAAGCAATCTAAATACCTACATATATCTACAATTATACAAAACACGTTGTACTCAGTTTCAATCTAAACAGCATTGCAAAATGTTCTAGACTTCCTTTCAAATCATCAAATTACACAGCTCAGTGTCTACTTACAGTATTGCATTGAACACTAACGCTACATAAAACCTTATTGCTTGTTCATCATTCAAATAAAATTTAACAGGATGTAATTGACTTCTCTTTCGAAGCTGGTCAGACGAGTCGATATAGTGTTTTTGGTTTCCTGTGTTACGGGGGATTTAACAGACACACAAGAAACGAACACAAAGAACACACAGACTCAAAGAACAATTTGTGGATATAAAGTGTAGTCCCCGTGTGGGGTTTGAACCTACAATACTCGATGTAATAGAGAATTGCGTGGCGATCGTTTAAACCATCCGTGCAGTCAAAGGCTTTCTTTTTTTTTTTTAATGTGCGGTAACGTCCTCGGGCCGTCACCCCACCGGGGTTTACGGCGGGGTGGTGTGTCGGAATCGTACCGACTAAAACCACACGGTGTGCCACTCTGCGCCTGACATAGGAAGGATCCGGGAACAGCTGTTATTACGACATCCAGATGCAGTCAAAGGTTTATGTTAACCTTTTCTTTACAATTCTATTATTCTGTGCAGTTTGCTCTATTAATCAGCTCTTACGGCACCCACGGGATGTACAGGAGTGATGACACATCGTACTGTTATTTCATCCAAACACAGACAATGTAATAGTATCGTGTCATCGTAATTTGAAACAAAGTTTTAAATATAACAATTGTCAATAACCTTGAATATTACTTACAATGCTCGCTTATTACTTACACATATTATACATACATTCTTGTCATAAATATGGAAAACATTTGCGCAGATAGAATAACGATTTTTAACCTTTGAACCACGGTATTAAATGATCCATTTTAGTAATAATATATCCTCACGCATCTCACACACGGCCGTCTGATTACAAAGCCAAGTAGCAACAAGCCAACAAAGTAGGCAAAACCTGTTTTCTGGTAACTAGATCGCTGATAAACTTACTTATCTATTTCTCTTTGTTCGTGTGGTAACGGATTAAGAATACACAGTGTTACCACCCCTATTCATCCCCTTGGGTCGTGAAAGGCGACTAAGGCAACAAAGTATGCAAGACAACATCATTACAAAGAGAAGGAAAACTTAAAACCTGTCTGGCCAGCGTGGTATAGTAGGCCAAAACCTCCTTGCTAAGGAGAGGCCTATGTCCAGTAGTGGACTGTAAAAGGCTGTTGATAATGATGATGATATATTTTTGGATACTTACATAGAAAAAGAATAAAAAAATGTCCTGGGTGGGAATCAATCCCTTCGGCTTAGTAATCAGTGTCGCTAACCACTAGACCAACAGGCCAATGTTTGTAAAATTGCTACATATGTATAAACTGCATAAAATATCGTAGGAAATAGTATGTATTGACCGATTCGAGTGTAGTGATGATTACCACCTCACACACGGTGAATATTAGTAGCTAGTAGGTTAAGCTGTCGGCTTCGACTTTGATCTTCACTAACTCTGGGTCATCATCATCATCATAATCATCATCAACAGCCTTAAACGGTCCACTGCTGGATATACACCTCTCCTTAGAAAAGAAGTTGTAGCCTACTTAGCAGGTAGTAGAGCCACGCTGACTTCAGCATGAACGGACCGACTCGACCAGGGCAGTACTCCCACAGAAGATCAACCAAAACCGACAGCATCCGAGCTGTCGTGTTTCGTTGGTGAGTACAAGCCCGGAGGTGCATTGATGTAGGGGTGACAGTTCTCGTGTTAAGTGTGCAATACAATGCTACGATGACTGTCACGCCTTTTACGTCTCCAAGTGAGGCGTAAAGAAGCATTATAATGGGCCGCCATAGTGTGGATCAGCATACTACATTGCCAGCATTCGCAATACGTGTGGTGACTACAACTTTTTAGTTTAATTCATGCTTTCCATCAGGCAGGGTACAGTTACTTCGGCAGGCTCTTAAGATAAAAAAAAACTTATACGTTTGTTTCAAGTTTTCTTTCTCGTTCTTGTGTAGCGGCTTCTACATTACAACACAAAGAAAAATGTACAACAGCGCACATAAACCCACGTATTAGGGAGGTTCATACTTTCACATTATCACGTACCATATTAGTATATAAGCATTAGCACAACTACAAATAGACAGACTAAAACAACAGCTCGTGTCTCACTTATTCCTTGCCACACATATGGCAAATTGGTGACCCCGACGTGATATTTTGTTCCTTTAGTCGCCTCTTACGACACCTATCGACAGAATACGGGTGGTGAGACTCTGTATTCTTGAGAGAGTATGTATGTATGTATGTATTCACTATGTGTATATGTATGTATTCACTTTGTATTCACCACGGAGAGTGGTGACGGATATTTCTCTCGGTCCAGGAGCGACGGTAGACGACTATCAGGTGCCCCATATACGATCTACTTATAATCACTGTACAAATTGAAGTCGTATCAAGCTAGGTGTGGCCGGATAGCAATGTTCAAATAAAATATTTTCAAATAACCATCGCAAATATATTTATATGGGTTTTATTTATCAAATTCAGTTTTAATCTATCTATATTCGACTGATAAGCTCCTCACCTACTTACAATTTAACTTCGTCTAAAGGTTGATGGAAAATGTAGCCATTTAAAACTAAGTGAATACGATTTGAAACAAGTAGATCCTCACTGCGTAAATATATGAGTGTATGCAAATTAATAAATTGATTTTTATATTGACGGCTTTAAACTTTACTTAAAATTCCTTGTAGGAGATGATTTTCCTTTTAATTTTTTCTTCTTCGTAAAAAAAGACAACGCTTGCACTAGAAATAACTCCTGTGTCGCAGGGGACTTTACAAACATACAAGAAATGGACACAAAGCACACCCAGACTCAGAACAACAGTTTGTGGATCACACAAAGTGTTATCCCGTGTGTGGTTGAATCCACAACACTCAGCGTAGTAGAGAGCAGCGTGGTGACCGCTTAAACCACTTTTTTTTATCTAGTGGAAACCCCTCGGGCCGTCACCCCACCGGGGTTTACGGTGGGGTGGTGTGTCGGCATCGGACCGACTAAAACCACACGGTGTGCCACTCTGCGCCTGAGATAGGAGGGATCCGGGAACCGCTGCTATTACAACAACCAGATCAACCGCTTAAATCACTGGGCCAACCGTGCAGTCCTTCATTTAAAGACAAATGTCACTTTCAGAAATAAGGCGATTGTAAATCGGACATCTGACAAACAGCGCCATCTAGCTTCAGACTAAGCAGAGCTTTTACTATGATAGCTAGATTGACTGATAGAATATTTGAATAATTTTAAAATTCATATAATATTTGCATAACTTCTTTGGGCACGTTAGGGAAAAGTGGTGAGCGTAATTTTTTTAGATGCGTCACGAAAAACCGACACCATGAAATTAGCTAGTCAACATTTTAGTTTTTAGTCGTTTTAGTCTTTTGGCGCGAAATTTATTTAACTAAATAATACGTTATAGTAAAAATTTAATTATTAGAGTCGTTTTCTCTACAAACATAGGCAAATGTTTAGAAAGATTTTTATTTTGTTGCGGCAAAGAAGTGTTTTTACGTATGTACATTAGGGTGTCCCTTAAATTTCAAGTTCGATATTTTTTTACGCATACCTTCTTAAAAGTTTCGTAATAACCCTATATTGTCTAGAAAAAAATATTAGTTTGTTATATAAACGATAACCCGTGCCGACTTGCTATTTAAACTTGTCGATACAAGTTGCTTAAGTACTGCCCAGTGACCTGTTACGACATGTTTTATTTGCCATTTCGTACGTGATTTTTGAGACTATTAGTGCTTCATTGTTTAGTGCGTAAACATGTCGGTGGAATTACGGAGTGATAAACAAAATATTTTTCTTATCGGATTGACTAGTTACCAAATAAATGGTGCAAAATTACCATCTAATCGACAAGTTCTCTCAGTCCTATTTTACAATATTCGTGAGGTTAAATTGACTGTTAGTGAAAGTGCAAATCTTGTGATTAGGGAGTGCATCATATATTGGGAAAAAGCAAGAATTCCAACAAGGGCATTTCCTAACTGCGTGAAGAAACTTATTGATTTATATCATGTTTGGAGAGAGTTGCAAAAAAATTGTACGAAAACTCAGATTACGTTTAAGAGTCGTGAGAACAATTTTATAATTAATCTTGATAATTTGTTTGATATTGCACATGCTGATGCTTTTGAGAGAATGAAAATAGAGGAAGATAAATTATTTTTAATGAAACAGAGAGAGCCAGGTCGACCGGGATGCTTAGGTGGTGTAGATAAAAAATTGGCGGAAAAAGAACAAAGATCTAGACAACGACGATTTGAAGAAGAGGAAAGGATTGTAAGACAAAGAGAATCACTAGCTGTTGCATCTACTTCCACCACAAATAACTTAGACAGTGTAGAAGATTCAGACGAAGAACAGATCTTGAATTCTGAACTCAGCTTGCCGGACGTTCCCTGCCATGAACAAAATTCAAAAAGAGGTAGAAAGAATCTTATAACACCTAAACTAGTTGCAGCTTTAGATCGATGCCAGTTAAGCATTAGAGATACCGTTTACATTCTTAATGCGGTGGTAGAAGCGCTTGGTCTGAGCAGCGATGATTTCTGTATTAACAAATCCTCGATTCTGCGAATTCGTACTGAAACTAGAAAATCAAGGGCAGAAGCAATAAAATCTAACTTCCAAAACAATGTACCCGACATAGTCACAGTCCATTGGGATGGAAAACTATTACCGGGGTTGGATGTACGGAGTTCAAAAGAAGAACGCTTGCCAGTTATAGCTTCATTTGACGATAGAGAGCAGCTTCTTGCAGTGCCGAAACTAGAAAGTTCTTCTGGAAAACATCAAGCGAAGGCTGTATCAGCAGCTCTCTTTGACTGGAACCTTTATGATAAAGTGCAAATAATGTGCTGCGACACAACAGCTTCCAATATGGGCCGTTTCAATGGAGCTTGTGCTATTTTGGAGCAAACTTTAGGAAGAGAATTGTTGCTTTTCGCCTGTCGTCATCATGTTTATGAATTGGTCCTAAAAGCTGTCTTTGAAACCAAGATTAAGCAAATTACTAGTAGCCCAGATATTCCGATGTTCAAAAAGTTCCAAGAAAATTAGAAAAACATTGATTGTACTAAAATTGAACCATCTCTTAATTTCGTAAAAGCACGGGTTGCCGAGACAGACATTCAAGCGTTGTTACTATTTTATAAGGCAGAATTAGATAAAGGTTTTGTAAGAGATGATTACCGCGAATTGGTCGAACTGTGCGTAATATTTTTAGGAGGAGACACAGAGGAAAAATTAAAACTAAGGCCCCCCGGAGCTATACATCAGGCACGCTGGATGGCGAGAGCGATCTATTCTTTAAAAATATGTTTACTTCAGTCACAATGCAGAGTAACTGCGAAGGACAAAAAGGCTCTACAAGATGTTTGCTTATTTCTCGTAATATTGTATGTTAAACCTTGGCTCGAATGTACAGTGGCGACCAAAGCACCTAATCAAGATTTGCGCTTCTTGAAGATGTTAAAAGAGTATGAAAAAGTTGACGCAACAATTTCTAAAGCTTCTATAAGCAAGTTCAGCCATCACTTGTGGTATTTATGTGAAGAGACAGTCATTCTATCACTATTTGATGATGAAGTTGACAACCAAATTAAGAAGAAGATGATTGCCAACTTCAACAGGGACAAAATCTCGGATTTTAGCAAACGCTATGACCCGTCGAAGGAAGAACTGACTCAAAAGTTGTTTGGTAAGTTAAATTGACTTTTTGTTGGATTTCAATTTCAATGTCCAATACTTATTGATTTATTTATATTATTCAAAATTGTTGTTGATTTTTATTTGTTATTTAACTTATTTTTCTTTTTTTTTAGACAAAGCACTGGATGATTTCGTATCGGAAAAGAGCAAACAATTTTTATCACGACTGCAGATCGACGACAGTTTTCTAAAGGAAGATGTATAACAATGCTGCTTTTCTGGAGGCTAAAAGAAGAATAAGTTATTTGAGAGTTGTAAATGATACTGCTGAAAGGGCTGTTAAATTAATGCAAGATTTTAACGGACTTATCACGGCTGAAGAAGAACAAAAACAGTTCTTGCTGCGCTGTGTCCAGGAACATCTAAAATTGTATCCAGACTGTAAAAAAACTACTCTAAAAAGAAGTTACCCTGAATGATTCTTATTTCTTTATGTTTTTAATTAAAGATTAATGTTCATCTAATTTATTATTTAATTTTATTCACTTAATTCATTGCATTTATAGTGAAATTATAGCAGACTGAAATTTTAGGACAAAACACGTTTTTTACTAAACTTTGAAGCTCGGTCGGCACTGGTTGCAATTATGCTAGATTGATAAAATTTTATATTTAAGTATCTTATAGCATTAGTAAAAATTATAGAGGGTATGCATTTCGAAATTCGAAAAAAAATTTTTTTTTGTCATATAAGGGACACCCTAATGTACATGCATACATACGCACACTCACGGTAGACAGACGCGTAGTTAAACGTTCAAATTACGTTTGGATATTTGCTTCACGATTTCATTTGACGTAATGGAAGGTAAGCCTTTTGCGATATTAATAATCAAACTTATATATTTCTAATTCATCATCTTCATTGTCAAGACCGCTGAACATAGGCCTCTCCTTAGCAAGGACGTTTTGGTTGGCCACGCTGGCCAGACGGGTTAATATGGCGTTCGATTTAAGGTTTATTTCTTTTTGCAATGATGGTGTTCTGCACAGTTTTCTCCCTTAGTCGCCTTTTACGACACCCACGGGATGAATAGGGATGGTAGCCCTGTATTCTTAAACCGTCACCACTTATATTTATACTACAGATATAATTATAGTGTTCGTCACACAATTGTTTGTTGGAGTCAAAGCCACAAACAGCCGTAACACAGTTTATACTAGCACGGCTGACAGCGATAACATACCAAAACAGCGAGAACTTTTTGATCAATATTTTAGTTGTATTTTGATATGTTAACTGTAAAATGTGTTGTTGATCAATAAACATTATAATTATTCAAAAAAAAAAACAGTAGCTCAGCAGCTCTCAGTAACCACTTAAATCTTCAAGCCAGATAACATCCTCGTCAGTAGATCACAATAGACTAATAATAGCGATATCACAGAACAGAGAGATAAATATCGTTCTGTTGATAATATCAGTAGCATGAACAGATGTGGTGTAGTCAGAACTCCCAGTGGAGTTATATTTTTTTTTATTTATTTAACGTTCTTTTGAATGTTTTTGATGGAATTGTTGAAATCCATGGCTTAAGAAACTTCAATATTTAATTTAATTTGTCGATTATTATGTAATCCTAAATGAAATCATACGTTTCATCTCTGAATCAGCTGTTTCCGTTCATTGTGGTCGATTGTGTCAATGACCCCTAGATCCCTTTTAAAAGAGCGATTCTATCAATTCGTTTCACTTTGAATGACGTGTTGGTTTAGTGGTTATGTAGTGATCTTGACCGGTAAACTAGTGGTTGTGGGTTCAAATACTACTCAGGACAAATGTTATGGAAACACGAGCATTAGTTCTGTGTCTGGTTGTATCTGTTATCTCATTAAATTGTAACACACATCCCCATAAACTTTCGCTTTTATAATGTTGGTAAGATGCAACGCGATAGTTTTAAAGTTAGTAAATCAAACGCTGTTACTGCGCATACGCAGCTCGGTATGTCTCATGTTATTTTTGGGTCGTTCTGAATTGTGATTATGATTGATGGAACGATGTCACACGGGAGCGTAATGACTGACTATTAGGTATATTGATTTGTTTACAATTGAAATTTTGTGTGCAGTTTGTGCTCTATGAGTTATCGGTATAGTACAGACGTATCAGAAGTACGTTATTTTTTTTAAGAGCCTGTCAAAATGACTCTACTCTGCCTGATGGAAAATATCATTAGAATCCAAGAGTTGTGGTCACTATACTCATTGTGAATGCAGACAACACGGTATGGTGACCTAGTGTTTCACGCCTCACTTAGGGCCCTAAAAGACATGACGTTCATCACTAGTTAGTCCACTTATTCTGCTACAGGTGGGCAAATAAGCACATAGGTCATTTGTAGGCAAGTGGTCTTGTTATGGACATCTGCATCTGTTTAAGCCGCCCTCGGCTGTCTCCGGTAACTTCATTTACTCAAACAAAAGCAACGAAACAATAACTTAACATCAATTGCCTGTTAACCTGTGATATCACTTCCATTGAGCTCTTATAATTCCCTTAAGTATCTGATGAAACATACACTCTTTGAAGATTCTCGCCAGGCGGACGTCCAGAAATAAAAGAATCGCGTATCTATGCGTTTGTCTTGGGGTGAGAGATCACTCGGACATGGATATAAAGTTTATTCATATAATGATAAGAAAGCTCTTTATTGTTTAAAAGAAAAACAATTGCTTCCTACTCGCTGTATATCTAAAAACCATATCACAAAACGGGAACCCTCAATGTATGTTCTTCGTAGTTTCGCTTTTGTTTATAGCCTCTGGTCTATACCTAAGAATCACAGCGTAATGTTAAAAGCACGTACTCTTATTTAGATATCGGGTATATATAATGACTATATAAAACTAAGCTTCAGAACGCACAGTGTAACTCGACTAGAGTGTCACCACCATTAGTGACAATATTACTGAAAGCAGAAGGAAAATTTGAGTGTCAACCCGTCTAGCCAATGTGGTATGGTAGACCTTTCTAAGGAGAGGCCCATGTTCAACAGTGGACAAGGAAAGGATGTTGATAAATATTACTTATTGAACAATCTGTGCATACCCTAAGGAAAAGTAAACTATTAATGACAACACCTGAACAGACTCGTGCAAAAAGACTACTTATTGTGTGTGTGTGATATACTTTTTGTAATTAATTCTCAAAAACCGAGCCCTTTATCTATTTTCAACTTTCTACAACAAGTGGAGGATGTCGATAGACGAAGCGCAGTTACAAAATGTAGCTCGCGTTCCATTTTCAGTAACAGAACAACTCTATTTATAAATCAACCTTTTTCTGTACCAGAAATTTGATAAACAAGTACACAGTTTGTTTTGAAACGGCCACCATTTGTAATATAAGACTTTACTTCATGCCTTCTACTATGAATACTCGAGTGTTGTAACACTTACGGCTGACAATAACGCTAACCCTGGTAATCTTACTCAAGTATACAGTAAGTCCGTGATCACGCCGCAGCAATCTGGTCGAAATATCGGGTGAAATAGTGTGCAAAGAGATTATGTTCACGATTTCTTTCCTTTCAAAGTAGGTAGGCAGTGATGATAGTTATACGTGTGGTGACTAATTAAGAATACGGAAGAATTTATTCCGTGGGCAAACTACGAAGGACGACAGCAAGACTAAGAGAAAGAAATCTGGACAAAAACCTATAGCGATCTGTCTGAGGAAAGGTCTACGTCCAGCAGTGGACCACTAAACGTGGTGATGAGTGATGATAATAACTCGGAAAATCAACACACAGTGTCATTTAGCTTCAAACCAAGCAGAGCCTGTACTATGACAGCTAGATTGTCTGATAGAATACTCGCTTATTTTTTTTGTAAATACATAGAAAACATCCAAATTCCGAAGCAAATATTTACAGATAACATAAATATTTAGTTCGAGCTCTGAATTGAAGCCAACACCTCAAGCACGACAGTAGCATACAGTACCACTGCGCCACCGACGTAGTCGTTTATTACAGTCCTACCAACAACATAGCTACCAACGCTTTTTCTTTTAAGAAAAAAGTGAACCAGTATTTACTGAAACAGCTGGCAGAATCAACCAATACATGATTATCATCTTATACTTGTTATGATATTTATTTGTGTATGTATGTATATAGACTTACATCAACTTAAGTATGTATATGTCCACTTCTTCTATTCAACACCTGAAACGCACTTACTTCCTATTTTCTCTGCATCACCCAAAGGTCGACTGGTAGAGAATGCCTTAGGTATTAAGTCCGCCTATGTACATAAAGTGCACGATGTATAAATAAGTAAATAAATAATAACATTCTACATCTTTTAAATGTTTCAGATTTTTCAGACACACCTACTTGTAACATGCACTTCAGGCAAATTACGTCCGTCATCCATATATTTTAGAACCGGATCGTAATTTAATCTAGATAATGTTCAACTCCCTACGATTTATTGTCACATCTATGGTAATTTTAACCCTAGAGAGGTCTGGCTGTCACGACCTTATTTTTAAACTCTGATTGTACATAAAGGCATAACCATGTTTAGTGTTGCAATAATAAAAACCGTAATCGAAGCGCGCCTATGATTTTTTTCCCGGTCACCCTATAAAAATCTATGCTTTTACTTTGTATATATGCTACCATGTTTCCGTTATAGGATATATAGGTTAGTCAGCGTGGCCTTGGCTAACACTACACTACGCGTCACTTCCAACGGAAGCAGTAAAATTTTGTGAGATTGCACTGATGACGTACTGATTTAATAGAAATATTCATAGGATACATTGTACATTGGCGGACTCATAAACTGTATTAATGTTCAAGACAAATTTGAAAGAAATATTTCTGCACGAACGGGCTGGCTCGACAGGGACAGTGCTACCCTCCCATAGAAGATCATATGTTTCGTTAGTGAGTGTGAAACTGGAACCCCGTTAATGTAGGGGTTACAGTTGTCGTGACAAGTATGTGTAATACAATGCCACAGTAACTATCATGCCTTTTACGTTTCAAAGTGAGACGTGAAAAAGCATCTTACTAGGCCGCCATAGTGTGGGTCACCATACTGCGCTGTCTTCATTTACAATAAGTACGGTGACCACAACTCTTGGATTATATTCATGCTTTCCATCAGGTATAGTAGAGTCACTTGGCAGGCTCTTAAAATAAAAAAAATAGTAATAATAAAATGGAAACCTGTAGTTTGGTTCGTTAATTTCATAACTGCGTAGTATCATATCCTATTTATCATTGCATGGTATGTTTGTATACTGGAACAGACTATGAACACAACGATAAATATAACAAAAATTGGTTTTGGTTGGTTTATTGAAAATCTTTTCATTTAAAAGAATTTTGGTTTAATTTAAGATGCTTTACTTCCACATATATACAGATTCTCATCGGTTTTAAATGGATCTGATTAGGCCCATTAAGGGTCTTGCGTAACATTATTCTACTCTTGTGAAATTGCTGGTCTTAGTGCTGCCACTGTTGTGGGTACAGGAGTTTTCGTATTTACACCTTTTTTTCTGTCTTAAGAGCATAACATAAGGACTCTACTCTGCCTGATGGAAAGCATGAATAGAATCCAAGAGTTGTGGTCACCATACTCATTGCAGACAATGCAGTATGGTGACCCACACTATGATGGCCTTGTGAGATGCTTTCTCACACCCACTTGGGGACGTAAAAGGCATGACAGTCATCGTGACAGTGTAAGGCTTACACGATAACTGTCACCCCTGGTCACCATCAATGGGCCTCCGGTCTCACACTCACCAACGAAACACGACAACACGGATGCTGGCGCTTTCTTAAGACGTCCCGAATGTGCTCAATGGGATTAAGTTCTAGACTGCGTCCAATTCATACTACGTAGCATAAACTCTGCCACTTCCGTGAGAAAACAAGAGAAAGTTGAAACAACAAATAGGTTGTCACGATGGATGTTTGCTCGAGTTCTGTCGGTACCAGGTCTCCTTTTGTCAAAACCTATCTCTACAAACCTTCGATATACACTAGAAACCGTAGATTGGTTTAAATTTAAAGGTCTAACGATTGTTGATTGATTAAAGTCTGGCCGCACTTATGTCACAATTTGAGCGGCTTGTTCGAACGAGATATCCATTTTTATGGTGACAAAATTTTTGTTGAGTTTAAAAGACTAATAATCGAGTAGTGATAATAATTAAAATCGCGAATTAAAAAAAATACATACCAGTTATTAATTTTGGACCTTACTCTAAGGAGAAACGAATATGATATTACGCACAATTTTTGTCCCATCTGTAATTTTACCTATTATTTTTTAAAAAAACAACACCCACATTTAGAATACGTAAATTCTGTGTCGCAGGGGACTTTACAAACATACCAGAAACGGACACACCAGAAACGGACACAAAGAACACCCAAACTAAGAACAACAATTTATGGATCACACAAAGTGTTGTCCCATGCGGGGTTTGAATCCACAACACTCAGCGCAGTAGAGAGCGGCGTGGCGATCGCTTAAACCATAAGGCCAACCGTGCAGTCTTACTATTCTAATTTTAACTTTTTTTTTATAATTAATCGATAATTTCATTTAATTTTATCTAAAAAGTTTGAATACTTATCAATAATATTAATCCAAAAATAATCCTGGACTTTAATGCAGTGTAGGAGTCCGTCGGTGCGTATATAATTATATACTCGTATAACATCAACAAAGCCGCGTTGAAAAGTTATCTTAATTTCACACGTAATAAATACCGAATAGCGAATAACACAGACTTTTTTAATGCTTATAACTGTATTTTAATCGTGAAATCGACAGACCGAAGTGCGAAGCATTTGACGCCATTTTGTGAATAATGAAATATCAGCAATTATTTTATAAGAGCATTGACCGAAATCAAAGTTCATTTGTAATTTTAATTATATAAACAGAATGTTATTAAATATTTTTAAATCTTACCGAAGCAATTAATATGGATAAATTTTGCTTATTGCGGTAATGTTACCTAACATTGCAGATGTGAATGTAAGATTGTTGATTCATACGACGGGCTTACAGAAAACAATTTTCAATTATTTTATCGTTTGTCACTAAATATATGCTAATATAATATATATCCGAGGCATCTTTAATTTAGATAAGGGACACACCAGACAGCATACTTTTGTATTTCTTAAGTTTGTTATGTTTGGCCTCCGTACATGATTTGGTTTTGGGTTTGATTCAAGTTTTCTTCTCTTTGTAGTGATGTAGTCCTGCACAGTATCGCCTCTGGGATGAATAGAGGCGATCTGTTTATTTGTTATACCATCCGAAACCAAAACCAAAAGTACCTGCAGTACTTTCAAATACTTGGCAGAAAGCAATAAAAGGATTACTTAACATCGATTTCCTGAGAGTCATATCAGTCACGGCCTTACAGGAAGCAGATGGTAAGATCTCTGACCGATCGACCAATAGACACTCACTTACCGATAGTCGAAGCATGACTCCCACAATACATATCAATCAATTAAAACTAACGCCAAAACAATTTTCTTTAATGGAGTTATCTATTAACCTAGAATTTAATAGCCTTTGTAACAAGACGAATAAGATACAATAAATATAGTATGTTAGGTATTTTCTTTAGTATCTCCTCATTTGTAATTAATCACTCAACATATGAACCCTAGCTAGCGATGACGGGGTGGAAAATTCCTCCGACGCGGAATCCAAATAAAAAAACCGAGCGAACTTCATCCCGCGGACTTTCTAGGTTAAGAATCCACCTCTGGCCTCTGACCTCTAGCTTATTAGTCAAAATTAATAATTACTAGACCAAAATGTCACTTAAAAATGAGAATAACACATAAGTCATCGGTTACGTAAACATTGTGAAGTCCGTTGCCAGTTTCAAAAGGTGCAGTTCAACAACAATCTCTTTATCGTGTAAAAAGAGCGCCATTTGTTTATGATCTAGCGATATGAAGCCGTAAACAAGTGACGTTCTTTCTCAATTTGTATTATAAGAAGCTTCTTTTCTTTCTTGTCTGACACTCATAAATGATTATTGTATTATTATCTATAGATTGTTATTTATATGAGCAGAGCAGAGTCCAACATATATGCATATATTTACATGACTTAAAACCGTGAGGTGACGTGAGTGCTGAATTCCCTGAGTCGTAAACTACACACTACACAAGACAACAGGACTGTAAACAGAAGGAAACCAACCTATTTGATCAGCCAGGTATATGAAGTCAAAACTTCCGTTCTTAAACGAGGTCTTTGTCCAGCAGTGGACGCATGAAAAACGATGACGATGACGTAGGAATGCGATAAGTAGAAATAAAAAATGTCAAACAATTCGACTGTGAATAGGTGAATGCGTAAATTGCTTCAATATTACCACAATAGCAGTAAACAAGTGGTGAAATCACGTAATATTAAACCTTTACTATTTTCAACTTTTAATGTTATCTTTGTTAAGTGGCGTAGCGTGTGTCGGCTGCCCGGGGCGAAAGACAATTTTATCGCCCTCTTATTTAGGTATTTTAATTTAATGTATACTATACGTAACATACAATAATTATAGAGAACTGTTCGGTGAGAACAGTCATCATTATTTTGCATTATACAGGTTAGATTTAAAATTAAAAAGTTTATCTCAGTTTTACAATCACGTTTATTAATACAAAAATTCTTTTACTTTAACCACTTGGATATGTACATTGATATAACTTAGGTACCCATCACTTAAGATTAGGTACTACCGATACTATAATGTTATATTTTTTATTGTTATTGAAAAGTGTTAGGAATATTTGTTTGAATTAATAACAAAACTTCCGTTTTCAATTAAAAATTTATATGTCTACTTGTTTTAAGAGCAAAATCTTATTGCACCGTCAATATCTACCGCATCACACACCTCTTGCTTAATAGACAAAATAGCCAAATTAGTTAGTCTTAGAGTACTCATTATCTATCTTAAATAATTTTTAATTAATTTCAATTTTGAAAAACTTCTCTGACAGTTTTAGCAGCGTTCTAAAGTGCCGAAGTTACTAAATCGACTTCAACTGAGGCAGCATGTAAACAAACTAGGTTTACCGAATGATTTGAGCAAGGTACGAATTCAGTTTTAGGGTTTATTTCTTGAATTTTTTGCTGAACTTTTGAATATTTTCCAGCCATAACAGCTACATTATCATATGCTTGGTCTCTACAGTTGTTTACGTCTATGCCATCAGCTTGAATCTTGTCCAAAATCATCTTTGCAATTCCTTCAGCAGTTTTGTCTTTAGCTTAGTTTACTTAAAGATTCCATTACTTTTACTTCCTGGTTTTCAATTACTACGTATCTTAATACCTGACTTGGTTAATCTTTATGAGAAAGATCTGGAGTGCTGTCGAATATTATTGAATAATACTTAGCCCTTTTTAATTTGTTAGATGATATATTGGCGAACGTTATTTCCCAAAATGGTGATAAATTCGTTTTGTATTTGTGGTGACATATAAGTGATTGAAATTTTGCCACATATATTAGACCTTACAAGATGTTTACGAAGTACAGGATCGTATTTACATCGTCAAAATTTTGGTATTGAATAACAGGTAATGCTGATGTTGTATCAATATCTGCTTCGGAAGTATGCATGTCCATGTCTGGACATACAGATGGACACACTAATTCAGTAGATGTTGCTATTTGATCTTTAGGAACAATGTCAAGTTCTTGTATTTCTTCAGCTTGTTCTGGGTTTGAAGACCAAGTTGCCTGTGATGAATTTAAGCCTAACGAGAAATCTGACGTCTCAGTAACAACACTTTTCACATATTTAAGTAAAGCTCTATCATTTGCTCTAATATTTTCCAACTTAGCTCTTCTCTTGTTACGGTAAGATGCCCCACTTTCTTTTACTCTTTTCATTTTTAAGTACAAGTTAGAGTTGTAAACAAAACTATCGAATATTTCAAAAGAAATATCCAGTAGATTTAAAAAAAAACTTTGTTTTACTGAACTTTTGCGTTTTCAGGATTTTGTACCTCAAAAAGAAAAAATTGAAGCTTTATCTATCTTTACTTTTATTAAATCATTTCATTGACCGTCTGTTTGTCTGTCTTTTTTTCATAGGAACGAGTACTAACTTACACATATTAAATTGAAGTTTATGTCCGAGTTTCCAGTCTAGATCCCTTTAAAATGTGAAAACACTTCATGCGCTTGGGCAGTTTTTAATTATTGTAATAAATTAATGTTTGAACAACATATCAGGCAGTCCAACAAACAATTAAATAAATATAATATTTAATACTCACATAGTTGAAAGTTATTCAATAATTTCACAACCACTACACGTACTTATTTTACACATAGCGTAACATAATTAAAATACGACACAATATGAATTGCACAACTGACGATCCATCAATAAAAGATTCTTTGAATTGTCAAACTTTGTCAAAGCACGTAATTCCCCGTACCTTAAAGGTGCTTCCCCGTACGTGTAATAAACTATATTGAACTTAATATATGTAATAGAAGTTATTCTCGCTGATTTTTAATCATAAACGGGGAATTCCCACAGGTCAGGTCCCACAGGTAGCGACTGGCAACAACGTCTATACGTTGTTGCCAGTCGCTACAACATATCATTCAAAGAAAAGAAATTCTCTGAATTCGTCACAAAATAAATAATGAAAAATGCCGTGCTTCTTTCAATTTCAATCGGTCCGAATTTGCAGTTGCGATAAAGATATAAAATGGTTAAAATATTTACAAAATATTTTTTTTACTTATTGTTAAATTTTGACCGTCCCCTGAAAAGTGCCGCCCTTAGCGGGCCACCCCTGCCACCCCTACAACGCTACGCCACTGAGTTACTTGTCTATTTTTAACTCTTGACCTGATCAAGTTAACCCTGTTTTAGTAACTTTATACACCTGCAAACATGTTAAATAAGTAGTACTGGTCTTTAAGAACAATTTTCTACACAATGAGGCATCCATTACGTTCATTAATACCACTGTAATAACATAATATGCTAAACTTCTAGAATGGTTAACATACGTAGCCATGACTTTTCTGATAGAATCGTATCACATTATTACATCAAAAGTCAAATAGTTCACTACTAGACATAGGACTCTCCTCGGAAAGGAGATTTGGGCTACTATACCACGCTGACCAGATGGGTTGGTATAGTGTTTGTTACAAGTTTTCGTTTTACAGAGGTATTTTTCTTTGTAGTTTGTTCTCTCGGTTCTGTCTGACTATGGGATGAATAGGGGAGGAGCAATTTGACAGCAACAGCAGAACTAAACTGCAATTGCAATTATGTTTACGCGAATCAACGCGCTCACGATAAGTATTAACTAGGTACGATAATACATTTGAAATGGCTGACCTTTCGACCAGATTGTACTGATCAGTGCAACCGTATAATTATTTATTATGAGTCATAATATTTTAATTGCTAGTTAACTTTTAAACCAATTTCAATGCGCCAATCGTATCACAGTAGGTACGTAAACAATATTCTTAACTCCTCAATTTTCCACTCTTAAAGAAGTTTTATTTTTTTAAATTCGAAGGACTCTAAGCCAAAAGTATACTTCTCTCTTCTCGGACTTTCCAAATTACTAAATAAAATACGGAGTTTTCAGATATTCCTCTTGTTTGAAGTCATTTAAAAATTCGTAAGTAACTGCCGCGAGTATTGGTCTACCTCAGAAGCAAATAATGAAACTTTAAAAAGACAATAGCGTTGTAAATAATATAATAAAATTTCAGTAATAAAAATTAACGCGTTCGACTATTGTTTTAAGTATTTCATAAAGATAATTCATCAATGACTTAACAACTTACATACTTATTGATTCATAAATTAATGTTAGAATGACACATAGATATCTTAATCTTATAATCTAAAACAACAATATATAAACAATAAATTATGTTAACAATACCTTGGAGAACAGCGACAAAGAACACAACACAGAACACTAATTTCATTTTGACACTAAAACATAACTTTTATACAAATTTATTTAAATTTCATTCAAAGTTATTTATTTTAAAACACGTCCGTCACTCACGATGCTTTGAAAAACACTACTGTATAATATTATGTCCAATATTGTGCACTGTTTGATAATGGGACATAAACTTCTACACTCACTGCAGTGAAACGTATAGCGTTATTTTTAACTGACTGTAATGTTTGATATTCTTTTTGAAATACACGGCGGACTCGAGTTAGTCATTTTGTGTATATTTTAGAAATAGTGACGTGTTGGCTAGATGCCGCGTGTGTGAGTAATGAAAATGGTCTCAATATTTGAGGGGCTTCCCTGCCTGTGAATAATATTGGGGTCGACAGATTAAATAGTTTATTATTGATGACTGGTTGTGAAAAGGAAATTGGTTGGTAAAGAATAGATGTTTACAAGTACACACACCTCTTATTTTAAATATTATTTATTATTAACGTGTAACCATTCAATTTTGAAAAGCAACAACTATGTTGAATAAAAAGGATTATGATAGCTTCGTCAGAAACATTTATATTTTTGAAATGAAAAATAATTTCGACCAAATACGTTTTTAACTATTAATTAGAGTTTGTATAACATTCTTTGCTATTATACCACAATATATTATATCATATTATAATATATATATTATTACTTAATCGGTGGTGCAGCAGTAGCAAATGTGACTGCTGTCTTTGAGGTATCGAGTTCGATTTTTGAATCGGACCAAATGTTTGTATGATCTGTAAATTTTGTATATACTTACAAAAAAAGGTATATAAGTATTCTATCAGTCAGTCTAGTTATCATAGCACAAGCTCTGCTTAGTTTGAAACTAGATGGCGTTGTGTGTCAGACGTAAGAAATATTTTATAATTTACAATAATTTGGTTTTTTTATTTAAATAACTCCTTACTTTCTTGTTAGGCATAGAAAATAAACAATTCCTGCGAACAGGGAATTGAATCCGATACTCGGTATGCAAAGGTTAACATTACATATTAAGTTGAGATGTAATTTAAGCCACGCCCTAACAAATCAACTTTGAAGTAATCAGTCCATAGGTAAACATCACGTATTCCTAAGTAAATAAGTAAAAAAACATTGTATTCTAAGCACAAGCACAATACTTTGAATAACGGATTTGAATGTTATTTTCATAAATACTGACATATTTTTTTAAAAGACAACTTTCTTATTTCTGATATTTTTTTTTTAATAAGAGTCCTACCAAAGCGACTCTATTCTGCCTGATGGAAAGCATGAATATAACCCAAGAGCGGTGGTCACCGCACTCACTGCGAACGAAGACAGTGCAGTATGGCGACCCACGCTATGGTGACCTAGTGAGATACTTTTTCACGCTCCGCTTAAAGGACCCGGGATCGTAGTGGGAGGGAAACACGTGCGCTGGTAATGAATTCCAGGCTTTAACCGTTATTTGGTATATAGTCACTTGGAGAATTTACGAACATACATGAAATGGATACAAAGAACACCCAGACTCAGAACAATAATTTGTGGTTCACACAGTGTTGTCTCATATGGGGTTTGAACCAACAACACTCAGCGCGGTAGAAAATGGCGTGACGGCCGCTTAAAGCCTCTGCGCTATCCGTGCAGTCATACTCGTAATCTGCAAGTATGTTACGGGAGTTCTTGGAACCAATGCTAAGCATAGCTAGATATGGCTACAATCGTACACATAGTTTCGACAAGATGGAGTCACTTGTCACACAACTAATGAGTCCCAACCGGTGGTCAAAGACAAATTTTGCGGAAAAGCAGATTTCCGGACGAGGTGACATTCCATGGGCACCCTGAAGTCCAGATCTATCCCCAGCAGACTTCTTTTTATCGGGTTATTTGAAGAATCGTGTCTATATTATTAAACCAAATATACTACGTTAACTAAATGAAAGAATCAGAGAAGAGATGTCGGCGATCTCGCGGTCTCTTTGCCGACGAGTATTCAAAAATTTCGATGCTCGCTTAGGAGAGTACAAACGTCGAAGCGGTGGTTATGTAGACGATGTTATTTTAAAAAATAAATCCTAACTAATTAGCTTTCTTGTAAATAAACAATTTCTATAATATATCAAATGGTTTTAAAATGATTTTTCAAATGTTACTAATGTCGTGGTCCCACCTACATGATAGGCTTGGTGAGATGACAACTTAGTCAAATTAGGTACTTTTATCATCTGTCAAAGTGATAATTTTGTTTGAAAAATGTACTAAGTAGAAACTTGTAACGTCACTGTTTTGATTTACATTCGTAATAACAATAAAAACCTATATTTATTAACATACGTTAATATATAATTAATACATATAAATAATTAACGGAATATATTATTATATATTCCGAGCTGTTTTGCGATATTTGTGGTAGTGAAGCCTATATTGGTATTTATTTACGATACAATACCCTACACTCTCTTTGAAGAGATACCCTATTAATTGACAATTACAAGTGTTACGTTTACATTACAAGGTTTGAAGTTACGTCTTAACGTGTCAAAACCTTTACATTGTATGTCAGCATTTCACAAGTATTATCGTTATCGCTTCTAAGTAAAACGCCATTCTATCTTCGCTGCGGCAATCAGCAGTTCTTTACATGTTCGATAGATGGTCTGACGTCTAGGGCTTACGGAGCCTAATCTATAAACACAATAACTAAACAGAGCGATCAGACATAATAAAAGACAGAAATATGTAAAACGTCATATTTTGTTTTCTTACAGAGTAGGAGCAAGCGCTCAGACAAAATTACTTGGTGTAAGTGACTACCGCTGCCAATGGACGCTTTTGGAATAGGGATGGCAATCTGAGATCGATTAATCGAAGAATCGATTTTGTAGACCAAAAAAATCGATTTTTAAATCGATGTCTGTACTGAATCGATACATTGAATCGATATTTCACCCTATAAAATCGAGATTCGATTTTTTCTGTTTCGATACGGTAAATTTCTGTTTCGATACGATAAATGGGTTTGTATTTGTATTGAAAACATAGACTCAATGAGCCAATCGGAAAGAGATCGATTTTGCAAAATCGATTCTTTTTATCAGGATCTTTTGTGTATCGATTTATTAAAATTCGATTCGAATCTATTTAAAAATCGATTTTTTTTGGAAAGAATCGCCATCCCTATTATGGAATACAGTGGACCCTCGGTAATCCGGCCCCTGTCTAATCCGGACCCCTGTAATCCGACATCACTCAAACAATTTCGCTAATGTAGATCGTGCATGATTGAACAGGTTACAACTTGTGCTCGACGCGTAGGTATTGTGTCAATTGCGATTGCTTAGTTTGAATTTGACTACGTGTGATAGCGGTGCAGCTCAGTGTTTATTCATTGTGCATTACGTATACATACGTAGTAGTGTCGTCACAAGCCCAGAAGACAACATATAGAATTTTATCATTTGTCTGTAATTTGTCGGATTACAAGGTACTCGTTTGAAAAAAAAATCCGGACTATAGGGGGCCTTAGGCAGTACTCTATAATCCGACAAATTCGATAGTCCGACACTGGCCTGCAAAACGTTTGTCGAATTACCGAGGGTCCACTGTACTTCCTTACCTCACCAAATGGTGAAGAGCAACGAAGAAATTGGCTAACACAACTTTGACGCCGTGGTATGATGAGCCAGCTCATGTTTGGTGAAGCCTGGCTCTCTTAAAACTTTCTTATGATGATGCTAATAAAATAAATAATAATAAATAAATATTTCGGACATTTGACACACAACGTCATCGTGATTTAAAATAAGCAGAGCTTGTGCTTTGATAACTAGACTGACTGATAGAATACTTACCTATATACTTTTTTTTTGGTCATTTGGTCCAACCCTGGAATCGAACCCGAGACCTCAAGCACAGCATTCACTACCGCTGCGCCACCGAGACAGTTAAAATGTGTTTTACTTTCTCCATTTCTTAAAAAGTTTTATATAATAAAATAGCTGTATCCTTTCACGCTACGTTACCGCACAATACGATTGCAAGAAATAGATAAAATCACCTTCAAAGCAAATGTTAAAATTTGAGCTTAACCGGTGCAGAACTCTTTAAGTTTCCTTTTTTTTTTGTTCTGGGTCTTTTTTTTTGTTGTCTGGGTGGAAAATCCCTTCGGATCGCTACCTCCTCGGGGAGCAGGAGCCAGGAGTATGTGGTGTTTCCACTAAAAACCACCTCGGCGGCGGGTCTCAGGCGTCCTTCTCTGAAGTGGACCCGGACCATATTATTTCAGGTCCCCTCCAAAATCAACGCCACGCCTAGTCAGACCCTATCCTGGGGAGGCCACAAAGGCTTCCTCACCTATCAGTCCGGTTGTTATAATTTGTCGCATTTCTGCGACCAGGCCGCAACAAATTATCCTATCACCGACCGCAGCAACTAATCCGCCACCAGAGGTCGTCTACCAAAGTGATTCTACTCTGCCTGATGAAAAGCATAAATAGAACCCAAAAGTGGTGGCGGCCATACTCATTGCGAATGCAGACAACGCAGTATGGCGGCCTTGTGAGATGCTTTTTCACGCCCCGCTTAAAGACCCGGGGTCATAGTGGGAGGGAAGCAAATCTGAAACGTACACAAACCAACTTGTCTTTCTATGATGATACTGATATCCTTAAAAACCATAGTGACAAGCATTATGGTTCAATAATACAAATAAATTGTGATAAAGCATGACCCTTTTTGTGTCTGAGTCGAATTTACATGCAATGTGTTGAATGTATTTAGAGGTATATACCTAGTCTTGTTATAATTATAAATATAATTATAACCTCTAACCGCTGAAATCTCTAACCGCTTGACTATCAGGCAGCTGTAGTCACCGATCGCAACAATATTGTTAAGAGATAAGCAATTGAACGTGGGGCCTGATTCCCTTTAACTACTAATCTACTAAATTGTTTAATATTGATGTCAAAGTAAAGCATATCCCATTTAAACATTCAATGGTTTAAACTTTGCCATATTTGAAACTTAAAAACTCAAGTTTAAAATCTATTTTTAGAGTAATAATATTTAGATCAACGCCATCTACTCTTTTAACTACTTACTGTAATGCACTTTGCTGACGTATTTTAGGCTAAAGTGTCATGGTATGAATGTGTTCGGCTAGATGTCGCTATTATCAATTTTATAAGGAAAATCTTAAAACTATGTAATTCTTTTGCTTGATGGTGTAAAATTAAATATAATATTTTTTCTCACAATAATAACAATATGTGCAAAACAGGATTTAACAGAAAATTAAAAGGTATGTTATCAACTAATTTATTTTTGACAAATATACTTTTTCAGAGCTTGCCAACTAAATATAGATATCGCAATTTTGGCGCGACCTTCCTTCTGGAGGCCGTAGCCTTGATTCAAGGCCGCTTGTCCTCTAGCGAGGTTACGCCAAGGCGTACTCCAAGGTTGACCCTGAACTTGGCATTGACTGTTAAGGTTGAAACCTTGTGTCGAAGGTCGTCACAATTATCTCTGTCGTCATTGATATACTTTAATGGTACTATTACACATATTGCAATAATATCACGTATACGAAATTCAGATTATATAACTTCTATTTGAATGATATACGTTTTCGTTAAAGCAAGTAGATTTGTCCACTGATGTTAAGCGATGATCGTCACCACTGACCACAGACACACAAAATACACAAGTGCGTTGCTGTTTTTCTCACGTGGTTCTTCTCATAGACCCCTACTAGGCCTTGTAGTAACTTTTCGAGGTGTACGACCTGTCTCAGTGATTTGCCGCGCCGCTTGCAACTACAAGCGGATCATTGGTTTACGCCCGGCGGGACCTGTTTGATAGTCCCGGGGTGTTAGTATAATGGGGAGGGGACGTAACGAACGAGGTTAAACTTTTATGTGTAGCCCCCACAGAGTGATCAACTGGCTAATTATATCCGGGTATTTTCCAATGTGGTGAACTGTGCTTAGCGAGTCGAGTTCCGAGAGATGGGGATCCCGAGGAGCGCCCGTCAGCCAACACCAGGTCGGGTGTTGGGGATGCTCTGATAAGGATTGCCATGCAGACGAGATCACGTAGCAAGTTAGATCCGTCAGCATGCATAACACTTTTGTGCTCAGGCGTCTCACGAAGTCATCCAGGCACTCCATGCACAGATACTTGGAGATCATCCTATTCTGCACAAAGCGAGGGACGTTGGCGAGGAAATGTAGTGCCAGTGACCCACGCAGCCGACAGCGGTTCGTCTCGGTAATGAGCGCGAGCCAGGTCGGGGCACCTTAGTTGAGTTGGGTGCGAAGGTACGCTTTATACACACCGAGCATCGCGCGGAGCGGTGACCGGCATGATCGAACGGCCTGCAGAAGAGAACGTGCAGCATAAACCTGGGCAATGTTGTTGACGTGGAGCTTCATGAAGACGGTAAGGTTGATAGTCACGCCTAGGTATTTCAATGTCGTGGGCTTCCTTGAATGAAAATTTCCATGGAGGTGGAGGTGACATCGCACTTTGTGTTCCTCCTAGAACCAAGGAGAGGGAGAATTCAAACTACGGTAAGTTTATTGTTCTGGTGAAAAGCAAAGAGAGAATAGTTTTACACCAGTTTTCAGGGATAATGTTTTAATACTCCTGTCGATCAGGTCGATATGTGTCGAAGCTCTTCCACGAGAAGTGCTTTGTTGAAGTGAACTGTTCCTATCGTCATCATCTTCTTGATCTTTATTATTCCCTAGATTTTTTGGGGTCGGCTACAAGTTCAACTTGTTTTATCAGAACATCAGTTTTTTCCACAGAACGACTGGCATCTGACCTCCACAAAATTGAGGGTAAACCGGATTCAAAGGTTGAACTAGTTATCAGTATATTTTGATGGATGTCGTAATAACAGCTGTTCCCGGATCCCTCCTATGTCAGGCACAGAGTGTCGTTTTAGTCGGTCCGATTCCGACACACCACTCCGCCGTAAACCCCGGTGGGTTGACGGCCCGAGCAGGTTTGCACACGTTAAAAAAAAAGTCATCAGTATACTTTAGGGCTCTAACTTCCCAATAGCCATAGATGTTTATGACTGACGGCTCAAAGTACTTTGTGAGGCCCGGACGAGAAACACCGCCAACTTTCATACTCCTTGCTGGTATTGAGAGTTTCTTGTAAGAAAACCCAATAATACTCTTTGGCCCACCTTGTACTTCTTTTTTCTTTTATTTTTATAGTTATTTGATTGTCATTCTGAATACTTGTTAAATGGTTACTTGTGAACACTTGCGCAACAAAGACATTTTCTGTTTTAGTGGTTTTTTTATAGTTATTTGTGTAATAGTTTTTTATTCTTAGGAAAAATTGTCTTCCTTGTTCCAACGTAAATAAATTAATTAAAAAAAACGATTCGTAACGTTTTCGAATTTGAGACAAGGATATTGTTTTTCTAATTTTGTTCATTTTTATTCATAGTTTCATAGTTTTGTTACACACTAGAGTATGTAATTTCTTGAATTACAGAAAAATCGATTCTCTACAAGTATCGATTTTTTTTATGAATTATTTTAAGTCGTTTTGAAGAGCCTGCCGTAGTGAGAGTCACTAGACACTTAGGATCACCAACAAATGATACACATATATTGTATAAAGGATACAAAATATATGTTCTATGCTCATCTAATTAGGTAGATGACTATCGTAAATAAATACCACTGTCCACTTTATTAAAACTAATATCGCGAAACATCTCGGCAAATACAATTAACGTAGCTTTTATTATTATTACGAATTTCAATCAAATATACAGTGAAATGTATTGTTCAATTGAGTAGTCTAAAACAGTGACGTCACAATTTGGTATTTAGTACATTTTTCATACAAAATTGTCGGTTTGACACATGATAAAAAGTAAATAATTTGACTAAGGTGTCATCTAGCCTATTGTAGGCAATCACAGCTAACATAAATGTGACTTGTTCTAATTAAAAAGTAAGGAAAACAAGAATTTATAGAATCAAAAAACTATAACTATAACACAAATAACTATAAAAAAAACTAAAACAGAAAATGTCTTTGTTTAAACTAGAAAGCTTAAAAGAACCACACATTAGCACTATTAATATATTCTTAGTGTGTGTCTACAATATACAATATATGTATGCCAACTGTCAAGTTTGTAGCCCTAGTGGTTCAAGCTCTGCGTTGACAAATAAATAAATATTTCGGACATTCAACACACAACGCCATCTAATTTCAAACTAAGCAGAGCTTGTACTTTTATAACTAGACTGACTGATAGTATACTTACATAATTTCTTTTGTAAATATATAAATATCATACATAGAAAACACCCAAACTAAGAAATAAAAATGTGCAGATCATACAAACGTTTGGTCAGTCACGGAAAGCGAACCCAAGACCTCAAGCACAGCAACTGCCTTCGTTGCTGATATGCCATCAAGACAGTCAGATAAAGCAGTTAGTATAGACAAGTAGTCAAGCCGGAGGTGGTCCGAGATACATCGGGGTTCCAGGGATTTTCTTGCTAAAATGCACCTGGATCCCTGGTTAGTAGTACAAGAGTGGGAGTTCGGTTTTTTGTCGGTTCAAGTCCGACGCAACCACCAGCCGGTGGTATGCGTATGGAATATCTAGAAAAAGGGTAGGGACCATTACAAAGCAAACTAACATGACGCTCAATAGATGGCGTTGTACCGTTTAAATATGTCGCGGTATGATTTCCTTACCAAGTATTTGTTAAAGACGTCGGCGACTATAGGACTTCTGCCACAGAGAACACATTCAATTTTTGTAAAGCTACACTCTGTAGCTGATAAGTATCTTGAGACCAGTGCTGAATACTCAACCTTTTTATGTTACATGTTATTTTGTGTAATATATCTATATATATATTTAGACGAAGAGGACGGAACGAATGAACTGATGCTACAGCTTCGCAAAAAAAAAAACGATTTTGGGCACTGTTATTAGAGTTCGATCCCCCATTAATGTATAATAATTATATTCACACATCACACACGGCCGTCTGATCTCAAATTTGGTAGCCTATGATAACCAGACTGCTCCGAAAAATACGTATATATTTCTAAATACAGAACAAAAGATAATGCTCAGCACACAAAAATTTGTCCTAAATGGGTATCGAACCGACGACCTCTGGTGTTGTAGCCAGGATCACTAACCACCAGACCAACCTTCTGTTTGCCAAGACGGTTAGGCGAAGGCATATACTCTCTACGCCCGTGTTTTGGTCCCAAGTAATGGTTGGTGAGCGTATTGCTAAATAATAAAATGTTTAAAAACACATAGGCCTATGTTCAGCAGTGGACGTCTTCCGGCTGATGATGAAAGATAGTCGTTTAGTCGTAGTTGGTCATTTTAAATTTTTATCAAAATTTTTATAACAAACAAATAATTGGCTGCACGGTTGGTTTAAGCGGTCGCAACGCCGCTCTCTACAGTGCTGTGTTGTGGGTTCAAACCCCACATAAGATAACAAATTGTGTGATCCACAAATTGTAGTTCTGAGTCTGGATGTTCTTTGTGACTGTTTCTTGAATGTCTGTAAAGTCCCCCGTGACACGGGTTTTGTTACTAATGCGGTCGTTGTCTTTTTAAAAGAAGAAAGAATAAGAAAAAAACAATAGCACCGTAAGACGAAGAAGACGGCCGTGTCTCGGAGAATATGGAGAAATGTAGATCTCCGGTCTTCTAATCAACTTATAAAAAGCTTAAGTATTCAACACTGATTCCATAAAGGTACTTATCAGCTACGCACTGTAGCTTTACAAAAATTTGTCTTGTTATGCTTTTTAGAAGTGGCGTAATATTATTCAGTGTTTCAAATCATGCCTTACTTTTCAGAAAACCCTTTTTATAGTTGCTTTACAAGACTAAAGGTATCAGCTGCCTAAATGCCAGTTTGTGTCCCAGTGGTTGGTGAATCAGTCTATCGGTGCAAGTCATTTGACAAGTCATGGTAGAAAACATTCCTGTAGCTTGTAGCACACAATAATGATCATCATCACTTTAACTGTCTACTGCTAGACATAGGCCTCTCCTTATAAAAGCCGCCTCCTTCCGCGAAATTACGTCCTCGCAGTAGGTTGCGACCGCGGTAAAACGGCTGTCGCTACCGGCCATGGAGTATATGACGGCCGGTTGCAAGAGATCTCCTCCAATAACTATAGTGACGACCAAACGCTGCGCCACCCAGGCGGAACAAACCGCTAGCGTGTGCTGAGCCGAGTCCTCACTGCAGTCGCAGTGGTGACAGGCGGGACTCAATTCCCTCCTGGCGACCGAGCGCAGATACTTTCCAAAGCAACCATGCCCGGTTAGGACGTGCGTCAGTCGGAAGGAAAGGGTCCCATGCTGCCACCCTGCCCACTCGGCGATGACCGGCTGGAGAGTCTCCACGAGGGCAAAGCCAGCACGTGGAGTCTCCAACCGGAGCGACCAGCGAGTCATCGTGGCTCGACGAGCAGCCTCACGCATTTCGCTTATCTCTTCGGGCAGAGGCCTTATGCCGCTACCCGCCCGGAAGTCAGACGTCCGCCGATAAACTTCGGCGAGCACTTCCGCCTCCAAATCCCACAGAGGAATTCCGGCTCAATTAGGCAAAAGTCGCCCAAGGGCAGAAGCAGCACCGATCAGCTTTGGAGAAAGCTGTCGGAAGTGCTCGTCGAAGAGTCACCTGCCGTCGAGGATCAGGCCCAGATGAAGTATCTGTACGAGAACGATTCGGTACGAGAACCCAATTGACTACAATGAAAGCGCCAGAGCGTGGACCACGACGGGGCCCATGGAACAAAAAGGCCTCCGTCTTGTCCAGGGTCACCCGCAGACCCAGCGCCTCAATACGCCTGACCACCAGAGAGACACCTGTGGTAGCCAGGCGTGCCGCCTCTTGAAAGTTCATCCCCCGGGCTGTGACCAATGTGTCATCTGCGTAACAAATTATGCTTAGCCCGGAGAGTGTATATGCCTTCGCCTAATCTTCTGGGAAAACAGACGTTTGATCTGGTGGTTAGTAATCCTGGCTGGAACACCAGAGGTCGTGGGTTCGATACCCATTTAGGATAAATTTATGTGTGCTGAGCATTATCTTTTTCTCTGTATTTAGAAATATATACGTATGTTTGACAGCAGTCTGGTTATCATAGGCTACCACATTTGAGATCAGACGGCCGTGTGTGATGTGTGAATATAATTATTATGCATTGATTGGGGATCGAACTCCGATAACAGTAGGCACTAAAATCGTTTTTTTTGCGAAGCTGTAGCATCAGTTCATTCGTTCCGTCTTCTTCGTCTAAGTATATACATATATATATAAATTTTTGTTCTATTTTAAGAGCCTGCCAAAGTGATTCTACTCTGCCTGATGGAAAGCAAGAATAGAATCCAAGAGTTGTGGTCACCATACTCATGGCAAATGCAGACAATGCAGTATGGTGACCCACTCTATGGCGACCTTGTGAGATGCTTTTTCACAACCCGCTTGGGGACGTGATAGTCATGACAGTCATCGTGACAGTGTAAGGGTTACACAGTTACCACGATAACTGTCACCCCTGCATCAACGGGCCTCCGGTCTCACACTCACCAACAAAACACAACAACACGGATGCTGTCGCTTTAGGTTGGTCTTCTGTGGGAGGGTAGTACTGCTCCGGACGAGCCGGCCCGCTCATGCTGAAATCAGCGTGGCTCTACTACCTAGAAATAATACATAATATAACATGTTACATAAAAATGTTGAGTATTCAGCACTGATCTCATAAAGGTACTTATCAGCTACAGAGTGTAGCTTTACAAAAATTGGATATTTTCTCTGTGTTAGAAGTATAGTCGCCGACGTCTTTAACAAATACTTGGTAACGAAATCATATCGCGGTATATTCAAACGGTACAACGCCATCTATTGAGCATCTTGTTACTTTGTTTTGTAATGGTTCCTACCTTTTTTCTAGATATTCAATACGCATATAGCTGGTGGTTGCGTCGGAATTGAACCGACCAAAAACCGAACTCCCACTCTTGTACTACTAACCAGGGATCCAGGTGCATTTTAGCAAGAAAATCTCTGGAATACCGATGTATCTCGGACCACCTCCGGTTTCACTACTTGTCTATCGTAACTGCTTTATCTGACTATCTCCATGGCATAGCGGCAACGAAACACGACATCACGGATGCAGACACTTTAGGTTGGTCTGTGGGATGGTAGTAGTACTGCCCCGGTACAGTCGGCCCGGTCGTGCTGATATCAGCATGGCTCTACTACCTAAAAAAAAACTATGAATAACAATGCACAAAATTAAAAAACAAAATCCATGTCTCAAATTAGAAAACGTTTAGTAACGTTTTTTTTTAATTATTTTTTTTTATTTTGGATCACGGAAGACAACAATTCGTAGAATAAAAAACTATAACACAAATAACTATAAAAAAAAAACAATAAAACAGAAAATCTATTTTTTAAACTAAAAACTATAAGAACTACATATTAGCAGAAGTGCTTACAAGTAACCATTTAACAAGTATTCAGAATGACAATCAAATAATTATAAAAATAAAACAAAAAAGTAGTACAAGAATTCGTTAACGTTTGTATCTAACATCCCGCGCAAACATGTCACGGGAGTTCTTGGGATCGATGCTACTCGAATTTGCTAGCTGCAATTGTAACACATGGTTTGAACAAGATGGAGCCACTTATCACGCATCCAATGACTCCCTGCCGGTGGTCAAAGACATGTTTCCGGAAAAACTGATTTCCAGACTAGGTGACATTCCATGGCCACCCAGAAGTCCTGATTTATCCCCAGCAGATTTCTTTTTATGGGATTATTTGAAGAATCGTGTCTACATTAACAAATCAAAAACATGTCAAATAAAAGAAAAATCAGCGAAGACATGTCGGCGATCACGCGGTGTCTTTGCCGACGAGTTTTCGAAAATTTCAGTGCTCGTTTAAAAGAGTGCAAACATCGATATAGTGATCATTTAGAAAATGTAATTTTTAAAAAATAAATGCCATCTAATTAACTTTGTTGTAAAGTGGTGTTTGATACTATTTTTTAAAATGTTAACTAATTCATGGTCCACCCTATAATTCGTTTTATCTTCGTTCTTCGTTCGTTCGTCTCAAAATAAACAATATAACCAATCAAACAAAATAAACAATCTCTAAACTAAAGAAAAACAATAAACAATAGCAATACGCTCACCAACTATTACGTGGGACCAAAACACAGGCGAAGAGTGTATATGCATTTTCTTTTTTAACGTGTGTAAACCCCCCACGAGCCGTCACTTCACCGGGGTTTACAAAACGCAAATAACTATAAAAAAACTAAAACAGAAAATGTCTTTGTTTAAACTAGAAAACTTAGAAGAACTACATATTAGCACAATCAATATATTCTTAGTGTGTCTACAATATAAAATACCAACTGTCAGGTTTGTAGCCCTAGTGGTTCAAGCTCTGCGTTGACAAATAAATAAATAGTTTGGGCATTTAACACACAACGCCATCTAGTTTCGAACTAAGCAGAGCTTGTACTTTTATAACTAGACTGACTGCTAGAATACTTACATCATTTCTTTTGTAAATATATACATTAGGGTGTCCCTTATATGACAAAAAAAAATTTTTTTTCGAATTTCGAAATGCATACCCTCTATAATTTTTAATACTGCTATAAGATACTTAAATATAAAATTTTATCAATCTAGCATAATTGCAACCAGTGCCGACCGAGCTTCAAAGTTTAGTAAAAAACGTGTTTTGTCCTAAAATTTCAGTCTGCTATAATTTCACTATAAATGCAATGAATTAAGTGAATAAAATTAAATAATAAATTAGATGAACATTAATCTTTAATTAAAAACATAAAGAAATAAGAACCATTCAGGGTAACTTCTTTTTAGAGTAGTTTTTTTACAGTCTGAATACAATTTTAGATGTTCCTGGACACAGCGCAGCAAGAACTGTTTTTGTTCTTCTTTAGCCGTGATAAGTCCGTTAAAATCTTGCATTAATTTAACAGCCCTTTCAGCAGTATCATTTACAACTCTCAAATAACTTATTCTTCTTTTAGCCTCCAGAAAAGCAGCATTGTTATTCCAAGAAGATACATCTTCCTTTAGAAAATTGTCGTCGATCTGCAGTCGTGATAAAAATTGTTTGCTCTTTTCCGATACGAAATCATCCAGTGCTTTGTCTAAAAAAAAAGAAAAATAAGTTAAATAACAAATAAAAATCAACAACAATTTTGAAAATAAATAAATAAGTATTGGACATTGAAATTGAAATCCAACAAAAAGTCAATTTAACTTACCAAACAACTTTTGAGTCAGTTCTTCCTTCGACGGGTCATAGCGTTTGCTAAAATCCGAGATTTTGTCCCTGTTGATGTTGGCAATCATCTTCTTCTTAGTTTGGTTGTCAACTTCATCATCAAATAGTGATAGAATGACTGTCTCTTCACATAAATACCACAAGTGATGGCTGAACTTGCTTATAGAAGCTTTAGAAATTGTTGCGTCAACTTTTTCATACTCTTTTAACATCTTCAAGAAGCGCAAATCTTGATTAGGTGCTTTGGTCGCCACTATACATTCGAGTCAAGGTTTAACATACAATATTACGAGAAATAAGCAAACATCTTGTAGAGCCTTTTTGTCCTTCGCAGTTACTCTGCATTGTGACTGAAGTAAACATATTTTTAAAGAATAGATCGCTCTCGCCATCCAGCGTGCCTGATGTATAGCTCCGGGGGGCCTTAGTTTTAATTTTTCCTCTGTGTCTCCTCCTAAAAATATTACGCACAGTTCGACCAATTCGCGGTAATCATCTCTTACAAAACCTTTATCTAATTCTGCCTTATAAAATAGTAACAACGCTTGAATGTCTGTCTCGGCAACCCGTGCTTTTACGAAATTAAGAGATGGTTCAATTTTAGTACAATCAATGTTTTTCCAATTTTCTTGGAACTTTTTGAACATCGGAATATCTGGGCTACTAGTAATTTGCTTAATCTTGGTTTCAAAGACAGCTTTTAGGACCAATTCATAAACATAATGACGACAGGCGAAAAGCAACAATTCTCTTCCTAAAGTTTGCTCCAAAATAGCACAAGCTCCATTGAAACGGCCCATATTGGAAGCTGTTTTGTCGCAGCACATTATTTGCACTTTATCATAAAGGTTCCAGTCAAAGAGAGCTGCTGATACAGCCTTCGTTTGATGTTTTCCAGAAGAACTTTCTAGTTTCGGCACTGCAAGAAGCTGCTCTCTATCGTTAAATGAAGCTATAACTGGCAAGCGTTCTTCTTTTGAACTCCGTACATCCAACCCCGGTAATAGTTTTCCATCCCAATGGACTGTGACTATGTCGGGTACATTGTTTTGGAAGTTAGATTTTATTGCTTCTGCCCTTGATTTTCTAGTTTCAGTACGAATTCGCTGAATCGAGGATTTGTTAATACAGAAATCATCGCTGCTCAGACCAAGCGCTTCTACCACCGCATTAAGAATGTAAACGGTATCTCTAATGCTTAACTGGCATCGATCTAAAGCTGCAACTAGTTTAAGTGTTATAAGATTCTTTCTACCTCTTTTTGAACTTTGTTCATGGCAGGGAACGTCCGGCAAGCTGAGTTCAGAATTTAAGATCTGTTCTTCGTCTGAATCTTCTACACTGTCTAAGTTATTTGTGGTGGAAGTAGATGCAACAGCTAGTGATTCTCTTTGTCTTACAATCCTTTCCTCTTCTTCCAATCGTCGTTGTCTAGATCTTTGTTCTTTTTCCGCCAATTTTTTATCTACACCACCTAAGCATCCCGGTCGACCTGGCTCTCGTCGTTGTCTAGATCTTTGTTCTTGTTCCGCCAATTTTTTATCTACACCACCTAAGCATCCCGGTCGACCTGGCTCTCTCTGTTTCATTAAAAATAATTTATCTTCCTCTATTTTCATTCTCTCAAAAGCATCAGCATGTGCAATATCAAACAAATTATCAAGATTAATTATAAAATTGTTCTCACGACTCTTAAACGTAATCTGAGTTTTCTTACAATTTTTTTGCAACTCTCTCCAAACATGATATAAATCAATAAGTTTCTTCACGCAGTTAGGAAATGCCCTTGTTGGAATTCTTGCTTTTTCCCAATATATGATGCACTCCCTAATCACAAGATTTGCACTTTCACTAACAGTCAATTTAACCTCACGAATATTGTAAAATATGACTGAGAGAACTTGTCGATTAGGTGGTAATTTTGCACCATTTATTTGGTAGCTAGTCAATCCGATAAGAAAAATATTTTGTTTATCACTCCGTAATTCCACCGACATGTTTACGCACTAAACAATGAAGCACTAATAGTCTCAAAAATCACGTACGAAATGGCAAATAAAACATGTCGTAACAGGTCACTGGGCAGTACTTAAGCAACTTGTATCGACAAGTTTAAATAGCAAGTCGGCACGGGTTATCGTTTATATATCGAACTAATATTTTTTTCTAGACAATATAGGGTTATTACGAAACTTTTAAGAAGGTATGCGTAAAAAAATATCGAACTTGAAATTTAAGGGACACCCTAATATACATATCATACATAAAAAACACCCAAAGTCCGAAACCAAAATGTGCAGATCATACAAACATTTGGTCAGTCCCGGAAAGCGAACCCAAGACCTCAAGCACAGCAACTGCCTTCGTTGCTGCTATGCCATCGAGACAGTCAACTAAAGCAGTTAGTATAGACAAGTAGTCCAGCCGGAGGTGGTCCGAGATACATCGGGGTTCCAGGGATTTGCTTGCTAAAATGTACCTGGATCCTTGGTTAGTAGTACCCAAGTGGGTGTTCGGTTTTTGATCGGTTCAAGTCCGACGCAACCACCAGCCGGTGGTATGCGTATGGAATATCTAGAAAAAGGGTAGGGACCATTACAAAACAAACTAACAAGACGCTCAACAGATGGCGTTGTACCGTTTGAATATGTCGCGGTATGATTTCGTTACCAAGTATTTGTTAAAGACGTCGGCGACTATAGGACTTCTGGCACAGAGAACACATTCAATTTTTGTAAAGCTACACTCTGTAGCTGATAAGTATCTTGAGACCAGTGCTGAATACTCAACCTTTTTATGTTACATGTTATTTTGTGTATTATATATATATATATATTTAGACGAAGAGGACGGAACGAATGAACTGATGCCACAGCTTCGCAAAAAAAAAACGATTTTGGGCACTGTTATTAGAGTTCGATCCCCCATTAATGTATAATAATTATATTCACACATCACACACGGCCGTCTGATCTCAAATTTGGTAGCCTATGATAACCAGACTGCTCCGAAACATACGTATATATTTCTAAATACAGAACAAAAGATAATGCTCAACACACAAAAATTTGTCCTAAATGGGTATCGAACCCACGACCTCTGGTGTTGTAGCCAGGATCACTAACCACCAGACCAACCTTCTGTTTGCCAAGACGGTTAGGCGAAGGCATATACTCTCTACGCCCGTGTTTTGGTCCCACGTAATGGTTGGTGAGCGTATTGCTAAATAATAAAATGTTTAAGAACACATAGGCCTATGTTCAGCAGTGGACGTCTTCCGGCTGATGATGAAAGATAGTCGTTTAGTCGTAGTTGGTCATTTTAAATTTTTATCAAAATTTTTATAACAAACAAATAATTGGCTGCACGGTTGGTTTAAGCGGTCGCAACGCCGCTCTCTACAGTGCTGTGTTGTGGGTTCAAACCCCACAAACGATAACAAATTGTGTGACCCACAAATTGTAGTTCTGAGTCTGGATGTTCTTTGTGACTGTTTCTTGAATGTCTGTAAAGTCCCCCGCGATACGGGTTTTGTTACTAATGCGGTCGTAGTCTTTTTAAAAGAATAAAGAATAAAAAAACACAATAGCACCGTAAGACGAAGAAGACGGCCGTATCTCGGTGAATATGGAGAAATGTAAATCTCCGGTCTTCTAATCAACTTTTAAAAAGCTTGAGTATTCAACACTGATCCCATACAGGTACTTATCAGCTACGCACTGTAGCTTTACAAAAATTTGTCTTGTTATGCTTTTTAGAAGTGGCGTAATATTGTTCAGTGTTTCAAATCATGCCTTACTTTTCAGAAAATCCTTTTTTATCGTTGCTTCACAAGACTAAAGGTATCAGCTGCCTAAATGCCAGTTTGTGTCCCAGTGGTTGGTGAACCAGTTTATCGGCGCAAGTCATTTGACATGTCATGGTAGAAAACATTCCTGTAGCTTGTAGCAGACAATAATGATCATCATCACTTTAACTGTCTGCTGCTAGATATAGGCCTCTCCTTATAAAGGCCGCCTCCTTCCGCGAAATTACGAGCTTATCTTATCTTCGAGCAGGGGCTGTATGCCGCTACCCGCCCGATAGTCAGACGTTCGCCGATAAACTTCGGCGAGCACTTCCGCCTCCAGATCCCACGGAGGAATTCCGGCTAAATTAGGCAAAAGTCGCCCAAGGGCAGAAGCAGCGCCGACCAGCTTTGGAGAAAGCTGTCGGAAGTGCTCGTCGAAGAGTCACCTGCCGTCGATGATCAGGCCCAGATACTTCATCTGGGCCTGAACCGGTATGAGAACCGAATTGACTACAATGGAAGCGCCAGAGCGTGGACCACGACGGGGCCCATGGAACAAAAGGGCCTCCGTCTTGTCCAGGGTCACCCGCAGACCCAGCGCCTCAATACGCCTAACCACCAGAGAGACACCTGTGGTAGCCAGGCGTGCCGCCTCTTGAAAGTTCATCCCCCGGGCTGTGACCAATGTGTCATCTGCGTAACAAATTACGCTCAGCCCGGAGAGTGTATATGCCTTCGCCTAATCTTCTGGGAAAACAGACGTTTGATCCGGTGGTTAGTAATCCTGGCTGCAACACCAGAGGTCGTGGGTTAGACACCCATTTAGGATAAATTTTCGTGTGCTGACCATTATCTTTTTTTCTGTATTTAGAAATATATACGTATGTTTGACAGCAGTCTGGTTATCATAGGCTACCAAATTTGAGATCAGACGGCCGTGTGTGAGACATGTGAATATAGTTATTACTAGCTTTTGCCCGCGGCTTCGCTCGCGATAAGAAGAAAGAAGATATTGTCATCATTTATTTAGAACTAAAGATTATTTCGTTCGTCTTAATTTATTCGTTCCATTAGGTACTGATAGGTTCAAACTAATATATTTACATCGTCCATCATCCCTTATTTTATCCCCATGGGGGTTTAATTTATCAAAATCCTATTTAAACGGACGTCTTCATCAAAGAAGTTCCAATCTTTAATTTCAGTTCAATCAGTCGAAAATCTAAGAAGATTCATACAAACTTTCATACCCTATTTTATCCCCTTGGAGACAGAATTGATCAAAATCCTTTCTTAGCGGATGCCTACGTTATAACGTCTACCTGCATGCCAAACAGCCCGATCCGTCCAGTGGTTTCGGGTGTGCGTTGATAGATGTCAGTTGGTCAGTCACCTTTGAGTTATATATGTTATACTAAGATACATTGATGGAGGATCGAACTCCGATAACAGTGCCTAAAATCGTTTTTTTTTCGTTGCTTCGTTTTGCGAAGCTGTGGTATCAGTTCATTCGTTCTATCTTCTTTGTCTAAATATATACATAATACATAATAACATAAAAAGCTTAAGTATTCAGCACTGATCTCATGAAGGTACTTATTAGCTACGCACTGTAGCTTTACAAAAATTGAGTGTACTCTGCTTGTTAGAAGTATAGTCACCAACGTCTTTAACAAATTCTTGGTAACGAAATCATATCGCGGTATATTCAAACGGTACAACGCCATCTATTGAGCATCTTGTTACTTTGTTTTGTAATGGTTCCTACCCTTTTTCTAGATATTCCATACGCATATAGCTGGTGGTTGCGTCGGAATTGAACCGACCAAAAACCGAACTCCCACTCTTGTACTACTAACCAGGGATCCAGGTGCATTTTAGCAAGAAAATCCCTGGAACCCCAATGTACCTCGGACCACCTCCGGTTTGACTACTTGTCTATCCTAACTGCATTATCCGACTGTCTTGATGGCATAGTAGCAACGAAAGCGGTTGCTGTGCGTGAGATCTCGGGTTCGATGCCCGGGACGGACCAAATGTTTGCATGATCTGTAAATTTTTGTTTCGGAGTTTGGGCGTTTTTATATATTTACAAAAGAAATGATGTAAGTATTCTATCAGTCAGTCTAGTTATAAAAGTACAAGCTCTGCTTAGTTTGAAACTAGATGGCTTTGTGTGTTGAATGTCCGAAATATTTATTTATTTGTCAACGCAGAGCTTAAACCACTAGGGCTACAAACTTGACAGTTGGCATACATATATTGTATATTGTAGACACACACTAAGAATATATTAATTGTGCTAATGTGTGGTTCTTTTAAGTTTTCTTGTTTAAACAAAGACATTTTCTGTTTTAGTTTATTTTAATAGTTATTTGTGTTATAGTTTTTTGATTCTATAAATTATTGTTTTCATTACTTTTTAATTAGTACAAGTCCTATTTATGTTAGCTGTGATTGTCTATAGTTGGATGAACATAAAACATATGTTTTGTATCGTTTATACAATACTCGTACATGTGTATCATTTGTTGGTGATCCTAAGTGTGTAGTGACTCTCACTACGGCAAGAACTTAAAAACCTAATAAAAATAATTCATAAAAAAAATTGGTTCTTGTTGGCAATCGATTTTTCTACAATTCAAGAAACTGCATACTCTTCTGTGTAATAAAACTTTTTTTCTCTATATAATAACCTGCCAAAGTGACTCCACTCTGCCTGATGGAAAGCATGAACAGAATTCAAGAGTTGTCACCATACTCATTGCAAATGTAGACGAGAAGTGTGGTGACTATGGCGGCTCAGTGGGATGCTTTTTCACGCCCCACGTGGCAGTGTAAGGCTCACAGAGTTATCACGATAACTGTCACCCCTGCAAGAATGGGCCTCCGATCTCGCACTCACCAACGAAACACGACATCACGGATGCTGGCACTTTAGGTTGGTCTGTGGGATGGTAGTACTGCTCCGGTCGAGCCGGCCCGTTCGTGTTGAAATTAGGATGGCTCTACTACCTAAAAAAAATTATGAATAAAAATGAACAATGGTTGCTGTGTATATAAAAATAAAACAAAAAAGAAGTACAAGGTGGACCAAGAATTCGTTAACGTTTGAATCTAACATCCCGCGCAAACATGTTACGAGAGTTCTTGGGATCGATGCTAATGGAATTTGCTGGCTGCAATCGTAACACATGGTTTGAACAAGATGGAGCCAATTGTCACACATCCAGTGAGTCCCTGTCGGTGGTCAAAGACATGTTTCCGGAAAAATTGATTTCCAGACTAGGTGACATTCCATGGCCACCCAGAAGTCCTGATCTATCCCCAGCAGACTTCTTTTTATGGGATTATTTGAAGAATCGTGTCTACATTAACAAATCAAATACATTACGTCAACGAAAAGAAAAATCAGTGAAGACATGTCGGCGATCACGCGATGTCTTTGCCGACGAGTTTTCGAAAATTTCAGTGCTCGTTTAAAAGAGTGTAAACATCGATATGGTGATCATTGAGACAATGTAATTTTTAAAATATAAATGCTATCTAATTAGCTTTGTTGTAAATAAACAATTTTTATAATATATCAAGTGGTTTCTTTTATACGATTGTTTCAAATGTTAACTAATTCATGGCCCACCCTATAATTCGTTTTATCTTCGTTCTTCGTTCATTCGTCTCAAAATAAACAATATAATCAATCAAACAAAATAAACAATCTCTTAATTAAAAACAAACAATAAACAATAGCAATACACTCCCCAAGTATTACGTGGGACTAAAACACTGGCGAAGAGAGTATATGCCTTTTTTTTAACGTGTGGAAACCCTCACGAGCCGTCACCCCACCGGGGTTTACGGCGGGATGATGTGTCGGAATCGGACCGACTGAAACCACACGGTGTGCCACTCTGCGCCTGAGATACGAAGGATCTGAGAACATCCAGGGAGTGTATATGCCTTTGCCTAACCTTCCGGGAAAACAGGTATAATTTTATAACACGTTTGATTGACCTGTTTGTGTAATGGTTAGTGATACTGGTTACAGCACAGGTCGTTTGTTCGATTCCTATTCAAAAAGTGGGCGTTTAATATACCTTCGCATAACCCTCTGGAAAACTGGCAAAACACGCATCATTTTCCATATAATCACGGTAATATTGCCTGGCTTTTTGATCTAGTGGTTAGCGACTTTGACTGTTATGTCAGAAGCCATGGGTTCGATGCCCAATTAGGACAAATGTTAGTCTGCTAAGCACGATTTTTGTTCTGTATTTAGAAATATATACGTATATTTGACGGCAGGCTGGTCATCATAGGCTGCCAAGTTTAAGTTCAGACGGCCGTGTGTGAGATGTGTGAATATAATTATTATGTATTGATTGGGGGTTCCCGCTCCGGTAATAGTGGCTAACACCAGTTATTTGTGAAGCAGCAGCATCAGTTCATTTGTTCATTCTTCAATGGGCAAATCCTTAAATACACCAAGAAGTAATCGTGTGTTTAACTGTTCGTATCAACAAAATCGACTATATATTGATCGGATAAGACCATATCGTAATGTAACCGATTATTGCCGGTTGTAATCGACCAAGAAGTGATTAAATTTTAAGTACGTCCGCGTAAATTATAATTTTATACAGTTTAATTAGCTTGTAGCTAAAATTTGCAAAAAACTAACAACACGCTCAATAGATGGCGTTGTACTTTTGAAGTGTATCGCGGTATAGTTTTGCAACTTCCTTTAGTATATTACACTGTTCGAAGATTTATAACTTCACTTTGTATATTAGATTAGAGGAAAATTTTTGTAAAGCTACACCCTTGTAAGGACGTAGCTTAGTGATACCGATAACGACCAAACACTAAGTTTTAGATAATTTTGGAGAGAGCACAGAGAATATTGTTAAAAGTAACGTTAAAAAAACCCTATAGATACATGCGCGCACGCACACACGCACGCACGCACGCACGTACGCAGGCACGCACGCACGCACACACGCACGCACGCACGCACGCACGCACGCATAAAGATTTGGTCACATATAGCGCAGTGAAGCTGGCCGCCATCATTATATGTGTAAATAAAGGAGGGCTTGGGTCGAGTTTTCAGCTACCAAAATGCCAGTCAATCGGCGCAAGTCATGTAACATGTCGTAGTAGAAAATTTTACTGTAGCTTAATGCTAAATTCCCGCGCAAACATGTTACGGGCATTCTTGGGACCGATGCTTCTGAAATTTGCTGGCAACAATCTTAACACATGATTTCAACAAGATGGACCCACTTCTTACACATCCACTCAGTCCCTGCCGGTCCAGACAAGGCGATATTCCACCCAGAAGTTCAGATCTATCCCAAGCAGACTTCTTTTTATGGGGTTATTTGAAGAATCGTGTCTACATCAATAAATCTATGAACTATGTCAACTAAGAAAAGATCAGCGTAGAGGTGTCGGCGATCTCACGGTCTCTTTGGTGACGATTACTATTCGAAAATTTCGGTGCTGGCTTGAAGATGACGATGTACTTTTTAAAATACAAGTTCCAACTAATTAGGTTTCTTGTAAATAAACAATTTTTATAACACACCAAATGGTTTATTTTATACCATTTTTTTTTGTTCTTTTTTTTGATATTAAACCTACCAAAGTGACTCTATTCTGCCTGATGGAAAGCATGAATAGAATCCAAGAGCGGTGGTCACCATACTCACTGCGAATGTCAACAGTGCAATATGGCAACCCACGCTATGCCGGCCTAATGAGATGCTTTTTCACGCCCCGTTAAAGGACCCGAGATCGTAGTGGGAGGGAACACGTGCGCCGATAATGAATTCCAGGCTTTAACCGTTCTGCACAGGAAGGAAGAGCCAAACCGTTTAGTTCGGGAGCGTATGTCTACCATTCTGAAATAAAAAATGTAAATAAACAAAATAAATAAAAATGTAAATAAACAATTTTTAATAAATATACCAAATGGTTTATTTTATACGATTTTTTAAAATGTTAACTTGTTTATGGTCCACCCCTGGCCAAGTTTTTTTGTCAAGTTTTCCTACACCTTGTAGTGATATTTTCCTGAATAGTTTGTTTCCTTAGTCGCCTCTTACGACAGTCACGAGGTGAATAGGGGTGGTAACACTATGTATTGTTAATCCGTCACCACATGGACGAAAAATAATAGTAATTGTAAGTTATGTTGTATGTTCTTTTAAGTCAATTTTATGATGTTCTGGGCGCAAGAGCAAGAAGGCAATACAGGATTTTTTTTAATAACAATACCTATTTAGGAATACATATACACTGTGTAAGGGAGACTTTACAAACATACAAGAAAGACGGGCAGTCGCAAAGAAAACCCAGTTTATGTAGAGATCCTTGGGGCCTTAATTCCAGCAGTGGATGTCTATCAGCCGAAATGCAGTCGTAGACTTCCTGGAACACTGCAAAAGAACTTGACGTGAGGCTCAAGAGATGGCGTTGCTACATAAAATTACGTTGCGGTAAGGTTTCACTAACAGCCTAGTATTTGTTAAAACAACTTGACCACAACAAATGTAGTTAAATCCGCAAATCAATCGTCATAGCATAATAGCAATTTTTGTGGAGCTTTATTTTCTTTTTTTTTTGCTTAAAGAGTCTGCCAAAGTGGCTCTATTCTGTTTAATGAAAAGAATGAATAAAATCCAAGAGTTGTTGTCACTATACTCATTGCAACTGCAGTATGACCCACACTATGGTGGCTTAGTGAGATGCTTTTTCACGGGCCGTTTGGGGACGTAAATGGCATGACAGTCATCGTGCCAGTGTAAGGCTCACACAGTTACCAGGATAACTGTCACCCCTGCATCAATGGTCTTCCGGTCTCGCACTCACCAATGAAACACGACATTATATTATGGATGCTGTCGCTTTAGGTAGGTCTTCTGTCAGAGGGTAGTACTGGCCCGGTCGAACCGACCCGTTCGTGTTGAAATTGGCGTGGCTCTACTACCTAATTCTAGAAGTTACAACGCTGTACCTTAGTATTTGGAGTTTTACATCGGAAATGGTTTGAAAACCGGAGATCTTAATACTCAAGGCCGATGTCCAGCAGCGAACTATTGAAAGCTGTTGAAGTGGTGTGATATGATCTCAATTTTACTTCTCTCCAGCCACACATGCGACCAAAAGTTACTAGAAAACATTATTAGACGTTTACTATAACTTTTTAATGTTTTGGGAATGCAATTAAACATTGACAAAAAGAAATCCACTCTTGAGAGCTAATTTGGCTTGACGCAAGTTACTATGGGACCCATAGTAAAACGGGCATTAATTTCGGTTGTAGTTGTGATATTATTTTTTATTTAATATTTAAATAAAATTTAAAAAAAATAAACAACAAAATTTTAAATATTTTATTTAACTTCATTTTGTAAAAAAGCTAAAAAAATAACAATAATGACTAAATTACGGTAACTTATATTCATTATATGATTTTTACATAAATCCACTAATAGTTTATACAGATTATTTTTAAATTTACAAAATACAACATGTACTATAATAAATACACAGTTTAAGATATTGACAAAAACAATTCTTATTTTTTTCTTTCATTACGCGGAGGAGATGATTAATAATTAATTTCATATAAAACCAATATTTTTAAAATTTTAAGAATCTAATTACAACTAAATTTGACACGTTGTATGTTTAATTACATAACACTTCTCAAGTCCTTTCAAAGATTGTAATTAAACGTATGTTAGGTAAGTAAATTGTAGTAATTAATAAGAACTCTACTTAAAAGGCATTGTTTGACAACCATTTAAAAGAAAAAAAAACACAATACTACGGCGAGTTTTCCCGAAAAACACTACAATAACTTACAGAAAACGTTGTTGAATATCTGTCAAATAGGAACAAGTTAAAATACAAAAAATAATTTCATTAAAAACAGTCTGTATATAGCGTCGTAACTAAAAAATGTCTCATCAAACTAACTAAAAATATAAGCATAAAAATGTCATGGCACTTAAATATTATAAAAGTTATAAAATTGTTCTATTTGATGTAATGAAAAAAATAACAATAAAAAATAAAAAGTTGTATTTCACTAGCTTATAAAATTAAATGACGTTCTGACTATCCTTCAAAAATAGCCTATTCACTAAATTAATTCAAAAACATAAAGAAATTAACACAAATAGTCAATAAATTAAGTGTGGTGTTAATAAAATTAAATAATTCATATTTAGTAAATGAAACTCAATAAAGCATATCATATAACTTTAAATGTAGTCAATTTTATGAACCAAGTCAATCATACTTACATGTTATCCATCTTTGGGAATAACTGGCGCTACCATTAAGGGCTTTCAAAGGCCTTTTAAATACGAAGTCTTAAAGTCAGCACCCTTAGCCAAGATGCAAGTATTTTGCGTCGATCCGCTTTCTACAATCGCTAACGCTATTCTCTTGCATTAACGGCTCATTTCTTGTTCCGATTACGTGACTTAGTGTTAAAAGACATAATTCACATACATTTGTTGGTTTTCTACTAACGTTTGCGTTTGTAGAGTGTAAACTAGGTTAGGGGAGCTGGCCTTAATAGTATTGGGGGTAAAAAGAGCAGGTCCATCAATTGATGGCAAAAAAAATCTTTACACACATCTCACACGGATCTTGGAACCTAAACTAGGCAAAGCATGTACTGTGGTGACCAGACTGCTGATAAACATACCCTTATATTTCTAAAAACATATATATTGTAGATTTTATAGCCCATCAATTGATGTCTTTTGCTTTAGATGGTGGTGATTGACAAAGAACAAATTACCATGCTCATAACATAACTATTTGTCTTGGGTGCGAATCGAATCCACGGCTACTGGTGTAACAGTCAGGGTAACTAAACACTAGACCAACTGGCCAGTCAAATGACTACCGTCGCTTATGAACACCTGCAACTCAAGAGAAACATACGTCGTCACTCTTTACGTGGACCCCGTCCCTCTTCACAAGCAAGGTGAGGTGGAGTTTGAATATGTTATTAGTCTCTAGGTAACCTTCCTCACTTAGTGAAAAGCTACGAAAATATTTCTTAACGACGATTTTTTTTACGAGGCGGTAACACTCTGGTAAAACCAGCACATCTGTGCCGAAGCATTTCTCTTCGAGGGTAACTCGAATTCTTTATAAATTCATACCTTGTGGACGTCTTAATACTATGTACACAATAAAATTAGCTTTTTTTTTAGCAGCATAAGAAAGTTGGAGAATAAACCAGATCAACTGAAGCTTTCCTTTGTTCTTGAAATGATGAAGGCACCTTTCAGAAGACTTCTTTCCTAAAAGTGAACCCAAACTGGTCACATTTGACCCTCAGTATTTTGGCCAATTGAGGAGGTCCGCAGTAGAAAACCGTTACCTTGCCTTTGTTCTGCTCTTGAAGTTGCTTGAATACCTTGTCCCAGTTCGGTCGGCCGGCATTCGTGCGGGTTTTCAGACCGGTTATCAGGTCACGCTTCTCCTGGAAATAGAAGAATATTTTGTTGATATAGAGGAGAAAAGTGCAGACTGGTCGGGATCCAAATGCGTTGCCAGCCATTGAAAGCCCTCGTCCTCCTCCCTAAATCAGAAAGTGGCTGGTAACGTCACTCACTCGGTGAAATACAACAAAAAACTTGCTTAACACCGTTTTTTTTATAAGACCTTCGTATTACTCCATCGAGTCAGCTCGTAAGTAGCGAAGCATCTCATCATTGGTATACATAAACTTATAACCTATTTCACAAAGAGGACTAATTTAGACTTCCAGATAACTAGAAACTTAATCTGCTCAAACTTTTATCGTAACCATGGCAACCGATATAAGGTAATAGAGCAATGCAAATTTCAGCCCGAACGGGCTGAATCGACCGAGACAATACTACCCTCTCACAGAAGACCAACCTAAAGCGACGTTTCATTGGTGAGTGTGATACCGGAGGCCCATTGATAAATATTTAAATATTTCCGACATTTGACACACAACGTCATCTACTCCCAAACTTAGCAGACCTTGTACCATGGTTATTAAACAACTGACAAATACTTTTTTTCTTGTAAGTACATACATATTACACATAGTAAACACCCAAAATTTGTAACAAATAATTGCATATCATGCAAACATTTGGTCTGACCCGGAAATGAAACCCCAAATCTCAAGCACAGCAGTTGCACACACTACCACTGCGTCACAGAGGCGGGGGAGCTGGGGTGATAGTTATCGTGGTGTATGTATTTTACACTGCCACGATGACTGTTATTGGCCACCATAGTGTGGGATACCATACCAAAATTGTCTGCATTCACATTGAGTGTAGTGACCACAACTCTTGGATTCTATTCACGCTTTTCATCAGGCTGAGTAGGATCACTTTGGCAGACTTCCAAAACAGAAAAAAAGCAATGATTTAGTGAAAGCCATAAAGTTTAATTTAACCTTTTCATGCAGCAAATCCAAAGCAAGCTGTAGTCCAACAGCTTTCATGTCGTTCCTCTGCAGCGCGCTGGTGATGTACATGTGCATCTCGAGGAAACGCTCCATGGCCCCTCCTTGTTCCGCCTGCTCAATCTCCAGTTGAGAAAGTAAAGATACGAACCACTCAAAGGATCGTTGTTCGCGGTTTATCCAAAAGAAATCCACCTAAAAATTACAATAATATTAAAAATTTTGAGGTTATAGAAAATTAACATGGCAGTTGCAGGCTTTCTTGTAAGTTTCACAGTAGCCTGGACTCTAGTAAGCCAAATAGCTCTTGGAATAGCATAATAACAGCATCAATAGTATTGACCCATGAATACATTGAGTTAGATTTATAATATTCGGGATGCTCAAGGAAAAGGTGGAATATCCTAAATGAGCAGAACAGTTTCAAGCATTAAAGGTGTTATAGAAAAAACTCACCTTCTTCAAGTTCATATTGTGTCTTGGCATATCAGAAGCCCATTTATGGGAACATTTGGGACACTCGTGCCTGGCACTCCAGTATCTGTACATAATTGCCTGCAAGATGGATGCGAAAGGAGTCACACCGATTCCAGCGGCCACTAAAGCTGCGTGTTCTGCCCGGAATATGTGGGAAGATGCTGCTCCGTATGGTCCATCGAGGTATATCTGAAATGTTTATGTCACCGCTTAGTTACTTTTAGTTATTTAATCCCATTCCCAACAAATGTTAATTAGAAAAATTCTAACTCAATAGACCTGATGAAATTTAATACTTGAAACCTTTTCATTTCAATATTTTACAGGAGTTACTGAAGACCATCAGAGACTAATCAGAGATCGAAAAGAATTATTGCAGAAAGGTGACTTTAAATGTCCTCATTTTTTAGAATCAGTCATTTTAATTCAATCACAATTGAAAGTAGGGTGTTCATCATTATCATCATCAACAGCCATTAACAGTCCACTACTGGACATGGGCTCCTCTTTAGCAAGAAACTTTTGACCTATTATGCCACGCTAGCCAGACGGGTTGGTAAAGGATTTGTTTCAAGTTTTCCTCCTCTTTATAATAAATAAATATTTCTGACATTTGACACACAACGTCATCTAGTTTTAAACTAAGCAGAGCTTGTGCTACGATAACTAGAGTAACTGATAGAATACTACACATACATATAATACATAGAAAACACCCAAACTTCGAAACAAATATTTGCAGATCATACAAAAACTTGGTCCGACCCGAGGATCGAACCCGAGACCTCACGCACAGCAGTCGCATTCACTACCGTTGCGCCACTGAAACAGTTGTTTTTATAGTGATATTGTGATACTGATATTCATATTCAGAGTTTGAGAGCTTTGGGAAAGTTTTTAACTTTAAAATGCTACTATGCTGCAAACCGAAAGATTGGTCAAAAATACACTACTTATTATTAATTCTACGTATCAACATTTGCAGTTTCGCATTAAAAAAATGTTGTTCGTGATCATTAAATATGTACCTCTAACGGCTTTCCAATAGGATAATTTTCAACATCATCTGTGGTAATGGACCCGTTGTTATCTGAAGCATCTACATTAGGCAGGGACTCCACATCTCTGTCCGGCGACAGGCTCTTCGACAGACGACGTCGTGCTGTAAAAATAAACGTATAGAAAATTTGAAACATGAAATTAATCTTCATTAAGGATTGACGCCAAAGCGAAAGGGCGAACTTCCAGGCCAAGAGTTGAACAAAGTGACTATCTTCTTCTAAAAAGTTCAGCTTGTATTCGGTAGATGGAATTGTGGCATTTAGTTAAATTAGAAACAGTTCTGAACTTAGCAAATAAAACAAATAAATTGATAGTTCAGAGCTATCATAAGTTATTGAAACAAGCCTATTCCACCGTTGTATTCGACACAACTTTCAATTGTCACCTGAAGAAAGACAGTGACGGTGCTTACCGAGAGTCAGTATGCTATCATTACTACTCCTCCTGTCCTCGACGCTGGGCGTTTTGAACGCGATGATGGTAGGCTTCGTGCGCATGTAGCGGAAACTGTGCGCCAGAGACTTGTTGTGTGGAGCTCCTCGATTGCGCGTCCGCAGCGAACGGGTTCCGCCTGTGCTTTCGGCTCCCGGACTCGCTGGCGCACCTAGGGCTCGTTCCGACTCCGACCGACTCAACGTGTTGAGACTGGATAAACCGATACAGTTGTTTAGTATCTCTTGCAATAAAATCATTTGAAACAAGTGAAGAATCTAATGATATTCACACATCCCACATAAGGCAGTCAGATCCCAAACTAGGCAGAGCGTGTACTATGGCAACCAGAATGCTAAAATTATTATATCTAGACGGAGAAAAAATAGTCATGTTCATTACACATATATTTGTCCAGGGTAGGTATCGAACCTACGAATTTTGGCTTAGCCACCAGGATCACTAAATACTAGACTAACAAGCTTATTAAATACTAACTCAGATTAATAATAATAAATAATAATAAAATAAATATTTCGTACATTTGACACACAACGTCATCTAGTTTCAAACTAAGCAGAGCTTGTGCTGTGATAACTAGACTGACTGATAGAATACTTATTTACTTTTTTTTTGTAAATGTAAAGTACATGTTATATATAAAAAAACTCAAACTTCGAAACAAATATTTGCAGATCATACAAACATTTAGTCCGACCCGGGAATTGAACTCGAGACCTCAAGCACAGTAGTTGCATTCACTACCGCTGCACCACTGAGGCAATTACTAGCCCAAAATCAATTTATAAAAAGGCATAAAATGTCTAATTTCTATGTTTCATGAACATATAAATGGCTATAACCTAGCATTATGTGTCTTTGGGGTGCGGTAATATTGCACTTCACGTCAAAAATCTCAAATTCAGATAATTGTATGAAAAAAATGTCTTTGATTTTGGTCACTTAATTATTACTTAGGAATAATTTTAATCATGCTTGTTGTTGAATCCACAGAGCTGTGGTTAGTATGGTAAATAGTGATTATTATATGAACTACGAATATATATCTTACGTCATGGCCATCTGTTTCTTCTTCACATTCTTCTGTACGTCTGGCATGGAACATGACTTCGCCAGAGTCCGGGGAGCCAGGAAAAGGGGGTTATATGTACTCTTTATAGGAGATACGACTGAAAAGAGAGATTGTATGCATTTTAACATTATGTATCTTAGAAAATTGAAAAGCTATTGTACGTTTTTTTTTTCTATTTTAAGAGCCTGCCAAAGTGACTCTACTCTGACTGATGGAAAGCATGAATAGAATCCAAGAGTTGTGATCACCATACTCATCGCAAATGTTGACAATGCAGTATGGTGACCCACACTATGGCGGCCTTGTGAGATGCTTCTTCACACCCCGCTTGGGGACGTAAAAGGCATGACAGTCGTCATGACAGTATACGGCTTACACAGTTACCACGGTAACTGTCATCCCTGCATCAATGGGCCTCCGATCTAACACTCACCAACGAAACACGACAACACGGATTCTGGCGCTTTAGGTTGGTTTTCTGTGGGAGGGTAGTATTGCCCCAGTCGAGCCGGCTCGCTCGTGCTGAAAGCAGCGTGGCTCTACTACCTAGCAAATGTTATTCTATATTGTAAATTCACACCAGAAACTACAGGTTGCATTATATATTAGACACAGTATAGTCCAGCCAAAAGTTGTCTGTAAAAGATTGCAGACTGCATGTTGTAACATGTATTTGTTTCTGCTTTCTGCGTTACGTATTTCCTAATAGTCCTGTGATTCCTATATAGAATAGTTCCGTAATAGCTCCTAACAATACACTACGGTATTTCCAGAAACTCTAATAAAAAAAACATGTTTACTGACTTTGAGGTAAAATTAAGAATATTAGCTAAGGTTTCAGTTATCAGAGTACACAGAGTGATACGGGAACGATAATGTAATCATAATATTGAATTTATTTTGTAGGTAAGTTTTTCAGATATTTTTAGACGTTACACTTTACAGTTAGAAGGAGTTGGCATTTGTCAAGATTCACTCTGGAAATAAATGCTGAAATAAATAACAGAGGTGTTTTCTTTAAGTCCTTGAATACAATAAAAAATTGCAGTGCAGTTGCTGAGTTTGGCTTTTGAAGAAAGGATCGTTATTTTGGGTCCGCATGTCCATACGGACAGCGTGCGAGCCCCAGTCATCACGAACCCAAACCGTCATTTGTGAAGAGAAACGACCCGAAACGCGACACTACGGCCAGCAAGATACTTGGGTACACCGTAGAAATACTAAAAACCACTAGAAAGTTATTAAATATAATCTAAAATTATAAAATGATCAAATCCGTTCCTTCTTGGAGCCAGCTGCATTGGAGTGGTTGACAACAAAAAAATAGAAATTACATTCAGTCTTACTTAAAGCGTAAGGCATTCAATTATCATAACATATACCTCGTGGATAGTTGGTAGATAATATCGAAATAACACATCACACATCTCACACACATAAGTCTGTTCCCGAACTAAAACGGTTGCCTGGAAGAGATCGCAGACTGCGATAAGGCCGCCCATTGTACCACTGGGTTTTCAGTTTGTATTCTACATTGTATGTGCCTATACATCTATCTATCTAAGTAGAGCCTGTTCTATTGTAACCAGACAAACATTTAATATTCCTAAATACATACACACTTAAGAATAAATTACACAATGATGCGGAACAGAATATCGTGTTTATCATTCAATTATTTGTCCCCGATGAGAATCGACTTGTCTGACTTGACGGTCAAAGTAACCAATGACTAACCAATAGACCAACAGGTCCGTTAAAAAAAGAAAGAGAGATAAGGAAAGTATTATACACTTTAGAAAAATCTCACCTTCCTTGCCTTCGGAGCTGTTGCTCTCGTTCTCATCAGCAACATACGCTTCGTTACTGAAGCCTGTTGGAGGAGGTGAAAAGTCCACGGCTTTTTTCTTGTTACTACACGAAGATAACTTGCGGCTTTGCTTACTTTCAGCTGATACTGAACGGGCTAATTTTCTACAAAGAAAGACAGATCAGGGTACAAACTTTCATTAGAAAAGTAAGTTCAAGGAAGGCAAAATATCTAGATCTTGGGAGGGATGTATACGATATCTTGTTTTAGATGTCAAAGCCATATTCATGGAATCATTCACAGTGAAGAGAATTACCTAACATCAGTTTACTGTTAGACCCTCGAATCACCGCAGTCGAGCCTGCTTATTCGTGCCAGAGCATATTATTATCTTTGTCATGGTTCTAATGGATACTACGCTAAATATGAGTTCTTAATACTGACTGAAATTGAAGTATCCCAATAATCGCTTAAATGCTTAAGTTACTTACTGGTGTCCATTTTCAACAGCCAGAGTCTCTGGTCCATGTAGCCTGGCTTGCTCTTGCTCAAAATAAGAATATAGCCGATTCGTCCATTGCCCCACACCTCGGATATGAAGCCACAAGTAATCTGAAAGAATAAAAGAGAATCTATTGTAATGGAGCCTGAACTCCTCTTGATTCTTTTCAAGCTCTAATTAGTGCTAACTGTCTTACATATCTCATTTTGTTATTTTGTTTTCCTTTTTGCTCATTTTTTTTTCTGTTTTAAGAGCCTGCCAAAGTGACTCTACTCTGCCTGATGGAAAGCATGAATAGAATCCAAGAGTTGTGGCTACCATACTCATTGTAAATGCAGACAATGTAGTATGGTGAGAGAGAGAGAGAGATGCCTTTTCACACCCCGCTTAGGGACGTAAAAGGCATGACAGTCATCGTGACAGTGTAAGGCTTACACAGTTACCACGATAACTGTCACCCCTGCATCAATGGATGCTCTTTTAACCGCTCGCTTGCCCGTGTGGACTAGTAGTCCACAAAAAAAAAGCATACATTGCCCGTGGTGACTAGGAGTACACATGTCCCCTGCCACAGAAAAATGTAAATATACCCTATATTTATTGAAATAGAGCTTAGTTTGTATTATTTTTTCGATTCTATGATATATTGTCTATCGTATTAATCCCAGTCGAGTTCGTCCCAGTTTGTGAACGATATGCCATGTTAAGTTTGACATAAATTACGCCGCGCGGCGGCAGATAATGGTATGGATTCAAAGACCTGTAAAATAATAAATATATATAGACGAGTGTATGTTTTTATTTCTTATCATATTATCTACTATCTAAATAACATAATTAAACATTAAAAACTATTGGTCATCGTTTTCATTTTTCAGGTATGAGCTTTTAAGTGCAACACGAGCTTAAAAAGCCGTTATCTCAATTTCAACACAATATAACTCGACACCAGAGAAATAATCTGATAACTTAAAGAACATTGTATAGCTAGTTTCATAGTAAACTAAAAAAATACAACACTTGACAACCTTTCAAAAAAAAATGAGTCACAAGAACAGATTATGTGTAATACGACCCGCGCGCCGATAACGTAAACGACAGTGGGGCACTTCATGGGTGTTAAGTATTTATTGACGGACATTTGGAGCTGTAATTGCGCGGGGAGCCCGGGCATTTGACGGGGTGCGCGTTTTCGAGCGGGGCAAGCGAGTGGTTATTGAATTTATTGTTTTAGATTTCTTTTAATTTCCTTTTTACTTTTAAGCATGACTATATCCAATAAAATAAATAATCTGTACAGCAATGAATTAAGAATACATAGTGTCTCAACTCCTACTCATTCTGGTGGTGTCGTAAGCAAGCAAACTATTCAGGACAAAAAAACTGCAATGCTAAGGAAAACTTGAAACAAACTCTATACTAACCAATCAGGCCAGCGTTGTATAACAGATCAAAACTTTGTATGTCCAGTAGTAGTTTTAGACGATGAGAAAAGAACTGGTAAGTCCATAGATACCTTCTTGCTCAGGAGCACTGCTGATGGTGAATGGATGCCACTCGTAAGTTGCTATAGCAGGAATATTGACGAATACGTAATCTCCAGCGTGATAGTCCAGAAGCGGAGGCCGTTTGACGACCAGATGCGTCACACGGGATGGTAGCAGAATACCTGAAGATATATATGTATTGCCGCGTTCTGACCTGGAAGAAAGGTTCCATGAAAATGAGACTGATACGTGATATCACATGCAATTTTACTTAAATTTTGCGATAAAACTTCACAAAATAGATTGATCTAGATCAAGTAAGAGTTCTATCGAATTTAGAACATGTTGTAGACTTCTACTGGACAGGCGAAGTGGATTTATGCCTTGAGCATTAAATTCCCCGATAAATTTATGTAAATAAAATAAAACATAACATATGCTTGAGCTATAGATGCCTGATTAGGGGAGAACACCTTGCAGAAGTCCGAGAAAGGCATCTAGAAGGGGATGAAAGATGCTTCCTTAGGGTGATCCTTAGACCATACACCTGTTACTTTCCTCAAAACCATCTCAATAAGATCCCAATGTATCTTATAGTATACTTACCTTAACCAAGCTAATCTCATAATCCGTTCCGATATGTAAACAGTCCCGGGGATGACGAACCATTTCCAGAAGTTCGGTCCGTGGAATAGCAGCAGTAACCAGAATGGCACGTACAGCAAATGGGTCCAGTAAAATATCTGAATAGAAAAACATTTGTAACCGTTAAAGTAGAATTATAGTTTCTTTACCGGAAACCCGTGGTATGAGACCGGCTGTTGTGAAGAACCTTGGTGGAGGCAAATGTCCAGCAGTGGACGTCTTTTGGCTGAGATGAAGATGAAGATGACAGTTTCTTTACTAAGTTTATACAAGTGACAGATTTTTTTTTGTTTAATGTGCTAATTTCAGGAAATACTGGTTCAAATTAAATGCCTCTTTGGTCTAGAGATTAGCGTATGCAATTGAGAAGCCTCGGGTTCATTTCCCGAGTCGGACCAAGAGTGTTTTTGAGTTTATCTTACGAGAACTTCTTACTAACAGCTCAGTGTGGAAGTTTGTCGGTTGACATGGACATCCATGACAGTTATTATTGGGCATTCAGTACCCTCAAATATACTGCGAGTAGTTCAACCTTCGAATTCATTTCGCTTTCAGGTTTTCAGAGTTCTAATGCCAGTCGCTCCTTGGAAAAACTGACATTCAGATATAATCTTGGCAATAAGAAAGGCTAGGAATATATACTGGTTCGAATTAAAAATTATTCAACAGATTCAATTCTTTAGTAACTGTACTATAATAACATGTATACTAAGTGGATCTAGTCAGTCTTAAACGTAACGTGGTGACACATGATGAAGCGACGCGTCGCCCTCCAACAGATAGTCCGATTTTTCCCTTTTTTTATAGCAACCTACCAAAGTGACTCTATTCTGCCTGTTGCAAGCATGAATAGAATCCAAGAACGGTGGTCGCCATACTCACTGCGAATAAAATAAATGTTGTCGTTGTTGCTGTTGCTTTTTTTTTAATATTAAATGTTTCACAACAAAAAATTATTTAAACACATTGAATTATAGCTTTCTGTCAATTAAATAATCTTGTTTTTGATGACGTTGTGTCAAATATCTGAAAACAGCTATCTTTATATACCATCTTCCTATTAAACCCTTACCTCAAAGCTTCCCCCTCTTCTAATAAAAGGCTGGCTGCAGATGAACATGACTAGAAGAATCAAAACCAGAGCTACGCCTGTGGGGTTTGCGCAGCCCGCCACCAGACCAAACATTTGCGGTTTCTCCGTGAAAAGCCATTCCGATATGGTGTAATTGTTTTTGTTTATTTCTGGATCGTTGACTACTATGAGACCTGGAATAATTATGAATGGAATTTTATGGTATATTGTTCAAATATCCGTGTGACGTATTAGGAATACAGTTTCACTACCCCTATTCACCCGTCAGATCAGCGTAGTACGTATAGTAGGAAGGAGAGACAGAAAAAAAGAAAGACAAAAATATTTTCACACATACGAGGGGGCGTTTTTAAGTTCGCGGAATGGAGGGTATTGAGTAACACTAAAAACACAAAATTATTTTTCTTTTTCTATATATTCCCCTGCAACACGAATACATTTTTCAGATCTTTCAATTAGTTTTTTTATTCCCTCGTAAAAAAAAGTTTTATCTTTGTCTGAAAAATACGCCGAAACCGCCTCCTTAACCTCCTCATCAGTTGAAAATTTCTTACCACGTAATTCTTTTTTCATTTTTGGAAAGAGATAATAATCACTCGGAGCCAAATCTGGACTGTAGGGTGGGTGATTCAAAATATCGAAGCCCACCTTATGCAGGGCAGCCAGTGCGACTCGGCTCTTGTGAACGGGAGCATTGTCATGCAATAGCAGGACACCTTTCGTTAATTTTCCCCGTCTTTTTTCTTTGATGGCTTCTTTTAACTGTTCTAAGATTGAAGCGTAGTATTCCCCCGTTATAGAAATGCCTTTATCTTTATAATCTATCAATAATATTCCTTCTGAGTCCCAAAAAATCGTTGCCATGAGTTTCCCAGCTGACTGTGAAACCTTAAATTTCTTGGGTGGTGCTGTGCCCTTTTTGTGCCACTGCATGGAGTCTTGTTTGAACTCGGGTTCATAATGATGAACCCAAGTTTCATCCCCAGTAACAATTTGATTCAATACGCCATCCTTGTCTTCATTGCAGAGGTCCAAAAACGCACGTGAACATTCCACGCGCTGTTGTTTTTGCAATGGCGTGAACATTCTCGGCACCCACCGTGCGCTAACCTTAGTCATGCCAAGATGATCGTGTAAAATTTTAAAAATTGTTGTATCCGATACTCTAACCATTTCTGCGAGTTATTTCTTTTTTAGTCGAGCATCTTCCAATACAATTTTTTCTACTTCTGCAATAACTTCTGGCGTAGTCACCTCAACGGAGCGCCCCGGCCTCGGGTCGTCTTCAAGTGATTCCCTGCCTTGTTTAAATAAACTATGCCACTTGTAGACCATTGTTTTTCCTGGGCAAGAATCCCCGTAAACCGATGACATCTCATTGAGTATGGTTTGAACAGACTTTCCTTGCTTAGTAAGGAACTTTATCACCGCACGGAATTCAATTTTCTCCATTTTTTTCACTTCGTTCCCGATTAAAATACTTGGTCAACGATAGTTTAATAACTAATGATCCAATCACAACAAATTTTACTATGCAGACTAATTATGAGTCACTGAATACGGTAGGCATCAAAAGAGCGCGTTTACCCGCCTTTTTCACTGTCATTCCGCGAACTTAAAAACTTACCCTCGTAACAACAGTAATATAAGAAATATGTAATATAAAAACAATTTTGCAGAATCAAAAATGGATCCAATTTAGCATTGTGTCAGACGAAAGTCTGGTGCTCGTTTTCAATCAGGCCCAAGTGGCTTCAGTTGGCTAAAGGTTCCATTCTAATAAGAGGTTTACGTCCAGCAGTTTATTATCAAAGGTTCTTAATGGCATTGCTCATAAACACTTCATTCACATTCAATAGACTGCTGCTGAACATAACTGCTGAAATAAGGTTTTCCATTGTGAAAAACATGAAATTAACCCTCTTCCAAATGACCTATATGTTACGGTTAATAAATTAATAACCCTAAAAAAAAGTGTAGAGAAGTCAGACCATCGTCTCATAAAATAATAGATACCAAATAGAGTATATTTCAAAATTTTCTGCTCCTTGCAGTACTGTTGCCCTGTGTGGTTTGCTTCCTTAGTCAACTGTTATGACATCTACGGGATGAACAGGGGTGGTCACACTCCGTACTTTTAAGCCATCACCACACGAAAACCAGTAGAGATATGTTCAAACACTTACTGAAGTTGCAAAGATGCATGATGGTGTGTATTAAACTGTACAGACTAATCAAAACGCCAGTCAACTTGTGAAGATATATGTGATGATCCAGAGGAAGATAAGAGCTGAACCCCCTCACTCGTAGCTGAGTAAGGCAGTTCCGCAGCATCAGAACTAACACCCAAGCGCAGTTGAAATTCAGGCATTGGCCTACGAAAAAGAGAGTCACATAATTTTCACAATAACACTATCCAGGATGGGCCACGAATTAGTCAACACTTGAAAAGTCATATAAAAAATCATGTGTTATAGGAGTTGTTTATTTACAAGAAAGCTAATTAGTCGAATTTTATTTTTAAAAATTACATAGTCTAAATAACCACCGTTTCGACGTTTGCACTCTTCTAAGCGAGCACCGAAATTTTCGAATACTCGTCGGCAAAGAGACCGCGAGATTGCCGACATCTGAGAGAGATCAGAGCCTGTACTATGGTACCAGACTGTTGATAAACATACTTAAATATCTCTAAATGCATACATATTATAGATAAAAGACACCCCGACACAAAACAAATAATCGTGCTCTACCCACTAGACCAACAACCGATCTGTCACAGTCCTCAAAGCTGCAGTGTTTAAGCTCTTATCGTAATATAAAATTAGTGGTCGTATTTTTCCAGAATACCAGAAAAGTTTTCAGCAATGTACCATACTTTAAAACTTCTCTGTTAACGATTTCATTGATAAAGCTGTATCTATAAGTTAGAATTATAAGATGCACTTACCACAAGCTCTAGCAAAAATGACATATCCGTTTTGCTTTCTGTATTCGTAACAACGCGACAGGAAAAGACCAATATTGACCAAGAAGAACAGTCCTAAATAAGTTAGATAAACGTAGTTGTTCCTGAAGTACGGAGCCGAGAGCTGGTACGGTTTGAGTTTGGACAGCCTCTGGTAAAAAGACGCTGGCTGGGGGTTGGGCTTTGGAGGAACCAGCCAACGGTCTATGCTGGAAAGAAATACATACTTGTTTTATAAACACACTATTGTAAGATGTTAGTAATTGTAGGTATTGGTGTTATACTAGTTTCAGGATCATCCCTCATCATCTTAGTTCTCTGCTGGGCATAGGCTTCTGCCTAGAAAGGAGAATGACATACTATACCACTTTGGCGAAATGTAGATGTAGGATTTGTGTATAGTTTTTACTTTCTTTGCAGTGGTGTCGGCCAGCGTCATCCGTTTCCTTAACCAGGTCTTAGGACACCCACGGGACGAATAGATGTGGTGAGATTTGGTGCTCTTAAGAAGTACATAACAATATTATCTTTGCTGCTTCTCCATGATGTTAGAGTTTGACGCAGCCATTTACCTTATTGACAGATTCTCCAAAAGTCCGTCATGCTGACCCAGCTGCTTCTTCAGGGCTTCATACGTAATGGCTCCTCGGTGCTCAGAGTCAGCGTCCTCGATCATGGCCGTGGTGAGTTCCAGCAGTTGTTCGTCGCTGAACTGCATGCCGTTCTCCTCCATACACGCGCGCATTACATGTTGGAGTTCACGGCGTTGAATTAAACCATCACCTAAAAAGATATCATTATCATCAGCCTATCATTGTCCTATACTAGACATGGGCCTCTTCCATTGCTTCTGGCATATAGCTACAAATACCCATTTAAAAATATTTATTTATTTTTAAATGTTTAAATAGATTTTTCTTTGCGTGAGTGTTTTGATGTCTTCATACAGAGAAATGTATTATTATAGATGTATATATATATATGTATATATATGTCGTTTTGGCGCGCAAAGGAAAAATGATGAGAGTACATTGTTATGGGGCGCGCGAAAGACGGTCACGAAAAATCGACACCATGAAATAACTAGTCAACATTTTACCGTCCATTTTTTAAATTATGTAATATACAAATAATTATTTTAATCATATTTAAATAAAATTTATTAAATTAGATAATGCGTTATAATAAGTCTTTCTTTTAATGTATTAAATACCTTTTTCTCTGTTATTAGAGTCGTTCGTCGTTTTTAGGATAACACGAAGGATTTAGAAAGATTTTTATCTTGTTATCCCAAAGAAAAGAAAATCACTTATGTACGTAAGTGTCACAGAGGGTTTTACAAATATACATGAAACGAACACAAACAACATCTATCCTCGGAACTACAATTTCTGGATCACCACAACACTCAACGCAATAGAAAGTAGTGAGGTGACCGCATCATGATTTTTTTACAGTTGTACCTACCCCAAGTGGTGTGTACAGTGGCACCCAGCCCAATCGGCTTCAAGACTTACCATCTAAGTCATAAACTTTGAAGAGGAACCGTATTTTATCTTCAGGAGTCTGGCCTGCGAAACGGTGGACAGCTGCTATGAACTCCTGAAGGGAAATTGCTCCAGAATTATCTTCATCGAAGATCTGGAATACGCGCTCCGTGAAGAATGGCTGTTGAGAAAATAATTTTTAAACTAATACATAAAACCCATGACGTAAGATTTTAAAATAACAATGAAAAAAATGACAATAATAGGGCAAATAAGATACTCTAATTCTGTGCTATGGTGACCCAATCGTTGACAGCATACTTATTATATCATTCTAAATACATACATCTAATAGATAAACTACATCCAGAGATTTCTTTGTATTGACGGATCAAGAGTACGAAGTTTCACCACCCCGATTCATCCTGTGGGTGTCGTAAGAGACGACTAAGGGCCTAAATTATGCAGACACCAGCACTATGAAGAGAAGAAAACCTAATATAAAAACTTTTCCAGCCCTTCTGGTTAACATGATAGTCTGAAATGTCCCTTCTAAAGACAGGCCTGGGTCCAGCAGTGGACTACGGAGGGCTGTTGATGTGATGATGTGATGTGATACCCACAGAAAAATTGCATTTTTTAAGAACCGAATCTACAATCTATGGCTTGGTAGTCATCATCACTAATCACTAGACCAACGGCAATAAAAGCAAAAATAAATAAAAATGAGAAAAAAACAAACAATGTTTAAATTTCACAGAATAGCAAAAGGATTGTAAATTAAACAGTCCCGTCTATCCAAACTGATTTCGATTCTCATCGAGGACAAATAAATGTATGAGTGTGATCATTTATTCCACCTAGATTTCATTTATATATATACATATATTAATACACCCTGCCACAGTTCATAGTGGCATACTGTGTTGCACTGATGAGAATAGAGAAACAAAATTGAACTCAACAATAATCTTTGAAACGTTTTGTGATCACGTCAAAATTTACTCTTCCACGGTGCAGATCATTTTGCGTTTTTTAAACCTACAGAAACATACAAAACATTTTTAAATACATAGATATACATGCCGTCAATCAACCTATGGGCCACTGCTGAACAAAGAACTCCTCGGACAGCGCCAACCGTTCCGTTCTTGGGTAGTCAGTATCCACCCGCTGCCAGCCACTTTCTTCGATACATGTAGATATTTATTTAGAAATAATTATACTCTCTGTCGTAGATGCCGTCATAAGTATTTTCAGGGGGTGTATATACATCTACAGACACTAGATATAGAATTATACTAGGTCTTGAATAGAATACGTATAAAATTAACTTTCTTTTATGACAACAGTTAACGCGTTTTTTTTCTTCCTAATTGAAGTAATCACCCATACGATCTTTGTCAACATCGTGGCAGTTTAATGATGCCCTTCTTAAAGAAGTCAGCTGGACGAAAGGGATCAGATTGTTAAAAGGTATTTCGGAATACCTCTCGGGTAACATTACGCACCCGTTGGTGTAGTCGAGTAAAGAATATGTATTTTTTCCATGTACTTTCTTTCGTATAGCCTCTGTTCAACTTGAAAATTGTTTGGAAGGTGTCAGTTCCCTTTTGTTAGAAACTAGAACTAGGAGGGTAATATAGTTCTGTTAAAGTAGGAGTGCAGTTACTAAGTGTTCGATCACTTACATTCTTCGAGACGACAATTTTTTGGAACTGTTCCCTTGTGATCTCTTTCTCGTCTCCCACGGTCGCTTTGAACAGCTTCTCTAGTCGATCCACGCTGTGTTTGTCGAATCCCACCCGTGGTCTATAACATAAAAGCTGATTGTATAGTTCGCAATTACATACATGTATTTATTAATTTCGGATCACCAACTAATGATTTTTTTTTTTTAAATATTGTGGACATTTAAAACCAACATCGTCTAGTTTCAAACTAAGCAGAGCTTATGCTGTGATAACTAGACTGACAGATAGATAGAATACATATACATATGATTTAAATTGATAACTTTTTTAAGGATCTCTCTTTAGCAATTCACTACTTGCTTACTTTACCACGCTTGCTAGATAGGTTTGTTTCTAGCTTTTCTTCTCTTTGCAATGCTGTCGTTCTGGCTAATTGGCTCTCTTAGTTGGTTCTTCCGATACCCACACAACGAATAGAGGTGTTAACACTCTATATTTGTAATCCGTCGTCACATGGAAAATTCTTTTTAAATTATGAATTGCACATCTCCGTGTGGTGACAGATTAAGAATAAAAAAAGTCAATACCCCTGTTATTTCAATGGGTGTCGTAGAGGCGATTAAGGCAACAAAATATGCAAGACAATATTATACACAAAGAGAAGGAAAATTTGAATCAAATCTTTTTTTTTTTTAACGTGTGGAAACCCCCTCGGGCCGTCACCCCACCGGGGTTTACGGCGGGATGATGTGTCGGAATCGGACCGACTAAAACCACACGGTGTGCCACTCTGCGCCTGAGATAGGAGGGATCCGGGAACCGCTGCTATTACGACATCCAGATCCCTCCTAGCGCCTGCCCGCTAAAGCGGGCACCGTCTGCGAAAAACCTCTCCATTTAGGCGACGTACGGCACACGTGAACGTCACCTTCTTGCGGCTGGCCACTATAGCGGATGGAGGGGAAAACCCGTCCCGTCCACTCGTAGCCACGCTCAAGGCGGCATGAGTCGCTGGTACGCGCGCCTCCCCCGCCCGGTTCGCCGGCGGCGAATTGGGTCCGAGTGAACGTCGTCCTCCCGAGCCTTCTCCGCCGCCTCCTTCCGCGAAATTACGTCTTCGCAGAAGGTTGCGACCGCGGTAAAACAACTGTCGCTACCGACCATGGAGCGTATGACGGCCGGTAGCGACAGATCTCCTCCAATAACTGCAGTGAGGACCCCACGCTGCGCAGCCCAAGCGGAACAAACCGCCAGCGTGTGCTGAGCCGAGTCCTCACTGCAGTCGCAGTGGCGACAAGTGGGACTCATTTCCCTCCTGGCGACCGAGTGCAGATACTTCCCGAAGCAACTGTGCCCGGAAAGGATCTGCGTCAGTCGGAAGGAAAGAGTCCCGTGCTGTCGCCCTGCCCACTCAGCAATGACCGGCTGGAGAGCCTCCACGGCGGCAAAGCTAGCACGTGGAGCCTCCAGCCGGGACGACCAACGAGCCATCGTGGCTCGACGAGCGGCCTCTCGCCACTCGCGTATCTCTTCGGGCGGGAGCCGTACGCCGCAACTCGCCCGGAAGTCAGCCGTTCGCCGATAAACTTCGGCGAGCACTTCCGCCTCCAAATCCCATGGCATCCCATGGAGTTCCGGCCAAGGCGCACGCCGCCTCCGTCGATACAGTGCGGTAACCGCGTATGGCTCTAACCGGCAATATCGTCTGAGGGCGCCAGAGGCGAGCCCTATTCTGGACGGTCAGAGCCGCCGCCCACACCGGTGCACCATACAGTGCCATTGACCGGACAACCCCCGTGTATAGCCGTCTCGTTGCGATGCTGGCTCCACCCAAATTGAGCAAAAGTCGCCCAAGGGCAGAAGCAGCGCCGACCAGCTTTGGAGAAAGCTGTCGGAAGTGCTCGTCGAAAAGCCACCTGCCGTCGAGGATCAGGCCCAGATACTTCATCTGGGCCTGAACCGGTACGAGGACCGAATTGACTACGATGGAGACGCCGGAGGGTGGAGCACGACGGAGCCCATGGGACAAAAGGGCCTCCGTCTTGTCTAGGGCCACCCGCGAAATTTGCAACAAACCTATACCAACCCATCTGGCCAATGTGGTCTAGTAGGCCAAAACCACCTTGCTAAGGAGAGGCCTATATCCTACAGTGGACTGTTAAATGCCGTTGATGATTAATACCATTAAAAATATCATTAAGATTTACCTGTTACTTGTAACAGTTGATAAAAACTCCATGATCTCATCAGCGGTCGTGTACCCATCGCCGTCGGTGTCCACTGCACGGAACAGTTTATTCGTTACCTGTAAGCATGCACAATAACTATGAAAAACACTTTACTCGTACTTAAGTTTTAATGTATTAATAGAAACAGTGTAATATGTATTGAGAAAGTTCGATTTGATATTGTGTTTGAGGGTAGATGTGAAATTGTCTTCAAAATTTGACGTATCATAATAAATTAAAACAAAACTTTCACACTAGATGGCGTTTCTAACAATGGGGGTATATTCTCGATTAAAGTTACAACTTATAGGGTGATATTTCTCGTAGGCCCACCTAGAGTTTCGATACTGATTAACCCTTAAGAGTATATTCCTTAAGGGGGTAATCTGTGGGACTAATAAGGAGTAACTGCTTTTGAACGGCAAATAGCGTAATTTAACATATTATGTGAACGTGAAATTCGTCTTGTTGTGTCATATTTCGATGTAAGAAAATCTTCGTGGTACACTTATATAGCTACTATGTGTCTCTAGGTGTGACTACTATGTGTCAATTCTTCCATTTAATTTTAAAATAATGTGTTCAGAACTTACGACTTTGTTTTGTAGTATAATTTGAAATGTATCCAAACTAATCACTCCATTCCCGCACAAAACGTACGCCAGGCTCTCAATTTGTTCCACAAAATCTAACTGCTTGTCTTCTCTGAAAAAAAAGCATTGAAACAAAATTTTAAGTGTATTCATATTTGAACTTAAAATAAAAACCAAGTGCGTCTCCAGTGTCACGCAGGCATAATATTAGTACCACTAGATTTTTTATCTATTTTACTAAAAACTAATTTTTAAAGAATAAGTGCGTTTAAATAATAATAAAGTGTTTTTTTTTAGAATGTTCAATTAAGTCTGAGTAAGTAACAACCACATATTTTTTCATTTTATACTGCCATCTATCATGTATAGATAAAACCAAGTGTTGCACTATTCGACACTAGATGGCATTCCCTTACATATTTAAAGACAATTTAAAATTTTGATGTAAAATAACTGTCGAAATATATTGTTTTAACATAAAGGTAGAAAATCAGTCACTATTCTTCATTTTAAGTTCTCAAAACAGTGATATAAATTTATTCATAGCTGTCCAAGATTAACTTTTTTATTTTTATTTTCAGTCTCATTCTTATTTTGTCACGATGCAAACAAGCTGTTAAAGATATTGTGTTTATATCAATAATATGTAGTGTATTCTGTCTTCTCAAAACACCATTAAATACTCAACTATAAACTGCAAAATAAATACTGAATATTATCCACGATGTGTTACTAAATCCAAAGCCGCTTACCACTAGGATGTCGTGTAAATTGGTCGTCGATAAAGACATTTTTTTTATACAACACTATAAATAAAGAAGAGTGTTTGTCAATTCTAAGAAAAAGACATAGAAAAGACTTGTACAAGCCGGTTTGTCAGACGAAGTTTTTGTTGTCCAAAACAATCTTAATATAGTTTTTGCTATAACTTATATAATTGGGTAGATGACTGTATTGTAAATAAATACCAACGTCCACTTCATTAAAACTAATATCGCAAAACATCGGCAAATACAATTAACATATCTTTTTATTATTATTACGAATTTCAATCAAATATACAGTGAAATATATTGTTCAATTGAGTAGTCTAAAACAGTGACGTCACAATTTGGTATTTAGTACATTTTTCATACGAAATTGTTGTTTTGACAGATGATAAAAAGTAACTAATTTGACTAAGGTGTCATCTAGCCTATTATAGTAATTGGATAACTAGATATAACTAAACACGTAATAAAATTAAATGATATTAAGCAGTAATGCCTAAATTTTAGAGGTGTGACTTTTAGATTAGAGTATTTGTGCACAAAAGCACGTTTCGACGTAACTGGGGTGTATAACATACAGAAGTTGACTGCACGATTGGCCTACTGGTTTAAGGGGTCGCCACGCCGCCCTTCACTGCGCTGAGTGTTGTGGGTTTAAATCCTACATGGCACAACACTGTGTGATCTACAAACTGTTGTTCTGATTCTGGGTGTTTTTTTGTGTCTGTTTTTTGGACATGTTTGTAAAGTCCCCGCGACACATTTTTTTTTAAAAGAACCAGCGTGCGTAACGTATAGGAGACAAAGAACTGGTGGTGTCCCCTGGGATTCTTGAGTTTACTCTACACCAATTCGACCGACGATGGCGACCACATTCATAATTGCGTTTAGTGCGGGCCGGTGGCGATCGAGTTAATGTGAAATCAACTAACACTAGACCCTCAGAAGATAAGTAAAATCGACTACCCAGGAACACAAAAATCACAAGTTGCAGGTTTTTCTTACATGAGTAAGCAGTTTCCTTTCTTTTGATCCATAATTCAGTAGAAGTCAGTAAACTTACGTGAACCTCTCCTTCAAGTATTCAATCCAGTTATCTTGTGGGAGATAGTCTCTTCCATCGACGTCGAACAGTCGAAATATTCTCTCTAAGAGATCCTGAAACAATAGAAAATAAGATTAGTTTAACAACAAAACCTTCTTTACTTCCAAACTTTGAAGATCGGCAACGCGTTTGTGACTCCTGTTCTTGGGGCTTTCAAGCGGGTGGCACGTCATTTAATTTCTGTTTGAGTTTGTAAAAAACGAGGTCGTGTCTAGAAGCTTACGCCAGCAATGTTTTCTTTCAATAGTTAAAGTCCTAAATCCCTAATTTCTAAAACAAGATTTTTGTTATAAAACAATAAAGTGGATCATTATCGTCATTAAACGCATTTACAGTCCACTGTTGGACATACTCGTAGGCCTCCCATCGAGTCCTACTGTCCACGTTTGCCAGTCAGGTATGTATAGGGATCGTTTTAAATTTTGCTTCTCTTTATGATGATGTCTTGCGCAATTTGTACCATATCCACCCTCCTTACCACACCTACGGAATGTATGCAAGTGGTGACACTCTCGTTTCTTAGTCCGTCACCACACGGTCACGACGTCACACACAAATCTTCTTGATTAGGTTGATAATTAATAAGGAAGGCTATATAACATCACGCTATAACCAATAGGAGTGAACCACAACTAAAAAATGTGGCTCGGGGATAATTTATTCAGACATTTATCTAGGCAAAGTTACGTGGGTCAGCATGCTAACAAGGATAGATAATTATACGTATTTAAATTAGACATATCTTTCGACGGAGTTGGTATAATCGTCCACGTACTAGTTATAAAATTACTGATATCCTTGTACTAACATGTTGATATGTTTCAACAAGTCTAGGCGAACGTCCGCAATTTGATTTGACAGTTAACTAAGAACACGTCGGAGTTAATTAGCTTGTTGTGACATGTCTTGAACTTTGATTAGACGTACTCATACTCTGTTTCGTTGAAGGGGTAGACAGATGTCTATTATCCACCCACACTTTATCGAAATGATGTAGTTAAGAAATTAATATAGCTGACGCCTGCAACTTTGTTTGAGTGTCTAAAAAAGAATTAGATTTTTCCATGTTTGTATCATTTTTTATTGGTGCTCGGTTCCTATAAGTAGTAGCGTGATGTTGTAAACCCTTCTCGATAAATGGGCTATCTAACACTACAAACAATTTTCAAAATTGAACCAGTAGTTTTTGAGATTAGTGCTTTAATCTAACAAACACACTATATTTACAGCTTTGTAATTTTAGTACAGATAGGGTTTTTGGTAAGTCGGGAATACATTATTCAGTTAGTGTCAATGTTAAATTTTTGGCTTAAATGGTCGTAATTTTTGAAAGCGCAGATATTAAAGTAAGTAAATAACATATAAAATTATCTTTCTGATTGACAGGCTCCGTCACCAGCTCTGTCAAACTTGTCAGCAGTCGTCACATTATTGTCACGCCCCCTAGCGACTCGTGACAGGCCTTATCAACATTTTAACATCATAATAGCTGCCATTAAGATTGTTTATAATTACATTAATTACCTATATCTATTTATATAAAAATGAATGTTTGTCTGTCCCTGTCTGTATGTCCTTTATAGAATCGTTAACTATGCATTTGACCATGTGATTATTATTTAATTTTTTTTTTTTTAAGGATCTCCGACAAGGAATACACTTTACATGCTATCAGATAAAATACGATTAAGATTGCGTGTCATATGCTTCCTCAATTATGGGAGACCACAACATGCTTATTACAAAAGAGTTAAAAAAGTATACAAACAGTGATAACAGGTTTATGTAGGTAAAGGAAAAAATAAACCAACAAAACACAAAAAAAAAAAAAACAAAAAATAAAAATACATTATTATCTTTAGCAAAGTTGTTGTGCATGAGCTCATAAAGATTTCGGAGTGTCTTTTCTTCAAATTTATTTTAGTTGGTGACGTAGCAACGCGCGTAGGGTACAGCTAGTATATTATAAAATTATTTGCCTTGACTAACTTATTAATCAACGCAAAGCCTAAACCTCTGAAGCTACAAATAGACATTTTGATTATTTGTTTACAGCATTAAAGGTGGAATTAAAGTTCTTCAATTTCCATGTACATCATCATCACCAGTCTTTAATAGTCCACTGTTGGACATAGGCCTCTTCTTAGCAATGAGGTTTTGTCCTACTATAGCACGCTGGCCAGACGGGTTGGTATAGCGTTCGTATCCAATTTACCCATTCTTTGCAGTGTTGGTTCTTACGACACCCGTGGCATGAATATTCTTGTATATTGATTCTCTGTATTCTTCATCCTTCACCACTCCACAATCAAGAGTGAGACTTACAAATTAGTTACGAGATTTGCTTACCTAAATGTGGTAAGCATATGCAACACAATGAAACGGCGACTGTCATGCCTTTTACATCCCAAGTGAGGCGTGAAAAAGCATCTTACTAGGCCATCATAGTGTGGGTCACTATACTGCAATGTCTGCATTCGCAATGAGTATCCTGACCACAACTATTGGATTCTATTCATGCTTTCCGTCAGGCAGAGAGAGTAGAATCACTTTGGCAGGCTCTTAAAAAATTAGATCTGGATGTCGTAATAGCAGCGGTTCCCGGAGCCCTCCTGTCTCAGGCGCAGAGTGGCACACCGTGTGATTTTAGTCGGTCCGATTCCGACACACCACTCCGCCGTAAACCCCGGTGGGTGACGGCCCGAAGGTGTTTCCACACGTTAAAAAAAAAGGCTCTTAAATAAAAAAAAAATTAGTTACTCTGTGGTTGTATGTTTCACGCACGGTGGTAACAATTATCTCAGTATACTTAGTATCACACGACCAGATATTCGCGTGATAATTCAAGGTATGGAGATGATATCATAGTTCTAAGGTCAGAACATTGTAACATTTATGTTTCCCCTACTGTTCACGAGTTCACGATCCCTAAAGGATTACTTACTTGAGAAAGCCTTACTGAATAATATATGTTAATAATCGTACATATTTGAGCTAAATTAAGAATACGGTGTGTCACCACTTCTTTTCATTCTGTGTGGGTGTCGTAAGCTGGCTAAGGAAGCAAACACCACCGCAAAGAAAAGGAAAACTTGAAACAAAATCCATAAAAACCTGTATAACAGGTCAGAATCTCCTTTCTAACGAGAGGTTAGTCCAGCAGTGGACTTTGACCATTCTACCATTCATTTACAAAGACTACGTTATGGAGTTAATTTATATTTTATTTTAAATCTAATTGAACTGTTTTAAAGTTATGGTATTATAACTATTGAGGCAGAGAATTGATGGTGCTATTATATTATTAGTGGTTACGAAACTTTCTTTGTACATACAGCCAGGGGGAACGGCCATTAACGTAGTTTGAACTTCTGACGACATGAAACACGGATGAATACAAAATAGCGGATAGCGCAGTGGTTAGACGGTCACTTCCACGCTTTTTACTTCCACGAATGTTGTGGATTTAAACACGCACACACATGTAACAATATTTTTTTTTATAAAAGCCTACCAAAGTGACTTTACTCTGCCCAGTAGAAAGAGTGGATAGAATCCAAGAGTACTGGTTGTCATTGTTATTGTTCGAGACCAATAACAGCATAGTGCGATCAAAGACGAAACCTAAATATCAGTTTCCATTACGTTCCCTAGAGGGAGCTGTTACAAACTTAGATCGCGCTATCATTGTGTTACACGCGTTAGTGTATATATATATAACAAACCTGTAGTTTAGTACTAATAAATGACCGGTTGAGAGCCCTCAGCGCTCACCGAAAAATCCGGGTAAAGTTGTAGGGGCCATCCTAGGCCAACAGCTATGTCAACACAAAAAAAAACAAAAAATAGCTTAGTACAAGGCGCCAACCGATTAAACCGTGGAGTCTTACGAGCCCATAGTACAATGCACAGTGGTTTTATTTAAATCCCTACTAGTGCCACACATCCAGTCCAACGATACCACGCTTGGTATCAAACAGTTATTGTGAATTCAGACAATGCAGTAGTTTTGTGCGATTCAGAAATTGTGGCTCTAAGTCTGGGTGTTTTGTGTCTGCTTCGTGTGTATATAGAGATAGGTATGTCTATTTCTTTCTAGTACAAAGAATGTGTTTTAAAAGATTACAAGCTTAAATAAAACATGCCAATTATATATTTGTATTTGAGTTAACAAAAAATCATGTAACTTATACTCGTTTTCTTCAGACATTGATAAAGTAAAACTGATGTTGTCCTTTGTTCGAATCCCGTCTCGCATAGACTTGGTAACGCTCGATCTAATACTTGATATTCTCAGCCTCCGTATGTTCGTAAAGCAATAAATACTCTCATACTTATACCTAATAACATAATTAGTGATTCACAACCACAGATAAGTTGGGCGTGTGAAATACGTGATCTATCACAGCTCTACACACGCACCATTCGGAGTAACATTACACAATGCTTTAAAATACGGGTCGGTAGTTTGAAGATTCTTTTAATACGATACACTCCCATTGCATAGAAAGTGTATAGCGCGCGCTTACACGACACTCGGCTTTTGTTTTAAAAGGTTTGTTAAATTGCATGTAAATGTAGTTGCGAAAAACTCCAAAGTAAATCTCCAACACTAGCAAGAAGTCTTGTGTCGCGGGGGATTTTACAAACACAAATAAAACAGATACAAAAAACATTGAGATTTAGAACAGCAATTCGTGGGTCACATAAAGTGTTGTCCCGTCCAGGCAACTTGTGATTGAACATAAAATACCCTTCCTTCCAACTGAAACCTGGATAAGTTTGACTTTTCAAATGTACTCCTAGGTGACACATGTAACCTCGTCTGCGTTTCCTATTAAATAAAATAAATAAATAAATATTACAGACATTTAATACACAACGCCATCTAGTTTCAAACTAAGCAGAACTTGTACTATGATAACTAGACTGACTGAATGAAGATTTATATAGTTTTTTTTATAAAAACGTTCATATTATACATAGAAAACATCCAAACACCAAAACAAATTTTTGCAGATCATTTGGTCCTACTCGAGAAACGAACCCGTGACCTGAAGCATAGTAGTCGCATTCGCTACCGCTGCGCCACCGAGGCAGTATTGATTTACAGTTGTAACTAATTTGTTTATCATGAAAAAGATTATATGGAGCCAACTTCAAAAGATACTGTCGTGAATTTCTTTTTAGAACTTTTAAAGTGGAAGAATTCTTTCGTATTTTTTTTTTGAAACTTCGGTTACGCAGCGCACGCAATAGAAGCCCCAAAAGGAATAATTTGCCCCAGTTTTTAGAATATTTCTCGTTGACACTCCGTTCCTATTAGTTGCAGCGTGATGATATATAGCCTATAGTCTTCGTCAATAAATAGGCTATCAAAAAATAAAAGCCAAACAAACTCTTCAACTTTACAAAATTAGTACAGATACAAATTAATAAAACTGAAGTGTCGTTTTGTAACATCATAATAAGAGATTCTTGCTAAATATATTTAGATGTTTACACAAACTTATAAATTATGTTAATTTAAATAGCTCTTTAATAGATTACCATAATAAAAACATGTTTTACGTACATGTAAAACGATATCTGATTGTTTAATTACTATGGTTAATAGCGGATACACTTTCAAATGTGACAAGACGAACGGAAATACTTGTCAGATTTTGTAAATGAGTGTAAGTCATAAGTGATAATTTAGAAGATACTTAAGTAGGTGGCTTTTCCAGATTAAGAATATGGAGTCTCACCACTCCTATTTACTATTTCCCTCCATAACGTCGTAAGAACCAACAAAGAAAGCGACCTACGCAAGGGTACTGGATAAACAAGAAAATTGTGCCAGAAATGCGTCTGGTCAGAGTGGCCAGCGTGGTATAGTAGGCCAAAATCTCTTTTCTACAGAGTGAACTATGTCCAGCAGTGGTAAAGGCTATTCATGGGCGCCGGGAAGGAAGTGCAACGAGGTGCACTTTCAACCCTTGGCACAAAAGAAAATACAAGACATCAATCAATCAACCATCAACAGCCTTTTACAGTCCCCTGCTGGATATAGGCCTCTCCTTAGCAAGGAGGTTTTGGCCTACTATACCACGCTGGCCAGACGGGTTGAAATAGGGTTTATTTCAAGTTTCTGGATGTCGTAATAACAGCTGTTCCCGGATCCCTCCTATGTCAGGCGCAGAGTGTGGTTTTAGTCGGTCCGATTCCGACACACCACCCCGCCGTAAACCCCGGTGGGGTGACGGCCTGAGGGGGTTTCCACACGTTAAAAAAAAAAAGGGTTTGTTTCAAGTTTTCCTTCTTTTTGTAATTATGTTGTCTTGTATACTTGGGCCCTTAGTCGCCTTCTACAACACCCACGGTATGATTAGGAGTGGTAACACTATGTATTCTTAAGCCGTCACCACACGTACTAAAAACACATATTTTTAACTTATTTTATAAACAAGTCGATTTCATATGTAAAGACTTAATATAGTTCTATATTTTATATTAGTTAATGGTATGTGTGGATGTAGATGCACCCCATATTTTTTTTTTCCTTGCGAATATCCCCCCGGATACCACCTATTGGTGGTTATGTCGGACTTGAACCGACCAAAAACCGCACGCCGTCTCAGTTACCAGTAGCCGGGGAATTAGGTGCACCCTAGAAAGGAAATCCCTGAAATGATGTAAATGCACCCCCTGAAAATTCCGGCGACGTCTATGACTCTGTTAATGATGAAACACGATAGTTTAATAATGAAAATCATTATACTTCTGCCTATCTCATGTGTGCTTCAATATTAATCTTTACATCACGAATGTCACATTAGAGATCGTTGGAATATGTCGCAACGATATACGTGAGGTCGACATGTACTTATCACGCCTTACCTACTTATATACCACTTCTATAGAAGCTCTGTATCAAAATATTTGTCGTAGATGCCCGATACCGTGTGAGTGTCTTGACACGAACCAGATGCTATCAACTACTGCTGGAATTATACCTCTAAAGACTTTTTATGACTGGCTAGATTAACAGGATCTAGTGGTTAGTGAGTCTGACTGTTAATGAAGAGATCGTGGGTTCGACTTTCACCCAGTGGAAATATTTTTATGATGTACTGTACTTCCAGATACGGTCCTGTATGGTGCAGTTCTGAAATAACAAACATAAAATAAATACAATAGAACTGAAAAGTCCCTTTTTTAAAGTAGGTAATTGAAAATGAATATTTCCAGACACGCCAAGTATGAGGCGTTCTAAAAAGTCCACTTAACCGCACTTAAGCTCGGTTCAGACCACCACTCTCGATCGATAATCTTATCTTAATCTGTAAAGCTATTTATAACACTCAATCACTCAGTTATTATACTCATTATGCATTAAATATTAATTATAGATATCGAATTATATATTTGAAATAATGGGTTGGCCTCACATGCTGTAATAAGAATGGTTTATTTATATCAATCAGTGCCGGACAGAAAGGTCTCGTTGGGTTATTAACTTATACAATTGCCGATCGAAAAATCTCGAAAACGATTACGGGTTGGGGTGTTTCACACCCGTGTCTCGAAGAGTACGTTGAATCATCGGTACCAGTTGTCATAAAAATATCAATGGAAAGTAGGCGTCGGAGATCGCTGAACGTCCTTTTAGGGGTAGAAAAGGGGAACATCGGGTTCCCACACGGGAAAGACCCTCTACAAGGCGTAGGCGACCCGAGGTACTTCGGGATTTCAGGAACTAGGGTACACTTGGTTCTCCAGCTACTGGTACCTGAGACGGCGTGTGGTTTTTGATCAGTTCGAGCCCGATACAACCACCTGTGTATCCGTGGAGATTACGGCACAGGGAAAAAATGTGGCTTCAAGTATACTAACAAATAGCTCCTCCTTCGAATTTAGTTCGCCTCCAGGTATGCCAAGATCCGATGCCAGTCACTCCGTAGAAAATCTGACATTCAGATAAAACCAGATGAACTAGTAACCGATTTGGGATTAATAAAGGTTAAGAAGATAATATAGTGTCAAACATGAAGGGAGAGCAGAGGTGTAAACATAATTATACCGGTGGGTGGTGGCCCGAGGGGGTTTCCACACGTTTAAAAAGAAAAAACAAAAAAAAAGGCTCTGATCCAAAAGGCAGTTCTCTTAGACACGGCCCGTATAGTGAGGAGGCTCCTGTCTTTGGAGCCCTAACCACCGGTTTATTGGTCCTTGTATCTTGTAATCGGTTGTCTTTTTTTATATGAATGTACATGTATTTAATAATGTAACTCATATGTATTTAAGTGAAATAAAATAATAATAATAATGGTTCCACTCATCCCATGCACATCTTCTGACTTCAAACTAGGCAAAGCCTTTTACTGTGGTAAATAAACTGCTGATAAACACTCTTAAATGTTTCTAAATGCACACAAATCTCCAAAAACTCAAGAATTCTGCACTGCATTGAGCTCAATCTTTGACATTATACACGTTTCAAAGATGTTGTTTGTCTATGTTTTGCAATTACAATATGTCACAACGAAATCTGGCAGGGTATAGCTAGTTATAGATATGTTAAACTTGGATACAGAAGAAGTGATTACGTTTAAACTCTAAGTGCTTAAAACATAAAACAACGATAGGTACAGCATGCTGATTTAAGCACGAACGGAGTTACTCGACCGGAGTAACTGAAACCAACCTAAAGTGACAGCATCCGAGCTATCGTGTTTCGATAGTTAGTGCGAGACCGGTGGCCCATTGATGCAGGGGTGACAGTTCTATTGGTATTTTAAGTGTGTAAGCCTTACACTGCCAAGATGTTTTGTCCTACATTTTAAACCCTCAAGAGGGGCGTGAAATACCATCTGCCTAGGCTGTCATAGTGTGAGTCACCATACTGCATTGTCTGCATTCATAATGAGTAAGGTGACCACAACTCTTGGATTCTGTTCATGCTTTTCATCGGGCAGAGTAAAGTCACTTTGATAGGTTCTTAAGATAAAAATATATTTATTTATTTAAATGTATTGCACTTGTTGTACAAAGGCGGACTTAATACTTTGAGGTATTATTCTCTCCCAGTTGACCTTCAGATTATGTAGATATAAGACGCGGTAGGTGCAAATTTATTGAGCTTATAAATGTACTTTAAATGTAACTAATATACATGAACTTACTACTAAGTAAATAATAAATACACAATACATATAAACATACACATACTGAAATTTAATATTGTATGATATACCGTCTGGTACTAGAGTTTTTTTTGCTTTTATATATTAAGAGCTTGCCAAAGTGACTCTACTCTGCCTGATGGAAAGCATGAATAGAATCCAAGAATTGTGATCACCATACTCATCGCAAATGCAGACAATGCAGTACGGTGACTCACACTATGGCGGCCTTGTGAGATGCTTTTTCACACCCCGCTTGGGGACGTAAAAGGCATGACAGTCATCGTGACAGTATAAGGCTTACACAGTTGCCACGATAACTGTCACCCTTGTATCAAAGGGCCTCCGGTCTCACACTCACCAACGAAACACGACAACACGGATGCTGGCGCTTTAGGTTGGTTTTCTGTGGGAGGGTAGTACTGCCCCGGTCGAGCCGAGCCGCTCGTGCTGAAATCAGCGTGGCTCCTACTGTTCTGCTAACTTATTTCGAAGAAGTTCACAAACTTCCGATTTGAGCATAAGGCAGTTTGCGGACATCCTGATTTCGACAGGTAGCGCATTCCAGAGTAGAATTGACTGCACATAAAAGAAAGAGTTGACTCATTGTCATGTGTAAACTCACATATGTGTCACAATTTTGACTGTAATTAGTAGACGCCATCTGACTCCACCCATGTTACACACAGCAATAGTTGCAAATCATCGTAACCACAAATGATTGTGTTCCACTTTCTCTAAATATTTACATATCAAAACCGCAGACAAATTCAAGTTTATTTATGAAATTGGAATTTATAATCTTTACATAATTTTTATTCGATAAAATCAAATTGCTTGCAATAAATATTTAAGATTTTAAAGCAAATTTAATTCGATTTGATGATTGTTTTCGTGTTATGTGCCTGTCATACATACTCCACCCATAGTAGAAGCAACCTCCACTAAAGGAGAGATCGCCCACTGTATTCTAGACCTAGCTTGATATTAGATGGAGTGAGTAACTCATCTCGAGCGCTAGCTTACCCCAAAAGGCTGCAACTGACTTATGCTTAATGAGTAGAAGACGTGCATAGGCGACGTTAGTTACTTTCCATCAGGTGAAACAAGTGAAGGTGAAAAAACGTCCAAATTTCTCTAATTCCGGTTAGCACCCAAAAAAAGTGTTAAGTCAAATTACTTGACTTTGTCAAAAAGTTCTGACTCAAATTATCAGTAAAAAACACGGTTTCCACTGACAATTTAATTGAAACTAGAACATGCGTGCTGAATCAACAATTCAGAACCAGATCAAAGTTAATACTAAAGTCAGTTATAAATTAAGTTTCATTAATCACAACTGACATTCAGTAAACGTTTAGATTACTTGAAAAAATATGCAGTTCTCTGATTGGCTGACACCGACCTTTCGCGCTAATGCACCCGCAACTTGACCAATCATGTTTAACAGAGAATGCAAGGCCAGGTCGATGTGTGAAGGGAAATCAATTGTCTTTATATGACGTCACAGCTCAATCCCAAGGCGATATATGTAAATTATATGTAATAGATTATGCCCAGGTCTTGACAACTGTTCTAAGTGACTGCAGCTTATATTTATTATGTTATTTATGTTAGACTTCAGCGAAATGGGCTAAGGTTTACGTTACATTTAATGGCTGGATAATAATTTGAAGGTAACGTTATACTCGACTCGTACTCGACATACGATAGTTGACTAGATTAATGATCAAAATTAATGGCAATAAGTGTACCATGTTACATATTAAATTACTTGCCCTGGCTACAAAGTTGAAATTTCAGCAACCGTTACTTTTTATGTAGTAAGCACCCATTAAGAAAGGGTTTGTGGACGTTTTGCTGTTAAAAGATGACTGATTGTATAGAAATTACACACATACATAAAATCTCGAATCGAAACTATCGAAACTAACGAAATGATTGTTAAAATATACCATTATATTGTTCTTAAGGATCAGATAGTGAGAGGGCTAATGTGACGGGCATGAAATTGTGAGGTATACGAAAGAGATTGATGAAAGAGCCGAATGTCCAAAAAGAACTAGCTTTGGAACCCCTGCTATTTTATGGGCAGTGTTGGATTCCGATAAACCCACACGGATAACCAAGATTTTCAATATTGTTTGCATAAAACCAACACCTAGTACTTTTTTTTTAATTGTCCCTAAATTTATATATTTCTCTTTTTTTTCTATTTGAAAAGGCTGCCAAAGTGACTCTGCACCACCCGATGGAAAGCATGAAAAGAATCCGAGAGTTGTGGCCACCATACCCATTGCAAATGAAGACAATGCAGTGTGGTGACCCATACTATGGTGGCCTAGTGAGATGTTTTTTCACGCCACGCTTGGGGCAGTAAAAGGCATGACAGTCATCGTGACAGTATAAGACTCACACACCACGATAACTGTCACCCCTGCACCAATGGGCCTCCGGTCTCGCACTCAACAACGAAACACGCTTTAGGTTGGTCTACTGTGGGAGGGTAGTACTGCCTCGGTCGAGCCGGACCGTTCGTGTTGAATCAGCGTGGCTCTACTACTTTAATTTAGATTCTCTGGTGGACCAAATATGCATTTTTTATATATGTATATATGTATTTATATCAGTGTTCTAGTTCAATAATAGTTACAAGCTCTGTTTAGTTCAGGACTAGGTATTGTTGCGTGTCATTCTTCTGAAACATTATTATATTATTAGTTTTATTAAATATACATTGAATGCCGCAACTGAGAATTTCCTAACATAACAAACTATTAAAAAAATAATTCAACTTAGCACCTCTATCAACTCAAGCACAGATTTCAAGTCACAATACCCAAGTCACAAGTAAAAATCACTAAAATTAAGCTATTAATTATTTCCTCACAAGTTGCATATTGGCAATTAATTAAGTTCTATCTAAGTTATATAAAGTTTAGAGTCGTGTACCACGTACATAACAAACATATAACTTAGAATAACTTACTCGTTAAGTTAGAATCGTGCGAGTAACTATACTGAGATCATAATGAAGTGTTTATTTGTTCTGGGACCATGAGATTTATAACTGATATTAAATTTATATATCTTAAGATTACTTGATGAACTTAATCATATATTGTACTTACATATCACACTAACATTATAAAGTCGAAAGTTCGTTAGTGCGTGTGTTTGTATGTTTGCTATTTCTTCACGCTCAAATAGCATTAACAATTTGGATAACAAGCAACTTCTTAACCCGAAAAAGCAATAGTGTTCCCGTGTGGTGAGTTAGGAATTGAAGTAGTTGATTAACCGTGGTTAAAACCAGGGGACGCAGCTAGAACATACATATGTTTATTCACACGTGTATTGCTAAGAGGACAAGTAGAGATTTATTAAACTCCCAAGTTTGTAAAAGTAACATTTTTCCAGTTACACAATTTGTAAGAGTAATTGGAGTAAGCTGTGATCTGACAAATTATAAAAGAGAATAGTAGATATAAGAAAATAAATTGAAAACATTCATTATTTTTTATAATAAATTATTTTTTTTATTTATTATTTTTGAAGTGAAAACTTCTTTAGGCGCGTTGAGCGTTTTGGTAGAGGGTAAAATCCTCGGTTCGCGTCACCGACATGCTAATGATAATAGTATATCTATAGCTATGGAGAATATGATATTATATATTATATATAGCTATATATGAAACATAAAAAATTTCATATAATTTTTGCATATAGTTTTAATTACTCTCAACTTAATAGTTGCGTTTTCACTTCTATCGGCAGTCCCACGACTGCTACTGTTTTTTTTTTTATGAAAAATATGACATATTGGTTCTTTTTTAATTGTCATAAAGTATACCACGTTTAATGGAAAAGGAATTCTCAAAAGCGGCTCATAGACGACAAAATTCTTAGCTACCTAGCAAATATGAAAAAAATAACGGATCAATAACCTCCGAGAATAAGATACAAAGACCAGGAGATGGACATCATCATTAACAGCCTTTAACAGTCTACTGCTTGACATAAGACTCTACTTAGCAAGGAGGTTTTGGCCTACTATACCACGCTGGCCAGACGGATTAGAATATGGTTTGTTTCGACTTTTCCTTCACTTTGCTATGATATTCTCCTCTACATAGCTTGTTCCCTTAGTCACCTCTTACGACACCGATGGCATGAATAGGGATGGTGAGACTACGTATTCTTAATTCATCACCACATGAACTGGAGTATGAACGCATTCACTAAAAACCACTCCGACGGTTGACCATAAGCGCCTTACTCTAAGTAATTTGATTGTGTGTAACCCCGTGTAGTTTCAATTGCTCCCCTCTTTATCCTGTGTGGAAATCTCCACGAATACTACCAGTAAGGTGGCTATGTCAGACTCTCGAGCCGACCAAAAACCGCAAGCTGTCTCGGGAACCAGTAACCGGGCAACCAAGTGCACCTTAAGAAGGAAGTCCCTGGAACCCTAACGAGCCTCGAGCGCTCTACAGCTTGTAGAGGGCCCCCTTTCGTGTTAATTACCCCCCCTGACGCTGTGCCTAACAAGGCCCTATCCCAGGGGAAGCCGTAACTTTTCCCAGTTAATCAGCCCAATACATATATTCATAACAAGTATCTTGTAATCTATTACTATTATTGAATTTCATTTGTTCCAACAACTCTAAGATTTGATTGATTACTTGACGCAAAAACCTTCATAAATAACGATCAAATCAAATGATTTATCTCATGGTAACGACCAATCACGTAATTTGTTATGCTCTGTGGACCAATGAGATGTCGAGTTTTGACGCGGAAGGTCAAAGGGCTACCTACAGTAGTAGATATAGTAATTGTAACGTATTTGTGAATTTATCTTCGTCATATTAGATTTTAAATTACGAATATATGTTTAAGACTGAGTAGAAAATAATTATAATGTGCTTTGAAGAATATTTGGACTTGGCGAATTAAAAACAAGACAAAGTGAAGACCACCAGAGAAGCGAGTGATATTTTTTACATCACAATTTGTTCTTAGTAATCGAACCTACGATTTATTTTCGTAACGACTTCTGGTTTAATTCTTATAATTTTTTCATTACTTTAATTCTGAATCCACAGGTGGTGTAGCGGTTCACCGCTTACTGCTGCGCTGAGTGTTGTAAGTTCGATGCTCACGTGGCACATATGATACACAAATTATTGTTATGAGTCTGAGTGTACTGCTGCCCGTTTCATGTACCTCATGTGTCTACCCTCACGAAATAGGATATATATTTAATTGGAATTGATCATTATAAAAAAAATAATTAAAAAAAAATTCTACCCTTAAGGATGACAATTTTCCAAATAAAAAGGTATTTTTAAAATGAGTTCTTAAATGACGAGGTTCTAAGATAACAAACATAAAAAACTCAACCAAAACGAGAACCTCCTCGTTTTTTAAGTCGGTTAAGAATTTCTACAGTAAAGTATATTTCGAATCCAAACAACTCGCGACAAGAATAAAATCAAAACGCACGACACGTCAAATAACCACACGAAATAGATCGCGTGCGCTTGCGCAACACATCATCAATCAACCGGGTCGTTACCATATGAATGGGTATTTTGACAAATGGCTGCCGAGCCTTGCTTGCTATTATAATTACTTAGAAAGTGCTGCTGCGATACTATCAGCTGGTATGGTCACACCCCTAGGGTCTGAGGAAGGAACCGGTTATAGAATTATCTGGTCCCATATGATTACTCTCCAGAGGTTCTGAGTATATGAATGACATGACATAATATATAATGATTATTTTTATTCATAGTCATACTAGTTTTAGGCCATGTCTCCGGCTGCGTGTATGTCCGTATCCTGGTATAAAATTTCTCCAATTTCATGAAAATCGATTTAGCTATGAAAGTGGATCAGACAGACTTGGTAACCTTAATGATAATATTAATAAGGATTAGGAGTCGATTCGATTCGAGAGATCAATCGAAACTTACGTCAAACAAAGCAGTGTTGAAACATATATCTATCGTCTTTATCATGGAGAGTTTTCTAATGAGCTCTTCCAACTGATCCCATCCTCTCCGTTCCTCTATAGGACAACTCGTGCTGGCCTTGAAAGTCACCGTTTCAGAATGGTAGACATACGCTCCCGAACTAAACAGTTCTGCTCTTCCTTCCTGTGCAGAACGGTTAAAGCCTGGAATTCATTACCGGCGCACATGTTTCCTTCCCACTACAATCCCGGGTCCTTTAAGCGGGGCGTGAAAAAGCATCTCATTAGGCCGCCATAGCGTGGGTTGCTATATTGCACTGTCGGCATTCGCATGGCGACCACCGCTCTTGGATTCTATTCATGCTTTCCATCAGGCAGAATAGAGTCACTTTGGTAGGTTTAATATAAAAAAAAAATATGTAAAACCTCTAAGAGCCGATGACGGTGCCAATTAGTTTTTTTAAAGCACCTCTTTCTATACTAAGCGTTCACCTGAAAGTAGGAGCAGTATTATCCCATCAAGTTCTTCTTAGTCGTTCCCTAATTACTTAGGATCGTGACTCTAATGTAGCTGATCTACAGTGCGTCTCCATTTGTCGTGGTCAACGGTTTAGTGTAGTGCAGCGCTGATGGGTATATCCAGTTGGTCGAGTATCTGATTCCTCCAGCGCTTTGGCTTCCGACCTCTGAGCCTTCTCCCTTCTATCTTACCCGTTATCTTCAGCCGCTCCAGGCTTTCGGATTTTCTTCTTGCGATGTGCGATGTGTTGAGTTTTGCGTATGTTAAACTTTTAAAACTGACTTTAACTCTATGCAGCAAATGGGACTGCTGTATTTGAGGTCTCAGGTTCGGTTCCCGGATCGGACCAAATGTTTGTAGGATCTACAAATTTTTGTTTCGGAGTGTGAGTTTGAAAAAAAATGTATAAGTATTCTATCAGTCAGTCTAGTTATCATAGCACAAGCTTTGCTTAATTTGAAACTAGATGGCATTGTGTGTTAATGTCCGAAGTGAAAAAAAAACTGAGAGGTTTGTACGATGGGTTGTCCAAGGTATATGCAGTAAGCTGTCCATCAAGTTAAGGATCAATAAATCACACTTACTAACTAGGCAGCTGGCAAAATGATGATAAAACTTAGTAATGTGTGTGTATAAGGAAATAGTTAGGTAATCTAACTCTTGTCAGACTAGATTACTTGATTACGGCGTAGAACATAGCTACTAGAGATTCTTGATCGAAACTCGATGAGGTTACAAGTCATTTTGACACTTAGGTAACGGAAGTTCTTGAGATGAGGACGGAACACAGTTACAATTTACGTTAGAGAGTTACGTATACTTTTTACATATAGTAAAAGTTATTTGTTTTGAAGTTGCAATCTTATTTAACAGGTTAATGAATCTCGGAAACAAAGATTGTAATTCTACAGCTAGCGTAACCATTCAATCTCTATTATTATCTTTTTTTTTTCTTTAAAAAGACAACGCCCGCACTAGGAATAAATCCTGTGTCACGGGGGACTTTACAATCATACAAGAAACGGACACAAAGAACACCCAGACTCAGAACAACAATTTATGGATCACACAAAGTGCTGTCTCGTGTGAGATTTGAACCTCAACACTCAGCGCAGTAGAGAGCATGGGCGTGGTAACCGCGTAAACCACTAGTCCAACTATAAACTGATAAAAAAAATTTTCACTATTTCGAAGTCATTAAAAGCTTTCAGTATCAGTACACTGAATACTAATATCGAACATATTCCCTTTTTCTGCGCGGAAATTCCATTTGGTACCACCTGGTGGCCAATAGGACAGATATGTCAAACTAGAACCGACAATAAACGAATGCCTTCTGTGATACCAGTAGCCTAGGAATCATCTGTGCTGTCGTATTTCGTTCATGAGTGAGAGACCGGAGGTCCATTGATGTAGGGGTGACAGTTATTGTGATAACTATGTAAGGCTTACACTGTCACGATGACTGTCATGCCTTTTGCGTCCCCAAGCGTGGCGTGAAAAAGCATCTCACTAGGCCGCTATAGTGTGGGTCACCATACTGCATTGTCTGTATTCGCAATGAGTGTGGTGATCATATCTCTTGGATTCTATTTATGTTTTCTATCAGGCGGAGTAGAGTCACTTTGGCAGGCGTTAAAAATTAAAAAAAAAACATTTTGAAAGAAAATCGCTGCTACCCCTACACACACAGAACCCAGAATGCTTGCATCATTCTTTTAAACTTCTACAACACATATTGGACGCACTACGAATTATATTCTTCCGAGTTCCAATCGAGAACTCGTAGTAAATATAAAACTAATTTACTGCCCATTGCCATTACATATACACACATTATCCGAGTATTATTTAATGTAAATCCAATGAAATATGGACGACAACCAACAAACAAGCTTTTGCAACGATATGTGTAAGTGTACCAATGCCAAACCACTAGATTTATTGGATTATGTTACCGCAATAATAATTTTGGGCGATTGCCTAACTTAGTAATTAATAGAAATGTTACTACTACCACTGTATAAAGTTCAACCAATTATAAATATCTTGTCGTTTATAAGACCTGTATTGAGATTGTTATCTGAATTAGTGGTAATAAAGAATGCTGAACCTGAAGACGTAGATTCGATTTCCATATGTCGCACAATTGTATGATTAACTGTAATTGTTGTTGCTGTTGCTGGGCATAAACTACTTCTTAGAAATGAAGTTTTGGCCTACTATGTCTTTTCGCGCCTTAGTGAGTAGAATATTTCTTCATATTTGAAATGGATAATGATTGACCTGCAGAAACGAATTGTGAAACTGGTTAGTTTGACAATGGAAAAAAACAGTTTCTGTTTGGCATTCTTAGATATTTTTGTGTTTATACAATACGGAGGATGATTACATTCGTAAGGAGGCATCAGACAGGCTATAAAAGAAAAAGTTAAAACCATTTCGCAATGAAATGAAGAAGTACACGAAAGAGGATGTCGAGATGTCGCAACTCATTGCACTGGCTACAAATAAATTTCTGAAAACGGTAGAAAAATTATAACAATGATTGAAATGGGACCAAATGGATAAATATTCTCTCAAATGCCAAAATTATTTTCCAAATCGGTTCATAAATTATGCAGTTATAAAGTAACAAACGTATATAATCATCATCATCATCATCAACAGCTTTTTACAGTCCACTGTTGGACATAGGCCTCTCCTTAGCAAAGAGATTTTGGCCTACTATACCACGCTGACCAAACGGGTTGGAATAGAGTTTGTTTCAAGTTTTCCTTCTCTTTGTAATGATGTTGTCTTGCATACTTTGTTCCCTTAGTCGCCTTTTACGATACCCACGGGATGAATAGGGGACAATAGGGGTGGTAACACTATGTATTCTTAATCCGTCACCACACAGACATAAACGTATATAAATACATACAAATTCAAAATGTTCTTTAATGATTCAAATCCAGTTAAAACACGGGACTGTGGTTGTATTATGTCACTGTTTTATACATTTCGTAGTATATCCTACCTATAGAGGTACAACTTGTTAGTGTTTGATCAGATAAGCCAGAGAACACGTTGGCTAGTTAGCCTGCCACGCCTCCATTGTGTACCAGCCTATTTAATACAATACTTTATGTTGTGAGCTACTGACACTGTTAAGGCTACTGGTTTAATATTTATGAGGAAATATTAATCTCTGTATGTAAACCGGGCTTTTTGTTATCAGAGACTTCTGCCAGAAGCTCTATCATAACCTGGTTAAGGAAATTAAGATGGCATAAGTATGATAGCTTGGTGTAGTTGGCCAAAACTTCCTTTCTATAGAGAGGTCTATGACGAGTAGATTTTTATGACAATTATTTCTGCAAGTAAATAATTTACAACCAGAAAAGACTTTACAGCCAGAAGGCGCTGACTTTTCCTTATACTTACTCTGGAAAGAAATGCCGAAACGAAGCACAGAAGTGTCCGATTTTCAAGTATTGTTTAAGTTATGTAAAGGAATATTGAAATACTAAAAAATACTAAACGAGAACAGTATAGGATCTGATTTGGCTTTTTGATAACTACAGTTTTGAGTCGACCCGTCTATAGAGACGGCATACCATCCCCAGTCATCGTGTCACCGAACCAAGGTAAGTCAAGATTGTTATTATTATTTTAACATTACCCGAAGTGCGACACTACCGCCAGCCTGACATTTGGGTAGGCCGTGAAAACACTGAAAACCACCAGAAAGACCTCAAATATGAACTAATATTACAAACCTAGACATACATACAACATATTATTATTTTATTTTAAGAGCCTGCCAAAGTGACTCTACACTGCCTGATGGAAAGCATGAATAGACTCCAAGAGTTGTGGTCACCAAACTTATTGTGAATGCAGACAATGCAGTATGGTGACCCATACTATGGCGGTCTAGTGTAATGCTTCTTCATTGCTTAAGGGGCGTTAAAGTCATGACAGTCATCGTGGCATTGTATTGCACACACAACAATTGTCACCCCTGTATCAATGGGCCTCCTATGTTAAAGAATGTTGATGAAGTAAGCCTTTTGGCCCATTGGTTAAACATATCGTGGTGGGATTTTCAGAAAGCACAAACGACGGTAAGTGAAAAGAGCTTTTGACGGTAAGTGACTACCGGCCATGTGTTGTTTTCGTTGGTGAATGAGAGACCGGAGGCCCATTGATGCAGGGGTGACAGTTGTCGTGGTAAGTGTGTGCAATACAATGCCACGACGACTGTCATACTTTTTACGTGAGGCGTGAAAATGTATCTTACTAGGTCACCATAGTATTGGTCACCATACTGCATTGTCTGCATTCACAATGAGTATGGTGATCATAACTCTTGGATTCTATTCACGCTATCTATTAGGTAGAGTAGAGTCACTTTGGTAGGCTTTTATAAAGAAAAAAGAAAAATAAATATGTGTAACCGCCCTTTGAGTGGGCAAGCAGCACAGGTTTTGCATACACCGAGAATATAACGTGACTCTTTGTCGATAAAATACACGTTGTGTGATTATTTGTTCCGTCTTGATGTAATTGGACATTATAAGCCTATTTACGTACCGTCGGGATATTACAATTCAGGCTAAACTAGTTTGAGACCAGACGGCTATGTCTAGTATCTCTCTATTATGTAAAACAATCCGAGACTACTAAGTGTAGACAGAGATTATATCCTTTTTTTTTAATATTTCGTACATTGGACACACAACGTCACCTAGTTTCAAACTAAGAAGAGCTTGTGCTATGATAACTAGACTGGCTGATAGAATACTAATATACTTTTTTTTTGTAAATACGTACATATAAATGGAAAACACTCAAAATTCTAAATGAATATTTGTAGGATAATAAAACTCCAATTCACAGCACAGTAAATATTTTTATTCCACTTTTAACACTTTTATCGGTCAACTAGCACAGTTTCCACTAGACGACTTACCACCTCGACGGTTATCGAACGACTGACCCAACTCCCCACCACTCTCAATCCTTTCACCGGCAGTTGTCACAAGAGAGTGACGGGGGAGTAGTGTTGCCATTTAAGAAAAATAAAACTGCCCTCCATAAAACCATTACAGTAGATCATACAAACATTTGGTCTGACACGGGAATCGAACCCGAGACCTCAAGCACAGCAGTCGCATTCACTGCCGCTGCGCCACCGAGGCAGTTCTTCCATTGTAGAAATACCAAAACGTTAAGTATATTATAGTTTTGATTCGACTACCTTGTGTTCATTATGGTAACCAGACTACTGGTAAACATACTTAAAAATATGTAAACACGTACATATTGTCTACAAATTACACCCAGATTAATTGTTTGATATGATGCCCACAGCCACATTCTACCATCGCACCGCTCGCCATCGTCAGGGAGCTCATCCACATACATTGGAACCTAAATGGTCGCGCACAGTGCGGTTTCAGAGAAATTTTCTCCCGCGAACAATCCCGTTATGGAATGAGCTCCCTGCCACGGTTTTCCCTGGGAACTACAGCATGGGGTTCTTCAAGAGGGGGGTAAATAGGTTTTTGAAGGGTCGGCAACGCGCACATGATGCCCCTGGTGTCGCAGGCGTCCATAGGCTGCGGTAGCCGCTTACCATCAGGCGGGCCGTATGCTTGTTTGCCACCGTCGTGGTATAAAAAAAAAAAAAGATACAGACAAAGTAATTCATCAAATAATGATTTGTCCGATGTGTGAATCGAACCCACGACCTCCAGCACAGCAGTTAGGATCTCTAACCACTAGACCATATATATATAGATTAATTAACACAATACGTAGGAGTTTAATGTATTACATCAGTCAATGAGATCCACTTCCGATAAACCTATCTATTTCTGTTTGAATTTATCTCCAATGTGGGTAGTACTAAATTGTTTTGTGTCTCAGTTGAACGATTTGTAAAAAGTTCGTCAATGCTTCCAATTCTTTCATCATCATCAACAGTCTTTAACAGTCCACTGTTGGACTTGGCTTCTTCATAATAAGGAGGCCTCGGCTTTCGAGTTCTTCATGTGGAAGCATTTATCAATGATGTTGTAAGTTGACCGTGTGGTGACGGATTAAGAATGCGGGGTGTCACTACCTCTATTCCTTAAGTGGGTGTCGTAAGAGATGATTAAAGGAGAGTATGCGAGACAGTATCACTGTGAAGCGAAGGAAAACTTGAAACAAACCCAAACCAACATGTCGGGCCATTGTGATATGGGAAGTTAAAACCTCTCTTCTAAGAAATACATATATTTCCAGCAGAATTGTAAGAAATACATGGAATTGCGTAGTATTTCTTTATAAAATACTAGTAACAACGTCGAAGATTTATGATATACAATGGTGGTGGCAGCCGGGTTGATTTATAAGCGCAAAAATTATACTCGTTATGGCAACTGGACCTTGTTAGCAAACCCTTATCAATGTGATCTATTGACTGTATCTATCATCTGTATAACTGGTGATTAGCTGATATTTGGAGTGATATTGAATGTTTGTTGAGGTTTTAGATGTTAGCTGAGAGGCTAGCTGATAGTAAACCTTTTTTCTTCTAAGACAACTCTCGCATACACACGCTCCAAGACTCAGAACAACAATTTATGAATCACACAAAGTGTTGTCTTCTAGGTAGTAGAGCCACGTTGATTTCAGCACGACGGGCCAGCTCGACCGGGGCAGTACTACTCTCCCACAGAAGACCAACCTAAAGCGCCAGCATCCGTGTTGTCGTGTTTCGTTGGTAAGTGTGAGATCGGAAGCCCATCGATGCAGGGGTGACAGTTATCGTGGTAACCGTATAAACCTTACACTGTCACAATGACTGTCATGCCTTTTACGTCCCCAAGCTGGGTGTGTGAAAAAGCATCTCACAAGGCCGCCATGGTGTGGGTCACCATACTGCGTTATCAGCATTTGCAATGATTATGGTGATCACAACTCTTGGATTCTATTCATGCTTTCCATCAGGCAGAGTAGAGTCACTTTGGCAGGCTCTTAAGATAGATAGTTGTCTCATGTGGGGTTTGAACCCACAACACTCAGCAGTAGAAAATGGCGGCAGTAGGTTACACTTTCCGTGCAGTCCATTCAAATGATTAACAGTGTTCATATGGAATTGGTTACTGCTACCCAAAGACTTTTGCAACTCGAGTCCCGGTCTTTTTAAAATCATAAATTAAATTAATGTATCTTTGCTTTTCACCAACTGAGTGATGTTACCAAAGGATTGATCCTGCCCATAGCTTCACATCTCCTTTTTGCTTCCCCTTAATTGCTTCATGCTTCTTTGTCTCATAATTATGTCTCTAGAATTTTAAGTGGTATCGTTCAATATAATAATTTGCACCCCATAAAATAGATTAATGGTAAAACTAAGTGCTGTTATAGGTGAAGATAATGTATCATGGCTAACCGTAGCCATACATATTGACTGCACGGTTGGTCTAGTGGTTTAAGCGGTCGCCACGTCGCTCTCTACTGCGTTGAGTGTTGTGGGTTCAAACCCCACATGGGACAACACTTTGTGTGACCTAGAAATTGTTGTCCTGAGTTCTTTGTGCCCATTTCTTATACATATGTTTGTAAAGTCCCCGCGTCACAGGATTTATTCCTAGTGCGGGCTTTGTCTATCTTTGAATATCGCATTTCTAATCCAGATAAAATATTTTATATTTTCTGCTCTCAACTTTTTTTTTATAAAAGCCTGCCAAAGTGACTCTACTCTGCCTGATGGAAAGCATATGTAGAATCCAAGAGTGGTGTTCGTCATACTCATTTCGAATACAGATAACGTACGCTATGGTGGTCTTTTTTTTTTTTTGTTGTCGGAGTGGAAAATCCCGTCTGATCTCCGGCTCCTCGGGAACGCAGAAGCCAGGAATATGTGGTGTTTCCACTAAAAATCAACTCTATGGTGATGAGATGCTTTTTGCTTCACAGTGGGAGAGAAATACTCATCACAACGAGAGCGTTCTGGGAAAGACTCAAAGGGTGGCAACACACTTACGACTTTAGGTTGCAAGTACCCTTGGAGCGGGCTACTTGCCATCAGGAGACCCTTCTGCTCATTGACCTACTATACTTTAAAAGACAGACAGTAAAACCGTACATTTTTATAGTATTGTGTCAGCTTAAAGAAGAGAAAGGCGCGCTTGCCTCATACTTAATTACGAACTGTACGTCTACATTGAATGATTAATTAACCATCTTGATAATCACTTATTATGACTCTTAAGACATAATTATAAATCTCCAATCATATGTGACGTACTCTCTGCAGCAAATTGTACGTCTATTTATGACGCTTCTTGCAAATTTTTCGCTGGTTGTCATTTTACGTAATTGAGTCGAATATCACTATGGAACTTTTTTTTACTAATGGTCCAACCTATTCAATTATTTCTACCTAGTGTTAATTACGTTAGAAAATTTTGTTAAATACTTGACTTATAATACTAAGATTTAAATTACTTAAAAATACTTAACAAATTATTGGGGTGTAATAGATATGTTGTCTACACATGTAAGAACCGACATCAGCCAAAATCAAACTTTATTTTTGTACAAATATAGTCACACTCTTATCTATCCAAATCTATGTTAAGCGTTGTTTGAATCACTTTATTTTTTCGATTAACCGCTTACACGTCAACCGAAATGGAATCTACTATTTATTTAATATCATTTTTACAAAAGGCAACTCTTGCGCCGGACAAATTGTCTGCGTCACGTTTACACATAAAACACACAGACACAGAACAATAATTTGTAGTTAACACAAAGTGTTGTCTCATTGAAGCCACAACACTACGCAAGCTATTAGGGCTATCTATAAGATGGGCCCTCGTGAGTCACTAAGAAACAGATTCAAAGAAATTAACATTCTCACACTACACTCACAATACATTTACGAGAATCTTTTGTATGTTCATAAAAATCTGTGTAAATTTAAGAAAAATAGTGATCTCCATCAATTTAATTTAAGAAATAAAAATAAACTTGCCTTGCACACTACTAGGCTCCATAAAATATCGAATTCGTTTGTGGGTCAATGTATACAATTTTATAACAAATTACCAAACAACATAGTATTATTATCTATTAGTAAATTTGAGAAATTTGTTAAGCTGAGGTTGTCCAAAAAGGCTTATTACTCAGTTTCAGACTATGTCACAGATTTACATGTTTGGAAATGAATTGCTCTTTTTTTCTATGATTGTGAATATAACTGCTATTTTAATATTTAAAAGATTTTGAGTTAAAAGAGTGGTGGTGAGTTTCTTTCCTGGGTTCTTTTCTCACCACTCTACCATGAACAATCTGCGAACCCAGCTAGCTGTAATTTTAATCGACAGATTGTTCATCTTTCATCTTTTATTGTTTTTTTTATGACGTTCATAAGTGTCTTTTGTGACCTAAATGAATAAATGAATTTGACTTTGACTTTGACTTTGACAAGTCGTGCATCGCAGTGGGACAAGACGTGGTGGCCGCTTAAACCACTATTACAATCATGCAGACTTCCGTCAAGTGTAACCGCACCCTTATATAAATGTGTGTCAAGCGCTTCTCATGACAGAGCTGACACCTACGTGACTGTGCTGACATTGAAGTCACTTTTATTTCGCTCCGAGCTCCGAATAATTACTGTACGGCCCCGAATACGCAATCGAAAGTGGTCCGATAAAATAATATCGATATATCTACCTATTAAATATATTTAGGTACATCACTAATTCAAATATATATATATAAAGTATGTAAGTTGTGTAACACGTATCAAGATGGAGAAATCAAAATTACAGCATCGTATGTTTGTATATTAACGTCTTATATCCGTGGCTAGGGTAGGCAGAAATGATCTGGATGTCGTAATAACAGCTGTACCCGGATCCCTCCTATCTCAGGCGCAGAGTGGCACACCGTGTGGTTTTAGTCGGTCCGATTGTGACACACCACCCCGCCGTAAACCCCGGTGGGGTGATGGCCCGAGGAGGTTTCTAAACGTTAAAAAAAAAGGGTATGTAGAAATACAACGCCATGTGCCAGGCTCCAGACTTTCAGCTCGAGCCATTTCTATATTTCCTCAAACTGTTCACAGGTCCATTGATTTATTAATCTTTCCTTCGGTATTCGCCTCCGTAAAGGATCATATACGCTAAAACAAGTCATTACGTGGCTAAAATATGTTGACCTATCACGGCGCATATGGAAAGCTATATAATAACAGTTCCAGTTTGCCCCCAAGCCCTTTTTAAACGCGGTGTATGCTTTCATACCATACCCTCGGTTGGGGAGTGTGTGGGACTCTCGGAAAACCGATCTAGCTGCTAAGCTAAGCTAGAGGAGTTCCAGGAACGCATCGGCGGTTTCTGGAGTCCTCCCTTTTTTTTTCTTTTTTTTTGACTTGTGGAAACCCCCTCGGGCCGTCACCCCACCGGGGTTTACGGCGAGGTGGCGTGTCGGAATCGGACCGACTAAAGCCACACGGTGTGCCACTCTGCGCCTGACATAGGAGGGATCCGGGAACCGCTGCTATTACGACATCCAATTCTGGAGTCCTCCCTGCGTTACCCCATGAAAATTCTTTCCTATAAAAAATATATTTAAATTGAAACTGACAAAAGTATTATTTTTCATTACATTCAGAAATATCAAAGAGTACAACCTCAAAACCCACTCCATTTCTAAACGAGGTTTTTAGATTATTGCGAGCAAACCCACGGACAATTACGAGTGTAGATATATTGAAGATCATTCGTTACTTCACTAATACAACGTAAGGTGTGGTCGCGACAGTGCGACTAATGTTAAGATTAATTTATTTCAGTTGCTTTCGTAATTTATGATGTCGATATATTTGTTGTACGCGTACGAACGAGGTCGATGTGAGTAATTGATTGATACATCTAGATATAGTAATTATTCTTAGAATCTGTAGAATATCGAGCAAGGTTGAGCGAAGGAAATTTTTTATGCAACATGATTTGGCATGGTTGAAAGGGGCGAGACTTTCCGACAATGGCTAAACCGGATTGTAGGTTCTCTTCTTTACTACATTTTTTCATATTTTTTAAAGGCTAATTAGCCTTGCTTTCTTCCTTTTAGTGGGACTCGAATTATAAACATAATTAGATAGCCACCGCATCAAATACTTTGGTGTGGCGCTATCCATCACTACGTAGTCATTATTAAAGCCACACCAAAGCGGCATTGTCCACCTTTTCGGAAATGTAGACCTAAGTTTAGTATATTTGTCCCTTTAGAGAATTTAAGCATGTCATCCCAGTAAAGTAGCTTCCCTAATATAACTAAAAATACTCAGTGTCACTCTCACAATTAAGACAAATCTAAACCTTTAATGACACCTTAAATGTCAACAATCGTCATGTCATTTAGACCACAGGCAGTGTGCTGAAGAACACCTACTTAGACACACACATTTGAAAATTATAACCATACAGTATAGTCAGGTGGCAATGGGCGGACAACATTACACGCAGAAACGACGGCCGATAGGGCCGTAAAGTTCTGGAGTGGCGATCGCGTACTAGGCTCCGTAGCGTTGGTAGACCCCCCACAAGGTAGTCCGACGACCAGGTGAAGGTCACGGGAAGCTGCTGGATACGAGCGGTACGGGACCGGCTGTTGTGAAGAACGTTGAGGGAGGCCTATGTCCCGCGGTGGACGTACTTTGGCTTTTTTTTTTCTATACTAATAGCCTGCCAAAGTGACTGTACTCTGCCTGATGGAAAGCATGAATAGAATCCAAGAGTTGTGGTCACCATACTCATTGCAAATGCAGACAATGCAGTATGGTGACCTGCACTATGGCGGCCTTGTGAGATGCTTTTTCACATCCCGCTTGGGGACGTAAAAGGCATGACAGTCATCGTGGTAGTGTAAGGTTTACACAGTTACCACGATAACTGTCACCCCTGCATCAATGGCTGAGATGATGATGATAATGATAGTCAGGTACAGCTATTTTGACTGCCATCTTACATAATAACAAAGTAAATTCCTACACTTAGATCGCCTTAGAAAACACAAATGTTTATTGACTTTAATCGCTGCACAAAAACCACACCCTAACTTCAAAATTGGCCTTGTCGATGTGGCCATTAGAGCTGCCTTTAATTAGGAAACTACGATAAGTAATATAATTAATATAAGATCGTATGAGCGCGTCGATTACGTGGCTGTTACGACATTTTGTCCGCAATAATACTTGCTCTAATGTGTTGAATATATTACATGTATATCATAATATTAACCATTATAGAGATTGAGATAAAGTGATTAATTGATCTTGATGCAGTTTCTGAGAAGATTTTGTGCTAGAGGAAAACTTCATCAGTATTCCATTTCAGAAGGATAAACCGTGTTGTCCAGCAGTGGACTGTTAACTTGCCAGGGATTTGACCCCCAGCTTGGATTACAATTATACTAGTTACTACTAATCCTAAATCGCGCTATAAACATTTTCTCGTCGATTCATAAAAATTGAGACCTTTCCAGCGTCAATCCGAGAGACTGCATTTCGCCAAGTATCGCGATTTCAACTGGTGAGGGAATCATCCATTTGCGTAACTTTTTTTTTATTTTAAGTATAGCGGGCAAAAAAATTGACGGTTCACCCTATGATAATAGGCTACCTGCGGTTATGTCCACACGCAACTGTAGAGCCATTAGTGCGTCTAATAAAAAAACACCTATTTTTGAGCAGCACATATGAACACAAAAAACCAAACCCTCCCACTCATTTTTACATAGTATGAAGCTCATGTGATTAGAAACAACATAGATAGTGTTAGCTCTTCCAACGGGTTCCATTTTATCTATTTTTTTTTTCTATATTAAGAGCCTGCCAAAATGACTCTACTCTGCCTAATGGAAAGCACGAATAGAATCCAAGAGTTGTGGTCACCATACTCATTGCAAATGCAAACAATGCAGTATGGTGACCCACACTCTGGCGGTCTTGTGAGATGCTTATTCACACCCCGCTTGGGGACGTAAAAGGCATGACAGTCATCGTGACAGTGTAAGGCTTACACAATTACCACGATAACTGTCACCCCTGCATCAATGGGCCTCCGGTCTCTCACTCATCAACGAAACACGACAACACGAATGGCGCTTTAGGTTGGTCTTCTGTGGGAGGGTAGTACTGCCCCAGTCGAGCCGACCCGCTCGTGCTGAAATCAGCGTGGCTGTTCTACCTAGTGAATCCTTTCCTCTACGTGACAACACGTGGGTACATTGGAAGTCACCGTTTTAGAGTGATACATATACGCTCTCGAACTTAACGGTTCTGCTCTTCCTTCTTGTGCCAATCAGTCAAAACCTGGAACCAGCACATGTTGCCCGCCCACTATGATCCCGGGTCCTTCAAGCGGGGTGTGAAAAAGCATCTCACTAAGCCGCCAAAGCATGGGTCACCATACAGCATTGTCTGTGTTTCTAATAAGATGATGACCACTCTTGGATTCTATTCATGCTTTCAATTAAGCAGAGTAGAGTCACCTCGGCAGGAGTAAAATTAAAAAAAAACAGACCATACCTCTTTCGTATACTCTACTACATCAAGGAGGGGTATTCAGTATTCAAATCACTATCAGCCAGTATCATTTTATCCTCTCTGCTTACCCTGAACGAGAATATGAGTGCATGCATATTTATACTGTAATGTTAATAGAAATAGAGATCAAAATTAAATGTAAGAATAAAAAGATCTTGTTCGGTTAGTAATTGATTTAATTAAGAGATATTTTTTTGTAACCCAACAGAGCATAAATAAATTAGATATCTGTCACCAAAGTTGGACACTAATATACAGGTTGTTCCATAATAGTATGGTCAAATGAGGTTGTATATTGAAAGACATAGATGACATAAGGCATTAATAGCCTGAGCAAAATTCTTTATCGTTAATATGAGAATTGTCCGTGTGGTGATGGATTAAGAACACATAGTGTTACCACTCCTATTCATCTCGTGGGTGTCGTAAAAGGCAACTAAAGGAATAAAGTATACAAGATAACATCATTATATAGAGAAGGAAAACTTGGAACAAACCCTATTCCAACACGTCTGGCCAGCGTGGTATAGTAGGTCAAAACCTACTTGCTAAGGAGAGGCCTATGTCCAGCAGTGGGTTGTAAAAGGCTGTTGATGAATATGAGAATAGTTATGTATCAATCTGATCAATATTTTTAATGTTGCAGGAGGGAAAGTGAGCTGACGGGTGACTGGCTACCTGGACAAATGTAACTCACGACACACAAGTGGGTTGATGCCCTTCAGTGCCTGTTCTAACTCTTCACCTGTCCAAACCTTGTTTTAAAGAGTGGAGAATCTTGCACCCACGCTACGATTTTAGACACAGATCAGATATATTTCTGATATATGGAGTCAACGTCACTCACGAAAGGACTTTGAATACCTTTATTATTTTGAAATTGACAAATTGAAGCTAAAACTATTGCGTTTGAATAAATAAATAAAAGAAAAACATTAAATATAATCGTTTGTATGTGATATAAATTTTCAGAGTAAATCAGAATTTCCTTTATTTATTATTTATTTATTTATTTACGAGCCTGCCACATTAACTCTACTCTGCCTGATGGAAAGCATGAATAGAATCCAAGAGTTGTGGTCACCATACTCATTGCAAATGCAGACAATGCAGTGTGGTGACCCACACTATGGCGGCCTTGTGAGATGCTTTTTCACACCCCGCTGGGGGACGTAAAAGGCATCATGCATTTAAAATGTTTTTTATTTTTTATGGTGTTTGAGGCAAAAATAGAATGAACTGCGTTAAACCGCGAGGCCTGCGGGTTTTTGTGACCCCGTGGTATCTCTCTCTCATCAATCTCTCTATATAATATACTCGTATTGAGCCAAAGCATGGATCCCTCATGATAACATTGTTTATAGATTAATTCAACTATATTAATTTTGTGTACAAATACATAAAATAGTTGAATAATTTGCAATCATATTTACGGTAGAAGAATCAACTTCTAATTTCCTCTGTAACATTTTTATTTTTAAAGTTCTTAACTATCACCACATCTTTTTGTAACATCCTGTATATTTAGATGTCTCTCACCAAAAGTCGACACTAATCTATATTGTCATGTGTCCAATATTTGTTGGTTAAGAGTGCACGCCGCCGGTTATTCGCATGTCTGGGTACACACCTTCAATCCTTGATATTATCTAAAAATAATCGTACAGATTACGATCATCGATGGTTTGAGATAATATCATTAATTATTTTAAGCAATAGTGTGGTAAATACTGTTTATTCTTGACTGCACAGATGGTGGAATGGTTTTGTTGGTCATCTCGCCACTTTCTACCGTGCTGAGTGTTGTGAGTTTGATTTTCTACATGAGACAACAGCTTGTATATATTTCTATAAAATCTCTCCAATAAGAGCCTCCATCAGTTCATTGCTGGATATAAGTCTCTTCTCAACAATGAGGTTTTAGTCTACTGTATCCCGCTGGTAAGATGGGTTAAAATAGAATTTGTTTCAAGTCTTCCCTCTCTTTTTGCAGTGCTGTAAACCAGCGTACCTCCTTAGTCACCTTTTACGACACCCACGTAAAGAGCGTGTGAAACCCTGCCATCTCTTTCAGCGGGTGGGTTATGCTTGTGAAGGAAATCACGAAATGGGTCCAGAGAGATTTAGAACTCTCCCGGTCCACCAGCCATAGGAACAGGCCAGGTACCACAGAAGACTCAGGCGTCGGAGACCGCTGAACGCTGTCCGTTCTCCATATGCGCAAGTCTATGGGTGACAGGTGAGGTCATCTATCACCCTAGCAGAAACAGACCAGGGTGGCGATGTGATTGCTTTTTGGGGGCAGAAAAGGAAATGCCACACGGGAGGCGGCCATCTACAAGTCTTGGTGGTCTGAGGTATATCGGGGTCTCAGATATATCCTTAATAAGGTGGTTGTACCTGGTTCCCCGACTACTGGTACCCGAGACGGCGTGTTGTTTTTGATCAATTCGAGACTGACATAACCACCTGCCGGTAGTATCCTTGGAGATTTACGCACAGAAAAAAAAGCGATGGTGACGCTGAGTATTCTAAAAACCTTTCGTAAAAAAAATATCACCTTATAATACATTCCTTATCATTCGCCGGCGTTCTTCTCAGTAACCATATCCCACTGCTATGTAAGTCAACTAGAAGTGGAAAATTTCCCATTACTAAATACGGTACCACGTCTTTTCTATTATTATTCGAATGAATACCTAATTACTGGGCCTTATTCAGACTAATAATCGTATTCTAATCATTTCTGCCCATATTTTTTGTACGGCTAATGAGGTAGAGACGTTTAACGCCATGTTTGAAGGTAAGCCGGTTACCGACACTTAGAGTGGTACTGCTTATAGGTTGAAGAGTTTTTTATATGCCATTCCTTACTATGGAAACTATATTATATTTGTATTAGACATTTGTGGCTTTATTCGTGTTTATGTTAATGCTTTGTTTCTGATTGTCATAGCGTGATGTGTCATCAAATAAAAATAAATAAATATTTCGGACATTTGACATACAACGTCATCTAGTTTCAAACTAAGCTGAGCTTGTGCTATGATAACTAGACTGACTGATAGAATACTTATATACTTTTTACCGGAGCCCACGACTTGACGTGCGCTCCGAGGCACGAGCACGAAACACAGCCAACTTCCATACACCAGGCTGTTATTAAGAATTGGAACTCAAAAAACTTGACCCGAAATTCGAACCAGAGACCTCTTGAAGGAGCAAACTAGCACACGGGTTGCATAATACTAAATAACTTCTGCAGCCGTGCTTTGAGCCTCACCTCCCCTTCATATAATTTTGGGCACCAGTACTGCTTAACACCGGTTTTCTGAGAGAAGATGACACCACTTTGTCGAACCTGCCAATTTACTTCCTCTATATAATATATCTGATCACCCAAAAACATGCAACACAACAAAACATTCGACAATCCATTAATCGGTTCAACTACTATTACATATCGATGTTCAATCGATCACAGTTCGTGACTGTTCGAAGATAATTATATCACCCGATAATCGATATGATTGATCGATTGAATGTCTTAAAGTGATATCTTGAGACCACTAGCTGTGATTTTTTTTGTATTTATTGCTTGCTGGCTAATGATAATTGAAATAATAGCTGAGTAGGGAAACCTTTGGTATTTGAAGATGCTTAATAACGTGACTTTTTTGTGGTTTCCTTGAGCAACTGTGGGTTAACGGTTTCTTAAAGTAAGGGTAGATATCCAACGTGCATCTTGCAAAATAACAGATAAGTTAGTGTATTCTTCATTCCTTATTTTTTTATAAATAGGGGTTGTGATATTTCTTCAAAAGGGTGAAGAACCAAACTTTAAATATCCTCTTCTAAAATACAAAAAAAAAATCCAAATTGACTCATTAAAGACAGAGTTTCCAAAACATTTTTTTTAATTGAAGTCACTCAAAGAGAATTCGTACTTAATCTATTTGTCTTTCAAATTATTTTAATAACAGCGCCGTTATTACTCCTAACCTAGATTACATAATGAACACGCCTCTCTGTGCTCATTAATTCACAATACAAGTTAACAACCTATTCGTTTAACATTTAACACACGCAAACATCAAATTCACCACCCACTTGGTTAAACCAAGTGTCCCCCACACATACCAGGGCTACCGACAACTTTTTAAAATGGATGCCAATTACGTGGCCATATACAAAAGCTGTGCGACTTTTTGTCGCCCGTCTAAAAAGGCACTAATTATGGTTTCCGGCTAGACACGGGGAATGCTGACGGCGCGACAAAAAAGTCGCAGAGGTGTGTGCTGAACGCGTGATGCGTCGGTACGCGCTGTACTCGACTTAGGGTTGAAAAATTAAAGAATATCTTAGCAATAGTTTTTACTTGTTCACTTTTGGTATAAACCTCTCCTCAGAGTGAAGATTTTGGCTTACTATACTTGTACCATGCTAACTCGACGGTTAGGGTTTATTTCCACCACCTCCTTCCGCGAAATTACGTCTTCGCAGAAGGTTGCGACCGCGGTAAAACGACTGTCGCTACCGACCATGGAGCGTATGACGGCCGGTAGCGAGAAATCTCCTCCAATGACTGCAGTGAGGACACCACGCTGCGCCGTTCAGGCGGCAAAAATTAACAAACTCTATACCAACTCATCTGGCCAATGCGGTATAGTTGGCCAAAATCTCCTTACTAAGAAGAAGCTTATGTCCAGCAGTGGACTGCTAAAAACTATTGAAGATGATGACGAAGAGAAAAAAACTGAGGATGAAAGATGATATGAAATTGCATCACTTTCTAAATTAGAAACACGAAATAAGAAATAACCACATCATATATATTCTTCTGATATCCCATTATTATGTACACTTTAAAGATACATTAAAAAAAACGCTATGTAGTATAGGTGTTATGGAGTAGGTTATTTAACTCTTATATAAAATCCTAAATCACTAGTAGCGTCCTTAAAACACTATAAGGACTTGATAGGGTTGCCAATAAACGTAATGAATTTATTGCACAGAAATAAAACTATTGCTCTATAATTGACACTTTTACCATTTGTGAGATGAAAAATGGACCGAGGCATTCTATAAAAGTAGGTGACAGTTGATGCCAGGTAATTGAACGATTGATTTACGTGAAAAGCCTATAAATATATCACTTCTTGTTATTCGTTCTTACTTTTACGTTTATCGTACTTTCAAATTTAACTTTAATTAATTATATTGCATGTGTCCATAGGCCTATGAAGTCAGAATCGATAAGGACTTATCTACTGTTTTGACGTACATCACAAAAATTTGTACGACATTTTAAAAGGTTTAAAGCTTAAAATAGGCAAAGTACCAACCCTGGAACCTAGCGTGCCGTAAGTATTAGCAGGGCTATCACGTATGGAATACGCACAGAGTGATGTATCAACATGGACTAATGAATATCTTCATAGCTATACAAAAAACAATTAACTGATACATTCTCATTAGATGGGATATATTAGACTCTTGTTTTGATATATAACGAGTTTATGACTTTTTTATAGCTAACTAGCTGTACACTTTTTTTTCTGTGCAAAAATCTCCACGACTACCACTGAAAAATGGTTATATCGGACTCGAACCGACCAAAAACCACACGCCGTCTCAGGTACTAGTAGTTGGGGCACCAAATGCAGGGTGCACCCTAGTAAGGAAATCCCCGAAACCCCGACGTACCAACTAACTGTATCCTATAGCTTCCCTTAGGCACTTTGTGGTTATCTAAAGAAGAAATGAGGATCAAAACTGACACGAAAGACGGTTAAAAGAAGATAAAGCAAAAGCGACAGCATCTGTGTTGTCGTGTTTCGTTGGTGAGCGCGAGACCGGAGGCCCATTGACATAGGGGTGACAGTTGACGTGGTAAGTGTGTGAGCCTTACACTGCCACAATGACGGGGCGTGAAGAAGCATCTTACTAGGACACCATAATGTGTGTGACCACATTGCATTGTCTACATTCGCAATAAGTATGTTGACCAAAACTCTTGGATTCCATTTATGCTTTCCATCAGGCAATGTAGAGTTTAAGAAAAAATAATAATTAAAGAGTTTATATCTCGGGTCAAAAATTAAACTTTGAGTTTTTGTGGTCTACATAAACCAAATTAACAATTTATACACTCATATAGAGCATCTACACTGATGTGGCTTGTGTGGTGTCGGATTGAGAGTATAGAGTGCAATTACCCAGGACGATGGCTCTGCAAAGAGAAGGTCAACTAGAAACAGATACCCTAGGCCGCCATAGCAAGGGTCGCCCTACTGCATTGTCTTCATTCGCAATGAGTATGACGACCACCACTCTTGGATTCCATTCATGCGTTCCATCAGGCAGAATAGAGTCACTTTGGTAGGTTTCTATAAAAAAAAAATCCCAACCAGAGCCAAAACCTCTTAGTGGACTGTTAAAGATTGTTGGTAATCATTTAACGCCTCGGTGACGCAGCGGTACTGAATTCGACTGCTGTGCTTGAGGTCTCGCGTTCGATTCCCGGGTCGGACTAAGTGTTTCCATGATCTGCAAATATTTGTTTTGAAGTTTGGGTGTTTTCTATGTATAATATGTATGTATTTACAAAAAAAGTATTTAAGTATTCTATCAGTCAGTCTAGTTATCATAGTACAAGCTCTGCTTCGTTTGAAACTAGATGACGTTGTGCTTCAAATGTATGAAATGTCCGAAATATTTACGCGATAATAATTAACTAGTAATAGTTTTTACTCCCGCTATCTTAAACTTGATAAATAAATATAATTTTACTCAACTATTTAGTCCGCTAGTGCTTAATAGCGCGATATTAGCACTTCACAGTCATTAATGCTTGGGAAATTAGTTCTCAATGCCCGTTATACATTTTATAGCCCGCCATTACACCAACTCTTGCAATATACAACAATTTTTATACACAAATGGTTGAACTTCCAACGTAGGAAACGAGTTTTTATAAGGGTCGATTTATACTAGCGCAGAGTCGAAGCGCATCGAAGCGTCTATCCAAAACTTAACATAACAAATTCAACCTTAACTCCACAGCGTAACACACACATTACTTCGGAGATTTTGAAAAGACGCGCGCAGACGCGCGCATTCGTCGGAATTCGCGCGTCTGCGCGCGAACAACGTTGATTGGAGCGCGCGCGTGCGCGCGCGTTCGCGCGCTTGCGCGTGCATTCTCGTGTATCCGCGCCCACTAGCGAACCAACGCGTCATCAGTCGGAAATTGGCCTGCGTCGGTGTTAATCACAATGGACTCGGACGAAAAATTAATTTACCTGGTGCAAAAATATGAATGCCTATTTAATACAAAAGTTAAAAATTATAGTGACAAACATTCCAAAAATAATGCTTGGGAAAAAGCTGTTGATGCCCATTACTACACGTGAGAGTGCGCGCGTATTCGTGCGAATGCGCGCGCATTCGTGCGGCTTCGCTTCAGTTGTAAAAAATTTGACGCTTCGATGCGCTTCGACTCTGCGCTAGTATAAATCGACCCTAAGTAAAGCTTTTATAACAACATTATAAAGCTGTGGAATAATATTTTAAAATGAGACATTTTTTTTTTTTTGAAATGCATACACTATGCAGATAAATCAGCTAGTAATCTACTTATAATTTACCTTAAGCGAATCTGTGAGTCAAACTTCGTCTTTTTGCAGAAGCAATAGCTCAGATTTCCAACTAATATTAAAAATACGAAAATAATTCCGTCTGCATGTTACGCTTAATCAGTTTTAATGAAATTTAGCACAGAATTACTTTAATTGTGAAGTAAGGGCATATACTACTTTTTATTACGATGTCCATCATGCACGCGGGCGTACGTAAGCATTAATTATTGTCGCCTAAAAAGCTGTTCGACAGCAATAATATGCCGCAGATATTATCTCTTGAAGCTCAGAATAGGTGATGAATATAAAGTCGTGTCCATGCCACGTAAGGAATAATCGATCCAGGTTGTCGGCTTCTTATTAGGTATCTTTTTCTACAAATAAGCTGACTGAGCCCGACGATAGGTATACTAGCGGGATTTGAAGACATCTTGTAGGATAAAAAAATCACACAAAGAAAAAAGAATTACATTCTACCGTAGTTACCGCTGGTTAAATCAAATCAAATTGATCTTAGATCTTCCGATCACAAATGCTGTTTGCAGTTGAAGACAGAACGGGAGGGAAGAACGTAGTTGAAACATCGATGAAGGAGTTTAGAATCAGACACGACAAACGATAATGAAAGAACGAAGCAGAAGATAGACACATGCAGAGTGTTCTTTACATTTCTCCATTGGATTAAGAACATGAAGTGTCATCACTCCTAGCCATTCCGTAGGTGTCATGAGAGGCGACTAAAAGAGCAAATAACGCAGGACAATATAAATACAAAGAGAAGGAAAACTTGAAACAAACTCTATACCAAAACGGCAAGCCAGCGTGGTACAGTTTCTTTGTTTTTTTTTTTTTTTTTTTTTTAACGTGTGGAAACCCCCTCGGGCCGTCACCCCACCGGGGTTTACGGCGGGGTGGTGTGTCGGAATCGGACCGACTAAAACCACACGGTGTGCCACTCTGCGTCTGACATAGGAGGGATCCGGGAACCGCTGCTATTACGACATCCAGATCCCTCCTAGCGCCTGCCCGCCACAGCGGGCACCATCTGCGGATAAACTCTCTATATAGGCGACGTACGGCACACGCGGACGTCGCCTCCTCGCGGCTGGCCATTATAGCGGGTGGAGGGGAAAAACTCGTCCCGTCCACCCGCGGCCACACTCAAGGCGGCATGAGGCGCTGGTATGCGCGCCTCCGCCGCTTGGCTCGCCGGCGGCGAATTGGGTCCGAGTGGATATCGTCCTCCCGGGCCTTCTCCGCCGCCTCCTTCCGCGAAATTACGTCTTCGCAGAAGGTTGCGACCGCGGTAAAACAACTGTCGCTACCGGCCATGGAGCGTATGACGGCCGGTAGCGAGAGATCTCCTCCAATAACTGCAGTGAGGACCCCACGCTGCGCCGCCCAGGCGGAACAAACCGCTAGCGTGTGCTGAGCCGAGTCCTCACTGCAGTCGCAGTGGTAACAGGCGGGACTCAATTCCCTCCTGGCGACCGAGTGCAGATACTTCCCGAAGCAACCATGCCCGGAAAGGACCTGCGTCAGTCGGAAGGAAAGGGTCCCGTGCTGCCGCCCTGCCCACTCGGTGATGACCGGCTGGAGAGCCTCCACGAGGGCAAAGCCAGCACGTGGAGTCTCCAACCGGAACGACCAACGAGCCATCGTGGCTCGACGAGCGGCCTCACGCCACTCGCGCATCTCCTCGGGCGGGGGCCGTATGCCGCTACCCGCCCGGAAGTCAGCCGTCCGTCGATAAACTTTGGCGAGCACTTCCGCCTCCAAATCCCACGGGGGAGTTCCGGCCAGGGCGCACGCCGCCTCCGTCGATACGGTGCGGTAACCGCGTATGGCTCTAACCGCCAATATCCTCTGAGGGCGCCAGAGGCGAGCCCTATTCTGGGCGGTCAGAGCCGCCGCCCACACCGGTGCACCATACAGCGCCATTGACCGAACAACCCCCGTGTATAACCGTCTCGTCGCGACGCTGGCTCCACCCAAATTGGGCAAAAGTCGCCCAAGAGCAGAAGCAGCGCCGACCAGCTTTGGAGTAAGCTGTCGGAAGTGCTCATCGAAGAGCCACCTGCCGTCGAGGATTAGGCCCAGATACTTCATCTGGGCCTTAATCGGTACGAGGACCGAATTGACAACGATGGAGGCACCGGGGGGTGGACCACGACGGGGCCCATGAAACAAAAGGGCTTCCGTCTTATCTAGGGCCACCCGTAAACCCAGCGCCTCAATGCGGCCGACCACCAAAGAGACTCCCACGGTGGCCAGACGCGCCGCCTCTTGAAAGTTCGCCCCCCGGGCCGTGACCAATGTGTCATCTGCGTAACAAATTACGCCCAGCCCGGGGGGAAGACGACCTTGAAGGGCCCAGACGTATCCCATATTCCACAGGAGTGGTCCGAGGACGGACCCCTGTGGAACACCGCACGACATGGGCCGCCGCCTCAGAATACCATCTCGGTGCTCGTACACGACGGTACGCTCCTCAAGATAGTCTGCCACAAGCCGCCTCAGGTACTCGGGCACCCCGTGGTAGTGGAGTGCTTCCCTGATGCAGCTAAATGGCAGACTATTAAATGCGTTGGCGATGTCCAACGACACCGCCAACAGCACGCCGCCACAGCTCACCGCCTCTTCGGTAACGGCCCCCAGGCGCAGCACAGCATCGACCGTCGAACGCCCCGCCCGAAAACCAAATTGGGCGTCCGACAGATCGGGGCCCACCTCGCAGAGGTGCCGGACGATGCGGGCAGAGAGTATCCTCTCAAACAGTTTACCCGCCTCGTCCAGCAACACAATGGGCCTATAGGCCGCCACCGAGTCGGTAGGCCGTCCCGGCTTCCTTAATAGGACCAGCTTCCCGCTTTTCCAGCACTCAGGGAAGCGTCCGGACGACAAGCTAGCGTCCAAGACCTCCCTGAGGCGGTCCGACATGTGGTCGAGGGATCGTGCCAATACTCGGGCAGGTATCCCATCTGGCCCAGGGGCGGTGTTCTTAGAGCGAATCCGTAGAACAACCGCCCCCACCTCCGATTCCCTAACGGGCGGAACATTGTCCTCGTTCCCCCCGTCGTCTCTGGCCATGAAGACCATCGACGGGGGTGTGTGATCCACCCGCTAGCGTGGTACAGTAAACCAACCTCCTTGTTAAGGAGAGGCCTATGTCCAGCAGTGGACTGTTAAAGGCTGTCGTTGATGATGATGTTCTATATTTATTACTGTATTGTTGGTCAAAATAAGATCGCGGGTTCGATTCCCAACCAAGACAAATATTATTTATTAACCACGATCATTTTGTTCCATGCGCAGGGTATCCATCTTTAACTAGCTGTACTCCCGCCACATTATGGCATAGTATGGTTGGACAAAATACATAAAAATCGATTTTATATGTGTTAAGGTAGTGGTAGCGTAGCGTAGGTGACATACATACGCTATTCAAGTTCACCATAAACAATGCTAATATGTATATTTGATACGACAGCCTCGTTGGTCCAACGGTTAGCGTATCCGACCACTGATCAAGAGATCTTGGGTTGGATTCCCGGATCAATTCAAAAAGTGTTATTGAGATTTTCTGTGTCTCGAAAAGTACGTAAAGCCGTCCCATCAGATCATAAGAGTCAGGGAACAGAGAGTGCACCTGTGTTAGCGCACACACTTGTGCACTATAATATCTCCAGTGTTGGCTGGCCTCTATTGAGACTGGCCGCCGTGGCAGAAATTGGCTAAAAGTTCATCATCATCACATATATAAAATTTATTTATATTATATTATTTAGACACACACAGACAAACAATTACCTTATTATTATAAACCATTTGAAGGAATTGAACTAAATTTTTCTATATTCTGTAAAGTGTTCACGTAGGCAGGAGGTAATACACGAACCAAATGGTACGATGAATATAGAGTTACACACAACTAACACATCCTGTATGCACATAATTTTAATTAAGTGCTATTAAAGTATCCACTTCGCCACATATCTCACGTCACGACACCACTACTGTGCTGTCCGTCATGGTAATTCGTGTAAAACCTTTCAATTGACGACGTATCTGGGCTACTGGCAATTGTGCAATTTTGCGTAGTTTAAATCAATCGCTATTTTTGTACTACTCGATTTCTTTGGTACAATTTATTATATAGGGTGTGCCACAAATTGACATGTGAAAAAATCTTATAAAAAATCATTTGATACATTATAAAAATTGTTTATTTACGAAAAAGCTTATTAGATGGCATATATTTTTTTAAATTCATCGTCTAAATAAACACTCTTCTAAGTGAGCACCGAAATTTTCGAATACTTGTCGGCAAAGAGACCGTACGATCGATGACATTTCTTCGATGATTTTTACTTTTAGTTGACGTAGTGTTTTTGATTTATTGATGCAGATACGTTTCTTCAAACAATCCCATAAAAAAAAAACTGCTGGCAATAGATCTGGACTTCTGGGTGGCCATGGAATGGCACCTCGTCTAGCAATCAGTTTGTCCAGAAACATGTCTTTGACCACCGACGGGGACTCATTGGATATATGACAAGAGGCTCCATGTTGTTGAAACTATTTGTTACAATTGTCACCAGCAAATTTCAGTAGCATTGGTCCCAAGAACTCTCGTAACATGTTTGCGCGGGATGTTAGATTCAAATGTTAACGATTTTTTGACCCAACCTATAAAATACGTGGGATAGTCATGTTTCAGTTCCTATTCGTCACTCAATCACAAAGGATTAATATTTAATAATTTTGTTGTTGACTAACACCCCGATGTCATGATTCCAACGAGACTCAAACTCTGCCGTAGATTCCTCGAGAATACAAGAGCGCGTATAATTGTTAAGCTATTGCAAAGCTCTTGCGAACTTCGAGCGCGGCGACCGAATCAAGAAATTCCGTAACGAAAATAAACCTAACACCCCGACTCCAACCGCCACAGTGGTGTGGCGTTGAAAGGCGTGCATCGTCTAAGGTCGTTTCAGTTCGGCAAACTTCGGCATGGGGTTTGTGTGTGCGCGACTAGACGTATGCGTGTGGACTGTACGAAGCTCACACGGATCGAGATGAGCTGCACCGGAATATCATAATTGCATAACATAATATAATTTTGAAATATTATAAGCTTTACCACGGCAGTTCCCGAGTGCCATACGTATTTTTTTATACACAAATCCCTTATAAACTTACCCATTAGTCAAATATTATCAAGAAGTGTGTGTGAAGTTGTGAACAAAAATTGTGTATGTCAACAATGCGAAAGGTTCGACTTCGCGACACAACACAACTCTAAAATTTTCAAACTTCACACTGTCAATCACAGTTCGTAAAAAAATACTAAAAATTACCCTGCAGTGTTAAAATCAACCTTGTCATTCTTACAATAGAAGTTGCTCCCTTGCCCACCTATCTCGAGTACACGTTTTATACAAATGCCTACATTACAAAAAGTACAGTACTGGCGTTAATAGGACTGTCATTGGACGTCATTTGATCGACAGTAGCCAATGGCCGGAGTTTGCTGCTGACCCACTTAGGTTTCTAGCATACCTACGGTACTGATTAATTCTAAAACTTATGTAATTTACTGTGAAATAATTCGCTTGGAGGTTTAATCACAGCTACTTTTGACACTAAGATAAAAATCATCTATTTGTTTTAAATCTAAGGTCACTGTCAGATGCGTAACTGTTTTTTTGTAATGAAATTTTAGGCACGGGTAACAGAATATTCAAAACGTATTAAATTATTTTATTCGAAGTTCTCTACTTTTAAAAACCTTTTCCAGATGGTTGTGTAATCACATACATAATTAGTTACGAAGTCGATAAGAGTCTTTAATCAAAAAGTGAAATGACTTACCACGGTATCAGGTGTTGCCTTTAACAATCAACTGCTGGCCGTAGGTTTCTCCTAAGAATGGTTGAGCATACGCTGGCCAGACGAGTTGGTTATTTATCTAGTTTTACAAACATTCAATAATCATATTAGATGATGTTTTAAGCAAAAACTGAGCATAAGCATTGTTTTGAACACGCTTTTATTACATTCACCTTAATGTTTGTATATAACTGGATTTCGTAAGCGTGTTTTTTTAGATTTTTAAAAAATATTTATTTACACTAATACTTATATTTTTCTCGTTATTTTGCTTGTACAGTAAATATTATTATGCTATAGAAGGTCAATGAGCAGCCAAGTGACCTGATGATAAATAACAGCCGCTGTCATGGACATCTGCAATTTATGAAGTCATGAAACGTCACCTGCCTTTGTAACAGGATTATAAAGTTTACGAGGAAAGAAATTTCCTGAAAAGCACACTTTGGAATAGTGGAAAGCTACAGCCTGTATAATTCTAAACAACCTTTCAAAAACGCAAACGTCAAAGTATTTCACAGATGTCTTATATCTTTCTAGAAAAATCAGGCTCATCTGAAAAAAAAAAATCGACCAGTACTTATACATTAAACATGTGCTACTAATTAAAAATAGTAAATGTACAACCTTAATGATCAAACCTACATTGTTAATATTACATTTTTTATCGCTACATCTATATATCAGTCAATCAAAGGCACCTCTCAATTGTGTATTCTATCTCTGTCTCTCACACAGCAGTTGTGGCAAAGTGCGAGTGCGCCGTCGATCACGACACCTAATGATCTAGTATCAATCAGTGATCTATAGCGCGAGATATCACGGTAGCCATGAGTTTGTCATGTCTAGGACGGTTTTTCATATTACTATGGCTAGGAATTGCATTGTTAGTTCAATAAAATTGATAAGTACTTATTGATATTTTGTAATATCATAAATTGTAACTGAAGGAGAAAGTAGGAAAATGGTCATTTTCGTTTAATTATATTCAATATATTCCTATCTTTTATTCCACAATGTAATAAATGGATTGTAAAAACATGATAAGCTTAAAAGCTAGGAAAAATCGTGGATCTTGTAGGATACAAATCACATAATGTAAATAAATTATTAAAATGTCTAAACTGAAAAGTTATAATAATTAATAACTAAAATAATTCTGTCCCTTGTGAGAGTGAGGGAACAGAGAGTGCACCAGTAGTGCAGACAGTACACACTTGGGTACTATAGTATCTCCAACTTATTTGGCTAATCTCCGTTGAGGCTGCCGCCGTGCCGTGCCCGAAATGGGTTATCATCATCAATAGGCGTTATTGATAAGTGTTTGTTTAATTTTATTCATAAACTTCATTTAATTTGTTTCATCTGAGCTTAAGAGCGACTGACCTCAATTTTTGACGTCAAGCAGACAGTTACGTAAGCGAAACTTAGAGTTATATTTTCTATGAAGGTGGTTACTAAATACACATTTAAATACTTCTTCGAGGATATACTTTTTTATAACACTAGCTGACCTGCGTATTTTCGTCACCATTTCTCAAAAGATCCTCGATGAATGAGCTTTCCTGACTGTACATTCCTGAGGTTATTGCGTTCAATTATAAATATAGTTAGGTGTAGGTAGACAGTATCTGCACTGTCGTGTTTCGTTGGTGAGTGCGAGACTGGAGGCTCATTAATACAGGAGTGACAGTTATCGTGGTAAGTGTATAAGCCTTACACTGCCACGATGACTGTCATGTCTTTTACGTCCCCAACTGGGACGCGAAGAAGCATCTCACTAGGTCGCTATAGTGTGGGTCACCATATAGCATTGTCTGCATTTGCAATGAGTATGGTGAACACAACTCTTGGATTCTATTCATGCTTTCCATCAGACAGAGTAGAGTCACTTTGGCAGGTTCGTAAAATAGAAAAAAAGATTTTTTTTGATTTCTTCCATTTTCTCTTCATGATAAAAACTAATACTCAAAATCTCCTAGTAAATAACGTGTTCAAATCTATAATTTATCTCAAAAGATGGACAACCTACTCTCGGTAGCACAGTATTTGTTGCGGAATACTAAATTCAAACCGGCTGTCTCCCTTTTTGGCGTGAATTTAAGCACGTGGTGTGAAAAACAACATAGATACTTGGTCTCATGTCGACTGAACCAGAATGACAGTTTGTTATTTCCTGTTTCATATATAGAGATACAATTATAAGTAAAATGGTTTGGTTACGTGAGAGAGAGAGAGGATGGATGACAGAAGAGTCACGAAATAAATTTATAGAGCATTTGCTCTACCGCAAGAAGACCGCTTCGGACACTTCCACACACATTTGTGTGTGGAAGTATCCGAAGCGGTCACCCACGGCGAACATTTACTGACCAAAGTAGTGATGTTCTAAAAAATTTGTGTGACAATTATCAGAAACCGATGAGTATGACGAAGCAAAAGAGATATGTCAGGACCGTAGTCTGGAGATGAAGTGTCTCTGCCTACCCCTCTGGGAGATGGACGTGATTTTATATTTTATGTATGTAATTTTAAGTGAAAGTATATACAGTATGACATAAGACGTCAAAAATTAGTCTTAGAAATTTAGCATACTAGGCTATTGCATGCAGTTTAGCTAACTTATAACTTTAAAAATAGCAAATTTCATTGCTTATGAGGTGTAAGCTGTGTAAGGTGGTTAGATCGTAAATTTTCCAGAATTACTTTAATAGAGGATGATTACAACTTTAAAAGCTGCCAAAATATTAACATGAATCATTCAGAGCTAGTAAGCTTACATATACAGTCAATTATAAAATCAAAAATTGGCGGGTACTTAATTGTTTTGCACCAGAAACTTGTCACGCCATCGTGTTGATTGCTCAAAGGTACACCTTGAATAAACTCTTCGATATTTTCGGAAACTTCCTTCCTAGAGTCCCACAAGATGGACCTACTCGAGTACCTTGTAATATACTCCCATGTAACGGAACACTGTATGGCTTTAGTCGGTTCCATACCAACATACCGTGAACGCCATTCCACGCAAAGAAGAGCCCCTTTGGTAACGTGATATGAATCAGCTAATGACTTTTTCGTCAATTCTGTCTTCTGATATATTTTTTAATAGCTTGCCAATGGGACTCTACTCTGCTTGATGGAAAGCATGAATAGAATCCAAAAGTTGTAGTCACCATACTCACTGCGAATGCTGACAATGCAGTATGGTGACCCACACTACGGCGGCCTATTACAATTTTTTACGCCTCACTCGGGGACGTAAAAGACATGACAGTCATCATTGCATTGTATTGCACACATTTACCACGACAACTGTCACCTCTGTATCAATTTTTTTAACGACATTGGTAAAGAATTGCGTGAATAGCATTTCAATAAATATAAAATTCTTAAAACTACATATATAACATGTTAGTCTTTAGTAATATGAATATATTGTATGCTTATAATGTTTTGAATCTTAGTTTAAAATAGGTTTATTTTTAAAATATTAAGTTTCTTTTAAACGCTGTTAAGCAGTATGGGTGGTTTGTTTTATTATCATTGTTTTACCAGCTAACCGTGTTCTTTATTACCAATTGTTCCACACCGAAAAGACAAATTCACTAAGCTTATTTCTAAACACCACCTCTGTTCACCCATGGGAGCAAGCTACGCAAGACAATATCAGAAGGAAAACTTGAAATAAATCCTATGCCAAAAGTCTGGCCAGCCTAGTTTAATAGGCCAAAACTTCCGTGCTAACGAGAGACCTATATCCAGCGGTGGACAAAGTCTGTTGATGTGATGTAATTTTTTATATTAAGACCCTGCCAAAGTGACTCTACTCTGCCTGATGGAAAGCACGAATCCAAGAGTTGTGGTCAACATACTCATTGCAAATGAAGTGTAGTGGCCCACACTATGGCCGCCTAGTGAGATGCTTTTTCACACACTTCGCTTGGGGACGTAAAAGGCATGACAGTCATCGTGACAGTGTAAGGTTTACACAGTTACCACGATAACTGTCACCCCTGCATCAATGGGCCTCCGGTCTCGCAGTCACCAACGAAACATGACAGTACGGATGCTGGTGCTTTAGGTTGGTCTTCTGTGAGAGGGTAGTATTGCCCCGGTAGAGCCGGCCCGCTTGTCGTGAAATCAGCGTGGCTTTACTACTAGACGGATGTACGCTGAGCGAACCATGCTCCTTCAAACTAACTGTATATGTTCTGTTTCTGACTCGAGATTAGTGGTAAGGTTTAACTATCCCAAATTAGTGTTTTGTAGCTAAGCCCGAAGTCGTGGGTTCAATTCTTACTAGTACTACTTCTGTCTCTAGATGTAATTTATCTATAGTTTCTTTGTGTTAATAATTATGTGTTTATCAACAGCTAGCAAGCCTTCCTAGTCAAATTGACATTCTACGAACATAAACAATATTAGAAAACTAACAAATGCATGAGAATGACGTCTCTCAACACTTAGTCACGTGGTCAAAACAAAATATTAGCCGATACTATAAGAGAATAGAGGCCCTAGTGATTGCATAAAGAGAATTGACGCGAAACACTCACATCTTGGCTAAGGAAGCTGGTTACATAGTACAGGCTCTATCTAGTTCGGGGACAGACGGCTGTGAGTGAGGTGGATAATGTTATTATTATTCTCTTTATTTCATTTATATATATACATATTGATTACATTTTTATATAAAAGGAATACAAAAAACATATTTAAAAATATAAAAAATAGTAGACCACCAACATCGGGTAGAGGGACCAAGACACCGGTGGTTAGGACTCCAAAGACAGGAACCTCCTCACTATACGGGCCGTGTCAGGGAGGACTGTCTTCTGCATCAGACCCTTTTTTTTTTCGTGTGGAAACCTCCTCGGGCCGTCACCCCAACGGGGTTTACGGCGGGGTGGTGTGTCGGAATCGGACCGACTAAAACCACACGGTGTGCCACTCTGCGCCTGAGATAGGAGGGATACGTGAACCGCTGCTATTACGACATCCAGATCCCTCCCAGCGCCTGCCCGCTAATGCAGGCACCATCTATGGGTAAACTCTCTATTTTAGTGGCCAGCCGCGAGGAGGCGACGTCCGCGTGTGCCGTACGTCGCCTCCTCGCGGCTGGCCATTGTAGCGGATGGAGGGGAAAACCCGTCCCGTCCACCCGCGGCCACACGCAAGGCGGCATGAGGCGCTGGTATGCGCGCCTCCGCCGCCCGGCTCGCCGGCGGCGAATTAGGTCCGAGTGGATATTGTCCTCCCGGGCCTTCTCCGCCGCCTCCTTCCGCGAAATTACGTCTTCGCAGAAGGTTGCGACCGCGGTAAAACAACTGTCGCTACCGACCATGGAGCGTATTACGGCCGGTAGCGAGAGATCTCCTCCAATAACTGCAGTGAGGATCCCACGCTGCGCCGCCCAGGCGGAACAAACCGCCAGCGTGTGCTGAGCCGAGTCCTCACTGCAGTCGCAGTGGTGACAGGCGGGACTCAATTCCCTCCTGGCGACCGAGTGCAGATATTTCCCGAAGCAACAGTGCCCGGAAAGAATCTGCGTCAGTCGGAAGGAAAGGGTCCCGTGCTGCCGCCCTGCCCACTGGGCGATGACCGGCTGGAGAGCCTCCACGGCGGCAAAGCCAGCACGTGGAGCCTCCAGCCGGGACGACCAACGAGCCATCGTGGCTCGACGAGCGGCCTCTCGCCACTCGCGTATCTCTTCGGGCGGGGGCCGAATGCCGCTACCCACCCGAAAGTCTGCCGTTCGCCGATAAACTTCAGCGAGCGCTACCGCCTCTAAATCCCACGGGGGAGTTCCGGCCAACGCGCACGCCGCCTCCGTCGATACGGTGCGGTAACCGCGTATGGCTCTAACCGCCAATATCCTCTGAGGGCGCCAGAGGTGAGCCCTATTCTGAGCGGTCAGAGCCGCCGCCCAAACCGGTGCACCATACAGTGCCATTGACCGAACAACCCCCGTGTATAGCCATCTCGTCGCGACGCTGGCTCCACCCAAATTGGGCAAAAGTCGCCCAAGAGCAGAAGCAGCGCCGACCAGCTTTGGAGTAAGCTGTCGGAAGTGCTCGTCGAAGAGCCACCTGCCGTCGAGGATCAGGCCCAGATACTTCATCTGGGCCTTAATCGGTACGAGGACCGAATTGACTACGATAGAGGCACCGGGACCCATGAAACAAAAGGGCTTCCGTCTTATCTAGGGCCACCCGTAAACCCAGCGCCTTAATGCGCCCGACCACCAAAGAGACTCCCACGGTGGCCAGGCGCGCCGCCTCTTGAAAGTTCACCCCCTGAGCTGTGACCAATGTGTCATCGGCGTAACAAATTACGCCCAGCCCGGAGGGAAAACGACCTCGAAGGGCCCAGTCGTATCCCATATTCCACAGGAGTGGTCCGAGGACCCCTGTGGAACACTGCACGACATGGGCCGCCGCCTCAGAATACCATCTCGGTCCTCGTACACGACGGTACGCTCCTCAAGATAGTCTGCCACAAGCCGCCACAGATAGTCTGGCACCCCGTGATAGTGGAGTGCTTCCCTGATGCAGCTAAATGGCAGACTATTAAATGCGTTGGCGATGTCCAACGACACCGCCAACAGCACGCCACCACAGCCCACCGCCTCTTCGGTAACGGCCCTCAGGCGCAACACAGCATCGACTGTCGAATGCCCTGCTCGGAAACCGAATTGGGCGTCCGACAGATCGGGGCCCACCTCACTTAGGTGCCGGACGATGCGGGCAGAGAGTATCCTCTCAAACAACTTATCCGCCTCGTCCAGCAACACAATGGGCCTATAGGCCGCAACCGATTCGGCTGGCCGTCCCGGCTTCCTCAATAGGACCAGCTTCCCGCTTTTCCAACACTCAGGGAAGCGTCCGGACGCCAAGCTAGCGTCCAGGACCTCCCTGAGGCGATCCGACATCCATCTGATCAAGGGCTCGGGCCAGCACTCGGGCAGGTATCCCATCCGGCCCGGGGGCGGTGTTCTTAGAGCGTATCCGTAGAACAATCGCCCCTACCTCCGATTCCCTGACGGGCGGAACATCGTCCTCGTTCCTCCCGTCGTCTCCGACCATGAAGGCCATCGATGGGGGTGTGTGTTCCACCCGCTGCGGGAAAAGGCCCTCGACCACTTCCTGCAGGAAGCTGGGCTGGAGTGTCTCTGTAAAGGGGGGCCCGACGTCCGGAGCTTTTGTCGCGCCGCACGATAAGGGCGACCCCAGGGGTCACGATCGAAACCCTCCAGCAAATCCTTTCTCTTAATTTCTTTGGCACGGCTTATGGCCAGCTTCAGAGTTTACCGCGCTTCTCGGTACTCTTCATGAAGCTGGTCCTCCCCGCCTTCTTCGCGGTGTCGCCGCCGTTTACAGGTGTAGGACCTCCGGGCACGAGTACAAGCCGCGCGGAGGTCCGCCAACTCCTGGGACCACCAGTAAACCTCCTTCTGTGGAGGCCGGCAACCTCGGATGCGGGGCATGGCCGCATCACAGATCTGCACAATGACATCGCGGAAGCGACCAGCCCCCATGTCGACCTCCTCGGTCGGGGCCTGCGGAGACAGCCAAGAGTGAACGATGGCCGCCTCCTCTAGTAGGTCCCTATTTAATTTGGCTAAAGCCCACCGCGGAAAGCGAGAAGAACGCCGCGCCACGTGACCCCTACTGGGGTCCTGGGTCCGGGAGAGCTCAAATCGGATGTAGAGGTGATCCGAGAGCGTCTCAACCTCTTCCAGGACGCGCCAGTTCCTTACTCGTGCGGCGAGGGCAGGGGTAGCGAACGAAAGGTCCACTATCGACCCTCCCTGCTGTCGCACGCACGTGTTGGTGGAGCCCCTGTTTAGTAAACAGAGGCCCACCGAGGCCGCCCACTCCTCTACGGCCTCGCCTCTAGCGTCCGTCCTAGGGGAACCCCACACAATGGACTTTGCGTTGAAGTCCCCCGGCACTAAGTCGTGCCCAGACGTTAGACGCCGCATCGAGGTTTCCAAGTTGTTAAGGAAAACCTCGAAGTCGCTCAAACTCCGGTTGGGGGAGAAGTAAACACCATATACGGTGATCCCCCCCCACTCGGCAGCAACATATCCAGTGCCCTTGTCTCTTAGCGACAAGGGTGGGGAATGAGCCGCCGTGGAGCCAACGACTGCCACGGAACCGTCCCGGTCACCCAGCCAGTTTGGACGGGGAGCAACGTAATAGGGCTCCGCGGCTACGGCAACACCGATGGACCACTGCGCCATGGTCTGCAGGTAAAGGTCCTGCGCTGCGGCACAGTGGTTCAGGTTCGTCTGGACGAGGAGGTTGGAGACTTGGTCCATTACTTGACCGTCTCTACAACCTCCTTCATGGGCGACGATATCGACGCAGAAACGACGTCAGAGGCAGCCTGGGTCGACTGGCTAGCCCCCGACACTTGCCAAGATTTGCGTGGTGGCTTGCAACCCCCCTGCCCAATCTGATGATCGGCGGGCTTGTTACCCGCCGCACACGCTGGGCAGTGTGGGGCGGCAGAGCACTCTGCCGCCTTGTGCCCCGGTCGACCGCAGCGGAAACATAGTCCGCTACAGTCGAAACAGCTAACACACTTGGCGTGTGTGTGTCCCGATGCCAGACACTTAAAACACCTCATCGGTCTCGCCGCCAGGACTGTGATCCTAGCGCTGACGAGACCGATGAGCAGTCTACCGGCGTCGCCTAAAATTTTGGCTGACGCTACGGGACAGCTGACCCACACCGCGCCAAGCCTTCCTGGACCGGGGCGGATGGTGCCGACCCTAATGTTGTCCACGTTGCACTCTGTCTTCTCTCTTATTGCAACGCGGACATCTTCGGCCGTTATAGAGTCGTCCAGGCCCGAAATGCGCAACTCTGCACACTTAGTAGGCCTGGCGATCTTAACCCCATCAGTGGCCGCAAACATGCCCCGCAACTTCTCGGCAAAGGCATCTGCAGTCTTTGCGCCTTCGGCTCCCGGGAACTCGAGGACTCGAGCTCCCGTCTGAGCGAGGCGCAACATGACTCCATCCGTCCTGATGTCATTGGCGAGACTAGCCCGGGGCCTCTGGAAGATGGCCGCGTAAGACAGTCCGCCGTTAACCGCTTCCGGTGACACGGTGACCTCTACCGCCGCGGTTTTGGGTACCTGCAGCTTGCGCGGCCTCTTCGTAGTGGCCACTGCCACCGACAGCGACTGCGGGCTAGAGGCTGCTTTTTGAGCAGCCTTTTTACCCCGCTTTCGGGACTTCTTAGTCCCCCCGACTATCTGCCAACCATCCGTGGAAGGGGCAGATATGGGGGGAGCAGGCGTGGAGGTGCCAGGTACAGCGGCTGGAGTGGAGAGCGGAGGGAATTCCGCTCTAGGCTTGGCCGCCGTTTTGGGCCCTGACCTCGGTGCACTTGTCTTGGCTGTTGCTTTAGCCGCATGTCGTGCCCTAGGAGCAACCGCAAGAGCGGCAGACACAGACGCCACCGCCGCATAGGATACATGACCGCCCGCAACGGGAGGCGTTGATGGCACCGATACGGTCTTCAGTCTATTTGCCGCGAGCGGCGGTTGGACAACAGGAGCCGGAGGCAGCCTCGCCTCTAGGCCAGCGAGACGCCCGTCCATCATGCGCCACACTGCGTCCGTGATTTGGCGCAGGTGGGCATCAGGAATACCCCCGAGGTTGGAAGAGGGGGTAAGTTGTGACGGAGGCGAGCCCTCTCGTTCGGGGCGATCTGCCCGGAATTGAGCAAACTGAGCACTGAGCTCAGTCACCTGCCCCGTCAGACGCTCGTTGGCTGCCTGGAGACGAGCCATGTCTCCGATAAGGCTCTCCACGACCCCCGCAATAGCGGCAGAGGAGTCCTTAAGGGCCTTCACAAAACAGCCCTTAAGATTGCTAGACTTGGTGGCCACTTTGTGGATGATGGCCACCGCCGCATTTGCTCTCTCCTGCATGGATGATGGTGTTTGGAGAACAGAACTCCCTTCCATCGTCTCCTTAATTTTAAGCAGGAGATCTGCGACCTCCTCTGCCGCTAATGCTTCGCCGTCCGCCCTGACTCTTCTGTAGGCTCCTGCCTTGCAGAAAACGGAGCCTGACGGAACCGAGGCCGGAGTTCGTGATCTCCCCCTACGACTGCTTGCAACCTTGGGAGGCAACATCTCCTGAGACGTATCGCTGCCGTCATCCCTGGAGCGTACGCGTTTCCGGCTGTCACAAAGTTTTTTTTTTTTTTTTTTTATACCACGACGGTGGCAAACAAGCATACGGCCCGCCTGATGGTAAGCGGCTACCGCAGCCTATGGACGCCTGCGACACCAGGGGCATCACGTGCGCGTTGCCGACCCTTCAAAAACCTATTAACCCCCTTCTTGAAGAACCCCATGCTGTAGTTCCCAGGGAAAACCGTGGCAGGGAGCTCATTCCATAATGGGATTGTTCGCGGGAGAAAATTTCTCTGAAACCGCACTGTGCGCGACCATTTAGGTTCCAATGTATGTGGATGAGCTCCCTGACGATGGCGAGCGGTGCGATGGTAGAATGTGGCTGTGGGCATCATATCAAACAATTCTTCTGAACACAACCCATTATAGAGACGGTAGAGTACACACAGGGAGGCAAAGTCTCTCCTAAGACTTAGTGGCTCGATACCGTCCGTGAGATCAGGATCGTCGACTATTCTCACAGCACGTCTCTGGACTGAATCGAAAGGCTCAAGCTGGTACTTCGGTGCTCCCGCCTAGAGATGACAGCAATACTCCATGTGAGGCCGAACTTGTGCTTTGTACAGTAGTAGCCTTTGTGCCGGTGTGAAATATCGCTTCGCTCTATTCAGAACACCAAGTTTTTTTGATGCCAGCCTCATCTTTCCCTCCAAATGAGTCCGAAATTGGACGTCACTGGAGATGTCGACACCGAGGATCCCAATACTCTGTGAGATGGTAAGGGGTGTATTCTGGAATTGTGGAACTACAGTGAACGGGGTTTTTTTAGCAGTAAACGCACAAACTTGTGTCTTAGAGGGGTTAAATTGGACCAGGTTATCCCGACCCCAATCGGAGACTCTGTGTAAAGTGCTCTCGATTTGAGACACAAGTTGTTCGCGACTTTCTACTACAGCGGTACGAAGGATGTTAGCCCGGCCCGTGTAATACGCATCTCCAGTACTGTCATCCGCATAACAATGAATGCTATCTATGGTCAACATATCATTGATATGCAGCAAGAATAGTGTTGGAGATAGCACGGAGCCTTGCGGGACACCAGCGTTTATGTCCATGCTTTCGGAGCAGCTACCGTCGACGACGGCTTTTATGCGTCTGCCAGACAAAAAGCTAGCCACCCATTTGCACAAACCCTCGGGCAGGCCGTAGGACGGTAACTTCGATAGAAGGCCCCTGTGCCAGACCCGATCGAACGCCTTTGCTATATCCAGGCCAACTGCCAAGGCCTCACCTTGACTCTCAATGGCTGAAGCCCACCGGTGAGTGAGATACACTAGAAGATCACCAGTCGAGCGACCGCGGCGGAAACCGTACTGGCGGTCGCTGATCAAATCGTGCTCTTCCAGGTAACTGAGGAGCCGTGTGTTGATTACACGCTCCATCACCTTAGAGAGAAGGGAGGTTATAGCTATAGGCCTGTAATTCGATGGGTCCGATCTATCACCCTTTTTTGGCACTGGATGCACATGGGCAGTCTTCCACGAGGACGGCACTTGCCTTTTGCGGTAGGAAATCGCGAGAAGTCGCGTTAGTACAGGGCACAACTCAGGGGCACACTTTTTGAGCACCACTGCAGGTATGCCGTCAGGCCCACTCGACTTATGAACGTCTAGACAGTTTAGTTCCCGCCGCACTTCTCTTTGCGAAATGTGTATTTCCGGCAAGGTGTGTTGGCACGGCGGGTTAATAGGCGGTACCGCACTTTCATCCTCGTTCATAGTCGAGTTCGCGGCAAAGAGTTGCCCAAGTAGGTCGGCTTTCTCTTTAGCACTATGGGCCAAGTTACCATCGGCATTTCGCAATGGTGGTAAAGACGACTGGCAAAAATTTCCCTCGGCAGCCTTAGCAAGAGACCAAAACGCACGACTCCCAGAGGGATAGCTCGTAAGTCGCTCACCAATCCCGCCGATGAAATCGAATTTGGCTCTGGCAATTGTCTTTTTGCTGGACCTCGAGGCAGCATTTAGTTTGCGTCTCACATCAGAGATGTTCGGATCCTTATTGGTACGGGCCGTGGTCCAAGCCCTATAGGCGGCCTGCTTGATTAGCCTGGCTTCTTTGCAAAGCCGGTTAAACCACGGTCGCTTTTTTTCCCCCGCAGCTACTGATGGGTTGGGAATAAAATACTCCATACCCACCAGGATCGTCTCAGTGACAGCGGCTGCGCAGGAGTCAGGATCTTCTGGCGTGAAGCAAAGCTGTCTCCACGGGTACGATGCGTAGAATTCACGCAATCCATCCCAGTCTGCTGATTTATATTGCCACATGTGGCGCAAATTGGCTGGGCGAGGTGGAATATGCCGAGGGCATGGGACTTCGGTCCGGACGAGGCAGTGGTCGGACGAGCCGAGAGGTGCGTCCACTGCAATAGTGTAGTCGTCCGGACGCGTCGTCAGCAGAAGGTCCAGCAAAGAGTGTGCATGGCTCTCAATATCAGGTATTCTTGTTGGAGAATGTACCAGTTGTGAGAGGCCATGGGCCAGAGCAAATTCGTGAGTAGACCTGCCCGCAAAGTCGGTGGATCGAGAATTTAGCCACTCACAGTGGTGGGCATTAAAATCCCCTAAAATCACCAACTCAGCACGAGGGTACCGCTCAAGAACTTTGTCAGTCGTCACCTGCAGGTGCTCAAAGAGTGCTTTAGTCTCTCTGTCACCGCTATGAGACCTGTATAGGCACGCATAGATTCAAGTCTCACCTCCGTAGTCTACGCGCACCCACATTACTGACAGGTCCCTGTCTTCATAAAAATGGAGACGGCGACAGCAGATATCCTCCCGGACGTACATGCATACACCGGCACGTCTCAGAAATTTGTGTTCGAGTTTGTAGCCGGGGTAGTGTAGGAATGATGTATCGGCCGGGCAGGATATCTGCGTCTCCGTAAGAAACAAGAGGGTCGGCTGCGCAATCTCCAGATGAAGGTGGACTGCGTTCAGGTTGGAGTGAAGTCCCCTGATGTTGCAGAAGTCCATATATGTGGAAGAGGATGCCGCTGTAGATACATTTTTTCTATTTTTCTTCGTCATTTTTTTTGGGGGGGTTTAATTGGTTTGTGAGGGTTCACTGTGTTGACAACTAAGGGGGCAATGGGGCGGTGCTAATCTACTCATGGTCGATGCGGGTAGTGCGATTTGTCGGCGCGGCGTACGAAAGGGCCCCCGTTTCCATAAGCTCCAGTGTGTCCTCCTTCGCACTAGAGTTACCACCCGCGGCGGATTTGGAACGTAATCGTTCCGATGTTCTACGGCTCCCAGCAGCTATAATGACTTCTGGGAGCCCCACCGAGATAGGCGTGCTTACCAATGTCTCCTCTTCGTTGGAAGAGAAGTCGTCCGTTCTTGCACTCTTTTCCCCTCTGTTTTTCTTCTCCTTCTTTTCGTCTGTAGTTTTGTTTTTATTTATTAATGATTCCATGTTTGAACCCACGAGATGGGGAGAACAAAGGTCGACCCGGGCAGAGATCCCCAATACCCGGGCAAGCGTATATTTATGCCCAACCGAGGGGTCCGCAGGTACCTCGGCTGGGAGTGCGCTTACGACTGAACTACCCATCAGCCATGCATCCCCTGGCCACGCACCAGAACACGGGATTCGGGGTAATTTTTTATAGAGGTTTTCTTCCTCGCAGCCCGGGCGGTTAAGCCAAGACCCTCGCCCCCGATTGGAGTCACGAGACTCCAACTCGGGACTACGATATGTCGACGGCGGCAGGGAGACTATGTCTCCTGATGCCTGCACGGTGGCAGTGTAAGTGCACACCGAGCCCGTCCTAACTTTTCCACCGCTGAGCGGAGGAAATCTGACCCTAGAAAGGGTCCCACCATCGTGTTTTTTACCGAGGTTTTCCTCCTTATTGCTCCGAAGAGCGAAGAACCAACAGAGGATCCGACAGACCCGCCCGCTCTGTTGGACCAAGTCTCCGCCGAATTGCCGAAGAAAATGGCTTCCTCTTCGTGCTAGAACATTAGCCGTTGGCAGTGATGAACACCATCGCCAACGTTACCAGGGTGCACCACGTGGAGGTTTTCTAGCCCAGCACCCCTCTGCATCAGACCCTTGATCCAACCTTCCAACGTGAGCCTCTTAAGGTGTTGGTCGAGGTTCTTGGTTATCAATCCGAGAACAGATATGATTATCGGCACAATGATCACCGAATCCACATTCCACATATCGGCAATCTCGTGAGACAGATCATTATTATTATCAACTTTTATTTCAGCGTTCTTACTCCATCCGTTTTAGTGAATTTATTCTTACACATATACAAAGAAATTCAGATGATAATGTTGAATACTACTTGTAAGTTTAAACCTAGATTCTATTTTGAATAATATGACAAAACAATATGACAATATTGCTCAATACTGGAGAGAGTACACGAAACAATGTCCGTGACATCCGAAGCTCTTAAAACTTGACCTTAATCGCGAATTCATGGCCTCACAATAGATTTTTTTTTAAACAAGAGCTTTCAATGTGCCAAGGTCGCAGCGCACAATTTGCACATTTCAGTTCTTAACGAGCATTTAATTTGTATAGAACGATATACCTTCGATTAAGATGAGTTTTGTAAGGTCAGGTGTTAAGTAAGTCGACTGTTTCAATGGTCATAAAAATATTCGCTTCTCAATGTAACAAACAACATTTAAAGTACTAGAATTTGCTGGTTTCTTCGTTTAAGTTGATGATAGTAACCATAGACATCTCAGTCATGGCTGTCTGATTCATAACTTCACAGTGTCCGTACTATGAGAACCAGGGTGTTAGAACTATGTGAGAATAACTTGAGACATCTCAGTCATCTGATGCCAAATTGGACAGAGCCCATGCTATGGTAACCAAACCGCTGATAAACGATGACGATGGTACGACTGCACGACTGGCTTAGTGGTTTAAGCGGTTGCCGCGCCGCTCTCTACTGCGCTGAGCGTTGTGGGTTCAAACTCCACATGGGATAATAACTTGTTCTGAGTGTGGGTGTTCATTGTGTCCGTTTTTTGTATGTTTGTAAACTTCCCCGCGACACAGGATTTATTAGTAGCGCGAGCGTTGCATTTTCAAAAAAAAATCACTTATTTATACGTTAATTACACCCAGACACAAAACAAATAATCGTGCTCCTTACACAACAGTTTCTTATTAGCGGAAATAGAACCCAAGACCTTTGTCTTAGCAACCGGCGGCACTACTCAGTAAGCAACCAGAAAAAAAAATTTTAACATCCGTTTTTGGTGAGGGTTTTTGCTTTAATGAAAAAAGTTTAAAGTCCAACTCAATACAATATTTATCAATGAGTAACCTTGTGTATTACGATGAGTAAAAATTAATAATGGTATTTATCTTAAACACTTTTCGTAGGTTGGGTAAGCAGAGTATCGGATAATTGAGCAGGTCTTTAAAAAAATATTGCGCAGAAGGTAATAATATACATTATCAATGTAATTACATCGTGTGTGTTGATAGGTTTAAAGGTTCTTTTGTACTGAGAACTTGGTATATATTAAAAGGCCCGTTGACCCGTGCAACTTCGTGTGCGTGTCTTAAAGGTGATATTCAAGTCAAATAAACTCTTCCAATTTATGATATAAGTATAATATGTTACTCACGGTTGCCGGGCTCGTAATTATTGGAACGAAGTTCCTTACCGCGCGTTGCGAAGGAGGCTAGACGGAAAAAATTCAGACGAAAAGTTGTCACGACACTTTTTGCTATAGTGTAGTTAGCCGTGCGGCGTGCTCATGTTTCTCTGTCTGTGTCTCTCTCTTTCTCATAGAAAGCAAGCGAATTATTTTCGTTTCGTCTTTCTATTTTGCTTTGAACAGTGTATTGTCGCGACGATTATTTTTGTTTTTTTTTATAACTTAAAAGAAATAAAAAAAAATTTACAATTCCTTCACTAATTATTCGAAAGGAACTTCGTTCCATCCGGGTATCCCTTGTTTTCTTTTAAGTTTTTATTTTTCTTTAGTAGCGAATATTGAGATACCTTTTATTTTCGATGTTAAAAATTAATTACCATTTTATTCTATTTTCACATACATATCTTCTAAAACCATAGTGAAGTATTTTTTTTTTGTAATCATACACTTAGGCAACTCGGAAAAGTGAACATATAACTTCCAAATGTCCCTACCGTCAGGGTGGTAAAAAATCTCACTTAATACTTTCTTAAATATAGACGTGCTTCATAATTAAGCAAAGTATTAGAATTTAAGAAAGGATATTAAAGAACTTACCTGGTCTTGAAAAGTTCGGTGCAGTGTCTCTTTCGTATACCTCCCGTCTCCCTGCTTGAAGATAGCAGAACACTGTTTCAAGAGAGCCAACCTCGTTCTCTCTTTCGCACACTCCACCTCCATGATCGATAGTCTATGCCCCGTTCTCGGAACACACAAACCTCCTTCATAGTTCCCATTTAACTCTGTTAAGTTGGCACTATTGTCGGTTGCTTCACTTTTCAAATCTACATTTTCAAAGTTCGTAACGATTGCCGGAGTGTTGGCAATGCCGTTGGTCGCCATTTTTGTTTATACACTTACTCTTTGTTTTAACATATTTGGTTTAATTTCACTGTTAACGTATTTAAGTCGTATATACTAAATCGTGTAAAAATATAGTAAGTTGTTAGTACTTTTCATCTTCTAATCTTTAAGGTGATATTTATCTTGGTGGCTTTTGCCTAAATTTTTTTTTTTTTGTTGTCGGTGTGGAAATTCCCTTCGGATCTCCGGCTCCTCGGGAAGCAGGAGCCAGGAGTATGTGGTGTTTCCACTAAAAACCACCCCGGCGGCTGGTCTCAGGCGTCCTTCTCTGAAGGGGACCCGGACCATATTATTTCAGGTCCCCTCCAAAATCGACGCCGCGCCTAGTCAGACCCTATCCTGGGGAGGCCACAAAGGCTTCCCCACCTATCGATCCGGTTGTTATAATTTGTTGCGGCCCGATCGCATTTCTGCGACCAGGCCGCAACAAATTATTCTATCGCCAACCGCAGCAACTGATCCGCCACCAGATGTCCCCACTCTCTGGCGGCTCGCGGTCCCGTCGACGGCTCATAACACCTTTTGCCTACCTACCAACCTGTTACAAGGATGTAACTGTTCAGAAATTCGACTAGAACTGGTATTTTTATCAATAACTGTTTTTGTACGTATAATAATAATAAATACTTTGGACATTTGACACACAACGTCATCTAGTTTCAAACTAAGCAGAGCTTGTGCTATGATAACTAGACTGATTGATAGAATACTTATATACTTTTTTTTGTAAATACATACATGTTCAACATAGACAAACACCCAAACTTCGAAACAAATATTCGCAGATCATACAAACATTTTCCCCGACCCGGGAATCGAACCCGAGACCTCAAGCACAGCAGTCGCTACCACTGCACTACCGAGGCAGTTATAAATGTCATCCATCAGTCAAATACGTCTTAGAATCGTCTATTATTTGCCTCGGTAAAATTGTCTAGTATAAGCAGCCAGTTTAGTACACCACTAGATCTATAGACCGTGATTAGATCTACTATAAAAGTGTGATGTACTTCTTTCTAGCCAACTTCGTCCATGGCAGCCAGTCTCAACAGCCAACACGAGATATTATAGTACACAAGTGTGTACGCACGCAGGTGCACTCTCTGTTCTCTCACTCTCACTATGCGATGGGACGGTTATACGACACGACTGTTGAAAGATCAGGCTGTATTCCAGGCTGATTGCATATGAATAAATAAATATTTCGGACATTAGACACAATGACATCTAGTCTCACACTAAGCAGAGCTTGTACTATGATAACTAGACTAACTGATGTAAACATATACATATTTTTTGTAAATACAAACATATTATACACACCCAAACTCCGAAACAAATATTTACAGATCATGTAAACATTTGGCTCGACCCGGGAATCAAACCTGAGACCTCAAGCAGAGCAGTCGCAATCACTACCGCACCGCCACCGAGGCAGTCAATATTTACAATCGCTATAAAAATGTATACAAAGAAGAAATAATTATTCGTATCTTTATAATTAGAAAGATACCTTATTTTCCACTTAATCGGAATAAAAACTAGACTTATCACAGTTTCCTTAACAGTTGCTCTTAATATCAAAATAAAAAGTAACTTTTGGCATTATTTTAAACAATAAATAAATATCTACCTACCCAACTTTTTAAACCATTAAATTACATAATACGCATACTTTCTGAGATACAGTACATAAAATATCCCAACATCGTTAAATTAACGATAAAAGCGATCTCTACGTTACGCCATACAAGATATTGTGTAACACTCAAATAAATATATGTATACGCAATATAGGAAGAAAATTGATGTAAGTCATAATTTTGACTTATTTTTGTAGTGTACTAGCTGACCCGGCTAACTATGTTCCGCCTTAGAGGCAATAAATAAGCAGAACTTTGATTTTGAATTGAAACGCGTTCTAACGGGATAAAAAGTATCCTATGTCCGTCTCCTGGTTCTAAGCTACCTTCCCACCAATTTTCAGCTAAATCCGTTCAGCCGTTCTTGAGTTATAAGCGGTGTAACTAACACCACTTTCTTTTATATATATATAGATTATAATACAAGAAAATAACTAAACACTCCATCGGAGTCATAGAAACCATAAATAAACTCCTGTAATAATGAAGGCAACTTCAGAGATGCAAGCTCATAGCACTTACCGCCTCCCCCCCAGGCTAAGGTTGGCAAAGTGATGATGTAATGTACTCCTAGCCGATTTCAGTCATGGTGGTCAATCTCAAACCGTGTGGTGTCTCGATGACACTCTGTATTCTTAAACCGTCACCAGCACAAGTTATGCGTATAAAAGCAGTCTATCAGTCTACTGTTCCTTACTCTTCTTTGTTTAAACATAATTTACTCAGCCTACCCTTTTTTTAACATTTAAAGGCCATCTGGTCTGCCATACCCATTTTCATATGCGCGGCCAGAATTATTTTCAGGAGTATGCACCAACATCCACACATACTATTTACCAATATAAAATATAGAATTATACTAGGTCTTTAACTATAAAATTGACGTTTTTTATGAAATAAATTAAAAATAGGTGTTTTCTATGTTTTTTTTCTGCCAGAGGGGCACAAATGCATCTATTGGACCCCCCTCCCGGCACCCATACTTATCTCCCGTTAGAAACTAGCATACAAAACCATTCGATATACATGTAAACATTAATACTTGTATGATTTATATTTTATTACCATGTGTAAGTATAATGAATTCACATTTAGACAATACCAACAAATTTTGATCGTCGAACAAACAATACGATTATTGCTATAACCTATGGCTCACACTTTTCTTTTTTTTTTTTTTTTATTTAACGTGTGGAAACCCCCTTGTGCCGTCACCCCACCGGGGTTTACGGCGGGGTGGTGTGTCGGAATCGGATCGACTAAAACCACACGGTGTGCCACTCTGCGCCTGAGATAGGAGGGATCCGGGAACCGCTGCTATTACGACATCCAGATCCCTCCTAGCGCCTGCCCGCTACCTCGGGCACCATCTGCGGATAAACTCTCTATTTTTAGGCGACGTACGGCACACACGGACGTCGCCTCCTCGCGGTTGACCATTGTAGCGGATGGAGGGGAAAACCCGTCCCGTCCACCCGCGGCCACACTCAAGGCGGCATGAGGCGCTGGTATGCGCGCCTCCGCCGCCCGGCTCGCCGGCGGCAAATTGGGTCCGAGTGGATATTGTCCTCCCGGGCCTTCTCCGCCGCCTCCTTCCGCGAAATTACGTCTTCGCAGTAGGTTGCGACCGTGGTAAAACAACTGTCGCTACCGACCATGGAGCGTATTACGGCCGGTAGCGAGAGATCTCCTCCAATAACTGCAGTGAGGATCCCACGCTGCGCCGCCCAGGCGGAACAAACCGCCAGCGTGTGCTGAGCCGAGTCCTCATTGCAGTCGCAGTGGTGACAGGCGGGACTCAATTCCCTCCTGGCGACCGAGTGCAGATACTTCCCGAAGCAACCGTGCCCAGAAAGAATCTGCGTCAGTCGGAAGAAAAGGGTCCCGTGCTGCCGCCCTGTCCACTCGGCGATGACCGGCTGGAGAGCCTCCACGGCGGCAAAGCCAGCACGTGGAGCCTCCAGCCGGGATGACCAACGAGCCATTGTGGCTCGACGAGCGGCCTCTCGCCACTCGCGTATCTCTTCGGGCGGGGGCCGAATGCCGCTACCCACCCGAAAGTCTGCCGTTCGCCGATAAACTTCAGCGAGCACTTCCGCCTCCAAATCCCATGGGGGAGTTCCGGCCAACGCGCACGCTGCCTCCGTCGATATGGTGCGGTAACCGCGTATGGCTCTAATCGCCAATATCCTCTGAGGGCGCCAGAGGCGAGCCCTGTTCTGGGCGGTCAGGGCCGCCGCCCACACCGGTGCACCATACAGTGCCATTGACCGAACAACCCCCGTGTATAGCCGTCTCGTCGCGACGCTGGCTCCACCCAAATTGGGCAAAAGTCGCCCAAGGGCAGAAGCAGCGCCGACCAGCTTTGGAGTAAGCTGTCGGAAGTGCTCGTCGAAGAGCCACCTGCCGTTGAGGATCAGGCCCAGATACTTCATCTGGGCCTTAATCGGTACGAGGACCGAATTGACTACGATAGAGGCACCGGGGGGTGGACCACGACGGGGCCCATGAAACAAAAGGGCTTCCGTCTTATCTAGGGCCACCCGTAAACCCAGCGCCTCAATGCGCCCGACCACCAAAGAGACTCCCACGGTGGCCAGGCGCGCCGCCTCTTGAAAGTTCGCCCCCCGGGCCGTGACCAATGTGTCATCGGCGTAACAAATTACGCCCAGCCCGGGGGGAAGACGACCTCGAAGGGCCCAGTCGTATCCCATATTCCACAGAAGTGGTCCGAGGACGGACCCCTGTGGAACACCGCACGACATGGGCCGCCGCCTCAGAATACCATCTCGGTCCTCGTACACGACGGTACGCTCCTCAAGGCTCACACTTTCCTACAATAGCCTCTTTGGGTTACAAGTGATCATGGCTTATTTGAGCTATTGATACTCCAAAAAAAAGATGACCCGCGTTAGGAATGTATCCTGTGTCATGGGGGACTTTACAAACATACAAGAAACGGACACAAAGAACACCCAGACTCAGAGCAACAATTTGTGGATTTGTCCTCTGTAGAGTTTGAACCCACAACAATGAGCACAGCAGACAGTAGCGTGGCGACCGCTTAAACTAATCCAAGCGTTCAGTCTGCAGGCAATTTAATCTCTACAGGTAATGTCATATTCTTGCCATTGCTTTCTTTATTGTCTATTAACATATTAAAAAGAAAAATTTTTAAAACACCCAGTTTCCTCGTCCAATCCTGAAAGTACCTGCTAGAAGGCAATAGGCTTGCTTGCTGCCTGCTGAAGGTCTACAATCATCAATCTATACATGACTGATTCATCAACGCTGGCGCTACAGACATATACATACATATATACATACATTATGCACGAATATTTACGTAACTATCACAAATGCACATATTGTTTACAAACCATGACACATTAACCATAGTAAATATTCCTTTAGTAACCTTTACATTGGCAACCAATAATTTGTGACTTTTTACTTTGTTTAACTTTTCTAATACTCATAAGATAGAAAAAGATTAGAATGAGTGTGTTTGTGTCTGTGTATGTTTGGTGTAGATATAATATCATGATTGACATATACATGTGTGGGAGGAGACAGTAATGAGTTAAACTCTTCACTAATATTATAAAGCTAGAGTTTGCTTATTTATTTGTTTGGTTGAGCACGCTAACCTCAGGAGCTATGAATCCGATTTGAAAAATTCTGTTAGTGTTAGATAGCCCAGTCATCGAGGGAGGATATAGGCTGTATATCATTATGCCACGATCTACGACCGAAGGAGGAAAGATATTGCAAATATCGGGGGCAAATTTTCCCTTTTGAGAGTTTCCATTGTGTACGCTGCGTAAATGGTCCAAGTTTCGCAAAAGTAATGTATGAAAGAATTGTTTCCCTGTAAAAGTTCTGAAAATAAGTCCTCGGCAGTATATGTCTATCTTTAAAGGTTGGTTCACTGTAACCTTTTTTATAGTGAACAAATTTATTCACACTGTACAGCATCAAGCTACGAGGAACAGTAGACGCAAATGAGGTAGCACGGGTCAGCTAGTATTAGTATAATTTGATTAAAGGTTCCGCACTCTATCATATAATAACAAGCATTAGTCGTGGGAGAACTATGCTTCTTCTTCTTAAGTGTATTTTAATTTAGAGGGGAGAGGGAGTGACCCAAAGGTAGCAATTCATTTGTTACTCTTAACTTGTTGACTTAATATCCATAAACACAAAAAGAAAGAATGTTAATAACATTTAACTGCACAGTAGTGGTTTAAGCGGTCGCCACACCACTCTCTACGCTCTCTGTAGTCCCCAAATTGTTGTTCTGAATCTGAGTGCTCTTCGCGTCCGTTTCATCTTTGTTTGTAAAATCCCACGCGACACAAAATGTATTCATAACATTTGCGTTGTCTTAAAAATAATTAGCAGACTTGACATACGCCCTCCAAAGTTCTCACTCTCCGCAGTAATACCTGCATGTATAATTCAACCTAGTGTCTCGTTTTAATATCTACACGGACGGTAAATAATAGTGTAGATAACTAGTTTAGTTCCAAGAGACAGAACTAATGATAGAGTTCATCACACAATATATGTTTATCATTAACTTCTGGATCCGCCTATTACATGAAAAGAAACATCACACGTTCGTTCAACAATTATTTATGCATATTATTTACGGAACCCCAATTATTGAAGGATTTGTTGTAGTGTAATCGATTAAAATTAATCGAGTTTGCAAATTTAGTGAAAGCAAAACCACACCTAATTGATGTGTGTATACAAAATGGCGGACGTACTAGTAATTGATAGATGCAAGAAAGATAAGTACATAATCTTTTAATTAAATTATTACAACCTGTCTTTTCATGGAGCCTGTTCAATATAGATGGTAAAAAAATAAGTTAACTTGTTATATATACATTATAGTACACCTGTGTTTTCTGGATGTCGTAATAGCAGCGGTTCCCGGATCCCTCCTATGTTAGGCGCAGAGTGGCACATCCTCCTATGTGGTTTTAGTCGCTCCGATTCCGACACACCACCCCGCCGTAAACCCCGGTGGGGTGACGGGGCCCGAGGGGGTTTCCACACATTAAAAAAAAAAAACTCCTGTGTTTGCGTATACACTTGTACACTATAATATCTTCAGCTAAGTTGGCTGGTGTCTGGCCTGACAGATTGTACACCGTGACCGAAATCGGTTAGGGGTATGTCGCCATCGTCATTTACAATTAGCGTGGTCGTTTTTGGCACAATATCTATATCTTTTATGTAACTTCAACCACTGATGGCTGTTTATAGCCTAAAGCGCCTCCAATGGCTGTGGTTGGCATCAACGTAAAATTTTGTAGCACCACCAATAATGTCTGTCGGTTTTTGCAGTGATCGTTTGAAATAAGTGACTTGAAGTCGGTGCAATGTCAATACATAAAAGTAAAAGCACCGACTCTAAATATGATTCCCTAATCTTTTTTAGTATAAACAGTGATCTAAGTAACTGTTTTGCGCTAAAAGTGAAATGGGAGAGTAATCCCAGACATTATTCTGTGTGTGGATGTAATTTATCTATAATTGTAGTATGTTCAATGGTAGTTTAGTTACTATGGTAAGGCTGTGCCTAGTTTTGTACCAACCTACAAAACCAGGCACCAAACTGGTGAGATGTGGGTAGTTATGATTATTGTACAAGAAAATTGATGTACAGGAAACAATTATTCAATTGTTATTTCGAGATGATAATATTTTTTTAAGTGTAATATTTATGAACATAGTACTCGTACAAATACAAGAAAAACATGTGGGTGTAGTCAAGTACGCACACTCTTTTGGCGTAACAAGATAAAAAGATTTTTAAAAAATTTTATCCTTCTCGTTATTCTATGTTTGTAGAGAAATCGACACCTAATAATAGAAAAAAAGATATTTATTACATTGAAAGGAAATTTTATTAAAACGCATTATCTAGTTAAGTAAATTTTTAGCTAACAGAAGTATAACTTTAAAACTAAAATGTTGACTAGCTAATTACATGGTGTCGGTTTTTCGTGACGGAGGGCGTGTACATCCTAAAAATTTACTCTCATCATTTTTTTCTAACGCGTCAAAAGAAGAATATATTAAAAAATATTTTAAGTTATTGTTTTTTTTCTATTGAATTCTTTACTGAATACAATATACCTATATACACAGGGTACATTTTAACTTCCTCGGTGACGCAGTGGTAGCGAATGCGACTGCTGTGCTTGAGGTCTCTGGTTCCATTCCCGGCTCAGATTAATGTTTGTATAATCTGCAAATATTTTTTTCGGAGTTGGGTGTCTGTATAATATGTATGTATCTACTAACAAAAAAAGTATACAAGTATTCTATCAGTCAGTCTAGTTATCATAGTATAAGCTCTGTTTAGTTTGAAACTAGATGACATTGTGTGTCAAATGTCCGAAATATTTTAAACTATAAGAGCATTCTCAGTGTCCGAGATTTTCAAATTTACAAATAAAAGGTAAATGACCCGGAATCATTGTTCGCAAGACCATTATTAAAATATATTTTTATAAATTGCATAAATTAAAAAGTCAAGCTGTGACTTTATTTCATAGTTAAATTGGTTAAGAATAAAAATCAAAAAAGTTAAAGCTGTTAATGGTGACTTCAATTTAAAAAAAAAACCAGGAAGGTCCAATCAAACATATTAAAAGTGTCCAATTATATCCATAAAAGTAATTATTTTTGTATTATAATTATTTTGCCAAGGTCCCAAAGTATGCTTAATCAACGATTGGTGTTAAATGCCGCTGTATGATGAACCTGATCATTGATTATGTTTGGATGTATTTTTTCATAATACATACGTATTCATCCGTGTGGTGACGGATTAAGAATATGTAGTGTCACAACCACGGGATGCCGTGGGTGTCGTAAGAGGCGACTAAGGGAAAAACTATTCAAGAAAATATCACTACAAAGAGAAGGAAAACTTGAAACAAACCGTTTTTTAACCTCAATGGCCTTCGAATGGCCGAAAAGAATGGCCTCCACTTTGTGCTAGAAAATTAGCCGTTGACGGTGATGTCCTCTGCCAAATAGCTCCGGAAGAAACAGTACCGTCGCTAACTTTACGAGCATGCACCATGTGGCAATTTTCTAGCCCAGCACTCCTTGAAACAAACTCTATTCCAACCCGTCTGGTCATCGTGGTATAGTAGACCAAAATCAAGGAGGTTCAAAGAGTTAAGAAGAGGCCTATGTCCAGCAGTGAACTGTTAAAGGCTGTTGATGATACATGTATTTAAAAACTTATTAGCATTTATTTAATTGTCTCTGACTAGTCTGGAATTAGACCACCGAGTGTAAGATGTGCTTAATAAGTTTTGGTCACTTGAATAGGACCCTGTCTTAGTGACATCGCTAATCAGAAAATTAAGTCATTTATTTATGTGAATTAGATTACGTCAGATGTGTACTTTAGTAACATCATTACAACACAAAATATTTCTCACATTATATTTATTTTTTTTTATTATAATTTTTACTGATGGCTTAATAGTCAACTAGGTAAGACAGCAACAATTAAATTCTTAATTACTTTATAAAAATGCGGTTTAATTATTTCAAATTTATGTAATAAACACAACATATTGTCAAATTGAGATTCAAATTTATTTATTATTTCATGATGGACATCAATTTTCGACTCTAAAGATCGACTGCCTCGTTGTTGAACGATTAGCGTATGCGACTGTCGATTGAGAGATCTCCGGTTCTAATTTCCGGGTCGGGCCAAAAGTGTCGTTCAGTTTGTAAGTGTTTCACGCCTGTACCTCCAACGCCTCCTCTACACTACTCGTGAACTTGACGGCTTGTTATACGAATACAATAGTGTAGGGAGGCATTTCAGCTTACCTCATCAAACTTTACCTCACCTCTCGCCTCGCGAATTTCTAGACTACTTCGCTGAGGAACTTTGCGAGTAGTGTAGAGGAGACATAAGAGCACGTTAACTCATCGGTCCCAGTTGTCATGAACAATCGTTATTGGAAAGCCAGTGCCCTCAAATATATTGACAACAAGTTCCACCTTCAAATTCAGTTCGCTCTCAGGGTTGCGGAGGTCCGATGCCCGTCGCTCCGTTGAAAGTAAATATTCAGTTAAAACCTGTTAAACCAGTGGCCAATCCCAAATAATTTTTATTAAAATAAAGTCGAGGAAGTTGATGATCAATTGCCTTTTTGTTTCATATAATAAAAATTGTGGATAAGCATACACAAGATATTGCAAGAACAAGTGTTTTGTCAATAGTAATGAAATAATTCACTAATGTCGTGGCTGCGTTTGTGTGTGTGTGTGTGAAGCTTAACACGCTGAATGTTAGTAGCTACTAACCTGATCAATAATAACCTACTACTGGACATAATGTTTCCCTTAGAAAGGAGATTTTGGCTCCCTATACCACGCTGGCCAGACGAGGTAGGTAGTAGAGCCATGCTGATTTCAGCACGAACGGGCCGGCTCGACCGGGGCAGTACTACCCTCCCACAGAAGACCAACCTAAAGCACCAGCATCCGTGCTGTCGTGTTTCGTTGGTGAGTGTGAGACCGGAGGCCCATTGATGCAGGGGTGACAGTTATCGTGGTAGCTGTGTAAGCCTTACACTGTCACGATGACTGTCATGCCTTTTACGTCTCCAAGCGTGGCGTGAAAAAGCATCTTGCTGGGCCGCCATAGTGTAGGACACCACACTGCATTGTCTGCATTTGCAATAAGTATGGTGACCACAACTGTTTGGATTCTATTCATGCTTTTCATCAGGCAGAGTGGAGTCACTTTGGCAGGCTCTTCATGTAGAAAGAAAGAGTTGGTAAAGAATTTGTGTCAAGTTTTCCTTCTCTTTGAAAGGCTGTTGTCCTGTGTAGTGTATTCTCTTGGTCAGCTCTTACGACACCCTCGGGTTAAACAGGGAAGGTGATACTCTGTATTCTTAATGTGTCACTACCCAGTGGTGCCTTTCAATCCGAAAAAAAGATAGAAATGACTAATTATAAGATAAATAAATTATAATAACAATATTTCGGACACCTAACACATGTCATCTAGTCCCAAACTAAGCAGAGCTTGTACTATGATACATATACTGATACAACACATACATAACCTTTTTTTTGTAAATACATCAGATAATACATAGAAAACACCCAAACTCCGAATATTGCAGATCCTACAAACATTTGGTCCGACCCGGGAATCGAACCCGAGACCTTAAGCACAGCAGTCGCGTACGCTACCACTGCGCCACCGAGGAAGTCGTAAAATAAAAATAGTTTTAATTTACTACTACTTCTTAGACTACATCATCAACAGCCTTTTACAGTCCACTGCTGGACATAAGCCTCTCCTTGGCAAGGAGGTTTTGGCCTACTATACCACGCTGGCCAGACGGGTTGAAATAGGGTTTGTTTCAAGTTTTCCTTCTTTTTGTAATGATGTTGTCTTGTATACTTTGTTCCCTTAGTCGCCTTTTAAGACACCCACGGGATGAATAGGGGTGGTAACACAATGTATTCTCAATCCGTCGCCACACGGACAAGACTACATACAAAAGTATAAATTCTGACTACTTGTTATGGATTTATATGTATAAAGTATAACATATAAATATGTAGTTGTTGTAGGTTTATGTTAATTTAGTATTTATACAAAATTTTTAACATATTTTGCTGGTAGTCGCCTCCAAGGCGACGACGAGAGCAAAGAACTTACTAACACACTAACAAGTGAAAAACTAGTTTTCTGATATTTTTTTTTCTACTCACTTAGATATTTTGCCACAGAGAACCTTATATATTCATATGTTACATTATACATTAATAAATTAGGAAACCAGTCTCCGTCAGGCATATAACTATTTTATTTAACTATGATAATTAATTTTAAAGCCTGACAATGGCCACTATTTTTCAAATTAAACAATAAAAGACCTTGTCTATGACTTAGACAGGAAATCTAATATTTATTACAAGGTCATAACTTTGATGATATGAATACCTAGTCTTGCCATAAATATTGTAATAAAGAAAAAAGAAAATTGTTAACTGCAAATAACATTTATTACTTTTACAGTGTGTCAGTTTAATACATAAATATAAAACAATTAAAAATATAAAAAGCTTATTCGAAGTGGTCTCCATTGGCTGCAATACAGTCCTTTAAACGATGAGGCCAGTTATCAATAGAAGCACGCACTCTTTCCATGGGAAAATTCTTCACTGCCAATCGTATAGATTGTTTTAGGGACTCCAAATTATCATGGCGTTTAGAGCAAGCTGTACTCTCTAAAACTGACCACAAATCATAATCCAGCGGATTAAGATCGGGACTAGACGACGGCCAGTCTTCAGCTCTGATGAAGTCCGAAACGTTCGATTCCAACCAAGACTGCGTGGACCGAGCTTTATGACCCGGCGCCGAGTCTTGCTGGAAGGACCATACTTGGTTATTGAACATGGTGATGTTAAGGGGCTTAACTACCTTCTCAAGAATGGTATCTTGATACACTTGTGCCGATGTTTTGATACCTTTTTCACAAAAATATGGCTCAGTCACTCCTTCATAGCTAACACCCCACCAAACCATCACTGAAGTCGGATAATGTCCACGTTGCACTCTGTCGACTAATTGGGAAGCTTCCTTAGAGCTTTGAGCATAAATACGGTCATTTTGTTTGTTAAAATGTTGCTCAATTGTAAAAATTTTCTCATCCGTAAACAAAATTTTTCTGTGACCTCCCTTTGCGTACCGCTTCAGTAGTTGTTTCGATTTTACCACCCTATTCTTCTTTAAATTATCAGTTAAGAAATGGCCAGTGCGTCTCTTATAGGCTGCAAGTCCTAAGTCATCTTTTAAAATACGCGACATGGTTCTAGGTGCTATCTTCATTTCCCGAGATAAAATCTTTTGCTTTCGGACAGGATTTCTTCGAATTCTTTCCCTTACTGCTTTGACCACCTTTTTCGTACGAACACTACGTGGACGGCCAGATCTTTTTCTGTCACAAACAGAGGAGGTCTCATTGTACCTATTAATAGCCCGGTACACAAACATTTTACTAATACCAAGTGTATGGAGAGTTTTAAAAATTGCATTTGGCTCCATACCTACTTTGTGTAATGCTATCACAGCGATGAGGTTCTCTTTATCACCCCACACCATTTTAATATCGCAAAATATTTTACAATGTATTGGCGCCAAAATGAGAAAACACAATGAACAATCGTATAAAAATGACAGATTCGAAATTCAAATGTAATATTTTTTTATAATTAAGTGTAACAGTATTTATGGCCAGACTAAGTATTATTCGTTGTTTTGTAGCGATCAAGAATTGGTTTAAGTTTATGGGCAAAGTATGTCTGAAGAGTTTAATCGATATAAGAACATGCGAAGAAGGGTGCGTGAATAAGGATAGGGGGATTTTTTTCTTCTAATAACCTACTAAAGTGACTATTCTGCCTGATGGAAAGCGGGAATAGAATCCAAGAGCGGTGGTCGCCGTACTCACTGCGAATGAAGACAGTGCAGTATGCCGACCCACGCTATGGCGGCTTGAATAATACCTAATCTCGATTAAACGCAATAAAGAGTTGATAAAGGTGATAATATAATAAAAACGAAGTTACTCAATATTTAAATTTTACTCATGTGTCTGTTCACCTCATGCAAATAACTCCGGTTACCAGTCTTGAGTGGAGCTGTGAATTTGTGGCATGAGTTTCCTCAAGATCTTACAGTTGTCTGCCACGAAAGATGATGTCCAAGTTTGATTATCACTTAGTTAGGACCTTACTGCCTCGGTGGCACAGCGGTAGTTAATGCGACTGCTGTGTTTGAGGTCTCAGGTTCGATTCCCGGGTCGGACCAAATGTTTGGTCGTACCCAATTTGTTTCGAAGTTTGGGTGTTTTGTATGTATAATATGTATGTTACAAAACTAAAAAAAAGTATATAAGTATTCTATCAGTCAGTCTAGTTTTTATAGTATAAGCTCTGCTTAGTTTGAAACTAGATGACGTTCTTTGTCAAATGTCTGAAATATTTATTTATTATTTATTTATTTATTTATTTATTACTAGAATGTTAGCTGACTCTAGCTGACGATAAAAGGAAGATCTTGAGAGAGGGGGATTTGATTTTGAAAATAATTTTGAGGTAAAGAACAATCATTGGAATTATTAGTAAGACATTCCACTAAACTATTTGTTTCTGATGTGGTATTTATAGTATGTATTATTGTTGGTAAATCACTCTTATTTAAAGCTCTACTTTCATTTTTTTTAATAAAAATCATTATGAACTTTCTGCCTATAAATATAGAAGTCATAATATATAATTAATGTTTACGGGAATTAACACGCCTTCAATAAACATTGAGTAAGTAGATATGTACTTTAAAACCAGTGCAATCTAGTTGAAACGTCAGGCAATACGTAGATTTTGTACTTAACACCTATCAAGAGCACTTTATTACAGTACCAATAAGTGTTATGGTACGTGAAATTTTAAAAATCAAAATACAACTCTCAAATAAACACTTTACCGTAGAAAGTTCGAGTCGAATACCACAATTTGTAAAATCGGTTAAATTTACCTAACCCACTTTTTTAAACCAACACTTTTGTACACAAAACGAGTTTTAACAGTAACTCTTATCACTTGAGATATAAATTTTGATCACTCTCACTTTTAACACTCCGCGCGTCGCGATCAAGCTGTGTGATTGTATATCGGCGCGTGCGCAACCCACCATGTGTATCGTCACACTAGCGAGCGCAGGGTTAGATCTAAACGTTCTTGGTAAGGGGGATAATTGATGACATTTGGTTTATTATTTTTTAATAACATTTTGGTAAATTCTAATTAAGCCAAATGTTTGTGTAATCTGATAATCATGATTGTTTATATTTCAATTCCGTGTTCGGTAATACTACATATTTTCAATGTGTCAACTAGGTACCTCAATAGCAAAGTTAATCAAAATTGATCCAGCCATTTGAGCTTGAAAAAGTAACAAACAACAAACTGTATTAGTGGGACAATAAGTATGTTTTTGGAAATATATCAGTCCTAGCTTTTGCCCGCGGCTTCGTTCGTGTCTAATTTGGTCTGCCACATTCGGTTTCGTAACAGACCATTTTAAATAAATATATTTATTTTTAATAAACAGTATTCTGTGTTACTTCTAATACCTCCTAGAACATGTGTACAATATTTCATGATGATCGGTTAAGTAGTTTTCGCGTAAAACCGTGACAAATAAACTTACTTTCGCATTTATAATATTAGTAGGGATGTTTAACACAACCGTGGGAGGGTCACACTTTGATAAATATTCGCCGTCCATATTGGTGGATTAAGGGCATCACCCCTATGCACCCCATGGGTTTCGTAACAGTCGCCAAGGGAACAAACTACGCAGACAACATCACTGCAAAAAGAAGGAAAACTTGAAGAAAAACCCTTTTTTTTTTTTTTTTTTTTAACGTGTGGAAACCCCCTCGGGCCGTCACCCCACCGGGGTTTACGGCGGGGTGGTGTGTCGGAATCGGACCGACTAAAACCACACGGTGTGCCACTCTGCGCCTGACATAGGAGGGACCGGGAACAGCTGTTATTACGACATCCAGATCCCTCCTAGTGCCTGCCCGCTACCTCGGGCACCATCTGCGGATAAACTCTCTATTTTAGGCGACGTATGGCACACGCGGACGTCGCCTCCTCGCAGCTGGCCATTGTAGCGGATGGAGGGGAAACCCCATCCCGTCCACCCGCGGCCACACTCAAGGCGGCATGAGGCGCTGGTATGCTCGCCTCCGCCGCCCGGCTCGCCGGCGGCGAATTGGGTCCGAGTGGATATCGTCCTCCCGGGCCTTCTCCGCCGCCTCCTTCCGCGAAATTACGTCTTCGCAGAAGGTTGCGACCGCGGTAAAACAACTGTCGCTACCGGCCATGGAGCGTATGACGGCCGGTAGCGAGAGGTCTCCTCCAATAACTGCAGTGAGGACCCCACGCTGCGCCGCCCAGGCGGAACAAACCGCCAGCGTGTGCTGAGCCGAGTCCTCACTGCAGTCGCAGTGGTGACAGGCGGGACTCAATTCCCTCCTGGCGACCGAGTGCAGATACTTCCCGAAGCAACCGTGCCCGGAAAGGACCTGCGTCAGTCGGAAGGAAAGGGTCCCGTGCTGCCGCCCCGCCCACTCGGCGATGACCGGCTGGAGAGCTTCCACGGCGGCAAAGCCAGCACGTGGAGCCTCCAGCCGGGACGACCAACGAGCCATCGTGGCTCGACGAGCGGCCTCTCGCCACTCGCGTATCTCTTCGGGCGGGGGCCGTATGCCACTGGCCGCCCGGAAATCAGCCGTCCGCCGATAAACTTCGGCGAGCACTTCCGCCTCCAAATCCCACGGGGAGTTCCGGCCAAGGCGCACGCCGCCTCCGTCGATACGGTGCGGTAACCGCGTATGGCTCTAACCGCCAATATCCTCTGAGGGCGCCAGAGGCGAGCCCTATTCTGGGCGGTCAGAGCCGCCGCCCACACCGGCGCACCATACAGCGCCATTGACCGGACAACCCCCGTGTATAGCCGTCTCGTCGCGACGCTAGCTCCACCCAAATTCGGCAAAAGTCACCCGAGGGCAGAGGCAGCGCCGACCAGCTTTGGAGAAAGCTGGTCGGAAGTGCTCGTCGAAGAGCCACCTCCCGTCAAGGATCAGGCCCAGGTACTTCATCTGGGCCTGAACCGCTACGAGGACCGAATTGACTACGATAGAGGCGCCGGGTGGTGGACCACGACGGGGCCCATGGAACAAAAGGGCCTCCGTCTTATCTAGGGCCACCCGTAAACCCAGCGCCTCAATACGCCCGACCACCAAAGAGACTCCCGTGGTGGCCAAGCGCGCCGCCTCTTGAAAGTTCACTCCCCGGGCTGTGACCAATGTGTCATCTGCGTAACAAATTACGCCCAACCCGGGGGGAAGACGACCTCGGAGAGCCCAGTCGTATCCCATGTTCCACAGGAGTGGTCCGAGGACAGACCCCCGCGGAACACCGCACGTCATGGGCCGCCGCCTCAGAACACCGTCACGGTCCTCGTACATGACGGTACGCTCCTCAAGGTAGTCTGCCACAAGCCGCCTCAGGTACTCTGGCACCCCGTGGTAGTGGAGGGCTTCCCTGATGCAGCTAAATGGCAGACTATTAAAAACGTTTGCGATGTCTAACGACACCGCCAACAGCACGCCGCCATAGCTCACCGCCTCTTCGGTAGGCGGCCTCAGGCGCAGCACAGCATCGACCGTCGAACGCCCCGCCCGAAAACCAAATTGGGCGTCCGACAGATCGGGGCCCACCTCGCAGAGGTGCCGGACGATGCGGGCAGAGAGTATCCTCTCAAACAGTTTACCCGCCTCGTCCAGCAACACGATGGGCCTATAGGCCGCTACCGATTCGGCTGGCCGTCCCGGCTTCCTCAATAGGACCAGCTTCCCGCTTTTCCAGCACTCAGGAAAGCGTCCGAACGCCAAGCTAGCGTCCAGGACCTCCCTGAGGCGGTCCGACATGTGTTCGAGGGCTCGGGCTAGCACTCGGGCAGGTATCCCGTCCGGCCCGGGGGCGGTGTTCTTAGAGCGGATCCGTAGAACAACCGCCCCTACCTCCGATTCCCTGACGGGCGGAACATTGTCTTCGTTCATCCCGTCGTCTTCGACCATGAAGGCCATCGACGGGGGCTTGTTCTCCGCCCGCTGCGGGAAAAGGCCCTCGACCACTTCCCGCAGGAAGCTGGGCTGGAGTGTCTCTGTAAGGGGGGAGCCCGACGTGCGGAGCTTTTGCCGCGCCGCACGATAGGGGCGACCCCAGGGGTCACGATCGAGACCCTCCAGCATTTCCTTTCTCTTAATTTCTTTGGCGCGGCTGATGGCCAGCTTCAGAGTTTTCCGCGCCTCTCGGTACTCCTCATGAAGCTGGTTCTCCCCGCCTTCTTCGCGGTGTCGCCGCCGACTACGGGTGTAGGACCTCCGGGCACGAGTACAGGCCGCACGGAGGTCCGCCAACTCCTGGGACCACCAGTAAACCTCCTTCCGTGGAGGCCGGCAACCTCGGATGCGGGGCATGGCCGCATCACAAATTTGTGCAATCGCTTCGCAGAAGCGACCAGCCCTCATGTCGACCTCCTCGGTCGGGGCCTGCGGAGACGGCCAAGAGTGAATAATGGCCGCCTCCTCTAGTAGGTCCCTATTTAATTTGGCTACAGCCCACCGCGGAAAGCGAGAAGAACGCCGCGCCGCGTGACCCCTACTGGCGTCCTGGGACCGGGAGAGCTCAAATCGGATATAGAGATGGTCCGAGAGCGTCTCAACCTCTTCCAGGACACGCCAGTTCCTTACTCGTGCGGCGAGGGCAGGGGTAGCGAACGAAAGGTCCACTATCGACCCTCCCTGCTGTCGCACGCACGTGTTGGTGGAGCCCCTGTTTAGTAAACAGAGGCCCACCGAGGCCGCCCACTCCTCTACGGCCTCGCCCCTAGCGTCCGTCCTGGGGGAACCCCACGCAATGGACTTTGCGTTGAAGTCCCCCAGCACTAAGACGTGCCCAGACGTTAGACGCCGCATCGAGGTTTCCAAGTTGTTAAGGAAAACCTCGAAGTCGTTCAAACTCCGGTTGGGGGAGAAGTATACACCATATACAGTGATCCCCCCCCACTCGGCAGCAACATATCCAGTGCCCTTGTCTCTTAGCGACAAGGGCGGGGAATGAGCCGCCGTGGAGCCAACGACTGCCACGGAACCGTCCCGGTCACCCAACCAGTTTGGACGGGGAGGAACATAATAGGGTTCCGCGGCTACGGCAACACCGATCGACCACTGTGTCATGGTTTGCAGGAAAAGGTCCTGCGCCGCGGCACAGTGGTTCAGGTTTGTCTGGACCAGGAGGTTGGAGACTTGGGCCATTACTCGACCGTCTCTACAACCTCCTCCATGGGCAACGATGCCGACATGCGAACGACATCAGAGGCAGCCTGGGTCGATTGGCTAGCCCCCGACGCTTGCCGAGAATTATAGGGAGGTTTGCAGCCTCCCTGCCCAATTTGGTGATTGGCGGGCTTGTTACCCGCCGCACACACCGGGCAGTGAGGGGCGGCAGAGCATTCAGCCGCCTTGTGTCCCGGTCGACCGCAGCGGAAACATAATCCGCTGCAGTCAAAACAGCTGGCGCACTTGGCACGTGTGTGTCCCGATGCCAGATATTTAAAACATCTCATCGGTCTCGCTGCCAGGACTGTGATCCTAGCGCTCACGAAACCGATGAGCAGCCTACCGGCATCGCCCAAGATTTTGGCCGATGCTACGGGACAGCTGACCCACACTGCGCCAAGCCCTCCTGGACCGGGACGGATGGTGCCGACCCTAATGTTGTCCGCGTTGCACCCTGTCTTCTCTCTTACTGCAACACGGACATCCTCGGCCGTTATGGCGTTATGGAGTCGTCCAGGCCTGAGATGCGCAACTCCGCACACTTGGTGAGCCTGGCGATCTTAACACCATCCGTGGCCGCAAACATGCCGCGCAACTTTTCGGCAAACGTATCAGCCGTCTTTGCACCTTCGGCTCCAGGGAACTCTAGGACACGAGCTCCCGTCTGAGCGAGGCGCAACCTGACTCCTTCCGTCCCGATGTCGTTGGCAAGACTAGCCCGGGCCCTCTGGAAGATGGCCGCGTAAGACAGTCCGCCGTTAGCCGCTTCCGGTGACACGGTGACCACCACCGCCGCGGTCTTGGGCACCTGCAGCTTGCGCGGCCTCTTCGTAGTGGCCACTACCACCGATAGCGACTGCGGGGTAGAGGCTGCTTTTTGAGCAGCCTTTTTACCCCGCTTTCGGGACTTCTTAGTCCCCCCGACTACCTGCCAACCATCCGTGAAAGGGGCAGATATGGGGGGAGCAGACGTGGAGGTGCCAGGTACAGTGGCTGGAGTGGAGAGCGGAGGGAATTCCGCTCTAGACTTGGCCGCCGTTTTGGGCCCTGACCTCGGTGCACCTGTCTTGGCTGTTGCTTCAGCCGCCTGTCGTGCCCTCGGAGCAACCGCAGGAGCAGCAGACACAGACGCCACCGCCGCATAGGATACACGACCGCCCGCAACGGGAGGCGTTGATGGCACCGATACGGTCTTAGGTCTATTTGCCGCGAGCGGCGGTCGGACAACTGGGGCCGGAGGCAGCCTCGCCTCCAGGCCAGCGAGACGCCCGTCCATCATGCGCCAAACTGCGTCCGTGATTTGGCGCAGGTGGGCATCAGGAATATCCCCGAGGTTGGAAGAGGGGGTAAGTTGTGACGGAGGCGAGCCTTCTCTTTCGGGGCGATCTGCCCGGAATTGAGCAAACTGAGCACTGAGCTCAGTCACCTGCCCCGTCAGACGCTCGTTGGCTGCCTGGAGACGAGCCATGTCTCCGATAAGGCTCTCCACGACCCCCGCAATAGCGGCAGAGGAGTCCTTAAGGGCCTTCACAAAACAGCCCTTAAGGTTACTAGACTTGGTGGCCACTTTGTGGATGATGGCCACCGCCGCGTTTGCTCTCTCCTGCATGGACGATGGTGTTTGGAGAACAGAACTCCCTACCATCGGCTCCTTGATTTTAAGCAGGAGATCTGCGACCTCCTCTTCCGCTAATGCTTCGCCGTCCGCCCTGACTCTTCTGTAGGCTCCTGCCTTGCAGAAAACGGAGCCTGATGGGACCGAGGCCGGAGTTCGTGACCTCCCTCTACGGCTGCTTGCAACCTTGGGAGGTAATATCTCCTGAGACGTATCGCTGCCGTCATCCCTGGAGCGTCCGCGTTTCCGACTGGCACAGAGCTCCGTTTCCATAAGCTCCAGTGTGTCCTCCTTCGCACTGGAGCTACCACCCGCGACAGATTTTGAACGCAATCGTTCCGATATTCTACGGGGCTCCCAGCAGCCATAATGACTTCTGGGAGCCCCACCGAGATAGGCGTGCTAACCAATGTCTCCTCTTTGTTGGAAGAGAAGTCGTCCGTTCTTGCACTCCTTTCCCCTCTGTTTTTTTTTTCTCCTTCTTTTCGTCTGTATTTTTATTTTTATTTATAATTGATTCCATATTTGAACCCACGAGATGGGGAGAACAGAGGTCGACCCGGGCAGAGATCCCCAATACCCGGGCAAGCGTAAATTTATGCCCAACCGAGGGGTCCGCAGGTGCCTCGGCTGGGAGTGCGCTTACGACTGAACTGCCCATCAGCCATGCATCCCCTGGTCACGCACCAGAACACGGGATTCGGGGTAATTTTTTAAAGAGGTTTTCTTCCTCGCAGTCCGGGCGGCTAAGCCAAGACCCTCGCCCCCGATTGGTGTCGCGAGACATAACCACCACACTCCTTTCGGGATTACGATGTGACAACGGTGGCAGGAAGATTAAATCTTCCAATGCCTGCTCGGCGGTAGTGTGAGTACACACCGAGCCCATTCTCCTTTCTCCACCATTGACAGTGGAGAAATGCCGACCCATGAAAGGGTCCCACCCTAATGATTTTTTATCGAGGTTTTCCTCCTCATTGCTCCAAAGAGCGAAGAGCCAACGGAGGAATCGACATAAATGCCCGCTCTGTTGGACCAAGCCTCAGCCGAATGGCCGAAGAAAATGGCCTCCTCTTCTTCGTGCTAGAATATTAGCCGTTGGCGTAATGTCCTCTTCCAAATGGCACAGGAAGAAACAGTGCCATCGCCAACGTTACCAGGGTGCACCACGTGGAGGTTTTCTAGCCCAGCACCCCTTGAAGAAAAACCCTATACCAACTGGCCAGTGTAGTCTAACAGACTAAAAAGGCTTTCAAAGGAGAGTCTTATGTTCAGCAGTGGACTTGTAAAAATTGTTGATGAGATGTGACTGAAGTAATACTACATCTTCAGAAGAAACAGCTTTCTAGAAATTCTGTCGTAGCTCTTCACCTATTTTGTGAGGTTACCCTATATAACCTATCACATCCTTTACTGAACCACCCTAAGTTGGACTGACCTAATTTTTTTTTTATATTAAGAGCCTGCCAAAGTGACTCTACTCTGCCTGATGGAAAGCATGAATAGAATCCAAGAGTTGTGGTCACCATACTCATTGCAAATGCCGACAATGCAGTATGGGACCCACACTACGGCGGCATTGTGAGATGCTTTTTCACACCCCATTTGGGGACGTAAAAGGTATGACAGTCATCGTGACAGTGTAAGGCTTACACAATTACCACGATAACTGTCACCCCTGCATCAATGGGCCTCCGGTCTCGCACTCACCAACGAAAAACGACAACACGGATGCTGGCGCTTTAGGTTGGTCTTCTGTGGGAGGGTAGTACTGCCCCGGACGAGTCGGCGCGTTCGTGCTGAAATTAGCATGGCTCTACTACCTAAAAAATCCCTGGACATTAGAGATAACACAGAAGTGTAAATACAAAAAGTATAAATGAACAAACAAAATTGTTAAACTATAGTATCCAAACTATATAATAGACTGCACGGGTAATGTTGTGATTTAAACGATCACTTTTCTGCTTTCTACTTACTGTACCAGGTGTTATTGGTTTGATTCCCACATGGGACAACACTTTGTGTGTTCCACAACTTGTTCTGAGTCTCGGTGTTTCGTTTTTGCACGTAAAGTCCCTTGCGACACGGCATGTCGAGTAGTCCTACTGCGGAAGTTGTTTTCACCTGTTAAATTCAAAAAATCACCAGATACTTTTGATCAGAAGTTAATCAAGTTGAACCTACCTACAGTGTTTAGCAGCATAATAAAAAGCTTGTGTGATAGTGAAAGTTATACGAATATATTATGTTGGTTGTTCGAACACGTTACAATTATTATGTCCCCAACCCGTCTGGGTTTATACACGTGACCTACTTTTACGTTGAGAACGCGTTTAATGTTGCAGTTGGTGAAGATTTCAGTGTGGGCCAATCACAACGCCAAACGCTCTTGCGTTAAGAGTAAGCTAATGTAAAATAAACTCACACTAGGCTCTCAGACTCGTCTGTAATTCAATATAAGTAAGCAGATGGTGGTCTTGGCAGCTTTTTTTCGACGGGCCTTTAGTCCGACGCCACCCTTCTTGAGAATGTAATCATTTTGAAACCGGTCAAAGAAAGCAGATTAATTGGGGTCACGGCACTTGAGTAGAGCGAGGAAACAGTAACGCCTGTACACCGGTAGGTGTTTCGTTCGGTCAGTTCGAGTGAACTGATGTTGAGAATCAGCTCTAATCATACAATTTGTAGGAGGCGGTGGATCTCAAATACTTGTGACTATGGATGTGCAGGATACATGACCGGTGTAAGTCACTTATCCTCAGGTTTACTTGTTTGAGTTCCATACCATAAAAAGATTCGATTCCCACCCAGAACAAATCTCTATATAATGAGCACGATCATTTGTTCTATGTCTGTGTGTAATTTATGTATATGTGTGTGTTTAATAATATATAAATATGGTTATCAGCATGCGGCCATGCCCCGCATCCGAGGCTGTCGGCCTCCACGGAAGGAGGTTTACTGGTGGTCCCAGGAGTTGGCGGACCTCCACGCGGCCTGTACTCGTGCCCGGAGGTCCTATACCCGTAGTCGGCGGCGACACCGCGTAGATGGCGAGGGGGACCAGCTTCATGAGGAGTACCGAGAAGCGCGGAAAACTCTGAAGCTGGCCATCGGCCGCGCCAAAGAAATTAAGCGTAAGGAGATGCTGGAGGGTCTCGATCGTGACCCCTGGCGTCGCCCTTATCGTGTGGCGCGACAAAAGCTCCGCACGTCGGGCCCCCCCTTACAGAGACCCTCCAGCCCAGCTTCCTGCAGGAAGTGGTGGAGGGCCTTTTCCCTCAGCGGGCGGAGCACACACCTCCATCGATGGCCTTCTTGGTCGGAGACGACGGGGAGAACGAAGGCAATGTGCCACCCGTTAGGGAATCGGAGGTAGGGGCGGTTGTTCTACGTATCCGCTCTAAGAACACCGCCCCTGGGCCAGACGGGATACCTGCCCGAGCACTGGCCCGAGCCCTCGAGCACATGTAGGACCGCCTCAGGGAAGTCCTGGACTCTAGCTTGGCGTCCGGACGCTTCCCTGAGTGCTGGAAAAGCGGGAAGCTGGTCCTGTTAAGAAAGCCGGGACGGCCTGCCGATTCGGTGGCGGCCTATAGGCCCGTCGTGTTGCTGGACGAGGCGGGTAAACTTTTTGAGAGGATACTCTCTGCTCGCATCGTCCGGCACCTCTGCGAGGTGGGCCCCGATCTGTCGGACGCCTAATTCGGTTTTCGAGTGGGGCGTTCGACGGTCGATGCTTTGTTGCGCCTGAGGGCCGTTACCGAAGAGGCGATGAGCTGTGGCGGCGTGTTGTTAGCGGTGTCGTTGGACATCGCCAACGCATTTAATAGTCTGCCATTTAGCTGCATCAGGGAAGCACTACACTACTACGGGGTGCCAGAGTACCTGAGGCGGCTTGTGGCAGACTACCTTGAGGAGCGTACCGTCATGTACGAGGACCGAGATGGTATTCTGAGGCGGCGGCCCATGTCGTGCGGTGTTCCACAGGGGTCTGTCCTCGGACCACTCCTGTGGAATATAGGATACGACTGGGCCCTTCGAGGTCGTCTTCCCCCCGGGCTGGGCGTAATTTGCTACGCAGATGACACATTGGTTACAGCCCGGGAGATGAACTTTCAAGAGGCGGCGCGCCTGACCACCACGGGTGTCTCTCTGGTGGTGGGGCGTATTGAGGCGTTGGGTTTACGGGTGGCCCTAGACAAGACGGAGGCCCTTTTGTTCCATGGGCCCCGTCGTGGTCCACCCTCTGGCGCCTCCATAGTAGTCAATTCGGTCCTCGTACCGGTTCAGGCCCAGATGAAGTATCTGGGCTTGATCCTCGACGGCAGGTGGCTCTTCGACGAGCACTTTCGACAGCTTTCTCCAAAGCTGGTCGGCGCTGCTTCTGCCCTTGGGCGACTTTTGCCCAATTTGGGTGGAGCCAGCGTTGCGACGAGACGGCTATACACGGGGGTTGTCCGGTCAATGGCACTGTATGGTGCACCAGTGTGGGCGGCGGCTCTGACCGCCCAGAACAGGGCTCGCCTCTGGCGCCCTCAGAAGATATTGGCGGTTAGAGCTATACGCGGTTACCGCACCATATCGACGGAGGCGGCGTGCGCCTTGGCCGGAACTCCCCTGTGGGATTTGGAGGCGGAAGTGCTCGCCGAAGTTTATCGGCGAACGGCTGACTTCCGGGCAGGTAGCGGCATATATGGCTCGTTGGTCGTCCCGGCTGGAGGCTCCACGTGCTGGCTTTGCCACCGTGGAGGCTCTCCAGCCGGTCATCGCCGAGTGGGCGGAGCGACAGCAGCGTGGGGTCCTCACTGCAGTTATTGGAGGAGATCTCTCGCTACCGGCCGTCATACGCTCCATGGTCGGTAGCGACAGTTGTTTTACCGCGGTCGCAACCTTCTGCGATGACGTAATTTCGCGGAAGGAGGCGGCGGAGAAGGCCCGGGAGGACGATCTCCACTCGGACCCAATTCGCCGCCGGCGAACCGGGCGGCGGAGGCGCGCGTACCAGCGCCTCATGCCGCCTTGAGTGTGGCCGCGGGTGGACGGGACGGGTTTTCCCCTCCATCCGCTACAATGGCCAGCCGCGAGAAGGCGACGTCCGCGTGTGCCGTACGTCGCCTAAAATACAGAGTTCATCCGCAGATGGTGCCCGTGGTAGCGGGCAGGCGCTAGGAGGGATCTGGATGTCGTAATAGCAGCTGTCCCCGGATCCCTCCTATGTTAGGCGCAGAGTGGCACACCGTGTGGTTTTAGTCGGTCCGATTCCGACACACCGCCCCGCCGTAAATCCCAGTGGGGTGACGGCCCGAGGGGGTTTCCACACGTTAAAAAAAAAAGGGTTTGTTTCAAGTTTTCCTTCTCTTTATAATGATGTTGTCTTGCATAATTTGTTCCCTTAGTCGGCTTTTACGACACCCACGGGATGAATAGGGGTGGTAACACTATGTATTCTTAATCCGTCACCACACGGACAAACTTCAAGTTTGAACTTCAAGCTGATGCTATTGATTCTACAGTGTTCTATATACCTTTCATATAAATAGTCGGTACTTAAGTAAATAAATGTTAAGTAACATAGAAATTATTAACATAGTCATTACATAATTGGTCACCCATCAACGCGTTCTCGCAAATACTCAAAGATTCCAGTCACCATCTCACCGCGTACTTTCTCTTATCGCAACGACATGTTACCACCCACGGTCTTACCGCAAACACTCCTCTGTTGGTGTAGTGGTTACTGACTCTGGCTGCCAAACTGGAGGTCGTGGGTTAGATTTTCATTCAGGACAAACGGTCATTTATTAATCTGTAATTAGCTGCCTCGCTAGCCATATTGACAGTCACCAAACGTAAATGTAATAAGAAAACGAACAAATGTACGAGAATAACGTCTCTCAAAAGTAAGTCACGTGGTTAGAAAATAGCCAATGATACAAAAGAATAGAGAAGTTAGTGATTAGAGAAAGACTATCGACACGAAACACTTACGTCTTAGCTAAGGGGGCTGAAGCGAAAAATTAATCAAACAATCTCTGAAGTAGGTTATAAATTGTGTAGTACGTCAGTGCAGAACTTCATAAGTTTTAGAAGCATATATAATCATCAACAGCCTTTTATAATCCACTGCTGGACATAGACCTCTCTAGAGGCGGCACGTTTGGCCTCCACAGGTGTCTCTCTAGTGGTCGGGCGTATTGAGGCGCTGGGTCTGCGGGTGACCCTGGACAAGACGGAGGCCCTTTTGTTCCATGGGCCCCGTCGTGGTCCACCCTCTGGCGCCTCCATTGTAGTCAATTCGGTCCTGGTACCGGTCCGGGCCCAGATGAAGTATCTGGGCCTGACCCTCGACGGCAGGTGGCTCTTCGACGAGCACTTCCGACAGCTTTCTCCAAAGCTGATCGGCGCTGCTTCTGCCCTTGGGTGACTTTTGCCCAATTTGGGTGGAGCCAGCGGCGCGATGAGACGGCTATACACGGGGGTTGTCTGGTCAATGGCGCTGTATGGTGCACCGGTGTGGGCGGCGGCTCTGACCGCCTAGAATAGGGCTCGCCTCTGGCGCCCTCAGAGGATATTGGCGGTTAGAGCCATACGCGGTTACCACACCGTATCAACGGAGGCGGCGTGTGCCTTGGCCGGAACTCCCCCCAAGCTCACCGAAGTTTATCGGCGGACGTCTGACTTCTGGGCTAGTAGCGGCATACGGTCCCCGCCCGAAGAGATACGCGAGTGGCGTGAGGCCGCTCGTCAAGTCACGATGACTCGCTGGTCACTCTGGTTGGAGACTCCACGTGCTGGCTTTGCCCTCATGGAGGTTCTCCAGCTGGTCATCGCCGAGTGGGCGGGATGGCAGCACGGGACCCTTTCCTTCCGACTGACACAGGTCCTTTTTAGGCACGGTTGCTTCGGGAACTATCTGCACTCGGTCGCCAGGAGGGAATTTAGTCCCGCCTGTCACCACTGCGACTGCAGTGAGGACTCGCTAGCGGTTTGTTCCGCCTGGGCGGCGCAGCGTGGGGTCCTCACTATTATTGGAGGAGGTCATACGCTCCATGGCCGGTAGCGACAGTTGTTTTACCGCGGTCGCAACCTTCTGCGAAGACGTAATTTCGCGGAAGGAGGCGGCGGAGAAGGCCCGGGAGGACGATGTCCACTCGGACCCAATTCGTCGCCAGCGAGCTGGGTGACGGAGACGCGCATACCAGCGCCTCATGCCGCCTTGAGTGTGGCCGCGGGTGTACGGGACGGGTTTTCCCTCCATCCGCTATAGTGGCCAGCCGCGAGGAGGTAACGTCCGCGTGTGCCGTACGTCGCCTAAATGGAGAGTTTAACCGAAGATGGTGCCCACGCTAGCGGGCAGGCGCTAGGAGGAATCTGAATGTCGTAATAACAACTGTCGCAGTAACTCCTGGATCGCTCCTATCTCAGGCGCAAAGTGGCACACAGTGTGGTTTTAGTCGGTCAGATTCCGACACTCCACCCCTCCGTAAACCCCGGTGGGGTGACGGCCCGAGGGGGTTTCCATACGTTAAAAAAAAAAGTGTATGTTCAAAGTTTTCCTTCTTTTTGTAATATCTTGTATACTTTATTCCCTTACTTGCCTTTTATGACACGCACAGGATGAATAGGGGTGGTAACACTATTGTATTCTTAATCCGTCACCACACGGACAAGCATATACAAACCAAATTAAAATTTATATACAAGTATAAATAGACAAGTATGACATCAGAAATTATGAATAGCTTTATTTATCAGAATAGATTTAACGGATTAAGAATAAGTAGTATCAACACCCCTATTCATCGCATGGGTATCGTAACAGACGACAAAAGATATAAACTACATATGATAACATCACTGCAAAATTAGGATGTCTCGAAATAAACACTGTTCTAACCCGTCTGACCAGTGTGGTGTAGTCAGCCAAAACTTCCTTTCGAAGAGACTTATGTCCAGCAGTGGACTGTTAAAACTGTTGATGATAATGACTTAACAGCAGTCGAGTAAAGATAGCACAGACCGCGTGTGTCAGACGTCTGAAGGTATTATTATTGCTCTTATTTACTAATACTATTATAATTACCACTTTTAATTGGCAAATATAATTAGTTTTACACTTGTCAGGTTGTTGAAAGGATTATTTAAAGCTGAAACTAGGTCGCCTTGTGATAGATCTTGAACTTTAGAGGCTTATCCATTAACGTCTAGACATCGTGTAACATTTACTGTTTTTCTTTTAATTTTTCAGAGCCTGCCAAAGTGACTGTACTTTGCCTGATGGAAAGCATGAATAGAATCCAAAAGTTGTGGTTACCATACTCAATACGAATGCAGACAATGCAGTATGGGAACCCACACTATGGCGGCCTAGTAAGTACTTTTATACGCCTCGCTTGGGGACATAAAAGGCATGTATTGCACACACTTACCACGACAACTGTCACCCCTACATCAATGAGCCTCCGGTCTCGCGCTCACCAACGAAACAGGACAGCACGTATGCCGTCGATTTAGGCTGTTTTTCTGTGGGAGGGTAGTAATGCCCCGGTCGAGTCGGCCCGTTCGTGCTGAAATCAGCGTAATTCTACTACCTGTACTGTTGAAAAAACACCAAAGATCAAACAGGAGGGGTTATTTAATAGTTTTTATAGCAGATTCCTACCCATCACATCAAAAGAATTTTCACTGCATAGATGTATTGATTTAAGCGGGTACTTCACCGTTTTCTACTAGAATGTTCTGGATTCGATCAGTTCGATATCCATACGGGACAACACTTTGTGTCCGTTTTATGAATATTTGTAAAGTGTAAGGAGAGGCATATTTCCAGAAGTGGACTGTTAAAGGCTGTTGTTGGTTCTGATGATTAAAAAGAAAATAAAACCAGATGTATTCTTGTTTACAAGAAACAGTCTGCCCCTTCCAACTAATGTCTGTCGAACGTATAGTAATACGTATACGATACGACAGGATAATCGGTCATCAGAGCTCCATCCTTCTTCGGTCTTTTTTATTTTCACGCCTCTTTGGTAGGTACCATCTCTTAAAAGAAGGAGGTGGCCAAAGCGCTGTAGGGCAATAACTAATCTTCAACTAGAGATATTGTCGACATTATGAATGAAAAAATCAATAACTGCAAAACATTGTATTATAGTGTAGAAACTTGAAAAAAAAATTTTTTCCATCTCTTTGTGAAAAACCTTTTTTTTTTTCAACTTTTAGCTATTAATATCCTATAGAAAAATTAAAGGTAAAAATATTGTCTTTTATTACGGCACTTCAAAAATTGCTTTAAATTCGTGTCTCTAGACTGAAATTAACAAAGAAAACTTAACAATCACACAAGGAGGTTTTGTATTTGTTAAAGTTTTGGTTACCAAACTATATTAAGTCCGTGTGGTGACGGATTAAGAATACATAGTGATACCAACCCTATTCATCCCGTGGGTGTTGTAAAAGGCGACTAAGGGAACCAAATATGCAAGACAACTTCATTACAAAGAGAAGAAAAACTTGAAACAAACTCTATTCCAACCCGTCTGGCCAGCGAGGTATAGTAGGCCAAAACCTCCTTGCTAAGGAGAGGCCTATGTCCAGCAGTGGACTGTAAAAGGCTGTTGATGTTGATGAAACTATATTAATATATTACTAGATAACGAAACACTTTTTACTAACAGAGTATTTTTCATCTCGTGAACAGTGCCTTGCGAACATGTTGTCATTTCGAGTGGCTACAGTCGATTTAATTCTGACATACAATTTGAATTAAAACCAGAAATAAACCATACTACCATTAAACTGTAACTTAAAAACGTTAACAGTCTGATAAAAACTGAAATTTATGGGTATTTCACAACATCAAGAGCTGAATAATTATATTTTTTGTGGCGCATTGCAACAATCACTTAAAAAAATTACTTTTTGACCAAATTGGTTTATTATTTACGATCAATCCGAATTCTCGGTCAATTGTTTGGATTTAAAATACTTTTCTTTAAAAGAGTTTTTATTCCTCACTCTTTTTCTCCAAAAAAAGTTAATAACAATGTGTTTTGGCGGTAAACTGGCATGCCTTATTTCAAAAGTCTATGATTAGTGATGTGCCTGCCAACCCTAGATTGCTACAAATGATCGACTGCAAACATGAGTTATCATTTGAATTGCCATTAACTGTGCATTTCAGGGATCAGATGAAAAAAATAAGTGTATATTGAAATTTAAGGTAGACAAGAACAGGAGGTAATGGTAGGATATGAATACTGTTTATACAGACGTTTATGGGACTAATCTGTCCGTATATATTCGTATCTATCCGTTAGTTTTTGTGCAGAGCATGTAGCAGCATCTATCACTCTAGAATTGGCTAGCATAGCCACCAAACATGGTGTACGGCTTGAGAACAATGTCTAAATCAACTGGAACAAACGCTAATGACAATGGTAAGTTCTTGAAGTATTTAATTAACGGTAAAAGCCTTAAACCTTCATGAACAGAAATATATAAGTTTATAGTTAAAAGCCACTTTGCCTTCCCCTCTCTTTAGTTAATCATGAAAGTAATAATAATATATTTAAATCTCAAACTAAGTACATAATTGCAAACAAATATAAAACTACCGTTAAATCAAAGTAAAAAGTGACATTTGATCGGGTACAGTGACAACTTGTGACACATTACGCCTTAAGTCGCGCCTCACCCGCTGAGTTGACAACGTCAGTTGAAAATAGTATAGCAAGAATAAAAATGTCGATATAATTTTATCGATACCCTACATCGTCGAAGGCTAACTCTAAACTAATTTTGTAAGCTTTTGTCTGGTAAAACTACCCATGATTATGCCGAAAACATGCTATAGATAAGAGATTCTACATAATTATCTGATGCATTCTTATAAGAAATATTTTAATTTTCTAAAATAAATGTTTATTCTACTATAATTTAAGTTATAATTATTTATCAACGAAAATCTAAAATGGTAGTTGACTTGCTAGGTAGGAATATACAAAATAAATATTTTTGACATACAACATCGATACTTATGACCACATCACTAAATTCACACGGTACTTGGATAGCGGCACCTTTGAACAAAATAAGCTAGTGATGTGACACTATCGCCAATCTTAATCCCTGCACCAGAGATTTAATTTAAATAATTCAAGATTAATCTGTCGTTATGTTGACAAGTTAAAATCAAGTTGCGACCAGTTAAATAACACGCCCACAAAATCTATTTTTATGTGTATATGAGTAGATACAGGTTATGGAGTGTAGGTGTCACACAGTTGAAACCGTTTTTCAATTAGTATTTATAATTTAATGTCAGTTAATTTATCATGACGTGTTGCATTGATGATGAAAGTAAAGGTTTCCTAGAGCTAGAAAGTCGATGGTTGCCAATTTTCTGGAATAAAACTGCGGTCAATAGAGTCCATGACACCATAGTCAAATTAGTTACTTTTTATCGTCTGTTAAAACGACAATTTTATATGAAAAGCGTAGAACGTTTATTGTTACGTCACGGTTTTAGACTACTCCATTGAACTTGAACTGAAACTAGGTAGTAGAGCCACGCTGATTTCAGCACGAGCGGGCCGGCTCGACCGGGGCAGTATTACCCTCCCACAGAAGACTAGGCCACCATAGTGTGTGTCGCCATACTGAACTGTCTGCATTTGCAATGAGCATGGTGACCACAACTCTTGGATTCTATTCATGCTTTCCATCAGGCAGAGTACAGTAAAGACAAAGTACACTTTAGGAAGCTCTTAATATGGAAAAAAAAAATTCATTCAATTTTTGGAATGAAGCTTCACAGAAGTGTCCTCGGTGGAAACTCCAACATTCCACGACTTTGCAAGCTGCTTAATGGCTGCAGCTCCTTGGTCGATATACACACTGACTCGCTTACCAAATGCCGCAATACCGTACTAAATATTAAATAAAAACACTTTATTTACAGGATCAGGTTACGACGCTTAGAAGGAGCGGTCAAGTCGCGCATCGATCAAATGCGCCAAGACAGGTGGGATAGGACACTACAAGACCTCGAACCTACCCACCTTGCCTTCTGGCAACTATCCCGCTCGCTTAAGAGAGACACCGTCACCGTTATGCCTCCTCTAAGCAGACCTAACCTTCCACCGGCCTTCGACGATATCGAAAAGGCAGAGTGCCTGGCCGAGAGTCTAGAGAATCAGTGCACGCCCAGCGTAATACACTGCGACTCGGACCCAATAGCCGAAGTTGATTCGGAAGTAGAGCGCATAATGGCCTCACTTCCTACGTCAACACTGGCCTCAACATCAACGCCGACGGGGACGACAGACGAACAAGACCTTGACACGGTCACCCCCGAAGAAGTCGAAACGATCGTCAAGGGCCTACACGCTCGCAAGGCGCCCGGTTCGGACGGTATCACAAACAGGGTTATAAAACTCTTTCCGGAGAGGCTACTGGTCCTGCTGACGTTCATTTTCAACGCAGCGCTCAAGAACAACATCTTTCCACAACAATGGAAAGAAGCCGTTGTTATTGGGATACCCAAACCTGGCAAACCAACGTCCGAACCGACCAGTTATAGACCGATCAGTCTGCTTAAAGGATTAGGCAAGCTATACGAGCGTCTAATCTACAATAGGCTGAAAGCGTATGCCGATGCTAATCTTCTCGTCCCCCACGAGCAATTCGGTTTCCGAACCGAACACTCGTGCGTCCACCAAGTCCACCGCATCGTTGAATACACCAGCGATCGGCTTCAACGCAACCTGTTCACAGGAATCCTCTTCTTCGACGTAGCGAAAGCTTTCGACAAAGTGTGGCACAACGGCTTATTATTTAAGCTATCCACCATGGGAGTGCCACACGGACTCGTGCTCATCATACGAGACTACTTGTCGAATCGAAGCTTCCGTTACCGGGTAGAAGGGTCACTGTCCACCACTCACCCCATTCAAGCCGGTGTCCCACAAGGGTCCGTGCTCTCCCCCCTACTCTTCACGCTGTATACTAGCGACATTCCGAAGCATCGGTATGTGCAGACGGCACTATTCGCAGACGACACGGCTATCTACTGCTCAGGAATGAACCCCTCGACAGTAGCCAAAAAACTCCAGACCGCAGCCAACGCACTGGGCGTTTGGTTCCGGAAATGGAGGATAGAGGTCAACCCCGAGAAAAGCCAGGCGGTGCTGTTTCACAGAAGACAGCTAAGCTTGTATCCTTTGGAGAAGACCCCTCATATTAGGATGTTCGGCAAGTCTATCCCTTGGGCTAGGCAGGCCAAATACCTAGGCATAACCCTTGACGACCGTCTATCCTTCGGCCCCCACATCAAGGCAGTCCGCAGCCGGGCTGCCTTCGTGCTAGGACGTCTACACTGTTTAATTAACGCGCGTTCGAAATTAAACTTAAAAAACAAAGTTAGATTGTACACGGCATGCATACGTCCTATAATGACGTACGGCAGCGTAGTATTCGCACACGTTAGGCCACACAGGATCCATAGGCTTCAAACACTACAGAATAGTTTCATGCGCAAAGCTACGGGAGCACCGTGGTATGTACGCAACGTCGATCTTCACATCGACCTCAGATTGCCGACCATCAAGCAATTCATTAAACAGTGCTCCCTTAGCTACTTTGACTCTGCTCCGACTCACCCCAACCCTCTAGTGGTTGCGGCCGTAAACTACACACCGAGCACAATTTCTAAAATACGTCGACCCAAACACGCGTTAGGGGAGCTAGACGACGACATTACACGCGCTCAACGCAGAGCGAACACATTTAGTATAAACCGTCCGCGTTTTCGTCTCCGTCGGCGGGGGCGGAACACGCGCCGCGTAAACCGTCAACAAAACATGGGAGTAGGCCGCCCCAGTGTTTCAGCAATACCCCAAGCCGAGGTTCGTACCCCGCAGGGGGTGCCCTTGGGCAATGTTGCTTAACAAATGGCCGGTTAAGAGCCCTCAGCGCTCACCGTAACTAAACCGGGTAAAGTTGTAGAGGCCATCTGAGGCCAACAGCTAAAAATCATTTTAAATTTTTAAAAAAAAAATATAAAAAAAAAAAAAAACTTTATTTACGTCTCATCTATTTTCGCCAAACTCCTCTATTGTATTTTTAGTAGCATACACTATTTTTTTGTTTATAGTGCACGTAGTGCTTACTTATAAGCAATTGTAACACTATGCCATTTTATACGTTTGTAAAATGTCTCTTAACCATTAAACAGTGTATACGATTGTTGATGACCCAAATAAATAAATAAATAAAAATTACTTGATTTAAATTCGTCATATTATTAAATAAAGCTGTAATAATTATATATGTCGAGATATTTTGTGATGATTGTTTTGATGAAGCGAACATTGGTATTTATTCATGACACAGTCAACTGCCCTGTTATGAACACATTTTTTTCTTAATTCAGCATCTTTGTTCAACTGGGCTTTTCTTAAAGGTGTCTCGGATCAAAGTTTAAATATAATATACAATAATCACTGCACAATTGGCCCAGTAGTTTAAGCGGTCGCCACACCGCTCTCCACTTCGCTGTGTGTTGTGGGTTCAAATCCTACATGGGACAACACTTTGTGTGATCCATAAATTGTTGTTCTGAGTCTGGGTATTCTTTATGTCCGTTTCTTGTGTTTTTGTAAAGTCCCCCGTGACACGGGATTTATTCGTAATGCGGGCGTTGTCATTTTATAAGAAAGAAAGAAAGAAAAGAAAAGCTATTCTGATATTTTTTTTAAATAATATTGACATGTTAGTTTGTACGTTCAGTCTGATCACCAGGGTTCTGGATTCTGAGATTCAAATAATGATACTTATAAATTTTAAACTGACGTTAGTGAAAATTTATAAAGCTATAGGGAAGACATTGGATACGTAAAAAACTTTATAGAGTATAAATATACCATAGACAACTCCCACGAACACAAATAACACTTATAATTTAGTTAGTGGTTTAAATACATTACACAATGACTAGGACCCTTTGTTTATGTAACAGTGGAGGGGGGGTGGCTAGCAGACGGTTCACGTGATAGTAAGTAACTACCGCTGTCCATGGGCATCTACAACTAACGAAAACCCTGTAAGTGCCACCTACCTCTAATTTTGAAATGAGTTTGGGGTCCAGTATTAAAGAGGATGGGTTTGGGGTCCAGGATTAAAGAAGATGGGTTTGGGGTCCGGTATTAAAGAAGATGTGCTTGGAGTCCAGCACCCTCACAGAAAGATTTTTACAGCCGTTTTCTACGAGGTCGTGATATCTTTTCGGTCAAGCACCTGTATCAACCGAAGCATGGTTTTCTTGATGTTCCCGTCAGAGTGACTTATCCAATTACGGGAAGCATGTGCTTCCCGTAATTGGTATTCCCCGTATTGGTATTATTAATCCCGTATGTACGGGGAGGGTTTTTCGTCGATAAGGGTTGCCACTTATACACGGATAGATGGAGAGTGTAAGCAATAGTAATGGAAATAATGGATGAATGGAAATGAAATATAAATATAAAAGACTAGCTGACCCGTGCAAGTTCTTATTTTTTGAAAAGACAACCTCGACACTATGGGTCTTTACAAACATACGAGAAACAAATACAAAGAACACCTAGATCCAGAACGACAATTTGTGGATCACGTAAAGTGTTGTCCCATGCAGGGTTTGAACTCTCAACACTCAGCGCAGTAGAAAGCGGCTAGATGACTGCTTAAACCACCACGCAATCCGTGCTGTCGGTGTCGTCAGTGACACAGTCGTCTGTGTCTCTCAAAAGGAATAATTTTTGCCCGTTTTTGCAACATTTCTCTGACTACTCGCTTCCAATTTATCATAGCGTGATGCTATACAGCGTGACTGGTGAGATACCTTCAATACTTATGGAGAGTACTCGGTACTCGATTCTCGTTAACTTGATATAAAAAAAATAGGTGCTTATTTTTTATCGAAATGTCTCTAAAAAATAAGTGAAATTTGGATATTATACTCCCTAAGCTCGCCGCACTGTTTACGTTGATCTAGTCACGAGCGGCGCGGCGGCACCCAGCCCCGCCCTCCATCCCGTTACATGGGCAACAGCTGTACAGTGTAGGTACCTATGTATTCTGTATTGATGAATCTAAGAGTTGTGGTCACTATAGTCATTGCAAATGCAGACAATGCAGTATGGTGACCCACACTATGGCCGCCTTGTGAGATGCTTTTTCATACCTCGCTTGGGGACGTAAAAGGCCAGTCATCGTGACAGTGTAAAGCTTACACAGTTACCACGATAACTGTCACCCCTGCTTCTGAGATTGGCGCGTTCAACCAAACAAATTCTTAAACTTCATAATATTAGTATGATGTAAAGTTAACAGACAAAATCTCTTAAAAATTAAATAAATATAAATAAGAACGTAGTCATTATCATGTTAAAAATAATGATGTTGAGAATTCAATAAGTAGTAGGTTCGATTACATGTTTAATTCCATTAAAAATAATATTACCTATCATAATATGTAATAAAATAACACGTGTCAATCGAAACTTGAAATAAATATGATATTGAGAGGATGTAGTGTAATGTAACATTATTAAAAATTACAAATACGGATAATATATTACACGTGCGCAGGCGCAACATGCTCTAGCTGTTACGCACTAGGATAATAAGCGCTGGCATTTTATTAAACCGTTACAGCACAAAATCACAGTTGTACAAGGTTCGAGTATTATGACGTTACTAGAATAAGATATCAACTAGCTATTTATTAGAATTTTGATTTTTGTTCCTAAATTAGGAGATAAAGAAATATTTGATGACTGACATCTTGTTTTATAGAAACAGTCTGACTAAAGAGGTCAAATAATTTACAACCGTTTGATTCACTTGATTAAAAATTCAAAGCAATTTTATTTTGTTTTCAATTAAATTTCAATCAAAGAGTCTCTTTAGTTTAAATAAATAAATACATATTTTCTCAAAGCCTGAAAATAACACGCCATAAGAACGACACTTTATATCACTTCTCTTTTAACGTTGTAAGAACCCACTGCGTTTAAATGTCCTAGTGCGTAGAATGTGTTTCAGTACAAAACATTAGCATACAATGGCGACAGGTGAGGCCTACCATAAATAGATCGATACAGATAAATACTATTACGTTCCATATATGAACATAGCAGACCCACACTATAACATCAGCTTGTTTTATCATTGATGAAGTGGACTGGAACCTGAGATGACCTGGACTGCATGGTTTCTTTTTTAATTTTTGAAACAATAATGGTAACAGGTAATAGAGCTACGCTGATTTCAGTACAAACGCGCCAGCTCGACCAGGGCAGTACTATCCGCTCACAGAAGACCAACTGAAAGCGGCAGCGTCCATGCTGTCGTGTTTCGTTGGTGAGTGTAAGACCGGAGGTCCATTGATGCAGACAGGGTGACAGTTATCGTGGTAACTGTGTGAGCTTTACACTGCCACAATGACTGTCATATCACCTTTCACGTCCTCGAGCGAATCTCACTAGGCCGCCATAGTGTGGATCACTATACTCCATTGTCTGCATTTGCAATGAGTATAGTGACCACAACTCTTGGATTCTATCCATGCTTTTCCGGCAGAGTAGAGTCACTTTGTCAAGTTCTTAAAACATAGAAAAAGAAATTAATACGAGAAATTAAAATTAATGCCCTTTTTATTACTTTTCACTGAGTGAGTACGGTTGAACCAACGTTCATACTTCAACACAACACACGCTCAGTCTCTGAGATCATAAGGAAACTTGATTCTCAAAATACCAAAGCAATTTACGCGTTTTTTACATTAATCATTCTTATGACCAGCCACCGATAACTGTGTTTAAACAAGTTGAAAATATGGGTAGTTAAAAATGTAAACTTATTTCATTGAAGATGTTAAACGATTGAGTTTCTTTCTTTTATCTTTATTCCTTTTGACAAACTAGGTTGGAATTGACTTTAGGGTTACTGCGATATAGCTTGACCTCGATCTTTACGCGGAGCGACTGCCACCAGACCACCCAAGTACTTGACGACTTCAAAGTTCAGTAGAATTTTTCTATTGTTATTTCACTTTAAGTAACTAATTAACTACCTCGGTGGCGCAGCGGTAGTGAATACGACTGCTGTGCTTGAGGTCTCGGGGTTGATTCCCGGGTCGGACCAAATGTTTGTATGATCTCAGGCCCATTGATGTAGAGGTGATAGTTATCATGGTAACTGTGTAAGCCTTACACTGTCACGGTGACTGTCATGCCTTTTACGTCCCCAAGCGGAGTGTGAAAAAGCATCTCACAAGGCCACCATAGTGTGGGTCACCGTACTGCATTGTCTGCATTTGCAATGACTATCGTGACCACAACTCTTGGATTCTATTCATGCTTTCTATCAGGCAGAGTAGAGTCACTTTGGCAGGCTCTTAAAATAGAAAAAAAAATCTGCAAATATTTGTTTCGAAGTTTGGGTGTTTTCTATGTATAATATGTATGTATTTACAAAAAAAAAAGTATATATTTAAGTATTCTATCAGTCAGTCTAGTTATCATAACACAAGCTCTGCTTAGTTTGAAACCAGAGGACGTTGTGTGTCAAATGTCCGAAACATTTATAAATAACTGACATTTACATATATAACTGGAGTTTGTTAGTCTAGTGTTTAGTAATTCTGACTGTTAAGCCAAACGTCTTGGTTACGACTCCCATCAAGGACAAATTATTGAGTATGTGAGTGTACTCGTATGTTTATTTCTTATTTATTTATTTATTTATTTATACATCATTATGTACATAGGCGGACTTAATGCCTAAGGCATTCTCTACCAGTCAACCTTTGGGTGATGCAGAGAAAATAGGAAGTAGGTGCGTTTCAGGTGTTGAATAGAAAAATTGACACAAACTTTCATATACTAAAATTAATACAAATACATAAATACATACATATACACACTTAAGTTGATGTAAGTCATACATATATACATACACGAATAAATATCATAACAATTATAAGATGATATTTCGTTTGTTAATTAGCAGTCTTGTTACCATAATACAAACTCTTCTTAGTTTGGAATCTACTCTACTTGTCTCATAATTATGATATATACTAGAGATTTTTCATCGAATAAAATTAAGTATTTAGATATATAAAGATGTGGTAACTCTTAAGCTACTGCACTATAAAGAAATCGCAAGGAATCCCCTATTTAGCCAGAATATTTCGATCGGCATGACTGACTGCGCGTACATGGGCTTTAGAGACTGGTATGGTCAAAATGGGCAAATAATTGTGTACGCGAATAAATTGAACGCATAGTTAGAAAAAAATTCTGACGGATAAACATGGTGAATTTTCTATCTCTCTATGTCAACGACAGATTTAACGGTAAGATTTCATTGCATTTTTTTTCGTCCTACTAAACGTTTTTCTGTACTTTTTGTCGTTATATTTATGATAGGTACAATTTATTTAGAGAGGGAGAGAGAGAAAGAGAGAGGACTCCACGGTTGGCCTAGTGGTTTAAGCGATCGCCGCGCTGCTCTATACTGCGCGAGTGTTATAGATTCAAGCCCTAACCGGGACAAGACTTTGTGTGATCCATAAATTGTTGTTCTGAGTCTGGGTGTTCTTTGTGTCCGATTCTTGTACGTTTGTAAAGTACCCCGCGACACAGGGTTCATTCTTAGTGTGGGTGTTATCTTTAGGAGAAAAAAAATTACAACTTTTTTTTTTAATCTACCCTACCTGACACAATCTTATTTTAAAAGGTACTAAATAACTTGACACATTTTAGAAAAGTAATAATAACTTGACATACCTCACACGCGACCGTCTGATCCCAAACTAGGCAAAATCTGTACTATTGTAACCGGGTTGCTGATAAACTTTGAATTAATTTGATTTCACGTATGACATAGTGGCTTATGCGGACACCACGCTGCGTGCTACTGCGCACAGTGTTGTGGGTTCAAATCCCACATGGGACAACACTTTATGAGATCCATGAATTGTTGTTCGGAGTCTGGGTGTTCTTTATGTTCGTTTCTTGTATGTTTGTAAAAGTCCCCCGCGACACAAAATTCCTTTGTATTGCGGGCGTTGTATTCTTTTGAAGAAAAAAAAATTGACTGCACGTATGACGTAGTGGCTTATGTGGTCATCACGTAGCGTCCTACTGCGTTTAGTGTTGTGGGTTCAAATCCCACGAGATACGTCATTTTGAATGATCCACCAATTGTTATAAGCCTGGGTCTTCTTTGTGTCTGTTTCATGTATGTTTGTAATGTCCCCCGCGCTATAGGATATATTCCCAGTACGGGAGATGTTTGTAAAAATTAAAAAAAATAATATTATTAAAAATACATATTACTAGCTTTTGCCCGCGGCTTCACTCGCATGGAATTTGGTCTGCCACATTAAGTTTCGTAACAGATCATTACAAATAAATATATTTATTTTTCTTTTTTAATAAAAATCCATGTTACTTCTAATACCTCCAAGAACCATTCAAAATTCCATGACGATCGGTTGAGTAGTTTTCGCGTGAAACCGTAACAAACAAACTCACATTCACATTTATAATATTAGTAGGATTACCCATGAATTATATGCAGAACAAATAATCACGCTGATCAGTTGTTAGTCCTGAGTGGAAGTCCAACCCACGACCTTTGGTTTAGCAGTCAGACTCGCTAACTACCAGATGATTCAACTTGTATTAGATATACAGTTCCTGTAAACCTGGTTGTAACGCAGCAGGTGGTCGCCGTGTACTGTGGAGTCTGCGAGATTTACCACCAATCGTGGTATTTAACGTCAGCTCTGTGTACTTTATATATCATAAGAGACTCATAAAGAAGTGGTCATCGTTATTTTATAAATAAATAAGCAAATATTTTGAACATTTGACACACAACGCCATCTAGTTTCAAACTATGATAATTAGACTGACTGATAGAACATTTATATACGTTTTATTGCAATTACGTACATACACATCGAAACACCCAAATTCCGAAATAAATATTTGTAGATCATCTAACATTTGGTCCGAACCGGGAATGGAACCCGAGACCTCAAGCACAGAAGTTACATTCGCTACCGCTACGCCATCGAGGCAGTCTAAATCTATATACATCTATTCTACCAATATTATAAAGATGAAAAGTTTGTTTGTTTGGAGGAACGGGTTAATCTCAGAAACTGGTTTTAAATCAGTAGTTTTAAGTAAACCAGTGGTTTGAATTTGAAGAATTCATTCAATATTAGATAGTCCATATAACAAAATAGGCTATAGGCCAGAACAACAATGAAAATGTTGTAAAAAGAGGGCATATTTATTACTTTTGAGAAGCAGACGAAGTAGCGCGGTATAGCTAGTCTTACAAGGTCGTTTTTCGATTTCCTTGGCAACATAAAGCTACATAACACTACTATGGGATTTCCTAACCTTAAGAACATACTCGACAAATATTTGCATTATCACATTAAAGATGGTAAACTGGTCTTGACATTTGAATACTGATCGTGTCTTCGCATAGATTTTCTAAGTTCTATAAACAGTTATAAGAATATTAAATAGACATTATATACGTGTTTCTTTATTGCTATAACACTTATCGTTTGTAATTTTTTTTAAACAACCAAGCCCGCTCTTGGAATAAATCTTGTGTCGCGGGGAGACTTTACAAACATACAAGAAACGGACACAAAAACACCTAGACTCAGAACAATAATTTGTGGATCACTCAAAGTGTTGTCTCGTGTGCGATTTGAACCCACAACACTCAGCGCAGTAGACAGCGGTATGGCGACCGCTTAAACCACGAGACCAACCAAACAAATAATAAGAAATTGTTAGTAATATATGTGCGCTGGTTGATGTTGCTGCCGATCCCTGTGTTTCTTTATTGGAGTGAATTGAGAATGAGATTGTAAAGCTTGACTTCTTCGGCTATATAACTGATGAGCGCAGCATAATCCACATAACATAGCAAACATTAGAACGTCATCTTACGAAGACAATACGATCTACGTGTCATATACTAATTCTAGGTTACACATTGGGCCGATACTAAGCAACAGTGCGAAATGGGAAGGGAAAACATTATAACTAATGACATACATTAGAGACCTATGCTTCTACATTAATAGGCCAAATTCGACCGGAGTGAAACTGTAGGGAAACGGGTGTCAGGTCCCTCCATCGCAAAGGTACAATCATGCCTGGTAGGCCAACAATTGCTGTTGGGAAGTTGTATGTATGATATTCTACTGAAAACGGCTATATTGTGATACAGGATTAGTTACTCCGTAGTTCGATGTATTTTCGGTAGATGGCGCTGTAGTATGTTTTCTTTACGTGCTGTTGTTGTTGCCGCAATACTACAGCCTAGCAGAAAATCAGTGTGAGGATATCAAAGCCCAATAAAGGGTGGCAACATACTAGTGCTTCTTGGTTAGTAGTTACCCTTTTGCTTACCCAAAATTTCAACGAAACCAACGGTTAACAACGTTTAACTTTTTTTTAAATATGTAAACAGAAACACATCCTAGTCGAATCTTCATTTACACTACGAATAATACACACATAACTAGAGAAAACAGGAAAAAACAAAAGAATATTAACTTTATAAACGCCATTTAACAAGCAATTAGCTTAAAAGCAAGCCTGGGGGTGGCAGATGAGGCCATCACCCTAGAAAAAGTATACCGGGGAGGCGATGCGAGCGCTACGGACCGCGCTCGCCCTTTTGGTGGCAGGTAGAAAAGGGGACATGGGGGATATCTACAAACCGTAGGTGGCCCGAAGTGCGTCGGGATTCCAGGGATTTCCTGACTAGGGCGCACGGTGCACTGGTACCTGAGGTGGCGTGCGATTTTTGGTCGGTTCGAGACATAACCACCTTTTGGTGGTATCCATGGGACTTTCCGCACAAAAAAAAGGTTTTTTGCGATCCTGTGTTTGTAATTACAAAAAGAACGTTAATACAACTCAAGATGCAAGTGGCTCAGTTCCCGGTGGGTGTGCGGTTTGCATAATTTATAAGTGGATAAAAACTGTTGAGCTACTTTAGCAAGTACTTAGTGCATGTTTCAGCCTCATATGCTTAATTAATTATCATGGAATGCATAATAATTAATTAAGCATTATATAACCAGCATAATGTTTCAAGAGCTTTTTTAACTGTACTAGTTTCTGCTTTAGATAATATACTCGGAAAAGTACTTGTTTTTGGTATAAAAGTTATCCTATGTTGGTTTTTTTGTCTACGATGGATGGACGGTTTCTTGATGAACAGTTTAGTAGATAAAAGCGTCACAAATAAATAGACTAGAATATTTTTTGAAGTTTTGATATAGCAAACCCCTTTTTTTCTTTGTGTGGCAATCCCCACGGATACCACCGGCAGCTGGTGATAGATATTGGACTCTAACCGACCAAAAACCGCACGCCATCTCGGGTACCAATAGCCGAGGAACCAGGTGCACCCTAGCAAAGAAAGCCCTGTGACCCCGACGTACTTCGGTCCACCTATGGCTTGAAAATGACCCCCTCTCGTGGGGGAAGGTAACAGTGACTTGTGTACTTTATAATTGGATGTTAAGTCACGTGTTCTACTTGGGGGAAAACCCGAACTATGTAATTTGAAAGTCCCTCTGGGCTTTTTACAATAAATACATATAAGTAAATAAATATCCTCACATATTCACACACAGCTGTCTTATCCCAAACTAGACAGAGCCTGTACTGTGGTGCCAGACTGCTGATAAACATATTTCTAACTACATACATATTATAGATCAATTACGACCAGACACAGAAGAAATATTAGCCCTGGGTGGGAACCAAACCCACTACTTCCGGCTTAACAGTCAGGGCCACTAACCACTACTCCAACAAGCCCTTCAAAGACAATGAATGTTTAGTTTTTCTTAACAATCCTTCTTATCATAGACTCCAAGTTAAACCTGCTTCAATATTCCAGTAGTCCGTGCAGTGACTCGTTAAAAATGTGGAGTGTCACTCCTATTCATCTTGAGAGTGCAGTAGAAGGTGGTAACAGGCGACCAAGGGAGCATAACTACACAAGACAAGAGCATTGCAAAGAGAAAAAATCTTGACACAAACCGTATGCTAATTCATTTTTTAGAAACCTACCAAAGTGACTCTATTCTACCTGATGGAAAGCATGAATAGAATCCAAGAGTGTTGGTCGCCGTACTCACTGCGAATGAAGACAGTGCAGTATGGCGACACACGCTATGTTGGTCTAGTAAGATGCTTTTTCACGTCTGGTCGACGTGATATAGTAGGCCAAAACATTATTTCTAAGTAGAAATTTATGTCCAAAAGTGAACTTGGGGGGGGGGAGGGGGCAAGGGGATACATTTACACCCTCCCGGCGCCAGCGAATGTACGTTACACTCAAGAGCACTCGAACAAAAACACTTTTTAACTACACACACAAGCACATGTAACAAAGTAGAAACTAACTGTATAGACTTACCATCAATCAATATCCAATCTCCTCCATCATTCATAAAACATTAAATCTCTAATAGCCTTAAGGACAAATATCATTTAAAATTCCAAGTAGATTGTCTTTAGAGATATAGTTCCGCCGCTCGCCGCCAGAGGGACTGCTGTATTTACAATTATTTTTATCGTCGCTTGAAATCTCATCATGTCTTATTCGTATGAAACAGTAATAAATAATAATGCAGTAATCTGCAGTCCTTTCTTATAGCGGCTATTTATGTCATCCTCGTACAAGTTTTTAGATGTATGTTTTTTTTTTTTTTTTTTTTATATGAAACCTCCCAAAGTGACTCTATTCTGCCTGATGGAAAGCATGAATAGAATCCAAGAACAGTGGACGCCATACTCACTGCGAATGCCGACAGTGCAATATGGTAACCCACACTATGGCGGCCTGAAAATGGTGAAAATAATGCTAAAAATGGTCCAGGTATACTTACTTTAAAGTATAATTAAATAATAAATAGAAATATTTGGATTGGTATTCGTTTTGTAAATAGTATTTTGTATATCTTTATAGGGGTCCAAGGTTCGAAAGTTATGCTGTGGAATGAAATGATTTTTTTTTCTCTTTAGCAGGCAACACCTACATTAGGAATATTAGGAATATCCTGTGTCGCAAGGGTCTTCACTATCATTCTTGAAATACATGGGGCCCAACGCCCCACCTGCTCACAAGATGGCAAACACTACTTGAAGACTTTTTTGTTGACGGTTTTTTGTAATATAAGGGGGCAAACAAGCAGATGCGCCATATGACTAAATGATTATCACTTGCAATTCAAGAGACACAAAAGGTTCGGTTGCCCTTTGAGTTGCCCCCTCTTGAGTCAGAGCAGAGTTTACACTGGTACTCCGCTCATGTCACAAACATTTACTACTGGATCAGACTAATCCTCAGTGCGTGAGGTTCCACAGATGTTTTAAGATTAACATCTTGGGGCACACGAAAACACTCTGTATGTTATCTCCCTCTAACATTCTACGCCATCTCGGATCATAAACGATTTGATTCTGCCATGATGATGAGCCCTGATGACGTACCATAACTGGGGCGAGGATAAACTCCTTCCAAGAGACAATTACGACAAGGAGATGTGGGACAAAGGTAACGTTTGGTCGTATCCAGAGTCCAACGTGCCTGTTGGAAGCCGAACTGGTTGTCTAACAAAATGGAGGCCACCCGAGACAAGTGATGATTAATAAAGGTGACAATAACTCTTTCGAAGAGTACCGACTTTTCTAATAAACATTTCGGTTAGAACGCGTCGGGAGCGAAAAATTGTATTATTCTATGTATTTTCTTTTCTGCCAGGGGGGTGAAAGTGAACTCCCTTGCGGGGTGCAAATTAGTGTCAGAAAAGATAATACATAGATAAAATATATTTTTAACTTACATATATGCTTCATAAAAAAACGATTTAATAGGTAAAGACCTAGTATAATTCTATGTTCTATTTAGTTGATGGTATGTGTGGACTTAGATGCATACTCCTGAAATTCTGGAGACGTCCACGAGGAGAGGTGATGTCCATCAATGGACTTTTAAAACCTGCTAATGACACATTATTTTAAAATAAAAGTGAGTTTCGTTTTCGCAAACAGTCTTTATTAATATTTTCTTAAAATAACAATAGTTTAATAGACGCTACGTACTACAAAACTTATTTAAACTTTCATAAATATATTAGTCATAGGTATATATTCGGATATTTTACCAAATTTCTAGAAAAAGCAACTCTTTTAATAATTACTCTAAATCCTAATGATCTACTATTGTTTAAAAATGCTTTAAATTATAGATTATACATATAATAATTTATTGACAACTAATACTTTTGTACAGTAATAGTAGTTTTTTCTTTACTATGGTAACACTCAAATATCAAAAGCATTTAGAAAGTTGCCATTACTTAAAGTAAAAAGTGTACCATTTTAAGACAGATGTTTTTATTAGCAATATTTAATATTGTATAGCACAGGTGGTTATAAAACTGAGTTTTCTTAAATTTTATTCCGTAAAAAAAGTTCCTAATGAGTTTGTAAGAATTGAATCAATTTTAATCGGGGTACTTTAGAATCCAGAATAAACAATGACTGTTTATATTTTCTTTTTATTTTTTAATTGATATCAGAATGAAACCTTTTTTAAGTTCTGCACTAAACTTGGTTATATACATTTTTATATACCACATAACTATGCTTGTCAGGACACTATGTCAAAAGTCAAAATTACGAAGCTAAGATTTTAAAAGAAAGCCAAAACGGGTACAGAAATTAACTCCTGGTCAAATATTCATTGGCGATTGCCTTCCAGTCGCAAGGGTCACCGTCTTCGGAAGGCTTCGTCTTACGAATCTTCTTCAGAAGTTCCCACCCTTTAGCCTTCTCCGTGGAAGAGACGTATGCGTTGGAAGGGTCCTGCTCGCGAGTGTAGGCGCCAAGTACCAAACTTTGGACCAGGCGGGAGGAGATGAGGACCTAGAATTTGGAAATAAGAGATGATTTTATGGGTAACCGAACAACAGACATAGTAAACTGAAAAATGTGTAATGACAATTAACTACGAGTTATTAATAGATGATGATGAGAGATGATGTGCCTTCAGTTTGTTAAAATGTTTAAAGGGTGGACTTAATGCCTAAGGCAGAGCAAAATGAGGCATTTAAGAATAAAGGTATTAAAAAATATACAAGAAATGAAATAACTGTAACCGTACATATATGGCTAAATAACTGTAAATATACGTAGTTACATGCTTGTATGTCTGGTCAATATTCTTTGTTAGTTACTCTCTTACTCTTGTCAGGCGTGAAGAAAGATGACGGAGATTCTTACTCTCTCAAGCAGAAGTCCACCAGAGTAGTACTCGGTAAAGTGATAATTTAATAACGTGGTGGAAGATCCATGAGAAACTGCCATCACTTTAACAAAAAATCCAGTCTTCAATAATCAGTCAAAACGTACCTTCAGTAGCCTATACTCCTCGTCAGGCAGTCTCCTGTTGACGGTGTACCCGGCGAGCACGTAGCCGCCGGAGCGAGGGTCAGCAGTGATGAGCATCATGTACGTCATGGTGATCGCCAGTTCGAACACGTAGTACGAGTACTGGATATCACCGAAGTCGATGATGCCTGTGATGCGGTAGTCGGTGTTACTGTGGCAAACATGAACACAGACCTCTTAGTAGGATTACTGGTACTCAAGATAGAAGAGGTTCTCTTTTCTTTTTTTATTCGGTTTCCAAAGTTCTGTACGCAACACAGATATGACTTCTTCTTTGACGTGGTAACATTTTGTAAATGTTTATGAAGTAATTGTTGTGTTGTAGTTGTAAACACAACATAATCAGATATAATCAGAAAACAATTTGTTATTAAAATCCGATGAAATAGCTTGTAGGCTGTAAAGAAAGGTCCCAACAGAATGTCTTTTATTAGGTTTCATGTCAGCAAAAGAAATTTTATTTACGACAGTACATAATATAAATACATAGAAATATGTCGTCCCATTACCACATGCTGAAGCAAACCAAGTTATCATTTTTACAGAAGTGATTAATCAATGCTGTACACTCCAAATATTTCTTGGCTTACCTCACCATCACTCCATTAAGAATCTTTGCGCAAACCCTCAAAACTGAAGTATTCACCCGCCTATAAGTTTAAAAAGCAGATAGCGACATCTATTATCAAATAGAAACAATATTTGGAGTTGTTTATAGTGACATCTATGAAAGCGTTTAGAAAGTTGTAAAGTGCCATCTATAATTTCTTAGCTTACCTACTGATTATGTAATTTTTAAAATAATTTCAAATGAAAAACCAACAAAAATATTTTGCTCATTTAAAAAATCATTATAAATATTATATTATTAATACTATACTAAAATCATTGTCACCAAATTTTGTTTAATAATATACACGTGGGTTTTACTGAAGTGGTATAGATGGCGTTGCGTTGTTGTTGAATTTCGTAAAATCAACTATTTAGGTACCATAACCTTAATGGGGCATAAACGACGCATAACTGATGAAAATCTAACAACAACTACTGTAAAAATGTTCACATCAGTCAACCATTCAAGTCAAATGACAAAAACTAATTCTACATACTACCATTCATAATTACTTCAGTAGTACATATATTAAAAAATGAGAGCTCGAGAAGTCAAAAAACTTACTGAGAAATATTCACAACGACTATAAATGCATTTCAATCCTTTAACAAATTTGCTTTATATGCGAAAACAAATAAATCATTCGAAAAGAGCTAACGTCCTACTCCAGTAAAGAACGTTGGGGCAGTGACCTAAACCACCTAAGACACTGTGTAGTCATCACATCGTCCCGCAAAGGACGCGTGTAAGCTGGATCGAGGCGGTTTGCCCCTACCAGTGGTGTCTGATTTCACTGCCTCTGAAAAGGGACAGGTCCTAGGGTATTGTTGGTCTTTTGTTGCGAGGCAGAACTGTTGCACTCTTCACCCCGAGCCAGATGAGACTCCAGGCGACACTTGGAGAGGTTCAACTCCGAGCGACATGCCCAGACCTAAGCGCGTACAATAATTCTATATTTTTTGAGTTAATAAAAATAATCAAATCAAATTCAAAAACAGTTAACGAATTTTTCGTTATCAAAATGTATTGTGTAAGGTATTTATCTAATGCCATATTTGTTACACTCTTGACCTTAACATTAGTTCATTATATGTAGATATGATAATTTGTACATATATTCTATTTAAAGAGTAATTACCCTTTAACCTCCATCAAGCATCATCATAAGCATCTCACTAGGCCGCCATGGTGTGGCTCACCACACTGCATTGTCTGCATTTGCAATGAGTATAGTGACCACAACTCTTGGATTCTATTTATGCTTTCCATCAGGCAGAGTAGAGTCACTTTGGCAGGCTCTTAATATAGAAATATATATAGAAGCCACTCCTCTATAGCCCAAGCAGAGAAGGCGCCAAATATGTACCTACATATGTCCCCCTTTCCACCCCTCTTACACAATACACCACGGTCACAATAACGACGAGATAGGTAACATATTGTATGCCATATATTTAGAACATATTCCGTCATATCATACCACAGATAAGACAAGCCGTCACAATTTATTTATCGTAAAATAAATAGCATTTTGTATAAAACAAACAACTGCTTAGAGGAATTTTTTATACAATAGATATTTAAACAGAGTATCTATACATATAAAATTGCTTACCCTGGCTGTCATTGACGCACAACTTAGCTTACTTGAACTACAAACTTAATATTTTGGCAGCTTTTTTTTCTGTGCGGAAATCCCCCGGATACCACATACTCGTGGTTATGTCGGACTCGAACCGACCAAAAACCACACGCCGGCCATCGCAGTGGTGGAACTCAGGCGTTGGCTCCTTTCGGATCAGACACAGGTGATGTCCGAAGCATCCTTTCCCAGTGATCACCTGCGTCAGCCGATATGAGAGGGTCCCGCGTTTCCTCTCGAGCCAATCCTCCATAACGGGTCTTACCACCACAATGACGGCGTGTCTGAATATTTTGGCAGCTAAAGTTTTTTTATGTTATTAATGCCAACTATGAAGGAATTTGAAAATTACCCCCTAAGGGGATAAAGTAATTAAGTTGTATAGAAGTTCGTCATTTTCAAAGCTAGAAACTCGAAGTAGAAAATGATCACGTGAACGAAACCAAAGGCAACAGCCAATCATAACAGCAGCTCTACAAGGAGAAGGTAAACTTGACACATATTTAGGAAACATGGTATAATAAGCCAATACTTGCTTTCTAACTCCAACAGTGTACTATTAAAAACTAAACATATAATAGGTGATGTTATCAACTGACCTGCCTCCAGGTTTTAGGCCCACGATCACATTCATCTCGTTGACATCGCCGTGGATGACTCCCTTCTCCAACTCGTCCAGGCGAGGGAGTACCGCGTACTTGAACTCTTCGATGACCTGGAAAATATTTCATTTCATTTACTACCATACATCTACATCTATAAAAGAAGGAAAGAATACACTGATTCACTGAATGATCGATCAACAACGAAACAACAATCAACAACAACGATCAATCAACAACAACGAAACGGCTTGGTATATACTAGATGTGTGTAATTTTGCACAAATCGATCGATGCTTAGATGACGTAGGTATGCGGATGGATGGATAAATGGATTTTTTAAAATTTCACCCTAAGGTGTGGGGTGTGTGAGGGTGTGTGAAATAAGGGTTCGAAATTTATATGAAACTTCGTTAAGTATTCCGGGGGTATCGTTTTCAAACTTACAGTAAATACACTTTGTTCAATGTAAAACAAAGCCTATACTACCACGTCTGACCAGCGTGGTATAGTAGGCTAAAAATACCCTACTAAAGGAGAGACCTATGTCCAGCGCTGGACTGTTAAAGGCTGTGATGAAAGAGATGAGAATGAAGAGAATGAGAAAATTCCCTGTCCTTCTCAAAACCAACCATGGGTGACCAGGGGATAAAGCACCCGTACTGATCTCATTCACGAAATAGACGTCAAGTCATTTTTTTTTATACCACGACGGTGGCAAACAAGCATACAGCCCGCCTGACGGTAAGCGGTTACCGTAGCCTATGGACGCCTGCGGCACCAGGGGCACCACGTGCGCGTTGCCGACCCTTCAAAAGGATGTTTTAGAAATTGTTTAACATGTTTAAACTTCCTTTTAAATTACACCCAAACACATAAGCAATGATCGTGCTGGTCTCACAATTACATATTTGTCCTGGATGGGAATCGAACCTACGATCTCTGGCTTAGCAGTTAGGGTCACTAACTATTTGCCTAACATGCTAGTCTATCACCTATGTATCTGCATTTTAATTAAAAATGAGAAATAGTATATAAATTGAGTAGAATATCTTTATTGATTTAAATATATATACCTCTTCAGCCAAATCCAATTTCTCTTGCTCCTTGATAACGTAGGTGAACTTACTCAGTTCTGGTACCTTCGTCAGCATCCACATATGCTCGCGGGATATCAGACCCGAGTGGTTGAAGTTCTGGGAAAAAAAAAGAAAATTATGATGATTTACAAATGCGAAAAGTAGTTTCACGCCATCTAGCGAAAGCAAATAGAACTACGTAGTAATTACTAATTCTGTATCGCGTAATTAGAGTTACTGTGATGTTGTTTCTATATCAAATACACACACAGGTCGGATTTATTGTTTTGTTGAAATAAATATTTCGTATGATAATATCCAAATGATGACAGATTAAGAATACGACTACCAGGCCTACTTATCCCATGGGTATCGTAGGACGACTAAGGGACCACACTAAACATGACAAGAGTACCGCAAAGAGCAAAAAAACTTGAACAAATAGTGTGTCAACCCGTCTTGAGAACTGTATAACACTTCTAATCTTTCTAATCTAAAGCTCTCTGTGACACTTTATATGTTTTGAAGTACCACTTTCACTGACCAAAGGGCTCTTATCAACCTACGTGTTTTTATCTTTATTACTCTAACAACAGAACTAAAATAATTGTTATAAATACTTCTAATAACATACACTTTATAAATAAATTACACCCACACATACAACAAGTGGTTATGCTCATCATACAAACATTTTTCATGGGTGGGAATGTAACCCACGATTTGTAGCTGAGCAATCTGCTCTCTTAGCCAAGATACAAAAGTTTCGCGACGATTCTCTTTCTACAATCGCTAACGCCTCTATTGTCTCGTATTATTGGCTATATTTTGATCACGTGACCTAGTTTTGAGCGACGTCATACCTATATATTTGTTAGTTTTCTAATAACGTTTACGCTTGTAGAATGACAACTTGGCTAGTGAAGGAGAATCATTACCCAGTAGACCAACAAGCTGATCATATCTAATGAATTAACTATATTTACTGTAATATTTTCAGTTACACAAAAACACAATACGTAATAATGATTCAAGGTTCTATCATAAAATCGCCGTGACAGGTTCATTGTGTCCTGGCAACAATGTTTGTGAATAATTACAAGATTTTACTGTCACTCATAGATTAGTTAATGAGTAATAGTCACAGTTAGAACTCTTTCTTATCAATCAAGTTTAGTGACAAGTATGTTGTTCGATACTTAAAAGATTTTAGGGTTCAGGGCGGAATTGACAGTTGGGTCACCATGTCATGACAAGTGACTACCGATGTCTATTGACACTTGCAACATAACACACTCAAATGCCTTTCACCCCCTGATTCTGAAAGAGTTCATGGGAGAAGCCTCTAGTAATCCCACTCACACAGTGAAAGGCAACGAAAAAATTGCGCAATACTACTGTTCTATAATACCAGGCTTATAAGTGCAAAAGTATGACTCTCCCATGCTTACATGATATTAATGTCACTTCGAAACTTGTTCAAATGGAGTCGTATGGTCTCATCGAAGACTTTTCAGACAATTAATCACGTAATATCCTCACCTGTAGCTTAGTGTCCAGGTTAGCGACGAATTCGCCGAGCTGATACAGCAGAGCCTCCGACCTTGGCACGTTTTGCAGCAGTTCTCCAGGGATGTACTCTAGGAGTCGTACTGCGTGCTGCTTCCCACTGATGGTCTCGATGGAGTGGAGGTGGCCGTATACATTCCGGATTGGCTTGGGGCAGCTTATTCCTCGGGTTCCTGTAAGAGATTCAATCTATATGTCCTGGTTTAAAAGTAGAATGAAGCTGAATGTTTTTGCAGCTATAAAGGACCACTGATGTAATTTGAAGCTAGATACTTCTGTCTGATTCTGAGCAAAGGATCGTGACAGAGCGACAACACAATAATCCTATGGGATGGGCCAAGAATTCGTTAATTTAATAACGAGGCGACATTACATTACCACCCATAAGTCCAGATACATCTATCCCCAGCTCACTTTTTTTCATACAGAAGAATCGTGTCTACAGCAGCAAACCAAATACACTATGTCAACTAAAAGAAAAATTAGTGAAGAGATGTCGGCGATCTCGCCGTCTCTGCCGACGTGTATTCGAAAATTTCGGTGCTCGCTTAGAAGAGTGCGATCGTCGAAACAGTGGTCATTAAGACGATATAATTTATAAAAAATAAATTCTAACTAATTAGCTGTCTTGTAATTAAACAATTTTTATAATATCTCAAATGGTTTTTTTATACGATTTTTTCAAATGTTAACTAATTCATGGTCCACCATATATATATATGTTCCTTTTGGGGAACAAAATACTAAAAAGAATACTACAGGCTACACCATCATCATTTACTCTCTCTGTTCATTATTTTATTTATGGTCAGTGCAATGTGTAAAATTGTACAGGACAGTTACTTCTATGATCTAATCTTCAGATGGAACGAAGAAAAAGGTGAATGAGAATTAAAAGCCTTTTCTTTTTCCAGAAACTGGGTGGAAGTAACTCTAGTCTCAGAGAGAAAAGCGGGTCTGAGAAAGGAACAACTCGAAGAGCCCAAGACCGCGTACCAATGTACACGTAAAGTCGTTCCATAATTGGAGAACCCACCAGAACAGGAACATATACTGGCCTTAAGCCGTATAGGTTTACTTACCCAAAAAGTTCATAATCTCATTCTGAGCTTCAACTACACCCACATTCTTTGAATCGATGGTGTTCATGATTTTCAAAACATATCCATTTTCAGAAGGCGAGGTGATAAGAGGATTCTTCACGTTTGGATCGTCGGTGATCTTGTAGTTCTTGTCATCGTAGCCGTTCAGTTGTACCATCTCTAACACTGAGATACCGTATAGACGTTCTGCCAGAAGCTTTACTCCTTCTTCATCGATGGTGGGACTAATCACCGTGCCTGGCTCCAGTGTGTCTGCCATTTCTGGTCATATGCAAGGATTGAGATTAGGCGAAGTATTCGGCAGTTACTTAAAGGTGAGAGGTAAAATGGGTTAGCTGCTTTCATGATAAGGGAATATTAGAAATAGCATTTATTTATATATCTATTACATATTACTGTGACAGAAAGCAGGTAGTTTTGTCATAATAGAGCTATGGCTTTAAACACGTGTGCTTTCGAATATGCGACTACTTTCAGATCCTTTATCAGAGGACGAAGCGACCATAGATTCTAGTCGGGTATCTCCGAAACACACATGTGTAAAACTGTTTATTACTTATAAATATGGTTACCACTTGTCAAAGTGTTATCACATTCTCACTACGTTTAATTTCGACGCAAAAAGCTGTTAATTTTGTGATCACAAACATACATATAGAACTATAAAAACTTTCTTTCATTGGGTGTTGTAATGTTTTTGAACTGAGAAAATTCAATGAATTTTTGATTTAAAACTATTATAACTAAACTACTTCAAAAAAAGATGTAACATCCATAAATTACTTAAATCGCCACTCTTGGATTCTACTTATGCTCTCCATCAGCTAGAGTAGTCATTTTATTAGGTGTACTCAAAATCACTTGGATCACTTGATGGTACATGTCACAAGCGCGATGCCATTCATTAAAGGCTCCCTCTCTTCTTCAAAATTAGTAACAGAAGGAGAAGATTTGACCCTCGATTAATACTTTCATAGTAAAAAGTAATGAAAGATCTTTTAACACTACTCTTCTTTGAGAACTAGAAAATCATTAATTAACGCAGTAAAAGAAAGTCTTAAAAGTCCCCTCCGAACAGTTTAACTTTTTAAATTTAATAGCCTCGATAATAGCAGTGAAACAGAACATACTATACACTTACCACCAAGCTCGAGCGGTTAGAAACACAATATTGATCAGATACTTAAGATTATATACACACGAATCTTATCTAAAACACTACTTATACAGTAGTGTAATGTATATGTATATACGTAAATACATGTTTTTGATATTAACTTTTAACTACCATGTTACAGGACAAGTGTTTTGAAGAGGCTATTGTGTGGTTACCTGATCGAAACTGACACCGGCAACTCGAGGGTCACAAGTGGCGCCCGTTGCCCGATGCTCAACTCTTTAAGCGTTTGGAGAGGTTTTATGATATGGTCACCTCTCTTACTGTAAGTCCTGTGAAGCTGTGGTAGCAATCACTCTCTTATGACTCTCCCACACTTATGTTCTCAGTCTCTTAACAGATATATACATCTTTAGACTGCTTGACGTTTCGACCAGGATAATTATCTTATAAGAACACAACCCTCGTTTCAGAATGGTAGACATACGCTCCCGAACTAAACGATCCGGCTCTTCCTTCCTGTGCAGATCAGTTAAAGTCTGGAATTCATTACCAGCGCGTGTTTCCCTCCCACTACGATCCCGGGTCCTTTAAGCGAGGCGTAAAAAAACATCTCACTAGGCCGCCATAGCGCGGGTCGCTATATTGCACTGTCGTCATTCGTAGTGAGTATGGCGACCACCGCTCTTGGATTCTATTTATGCTTTCCATCAGGCAGAATAGATTCACTTTGGTAGGTTAAATATATAAAAAAAACCTTATACTTTAATAAAGCTTCTAAAACACCTAAGGCTACATAACTCTTTCTCATTTAATAAGAGAAAAATCTCTTACCACAGATATAATTTACACCAATAACTTCACAAACTCCCACATTGCCGTCTGATAACAGACTGGAGCGGAGCCTGTACTAACTACACCACTGATAAACATACTAACATATTTCTATATATATATAACATGATAAAGACAAACGGTCGTGCTTATCACATAATTATTTGTCCTGAATGGGAATCAAACTGGCTATTTCTGGCTTGGCATGCCAACAGGCCTATCTAATCTAACAAATAAGAACAGAAAAAGCACACATAAAAAGAAGAAGAGAAAAAAATATAGACAGCTATGAAAGTTTCTACCGAAGGCCAATTCCAGTCATAAAAGTTCTGTCAAAATTTATGACCGTCATAAATTGAACTCTAGATCTCACGACTGTCATAAAAAATATTTTAATAGTTAAGTATCAAACATCCAACGTTAATTGGAATGTGATTGTATCGTATTTTGTCTGTATAAAAATTTAATTGGCCCACCACACTGCATTGTCTGTATTCGTAATGAGTATGGTGACTTGATTAAAAAAAATGTAATCCTTTTATGATAGTAGCGAGATACAAGAATAGGCCTTCAAAAGTAAAGAAGAAAGTTAATACACGAAGCAAAATCTATGTCAAAACACTGAAGGCCACGGACTTAATGACAGTAGGAGGACCTCACTCCCCACTCACCGACAAGACGGGATGCATATTGTGACATCTTTTTTTTTTATCTATATTCTTCTTAAAGTAAATATGTTCAGTTGTTCTGGAATGTTCTGTAGCTAGAAAAACAATAAACGATGTTTTATGTTGAGTATTTATTGAAGTTTGTTTCGAAGGAGTGCCTATGTCCAGCTGTGGGCTGTTAATACGTGTTAATGATGATGAAACTGTCTTCTAGAAGTTCTGGTACTTAACCGGTTCAAATATAACCGCTTTTACATCGGTCTGCACATCCGCTAACTCCTAAACCACACATTAAAATTTGATGTCATCAAGTCATCAAGTCGACAAGTTTTTAGGGAAGGTATGTTAACAATTAAATCTAGTTTTAAATTAAGGTCATTTATTTCTGTAAATAGGTTTCCACAAACACTTTTACAAGGCGACATTTTCTACTTGAGAAACGCGCCGAAACAAACTCAATTAACGTTTGTGTAAGTTAAAAATAAACAATGTGTACGCAACAAAATCACTTAGTTGCAATTCTTGTTTACTTATGTTACATGTAATGTTATGTTAGATATGATATTCGCATTTAAAGTAAGTATATAGAATTTTCCTGTCCTTGCATTAATTTGTGCAAAACTTTTCTAGCAATTATGATGAATTCACAAGTACACTCGGTAGATTGCTACACTGCATGAGAATTACTTATTTGATTTTGATTTTAGCGGTACTAGAATCATTCAAATTCTTATTTTATTCAAAAAATTTCGATCCGTGATAAAACAAATCAGTACATGAAGAGGGAAAGCTTAAAACTAACCCTATATCACGGCTGGCCAGCATGGCATGGCAAGTCAAAACCTCGTTTGTAAGGAGAAGCTTAACTCCAACAGTGGACTATTCAACACTGTTGATGACGAGTCTTTAGATGTATGGTGGGACCCGGTAGTTAACACAGAAACCGGCCTCGTAAGTTCGTCTAAAAAGTAATACTGTTATTTTTTTAATATTTTATTACTTTTACTGTCGACGTCATAAATAAGATGAAAAATTTTAATCTCAAAGGTACGACAATGAACTAATATATTGCTTAAATCTCTGCGCTCTTTTTTCTTTTTTTTTTTTAACGTGGTTTCCCCTCGAACCGTCACCCCACCGGGATTTACGGCGGGGTGGTGTGTCGGAATCGGACCGACTAAAACCACACGGTGTGCCACTCTGCGCCTGACATAGGTGGGATACGAGAACAGCGGTTATTACGACATCCAGATCAAATCTCTGCGCTCTAGAACAAAGTTAATGTTTCCTAAAAACTTTTTGAAACAGCCATGTTAGCCAAGTCAACGGCACGACTGTTAACAATGACTGACAAAATATATACATATGTATAAGTAGGCTTACAATATGTTCAAAAACTTCGGTGTGGGTTATAAATATTATCGTATATCTATCGAGTATGGCGACAACCACTCTTGGATTCTATTCATGCTTTCCATCAGGCAGAATAGAGTCACTTTGGTAGGTTTTTATAAAAAAAAAGAAAAAAAAGAATGTCGCCTAAACAGAGAGTTTACCCGCAGATGATGCTCACGGCAGCGGGCATGCGCTGGGAGGGACCTGGATGTTGTAATAACAGCTGTTCCCGGATACCCCCTATCTCAGGCGCAGAGTGGCACACCGTGTGGTTTTAGTCGGTCCGATTCCGACACACCACCCCGCCGTAAACCCGGGTGGGGTGACGGCCCGAAGGGGTTTCCACACGTTAAAAAGAAAAAGTTATAAATATTATGTTTCTTATTCGAAATAGGTAACTATATCCCGAGAGGTAACGTTGGTCATTGTTAACAGACACTCGTACAGTAGACCTCGTTAATTGGGCTGTTTCAAAAAAAATTAAGGTTAAATTAACTTTGTGCTAAGCCTACGAAATCATTTCTTAAGTCAATAGTAAGCCGAGGTGATAAAGTGTGTAAACACACACAAAGAACACCCACACTCAGAACAACAACTTGTGTGTCACTCAAAGTGTTGTCCCTTGTGGAGATCGAACCCACAACACTCAGCGCAGAAGAAAGCGGCGAGGTGACTTAACCCACTAAGCTATACGTGCAGTCTTCATGTTTATAATAGGTATTACCTACATCCGCGATTTCTTCCGCGTGGATTTTCTTTTATAATTCCAAAATTCTAAAATATAAGTAGCCTAAGTTTTTGCCTATAACACCAGCTATCTGTAAGTGAAAGACACATCGAAATCGGTTCAGCCGTTCCAGTGATTAGCCGAGCAAACAGACAGACAGACAAAAATTGTAAAAAATATTATTTTTATTGTATCGTATGTATTATCATATGCATGTAGTAAAAGCGGTTATTTCAATATTACAAACAGACACTCCAATTTCATTTATACTCGTATATATAGATCTGTTTATTGCTTAAATTTTCGTCACGTACATTTTCACGTTATTTCGAACTACGTTAAAGTATGACGAGAACCGTTTTCATAAAGACATATATGAACTGAAAACCAAACCAATGTACGTCCAGTAGTCGACTGTTAAAGGCTATTGACATGATGATGAGATGTGTAATTGGTAAATTTAATTTAGTTTTTATTTGGCAAAAAAGATTTGACTGGACTCTAAGGTTGACTGGAAGAGAATGCCTTGGGCATTAAGTCCTCTAATGTACAAAGTGCGTAAAGTACAAATAAATAAACAAAATAAATAAATTTGAAATCATATTTATGAGTTACTATGTGAAACTAGAGAGATCTTGGCATATATTTTATTTGGTAGAATTAAAAGACTCTTCAATAACTTCTAGTAATTACAATAATAACCCTGATAATGTGGTGATAGATCGAATAGAGAGCCTCGCGATGATTATGGATTTCGCCTTTCCTGGTAACGAGAATCTCGTGAAAGTTGAAAAAGAGAAACAAATGAAGTATTTGGATGTATCTCACAAGATTGCCGATATGTCAAATGTGCATTCGGTGATCACTTTTCTGATAGTCGTATCTAGTCACGGATTGATAGACAAGAGCCTCGACCAATACCCTAAGAGGCTCACGCTAGAAGACTGCATCAAGGGTCTGATGCAGAAGGCAGTCCTCCTTGATACGGCCGGTATAGTGAGGAGGTTCCTGTCTTTGGAGCCCGATGTCGGTGGTCTACTATTTTTTATATTTTTAAATATGTATTTTCGTTTTCCTTTTTATGTATTTAAAATATAATGTAATAAAGACAATAATAATTATTACGGTCGCAAATAATAACACTAATGGAATTTTGCGTTTTGATGAAAGAAAATGAATATGGATGTCAAAATTCTTAATTTTTGTCCACTCCTAAGGCGATACAATAAAGACGAACGCTTGTATGGAAGTTGGAAATATGAAATAATCGCGAGGGCATTATCCAGTCATTATATATTCTGTGTGGGTATATTCCACTGCCGTGGAAGTGATTTCACTCTACATCCGATCCGAACTCGTTAAAATACGGTCCGAAGTAAATGTACTTTACGCGCTACATCCGATTGCTTTCTCCAATCCGGACATGATTATTGACGGACCCAAATTTCCATAGACAGACAGATTAGTCAATATGACAAGTGGTTACGTCATTACACGCTGTATCACATGTAACAATTGATTTAGATGTTATAACCGCGATACTAGCGCCGCCACGCTGCGGTGCCACTTGTGAGAACTAATATCATGTGATTGCTAGACCGGCGAATTTCTTTTAATGTTTTTCCGAAATATATTATTTGTAAATTTAGTATTATATATGTAGTTATTTTATTTATTTAGTAATCTTGATGTTTCTAGTAATTTATCGTGTTTAGTTTTATAGTCATTTCTATGTTAAGTGTTATTATATCAAATATGTTTTGAGAAATGTAAATAATTATAACATAACACATGATTTTTTATCAAAGCAACACTTATTACTTTGTTTTGAATTAAAATTAAAATTCAATTTAAAAAATTGTATATTAATTTGTTTCTTAATAAAATAAATTATGCCTATTTATATGTAAACAATTATTATTGAAATATGAAACAACAGTCAATAAGTATATAAATAAAATTTGATTATAACATATGTATATTTAAAAATAATAAGACACCCTACCTTCCCAATAAAAACATAAAAAAAAAACAAAACACTTCAAAAAAGATAGAACAAATTTAAAAAAAGAAATTGAAAACAAAATCAAAATACATGTCATAAAACACTTTTGAAAACACACACAAATATGTTTAATTGTAAAAAAAATCACTGTAAAATATGTTGTAATGTGTGTTACCTCGTCAGTGTTCGGTTCCGTGCACAGATCACAACTGAGATGAACAATACAGCCGCACAGTGATCTTGTGTAACTCACTGATAACAGTCACTGGGACTGTTATCACTGTCCGCTATCATAATAGCATCTAACGTTCCTTTTTCAAATATCATCCATCAAAAATATTTCGGTTCTTGAACGATAACCTTTTTTTTAAAAATTGATTACATTTAAAATAAGAATTTTTATGTTTTATTTTATTCTCATTCATACAAATTTTATTTCACTCAATTTAAATCATGTATGATTCAAATTTCATTGTAGTACCGCAATTTGAATTTCCTCTTTCATCACCATTCTCATCTATCTCGCTTCAAATTTTCTTTTGTGAATGTACAATGTCAATATACAAAAAACAAATCATTTTCAGACTAAACATAAGAAGAATATATTTGACTAAGTAAAGTAAAGCAGCTAGGGTGAGAAGTGTCACAAGTCTCGTAAGGTAAAGTGCACGAAAAGTCTACGACCGGTTGACAAACAGGACAGGACACGTAGTTAATAGGGGATTCTAGGCAGGTCCAAAGCTCACAAGGTAGTAGAGTCACGCTGATATTAGCACGAACGGTCCGTTCGACCAGGGCAGTACTATCCTCTCACAGAAGACCAAGCGAAAGCGACAACTTCCATGCTAGCGTGTTTCGTTGGTGAGTGCGAGATCGGAGGCCCACTGATTCAGGGATGACAGTTATCGTGGTAAGTATGTGAGCCTTACACTGTCTGAGGTCTCACACTGAGGAGTGGGAAAAACATCTCAATAGGCCGCCAAAGTGTGAATCACCATTGTGCATTGTCTGCATTTTTTCCATCAGGCAGCGTAAATTCACTTTGGAAGGCTCTTAAAATAAAATATATATATATATATATATATATTTCCAGGATATTTTTACGCAAGGATATTAAAGGATGGTTTTCACCTAATGGCACACATCGGAATGTATTTTACCATTTAAATAGTATTTTAAGTTGTAAGACACATTTATAGTCATTTCTTAGTTTACATACATTGGTATAATCGACCCTAGATAAAACAATAGGCTAGATGACACCTTAGTCAAATTAGTTACTTTTTATCATCTGTCAAAACGACAATTTTGTATGAAAAATGTACATGTGTAAATATGTGTAAATACAAAATTATGACGTCACTGTTTTAGACTACTCAATTGAACAATATATTTCACTGTTTATTTGATTGAAATTCGTAATAATAATAAAAAACTATGTTAATTGTATTTGCCGAGATGTTTCGCGATATTAGTTTTAATGAAGTGGACATTGGTATTTATTTACGATACAGTCATCTACCCAATTATATTCATAAAAATATTTTCTAGAAGTATCTATTGCTTTGTAGTTTCTATTATCATACGTAATGGAGGCTCCGCTACCGACAGACGTTCGTGACTCCGTATTTGACAGATTACAATGTATTTGTTTGTCAATTTAAAAATAAGTGCAAGTACCTTGGCCAATATCATGCTATGTTTAATGGGGTACTAACAGAAGTCTGGGTTTTAGTGATAATAAGATTGACTAACATAGAAATAAGATAGAAAATGTTAACTTGACACATCTCTCGCAAGATCTCTGATCTTAAGTTGGACAGAGACTGTATTATAGCATCCAGACTAATGATAAACATATTTATATACTTCATGGTCGCCGGGAGAGGGGTACAAAAAGATGTGCTTGCACCCCCTGATAGAAAAGAAAACGTCTTGTGGCGATGTGTCGTCTGGGGCGGGGCGCTGTTCTGCCTCTTACTGTGTTGAACGATGAGAGGTGCAATAGCGTCTTGCCCTGGGGCATGAGGTGCCCGGGATGTACCACAATTGTGAGGGAGGGCAGGGAAGACTCCAGAAGCCGCTAATGCGTTTCTGGTGCGAAAAAAAGCATTCGCTGGGTAAAAAGCAGGTAATATAGCCACGCTGATTTCAGCACAAACGGGCCGGCTCGACCGGGGCAGTACTACCCTTACACAGAAGAGCAATATAAAGCGACAGCATCCGTGCTGTCGTGGTTCGTTGGTGAGTGCGAGACCGGAGCAAGGGTGACAGTTGTCGTGGTAAGTGTCTGCAATACAATGCTACGATGACTGTTATGTCTTTTACGTCCTCAAGTGAGACGTAAAAAATTGTAATAGGCTTCCATAATGTGGGTCACTATACTGCATTGTCAGCATTCGCAATGAGTATTGTGACTACAACTTTTGGATTCTATTCATACTTTTCATCAAGCAGAGTAGAGTCACTTTGGCAGGCTATTTAAATAAAAAAAATGGTACATCTGTATGCACGTATGTTTATGAGTTGTGTATATGTGTATTATATATGTATGTATGTATGTGTTATATATTTATGTGTTTATGTAAATATATTTACTTATTTATAGTCTATCTGGTCTATATATACTTCTCTGGCAAGTGCACCTATCTCATATCTTCTCTGCATCACCCAATCGGTTGACTGGCAGAAAATGCCTTAGGCATTAAGTCCGCCGATGCATGTATTTGTTAAATTTATTTGTTAAATTCTTCATTTTATATAAGTTAATATATGTGGACATGTCGATACAGACCCCTGAAAGTGATTTCGGCGGCACTCACGTATATTTCTTAAGAGATACATATCATAGATAAATTACACCCAGACAGAACAATCAATTGATCACAATTATTTGTTCTGTGTCTGGATATAATGGATCTATAATATAAAATATTTATACATATTTACAAGACAACGGTACTGCAGAGAGAAGAAAACTTGAAACAAATCCTATGCCAATCCGTCTGGCGAACGTGGTATAGTAGGCTATAACCTCGTTTCTAAGGAGAGGCCTATGTCCAGCAGTGGACTAGAAGAGACTGAGAGGATGATGATGTAGATGAGATTTATAAATTTAGAAGTATCTTTATCAATTAGGCTCTACCTTTAGGTTGAGGACCAGACTGTCGTACGTCATATATGTAAAGACATAAGGCTTATTGTTGGTTGTTGGTGATCGTTTGTCACTTTAATATTTTAAAAATAGCACACAATAACGTCAGCACGTCAGTGATGTATTGTCATATCTGTTAAGACGTAACGCAGGTTGTGTCATGTGTCATTAACCCCTGTTATTGCTATTAGAAAACAATCAGCTCGTGATACGCGTATTATTATGACTTTGTGAACTGTTGGTAACATATTAATAAATGATTTTAGTAGCTGTATGTTATATCCATAGCTTCAAATAGGAAATTATACGTTCTTTATTGTTAATTTTGCCACTAAATTTTCGAGGGAAAAGTCTGGGCCAAACTTCCAGAATCGTTCACCTGGTCCGGCGTTATTGATTTACAAATGGTCATATAAGCTTTTTTTACTTATTGTGGCAGTAAAAATTCACTCGTTTATAGGCATTTTTCTGAGTGACCATAGCCTAATGCCATGAAAGTATATATTATATATATTGTCTTTTACGACTGCTACAATTTAAGAAAGAAAACAATGCGTTATATTTTTGTCTAAGAACCTATTCAATAACAACAGATCTCTATATAATATTTTTAATGCGTAGGTTAAGTACACAATGTCAAGTTCACGGCATTTTTTTGCAAATATGTTTCTTAAATAAAATAGTCAACAATAAATAGGAAAGCATAGCTTTGTACTCAGATTGCCCTCGGTATTTTTTTTTATTAAGTCAAGCAACTATTCGCCGAGCAACAGTACAATTTTCCAGATAAAAGACACTATGTCGGTGTCTACATCCCAGAGATTATTGTACGTCAAATTTACCGTTTTTTCTTGAGTAGTATTACTTAATAGAATAATTGTAATAATGAAAATATCACGCCTATATAAGAGAACCTTTTCGATCAGAAAATAATGAATTGAAAAATTACAGGTAATGTGCAAGTTATGTCACAGACTGCTTATGAGACCTACTGAACTGTGTTTATTTCTATAATACATTAGCGTTTTGATTTGGAAAACGCGTTTATCGATAAGTAACTCTTACCCAAGTTCTGGAGTGACCCATGTACTGGGAAACGTAGCGTTAGTAGGCCCCCACAAGGTGGGCCGACAACCTGGTGAAGGTCGTGGGAAGCCGTTGAGTGCGGGTCGCATGGGACCGACAGCTGTGGAGTACCGTTGGAGACGCCTGTGTTCTGCAGTAGACATCTTTTAAAGAACTCTTGTCCGAGACTGCTGAGTCTAATGCGGGCTGCCGCGTTTACGTCGGTTACCATTCCTCAGGAATTAAAATATCTCCTTGTAAAATTTTATTAAAATCACATAAGCATAGGAGACAGAAAGATTTTATTTTTCAGATTTCTAATATTAGTAGGTATTTAGTTGAAATAAGATTGGTACAATGTTGTGAGATCACAATGTGATGAAGTTTTCAATCATTGATATACATATCAAATTGTTGTTGTTTGTTAAAGAATGTTTACTTTCGAATCTTTCCACCTCCCAATCAATCATCACACGGTATCTGATGAAAGCGCTCTTATCAAGTGGACTCGTATCTTCAGCCATGTCCTATTCGTGTGGTGCACTCTCTCAAATGTACGGTTTCAGTCAAGAGATCTTCAGTAGCAGAGTGAGACTGCACGGTTGGCCGAGTGGTTAAAGCGGTCGCCACGCCGCTCTCTACTACGGTCAGTGTTGTGGGTTCAAATCTTTAAACGCTTTGTGTGATCCACAAACTGTTGTTCTGAGTCTGGATGTTCTTTGTGTGCGTTTCTTGTATGTTTGTAAAGTCCCCCGCGCAACAGGTTTTATTTCTAGTGCGGGTGTTGTCTTTTTAAAAAGAAAAAAGATAAGAGTCATTTATTTATTTGTTAAGCCCTATTTACAGAGTAAATAAACCTTCATATATATTGATTAGTTAAGACTTGCACAAATACTGCTCTAATTAAAATATGCACAACATTCAATTTAAAAACCTATACACTTACGAGATCAAGACACTAGATTTTACAATATTATAGTGAAATTTTAATAAAATTAAAGACCAATAAAATCAGCTAATTACTGTGATTAGGAATTAAAACACGTTTAAACGAGTATAACTTTCTCTTGTGGTTCTTCTCGTAGACCCGTTTGGGAGGAGTCTCGGGGTGACTTACCAGGTCTACGGCCTGTCGTAGTGGTCCTCCGCGCCGCCTGCGACTACAGTCGGGTCACTTGGTTGGGCTCTTGGCCCTGTTGGTATATAACTTTGTTAACTTATCTAATATTAAACAATAATCGTTTCTTAATATCACGATTGACACAGCGCCATCTATCGGACTTAAATGAAATTAATGTGACTGCATGTAAATGAACTTCTGAAAGTATACCTACTATATTATGTGACTTACGTTCATTGAATATAATTGATAATTTATAATTTTTCCTGTAAATAATTTAAACGGTCGTGCAGGGTCAAAGCCAAGTCTCTTTCAGCAAAGATTGTACACGTTTCGTAAGAACAATTGATCCAGCATCATTCTCCTATTTTGCAGAGAGTTGAATCTAAAGTAGGTCAGGCGATTATTATAAAGGCATCCAGGACTGATAGCAAGAGTAATAAAGGCCAGATGTCCAGTGAATGTACTGTATACCAAGGATATGTAGTGTATACCAAGGATTTCAAGTGACACTATCGAACTGTAATATATTCCTAACAAGTGTTTTGTAAAGAATAATTTTTGATGCAGTACGCTTGAAAGTGTCCGTTTGAAGTTTCAGTCATAATGTGACCTCGTAAAAACCCGGAGTTAACCTCTATGTAGTTTCTTTTTACTGAGACTGTGAGGTTAAGGAAGCTCAAATCCCGTCGCCTCCTATTTCCGGGGGGAGCCTGAAAAGAAAAAAATCATGCATTACGTAATGAAATTTTAGTTTAGTAAACTGCCATCTGTTCATATTACTTTGAACTCCGTAGTTTCTCTATTACTATTTCGACAAATATTCTATTCAACGCTAAATGTCACTGCATCATCTTAAATTCAAAACTTACTATTCGACAAAAGATGGCAGCACCTATTAAATAAACTGACAAAGATTATACAAAAAATCGTGTTCAAAACATATTTTGCTACTTGATTTTACTGTTAATTGATTACTCTAGAGTTCATAAAAACACAATGGGATCTAGTTTTTCTGCAGACTATATGATCGTCATGTATCATGTTTTTCTATCGGCTCCTAATTGAGTAAAAATCTACCGTGCTCTACATAGATAGTGACGTTTAACTTTTGAATGTTGTCATTTTTCTTGTAAAGTTCAAATGTTCCTCGTACTCAAAATCGTCGTCGCACCAAAACTTTTTTGCACTCGGTAAATATCAAAATACAGCTTTAAGAGAACTTAAGTTCAGAGTAACAATTACTAACAGTTAAGCACCGTATGTTAGAACAATATGCTACTATCTACACTCATAGGTAAAGCAATATAAGCATTCATCATCAACAGTCTTCAGCAGCCTACTGCTGGATATAGGCTTTTCCTTAGCAAGGAGGTTTTGGCCTACTATATTACGCTGGCTCGACGGGTTAGTATAGAGTTTATATCAAGAGGTGCTTGGCTAAAAAACCTTCACGTGGTGCGTTGCTATGGTGTTCATCACTGCTTATCACGAAGATGGTGAGGAAGGCCACCTTCATGAAGAGTACCGAGAAGCGTGGCAAATTCTGAAGCTGGCCATTAGCCGCGCCAAAGAGGTAAAAAGAAAGGAGATGCTGGAGGGTTTCGATCGTGACCCCTGGGGTCGCCCTTATCGTGCGGCGCGATAAATACTCCGCACGTCGGGCCCCCCCTTACAGAGGCTCTCCAGCCTAGCTTCCTGCAGGAAGTGGTCGAGGGCCTTGTCCCACAGCGGGTGGAACACACAGCCCCGTCAATGGCCTTCATGGTCGGAGACGACGGAGGAAACGAGGACAGTGTTCCGCCCGTCAGGGCATCAGAGGTAGGGGCGGTTATTTTACGGATCAGCTCTAAGAACACCGCCCCCGGGCCGGACGGGCTACCTGTCCGAGTACTGGCCCGAGCCGTCGGACCGCCTCAGGGTCTCAGGTCCTGGACGTTAGCTTGGCGTCCGGACGCTTCCTTGAGTGCTGGAAAAGCGAGAAACTGGTCTGACGATTCGGTAGCGGCCTATAGGCCCATCGTGTGTCTGGACGAGGCGGGTAAACTGTTTGAGAGGATACTCTCTGCCCGCATCGTCCGGCATCTCCACCCCGATCTGTCAGACGCCCAATTCGGTTTTCGAGCCGGGCGTACGACAGTCGATGCCGTGTTGCGCCTGAGGGCCGTTACTGAAGAGGCGGTGAGCTGTGGCGGCGTGCTGTGAGCAGTGTCGTTGGACATCGCCAACGCATTTAAGAGTCTGCCATTTAGCTGCATCAGGGAAGCACTTCACTATCACGGGGTGCCAGAGTACCTGAGGCGGTTTGTGGCAGACTAGCTACAGGTACACGAGGCGGCAGTGCTCGCCGAAATTTATCGGCGAACGGCTGACTGCCGAGCGGGAAGCGGTATACGGCCCCCGCCCGAAGAGATACGCGAGTGGCGTTGTTCGTACTGTTTTACTTTGTAATCTGCAAATCACCCTGAATGAGGTCGGGAGGCAGAACCGAATTTGAAAAGTGGCACACTAGGTAGAGCCTGCATTACGGTAACCAAACAGCTGATAAATATACTTAAATATTTCTAAATATATATACATATATACATATATATTATAGGTGAAACGGTTGACTGACAGAAAATGCCTTAGATGTAAGTCCGCTGATACATGTATTTGTGCATAACAAGAACATCCACATACAAGTGATTCTGCACATCCAGTCACAGAACCACTTGTTATTTCGTGTTCATCACACAAATAGGTTTAGCAGTCTGGATCACTAACCACGAGGGCAATGCTCGTCCGATTCGTAACAATTTTTCTGAACCCCAAAATCCTCGTGGAACCAATTATCCACCAACCGCTAAACTATTAAAACCAAATTAAAATATCGTAGTCAATTGACTATTCCAATTAGTCAACCCTCCGTCGGTGCGGTGTTAATCCTTGCCACGTGACTCTCTAAAGAATCTAATTTAACCCTTCATCGGATAGGTTTAAATTCTGGCATTTGACAGATGACATGCAGTTCTGAAATAAGGTTATGGTGGTTGACGAAGATTGTCTAGTTAAAGTCGTTTTTCTAAGAGTCAATAAATGTATATATATAAAATCACGCCTGTTTCCGCAGAGGTGTAGGCAGAGATATATTAAACATCCATGTTTTGCCAGTTTTTTGGTCTCACGTAGTAGGTGGCGAGCCTTTTGCCGCTAAACGGGATGCCTCGTCCGTCGATTAGCAGGTGCACCTGTGTGGCTTGGGGTTCTAAGTCTTTGGTGGGAACTCTATGCACCTATGAATGTTAGAAATGTGTTTGGGGTTTTTAGTTTGATTTCCACAGAATGAACTAGCATACCGGACTGACGTTAAGTGACTGTTGCTATGCATCAAGTGTGTGTTAAGTCGCAAGTGCGTTGCCGTCCTCTTAACCTTACCCACCCGAAATCAGCAGAGAGAGGAGAATTTTAGACGTTGAAATAATTAATTAATAGCAAGTGCTGTTCATTTGTGCCGAAGTGTTGCGGGATCTTATATGATTTGAAGGTTTTGTAACAAAAAAGTCGTGATTAGAAGGTCTTACTTCTATTTCGTATTAAGAGGGTTAACCGAGTCTCTTTCGCGGTTGACTCTTCATATTGTTTTAAGACATAATATTTAACTTTGTGACATCAGCAGAACAATAACATCCACAATTATCGTCTCTTATTCAACTTGAACAAAATTACTAAACGTATGCACTTACCAATGTAAACAGATCTTTAATTCACACAACCATAAACACAAACACAGCTCAAGATATAACGGACTAAAATTATACTTTGACAAAATCTTGTTTTACGCTAGAGGAGGCTTCACAGTCGCTGAGAAATGACAAATTTATGTTTGCAGTTAGAAACGTCACTCTCCATGCAGATTTAAACTCTGTCTCGAGAGAAATTAGGTTCACATGTTTATTTTTTGAAAATTTCAGGGTAGTTTGGTATTATAGTCCTAAGGCAAAACGTTCTCGAGATAGGAATCTTTAAAGGAAACGTCTTTTTCAGTTTCCCATTGTCTACAATTACTTGCCTTCTGATCTCACGAGTGTGTCTGTCTCTTTCCGACACATGGTTTTGTTTAAACTTTTGTCTCTGTCGTGTGCTCTTTGAAAAACCAATTTGAGATTTCCGTTCGCATCTGTGTTTCGACGCTCTATTTTTTTCTTTTAATTATTTCTTTTTTAGAATCTTGTTTTGTCCGATTGTGGTCGAATAGGAGGGGTGCTGTGTTTAGATGCATTTTGTTTTAAGTGTTCTGTGTCTATTTATCAGTAGTTTTGGTGGCTGTTTGGAGCGTAGAATATAGTGGAAGTTGACACATAAGTATAAGAGTGGAAAACGACCAAGAGAAAGATGAGTGGACTTATAGCGAGGGGATGCGAAGCGTAAGCGATATGGAAGAGAGTAAAACAGTGCTTGTTGAACTTTAAATAGCTGTTTTACTCTCAAAGCTTTGGCTAAAAAGGGAGAAAGACTTAAATTACACGTTACGGATCATGATCTCATAAAAAATGGATTTTTATATGTCAATAAAAAGAAAAAGGAAAGACAAGAAGAGGAAGAAATGAGTACTGGGTATCGTGGTATACAGCAGCCTAGACCTATCCATCTTTACTTGTCCTATCCTAATGACAAATTCCATTAAAGTCGGTTTAGCCGTAATAGTGTAGTAGATGAGACAGTTAGGTACTTTTGCTTCTAAAAAATTAATACCTACAGATCGTCTGTTCCAATGTTATCAGTGTAAGGTAGTACAAAGAAAAATACAGTTTTAAGCTTCAAATATACCTAGCTATTCTTTAAAAATATTTTGCCCTTTCTTGACGAGCTGGAAAATACCTTTTTAGGGTACCGAAATTAGGAGAATTTGGTATTTCCATTAAAAATCAGTTTGATAACCAACCTTTAGGAGAGGACCCGCACCATATGATTTCAGGTCCTCCCAAATCGACGCCACGCCTTAACAGCCCCTATCCCAGAGGAAGAATCCTTCTCCTCTTCAGCTCTGACGCGGAGGCCCAAAAGTTATTTCAGTAGGGTATCTCATCCCCCCAAAACAGCAACTAATCTACACCAGAGGTGCCCATTATAAGGCGGCTCGCGTTCCCGTCGACGGTTAAAATTATTTTGCCTACACATAAATATTAAGTATTAAAAATATAATGTGTTTGCTTACTTCCGCCTATTGCCGCCCACTACACTTGAAACCGGAAAGGTCCATTTTGTAGCATGTTAATTATGATATAGTTTGTTTGTGGGGTTTGGTGTGTCACTATGACCCTTCTATGCCATCGTTAATGTGGTTTTAGGAGTGCAGCATTCTCAACAACTTTTAATAGTTCACTGCTGGACATAGACATCGACTGCACGCTTGACATAGTGGTTTAAGCGGTCGCCCCGCCGCCCTCTACTGCGCTGAGTGTTGTGAGTTCAAACCTCACACGGGACAACACTTTGTGTGATCCACAAATTGTTGTTCTGAGTCTGGGGATTCTTTGTGTCCGTTTCTTGTATATTTGTAAAGTCCACCGCGATACAGAATTTATTACTAGGGTGGGTGTCGTCAAGACCTCTCCTTAAAAAGGACATTTTATACCATACCCCATACCGGTGTGTCTCTTTGCAGCATTATTGTCGTGGATAGTTTGCCCCTTTAATCGGCTCTTACAATACCTATGGGATGAATAGCGGTGGTGACTCTCCATATTCTTAATCACGAAAAAGTCTTCGAAGGCAAAATGACAGAGAGCCTCTTCCAAAATACGTCAACCACCTCACTCTTGTACAATCCGCATCCTTTCACTGCTAGCCATTTTTCTCAAGACACCGGTCCATGTAGTTGCGTGCTTATTTACACAAGCTTTTAAAAAATACATTGTTGTAAAAATATATGAGCACTTAATTGATATTTAAAAATCAATACTTAAAATGGTTATAATGTTAATATTGGTACACAGTGTTACACTCACAATAAAGATGTTTAAACACGTTAAACTCCAACACTAATCAAGTCAGTTTGATTTATTTTAATTTTTTATTTTAATAGTCTCCCAAAGTGACTCTACTCTGCTTGATGGAAAACATGAATAGAATCCAAAAGTTGTAGACACCATGCTCACTGCGAATGCTGACAATGCAGTATGTTGACCCACATTATGGCGGCCTATTACGATTTTGTCGCCTCACTTGGGGACGTAAAAGACATGACAGTCATCGTAGCATTGTATTGCACACACTTACCACGACAACTGTCACCCTTGCTCCGGTCTCGCACTCACCAACGAAACAAGACAGCACGGATGCTGGCGCTTTAAGTTGATCTTCTGTGGGAGGGTAATACTGCCACGGACGAGTCGGCCCGTTCATGCTGAAATCAGCGTGGATCTACCTGATGACTACAGTTTAGTCAAATAGGTATCATTATTTATTTTTATACATATGTCTTAACATATACTCAGACTAAGTTGTATCAATTGCTGTACCATAATGTTTGTATGATCTGCAAACATTTGTTTTGAAGTTTGGGTGTTTCCTATGTATAATATGTATGTATTTACAAAAAAAAAGTATATAAGTATTCTATCAGTCAGTCTAGCTATCATAGTACAAGCTCTGCTTAGTTTGAAACTAGATGACGTTGTGTGTCAAATCTCCGAAATATTTATTTATTTATTAAATAAGTAGAGAGGAATTGCCGGTTCTGGGCCCACGGTAGTCCAGCCTAAGTAGAGCTCTGTTAGTATGGTAGTGTAGTGTATGTTTGGTTCATGTTATGTTGGTTTCAGTCGTTTAGAAGGCGTTCAAAAAAATTTGGAGTGTTGTAAAATGAGCTGTGTGGAGTGTTTTTGGTATGTGTCGGATGGTTCTTGGTGGTTGGTTGAGTACAACAATGTTGCTTGGACGGATACTGAGGTTGAAATATCTGTGTGTGAATGTATACGAAGTGAATTTTGCCTTCCAGCTGAGGTTCGGTGCGCGTGCGTGATGTGTGAGTGAGGCCATTGTATGATGTCTTCGAGATGAATTTATGTTCATTGTTTGACTTGATGTGTGGTGAGAAAGACTGTTTCATGAAGTTTGTGAAGCGTCTATCCAAGAGAGAAAAAATGGAAGCTAAACGTGATTGTGGTTTGGGTAAGGATTAGGTTGGGCTTTCGTCACCAATGAAACCTAACGAGAAAACTCGAGATTTTGTATTTGGGCAGACAAAATCTTCGGTTTGAAAGTGACTCGATTGTCTAGTTTTAAGGAGTGGTCAAAGTCTAGGCGTCCAAGGCCGGAAGCACTAGCGGATGCTGTTTTTTTTTACATTGGTGCGGGAGACAAGACCATGTGTTTCTGTTGTGGTGGTGGTTTGAAGGATTGGAAAGAAAACGATGATCCATGGCAAGAACATATTCGAGGGTTTAGTCATTGTGCTTTTGTGAAAGGTAAATTGATAAATTGTGAAAAGCTATGAAATAAAATACGATAATATGATAAATGTCTTTTATTTTATGTTAAAATGACCCCTTTTTTTTCTTTTTTTTTTTTATCATGTGGAAACCCCCTCGGGCCGTCACCCCACCTGGGTTTACGGCGGGGTGGTGTGTCGGAATCGGACCGACTAAAACCACACGGTGTGCCACTCTGCGCCTGAGATAGGAGGGATCCGGGAACCGCTGTTATTACGACATCCAGATCCCTCCCAGCGCCTGCCCGCTAATGCAAGCACCATCTATGGGTAAACTCTCTATTTTAGGCGACTTACGGCACACGCGGACGTCGCCTTCTGTTAAAATGACCCCAAGGCAGCGTGTTTACACCATCTATACAAATGTATCGCTCGTCTTTACCGCGGATGACCTTCCTACTTCTGGTTTAAGTGTAAACATTATGCTTATCGCTGTGGAATGTTTTCATGTTATTATGTTTAACATAGTTGAGATCAAGAGCATGGGAATAATGTTGAAAGTTTAATTTTCTAACAATCACAGCTGAACTACCTTTGTTTTTCTTCACTGTGTAACCATCATTATTTAGAAAGTAGCTGTACATTTTGGATCTTAGTCCAATAAACTCTTTGATAATACGACTGTTATTTTCATCTTTCATTAGACCAATGACTTTTTTGTTTCATAAAGATTGTATATGTTGTGTTGGGGAAAATCAGAGGTGTCAAATCTAGGCTGTTAATCCGTTTTTATGTCTTCATTAAAGTCATCAGTTTTAATTTCATAGATGAAAGAATCTGCGTCGATGTACAGTAATTGTATATTTTGTTTATATTTAGGTTTAATGTATGAGTAGTAAAAGTTGTACATGGCATATTTGGCAAGTTCTAGGACAGTAAAATCAATATAGACGGGTTTTTGTAAGTTATTTTTGTTTCATTAAGTTTCGGTAAAGATTTTACAGCTGTGGAAATTGGTTGAGATATGAACCTCACGACACGGCGGCTTTGACCGCCCAGAATAGGGCTCGCTTCTGGTTCCCTCAGAGGATATTGGCGGTTAGAGCTACACGCGGTTACCGCACCGTATCGACGGAGGTGGCGTGCGCCTTGACCGGAACTCCCCCGTGGGATTTGGAGGCGGAAGTGCTCGCCGAAGGGCTGACTTCCGGGCGGGAAGCGGTATACGGCCCCCGCCCGAAGAGATACGCGAGTGGCGTGAGGCCGCTCGTCGAGCCACGATGGCTCGTTGTTTGTCACTGCTGAAGGCCACACGGCTTTGCCGCCGTGGAGGCTCTCCAGCCGGTTATCGCCGATTGGGCAGGGCGACAGCACGGGACCCTTTCCTTCGGACTGATGTCTCACTCGGTCGCCAGGAGGGAATTTAGTCCCACCTGTCACCACTGCGACTGTAGTGAGGACTCGGCTCAGCACACGCTAGCGGTTTGTTCCGCCTGGGCGGCGTAGCGTGGGGTCCTCACTGTAGTTATTGGAAGAGATCTCTCGTTACCGGCCGTTGTAAGCTCCATAGTCGGTAGCGACAGTTGTTTTACCGCGGTCGCAACCTTCGTATTTGTGTCTCCGTCAGGAATAGCATGGTCGATCGTACCGTCTCAAGGTGTTGATGGACGGCGCTGAGGTTTGCATGGAGTCTGCGGATATTCGTAAACTCCACCTCAAGAAGCGAGTTGGTGGGAGAGGAGGAGAGTGCCGCTGTTGTAACTGTATTCTTTTTTATGTGCGCTGCCATGGTTATGTGTTGAGAAAGGGGAAACGGGGACATAAAAAAGGCGTGACAGTCGTCGCGGCAGTGTAGTCTGAGACTCGGAATACTGTGGTTTCACATTACGGTGAAACAAGACGGTGACCGAACCGTCGGACGGAAGGGCCCCCGTACCCTCCCGGAAGTGGTCGCCGAGCCCCACTGTCCGGTCACCAACCGGCACGACGAGCCACTCCGCAGGTTATGCGCCTTCCAGGGTGGTTAGCCATGGTTGGGCTCCTCTCTATGCCGCGGGCGGCCAGCGGCACCACAGTTTCCACGGGCCTCCCTGGCCGACGGTTCGATCCATGTCACTCCCACAGTGACCCCACGAGCACTCCACTGCTCACACACATACTACGACAACTGTCACCTCTGCATCATTGGGCCTCCGGTCTCGCACTCACCAACGAAAGACGACTGTACGAGTGCTGTCGCTTTAGGTTGGTCTTCTGTGCGAGGGTAGTACCACCCCGGTCTAGCCGACCCATTCGTGCTGAAATCAGCGTGGCTCTACTACTTCTAAAATTGTTGTACTCAACCAACCACCACGAACCATCCGACATATACCAAAAAAACATACTCCACACCGCTCCTTTTACAACAGTCCAAACTTTTTTGAACGCCTTCTAAACGACCATAACCAACATAACATGAACCAAACATACACTACACTACCATACTAACAGAGCTCTACTTAGGTTGAACTTCTGGTGGTCCAGAACCGGCAATTCCTCTCTACTAATATATGCAGTTTTAGTCCTCAAAAAAGAACGTGAAAGAATTTAAATATGATGGACGTAAGAGGGGCACAAGTTACCCGCTAAGTCGACTATTCCAATAAGCAATTTTATTTCAGGGACAGGGTGTTGCAACTGATAGATGACCTGTAACTTTACGAGTAGGGTTGTCGCGAATACTTTTCATTAGTTTATTTTTTATTACAATTAATGCACGGGTGATAGTTATTGTGGTAACTGTGTAAGCCTTACACTGTCACAATGACTGTCATGCCTTTTACGTCCCCAAGCGGGGTGTAAAAAAGCATCTCACAAGGTCGCCATAGTGTGGGTCTCCATACTGCATAGTCTGTATTTGCAATGAGTATGGTGACCACAACTCTTGGATTCTATTCATGCTTTCCATCAGGCAGAGTAGAGTCACTTTGGCAGGCTCTTAATATAGAAAAAAAAAAGAACAATTATAGTTTTATGCCTTTATGGACAGATTTTGTCTACTATTCTGTCTATAAACAGAGGACCGCTACGCGTCTTGATAGACTTGACGGTGACACAGGCACAGACATAGAGCTACTGGGTTCAGGGGTCTTCTAGCACTTAACGTGTTGTGTACACTAGGAGGTTACTTGTTTTCCAAATAAAACCACTGTGAACTGATCTGCTGATCTGACAAGCTATTTATTTGGTCGACTTTCATACACTCGTTCACACACTTTCATATCGTGATTCAGAGAACTGATACAGCGCCATCTAGTTAGGCAAAGACAACATAACTTGTATTGTGTTCTGGGTTCATCGTGGACCTAATTATAGGTTTGTTTTCGTCTTAGACAGCAGCTATTCTCGGAGCCCTCCTATTTCAGACGCAGAGTGGTACATACTCTTAATCAGCTCGATGCCGACGTCACAAATTCCAGTAGGATGGCGGCTCAAGGAGATTTTGACACATAAAAAGAAAAAAAAGACCTGGGTCTACTGTAATTTTAATACCATTAAATAGAGTTCAATAGCGCTATTTATAGAGGAAAGTTATGGGCTCTATAACATCAAGCTACGACCTATGAGCTGAGCATCAATTTTGGTAGACGCAGACAAAGTCGTGGGTCAGTTCAATATACTGAAAATTACTAAATATAAATGTACCTACCTACGCTTCATCATCTCACCTTGAACAGTCCACTGCTGGACATGGGCCTCTCCTTAACAAGGAGATTTTGTACACCACTTTGACCTCTTCTCTTTCTTGTGATGTCTTACGCATTTTATTTCCTTAGCTAGGCATGGCGATCTGAGATCGTTTAATGGAAGAATCAATTTTGTAGACCAAAAAAACGATTTTTATCGATATTCTGTACTGAATCGATCCATTGAATCAATATTTTACCCTATAAAATCAAGATTCGATTTTTTCTGTTTCGACACGATAAATTTCTGTTTCGATACGATAAATTTCTTTTTCGATACGATAAATGGGTTTAAATTTGTATTGAAAACATAGACTCAATAAGCAAATCGGAAAGAGATCGATTTTTGCAAAATCGATTCTTTTTATTTCGATTTTTTGTGTATCGATTTATTAAAGTTCGATTCGAATCGATTTAAAAATCGATCCTACTTGGAGTGAATCGCCATCCCTACCCTTAGCCGTACATTACATACATTACTTTATACATATTACTAACAAATGTAAATACATGAGTACAAAAATACAGACAGAGGTCGTCAAATCGTGTTATAATGTCAATAACTGGTTTGTGACTTGTTTTTTAAATAGTTATTTACAAAGAATCATCTTGTCTCACTCTCTCAGGTAGCTTAATGTTTTGTACGTCTATTATGTCAACATTTATTTCCACATATATTTTCCTGAGAAGAAAACCTTCCACACAATTGAGCAACCCTATCATAATATCGATAACTGACCTCCCCGCTGTTAAAAATAAATAAAAAAGTAATAAAATGCAAGGGCACAATAAAAACCACTGTAATAGAAGGGTTCCGCACCCACTCGCTCACTTTAAGGAACCCTAATTTTGTGTTGGCGGGAAAGTGAAGAAAATTGCGGTGGAATTTGCATATTAAGTGAATTTGTGATTGTTTTGAGAATGTTATGAAGTATCTTAACTTTGGTGGGTGACTTTTTAAGAGTTTTAAGATAAAAAAAAAACAATACCTACTGCCGACAGAAGTGAAAACTGAAAACCATAAACATCTCGACAACTCATTTTTATTTTATTCTTAACCTACCAAAGAGGCTCTACTCTGCCTAATGGAAAACGTGAATAGAATCCTATAGTGGAATCCAACCCACAGCATGGCGGCCCAGTGAGATGCTGCTTCACGCTCCAGACCCAGGATCATGGTGAGAGGGAAATCTTTCTAACCTTTTTACTATTCCCAAAATAATTCGGGGTCAGCTAATTGTTCTACCGGGTTTTTTTTTTTTTATAGCCTGCCAAAGTGACTCCTATTACGGCCTATTACGATTTTTTACGCCTCCCTTGGGGACGTGAAAGATATGACAGTCATCGTAGCATTGTATTGCACACATTAGCTATGACAACTGTCATCCCTGCATCAATGGGCCTCCGGTCTCACACTCACCAACGAAACACGACAACACGGATGCTGTCGCTTTAGGTTGGTCTTCTATGGGAGGGTAGTACTGCCCCGGACGAGCCGGCCCGTTCATGCTGAAATCAGCGTGGCTCTACTACCTGGTGAAGTAGGTTGCATGAATATGAATTTTTCCCCGGAGCGACTGACATCGGACCTCCACAACCTAGGGCACGCTAAATTTTAAGGTCGAACAAGTTGTCTGCATATTTGAGGGTACTGACTTCCCAATAACGAGTGCCATAGATGTGCATGACCACAATGTTCGACGGGTTAACATGCTCTCCAAGGCACGGGCGTGAAACACCACCAAACTTCCACACTTCGGGTTGTTATTAAGAATTTCTTGTAAGAAAAACACTTTTGTCCTAACCTGGGAATCGAACCCGAGACTATTGATTTGCAGTCGTATACACTAACCGCTAAACCAACGAAGCAGAGGAAATATTGAAACTAATTATTTGATTTTAAATAAAATTTGTCGACATGTGTTATGTGTGCTGGCTGCGCACACCAGTGAGTGTGACTCAAGGGTTAACACGTCACGTCTATGATGACCTATATGACTTTACTCCCCAAATCTACCTATGGATGCTTTCACTTCAAAACCTTTCCTTAAAATCTGTTTCACGTCGATTCTCTTTCTACAATCACTAACACTTCTATTTTCTTGTATGATTAGGTGATATTTTGTTCTGATTTCGTGCCTTAGTGTTAAGGGACGTCGTTTCCATACATGATTAGTTTTTTAATAACGTCTACTTCTGTGGGATGCCAACTTGACTAGGTATGGTTTTGAACAAAAATGGTGTGGAGTCATTCGGTTCAAACTGGGCTGGATTGGTACCACGGCTTCACAGAAAACCTGTGTTCAGTATTTCGTTGCTTATCACTGATTGAGGACGGAGCCTCCTAATTCTGCTGGAGGAGATTAAAGAGGACGTACTTGTAACAAATGATTTGCAGGTGTCGATGAGTTGCGGTACAATCACCTCTCTGGCCATCGTGGTATAGTAGGCCAAAACCTCTTTTCTAAGGTCTATTTTTATTTTATTAAGTGACAATGGTAGATAAAAATAGACTCTAAAGTTGCCGCTTGTCGACTTGTTTGCTACGTTAACAGTGAAAACGTGAGTGGTCTATAGTATACACGGAGTCATTGGTCGGTGAGTGTAGCGGCATAAAGTCACACTGTTCGCTACTACACTCGAGTGGGGCAGGCACGGATTGCAATGACTGAATTTTTTTTTTTCTACAATAAGAGCCTGCCAAAATGACTCTACTCTGCCTGATGGAAAGCATGAATAGAATCCAAGAGTTGTGGTCACCATACTCATTGCAAACGCAGACAAAGCAGTATGGCGACTCACACTATCGCGGCCTTGTGAGATGCTTTTTCACACCCCGCTTAAGGACATAAAAGGCATGACAGTCATCGTGACAGTGTAAGGCTTACACAGTTACCACGATAACTGTCACCTCTGCATCAATGGGCCTCCGGTATGTATTTAATACGCTATTAATAATTTTATTTGATTAACTGTTAATAATATAAGTAACTGGGTATCTATTTGAGCAAAAGAACTAAATGTTGGAACTCAAAACGTAAGAATGCTTGAAGAGAGACACTCAAAATGCGTCAACGTTATTTGTGTCTCTACAGTTGCATGTGCCAGCGGGCGAAGATAAACATGTAGCGATTCCACATTATAACACAAACGAAAATATATAACAGCGCCATCTAGCGAAGATACATCTAACTACGAAGTATGAACGAAACGTATGAATGTAATGAACTACAATGCAACTACTAATCCTGTATCGCGATATAGAGATTCGCGTGGCAATTAGCATATATACAACATCCCAATATCAACCGTTGGGCCGTGGCCCGTTAGGCATGATCACCTCGTCTGGTCGGCGGATCCTCCTTTTGTGTCGGAGGGATATGACACACGTCTTTCCACAAACACTTACGAGTACCTAAAACATTGGATGAATGATGACTCTATAAACCAGTATAGAGTCATTATTCATTCATCATAGGGTCCTATGCAATACAGTCCTTCAAATATACCTTTATGTCTGTCACAGATGACAACAAAACCGACAAAGTAACTTTAAACAAGTAATATTGTTTTATGTATATCAACTACCTATATTTTCATTCTTTACGTGTCATTTTAATCGCAAATGAAGTATAAATATCATCATCAATTATCATCAACAGCCTTTTACAGATCACTACTGGACATAGGCCTCTCCTTAGCAAGGAGGTTTTGGCCTACTATACCACACTGGCCAGACGGGTTGGAAGGAAAGTAATGATGTCGTCTTGCATACTTTGTTCCCTTCGTCGCCTTTTACGACACCCACGGGATGAATAGGGGTGGTAACACTATGTATTCTTAATCCGTCACCATACGGACATCAAAAAATGTAAATATTCAGTATTAAAATGCGTCACGCAAGTCTAAAATGCCACTAGTGACCACTGTCACAGAGATCAAGCTATTTTTAAGGACTATAACAGATATTTGCAAACATTTAAAATGATTTATACACATATATCTACGTACGTACTACGTACACTTACCATTTTTAGCACGTGATGCGTAGATTTTATTGGTGTCTTCAAAAAATTAAGGTATTTAGATAAATACATATTTACACGCTCAAGTCTTTATCCCCGACGGAGACGTAGTTAACGTCTCCATTTTATCGACCACAATTTTAGTCGTAATTACGCCAGAGTCAGCCAGGCTATTGCTGTAAAATAACTATTATGACTATTTTTTTAACTAAATTGTAATTGACTGCACGGTTGGTGTAGTGATTTAAGCGATCACCTCGCTGCTACTGCGCTGAGTGTAGTGGGTTCAAGCCCCACTCGGGACTAAACCTTGTGTGATTCACAAATTGTTGTTCTGAGTCTGAGTGTTCTTTGTGTCCATTGTTTATAGGTTTGTAATGTCCTCCGTGAACTATGGAATGGAATGGAATAAAACTAATGCAGAGATATCATTTAAAAAAAAAACTACAGTGAAATCCCTGCCTGTATTGCCACCATGCTAGTATTTTGTTAGTCGGCAGCTTTGTCGCCAAGTGCCTTACTCCAGGGCCTATTCTCCATCTCGCTCGCTTCTCCGCGAGAGAGAGAGATAGAACCCCGTTACGGGACACTGGCGACGCCCGAGTGTGACAATATTTGGTCACTTATTGGCTACACTGGGAACTGACGCAAGCGCACACACAAAATATAGATTGTTTAATATTTCTTTAAGAATATCTTCTTCCTTTTGTGGCTTTTAATTTTTGACTGTTTTGATGTAGATGCTGGCAGAGGTCGGTGTAGTAGTTGTGACACTGACTGCTATGCTAGACGTCGTGGGTTCAGATGGGTTTGTATCAACTTTTCCTTCTCATTACAGTGATGACTACTTCTTTAATCAGCTCTTACGACACCCATGGGATGAATAGGGATGATGACACTCTGTATTTTTATTCCTGACCTACCTCAATGACGTCTTCAGACGGTACGGGTTCGATTAACTTGGACAAATAATTGTCATCAGAACAAATCATTTGTTCTGTATCTGGGTGTAATTTATCTATAATATATATGTATTTAGAAATATACAAGTACTAGCTGACCCGGCAAACGTTGCTTTGCCATATAAAATTTCTAAGTAATTTGAGCGGGATGAAAAATGATTAAATTACTAAAATGGCTATTAAAAAATACGGGTTGATAGTAGAAGGGTGAAAATTGAGGATTGTATGTATTTTTGTATGTTGTATCACAAAAAAATAGAAATTAAAAATTTTGTCTAAAAAATAAAAAATAAAATTTAGGGTTGTACTACCCCTAACATTTATGGGGATGAAAAATAGATGTTGGCCGATTCTCATAGATACGGGATAAGCACAAAAAATTTCATCAAAATCGGTTCAGCCGTTTCGGAGGAGTATGGCAACGAAAACTGTGACACGAGAATTTTATATATTAGATGTTTCGCAGCAGACTGGTAACTGTAGGCTACAGGCTCTGTATAGTTTGGGATCAGACAGCCATGTGTGAGATGTGTGAAGTTATTGTTGTGAAGCTACCTATTAAAGTATCACCAGGTAACTTCCCTGGAGTTGCAAGAGGCTATTAACTGTCCGTGTGGTGACGGATTAAGAATACAGTGTTACCACTCCTATTAATCCCATGGGTGTCGTAAGAGGAGACTAAGGGAACAAGATATGCAGACAACATCATTGCAAAGTGAAGGAAAACTTGAAGCAAACTCTGTATCAATCCAGTGAGGTCAGCGTGGTATGGTAGACCAAAATCTTCTTGCAAGAAGGGGTATATGTCCAGCAGTGGACTTACGATAATATATGCGGTCTGTTGAAGAGTCATGTTGCAGATATGAGCGGTCTCACCTGGACTGGTACCTTGACCTCATATAAAGCAGGTAAGTGGTTTTTCGTTGTTTTTTATTTTCGAGGGACTGAGGTTAGTGAAGACTCTCTTCACCCCCCAGGTTACAGCTTGGAGAGACTATTTAGTCTATTTTTTTTTTGTAAAAGTGCTACGATCGTGTTAGAAACATCCAGTGTCGCGGGAGATACAAACATACAAGAAACGGACATAAAGAACACCCAGACTTAGAACAACAATTGGTGGGTCAACAAAGTGTTGTCCCGCGCATGGGTGTCGTCACAATTATTTTCAGAGGGGTACATGTGCATACACACATACAATTAACTGATATAAAATATAGAATTGGACCAGGTCTTTACATAGAAAACGACTTTTTTTTACGAAATAATTAAAAAAAAAAATTTTGTGCAAGTGCACTCCCTTGCACCTTCTTCCCAGCGCCCAAGGGCTCACGTGAGGTTTGAATCCACAACACTCAGCGCAGTAGAAAGCGACGTTGCGACCTCTTAAACCACTACGCCATTCGTACAATCTAAATAGGTTACGTTCTCATACCAAAGTTTTTATTTCAACACCAGATCTTTGATCTCGATTTTAATTTTTAACCGACTTCAAAGAAGAAGAAGGTTCTATGTTCCACTATATGTATTATTTCCTATAGATTTCGTTGTTTATATAATACTAGCTTACCCCGCGAACTCTGTTCCACCTTAGAGGCAATAAATAAGCTGATTTTGTATTTTTGGACTGTAAAAAGTATCCTATGTCCGTCTCCTGGTTCTAAGCTATCTCCTCACCAATTTTCAGCTAAATCCGTTCAGCCGTTTTTGAGTTATAAGTGGTGTAACTAAGACCACTTTCTTTTAAATATATAGATAATATATAATAATAATAATATTTCAGACATTGACACACAACGCCATCTAGTTTCAAACTAAGCAGAGCTTGTGCTATGGGTACTAAACAACTGATATAAATATTTTGCCTGATAAGTTGAACTCTGGAGCCTTTAAGAGTAAAGTGAACAGGTTTCTTCGGGATGGGCGTGTACCACCTTCGTCTTCATCTACACTTTCCATCAGGTGAGATGGAAGACAAACGCCTATTCCATTACAAATATATATAAAAAAATACATATATATACTTTATTTTTGTAAACATACATATTATAAATAGAAAATACCCAAACTGCAAAACAAATAGTTACAGATTATACAAACATTTGATTCGACCCGGGTATCGAAACCGAGACCACAAGTACAGCAGTCACAGACGCTACCACTGCGCCATCACGGCGATTTAATGTATTTTTATTTTGACATTTGCAACAGTGAGGATCTATTGGCTAACTATCGTGTATTTTGATCTCATAAACCTATTGTTACCGCTGTTGGTTTTTCAGTGACATAAAGAAAAAAAAAAAGTCGATTTGTCAATCACATTGATACACGGCTCCTATTGATCTAAGCGTGATGTTATAACTTATAAACCTTCCTCCACAAATGAACTAGTAGTTTGTGAGATTAGCGCCTTCAAACAAACAAACATGCTTTTCAGCGTTATATAGGTATACGTATATACGAGATAAGAACGGCTACTCCAAACTATCTCTGAGCCATATTTACTCCAAACCGGTTCAGCGTTTTACACAAATGATCCTTCCAAACTTTCTTATTCAAAATATTACAAAAACATATGACAGGTCAAGTGATACTGGTCGATTGGACTAATACGTACGAAATTGTCGAAACCCAACCGCCAGGCGATGTCTAGTAGTTTTCAAGATACAAACACACACAAAAGCACACATCGCTTGTGTGATGCAACGTATAATCTTTGTGATGTACTTAATTCCATTGTTTGTTCACAATTAACCCGCTTCAAAGACACCAAATTCGTACAGTCAGCGAGAAAAGTGTTAGATATTTTAATAATTCGGTATTAATTTACGTCACATTCCATTTGTCTCTAAAGGGTCGAGTGGATATGTCACCTGATGTAGTTACACATCAGGTGACATATCCTACTGTGTGTCTTCCAGTGGCTACTAAACTCACTGGAAAACTGCGACACAAGAGTCATGACAGCGTTATTGATTTTTGTGAATCGTGTGTTAGTTAGGGTGGATTGGATGGATCTCTAGTTCTCACTCTTCAGTTTTGTTGAAGACTGTGTATTAAATTATTCAGTCCCAAATGTCTAAAGAGAGAGGTGTTTTAAAGGGTCTCATTAAGTCAATTAAATGCTAGTCGCTCTTACTTAATACGAGTATATTGTGTAATTCCTAAATATGAAGTCAATTGGAAGAGTATCGAAAGGAAAGTTAGTTGCTAGTCGAATATAAACTGAATTGGATCTGTAAACTATCCTGGCCGCGACTGGAAAACATAATTTTCTCTATTCAAAATAAATATAGTGGACCCACGGTAATCCGGCCCCTGTCTAATCCGGACCCCCCGTAATCATGATTGAACAGGTTATAACTTGTGCTCGACGCGTCGGTAGTGTTTCAATTCCGATTGCTTAGTTTGAATTTGACTACGTGTGATAGCGGTGCAGCTTAGCGTTTATTCATTGTGTATTACGTATACGTACCTAGTAATGTTGTCACAAGCCCAGAAGACAACAACATGTACAATCTTATCATTTATCTGTAATTTGTCGGGTTACAAGGTACTCGTTTGTAAAAAAATCCGGGCTATAGGGGGTCTCAGGCAGTACTCTATAATCCGACAAATTCAATACTCCGACACTGCTCTGCAAAACGTTTGTCGAATTACCGGGGGTCTACTGTAAAGACAAATTAACATTTCTTAAAGCTTTAGCGTGTGAGTGTACTCAAAGCGGTAACAAGATCCCAGTTCGGTTGATCGCCTCGCTACGAACACACCGAATGTTTGCGTCCAATGTTTGTCCTCCACCGCTCACCAACACAACACACCGCCAATACTATACTGTTTGGACATTTTAGAAACTTAGCATCTCCATTTTGTGAGCACGTATGTATTCCAAAATTTAAAACAAACATTATATTACTGTTATTATCTTCAAAATTTTTCCAAACTGAACCTTACGCCGCGGTGTTAAGGTAAAAATTACATTTCACTACACCTTCAAATACCTTTGTATTTTATGGTATGTGCACACAAAATTGTTAATAATAACACAGTGATTTTAAGTCTTATTTACATAAGAATAAGGTCGGAATGGAATGCTAATATATTTGTCATTGTAATACGTTTCCTAATATTGTTTGAACAGTTTTAACATATGATTTACTAATGACATTTTTAAATTTAGAATATGTCAGGTTTTCGAAATTTGAAAATGGAATAATGTTGTTTTTTTTTGCAATAGACAAACGGAATTAGAGTGCCTGGCTTTTAGAAATTTGTAAAACTCATCTCTTGCGAGCTAATAAGAATATCAACATACGTGTCAATAGATATAAATAAGGTTGAATCTGTCTATTACTTAAAAAAACTATGTTTTCTCAAGTGCTTATTGCTCTTTACACGATAGTAAAACATAAACTACCTGTTTTCAAATTTTTGTCTCCTTGTCTGTTTATTTGTGTGGGCTTATCTCAGGAACCGCTCAACCGATTTTAATAAAACATTCAATAGAAGATAGAGGAGGTTAATGGGCAACATATAGGCTATTTTTCATCGTGAATTTCCCACGGAATCAGGGTTTACACAGCAAAAACTACGTCTCTTAGTTAAAAATTTGAAATCGTACAGTTCGTTAAAAATAATAACAGGCCATTCATGGTTTTCTGCTGACCCTTCACAGAATTATTTTTGTCACATCACATCAACAGCCAAATAATTAATACGCTACTGATGGACATGTACTTTTTTTTTCTATATTAAGAACCTGCCAAAGTGACTCTACTCTGCCTGATGGAAAGCATGAATAGAATCCAAGAGTTGTGGTCACCATACTCATTGCAAACGCAGACAAAGGAAATTTTGTCCTACTAGCGCACTGGCCTAATATGTTGTTACCTATAGGGTTTGCGTCAAGTTACCATCATCTTTGTGGTTATAAAACTTGCCAATTAACCGAAGTGGAAACAGCTGGTCTAGTGTATTTCAGCTATCTTAATAATGTAATGTCATATGATATTTTGTTTTGTGGGTAAATGCTGCTGACATTCAAAATATCTTTAGATCTGGTTGTACCGGTTTGATAACTCTGGTTGTACCTGTATGGACAGGTCGACTCATAACTATGTCAATAGACCAGCTTAGACCTTATAGTGTACTCGTTTCAAATTAGTCTATGTTTAAGAGCTTAACCTAAAGCGCCAGCATCCGTGTTGTCATGTTTCGTTATTGAGTGTAAGACCGTAGTATGTCCAGCAGTAAACAAATTAAGACGTTTGTAGAGATAGTTAGAGCTCAGATTGCCCTGGAATGGTAAAGTACTTAGGTAGTAGAGCCACACTGATTTCAGCACGAACGGGCCGGCACGACCGGAGCAGTACTACCCTCCCACAGAAGATCAACCTAAAGCGACAGTATCCATGTTGTCGTGTTTCGTTGGTCAGTGTGAGACCGGAGGCCCATTGATGCAGGGGTGACAGTTATCGTGGTAACTGTGTAAGCCTTATACCGTCACAATGACTGTCATGCCTTTTACGTCCCCAAGCGGGGTGTGAAAAAGCATCTCACTAGACCGCCATAGTATACGTCACCATACTGCATTTGCAATAAGTATGGTGACCACAACTCTTGGATTCTATTCATGCTTTAAATCAAGTAGAGTAGAGTCACTTTGGCAGGCTCTTAATATAGAAAAGAAATACCTCTATGGTTTATTTTGCCATTTCTTCCCAAGGTGAGTCTAAAGAAATGCCGGCACCTTCCAACTGTACAGAAAATAAATTGTATATAAAATATCTCTAAAAGATGTACCTAATTGCAAAAATAAATATCTCAGTCTCTTTACTGTTAGAGTGTTAGTGTATTCACTGTGTTCTTAATTCACGGTGACCACAAAGCAAAGCCGACCTCAAAGGGCCAGGGAAGTTCCCCAGGAATGACAGACCCCTGTGGAACACCGCACGACATGAGCTGCCGCCCCAGAACACCATCTCGGTCCTCGTACATGAAGGTACGCTCCTCTAAATAGTCTACAACAAGCTGCCTCAGGTACTCTGCCATTCCGTGGTAGTGGATTGCTTCCTTGATGAACTTAATATAAATTCTATACCAACCTGTTTGAAGCTTGGTATAGTAGGTCAAAACCTCCTTCCTAAGGAGGCCTATGTCCAGCAGTGGACTAACAGAGGCTGTTGATGTGATGATGTGAATTGTACTGACTACTTTCAGAGTCTAACTCGGTCTATAACAATGTATAATAATATAGTGTTCAAACGTCGGGCAATTCAATATTATCTATAGAGACGTCCAACAGACTTGTCTACACTAACTAAGTACAGTGGACCCTCGGTAATCCGGCCCCTGGCTAATCCGGACTCCCCATAATCCCACATCAATCAAACAATTTTCGCTAATGTAGATCGTGCATGATTGAATATGTTACAACTTGTGCTTGACGCGTAAGTTCAATTCAATTCCGATTGCTGAATTTGACTACGTGTGATAGCGGTGCAGCTTAGCGTTTATTCAATGTGTATTAAGTATACATACCTAATAATGTCGTCACAAGCCCAGAAGACAACATATAGAATTTTATCATTTGTCTGTAAATTGCCGGATTACAAGGTACTCTTTTGTAAAAAAATTCGGGCTATAGGGGGTCTTAGGCAGTACTCTATAATCCGACAAATTCGATAGTCCGACACTGCCCTGCAAAACGTTTGTCGAATTACCGGGGGCCCACTGTAGTTCTCTACTGAGAGCTTAGAGAATTGAAAAACAGGATGAATTGCCACTGACTTAAAGAAGAAAGTTAATTAAAAAAAAGGTAGAAAGCACGCTATTTTCAAATGCATTGTCAGTAATCTATATCTAAGGGAAACTATAGTAATAGAACTGGCTGTTGGTAAAAACCGAACCATATAATATCAAATATCTTTATAAAACAGCTGATTTAAACTCTCATAACTCCTTCAGTTCCTGATCATTGAAGACACAGCTTTCACTAAATAAAAACCTTACCTGTTGTCTTCATAATAGCCGCCCTTTCGCAATCATCAATTTTTTCACAATTATCAACAACTATTGAATGTAACCACAAAAAAGCTTTTGTCCATTGCCCAACTGTGGGGTAATGCGATACTTATGGGGTAAAATGATATTGTACATTGTTCACGTTCTAAGTATAGGAGTATTGTTAATATTATTTGTTGTTATAATATTTTGCAAATAAGGTATCCGCGCGTGAATCTATAATGGCCGTTTTGAGTATTTTATCTGAGAATTAGATGCTTGCTATATTGTGTTTATGTTGGTGGTAAATGCGGTGTAAATCCGGGTAGAATTAATGTTATAATATAATTTTCTAAACGACTGAGTTTCAACTTAAATACTCAGAAAGTTTTCAAAGGAAGATTGAAAATTAACACTTGTAAATATGGTTAACTTCGATTAAAGTGTATTTTATTGGATATGGAGCGACACGAATGTTAAGAATGTGTAGGCATTGTGTTGGCAATATCCATGTAGATATTTTCCATTGTTATTGTGGACATAGGTGCCAACTTTTCTGGTGAACCCATTCCCCAGAATTAAGGGATTGGACGTATGAGATTGTCCCTTCAGAAACACGGTAACCTCCGGCTTTTTTTTACAGTAGTTCTTAAACTAAGTTTGAAACAGATAACTACTCTCCAGTCGTGTCGTGTCCATCGGATTGTGAGAGTGAGGGAACAAAATGTGTACCTGTATTTGCACACACACTTGTGTACTATCTTCTGCTTAGTAGGGTGATCTCCGTTGAGACCGGATGCCGTTGCCGAAATCGGCTGGGAGTACATACAAGAATATATAATGGTAAATTCATCATCATTTTACAGCCTTTTACAGTCCACTACTGGACATAGGCCTCTCCTTAGCAAGGAGGTTTTGGCCTACTATACCACACTGGCCAGACGGGTTGGAATAGGGTTTGTTTTAAGTTTTCCTTCTCTTTGTAATGATGTTGTCTTGTATACTTTGTTCCCTTAGTCGCCTTTTACGACACCCACGGGATGAATAGCGGTGGTAACACTATGTATTCTTAATCCGTTACCACACGGACAATGACACAATGGTAAATTGGTTTATTGAAATTTGAAAACTTAAAAAGCTCTACACTCACTGGGTTTAAATTTTGACACTGCTTTCATATTTTTCGCGTTTCTTTTGTACCACAATGTCGACGAAGCGCACTACAGTTCGTGACAATATCTTTGTTCTAAATTCCCATAAAAACTACCTACCCATATGTAATTCTAGAGTTTTATAACAATAGTTTTGTTAGAGGCATTCTCTATAGAATACCTTTATAAGTAAAAAATTGTTTAATTTAGATATATGCGAATTGAAATTTGCCTGTTAAAGGACTCGGACTCGACAATAGTATTTCCATGTTGAAGATATACAAACTTGAGGAGTGTGATAAGGCTGTCAAAAAAAAAGACAACACCCCCACTAGGAATAAATCTTGTAACTTTACAAACATACATGAAACGGACACAAAGAACACCTAGACTTGAAACAACAATGTGTGGATCACACAAAGTGTTGTCCCATGTATGGTTTGAAGCCACAAGTCAGTGTAGTAGATAGCGGTGTCTTAATAATATGATTTGCTCTGTCAAATAGACAACTTATGTGTCAACTGTAGTAATTGGTGTACAGCAGGACCTCTTTAATCCGAACCACGTCTAATCCGAACCCCTCTATAATCCGAACGGCTCATACACGCTCGCTTTTCTCGCCATAAGGGATTTCTTTAAAAAAGATTAATAAATGTCACTGTTTATATGTTTTTGAATAAGTATATACTAATTAATATTTTGCAATACTATTTGTTTTATTTCAGGAAAGTATGTACCATATACATATACCTATTTATAGCTCCTAACATACTATAATCCGAACGCTCCACGAATCCGAACAGAGGGTAAATTTTCGGCGTTCGGATTAAAGAAGTCCTGCTGAATATTCAAAGTTACTCTATTCTAACTCCTAAGGAGGTTATTGAAGCCACTACATTTGACCCGTATTACGTACTTTGATATTCCTCTGCTTACTACCTATGTCCTAAATAATAGTAAATTCCTCAGAATCGCTACATTGACTCTTAAACAAGTGATCACTACTGGTCGCTGCCGATCTAATAATAAAAGCGTGAAACTTTCATTGTGAGATATAGGATCTAAAGTTACTTATTAATTCTGCTCATCTTCACTAGATGGCGCTTAAAAGTTTCTGCTTCTAGTCAATATGAATTTACCGTCAAAAAGTTTCTTTGCCGTTATTAAATTATTGGTTATGGTATACTACAATGAAGTTTAAGTACCGATTGATAGACAGTTTAAATAATAAATCACTTGTTTAAAAACCATTACTTATAGGTTTAAAGTAGCCACGCCTTGAACAAACAACATACAATGAAAACCATTTTGACAATAAAAATAAAATCAATATAATTGAAAATGAATTTTAAAGAAATTAAAATAAGAACCAATTTGATATAACTGTATAGTTGTTCAACAATTCAAAGTCACAGAATTATTTTTAACTCTATTTTTAATACAAATAGGTCTATTTTCAAATGAATTTTATTGCTAAAAAAAATTTGTAAGAAATAGTTAATTCAATAACAATTATTTAAGGGTTCTATTATTAATTGAATATAATAATAGAAATAAAACAATGTGTAGTGTTCTCGTTAAGGTACTCGAGTTGAATGCAGTCAATAGGTATCGTGTGGCGTACACAATTGTGGTCTAATGCAGTTGCATTGTTTGGAGTGCCTTGTGATACCTTTATGGGTAAATTGGGCAGAAATAATTGCTTTAATTGCTGATACATTCACTTATGGTTTCATTGTGTATGAAAGAAAGAAACAGCAGTAAGTCTGTTGTTTCATCTTTACAAGAAACCGTTGGAACGGTGCTGTCAGAAGTAACAAGCTGTGCTGTGAGTATTAGGGGAACATACGGCAAGGTAATGTCGTCACATCTTCTTAGGATGGTCTTAATCTAGTCAAACCAGATCACGATATGTGTCATCATGCAATGATAAATTTTCGAATTTAATATAAATTGATGAATGATTTGGTACATTTGTGGTACAGTTATACAAATCTGGTATTAAAACGGAGTGATACCAAAAGTAAGAGCCAGTTATAATTCACAGAACTTTATAAAATATTTCTGTGTGTTATAATTCCTTACCTACTCATCAGTGAAATCAGTCTTCGCAAGTGACAAATTATTGAGCGATATTGAGGCTCGACCGGAGTGATAGCATGACCGTGTATAAAATCAGTGTTAAGCAGTGTTTTCCTTGCTTTTTACCAGTAAGTGTCACTACCGCAGTCTAAATTCCTGATTATAATGATGGTGAAAGGGCGATGATTCAAAAGGCGGCAAAGAGTGGCTTTTAAATTGCAGGTCCCATAGTAGGTTTCTGTTCCGTAGTGGACTATTAAAAGTTATGATGATGATGGATTGTCGATTAGCATCAAGTCACCTGTCCAGTCATTTGCTTATCATACCATAAAGAAAGATTTTTCCACGTGAATTCCGTAGCTAACTTTCTATCCATTCTTGTTACATCAAGATTTTTAAACTTTCGTTGACAATAGCTTGAGGTAATAGGCCTTCCGACCGTGGGACAGCCACCTGCCTACCAATCCTTTGGCCGTGAGAGTACGATACTGATACATATCTCTAAGTGCAGATCTGCCTTCGGGGGATTTATGAACCTTTGTGGTGGTGTTGTGGTGAAATTGCGGGTGTTTGTTGTTTTTATAACAATAGTACTTTGTTATTTTGTCGTATCTTTGTATTTTTTTAGATTTTTAGTGAAATTGATTTTCAGAGCGTGCGAATTTTTAACCTGTTTTTTTATAGAAGTAGCAATCGAACAGTTAGGACACTTGATTTTGTACAAGTAATTGCTTTTGTATTAGATTAATTATTAGTTACAATTATAACATTAGATTACTAACTATAATTACAATATTATGATATATCAGGTCTGTAGTATCATGGTACAGCTATTAAGAGCAGAACACTGATCAAACAACGCACTTGAAATTACTGTGAAAGGTCTTTTTTTTTTACTTACACTGTGCGTTTACATAGGATTCTTTACCGTTTCTATTACTTTTCAACGCGTTTTTCACATCACTGTTATAGCAATGAAAACATTATTATAGTAGATGTATTATATCACAAAATACCGTCAAAAATAGAAAGTTTTACTATGTTGAATACCACTTGTATACCACTGATCAATACAATCTGATATCAATAACTCATACACATTGAAAACTACACCAGATATTGGGATTAAAACCCAAAAATGCTACAAAAATGTTCATTGTATGATTATCTGGTTATCTGAGAACATTCAGAGTATTTATCCTGAACTAATATCGACTTCTGTTATTGTTACGACAAGTGGATCTCTTTCGTACTAAACACACAAAGCGATTTGAGGGTGGATCCAACATTATCTTTTTGAGTGAAAACGAATAAAAAATATCACCCTTACTTGTAGTTTTTAGCGATCTCAGTTACAATCTCAACCCCAGATCTGTGTTTGAGGGTGAATCAAGGGTTGAAATAGTATCTGCTTCGTATCGACTAGTTTTGTTATTTGTTGGTTTAATTTATATTTGTCTTCGGGAATAGTGAAATGGTTAATGGTGGCAGATGGGTATGAGTTGTGATGGCTGCACATTTCAGGAAAAGATTCGAAGTAACAATAACGAAAACAAAAGGAAAATGATATATCGAGGTTTTCAGGTAAAAAAATATTTTTGCCGTGTGGAATAATGGTTATACTACTTTAGTGATTATGTCGAACTCGAAAAGAACAAAACCTCGCGCCGCCACCATTTTGGATACTACAGTATTAAGAAGTGCCCTAGGAAGAAAACTTCTGGTTCAGGGAAATACCTATGTAATCTTTGAATACCACTGTTTTAAACTTAAAGTGTTGATGGTACATGACTATAAACAAAAACAAGAAAATAATATAAAAGTATGGGTACTTTAGTAGTGTCTGTTGCTACCGAATATTTACAATTTTTTACACATTTCACCAATTTTATTTGTTATTTCACTAAACGCATTATGAATGAAACCATAGTATAGCACTTCGAAGAAAACCGGGGGATTTTCTATTCGTGGGGATAAAAAAACTGTTTGAAACTTAACAAAATTAAAGCTGTCGACACTTGATACCCGACGGGGTGCCCCGTTAGGCAGTGTGCACAATTTGCGATTATTCGCGCGATCGCACACACGCTCGTGTGGTTTCGCCTTAATTTGTTTCTTCACGGTCCTACGGCCAGTAGATTTGTTACTTTAACTATTGTGTTGACAGGCCTTTAGCGAGGTTTTTTTTCACTGGTTTTTGTGCCAATCTGTCAATTTTAACTAGGTACTTATTGAGGATTTGTTCAAGAAGTTTCTTTAGATTTTGCCCAATATTATCTGAGTGTTACACTTAGATAATATTGCGCATACATATTCGGTTCTTCCGTCACCCACGGAACGAATAGGGATGGCTCTATTCATTCCGTGGATGTGGTAAGAGCCGAATACAAACTACGCAAGAAAACAGCATTGCAAAAAGAGAAGGAGAACTTATAATAAACCCTATATCGATCCGACTGGGTAGCGTGATATAGTAGGTCTAAATCTCCTTTTAAAAGACAGGCCTACTTCCTCTGTCATTAATGACTGCACAGATAACGTATTGGTTTAAGCGGTCGCGACGGTGTTGGGGTCCGATGTCCATGCGGGGACGTGGGACATTAGTTTGTGTATTCCACAAATTGTTATCCTGAGTCTGGGTCCATTTCATGTATGTTTGTCAAATCCCCACGATACAAAATATATTCTTAGTGCAGGAGTTGTCTTTTTTAATAAAACTAAAAATTATGAACCAATTTATCGAATTTCTTTGTGGAAAATTGAAGAATTAAGAGTACAGTTACAATCCATCATGAGGTAGGCACATTCCACTCAATTAAACTGTCCATATTCTACTTTTAGTTAAAATCTCTAATAGTTATAAAATATAAATTGAAAAATAACCCGAAATAGACATTTAACGGTTTAAAAAAGTAAAAAGGATATCCCGTAATATTTAAATGAAACCAACATCTTCAGTCCACACGTGTCTATCAAACTTAACATCTAAATATCTTAACATATCAAAAGAAAAACTAATATTAGTTTAAATACCAATTCAAACTATTCAAATTGCCACACCCTTGTCAGATAATAACAATGAAAAAAAAAAACCTAACAATTATTCTACTCTATCCCATCCCACGCAAATATAAACCAAAATGAATAAAATGCTAATGTTAGCAAAAATAAACTTTACGCTCTTCGAAATAAGGTTTAAATCAAACGTAAATGATATATTGGTTCAATAATTATTGAAAATGGTTTTTAACAAAAAGCTCTTTATTCAATAAAAGGTTCAATAATAGTAATCGATATTACTTGAACGGTTTCCAATGACTATTATTTGACGTTTTAACTAATTCTGCCCCCGGGTTTGGTCGATTTTTTGTTGAATGACCGCAATTGTGTTGGTTTGAGGTTATCAATGAAGGTTTTTTTCACCACAAACAGGGTTTGTTGGGAAAAAAAACTTGAGAAAGGTTATATTCTTAAGATTTTTTTTTTATTTGCATTTCTTTTTTTTTGGCAAAAAGTTTGAACTATGTGTAAGGTGTCAGGCTTTTACTGTAACAACCCGAATTGTCTTTATAATGTAATAGGCAAAAGAATAGACGAGTTGCCTGATGGTAAGTGATTACCGCTGTCTTTGGCATCTGCAACTCAAAAGACATTTTGTACGTTGCTGTCCTTTGTGTACCTCTCTGCTTAGAGTTGAGAGAGGACATCAGGTCTTCTTCTAACTCACTCAATGGCACGAAATAATTGCTTTTTATATATATATATATTAGGGTGTCCCTTAAATTTCAAGTTCGATATTTTTTTACGCATACCTTCTTAAAAGTTTCGTAATAACCCTGTATTGTCTAGAAAAAAATATTAGTTCGATATATAAACGATAACCCGTGCCGACTTGCTATTTAAACTTGTCGATACAAGTTGCTTAAGTACTGCCCAGTGACCTGTTACGACATGTTTTATTTGCCATTTCGTACGTGATTTTTGAGACTATTAGTGCTTCATTGTTTAGTGCGTAAACATGTCGGTGGAATTACGGAGTGATAAACAAAATATTTTTCTTATCGGATTGACTAGCTACCAAATAAATGGTGCAAAATTACCATCTAATCGACAAGTTCTCTCAGTCCTATTTTACAATATTCGTGAGGTTAAATTGACTATTAGTGAAAGTGCAAATCTTGTGATTAGGGAGTGCATCATATATTGGGAAAAAGCAAGAATTCCAACAAGGGCATTTCCTAACTGCGTGAAGAAACTTATTGATTTATATCATGTTTGGAGAGAGTTGCAAAAAAGTTGTAAGAAAACTCAGATTACGATTAAGAGTCGTGAGAACAATTTTATAATTAATCTTGATAATTTGTTTGATATTGCACATGCTGATGCTTTTGAGAGAATGAAAATAGAGGAAGATAAATTATTTTTAATGAAACAGAGAGAGCCAGGTCGACCGGGATGCTTAGGTGGTGTAGATAAAAAATTGGCGGAAAAAGAACAAAGATCTAGACAACGACGATTGGAAGAAGAGGAAAGGATTGTAAGACAAAGAGAATCACTAGCTGTTGCATCTACTTCCACCACAAATAACTTAGACAGTGTAGAAGATTCAGACGAAGAACAGATCTTGAATTCTGAACTCAGCTTGCCGGACGTTCCCTGCCATGAACAAAGTTCAAAAAGAGGTAGAAAGAATCTTATAACACCTAAACTAGTTGCAGCTTTAGATCGATGCCAGTTAAGTATTAGAGATACCGTTTACATTCTTAATGCGGTGGTAGAAGCGCTTGGTCTGAGCAGCGATGATTTCTGTATTAACAAATCCTCGATTCAGCGAATTCGTACTGAAACTAGAAAATCAAGGGCAGAAGCAATAAAATCTAACTTCCAAAACAATGTACCCGACATAGTCACAGTCCATTGAGATGGAAAACTATTACCGGGGTTGGATGTACGGAGTTCAAAAGAAGAACGCTTGCCAGTTATAGCTTCATTTGACGATAGAGAGCAGCTTCTTGCAGTGCCGAAACTAGAAAGTTCTTCTGGAAAACATCAAGCGAAGGCTGTATCAGCAGCTCTCTTTGACTGGAACCGTTATGATAAAGTGCAAATAATGTGCTGCGACACAACAGCTTCCAATATGGGCCGTTTCAATGGAGCTTGTGCTATTTTGGAGCAAACTTTAGGAAGAGAATTGTTGCTTTTCGCCTGTCGTCATCATGTTTATGAATTGGTCCTAAAAGCTGTCTTTGAAACCAAGATTAATGAATTGAATGTTGTGAATGATTAATGAATTGAAACCAAGAGTAATCAGCGTTGCTCCTGACTGCTCGACTGTTATATTTGCTCCTGAAACCTGTGCTGTAGGTCCAAACTTGCAGCATAACTTTCCCTAGCTGCCTCCGGCCGGTCTCAGGCGTCCTTCTCTGAAGGGGACCCGGACCATATTATTTCAGGTCCCCTCCAAAATTGACGCCGTGCCTAGTCAGACCCTATCCTGGGGAGGCCACAAAGGCTTCCCCACCTATCAATTCGGTTTTTATAATTTGGCGGCCCACTCTCTGGCGGCTCGCGGTCCCGTCGACGGTTCATAACGCCGCCGACGTCTTCTTCGCTCGGGATCGGCCCTCTCCCGATCCCGTTCAGCGGTCTCTTTCTGGAGCATAACAGCTTCGCAGAAAGAGATCACTGCGGCCCAACTTTCCTCACCCGCCAGCATGGCAGCAACGATTGCTGGCGGTGTCAGATCTCGTCCTATTTCATCGACTAGGACTCCGCGTTCAGATGCCCACGCGGGGCAGTCCTCCAGCGTATGCTGGGCGGAGTCCCAGTCGGCTGCGCAGTGGTGGCATTGTGCCGTCTCCTCGCGTCCGATCCTATGCAGATACTCACCGAAGCAACCATGCCCGGTGAGTATCTGTGTAAGTCGGTAGGTGACGCGACCTCCCTCCCTACCTATCCAGACTTCAAGGTTAGGCAGAACAGCACCGACAGCGCGTTGGCGTGCATTTTGCGGCTGTTCCAACCGCGCACGCCACTGTGCCAATGCCTGTCGGTGAGCGTTCTGCCGCATTTCGAGCTCGTCCTGGTCTTCCCCGCTCTCACCCCGGCGGATAGCGCAAGTTTGGTCATAAACCCTTGCGTCCATGTCCGCCAGGATATCAAAAGGCGGGAAACGTGCCAGGACTGTTGCCGCCTCCGACGAGATGGTACGGTATCCTCGTACGATCCGAATGGCCGCAACCCGCTGCACTTGATTGAGCTTGGCTCGGCAGCGGGAGGAGGCCGATAGGCGTTTGACCCATATCGGCGCTCCGTAGAGGGCCATGGATCGCAGCACCGCACAGTAGAGGCGGCGCACTTCCTCCCGCGGACCCCCTAAATTAGGCAAAAGCCTCTGTAGGGAGCCCACCAGCCCCCGTACTCGTGGGATCATCCGCTCGAAATGCCTCTCGAAGCTCCTAGCTGCCTCGTCCTGTGCCAATACCTAAACCTACTTCTTGACCTACTTATATATAATTGCTTTATGTACTTATAGTCCAAGTATGTCCACATATATTGGTCGACTCAACAGTTAAAACATCCTCAATAAATTAATTACCAACCCTATGTCCATGGTAATAAATACTCGAGTTAAAACAAAAACAAACTGTGTGCGGGCGAGTGAGGGGGTGCGGGGTGAGCCACGGGGGAGGGGAGGTGTTTCAATAATAAAAATAATTACCGAGGCAGTGTAAGTGACAGCGGTGGACTGCTGATAAGTGGGGAAACGGCTTCTGATTCTTCTACGTCTGAAATAGAAATATTAAAGAAACAGAAATCTGTGATGAAAATAGTTATATAAATATGTATTAGTCCACAGTTGGACATCATCATCATCATCAGCCGGAAGACGTCCACTGCTGCACATGGGCTTCGAGATGTCTTTTAGTCCAAGATCCCCCAGAGCCTAAAGACGAAAATCTTCAACCAGTGTGTGTTGCCAGTGATGACTTATGGAACTAAAACGTGGTCTTTTACTGCTGGCCTCATGGAGAAGCTCAAAGTCACTCAACGAGCTATGGAAAGGGCTATGCTCGGTATTTCCTTGCGTGATAGAATCCGGTACATGTCTCATATTATAGACAAATTGTTATAGGTGGGAATCGAAAACATGAGGTCTGGCTTAGTTGTTACGATCTGAACGAATGGTTTAGTGGGTTGAGCTCGGCTAGGGTTTAAATCGGCTGTACCTATATAGTGAGTTCCATCCCCATCCCCACAACTCAAATCGAAACTTTGTGTGGTTCACAAACTGTTACTCTGAGTTTGAGTGTGCTTTGTGTCCCTTTCATTGTATGTTGTAAAGTCCAGGATACAGGAGTCGCGACACAGGATATGGACACGTCACGCACAGGCAAATCCCACACTAGGAATATGTTACTAATGGGAATATGTTGCCTGATTAAAATTAAAAAAAAAAGTCAAGACCACTAACCACCAGACCTGTATTTTACTAAGTTTAGCCAGTTCTGTATATGTAAATGAATAAATTATGATTTTCAGCATGACGATACCGTATTTTGCAACTTGATTCGCGAACAGAGAGCCTAGTATGAGTATAATGATGATGAACTCCTAGACGATTTTGAAACTGACCAACTACGCAGGTGATATAGTGCACAAGTATGTGCGAAAAACAGATACACTTTCTGTTCTCTCACTCACACACCGACTGTTTTACGTGCTGTTCGATGCACATTAGTTAAGACACCAACTTCCAAACTCCGGGCTGTTATTAAACATTTTTATAATCAGATAAACTCAATAGCACTATTGTGACGCGACCCGGTAATCGAACCCGAGAACTCTCGATCAACAGTGTGAATTTTCCGATTGGTAAAGATTTCAGGACGAGTTTCAACGTGACAACCGAGTAGAAGATAAAATAAACTGGCTAGGTAGTAGAGCCACGCTGATTTCAGCACGAGCGGACCGGCTCGACCGGGGCAGTACTACCCTACCACAGAAGACCGACCTAAAGCGACAGTATCCGTGTTGTCGTGTTTCGTTGGTGAGTGTGAGACCGGAGGCCCATTTATGCAGGGGTGACAGCTATCGTGGTAACTGTGTAAGCCTTACACTGCCACGATGACTGTCATGCCTTTTACGTCTCCAAACGGGGTGTGAAAAAGCATCTCACTAGGCCGCCATAGTGTGAGGGCACCATACTGCATTGTGTGCATTTGCAATGAGTATGGTGGCCACAACTCTTGGATTCTATTCATGCTTTCCATCAGGCAGAGTAGAGTCACTTTGGCAGGCTCTTAATATAGAAAAAAAAACTCATTGAATAATACTTTTTAAAGAACCCTCTCCATTTTTAGTTACCCTTGCGCCGGTCTAAATATAAAATGTGAGCGGTGCCACAAGTATTGCGAATTAATCGAAACACGACTAGATAGCACCCCGTGCATCCCTTCGTACCTCTTCACACCCGTTCGAACCCCGCGAGGGGTGTGAACGTATCTCCTAAGATGTTTGGAGTGCCAACGCATTTATTGGTATCTGTGATACTTTAGCAACGATATACTGGTAGGTATCCAATCTTGGTGGACCACTAGGGTGGTAAATAAGCACACGGCTCTAGATAGTGTAGGATAAGGAAGAAAATTAACAGTCATTTGGTTTGGTTAATTTATCTATACTTGCAAGGGGTGGATGTCTATACATTAAAGATATGGCAGAAAAACTAATGAAAACGGTAATGGACGTAATAGAACTCAAAACAACAGTTTCTGGAGCTTTTCTCAGTTTGTGTGTGCGCGTGTGCTCTCAGAAATGGTAAGCCGATTTGGATTTGTTTTTCTCTTTCGTGTTATGATAAATTTTACTTAACATTTAGGGTTGTCTTATATCAATCGGTTGACAAATGAAAAAGTTATTTCAGTTTGAAGAATCTCCGCGTTAATCGATATACACGAATGGAGTCGCAGGTAAGTGTTAGTCTATTATATGTATGTAAGTATTTAGAAATAATAGCGGTTTATTAGTGGTCTGGTTACCAAGTGGCTCTACTTAGTTTGTGATCAGACTGTCGTGTGAGATATGATACTGTTAATTCCAATATTTGTCTCAATCTCTTTTTTTCTCTGCTGATGCATCTGCAGAAAGACTCAAACGGAGTCAGTAAATTAGTTTCTTTTTGTATTTAAACTTCTTTAAGCGCGAAATTTTTTTAACTAGATAGCGCGTTATAATAAAATTTTCTTTCAATGTATTAAATACCTTTTTTTCTACTATTAGTGTCGTTTTCTCAACAAACATAGGATAACGCGAAAGATAACATTTTCATAAACATTTTTATCTTGTTACACCAAAGACCGTCCGTGTGGTGACGGATTAAGAATACATAGTGTTACCACCCCTATTCATCCTGTGGGTGTCGTAAAAGGCGACTAAGGGACCAAGTATGCAAGACAACATTATTACAAAGAGAAGGAAAACTTGAAACAAAGCCTATTCCAACCCGTCTGGCCAGCGTGGTATAGTAGGCCAAAACCTCCTTGCTAAGGAGAGGCCTATGTCCAGCAGTGGACTGTAAAAGGCTGTTGATACAGCAAAGAAGTATAACTTCTTATGTGCGTACGTAAGTACACACACGTTTATACACATAATTACTTGTGCCTAGTAATCTAGTACACACACATAAGAGAGTGCTCTTATACTGTTTTCTTTTTCATTCCCACCTGCCAAACTGACTCTACTCTGCCTGATGGAAAGCATGAATAGAATCCAAAAGTAATGACCAATATCTTATGGCGGCCTAGTAAGATGCTTTATGACACCCCACTTAAAGGATACGAGATCATAGTGAGAGGGAAACACGTGCACCAGTGGTAAGTTTCACTGCACCTTTATAACAATGTGATGTCCTATGAATGTCAGAATGTGGTTTTCTTTCTTCTTTCTTTCTTCCAGTACAAATTTTCAAATAATATCGATATCTTATATCTTTAAACACACTACGTATCTCTAGCCCTTTTTTTCTGTGCGGACGTCCCCCCGGATACCACCTACTGGTGGTTATGTCGGACTCGAACCGACCAAAAACCGCACGCGATCTCAACCGGTAGTCGGGGAACCAGGTGTACCCTATAAAGGAAATCCCTGGAACGTATCTCTACCCCTGGTAACGTTTGTGTTAAATGTCATAATAATCGGTTAAGTAGTTCAGACCGAAACACGCAAGAAACAAACTTACATTCGTTATTTCTTTATTTAACATACACATTTATTATAGTTTGGTATTGTAGTTATTCTATATTCATACTTATCTTTTATCTAAGTATTATATTAGAATACGTAGTGCACAATCTTTTTCTTTTATTTTTTTCTTTCTTTTCTTTTTGTTTATTCTAATCGACTGACTTTATCGCTTCAAATGTCTTTGCCTGACTGCAGTGATGACGGCACTGACTTTTTATCTGCATGTAGTAGTGTTGGTTCCCAGGATGACCCAACAATCGCTGAGACTCTCTCATTTCAGTTCTCTGACGTTCCCAAAAACTTCAACATTGTACACATTAATGCTCAAAGTGTTCCGGCTCATTTCCACGATATGCTGGCATGTTTTGACTGTGCGAATTTACACGCTATACTTATCTCTGAATCGTGGCTTAAGCCCTGCTTACCCTCGTCTGCATATTCGTTACCAGGTTTCAACCTCATCAGGAACGATAGAGCTGTAGGCGGCGGGGGTGGTGTAGCTATCTATCTACGGTCTCAAATTCCCTACTCTGTCATTAGTTTGTCCCCGCAGCCCCCCCCAGCTAATGCAGGCGAACATCTGTTTCTGGAAGTTGAGCTCCTTCATTCCAAAATCCTTCTTGGTGTCTACTATTGCCCTTCCTTACGTATTGACTTTTTCTTATCGTTTGAACTGCTACTAGATCAATTTACTTCTTCGTACAGTCATACCATAATCATGGGTGACTTCAATACTTGCCTCCTTAAAAACGACTCTCGGTCGTCAAATTTTCAATCCATAATTCAATCTAGCAACCTTACCATTCTTCCTTCCAATGCAACGCATTATTTTCCACACTCTGCTCCGTCTTTGTTAGACCTTATCATTGTTTCCTCCCCTAATCTTGCAGCTAAGCACGGTCAGTGCTCTGCTGTCGAGTTTTCGTATCACGACTTGCTTTACTTATCCTATCACCTCCGACCTCCTAAACCTAAAGCGAAAACAATCCTGCAGCGAAACTTTAAGGGCATGGATATAGGTCTCTTGTTAAAGGATGCCAACAATATCGACTGGACTCCTCTTTTTAGTGCTGACTGCATTGATGATAAGGTTGAACTATTTGTCACTAATTTAACGACTCTGTACGATAAACACGCGCCAATCCAAGAAATAAGGGTCAAACGTCTACCGTCACCGTGGCTAACTAGAGACATCAAAGCCCTAATCAGGAAAAAAGTGTTAGCTAGGTCTAAATACAAAAAGAATCCTAACGATAGTAACCGTGATAAGTACGTAGCCGTCAGAAATCATTGCAGCAAGGTGTGTAGGACTGCACAACGCCGATACATTCACAACTCCGTTGAAAACGGAGATCCGGCTAAAGTCTGGAAATTCTTAAAGTCACATGATTCGCTTCCCAAAAATATCAACTTAAATTCTCTTAACCAACATTTCTCTGCTTCGTCAAATTTTGATAAAATGACAAAAGATGTTACACTGAAACTTCTTACTGCCGCCCCAACTCCTGACTGTTCTCCATTTTTCTTTAGTCAATTCTCTGATTGTGATGTTAAGAGGAGCGTAGTGTCCATCACTTCGAATGCAGTGGGTTCTGACCGTCTGAGCCGTAATATGGTCCTCCCAATCCTTGATGAAATTCTTCCTGTCATTTGTCATATCCTAAATTATTCAATCTCCCACAGTGTATTTCCAACAGCTTGGAAGGACGCCGAAATAATACCCATTCCCAAAAAGAAAAACCCTGGATCCTTTACCGACTACCGCCCGATTTCAATTCTTCCGTTTCTCTCCAAGGTCCTTGAACGTCTTATCCATACTCAATTCTCACATTTCCTATCCAGAAACCTACTACTAAATCCTCTCCAATCCGGTTTTCGAACCGGTCACAGCACCACTACTACCCTTGTCCATGTTACGGAGGAGATCAGATTTGCCATGGAGAATGGTTATCTCACAGTTCTAACACTTTTGGACTTTAGTAATGCATTCAACACCGTTGACTTTGACGTCCTGCTGTGTATATTGCGCTCTCTCAACATATCTCCAACTGCGATTGACTGGTTTCGCAACTACCTGTTTGGTCGTCGGCAGCGCATTTGTGTTGAAAACACTGTTTCTTCTTGGTGTAACACTGCAGCCGGCGTACCGCAGGGCGGCGTGCTTTCTCCCCTACTTTTCTCTGTTTTTATCAACACCATCACTAATGATCTGTCTTCTTCCTACCACTTGTATGCGGATGATCTTCAAATTTACACCAGGGCATCACCAGCTAATCTGACTGATGCTGTCAACACCACTAATGCTGACTTGGATAAGATATGTAAGTGGAGCAACACCTACGGCCTGAAGATTAACCCATCGAAGACTCAGGTCATTATCGTTGGAAGCTCGCGAATGATCTCCAAAATTGATTTGACACAATTACCACCAGTCATGTGCAACAGCACACCTATTCCGTACAGTGGCAAGGTGAAAAACTTGGGGATCTATATTGATAGTACCTTATCCTGGGGCCCTCAGCTACAGGAGCTGAGTCGTAAAATGTTTGCTGCTGCAGGATCTTTACGCAGACTACGAAATTTTCTACCTACATCTACTAAGATTGCTCTTACACAATCCCTCCTTTTTCCTATCCTTGATTATGCTGATGTCACTTATCTTGATCTCACAGAAAACCAACTGAATAAGCTTGAGAGACTCCAAAATCTTTGTATAAGATTCATATTTGGATTACGTAAATATGATCATGTATCCGACTATCGTAAACAGCTTAAGTGGTTACCTATCCGCCTTCGCCGGAACACACATATTCTGTCTCTTTTATATAACATTCTTTTCAATCCTCTTACTCCACATTACCTCAAATCACGGTTTAACTTCTTACATGACACACATCCCAAAGTGTTGAGATCGTCAGAGAACTTAAAATTAAAAATGCCAGGGCACACTACTAAATTTCTTGACCACTCCTTTTCTGTCCAAGCGGTTCGACTGTGGAACGCTCTACCGGTTGAGATTAGACGTGCGCAAACTCTGACAGCCTTTAAGAGATTGATAAGGGAACACTATCTAGCAGATATCGATGTCACATAGTGTTAACTTTGCTGCACTCGATCAGGTAAAGATGTACCCCTTAAGTATGTATGTAATGTCCATAAGTCTCAGCTGTTTTTCTTGTATATATTTATTTATAAATTCACACTACGTGTTACTGTCACTTAATATAATTTATATGTACTACTTCCATTTCCTTTGCCTATATACTTCTAATACACCAGGCACTACCTTATACTTTCCATTCTCATGCTTTCTTTCCATCCCATGGTTGCCTGTAAGAGATTGCCAATAGGCGATAAGGCCGCCACTTGTACTTTTTTAGCTTAAGTCACTTATAAATTTAATCTGGTGTACAATAAAGATATATATTATTATTATTATTATTATTCGCTTAATAAATTATGATTAACGTGAAAATATTCTTATAAATTTTTCATTACTATGTATCGTCATCAACAGTATAGCCCACTGCTGGACACAGGCCTCTTCTTAGAAAGGAGGTTGTAGCCTAGCAAACCATGCTGGTGAGTTAGGATAGGGTTCGGCCACGTTTTCCTTCTCTTTGCAGTGATGTGATCTTGGGTAGTTTACTCCCGTAGTCGCCTCTTACGACACCCATAGGATGAACAGAGGTGGTGACTCTCTATGTTTTTAATACGTCACCACAAAAATAATTCCTTATTAATGAAATAGAGATCCATAAAGTACATAATATATAGTTATAAAAACAGCTTCAGTCCGAAGAACTCTAATTTCAATACAAATTGAGGGTAGTCGTTAAAATTTTACAATTTTCACGCTGCGCCATTCTCTCGGCTGAAACTTTAACAAAGGAACTCCCATCCCTCTCGCTCTTTAGTTGGAGAATACCTCCGTCTCGTTCTACCAAACTTATTGTAATAGTGGTAGCGAAGTTAAGAAAGTATTGAATTATGGACGATTTTAAATGGATGGGTTAATGCAAACAGCAAAAGCCAGCAAATGTAGCACAGGACAAATGGACGGCTTAACCGAAGTGATGCCACAGTCTCACACAAAACTTGTGTTAAGCATTTATCGCTTACTTTTTGATCTGTCTGCCTCGTTGGTCTCACATTCGAAGCCTGCAATGGACTAACAAGGTGTTTTTGAGTTTTGCCATTAGTTTAGAAATGCTTTATCACAGCTGGGAGTTTGAAAGTTGGGGTCTTAGCTCCCATACCTCAGCGAGTACGTCGAGCCATTCCGGCCAGGGAGGAACAAAGAGCACACATACTTATGCATTATACTCGTAATATCTCCTTCGTAGTTGGGTGGTTCCGTTGAGACTGGCCGCCAGCGCTGTAGTCAAGACTAGGAATACATTGTCATCATTATTAAGTCTTTTTGTCTCTGGCGCACAATAATGTTATTATTCTCTTTATTACGTACTAGCTGACCCGCACCCACTTCGTTGGGTGGTAAATAGCCCATGTCACTGTCCATCCTTTTATTTAACTACTATCTCCACTTAAAAAAAAAACATCAATTCATCACTCCGTTTTGCCGCGAAAGATGGACAAACGACATCATCATTATCCACAGGCTGCATAGATTGTCTTTATGAGGATGTTAAAGTTGTTAATGATGAAAATATTTAAATGTAATTAATACTAAGTTTTCACTTCTGCCGGGAGTCCCGAAGTGTAACCCGGTTGTTTTAGGATAGATAAATAAAGCGATTATTGTAGAGCTTCTCTATAAACAACATTAGACGTTAAATTATTTTCTGGTAACAAAATATACTGATGGTCGGGAGCCCCGACCCGTGATAGGGCAACGTAAAGTTGCCCATGCGTAAAACATTCTTTTCGTAAATCAATTCCTACTAATTTGAATGTTTGGCCCTGGGATTTGTTTATCGTTAGTGCGAAAGAAATTTTTACTGGAAATTGGAGCCTTTTGAAGGGTATAGGCAAATCAGTAGGAATCATGGGTATTCTTGGTATATGAGCTAATTCACCAGCTGCAGGGCCGGTGATAATCTTCGCTACTATTAAATTATCTTTTAGCTCCTTTATAAGAAGTCTCGTGCCATTACACATGTTAGGGGGGTTTAAATTTCTGAGAAGCATTATCGGCGTGCCTACTTTTAACGACAGTTCATGAGGTGGTAGCCCAGCGGGGTTCAGAGAATTTAAAAATTCCTGGGGATAGTGTACTGCGTCCTCGATGTTAGTGACGGTGTCTATGGATTTATAGCACTTAACTTCACCCGGTACTTTCTGCATAATTAAATTGTTTATTTCGTTGACTGTTTCATTCCTGGGAGAAACTATTGCTCTACAACACAGCCAACGAAAATCATTTTGATGTAAGTTTTCGATGTCAGGATATATAGCATTTATCAGACTATCTAAATTATGGACTATTTGGCCTAGAGACTCATCTAAAGTAACTGCATAATTGGTGCCCAAATTTAAAAATGGAAAAATTCCTTCTCCAAGTTTCAGCAGCTGTTGTGGAAAATTGCTATGCGCATTTCCATGTAAGTGAGCTCTCATGTTGGTGCGCAAATACAAATGTTGAACAGATGTCCAAAGTTGAGACGATTTTAAACATGCCTTCATAATATCTGCTCGCGTACCTCTGTTGACGACTGGAAGCGTTTGTCGGAAATCTCCAGCAAATACAAAAGTGATACCACCCATAACATTAGCAGAGCTTCGGAGGTCTTTTAAAGTACGGTCCACGGCCTCCACATGAGCTCTATGACTCATGGTGCATTCATCCCATATTACCAACGACGCGTCTTGCAGTAACTTACCAAGAGGCCCATTTTTCCGAATAGAGCACGTAGACCGTTGATCTAAAGATACAGATAGCGGGAGTTTAAACGTAGAGTGAGCAGTTTTTCCTTCGTTCAAGAGAGTTGCAGCAATTCCTGACGAAGCTACTGCAATCGCTATCTTCCCTGATTGCCGTATCTTAGCAAGTATCAAATTTGCGAGAAAAGTCTTTCCGGTGCCTCCTGGTGCGTCCAAAAAAAATAATCTCCCCATGTTATTGTTCACGCTATCCACAATAGTCTCATAAGCATGTCTTTGATCTGGTACTAATTTTGGCACATTGTCATTTACAAACGCTGTTAGATCATTTCTGTTATACTGTTGTACCATTGTGTCAATAGTATTATTCTGGGTACGAACGGGAGAAGGTAATCCAAAATCACTTAAATTTTTGTCGTTTAATTCTAGAAGTTTGTTTTTTATTTCAATTAATCCTTCATTATAAATTACTTCAGTAAAGGGTAAAGTGTTATCCTGATTTTGTTGTCTGATACGATGTCTAATATCTTCACAGAACTGATCTTTGAAAGTATGCCATAACTTCAATGGTTCCGATGGTTGACAAAATAAAAGTATGACTACGAATAACTCCCTTAGTTTTTTTGGACAATGTGATAACGAAGCTTCGCTTAAAGTATTACCCCAATGGTCATCGTTTTCAAGTAAACCTCGGTCACGGCAAGCTGCTTGATACGTCTCTTTGACAAAACCGTTTACAGTTTTGAGGTATGCAAATGAGGTCGGACCGCGTACGTGGTGCAGTAGAATCCTAAGATAAAAACACTCCGATTGTGATGGATGTATCCCGTAGACTCTACCTAAAGCGGCATCTTTTTTTATCCCCGGATGTCCAACTACATCTTCACCACGCCTCCTTCTAGTGAATTTATTATTTGCCCATGTATAGTACTGCGGGACTTCATGATACAGAAGAGTTTTCGCGAATTCATCTTCATTACAGAGAGCAAAAAATGCCAGTAATGTGGTATTGCGTGGGTTTTGGATAACTTGATGAGCTGTCCCTGGTGTAAAATACACCCTTTGACCGTTCTCTAGATGAACAGCCAAATGCACTACAGTAGGATACCGGTCGTGAATGGGAAGTTCAAATAAGCGCCAGACAGCTTCAGATGTGCTTATGTACCTGCCATTTAAATAGTTTTCGACCTCATCTTGTGGGTTCCTAAGGCTAAAAGTTGCCTGATCTGAGCCTTTATTTATATATTTACATATATACTTAATGGCTTGGACAGAGTGGCAATACTCCACGTTTATATGAGCGTTAAAAGTCTTACATAGTAGCGGGGAGTATGGAACAATCCACCTATTATCTATCGTCACCATGTTGCCCCTAATTTGTAGCGTAGTGCTCCGACCGCCATTTTCTGTATCGCGCCTACGATAAACTGGATACCCATCCTCTCCGGTTTGGGTATCGTTCATGAAACGGCGAGGGTATTTTTTTGTGCAGACACCGTTCTTCATGCATGGTGCAGCTAAATTATGCTCTCCGCAGGGTCCATGTACCATATTTTTAGTTATAATATTGTGTAGTACCGGATCAATGTCTTGATCGGGTAGCTCCGCAACTATGACGCTGTCGATCTCGTCTGGTTGTATTTTACTTTCTAGCCAGAACAGCAAATGACAATGAGGTAAACCGCGCTTTTGCCATTCCACACTTGCCATATAACATTTTGTTTTACCGAATATCTGTTCTTTGACAAATAATTTGATGAATTTCTTCATCTTTAAATGAAAGACACGGGAAATTATATCATGACGGTCGAAAGACCGTTGTCCTGGTAGTAGCTCCGCCTTAATCTCAGGCCATTCAGGGTTACATGTAAAAGTGACAAATAGGTCAGGTCTACCATAATTTCGGACGTACGTCATCGCGTCCTGCGTTTTCTCGTGCATGAAACGCGGAGAACCCGTAAATGAAGATGGCAATATGACATGTTGACCAATGTTTGATGGGTCAACATTTGCGTCATGATTTAAGGCATCTCTGAGATGAATGTAGTCATCAGCCCTCAGTCTTTGTTGATTCCGGGAAATATAATTTAATCTTTCAGATATCATTTTCGCCATCATGTCAACACAATATTGACTAAATAAGTCTCTGTAATTATGTAACGGATTAAAAGAGTTAGTTCTAAACATTAATCTAAATGCATAAAATTGCATACATGAAACAGTCTTATTACGCGCAGAACCCTGCTGAGAGATAGTCAAATAATAACCGTCTTCTCCTGACACAAACATTATGGGATACTGTAGTGGATCATAGGACCGATGTAGCTCAGAAACTCTCTTGAGCTGTCCGTCTCTCCCGTGTAAGACTATATCCCTGGGACCTTTGTCTTCATCGACTAAGAGAACGGCTACCTCGTTTACAGTAGGAGCATTATATCTGCCTCTGTGTGCTGTCTGTGGAGTGCGATCTGAATGAATAATTAACTTTAAATTATCTGAGGAGTTGAGTTCTAAATTTTGTTTAAAACTTTGTATATACGCGTTATGATTATTCAGAACGGTCTGTAATTCGCGAATTAAATCCATTTTTAAGGTTGGTGCGATGCTTGATCGCAACGATAATTGGTCTGCATCCGAAATAAAATATATTTGCAAGAACTGTGGGTTTTGGCCTGATGGTGGTAAAAGGCTACCAATGAGATGATACACCTGTCCTTCAATTTTAAAAGTGGGCATAAAATGACCTTCCCTGATTTCTTTAGCCCCAAAAGAAGTCATTTGAAAAAGACTATTGTATTTACGTGTATTTGTTAAAAAATGACCAGATAATGGATGGTTATTAGTTAAAAGATTTTTTATTGGTTGTGGCGGCTCCTGAAGGTTAGGAAGACAAACTTTACCTGAAGCACAGCACATACCATTAGGTTCATCCGCCCATTTCTTGGCAGAACAGTTAGAGCAGATCTTATTCATGACTCCGATTTGGACGGACGCTTGTTGTGCATAATCAACCTGCGGATCATATCTGAAAGCCAGTCTGTTGCTGTTAGCTAAACTTCGATTGCGAACTCTATTTGTGGACAACTGCTGTCTCTCTGCCTGAGCTCTAAGTCGCTGCAAACGCTCGACATTCGACTCGCTTTCGCGCAACTGAGAGGTCCTTACATTTTGTTCACGAAGACGTTGGGAACGCTCCAGCCTCGACTCTCGTGCACGTAACTCAGAGGTTCTCAGATTTTGTTGTGCAAGGCGTTGCGAACGTTCGACACTCGACTCTCGTGCGCGAGCCTGAGAGTTTCTCTGATTTTGTTCAGCAAGGCGTTGTGAACGTTCAGGTGAAGATTCTCCCATACGACGTATTCTTGCTGCCCGTGCTTGAGAACTATGGTTAGAAAGTTGGGACCTGGCTCTCTTAGGCATTTTCAAATGTTTAAGAAAATGTTAATAGCCTGTAATATTCTAGCTCTGAAAAGAACTGTTGTTTAGCCCTGAAAAGAACTGTTGTTTAGTCCTGAAAAGAAATGTTTTTTAGTCCTGAAAAGAACTGTTGATTAGCTCTGAGAAGAACTGTTGTTTAGCTCTGAGAAGAACTTTTGCGTAGGTGTAGTTTTAAGAATGAAGTCTAATAAAAATCGAATGAAAATGATTAGACTTCGCGCACGACCGCTGCGTAGGGAGCCGACCGCGCGACTGAGCCGCGCGGGTACCTTACTCATAGATCTAAACTCCCCTCCCGCACTCGCATCCCCGCCTTGGTGACGCCCACTTCGCAACGCAGAAATAGTAATATTTTAATTTCGCCATAACTTCAAAACCAAACGTCCAATTTTAATCTTTTAAATACCAAATATTATCTACATAAACTGTACTTAGTGATGAAATAATTTATTTTGATAAGGATTAATAGCATGAGTAAAATAAATGCGTTTAAATGTAGTCCAAAAAAAAATTAAGATTTTTAAATAAAAAAATGGTTGTTGTGCCTCACTCGACATAGATAGGTATAGTATGTCGCGGACTTTTTTGTAGATATTTATAAGATCTCCAATTAATTAGAACATTTTATGCTTCTATCTTTTATAGTTTAGGCAGCGTACGCAAAATAAGTAACTTTTCTGGTTGATTTTTTACACTTTGTGTCCGAAAAACCCAAATATTTTAAGGAACCCTATTTTTTTCCAAAATAAAATTTTGCCTATGTTACTCGTGGATAATGTAGCTTTCGAATGGTGAAAGAATTTTTAAAAACGGTCCAGTAGTTTTTGAGCCTATTCATTACAACCAAACAAACAAAATTTTCCTCTTTATAATATTAGTGTAGATAAATACACATATTGATTACATTTTTAAATATATAAAAAATAAAAAATACATATTTAAAAATATAAAAAATAGTAGACCACCGACATCGGGTACAGGGACCAAGATACCGGTGGTTAGGGCTCCAGAGACAGGAACCTCCTCACAATACGGGCCGTGTCAAGGAGGACTGCCTTCTGCATCAGACCCTTGATCCAACCTTCTAACGTGAGCCTCTTAAGGTGTTGGTCGAGGCTCTTGGCTATCAATCCGTGAACAGATATGATTATCGGAACAATGATCACCGAATCCACATTCCACATGTCGGCAATCTCGTGAGACAGATCCAAATACTTTAATTGTTTTTCTTTTTCAACTTTCACGAGATTCTCGTCATGAGGAACGGCGATATCGACAATCATTGCGCGGCGCTCTAATCGATCTATCACCACAATATCAGGCTTAAAGAAAGAAAGTAAAGGCTGTAAAGAATATCATATGTACGCTACTGTTTATACAGATAATATGGAATCTATGGAACTATTAGCTGTCAGTGTGACATGAGTGAGAGCGATGATAAAATTTTACACGGGAAAAGTGAGGTTAAGCGATCTTTAGAAAAACGTGGCAAATATTCTCCTGCTTTATTTTAAATAGAAATATAATATTATTTAAACTAGAAGTAAAGGTTTTAAATGTTGTTTTTGTTATTTCAGGTAAGTTATTATGTCTGAAATATGATAATGGTAGTAAAACTTTTGTATACTTATGTATGATGTGAATAAAAGAATTATTGTTATTTCAGAAAACGCAAATTTCGTCTTTATTTCACCTGAGCATTTACTATTATATATATTAGAATATTGCGACGGTTATTGCATGAACCCGTCCACAGTCGGCTAAACAAGTATCTGTCCCGCGCAAGAGTCGTAATGAGTTATTCACTAACTTGTGGGTTCTGTACATCATTGTTCGTAATTTTTGGGCTCAGGGGTAAATCTAACGTACCGTTTTGTTCAAATATTGGGCATTTTCATGAGGGCCTACACTACTAGGGCTATAAACTTGAAATGCAGTTGATTCTTTTACGTTGTAATATCGCCTGAAAATAGGATTTTTGGTAATTTCAGCCTCAAAGGAGCAAAATAAAGAAAGGACGACTGCATTCTTTATGGCCTGATAACGCTCTGGAACAGATGACTTATTGATTTTCTCCAAATAGATGGAATCAGGATATTCCTTTTCGACTGCGTTGACAGCAAATTCTGAAATCTTATTCCAAACGTTCAAATACCAATCTATATTAGGCTCAATAAATTTCGGTTAATGTTTTTTGTAACTCCTTGAAGTTTTTAGGTTCCTGGTCTTTCATTGCAAAAGATAAAGCATGGAATTCTGTAAATATTTTAAATCCCATCTTGTCATGTTCTAAATCTACATATATCTTCTTGATGAACAGCATTCCTATAGTTATATACAGAGCCATCTTCTAGACATACTACGACGTTACTAAAGAAATGGTGACTGCACGGTTGGCCTAGTGGTTTAAGCAGTCACCGTACCGCTCTCTACTGCACTGAGTGTTGTGGGTTCAAACCCTACATGGGACAACACTTTGTGTGATTCATAAATTGTTGTTCTGAGTCTGGGTGCTCTTTGTGTCCATTTCCTGTATGTTTTTAAAGTCCCCCGCGAAACAGGATTTATTCCTAGTGCGGGCGTTGTCTTTTCAAAATACAAATACAATAAAGGACAAAATGAGAATAGAATCACAGGTAAAAGCTAGTCTATATTATAAGAACATGTGGATAAGTTAACATTTTACCTAAGTTTTATTTTTAAATCAATTTATAATTCCTAAATGTAGGTTCAATGTTGCATATAACCAACAAATACAAATGAAACATAATCAAACCAATCCCCACGCGATTTACACACGCAATAATTATTTAAAACTACCCCTTAATATTTAAATATACCAAACAATGAATTAAAAAGCGGTTAAATTGAAATAATAAGAGTATGTTAAAGTTTGGTCGCGTGGCGTCCGGCGGCTAATCTGATCCGGTGTGAAGTGGGCGCGTAATGCGCGTTGCGCTCTGACGTAAGAACTGTTCCGATTTTAAATTTGAACTGTCAAATGCATTTTTTTAATCTTCTTTTTTTTTATTGTTTAAAATGCAATAGTAAACTAGTACATAGTGATTTGAATTGCTGCGTGTGCGTGCAAATTTGATTTTAGAATTATTTGAGAGCTCACTCACTCGGTGAAAATCTAATTTCCCCCTCAAGGCATAATCTATGGCAAAAAGCAATGATAGAAATATTTTACACCAATTTCTTGTGAGGTCGTGTCATCGACAAGAATCGGCTCATTTGTGCCGAAGCGTGGTTCTCCCAGGGTATAATATCGTTATTAATCTATAATTTTAATTTAACAGATCCGTTTGATATTCACCATATAATAATAATAACAGTAAAAGTAGTAATTAATACATAGTAATAGAAATAATCAAGAAATTGTCTACTTCGAATATCTGTAGATATTATCACATTACAATTCAAGATTTCTAAAATATCCATTATAAATCTTAATTGTAAAAATTATTTACAACATTTTCTTTAGTTTCTGTCAATACATAAGAAAGTAACTTGTCCGACTACCCTCATATTAATAGCATCGTCTACTACGCAATGCGTGATGTCCACAATAGTACGTTATCGGTCAGTCGTAGACAAGGCAATCACTGCCTCTGTGTGATAGCTCGACCGAGCTACGAATAGCTTAACGTAGAGCGCCATGTCTCTACGACGTAGACGCAACAAAAATTAGTTACAGAAATTCTATTTGGAATTGTTTTTGAAATTTAAAATTTAATTTATTTTCTTAGTAACTTCTGATAAAATTAAGAAAGAAGGAAGTTAAATTCTTATTAAACAACATAATTTTTTTTTGTAATATTATAATATCGCTAAATTCATTGGTTTTAATACTTACTCGTTATTCTAAAATATTTTACCATTATATTAGATATTAAAGTAAATTGTAAATATAAATCCCATTTTGATTAAATATAACTGCGGTGGGAGAGCTTCGCTTTGTTACAAGTGGGCCGTCTAGGCCACATAGGAAACCGGCCTTAGGTAACTTAAGCGAGTCAGGCCACTTGAATCTCAAAATCCCTTAAGCCAGCTCCTGCAGAGAAGTATTGTGGAGGTTACATTACTTTTATCCAACTTTTACTTAAAAACATATCAGAATCGGTTTTTAAAGTTTGCCTGAATGAAATTGATTTAGTTTTTTAGTTTAACGATAAGGCCGCCATTTGTGCATGGCCAATCAACTGATATGCTCTCGTTTATAATCTGTAAAATTTTTGGTGTACAATAAAGTTTATTCTATTCTATTCTAAATCTCGGAGTTCTGAGATCCGTACGAAATTACAAGTAAATAAGTATAAGTGCCAAATCATCAAGCATCAGAACTTCATCTACACAGGACATCCCTAGTCTTATCTAAGCCGCATGTACGCCAATAAACACATCTTCACCTAACAATGCAACCCGCTCTGTCTCTCGAGCGCTCCACTGACGTTATTGTTCCGTGACGTCAAGTTGACACATCACTTGGTGCGTGTCGTCAGATGGCATTGCATGACGCAGTGACCATCCATGTCCGAGCTAGATTGTATGCGGGATTTGTTGACGTCACCGCGTGTAGATGTAGTGTCTTGATTGCGGACAGTGAGTGTACAAGAACGGATATACGATATGTAAGGTGTTTCAAAAATGTATGATCATATTTTAAAAATTATGAAACCACCCAATAAAACTGTTAGGAAAATACATTCTGTGAATATGTGATTGAAATAAATAAATTTCTTTTTTTTCTATATTATGTACCTACCAAAGTGACTCTACTCTGCCTGATTAAAAGCATGAATGGAATCCAAGAGTCGTGGTCATCATACTCCTTGCAAAAGCAGACAACACAGTATGGTGACCCACACTATGGCAGCCTAGTGAGATGCTTTTTGACACCCCACTTGGGGACGTAAAAGGCATGACAGTTATCGTCACAGTTTAAGGTTCACACAGTAACTACGATAACTGTCAGCCCTGCATCAATGGGCCTCCGGTCTCGTCCCATATGGTAACGTAAGAGGAAAGCCTCACACACTTATCGCGATAACTTTCAGCCCTGCATTAATGGGCCTATAATCTCGCACTCACCAACGAAACACGATAGCACGGATACTGTCGATTTAGGTTGGTCTACCGTGAGAAGGTAGTAACTACTCTGTTCGAGACGGCCCGTTCGTGCTGAAATCAGCGTCGTTCTACTACCTACAAAGTAAAATTATGCACAAAGAGTTGAAACTAGCGAACCTAAAAGTTAATCATCATCATCAACAGCCTTTTACAGTCCACTGCTGGACATAGGCCTCTCCTTAGCAAAGAGGTTTTGTCCTACTATACCACGCTGGCCAGACGGGTTAGAATAGGGTTTGTTTCAAGTTTTTCTTCTCTTTGTAATGATTGTCTTACATACTTTGTTCCCTTAGTCGCCTTTTACGACAACCACGGGATGAATAGGGGTGGTAACACTATGTATTTTTAATCTGTCACCACAAGGACAAAGTTAAAGGTGGGATAATGTTGAGTCGGGGATCCAGGGATTTTCTTACTAGAGTGCATCTAATTAACCGACTACTGGTACCTGAGACGGCGTGCATTTGGTCAGTTCCAATCCGATAACTTTTTGACAGTGTCTCCATCAGTGGAGAACTTCTTACTATACACACACCCTGGCTTCACAAAATTTACACCTTAGACAAGATATGTGTACCTTTCTTGTTTCACGGTGGCACACCCATTTGTTCCCTAACTAGCCAGAGCTCTGATAATCAAACGGCTGATAAACAAACATACTCATGTGATGATGATGTACCTCAAGCCTATTTTGGCCACAAGCGATCAGTCTCATTTATACATATTAAAAAAGAATTCTAATCTTCGGTTTCGAAGTGAATCATGAATCGCACAATTCCTAATGTTTATATAGGCGAGTATGCTTTCATATACTTACCAACTTCACATCATCGTTGGTGTTAATTCTGTTGTTGTGACACTAAACTATAATTTCTCTAAAATATTATCTTACTTTAGTAAAGCGTTTTAGTTTTTCTACGAATGTATTTGAGTAAGGTCTATTTTAGCGTGATTTATCTAATTTCAGTCAATCTTTAATATTTAGAACGTCGTTTCACATGACCAAACTCATATTTAGTGATTTTTAGTTAAGATTATAGAGTTTTCGAAAAATAGATTCTCTATATCTATTCACAATTGTATCATAATTATTCTATATGATTTGATGAAATTTCCTCTATCAAACTGACTATACATTTTATTTAATTTTATTAGCTCCTAGGTTTTATTAGCACCTTCTTTCATCTTCATCAACAACCTTTTACAGTCCACTACTGGACATAGGCCTCTCCTTAGCAAGGAGGTTTTGGCCTACTATACCACACTGGCCAGACGGGTTGGAATAGGGTTTGTTTCAAGTTTTCCTTCTCTTTGTAATGATGTTGTCTTGCATGCTTTGTTTCCTTAGTCACCTTTTACGACACCTACGGGATGAATAGGGGTGGTAACACTATGTATTCGTAATCCGTTACTACACTACACTACTTATTAATTATGTACTCATTAAAGCTGCCATACCCTTTCTATATCCCTAGTAACTCATCATCATCATCATCAGACTCTAATAGTCCACTGGCTGGGCTTAGACACCCTCGTAAAAGAAGGTTTTTAAAGAGAACCTACCACATCACGCAGACCAAATGGCTTTATTTTAAATTTTTCCTTCTCTTTGCTTTGCTGTGCCTTTCAGCTATTGTCTTTAGTCGGCTCTTATGACACCCACGGGTTGAAAAAGGGTGTCAACATTTCATGGAAGAATATCACCGACATCACACGGACCTAATATCAAATCATTGCCATTTTCGACTCTTCTCACAGTTTAATGTAGGGAGTGTAAGCTTTTTCAAGTGGAGTAAAGAAAAAATAAAAGAGAGAGTGAATATTCGTAAGGCAACTGATAGGTTCTGATGAGAACAAGGACTCGTATTCTGATTGATTGAAGAGATCATCGTTTAAATTAAACAATTACATTTGTGTATCGATTTATTGAGCACGTTTATCTAATATTATTTTACATTATTATTTCTATTCCTAATTATTAAGGGTAAACATTGTACTATTGCTATTATTTACATTTCTTGTTACATATCTAACGCACTTTTCTCTAACTATTGAACACTAATTATTTAAAGAGTATTTCATTAAAATATTACAATTATTATATTGATTTATAACTTAATTAAATCTACTTAATAGTATTTTAGTTAATAGTAATAATGAAAACGAAATGACTTTGTGTTATACTATGTATGTTTAAGAATTAATTTAATTAAAAATCCAGCATTTAATATCATTATTTGTATATTTTTTTCAAAAGTTTTGAATTATTATCATGAAATAGCTTTATTCAAATGATTAATTTTAGTATTATTGTGTATATTTATAGTATTATTAAGTATATTTACATTTTGTACAGCGTTCTACGCTACCGTTTTAATGTTATAAATCTAATAATTTTCTATAAAACTACATTGAATAGGTATTATTTCATATTATTATTATATAATATAATTAAGTACTACATTTATCAGTATTCATATTTAAGCAAGCATATTTACAAGGTAATAGAAATTAGAATGGAGACATAATATAGCCGTCAATCAGGATATCAAGACATCCCGGTTAGCGACAATAGGCTCACCACCTATAAAGTGGCACCAAAACACTCCCAAAAAATGGGATTATTATATACCTTTGCCTACCCCTCCGGGAAAACAGGAGTGATTTTATGTATGCTTGTATATAATAAAGGAGATACATGATTACGTATTATTTTTGAATTTTACTAAAAAAAAAACAACTGTTAGTTATACCGCTTAACATAACAACCACGATTGAAGATAAGCGGTTATCACAGCTCAAAAGCATGTTTTGACAGAGTAGAAAAAATCTCGGCTATTAAAACGGTTGTTCTAGACGCGAAGCGACAAATGGAAGCTAAAAACTAAAATCCAAGACATGATTTGTAGCTGATACTAAAATTTTGATGGCACTTTCTGAAGTTGCTTTTGCCTTTGCTTTGTGAAATTGACACTAAATACAAACTAAATAGGGTTTACAACAGTTGAAACTTTTATTGTGTGAAATAAACAGAAGCTTAATAATGATAATTAATATTTATTTAATAATTATATTAACAAAACCGAAAAATATGTAGTCATTTTGCTCGGACTTAGCGCTAGCGCTAATGAGTTACCGTAGTCAGCTAATTAATTTGTTAAGGGAATAATTCACAAATTATTCACTTAATAAATTATTCAATGATGGATCTGATCTGTGCATTTAATCCTTATAAAGGAATAAAGCGAGATAAGTGAAGTATGAACACCACTACATAAATACTGTGTTTAATATGTAAAGTTGAATTAAAAAAATTTTGTCATGATGATCCACATAAACTTAAAAAATTTTACATTCAAAATTCTATCACACATAACTTCAAAATTAAAAAAAAATCTAAAAGTCCCTAAACATTGTCCAGAACTAAAGTTACACCTAATCAGAAAAACCTTCATTATTCGTATTATCTGATGTCGGAGAAGTGCCTGGCGAAGGAACCTGCAACTGTCTCGCATACATGAGTTCAGAAGGAGGTATGAATGACGACAAGTATTCAGGAGGTGGCCGAATAACCGTAGGCAAGTACCCTGTTCCACTATACGGCGGAGTCAAGAACCTTCGAGACGGTGAGAACTTAAAACTCTGGTTGGATAGTGGAGAAAAGGCCGATTTTGACTGATAACTTTGCATGTAGGGAGGAGATTCTTGAGTCATTGAGAACGGGGTGGAGTTTTCCCCGTTGATCATCATTTCCATAGCCGATACTACATCACCTTTGCATCTATTTAGGATCCCCTCGATTTCAACCCGACTGCGTCTAGGAAATACTTTTATCAGGACATCAACTGGAGATTTTTGGTACGGAGAAGGATCTTCTGTTACAGTTTCCACAGTCTCCTTTCTCTCTCGTCTGAACATTTTATATTTGAATTCAGAATTCTCCCAGGATTTTTCTTCTTCTTCTTTTTTGATTGGTACTTCTTCTCTCTGTTCTTTCATTGAAAGGTTTTCGGGAGTAAGTGAGGGTTCTGTTTCGTCTAATTCTTCTTCAACGTTGAGCTCGTGGTCGGATGGTGAACGAGGGGGTGGCGTTGCTAGTGGAGGGGTTGATACAGGAGTCTTGGATTCAGACTGGTGTTCTGTTGGTGGTGAAGGGCTGGAGCATACTTCTGTGATCCGAGCACGTTTCTGAACTGTTGGCAAAAGGAAATAAATATTATTGTCTTATGATATGAACGTCATTGTTCAAGTGCAGACATTTTCTGGAATTCAGATTGAAAAGGTGTTACAATAACTTGTAGACATCGGTTTTCATTGTAGAAATAAGACAGTGATATCACGGTTCACAGTTTAAGGGTCAACCGTGATATCATTGTCTTATTTGTTAGTTTTCTCTTAGCTTTTGAAGAAAAATATAATCCTATAGAGATAATCCGGTAGCTTAAAATAGAGATAACAGAAATAGTGATTTATTTATTTATTTATAACTTTATGCACAAATACATGCATCGGCGGACTTAATGCCTAAGGCATTTTCTGCCAGTCAACCGATTTAGCCGAATACCGAGCCTTTTGGCTGAAGCGCCGAATGTTCCGCAACAGTTAGTACTCTTCACGGCTTGCAGGTTTAAACCTACATCTGAAAAAGGTGATTAAGACGTGTCGTTTTTCTTACATACATTATTGACTGGTGACACAACACATTTCATTTGACGCTTTTTTTAAGATTTGTTTGTAATCTCCCGGTAACGGTGCGTACAGTGAACGGTTATTTTCCTAAGCAGGTAAAATGAGTACGGGAAATCAATCACTTCTTATCAACAAATACTAAAAAATAAAATTCCATTTATTCATGGAAGCAATTTTTGTCTGCCTTCTTTCTTTTCCTGGTTTTTTTTTTATATTAGGTCAGGGTTCGCTTTAAGTCAACTACGATGCGGTGGAAATTCGATTTTATATGTGGAGCGACTGCCATCGAATCTTCATAACTCTAGAACTAGGTGAAGTCGAAGTTCTGTAGAAAGACTTTTAAGGTCGCCAACTAGTCAGAACGATGGCCAATGATGTTCATATCGCAAGCAAGGCAGACGGCTTGGTGTGCTTTCCGAGTCACGGAGGGCTTTCAATATGTTTCGAACATTCATCCATTCTTAGACCGACCTGGCAAGAATTGGTTGACTTTGCAATGTGTTAATCTACGCAGTTACCACATTAATTAATCCACGAACTTGTGCGAATATCCATTGGCAATATCAGTGAAAAATCAATATAATCAGCAATTTCCCCGTTTGTAGAGATCGCCATCTTTAACAGTATTCTCTAGATCCAGTGTGATGAACACGAATATTTGTTCTGTGTATGGTAGTAATATACACAGAACTTTAGTCTAACAATAGAGAATATAATTAAATTGCAAACCTCTTTTTTCACAGTCAATCAACACAAAACCTTTTTACAAAAAAGCAGTTCTCAAAACACATTTAATGTGTTTTGTGTTCTTACATCAAAAACACACACTTCAAAGTACACACGCTTGAAGGAAAATAATACAGTCGAGAACGAAAGTTTCTAACAATGGATGAACAAAAAGGCTGGCGTATTGCGCACATTGAGTGGAGGGGGTTGCTACAGACGTTTGAGAGTTCTTTAAGAGGTGAGTAGAATGCATTGCTAGTTTTGTTTTATGTAAAAATTGATCAAGCGTAAAAGACAGTCAATGGAGACATAGAAAGTTAATTGAACAATGTTACGTTAAAAATTTAATAACTAAAAATAAATATTTTTCTATAAAGGTTTATAAACAAAAAAGCAAATGAGTTACGAAACAAAATGAAAATATAGTAAGAAAGTAAATCTACGCCTCGGGTTGGATTACCGGCTCGAACCAAATGTTTGCATTATAAATACATATTTATTTCTCAGTTTGTTTGTTTCTATTATATATATTTACAGATAAATAGTTATTCTAGAATCGTAAAGAAATCTCGTACTGTCCTTAAGACATTTCTAATGGCGAGTGTAGATATGAATCGTTGATGTATGTGTGACGGCCTATTGATCTTGTGATCAGTAGACGATTATGTCTCGACAAAACATACAACAACTATCGACCGCAGTGATAATGAGACAAATGCTTTTTTTTCTATATTAAGAGGCTACCAAAGTGACTTTACTCTGCCTGAAGCATGAATAGAATCCAAGAGTTGTGGTCACGAAACTCATTGCAAATGCAGACAATGCAGTGTGGCGACCCACATTATAGCGCCCTAGTGAGATGCTTTTTCAACGTCCAAGTATTCCATCATTCATTCAATATTATTTATTTATTTAATCATACCACGAATACAATACAAACCACATGTAATATAAGTGTTAAACGGCATATAATGTTTGTACATATACAGTGTAAAGTGATTGTAAATGCAATTAGAAAGCAAGTCGTCATCACTGATGTGTGCGAATTTAATGGCTTAAGTTATTGTTTTTTTAAACACCAGGGGACGAGGACCGTGAGGGCAGGGGAGAGGGGTTGTATCGAGAGTCGAATTTTATGAGTTCGGGTTTATTAAATTGGTTTGTTTGATTTGTAGGTAGGAGTTTAAATACTGTTGAAAATGATATGCCTGTTGGTGTGTTTATGACTTTGTCTGCTAAGTCAGATGACGTGGGTCTGATTGCCACCTACTACCCAGGACAAACGCAAGTGATGTTTAATGATGTGATGTATTTGTATAATACTAAAATAATCATTATATTCATTTATTGTTTATTTATGGGCGTTGTCTGCGCAAATACAAGCTACATATTGGCGTCTACCCACATTGTACACTGATAGAATTATTACCGTAGTGAGATATAGTTTGTAATTTGTTTATTGTGAATCGCTGAACTTGATATTATGATTGCAGTCGGTAAATCTCGAATGAGATTATGATTGCATCAGTACTTTAAGCACTATTGTAACTCTTTTTGGTATATACGAGTAAATAAATAAATAAATACAATTCAAGACAATTGTATACAACAGACTGAGGCCCAACCTCTCGAACTAGGTGAATATCTGTATCTAGAGATAGCACCCTCTTTAGCGTGACATTTTAAACACAAAGCCATAAAAAACCAGCACAATAAATTAAAAATGGTACCTATGGGAGTTTTATTATGTATTTATTTGTGTGCGTGTGTGCGTGCGTGTGTGTTTGCTTGTGAGTGTATATATATCATAAATTGTATAGAAACATAAGTATGTTTCCCAGCAATCTGATTGCAGTGCATGCTCTTCCTAGTTTGTGAATAGTCATGTGTGGAATGTGTGAATGTGAAGTTATAATAAGTATTACTTGTTATTACTAAAATATCTGATTTATGAGTGTAGTTTAAATGGCACTGTACGCACTTTAAGGTACTTGGACTTCCTTTTTTTGTGTGGAAATCCCCACGGATACCACCCGAAAGGTGGATATGTCGGACTCGAAGCGACCAAAAACCAAACGCCGATACCAGTAGCCAAGGAACCTGGTGCACCCTAGTAAGGAAATCTCTGGAACCCCGACGTACCCCGGGCCATCTACGGCTTGTAGATACACCTGTGTGGAACTTGTACTTCCTATGGTTTAAACCAGGCCATGCCACATCTCATGTGCAAGGTACTTTACTGCCAGTAATACCTTTTAAAATCTAATTATATATAACTTATAAGTTAAGTATATACTTAACTGTTTACCTGCACTGACTGTACTGTAAGACTGCTGTTCACTGTTAACTTCACTGACTTGGTAAAAAACATCGAAAGAATAGAAATAAGGTAAGGTAAATACATATTGTATTTAAATCATTGTGCAACATAAAAGAACACATAAATTATAAAAGGAAAACAAAAATAAACTTCGTATGTAGAGCATTCAAATAACCACAACCATTAAAATGTAATCGAAACTCTTAAAACGATTTACATCGGATAGTCAGTCTGAATGTACCAGAACGATTCATTGAACACAATCATCAATGGATACCGTTCTTTGTGGAAAGAACATTGTAAACGAGAAAAAACACACAGTCTTATTATACCATAATAAAGGCCCGCCCTCGCGAAGAAAATGGAACCGAAAAAATTTCATTAGAACAAATATAAACTTTTATTGAATTATAATGAACGCGTACTGGCCATTTTGAATATGTAGGAGTGGAACAGACATATTGTTTCGTGTGTGTATAAAAGAGATGAATAGAGGCTATTGAATTGTGTTTTATTCATAAAGACATCTGTTCGTAAATGATGACGTTGATGTGTTTTAGTCGCTTTGTGTATCAACAGTGTTTGGGATAATACAATGATGAATACAATTAATAATATATATTATAATAGTTATTTATCAGGGGTTCTAGGGGTTTTTAATGTAGGATGGTTTAAAAATGGCTGCGGTAGACAATAGCCCGATGTAAAGGGTTTTTATTGGTCAATGTTCAGGTATAGTTTAACAGTGTCATTGTGAGAGATAGTATCTTAGAAAGCACGTAAAGCCGTCGGGGTTACGCTTGATCTCTCCCTGGTCGTGTCGGTTAACCGTACCATCGAATTGTGAGAGTGAGGGAACAGAGAGTGCACCTATGTTCAAACACACACTTGTGCCTTAGCTGGTCTCCGTTGAGTCTAGCCGCCGTGGCTAGGAGTACACCAACGAGAGATAGTTATTGCAAGCTCAAACTCTTCGTATGCTTTACTTCACTCACAGTCTTTATGACAAGATATGGCCACTAATAGGCAATATCCTTGCTAGTGCATCTTGCTAGTACCTTTTGTTTTCGATATAATTCTAATGAGGCACAGAATAGGGAAAAACCAAGGTTATTTTTGTATCTTCACAGTTTTGATATTGTGAAGATACAAAAATTACCTTGGTTTTGTATCTTCACAATTTCAAATTTGTGGTGGTAAGCGATGAGTCGGCCAAAACAAAAATACAAGGAATTTAGACAGGTTGTCATTGCAAATATAATGATTTTAATCACGGAGGAAAGAAGACAGAAGCGGGTTTATAGAGGAAGTGGCCTCTCTACTCCCAAGATGAGAGAGCGTTAAGACAAGAGGCCTTAATTCATAGTGTTTCCGTGGAATTCAATTCATGGAAGAGGCAAATTTATCAAGAAATGATCATCAGGGTTTGATAATCATTTGAACACATTATTACGTCACTTTACACTTAATTAGTAAAATAAACATCTAGTCGCACTATGTGTGAGTCATGGCAAGCATCAGATCTAACCAAAGAATTACACATAAGTGTTTTTAGAGTTCCATAGATAAAATAGCAAAAACAGAACATATTTCTCACAGACTGTTGGTGCTAGAAACCTTTAATTTCATACAAAGTAATAATTTTTATTACTATGTGTTTTTATTTATGCGAAATTATAGATTTAACTGTCTTTTAGATGTAATAAGAGTTTTTTTACAGACAGTATTTTGATTAAACCATCCGTTTTTGAGATATTAAACCTTAAAGCGCATTTTGTTACAGTCAAACTGTAATATTTGGTGTTTTGAAAACATTTACTGTACATATATATACTGAATTAAAAAGAAAAATTATCACAGCCAAGTATACTTAATAGTTTATGAGTAATAGTCGACTAACTATTGAAATAACTAAATAAAATGTTAACACTAGACAATAAAAAAATGAAATTTCATAGTATTCTTACCAATAATCATCTACAGATCTCCTTGATTACCTCAGTAATACACAAACATAAAAAACTAAAATAAAAAATAGATATATAAATCACCCACTCCATCCCATTTAAAACAATAACCGTCCCTGTACTCCACAGCACCGTGTTCGGAAGCGTACACCGTTCTGCCCGCAATGTTTCGTGTTAATTTATGTGTCTGTTTATAACACTGGCCGGTGTACAGAACAAAGCCGGCAATGGATTGTGTGTGCAGCAATATGACTGCACCGCGGTAACTATTGTTCAGGAATACTTTGACAGGGCCTGACTCGGAACTAGTATTTATATATTTAAAAGTGTTTTTTGTTTACGCTCAAATGGTTCTACATAAATTGAGCTCAAGTTTCGATACGTTTACTAGAACCCATTTCGAGGATATACTTTGAGCACAGACCCGCGCTTCACTTTGGATCTCCACCTAGGTGAAGTACAAGGATTATATATGGGCGTGTCCTCCAACTGTCAGTTAGTACAGTCAAGTAAAATTTTTTTTTTTAATTTGCCCTTAATACAACAACATAAAATAAATTACAAACAAGTAGATATACTATCGGCTCTCTTATCACTGACGGCGTTCTCGTTTAACTTTAGAATTAGACGAAGTATGTGTGGCCATCATTATCTACAGCCTTTAACAGTCCACTGCTGGACATAGGCTTCTCCTTAACAAGGACGTTTTGCCACAATATGGCCAGACGGGTTTGTATAGGTTTAATATTAGCATCACACAATATTTATCCTAGATATAATATAATAGTTTTGGGTATCAAAGCATTAAATCTGAAACAAAGTACAGTCACCCACTTAATGTTTACACTAACACAGAGTACAGTCTCGGTCATAAATCTTTTGGTACAATAGTACAGTCGGCGGTGTGCCACCCGGAGTGGTTCAGCGTCGCTTTGTGCCCGAGATTTAGTGCGCCTGGTCATGACTGCATTACTATTCATTTGTGTGTGTTACTTACATCTCCGTAACACTTGGAAGGGGTTTAGTTCATTTGTATGCAGAGCCACAAGTACTGCTGGCTGTATTTATAGACTATTGCGGATGAAAACTATAATTACAAAGCCATTTTTGATTCTCTACAAACGTTTTTTATGACAAATTGGGTAAAAGAGCAGCTAGTTAGAAGAAATGAAAATTTAACTCATTCAAATAAAAAATAACAAGGAAAACAGAACACAACGTAACATGTCTTTATTATCAGATAATAGTTGTCTAAGACGTGAGGTCGACCTCACAGAAAATCGAGTGAGTGATACTAGGGCCCCAGTTCTGATGTGGCGACCCGACCAGAGGTTCTACACCAGAGCTGTGGGGGAGAAATATTTATCCCGGTATAGGATCTAACGGGGCATGGTGTCAGTTTGAGAGGGGACCTGAAATCATATGGTCCGGGTTCCCCCCCAGAGTGGAGTGCCAGAGGCCGGCCGTCGGGGCGGTTTTTAGTGGGATCACCACATACTCCTGACTCCTACACCCCAAGGAGCAGGAGATCCGAAAGGATTTTTCGCCTCGTCAACAAACAAAAAAAAAAGGGCCCCAACCAACCTGTGACGCAATTGCCGGTGTTCTTGGGCGACGTTCCTTACCATAAGGTTACGAGTCTGCTCGTTTGGACCAAATAAACTGACGAATATTCCTTTAAAACGCCAAAATATCAAAAAGCATTCATCATTTCTATTTCTATTGACAGTTAACATATATCAACATGAAATACTTACCCCATATGCTTTAAAATACCCTTATTTAATACAATTTATTAATAAGTCGTGTCAGTGCACACCGAATGTTATAAAACAAGTATTAATAGTATTACTCGGATATTAAAATTGCAATAACGTGACACACAATAGGACGAGTCTGCGTCATATTAAATACTCTTTGTCATTCGACTCTGTGTTCAGGGTTGTCACAAGTTTTACATTTTTAATTTTATTTGACTACGACGTAGTTTTTTATTTCTTTTTATATTCATTCTCGTTAAAACATGGAGGTTACTTCAAACTCGTTTACTTGAAAAAACTTTTTTTGCTAAGTTTCGTAGACACGGCTACTTAGATAGTGTGATTAATAGCAGCTATTCAGAGAGAAATCTCTTAAGGCTTTATCGTTTTCATATATCTTACATTTTTTCGTTTATAAATACTTTAAGTAATAGTAAACGGAAACATCTTTTTAAAACTCCTGATCTCGTTTTAGGGAAAGGCAAAAAAATAAAAAAAATATGTACTTTTGCACACAAAAATTTACAAATAAGGTTCATAATGAAAGTGACAAAAAATCTCCCACAGCGCAGCCCTGGCTGATTGAACGGCAATAGAACACTAATTCCTCAATCAAATGTATAACCACATCAAACTACATAACAGCTAAATTAAACTTTACACAATCACAATAAAATTCAATTTCGCACGACCCTCATTTAATAGAGTTCACCAACAATTGGTTTTATTGTTACCGCCCGCCGATTCAAAGTTACTCCGTTCGAAAATTATATATTTCAATTTGGATTTTAACACAAAGGATTTAAGGTTATAATTACTGTGATAGATTTAAGGGTAGTAAATAATAGGTGTCGTGAACAATCCTAGCGGGTAGTCGGATGCATTCAGGGCTGCTAATCACTTGAGAATGAACTAAACTCGAGGGTACAAATTAGGGGTCATGATTCGGGGGTGTATTTATTAAATTTGCAGTCATTTGGATATTAATATTGACAGAGGGTTGTTTGTATGGTCCGATCGACAAATGTTCAATTCTACATTGTGATTTGGGGACGACTTTTAGTACGAGATTAATTATTTTTTTGATTTTTAGTAAAAACTAACAATTACTGTTTAAATTAAAGGAAATATCTTTGCCTCAGGCTCTTTCTCTCTTAAATTGACTTCTTTTTTTATTCTGGTCCTACCAAAGTGTCTCTACTCTGCCTGAATAGAATCCAAGAGTGGTCAGTGGCGTCATACTCATTGCGAGTGCAGACAATTCAGTATGGCGAGCCACGCGCCGGTGGCCTAGCGAGCTGTTTCTTCACTTCATGAGTAAACAAGAAGAATAGTAAGTAATTTAAAAGTATCATCGTGATAAGACCCTTATTTAGATAAATATCTAAATGAATGGCCGTCAGTTGGTTCCTTTATTTGTATCTCTGAAAGGTGGTAGGTAGGTATATTAGCTCACTCTCGCTCTACAAAATTTTGACCATCTTATCTCTGTACTAAAAACTCGAGTAAGTAGATATTTATTCTCTCACATAGAGAAGACGCTGAGGCGACTGTGCAATCTAATCCTTAGTAATGTTACACGCCAGAAAACCACCATTAAATTGTCTAAAAACACTTAGAAATACGATTTTAAAAACAAAAAGCTAGGTCAGCAAGCTTTCCAAGAAACCAATTCATCTAACTCTCTTCTATCATTTACTGGCCTTTAAAATAGAACAGCTGAATGACTTACGACCATGTATTACTAACCACCAGAAAGTCGTAAAATGCCAGAATATTATAACTCGACGGTGAAAGCTGTTCAAAAGTTCGCCAGAACACAGAACGCTTGCCCCAAAAGCGATAGTCGAAAGGTTGAGTCACAAAGCGGTACCAGGCTCACATAAAAACAAAAAGATATTTATTTCAGAAGTTCTTAATTGCGTTATAATAACTGAAATACGAGGGCCGGTAATTAGCGGCCACTCAACGTCTAAATACTTTCAATGAACTCTGAAGGACTAGGTATGTTTGGTCAGGGATGCTTTTTAATGGTATAGGGGTAGTAGTTAGATATTTCGATAAAACTATAGGGGTTAAGATTTTGCTATAAAATTAATTTAATGGGGTTTTTTTATTTAAACTAGATGAATTATTATTTATTTGTACGCCATTCTTACAGATACATTGGCAATGGTATATTCATGTCTTCATTATATGATAATGTAGAAAGTGTACTTTTTTCTACACTATTACCATAGATTTTGACTACACGGTTAGCCTAGTGGGTTAAGGGTTCACCACGCTGCTCTCTACTGCGCTGAGTGTTGTGGGTTCAAACCCCACATGAGACAACACTTTGTGTGATCCACAAATTGTTGTTCTGAGTCTAGGTGTTCTTTGTGTACGTTCCTTGTATATTTGTAAAGTCCCCCGCGACACAGGATTTACTGCTAGTGCGGGCGTTGTCATTTTAGAAAAAAAATGTAAGTGAATCTGTGGGACACGGCTAGTTTTAAATGCTTTGTAGTTTAATCTCCTAGTTTGCCTGTTTCTCCCCTCATTCTTATCTACATTGTTTCTGATAAGCACTAATTACCCTTCTTCAGGGGTAAACTAACACGAATACAGTCCCTATTTTATTAACAAAGGGTGCATAGATTATGATGTGAACCTAAACCATGATTTTATATAAATAACTAGCTTTTGCCCGCGGCTTCTTCCGTGTGTATAAAGTTGCAAATAAATTCGTTTAGTAGTTTTTGCGTGAACGCAGTGTGCAGCGCCCTGCGGCACGATGGACGGACGACTTGAAAAAGGTGACCGGTAGAGGATGGATATGGATTGCCTATGAGCAGGATGGTTGACCCTCTTTAGGGGAGATTTTCGTTCAGCAATGGATGGCGATAGGTTGATTTGAGTAACAAACATCCATACATCCTCGCCAACTTTCAATATTAGTAGGAAGAAGCAATCAATGACCTGCATTTGATGGTAAGCGCTCACAGGAATTTTAAGATAAAATTTCAATAAAATCAACAGCCTTAAACAGTCGATTGTCTTACACAGGCCTTACAGAGAAAGTATTAGCCGTTTATAGCCTTAGTGGTATTAAAAATAGCGCTATTTAATCTTAAGAACCTAATTTTAGGACGCACATTTTTGGTAGTATAAATAGATAAAAGTTTGAGATAGCTCATACGCGACCGTCTAATCCACGAAGCAAACAAAAAGTTTGTATTTGCTTAACTAACCAGAACATGTACTTTAACATCGCTTTAAGCTCACAACTTTACTAATAATTTTAAATATGTATTTCTAAATGCATGATAACGACCGTTCAACCTTAATTTTACCACCTTAGGCACTCCTATCATGGCTATCGTGTGCTTATTCTATTGCTTTTTTTAAGTTTTCTAGTTTTTTTTTCTATGTTGAGAGCCTGCCAAAGTGACTCTGCCTGATGGAAAGCATGAATAGAATCCAAGAGTTGTGGTCACCATACTCATTGCAAATGCAGACAATGCAGTATGGTGACCCACACTATGGTGGCCTTGTGAGATGCTTTTTTACACCACGCTTGGGGACGTAAAAGGCATGACAGTCATCGTGACAGTGTAAGGGTTACACAGTTACCACGATAACTGTCACCCCTGCATCAATGGGCCTCCGGTCTCACTCTCACCAACGAAACACGACAACACGGATGCTGGCGCTTTAGGGTTAAGGTTTTGTGTCCGTAGCGCGTTGTGTAGTTCTAACATGGCAACTCACAAAATTAAAAAGATATGTAGGTATTCAATCTCGTTTACAAATAATTTGAGAAGGTCTCTTATATCCGAACAGCAGATATCAAATGTCTCTATACATCAATAGCCACCAACAATCAGGTTATTCTCCCTTCACAAAACATTCGCCAATATTGCAAGTAACTCGACTCTTTTAATCAGCCAACAGGAAAAAATACACCAATATGTACTGTGTACTGTGTACTGTGTACAATCGTAATAAAAAATTTGAGGAAGCCCCTGAAACTCGCGGGTGAGGTTACAGAGAGGAAAAGTGTTTGTTTTTCGGTCAAATTCGCTCTGTTCACGCAATTATATTTAACTACATATTTTTATTGTTAATTATTATAAATGTGAATATTTAAATAGATGTAAGTGTTTGTTCAACAAACACTCCAGAATGGCTGAACAGAATTGGTTGAATTTTGACACAGAGAAATAGCACGGCATAGGCCTTCTAATATTGTAAGTTTGGTTGAACGCGCTATTCTAAGAAACTGGAATTGAGAAACTATTTAAGCATTAAATAGCCCATTTATCGACAAAGATTTTGTGCTATATACTTATAAGATATTTACAGCAATAGGATCTAATTATCAAAGAAAAATTTCACACATGCGGAAAATTTACTGCTTTCGAGAGACGTATACGAAATTAGGGTAACTTTTTCATTGAAGTAAAGTTGCTTTTAACAAATTAACTTGTATGACAAAGTCTCCTTCATCCAAACTTGACCTCTAATATCGATGTTCATTACACATTCAATAAGAATACTTGAAATTTTAACAACTTTACATTGAATATGCGAAGCGCCCTACAAAAGTATAGAATAACCGAATAATGAGATGTTTTAACAACACTCGAGCATGACCGGCCATCGAAACCTTTTCACAAAGAAAAAATCGCTATTCGAATCGGTAAGTGGCGACCCTAATATCTAAGAAACCATTTAACAAACAAATATGAACTTTAATTCCAATATCTTAAAGCTGATATCTTGTTTGGCAGTTTTTACTTTAATGTCAAAGACGTTCGCTACAATTATTTGTCATTGCAAATTCTATTTTATTTTATAGAGATAGAGTATACTATTAATGATAAATATTTCATCTTATAGTTTTGAAAGTAAGATAAGGAATAGTAATCTTATTAGAAGCGTGCAAAGTCTAATTTAATTTGTATTTGTTGGAGTGTAGGGTACACGTTCCAGTAATAGGCCGGGGGGTAGTGAGTGTGTTTGATATGTTTGTGTTCAGGTTCAAGTATGGATGTTATATTGGGTAGATTGATTCGATTAGAACAGATACGTGATCACATGAAATTGGATATTCATTTTGTTTTAAGGAATAGATAGTTTCGGATGATGCGTCTGTATTTCTGTTCTATGTGGAGTTAAAAAAAAAATTTCATTGGTTCGCGATTTCGCTCGCGTGATAATTTCTTACTTTGTTTTTTTTTTTAATTTATAGGCACGGGTGATGCTTGATGTCAATTGATAATGGTATAAGCAGTTATTTTGTAAATATCTTAAAAGCAACCCACGCTCTTTAACAATAAAATTAATTTTTCTTCACTTCAATTTATTGAATTTTTTTTATCCTTTCGTTAGTTTTGTGATGAAATAGTGTTTTTTTTTTATCTATTATTTATTTATTTCTTTTTACTCTGCTTATCTTCAAAAGCGTGTTTTATTTGAATTGCTATTAATTATTGTTTCTTATAATCAACGAATGATAGACTTTATCGTGTTATCAAATGTGAAAACTAGCCACCAAATTGTTTCATGAACCACTTCGAAATCTACATTAGGTCTGATGCATCACATTACATGGGACTTTCCCTGTCAATTTTGAGATACTGTCCAGAGACTTCGCATGACAGAGTGCTACATACAGTGGGGGGATCACCATATATGGCGTCTACTTTTCCCCCAACCGGAGTTTGAGCCACTTCGAAGTTTGTCTTAACAACTTGGAAACCTCGATGCGGTGACAACATGGCACGTTCTAGTGCTGGGGGACTTCAACACAAAATGCATTGCGTGGGGTGTAAGTTTGTCTAACCGCAAACAGTCAAGAACGCAGATAAATGATTGTATGATCAACTATGTAACTTTGCGTTTTAAGGATAGATGATGTGGTACTCAAGACAAATATTCGTCTTTACGTCTGTATGTATGTATCGTAGGTTTAATTACATGCCTACCATCTGTTCCAAAACTCAAAGTCACGTTCAAAAACTTCGTTTCGTTAATAAATAGATACATACCAAACTAATAAAATCGAGTTAAACATTTGTAATGGCTTATCCATCCATCGCGTACAACAAAGTCTTCTCCTACAGCATCATCAGTTTCAAACTCCAAAAAAAATACTCATCTTATTACATCCAAACCTCAAATCACTTACGAAATACATTCAACCATCAAAAGCCTTTAAATTTACCCTTTCAACCCTTAAATTGAGCTCTCGTTATCCCGTTTTATACAATAAACATCCAGGTTGCATCCCTGACCAAACGCTAGAGATAGACATACACAAAACGACAAGCACGAGCGGGATAGCTATATGTTTCAAGTGCCACTTCAAATATAAATGGTATCGGATCACTGAGGAATGAGATAGGTATAGTTGTATCGCGTAAGTAGGAAAGGGTGGGGGGATATTGAATGCGCTTGAGTGGCCAGCGTTGGTACAGATGTTTGAAGATGTACTCACTAAGTTGCTCGCATTAGAATTGTGCTTGATTTCATAGATTTAGTTAAGTTTACTGTAAATAAATGTCTATTTATATAACAAATAATCTTGTTTGTTACCTGTTTTCAAGTATCATCATCAGCCTTTACTGGACGTTGCTGGATATAGGTCTCTTCTTCATGCGTATACGTATTTTTACGCATAGTCTTTGTTGTACAGCTGTACATTTTCTAGGTAGTAGAGCCAGGCTGATTTCAGCACGAGCGGGCCGGCTCGACCGGGGCAGTACTACCCTCCCACAGAAGACCAACCTAAACCAGCATCTGTGTTGTCGTGTTTCGTTGGTGAGTGTGAGACCGGAGGCCCATTGATGCAGGGGTGACAGTTATCGTGGTAACTGTGTAAGCCTTACACTGTCACAATGACTGTCATGCCTTTTACGTCCCTAAACGGGGTGTGAAAAAGCATCTCACAAGGCCGCCATAGTAAGGGTCACCATACTGTGTTGTCAGCATTTGCAATGAGTATGGTGACCACAACTCTTGGAGTCACTTTGGCAGGCTCTTAAGATAGAAAAAAAAAACAAAAAAAAAGCTAGAGTTGTTTATAAAATCATTTAAAACCTACCTTCTAATAGTTTAGATAACCCCAGTTTTCTTAAGTTCGCGTTACTTTAAGCATGAAACTAACTCATGTTAATAGAAGCATGTATTTTTATCTAATCTATTTAGACGATATTATAAGTAATTTTGCGGTAACCATTTGTTCAAAGTATTATATTACGTCACCGCAATTTCATAGAAGTAACGACACATCGGACAATTGTGACGTAACCCGATATTGGCCACAAATCTTATAGAACACTTATCGTGTCACATTTCTGTCAGAACTTTTCGGTACTTATTCACCGAATTAGGGTTCTTTTTGTGAATTTTTCCTAAAATCACAGTATTTTTAAAGTAATTTGGTTTAATAATGTTTATTGTTAAGTGTTTATAACAAACAGTCATATTTTTGTAAGTTTATTCAATAAAAGAATTAGTTGTATGCACGATTGTGGAATTCGTTTGGAATTAGACAGTAGAGCTACGCTGATTTCAGCTCGACCGGGGCAGTACTACCCTCCCACAGAAGACCAACCTAAAGCGCCAGCATCCGTGTTGTCGTGTTTCATTAGTAAGTGTGAGACCGGAGGCCCATTGATGCAGGGGTGACAGTTATCGTGGTAACTGTGTAAACCTTACTCTGTCACGATGACTGTCATGACTTTTACGTCCCCAAGCGGAGCGTGAAAAGCTTCTCACAAGGCCGCCATAGTGTGGGGTTACCATACTGCATTGTCTGCATTTGCAATGAGTATGGTGACCACAACTCTTGGATCCTATTCATGTTTTCCATCAGGCAGAGTAGAGTCACTTTGGCAGGCTCTTTATATAGAAAAAAAAATTCGTACTTTTTTGTATTTATTGTGTTGGAATGACCTAAGAATAGAAATTCGGACGAGTTGCGTACAGTATGGTGACAGTTTAGGACCCCTATTCTTCCCACGAGTGTTGTAAGAAGCGAGTAAGGAAACAAAATACGCAAAACAACATCACTGCAAAGTGAAGGAGGGCTTGAAACAAATCCTGTACCAATTCATCTGGCCAGCGTATTATAGTACTTAGACCAAAACGTTCTTCTTAAGCAGAAGGCTATATCCAGCAATGGACTGTTAAAGGCTGCTAAAGGAAATAAACGAGTGCATTTTTATTTTATAATAGTGTGACGAGAAAGGAAAACGTATCTAATACCTTTAGACGAGTAATTCTTGTACATATGGTATATATTGGTACCTATATTCTGAATCTCGAAAACGACTCCCAACGATTTTCATGAAATTTAGTAGGCAGGGGGTTTCGGAGGCGATCAATCGATCTGTTAGGTTTCAGTTTTAGAGAACGTTGTTGTATCCGTGTTTTCAAGCAATGAAATGTTTATCTAATAGGCCCATTTTGAAACTTATCTATGTGACTAAATTAGAGATGGGAAGAAAAGAAATTGGTAAGTTGTGAATCGACTATCACACAATAATACCGAGCAAGGCTCGACTTCCAGGTACCCTGGGAGCATGCAAGAATAGAATAAAATTGAGTGAGAGGATTATGCAACAACTCATTTAAAAAATGAAGTCAGTTTAGAGTAGAAAGTAATAACAAATGTCCTGGAATGAGTATGGAATAAAACCTGGGAAGAGTTAGAAAATGACCTGGTGGAGTGAGATTCAGTGAGATGAAGACGAAACAACCCAATGTTAAAGGTACAATATGTAGATACGTACCAATATGACGGTGTACTCCTAATCAACTTGCCACGGCGGCCAGTCTCAACGGAGCCAACTAAGCAGGAGATACAATAGCGCATAAGTGTGGGCGCAAACACAGGTGCACTCTCTGTTCCCTCACTATCACAATCCGATGGGACGGTTATCCGACAGTATTTTTATTGAGTATATCTGTGATCAGAAAAACTTAATGCTTTTTGATCCGACATGGGCATCGAACCCGAGACCTTTTGATCTACAGTCACATACACTTACCTTTGGATCAGCGAGGCAAGCAACCTTGTACCCTACCACGCTCTGTTGCAGCATAGCAAAAAATAGAAAAACATCTTTGAAATGGTTTGAAGGTGGGTAAATCCTTCTTGTCTTTGAGCACAATCTGTGCAGGTTAGTAGAAGAGTAAATTAGTTTCTGGTATTCCCCTGCGATGGTCGCTGGAGCCGAAATGTATTAAAGTGAATACCATGATTAGGTAAACGTAGTGTAGGGCGCCCTGCGGCGAGATGGACCGAAAGGACGTTACGTTACCTTTTTTTTAAGTACAACTACGACAGTTTTTTAATGACCTTCAGAAAAGAGAAGGTGGTCAATTCAGCTAGTTCATTTTTTAATATAATTGGATATACTTATTAGGCTCAAAGACAACACTGAACCTTCAAAAGAGGTTGGTCGTTAAATAATTTAGTTTATGATTAGGTCGATATGTTCTATGCACATATGGTTTTTAAATAACCGTAATATTTAAAAATAAACGTATGCATCTCGGGACGCCCGACAGAAGTATTAACTTAAACTAATCTAAGTTTTTATTTATTTATTTATATTTATATATATATTTTTTTGATTTTTTTATTTTATTTATTTTTATTTATATTTATACTTATACACAAATTACAATTTAGATTTTACGACGGTTTGTGGTTTTGAAGTGAGTGAGTGTGGTTTGAGTGAGTGGTTTTGAAGTTGAACTATGAAATTGTTTAACTTGAGAAAAGCTTATGTTACCACACAAATTGTATGTATATTGACGTGATAATGTAAGGAAAGGTTATTTGGAGACAAAGCATCTGTCTGAAATACGTCTGTGGGTTAGAGTGAGAGAGGACGAGATTAAGGGAAGCCAGACGGACTGGTGCCGTAACGCGTTATGTAACAAAGTGGTTTAATCTCTCATAAAAAACTATCACTTTAATAAGATGGGTGAACCATGAAAGGCCACGCTCATTTGAAGGCCAACTATTGAAAAGTCGTAGTTATTGATATGTAAAGACATATTCCTTCTACTACACATTAAGATCCATCAAACTCGAGGCCACAAACGTGGCGGCGAGACGATCGCGCCACTATCGTGGCAGTGTGATCTCACGATTCGTAGACTTTGGTCGATTACGTTAAAATTGTAATTTACGCGCACAGCAGTAGTTTTTAGCCAATAACCTATGACTATATCATACTTTTTACTGTGAATTATCGTAAAAGATGTTTATGGTACTAAAGAAAAAAAAACAGTTTTAACGGGTAGTTTTGTCTTAATTTAAGTTAAAATATTGGTAGTATTCCTAGGAAGGCCGTTGGTTCCTTTTGAGGCCAATTAAAAATTTGACGTTTGGCCTTGCTGTGGCACATGGGCCTTGCAAGGAACATTTACAAACCATGAACATGTAAACACTTACTTTTTAGTTATGAATACGACATACAATTACATTTCTGACTACAACACTGACTGCATTGATAAGTTTTTATAATTACAGTAGTCTGAAGGTTCTATTATTTTATTATAATTAATATGAAAAAATTATAGTCATATTTGGTAATTTGGCCTTCTTAGGAACATGTTGGCCTAACAAAGGACGGACCCCCATAAGAAAGCCATTTTGGGTAAAAAAAAGTTTTCAATTTCATTTTAAACCGCATTGGCATGTTATGTGTTGCCAATATAATACTCATTACTACTATTTTTAAACAATTTCCATTAATATATTCTTAGTTATACAATAGTGTTCAAGTAAAGTTTTTTTTTTTAATCTTTATTGTCAAGTAAAGTTCGGTGAGTTTCTTATAGATGATAAAAAAATATTGAGTATTTAATGTTTCGCTTGATTAATAGAGTTTATTATATAGTTTTAGTGAAAGCAGAAAAAGATATTGTTACAACTCTATTTTGAAGGTCTTGTATGGAGTCATGTTCCTTGCAAGGCCATTAGGAAGAGCTTAATAAAAATTAAGTATACTAAATAGTGATAAAAGTTAGGTAAAAAAGTGGTTTCTATGGTGCACAATAAAACAAAGTATTGCTTAATTCTTTTTTCTTTATTTATCCAATAAATAAACGAATAAAAAGTGTTTAATCGTTAGAGTGGCCTTCCATGGTGCACCCACCTTATTTTAAATATGGAAGGGCAACGTTTCAAAAGTTGTTTAAAAATAAAATTTTAAAGGTGGCAACCTTATGTTTCACAAAAAAACTGAAAATAAATTCACTGGCACTGGCAATAACTGCTATTAAGTACCTCGAGTCTCTCCCGAAACAATAACAACATATTGTCTACGCCCGTGATTGAGACCAACCTTTTTTTTTAAAGTGTGGAAACCCCCTCGGACCGTCACCCCACCAGGGTTTACGGTAAAGTGGTGTGTCGGAATTGGACCGACTAAAACCACACGGTGTGCCATTCTGCGCCTGACATAGGAGGGATCCGGGAACAGCTGTTATTACGACATCCAGATCCCTCCTAGCGCCTGCCCGCTACGATATACACTCCATTTAGGCGAGGTACGGCACACGCGGACGTCGCCTCCTCGCGGTTGGCCACTATAGCGGATGGAGGGGAAAATGATTGAGACCAACTTAACTTAAGACTAAGGTTACTTAATAAGGCCAAGTTGGTCCAATGCCCTTAAAAATACAAACCAACATTTGACCAAACATTGGAATGAGTTAAGCAATATTCGACTCCAAGTTTACATTTAATTTGTACTCAAATATTACTAAAACTTTAACCATTAATAAGCAATAAGGTCAATTGATAAATAAACTTTATAATAGATTAATTGATTTCTGTTAATCACTATGATTGCATAGATAATTATCAAGAATCGTTTTGCTTTGTACACACAATCTGTGGAAGAGACTGTCATCTGCGGTATTACCGGACCGATAAGACCTTCAAATCTTAAAGGCTGATAAGTAAGGTACAGGAGTCAGTGGGTAGCAATAGAGCTAGTTTGCCAAAAAAACACATACAGTTAAACCTGGATGAGCGAGAGTTCAAGGGAGCATAATCTTCTTCTCGCTTATAGAGGTTTCTCACTAACTCGAGTTTCTCGCTAATGCAGGTATACCTATGGATAGCGTTTCTCTCTTATAGAGGTACGCAGCAACAACAAGTCACAGCAAGTACGAATGTAGTAAATATGTAATATGATAAAATGTAATTTTATTTTATTTAGAACGTTATTTAGATCCACGAAATGGAATGAGTCATAAAATGCCAGATGTTAAATTTGTTTTGTCATTTGTTCCTCCTAAATAATATACATAAATAAAGCTCGACTGTCGCTTATAGAGGTATAGATAAGTAGCAGTCTCACTTACGGAGGTCCATGAGGAAAAAACGACTCTCTCTTACAGAGGTTTCTGTTTCTCGTTAATAGAGGTTTTGGGAGCTTAAAATGAAGGGTCCTGGCTGTTTCTCTCACTTATGGAGTTTTCTCACTTATCCAGTTCTCACTTACCCAGGTTTGACTGTATCAGTCCAAGAATGGTACCTATTTGGGCTGTTTTTGGTGACCCATCTACTTACTTGCCCTCTTTTATATAAATCCATCATCTCTGATACTTATATTCAAAACTTCATAGGTTGAAATATAAGTGTCAGAGATTTCTTAATAAGCTAGCAGATCTCACGCGAGAGCTGTCTGATCCTAAACTAGGCAGAGACTGTCATGACCAATCATCAACAGCCTTTTACAGTCCACTACTGGACATAGGCCTCTCCTTAGCAAGGAGGTTTTGGCCTACTGTACCACGCTGGTCAGACGGGTTGGAATAGGGTTTGTTTTAAGTTTTCCTTCTCTTTGTAATGATGTTGTCTTGCATACTTTGTTCCCTTAGTCGCCTTTTACGACACCCACGGGATGAATAGGGGTGGTAACACTATGTATTCTTAAGAGACTGTACTAAAGGCAAGCTAGTGGTAAACTGCCTCGGTGGCGCAGCGGTAGTGAATGCGACTGCTGTGCTTGAGGTCTCGGGTTCGATTCCCGGGTCGGACCAAATGTTTGAATGATCTGCAAATATTTGTTTCGAAGTTTGGGTGTCTTCTATGTATAATATGTATGCATTTACAAAAAAAAAAGTAGATAAGTATTCTATCAGTCAGTCTAGTTATCATAGCACAAGCTCTGCTTAGTTTGAAACTAGATGATGTCGTGTGTCAAATGTCTGAAATATTATTAAAAAAAAAAACAGCCTGATATACATCTAATCGATACATATAAGAGATAAACACAGACAAAGAGCAAAACATGTCGTGCTGAGTACACAATGATTTATTGTAGAATCGAACACACGAACTCACATTCAGTATTCGGAATCGCCAACCACTACACCGAGAGGTCAGTCCAATAACACTAATACTTGACATAGCAGTTATAAAATAATGAGGATTTGACCTACAATGTCCCGGGTTCATAAAACGTGGATACGTCACATAGTCACACGACACTGTCACATTCCGTTTCACGCAGCAATATCGTAGCAATGTATTGCTTGTGTATGGTATGAGTCATAAGCGATCGCGTATAATAATAACCTGACATACCTCACACACGGCTGTATGATTCTAAACTTCGTTCAAAGCTTCATTGTGGCACATTACGATTGCATTGACGAAATGTGAGGAACTGAACTGACAGAAAAGTACATAACAATCATGTTTGATACGCCGCAATATCTTTGCAATATATTACTGGTGTGCGGTACGAGTCATAAGCAATCGTGATATTTAATAGCTTCAATTAACTGACACATCTCACACACAGCCATCATGTCCTGAAGTAGGTAGAGCCTAACCTTTTTTTGTTTTAACGTGTGGAAACCCCCTCGAGCCGTCACCCGCCGAGGTTTACGGCTGAGATCGGAATTGGACCGACTAAAACCACACGGTATGCCACTCTGCGCCTGACATAGGAGGGACCCGGGAACAGCTGTTATTACGACATCCAGATCTCTTCTAAGGTAGAGCCTAACCTGTTATTACCAGACTGCTGACAAACTTACAAAGTAGTAAAGCCACGAAGAAGCCGGTTCAGGGCAGTGCTACCCTCCCACAGAAGGTCAACCTAAAGCGACAGCATCTGTGCTGTCGTGTTTTGTTGGAGAGGGCGGGACTGGGAGCACATTGATGCATGGGTGATAGTTATCGTGGTAACTGTACGAGCCTTACACTGTCATGATGACTGTTATGCCTTTTACGTCTTCAAGTGAGGCGAGAAAGAGCATTACTAGGCCGCCATAGTGTAGGTCACCATACTGTATTATCTGCATTCGCAATGAGTATAATAACCACAACTCTTGGATTCTATTCATGCTTTCCATCAAGCAGAGTAGAGTCACTTTGCAAGGCTCTTAAAATAAAAAAAAATAAAGAAGTAAAGAAATATATTAATATATATAAAGAACAAATATTATAGTGCTCAACACAAAATGGTCCCAGATAAGAATCAAACCAACGACCCCTGGTTTAGTCAAAGTCAAATATCAATATAATATGACATAGCAGTTATAAAATGAGTGAGGAGTTGATCTGCATTGTCCCGGGTTCATAAAATGTGGATATAACACATAGTCGCACGACACTGTCACATTCCGTCTCACGCCGCAATATCGTAGCAATGTATTGCTTGTGTATGGTACGAGTCATAAGCGATCGCGGTGTTAAATAATAATAACCTGACATATCTCACACACGACTGCTTGATTCTAAACTTGTGGCACATTACGATTGCATGACCAAATGTGAGGAACTGAACCGACAGAAAAATATATAACAATCATTTTTGACACGCCAGGTCCTCCTAGAACAGGACGCCAGAGGTCGGCCGTCAGAGTGCTTTTATATTCGTGGCTCCTACATCCCTGAAGAACCGAAAATCTGAAAAAATTTACCACCCCGGTAACAAAAAAAAAGCACAAAAGGTACATTGTGACGAAATTAAAAGAACTCAATCGATGCAAAACTTTTTGACAACCACCAAATGGTTGTGCTTACTCAATTATTTGTGTACTGTCTTTGTCAGGATGGGATAGGATCTCTAACTACTAGACTAGACCAGCAAGCATATAAAACGCCTTGTTTAGATAACGCATTTTCGGCTACAATATCTGTCCTCTCACTTCTGCCATCTGTAAAAGAAAGAGACGAGAGACAGAAGTAGATAATAAGAAGTTGGAAAAGCTTGCGCCCACTCTGGCGAAGACCCGGATCAGAAAAAGACCCACCGAAACGTCGTCACGTTTAACCCTATTCTTCCTAAGATTCTTCCTAACATTTGTGGACGTCCATTTTAATCGGTAATCGTGATATATTATAAGTGAACAATTTACACAGAAGGGAGAGCCGAAGCATCTTGTACCACACCATAACTGAAGGTATGTGGGTATGAGAAGCGCGGGGAGACCCCATCCTCCATTATATCACTGTAATAAACGTTAGCGCCATATTATACAAATGTAGATTGTGAGATATGTCATATTGTGCATTTTTGTGGACTCTTTGGTCAAACATTGGTATATTAGTGTCTAGAGCTAGACATGTTTATGATTATAATGAGAGAAATGATAAAATAGGAAATGAGGTATTAAATTGTTGACTAGCTTAAACATGATCTATGGTTTTTGCTCACGTATAAGTTGGGTATGCCTTATCTAATATATAAAATTCTCGTTTCACAGTTTTCGTTGCCATACTCCTCCGAAACGGCTTGACCGAGTTTGATGAATTTTTTTGTGCTTATCCGGTATCTATGAGAATCGGCCAATATCTATTTTTCATCCCCCTAAATATTAGGGGTAGTACAACCCTAAAGTTTTTTTTTTATTTTTTAGACAAAATTTTTAATTTCTATTTTTTTATGGTACAACATACAAAAATACATACAATCCTCAATTTTCACCCTTCTACGATCATCCCTTATTTTTTAATAGCCATTTTAGTAAAAATGGCAAAACAACGTTTGCCGGGTCAGCTAGTATAATATATATAACTGCTCGTTGGTGCTGGGTTAACGTATGCGACTGCCAATCCAGAGGTCTTAGGTTCGATTCCCGAGTCGGGTTAAAAAGGTTTTTTTTGTTTACAGAAACATAAAACATCCAGGAGTTTGGAAGTTGGAGTCTTAACCCCCGTGCCTTAGAGAGCACATCAAGCCGTCGGTTTTGTGCCTGATTTCTTATCGATCGTGTCGGATAACCGTCCCATCGGGTTATGAGAGTGAGGGAACAGAGAGTGCACCTGTGTTTGCGCACACATCTGTGCTCTATGATATCTCCTGCGTAGTTCGCTGGTCTCGTCTATCGGCTAGGAGTACACATACATACATACAGGTTAAGTATAATTGCCTTTTACTTTTCACTCATTGCATAGGATATTATAGTTACTTGTAGCCCACTCTTTCATATTGTATCTGATCATGTGTTGTCATAGGAATGTTAGAATATGTTCCGCCTGGGCGGCGCAGCGTGGGGTCCTCACTGCAGTTATTGGAGGAGACCTCTCGCTACCGGCCGTCATACGCTCCATGGCCGGTAGCGACAGTTGTTTTACCGCGGTCGCAACCTTCTGCGAAGACGTAATTTCACGGAAGGAGGCGGCGGAGAAGGCCCGGGAGGACGATATCTACTCGGACCCAATTCGCCGCCGGCGAGCCGGGCGGCGGAGGCGCGCATACCAGCGCCTCATGCCGCCTTGAGTGTGGCCGCGGGTGGACGGGATGGGTTTTTCCGTCCATCCGCTACAATGGCCAGCCGCGAGGAGGCGACGTCCGCGTGTGCCGTACGTCGCCTAAAATAAAATAGAGAGTTTATAGGTAGATGGTGCCCGAGGTAGCGGGCAGGCGCTAGGAGGGATCTGGATGTCGTAATAGCAGCGGTTCCTGGATCCCTCCTATCTCAAGCGCAGAGTGGCACACCGTGTGGTTTTAGTCGGTCCGATTCCGACACACCACCCCGCCGTAAACCCCGGTGGGGTGACGGCCCGAGGGGGTTTCCACACGTTAAAAAAAAAAAAAAAAGGAATGTTAGAATAAATGATTTTCTTTCTTTTTTTGTGTAGGTCCGTGTGATGAGGGATTAAGAATACGAATTGTCGTCATTGCGACTCAACTCTCGGATGTTATGTGAGATTATATCCAGCAGTAAACAAATTAAGACGTTTGTAGAGATAGATAGAGCTCAGATTGCCCTGGAATGGTAAAGTACTTAAGTAGTAGCTCGACCGGAGCAGTACTACCCTCCTATAGAAGATCAACCTAAAGCGCCAGCATCCGTGTTGTCGTGTTTCGTTGGTGAGTGAGAGACCGGAGGTCCATTGACGCAGGGGTGACAGTTATCGTGATAACTGTATGAGCCTTACACTGTCACGATGACTGTCATGCCTTTTACGTTCTCAAGCGGGACGTGAAAAAGCATCTCACTAGGCCGCCATAGTGTTGTTCACCGCATCGTCTGCATTTGCAATGAGTTTAGTGACCACAACTGTTAGATTCTATTCATGCTTTCCATCAGGCAGAGTAGAGTCACTTTGGCAGGCTCTTAATATATAAAAAAAGGTATGTACAGTAACAAGGTTCATGCTGTTGCCTACACTTAATGGTTTGATTAGTATAAGGAGGGTTATCTATCTCATCTACCTAGCCTTTTTTATTTCCAATATAATTGGGGTCGGCTACTAGTTCAATTGGTTCAACCTTTTTTTATAACATTTTTTTCGTAATATCCTTACTTGAATAAAAATTTGTGGATCACACAAAATATTGTCCCATATGGAGTTTGAACCACAACACTACAGCGCAGTAGAGAGCAGCGTGACGAACGCTTAAACCACTGCGTCATCTGTACACATCAGTTTTTCCACGAAACGACTGGTGTCGGACATCCACAACAGTGAGTAAATGACTACCTCTTACTGTCTCACCTCTACCTCCCACTGTTATTGTCTCTACCCCCTACTGTCTCGTGAATACACTAAGAGTGGGGTATTTAATAACCTCACTAATACGGAGAAATGCAACGAGAGAATTATTGAACACTGGTTTTATGTCAGGTCGTGGTTACAGAACTGAAAACCGTGTGTGAAATGCGTCAAATTATTTTCATTGTTACATTTCAATAAAAACGGATCAATTCATGTAACTATTAACAGTTTTAGACTGCATTCACAAGTCCGTCTGAAGTGGCCTGAATATTTTCACCTCTATGTAATTAAAGGCCCGTACAGACAGCACGAAAAGTCGCCGAGTACACGCAGTGTGCCCGTGTGGTTGTGGTTTTATTGGTCGTGTGTTGGTTAATTGCTGCTCAGCAGCGTGGAGTGTGCAAATGCTTGTAATTCGCTTGGCTTGTATTGAAACATCAAAGTGTGGCCGATACTATGGTTCTCTACTTTCACGCTACTTTTAATTTATTTAAAATAAAAAAAATACTTTTTTACTTTATTTAATCGCCATTAATACTTATTCGAGGTAACGTTGGTTGTGAGTTTGACTGTTATTTTTAAAGCCTGCGATCAAGAACATTTAAACTTATTATCGATTTATTTTCAGGCTTATTCTATAGGTAAATAAATTTTTCTTCTTCTTTATTAGAATAGTTCTCCTCCCTTCTCTCTTTCCAGAATTAAAGAGTTCTCCCCTCGTTTTAATACTTCAATAATACAATTTCGAATACTTATTTAAGTGTCCATATAATGAAAATATAAGTTGATGCCATAGATTTGTGGGTTAGACTACTTACTCCAGTACTAATTTCACTCATAATACAACTGTCAATTTTCTTAAAAATCTTGTTTTTTAATATATTTTTTTTATATTTTTCGGCAGTACTACCCTCCCACAGAAGACCAACCTAAAGCGACAGCATCCGTGTTGTCGTGTTTCGTTGGTGAGTGTGAGACCGGAGGCCCATTGATGCAGGGGTGACAGTTGTCATGGTAAACGTATGCAATACAATGCTACGATGACTGTCATGTCTTTTACGTCCCCAAGTAAGGCGTAAAAAATCGTAATAGGCCGCCATTGTGTGGGTCACCATACTGCTGCCATACTTTTGGACTCTATTCATGCTTCCATCAAGCAGAGTAGAGTCACTTTGGCAGCTATTAAAAAATAAAAAAAAAAAATAATATAAAAATTTTGTGCAAGGGTTTAAGTGAATTTTATAATTTACCACCGTTGTGGTTATTTTCTTTAAATTTAAATAGAACCAAACGTAAAGAATACCTTTATAATAAAAAAAATCGAAATTGATTGATGTATGACTAAATTCTGAAGTTATCAACGTTAAAAAAAAGCCAAAGTGAAAACTTCTTTCTTATAATAGATTTTAAAACATTAATGTTAAATCAAAGACAAGATCCATTCGACTTCCAGTGGTACGCCGTGATTAAAGTCACCTCGCCGGAGCACTCCTCGCAATTTTCTTCAACTTTCTATATTAATGTAAATTATAAACTAAACACGAAACTAGCCACACACTGCTTTTGTACACAAATGTTATTTGTAAAGAAACGCCAACTTGAAAGAAAGCCGGTTCGGAGTTAGTTTGTAAAGGGGCTTTTATATTTTCAGAGTTCGAAATGAGTGGCAACTGTTGGGTGTTTTAAATAGTGATGATGCGTGTGTGTGTGTGTGTGTGTGTGTGTGTGTGTGTGTGTGCCAGTTTACTTCTCTTCTTTAACTGTTTTTATTTCTTCTTTTACTTAAATCATAGACTTATAGCGATACTGTATAAGTTATTTGTTTGTTTAAATTTATGTACAAATGTTGCAAACACGGACTTAATGCCGTACACAGCCTTCTGCCAGTTGACCTCGGTGTGACTAGAGCCAAACACGGTAGATGTACGGCCATTTAAAATATTTTTTTAAATACGCATATATATAAAATATCATATAAAATACTGATACTAATAATTGGGGGTCTTAACCCCCGTAAATCGGTGAACATGTAAAGCCGTGTCGAATTATGAGAATGATGGGACAGAGGGTGCACCTGTGTTAACACAGAGACGTGTGCACTATAATATCTTTTGCGTATTTGGTTGCTCTCTGTTGAGACATGCTGCGGGGTCGAAATTGCCTATGAGTACATCAGTAATACACATAATATATAAATGTAGTGTGCATATAACACACATATCATACACACATACACATAATTATAGATGATGTAAATTTTAGAAGAGAGTCTAATATTAATGTGTGTAAAAAAAGTTTCCGCAACAGGCATTTGAAAGTCTGAGTCTGTTCTTCTTTGTGGCTCTATGACTATCTTTCTAGTCTAGTCTGTAGTCCTGACTTTCCTATCTCGTCGTATCGGAAAGTGAGCGGTGTAACAACACCGCTTAACGGGAAACCGGTGTTAAGTGCTTTTTCATTACTTACACCGAGTGTTTGAGGTTACTGGAAAACAAACCGTCCTCCCTGTGGTTATAGGGGAACGATACTTGTAGATGTCGTCAGGTTACCCGTCTGTTTGTTTGACCAAATATATAAAAAAACGGAGTTAGTCATGAGGACTGCCAACAGAAATGAATTTTTATAATGATTTTTGAATTGAAATTATTAACATTAATCTGACTTTCGCATCAGAGTGCCGTCCGAACGACCAGTATAAATATTTATTTATTAAAGAAAACATATTATGGGTTCATAAACACAGTACGAAATATAAACACAAGTTTTTAAAAATAAACACACGCACACACATACACATACAATCGGCACATCACACATACACATATACAGGCCGCTGCGCGTACATTTGGTATGTACTTGAAGTGCATCCATAGGGTTTTCACCTACAAAAGGTGGTTAAGAAATACTCACTTAAAATAAAAATATATCTAAGCAAGATAGTTTTTCATAGTTATATAGTAGATAGACGAACCGATGGACGCTAGAGCCGAAGTGGACTGGAGTGGATATCACGCGCCCTGCGGCTTGATGGACCGACAACTTGAAGAAGGTGGCTGGCAGCGGATGGATGCGAATTGCCCAAGACCGGGATGGTTGGCGTTCCTTAGGGGAGACCTTCGTTCATGTCGTGCGGTGTTCCACAGGGGTCTGTCCTCGGACCACTCCTGTGGAATATGGGATACGACTGGGCCCTTCGATGTCGTCTTCCCCCCAGGCTGGGTGTAATTTGTTACGCCGATGACACATTGGTCACGGCCCGGGGGGCAAACTTTCAAGAGGCGGCGCGCCTGGCCACCGTGGGAGTCTCTTTGGTGGTCGGGCGCATTGAAGCGCTGGGTTTACGGGTGGCCCTAGATAAGACGGAGGCCCTTTTGTTTCATGGGCCCCGTCGTGGTCCACCCCCCAGCGCCTCTATCGTTGTCAATTCGGTCCTCGTACCGATTAAGGCCCAGATGAAGTATCTGGGCCTGATCCTAGACGGCAGGTGGCTCTTCGACGAGCACTTCCGACAGCTTACTCCAAAGCTGGTCGGCACTGCTTCTGCCCTTGGCCGACTTTTGCCCAATTTGGGTGGAGCCAGTGTCGCGACGAGACGGCTATACACGGGGGTTGTTCGGTCAATGGCACTGTATGGTGCACCGGTGTGGGCGGCGGCTCTGACCGCCCAGAATAGGGCTCGCCTCTGGCGCCCTCAGAGGATATTGGCGGTTAGAGCCATACGTGGTTACCACACCGTATCGACGGAGGCGGCGTGTGCCTTGGTCGGAACTCCCCCGTGAGATTTGGAGGCGGAAGTGCTCGCCGAAGTTTATCGGCGGACGGCTGACTTCCGGGCGGGTAGCGGCATACGGCCCCCGCCCGAAGAGATACGCGAGTGGCGAGAGGCCGCTCGTCGAGCCACGATGGCTCGTTGGTCGTCTCGGCTGGAGGCTCCACGTGCTGGCTTTGCCGCCGTGGAGGCTCTCCAGCCGGTCATCGCCGAGTGGGCAGGGCGGCAGCACGGGACCCTTTCCTTCCGACTGACGCAGGTCCTTTCCGGGCACGGTTGCTTCGGGAAGTATCTGCACTCGGTCGTCAGGAGGGAATTGAGTCCCACCTGCCACCACTGCGACTGTAGTGAGGACTCGGCTCAGCACACGCTAGCGGTTTGTTCCGCCTGGGCGGCGCAGCGTGGGCTCCTCACTGCAGTTATTGGAGGTGATCTCTCGCTCCCGGCCGTCATACGCTCCATGGCCGGTAGCGACAGTTGTTTTACCGCGGTCGCAACCTTCTGCGAAGACGTAATTTCGCGGAAGGAGGCGGCGGAGAAGGCCCGGGAGGACGATATCCACTCGGACCCAATTCGCCGCCGGCGAGCCGGGCGGCGGAGGCGCGCATACCAGCGCCTCATGCCGCCTTGAGTGTGGCCGCGGGTGGACGGGATGGGTTTTTCCCTCCATCCGCTACAATGGCCAGCCGCGAGGAGGCGACGTCCGCGTGTGCCGTACGTCGCCTAAAATAAAATAGAGAGTTTATACGTAGATGGTGCCCGAGGTAGCGGGCAGGCGCTGGGAGAGATCTGGATGTCGTAATAGCAGCGGTTCCCGGATCCCTCCTATCTCAGGCGCAGAGTGGCACACCGTGTGGTTTTAGTCGGTCCGATTCCGACACACCACCCCGCCGTAAACCCCGGTGGGGTGACGGCCCGAGGGGGTTTCCACACGTTAAAAAAAAAAAAAAAAAAAAAAGACCTTCGTTCAGCAGTGGATGGCGATAGGTTGATTGATGATAAATATTGTTATCCTGCATTTTGACCAAGTTACACTAATCGTAGTCATTGTGATTAAATATAGGTATGGATAGTTCATTGGTAATTTACAAATTCGAATTGCACGTCTTTTCAAGCACTTTCTTTTTGTAATGGAATAGGCGTTTGTCTTCCATCTCACCTGATGGAAAGTGTAGATGAAGACGAAGGTGGTACACGCCCATCCAGAAGAAACCTGTTCACACTACTCTTAAAGGCTCCAGAGTTCAACTCATCAAGAAAAATAGACCCAGGCAGGTCGTTCCAAATCTTGGCGATTCTCACCAAAAATGAGCTGTCAAACCGTTTAGCACTTTTGATGTTAATAATGTATTTACCTAACCAATTACATCAACGACCTATAACATTCCACTACTAGTCACAGACTTAGAAACTTTCCTTATTATACCACGTTGACTAGACAGGTTGGTTGGGTTTCGTGTCCAGTTTTGAACAAAGTATGACTAACAAAATGCCTTTAAAACAGAAATGTTATTTTTAAAGCCAATTTTTTATCGCTTGCGCCGTGACAAGGCCCGTTAAAAAGGCGCATTCGAGTGAAAAAAGCGTAAACGTAACACGTCTCGGTTAACGGGGAGACTGTATCAAGTGAGTGCCCGTGTTAACGTAAGTTAAAGAACAACAAAGGAATGGAGTATACCTGCTTTAAGAATTTTCCTTCTTAAAAATCTATAGGTAATTATGGCATGAGTGATCAAGAAACGGGTGCTTCACCGAGTAATAAGTGACTACTGCAGACACTGGCAACTCCAGACCAAGCGTTTGGTCTCTGATAACTCACTCGCTCGGTGTGCTCGTAAAGCAACGAAAGATTAGTAAAACGTTAGTTGCCTGTGATTATGTGGTATCACTACGGTCAAGTCTGACTCATATACATATACAAAAGCTTGGCTCTTTCAATGCCAAAGCGTTTTTGTCTTTTAGGTCTTTGCTTCGCTGACCAGACAGGTTGGTGTAGGGTTTGTGTGAAGTTTTTATTTTTGCAGTGTTGTTGTCCTACGTACTTTGGTCCCTTAACCGGCTCTTACGACCTCCATGGCATAAATAAGAATGCCCGGAGTTCTTCATCCGCCACCAGACAAAGTAATAATCATGCCTTTGTAAATCACATCAATCAATCAATCAACCTATCGCCGTCCACTGCTGAACGAAGGTCTCCCCCAAGAAACGCCAACGATCCCGGTCTAATCACATACATATAATATATTTTTATTATTAAATGTCCTCTCCACGTCCTTTTTAGTCCGATTAAGCGTAGCACGTAGCTACACCAGTTATGAAACAATATGTCTCGACAGTTTTTCTTATTTCCCCACGCGTAGCCGGGAACTGGTAACACTTTACCCTGTTGTACCTTAATTGCTTACACTTTTATTCTGATTTGAATTTTGCTCATTTTAAGGGAGAAATTTTGTTTAATGGCAATCTTTAGAATTTCAATTTTAAAATCGTAATTATTTGTGGTCTGTTTTCTTTTTTCAACTTTCTATTCAAGGAGCAGGTTTGTTGTAAATGTTTGTATGTGGCATTTTAGTTCGTAAATAGATGGGTACATAAATTCTGATTTAATTTTATTATTTGTAACGTGGTATCATACAGAAAACAAGTACGGCCGTACAAGGATTATCAGTTCTTTTTTTCTCAAACGACAATTCTTACTAAACAACAAAGATAATGTAAGCCTTTAACAGTCCACCGCTGGACATAGGCCTCTCCTTAGCAAGGACGTTTTGGCCTACTATACCACGCTGGCCCGACGGGTTGGAATAGGGTTTATTTCAAATTTTCCTTCTGTTTGTAGTAATATTTTCCTGAATAGTTTGTTCCGTTGCTACACCCACGGGGTGGTAATATCACATATTTTTAATCCGACACATGGAAGAACTTTAAAAAGTGCCTCTGCTCCCTAGTGTTGCCACCCTTAAGTATACCAAAACGGTCATCCCACCAGCTGTCATTCAAACCTAACACTTCACAAACACGTCTTATTCAAAGACCATTTACTCAACAGTTAATTAATAGTTCGGAACATATAACACCCGCGGGTGACATTTGGGTGACAGAGATCAGGAAGTCAGCTGTCAACAACTTTGACGCCGCGGACCACTGGTAAGGATTCGGTTGTCTTGAAGATGAATAGGGTTTGATCTTCGTAAGAGTTAAATTGCTGCCTTTTACCAACGGCTTTGTTTGTGTTAAAGGAGATTCAGTTAGATAAGACTTCTAGAAGTTATTTTTTCATCTCCCAGGGAAGATATTTTCAATTTTTAAGGTATCCTACCCCACTCGTCCTCTGACTCCTCTCCCCACCACTAAAATCCAACAGAGAAACTTAACAGTCGGTGAAATCGTCGAAAGATTTGGTTAACATCAGGTTTCTATCAGATCGAGACATCAACGGGGTTAAGCCGAATTGTTTGTAAAAAAGCATAGCTTATCTACAGTAAAATTATTATGGTAAATTCGTCAATATCTATGTCTTCTATATGCCTTTATTCGTCTATCATCGTCAACAGCGATCGTCATCACTGACCGCTAAACCAACAGGCCACACAAATACATATCAATACACGAACCATCCGTAATCTCATTAATATTGACAGTTCAGACGTAGAGCTGGTAGCGTTTACCGTTCAACTTGATTGATGAGCCGATCTAATCAGCGGTTAACACGCTCTCTGTAAACTTGATTGACGGCCGGGAATTTGACTTCGTATCCATTACGGATCATTCTATCTGTATTTAGTAATTTAGGATACATTTACAAATATGTACTGATAGAACGATCAACTTTATTTGACATTAGAAAAAATAATTTAAATAATAGCCTTTTGGGTATTATAAAACTAGCTTTAGATGTATGTACATCTCACACACGATTTTACGACTTCGCCCAAACAAGACAGAGCCTGTAGATGATTTACACTAGGATACGGAAACAAATGATATATTTGTCTTGGATGTGTATCAAAGTCACGACTTCTAACGCAAGGTCAGCAACAGGCCCGTTATACAATTTCAATAAATATTTACTGCAAATGTAACTTTGCCTATCTGTTTAATAGGCAAGCAGGTTACATGCTATCTGTGACCACAGCCAGTTCTAAATAAAATTAAAAAAAACTTCACACTAGAAAAAAATAATTTTTTTCACAGATATATAAATATTACCTTCCCTCTCAAAATACATATAAGCGTGATTACACTTATTTTATGATACAGGTTAAAAGCGATTCTTATTGAAGTAAAACTTCTTTATCGGGGTTGGAAAAAAATTTAGTGTAACATTTTTTCGTTACGCGTCACATTTCTCCGTTACGCGCCATCTTTTTCTTATCCCTACCACGTGTGATTCGAAGTATACTTTCTCCAGCGGAGTAGGGATTGGTAAATGTCTCCAATGTATTTTGCGGCCCGTTTTGAGTAGTTACATTTTTGAAATCCAAGTGGCGATTGCATCGACTTCGGACGGGTTTAAATTATTTTTTTGAAAAATAACGTCATAAAGAAGTTTCACTTCTTACGAGTGTACGCTAGTACGCGCACATATTTTTTTTGTGGACTAACTGACCCGCGGAACTTCGTCTACATCCAACCCGTAGCGCGATTTTGTGACGCGTGAACAAATGTGTTTACCATAAACAAGATTGTGGTGAGCCAACTTTAAAAAACAAACATATAGTGTCGCGGCCTTCTTTTTAGAACTTTTTTAAGGAATAAATTCTTTTGTACATAATTTTTGCGAAATTAACCATTTACGCAGCGCACACAATGAAAGTTCTCAAAAGGGATCGTTTTCCCCCGTTGTTGAAACATATTTCATTTATACTCAACTCCTTTTAGTTGCAGCGTAATAATATATAGTCTATAGCCTTCGTCAATAACTGGACTATCCAACAGCGAAAGAATTTTTCTAATCGAAGAACCTGAAGGCCTAGCCAAGATACAAATATTTCGCGTCACATCTCTTTCTACAATCGTTGTCGTTGAGATGACATCTTGTCCATATATTTGATTGGTTCTCCAATAAGGTTTATGTTTGTAGAAGATCACTTGGCTAGGCCCTCAGCTCCTATGGCACAGATTGTGAGAGTTGTGTCATAAAACTATAGTACAAAACGGTTCTTACCTGGAGTTTCCTCTTGCATATCCGTGTAGTGGTGTGGTGCAGTGGATGTTTGACTAGCGTATAGCAGGTTCAACTCCCGAGCTTCGTTCTCTTCTTGTGCTTGCTGACGGCGAAGGGCGACCTAAACAAAATAGGAAATCTGATTATTTAGGTGGTTATATTGACACTAAAGAGATTTGCTTTACCATTCCACTGTATTATGATTGACTTTTACGAAGTATACCGAAGCATGGCTAACCCACGTAAGGGTAGGCAGAGACATTATTCCGAGACTTGGTCTATCCTTATTACGGGCTTCCTCTACTATGAAAACAGTTTTCAAACAACCCGCATAATTATTTCATGAACACATGTGGGTAATAAATTGTAGACGTTTCCAAAAGATTATTCACCGTTTTCTTATCATCATCATCATCTCATCCAAAAGACGTCCACCGCTAGACATAGGCCTCCCCAAGTTTCTCCACAACATTCGGTCCCGTGCCGCCCGTATCCAACGGCTTCCCGCGACTTTAACTAGGTCATCGGACCACCTTGTGGGGGACCTATTCTTACCAATACCTATTACAAATATTAAATAACTTTGCCTGTCTTCCATGTCTTCACACCGACCGCTTCAGTAATTCTCAATCAGAGTAATAGGGTGGACATGGACGTTGAAGACGAACAAATACGGAAGAGGATTGCAATTGCATTCAGTTCTTCCACACAGACATAAAATGCGGATACCATCTATTTAATTACATGGTAGTTTCTCCACCAGAACTTACCTGAGCAGCCATGACGCGCTGCCGTTCCGCTATGAGTGTACACTTGGCGCACACACAGTCCCTCCACCGGCAGTACCTCTTGTGGCCCTTCAGCGCCGACACCACGCCGTGGTTCCGACAGCGAGCACACTTCGGCGTGCGCTGGTGAGGCAAAGCAGACTGGTTATTATGTAGCAACTTCTTTGGGCTGATGCTGTCTATGGTACACTTACGAACTTTGACCCTGAATAATACCTATTTCACTTCACCGTGCGGATGATGGGATCATCACGTGGTAGAATCAGGTCATAAGTTAAGGAAGTACTCCTTGCGACGTGTCAGCGCTTATCTCTGCTGTCTACTATGTTACTTCTTCTCCCTTACCGTCCCCACGTACAATGCCCTTTCGAATATTCATTTGGGAATGAATTTACTGAAGATGTTTACTAGATTAGTAGCCCGTGTGGTGACAGATTAAGAATACATAGTGCTACCACCCCTATTCATCCCGTGGGTGTCGTAAAAGGCGACTGAGGGAACCAAATATGCAAGACAAAATTACAAAGAGAAGGAAAACTTGAAACAAACCCTATTCCAACGTCTGGCCAGCGAGGTATAGTAGGCCGAAACCTCCTTGCTAAGGAGAGGCCTATGTTCAGCAGTGTTGATGTTCACTAGATTTATGATGTATTGTTCCAAGATATCTTCTACTCTTTGTCACATCTCAATTCCTCTCTTTTGCCACCAATAAAACCTCTTTAAAGTTACCAGATCACTAGCAACCTAATCGTGTCCCGTCTTTTGCTAATTTTATTTGGAACGAGAACGGGTCCAGATGACGGACATGTCCAATTAATATATTTTTATTAATATTTTTAACGTTCACCTACATTTTACACAAGCGGTACATTTTAGATTGAAATACTATATCGTGACGATATACTTATCTGTTGTCAAATCATTTATATTGAATTTAAAGATTTCAAACGTAACGGAAGACAATTTAGGCTTAGACATACTTAAAGTTGTACAATAAATGATGCTTGAATCATTGAATTCAAGTATAAAAATTACAAAGGAACAAATCACATTTTAATTCCAACGAAACAAACTCTCTTGAGAAACGAAGAAGACGCACAGTGTTTCACGGTTTGTCTGTATTTAAATAAATAACTACTTGTTACTAAATTACAATTCACAAACAAATCTAAAAATAGCGACCCCACATTACGACAACAGACTAACCAAAATGTATCAGTTACACAAACACCCTTTTCATTTATTCATAATTAAATAAACTTAACAAAAATAACACACTGATATATAACATTAAGATCTCTGTAACAAATTATTAGTTCTCTAAACAAACAATATAACAAATCATAAGTGTTACTTTACACTGAATTTGAAATGGGCATTTCGTATTATAGAGTACGATTTGAGAAGGGCAATTCGATACATTATAATTTGTACTTCACCCGCGTGTTTGTTATTGTAATACAAATTATTTGTAACAGGAAATGTTATTTGAAACTAATACTCTTAGCGTTTTATTAAAACTGTGTTGTTTTATTTAATAAAATGTATTATTTGTTAAATAATTGGTCGAAACCTCTTTGTTAAGGAGAGATCTATATCCAGCAGTAGACTGTTGATAACAATGATTACTTATTTGTATAGAGAGCTTATTACAGAGCGAATTTCACGCAAAAGGTAACTAATCAATCAATACTTGCTTGAGTTATTCTTTATAATACCTAATTCATCTGTTAAAGTATTACCATTTCCATTTAGCCTCAGTAAAATATCAGCGCCGCCTGATATTAAGAAGCTTATGATTTCAATAACATTCTAAATAGTATTGCCATTAATCTTGTAGGATCTAAATTTACGATTCACAAGCTACCATTATGGGTATTCTAAATATCACATACACACAGATCACGTCATTTTATCATTACATTTACAAAAATACAAATCTTGCAAATATAATTGTATTTGTTAAATTATCTATTAATAATATATAACACTGATAGTTTTAGAAGACGCTACAAAAACGTAATTGGACTTAACTTCGATGTATGTGTTCTTTATTTATATGCAATGTTCATTTGTATTTGTATTTGTTTCACATCACATCAGTCTTTAACAGTCCACAGCTGGACATAGACTTCTCCTTAAGAAATTTAGTGACTCCTCCGACAGGAGGATGGGTGTAGCTACTAAAGGATGGATTACATTCCCAAAGATGGTTTACAACAGGAAGGTGGTCAACCATAAAAAAAGCTAGCTAAAAATAAGACTCTTTAATAAAATTAGAAAAGAGAACTGCTGTGGTAATGTTATCATTTCTTTAACTAACTTATTTGCATAGGTTCGTCTTCTTAAATAAATGGACTATACATACAAATCTTTCAAGTCGATGCAGTATTTCTTGGGATTGAGTTCAGCCAAATACACTTTTTAACCTTATATGTACAATAGGGTGTACACTTTCACTCACGTATGTATTTCATGTGTGTATTTAAGATGAATGACTAGTAGACTACCTGACACCGACGCGGCAGGCCTTTTTCCTATTTAAAAATAGCTCTTATCGGGTACAATAGTAGTCTGGCATGTCCGAATAGTCCCGTTAGTAAAATCTGTATTATTATCAAATACACCACCAAAAAATGAGTGTATTTGACTTTGTTAGACGTCATCGTTGCTGTCAAATAACACCTATGCGGGAATATAACTTACAAATATTAAAATTTGTACAACTTTTATCTATCAGCATCGAATACAAATTCTGTTGAGTAAAGTCGACATCGAATTGAGGCAACGAATTGAACGAAGCTCAAAGAAATGTAGGTAACCGATGCGCCGACGGCAAGAGTGATTAATTTATAAAAATTACACTACCAGAGACATAAGTTAGACCTCCAGATACTTTAGGATTTCCATTATATTTTCCAAAAGAAATTGAAATAGAACCATCAAACGACATCTTGGTCAATTTGTGGTGTTTTTGAAACTCAAGCTTGTTAAATTATTGTAATAGGTGCATAGGGTTCCCACTAAGAACTTAGGGCCTCAAGGCATCATCACCTGCAAGAGGCGCACCTGCTGATAGACGGTCGAGGCTCTGGCAAACAAAACATCCCGATTAGCGGCAATAGACTCATCACCTATTCCCTGGGACCAAATCACTGGCGAAAACGGGCGTTTAATATGACCTGTCTATTCTTCCGGGCAACTAAGCCTGATTTTATGTCTGATTTTCATGTTATTTTAATATAGGTCGATAGAATTAAACAATTTCGATTATTTGGCCGTTTTTTTATTTATAGAGCCTACTAAAATAAATCTTCTCTGCGTGATGGAAAGCACGAATAGAGTCCAAGAGTTGTAGTCAGCATACTCATTACAAATGCTGATATTGCAGTATGAATTTTCGACTTTGTCAAGCCCAAAAGTAAAAACAAGAAATAATAGGTGGGTAACGGATAGGTAAGACGTCTTCTTAACTCAAAAATAAACACTACACTGGTCAGTATTAAGTTAAGGAAAGCTCTTTAATTACTTTACTTAGATAAATAACAATAACTAATAAACACAAGTAGAAATATCTTTCAATTTAATCTAGAACCTTCCACAAAAATTTCTAGAAGTGAATGTGGTGCTGTGTAAGTAGGTACCTAAATATGATACAGTCATAAGTCGCCAAGCAGAAAATACCTAAGCAGGGAGGTAATTTTTTGCCCTTCAGATAAAAGATAAAAATATTTTACTATTATAACAATTTCTCTGCCTAACATGTATTATAAGGGTCTATACCCTTCTTAAACTCCTCACAAACAATTTCCAAACCAAATGTGGACGTAATAATAAAGTGTCAAAACATCTACCTGATATCTTTCAGAAGCCCTCAGGAAGAACGGCGGCAACGCAGCAAGCACTGGATGTTGCACCAGCTGGGAAACGTCGACACCGTTCGGCAGAGACATCTCCATCAATAAAACAATATAACAAACAACAAATACAACAGTCCAACACAATACTATAACATTCTAAAAACAAAAACACAAATTTAGTCTATTTTTTTTGTTCCGTTATTTTTAAAAAAAGAACCAAGTCTCGCCGTGAACCGCCGCGAACGTTACAGTTTAGGCGACGCACTCCACCGAGTTGATACGAACACTGTTGATTCATTTTGAATCGGACTGTTGCCGGGGTGGCGCGTGACAGGGACGGAACGAGAGCGAAACGACACACTGTATTAAAAGCTGTATTTCTATCCCTGTCACACTGTAGTGTTAACTGTATATGTTGTATCATCCGGTTATATAAAATGTTGTAAGATGAGAGGCTGCGCTCATCCAATGGCGGTGAGCTGGGACCCCGCCTCTGTGTTGCCATTGGTTCGGCAATGCTGAAACTTAATTTACAAAGGTGACTCTTTTGAGATGCGAGGTTTTTTTTATACGAACAAAGAGTGAATTGAATGAAGCACAAAAAACACAATTATTTTGTTATTTGCTCGAGAATTTCGTTTCGTTTGTTTTATTGTTCGCAAGTTTATTGTTGATTGTTATTTAGTGGTCGTAATGTGGTCGAATATGGACGATTGTTTGCTAATGAGATGTTAGTTGGATTACTTTGTTGTTCGTGTTCGAGGGTTTTATTGCGTATGATGCGTTGTGACGTAATTTTTGTATTTATATTTGTTTTTGTCATTTATCTTTTGAGGGAAATCTTTGAGGTTCAGTTATGGTGAATATATTCGTTTGTCTTACGATTTTTTATTTCGTTTCGTAAGTGACCCTTCTGGGAACAGACTTTAGAATGATTCTAAGAGATAAACGAATTCTATTTAGTAAGAATAAATATACTACACAATGCTGTAAAATCATTTAAAGATTGTAACTAAATGATGAGCACGGCCATTTATTCTGTCTGAGTGTAATTTATCTAAATATAATATGAAAGTATTTAGAAACATACAAGTAGTTTATCAGCTGGCACAGCGGTAAAGGTGGTCACCACGCCGTTCTCTACTGGGTCGAGTGTTGTAGCTTCGTATCCCACACGGACAAGACTTTGCGTGACCCACAAATTTTAGAAGACCCTCAAATTAAAGCGAGCACTGTTTTCTTTTTTTTAAGCAGTTATATTTTCGCTATACCTTCACGTTCACCTATCTTTGTAGGAAAAACGACACTAATAATAGAAAAAAAGGTACCTATTTAATATATTGATAAAAAATTTTACTTAGTATAACGCATTATCTAGTTGAATAATTTTCACGTTATAAGAAATATAATATCAAAACTAAAAGATTGACTAGCTAATTTCATAATGGTATTACGTGATGGTGCGCGCGCGCCGTGGAAATAAACTCTCATCATTTTTCAACAACGCGCCAAAAGCAGTATAACTACAAAAAGAAAAAAAAAAGAATAAGAAGTCTGCTTACCAAGAAGGCTCTGAATAATTTTCAAACGTCCATGTGTGAGATGTGTGAATTTATTATCATATATGGCACTAATAGCTCAGCTCGAGCAGGGTGATAGGTAAGCCTCATACAACACTAGTGTTAAACAAATTAATCGAGGATTAAAAAAAAAAATATAGTGACAGATGAACAATAGACAATGCCACCACCCCTATTCATCCCGTGGGTTTCGTAAGTGGTGAGAAAGAGAGCAAACCACGCAGGCAACAGCTCTGCAAAGAGAAGGAAACCTTGAAACGAGCCGTATACCAAAGCATCTGGCCAGCGTGGTATAGTAGGCCAAAACCTCCTTGCTAACGAGAGGCTTATGTCCAGCAGTGGACTTTAAAATTCTGTTGACGATGATGATGTTGATGAAAGAGGGTGAGGATGACCTCTAATTCGTCTTAGATATTCTTAACTAGGATCACGATAGCCGAATACAAGATCCAGCCATTTTCAAAGCTGCACAATGCTAATTATTTTACCTTGTTCACAATTTTGGTTGTATCATCAACCTCCTTCTCCCCATGAGGACTGGATCAGCAAGAACCAGTAAGCTTTTATCCTCGGTACAAGTTTTACGTACCTAAATGCAGAATAAGGTATTCTTAAAATCTCGAGAGCATTTTAGAAAACTCTCAGGTGGGCAGACATCAGGTCCTGCGTCCCTACGTAACGAAATTTTTCTTAACGTTGTGAAATGTAGGGTCCGATATATTTTTGCTTGAATTAAAACCAGCTTACGAAATTGTTAAATAATAAGCTGACGTAATCTCGTACCTATCCTTAACTTTAGAATACCAGGAATACACGAGCAGCTGCATCGCCTGACGGAAATTGACAACCGTCACCCATGGACAACTGCCCTTTGAGCGAAAGGATTTTCTTACGGTAACCGCTTAACATCATATTAGCTGTCTTCAACAAAGTAATTGTTAAACATAAAAATTTTTCTAATATCTAACTACCCATACGAAGTGCTAACTTCTAGACCGGTGACGTCACCAACTTTGAACATCGAACTCAAAGTTAACGGCAACCGTCGCCATCTTAATTCTAAATTCAAATATCGAACGTCAGAACGGAAGGTGCGTTCAAATTGAAATATTTCAATTTACTTGTCGGCGGGAATTCGATTTAAATTACAATGAGAAGGACGAGGGTGGTGGGAGGACGGGAGGGTGGTGAGGGGGTAGTGGGAGAGAGGGGGGGAGCACTAGGAGTAATTATCAATGTATAACTGAATATCTGCGCGTATTGTGTTTAAAGCCGATCGGGAATTTTTGTACGGGGTGTTAGTGAGTTTTTTTGTTTTAAATCGTGAATTTAAGGGGTGCTTTATTTAGACGTATAGACTTACTATTTATATTTTTAAGGTAACGTTATCCTTGTTTAGGATGTTATTAGTAGATATCGAATGTAGGTACTAATTAGGTACAAAAAATAAATTAAAAATTCTATCAAAAATAGAAAAACCTAAAAAATACAGCAAACTGAGTGAATATTAGGTAACAATATTTTTTTATAGAGCACACAGGACACCTGTAACGTAAGGAGATAAGTGATTACCGTCGCTCGTAAACACCTACAAGTCAAGAATTACGAGTGCGATGTCGTCATTTACCGGAGTTAGGTTTTTTTTTTTTAACGTGTGGAAACCCCCTCGGGCCGTCACCCCACCGGGGCTTACGGCGGGGTGGTGTGTTGGAATCGGACCGACTAAAACCACACGGTGTGCCACTCTGCGCCTGAGATAAGAGGGATCCGGGAACCGCTGCTATTACGACATCTAGGCCGGAGTTAGGTTCCCATAGCCTCAGTTCCTGAGTAAAATCGAAACGAATAGTAACAGTGCTGCCTCGGTGGCGCAATGGTAGCGTATACGACTGCTGTGTTTCATAAGATTTCATATTCGACTCCCAGATCAGAACAAAATCTGCAAATATTTGTTTCAGAGTTTCGGTGTTTTCTATCTACAAAAAAAGATATGCTTATGTATTTATATCACTAGTAAAGTACGTACAGGTAGTACAACCAAAAAAAAAAGAGTCAAAGGGAGGAGAGTGTGTGGGTTCCTTTAGCAGCAGTCACTTGACAAAGAGCAACGAAAGGAGGAAAGAAAAGTTTCTTGTGAGACCGTATCATCTGTAATACCTACCGTTCAAGCCTTCACCCCCAAGACGGCTCTAGCGTGCACCTGATCTGACTCCAGCTTCTTCGATCTACTTCAGTCTCACTCTCATTTCCATTTAAACTATCAATAGGTACATCTTATTTCGACTCCATTTTCCTTACTCATATTAAAATATCAACAGCCTTATACAGTCCACTGCTGAACATAAGCCTCTCCTTGGCAAGGAGGTTTTGGCCTTTTTTTCTGTTTTTAACGTGTGGAAACCCCCTCGGGCCGTCACCCCACCGGGGCCTACGGCGGGGTGGTATGTGGGAATCGGACCGACTAAAACCACACCGCGTCCCACTCTGCGCCTGACATAGGAGGGATCCGGGAACAGCTGTTATTAGGAGGTTTTGACCTACTATAACCATGCTGGCCAAACGGGTAGGAATAGAGAATACTTAATAATATAATTAATAATGATATAACTATTTCATTACTCAAAGTTCCAGAATTTCAAAGCAGTTAAGTTCAAGTTTTGCTTTCATTTCATCTAAAAAGGAAAATATTCTGAAGACGGCCGACCATAACCCAAGTCATTAGCCAACCTACCCATAAAACGATCACCAACTACCACCAATATCGTAATCAGTATTAATATTAAAACAAAGCTCCTCTACATTTATCTATGGTTTAGGTAATCTCCATGGGGTGATGAATTAAGACTACGGAGTGCCACCACTCCTATTCATCCTATGACACCCATGTACACCCCGTAAGAGGTGCCTAAGAGACAACATCACTGTAAAGTGAAGGAAAACTGGACACAAGCCCTATACCAGCCCATCTGACCAGTAGGAATGAATCACCTTTCTAGCAGTGGACTGTTAAAAGCTGAGGACTTGGAAGAGGAAAAGTGACTCTATTCTGCCTGATGGAAAGCATGAATAGAATCCAAGAGCGGTGGTAGCCATACTCACTGCGAATGACGACAGTGTAATATGACGACCCACGCTATGGCGGCCTAGTGAGATGCTTTTTCACGCTCCGCTTAAAGGACCCGGGACCGTAGTGGGAGGGAAACACGTGCGCTGGTAATGAATTCCAGGCTTTAACTGATTTGCACAGGAAGGAAGAACCGAACCGTTCAGTTCGGGAGCGTATGTCGACCATTCTGAAACGGTGACTTCCAAGGCCAGCACGAGTTGTCCTGTAGAGGAACGATAATCGAGGTTGTAACCCCCTGTACATACAAAGCCTGGAGACCTTCCAAACTTCGCATACATTCGTCAAAGACACGCCACCCTGTATAACCGACAAGATACAGGTGTGGCCGGGAGCGGGGACGGTGGTGGCGCGGAGGGGGACGGAGGCGCAAATGAGAATTCCGCAGAGCAACGATCAATTCGCGAAATGTGAACATTTCGTAAACGTCTCAACTTGGGGATAGTGATGGGGTGTTTATTTATCGATATTTTAATACTTTTATTATTTACCTTTCACGTTCCTAATAGAACTTCATTGAAAAAGACATTAAGGTAGCATACAGCTATGTAAAAGGTATTTAGGTAAACTTGACTGTAAAATCAATTTAGATGTTTTGATTAAATGTAAATGTATGTAGGTACATACTTGCATATAGCATCATTGTAGTCATTTTCTTCTGGTTTAACCATACAAAATCTTTTACAGATAATTGATTCAACTACGTAGGTATTATAAAGAAAAATATCTCAACATCTAATTAAATTTACATCTGTTTATCAGGTGACCTAAATTTAATCAAAATAAACAAATAAATATTTCAAACATTTGACACACAGCGCCATCTAGTTTCAAAATAAGTAAAACTTGTACTATGATAACTAGACTTATTGATAGAATATTTATATACTTTTGTTCTTAAATAAATATATAGTAAATGAACATTTAGATCATATAAACATTTAGTACAAGTAGTAAAAGACCCGGGAATCATACCTGAGACCTCTAGTACAGTAGTTGCACTCACTACCGCTGCGCCACCGAGGCAGCCAAATCATAACTACTAACACAATAAAGAAACAAAATAGACAAATCTATCTAAAAGTTTAATACACAAGAGTAACAACTGTTATTATATAACGATCCTAATACCCTTTCACTCAAACACGAAGTCGATAAAACACAAAACGTTAAAATTATCGACATCGATAATAAAGACCCAGGCCATCCCTACTCGAGCGTGGGAGCGTGCGAATATCTTCGCAAGCGTTAAAATGAAATGTTCGCAATTTGAATATCGTTCTGTACACCACCCGGCCCTCCCTCGACCCTCCCGCGCGACCTCCTCGCCAGAGGACTTGTTCACAAGCAACGATAGGTATATTTGTTTTTTTATTAAGTTCTTGAAAACTATATCCATCTTGAAACATCGTGATTTAAGCATGCATAGATAACATAGATTTAAAAAAAAGTCACGGCTACAGGACATTGGACTGGAAAATCGCAGGTTTGATTTGATATCAGGCCAAAGAGTGTTATTGAGTTTTTTTGATTTTAGATATGCTTAACAAAAACCCTTAACTTGGGCGTTGGTCTTAATTCCCGTGCCTCAGAGAGTACATAAAACCATCGATCCAGGGCCTGATCTTTCCCCGGTTCTGTCAGACAGTCAATATCCTGCCAAAGTGACTCTACTCTGCTTGATGGAAAGCATGAATAGAATCCAAAAATTGTAGTCACCATACTCACTGTGAATGCTGACATTGCAGTATGGTGACCCACACTATGGCGGCCTATTACGATTTTTTACACCTCACTTGGGGACGTAAAAGACATGACAGTCATCGTAGCATTGTATGCAGACGTTTACCACGACAACTGTCACCCCTGCATCAATGGGCTCCTTATTGTGAAAATGAGGGAACAGAGAGTGCACCTGTGTGACGTACACACTTGTGCACTATAATGTCTCCTACGTAGCTGACTGGTCTACATTGAGACTGGCCACCGTGGCCAAATCGTCTTGGAATACATCTCTTAGATTGTGTCTTATTTTTCTTGTATTGTTAGGTATTTTTCTTTTCTCGTGTTCTACATCAAAGATTTGTGTTGGTGGAGACAAATATAATTAATAATAAATAAAATAAATAAATAAATATTTCAGACATTAACACACAACGCCATCTAGTTTCGAATTAAGCAAAGCTTGTACTATGATAACTAGACTGACTGATAGAATACTTAGATTTTTTTTGTAAATACATACATATTATACATAGAAAACACTCAAACTCCGAAACAAATACTTGCAGATCATAGAAACAATTAGTCCAACCCGGGAATCGAACCCTCAAGCACAGCAGTCGCTTTCGCTACCGCTACGCCATCACCATTAATTAAGAAAAAAATACAAAAAATTTGGCACCAATTAAGTTCAAATTTTTACACGAAATACAAACCGCTTTAAAAATTTTTTTTGGTCTGTTTGACAAAATTTGACAAAGCGAAGGTAAGCAGAGAACAGCTACTTCTGCAAATAACCATTATTATGTTATTGTAGGAGAATTTTTTTTTTCTTTAAATAAAAGACTACGCCCGCTCTAGGAATAAATCCTGTGTCGCGGGGTATTTCACAATCATACACAAAAACGAACACAAAGAACACCCAGACTCAGAACAACAATTTGTGGATCACACGTGTTGTCCCCTGTGGAGTTTGAACCTACAACACTCGGTACAGTAGAGAACAGCGTGGCGACCGCTTCAACCGCTAGGCCAAACGTGCAGTCAACAGTTCAAGAGACAGGTAAACAGTTTAAGAGATAGGTACCCACATAATAAAAATTAGTGCACTACATGTGATTGGAGACTTTTTAAAGTCGAGGGCTGATGACTTGAGATGCAGATTCTTACCTGGTTCAGGTATCAGCCCACCATAGTCAGATTCTATTTATCTGTTAGACACAATTGTAAAAATCCACACTTGTGTGGTTAGGGCGAGAAATAAATAAATATTATTGTTATACTCTTTATTTCATTTATACATATTGATCACATTTTTAAATACATACAAAAGAAATACAAAAATACATATTTAAAAATATAAAAAATAGTAGACCACCGACGTCGGGTACAGGGACCAAGACACTGGTGGTTAGGGCTCCAAAGACAGGAACCTTCTCACTATACCTACGGGCCGTGTCAAGAAGGACTGCTTTCTGCATCAGACCCTTGATCAACGTGAGCCTCTTAAGGTGTTGGTCGAGGTTATTGTTATTATTAATAAATCATCTTCATCAGCCCGTCACAGCCCACTGCTGGACATAGGCCTCTCCCAAAGCACACCACAGAGCTTGGTTAGTTGCTTCTTGCATGATGTCGCCGTCGATCCTCTTACGCATGTCGTCTCGCCATCTGACCTGAGCGCGTCACACTACGTTTGCCAAGCCGCGATCTCCACTCCTGGACACACTTACTCCGCATTTTACCTGAGCTAAGATATATGTGATCAGTTCGTTCCCACTTTAACCTACTAACTTTCAAAGGTATGTCGCTCATTACGGTTCTGTGATGGACCACTTCATTCCGAAATTCGTCCTTCAGAGAGACTCCGAGCATAGCTCTTTCATTAACACGTTGAGCGACTTTAAGCTTATGGAGTAGCCTTACAGTCAGCATCATTACAGTAAGGACGCGCTGATTGAAGAAAAAAAACTGTTCCCTTTTTGAAGTGAAACTTCTTTATCGGGGTTGGAAAAAAATTTAGTGTAACATTTTTTCGTTACGCGTCACATTTTTTCGTTACGCGCCATCTTTTTCTTATCCCTACCACGCGTGATTCGAAGTATACTTTCTCCAGCGGAGTAGGTATTGGTAAATGTCTCCAATGTATTTTGCGGCCCGTTTTGAGTAGTTACATTTTTGAAATTTCACTTACGAGTGTACGCTAGTACACGTACACATTTTTTTTGTACTGTTCGGAAATCCTCACGGATACCACCGAAGGGTGGTTATGTCGGACTCGAACCGATCAAAAACCGCACGCCGTCTCAGGTACTACTAGCCAGGGGACCAGGTGCACCCTAGTAAGGTCATCCCTGGAACCCCGACATACCTCGGGCCACCTACGGCAATATTTTATTTTAGAAAAATCGTAAGGTAACGATAAATTTGAGTGAGTGATAAAAATAGTGTACTCCACTTACCAAAGTGTTTTTTTTTTCTTGTTAATTGAAAAATATTTTCATTACAGACCTACCTAAATATTATATAAAAAAATATATACTCAAATAATTTAAATAAACTAAACGAATAACTTAACATTGCCACGTAGAATCTACGTGACACTGTCTATATGTACACTGGCTGGCAACGTAAATACATAACGTTGTACCGTAGGTATACTCTGTGTACGTTTTGTAACAGTCTTGCAACAGTTCCCTCCAATGGAGGGTCTGGCAACAGTAACGAAGCCCGCCATTGGTCGGCGGAGAGGGCGGGCGACTGACGGCACTTCATTAAGGCGAATGTCGTGAAAAAACCCATCGTTTCTATAGATATGTGTGTTTAAATGGGAGGGTTTTATGGGAGTTACTGTTACCTTATAAGCCTTAGGCATTTCAATGTGGTGTTTAGGTTAGATTAGATTTATAATACGTAGATAGTAGAGCCACGCTGATTTCGGTACGAACGGGCCGGCTCGACCGAGGCAGTACTACTCTCTCACGGAAGATCAACCTAAAATGGCAACATTCGTATTGGCGTCTTTCGTTGGTGAGTGCGAGGACGGAGGCCCACTTATGCAGGGGTGACAGTTATCATGGTAAGTGTGTAAGCCTTGCCTTTCACGTCCCCAAGCGAGCCGTGAAAAAACTAGGTTACCATAGTGTGGGTCACCATACTGCATTGTCTGCATTTTCAATTAGTAATTAAATAAAAAAAAACAAAATATATCTAATCTTATTCAAATAGTTAATGAAACAAATCTGTAATAGCTTTTTGCCCACGATAACTGTTTAGAAGCGACATAAACATAGTTCGTCGATCGATCGATAGATGGCGTATGTGTCACTTTCTAAATCGCGATATCATTTGTTTCACATGGCGGGTTAAATACACCAGATGTTTAATGTTTGTAAAACCTTTCAAGACACATGTGTTGGTTGCTATATTTGTATGCAATATACAGTATAGTGAGATACGGTGGTTTCATTCGAATCACCCCAAGTGACACGACAGTGGTGACAAGGAGCACCCTGCGTACAGTAACATTACGATACTAGTTGATGTCAAATTTGTTCTTTTTAAATTCTTTAAAAGATTACCTCCCGCGTTTCGAACATATCTTGTGTATTTACAAATTAGACACAAACTGTATACCAGCTAAAACTCAGATATTTTAACTTAATGCCTCGGTGGTGCAGCGGTAATGAATGCGACTGCTATGCTTGAGGTCTCGGGTTCGATTCCCCGGTCGGGCCAAATGTTTGTTTAGAAGTTTGGGTGTTTTCTATGTATACGTATGTATTTACAAAAAAAAGTATATAAGTATTCTATCAATCAGTTTAGTTAACATAGCACAAGCTCTGCTAGAATACTTATATATATTTTTTTTGTAAATACATACATATTATACGTAGAAAATACCTAAACTACCTCTGCGCCACCGAGGCACTTGTATCTACATCATCATAATCCTGTATATTTATAAACATACATTAAATGGACAATATCAACACAAATCACACAATGTGTTGTCCCATGCAGGGTTTGAACCCACAACACTCAGTGCAGTAGAGAGCGGCTTGGCGTCCGCTTAAACCGCTAGGACAACCGTGCAGTCAAAGTCAAACTACACCCAGGTACCGAACAATTCAGACATTACTTGTACCTAATGGGTAGAAACCAAACCCACGACTTCCAACTTGGCAGTCAGGATTACTAGCGACGAGACAAATAGGTTAGTCTGACATGAGAGGTGTCAAGGTATACCTGGATGGAACGAAGTTACTTTCGATTAATTAGTGAAGGAATTGTTTTTCTTTTTTCGTCGCCACACTATATTGTTCAAAGCAAAATAGATAGACAAAACGAAAATAATTGGCTTGCGTTCTATGAGAGAGAGAGAGACTGAGAAACATGCGTACGCCTCACGGCTTACTACACTTTAGCAAAAAGTGTCGTGACAACTTTTCGTCTGAATTTTTTCCGTCTAGCCTCCTTCGCAACGCGCGATAAGGAACTTCGTTCCAAAAATCAGACAAAGCAAAATCAACATGTTTTTGTGGTATATTGGGTAAATAAGCAACTAGAGAAATGGATCACCCAAACATAAGAGATTATTGGTTCCATGGACATCTGCTACTTAAGAGTAACACATTTTTTTTTCTATCTTTAGAGCCTGCCAAAGTGACTCTACTCTGCCTGATGAAAAGCATGTATAGAATCCAAGAGTTGTGGTCACCATACTCATTGCAAATGCAGACAACGCAGTATGGTGACCCACACTATAGCGGCCTTGTGAGATGCTTTTTCACACCCCGCTTGGGAACGTAAAAGGTATGACAGTCATTGTGACAGTGTAAGGCTTACACAGTTACCACGATAACTGTAAACCCTGCATCAATGGGCCTCCAGTCTCACACTCACCAATGAAACACGACAACACGGATGCTGGCGCTTTAGGTTGGAAAATTGATCACGCAAACGTAATTTGCATTGCCCTTAAGCCTCCCTCCCCCCCATAGTCAGAAGGAGGGAATGGAGATTGGGCTCTGGTATCAAATTACAAGAAAAAGTTTAAAACTGTAACTCGACTACGCCTACTTTTAATAATATTTATATAGCCAATTGCACCCGGGTCATATTTGCCAATCTATAGACACCATTTCATTCATTAAAATCGATTCAGCAGTTTAGGCGGTACAGTGAAACATACAAACATACATAGACTGCATAGAACCGAACCCGTTGAATTGGCCCATTTGTCCCGCACAAGGCTCCCACGAAAATCGAAATACGAGTAAAAAACATCAGAAAACTTGCCTATTTGCGTTTTCTCGGGCCAGATATTTTCAGTCATCCCCAAGCTGAGGTCAGCGTGTGACACACACACACACCATTATTTCTACATCTGTACCTATTATTGTTTGTGTGGGTGTGTGTGAATAGGTCGGCAGCGGCACAAATGACGGCGTGTGTCACCGTCATGCTGACGGCTTCGCCTAATCGTAGGGCATAACATGGATATTCCTACTCCTTTATTAGACATGAAGTTTTGGTCGTTTTACTATGTACTTGAATAAATGGGAAATTTGGGGTAGTTGTTTGTAATAATATCATGAGAAACTGACTAAAAGATTTTGGCTATTTGACACAGAGATGGATGTCATCAATAGCCTTTAGTAGTCCACTGGTTGGATAAAGGCGTTTCCTTAAAAAGGAAGTTTTGGTGCACAATACTCACGATTGATATAGAATTTGTGTCAAAATTTCTACATAGTTGAAATAAATATAATTGAGACATGTCCTATAAACTCACTCACCTATCTACCTACTACGGAGTTACTTAACACGGGTTACTTTTATTTTCAAATTAATCATTTACTAGGCCAACATTGTAGGCAACTCTACTTTATCTTCATAAAGGAGGTGGTTACTTCACACATATACACACATACTGACGTGTCAGATGGTTTTATTGTGCGTGATCGTAACTAGTAGATCAGAGGTTCGGTCCTTCCCCATTATAAACATTGTGTGATGTGCACGATCATTTGTTTTATGTCAAGTTACAATTTACCTATTATATTATTTATACGAAAGCACTACGCCACAGGCTGTGTTCGAGTTTTAATGGTAACGTAGGAGATTGCTGTGCTGGAGGTCTCGGCGGTGTAATTACCGGGTCATACCAAATGTTTGTATGATCTGTAAATATTTTAGTCGAAGTTGGATGTTATCTATGTGGTTATAATATTTACTTACAAAAAAAAGTATATAGGTAATTGTTCTATCCCTGCCAGCAATCGTTGCTGTCATGCTGGCGGGTGAGGAGGGCTGGGGCAGAGTAGTCACTTTTTACGAAGCTATTATGCTCTAGAAAGAGACCGTTGAACGGCATCGAGAGAGGGCCGATCCCGAGAGAAATTATGATAACTACTTTTTTGACTACCATGCACTTGAACATGGCCTTATTAAGTAAGTATTTACCTAAAATTATAGTCTAATACGCCTCTGTCTACCTGCGTAGGGATAAAACATATTTATATTCGAGATATATCCACTCTAATCCACAGTCCGGTCTCGCTGACCAACAAAAACATAAAACAGTGGGTAAGCATCGGCCGGCGGTCCTTTCCTCACGTAAACTCGTATTTTTTACTCGGCGCGCTGCAACTGAACTTGATCGAGAGCCGTCAGCCCGCTTTTTGACTCAACCCTTCACCGCTGCCGGTTCTAAACGCTTTTTTTTTTGTGGCGGTAAAGTATTGTACGAAACGCGTGCCTTGTGGGGGTTGTGCTTTAGTTTTACTGGTTTCTCGATTGTAGATTATATTGGGTGGTCATAGGGCAATCATTTGATAGTTTTTAGATACATAGTCCTTTTTAAATTTTTTCGGACATTTCAGACATTTGACACACAACGTCGTCTAGTTTCAAACTAAGCAGAGCTTGTGCTATGATAACTAGACTGACTGATAGAATACTTGTATACTTTTTTTGTAAATACATACATATACATAGAAAACACCCAAACTTCGAAACAAATATTTGCAGATCATACAAACATTTGGTCCGACCCGGGCATCGAAACCCAGACCTCACAGCAGTCGAATTCACTACCGCTACGCCACCGAGGCAGTTGAGTTGAGGCAAATGTTTTGTATGAGCTCCTAGACAGAAGAGGGAGGCAGCGTGCTTCTAACTCTTGGAAAGTCACTTACCACGTTCAGATGCTGTTGCCTACTATCATTACAAGTATAAACTGCAGGTATATTCAATATATATATCTGTTCAAATCAATGTACGTGTTCACGTAATTTTTAACTAAGTACAGTGGACCCTCAGTAATCCGGTCCCTGTCTAATCCGGACCCCCTTGTAATCCGACATCAATCATACAATTTTCGCTAATGTAAATCGTGCATGATCGAACAGGTTACAACTTGTGCAGGACGCGTCGGTATTGTTTCAATTCCGATTGCTTAGTTTGAATTTGACTACGTGTGGTAGCGGTGCAGCTTAGCGTTTTTTCATTGTGCATTACGTAGACATACCTAGTAATGTCGTCACAAGCCCAGAAGACAACGTGTAGAATTCGGATGACAAGGTACTCTTTTGTAAAAAAATCCAGGCTATAGGAGGTCTTAGGCAGTACTCTATAATCCGACAAATTCGATAGTCCGACACTGCCCTGTAAAATGTTTGTGGAATTACCGGGGGTCCACTGTACTTTATAGTTCATAATACTGTAACGAAATAACGCCAAGTCGCTGTTAAGACTCTCCAATATTCAACAAAATGTGCCATACTTCAATTTTCATTGATGTAGTCACACTTCGACGAGGACTCTGTCGTGTCATAACTCACTTTGATTAGCCGTGTGATTCACTTCACTGCGATTTCAGACGACCTGCTTTAAGCTGTGAATTAGATGGAAAGTCTCGTAATACAGCTAAACGGAAATTAAGAATCAAGAAATTGTAATTTTGCAACTATTATATGCTAGCTAACCCACATAGTCTCGTCTGCGTCTCCTGTTACCCGTTGCGTGATGTTATACAGCATGAACTAATTTATACACGGGTTTACGGCGGGATGGTGTGTCGGAATCGGACCGACTAAAACCACACGGTGTGCCACTCTGCGCCTGAGATAGGAGGGATCCGGGAACCGCTGCTATTACGACATCTAGAAACAAGGTTATGATACGCCAACTTTAAAAAATAGACCTATACTGTCGTTGACTTTTTTTAGAAGTTTTAAAAAGAAATCATTATTTCGTACATTATCTTTGCGAAACTTTAACCGTTTAAACAGCACACGCAATAGAAACTATTAAAAAGGAACATTTTCCTCCGTTTTTGCAAAATTTCCCATTGATATCTTCCTAATGAGAGTGTTGTCTACTTAAAAGAAACTCACCTGTCTTCTTAGCTATCCCAATATCTCCCGTAAAGTCCTGAGATGTGAAACATCTTCCTTAACTTGATTTATGACATAAGTTTCATCCATTACGTTAAGTTGTCTGTAAGACAGTATCTCTTTCAAGTGGTTGGTCAGTACTTTACCTCCTACGTCTATCCTTCGTATACCTTCCTTATACTTTTTACAATTGCTTCGCTCTTATTGGTAACGGCGCTATCGAGCGCTGCAAGAATTTTTCAAATCGTACTGTAGTAATTCCCAAGATCAGCGCGCTCAATTTTTGCACATATTTCGGAAAATAATCAACTTAAGCCCTCTACTAGTATTACAAATGATGTGTCACAGAAAAGGAGATAAAACGGAGATAAAGAATTTTATAAACACCAGAAAAAATATCAAAATTTTCTATGTAATGGTCGCATTTTTTTCACCATGTACGTGTCACCGGTATACGTAAATACGTAATATCGTACTGAGAAAAACTTAGTACCCATCATAAAGGTAATTCCTAAGGTAATAAGGTTGTCAAAAAAGGTATGCACATAAGTACTTTCATTATCATCATCAACAGCCTTTAACAGTCCACTACTGGACATAGGCCTCTCTTTAGAAAGAAAACTCTGGCCTACTATACCACGCTCGCCAGACGACTTAGTATTTTTTTTTCTATCTTAAGATCCTGTCAAAGTGATGGAGAGCATGAATAGAATCCAAAAGTTGCAGTCACCATAGTCATTGTGAATGCTGACAATGTAGTATGGTGACCCACACTATGGCGGCCTTGTGAGATGCTTTTTCACACCCTGCTTGGAGACGTAAAAGGCATGACAGTCATCGTGACAGTGTAAGGTTTACACAGTTACCACGATAACTGTCACCCCTGCATCAATGGGCCTCCGGTGGTTTAGAGTTTGTTCAAGTATTCCTTCTTTTCAGTGATGTATGCCTGCATAATTTATTCCCTCAGTCGCTTCACAGGATGAGAAGGGGTGGAGATACACTGTATTCTTAGTCCGTCACCACACGAGAACCACCACCACAGAAATTTATTTACTGAGTTATTTAAGTAGGGTATTGGGTATTTGGGTATGCTATTGAAATATCATACAGTGATATAAATGTCGGGAAAATTCGTTGTATTAGAAGTTGCTTCCCATAGTGAACGGTTCACGGAATGAAAATTAATTTGATATTAAATTTTGAATTGACTGAGAATCGGAACTCTTTTCATAAAAATACTTCCCAAAAGTCTATTTTTTATGAATATTTAACCTTATCATCGTTAACAGTCTTAACTAGTCCAATGCTGGACAAAAACTGGTCTTAACACCTTCAACCGGTGCGTGAAAAAGCATCTCATTAGGCCTCCATAGCGTGGATCACCATATTACACTCGTCATTCGCAGTGAGTATGACGACCACCGCTCTTGGATTCTATTCATGCTTTCCATCAGGCAGAATAGAGTCCCTTTGGTAGGCGGCAAATAAAAAGTAAAAAAAAGATTATGCCCCTGAGTAAAAATTTTTTTAGCTTTTGGAATGCATTTACTTCATCAACTAGAGAGCTTTATTGTTGTCTCATTTTGCGACGAAACTTTAATTTCACAAATTTAGTATGATTTAATACCAGTGAACATAGGACAACTGTTAATTAAGATTCGAAGTTGACTTCGCTATCCGAAGTCATAAGAGTTTCTTGTGCTTGTGGTCATTTCCACTTCGTGGAATTCTATGTTGGACTCATCGGCTTTTAGCGTTCCACTAAATGGAAGTTTTGACCTATGTGTGTATATGTTGTCCTACGACACTCACAAGATGAATACGGGTAGACACTGTGTTCTTATTCTCTCACCACGCGGATAGAGTCCTCATATTGAACTCAGATGGGTATTAATGGATTTGTTTATTGCAGAAAGAACTTTCGTGGGCAAAGTTTTTTTTTATTGGCAATATTTGTTGCGGGATACTACAGGTAAATATGGATAGGATGATTCCAGTGCATGTATATTGCAGTCCACTGCAGGACATAGGCCTGTCCCACTCCGCTGCAAGGTGAAATCAATTTGTGATCGTTGTTTTCGATCGATTTTTGTTTGTGGTGCTAAAGATAGTGACGCCAGAATTTTCTTCTGGTTTCTCCACCATGCTTTGACAATAAATCTATTGCTAAAGGTATTCCTCAATTTGCTGACTGCGCATAACATTTCGTACAAAGTGACAGGCTAATATATAAGTTGACGAAGTTCTTAATTTTTTTTGTATTGATCATCAAGCCACTGGATGAAACTACTAAAATGTTGTGTAAACCTTCCGCTAATTAAGGTTCTGGGCCCAAAATTTCTGAGAAAGTGGCATGATGTCGATCAGAGTGCAATTCGCATATTTCCATTGCTTGTGGTACCAGAATTTGAACGAACAACATCCACGAAGATACTCATTCTATTTCTTATTTCGGTCTGAATTCTCTTTTTTCTTATTTGCACGATTATAACCCCAACAGAATTTTTCGTTATACACAATGTCAGAACTAATGGATTATTTTTATATGCCAAATGGAGTGAAACTCAAAATCTAGTTAATTTTAGATCAATTATTATAGAAAGAGCTTTCTCAGGACTAAGGGGCTCGGGTTTATCTTTCGGTGGTAAGGTCGATGCAATTTTTTTGTTTGGACATATTGGAGATTTCAATCGTTCATTAATTATGAACTCAATTTTCGAGTAGAATTTGCCTTGAGTCTTTCGTTAGACTTGTCGTGGATTTTTTTTTGTACTTACTTCAATAACTTTCGACTGAGATCGTCCTTGAAGAGATTCTTCCAAATTTTTTCTTACACGACGACGAACTCTGTGATGAATGTTATTGACTGAACTAAAATAGATTACCTTAGTTTTAAAATTCTTAAATCTACATATTTACCTAGTAATTACCTAGTATTAGTGGGGCTAAATATAATTTAAGGAAAATCAAATAATATGTTTCAGTTGTTTCATTTTGCACTTCTTTACGGAACAAATATTTAACTGATTTTGTCTAAAACTTCACAGAAAAGTTTATACTAGTGACACCTATATCGGAATAGTTGTAGCACTCAATGATTGTAAAGTCTAATAGCTTACTGTTGCTGCTATCACTCACCAGATGGCACTTTGAATACTTACACAACAAATTACTAGATGGCGTAAAATAAAAAACTGAGTGATTGAACGATTTAATATTCTATTTGCTTTTTAACCGACTTTAAAAAATGGCAATGTATGTTAATTAACATCTGGGGAATCTACACTGTGTGTTTCATAAATTGTTTTTTGATTGAAGATGTTCTTTGTGTCCCTTTCATTTAAGATTGTAAAAAATCGGTAGCAGAATATCTCTAGCGTGCAAATTGTCTTTGATAAACAAACTAAGCAGACTGCTGAAATACATACATTTATATTTGAAATTTATACATACACATTATAGATATAAATTACAACGACACATGATCGTATAAAAAGAAATAAAACAAGCTACCTACTTATTACAATTTGTAATGGCTTGGAAACAAATATCAGCCGATGTACTGTTGTTGATTGAAAACCAATGAATTCATGAAAAAAAAAATAAACACAAAACATTTTGTGTGTGAAACGTGTGGGATACACGTAATTTTTCCCTTTAAAGCAAACATCTTAATTTTTTAAATATAAAACAGTGGACACACAAGCAAACGGGTGAGTGGTAAGTGGTGGTGGTAGCCCTGGCCGTGATTTTACTCCAGTCCAGTCGCCAGATTCCTGCTGAAGCGTGAATCCGTCTAAAAAACTGGGCAAATACCTGTTTAGCCCTTACTTTTCCTAACAGACTTCATTTCTAAATCTATTTTGAAGTACAACTGCTGGTTAATGTGTACTTTAATTACCAAACTTTAACTCTCCATGTGGTAACGGATTAAGACATCGCCACCCGTATTCATCATTTATGAAATGGATGGTGTAAGACTAAGCTTGCCTTACTCGTCAGTAACTTATCGCCTTACTGACGAGTAAGGCAGTAAGCTACACAGGACAACACTGTAAAGAAAAGGAAAACTCGTAATTAAACCTAATAATGTTAGTTTGACGATTATACCGTAACAGAGCACAGTCGCATGTACGAATATATTCAATACTTGTATCAGCATTCGTCCTCACCGTTTATCCGCAAAAGGCATGGCGCAAAGTCACGAGGCCCGTTCTAAAACATTTGTAAAACAAAACACAAATGTTTCGCAAAACTGAACAACACATTAACTGTTTACTAACTTGCTAACGTAACAATGGAGGCTGGTGAAACCATCATTTTACAAGAGCAACGGAACACTCACGTAGCGGTGTGATCAGTGAGTTTTTTCTCTTTATTTTAAATCTTTTTAAAATCCCCAGTTCACCCCCACTTCAAAAATAATGACAAAAAGAACTTCTTTAATATTATTTTTCATAATTATGATAATTCATTTGTTATCTCAAATAGGTTTTCCTATTGAAAATAAACGCAACAACATAGGCAAAAACCTTAATTCTTTCGACTTCCTCGATAAAGGTTCTATAAAAATACGACTCCTTTAAGTAAAAAGTAATTAAATGTTATATTTATGTTGCTTCTGCATACAGCTTGGAGTATACCCGATGCGGCTGACGAACACTACCTCAGCGGTTCCTTTCTGAATGCTTCGCTGGGAGATAGCTAGACAGGTATGTGACTCTCAGTCAATAAAAACGTGGATACTTGCGAATACTTAATACTAATGATGATGATGATTATATCGGCCACCGCAGCCACTCCTCACTTACACCAGCCAGCTACGCCGGCCATGTTATAGTGCACAAGTAGATGCGTTAACACAGTTGCACATACTCGTACAGCTATGCGACACAAAAGAAAACAGATCAGTCGAAGCACCGACACGCATAACTTGAATGCAGTATATTTGAAAGTAATTAAGTTAACTTTCAGATACCTTCGAACATGGGACGAGTCTACATCAGGCTACTGACCCTCACTTTCTACCTCATCCACACCAGAGCCATGATGATGAGAAACGACGCCCTGATCTCCAAAATGGTGTCCAATTTCCAAAAAGACAACTCGTTAACTATAGAGGTTACACCTCGAGCGGAGGCAAAGCCACAACAGCCGAAGAACGTCTTATCTTTAATGCAGAGTGTTCTGTGCAAAAACTTCCCGACCATACCGTGTGATATGATTGTGGAAGATTCTACTTTAAGAACACTAATCGAGAGGTCCATTCAACAGTTGAAGTACAAAAAAATGTCCATCGAGAAGACGACGTCAATACCCGGCTACCATCTAACGCTGTTCCCGACGATCAACAGCGAAGACCTATCAAACTTTCTTCAAGTGAGTGAGACAGGATATTACAACAGTAACAACGCGGGTCCAGGCAAGATAAGAAGTCGAAAACACAAGAAAAAGATATTGAAAAATCAAGTCAAAGAAAAAGTTTCCAAGAAAAGAAGTAGCAAAAACAAGGATAGCATTCGAACATCTCACTACCCTGGACACAAGAACATCAGAAAATTTTATCCTCACAAGATAAAATACAAGGACAAGACTGCGAAAGGGCAGAGGGAAGCTTATAGGGATTATTCTGAAGAAAAACTGTCCATGTCTGTTGAAGCCCCTGACATGAATGCAGGAAGAAAACGAACGAGCGGTAACTACGATGTGGAGCCGTCAGACCCGCCGGTCTGGAGGATAGATTACATGAAGCATGGGGAGCCGAGTTTGAACATGTTTTCCTATGAACCTGACAGACTTAACGAGAAGTTGGTGAAGACCGGCCCTAACGTCATCGTGGCTGAGAGCCTGATGGAACAAGCTCCAAGAAAAGATGTTCTTCACCCCGATGTGTACATAAAAAAGAATTTTATAAGAAAAAACGTCCTCTCTATGAACTCTGGCGGATTAGATTAGGTAGTGTTATCAGTTAACTAGTGTAAGTTCTTATGTAAGTTTGGAATAAATGTTTTGTTTTCGAGCATTTGTTTGTTAAACATTTTGTATTAAGATTACGCAAGAGTCTTATTCGATGCTTATAATTCTTTCGTATAATTATCGATATTTCAAATAATAGCATCAAACTGTTTCGTTTCTGCCGGTACTGTATATCTCAATGTGTTGTCGCTGTCAGCATAAATTTACACCCACATCAGCTTAACATAGATAGACTTTAACAGTCGACCGCTGGACATAGACCTCTCCTTAGAAAGGAAGTTTTAGCCCTGCACAGACGGGTTGGTATCGGGTTTGTATCAATTTTTTCTTCTCTTTGCAAAGATGTTGTTCGGCGCAGTTTGCTCTCTTAGTCACTTTTTACGACACCCACGGGGTGAATACAGGTAGTGACATTTCGTATTTTTAATATGTCACCATATGGACTTTATATTACACATATATACGAAGAAATATAATATAACATTAACACTAAAGATTTAAAGAAACTAAATAATATCGTAGTAATATAAATAATAAATAACAATAAAACTTTTTGTCTGGAATTTAAGTGTCATTTCATGTTATTGAAAAAAGTAATTGTCACAAATTAAGATAGTTTTGGTTTAACAATATAATATGAATACATGTCAATGATTTATAAATTTTAACAATGTCTCTTTTAGTAAATTGAAGACTATTTACAAAGCTGTCAGTTAGATACTCTTTATTAGAATAGTAAGCTTTATTAGTCGATTTTTCTTAAATTCGTGATTGTTTTTGCTGTCTTTTACATTTCGGTAGTTTACTTAATGAATTAGGCGCCATTGTACATACACCTCTATGGACACAGCTAGTGTTCGTGTGTAGTAGACCCTGATTTTTTGCGGTGATGAGTTATCATTTATACCAAAATTGTTTACTATAAACTTTACTAATACTAGTTAAAATTACTAATATTTAACTAATACTAATACTAATATTTTACTAATACTAGTTAACTAAATGAGATTTACAGGTGTCTGTTTGCTTTAGTTTGCAGATGGCCCTTATGCATTTTTGTGGTGTTAAAAGTGTCTCTAAGACATCAAAAGCTTTACTCTAAAAAGTCAATAACAATACGGCCAGGGCACAGTTGAGATATTCGTGATAAGCAGTCATAACCGCATTCCTATTCGCCATTTTACTCATCACAAAAATGTTCAGCTTGTGCCCTCCAGGATATGCCATCATTCATATGGATTCCCAAAAATTTTATATCCATTGTTTGGAGTATACTTTCTTCTTTTAACATCATCTGAATTCTTTATATTGATTTTTGTAACGTTCATATAATAGTTTTAACGTTAAATTGTTGACATTTAGTCAATTAACAATCGAGACCAGACATTGTTTTTTTTCTATATTATTAGCCTGCCAAAGTGACTCTACTCTGCCTGATGGAAAGCATGAATAGAATCCAAAGAGTTGTGGCTACCATACTCATTGTAAATGCAGACAATGCGGTATAGTGACCCACACTATGGCGGCCTAGTAATGTGTTTCTTCTGCAACATTTCCGGTGCGAAAGGTTACAGCACGAAGAGAGTGCATTATTTCTGTTATAAAATTAATATTACTTATATATAAAATGATTCAATATAAATTTATTCAAATCCTTAAAGATAACATTTTAAAAAATCAATCATCACAGCAAAATTCATAAACAAAGCGAAATAAATTTAAAAGTATTCTTAAGCACGTTCCTTATGGCGGTCTTCTATCCTTATGGCGGCCGAATAGTAACTATCACCGTCAAGTAAAAATAAAACGAAATTGTAAGCATTCACTGGTTGTCTTTTTCTAGCCGTAACGTCCGTAAATCACATATATTAGTGTCAATAACATGTATCCAACATAAAATGAAACACACTGTGGCGGGTAAGCTTAACATCGACACTCAAAGCCGCAAGTAGTCAACAACCGATGCCTGGTCAGCTATAAGCTCAAATATCCTATAAGTAGTACAATTTTTAAAACATTTACACATTGAACGTCGTGATCACGCTTTCATCCCGTTTGAAGTAAGCAGAGACGATTGAATGACATTTTCCATGACTTCTATTCTTCTGATAGTGCAGACCTCTAGTGGCAGATTAATTTCTAGGATAGGGAGGTTATAATAGAAACATCACATAGTTCTAAAATTAAAAACATCTCCAGAGAAGGCAAAAGGAACATAAATGTACACTCTGGAAACATAACTCTCGTAAAATATAAAAGTGACGTCACTCCTTATCAAATAACAAATAATTTAAAGGTTTATTATCTTCACGAGTACGTACATATAACATAATCAAAACAAACATTCACGCACACACACAGGCACGCATGACATACGGAGATGAAAAATGTGTTGGCACTTTAAAAAAAATCAATATTGTATTTTACATATTTAGAAATTTATTAGTAGTTTTTATTTGGGTTGAGTATTTTTTCATGGTGTAGGGGATGTACGAACAGACGTCTTTCTTGATGGCAAACGACTAGCTTCGCCCGTGGACCCTGCAACTCAAGAGTCACAATTACTTTACCGCCCTTTAAGACCTCTGTCCTGCCCGAGTCAGTGGGAAGCGTTGTCTGGGCTAAGATAACCTAAAAAGCAATACATACTTCAAGTATTAAACATCTTTTTTAAACCACATATCAGGAAGAAACAAAATAACGTCCTCGCTGTAAGGTTACTTGACAGTGAGGCATATTTATATTTAAAATCTTACAAATGTGACTATCTCTCTGACACATTTCTACTCTGTTCTTCAACACCTACTAATTACCATATTAGTAAAACCGCAAACAGCAGTACGAGTATAAAACCGAACATGGCAACACTCGCAAACAGATCTGTTTAATCGTTTACGAGGCACAGACGTTAAAATGTCCCGGCCTGTGTTGTCAACTCATGTATTAGACACTTCGACAGGAACGCCTGCGGCTGGTGTTTACGTCGAACTTTATAAGAAGTCTGACTCTTCGTGGACGTTATGGCACAATACAACGACCTCCACCGATGGTCGGGTGGTGTTCCCGTTCACAAATGATTCTATGGCCCAGGGGACGTACAAACTATTGTTTAAAGTGGGTGATTACTATAAATCGCTTGATAAGGAGACCTTATATCCTTATGTAGAGGTACGTAGTCTTGTTTATATTATGATAATATAGATTAAAAATCTCTTCATCTTGAATTTCATACTATTTAGTAAATTTTTCTAATTGTTTAGAATATTATATGTTACCTGCAAGTTGATTCATTCTACATACTTTATTAAATCTCCGAAAATTCGCACATTAGTTTCACTTTCGATTTACAAAATTAAACAACAATGGATCGTTAAGGGCTGCTGACGGCAACGAAAGCGCACACACTACGCGACTTTCTTATTTTTATGACGATATTTAACGTCGAAAAATGAGAATCATATTTAGAAAAACAAAACTTTCTATACTAGCTATCGTAGTAAAAATAATAATTAGTACAAAAAAGGCACTTAATATTGATAGCAACACTACAAAAACAACAAATATTTTTAATTATATTTTAATGGAAATTAACGAGATACTTTTCTGTATTTTATACATTTTCTGACTAACCTTTCGATCAACTTACACTTACCATAATAATTGCTATAATCTATGTGTAATTTCTTTTCTACAAAAGATCATAAGTTTATTTATGTAATTGTATATAGTGGCGACTTATAACTCGCTACGCTTGAGTTAGATGTGAATTCATGTGAATGACCTTTTTATCTGAAGTCTCGGTCGGTCGAGCTCGAGAAAATTAATTTAACCGTGACGTGTTTTATGTTAGATAACTTTTTAATAAGCAGTTTTGTTATTGTTTCATAATAATGTCCAAGTAACGGTTATTGAGCCAACTATTGTAGGAACTACATGAATTCGTAATTTCTGTACGTTTGATAAAATTGATAAAATGTAGACAAAGTAGTTTGTCTATTACCTCATAGATGGCGTCATAAGTTTTACAAAGTTTATGATGTTGACTTTTAATCTTCGCTGCTACTTATAAGTATTACATGCTTAAAAAAAATAACGAAATCGTTTTGTGTATTCATAACTTTAAATTAACTAGTAGTAAAAGGGTTAACTACGTTATAATTATTATTATTATAACTGCCTCGGTGACGCAACGGTAGTGAATGCGACTGATGTACTTGAGATCTCGGGTTCAATTTCCGGTCGGACCAAATGTTTGTATGATCTGCAAAAGTTTGTTTCGAAGTTTGAGTGTTTTCTATGTATAATATGTATGTATTTGCAAAAAAAAAGTATATAAGTATTCCATCAGTCAGTCTAGTCACAGCACAAGCTCTGCTTAGTTTGAAACTAGATAACGTTGTGTGTTAAATGTCCGGAACATTATTCTTGAACAATTTCGTAAAAGAGGGCATTTAAATTCTGAGTATTTGTTTGTATGTGTGATGTTACAATAACGCCTTACCACCACGTGATCTATCTGCTCATTTGACCCCTGTAACAAAATTTGGATGGTACGGAATAAAGAATGCAGATTCTTCCAATTTTTTTATAATTTACGTGTATTAAGGTCACTTTAAAAAGAGGTAAACAATGAGCAATTATGTTCAGCAAGTAGTGTTGCGACTTCGTGAGCAAACTACACAAGACAACAACACTACAAAGAGAAGGAAAACTTGAAACAAATTCTATGCCGATACGTCTGATCATCGTGGTATAGCAGACCAAAATCGCCTTTCTAAGGAGAGGTCTCTGTCCAGCAGTGGACTGCTAAAGGTTGTTGTTGACGATGAAACAAAGTGTACTAATTTACACAACACTCAATATTGAGCCACGATACGAACAATACCTATCTATAATATCTAAACTTCTGTATTTTACCATGTTTTTCCGCCATGAAGGTCGTCATTACTTGTTATATTACATATAATTACATATGTATAATTAATATAGATTAAAAACAAACGGTGGTAGTTTAATAAACATTCAGTGTACTTGTAACACGGATTTGAATTTGAACCAACATACCGTAACAAATTAATTTAAAAAAAACGACTGCTTTAAATGTATATTGTATACCTAGTCTTTTCAATATGGCTTCATCTTTGTGTCAGTTGTCACTAGTGTTAATTTAGGACTTATGAGGTACATTTTAAGTGTGATTTTTTATATTTGTAATGTATGTATCTTCATTTGTGATAAACTGGCACGTGAAGAACGAAAATGAAGGTGATTTAAAATAAAATCGCTTGTCTAAAGTTACTAACAGCAATTATTAATTACAATTTGACTGTTTGGGAGTTACTATGTTTGTGTACTCCACAATACATTTTTATCTGATGCATCTACCACTTGAATGGGTAAAATAAACACAGTATAAACTTAATAGGAATTTACTGTTCAGATGGTACTAATATTCACCGTATTTGTCTCCAAGAGCTTGAGTTACACGCTTGTAGTCGCTTTGTTAATCCGAGTCTACTTGACATTCTTTTGTGTGTCCAACTCTGTGTATAAAAAAGTAGCGTCGTCAAAAACAGTGTTGCCACATGAACGCTACAACTATACAGTTGGCCTAGTGGTTTAAGCGGTCGCCACGCCACTACTGCGCTGAGTGTTGTGAGTTTAAACCCCACACGGAACACAACTTTGTGTGATGCACAAATTGTTGTTCTAAGTCTGGGTGTTCTTTGCGTCCGTTTCGTGTATGTTTGTAAAATTTAAAATTACAATAAGTAATAATTATTATAAGTTACAGTTTATTTAATTGGTCGGTTTCATAGCCATCTGTCACAGAGATTGAGACCTAAAGCGTTGGCTACCGTAAGGTATTTACCTGACCATTCTTGTCGTAGACCGACGATTGACTGGATGTCATAATAGCAGCGGTTTCCGGATCCCTCCCATCTCAGGCGCAGAGTGGCACACCGTATGGTTTTAGTCGGTCTGATTCCGACACACCACCCCGCCATAAACCCCGGTGGGGTGACGGCCCGAGGGGATTTCCAAACGTTAAAAAAAGAAAAAAAAAAGACCGACGATTGTAAAGTGTTGGTGCTATTTGAATGTACAAATAAAAATAATTATGATTCCAAAATTACAATATGACATTTCAAGTGGGTCCATCGTTTACATTAATTATGTATTACTGTAAGAACTAATACTGATTCCGTACCGTCAAAAACTTCGTAGCCATTCAGTTAAGTGAAATCACCTCGTGGCAGGTAACAGTCGTGATAAGATAATAAAAGTTTTGTCGTTACCACACAAGCTTATCACAGAACTTTATCTTACTACTTCCTTGTGGTTAGTGGTCCGCTGGTTTATATACTCGTACATACCTATATGACACTCTAACAGTCCCCTGTTAGTGTCGGGGTATTCGATAAAAAAAATAATTGTGTAATGAGTACGGACTGGGTGTAATTTATCTATAGCATGCATGTATTTAGCCTTATAGTATATTTCTGAGCAGGTAGGTTTCTGAGCAGGCAGGTTTCTGAGCAGGCAGGTTTCTGAGCAGGCAGGTTTCTGAGCAGTCAGGTTTCTGAGCAGGTAGGTTTCTGAGCAGGCAGGTTTCTGAGCAGTCAGGTTTCTGAGCAGGCAGGTTTCTGAGCAGGCAGGTTTCTAAGCAGGCAGGTTTCTGAGCAGGCAGGTTTCTGAGCAGGCAGGTTTCTAAGCAGTATGTTTCAGGCTCTTTTCCTGAATTTTCCTTTGTCCTGTCAAAAAACGCATACGTCCCCGAGGAAAGTTTACTTCGGGAAGGTAGTCGGCTACAAAGGAAACCCACCAAAGCCTTATAAGATGTTACTCACTGGCGCTAAATATCACAATTGGCAACCCCTCCTAGGGCTATTCTAATTTCTCGAACTTTAATTTATTTACCTTTGTATAAGAACCACACAACTTATATTTTCCAGATATCTTTCAACACGAAAGACGGCCAACACTACCACATCCCACTGCTGCTGAGCCCCTACGGATACTCCACATACAGAGGAAGCTGAATGTTCAAACTCATTAAAACTAGGCCTTCTGATTTGAGTGAACGAATGAATTTAAAATAGATTTGAATTTTTACTAAAGAAATATATTTTGGACATTATTTCATAATAGTTTGTTTGAATATGAGCGCTTTAATCCACACATACCATTTTTTTTTAACGTTTGGAAACACCCTCGGGCCGTCACCCCACCGGAGTTTACGGCGGGGTGGTGTGCCGGAATCGGACCGACTAAAACCACACGGTGTGCCACTCTGCGCCTGAGATAGGAGGGATCCGGGAACCGCTGCTATTACGACATCCAGATAGGCTTATAATCTACACATACCAACCGCAAGCTAAAAATTGCACTTACGGGTTGGAAAGTAACTTGACATTTGACACGGAACCATCTGATCTGAAACTAGGCAGAGCCTTTATGATATGATGTACTCCTAGGCGATTTCGGCCACGGCGGTCAGTCTCAACAGGTACAAGCCAATTACGCAGAAGATATTATGGTACCTACACAAGTATGTGCACAGACAATGGAAGCCGGGGGGTGACAGGTGAGGACATCTGTCACCCTAGCAGGAGCAGGCCAGGGCGCTTTTAGGACAGAAGACCGAATATCGAGGTCCTCACTCAGGAGGGGGTCATCTGCAAGTCGTGGATAGATGACCCGAGGTACGTCGGAGTTCCAGGGATTTCCTTTCTAGGGTAAACCTGGTAGCCTGGCTATTAATGTCCGAGACGACGTGCGGTTTTTAGTTGGTTCGAGTCTGACCTAACCACCAATAGATGGTATCAGGGGGATTGCCGCACAGATGGTTTTACGTGCTCTCAGAAGCACAGGGGTTAAGACTCCAATTTCCAAACTCCGGGCTGTTATTAAGCACTTCTGTAACCAGAAAAACTTAATAATACTTTTTGGCCCAACCCGGGATCAAACCCATTACCTCTTAATTGACGATTGCATGCGCTTACTGCTATACCAACGATGCCTTTACTAGTTACTTTACTGCTGATAAACAATTATATATTTCTAACTAAATCCATATACGCTAATAACACAAACTCCAAAATAAAAAAAGTTACTGAAATTTTCGTGCAGAAACCAAAAAAAAAATGTTTGGACTCTAAAAGTTACATAGGTAGGTAAGGAAGTCTCGATTTCATTGTAGTATTCATACATTTTGTTATGCAATCCGAGTGACTCAGAACTAAACAAAATCTCCAAGGTTAAAGCAAATGTAATAATGAATTTTTAGTAAGTTATTTAATTTTAGCTTTTTTTATTAAGTCGTGGAGCATGTAAGTAACATGTTATTACTTCCTGCTTCAAAGTAGCATTTTCGATGTCTAGTCAAATGTGAAAAGTGGTCTTTCACACATAAAAGATTGTCATGTAGTCCTGACGTGGAATATTCTTTCTAGAGCCACAACATATCCAAGGTAATCAACTAGAACTGAAACGGTAAAATATATACATGGGCTACAAAATCAAGCTTCAAGGTGTCAAATCAATTTGTTAGTTATAAATAAAACTTCAAAAATCACCTTTATACAACATTTATTTCGATGTTCAATAAAAACTTATTTAATCTACAACTCGCAAAATATGATCTCAATTTATTATAAGATTCTATATCACGATTAATTTATCGGAGCATAGACTGGAACGTAATTATTTTTACGCTTTGACACATTTTTTAGAGTTCTAGAACAATCGATTCATTTCCAATTCACGAGACGCACACACATTTTAAATTTCGAATGAATTTGAGACCTTCAATTCTCTATGGTAAATTCCTGTACTAGAAAATTTAGTTAAAAAAAAATATCCAGATCACGCGGCCCCGATTGCACTAAGTAGGTATTGTTTTACTGTGGCGACTGTCTGTACCCATAGTACAAGAAAAAAAGGCCTGCAAAGTTAAAGTTTGGACATGTGTTTAAACACAGATCGCGTTAATAACAATAATTCGAATGCCAACACTTTACAGATACGTTTACAATACGTCTTTTAAACATTTTACGTCAGTTAACGTTCTTGCAGTGTTTTTTGCTGTCAACAAACTGTAAACGACAAACTCATACCAGAGGTACTGACCAGTTTCAAAATGTCAAGATTACCTACGGACAATGTTCGAGTTACAAGTAATTTTGACATTAATCTTCAACTAAAGTACATTTTCAAGCGTTTTGTAACTAATCACAGAACACCTGTTAGGTTACCTTGACAAAATATTCTCTATGTATAAAAAGTGTTATTTACATTCTAATTTCAAAACTATAGTGACAATTTGATAGAAAAAAACGCGCGAACTATACTAGTGCATAGTTTTCTCTGTACCTAAATTTATAAAGTATTTGCAATATTTCATTAAATTGTTCGTTTTATAACCTAAGAATAATAATATCACGCCTGCCATCTTAAAATACATGTGCCATTAAGACCTGCATCGCCTAACACTGACCTAAAAATACCTATATATAACTAAATATTTTACTAATTTGGAAATTTATCCTATAATTAGCTATAAACTATGTTCTTAAAGGTAACTATTTTTGAGCTGTTCGAGTAATTGTGTAATAAATAGATATGTTCTGTAATTTTGCTTTTTTGTTAATGTTCTGATAAAAAAAACTATAAACGCCCTATATTATTAAAGTACGGGATTACTGGGATTCTGTTCTTCACAGTGACAGGTCGCTTCGATACTAATGTAGACTTACTTCGGACTTAGTCTTATTATAGCCGCACTGGTGTAAATTTTTTGAATAACAAGAAATTTACAGAACCCATATGTTTTATGTTATAGATTTAAAATTGAATAAAAGGTATTAAAATAGGTACCTGTGAGTCTAAGAAGTTAAGCTTACAGGTGACGCCTACTTACCCATTGATAATATAAATGAAGATTTTTAATTTATACAAAAATTTACAAACGCCATCTGCACAATTATTTACTACTAACATAATTTAAAATGCAAACAGACTGCCAAATAATCTAACTTAGAATAAATGCAAACATTTCTTATATTCCAGAGATTTTTAACATTATATGTACAAAAAAAAACATTTAACAACACTAATTGCATAAATAGATAAACTTTATTCAAAAATAAACGTAATATTATTTTTTTTGAATTCTAGCTTCAACAAGCTCACTACTTTTCTTTGAAAAACTATTATATAGCGGGACAAGAGTGCGGGAGTTGGTTAATGAACATCCATTGAATAATATACTAGTTTTTTCAAGTCAACTATTATATTTGCGATATTAAAAAGTTATTTTTTCAAGTAATTTGTATATTTTGAGGATGATAGCTTGAGTATTCAAGCCCCTTCTAAGGAGGGTCGCATCTTAAGACTATCGAATCTATTTTTATTAATCTCATGTGTTCTACTACTCTATACAATTCAGCAACAAGAAAACAGCCACCTTTCAGCGTACATTTCACAGATATACCTACTAAGGGTAAATTAAAATCGTCACTAGTTAGCGCCACCGGCCGAAGGAGCATTCTAATTGTACTTTGCAGCAAGAAAATATGACATTTACTTATTATAAATGTAATTTTATACATACATAGACTTTATAATTAAATAGTTTGACTATCATATGTATAAATAGGTCTTCAGCAGAAGTAGTGCCATCTAGTGACGATTTAATGGCAGCCCGCCGGCGACTGTCCCTTAAACTTATACACGAAGTATTGTAACAATGTTTGGCAACTCGCGGCGGCTGGACGGGAGGCTCTGTAATACAAATGGTCATATTCATCAGTAAATGGCGTAGGGCGCGACACCGGGTCTTCACATCACTATGCAGTCTACAAGTCACATACAGTTCACAAAGTCCATTTTATTGTCCATAGTTCCTTTGCTTCCATGCTTCATTAACTTCGAGTTTACAAGCTTTTATGACCGGCTTGGACAATTACCTATTTTAAAATGGAAGATATGGGGGAAACACTGATTTATAGAATTGTCATTTAAATAGAACTCTGTACTGAATGGTCATGTTCTCCCTATGAGTTCAAGTTTCTTGGATATACACTGCTAAAAAATGATAAACAAAAGTAGTTCATTCTTGTTTACTAAATAGTGATGTCATAAATGTAAACTACTTTTTTTTTCTATCGTGATATTTTGTCAAGGGGCATAAAAGGTGACAGAATGAAAAACCTATCCCTTGAAGTTAAAATAACTATAATGCCTGCAAAGTTTTTGAAACTAAATATGATGAACTAGACATGATGATTTTTTAAGCTTTACACAGTTCCAATTAATCACAAACATGTTATAAATAAATACCACTAACAACTTGTTACCATTCTGTCTTAATTATAATATCTATTGCATCACTATTTTGTTAACTCAAACAAACTGCACAAAACTTACAATCAACAATTATGTTGTAAAAATAATCAAAGAAAGCTGCCAAAAGTGTAGTCCGTGTTCTTCAATTTTTTATTACATTTACCTGTTTGAGAGCTGTGAAAAGAAGGCATTATTAAGAAACATAGGGTTTTGATTCAAGTTGAATCATACTTACCACGTAGAATGTTGTGTTCTGAGCGCAGACCCTCAATGGGAGCATGTATCGCCAACATCTAGTGTAGTGAAATCAGAATCAAACCATTAGAACAAGAACATTTCATTCCAATGTACCACAACCTTTGGGATTCACTTTACTTTAGTCTTCTTTCACATGACAATATCTTCAAGAATTCACTTTGCAATGTTAAAAAGTCAGATCACCCATCTAAGAGTTAAATATCACCTAATTTCCATACAATATATTTAACATGACTTGAAAAATAATCACTCTTGCAGTGTGTCATCAGTCTTATACATGAAACAATCTTAGATTGTTAAAAAATGTTCCAACTGACCTTAAATCCACAGCCTGCAAATAAACAGAGTTAGTATAGGAAATAGTAACAAAATGATGACCCACCTATTTGCCTTCTTCTTGTCCCACAACTTCTTTATATCTCGCAATCATAAGCTTCTTGACTGTGTCTCGATAAGTTTCACCAGGGGTGGGTGTGTAAATACCTCTCTTCTGCCCTAAACCTGCTAAACTAGGCCTCTGTTCTGCTTCTATAGGTGCAATTCTGCCTTGTTCTTCTTTACCTAACCCTCTACCTTCAGACCAACCCATTTTTTGTAACATTTTACCACCAATAGTGTCCACAACTGAGGGTGGTGGGTGTGATGAAACAGGTGGAGGCATCGGTTCAGGGGGTTCGTAACGCTTTCTCATTGGTGTTTCATCTTCACCAAACTTCATGCGCCTCTCTGCAGCTCTATCTCTATAACCGTTGGTTTGAGGTATCAACTCACTCTTTCTGTGATACTCAGCCAAGTTCTGTTTATGTAAGTCTGATAGTGATTTGTGTTTGTTCAGCACTTCAGCGGAAGGAAAACGTCTCTTACATATCAGACAAGTCAGCTTAGGCCAGTCAATGATTCCTTCATCATTATCAAAAGTGGTTTCAGTTTCAGCAACTCTTTTCATTAAGAAGTCATCTCCAGTAGTTGGAGGTGGGGACAGTTCTCTAACATGCGTCAAAGAGGGTCCAGAACCGAGCACAGAAAAGCCAATATCTGCTGAACCTTTACTAGGACCAGTGTCCGATGGTTGTTCCATGACTATATTGCTTCTTGCATTTTCTTTCTTTTGATTCAATGTTCTGGCCCACCTTTCCATATCTTTAGCTATCTTTTTGGCAACTTTTACTTTATCCTCCTTATCTTTCTTTTTCTTTTCCTCTGGCTCTTTAGTTATAGTGTTTTCGGTAGTGGCCTGGGGAGGGTTGGGTAATTTAGGCTGCTCAGTGTTCTGATGTGCTAGAGTGGCTGCTATGTATGTACAGCTGGTTGCATCCCAATACATATATTGATTAGACTGACTGTTATAAAAATATTGACTAGTACCATCATAGTACAACCCTGTAGAAGGATCATAATAATAACCTGAAGTCTCATCATACATAAAAGTCCTAACATCGGGAGCCGAGTATACTGTTTTACCATCACCAGTAGGAGCTTTGACAGTGGGTGTTGCCTGAGCAGTGGAAGTAACAAAGACAGGTACACTAACAGGTGTCCAGGACATCTGACGGGCCTGAGCAGCAGAAATAGCAGACTGGGCCACAGCAGCAGCTGCATTTACCCTGTCAGCTTCAGACATAGCCTGAGATGAAGCCTGATAATTTGACAGTTGATTGTAATATGCAGAATAATCTGTATTCAAAGGTTTCTGAATCTTTTTCGGTTCATTATAAAAACTAATTAAAACTTCTCTACCATCAATTTCTAGGGGAGGCTGGAGTGACACTAGCTCAGAGTGAGCTACTGTGGAATCGGCAATGGAGTTAAAATTAATATAAGCTAAACATTTGGAAGCACCTGTCAAAGTCTCCCTACCGATAGTAATGCCTGCAATAGAATCTAAGATAGCCTTGGAACATCTCTCTTTAATGGCATCCAGTATCTTTTCTTCTGTTGTAAGAGCATCTAATCGTCTAAATAGTAATCTTTTAGTAATACCTCCATTCTCTGACATTGAATTTCTCTCACAATCACCACCATATACAACACCTTCAGACCTCTTGCCTTGACAATTGCGTCTGTAACAGACTTGACGACGCTTGAAATTGTACAATCCACACTTACACACCCAGTCCCCTGGAGATGCATTTATTGATGACTGGGTATCATCATGTTTCTCTCTAGATTCATATTTATTCTCATACTCAGAATCCATTCGGTCTCTGTCCCGGCTACCAGAGCGGCTGCTCGATCTGGATCTGCTAACTCTTCTCTCGGATTCACTTATTTGAGGTGGCGAAGGCGGCATGGGTACGCCTCGTTCCCGGTCCCGTTTGGGCGGCCGACGGCGGCTACGGTCGCGACTGCGATCATACCGATCACGACGGAAACGATCCTCGCGGTCGTAGCGGTCCCTGCGGTCGCGGTCGTCATCGCGATCCCGTTGATCACGCTGATCACGGTCATAGCGTTCGCGTTCGAAAACTTCATGATGATGGCGATCACGCTGCGGCTCTCGGCGGTCAGGGCTGCTGCTCCGGCGAGGCTCCCACACGGGCGAGCGGGTACGCCCTTCCGTCTGCCTGTCGGACCAGCGGCTGTCATCTCCCCATCGTGAGCTCCGCTCGTCACGGCCTCGCCACGACATCACAAAAGCCTGCGAACATCACCCGTACGAATAAAGTGACTGTACTCACAAACCGTGCGACGCCGCAGTCCCATGTTCTCCATGTTGGTTGGCCTATAATTGTCGTTCAATAACCTTTCTCCTCGCCGTTTTATTGTTTACCTGCTGAAACGATCACTGGTACGACAATATAGCCTTCAATTACACACGTCTAGCACTTGTAAATATAGTTTAAATAATATTTAATTTCTAATTAGAGCGTAAAATCACTGTCACAAAAAATAGGTAAGAGGAAGCAGCCATTTTTTCTACATGAAAGTAAGAATGAATGACTAGCCAATATCGCCAGTTAGCAATTTTATTAAGAGTAGTAAAAATAGTGGTTTTCTTACGTTCAGAAACCAAACAGTAACATGAAGAAATTCCAATACATGACAATCATAATTTCGTATATTAGTACAGTTTTGTGTTAGTTAAATAACAAAAAAATAACTAAGTTAAATACGACAATTCATTCAGTCATTTCTTTATTAAATGTAATGCATTATCAGTAAGTGATTTTTTTTCTACTGACACAGTGCATTTTTTAAAAAAAATTGTATTAAAGGAGATATAGACAAACGGTTAATGAAGTATTTTCCTATAGTTGTGTTTATTATATATTAGTTTGTTTACTATTTGTATATATTAGTATATGTAATAAGTAGCAATAATATAAGTTTGCTTGCCAATTAGACTAAAAAATTTTTCGAGAAATTGACGATACTATGTTACGTCGATGTATATAGACGTGTTATTCGTGAAATTTCACTAAATAACATCTTATACGAGGGTGGTCTGAAAAGTTTCCGACCTAACAAAGATACAAGATTTTTTTCTGTAACTTTACACACTTCTTCCAGTGATGCTCCTATCTCTGTAACCCGTTCAAATAGTACTCGGCGTTTTTCTCTGCAAAATAATTGTTCACGAAGGTGATTACCTCTTCATTTGAAGAAAATTTCTGTCCTCTGAGCGCAATTTTTAGATGAGGGAACAAAAAGAAGTCGCTTGAGGCTAGGTCCGGTGAATAAGACGGATGGTCAAGCAGTTCAAACCGTAATTCGTGGATTTTCGCCATGGCAACTGCTGAGGTGTGAGACGGTGCGTTGTCTTTAAAAACAGGCAAAAGGCTTTTCTTTTTCTGCAAATTTGGCCGTTTTGCCGCAAATTCTACCTTCAGCTTGTCAAGTAATGATGCGTATGCTCCTGTAATAGTTTGTCTTTTTTAAAGATTTCAATTAAAATAACTCCATGACTATCCCAAAAAATAGTCGCCATCACTTTCCCAGACGAAAAAATTTTGATTTGAATTGAATTTGATTTGAAAAAATTTGGATTTTATTTTTGTTTTGGGCGTATAATGGAGTCTCCAAAATTGGTGAATGTAAAGAAGGTGTATTTATTGCGCTTAAACTGTGCCAACAGAGCGATGGAAATGTTCATTCGAACACGTTTTCGGTTTAACGTGAGCAAACGCGGCACCCAACGCGCGGACCGCTTTCTCATGGCTAAATGTTGATTTAATATATGACAAATACGTTCTTTTGACATGTTCATAACTTCTGCTATCTCTCTCATTTTAATTTGGCGGTCGTCTAGCACCATTTGGTGAACTTTGGTGATGTTTCCGTCGGTAGTTGTAGTGTTTGGACGCCCAAACGTTCATCGTTTCCCAAGCTCTTACGGCCACGTTTAAATTCAGCTGCCCAAAATTTCACTGTGGTAAATGATGGTACAGAGTCCCCATACACAGAATCCAGCTCATATCATTTAATTTGCGTAGGCGTATTGAGTTTCAAAAACAAATATTTAATGACAGCTCGATACTCAATTTTGTCCATTTTCATAAAAGCACTCACATCAACTCACTCAAACGACTGTTACATAACAACTGCGCGTCCAAAATGGCTGAAACTTTGGTGAATAACTGTCAACAGATGAACAACTAAATTCACTAGCTTTTATTTACGAGTGCTGCTTTCTTCATGTTGAGGTCGGAAACTTTTCAGACCTCCCTCGTATGTTTATTTAGAAGCTGAACATGACACGCTGGCTGATTGACACAAAATAGAGATTTTCTTTAACTAATTCAGTTGTAACATTGACATCCCTATAATTTCTCTTCATAATTTATATTTTTCCAACAAAATGAATTTAGATAAAACACATCTTAATTCTTTCTTTTAAAAAGACAACTCTTACATAATGGCGCCCAGATTCAGAACAACCATTTCTGAAACAGTGTTGGCCCATGTGCGGATCGAATACACAACAATCAGCGCAGTAAAAGGGCGAAGTGATACCAAATCATCATCATCATCTCAGACTAAGTATGTCCACTGCTGGACATAGACCTCCCCCAAGGTTCTCCACAACAGCCGGTCCCGTGCCGCTCGCATCCACCAGCTTCCCGTGACCTTCACCAGGTCGTCGGACCACCTCGTGGGAGGCCTACCATCGCTGCGTTTCCCAGTACGCGGTCACCACTCCAGAACTTTACGGCCCCATCGGCCATCGTTTCTGCGTGTAATGTGCCCCGCCCACTGTCACGAAGTGATACCACGGTCTCATAGAAAATCGGTGATAAATTACTTTTCATGGCTTTTCACCAAGAAAGTGAGGTTACCAGTGTTCTACTACCACTTATTTTGGGAGGAAACAAAAGGCGGCAACGTAATTGTCTCTTGTGTTGAGATAGTAATGGAACTGATTTACCATCAGGCTCTCCTGATGAATATCCTCGTCTACTGTTTTGTAGGTAGGTAAAATAGAGGAACTTGTCCTAAGAAAAGTTCTATATAACAAACAGATACCTACATTGCCACATTTTTTTCAACAAGCAATCCTCGTGCCTCCACGCTGACCTATAAAAAAACTTCAACACAAGTTATGACAAACTAAGAAGTCTGTGTATTCAGAGACAGTTTACGTACATAACTACGAAATTAGTAAGCAGTGTTGCTTGTAAAACGACTACTAATTATTAGTATTAAAATACATTTATCACAATAAGTATTTTAAGTTTATTAAATGACCATGTCATGTCTTATCTAAAAGTCTTATAATATCTTTAATATCTATTACATTAATAAGCAGCAACATGATATTTAAAACTAAACTATTGACAAACAAGACGTCCGCGTCGTAGAATTGAAATAAAAACTTCATATTTAATTAAGCATAGACTAAGTAAAATACATTGTTAAATATAATATTATTATTTAAAATGCTTTATTTTAAAAATAAAGCATCAGTCTGGTTTTTTTAAACATCTAATGATATTCTATAAAAAAACTGACGTAAGGTGGAGAAATTTTGGCGGCAAAGCAATTATGACAACAACGCTTATAAATTCAATTTGCTTATAAGTGATAAGTAAATGGAATGTGTGACACCTTTAAATATGAAGATATATGGATACGTGCGTACTGTTATACATTGAGAGACGCGTCTAATCTACAGTATAGTAGAATATATGTTTCACAGACATAAAACGAAGTTATTTTTTCTTAACCATTGTCGGTTTAAATAAAATTTATACAACAAACACTGATTATTCTATAGCACTAACATTGAAGTGTTTTTTGTCCATGTTTCACATCAATCAGTTCTTGCAAACCACTAACAAACTAACATATGTGTGTGTATATGTATGAACACATTCTACACACGAATTTCCGTCCCGCACAAATAGTCGTGTAGCACTCTCACATTCCAATGATTTGAAAGAACCACTAACGGCTCATGCGCGTTCTCGAACAACGACCAGCTTCTGTTATCCAACATATATAGACGTATTTGTGTCGTAATAACAATATTTATTTAAAAACTTCATGGGCTCATGAATATAGACGAATTTAATGCCCTGGGCATTCTCTAGCACCTTCAGGTGGTACAGAAATGTCGTAATATAAGTGCACCGAGGTTAGTCGTGGTCAATGGTTATAATGGTAACGTATAAGTGACGTCATTCCCACTGTATGTCTTGAACCGATATATTTTGGAGATCTAGGCATTTTAACCGTCTATTTTTATTAAACAATACTGGTAGTCATCCGAGTACGCAACTAAAAGAAATTTGCTTAAATTTTTCAGCGTCGTTTTATCGGGCTGACTGATTAACCTGGCTTGAGAAATTCAAAAATTACCTTTGTTTATCAATTTAAATAGGCTCGTAGATGTTATACGTAAATCATTAATTTATCCTTATTCAACGGACTTCCTTGCGACAAAAAGGAAGCAGTCTGTTGTATTTATTGCTGCATAAGTGATAGGTTTTCTTATGTCGCAAAGGACTTTAAAAACATACAAGAAACGGGTTTTGAAATTACAACAATCAGTAGCATTATGCTATCCGTATCTGTGCCATAGATATTGAAGTAATCACAGCCGCCCTAAGTCTCGACGCATATTTTAAGCAAAGTTCTTTTAGTTCCATTGGGCGCGCCACTAGTCTTTTCTCCCCGTGAGGAGATGTTCCCGCAGGGTGCAGATCTCGCGCTCGATGTTCTCACGAGCGGCCGCCTCGAAGCACTCGAACTCTGGTGTGTGAAATAACTTCGGGATTTGTGAAAACTGATTCAGTACCTGTAACATGTTTAACTAGTTTTAATATTATAGAGATTCATGATTCTAATTCATGATAGACTTAATTTACAATTATGGTGATGAAATATGATGTTTTTACGTTCAAATTGTAAAAATAATCCTACTACTCACTTTAATCCTTAATTCGACATAGTTATCTTGAGTGAGTTTCGAATATTCAGCCCGAACTAGCTTCGCGTGCGCATCGTATTCTTCCCTTGAAGCTGCTAGCACGGCAAGCTCGCAATCACCGAAGAGCTGAAGGTCCCGTAGTGGAGCAGGGCCCGAGGGGGTAGAGGGCGCCGGAGGCAGATCACCTCCTATAGCTCCCTCGCCATCCACATTTTCAACAGAATCCGGTTCAGCGCTATCCGGTTCGACGGCACCGCTTGCACTGTCCGGTTTCGGCAAGCTATCTTCTTCGTTGGCCCCGGTCGCGCTGTCGGGCTGGTCAGCACGGTCCGGGCTGTCTGGCCGCGGCGCACTGGCCGTTTTAATTTTCTCCGTTGGGTCATCGGGGATGGGCACCGCTTCGGCCTCATTATCAGAGTCTATGGTAGGTTCTGACTCTTCGTCATCGGCTTGAGGGTTCTCGTCTGAGCTCTCGGGGGACGCAGGAGGGGATGATTCGTTACTGCTGCATCCTCCGGAGCATATTGCTTCATCATCGGTCAACAATGCCAGGATGTATGACGTTAGGTCTTGCTGTAAAACGATATTTATGGGAATGTAAGTGTATGTTTATAAATAGCTAATAATAGTGTATGTTTCTCCAAAACTGATATAAAAAACAATTAAACCCGTTTAAGACGATTTCACAGAGACGCAACCAAAAATGCTTCTTAAGTATTATGCGGAGACGTTATTGTGTATAATGTTACAAACATACATATGTATATACTATTTTGTGTTATGTAAAACTATATTTATAATTACGCTATTTCAAGAATAATAGTTTAAATTATTCATTAGCGTTTATTCAGGTTATATTATTCATTATGAGTCATTCACTTTGATTCTAAAAACCTACATCGCGTCTTAAGTCGTTGACTGCTAATAATGCCTGGGCGTTAGACAAAATCGGAATTGGCCCTTTTTCATTTTCATCATTATCGCTTAGGGCCTCCTTCTGGTGTTATTCACATATTCAAGATTTAATGAAAGAATATCCAGGAAAACGCTACATAATGTAGCATTATGTATAGTCAAGGGTACTTTGCGATCAGGGATATATAAGTCTTGTCCTGTAACCTTGCTTGGTATGCTGGCGTATTAAATGGGATGACAAATCGTGTTAAGAGTTAAGAAATGTAAGAAAACATATCTCTATTTGCATGGACTAACGTCGAATGGTATATTATGTAAGAACTCGTATTAAACGTGATCTCATTGAGCGGGTTCTACTGTAGTATGAAAGTTATGTAACATTTTCAATTCAGACAAGATGCAGCGATGGTTTTCAAGTTTTCTTTTTTGGGTATGAACATGGTTTGTGTTTATTGTATGTATATAAATAACATTTTCGTTTAACATGTATTCGCATATATATTGTAAGTGGACTTACTGATTGCGGGTGTAATCGCAACAAGTCGGACAACAGACGAACAGTTCGCTCTGTCGGCGTGTGGCGCAGTACTATCGCGAGCTTGAAAGCCGCGGGTTGGATCACGTCGGCTATCCCTTTGTTCAACAGATTCTGCCACACGCCCGCCTGAAAAGCAGCAATGCACATTGAATTTTTAAATAACTTCGATTGAATGTGTTTGGATTGGAGGACGCTTGTTATGTGTGAGTGCACAAAGGAATATACAAAATATTGTATTGTGTGTGTAAAGAGAATGGTTAGTAGGTATTGGTTGTATGGATATAAAGTTATATTGTCGAGTTGTTCATCTGCTAAGTGGTCAAAGATAAACCAACTGTAGATGTATAACGAACTTACTGTGTATTTGTGAAGTACGAGTAGAAGAGTAAACATGTAAATTGCCTGACCTATTATTAAAATCAATCATCGAATCACTGAGCAAACGAATGACAATGATGTTCAAGTGTAAAAGCCGCATTGGAACAAGAAATCAGTATGGATTTATGCAGTATACGTATGTAACACATGTTTACTGCAACACAATTGGTGCTAGACAGACTGTGTTCTCAGAAAAAAATCCGTTTTATAAGCTTCAGAATACTGAGTAACTAAGCTTGGAATAATAGAAATCTCTAAATATTCTATAAGATGAAAAATTACGCGATTGTAAATTGTAAATACATATAAGTTTTTCTGAACGTACCCTTTCAATGTTTTAAAGGTAAAATGAATTAACATTCAATCACTGTATGTATCGGTGTCGATGTGTAAAAAAGTATACAAGATCACTATCATAAGCGATAATATCGTAAGGTTATAGCATTACCTGATAAGCTACGCAGTTTCTAAGCGAGTGCCAGAGCGAATCCGGCGGCGAAGCATCGACAACCTGTTGCCAGGCTTCGTCAGCATGTGGCGCCACCAACGTGTTCGTTGCGTTGCGCCACATGCGATTCGCTGAACATCCCTGCCGGTCCCCAACGGGGACGGGGCAGGTCATCACTGACAATGGAAAACAAATTCTTTATTTAAACTGAATAATAGGCCACTTAGGCAATAAACTACGCAGGACAACACACTGCAAAAAAAAAGAAAACTCGAAAAAAAACCTGTACCAACTCGTATGGTCAGCGGTATATGAGGCCAAGACGTTTTTTTGCAGGAGAGGTTTATACTCAGCAGTGGACTATTATAAGTTGTTGTTGTGATGTGAATACTTTACCTTCTCCTTAAACAGCAATAGTAATGTGTGATGTAAATGTGTAACCTAAATTTAGTTTAAGAAAACCTTTTGTGGCGACTTCCACATACAAACAAAAATACACAACAGCGCCATCTAGCGAAGATACATCAAACTACGAAGTATAATAATGAACTACGAAGCAACTATTAATTCTGTATCGCGAAATAGAGATTCGCGTGGAATTAGCATATATAAACCGTCGGGCCATGGACCGCCAGGCATGATCACCTCGCCTGGTCCGAGGGTACTCCCTTTGTGTCGGAGGGACATGACACTCGTTCCCTCCGCACTTCCAAGCGATGACTGTGCCGAAAAGACATTAATTTTATTTCTCCCCCTTTTTTTTCTCCTGTACAGCCATCTGCTGAATACCACCTATTGGTGGTTATGTCGGACTCGAACCGACCATAAACCACACGCTGTCTCCGGTACCAGCGCCTTATTTCTCCCTGTGAATCTATCTCTATTATATTAAATCTATCCTGTTGTGTTTATTTAATTTCAATATCTTAATGAGGTTGCATTATTTACGGAAGGTATCAATCAATTAACGAGAGGACAGGTAGCCAACTAAAAATTGAAACATATGCTCTAATTGTTATTTATTTCCTTCTCCATTCATTCATTCATTTCTATTTACTCTCCAATAGCAATAGTAAACTACAGTAATCGTCTACATCGAACAAAATTTTTAGACAAAACGGCTTTTTAAATTACTCCTTAAAAATTAATAGTTAAGAGTTCGATGTAAAATTTTATATTAATAATTAACAAACACACTATTTTCAAAATTGAAATTCTAATTAGAAATTTGATTATAACAATGTTTACACTGTCAATAATGTTTCAATGACCTTGTACTTTTTATAGTGCAAACAAAACCTTCAAAAACTGTTTCGACTGCGATTATAGTTTAGCGAATAACAAAAACAACTAAATATTAAAAAGGTGCGAAAAAGCGAGAGGTAAGATACTTCCCTTGGTTAGATAGAGGGAGATAACACTTATTCTTGTCTGCAAAAGTCAGACTGTTTTTTTCCAAGAAGCAGTCCATTGATTATTCTAAACGGCGGTAAGACAGCTATTTCATTTTTATATTACGAATGTGAAGAAGAGGTGGTTGGTTTATTGTTTTTAACTTTTTATACTTTAACTATCCAACTGATCGTCAAGAAATTTAACATTCATGTTGACAAAAATAGAAAGAAAGGATATATAATTCCTTCAATTAAAATAAGAATTACTGTTTTGGAGGGAGAGATTTCAAATTCTACATTAATGCAAGATTGTAAAAATATTTAAAGAAAAAGTATAACAAAACAAAAACATGTTTGTTATGTGACACAAATCATTTGACAATAAGGCAGAAGTATAGCATGGTTTCTTGTCTAAATGAATGGACTCATGTTGCGGTATGCAAGCTATCACCTCTATTTAATTTAGGCAGAGGCTTTACTTGCTCACTGGTCATGCTCAACCCAAAATTATTTATTCCGAGTGAGAATCGACCCGCGACCCACGACAACCGGCTTAGCAGCAAAATTCATCAACCACTAGATGTGTGCCTAAAATAAGTATTAAATGAAATTTCGTAATACTTAACATCACTTGGTTAACATGTAATCATATTTTCTTATATTATTGTGATTTTATCTATATCAAATCAAATCAACGTATCGTAGTCCACTGCTGGACGAGGGTCTACCCAAAAGAGCGCCAAATATCTTTTGTAAAAATATGGATAAATTATTAATTCTGGCAACATTGTCTTCCTCTAAACATGGAAGCCGCAACTAAGCAAAAACAAAACAACTGAAAGAAAGAAAGCAATAGAATCAAAATAATGATCACCTCCCATATCGGGCTCCCTCCACCAACTGTTCGCCAGTTTGACTAATGTAAGGCCAATCGGCCACCGCTACAACTGAAACAATGAACGACTTTTAAGTACGCAATCAAAACAGTAACAAGGTCAGACAACTGTCGCGTCTGCAATGTCGCGTTGATCAATGACAACAGAAAAAGACAGGAACAATTTTTTTTCGTAAGCATAAACTTTGAAAAATATACGCCATGTTTGACGTCGCGACTCCATTTGCTAGCAGGGAGCAAAGTAATTGAATATTTATCGATTAATAAAAACCGAATAATTTTACCGGTGCAACATTTCAACGACCGGAAATTATTATGCAAAATTTTTCCGGTTATGCTATCAGTGGTTAACGATCGAGGATTTAATCATTACAATTCAAAATACTTTTAACGATTATTAAATATTACTCTTGCCTAAACAATCAAGCACTTGAAAGATAAAGACGAGTCATTCAAAAATAGAAGAAGAAAAAAAAATACTTACATGAAAAGTCCAGGTTGTCCCTGGTCAAATAATTTTAATTTAAAAATCGAATACACTATTTTTGTACGTGCCAGTCGCGTAGGGCGCTCTCGCAGAGTGTCATGGCGGCGCGAGGGAGGGGCGCGTGCGCGGACATCGACATCGACAAGCGAACATCGATGGTGCTACGCGCATGTTTTCATTGTAAGTGTGTTATTGTTTAGTTAGCGCTGTGTTGAGGTCGATGACCGATATACCTATGATGTAAAATTGAATTGTCTAACGGATTTTATTAATAAATTAAAACTCTTTAATTTTGGTTTTAAATGATAATGAACAATTTCTCGTTTTACAAAAAAATTACTAAATTGTAACTTCAACTGCAGTAGAATGTGGGTACATTTTATTACAACTAGGAATATAGAAATCACTTTTGCATAATTGAAAACGATTGTTCTATTATTTTTTATCAATGTAGGTTAGCATATCAATTATATTGACATTATCTATAATTTTAATTAAGTACCTAAGTACTTTGTTATAACTTTTTTGAATGAACAAATAATATCTATGAAATAAAAACTCCTTGACTCTCTTTACTTAATACCGCAATTTTACAGAAATAAAAATAACAAAATACTTAATCAATACTTTTATTTTTCTCGATATTTTGTTTATCTACAACACTATCAAGTATGGGGAGAAAATAAGTGAAGGCCATACGCATGCGCGAGGGCGCTTATGCCTCTTATAGAAGGTTCCATTAAAAAATAAGCCATATTTTTAGGTTGTTAAAGTGTAAAATTAAAAATGTCTTTAGTTATTTGATCACATATATTAAATGTTAAGCTTTATCGCTTTGGATTATGGTTTAAACTCCTGTATTCTGTACTTTGATGACTCATTTGGAAACTTGCTAATGTTGTAGCGGCAGGCGTTTCATGATGTTTTGAGTATAGTTTTATGGTCACATATAATAATATTAGGACACTTCTCACACACCCTGTCTAATCCTCAGTTAATCAGAATCTTTACTTTGAAAACCAGACTGCTGATAAGCACATTTAAATGTAACTAAATGCATACATTTTAGATAATTTCTCTGACTGGAAACTTTATCTCTACTTGAAGAGAATGATAGTAATAATCTTATACGTCTTACACAGGACCGTCTGTTGCCCTACTGTGCCCTCTCTGTGGTAACTAGACTGCTAGATAAACATACTTGAATATTTCTAAATGTGTATATTATGGAGTAATTACATACAATAAATAATTGTGTTCATCACACAATTATTTGACCGTAGTGGGAATCAAAGCCACAACCTTTGGTTTAGCAATCAGGGGAGGAAATATATGAATCGTTTAAATTTTAAGCTGTATGAGTTTCTTAGCCATTTAATTGATCGAAAAGAGTACAGAACAATGAGTATGATGACTACAACTTTTGGATTGTATTCATGCTTTCCATCAGGCAGAGTAGAGTCACTTTGGCAGGCTCATGAAATAAAAAAAAAAGAACAAAAACACGTGTAGTTGCAAATTTTCTCCTGTACTCAGTAATGAATCGGATAGAGTTCTTCCCAGATCTTAAACCTATCTTCTTTTAAGTTTTGTTGCACGGAGAAGTCTTTGTCAAGCTTGACATAATTTCTTTGGTCGGGTTTCATGACTGGCCAATTCAAAGATGATATTTCTGGTGTGTCAGGGCGAGGATTCGGGTCGCTGGAAAAGAAAGAGATTATTTAATTCATCATTATCATCCTTTAACAGCTTTTAATAGTCCACTGACTACACAGACCACTCCTTATTGTCGAGTAAAATATATTGTAAGTGCCTGAAAATAAATATTAGCATAAACAACATTTTACAAATTGCTACAATAATTTTAGCAGGCGTTTAAAGTTATAAATTACTTTTAACTGGTGTAAGTCAATGTCTGTATTTTCACTATTTTCTTTCTTCTTTAGCAAAACTTCTATGAATTGTTAATAAAGTGTTGTTCCATATTTTTAATTATACCTGCGCACGAATTATACTGTTTGCAATTATTTGTCTATGTTATAGAAACTCGAGGTTGTTTGCCCGCATTGGTCAAGTGAAATGCAAACTAAATTGGTTTAGTACTAATGTGTACGTTCACTAACATATATTTAAGAAAATATGTTTAACATTTTGAAAATAATTGTATCTTAGGTGCCGTCATCGTGCACACAACGAATAAGTCGTTGTGTGCACGATGACGGCACCTTTAGTGGCCACAATTATTTTGGACATGAGATCTGTCAAATTATGACAACTGATTGTATGAAAACGATTTTCGCATTGTAATGTTATAACATGTACGGTATTTAATTTGTTCACACATTTTATAAATTTCCAACAGTAGATTGTACCAAAAGAAAAGAAATTTTCATTAACACAGCATGAGCAGTTGAAGAGTTGAGAACCAATAGACAAAACTACTTAATAAGAGCTTAGATTATGAGACAAACGTCTGTGACACAAACTCACTTCAAAATATCATTAAAAGTGACTAGGGACATACGTAAATGTACACATAACGAAATTATATTTTGAGTTTGAGTTTCTATACTTTATAATGCAACAAGTTCTGTGACAAACACAAAGTTTTTACTTAAAACTACTTGATAGTAATATAAAAATAATAGCAATTTGACACATGATAGGCAAGACAAATAATTTAGATAGTGACTGAAAGCTGCCGAGAGAGTCACGCAGTAAGTTAGTTAGGTTAGAATCGTTTGTTATTTTTTTTGATCTCTGTGACTTGAAAACATTGGCTGGCAGCGGATGGATCCAGATTTTCCAAGACCAGGATAGTTTGCGTTCTTTGGGGAAGGCCTTCATTTAACAGTGGACGGCAATATGCTGAAGCAGCAATAGCAGGCCAGAGTTACTTCATATCTCTGGTAAATCGCGCGCTTCGATCGATTTGACGGTCCCCACCACCCAATTTGCACCTAGTAAAGACGATAACCTTCTTTCATAATGAAATTCTGAAGAAAGTAAGTTTGTAAATCGGTTTAAATAGTTATCGGTACGGTATTTCAACATGGTATTAATAACACAACATATAAATATGTGATTTCAAAAATACAGTCTCCATTAAACGATCAGAACAGAGAGTACAAACATCAATTATTTATACACACACTTATATTGATATAATGTGATTTGCATACCCATATCTCGCGAAGTTGTACCATATGGCTGTCATCTTATCAACCATGCGAGAATCTTCCGTATCGGCGACATCTATTATCGGGAAGCGGTAGCTCATCGAAAATAAATATATTAAATCATCGTGATGTGCCACTCCTGGAAAATAAAAGACATCTTTAAAATATTGTTACAAAATATATTATTATTAATCATCGGCCTAGTTGTCACTATGATGCGATTTGATAGTGTTCCCCGTAAATTATCATCACGTCAGGATATTCAAGGCCTGTGAACATCACTCGCGCCATTATGAATTTTGATACTGATGACTCAATAAAATTCAAATATTGATAATGCAATCAATTTCACGCACATTACACAACACAAGCTAATATTGAAACATTGAAAATAAAATTAGCGGGATTTGTTACAGCATAACGTCTTGCGGCCACGTTAACATTTGTTCACACCGTTCCTGTTTATTATGACAAACGCAATAAGAGTAAACAATTAACATTCATTATTATTATTATATTATACAGGGATGTGCAGTAGCTAAGGGCTATGGGTGACTGGATAAACTAATTAAAAACACGCGTCTTTCATCCTCATGATGCAATCATCAACCTACTTCAATCGATTCGCGTCTAGTAAAAGCAGCAAAAGCCAACGTATGATGTTACTGTGTTACGTATACAGATGATCACTGCTTATACTTATACATGATGTTGGATATCATGCATTCAAAAAAGTTGTACTGTTTCTAAATCACTGGATATTTTTGTTCATATTTTGTTAATCATCTGAGAATCACGAACCCTATATGTATTAGGTGTTAAGTTTAAATACAAAACACAACGCGATGCGATTAGCAATGAATAGTGGTTCAAGCTGATAAGCATGGCTTAGTCGCCAAGTAAGCCGAACGACGCATGATAATTTACTAACACGTTTGAGCGCAGCTGAAAGATTAAGCCGAAACCGAAATTAGATTTATTAGACGAAGCGAACCTAACTTTCTCGGCAATAACAATAGCAAGTATAGTCTGCCGTCTAATCGGATGACAGTTCGATTTGTTTGAGTGGTACCTTGGACTTTATGTGTAAAAAGGTGTAAATGTGCCACATTTTTGTTGAGCACATGATATTGAACCTAATCCTAGCCAATTTAACCGATATCCGCGGATATAAATATTCGACTGGCAAACAAATATTTAATACAAGTAATATAATAATATATAAATATATCCTGTTTGACGTCCCAAATATTGTGTAATGAGCACGACAGTGTTTCTGTTTGTGTGTATTTTATGTACATACATGTATTTAGAAATACGAGTATATGTACCCGGTTTATTTCGGTTTCTTACCCGTTGTCCATCTGATAAATTGACCTGGGTGTACTACGGACATTACCGCATGCCCGTGGTACACCTTCGAGGTGTACCGTGGGTATTTTTAAAATTACCGCAGACCACCTCACAGTAAACTATGGATATTACAAAAAAAATAGCAGCATCTACAATCCACTATTAAGATATATTGACGGTTTGAGCAAGTTTCCATACTCAGGTGAACTGATCAGATGGATCACGGAAAGGGAACCTTTATTTCAAGTTTTCCTTCTCTTTGTAGTGTTGTTGTCCTGCAGTTTTGTCACTTCGTCAGGCCTGAGCAAGGGTATGTAGGTGTAAACTTACGTGTAGGTTTCTTAGTGATGGGGTCTTCGTAGTGACTTCGGTTACCGATGTACGCGAACTCAGAATAGTACACGGGCTGCTTCGAGTGACGACACATTAGGTTCGCCATCCTATTGAATGATTAAACTTTATTATAACCGTTGGTTCTGGATCATTACTGACAAGAGAAGTTTACTACTATTTCACACATCAAAAGTTCACCAAAAAAAACAAATTTGGCCCATACAGAAAAAGATGATGCGTTTGTTAATCTAATTGCTAGTGATCTTGACTGGAGTTTGATGTCGCGGATTCCAGCCTCACTTAATAGCGAGAACTTTGTTATAGTTATGGGTGTTAATAATATATTATAATGTAAGTATTAGGTACTTAAAAACTTTAGAAATTATTTCTTCAGCCACTTCTTCCATTATAGTATAGGACAGTTCACTTACCTATGTACTGGGAAAGCAGTAATAGTGTCGGCATAAAGCTTCCCAAGGCTATCAGCAGTCTTCTCATCCTTGACCAGTTCCGCATCTCCAAAGTAGGCCTTCCTCAGCTTAGCCAGGCGGTCGTGGGTTTCGTTACGAGGGAGTGCGAAGGAAATAGGAGCTACTGCATCCCACTCTGTATTCATCGTGTTCAGCAGTGTTTTGTTCTCTAGTATTGCTAGAAAGTAGAAACAGGTTTAATTGCTTATATTTCGAGGAGGTTAATTTATTTGAGAAAAATACCATCAACTGTGGCCCCTACTATCTATATCGTATCTTAGATTCTATGAATGCCTATTAGAATATTCTTAATCTTACTCCCTCCCCTTAATCTCTGCCATGTACCTTGCCGTGCCCGACGGTGCCCACATTTGATCTTGTAAATGTAATTTGTAACAACAACTAAAGTAAATGGAGAGCAATAAATTGACGGAATTAAGATGTCTCAGTGATCAATAGTTTTAACACCGGTAGTGATCACAAATTAATTCAAGGTTCTCTAAATATTGACTTTAAAGTTGAACGTGCCTGTAAGAAGTCGTTGCTACTAAATTGACAGTCCTTTCGGAAGTTGAAAGCGTCCAGTTATATGCTTTGCATGCACCTCGGTCCGGTCTCGAAAACAAGAACTTCAGAGTTACATTAACACGTCACTACACGGCAGACTTGCCAGAAGTCAGCACTGATGAAATCGAGATGGCTCCTTAATTGCTGAAAAATGGTACTGTTCCTCGAGAGGATGGCGGTAAACAGAGCTGCTAAGCTAAAAGTAAGCCTGTACAGAGGGACCATCAAAAGCTTTTCAACCCTGTTCTGTCGTGTTGCTCAAAAACGGATAACAAGACCATGTTAAATAACTATCGACATTTCCCTTTCAAGCCACGTCTACGAGCCGTTAGAGAGTAGACCACCCACACAGTGCGGCAGATTATACAGAAGACAGGTTATATAGATTTGAATAGAGAAAAATATATTATAATTCAAATTTCAACTTTCCATCTCTATTAATCTATTAATCAACGAGTTTATAATTTTTGAAAAGCTTTTTAGTGCTGGTCTAAAATTGGACATTTCGAGATACGACGTTTATGCTTTCTGCTGTCGATATGTGTGCTAACAAAAATTAACCAGTACTCACTAAAGGCTTTCCAGAAGAATTCATCGGTAGTCTGGCTGATGATGAATGGTACTTCACGCATCTTGCCTTGTCTAATAGCGTCCATTGGCTCCATGTCTAAGAACCGCTCCTGGCCAAAATCTGGCTCAACGATGTGACGAAATAGGGTGAGAGGATCATAGCCGAACTCCTGAAGATTATATAAATTAAAGATCTGTTTAAAACTATTTAGACTAGTCAGAATATTATACATAAAACAGGTCTCGGCCGCCTCAATGTGTTGATCTATATAAAGCTGAAATACCGGTCTTGGTGACAGCGACTCAAAGAAATTTGGCGGTCGCTGTAGGCTACTCCCAATGACCGGTATCTCAAACAGACAGTTAAAACGTTTTCGCCTCCTTTTTCCGGAATATTGGTATAAATGTATAAATATATTTACATAGGTCTTTATCCACTTACGTAAAAGCCAAGCAAAGATCCAGCGATTTCACTCCAGTGTTTAGTTTTGAGACATTCGAACAACGCAGTTGTGTTGTCACTGGGGCACTTTGATATCTTGGCCTGTTTCTCGGCCAAGTCTAGGCGACTTGTGGGACTTGGTACTTTGGCCGTCGCACTGCCAGACATTGCGATAGCGCGGTGGAACAGACCTACAGAGAGAATCAATAACGTAAGTACGTCAGGCTTTTTTTTCACTTTTTTAAATATATAAATACGTTACACGCTACAAGCTCTATAACAGTGAAATAATATACGAGTATGCTGTAAAGTTATAAGTAAATTATATAGTAGTGGCTTTGTAAAGATATAGATAAGGTAATGTATACTGGTTGTTCAAATAAAAGAAGGCATTCAAAACGGCAAAAAAGTTGAGTCTGGCGAGCATTAACTCACGATATCGCTGTGTGAAAAGTGTGAGTCATACCTTTTGACATGGGTGAGAGCATGTGGAGCATAACGCTGACGGAGCCAGCGCTACATCCACTTATCGTCACCAGGTTCGGGTCGCCACCGAAGCTGGCGATATTTCGCTGCACCCATTTAAGTGCCATCACCTGGTCTTTGAAGCCGTTGTTACCTGGAGCCAGCTTGTTGTCCAGGGATAGGAAGCCTATTGAAATATAGAAACAGTTATTTAAAAACAATTGATGAATTAAAGGATATGACAAGGCGTTATTACGAGTGCTATTTGACAATAGATAAGTCTAAATGTATACAGAAAGTGTTCAGCGTTTCTTGCCTTCACACTTTCTTACTAAGGAATTTTTAGAACACCTTGAGGAACAAATGGTGTAGGATACTACAATGCTGTATGGTTATTTTTGAGATAGTTCTTGGTGTGCGTACAAAAGACTTACCCAAAGACCCAAGTCTATAGTTCATTGTCACGAGAACCACATCTCTGTCGAGAAGGTAGTGTGGTCCGGTGATGTCACTGCGGCCCGTAAATGTGTAAAACCCTCCCGCGTGGATGTAGATTATCACAGGTAAGAGCTTGGAGCTAAGAAGACACAATATACATGGCTTAGAGGAGATTCGCTAATATAATTTTCACTAAGCGTTACTGATCTACCTACGAGCAAAAGCATGATCAAAATTGGGTTAGTAGTTGCAGAGTCTCAACATCTAGTTTTACTTCACAAGACTATATGTGTTTCTGGAAGGCGGTTAGTTTACTGTACATACAATAATCGACTGATCTGTATCAGAATTTCTTGGATCTGACCTGACCTGCTTTCCTTATTTATACCTCTGAAAACATTTATGGCCACTAGCGTATTGATTAACTTTGTTTTTCTTCCTTTAAAATGATAACGCATACGCTAGGAACATATCCCGTATCGCGGTGGACTTTACAGACACATAAAACAGATACAAAGAACACTCAGTCACAGAACAAGAATTCATGAATCGTACAAAGTGTGTTCTGTGTGAGACTCGCATCCACAACACTCAGCGCAGTAGGCAACGGCGAGGTAAGCGCTTAAATCAAATGTACATCTGTGTAGTAGAGTGTAAGAATATATTTTAAGTACCTGTTATTGTTCGGTGTGTAGACATTGATGGTGAGACAGTCTTCGTCGATGTAGTATCCTGGGCTCGCTGGCCTGGGACACGATGGACCCTCTTGACTTGCGTCTATCACCTGCTCATACCTTAAGATGGGTTTCGGTTGCTGTGAAGGACAGTTGTTAAAGAAGTCTCTTAAAGAATTTATTTTTTCTGATACCACACCTATATTCCCTGATTCTCGAGTTATCTGTCAGACTTTGGCGAGCCTAGTTATAATACAAATAAAAAAATTTCGGACATTTGACACACAACGTCATCTAGTTTCAAACTAAGCTGAGCTTGTGCTATGATAACTAGACTGACTGATGGAATACTTATATACTTTTTTTTGTAAATACATACATATTGTACACAGAAAACACCCAAATTTCGAAATAAATAGTTGCATTAGTAGTTGATTGATTCCTGTCAAGGACAAATATTGTGTGATGAGTGCGAACACTTGCTCTGTGTCTGGTGTCATTTTATCATAATATGTATGTTTATAGAAATTTATAAATGTGTTTATCAGCTATCTGGTGACTATCGCACCGACTCTACCTGGTTTTAGATGAGCTTATGTGAGATGTGTTAGGTTTTTATTAAATTTTAAACCCGGTTAGGAATAGTTTCATACCTGAAATCTCAGCTCTCCTATTGGCGCTCTGGCATAGCGTATACCTCTGTAGGATTGGAAACGTCTCCCACGGCGAGTGTGGTTCCAGGATCCTTTGAAAGTGCCCGATACACTACACGTAACTGGATTATCATTTTCAGTGCCTGGATCTGGAAAGAAGAAGTGCTTTTTGGCATCATTCTGTTTTGGCCACAATACATCAATCTTATCCACCACCCAATTCACTCGCCTCGGGGTCACTTGACGACATAAATGTGGAAAACAGGTTGGAAAGAAGTCACATTTTCGAAATAAACTACCAGGCTCTGGTCTGACTACTTATTAATAATTAAAACCTTTCAAAGCATCTTGTTATAGTCTGACTACTGATTGCAAACTACAAACAGAAAAGAAACTGTTGTTTGGTATTGTGGTCTGCGCATTTGTCTTTCAAATAAACGTCCGTACTACAAGCAAGGAGCGTGCCTTTTCATTTATGTATGTGTACACATATGTATATGAGCTTGACAATGATCCATACATAAGTGGTTTCACTGACTGATAGAAGAAGTTTTATCCACCAGAGATTCTTTGGGCCTTTTTTTCTTTCACAATTGTAAAAACGTTGTAATAATGTAGGTACTCGTCATAAACGGTAATAAATGATGGCAGATAGTGACAAACCATAACTTTAGAAACTTTTTATCAGTAAATATTTTTCTTCAGTCGAATTGTGTCTCTAATGATCACATATACATACGTCCGTCGACACATTGTTACTAAAGTTACTAAGTAGATTGGATTACAGAATATTAATTTATAGAAATATTCATAAAAGGAAATAATTAACATTGAACAATAAAACTATACTATGAAGAATGTAGATGCATCACCGCATCGCCACAGTGCGTAATATAAATGATTCACATAAAAATTCCAAGCTTTAGTTTAGTCTCTGGAAAACTATTTCAAGGAGCATTTTCGTTATAACAAGGTCGTATTTGAGTGGAGATTTCACTATATAATACCTCGTTATGGTTAGCGTATGCGACTACCGATCAAGTCGTCTCAGGTTCGATTCCTAGGTCGGGTCAATATGAGTGTTATTGAGTTTTTTCTGATTTCAGAAATGCTTAATAACAGTCTGGAGTTTGGAAGTTGGGGTCTAACCTCCGTGTCTCAGAGAGCGTGTAAAGACGTTGGTCATGCGCCCGATCTCTCCTCATACGTGTTGGACGCCCGTCCCATCAAATTGTGGGAGTGAGAGAGCAGAGAGCGTATGTGTCAACAAACACACTCGTGAATTATACCTGCATAGTTTTTTTTTCTTTTTTACTCTCTACTACTCTACTCTGTCTGATGGAAAGCATGAATAGAATTCAAGAGTTGTGGCCACCATACTCATTGCAAATGCAGACAATGCAGTATGGTGACCCACACTATGGTGGCATTGTGAGATACTTTTTCACACCCCGCTTGCGGACGTAAAAGGCATGACAGTCATCGTGACAGTGTAAGGCTCACACAGTTACCACGATAACTGTCACCCCTGCATCAATGGGCCTCCGGTCTCACACTCACCAACGAAACACGACAGCACGGATGCTGTCGTTTTAGGTTGGTCTTCTGTGGGAGGGTAGTACTGCCCCGGTCGAGCCGGCCCGCTCGTGCTGAAATCAGTGTGGCTCTACTACCTAAGATAGTTTGGCTACTCTCCGTTGAGGCTGGACGCCGTGACAGAAATTGGCTAGGAGTGATGTCCTCCGAGCCTGCTTTTAGTAAATCATTATCATTTTTACTGTTAAATCTGTTATTGTTTACAAAACAAAGCGAATTTACTATTAAATATGTGATTGTTTACAAAACAAACCTTGATATTGGCTCACACACACGGCACACATAAATAAAACACATAGCAATAAACTATTGAACATTTTCCTCCTCAGATCGCACACAAACTGCGCGTGCCGTTCCGTCTGCTCACTTATATAGCTTTTATACGTATGTGTGTTTGTTTGTGAGGATGTTATTGCAGTTCAGGGTTGAAGGGGCATTCTGTAAATATGTGAAATATTTAAAAACTTTGGATTTTCTATGTCAATGATGATTGTTTTATTTGTTAGTAGCTTACCCCGCGACCTCTGTTCCGCCTTTGAGGCAATAAATAAGCAGATTTTTTTTTTACTTAAACCTGTTCCATCAGGATAAAAAGTATCCTATGTCCGTCTCCTGGTTCTAAGCTACATCTCCACCAATTTTCATCTAAATTCGTTTTTCCATTCTTGAGTTAGAAGTGGTGTAACTAACACCACTTTCTTTTATATATATAGATAGTAAAACTATATTGCTTAAAATCTTATTATAAGTAGGTATTCTTGTTTTTGTAAAGCAACGTTTTAAAGATAAATAAATCTCATTTCTCCTTTGTATTTTGTGTGTTGTCCATGGTTTCGCTCTCGTGATTATTTCTTATTTCATTTTTCTTAATTCTAAAATGGCGAACTTCCAAACAACCGTTCATATATTATTTTACATCTTTAGGAGTTAAATTTTCACATTACATAAAAAAAACTTCAGTTCCCGAAATTACAAGTCTGTAGTCAAAACGGTTAAGGTTTTGTGTTGATGAGAGATTGCTAAACGATCTCTGTCCTCCATAAGCGCAGACCTGGTGGTGTCGTCAGGTGAGGCTATCTGTCACTTTAGGTGTCACCATCCACGAGCTGTAGGTGGCCCGAAGTACGTCGGGGTCCCAGGGATTACCATATTAGGATACACCTGGTTCCCCGGCTACATACACAATACACCGTACACCGTCTCGGGTACCAGACCGGACCAGACGGTGTATGGTGTTTCGATTCGAGTCCGACATAACATCTGCCTAAAGAAAAAGACTGTGTTGATGTTTTGTCAGTTAGAACGACTGTTATTATATCCGCTTTTCAACAAAAGATGGCGTTACTACAAAAATTATTATTCATGACTTGAGTCTTGCAAGGAAATAATAGAAATACTGCTCCGTGGGAAAACCAACTGCTTGTGTTATTCATGATTTAGCTCGAGGTTAGTTTCTGTAATAGTACTAGTTCAAATTAAAAAAATATTCTAATGTCGGGTAGTCTATCGATTGAGTGCGGCTGTGGGCTATATAACATCACGCTGTAAGGAATAGGAGCTGAGCATCAGTGAAAAATATCGTGAACAGTAGATATTTACTATTTTAATTTAATCTAAACTTATATAGGTGTCAATAAATAAAAATTGATAGTTCAAAAATATTTTATTCATTTCTTAAAGTAAACAATACATATTTTAGAAAGAAATCTTAATTCTAAGTTTTTGTATGTTACCAAGACAACGAAAAAAAAATTAATTTTACTTTCAACAGTAGTTCTCATTTAGAAGATTTACACCAAGTCTCCAAGCTGATCCTTGACTGCCGTGACGTTCAATTTACGACCTAATACTGAATGGGATACAGCTCTTCCCAAACTTTGAACCGATCTTCAAACATGTTTTGTTTAACTATGAGCTGGTTTCCAAGCTCCAGGTAGTTTCTTTGCTCTGGTTTCATGGTCGGCCACTTTAAGGAGCCCAGTTCTGGAGTGTCGCCTTTATTGTTGGGGTCGCTGGGAACATAATGTACTGTTAATAGAGTAAACAATAGAAGCAAATTAGTCCAAACTGGTTTTAATGAGTATCTTAATTAACTACTTAAAAATATTTTTCAGTCTACTTCTTAATATTTCGAACATTTTTTTTATTTTGGACATTTGTCACATAACGCTATCTAGCCCCAAACTAAGCAGAGCTTGTACTATGGGTACTAGACAATTGATATATACTGTTTTTTTTATAAATACATACATATTATATATAGAAAACACCCAAACTCCGAAACAAATATTTGAAGATCATGCAAACATTTAGTTCGACCCGGGAATCGAACCCGAGACCCCAAGCACAGTATACGATACCACTGCGCCATCGAGACAGTCAATATCATCATCAACTACTTTTAGAAGTCCACGTCTGTACTATTTTTTTTCCTTACAAAGGAGGTCTACTGTAACATACTGAATAGACAGATTGTTATAGAGTTTGTATCAAGTTTCCCTTTTGTTTATAGCGCTATTGCTTTGTGTAGTTTGTTTTCTTACTCAGCCCTTACGGAATGAAAAGGAGTGGTAACACTCCGTCATCATTCAGATATGGCAACTCGTGAGGGAGGCTTTAAAATAATTATATTTTTCACCTCTTAACAATTTCAATGTCAACCGTTCAACAAAAATTTTGGTCGCACCGAAAAGGCACGTGTAGCTACAAAAAAATAAAAAAAAATCTTATAAATATTTACTTAAATAGTACATTAAACCTTCTTACTAGCGGCCGCCAAGGTTAAAATTAACTACCTTGTTCTGTTTCTACACTCTATTTTAATTGTAAAATATTTAGCAATAAAATAAACAGAAGTAAAGGAAACCTTGACTCAAACTCGTCTAACTCGCCCACCACCAGCAGTGGACTGCTAGCCACTAGCAGTCGACGATGATGGTGATGATAAATACGTTTTACTTAGATAGGTGTCTAAGTAGCCTTCGTTTTCAGAAATTACGAACATACCCGTTTCTTGCAAAGTTGTACCAGATAGCAGTCAGCTCGTCGACAACATGCGAGTCCGGGCTGCTTGTCTCGATGACTGGGAAATTGTAGCTCTGCCTGAACACATACAGGGTGTCGTCGTGATGGGCAGCACCTATGAAGAAAAATACGTGCTAAAAGTCTTTGAGTGGTAAATAACATGACATCAAGCTAAACAACGTTACAAATTCAAATTGGGCTTCATGTTTAATTCCTAAATATTGTGTCTACTGACATCAATCAGTGTTTCTATACACTTACTATAGGAACTTATACATTTAATTAACAGACCCAAATGGATTGTTTATTATGGGTTATACAGAGTGCGCCACGAATTAGTCATCATTTCAAAAAATCGTATCGAAAACCATTTGATATATTATGAAAATTGATTACTTTTAAGAAAAATAATTTAAATTTATTTTTTAAAAACTACATCCTCTAAATGAGCATCTTTTCGACGTTTGTACTCTTCTAAGCGAGCATCGAAATTTTCGAATACTCGTCAGCAAAGTGACCGCGAGATCGCCGACATCTCTGCGCTGATTTTTTCTTTTAGTTGACTTAGTATATTTGGTTTATTGGTGTAGAAATGATTCTTCAAATAACCCTATAAAAGAAGTCTGCTGGTGATAGATCTGGACTTTTGGGTGACCATGGAATGTTGCCTCGTCTGGAAATCAGCTATTTGTTTATATATATTCCCAAATCCTTCAACAAGGAGGATAGAGGACTTGAGTTTTCATGTCATGCCAGTTTGAATGACAGATCATACTACCTCATCTGTCAAATTATTACTTGCACTCTCCAATCGCTTATCTTTCGTTATACTCCCAATTTTTCTTTTTTAAAGTGTCTGGTATATGTAAACGGTTCGAGTATTTAGACGTGAGTGTTAGATTTGTAGTCACTAATGGATGGTATGTATATGAGTCTACCACGAGTAATAATACCTTGAGGTTTCCCATTAGCATCCTCGTAATAGCTGCTTTGCCCGACGTATGCGAACTCGAGGTAGTAAACCGGTTTCTTTGAATGCCGGCACATCAGATTTGCCAACCTGCCGAATACAGAATATTTTAATACATAACTTCTATAAAGTTCTATTGTAAGAGTTGAATAAGAAAGCAAAACTACGCGGGATAACAGCGTTTGGAAGAAGTATTTTTTTGTTAATGGGTGGAAAATTCTCTCGGGCCGTCACTCCACCGAGGTTTACAGCGGAGTGGTGTGTCGAAATCGGACCTACTAAAACCACACGGTGTGCTATTCTGCATCTGAGATAGGAGGGATCCGGGAACAGCTGCTATTACGACATCTAGACCCCTCCTAGCGCCTGCCCGCGAACGCGGACTCCACCTGCGGTTAAACTTTCTATTTAGGTGACGTACGGCCCACGCGGACGTCGCCTCCTCACGGCTGGCCACTATAGCGGATGGAGTGGAAAACCCGTCCCGTCCACTCGCGGCCACACTCAAGGCGGCATGAGGCGCTGGTACGCGCGCCTCCGCCGCCCGGTTCGCCGGCGGCGAATTGGGTCCGAGTGGGTATCGTCCTCCCGGGCCTTCTCCGCCGCCCCCTTCCGCGAAATTACGTCTTTGCAGAAGGTTGCGACGGACCATGGACCACGCATAACGACATAATAGTATACATACATATTGTAATTTTTGTAAAATTGTAGCAATGTTAAAATAGGAGAAAAATGAAAAAAGTGAGAGGAAAATAAGAGGTAAATAGTGAAGTAGTAAATAGTAAGGAAAATTTAATCTCACCTGTGTACGCCAAATCCAGTGATAGAATCTCTGTACAAATCCTGAAGCGCTTTCGAACTTTCAGTGTTATTCTCTAACTTCTTATTGTTGAAGTAAACTTCCCGTAACCTCTTCGCCGCCCTCTCCGAATTTTCCTTCGGCAGTAAGAAAGAGATAGGTGCTATGCGCTCCCATTCTTCGTTCATCGTGTTCAGAAGAGTTTCATTTTGGAAGACCGCTATAGCAACAGAAACAGCATGAAAGCATTATATTCTTTTTATTTTCGTTCATGAAAATATTAAAAAACAGGTAAACTCGCGAAGTCTTGCTAGCGTTGTAGTCTTGGCAGATTTTAACACGGTATAGGCTAACATTTGATCCAAAGTTCAAAAATGCAACACAGAAGTAAAAAGAATATGGTGATGATGGGACATTAACATTTATAAATATAACACTGCTAATAATACTTACTGAATGCTTTCCAGAAGAATTCATCCCTAGTTTGGCTAATGATGTAAGGCACCTCGTGCATCATGCCTTGCTTGATCGCTTCCTCGGGCTGAACAGACAAAAACCGCTCCTGCCCAAAGTCTGGCTCCACAACTGGACCCCATAATCCAACCGGATCACCTGGCCCGAACTCCTGAAGAGGAACATTTATAGTTCAAGACGGTGTTGTATTTCTGTTATTCTATCAGCAGAATGACAAATCCGGTATTATGATATTTTTCAGACGGTTGAAAATAAACTGAGACTGAGCTGCATGAAAATTGAAATGTTACAAAATTTGCCATTTAGTTTGTTAAGAATAAATTAAAGAGTTGCAGGTTCACTAAATAAGTTTTCATAAATTAGTTTCCATAAACAGCTAGGCCAGTAGCTTAGATATGTGTATATCTTATATCAGTAACATCTAAATGTACAATTTATTGTTAAATTTAAGTTAACATTGTAATTGTTAATCAATAAATTATTATCATTATTACATATACTTATTCATCGTAAAAGTAAAAGTAAATTGTTCTATTTAAAAGCAAAAGCTCTGTTACAAATGTCGCTGTGACAAATATTAAAAGTTCAACACTACCTGCAGAAATTGGTACAAAATCTACCAAATCCTGTTTTACATTCTCAATAAATAAACGGTGAAAGAATTTAACCAAATAACAATACCGTCACATTATAACAAGTGAACTGAAACACTTACAAAGAATTTGGTCAAAGAGTCCCCGAGCTCCCGCCAAGGTACCTTCATGAGGCAATCCACTATAGCTTTCGAGGAGTTCGTGGGACAATTCATGAACTCGGCTTGCTTCACCGCCAGATTCCGCTGTTCTGTTACCATTGGACCCTTGGTAACTGGGGACCCGCTCATTGAAATACCTCGGTGGAATAACCCTGGGTTAGAAACATTAAAAACTTAGCAGTTACTGAAGATTGCTTTTACTTGTTTTGTTCTTTTTTTCGTTTCATGCGCTTTTGGTGCACTTGGCTGATGCAGAGGTAGAAAGTTAATTCGTAATATATCAAAGACAGATGTGTACATAAAATTATGTGCACTAGAAAGTACACATATTTGGCAAAATACACATAAACTTATGTAAATACATACATACACATACAAATTTCCTATACTTATTTAAATTTTAAAATTATATGAATGCTCGAATATTTTACAAACCTTTAGACATAGGCGAGATCATATGCAGCATGACACTAATAGAACCAGCACTGCATCCAGCAATGGTCACCATGTTCGGATCACCACCGAATGCAGCAATGTTACGCTGGACCCACTTGAGAGCAACCACTTGATCCTTCATACCATTATTACCAGGGGCATACTTGTCGCCTGTGCTCATCCATCCTGCGAAACAAAATTGAGATAGACCACCTCCTTGACTAAGACATTTTTTACTAAATACAAATATAGCTCATAGATAATAATCAATCACTTTGATCACGATTAGTCTAAATGAAGAATCCAAGAGAGAATAGATACAGGATAGTGCTCCTGTTCAAAAATGTACCCACAACCACCCATTTATCTGTTTCGTTTCATCATCATCAGCCTATCGCAGTCTACTGCTGGACATAGACCTCTCCTTTAACTCAAACTGTTGAACAACTGTTTTTTTTTATTCTTGACCTAATAAAGTGACTACTCTGCCTGATGGAAAGAATGAACAGAATTCAAAAGTGGTGCTCACCATACTCATTGCGAATTCAGAACTCACCTAAGGATCCAAGTCTGTAGTTGATGGTGACCAGAACTATATCCCTGTCTAATAAATACTCTGGTCCCTCGATATCACTGCGTCCCGTCATCGAGTAGAAACCTCCTGGATGGATGTAGAAGATGACTGGTAGTGGTTTGGAACTGAAGAAGAAATTTATTATTTAAGATAATCAGGTTATAGTATAACGAAAATATATCATCAAATCATCAAATAAACAGACTTTAACAGTCCGCTGCTGGTCATGGGCCTCTCCTCAGCAAGTAGACTTTGTTTTACTATACCACGACGGCCAGACGGATTTGAAAAGGGTCTGTTTTAAGTTCTCTTATTGGACTGCTGTTACCTTGCGTATCTTGCTCCCTTAGTCGTCTTTTATAACACCCCTGGAAGGGATAGGAGTAGTAACACTCCATATTCTTAATTCGTCATCGGTTTGATTTTGGAAATAGTTTGATGTTGACTTCTGTGTTTCTTGATCCTTTTATCGTTGAATCATCCATATATGTATATATATAAATATGGATAATTCACCAGGTTCGACCTTCTACAGGTCGTCTACCAACGCTGCGTTTCCCAGTACGCGGTCGCACTCTAGAATTTTATGACCCCATCGGCCATAGTTTCTGCGTGTAATGTGCCCCGCACACTGCAACTTAAGTTTAGCAATTTTACTGGCAATATCTGGTTTGTCCGTGGATCTTTCATTCCTGATTCGAAATCAAATACTACTACTAATTTATCAAAGTATGTAGAAATTTAATTAAGATAAAATTGAAGCTAAAAATTAAAGTTTTGAAATGAGTACTTGAGTATTTGAATGAGTATTTGAAATTGAGTTTTGAAATTGATCACACAAACAAATTATATTCTTTATTATTTGTTTACATAACACAAACATCGAAAATTCTACTAAGTAAGCAATTTAGTAAACACTTAGGTTAGGAAGATCAAGGGACAAATTTGTATGCCTAGAGATAGAAAGTGCTTGTTGCGTTTTGAAATCGAAATAACTTGCTGTACAACTCATATTGGCAAATAACAATTGATTGATTAATAGTTTTTTCGGCAGAGTTCTGCTTTTTTTAAATGCTTACCATGTGTCCTTTGGGGTGGCTGGTGTATATACATTAATAGTCAGACAGTCTTCATCGATGTAGTAGGTGGGCGGAACTGGCAGAGGGCACGCGGGACCTTCTTTGCTGGCGTCTACTTGATCTTTGTAGGTAAGGATTGGCTTAGGAGGCTGAGAGGAAAACAGAGTATTGAAATTATTATAGCGCGAAAGAAGAAGAAAGAAAAGAGACTTAAAGAGTTTTAGCTTTCCTTTGATTTAGTGATTGAGTTTTAGATTCTATTGTTACTATTGCAAGTTATTGTCAATTTTAGCTGTGGAAAGGGCATGCTTTGGCACACGTTGGCCGGTACGTAGGTGACGTCACGACCTCACAGAATATGTCAAGTTTACTTCGAGTGAGGAATGTCATTGGCAGCCAAACTTCTCCCCCCTACGTACTGGGGGATCAGGTATCATACTTGCACTTACTTCAAAGTCAAAGTCAAAGTCAAATTCATTTATTCATTTAGGTCACAAAAGACACTTATGAACGTCAAAAAAAAAACAATAAAAGATGAAAGATGAACAATCTGTCGATTAAAATTATAGCTAGCTGGGTTCGCAGATTGTTCATGGTAGAGTGGTGAGAAAAGAACCCAGGAAAGAAACTCACCACCACTCTTTTAACTCAAAATCTTTTAATATTAAAATAGCAGTTATATTCACAATCATAGGTCTAAAAAAAAGAGCAATTCATTTCCAAACATCTAAATCTGTGACATAGTCTGAAACTGAGTAATAAGCCTTTTTGGACAACCTCAGCTTAACAAATTTCTTAAATTTACTAATAGATAATAATACTATGTTGTTTGGTAATTTGTTATAAAATTGTATACATTGACCCACAAACGAATTCGATATTTTATGGAGCCTAGTAGTGTGCAAGGCAAGTTTATTTTTATTTCTTAAATTAAATTGATGGAGATCACTATTTTTCTTAAATTTACACAGATTTTTATGAACATACAAAAGATTCTCGTAAATGTATTGTGAGTGTAGTGTGAGAATGTTAATTTCTTTGAATCTGTTTCTTAGTGACTCACAAGGGCCCATCTTATAGATAGCCCTAATAGCTCGTTTCTGGAGCACAAAGATTGAATCGATATCAGAGGCACTGCCCCAAAGCAACAAACCATAGGACATAATGCTGTGAAAGTAACTGAAATAAACTAATCGCGCAGTATCAACATCCGTCAATTGACGAATCTTTCTCACAGCATAAGCTGCAGAACTAAGTCTACCAGATAACGTTTCTATATGTGGGCCCCATTGTAACCGTGAATCTAAAGTTATACCTAGGAAGACAGCCTTGTCCGTCAATTCCAGTTCCTCCCCGTTCATCAAAACACTAGTTTTTACTTGTTTAACATTCCTAGTATAAAATTTAACACATTTGGTTTTACTCCTGTTTAATAACAAGTTATTAGCGCAAAACCAAAGTACCATTTTAGAGAGAGCATTGTTTACATCGTCAATTACCGATTGCTGTCTGTTAACTTTAAATACTAAGGATGTGTCATCTGCAAACAACACTATCTCATGGTTATCCCTCACAAGATGAGGCAAGTCGTTGATGTACACAAGGAACAGAAATGGACCCAGAATAGACCCCTGGGGCACCCCCACCGCCACAGCTGATCCCTGGGATAATTTACCATTAACATCTACTCTTTGAATCCTATCACTCAAATAAGAAGTAAGAAGATCCAAAGCACTGCCTCTTATTCCATAGTGGTGTAATTTCCTGACAAGTGTTTCATGCTGCACACAATCAAATGCTTTAGATAAGTCACAAAACACCCCGTAGGCGTCACGTGACTCCTCCCAAGCCTCAAATATATACTCTAATAATTTAACCCCAGCATCACATGTTGACCGACCATGAGTGAAACCAAATTGTTTAGTATGCAGCAATTGATTTTCATTAAAATAATTAAGCAACTGAGTAAGTATCAGCTTTTCAAAAACTTTACTAAATGTTGGTAGGACCGAAATTGGTCTAAAATTTGTGGGGTCTAATGGACTACCTGATTTAAACAAAGGAGTTATCTTGCTATACTTCATCAGGTCAGGAAACACACCATAATCTATACATCTATTAAATATAATAACTAAGTCAGGTACAATAATGTCAATTATTGAGTGAACGACACTTACAGAAATTCCCCAAAGATCAGCTGTCTTTTTTATATTAATAGATTTGAAGGCAGCTGAAACATTAAGTTGATTTATATACTGAAAAGTAAAATTATTAAAAAATTCTGGTACATTTTCTCTGATCAATGATTCTGCAGTGGAGGTGGAAGAGCCTAAATTACCTGTAAGTGCGACTGGGAAAGTGGAAAAAAATTTTTCAAATGTGTTGGCCACTTCCATGTCATTCTTGGTAATGTGACCATCAAAATTTAATTTAAAATCAGACTCCTTTGTTCCACTTCTCCCAGTCTCAGCATTAATAACTTTCCAAGTTGCTTTAATTTTATTACTACTGTTTATTACTACTTGGTGCCTCTTGAATTGCCTGTGTTCATGTAAAATATACATAACAAACGTGCTCTATAGAAACTCATCAAAACACTAGAGTGATTAGAAAAGAAACTGATCAAGTGTCAATCCGGCTCGCGCACCTAGAGATGTCTTCAAACTTACCTTGAACCTCAACTCTCCTACAGGTGGCTCGGCGTACCGTATTCCTCTGTAAGCCTGGAAGCGCCTGTTGCGGCGCGTCTCCATCCAAGACCCTCTAAACGTACCTGATACACTCTCTACTACTGGTCCATCTGATGATGAGGGTGCCACTGTGGTAGAAGTGGACGACGTGGATGGATTAGTTCCTGTATTAAGAAGGCTTTATTAGTCTTATTTTCTTTAAGTGACAACATATGCTGTTTCTTAAGTGTCATCTGAAGAACACACAAATTATAAGCTGGTAGTGATGACTGGCCTTTTGTTCCTATACTTATTGATGTCAAGGTCGTGAGTTTAATGTATTTATTAAATTAAAAACATAACTTCATATAAAATGCGTGTGCAAAGGCCTAATAAATGTGAAAACTCGGAAGTGCGAAATGGTAGGTGCATCTGGATCGTGGTTAGTGACGTTCTATCGTCTTTGCTTTACGGGGATATATTTGTATGTTGTATATTGTAAGAATGTTCTCTACTTAGCGTTGATAAAATATTTTATTACTTGTCCTTGAGCTCATATGAAGTTTGACACGACAAAGACGAATAAGTTAAGACCGTAATATAATAAGAGTCGTGCCTGTAGATAGCACACGTTACTAATTTATGGTAATAACTTCACATATACTACACGCGAGCCTGATCCCAAACTAGGTGAAGCCAGGTCGGTAATATGGCAGCCAGACTGCTGATAAACATACTTGCATATTTTTAAATACAGAAATATTTTAGATAAATTACACCCAGAACAAAATAATTATCGTGCTCATTACAAAAATATTCCCCTGGATATGAATATAATTTATGACCTCTAACTTAGCAGGCAAGTGTAACAACCAACTAGACCAACAGACTTCGCACAGTTATTAATCAAAATCAAACAGACCTTTATGTTCACATCCGTGCCCAAGTTTGGGTTTGTCATGACCACTGTGGCCACATGCATATGCACACGCAGCCAACACTACGAACACGATTCTAAGTAACATGTTGTTGAAAGCCGAGTGAGCGACTATCGTCTCGGCTCCTTGCGGCGGGCTTTATATAATAATTTGAAGGCTTATTCTGCAACACATTCGTGTAGTAGTAGGTTTTATTAGTGGTCGTACCTGTTGGGTTTTTTCTTAGGACCCTTTGTCTTTGACGATAAGAAACAATGTCACGTCATTCGTGTGTCAAGATTGAGAGTAAAATAACGGTTAACTCTGATGAGAAGTATCGTGGAATCTTGCCATATTAGATCGCTTCAATATGCAGCTGCATGGCAGTATTTTAGATACGTTGGCGATATACCTGCGAAATTTCAACTGAGCAAAAATGTTTATGTTTCGTGCTGCGTTTCTGTTTTGCCTAAAGTGTAATTTTGAACTTAATTCCAAATATTAAAAGTAAATCTCTTAAAAAGTACAGTGACAAAGTTTGCAGTTTATTGATATGAAACAATTAGGTGGTGGTGTAAATAAATAGGTGTTTGAAGGGTCGGCAACGCGCACGTGATGCCCCTGGTGCCGCAAGCGTCCATAGGCTGCGGTAACCATAGGTGGGCCGTATGCTTGTTTGCTACCGTCGTGGTATAAAAAAAAATAATTAAATCATTCATAAAGTGCTTGTTACAAAAAATTGAGATATCGATTTAAAAATCAGTGTTGACTTTAACACGTAAGTGACATATACTTGCTGGCGCTTGCGACCTTTCGTTCGCGATGATTGGAGTATACCACAATATATCGCTTGCTATTATTACAACTTTTCAGTAGAATATCACTTTATTTAAATTGACATTTTTAGACGTCGCGTGCTTTGTAAATCGCTGACTGCGCTTTATTGCCATCACCCAAATTATAAATCCTGCTACTGCTTTGTCTTCAAAAAGAAAGGTTAAAGAGGGTGCTAGTAATATTTATTCCAAAAAATTTAACCTCAACAAATCAAAAAGTAATTCAATGTACAAGATGTAATGAAAAGATTAGGACACTGAACACCTCAAATGCGCACTTTCTGATAAATATTATGAGCTACTCTGCACAACTATAATGCTATGATTTCAAACTGCAAAAATGCATGGAAATGTCAGAGGCTATAAATGCAAAATGCCAAAAGGAGATGAACTCATTACTCCAGTACGTGGACCCCAACAAATCTCAAATAATATGAATATCAAAATATAACGTAAATCAACAAATACACAGTTAGCGACTACCATGAAAATAACTTGTCAGTAGAGGACATTGCTGGAGACACTATAAATTCAACACAGACGATCTATAAGCTTCTGTTGTATTTGTAGGCTAAGTGAACTGTGGCGACTTCCCATATAGCACAAACAAAAATATACAACAGCGCCATCTAGCGAAGATACATCGAACTATAAAGTATAAAAATGAACAACGGAGCAACTACTAATCCTGTATCGCGAAATAGAGATTCGTGTGCCAATTAGTATATATACAACATCCTAATATCAACCGTTGGGTTTCTGCTCCGACTTACCCCAACCCTCTAGTGGTTGCGGCCGTAGACTACACACCAAGTAGGATTTCGAAAATACGTCGACCCAGACACGCGTTAGATGAGTTAGACGACGAAATCACGCTCGCTCAACGTAGAGCGAACACAATTAGGCAATCTAATAGGAACCGTCCGCGTTTTCGTCCCCGTCGTCGGGGGCGGAATACGCGTCGCGTAAATCGTATACAAAACATGGGAGTAGGTCGCCCCAACGTAGCAGCAACACCCCAAGCCGAGGTTCGTATCCCACAGGGGGTGCCCTTGAGCTATGTTGCTTAACAAATGACCGGTTGAGAGCCCTCAGCGCTCACCGTAATACCCGCGTAAAGTTGTAGAGGCCATCCCAGGCCAACAGCTAGGTCATCTCAAAAAAAAAAAAAAAAAATCAACCGTTGGGCCACGGCCCGCATAGGCATAATCACCTAGCTTCCATGAGGATCCTCCCGTTTTGTCGGAGGGACATGACACTCGTCCCTCCTCAGAACCATTGACATTTGAAAATCTCAGTTTTTTGCTGGGCAAGAAACTAGAAGCTTATAACATTTATTATTATAAAAGACATCAATGAATGGTGTCGTGGGACACCAGGTAGGAACGAAGTTTCTTCGGATAATGTAGAATCGACACAATTTGCAAAATAATTTCCCACTATTATCACTGTCAATTGCATTTAAGTCACTTGTTGGTTCACTTGTCATTGTTACTATATTTATTATTGTTTTGATGATTGGAAATTATATAAAAAAAATTTATGCACGAATTTTCGATGCGATGTTAAAGCTCTGTGGTTAAGGAATTTTCGACCGCACACGTCACATTTACACGATTGACTCCGCAATTTCATCTTTTCGGGTGTTTTTGCTCCCATTTTGTTACTAGCATTGGCTTCCACAATCGCATATGCAGTTATATTACAAAAAAAATGTAAGTATCTTCCTTGTGTTCGCTTTGAGCGGAATTCATATTTAAGAGATCGCGTTCCAGATCTAGAAATATGAGACTTTTGAAAACAATTTACATGTTACTGTTTTGTCTAATGTGCATTGTCATGTGTTAGAAAGAGGTAGAAATAGTACGAATGTTAAGTGCGTGATAGATAGTATGAAACGTAGCATACATGACGCGCTTTCGCACCTGCGCACGTCTCATTTAACGGTTTTATTCCACGCACTTTTTTCCACGGATTTTTTCTTACGGTTTTGCTATCACATTTTTTTTAGTTCGGTCGCGCAGCAAAATCCCTATCCCCTCCAAGCCTACCGTAAGGAACTTCGTTCTAAAAATACGATTCAAGCAGAATTAAACAACTCAATCAGAACTATAAAGAATAATATGGACATGAAAATTGATAATTTGCCCGGACAAAATACAATTAATAAAAAAGTGTTAAAAACTCAAGTAAAAATTTAAAATATTTGATATCAGATTAGATTGGCAAGTTTATATCACGAAATAGAAAATAACCTCTATGATTGTGTGTCCCATGCATTTCAAAACATTATGAACATAAATATAGACCTTTACATAGAGGATATAAAGCGCATTGGCAGACGCATCAATAATAATAACAGGCCATCGAAATCGCATTTAACAGCAAACGTATGACAACAACTATACAACTAGAAATTTCAGAGAGTTTAAAAACGCAGATTTGTCGATAAGTTTACTTATGGACAAGAAAGCATTACATTACTATAACCACTTAAAATATAATCTAAGACTGCTAAGAGAGGACGGCGATAATATCATTTTTAAGAACAATAAACTGTACATAAATGGCTAAGAATGCACCCCGACTGAATGTATGTATAATCGAAACTCAACTAGCTCTAAAACACACCACTACATATGTAGAAGCGAGTATGGAAACCAAAGCAAGGAATGGAAATAGTCTACGAATAACAATACAATGGACTACTCTAATATCGCAGCCTAACATTACAAAACAGACCTGACATTTCGTTAATAGAATATTATTGATAGTCAGACAGTCCTCATCGATGTAGTAGGTGGAGGAACCGGCTGAGGGCACGTGGAATCTTCCTTGCTGGTGTCTACTGGGTCTTTGTAAGTAAGGATTGGTTTAAAGACAGTTTTAACTTTCCCTTGATTTAGTGATTCAGATGTAGATTGTATTGTTACTATTGCTAAAGTTATTGTCAATTTTAGCTGTGGAAAGGACATGCTTTGGTACACGTTCGCCAGTACGTAGGTGACGTCACGACCTTACAGAATATGTCAAGTTGACTTCGAGTGAGTGAAGTTATTGGTAGCCAAACTTCTCCCCCTTACGTACTGGGGGATCAGGTACCATATTTACACTTGCTTGGTGCCTCTTGAATTGCCTGTGTTCATGTAATATATACAAAAAAAACATGCTCTATAGAAGCTCATCAAGACCATAGACTGATTATAAAAGAAACTAATCTTCAAACTCACCTTGAATCTTAACTGTCCTACAGGCGGCTCGGCGTACCGTATCCCTCTGTAAACCTGGAAGCGCCTGTTGTGGCGCGTTAGATACAATACTCTCTAAGCGTGCATGACACACTTTCTACTACTGGTCCATCTGGTGTTGAGGGTGCGAAGTGGCCTTGGATTGAGGGGTTTCTGTCTTAAGAAGATAACTGTGTTAAAATATATATACCTATAAATAAAATTGGAGTGCTGTTTGTAATATTGAAACCCAATATCGTTATTGAATTAAAATGTTAAAATTTTTAAAACGAAAAAAGCCCTCTCAACATATTATAACTACCACTATCCAGAATAAAATACTCAGTGAAAGCTCCTATTATATGGTAATCAAAATACATAATAAACTGTTAAATATTCTTAAAAATGATGTGTTATTGTACATCATTACAAAAAAAGTAGAAGATTTTTAACAGAAAAGTTTTGTTATTCAGTTATCTTTCAGAAAAAACTACATGAAAAAATTTGTGTATGAATATGAGAGATCTGCTATTTATATAATTAAAACCAGATAATTCTAATTAATTATTAATATCTTGTTATCGTGTTTCGTTGGTGAGTGTGAGACCGGAGGCCCATTGATGCAGGGGTGACAGTTATCGTGGTAACTATGTAAGCCTTACACTGTGAGTGTAACTTTAATCGCAAAACAAGCTCGGAGCTGATCCCGCCCAGGTGCGAGGCGATGCGGGTGTAAGGGCCGCTTAAACAGTTCACTCGCCTTGTGTGTAGGTGGGCATAAAGATCGCTTATGACTCCGAAAGTGTCGTTGATAGAAATACAAGCTCTCCGTTTTTGAGGATTGTGGAAACCATTCCCCCGAGATCCTAACTTCACTGAGGTTTGGTTAAAGCAGACAATGTCTTTAATGCAGACGATAGTGAAGCTCAATATGGCGGATATAGCCTGACTCTGGCCTTATCAAAACTCTGACACCTTCCAATTAACGTGTTCGAAACTTTCATATCAGATTTGATTACGGTTTTAATAATATGCCTAATTTGCAGAACTCACATAGTTTGACAATAATATTATTGTTTATATATGTAGTAGGTCAAGAGTTCTTCATAACAATTTCTACAGAGAATTGTTTATGATCAGCTTTTGGAAAGACGTCACATACTTTAATGTATCTAATTCATTATAAATTGTAATTAATCTTTTAATTTTCCAACATTAGATGAGGAAAAACTTTTTTTGCTTTAAATTTCACTATTTTGAAATCTACAACTTCAGATACTGTTAACTTAAATAAAGATGGAACTGATCAGAGGAATTAAGAAGCTCCTACTTTTTGAGGTTCTGTTATTCTAAGAGTTATTGAACCGAAGGTTACAAGACTGATTCTCACCTAAAACAAATAATTGTGTGATGTGTAAGATGATTTTTTCTGTATCTGGGCGTAATTGATCTTTAATATCTGTGAAATTAGTGATAAAAATACGTTATCATAGTATAGACTCGTTTGGGATCAGGCGACCGTGTTAGGAATGTGTAAAGTTGTTATTAACTACAGTAAGAGGTATATGTGACAAGATAATAACAATGCAACAATTTACATTATTCGTTATATATATTTAAAGTAAAGTAATTTATTGTATTTCATTTACCAACACTTGCGCTTATCAAAAATTTATGGGAGAGTAGCAAAAACCCCTTTAAGAACAATGAAAAATACACTGGAAAGATGTGATGTGAAGAATGTCACTAGCTCGAAATTTATAGATGGAGGAATGGAGAATATTGACAGAAGTTTCAATGTGGTAGATAGGCAAATGCTGAAGTGGAAGAAGTTAAGTCTACCGTTACGTGGAAAGTGGTAACAATTAATATAAAAAACACAAAAGAAAGTACTCGTATACAGTATACCTTCGTTTTGAGATCAGTTAGAACCAAACAGGTAAACATAAATACAGGTTTGTTATCAAAGCGCCTTGAACTTATGTTATCGGTGACCTGCAGTACGAGTGTAGTTAACCAGTCATTGTTGTAAATAATTGCCACTATGTATGTATATTATATATTTTCATATATTTACAAAAAAAATTGTCCAGATTTCACAGGCCGTAGACATAGGGTCATGGCAAATGCAAATGTTTTGTCAACATATTTTTCCTTAATAAAAAGTTGCTGCACACGAGTATACTATTACAGATTGATCAATCAACAATGGTCAATCATCAACAGCCTTTATGCGGGCCTCTGCTTTAGTTTATTTTTATGTCAAATTTCATTCACATCCGTGCAGCTGTTCTGGCATGATTAAATAAGAAACATTCATAGGTTAATGTTACTTCACATCATGGTCACATGGACATAAGACATAATGTTTACAGAATACGTAGCCGAACGAAGGACACAGAGAATCGGCCGTCTGATCCCAAACTAGTCTGAACTTGAACCAGATTGCTGATAAACATACATATATATTTTTAAATACAGACATATTATAGATAAATTACACCCAGATTCAGAACAACTGATCGTATTCATCGCCCATTTTTTTTCCTGAGTCAGGGTCACTAACCGAAAAACCAATTTTGTAGTAAGAACTTTTCGTTTACTTCCAAAAAAGTGAGTTTCTGATAAATTCATTTATTTCTTTAATTTATTTCTTGATTGCCTGCTTAAGATTGTAGAACTTGTTTTATTTATTCTGAAACCTGTTATTAATCATTAAAAAACAATTGTCTAGGTGAATAAGGAAAATAAGATTATAATGTTTATATCACCGTCGACAGGAAAACCCGAACAATTTACATCAACAGACTTTTAAATGAAGCAAACCATGGCCGGTGCGAGACTACATAATGATTTAATATAGGGTGTACCACGAATTAGTTAACATTTGAAAAAATTATTTGATATATCATAAAAGTTGTTTATTTACAAGAAAGCTAATTAGTTTATATCTATTATAAATATTACATCGTCTAAATAACCATCGTTTCGACGTTTGCACTCTTCTAAGCTAGGAACGAAACTTTCGAATACTCGTCGGCAAGAGACCTGGAGATCGCCGACATCTCGTTGATTATTTCTTTCAGTTGACATAGTGTATTTGGTTAATTGATGTAGATATGATTCTTCAAATAATTCCATAAAAAGCAGTCTGCTGGGCATAGATCTGGACATTTTGGCGGCCATGGAATATCGCCTTTTCTGGAAATCAGCTTCTCCGGCAACATGTCTTTGAGCACCGGCAGGGACTCATTGGATATGTAACAAGTGGTTCCATCTTGTTGAAACCATGTGATACGATTGTAGCCAGCAAATTCCAGTAACATCAGTCCCAAGAACTCTCATAACATGTTTGAGTGGGATTTTAGATTTAAATCTTAACGAATTCTTGACCCACTCTGTATATTAGTGGATGTCCTATAGCAATATGAGCTATGTAAATAAATACATTATAAGAATTATTTTAAGGTAAATTTTAAAACTAAAAAAAATAGGTTACAACGTCTGCATCTCTTAAAAGGTGGAATTCTCTCCGTGTTTACAACATTATTTGTTAACAATAATATCTTCTGTTGCGGACGTGGTAGTTTAAAATCTAAGCTTTCCAAAATTAGTAGGTTATTCAACACTTAAATTATTTTTAATCCAACACTTCTTGAGATTAGCACGTTGGTGATGAAAACTCAAGCTAAAAATATTCCCAAGCGCATAGAATATAAGAGGTTACCAACTTATCATATTAGAGATACATTTAAAATGCGATTTGCTAGCCAGTTGATGTCTATTGTCTATGTCCAGTGGTGTTTCCAAAACCATGATGAACACACAGAAACGACCTTGACTACACTCAGCTGCTGCAATCTCAGTTCCTTTACCTCATACGAGAGTTTCCTCTCTTCCCTTAGTTTCCTTAGTCTCTACGCTTTGCTAGTTCCAATTTACCTTCTTCCTATGTCCTGTCTGAAATCAAGTACACGAGGCAAACAAAATACCTGATGTATGTAGTAAGTAAATATGTTTTTATTGTTCACGAATTTCGTTTAACATGTGTACAGTCCTAAAGAAAGTTAAAATTATGTTTTACATATTATGACAATAGCCTTTAATAGTACGCTGCTGGACATACACATCTCCTCAGAAAGGAGGCTTTAGTCTTAGTCCACTTGACGAATAGGTGTGGTGATACTCTGTATTCTGAATCTGTCACCATACGGAGACATTTATGTCATAACAATGATGCATTATTTATTTTCATTTTCTCTCTTTTTATTAACTTACTTAATATCATAATGTTACCATGTTGTAACTGCCCCTGCAAACATGTAACCAACATCAACAGCCTTTGTAATTGGTATGTGGAAAATGTTATTCATAACATGCAATTGTTTGTTTTCCTCAATAATTGAAAAGAAATAACACATATTGCACTAATTAATTGTACATATTGTGAAGTGTAGGAAGGTGAAGATGAAGATGGTGACTGTATAAACAACATAATATTCCTTAAGGAAGTTATTGTCAACTCACTGGAGGAAAAATTCTCTTTTAAGTGTTTCATATAGATCGCAGAATATTTAACTAAGTATTTCCTGCCTTGTTACCCTGAGTCAATAAAAAACAGCTGTTGTTGTGAGTCTCAACACAGAATGAGTCATTTTATTAAAACGCAGTCCGGCAAAACGTATCATAGGTGGAAATTTACCTAGGTCTTTGAGGAAAAAATCGGGCTGTAATACATAATGAATACGTCAATTTTGGCTAGGCGTGGTGATGATCCAGGAAGAGGGAACCTGGAATAACATGATGCTTGTCTTCTCCAGTTTCTGATTAGGTAGTGAAGGTTGATTTTAGTAGAAACAATACATACTCCCAGAGGAGCCGGCGATCTGAAAGGATAAGAGGAAAGTAACTCCGTTTTAAAACTTTAGGTTTAAAGAACAACTTTATCAGGTGGTAGAGCCACGCTGGTTTCAGCATGAACGGGACAGTACTATCCTCTCAAAGAAGACCAAACTAAAGCGACAGCATCCGTGCTGTCGTGTTTCGTTGGTGAGTGCGAGACCGGAGGCCCATTGATGCAGGGGTGACAGTTATCGTGGTAAGTGTTTCAACGCTACACTGCCACGATGACTATTAAGCTATTTACGTCCCCAGGCGTGACGTGAAAAAGCATTTTACTACGATGCCATAATGTGGGTCACCATACTGCATTGTCTGTATTCGTAATGAATATGGTGACTATATCTGTTGGATTCTTTTCATGTTTTCTATCAGGCAGAGTACAGTCACATTGGCAGGCTCTTAAATCATTGAAAAAAAGCTTTTTGGTATGACTTTTAATCTACTTTACTAACTGAGCAGATAAATAATATCGGTTTGTAAAAAGAGAAAAAAGGATAGAATAATAGGCCTCGATAATTTTTTACTTTATTTGTGTGGTACCTTCGTGACAATAAAATATAAGCGTAAGTTTCATATTTAATTTATTTCATTTATATTGTTTTTTAAATTAGTCATAAAAACAAAGAGTATTACATTCCAGGAAATAAAGATATATGTATTATTTACATTTGTCATAGTCTATGGAGTATAATTCTTCCCACACTTTAAACCTATCTTCAAACAGATTCTGCTGGACGGAGAACTCCTTGTCGATGCGTACGTAATTTTTCTGCTTTGGTGTAAAGGCTGGCCAGTGTAGCGACGACAGCTCTGGAGTGTCTGGCTTTGGGTTCGGGTCACTATAGACGAGGAAAAGGATCAATTAAGCGCCAAACATGATAAGTCTTAGGTTTTGAATTTGATGCAGACAGATTTTCTTACCGGTAATGTAGCAGTTCTAGTTCGTATTCATCTATGTTATTAAATAGTAAACATTACTATATCTTAACTCTTTGGACATAAGTATCATATTAAGATGTTTAACCGGGCAAGCTGTTAAGAAATTCTTTCGCTGCTTTTTATCGAGTGGAAGTCAGCTCAATTCTGGTTTCTCGAATAGCGGCAATGCTTTTGTGTCTCCTAACGTACAAGTTGTCATGGCTGTCAGTTGTTACTTACCTATTTGATCTGTCTACTGTTATTGTAATTTTTTCCTTTAATTAGAATTGAAGAGTGTTGGACAAGGAAATATCTTTTAAACAATCTCTTCGCGACTCCAAGTTTCGAACTCGATATACAGAAGTGAATGTTATCTTTGTATACTTACCCATATCTCATAAAGTTATAAAAGATGGCGGTCATCTTGTCCACCATCAGTGAGTCTGGTGCGTTGGACACTGGGATCGAGGGGAAACTCGCACTCACATTGAAGAGGTAGATAAGGTCATCGTGGTGAGCAGCTCCTGTTAAATCGTATATATGTTACATATTCTAGTTACTGACAAAACACACAGATTCATCGTCATCTCATCCACAAGATGTCCCCGCTGGAAGATGTATGTGGATATAGAAACTACTGATGTTCTAAATACTCGTACACCTCATGTTTAGTCTTATATTCAACTATTCGTCGTGTTGTTCGTTTATCAAATATAGGAATCTGTTCATTGGTGTGTAATTTACGTCCCTTCTAAACGGGTAGTTAAAATACTTTCTTCTTTATTTATCTTCTATTAAAGTAAAGAAGAGGGAGAGGTGGAGGATATTTAGTTTCTTACTTATTTGTGTTAGAGACATCATGTTTAAATTTTATTTACTTCAATAGGTTAATGACAGAAATTCAATTTAGTTTATCGCCCTGAGTTTTTCTACAAATAGTTATTCATCTGGCAAAAGTATGATAAGAATGTACTGTTCGTTACCTGTCGGCTTATTAGTGACGGGATCTACGTAGTGGCTGTTGGCACCGATGTAGCCAAACTCGTAGTAGTACACCGGTTGTGGAGAATGGCGCGCCATCAAGTTAACCATCCTTGCCAATCAGACATAATATAAGTTAGTCATTAAAATACGGTAGTAAAGAAAATAAAATTTAGCAAGTGGAAAGGTTAGTAGAGCCACGCTGATTTCAGTACGAACGGGACGGCTCGACCGGGACAGTACTACTCTCCCACAGAAGATCAACCTAAAGCGACAACATCTGTGCTGTCGTGTTTCCTTGGTGAGTGCGAGACCAGAGGCCTATTGATTCAGAGGTGGTAGTTATCGTGGTAACTATGTGAGCCTTACACTGCCTCAATGACTGTTTTGCCTTTTACGTCCCCAAGCGGGGTGTGAAAAAGCATCTCACAAGGCCGCCATAGTGTGGGTCACCATACTGCACTGTCTACATTCGTAATGAGTATGGCGACCACAACTCTTGTATTCTATTCGTGCTTTTCATCAGGCAGAGTAGAGTCACTTTGGTAGTTCTTAACATAGAAAAAAATTAATAATAAAATGGTAACGGTAAGGCTCTTTAGTCTGGTAACTCACGACGTCAACGAAGAGATTGAAAAAGCTTGTTCTGACGGTGTGTTTCTGCAACTCAATCTTATAAATTCGGCTATTAGATTTCTTATATGCTGTATAATTCACCAAAATATTTTTTTTTATGTTTACCAAGACAGTGTCACTGCAGACCCCCAATCTTTCTTTCCATCTTTCATCTGACATTATCTATTTCACATAACAGCAATATACCACTATATTTTATATTGTTAAAGTCTTACCTATGAACTCCAAATCCAATAACCGCATCGGAGTATAACTTTCCCAGTCCTGCAGCTGTCTTGTTAGAAATATTCTTGCCGCCCAGGTACGCTTGCTTGAGCCTCTCAGCCTGAGAGTCAGTGTTGCCAGACAAAGAGAATGATATCGGAGCGATGCGGTCCCAGGAATCATGCATTTGTTTGTAGAGAGTTTCATTGTTTAATACATCTAGAAAGTAATAGCATTGTTAATATATCCGTTCTAATTACGGATATCAGTGACTTTGGGCAGTATTTCAGGCCCTTTTCCATATCCTTCAAATTTTGACATTATAATATATGGTGAAAAGGAGATTACATTCCCAAGGGAGAGGGGGTGGGTGATAAAAGAAGGTAACAAAACCTTTTGCAAGTTTTTTTTATGCATGATTATAATCCAAAAGTTCTGGTCGCCAGGCTCATTCCGAATACAAACAATATAGCATTGTAACCTACACTATGGCGGCCGAGTTAGATGCCTTTTCACATCCCACTTGGGGACGTGAAAGATGACAGTCATCGTGGGAGTGTAAAACTCACACACTACGATAACTGTCACTCCTGCATCAATGGGCTTCCGATCTCGTACTCACCAACGGAACACGATAGTACGGATGCTGTAGCTTGAGGGTGGTCTTTTGTGAGAGGGTAGTACAGCCACGCTCATTTCAGCACGAACAGTGGCAGTACTACCTAAAAATATTTGCGTAGAGTACAAACATAACTCGGTAATAGTTAGGAACATGGCGATACACATGGTATACGTGTTTTTATTTTTCGATATTCAAGTCTTATCAAGTGAAAGCAGGTCTAAAAATATATGCAGTAACCACTTTTTTGTTGAATTATCATACAGGTCAGACTTCGCATTAAAAGCACATCACTCATTTTTTAATCAATAACTTCAGCTGCTTAAGTTTATTTTTTATAACAGAACTCAAGCAAAATAACTTACTGAAAGCCTTCCAGAAGAATTCATCTTGGGTCTGACTGACAATGAACGGTACTGGGCGCAAATCTCCGTTGCAGAACGAATCGCGTGGCTGGTTCACTAAGAACCTTTCTTGACCGAAGTCTTCTTCTTGAATCGGCATCCACAAAAGGACAGGATCGTAACCAAAATCCTATATAAAATATACTAAACGTTAGGTTAATACAAGGAGGATGAAAAAAATATTTTTGGCCACAACGTGATTATCTTGGATTTGAAAAAAATCATAGCTTATTTCTTGTTAAACTTATGTTACGAACAGAATATTTGCCACACTAACAATAGTGTTTGTAAAACTAAAAGCATCAAGTCTCGACTATACTTTAGTTAAGAATTAACCGTTTAGACTTAGAGACTGTTAGTAAGCGCTATTTAGCAGAAGTTAGTGATGGAACAGGGTATTAGGAAGGAAAGTTTTAAGAGCAGAGATCAGATTCAGCTGTAAAGTCATAAGTGGCTAAAACTGGATAATTGGCACACCAATATAGTAACATATAGGATTTTAAGCTCCTGTACTCACAAACATATGATCCAGGGAGTCACCTAATTCTTTAGAAGTTTTAGTTTTCAGACAGTCTATCATTGCTTTAGAATTTTTCGTGGGACAGTTTAGTAGTTTCGCTTGTCTGACTGCCAGGTGACTCTGGTGTCGTGGGATTACAATCTGGGAAATTGGAGAGCCGCTCATCGAAATTGCTCGATGGAAGAGACCTGTAAGAGATCAAGAATTGAATGTGTGTACAAAATATGTGTTATGTTCTGGATATACTGTATCATCGCTCGCTAACTCCATCCGTAATGAACTGGATATTTTTGCTGGTTCTTTGGTTTCGATGAGGTTCAAACTAAGAGAGTCGATAGAATAATATCATTGTTTTTTATTTTTTTTTAGTAGTTTTGTTTTTTTTGATTGTATATAATTTTTAAATGTTACACAGCGTGTCTATCGTAGATTACCAAATATGTTTGTGTTAGCTCTAGTTATATAGTTTAAAATGCATATAAGATTCACATCTAGTAGATGTTAATCGGCAGTAATTTTGATATATTTATAATAATCTATGTCTTTACGTGAGATTTTACATCAGTTTTGTGAAATAAAATTAAAAAAAAAAATCATCATAAACTCATTGTATCAGAATCAAGTTGTGCACTGCAGGACGTACAACTCTTCTTAGAAAGGATTTTGTTTTAGTATCCCACGCTGATCAGGTGAGAGTTGGTGTTAGGTTTGTTTCAAATGTTCCATTTCTTTGCAGAAGCCTTCTCCTATGTACTTTGCTCCCTTAGTCATGGCATTACGATACATCAAGGATGAATAGGAATGTTGACACTCTGTATTCTTAATTCCTCACTTCACGGAAATAAATATGAAATATTTTCAGAAAACATTAGTTTTGAACCATTTTATAACAGCTGATCAGATACGTTAGAATACCTTTAGACATAGGTGAAATCATATGCAGCATAACACTGAACGAGCCCGCACTGTATCCTGCTATAGTCACTAGGTTGGGATCCCCACCAAACGCATCGATGTTCTTCTGTACCCATTTGAGAGCCGCTACTTGGTCTTTCAAGCCGTTGTTCCCAGGAACTGTTTTGTCACCCGTGCTGATAAAACCTTTTGGAAGAAGAATATCGTGATAGTGTGAAGATAATGTACTACTGGAAATAGACTACATAATACAAGATTCGTCTCGAGATAAAAGACCCATTTGTCTAAACGTCTTATACGAAGAAGTGGGTGTCCTTAATAATAATAATAATAATAATAATAATAAGGTTTCTTTTTAAAAAAAAAAAACCTAATTAAAGCAATAAACACTTATGCGATACCTGTATTAACCTACTCCTTTGGTATTATAAAATGGACTAAAACAGATATCAATAATATACAAATAGCAACCAGAACGATTCTCACTAAACATAATTGTCTACACCCAAAATCTGCAGTAGAAAGAGTAACAGTCAAGAGGCAGGATGGAGGTAGGGGCCTTATCGACATATTTGCCCTATGGACTACACAAATCTCTAAGTTAAAATCCTTTTTCTTCAAAAAATCTAACAGTAGTCAAATTCATAAAGCAGTAGTTAAAAATGATCTCAACTACACACCACTAAACCTAAACCAAGAGATAGAAATAGACAGCATAGAAAATAACTTTGAAATATGTAAAATAGAACAATGGAAAAAGAAAGCACTCCACGGTCGACATCCCCAAGATCTTGAACAACCACATGTAGACAAATTAGCTTCAAATAAATGGCTCACGGTAGGATCCTTATTTCCGGAAACTGAAGGCTTCATCATAGCAATCCAAGATCAAATCATAAATACAAAAAATCACAGAAAGCACATTATCAAGGACCCTACAGTAACAGACGACAGATGTAGAAAATGTCGTAACATGTCAGAAACCATACAACATATCACAGGAGCATGCCCTAACCTTGCACAAACCGACTACACACATAGACACAATCAAATTGCAAATATCATACACCAAAGACTAGCTCTCAAATATAAGCTTATCCAGGATACACACACTCCATACTATCAATATACCCCTAAAGCAGTGTTAGAAAGCAATACCCATAAAATTTACTATGACCGTGCAATACTGACCGATAGGACTATACACTACAACCGCCCTGATATAACCGTTCAAGATAAATTCAATAAAACCACTTACCTAATAGATATATCTATACCAAACACTCACAACTTACAGAAGACAATAGCAGAGAAAGTACATAAGTACACAGATCTTAAGGACGAAATTCTGAAAATCTGGAAACAACAAAAGGTTTACATTGTCCCTATAGTATTGTCCACCACTGGTGTAATTCCGAAACACATACACCACAGCTTGAAACTCCTTGATTTGAAACCCAATACTTACATACTCCTTCAAAAAGCTGCTATACTGAACACTTGCAGAATTGTCCGAAAGTTTCTGCAAATAGATGAACACTCACACAATGCAATAGAAGTACAGACTTAATTGATCTATCACAAAAAAAACCGTGGCACTTACTTGACCGAGTCCGTAAGTGTCACTAAAATACTACCAGTGAAAGCTGAGAAAATATAAATTTATCAAAATAATAATAATAATAGTTTATTTTCTCTTCACAAAATAGTTCTTACTAAAATAATACAGTTGAGTCAGGAATCACATTTTGTGAGAGACTGGTGCCTATGATAGGTATAGAATACCTGTGTTACAGGTCACCAGGTCCCCACACCACTTAGTTTACAAGTAAGTTATCATTTTAGACAGCGATAAACAAGCTGGAGAAGGAGAAAATTATAAATTAAGCATTAACTTGAACATTACAATCGTTAGTGTGTGTGTGTGTGTGTGTGTGTGTGTGTGTGTGTGTATGCGGGTGAGTGTTCGTATGTATATTCGAGTGTGTGCGTATGTGTGTGTGTGTAAGTAAGCGAGAGTGAGGGTCTATATATCAACCACTTAATTATTATAATGTTATTACTCATTTTTATTTATGTTACTTCACTTTTATGTAATGATTAAGAATGGATTGGATCGGATTTTAGAGAGAAGTTATGAGGAGCTTTTATTTATCGAAACCTATTTTATTGTTCAAATTTGAATAATTTTGATATAGGAAAATATTTTTTCTGTATAATAAAAATAATAAGGGAAACGCAGACATTTGGCTGTTCGACCCCAAACTGGGTATCGTCTGTGCTGTGATAACGATTTGACTGATGAACACAGTATGCGGGTATATTGGCCCAGTGGGAGGAATACGAATTATAACTACAGTTGTTTTCTTTTCGTTTTTTTAAGAGCCTACCAAAGTGATTTTACTCTGCCTGATGGAAAGCATAAATAGAATCCAAGACCTGTGATTCAGACAGTGCAGTATGGTAACAATGGTGACGCAAGATGATTTTTCGTGCCTCGCTTGGAGCTGTAAAAAGCATGACAGTCATCGTGGCATTGTATTGCACACCACACTTGCCTCGACAACTGTCACCCCTGCACTGAGCTTCCGGTCTAGCGCCACCAACCAAACACGACAGCACGGACGTTGTCGCTTTAGGTTGGTCTTCTGTGAGAGCGTAGTACTGCTCCGCCGGCCCGTTCGTGATGAAATCAGCGTGTATCAAGCATAAAGATATAAGAAGAACTGATCCTGGTACTCACCAAGAGATGCCAGTCTATAGTTGATGGTGACCAGTACGATATCTCTGTCGAGCAGGTACTGAGGTCCGGCAATATCGCTTCGTCCTGACACTGAGTAGAAACCTCCAGGGTGTATGTACACCATCACGGGCAATTTCTTCTTGCTGAACAAACATGAATTAGCTGTTACATTTTTTTTTAAATGTGTACTTTAATTTTTTTTTAAAAATTCAAAACGCATCAAAATTAATATAAAACATAATTACACTCATATAATGTTAATAGAATATATTAACTAACTTTTTACCTATTCTTGAGTCATATTTTTATTACTTACAGAGTCTCAGCCATTGACGAGAGAGAGGGTGTTGGTCTATCGCTTTCTTGTGAGCTGGCCTATATGTGCCATGCTCATATGTCGAAATGTCAACATGTTTTAGTCACGGGTTTTTATAACCACTAATTATTTTCAAATTAACGGTTAATTTGAGAATAATTAGTGGTTATAAAAACCTAGACAAAAACGGCGGTAGTATTCATTGCTTTTAAGGTGACTAAACTAGACTATATAAATAGGAAAGAGATAATGTTATGACTAGGTGAGTCAGTTGCAGGTAATAAAACTGTTTCTTCAGTTGCTTTGTAACTCATTTCAACCAATCTATTAAAAAAATATCATTTAAAGTATGTAAATATTACTTTATTAAAGGTTCAGTCATTCTAAGCGAGTACGCAATTATTCTTATAGAATCTTTGAAGGATTTTTAAGTGGGGCGATAGTGACATGTTTTGCGTGCATGTGCACACGATTCAAAATAGATTCAAAACTCCCACAAAATCATATTAAACTCAGTTAGCAACAGCTGTATAAAGAAAATTAATGAAAATTTATCTTTAAATAGTGAAATAATGCTTGAAAAAAAAGTATTACAAGGTTTGTTTTTATTTAAAAAGACAACTTTAGGGTTACGAAAAACACACCGTGTACTGGACACTGTACACATGTATGAACTGGACACAAAGAACATTCGGACTGACAATAATAATTTGATAGTCGCACAAAGAGTTGTCCCACGTGGAAAGTGAGCTCAAAACACTTAGTGCAATAGGAAGCGGTGAGGTGACCGCTCAAACCACTACACCATGTGTGTAAGATGCTAAAGAGGCTATGCAAATATTTCTTACCTGTCTGGAGTGTACACATTAAGACGCAAGCAGTCCTCGTCTACTGGATAATTATCGTAGACCGGCTGTGGGCAAGCTGGCCCATCACTAGTGCCATCCACCTCACTTTTGTAGCTTTCGATCATCACTGGTGGCTGAAAATAAGGGTTAAATAAATATAAGTTTATATACACTGGTTTTTCCATATAATCCTTTTCTGAGTGTATTTTTGAGTGGGTTTTTGAATGGGTAGACCATTCTCCTCTTTCATTCAATAAAATGGTTGTTTTATACGACTTTTTCAAATGTTAACTAATTCGTGGCCCATCTTGTATTTTGTTATTTTTTAATTTCAGCTCATAACTCTATTATTTGTGGAACTATTAAGATAACCATTTTATTTTAACAAATACTGTCCATCTTGTTACATTTAAAATTTTCAAAAAAAATACTAATTACCATTACATAGTTTTTAAAAGAGAATTGTGGTTTATATATTGGCTGTAACTGACTTTATATTTGATATTTTTTTTAAGTTTTAATTGTTTATAATACGAAGGCTATGTTACAGATACATATCATAGGGTAGTTATTATTAAATACTAAACTATTTAATAATGCATGCAATGCAACTTCATAAATTTTGATTGCGCTAGGACTTGGGAACAATTACTACTTATAAAAATTGTTTTTTGAACAGACCGCAAACTTTGTTATTTCGAAGTACACGTATATACAGGGGTCTCTCATCTGTTCCCTTTATTGATCAACATTCAGGGCCTTTTACGACTTCAGATCCTACAATCCTCTTACATATTCACTCATTCCATTTGATCGGGCATCTACTTTATACATAAATACATACAGACATAATATAACATAACCGCAAACAGGAGGAATCCTTGACACAAACTCTACACCAATCCGTCTGGCCAGCGTGGTATAGTAAGCCAAAATTTTGCCGAGTAGAGGCCTAGGTCCAGCAGTGGAACATTTAAGGACTGTTGATGTGATTACCATCTATTTACCTGGAACCTGAGCTCCCCAACCGGTGCTTGAGCGTAGCGCAGCCCTCTGTATGCCTCGATGCGTCTGCCTCTACGTGAAATCAGCCATGACCCTCTGAAGGTGCCTGATTTGCTATTAACAACGGGTGCGTTTACTGTGTCCGGTGCTATGAGAAATAGGGAAAAATTTAAATTATAAATATTGATTTTTATAATGAGTTTAATAACTGTACGAGTGATTTTTCTACAGATTAGTTATGAGGCAAAAACCTTCTTGAAAAGCACACACTGGTGGTGTGCAGGGCTTTTTGAGCTTAAAGCGTATGGATGAACGTATGTATATATACATATGTGTGTGCATACACAAATTTTTAACATTATGATGTTATTATATTCAATATTTATTTTAGTAGTAAAACATCGTACAAAGGCATGTAACTCGTGATTCCATGGACAAAACAATTCGTGATCATCACCTTTAGTGCCGTGATTGTAGACGTGCTGACGTCGCGCGTCGATGCCCGCGCATGCGGCCGCAACACACAACACAAGCGTCAACAACATGTTGCGCACACGCACGACTGTAACTAGTCAGGCGTTAAGATGCGACACTGCTTATATACTGGGAGATAAATACAGTGGGATTATTCTCATACTATTTTTGTGTCTGTACGTAGCATTATATCTGCTAAGCCGATAGCCTTTAAACAATAAGTATACGAATTTATTTATATTTAGGAAATACAAAATAAAAAAATAAATAAAAAATTATATTCTCTTTTAAAGCAATTTGTAGTAGAGAGGGAAGGTGACCACCGCTACCCATGGGTATCTGTAAGTCAAGATGTCGGCAGTCTTTAAGTGCTTCTTCTAGAATTATGACTGGTAGGAGTATATGGGATCTTCTACGGTAAAGTTATGGTTGTCATGATTAACGTATTGCTTGTTGAAATAGGTAATTGAAGAATGACGACTGTATTTATTAATGCAAATAATATATTTTATCTGTCTTCTATTATATACTAAAATTATAAACGCGAAAATGTGTTTGTCTAGCTGTGTATATATGTATGTGTCTGTCGTCACTTCATGCTTAAACCAATAATATAGTTGAAATTTGCCATGGAGATATTCGAGTCCTGAAAAAAGAAATACAGTTTTTTTCCCAGAAATCATCCTTCAAAGGCGTTGAAGTTTATATGGGGAATCAATAACCGCAGAACCGATTTAGATGAAATCCGGTATAGTAATAGTTTGAGTTATGGGGAAAGATGTACAATAGTTTTTATTCGTTCTTTAAGGATGTAAAACGTTTTAAATGTGAAAGTAACTCTGTCTAATATACTTTCACGGTTAGACTGATTTGGATGAAACTTAGCGTGAATAAAAATTGATTTTTGAATAAGGATGTAGGCTACTTTGCTACCGCTCCGGACATCGGGGCTCCACCCGCGTGTTTACATATTATGTGCTATGTTATATAGGATGGGTCAAAAATTCGTTAACATTTGAATCCAACGTCCCACGCAAACATGCTACGGGAGTTCTTGGGATCGATGCTGCACCGAAATAAACAATTTTTATAATATATCAAATGGTTTTTTTTAAGATTTTTTCAAATGTTAACTAACTCACCCATAACATGTATAGTTATATACATCCAAATATTTCTTTGTATAAATAAATAAAGAAGATTTCAAAAAACTCGTTTTCTATAAATGAAGAGTATAATAACAATAGCATTCATAAAATCCTAGAAGTTCTTAGTACTTTAAGGAAAACGTCGGGGAACCCCGACGTGTGACACAACCTTGGAGTGTTATGTACGAACATATGTACAGACGTATTGTGGGTGTCTTTCCGTTATACGTGTCTGATCGTGCGGCAGACTGAAAACAAGATTATGAATTACCAGCTTTTGCCCGCGGCTTCGCTCGCATGGGTTTTGGTCTGCCACATTTAATTTCATAATAGATCATCATCAGTGTAAGTTCAATGGTTTAGGCAGCATACTCCAAGATAACACTCAGAGGCTAGATTTTTTTGCAAGTTAATTGATGTTTATCTTTATAATACGACCAGAATTACATGAAATCATTATGAATTGTAGCCTATATGTTATTCCATTGTATAATCTATATTACTGTGGAGATTCATCCAAATCGGTCCAGTAATTTTTTCGCGAAAGAGTATCAAACGTCCATACTCACAAACTTTCGCATTTATAGTATAAGTAGAATTTATTATTATCTGTATATTGGTACAACTGTAAACAAAGTTGTTTCATAACAAGGGTCATTCTGAATTATTTCGATATAAAGTTGGAAGTCGCATTAATACTAAAATGAGTTTCCTTATATTTGGGAATTTATTTACTTTGTAGCATATAACAAGTGAATATTCATAATTTTAGATACAATTTCTAGGCCGCCTTAGCGTGAGTCGCCATACTGCATTGTCCGCAATCACAATGAGTATGTCGAACACCACTCTTGGATTCTATTCATACTTTCCATCAGGCAGAGTAGAGTCACTTTGGTTGGATGAAAATAAAAAATGAATGGTGTCGTGGGACACCAGGTAGGAACGAAGTTCCTTCGGATAATGTGGAATCGACACAATTTGCAAAAAAAATCGTGCTCAATTTTATGTAGGTTTTCTTGATTTTTCTCTTAAATTTTGCTGATTAGTTTTTATTTAAGTACAAGAAAGTATTTAGGAAATTCAGTATTTTAGGAAATAAAATAATAAATTCCTTAAAATAATAAAATAGCACACATGACGCGCTTTCGCGCCTGCGCACGTCTCATTTAACGATTTTATTCCACACACTTTTTTCCACAGATTTATTCCACGCACTTTTTCCACTTACGGTTTTACTATCACATTTTTTTCATTTCGGTCCCGCAGCGAAATCCCTATCCCCTCCAAGCCTGCCGTAAGGAACTTCGTTCCAATAATATATTTCTAAAATTAATAGCCCTTACCGATTAGAAATGAGTTAATGATTTATTAATCATTTAATATTACCGAACCCATGTAAAGTCTAGTCGGTACATCCGTTTTTATCATTCGGTCTGGGCACAGATTACTTCCTAGTAGATTCTACATACAGGGCCACAAACGTGCGCAATGCACATATGAGTATGTTGAAAAAAAGCTACAAATGTCATAACAGTATTTACCAAGTTTATCACCCATAGCCACGCCGTGTTCTTGGCATTTTAAACATAATTTTATAAATATTTCGGACATTTAACACACAACGGCATCTAGTTTCAAACTAAGCAGAGCTTATACTATGATAACTAAACTGACTGATTGAATTCTTATATACTTTTTTTGTAAATACATACATATAGGAAACACTCAAACTCCGAAACAAATATTTGTAGATCACATAAACGCTTAGTGCGACCCGGGCATCGATTTCGAGACCTCGAACATAGCAGTCACTATCGCTACCGGAGGCAGTCAAATGTTTTGTAAGTAGTTTCCTCTGAAGTAAAATGGTGTTACGAGTCAACTAAAGCACCCAGTTATCAAAAAGACGACATAATATTTTATCTCAATTATTAATAGTATGTTAACGTATTTTAAATACACCGGAGTTCAAATTATACTGGTGTTATAATGGTGCAAAGTAATAGTAATTAAGCAACCGTGGATAGATAGTTCTTTTTGAAATGTCTCTTTCTCTCATCACGTAAATTACAATTGTTGTCTTTGTCTAATACTGCACGTGTATCGATAATGTTGTAATTCAAAGTCGATATTGTTCGGTATTTTTTGATTTTTTATTGAAGCAAAAATATTTTTAAATAGAAGTGGCGTATTATTGTTGAATATTTATATTAAAGGATTCCTGAATGCCCCAAATGGAAAAAAAATGTGACTGACACGCAGTTGTGATGTTCCGCAAAATAATAACCTTACTCATAAATTATTGGTTGTGTAATCTTACAAGACGACTGTGTTGATCGCCGGCGAGACTGAGGGCATGTAAAAATAAAGGAAAGAGTCCCTTAAGTATTTTTAACGAAGTGAAAGTACCTACACCACGACACCCAGGTTCTCGTCGAGATTCGTAGCTGATCAATTCGTTCTTGTATTTCGACATCTTATTTTCAAAAGTGTATTTCTTTTTTCGTGTATATGCTAATAAATTGATTAAAACTTCAAATCAAAATGCAGTCCACATATGGCACCCGCCATTTTTGTTATGGTTCTACCTAATTTATCCTTGTCAATTTTGATATGGCCTTTCACATATTTTTTGAATCTTAGGTGGTTAAGGGATACATAATATTTAATATCATAAAAATTATTGGATGTATAAATTAGAAACCATGCAAAATTCATAAAATAAAAATTAATTTCAATAAAAAGTTTATTTTACTCATATTGTTATTTGATAATGCAAGTAAAATAAATAAAAATAAATAACATAATAAGCGATTATTATTTAAAATTCCTATTTTAATATTTATATTTAAAAATTTAAAAACCGTATAAATAAATTAATTAGGTCATCCAATCATATTTATTGATCAATATTCTAACCCTGTCCCATCACTATGGTTCAATGCATTATAAGTTTGACCTTGAAATATCCAGTCATCGAATTTGACTTGCCCCGCACATCTCGAGCATACCACAAAATCTTATGAAACCGAAACGAATCAAATTTTTATTAGTGCGGTGCCTGTTAGGCGAAAAACTGTAGGTTTGGGGCTCCAATTTCTGTGACTTCAGGTTTTAAAACGTATCGAGAAAGTGTACAAAAAGACAATAAAACTCTAGGGAGCAATATTCTAGTTTTATAAAATAAGACCACCGGTGATAAGGGCGGAGGTGAGTATCACAAAACCACGAAATTCGTAGAACCTAATTTATGAATGATCTCAAAGCATTTACAAAATATTATATTGCTAGAAAATACACCTTTTTCTTTAGTTTACAAAGAATCATTTTGTTAAAGTGATACTAAATGGTCATAATGTTGAGTGGGAAAATTACATACAGCGAGATGTATGACGGGTGATCTTATCATTATCTTCTTTAGGGATCTTCAAAAAAGATAACAAATGATTGGTGGTGGACTGATAAGTTAGCCTTTATAAAATGTTTCATACGAAGGTAAATCATTAATATTCTTTCTTTTTTTTTATTTTACGTACAGTGTTGTGGAATATCTTATTACATATAAGAAATAATGTGTACTTCCACATACTTGTGGCACACGAGTAATTATGTGACGTGGTATCTTGTTTATAGCTCTGTGAAATTAATATTTTATATTATCTATATGTTTTTAATGTTGAATACATTATTAAACGAGACAAATTGTACAACATATTGCTACCATCAGTAGAAGTATCAATGACAAACGTTGTAAAAGCGGGGAAAATGTGTTACTTTCGACAGGTACAGAACATACACAGCTAATTGTTTTATTAATACCATCATTGACGACTTCCACATACAGCACAACTAAAACTACTGTACAGTGCCATCTAGCGAAGACAAACCGAACTACAGTGTAACGAACTACGGAATAACTACTAATCATGTACCGCGATATAGAAATTCTCGCGCTGATATACAACTTTCTAACATCAACCCAACAGTTTTGGCTCGCCAGGCTTGATCAACTAACTTGGTCGGAGGATCATAACACTGTTCCTCCACATTTTCAATTAGTTTTTTGTTTTTTACTATATTAAGAGCCTGCCAAAGTGACTCTACTCTGTCTGATGGAAAGTATGAATAGAATCCAAGAGTTATGGTCACCATACTCATTGTAAATTTTCACACCCGCTTGGGGACGTAAGAGGCATGACAGTCATTGTGACAGTCTAAGACTTGCACAGTTACCACGATAACTGTCACCCCTGTATCAATGGGCCTCCGGTCTCGCACTCACCAACGAAACACGATGTTGACTGACAATGACTAACCCGTAGATTAGGTGTAGTGTGTTGTCCTATTAAATATATCTGCTACAGTCTAAAACCTTCAACTAAGTAATTTGTTCGCGAAGTGGGTAGTTGTTTAACAAATGAGCAGACCGGTTACCTAATGGAAAGTAGTCGCCGCAGCTCATGAAGTAGGTCCATGAATTTCTCTTGTCCTTCAGTTTGTAGAGCCAAAATATTCAAGAAAATCTATTTGAAGAGCCTGCCAAAGTGAATCTACTCTACCTGATGGAAAGCTTGAATAGAATCCAAAGAGTTGTGGTCACCATACTCACTGCAAATGCAGACAATGCAGTGTGGTGACCCATACTATGGGTACATAAATTCATGATACTGCAAACAATTTGTAAAATAAGAGGATACAGACAGAGATTCAACTTATTATCCAAGTGACACGGATGAACATTACTTTATATTTCCTCTGCCGTCCTCCTACTTCGTCAGGGATACATACATAAAACGTGTACATGGTAGTTTTGGTATAAGACTGCCTTGTTAGTTCGGTTGATCTCGATTTCGATTCCCAGAACGGTTCAAAAAAGTGTTTTTGGATTTTTCTTGCCAGAAATTCTTAACAATATCCCGAAGTATGGATGGTGACGTTGTTTCAAGTCCCGGTTGTCGCGAACGTCCATGGTAATCGCTCGACAATTATTTCAACTTTTGGTTCACCTTCAGGGCTACAGAGGTCCGATGTCAGTAGCTCCGTGTAAAACTGACATTTATCTAAAAACTGGTTGAACTAGAAGCCGCCCCAAATAATGTTAAGATTAATGAAGGTTTTAATTTAATATTTTTGACATTTAACACACAACGTCATCTAGTTTCAAACTAAGCAGAGCTTGTACTATGATAACTAGGCTGACTGATAGAATACTTATATACTTTTTTTTTGTAAATACATATATGTTATACATAGAAAACACCCAAACTTCGATACAAACATTTGCAGATCATACAAACATTTGATCCGACGGCTTTCGCTACCGCTACGCTATCGAGGCAGTCAAAAATGAAGAAAGAAAAGTGATTTCTGTATGAGATTTTGCATTTATGTTGTATTGTTTATTTCTTTTAATCTGTCAGATTCTCGAATAGTAATTTATTTAATGATTTTTTTCTCTGAGAGATCTCTCTAAACACTTATATGTTAAGCCAAAACAGTATCAAATAACACACTGTGTAAAATATCATAGGAATTTGTGTATATGTGTATTTGAATATACTTTTATCGTAAGGTGTTGTAGCGTTCATGTAGCAGCACTAGAGTTGGGTACACAAACATGTTAAGTGGACACTCTGATTAACTAAAATGTAATTCAAGCTCTTGGAGACAAATACTGTGAATATTGGTACCACCTGAACAGTAAATTCATATTGAGTATATTCTGTGTTTAATTTGACTTTTCAAGTCAAGATACATCTGATAAAAGTATATTGTGGAGTAAAACAAACCATAGCAACTCCAAACTAGAAAAAAAAATAGTTTCAATATGAAATTTTGCATTTATACAACATAAATGCAAAATCACTCTCTATTATTTCTTTTAGTCTCTCAGATTCTCGAATCGTAATGCATTTACTGCTTTCTTTCTTTAAGAAATCTCTCTAAACACTTGTATGTTAAGCCAAAACAGTATCAACGTACACACTGTGTAAAATATCATAGCAATTTGTGTATATGTGTATTTGAATAAACTTTTATCGTAAGGTGTCAAGAGTCATACTAAACAGCCAATCGAGTTCTAAGTATATTCAAATATAATAAGAAGGGCTTAAAATATAATATGTCATATATAATATGTGTGTGTGATAGCATTGACTTGAAGTAAATGACTACGGCATACACCAGAAAAAGTAAAGATAAGGCTGTTATTTTGTACATCAAAATGATTTACGAAACTGAGCGCATGAGCGTGTGAAATTACAAAATGGAGTCTTTAGAATAGTATAAGTGTTCTGCCATCGAGAAGGTTGCCTGGGTGACTCTTTAACAGTAGGTTTAGCAAGGAGGTTCTGGAAGATCACAACCAGGATTTATGGTGGCCGTTAAAAACTTTCAAAAACACTAGTTTGGCGGTCAGAAATTGCCCCTGCGCCTTGCAGGAGCAGTTTCCGACCGCCAAATTATCTTATCCGCTGCCTGACTTAAATTATCAATGTGGTGAGTTGTGACCGAGTCTCCAGGCCGATAGAGACACACGTAGATTTAACTAATAGATCTAAAGTCCACGTGGAGCCAGAAGATTGAGAAGGATAGGTCCTCAAGGCGTAGATAGTGACAATAAATATCCAACTTCTTCAATTCCTCCTTCTTAAGGGCAGTCAGTTCTTCTGTAGAGTGCACTCCCTGCCGAAATCAGCATGTCCACAAATCGCCCCACGTTTAAGGTGGAAGATGAATTGGTAGAATCATCACGACGATAGTACCCAACTGAGTATTTATACATACTATTATATTAAATTTATACATATGTATGTTTACGTATTGTGTATGTTTTGTTTATGTATTTTCACTTCCATACAAAAATAATATCCAGCAGTGAGTTTTTGTATATTAGTAATATCTAGTGTCATTTACTTAAAACATTTGTTATTTTCTTCCATAGTTTACCTTTCCATCTACCACATCATATTTCTACATCACCTACAGGTTATTTGTCAGCCTTCATGTGCATACTCCTGCAGGGAGTAGGCAGAGAGATATGCCGTGTTGGTAGGTGCATTTATGTCTCCATTAGGAAAAGCATGGCCGACCGTATAGTCTGAAGGTTTTGGTGAATGGCACTGAGGTTTGCATGGATTCCACAGATATTTGTGGACTCCACTCAAAAAGGTGGTGTGAGGGGAGAATGTCGCTGTTGAATTCATATGCTTGTTGCGTCGTGCCGCCATGATAAAAAGAAGGGAAGGTAAACAGTCATCGCGGCAGTGTAAAATCGAGACCGGTGACAAATTAGCACGACAAGTCCCTCCGTAGATAGTGCGCAACGGGACGAGGGCAGCCATCCAGGGTGGTTAACCGTGGTTTAGCCCTCTCTATGCCGCGGGTGGTTAGCGGTACCATAGTTTCTACAGGTTTTCCTGGCCAATGGTTCGATCCACGCCACCCTCACAATGACTCCACTAGCATTCCACTGCTCACACACATATCACGTTAACTGTCACCCCTGCATCATTGGGCCACCGGCCTCGTACTCACTAATGAAAGACGACAACATGACGATGTTGTTATTTTAGGTTTGTCTTCTGTGAAGGGGTAGTACCGTCCGTATCGTAATAGTAGCATTGGTGCTCATGGGGCAAGGAGGATTCGCCCAGTACCTCCATCGATTCAAATGTAAGGACAGCCCATCTTGTATTTGCGAGCAAACTAAGGAAGAGAGCGTTCTACATGTACTCCTAGAATGTCCCGTTCATCTAAATCTTAGATTTAACTTAGAGCAGCAAATTAACACAAAAAATTGCACAGAAAATTTAAAACATATATTAGACGATAAAAACGCTGTGGTTACTTAATTAAATATTGTGAGAAAATTGTAGAAATAGTAAATAATAGAAATTAGATATGGTAAGCATTTGATGGATTATATAATAAATATTAAGAAGAAGATATGTATAAAATAAGTTATTTTTAAACTAGACTAAGACCAAATAGGACACTTTTTTAAATTTTTGTAAGTGTATATGAAATAAAAAAAATAAAAAAATAAAGAAAATCACGAGCTGTGACACTTATAAGAGTCACAGGATGCACAAGGCAGTAACACCCTGCGAAGTCGGGTGCCTGCATTTAAAAAAAAAATGGTGGCATTGAGTATTAATATTTTCTCTGTAAATTGCATTAGTTTTATGTGAGACCATGTTACTGGTACTACTTTTGTTGAGTCGGCACATATTGATATACAAGCCGGCAAACAATTTTTGGCAGTTATCATTTTATTAGAAACTAGGAATATCAATAAATGGTTTGACTTATATGTTGTCATCGATATAACTGTAACACCAGGGTCATTCTTGGGATAGGAGCCATGAATATCTGAAATAAATTGTTCATATTTATATTCTTAAATAAATATATGCAAATGTAGCACATTTGCCTAGAACGAACGTTCAGATGTCCCAAAGTAGAATGGAAAGTTTCATTTGTAGGTATAGACGTGATATGAACTTTGTAGTACTGTGCCCTTTTTGGTTAAATTTCATTTTAGTATTAGCATCATATTTGATCTTAATAGCATCGATAGCAACCAGCTTACGGCCTCTTCAAGAGCAAAAAAAAAAAAAATTAATACAAGTAACATCTAAGAATGTCATAGAGCTGTTGTTGAAGCCAAAATAATCTTAAGTGATTGAAAGTTGGAAATAATATTGTAAATGTATGCCTATCTAGTGACGTATACTGTGTATGTCTTTAATTGGTATACATATAGAAACTAATCTTCATATTGAACTGTATTTTGAACATTGTGTGCTTTTGGCTCGTGTATAACATACAAATAAATTTTGTATATGTATAGTGTACCAGTTACTTGGACCTTTGTACATTTTAATAACTGTTTATGTGTACGTATCACCGTTTTATTCGCTTTTAAGTTTTATTCGGAGGCATCATCGCGGCAGGGTGTTCGCTACTTGAAAAAGAGTCAGCTTCGTCCGTCAGATGTGAAGCATGGACGTGACACCTTTGTACAAGGAAGTCACACTACTTCATCAACAACCACACAATAGTAATAAATAATATAATATACCCTAACATCTCGTGTTTAGAGGTGTGTCAGTATCACCATGAAAAGTACTATCTCCAACAAAAAAAAATTGGGATGCAACAGTTGGCGGCTGTAAATAGTAGCACAAATTAAACTTTTGAAATGTGAAGCGGATAAAAAATTGGTTTTAGTACAATCACAAATAAAATCTCACCGGCTTTATAAGAATCTAATAAGTATTAAATAGAGGTATGCAGAAGACGATGTAATTTTTATTCAACAATATTATTCTTCACAATACCATGATACAACAACTCTATGTGATATCCTTTCTCCACTAGTTTCAATTTCCCGTTCTCTCCGGTGTCCCGCTAGAAGCAGCAGTGCATCACTTCCGAACGCGCTGGCCGAACGCACCGCGCCTACTACGTCTCAAAAAAAAAAACTCTGCGCCTGCGCTACTAAACAAGTAAGCGCGCGAATTCGAAAGTTATCTGTCAAGTTATTTTATTTTTTTATTTTTAATTCAAAGTTGATTTTGTTGAATTTTGTCAATGTTAACGTGAGTTTGTGCTACTTTTGAACTGTGTTGTGTGAGATTTTCCACGGTATTCTAACATGGCGAGATATACACTTTTAATATTGGTAAGTTATAATGTATTTAACTTTTGTTGGTAAGCGTATGACTTGACAAGACAATTGATTATATTTTTTTAAAATGCTTGTAATAATCTTATATGAAATTTTTAGGAACAGATAATAATATTGTGTTTTTTGTTAGGATAAACGATTTAATCATATATTTGTTATGTACAAAAGAGATAGATTTGGAATAAATATAGTGAATATGAAGTTTGTATCATGGATTAACGGCAACTTATATCAGCATGAGGAGAGTAGCTTCTTATAGTTAATAAGTAACTCATATTTAACCATCTCCTAAATAACATGGAGGTTTTCATTTATTCAATATAAATACTTTCCTACCTAATTATATTATTTTTTATTTTGTTTCGAAACAGATTGATTTGTTGTTTTGAAAATAAAATAAGCAAAATATAATAAGAGCATAGAATTAAAAACTACAACTTGAAAGTTTTGTGTCTTATGTGTTTAAACATCTTTAGGCTCTGGGAACTCCACTCCTGGAATGCAACGAAAGAGTACTAGTTTTCTATGAATCTGCGGCATAAGGCGGATTTATTTATTTTCTTTCAATTGCTTTTTAATCATTTGAAACATAAAAATTAAATCATTACATGAAAATTCATAAGCACCGACAGACTAGATGATACTGCCGTATTAGGATCCAATCCTGTAAGCTGTATTCTGTTACGGTGATATTGTATTTTTAATTTTTTTATCATAAAAATAAAAATAGGAAAAAATGGGATCCATACAAGGTAAAGTAATAGTAAAATGCTGTTACCGAAACTCACAAACTTGAACTATTGGTTTTCAAATAAAAATGTTTTTTGATATAAATAAGTGTACATTAGTTCTATGGTGTTTTATTAAAGTGCTGCACGGTTATATGAGAAGTCTTACCCCCGTTGCACAAATCGACTGTGTTTAATAGGTTGCCCCTGTGTTATGTTTGCAATTGTCAGATATGTACCTAAACTTGATCAAACGAAAATAAAGACAAAAATAAAAATACCATCGTAAATAAGCTCATTTTAACTATTTCCGTAATAGGACCTGAGCTATTCCTAATTGCATTGAATGTATGTAATTTAAGGAAAGCGAGAAATTGCAGCTCATAACATTTATATTTTACACCTTAGAACAGTTGTAAGTATGTTCTTGTTAACTCGGCCGATCAAATATAAAATGTAATATACAGTATTCACGAAAGCAGTAAACGAGAACAAATATGTGAAAAATATGTGAAACTTAGAATAAACGCATTAATAGTGACTCGGTACGCGTTGTGCGCATTGCTTGTAGAAAGCAAGAATTCACTTTGCGAGATAGCGGGGAAATTACACTATTACAAAACGTCTTCTGAGACGATTTGCTCAAAAACTTGCAAGAGTTTTGAATAAAGACGTATGCAAAAGCATGCCAGATTGCTGAGCTGAGCAGCGCAAGATGATTACAATTGAATAGCTTCTTCTGTTTTTTAGCAAATTAACAATGTTGTAATGTATGAAAATGTTATAAATATAATCCATCGCAACGCCACCTCACTAGATAGGCGCCCTGATGCATCTAGTCCCTACCTTTTTTATTGTCTGTGGACACACACTTCTGTAAAAAATATGGCGTCCTGAATAAAAGTTCATTAACTATTATAACAAATATAACTTTTTTAATATAATCTATGGCCCTATTTAACAGACAAGTAATGATATACTTTAAAGTTCAAGAGAACAGCTTCTAATTTAATTTAAAACCTATATTGTCTCAACTAATATATAAGCCAATTTCCCATGTCCTTAACAAATATTTATTCTGTGTTGTAAATATTGATAGAGAATTCACCATATAGGAAAGTGTAGTTTTGAAAAACACAGTCAAAAATGTAAAGTATATATTGACTCTGTTCGATGTATATTCAGGTATCATTACCTCCTTAACGGTTGGACTGATTTTAGTAAAGTAAGTTTTCTTAGTTTATAAGATATTTTGCTAAACTAAACTTTTTATTTTAATATTTGGTCAAGTACTTTAATATTTGATAGCCAATTTCTTCTAACGGGTAACAAATAGATCTGTGTAATATCACGTGTCAGTTCTTAGGCGCAGGACAGTGACTATAAATAGCCTATAATTAATTGGATAAAAAATATCTTCAACCATGACCATTCTTCGTTGTATGCAAATCAGTTATAATTTGGAGAAATGATCACACAAATAAACTTTCTCTCAAAACAATTGTTTCAAAAGTATTCACTTATTTACTTCCACTTTTTAAATGAATTTAAAAAAAAACGGGTTAGGTTTATTACATTTTTTCGTATTTTATATCTTGTTGTAAATTTAACTTTCTCTGGATTAACGTGGTCTTGTTCACGAGGTACACATAAAACTGTTTATCGACTGGTTTATTGATTTTGCAGAGTCTTATACGGAGTTAATATGATTCCACTTTCGTGGAAGATTGGTGGTTTGCCATAAATACCATGATTCGACGGGAGTGGTACTTCAGCCTCAGAGAAAATCGCTGTTAAGCAAATCTTATGTTACTTTTCACCAAGTCGGTTACCAGAGCCTTAAGATCAGAAGGCAATCAGAATCAGGGGATGGGCTTCAGAAGCCTTGATACTCTTGGTTTAAAGCTCAAACGTTTTTTGATTTTAAATATGTATATTTTATATAATTTACGACCCAATTTAAAGTGAAAGTAAATATCTTGATTTCATATTTTTCTTTAATGAAATCGTCTTTTGCGCCCACTAAAGTTATGCTATTAGAGACTTCATAAAAGAAGATTTCATCCTTCTTTTTTTTCTTTTTTTTTTCCTGTGCCGATCTACAACCCATCCGTTGCCAAGGGGTCGATTTATAATAAATTAGGTTGAGGTTGGCTTTAAGTCTATTATGATGTAGTTAGACTTTGATTTTTTATGTGGAGCGACTGTCATGAGACCCCTACAAAGCAAATTCTGGGCGAATTCGCAATTCTATGGAAAGATTCATGGTGGTCGGACTTATTAAAACTCCAACTGCCTTCAACTGCCCAACTAAGAATTGCCACAGATGTTCGTGTTGCAACTGGGACCGGTGTATTAACACGTTCACTGCGGCTTGAGGTTGATTCAACCTCATGGTAGACTTTACGCTGGTGCGGCGCGTAAAACTGTGTTTTCTCTCTAGTGCGGCGGCTGTTTACACTCAACCGTATGAGGTATGACAAAGACAAATATAGCTTTTTTTATGTCTGCGAAGCATTGACTCAATATTATAAAAAAAATATTTGAGGTCGAAATACGCCTCAAACGCACTGATCACTCAAATATTGAATAAGGTGCGGGTTTAGGCCGATTTCGACCTCCAGCGGCGGGGCGCGCGGGCGGCGTGAGAGCAGGTAAGTCGACTTTAGTGACGCTACCATAGTCGATACTGGAGCACGTGCCTTTGCGCAATCGTGTAAATTGTTTTATTTTTGTTAAATTCTCTTGTGTGTGTGTTCAGTTATATATTTATAGAGTGAGAGCCCGTGACACCCATACCTTAGTTATATTATAAAAGCTGAAAATTCTTCTATATATTTATTTATTTACACTTTCTGCAAAACATAATGCACAAGGCGAACTTAATGCCTAGTGGCATTTTCTGCCAGTGTGTATATATATGTCCCCTATACCGGTATAAGCAAACCCAGAATATAAAAACTAAAAAAAAATATGACTAATTGTTCACAATGTAAGAAAGCTATGTGCTTGCATTGTTTTAACGAACAGCATGCAAAGTAATATAGAATAAATTAGATGAACCAATAGTTTGTATTTTATTTAACAACACCCCATACTTTTATGCACAATACTATAACAATATAAAAAAGCAATAGAAATATAACATAGACATGAACATTCATCGATATAAATTCATTCCCATCACTAATGCCGCCCCGATTTAGTGCGATGTGTGGTCTAAAACGACCTCAAATATATTTTAGGTGTTTTTTCTAAAACTAAAAATCAGAACCCGGGGCGAAGCTAGGTGTACATAAAACAATACCATGCAAGTCATTTTAGCATAAAATTAAACATCGAATCACGCTCCTGATCAAGTTACAACACATTTACCAAATGATTGAAACATGAGGCAGAAAAGGCCTCAACCGCATTACAAGGAAGTTTAGCTTGGGGCTGATTCGACCTCAGTCGCACCAGCTGAAAGTTCTTCAAAATGTGGCCCGCAGTGAACGTGTTAACATGCTCGCTGTGACATGGAGAAATCTCTAATGTGTTAACAATAGTTACCCATCCAAAGATCAATCTGGCTAGAATCGTTTATCTTTTACAATATGTTAACCTACCATTTCATCACTGAGCCACGAGCGCCTCAGTTAGAATTGATTTTCATAAGAAAGGAAAAGAAAACAGTGACCGTAGCCATCTTGATTTTTTTTTGTTTCGTCCAACAGTGATCAAAACCATTCATCACGCATTGTTTCAGTAAACGGTATGTTCTAGTAACCCACTAGTATAATTACAGCGGTTTCATTACATATCTCCAAACTCTTGGCCGTTCGTTTCCGTTGTAATTCTAATTGTATGTGGACTTCGGTCACGCACGCACTGTGCTCCGTTGATGACCAATTGGTATTTGGTTCTATCTGGTTACAGTTTCAAGCTAGGATAATTGTTTTATTGAATTAGTGCGTCCGAATGGAGGTTCTAATCTAATAATTTTTAAAGTTAAATGCAAGTGTGGATGGATGTGAGTTTTCAATCACTTCAAAATGGCTGAACGGATCTGGATAACTTGGCGTAGAAAGATAGGATCGCGAAAACTTTACATTAGTTCAAAATTTTTAATTATCTAAATATTTATTTTATTTAATCAACCTTATGCGTTTTACGTTAACTAAAAATGTTAGACATAAAATTTGTAATTTGAAATAGTAAAGTAGATGCCAGAGGTATTGGCAGGGTCGCAGGTTGGCTACTTATCATCATTACCTTTAACAATCCACAATTGGACATAGATCTCTCCATAACCGTAGGCAATTGTCCTACAATAAATTAATTAATGGACGTAACGTATAATGTGTTACTTTACGTCTAGTGAGGTCATTGTGACTCCCGAGATTGTGGGCGGCGGTGATCACTATCCAATAGATGGTCCATCGGTCGCCCTATACCATTATAAGATTTTATCACACAAAAAAACCATTTTCTCAAAATGGCTCATTAAAGAAAACTTATAGCACTAAAGAATGCTAATAAAACTCCTATATTAGTATTCTATAACCGGCTAAATAAAGTGTGTCGCCAATATCCATACAGTTCGGTATAACCGGTACACTACCTACACCGGCTGGTTATCCTTGAATACAACTTGCTCCGTGTCCCGTTAGGCTTTCTCCACAAATTCCTAAACAGTCGCTTAAGGAATTAAGGCCACATTCACGTAGAGATTGATGACTTTAACACCAAAAAGAATATAATATATTTTGCTCTTTAGCGTATGTGGAATTAAGGGCATCTCAGAAGTAAAGTTTTTAAAGTAAAGGTAGTAATTATTCACACAGAGGTGTTTAATTGTGTGTGAAAATTTTATTTTTGCATTTAGTCTACAATCCATCATAAGACTTCATACATTATATCATCCTTAACAGCGTCTAACAGTTTACAACTTATACGTTATGGAATACGCACGCCAGACGGGTGGTATTTTTTTTTATTCGGGCCTATAGGGTTTGCGACAAGTTTTCTCTTTGCTGTGCTGTCACCCTAAATGACTTTCTTAATCAACTCTTACGACACTGACTGGATGAATAGGGGTGGCACTTCGTATTTTTTATTTAGTTAAAAAAGACAATGCCCGTACTAGGAGTAAATCTTCTGTCGCGGGTGGCTTTACAAATATACAGGAAGCAGACTGACACACGGAGCCGAGATGTGGAAACTTACCAGTGGACTGGTGCATAAGTTTAAAGTAGCTTAGCATGCGATGGAGCGTGCGATGCTGGGCGTTTCTCTGGCTGATAAAATTCGTATGGAGGTTATTCGACAGAGAACTGGAGTAACTGACATCGCACTGAGAATCAATACCAGACCAACCAACTGACCATACCAACACCCAGGCTTACTTACAATTTTTGGATTATACAAAATGTTGTCCTATGTAGGGTTGGAACCCACAACACTTAGCGCTGTAGTTAGCGGTGTGCGATCGCTTAAACCGCTAGGCCAACCGTGCAGTGCTGTCATCTGCTGTCTTTTAATAATATCGTCTGTTTAAAAGCGACATAAACGTAGTTTGTCGATCGATTGATAGATGGCGTATGTGATACTTTCTAAATCGCGATATCATTTGTTTCGCATGGCGCGTTACATACATCAGATGTTTAATGTTTTCAAGGCACATGTGCTGGTTGCTATATTTGTGTAAAATATACAGTATAGTGCGATACGGTGGTTTTATTCGAATCACCCCCAGTGGTGACAAGTAGCGCCCTGCGTACACCGCCTTTCTCTTGAATATTTTCACTTTAACTGAATCCAACACTTCAAGGATATGTTAATAACGTAAATGTAACTGTAAATGTAACGTGGTTTCGGGCAAGTGTGCCGGCTAAACGATGTGAATAATAACTTTGATATTTGTCTCAAAATATTTTATAGAATGTTTACCTTAATGTCAAAATTTAGAAACAAAAAAAAACAGAAAATCAAGCGATATATGAATACGTTTATAATAAGTTTGTTACTAACTTTGCTTTATCAACTAAAATATCAAAAAATCAAAAACAGCTATGTGTTACACCACCAATATATTATAATCTATATGTATTTTGAACTTTATCATTTTTTTTTTAAAAATTCGTTTCTCAACCGATTTCCTTGTACGTCTGACTATGCCCTTACGAGTCTCTGCTAACCTCTATTCACTCAGTTGTGAGTTAAGCTCACCTTTGTACATGGCACTGCCTAGTACCTAACATATTACGTGTTTAGTGTTACAATAAAGAACAAACACAAATACTCTTCGGTAGAGAAGAAATCTCTGTCGTTTTCTGTACGTCTCACTCAACTTGTAAACAAATCTAATTCGGTTGAAAAGTTCATTCGTGAAGTGAAATAAAATTGTTCAAGTCTATAATGCAAGTAGGTGACAGCGAAGGAAAGAGGTCTGTTTTGAATAAACTAAAACTGAATGAGACCGCATAAAGCTGGCGCCAATTGCGCATAATTCTTAAAAAGGTATAAACTTGTTTTGGAAAGTAAGTGTAGAAATATTCTAATAGTCTTTTATTAGTCTAACCTTTATAGTAACGCGAAGTCATGACGTCATTTGACGAACACCAAAGGCTTTCTCCTTCCTAAGTATAGCTTATAGTAATTATATATATGCGTCATTAAATACTTATGTTTAAATTATCTAAAATCGTTTTATACACCATTTTTAACTGCGAGAGTGCCCATTATATGTAATGGACCACAATTATATTTGACGAACTAGTGCAGACAAATATTCACGCGTAGTATAATACTGTACCGGGGATCGAATACTCGACGTTGATGTCTAATGTTCCACCGCCTCGCCACAAACAAATTTTGTCGAAATATGTATTTGTACTATTGTACTTTATTTGAACGACTGCTTCGTTTGTCTACCGATTAGCATATGTGACGGTTCAACGCCTGAGTCAGATCAAAAAGTGTTATTGTATTATATTTTCTCTTTATTTTCCCAAACTTTCTGATCTCTCCCCAGTCGTGTCGGGTACCTGTCCCATCGGATTGTAAGAGTGAAGGAACAGAACGCACATCTGTGTTTGCATATACACTGGTGCACTATAAAATCTCCTTCGTAGTTGATTGTTGAAATCGATTAGGAGCACATTATTCGTAGCAAGACAACTAAGTTGTCAAATAAGGGCACATTCAGCTAGATGATAATATTTTAACCTCAGTCAATTGGCTTAAACGTGTATAAATAACTAAACGACTTATTTCACTCCGAAGCTCATCTGAGGTCTTACATGTAGTGATTTCTTATTTATTTTCCTTCCTTAGGTTAGACCTTTATAAAGCGAAGAATGGTACAAATGTGACAAGGTCACTGAGTGTTGGTATTTTTAGGAATTAAGCAGCGGTTGGTCGGTAAGCGAATGTGTGGTTTTGGTCTGACTCAAGAAGAAAGGGTTTTATAACGTATCTAATTTTGTAAGACACACCATTCAGGAATATATGACTGTTACAAATGCTACTTGTACACCACCTCCCTACCAAAATTTCATTTCTTTTAAAGTATTGGTTACCCAATTTTGGCTGGCCTCATGATTTGGTTCCTGGAACCATGAGTTCAAAGCCACAGGTCGTAAGTTCGACTTCCACGGAGAATAAATAATTGTGCCACGAACATAATCTGTAGTTCTGTGTCTGGGTATTATTTATCTACATATGTACTTAGTGATATTTCTGTATGATGCCAGCAGTCTAGTTTCCATAGCACAGGTTCAGCACAAGATCAGACAGACATGTTTGAGATATGTAAGGTATTATTATTCATTTTAAAATTGTTGAAATGTATGCCGGCTACGTATAAAATTACCTGCACCCAGTGTCACATATTTTAGGGAACTCAATCCTCGTACAAATATCACTGTGGTATTTTTGTACGTTTTTTAAATCTTCGGAACAATCACTCCTAGAAAGAATTTAAAAGAAGTAATTCTCCTGTTTCATGTAATTCATCCCACAGTACCTTTTAAGAGCTACGACCTTCACCAAAAGCATCAAACTAGCGGGTCAACGTCCGACAACCGGTCACAGATCCTATGATATACAACCGTTCAGTAAAACTTGTTTCGGAAATATGCTTAATAAGTTAATTCCACATTCGGAGTTGTTTTTTTAGGTCACCAATTTGTTGTCGATTTTATTTGTGGTTATAATGTGTGTTAATGACCTTAGGAGAGAAAGTCGCCACCGTGTGCTTTAAATATTTCTGGTGATTACTGATTTAGGAAGTCAGTTATGGTCGTTAAGTTACTTTTTGAATGCAATTTTGTTTCATTAAAGTGTTATGACTAAGAACACGTTTTTAAATGTAATGTAGGGCTTATTATTAAGTTGAAATATGTTGTTTTTTGTTTCCAAAAGGGAATCGAAAAATTACAGTATTCTTTGGGGACGATCTCTAAGACTTAATAAAAAAAAAATATCATTTAATTTTCTTGTCAGAGTTAGAAAATCAACATAAAATGGCGTGAAATATCGAAAAATGGAAAATTATCCATTATTATATGTTATTAGTAAAATTTGAATATTATCGAAAATACCTATTGATCATAAAATATAATATAGTTATGCTCCAGTGTGTGTACAGTGGCGTATTAAACACGTAGCAAGAATAGCAAAAAAAAAAATATTGGTTACCAATTTATGTATCGATAAATTCGATATGAACAGTACATTTTCTTTATAATTTGCCCAAATTAAATCAAAACAGTTTGTTGGTAACCATTTTTGTCTCATTTATTAATAAACCAACATAACCTAAGGGCCCCTTGATAGAATTTGCTGCAGGCCCCGTGCAGTCTTAATCCAACACAGTGTGTGTATCAAGGTCACTTTGTGTAGTGATAAAAGGTTTACATTCTGGCAGGTGGTAGGTAGGTAGGTACCTACTCGAACTTTCTATTCACGGGAATAAGTAATTTTGTATTAAACGCTCCAAATGTTACACCAACAAAATATCTACACTAACATATAGATCAGTGGTTCCCGATTAGTTTTTTCTACGTACCACTTCAAGAAAGACCTCGAACTTGCGTACCCCTCAGTCAAAGTCAAAGTAAAATGTGTTTATTGCAAATAGGTTTCTAAAAACACTTATGTAAAAAGTGACATTTAATTTAACATTAAGAAAATAACTCGACCACAAATAACTTTAAGGAGTCGGGAGAGAAGGATTAAATAATCATTAGGTATTGATTTTAAGGATTTAATATTTTAATTAAGAGATTGCTCGCGTACCCCTTGATGCAATCTCACGTACCCCTGGGGGTACGTGTACCACTAAATGGGAACGCGTACCCCTTGATGCAATCTCACGTACCCCTGGGGGAACGCGTACCACTAAATGGGAACGCGTACCCCTTGATGCAATCTCACGTACCCCTGGGGGTACGCGTACCACTAAATGGGAACGCGTACCCCTTGATGTAATCTCACGTACCCCTGGGGGTACGCGTACCACTAAATGGGAAACAGTGATATAGATGAAAGTTTGTGATTGTGTACGTTTGTATGATTAAACATTCCGGGACGCAGATAACTAACAAACATCCTTTGTAGAAGAATGTGGAATATATCAACTGGTCAGGTTGTAAAGTAGGCTGGCCAGTGCTGGTCGTTGCGCCTTCGCGGTGGCAACTGGGTCAAGGTCACTTCACCTCCGCTAACGGTGAATTCTACTTAAACGAGTGTGACGTCAGCATCGAGATCACGTGACCCATTTACATATAAATATTTGTGATTTAATTATTTATTGTTTTGACCTGGATTATTTACTTTTATGGTAATGTGTAATTGTGGTAGTGATGTTGGTTTCCAATAGTTTGGTTGAGAACATAAGTTTAAGACAACCTGCTAGCAAAGTTTAATTTAATCGTGATTCATCATAAATTTATTATGAGTTATAATTTTCATCACCTAATTTTCAACACTAAGAAGTGCAATGTTTTGTTATGAGTTAAAATAGGTTAAAGCTTGAGTATAACAAAAATTAAATATGTAACTGGCCTTACCCTGTTTCTGGTGTGGGAACTCATAAGGTAGCGATGCGCTTACGACTCTGGAGTGTCCAAGAGCGGTGGTAATTATTTATCGTTAGGTGGCCTGTCTGCTTCTTTCGCCCCATTACCATATTTACTCGGTTTTGTTACATAACTTGATATATTTTCTAAAAAAATTCAGCAAGTAAAGTATTTACAAGTAAGGATATAGATCCGTTTGTTGGTGATCATCAGTCGGTAACAGTCCGGACGCGCTCTGTTTGCCGCTGCTGGTAACGGAGCACATTTGTCGGGTATCTGCTAATATGTGCGTAATGTGGACTTGATGCCTGATGCTTCAAGTGTTAATTGTTTGATAAACGATGTGACTCCATTTGCTAACGTATTTTGATACAAAATGTCGTGGTAGTATGGTGAAGTTGAGGGCTGTTCAAAATAAAACGTTTTGAAATTTCTCTCTACCATTTATATTTTTATTTTACGTTATTTCTTTCTTTTTTGTTACTTTTCTACTACTTATTTAAACCGTTAATTTAATTAAGTAATAATAACAGATTAATGTTCGATAAAATGTAGAAAATATCGAGAAAAAACTCTTATAAAAACGAGTTTTACTTGATTGAATCGATTAGTCTGAGTAGCATTATGACAGTCATTAAATTAAAACAACTGACTTTGAAAAAAATTGAACTGACTTTGATTACACAGATGGCGTAGTGGTTTAAGCGGTCGTGGTGGAACCAAACCCCACACGGGACTACATTTTGTGTGATCCACAAATTGTTGTTCTGGGTCTGAATGTTCCTTGTATCTCTTGTATATTTGTAAAGTCCACTACGACACAGGATTTATTCCTAATGTGGGCGTTTTCTTTTAAAAGAAAAGAAAAATTAAAATAACATATGAAAGAGCTGGATTAGATTAAGACGTTTCTTACTGTTTATTATCAGGTTGCCATGCATGCCATACACTTTAAAAAAAAACTAAAAAGGAATAACCTGATCTCTATCGTTACACCGAAGCCCTACACATTATCGAACTACAAACTCACCCGACGGTACAACATATCAAATAAATATTTCCAATGCAGTCAATTTATTTATCAACCACACCTGTTATGTGAAACTGTAATTTATTTGGACACTTGAAATATGTGTGTTACTGTGCTACTACTAAGACGTGATGTTACGATGAAATGAAAGGGATCCACTGGCTCATACACTGGACGTAGAAATTGCTCTTCTGATTATAGATTGTAATAAGACGTGTTTGCTTTCACGGAAATATGACAGCTATGTAAATTATACATACGTAATAAGAATATGTACGTGAATAGCATAAATACTTATTTAACGACTGCTATCCTGTATTTGGTTGGATGAATTTCATTCAGGATTCCTCAGAGTGTGATAGATTGTGAAATTTGTCGCAAGAAAATAGAAATTGTATAAAAAATAAAAGTATGTGGGTTTAGTTCATTGTTGTTTTGGATTTCGAGTAAGTTGTAAGAATGAGTCATAAAATTTCTTTCCAATATGTACCTAGGTACTTTCAATTTGGAAAGAAACAGATATTTCAAGATATAATGATCACTTACAAGAAAGTGGTAGTAAGAAATAAACGTAAATAACTAGGTGACGCTAAAAAAAGCTTGTCTCGATGTAACAGACTCGGTCGGCGGTGCTCAGTAATCACTGTGTTTATCCCCACTATCCCCAAACGACATGAATAAAACCAGAAGCGTATAAGTCGGACAAACACGCTCACCGAAGATTCCGTACGAAAATATACATTCAAATTAGATATACACTTAAATTTACTGATAAAACTTTCAAACACTTAATTATTCATTAAAACCTGCTGATAAAATGAAACGGTGGAAATAAGTTGTAAAAATAAGACGCAGAATGCATATCAAATTTGAACTAAAGAGTTAACTTACTAGAAACATTTGTATATATAATGTTAATTTATTTACTTAACTTTCCCGTTGCTCTACCGCACATGCAGACTGCCGATCAAGAAGCCTCTGGTTCAATTTCCGGGTTAGCTCAAAAGCGTTTTACAGTTTTTCTTGTTACAGAGTTTGGAAGTTGACGTCTTAAACTCTGTGTCTCGGAGAGCACGTAGAGCCGTTGGTCTCGCGCCTAATCTCTTCCCGGTTGTGTCAGATAACCGTCCCATCGGATTGCAAGAGGAAGGTTCCCAAGGGAACTGAGAGTACACCTCTGTTTACGCAAATATTTGTGCACTATAATATGATCTGCGTAGTTGAGTGGTTTCCGTTAAGACTGGCCGCGGTGGCCGAAAACGGCTAGGAGTATATATCATACTATATCATCATTTATTTATTATAAACACTGCAACAATATACAATGTTTAAAAAACAGTATGCAGTTTACCACGGTTAAGGAAAGTAGCTGGCCGCAAACAGATATTGATGAAATAAAGAACCAAGATCAGGATACTTGACAATTCTTGGGGAAAGCCTGCGTTCAGGATTAGATTGCGATAAACGAATGATAATTTGACAGAGGAAGAATAGACAAATTAGTAGTTTTTTAAATAAGCTTGAGGGATCCTAATGCCATCTTCAATTTTAAGTGAGCAACACATAATTGGCAGGTGTATCAAAGCGAGTAATGACAGCAAGCAACCGCAGTTAAGTGCGTGTGACAGTTATGTGGCAACAGTGAGCGCCTCTTGCTCAACCAGATCTTCACAGCGGTTGCGCATGTAGGTACAGACCTTTATAGGGTTTATTAGGGCGAGGAGATACACTTGTGGACTAGTAAATATGAAATACTCGTTTTTTTTCTATCTTAAGAGCCTACCAAAGTGACTCTACTCTGCCTGATGGAAAGCATGAATAAAATCCAAGAGTTGTAGTCACCATACTCATTGCAATTGTTGATAACGCAGTATGGTGACCTACACTATGGCGGCCTTGTGAGATGCTCACCCCGCTTGGGGACGTAAAAGGCATGACAGTCATCGTGACAATGTAAGGCTTACACAGTTACGCTCGTTACCGTCATCGAGATTTGGTACACTATTTAAAAAGACTAGAACTACTAAAGATGGCATTAATGTTGGGTCTGTTGGTTAGTGGCCCGGACTGCTAAGCCGCAGGTCGTGGGTTTGATTCCCAACTAGGACAAATATTTGTGTGATGAGCACAACTTTTTGTTCTGTTATCCTCCAGTTTAAAGAAAACCGCGGATAAACCACAGTGTTTGCATAATATTACGTTTCTGGTAAAGTACTGAAATGTTTTCTTCTATATTATCATTAAACATATAACTTATCATGTCAATATCCTTGTTTTATTAAGTTAAGAATAATTTTAATTTGTTATTTAGTTATTATTATGTAGGTATCGCAAAAAAATATAATAAACTAGAAACAGTTTTCTTATCGTGTACGTCGCATATCAATCGGATCATTGCTTAACAGCAGACTGTCTTCGGCCACGAGACAACTCACGGTGCATTTTGTTGAGTTAGTTAAAAATATTACCATATGGTACAGTGGCTATTACAACTAAGGCTTTCATAACTTTTAGTTTTCTCTTTCAATTAGAAATCATTCGACTCATTGAACACGAATATACTTACAATCGAATTGAAATCTACGCATTTAACTTGATATTTTGATTTAAAATATGAATAGTTACTTTTTATCGTTTCATTCAAAGTATCTATAGTTGACAATTTTAAGGAAACTTGTGACTGTTGTTACAGGCGTCCATAGATAGTGGTGGTCACTTTTCATCAAGTGAATCGTTCGCTCATTTGCTCATTCTGGCTATCATAGGGTTCGTAGGTCTCTAGTTTTCGTATTTAGATTCAAAATTGGTCACATAGGTGTTAACGATATCCCGGAGTACATTGTATTCAAATTCTCACATCTTTCCATTTAAACCTGAACATCTTCCAGATTCAGATTATTTCATATATGAACACTGCACACTGGAACACTAAACTTACCACTTTCTTTAAGCACAACATAATAATTACGCAAACCAACCCAAACCACGCTACTCACAAAAGCCTTCATAAATATTAACAACTGAATTAAATGTATAATTGTTAACAAATTGGAGTGAAATTCATCCAATTTCACTTTTGTAATCGTATGGATTTTGGAACCAATACAAAAACACACATTATTTCATCCATTATTGTATTTTCTAGTTTTTATTGAGGACATCGTATTTTGAGCCGAAGCTATCATCGTCTATAATTTAAAATCTCTGTTATTTCAAAATAATAATGGCTTCTTCTAAATAACAGCAATTTGTTAGATCTGTGTTGGAGACTCCTAAATAATTACAGATAATAACAATAGAAAAGGCAACGAAATAATTGCAGCTATTATACCGAAGCGTAAGTAGGTGGGTGTAGGTGACACCTTTGCTGGAGTTGTTTGAAAAAATTACAATTAATTTTTAATGAGGAATGCCATTGATCTATTGGTTACTGATCTTAAGTACTAAGCCAGAGATTGTGAGTTCGATTCCCACACGCAACAAACCTTTGTGTGTTTAACACGATCATTTGTACTCTACCTGGGGTGTGCGTCATGGATTTAGAAATATGCAAGTTCTATATCGCAATATGGTTACCATAGTACAGGTTTTAGGATCAGAATGCTGCGTGTGAGATGTATGAGGATATTATAAAGTAAAAACAATAAAAAATGAATATGGAACTTAATTTACATACACATACGTTTTTGTTTTGTATTTCTTAAATAGTTTAAATTTTGCACATGATCTATTAGGAATAGGTGAATATAGATGGATAACGAAACAAGATGACATAATATTGGAGAAATAACACTGCCAATAAGGCCATATTTTGTACAAAGTTCTACAGGCTTTAAGGTTAATACTTTATAATGTCCGTTAAACAAATAAATGTGTAAATAAGTATATACCAGGTAGTAGAGCCACGCTGATTTCAGCATGAACAGGCCGGCTCGACCGGGGCAGTACTACCCTCCCACAGAAGATCAACCTAAAGAGACAGCATCCGCGCTGTCGTGTTTCGTTGGTAAGTACGAGACCAGAGGCCCATTGATGCAGGGGTGACAGTTGTCGTGGTAGGTGTGTACAATACAATGCTACGATGACTGTCATGCCTTTTACGTCATCAAGTGAGACGTAAAGAAGCAACTTAATAGGCCGCCATAGTGTGGGTCACCATACTGCATTTTTAGCATTCGCAACGAGTATGGTGACTACAACTTTTGGATTCTATTCACGCTTTCTATCAGGCAGAGTAGAGTCACTTTGGCAAGCTCTTAAAATAAAAAAAAATCATCTATTCATTTATTCTTATTTCTACCCTTAGTTGTGTAAGGTGATGCTTGTACAACCAAAGCTCTGTTCGACATCCATAGCAATTTAGCGGCTCACCACTAATATTTCAAAACTAGAAGGCTTTAAATTAAATTGTGACCATGAGACTTTGTATTTCCTATCTCCCGATTCTTTTGACGAGTTGGAAAATTTCTTCATATCTACGGCTCTTTAGTGACGCAGGAGCCAGGAGTTTATGGTTTTTACTGTTTTTCCACTAAAAACCACCTCGTCGGCCGGTCTCAGGCATTCTTCTCTGAAGAGGACCCGGAGCATATTATTTCAGGTGCCTTCCAGGATCAACACCGCGCCTAGTCAGGTCCTATCCTGGAGGAAGCCACAGAGACTTTTTCATATATTGGTCCGATCACTATATTTTTTGCGGTTCAATCGTGTTTTAACGACTTCTCTGGCAACTTGCGGCCTCGTCGGCAGCTGGTATCGCCGTCGACATATTTTCCACCTACCTACTGTGTTTCAAGGTAAATATCGAAAGTTGATTGAATTTTATTGACTGATTAAATTTTAGGCTTATATTATAACCAAATCACTAGTAAAAATTGTCCAATTACTTTTTAGAATGTCATCTCAACTGTTCAAAAATCTCAAATTAGATAATTTCCTGTGTAGTTCGGTAGTCAATGATCTCGTGTACAACAATCTTATATGTTCATACGTATTATCTGCTAGTTTCGAAGAGAAAATAATACACATAATTGGATAATACTATGATCCCTCAATTGAGGAGAAAGTTGCTCTACTATTACTTGTTGAAAGTAAGTTTTATATGGCATTGTTTCAGAAAAATACATGCACCACTTTGGTTGTGTGGGTGATTCTGCCATACCTACCGATGGTTCTTCGAAGAATTGATCATTATTTGATTTGGACACTTTTTCTTCTCTACTTTACGTACGTACGTACTCATTGTAACGCTCTAAGTTCAATGGTTTTTCTAGCCATCACGTATTCGTCATGATTATCATTTTGTGTCCTTTTTCTCAAAGTTATTAGCAAAAGAGTTTTTTAAAACTGTTCCATTTTTCTACATCATTTTACAACATTACTCAATTACAGAATATAGTCACAACAAAATAAAAACATGGAACATCTTCCAACATTCCATGTCAAACGTTAAAATGGATATAATTTATGTTTTCTTTGTAGTATTTTCTAACGTTCTTAAAAAATAGAGTAAAATCCTTTGGTAGTTGGCAAATTGAACGAGCTACATACTTATTTAGGATTCCTCTTGTCAGGATCGTTTCTTTGAATTTGAAAAAAATCCATACAATTATATAACTTTTACTGTGATGTCACCTCATCTTCGAGTGCAAGATCTGTCAGCGTATGTAGTCTAAGTAACAGTTTAATAGCTGATGCTATAACATTACAAGTCCACACGTCGCTCTCGTGTAAGCGAAGTGACGCTGGCGTGCGCTGGAATGCGGGTCAGCTGGCACTAACGGTGCTCCGCGCTTCGACGTGCTGTGCCATACAATGTTTGTAAGTGAAGCGGTGAATATTTGTAGGGGTGGTACGTATAAGGAGAACGTGATAATCTCAGATGAATTTAACGACAATTTGATCTTGTTTGATGCTTTAGGTTGTAGGAATAAAAGTCTTTTACTACATCGAAAAAAACCTGTAGCGGTTAACAGCAAGGTTACAAGTAAAAACTAGCAATACACAGTATCGACGAATAGATCCTAACCACTAGAAGTCATGTACTGTCGTCAACGATACATGAATTGTATTTGTATAAAAATCTTCTTATTTTCGTTTCACGTAAGGAAGAATTTTATATCTTACCCGCTCATGAGTAGGCAGTGATACGTGTAGGAGATGTTTAAAGATCATGGATCAAATTTTTTAACTCGTCAGTCTCAATACTGTAAGCATTCGTGGATTGTAGCAACTTATAGTCCTGAGACGTATAGAATAGACTTCTGTACCTGTTAAAAAAGTAAAGGAAAATTGAATTTTACCAGTACAGGTAGACTGTTCGTTAACTAGTTGTATTCTATAAACTAATCTTGTTCTTGTAAATCCCGTGTAACGCACTCAACAATGAACGGCACAGTGCTCGCACTAAGGTATTCCGAGCGTGTATGGACCCGCACTGATCTAGAACTAGGTGTTCGACTGACACGCTTTTGCGGCCCACTTATCGTACCTAGCACTTGACGGATAATGGTCGTATTGTAAAGCGCCGCAAGTCTGGCGCCTGCCTTAGTTAGTATTAAAGCATTTGCATGTAGCAGTGCATTACATCTTTAAGATTGAAACTTAGAACGATTGTTAAATTTCTTGTCTGAGTTTTTTAAGCTGAGCCTTTTAAGTTTTTAAATTCCAGAAGTTTTGAATACAAAAAGTATCGATAGCAATCAAGCGTTATTTTTTTATTTGAAGTAAAGCTTTCTAGGTAACTGAAAAAAGTAAATATTTGTTTTATAGGTATATTTAATGACGAACTTTATTTTTTAAATTATTTTTTTTAACAATTAGGTACGTGTCATGATAATCTTGCGTCTTGTATAAAAAAGTTCAATTGAAAAATTATTAATGTCTTTTAGCGATAAAGTAAGAAAAAATAAAAGATTGCCATGTTTAACATTAGCCATATTGAATATTTAAATAGATAGATAGAAAGTAGCTGATTGAGGTAGCTATCGGTAATCATAGCCAAGCAAAATTAACCTTACCGAATTCGTACATCTATACTTACAACTTTAATCTTTATTTTAGGGACTTCTATCCTACAAATAATGTTGTTTAACAACTTGGTGATTTTTTACAGGTACTCAGCATATGTATTCAGGCCATCTTGCCCGAGCCCACGGCCTCGCCGCCGACGAGTTCAGAAGACATCGACAAGAATGTTGAATCACGTGACGCCGATGCCCTCAACGACAGCGAAGAACCACCTGAAGGCTACTACGCTTTTGTCGAATCTCCTAATGCTACACCACCCAGGTAACGAGCCTTTTTAGACAGCATTTTTTTTATTATGAAATTGAAATAATTACGTACACATAGTCCGTGCGGTGGTGGATGAAAATGAGCAAAAGCTTAAAAGTACACGTAGTTTGAATCGAGGAAAAGCGCTTGACTATAACTTGAGATAGGATAAGAAAGTCTTTCCTAAAAGCAATTTTGTTTAGTATTTTGCTATCATAATGTATCTCTTTATAAATAGGACATCTATTATAAGATAAATCTAAGTTTAAAACCTTCGCGTTTCATGATAAATGAATATCTAATTTATCCGTGTGGTGACAGATTAAGAATACAGTGTCACCACCCACCCCTATTTATCGTAAGAGTGTCGTAAGAGACGACTAAAGAAACAAACTGCAGGATACCACAATTGCAGAAAGAAGGAGAACTTGAAACGCTTGAACCCTATACCAAAGTGTCTGGCCAATGTTGTACAGTAGGTAAAATACCTCCTTTCGAAGGAGAGGCTTATATCCCTTAATGTGTCTATCCCTATTAGGAATTAAATACCTCTGAGTTATCTGATATTTAGACTACGTTTAACTCTGGTCGTGGTCACTAGGAACCTGCAAATACTTTCCTATAATAAAGCCAATCGGAAATCATCTCAAGATATATTCTGTACAACTTCCTCGTTACTTTCACCGCTGTACATAATAGATCGATAATACCACATATAGTTAATGTATGACTAACGTAAGTGTCAGGTGTGACCATGAAACAAACGAACACTTTCACTGACCATGTTTGACTTTGACGAGCAGTCATGGTCAATGAGGATGTCGGTGCGGAATGATAGCGGATAGCTGTGTTTAGCGGGTGTCTTTTGAGCTATTTGTGGTAGACGTTATGTTCTTAAAAGTTTTGTATCTAAAATAGAAGCAGGTAACTAGATGTTTAATATGGTTCTAACTAGCTCCCCGAGGAAACAGGCGTGGTTTTATGTAATAAGAGCAAGGAGAAAACTTTCAGTTTTGTCACGAAGTATGATGCGTTTAACTTCTCACTGTTTTATTTTTCTCAATGAGTCAAGAATTAACATATTCACAATATTTGGATTATAGGAGGCTTTAGATTATGTCTGCCAACTCTTACAGGATAACAAAAGTGGATCTTCGGGCTAGCGAGAACATTTCTATAGTTGTTACTCATAGGGCTTTATGGTGACGGAAAGAACAACTAGTTAGAAATACATGTTTGTGATCGTTCCAGAGTCCGGCCTCCGCCTTATCGACAAGTGTCAACACCATGTACTGACGTGGAATCCACGCGGCCGCACGTCTCCGCGAACAATTTGTGTGGAGATCTCAACAGGGGTCTCATTCCTAAGAACCCAATGGGACAGAACCCTAACGGGGAGCCGTATCCTTTGTGAGTATCTAACGTTTTATTGAACGTCTTCGTTTGGAGCTTTTAAAAAAATTAATATGTGGTTTAAGTTGGATGAAGATGTTTTATAATTTAGGGAAGGCGATTATTATGAGTATTTACGGTTTCATTTAAGTCGAACTAATAATACGCTATATGTATGTGCTCGTTTATAATACAAGGGAACAGATGGTACACCTGACGGTAAATAACTACTGTCGCTTATGGATAACTGCGCCATAAGTGAACTGTCGTCTTAGTCCCTGCTCTTAGAGTCGGGAGGAAGACGAGTTTGAGTTTCTGCAACCTTACTGGGCGAAAAGTTACGAAATAGTTGCTTAACGCCGTTTTCTTTTATGAAAGAGGGGACAAACGAACGAACGGGTCACCAGATGCAAAGGATCTGGCGCCGTTCACGAACGCTTGCAATCGAGGAGTCACAAGCGTGTCGTCAGCAGTTTTCTGCAGTAGGTTTTCGCACGATGAAAAGAAGTGTATTTAAGTAATATCGTTGGCCTGCAGCGAACTAATCCGCAACCAGACGCTGCGCTTCCTGTCGCGCACGCTGCCCGTGCTGCGCGCCGACGACACGCTGCCGCGCGTGGCGCACCTGCCGCCCGCCGCGCTGCCCGGCCTGCCCGACCTGCCCGACCTGCACCACAACCGGTGAGGACCACCGCTTCACATTACTACTCGCTACGGACTCCTTACCCTTGCTGAAGCTCATTTCAGTTCTCCACACATAGTTTTTAACTAAGAATACCACATACGCGTGTAATAGTGAATATTTAAAGTAGATGCCTGGGTTGTTTTCTCCATTTCCGTGGCGTTACAATGAAAATTTACTTAAGTAACTTTTTTGTTTGGTCTGTCGATATTTTTATTGTTGTATGGTGTATTTTTTTATGCTATGGGCAGGCAAAATATTGACAAGTGATCTGATGGTACGCGACCGTTGCTACCTCTGCATACCGACTGTTTTAGAATCATAAGTATGTTTGGGTCCTTTAAGTCCTTCGCTTTAGAATCAAAGAGAGAGAAAGTCGCGGTTTCTCATTTATTCGATAAAAGATAACGACAGTTACTTAAATCGGTATCCAGTCAGACCGGGGCATCACTCCAGTCGAACTCGATTCACTCGATACTTTTTTTCTGACACATAGATGTGCCTAAATTGATACGCGTTTATTATCCATTTCACTTAATTATCATGTATCGTTTTCGTTAATCTATTCTAGAGCAAAAGATAATATGTTAATAAATAGGTAGGAACAATTTTCAGCCATATCATGCGGTATTAAGGTTAAGTTTCCCGCAGGCTAGAGGAGCGCTCTAAACGTTCGGTGTCGGAGGCGGAGAGCGCAGTAGAGGAGAGCGCGCACGCGCTGCGCGCCGAGCACCGCGCCGCGCCGGACGCGCCGCCCGCGCCGCCCGCGCCGCGCGAGGGACGCAAGTTCTGCGACGGCGGCGGAGTGTAAGTACTCAACGCTTACACCCTCAACAGCCGCTTTAGCAGGAACCCAGTTGCAGAAACCGTACGCTGAATCGGAATTGCGTCGGTCCTGTCCCTAGGCGAACCGACGGTCGCTGCAATTGAAATGTGCTAACGTAGTGTAGGGTCCCCGCGGCGCTATGAACTGACAGTTTAGAGGAATGGCCGGTGGCAGACGGACGTAGGGGGCCGAGACCGGAACGGTTGCCGCTCCTCAGAGAAACCTTTGTTCGTCGGTGGACGGCGATAGGTCGTTGGAGCTAAATCGGCCGCCTCCGCTGTTTGCGGTCCCAGGGACCGATGAGTGCGTACTTTAACTCCAAAGATGACTATAATATTTTTTGATTTGGTTTTGGTCATCCCTATGAAATAAAGGATACTGAACACCTTAAAGGCACTTTTCCTCGGGCTGGACGATTTTATTAAAAGCGATGCGTCTGGCCGCCAATCACTCTGTGATGTACGAGCATATCGTACTAGACTTAGTGACTTTAAATCAGATGGTTATTCCCATATTGCATTAGCCCCATCGTAATCCAGCTATCGGCACTCTATCAGAGTAAATTCAGCCTTCATAACGGTTCAAACCCACGTTGAATTCGCCTTATATTGCTCAGCCGTGAGGAAACGACATCGAGAAACGGTGTCCTTACTTTTACAGACACAGACGCTAAATGTTGTTCGATGTCCTAATATGAAAAACCGTTAATATATCACTACTTTAAACGTTTTATGAGTTTCCGTCCGTCTGGATTCGGATCAAGTTCGTCACCGAAAACTCCAGTGAATGTTGACCCAAGGGAATTTCTACACGCTATTCCATGCATTTAAAAATTAAGAGTTTTTCTTAGAATGCTTTGAGTTCACTCTTATAGGTTTATTGACTATGGTCCAATCCGACTATCCAACCGATTGGACTGCGGCGACTTTTTTCCTGGTGGTTCTATGCTATACCAATTTGACGACTCAGACTGTTATTTTCTACAAGATCGTGTCGTCATACAGATCACACGTATGTGCATTTTTCCTGTTGGTTCGTGTGATCAGACACCATGTATTTTTCTTCGTTGATTTTACCATTGATGAGAAGAGAAGTTTAAATATCAATGTTTTTATTAAATTTGAATTAAGTCAATAGAAAATTATTTATTCAGTTGTATTCATTTTCAGTGCCTATATTATGGTAGATTTTTCTTTTTAGAAGTTGGTTTATTGGTTTATTGTTAAAATTTTATTACCACTTACCACTTTTTCTAAAGAAATTTTGCTCGTGGTTTGCTCAGTTTTTTTATTTTTTTTTTGTTTAATGATGAATTAAGAAAATAGATTTTGATTCAATATAATATATAGTATAAGCATTTAGTTACTGCATTTTTAATATTGGAATGTATGTGTATGAGAAGTATTTCGATTTATGAAAAATTCTGGACTATGAAAACTAGGATGTTACATGTAGTTCTGTATATCGAAACAATAATAATCTACGTCGTCCGATTAATCGAATCAACACGACAAAAATGGCCGCGTTGTCCGATCAGTCGAACAGATAGGAAAAAAAGTTAACGTGGTCTGATCAATCAGACTAAGTAGTCAGACCACGCGATCACAGTGGGCTTACTTGTAGTGGAACATTGATTTCAACCGGTTCATGACCAATATATAAAATCATCCTCTCATCATCCTTACTGGAGGTAAGGCCCGACAATAAAAAGGCTAGCAATAAAACAATTCAAAGTTAACTAATTTAGTTTAATGATAAAGCAATAATTTAACAAATACTTAGATTTAAAAGTATACGATGCTAATAACCGACCATTACATGTTTTTATTTACACCATAGAATTTGCCTTAATTTGTAAACATACAGTTGAAATTTCGCTGTAAAACTTTACGAACAGTAAAAATATCACATTATTCGTTATCATTGGCTCTCAGGACACGTATTGCTAGACTCACAATAGTTACGAAGAAACTGACATGTCAATATTGAAAATATAGTCGATTCCTGTAAGGTAATAGTGACGTATCGATTGAGCCCGGCCCTGACCAATCAAGATTTAAGGAATTATCGTTTAGTAGATAGAACGATGTCACTATTTTCTTAACGCCGATGTGGACCACACCACAACTAAATGTGGACGCAAAGATGTTTAGTATTATGGAAAGTTTTTGCCCTTCATCAAATAAATTACATTGCAAAAATTACTTCGTGTAAGATTCAGTAGATACACTACTGTTTCTTATTGACCATTTTTCTTTACATAATACACCTTTCATTTCACAAGCAGACGACAAAACAAACCCATGTTTTTACATATTTTATAATTAGAATTCCTACTATACAATATTATTACCAATCTTATTTTTAGACATAGTTCTGGGTTGGGTTTTCTATTTTACTATTTTTACCCACTTATTCGTATAAACGTGCATAGGAAGGCAGTTTGAATTGACATTTTATATAAAAATTTTACTATATTGAACTATATTGTATAAGCTGAGTGTAAAATACCCATTACGAACATCAAAGGCTTAGGCTGGTAGAGGACGTAAATAATGTTTCAGATTGCGCACAACGCCATCTAGCTTTACACTACACAGAGCTTATAATATAACAACTAGATTGACTGAGAGAATATTATGTTTTTTTTTGTAAATACACACATTATTTTTTAGCACTTGCAATAATTTTAAAACACTTTTAAACTCACAAGCAATATTCTGAAACATATTATAATACAATTCAGCCTTTGGTCCTTAATGATTTATTTTATCAAAAAAGTTGAATGATAAGATCCTCATTAATGTTATAAATGTTTGTCTTTCGTTCACGTCGCAACGGTGCGATGTTATGGTATGATTTTTGTATCTGGAGATAGTTAGGAGGCTATAGAGTGACATAGGCCACTTTTTACCGCGGAAAAACATCTCATGCCCATGGAAAGATCAATTATGATAGGTATTTGAATCACTCCAATATTTATAAATATCGATAAATGGCGCTGTTAGGGTTTTCGCTCGATTGCGTATGGTACAAAATCTGTGAATTATAATATTTCTTATGCAATTATAACATTTCGGAGCAGCTCGTCTCGATCTGTGCGAGCTTCATACAGTCTACACGCATACGTCTAGTCGCACGCACACAAACACCGTGCCGAAGTGTGCCGAACTGAAACGACGTTAGACGAGGCACGGTTTTCAACGCCGCACCACTGTGCCGGTCGGAGTGGGGGGTGTTAGGTTTATTTTTGTTACGGGATTTTTTGATTCGGTCGCCGCGCTCGAAACCCGCCATAAAAGTTATGCAATAGCTTAATAACGTATAGGTTACTATTTACCGCAGTAGCCGACATACATGCGAGCGGAGCCGCGGGCAAAAGCTAGTAACGATATAAACTTGTAATCTATACTAATATTATAAACCTGAAGAGTTTGTTTGTTTTATTTGTTTGAACGCGCTAATCTCAGGAACTACAGGTTGGTTTTAAAAACTTTTTATTGTATTGTAGAGTCTTTTTATCGAGGAAGGCTATAGGCTATATATCATCACGCTAAGATCAATAGGAACGGAGCACCAATGAAGAATGTTTCAAAATCGGGAGACTGTTCCTAATGAGAGCTTCCGCTGTTTGCGCTGCGTAAACGGTTAAAGTTTCGCATAAATCATGTATGACTTTGAATTGTTCTCATACTCACCTATGTAAACGAAGTTGTAGGTTCAAGTAAGCGTCAGCCCAAAGTAACCATTCCACGCGGACGAAGTCGCGGGCGGAAGCTAGTGTAAAATATAAATAACGATGTTTGTACTAATGTCTATCATTTACAAAGGCGATGTGTATTAATTTGCGTTTCAATTTGTGTTATTTTTCAATTCAGCAATAAAAGTTTGTAACTGTGATATTTAGTTTAATCTCTTCAACATATTTCTGCCTTTATTACACTTATTTTTAACTCTTGTCATTCATATCAAGGTAAAATGGTTCTAGGGAATAGTATATAATCCGATGTACTATCGATCTTACAAGTGTCATAAAAACTATTCACGTTGTAATGTATAAAAACATCCAAAGCTGACTGATAATATATGAAAATAATGTGATTACATCATATTTTGTTCGAACGTTTAATCGATATACTATTCGGTATTCTAATCGATATTGTAATCGATATTTTAGTGTCACTCACCGGTATTTTAATAGATAAAAATACACCAGAATTGAATTCTGAACGAATTTTATTACGCCAATTGACCATTCGTAATCTTGTAAAGTATAATATTGTTTCCCTCGTGCAAGTGTATAGTGTACTTGTAACTCAAGTGAAGTGTATGTGTGCATAGTGCAGCTCAGTTTAAGTTTTCTGCTCCAATATTGTTTTGAGATTACCCATCACTATGTCGAGAGAATTTGGGGATCTGCCGTCCAGGATCGTTACACGCTGGTCGTTCTCTATCTGTAAGTGGAACATGAAAACAAATAGCAAGTGAGTTGATTGACTAAATAGAGATGTGTCAGTCACAAAATTATATCTAAATTTGTCCAAGATTTTGCTGGAGCAGTTATTTCTCGCTACATATTCATATCTTATTTTATCTATTTAGGAATGAAATTTTAAGTTAGTAACACGAGCGGTTGAGACTCTGCGTTTGTGGATCAGACAGTCAGGGCAAGTGCTTTCATCTGTACACACGTAACAGCAAAGATGACGGCTCGTCTCTATCTCTACACGCCTTATGAGTTTTCAGTACTATCATTAAGTCCTAAATACAAGTATGTCAATTTTACATACTTCTGCTTTTTTTTAATAATGTTGCCAAATTAAAAAGCGCAAAGTGTATTCTACGTTAAAAAGTAACCAAAATAATTCGTAGGATATCCAATTGTTTAATAAAATTAACATGAGCGAACTAAGAGCTAAGGGCAGCTTGTATATGTATCCAGTGTGATCAAAAATAAAGTGACTTCATTTTTGTAAAAAAACATTCAAAGTTATGTTATCGAGTACAGCTTACTTACTCTGACATAATGGAATTGTGCAAGAGATTTTACTATCGTCCAAACACTTCATTTAGTTTCCTTAATCGTCACAAATCTTCATCCTTTCATGGGCCTTTTCAATTTTGGAAAGAGGAAAAAGTCGCAGGGGGCAGGTGTGATAAATACGATAGCTGTAGCATGATGGGAGTATTCTTTTTGGACAAAAAACTACTTACTAGAAACGACGTGCGCACAGGTGCATTATCATGGTACAAAATCCATGAGCAAAGTAGAATTTTTGAGAAGTCGAAACCGTTTTTAACAAATATTTTACGAGTATGTCTCTCATACAAGAATAACGCATGTTATACAGTAGGAACAGTGCACATATAATCGCAATGAGTCTATCAATGCAAAAAAATAATGTTTTCGAAATTAGAAAGTATAAAGCGCGCGAAATTTAAAAAGTCACTTTACTTTTGATCACAGCTCGTATGGTTGTAAATAAAGACACATGCACATACAGCCGTGCATACATACACTCACGCACTCATACATACACATATATACACACACACACATGCACGCACGAACGCACACACGCACGAACGCATGCACGCACCCACGCACGCACGCATGCATGCACCCGCTGCCAATCCTTCCTACTTAAAACACTAGTAAGTGGTGAGAGGGTAGGTCTTTTTGGAGGACTATCTTTGGTACAGTATGGGGTTATTCAAAAAGGTAATTGAGGGGGTACTGACCATTTGTCGGTACTTGAGGTGTTCTGGCCACACGCACAGTTCGAAGTACCCGGGGATGTCGGGTGGGTCGTACACGCGCAGGCAACGACGAGCCGCGCACTCACCGTACTCCAGCACGAAGTAGTAGCTGTCGAGGGTATAATAACCTGTTATTGCCATCACTTCATACATCTCACACACGACGGTCTGATATGAGTGAGGTTACTGAAGACAAACGCCAATCAGACTGGTTCTCGTGGGAGTGGAGGGGATTTAATTGGTTTCATAGTGCTTGTAATTGTTGGGTTGTAGGTGTATATGGGCGGCGCTAGTTCCATACCATCAGGGGACTAGTCTGTTCGATTCATCATCATGATCACTTGCCGTCAGCACTTTTACGCAAGACGTCTCGGTATCTGGCCAGAGGGGGTCCCATACTACGTTTGCTAAGACGTTCCATTCGCGTGTTTGTTCCACGCAGAACATTGGTGGGGTTTTTATATAGGAGTTGAACAAACTACACACTGCATACTGTCTAGAGTACTAGTAGCTTGTAAATCTCCTATATTTATCATACCAAAAGCCTATTCTGTGGTACTTATATACAAATACAGTGGACCCTCGGTAATCCGGCCCCTGTCTAATCCGAACCCCCCCCCGTAATCCGACATTAATCAAACAATTTTCGCTAATGTAGATCGTGCATGATTTATAACTTGTGCTCGACGATTGTTTCAATTCCGATTTCTTAGTTTGAATTTGACTACGTGTGATAGCGGTGCAGCGTAGCATGCTTTCATGGTTTGCTGTTTATTCATTGTGTATTACGTATACGTAGGGTAGACTGGGTACGGTAATTAACAGCATGATTACAAAATTATTTGCGATCCTATGAAAATTGTCACAACCGAACCCACCCCAGTGGCGGTTGTAACAGTACTGTACCTAGTAATGTCGTCACAAGCCCAGAAGACAACAACATATACAATCTTATCATTTCTCTGTAATTTGTCGGATTACAAGGTACTCCTTTGTAAAAAAATGCCGGACTATAGGGGGTCTTAGGCAGTACTCTATAATCCGACAAATTCCATAGTCCAACACTGCCCTGCAAAACTTTTGTCGAATTACCGAGGGTCCACTGTACTACACAATATTAGTCCAACCGATAGAACCAGTACACTCTAACATAAACACTTGGTACTCACCTTAAATTACACAGCTTACTAATGGGTTCATAATTTAAAACCGTGAACCCTTCGATAACTAAGAACTTCTTGTTTGGTATCCTAAAGATGTGTTCTCCATCTTGCGTGCTCGAAGAATGGGACCTATTGGTCCCCTCAATCGTCGCACATATGTCTCTGTACATAGTCTCCATATCCAGAGCTGATAGAATATCATAGTTATTGTGATCTAAGTTCTCACACTTGATATGGTGTGGGCTGTCATCAGGGTAGAAGTACTTGTCTTGGTGGAACAAATATACCGGTGACAGTTTCATATTCAACTGATTCGCCAGAGATGTTTTGCCACCGCAGGTAACACCTGAGATGCCGATAATGATCCATTCATTTCTGTGCTTCATTTCAAAATTGACTTTCTTGCTATGGACAGTGAGTTTAGTTGTTACTGGGGCATGAACACATGGTACAGAGTAAAAGACATTAGCCCCCCTATGAAAAATAAACCCCAAATGCCGCAGAATAGTAGATACCACTTGGGGTTTGGTACCAGTGAGTAAAATGATGTGTCTGAAAACAAAAAACTTTAAATAAATAATTTTTATTTCTAATGGCACAATATGAGGGGCAGATGGATTCATAAGAGAATTGAATTCACAAATTAAGTGCATCTAAATCAAGTGCTAAGTAATCATAACTGTTGAACCAAAGATAATATATTAGACACTTTTTTGTGTGTGTAAATAAATATACTCCTGTACTAATAAAGTCCTTGTTTACAATATCGATTAGATAAAGCTTATCTTGCTTGCCAGGAAAATAATATGCACATCAGCCTGAAAAAGCATCTCATTCATAGTAATCACAACTCTTGGATTATATTCATGCTTTCCATCAGGCAGAGTAGAGACACTTTAGCAGGTTCTTAAAATATAAAATAAAAAAACCAGTGCGAGAGACCTGTCCTGGCAGCTTTAAGCAACTTTGCAAAGCATTTTGTCATTTTGATAAAAAAACTTAATTATGTATAATCACATACATGTGCAAAAACCATTTTAAAAAAGTTAACCAATTGATCTTGAAAACACACAGACCAACGCTAGTTAGTGAACGTATAGACAGGCATACAGACTAAAAGTGACTTTGTTTTATACTAGATAAAGATCAATTTACACTCTCATGTACTAGTTTTACTTTTCTAAACATTTTTGTATCTATTTCTTTACCTAACACATGAAGCAATAATTCACACTTTATGATTTAACACATTGAACAGATATTTTTTACGTGAGATAAAACAATATAAAGAAGTCATTAAGTTTTATTTATTAATTATTTCTTATAAAAGAAATTGTTTAAAAACTCTATTTTGCTTGCTTTAAAGTGAATCTTTTCAGCCATCTTTAAATACCAGTGAAATTAAGTGAGTTAGAGTTGAAATGCTACTACACAGACTTGGACGTCATTACAAAAAAAAACGTACATTACATAAAGACATTCGACAGGTCTGCTTATGCAAATAATATTACAAAATTTATTTATTACACAAAAATGCATATTTTTACAGCTACTGTCTTTTTACAATAGTGATATACAATGCAATTAAGCTTTAGTCAATTAAAACAATTGTATATAATACTCAAATAAATCAATGAAAAGACACATAGCTTTTTGTTAACACAAAAAGTTTGATTTACTTTATGGTATAGAGAAAAGCCTGATAGTAAGTCACCGCTGCTTCTCAAGTCATACACGGTGGCCTTTACCCCTTTGACCTTTGGTAGTTTCAGCTATTGGACAAAGTATAATGAAAAAGTCCTGATATTATAACTTAACATTTGTTCTCTGTACATGTGAATTAATATAAATTAAAATAAACTGAATGTACTTTATTATCTTACCTTCGTCAATAAATGGGTAGCTATTTATCCAGAGGGTCAGCAGGAGGAATATAAAAGAAGTTGCTCCCAACACCACTTTGGCAATCACACGGTCAGGCACATCCATATAGAAGCATTTTATCGCACCAATGGTCACTTAACAATATATTTTGATATTTTTCTGAAATGTTCTAGACTTGACTTCTTACAATTCTAACTGCAGAACAGTTCTCCTTCAAAATCTTCAAACGATTCAGTCCCTTCTGGGAAGAGTATGGATTCAGTCCCTTCTGGGAACAGTATGGATTTGTTTTCGTCTACTTTGACTACTGGTTTATCAGCAAGAGGTTTCTGCTTTATTGCTCGTTCCACTATCTATAACAAATATGTACTTGATTATTATCACATCATTGATAATAACTATTATAAACTAATACAATATTTAAACATAAATGTAACAACCTATATTTATATGTATATAAAAGTAAACGTGTTATATCCGTTGTTACTTTTTAAAAATTTTTTTAGTCTGGTGCGAATGTAAAAAAGAATTGTATAAACAGAGGGCACCAAGACAAACACACACACAGTCATCTGATTCCAAACTAGGTAGAACCTGTACTATAGTACGACTATTATAATGTAACCAGATTTTCAATAAACATATATACATATTTATATTGATTGATTATTTACACCTAGGGATGTGACAAATAATCATGGTCATCACTATTTGTCATGAGTGGGAACCAAACACACATCCTTACAGTAGTTAGGATCACTATCCAATAAAAACAATCAAGACAAGGTGACAGAAGTCAAGGTACGACTTAACTTATTCAATAAACTAAACCAGATATGATCATGGCCACACATAAAAAGAGATAAAATAATTATCTCTATTCAAACATTATTTGACGATGACATTGACTTAAGCAAGTATGAGCATAAACTATTATAGTTTTTTTAGTTGAATGATGATACCAAACTCTTTGTTTGTAGTGCCTGTGTTATTTTATGTATATTGTAGTTTAATGGCTATTTTCTTAAATGGTCAACTAGTTGCTTGATGCAAATTTCCCTTGTCTGTGATTGTTGAGGTGGGGCTGAAGGAGATGGTTGATTGGGATAAGGGGAGGAAGCTAGGGTAAGGGGTATAAAGTCTTAGATGAGGAAATGAGATAGTGAGACTTTGAAGTTTAGGAAAGGGACTTAAGTTTAAGTAAATTGAATTTATGTTAGCGCACAGGGCAGCAGTTTAAACTTATTTAGCTTAGGCACTGGCACATTTTGATGACAGTAAATAGAAATAGTTGAAGTAAAGTTACCCGGCAGTATTAGAAATATTTGTTTTACTAAAGAGATTGTCACTTGAAAATACAAATAATCATTTCACCATGTACTTATATACATGTAACAAAACAATTTTTTTTTCATGAGCCAAAACCCACTGTTCAGAGGGGCAGTGCTATGAATCAAACCTACTTGGTTCCAAACAAAATTAGTAGTTACTGAGTGAGACAGAATTGCATGAATCCTATTGAATACTTAAGAACAAGATATGTCTTTTGCAAACTTGTAAAAAACTTACTTTTTCTGCTGTGGAAGTGTCTGCAGTAGGCTTAGACAATGCCAGTAACTTTTTAATAGTCTCTTCAGTAATTTGATCCTTTGACTTGCTCACTTTACTAGTTTTACTTTTGTTCTTAGACAAGCGCTGATAACCTATAAAAAAATCATAAATGTAAATTTAGAGAAAAAATAACGGTACACTAGGTAAAAAAATGAGGTGCGATAAGTAGTAAATGGTAATAAAATTAACCAATAAAAAAATTGTACCGCTTTATACCGCGAGACTTCCTCCTCTGATGGATACGGGTGTAGGAATTAACGTTACAATTGTGATGTAATAGTTTCTACGAACCTTGACCTGCCGGCCGTCTCGCACGCCCGCCGCGCTTCTTGCTTGAACACTCTAAAAACATAACCTGATTTAATTTTCTCACAACAAAACATGACTACAAATGACAATTCCTTAGAATATCCGTACCTTCTTTATCAACAAGTTCGAGAGCCTGTCGAACTAAAGCTAAAGACATTTTAGTATAGCTGTTTGGACGAAATGCATTTATTTATTACAATCAATTATTAACACAAGAATTCCAACTCTAACCTAAAACCGAAATGTGAACTGTCATGTCTGTCATCTACAATAAGTGTCAGTACTTGAAGTGCGGTACGCTACATTTTACGTAGAAAAATTAAAAATGTTGTCAGTGGCAATATTTAAATGGCACGTTCACTTGTTTCTGTTAATAACATTTTAAATTTTTTCATTGCGACACTTTTAAGTTTTAGTTTTAATTTTAATCTGTCAATTCCTTCTTATCTTTATCTTTAAGTGCACGTACCTCATATTTTCTCTGCATCGCCCAATCGGTTGACTGGTAGAAAATACCTTAGGCATTAAGTCCGCCAATGCATGTATTTGTGCATAAAGTTGTAAATAAATAAATAAATTTTCATACTCGTCGCTATCCTGATACACCACCAGAGAATATCTCAATAAATATCAGATTTATAATCAAAATCTATAGTATCCTTGGGGTAATTTTTCCAAGCCAAAAAAAAAACAGTACGATATTCATTTAAAATATATTCGTTTTATTTGTTCAGGTTCTGTATGCTTTATCGTGCTATAAACGGCGACAGTGACTCAGCAGCCGGAGTAGAGAGACGTGAAGACCCAGGTCCACAGCCACATCCCCAGCAGGCGCATCGATATGAAGTGAGTGATTACTTTCTAACCACCGGAACTAAATATATGTACGTAGATTGTAATACTGATAAATAAAAAAATTAAGGAATGAATAAAAATCTTTACAAAGTAACTTGATAAGAGTAGAAATTGAAACCTCGTCGATTTTTTTGCGTTTGCTGATTTATATTTTAACCAAACACAGGGTCCTCCGACACCGTGCCCAGCTCGTGTGGAATATGCGACTCCCGTATTCGCTCGCAACTACCAGGGCGTGTGGCGATACGTAGTGCAGATTCCATACGAAGGATATTTTACACAAACTGTGGAGGTCACCAGGTCAGTTTAGTTTTATTCCAATGTAGAAATTATAGGATTATTAAATTATCAAATATGTAACTTGAAAAATGAACATAAAAAAATTCAAATTAATTAATTTCGAATTTAATGCTTAGGATCGTCGGCTAAGCGAGTATTAGCTTGCCAACAATACAGTCTACTCATTATTACAATTGTCACACAAGCACACAAAAGTCGATTTTAAACATATTATACGTTTTTGACAACCGAGATCGAAATACATGTCACTCATGGTCGTACCTATGTTTTCAAACACACACTGGAATCTCAAATTAACCTCGTTTAAAGTTGCCTGAAGGAGAACAGATAAAAATGTCGTCGTTGCGCAGATGCATGCAGTCTCGCTGCCACTACTTGGACGGCGGCTGCCTCAGCTCCCCGCGCTGGGTGTCGCTGCTGGTGGCCGAGCTGCACTACCCGCCCAGACAACATCAGGTACCCTTTTCAAATTATACTTCGCACTGTCGAACGACAAGCGCGCTCGACGTCTACATCCTGAACCTTGCTTTATCGCAGGTCGTTTTTACGACTTAACGAGATTAACTTTACTTTCCAGGATTACCAACAGTACGCACAGAACCGCGTAGGTCAGCAGGCCGATACCGAGTCCAGCACGGATAAGCCCTCACATTGTGACGGTCACGACGAAATGGGTTGCTACCAGGTATGGCTGCCTTTTTTATTCATACGTTGAACAATAACGTTGTTTCAAGCTAAACACACTGTTTTAACTCACAACACGTGTATTTTTTGACCTTATAATTATTTTTCTGCTACAGAAACCATTTTAATTTAGTAAAAAACTGTGATGGTTTTTTTTTTATCTAAAAACCTACTAAAGTGACTCTATTCTGCCTGATGGAAAGCATGAACAGAATCCAAGAGCGGCGATCGCCGTACACACTGCAAATGCCGACAGTGTAATATGGCGACCCACGCTATGGTGGCCTGATGAGATGCTTTTTTATACCCCGCTTAATTCTGGTTTACAAAAAGTCAATTTATTCGAAAGATGTTATAGTTTAGTTAGACATGAAAAAATTTGTGAATAAGCATATTCTTCGTAATTTAATAATCACCAGCCTGCTATAAAAACTGCAAATAACTGTAAATTGAAATATACAGGTACGCCTGTACTACGACTGGTTCCTAGTGCCCGGCTCCTGCAAGTGCTGGAGGCCGGACTACTTCGCGCGGTACGTCCGCCGCCGACAGAACAACGAGCTGTAGGTCCGTCCAGCGCTGGACACGTCGCGTCACTCATCTATCTTTTATATCTATTAAATTAATAGGATGAAACCTCATACTTTCCAGTATCGTTGGTGTTTTGAGGCGCTTGCTATAATCGTCTATGTAAATTAGAATCACAATCATAATATTGATAGTCGTATAAAGTATTCAGTCATTGTAATAGTTTATTTTGACATATAAAAATTATGTAAAAATTCATTTTCAATGACTGAACAAACAGACCTGAATTACTAGAACTTGTTAATACGTGTTCATCATATCGACGGAAGCAAAATGTTGTGTTAAAAATGTAAAGTTTTGTTTTGCATTATATTTTGGTGCTACTGTTATCTAAATGTTGTGACACTAAGACTGTTTTGAAATAAATAATTTATGTAATAGTTTATAGGAATGTGTACCATACAGTAACATATATATGAAGATCCTGTAGGTAAACTTAGGGTCTTAATGTTATTAATTTACAGTTGACTCTCGGTAATCCGGGCCCCCCCGTAATCCGACATCAATCAAACAATTTTCGCTAATATAGATCGTGCATGATTGAACAGGTTACAACTTGTGCTCGACGCGTAGGTATTGTTTCAATTCCGATTGCTTAGTTTCGATTTGACTACGTGTGATAGCGGTGCAGCTTAGCATGCGTTCATTGTTTGCTGTTCACTCATTGTGTATTACGTATACATACCTAGTAATGTCGTCACAAGCCCAGAAGACGACATATACAATCTTATCATTTGTCTGTAATTTGTCGGATTACAAGATACTCTTTTGGAAAAAAAGCCGGACTACAGGGAGTCTTAGGCAGTATTCTATAATCCGACAAATTCGATAGTCCGACACTGCCCTGCAAAACGTTTGTCGAATGTCAACTGCCTCGGTGGCGCAGCGGTAGTGAATGCGACTGCTGTGCTTGAGGTCTCGAGTTCGATTCCCGGGTCGGACCAAATGGTGTTTTCTATGTATAATATGTACGTATTTACAAAAAAAAAGTATATAAGTACTCTATCAGTCAGTCTAGTTATCATAGCACAAGCTCTGCTTACTTTGAAACTAGATGACGTTGTGTGTCAAATGTCCGAAAAATATTAATTACCGGGGGTTCACTGTATACTGAAACGTCAAACGGTCTAACAGTTTCATTAAAGATAATCTATTTACATCAGTTATTTAGACGTCAGGTTCTATATTTTTTTTACTAAAGTATCACGTGTAGTGTTGAGGTACCGTTACTGTAACAAATGAGCAATCCTTATATAAATATTCGTTATTTAGTTATGTTAGTTTTAGTAGAGGTTGTATTGAAGCTCAAAATGCATTTATATCGATAACTATCTAAAGATGGTATTAAAGACTTAACCATGCTTTCTTTTACTTCGTCCTCGCAAGTTTTCACCAGAGGAGTAACAGAAAGAGAAAATTACACAATCGACCTATCGCCGTCCACTGCTGAACGAAGGTCTTCTCCAAGGAACGCCAACGATCCCAGTCTTGGGCAACTCGTATCCATCCGCTGCCAGCCTCCTTCTTTAAGACGGTAGCTGGCAGCGAAGACAACTTCTTTCTTCTTCATTTGTAACGAGATTATTTGAATACAATGTAGTGTATATTAAAAACAGATGGTTCAAGAAAGCATGGTTTTAATTGTACTTAAGTATGTTTAATTAAGTTAGTGCATATTTATTTCCTTTAGAATACATTAGTTTAGTGATATCAATAAAGCATATAAACATTATATAAACGGTGTTTGTGATTTCAATGTCGAAATTTTAGTACGATAGCGATCCGAAGTCGGTTCATGCGACATTCAAACCTAAGTGTACATGTGATCTTTAAAGTAGTTTGTCTCAACTTAGTAGCCTTTTCCAGGTATTGCAAATTCGAGAGAATATATTATTTATATAAAGTATTTCTCGTGAAGACTCGACCGGTTGTGAAGACCCGACCGGTTGTGAAGACCCGACCGGTTGTGAAGACCCGACCGGTTGTGAAGACCCGACCGGTCGTGAAGACCCGGTTACTCAACGACGGTCTGAGCGTCGAATTGTAGTCTATCAGTCTACTGAGCAATACGAGGCAATTCGCCTTGACAGTATTAATGCTAAAGTGTAGTTGTAACGCTGCTGGTCAACTACACTGCATGTCATGTGTCCATGTCTTATAAACGAAATTCCGGTTCGACAGCTATATCCGTGTATATAACAGAAATTCGTTGCCAAAATTCAACATCGTAATTTATAAATTTCAAATTCAATATCTTTATTTCATAAAAAATATAACCAATTGTGGTTTTTAATATGAATAATTTATACTATAGACTAATACAGAATATAGGATGCTTTATCTTATAAATTACATTGAAAAATATATTAATTCGCCTGTTCGGATAACGTTAATATATTTAACACCTAATCAATATCTGAGAATGAGTGCATCTCTCCTAGAGATCAGATCGAGTAAAAATTTTATAAACACGTGTAGTGCGTGGGCAAGCTTCAAGCAACGTTAAGCACAATTTAACTCTATTGAAGAAATTGAGTTCTCGATTTTCTTACAGGTACTAAATGCGATTCTTTTGTATTATTTATCCATTGGTTTTTACAACCTTTCGAAACAGAAATTAACATTTTAATTTGAAACGCAAGTAACTGTGCATGTACACAGCAAGGCTTAGTTTTAATCGGTCTCAATTATTTGTTCGCACAGTACCATCTATACTTTTTTTCACACAAAGGTCCACAGCGGCTTAAATATCTTTCTTACTAAGTATAATTTTAATATATTCATAGTACTATGTCTATATGACTAGGCTTCTCCTTATGAACTTTAACCCAACCAGCAATACGCTAAGATGGGACCACTCATTGTATATTTTATCGAGAATGTCTATATTCGTTATTTATTTCAGTCTGATTGGATGCAGGTGGTGTCACCAACGTCAAAGTCTATCGTTGTTTCGATTGTGCTACTAAATGTCACATCATCGGCTGTATTGTTGTGATGTACTTCTGTACTGGTACGAGGTTGTGGCTCTGCCGCGCTGTGAACCTTCGCTATTTCATTTCTGTTGTTTAGTGTTTCAAGGCATGTGCGGTAAGGAGGAGGTAGTTCCTGAGAGGTAGCGTTGAAGCTTTTATTGATGGCCCCATTGTTGTTGGCTGCGCACTGAAAATATGGTGGCGGTTCATCAGAAAGACTATCATTCTGTAGAGAATATGCTGAGTTGACCAATAAACTGCAAGATCCATTATTATTGTTGTGTTCTTGCACTGAAACAAAAAATAATCTATATATCATCGAGTTAACGATATATGTATAACGATACATAACGATTTTATAAACGAAAATAAGAATAGCAGTTATGTACACTAATGGAAAAAATTAATGGATCAAAAAAAAATTCCAAATTTTTGGGCAGTTTTCAACAGGCCATAACTTCGAGAGAAATGGTCGTACAGGAAATCAAAAAAAAAGAAATTATAGTTCCAAGTGTCTAGTTTTTGGATTCACAATTGAAAATTTTATAGCCTCCGCGGTTTTTGAGAAATCGTAGAAAAACCAGCAACAAAAAAATTTTTAAAATTTTTTTTCTCATTTTTAAAAATAATGAGCTTTTCAGAGCAAAAAACGTGATCCTTTAATTTTTTCAAAAATTCGATCGAGTGAAACAAAAAAACGGCTGGTTGGATTAATTTGGTTATTTGTAAGGTTTTTGTGGACATATTAAACTGTAAAAGGCACACTTAACATTAGTGGTTTCCTCAATATTTTCGATCCAGTGCTTGATTTTCCAAAAAACTACCAAAAGCCCTTTTTTTGTTGTATTTTCAAATTCATGTGACAGAAAGAAAATTTTTTTTTTCGGAAAAACTATAGCCAGTCGTTAAGGAAAATTTATTCAAATTCTTGAAACCCACCTTTAAATTTCTGTGGAATCATTGGTTGCTGAAATATCGATAATCAAAGACAAAACGATCCTTTTCCATTTGAAAACCGATATCTCGACGAGAAGTAGGCAAATCAGGGTGTATAAAAAAGCAAATTAAAGATAAATGAACAAGGTATCCGATCCTTATAGTGGTTAAGCTAAAACAATTTTTTCCACGTCCGTAGACCAAAAAAAAAACTAAAAAAATTTTAAAAATTTTTTTGTTGCTGGTTTTTCTACGATTTCTCAAAAACCGCGGAGGCTATAAAATTTTCAATTGCGAATCCAAAACTAGACACTTGAAGCTATAATTTTCTTTATTTTGATTTCCTGTACCACCATTTCTCTCGAAGTTACGACCTGTTGAAAACTGCCCAAAAATTTGGAATTTTTTTTTGATCCCTTAATTTTTTCCATTAGTGTATTTTGATAATAGATATTGTTAGGATATGGGATAAGAGTCTGCTCATAGTTCAAGTATCTCGCCTCCCTCTTGCTATTTAATGGCAAAATCAATAGAACTGTACAGCATCAAATTATTTATTTATTTATTTATACATTATGCACTTTATGTACATAGGCGGACTTAATGCCTAAGGCATTCTCTACCAGTCAACCTTTGGGTAACGCAGAGAAAATAGGAAGTAGGTGCGTTTCAGGTGTTGAAAAGTAGAAGTAGACATATACAAACTTTCATATACTAAAATTAATACAAATACATAAATACATACATATACATACTTAAGTTGATGTAAGTCTATATATATACCTAGTCTTGCCATAAATATTGTAATAAAGAAAAAAGAAAATTGTTAACTGCAAATAACATTTATTACTTTTACAGTGTGTCAGTTTAATACATAAATATAAAACAATTAAAAATATAAAAAGCTTATTCGAAGTGGTCTCCATTGGCTGCAATACAGTCCTTTAAACGATGAGGCCAGTTATCAATAGAAGCACGCACTCTTTCCATGGGAAAATTCTTCACTGCCAATCGTATAGATTGTTTTAGGGACTCCAAATTATCATGGCGTTTAGAGCAAGCTGTACTCTCTAAAACTGACCACAAATCATAATCCAGCGGATTAAGATCGGGACTAGACGACGGCCAGTCTTCAGCTCTGATGAAGTCCGAAACGTTCGATTCCAACCAAGACTGCGTGGACCGAGCTTTATGACCCGGCGCCGAGTCTTGCTGGAAGGACCATACTTGGTTATTGAACATGGTGATGTTAAGGGGCTTAACTACCTTCTCAAGAATGGTATCTTGATACACTTGTGCCGATGTTTTGATACCTTTTTCACAAAAATATGGCTCAGTCACTCCTTCATAGCTAACACCCCACCAAACCATCACTGAAGTCGGATAATGTCCACGTTGCACTCTGTCGACTAATTGGGAAGCTTCCTTAGAGCTTTGAGCATAAATACGGTCATTTTGTTTGTTAAAATGTTGCTCAATTGTAAAAATTTTCTCATCCGTAAACAAAATTTTTCTGTGACCTCCCTTTGCGTACCGCTTCAGTAGTTGTTTCGATTTTACCACCCTATTCTTCTTTAAATTATCAGTTAAGAAATGGCCAGTGCGTCTCTTATAGGCTGCAAGTCCTAAGTCATCTTTTAAAATACGCGACATGGTTCTAGGTGCTATCTTCATTTCCCGAGATAAAATCTTTTGCTTTCGGACAGGATTTCTTCGAATTCTTTCCCTTACTGCTTTGACCACCTTTTTCGTACGAACACTACGTGGACGGCCAGATCTTTTTCTGTCACAAACAGAGGAGGTCTCATTGTACCTATTAATAGCCCGGTACACAAACATTTTACTAATACCAAGTGTATGGAGAGTTTTAAAAATTGCATTTGGCTCCATACCTACTTTGTGTAATGCTATCACAGCGATTCGGTTCTCTTTATCACCCCACACCATTTTAATATCGCAAAATATTTTACAATGTATTGGCGCCAAAATGAGAAAACACAATGAACAATCGTATAAAAATGACAGATTCGAAATTCAAATGTAATATTTTTTTATAATTAAGTGTAACAGTATTTATGGCCAGACTAAGTACATACACAAATAAATATCATAACAGGTATAAGATGATAATCATGTATTGGTTGATTCTGCCAGCTGTTTCAGTAAATACTGCTTCACTTTTTTCTTAAAAGAAAAAGCGTTGGTAGCTATTCTGACTTCGAGGGGAAACTCATTCCAGAGAAGAACGGACTGCACAAAGAAAGATGAGCCAACGAACTCAGATGTATGGGAGGGGCAACGAAGGAGAAGATTCTTAGAGGACCGAAGCTTTCTGTCGTGGTTGCTACATAAGAGTTGGAAATAAGAGTTTAAATATATTGGCGAAGACAGGTTATTAAGTATAGAGAATAGAACAGTGAGCGCGCGTAATTTTCGGCGTAGACGAATTGGTAGCCAATTGCGCTGCGAACGGAAAGAGGATACATGGTCATATTTACGGAGATTATAAACAAATCGAATGCAGTTATTAAGAAGACGGTCTAATTTATCGAGAAGATTTGCATTCAGGTCGTAGCAGCACACATCACCATAGTCGATTAAGGGGAAGATAAGAGTTTGCACAAGGATAGTCTTGGTTTTTACGGGCAGGAAATTTCTCAGACGATTTAGAGCCCGAAGTGTCCCAGTAAGCCTCCGGCACTGTTTTGCAATTTGTTCACGCCAGGTTAGTGTGCAATCGAGGTGTAAACCTAAATCTTTCACCGATCCACTCACAGGTATGATAGTCCCATCAAAAGTAATAGCCGGGAGAGTCTTAGTGTCTACTCTGCTCATCGACCGGTGACTTCCCACTACGATAGCTTGACATTTTGTGGGGTTCACTGATAAACCAAACCTTTGAGACCACGTGTTGATTGTTTCCAGATCGTGGTTAATCATTTGTATTGCTATCGAAATATCTTCCACTTTACTCTGTGAATAGAGCTGTAGGTCGTCGGCATACAGATGATACGCACAAAGAAGTTCCAGGGACAGGAGGTTAATATACACAGAAAATAATATAGGAGAAAGAATGCCGCCTTGAGGAACACCAGAATCAAGATCACACCAGCTCGACGAAGATCCATCGACATGAACAGATTGCTGGCGTCCCCGAAGATATGATGAGAACCAATCCAGTGCTTCAGGTGAGACCGCAAGATAGGAAAGGATAGACAGGAGTATATTGTGATTGACTGTGTTGAAGGCATTAGAGAAGTCAATTAGTACCAAAACAGTAACTTCAGTGTCTTGCATACCTGCCTTGATATCGCCAATCACTTTAAGAAGAGCAGAAGTAGTGCTATGACCAGGCCTGAAACCCGATTGAAACGGGCTCAATAGGTTGTTTTTGTAGACAAATTCAGAAAACTGTTTGTGCACACAGGATTCTAGGACCTTTGAGAGGAAAGGGAGAACGGATATTGGTCTGAAATGGTTGGGGTATTATAGGTAAAATGTGGTCAATAATTGTCACGATCCTACGTCGGCTGATTTTATCACAACCAACAGCGTTGGATTTGATAGAGAATATGATCTTTTTGATCTCACCCGACGCAACCGGAGAAAATCAGAAGGGATTTATGTTAGGGCTATTTAAACTTGTCAGGTAGTCCACAGTGCGATACTCGGCTTGGGAATCCAAATGAGTAGATAGAGAAAAATGGTGGTTCAAATCCTCCAAACCAACCGTCCCCTGCAGACCACGCGACCGCTGCTTACCAATACCCAGAGTTCCAAGGAACCTCCAAACATTGGCGGGAGAAGAATGGGAGATGTTGTCAAAAATGTGTCGGCGTTTGGCGTTGCGTATCATCTGATTGCAGCGATTCCTCGCGATTTTGTATAAAGTGCGCTTTGCCTCGGTACGGTCCCTTCTGAATTTGGAAAAAGCTCTATCTCTCCGTCGCATAGCCAATAGTACTTCTTTCGTCATCCAGGGAGCAGGTTGCCTCTTTACTTTAATACTTTTGATGGGTGCATGGTTATCATATAGAGCGAGAAGTATGTGATTAAAGTTATGAAGCTTCTCATCTATGCTTATAACTGACGTTACTGCATCCCAATTTAGACAGGCAGCATCCCTAAGTAGCTTGTCCACATCCATATGAGCAAAACAACGCATGCGCAAAACTCTTGGTTGGAGTTTAGGTGGTTTAAGAGCATAGGAGAGGAAGATTAGATCGTGATTGGAGAATGCCGGTGCTTCAAGTTGACCATGGTTACGGACAAGCATAGGGGCCGACACCAGTATTAAATCTAACCAAGTGTCCACCCCCAGGCTGTTATGATGAGTTGGCTGTAGAGGTAAAACATGCATACCGATCGACTCAACAATCTGAAGGAGTTTGCAGGCACAGAGGTAGGGCGGGTTAGGTCTGTATTGAAATCTCCCATGATGATGTGATGAGTGTATACAGACCCCAAGGATTCCAGCACTGTTTCCAGACTGGAGAAGTAATCTATCGAAGGAGGAGAATACACTGCCCCCAAGACCACCTTAATTCCTCTCACAAGGACCTCAAGAAATAAATATTCTACAGCAGCCGAAGAAGAAGAGGGAGAAGAAGCCAGAATTTTAAAAGGAAGAGAATTATGTATGTAAATGGCAACTCCACCTCCCCTCCTGGAGACTCGATCATTTCGAACGAGGATATAGCCAGTGAGAGGATAGAAAGCAGAAAGAAGATTAGATTTGAGCCAACTCTCCGATATCAGGATGGCATGAACGTTGGTTTTACTAAAAGCCTCAGTCAAATCACTATAAAGACTGTGTATGCTCTGTGCATTAAGGTGACATACATTAACACTCTGACTGCCAGCTAAATAAAGAATTTTTCAGTTTAGCAGGCCACACGGCCTGCCAGCGTCCGTAATATATCTACTCGCGCAAGCCACGGGAAAAATTATTAACGAGGTTTAGTAGGCCATACGGGCGGCCGGCAGGCTCAAGCTTTATTTCTACTAGCAGGCCGTGCGGTCCGCTACGACCTCGTAATTTCATGTAGTTTTTGTGAAGCATGGCGTGCTGTTACAAAAAAATTAAGCTACCAGATGCAAAATTTACTTTCTATATTACAATTTAAAAAAAAAATGTTACTGTATCTTCAAATTTGTAGGTTTTCTAGGGTGATTTATAACAGAATTAAAACAGAAATTCAGAATAATAGGAACTTCAATTTATTCATAAAATAGCTTTATTACTGCCTTACAATGGTGCTATGATAGTTAGCAAAGCATTCGGAGCAAACACTTGGTTTCGAAGGGCAAATTAAGCACACTGTATTTACTTTCTTTGTAATTTTACATGCTTCGACACTTGATAAACCTTCTTCTCTTTTCTTCTCATAGCAGTGGATGCATCTTCTTCTTACTATTCTATTGCGATGGTCGACCATCGGAGATTTACCTAATTGGTGTCCAGTTGTGATATTATTTCGACGTGGTCTACTTGGTTGGTCAAGGCCCATCAATGCACGACAAATATTTTCCTTGAATTTAGTAATTGTATACTTTTTAGATGTCAGGTTTTTAGACTTTTTGAATAAAATAAAGGCATTGATCAAAGATGTGCTAAATAAAAGTTCTATAGCTAATTTTTGAAACCAACGCAAGCTTCTCCTTGCAGGGTTAGAATAACTACCCATCTGATCTGAATAATCAATAGCACATTTGTGACGATTGTAGTCTGCTATCAGCGTTGGCTTCATAGTCACTTTATTACGGTTTCTCTTACTGCGCACGCTGACAAAACCAGGTGTATGCCTAGTTGATAGAGCTAATACGTCACGCTTGTCTTTCCAGCGCAGAACTAACACTCCGCCCTCATTTTCCATAACGCAGGTCTCGCCGTTCTTCAGTTTCTCTTTCAGTAATTGTTTTGGGAGTCCTTTCCTGTTCTTTCTTAGAGTTCCTATCAAATGAGTATTTTTTTGAAGTAAATTATTAGCCAAAGTGGGACTTGTGTAGTAATTATCAGTTACGATACTTCTTCCAGCATTCAAGTACTTTTCACTAAGTTTCATAACAACTTCACAAGATACGTTTCGTGTGGTTGATGTGGTCTTTTTTCCTTCGTATACAATCAAGTCATAAGTGTATCCATCGTCGTCGCAAATTTTAAATAATTTTATACCGTACTTATGTCGCTTTCCAGGTATATATTGCATGAATGCAATCCGACCACGAAATGCCACCATAGTTTCATCAATGGTGAGAAACTCTCCAGGTGTTTTGTATACATCAAATTTTTTGGAAAGCATCTCGACAAAGCGTGTTATTTTGATAAGACGATCTGTTCCTGACATTCCAACATAATAGGAATCTTCAAAGTGCCAACATCTAAGTAACAGTTCGAATCGGTTTCTGCTCATAATCCGTTTTGCCACATTATTTTCGTATAAAACGTTCGTACTCCAATAGTCACTTATTTTTGGAAGTTTTTTGAGCCCCATCCATATCAGTAAACCAAGAAATTTTTTCATTTCAGAAGCATCACAATCTTTCCACTTAGAAATTCGACTGTTTCGTGTTACACGTCTGAGTATTTGTGTTTTTGTTGCGTACGAATTAGTCATAAGTACCATCAAATCGATAATCTCGTCATCCAAAAATAAAAATAAAAAATCTAATTCGGTTTGACAATCTGAACCAATGTTTTTCATACCTGGATCAACATTAAACGTAAACTGTTTTTTTCTTGAACCATCTGATGAGGGTATATTCCAGTTACTACTCTGTGCATTTTGAAAACTTGCAGCTTCATGTTCGTGTCTGTTTGTGGGCAATTCTACGCTTTCTTCAGACAAACTTGTATCAGATAACATGCAATAGCTTTCCGATTCTTCGTCTGTAGACGGCTGGTAGTCTGGGTCACTGTCTGAGTCCGACATAATGATAAACACTGCGTTCAAATAACAAAATACACAATAGCACAGTGTAATTTCACAAAAACCGCGCGAAAATGCAACCGTTGCAAGCCTAGCGGGTGGCCGGCGGGCTAATGATTGATTATTAGGCATGGCGTGACATACTCGTCAATTGTCTCAAATAATAACGGATATTTAGTTAGATTTTGGCGCGAAAGATACGGTATGCCGGCGGCCCGCACGGCTTGCTGATCTCGCTTAACGTTATATACAGTGGCTTGCTTTACTCGAAAAGATACGACCCGCAAGCGGACCGTATGGCGGTTAGAGTGTTAAGCAGGTGCTCTGACTGACAGTTGAATTTAGATTGTAAGCGTTCACCTAATGTCTCAGGTATAGAGGCAGAACTATCATCTACAGAGAATAAAATAGACTCGTGAGCAGTGTTGTCAGAATCATAATCATCAGTTATCATATGTATTAAATATAAGCAATAAAAAAATTAATGCGGGACGGGTGAAGCGGCGGCGGGTAATAGGAATAATTTCAAGGGGAAACTAAAAGGACAAATACATAAAGCCATCATCTTGTATGTTTCTGAATGTTGGTCTTGTATGGTTGAATGTTGCTGAAATGCGAATGCTGAGATGGGTGTGTGGTGTGATTCAAATGGACTAGGTCAAGAAAGAAAGGATAAGGTGGTGGATAGATTATGTGAAACAGAGTATGGTTAGGAAGGGAGTTAACAACCTGTTGACCAGTGATGGAGAAGAATGGAAGGATAACACATGCTGCAATGCTCCCAAATAAAATTCGGGTAAAGATAAACTGATGATAAAACTAATCTAGAATTAACTATAAAAATGTATACATATTGTTGAAGTCACTTAGATTCTTTAATCTCGATCTATCTTAACATTAAACTAATTAATGAAATAATTTATTTTTAGGTACCTATTGTAGCTCCTTGTTTTCTAACTTGGAATAATTGGAGTTTACTCCTTAAGAATCGCTTTTTTGATATAAGAAAAATGTGAGGAGTAAAATCTTCTGAACGAATGACCTCGTTACGTTTTTGGTGCGGCTGCACTGGTTTTGGTGCGGCTGCACTGGTTGTGATTGTGTTAAGACGTGTATAGAGTATGCTGCAAAGCGACTATATCTATATGTTATTTTCATCAATTTGTTAATTTACCCTTTCATACGGTATCAATCTTTTTTCAGTTAATTTCAGTTATATAAACTTTTTTGTGTCTGTTTTGACAATCGTACTTAAGGAGTAAACTCCAGTCGTGCGTCGGAGCTGACACACACATTTTTTTTTTATTTTAGAAAAATATCACTATTGGTCACACATAAATGTGAATCTTTTCAGCTAAAGTACCATATTGTAAACGTTGCTCTACACTGTAATGGTTGGGCGTCGTACTTGCAACCTCTCGTTTGTAAGTCAGATCAAATATTACTCTACCGATTTTAAATGTCTAATAATTGCCAGTTACTTACAGTTTGGTGATGGAATTGATAAGCTCCGTTCCTCTCTGAATCGTGTTCGTATACTTCTTTCTTGACTTGGAGCTCGTTGAGCTGCTAATAAGTTATAAAGGTTTATTACTAATTATTACACATAAGAAGGTGATGCCTTTTGATGTTTTGGTTACTAAAGACAACGATATGTGATACTGTGTATTCATTATTATATAGATAGCCTGATCACAGGACAGAAGTGTAAACTTTTGTCCTGTCTCAGATCTGTTCTTCATCACAGAATAGCGATGGCTGTCATCGCAGCTCCCCGCGGTCCTGCGCCTTATCGGTTGTTTTTACCTAAAATTTACCTTTCATTTTTGTCTAGTCTATTAAAAATTACGTGGCCAAAGAGCGTTTCCGTTTAATTCGTTTTAAAACTAGTTGAGTTTGAGTAGTAGTTGAGCAATATTACACATTCAAAACTTCCGGAAAATTTTAGTTACGAACACACAACACAGCGCACCTTTGTATGAAATATTTCTTTGCGCCTATTTCACGTTAGTTTTAAATAAACAAATTACATTATATTCGGATATAGAAGGAAACGCCATATATACATACTCGTATATAATTATTATTGATACATATTATAACATTTCGGCTGAGATGATGGTAATGATTGAAGAAAATGTTATCATGTTAATTACTCACCGTACGCGAGCAGTTTTAGAGCACATAAAATACAGCAGAGAACAGTTGCTATCAAGACCCATATGATTGTCATCGGTGTGTGTCTTTGAGCCACGGGAACTTCAAATGTAGGCACTTTTAAGACATGCTGCTGATGGTCTACCTGAAAGAATTAAAAACAAAACGAATTAATATCAAGACACAATTACCGACTACAGGTACGGCGTAGTGGTTTAGCCGCTTTTTACTGCGCTAAGTGTTGTAGGTTCAAACCCCACATGGCACAACACTTAGTGTGATCCACAAATTGTTGTTCTAAGTCTGGATGTTCTTTGTGTCCCTTACATATAAAAGCATAAAAATCATTTACTAAAAAATAACCTGCCAGTCATAGGACCTTGGAGTCATGGAGCTTGGAGTTATAATCCTAATCATGAAAAAAAATGAAACTCCCGATAACCTTACCCTAGCTCCCTTGACTTTTACGACTTCCTCACCCAAATTTACATTTTACTGGTCCCGTCTGACAATAATTACATTCTCAAAGAGCAATCGACCAGCAACTAAAGAAACCAGTAAAAATGCATCATTTCACATTACATGACGAAAGACAGAAATAATTATAATAATGCATAAGTTCTGTCTGTAAAGAAAATGCCTACAAACGAACCAACCTTGAACAGTGAAGAAAAATCTCTAGTGGGAGGTGGTGAGTGCAACCACAACATATCATCATTACTCCAGTGTGAAGAGTTCAGAATTTGTCTTAATCTGAAAATTAATAAAATAAATATAAATACTCAAACTGCTTTAGTTGCTGTAATCCATGGGATATTGGGCATTTGTGTGTACGAGTATATTTAGTCATACTTAAGATTGTATAATCATCAATAGCTTTTACCAGTCCAGTGTTGGACTTAAACTTCTCTTTCGAAAGGAGGTTTTGGCCGACTATATCACGCTGACCAGACAGGTAGCTATAGGGTTTGTTTAAGTATTCAGCACACGCTAGCGGTTTGTTCATCCTGGGCAGCGTAGCATGGGGTCCTCACTGCAGTTATTGAGGAACTGAGGAAATCTCTCGCTACCGGCCGTCATACGCTCCATGGCTGGTAGACGAAGCCGCAATTTCGCGGAAGAAGGCGGCGGAGAAGGCCCAGGAGGATGATTTCCACTCGGACCCAATTCGCCACCGGTGAATCGGGCGGCGAAGGTACGCATACCAGCGCCTCATGCCGTGGGTTTTCCCCTTCATCCGCTACACTGGCCAACCGCGAGGAGGCGACGTCCATGTGTGCCGTACTTCGCCTAAATAGAGAGTTTTCCCGCAGATGGTTACCGCGGTTGCGGGTCTATGCCACTATGTCAGGCGCAGAGTGGCACACCGTGTGGTTTTAGTCGGTCCGATACCGACACACCACCCCGCCGTAAACCCCGGTGGGGTGACGGCCCGAGGGGGTTGCCACACGTAAAAAGGGTTTGTTTCAGTATTCCTTCTGTTTGCAGCGCTGTTCTCTTGCGTCTTTTGTTTCATTAGTCACATCTTGCGACACCCACGAAATGAATAGGGACAGTGACACTGTATTCTTAATCCGCCACCACATGGGCAATAGTGCATAAAAGACAACATAGATAGTTTAAAACGCTAATCATTTTAAAGAATTTCCAGTATTCTATGAGAGGGGTCTGATATGAACGAACTATGAGCATTTAATTTGAAAGATGAATTGATTTTATCATTCGTTTTAATCTGGAAATATATTAAAAACCAGTATAACGCATGAGTGTTAACGCAGTCTGCCATCTCTTACAGACAACAATGAATCCATACTCTTTAGTAGTACTTAGGTAAGGTATAGTAAATACAAAATTATAAGCAAAAATATTCTCAAAGTTTACAAAAAAATGTATTCTGCATATTAAATAAGCATGTTCTTGAGTCCATATACTAAAGGACTCGGAAATAGTGTTGAGTATTAGAATAGTACATGGTTTCGTAATACAATTAAGGTAATCTAATTTTAAAGTGAACCATAAGTTCATACCTGTTGAAGTACTCGACAGTGTTGACTGCAGTGCTTCGGTTTCTACTCCTGCTGTTGTTAAAGCCGTCCAGATCTGCTGAAACATTAATTACAATTTGTCTGAGAAAATTTCAGTTAGGCACGGTTTTCGAAATAAGTATATAGAACAGCAAAGAAATAATTTCAGTTAAGCATCTATATAATCTTTTGGGTTATATTTCGTTCAAAAAATTAGATAGCAGTAGTATTCTACTGCTCAGTAGAGTACTGAGAGAGAAAGTACTGCTCCACAGTAACCTTCAGTTACGTACTGTTACGAGTTCACGACACATTAATTATATAGCATGTACTAGCTCCTAACAGTTTTGATAAAAGATTTTCATTTACATTGTAATTTTTAAACTCAAATAAAAATAGCATACCGCGTAACAAATACACAAAGTCAAATTTATTGCGAATTATCAATTTGATACTTCTTTCAGCCGTTTATTTAACCCTTTTACTTTAGACAGATTGTATACTTAATTTAACTTCAAAAATTTGACCAGTCCTACTTCTTATTCCAGAATTAATTAATATTAACCTTCAAAAGATTTATGAACAGTTTGCGGTTTGTAGGTAGTACGGAGAGGAGGCCTCCGGGTTGTCGTCGAATTCAGTCGAATTTTTACGATGTGTCCGTCATCGTAGGAAAACTTCGTACTGAAACAAATATACAAAATGTTAAATATTAGATAGCTTTAGATATTCTTTTTATAATACGGGCATTGCATATCAGATATCTCTGTAGTGGTATAATATGACTAAAAAAAGTAAAATAATGTTTGAAGTTGCCATTATAATCAAGTAAGTAGAAAACCCTCAGATAGTTTCCAATTGTCGCCACTCCTATTTATCCCGTGCGTGTTGTAGGAGTCGACTAAAACAAAGTCCACCGGGTAAGCATAGTAGAGTAGGCCAAAACCTCTTTTCTAAAGAGAGGTCTACATTCAATAATAGATTTTAAAGGATAATGAATTTTTAAGTCTACATACGCAAGTTTTTTTTATATAATATGTTTAGTTTAGTTTAGTTATAGAACTATTCAGATAACTTATAAGTTACAAGGCCGTATAGATATATTGTGTGAGACCGTCAAGTATAAAAATAAATAAGTACTTCTGTCTGCAAACTAATTTGATATTAATTGCAGTTTATTTCAAAGTGGAATCTTCATGTGGTTTCCTTAAGTGACAGTTTATAGTTGCTGTTTGTTACGGGAAAACAAATGATGAATGTTCGTAATTTTCTCCTGCATAACAACGTATTTTACACGTACTCACCATCATATTGACGTCAAATAATTCCAATTATATATTTCTGCATATTTCCCACGTTAGTATGCGTTAATATATATTTACGCCTACTTATTTAAATATGGAATCTTCCAGTAAGCTCATAACTACGTAAGGGTCATGCAGTTGACCCCGGGAAATGATGAAAATCGATGAAGTTTTCAGAAAATTTGGTGATTGCTGATTTTTATAGAATTATTTTTTTAAAACAGACCGATTCAACTTGAAAATTTGTCAGAAAAGTTAATGTTGAAGGAAAGCGAGACCTCAACGGGACAGATTGACATTCAGAGGCCTTGAACTTGTACTAAGAAAGGGGGAGGGAGTCTCACAAAAGCCAGTGGTGGCAACAACCAAGGGTAAAAAATTGTGACGTAATTAATGGGTAGACCCTAATGTAATCCTGGGTAAATACCAATACTATTGACGCAAAATCCAGATTTAACTGTAGTGTGTAGCTACGTCAGAAAATCATCAAAATTATCAAAAATTCGACTTTACAAGTCGTTTAATTAGACTTTCTTTTCAAAGTATTTTCCAAATTTTTCTATTACATCCTATGCACAGAAAACTGTTGGAATTTCCAGTCATCAAATGCAATGACTTCACTGTAGGTATTAAAATGCATTATCCTCAATCAATCTGATAATAGTTTATATTGAAATTTCAAAATAATGAATTAAATGAATCATATGCGCATCAAAGGCATAGAGTTCATAACAAGATCGCACAGCATCCACTGCTTAGGCCCCACCAACAAAAAAGTGAATGTTAAGGTAAGAAAACAGTGAGGGTGAAGGGAGGTATATAATGAAGGTACTCTAAAAGACATACGTATTTGAGGATCGTGTTAAAAGCACCGGTAACCAGCAAAAGAGTTTGAAAGGTTTGAAATATTTGGCAGAAACGCTATGGTATTCACAGGTCATGAAAAATAGTATACTAGCATCTCTGTCTACCCTGAACGAGATTGCGGCGTGATCACTATACACGATGGAAAGCGACAGGAAGTAATGTCATCTGCAAAAAGTCTGTTATTTCATTCAGTGAAGTTGCTAACAGATGTCAATAAATTGATTGATATTTCAGCTTTATTACATAAACAGTGCATTTTATTAATTTATTAATACACACATACAGTTATTAATACACTACAATCTAACCTCTTAGACTCTAATTTTATAAGCTTAACAATAAATAATAGAATTTACCTATCTACTACCACTACCACCTACCCTCTCACAGAGGCCCAACCTAAAGTGATACTATCTGTGCTGTTGCACTGTCGTGAAAGCATCACACTAGGCCATCATGGTGTGGGTCACCATGCTGCATTGTGCACATTCACAATAAAGATGGTGACCACCACTGTTGGATTCACTCATGCTTTTCATCAGGCAGTGTAGTCTGTTAAAACCTTCTTTCCAAGGAGAGGTCTATATCCAGTAGTGGACTATGAAAGGCTTTATGTGATGTGATGGAACACAGATCCATTAGTTTCACGTACAAAAATACAAAAATTCATCGTAAAATAATGGCAAAAGCACTAAATATCGCTCCAATTATTGCATATCACATTCAATATAACGAGAACAAAAACATTCAAACGCACAATAACAGACACACATTAATCGTATGGAACTAAAGCATACCTGTTTTGAAAAGTCGTATTCATTTTGTGCAAGTTCTGCGGTACATCCATCACGATACAAGTTTACAACACAACTGGTTCAAATATCAACCACAGCGAGACACTGCGCTGTACAAAAATTAATGTGCTATAGGACAAGTTCTTGTTTTCCTCATTCGTGACTGCATATATTATTTGTTTACTCGTTTTAGTTTTGTTTTAGGAACGTACCGTATTTTTATGACGCAATAACAACACTTTAGCTAACTCTCTCTGTCTCTTTTACTCTCTCTGTCTTTTTTTTCCAATTACGGCACATGTCTACAATTAGACGGCTAACCCCTTAGTATGTGACCGCCGTTCATAAACACCTGCATTTTATGATACACAAGTTCTTTGTCGCTCTTTGCGAGTTCCTCGCCTAAAATCAAGGGGTTGGGAAGAGGTTGTGCTCCCCTTGCTCAAACTCACTCACTCGATGAAATACTTAACACCGGTTTTTTGCGCGGGCGTGAAACTGGCTCGTGCGTTCTAAAACATGGCAAAAAACTGCTCAATGGATCTCCCCATGAGCTGTTTTACATACGATAACAATAAGGATAAAATGTGTTACGTTTTACCAAAGATATTGCACAATAAAGCGAAACCTATACTTCTTGTCATTTTTGCCCATAATTATTTTCTCATGACTTCACTTTATGTCGATTTTGTTAGTATTTTTTTGACTGAATAGAAAGTAGCCTACTCAAATCTATAATCTATATCTGTAGAAAATGTCATTCTGAGCTAGTCAGCCGTTCTGACGTTATTGAGAAAGTGACGAAACATTATCAAACTTTCCCGGCCTTAAAACATTTGACGTAGATAATATAAATTTAATCATAAGTAGTTAATATGTAAGACTGGCCTTTTAGTTTACTGGTTTAGATATTGAACTACTTAGCGTTGGCCATGTGTTGAATTCCAGAATAAACAATTGTATGATTCGCACGATCATTGGTCTGTCTCGGTATAATGTTTCATAATAAATATTTCGGACAACTGTAACTACGTTCGGCAGTCTATCTCGTTAGTCTACTAAAGGTTAGCGTACGCGACTGCCGATCTACAGGTGTAGTTGAGTTATTCTTTCAAGAAATTCTTAATAACAGCCCAGAGTGCGGAACTTGATGGTGTTTCACACCTGTGCCTCAGAGAACTCGCTAAGCCGTCGGTGCCGGCTGTGCCGGCTGGCTATCGTTATTGGGATTATAGTCTACGAATCGAGACAAAAATTATAACCGGGACCAAGTCTACAGTTTAATATACATAGTAGACATGCACACACGCTCGTACTCGCGTATTACTTTCACTGGGAACGGGGCTGCGTTAAAAAATAATAGCTGTGCCGCGTTTTGCACGATAATTGCTTGCCAAAAATAAAGCTAGGACTGTGATTTATCCAAAGGAATCGTAACACTGGTGGGTCTAAACACTTAAAAGTAAAAAAATCTCTCACAATAATAATGTTGAACAAGAATTCGTTAACATTAGAATCTAACATCCCGGGCAAACATGTTACGGCAGTTCTTAGGACTGATGCTGTTGTAATTTGTTGACTACAATCGTAACACACGGTTTCAACAAGATGGAGCTACTTGTCACACATTCAATGAGTATCTACCGGTAGTCCAAGACATGTTTCCAGAAAAGCTGATTTCCAGAGGAGGCGATATTTCATGGCCACTTAGAAGTCCAGATCTATCTCAGGTTATTTGAAGAATCGTGCCTACATCGCTAAACGACGTCAACATAAAAAAAATCAGCGAAGAGATGTCGGCGATCTCGCGGTCTCTTTATCGACGAGTATTCGAGAATTTCGGTGCTCGCTTCGAAGAGTGCAAACGTCGAAACGGTGGTCATTTAGACGATGTTATTTAAAAAAATTAATTCCAACTAATTGTTTTTCTTATAAATAAACAATTTTTATTATATATCAAATGGTTTTTATACGATTTTTCAAATGTTAAGTAATTCGTAGCCCACTCTATACAAAACATAACGTATGTTTGAGCGAAAGCACACAATCAACAATCCTCGGGCAACATTATAAACTATTCTGCACGAAAATGTTTAGTAAAGTCACTGTTAACTGTTTACTTGTTTATGAGAGATGTTACCAAATTAACCAAATAGTTATAATTCATTTGACATTGCAAGGTTATAAATGCCGGTCATATTGGTTTATGTTTTGTATTGTCTGTTTATGTTTTGAAAAAAGAAGTTTTTGTTTTATGAACTTTATTGAAGATCTATTCAATGCAGTGAAATGGTAATGCAATATTCTTATGAAAAAGTTTATACGTATTTTGAAGATCCATAGTTTTAGGGCCCCCCGAACCATTTACAAAAAAAACTAGTACCATTCGATTAATCCATTTGTACGACAGTGACTCTCATATAAAAATCAGAATAGCGATATTTAACAGTGGGTGCTATTCCTTATAGAAATGTTTGTTTCCTTAAAATAATAAAGATTAATAATTATCGTAAGGATCACATAACTACGGTGAAACGCTACCTTATCAAAAGGACACAAAGTTGTATTTAGAAACATTGAAAGTGGCGTTTAGGATTTATAATATTAATTGAATTCTTTAGACGCATTAGCATAGACTTCCTTATCTAATATTATAAAGGTGAAGAGTTCGTTTGTTTGATTGTTTGTTTGAACGTGTAAATCTCAGGAACCACTGGTCCGATTTAGAAAAACTTAGTGTTTTCAGTGTTAGATGTACCATTTATCCAAGAAAGCAAGGACTAATAGGAACGAGATGTTACCTTAAAATGTAACAAAAATGGGGATGATGATTCCTTTTGAGAGTTTTCATTCTTCAAAGGTTTCAAGTAGTTCCTGAGATTGGATTCAACCGAATAAACAAATAAGCTTTATAACATCAGTATAGGTTCAGTAATCTTTGACAATACCATGTGGTGAAACCGGTCAGTTAATTTTAATTTAATTAGTGAATAGTAATAAATAGTGAAACAAAAATTTATCACCATCATATACAGCCTTTCATAGTCCACAGCTGGACATAGGCCTCTCCTTAGCAAGGAGGTTTCAGCCTACTATACCACGCTTTCCTAAAAGTACAAGAGAATTTAAATTCAAGAATGTACAAGTTCCACCGAATGCCGACAATTGGGTAGATGACTGTTTCGTAAATAAATATCAACGTCCACTTCATTAAAACTAATATCGCGAAACATCTCGGCAAATACAATTAACATAGCTTTTCATTATTATTACGAATTTCAATCAAATATACAGTAAAATATATTGTTCAATTGAGTAGTCTAAAACAGTGACGTCACAATTTTGTATTTAGTACATTTTTCATACAAAATTGTCGTTTTGACAGATGATAAAAAGTAACTAATTTGACTAAGGTGTCATCAAGCCTAATTTCGGGAGATTCTTAGTTATAGTTCGCCAGTAAACAGAAGCGATTGGTAATTCTACTATATGTTAATTGAGAGATTATTTATGGAATGGAGAACTAGAACTTGGAGGCAAAGAAAAAATCCTCTCTTTAGGTAGGTAGAAGCACTTTATTGTACATTAAAAAAGGGGTTGTACAACCTAAAAATATGTTATGAAATAGTATAACGCCGCCGCTTACCGCAATCCATAATCTCTTGGCTCTCTGAGAGCTGGATAAATTATACTGCATAACAATACTTTTTGTTTACAACCTTACAGGTGTTAAAAAGAAAAAAATGAATTGAGTACTAACGCTGTCACTAACAAAGGTGATGTCAACGTAAAGTTAAAGAAATTGTAAAATATAAGTAGAGGTAAATATAAGAAAAAAAGCGTAGGACCTCTTCAAATGACTCATACATAGCTTTATTTGTAGGTTATAACCTCTAAAATGTATATTTAAGGTAATTTAAATAAATATTAATGTATATTATCTCACAACTTTCTATGGCTTTACAAAGAGGATGCATTTAGAAATCACTCGGCCTACGAGCAAGTGACGATTTGAATTTGAGTGGCGGGAACTTGACGTCATCGTCTGGGTGTGACTGATTGAGGAAAATGAAACTCAATACAAAGTATAAAGATCTCATTTATTTTATATATATCTATAACTAACTGTACCCTGCGTGCTTAACTACGCCACCGACTTCAATAAATTTGAAGGAAAGACGTAAAAATATATTCATACTAACTCGGAAACGTTCGTGGGCTCATGCACAACAATTTTGTTAAAGCTAATCATATGATCAAATGCATAGTTTACGATTCTATAAAGGACACACCAACAGACAGACATACATTCATTTTTATATATAGATGTGATATATTCCTTAACCTTATTCAATAGCATAATCTATTTTCTAAATAACTAATGCTTAAATATAGGCAATGCAATAATATAAAACTAGTTTTAGTAGACTTTGTAACTAAACTCTAATATATAGTTAATCAACCAGGTTTTTTTTTTTAATTTAAGTAAGATAAAATAACAGTAAGTAGACAGCTAAGTAGCCGATTTCGACCACGGCGCAAGTCTCGACGGAGACCACCCGACTGCGCAGGAGATATTACAGTGCTCAATTGTGTGCGCAAACACAGGTGCACTCTCTGTTCCCTCACTCTCACAATCCGGTGGGAAGGCTATCCGACATGACCGGTGAGAGATCAGGCGCAGGGTCGATGGCTTTACGCGCTAAGTAGGTGTTAAACAAGAGTACGACTAGCTCATAAACAGCAAGGACGGAATTGAGAAATTGTATTATCACATATTTTATTTTATTTTAGTTACATGCTTTCGTTGGGCCTTTAAAAAGCACTGAAATAATACTCTACTAGTCATAGTAAAATAAAATTTGTACATAGCTACAAAACAAGCATTTAAATCTAAACTTAAAATTCTAATAAATGCTAAAGTGTTAATGGTTTTCGAACAACTGAAGAAAAAACAACTGGTCAAATGACAATTAAAAAAAAAAAAAATTCACTTCTTTTATCTGTAGTGACCCACAGATAATAAAAACACAAGCTACACACGTTAAACTCATAACATCCCTCTTTTTCTATGGAGTATCTATTCGAAATAATAAAGTTTGCAGTCTGTTCAAAGAATAATTTTTATAAGTAATAATTGCTCACAAGTCCTATCGCAATAACAAATAATATATATATCAACATAAACACGAATTCTGTTTTAAAAACTATGTAATTGTAATAATTGTATTTTATCTGCAAATTTTTAAAAATGACAAGACGGGAAGATTTTTTTAAAAAACACGGTTTTCTAAATAGTTCCACAAAGAGTAGAGTTACGAGCTAAAATGAAAACATAACAAAATATGTAGAATAGAATGAAATAAATAAGTTTATCAGTCTGGTTACTAAAGCACAGCCCGGCCTCGCCCAGTTTTTGTTCGACGGCCGTGTGTGTGTGTGATGTGGAGAATATTATTACTGTTATAAAAAACTCGCAAGCGTTTTCCTCTCAAATTACTTAAGAAATAAACATTTTTAAATAAGTAAATATATCTGAATTTGCATCGTTTAACGCTTTTGATGTGATGCGATTACAATTTAATAACTTATTCGTAACGTATGACTAGTCTCTTTGACAAAAATAAATGTACCAAGAGCTTTAGCTACTAGATTTTGAAGTAATTTTTGCAACATTATCATCATCTGTTTTATTATTATTTTCAATAAGGTTATCAAACCCATCGAGGCCTATTTCAATTGTTCTATTTAAAGGGTGAGCTGTCTGGTCGATCAACGTTATTTCTATCCGTGGTATGTAAGTTATGAGAAGCATGTTTGTGTCAATAACTTACATACCACAGGCACAGTTAGAGGACTGCTCTTCTCCACTCTGCCCTTTATGTACTTTGGGTAAGTCAGATGTTTCGTTTAATGCACCAATGCATGTGGAATAGGGTGGAGGCAGGTCCGCAGACTTATCGTCAACAATTTTATTGACAACTCCAACATTATTGACGGCACACTGTGAGTATGAAGGCGGTATATCCAAATGGGAATTATTCTGGGCAGAGAATTCTGGATCGATTATAATGGATGATGTATATGCAGGGGCCGGCGGAGGGCTGATTTCGTTTGGTGGTTGTGCTGTAATCAGAAAAATTTAAACTCAAACATTTTGTCTTTTTGACATATTTGTCACAGCGCGAAGAAAAACCCGTTTTTTTGTACTGTGCGGCAATCCCCACGGATACCACCGAAGGGTGGTTATGTCGGACTCAAACCGACCAAAAACCGCACGCCGTCTCAGGTACTAGTAGCCAGGGGTCCAGGTGTACCCTAATAAGGGAATCCCTGGAACCTCAACGTACCTGTGGCCCCCTCCGGTGTGGAAACCTCATGATTTCTTTACAGCCCCCCCTGAAAGGGTGCACGCAGTTCGTAGCACTCGCTTTGCCATCCCCAGGTCTGCGCTTCTGGAGAACGGAGATTGTCTAATGATCTCCGGCGCCTGAGTCTTCTGCGGTACCTAACCCGTTCCCGGCCCTAGCGGACTGGGAGAGTTCAAAAACCTCTCCTGGTCCCACTCCGCCCTCTCCTTCGCAAGCATAACCTGCTCGCAGAAAGAGACGGCGGAGATCCACGCGCTTTCTCTCCGTATCATGTTACCGAGCGAGAGAGTCTCCTTCTAGTCTTAAATCGTAAATTTTGAGGAGGTAATCTACTCAGTACAAAATGATTTGCTGGTATTGGATCGTTGATAATTACTTAATACTTACGATCTGTTTCTGAAACACTCGGTCTTCGGCGCTCCTCTGAGAGCCGTCTTCTGGCGAAGTGGTCTGTTCTTATAACACGTTGATCTAAAATTATAAAAATACATAGTCCTCATTCTATAATTTTTGATATTTTTTTTCATTAGTCAGTATTAAATCTATTTCGATAAGTCGTAACTTCGATGTTGTACGTGGAGCGACTGCCATCAGACCTCAATCAACTAGGCAATCTCGATATTCTGTAGAAAGTCTCGAGTTGGCTAGGATTGTGTAACTTTGTAATGTGTTAGGCCACGAGCTCCCACTCTGGTCCATACAACTTGGCACATATATTTCTAAATAAATATTATTATATTTAAGCACATGTGCGTTCAGTTTTACACGTAGTCTTGTGTAGAGAAATTAGATTACTTTAAAATAAAACCTGAAGGCTTCCACCCTCCCTAAAACTGACAAACAGTACTGGGTTGCAAAACTGAAATTATTGTGTGGATACTTACAACAAACAAATATTTTAAGCAGAAACATGACAAAGAATAGAATTGTCGGTGCTGACAGATAGAACTTCCACGTGGGAGTTTGCTGAAACACAACCTTTATCTTGGTCGGGAGTGGAATCTGGAAAAGGAAATAGTGACGTAAGTGAATACAGCTACGGCTGAACCAAATTTATTTATTTAAATGCTTTTAAATTCAGCTCTACTAGTGTCTTTGAGTATATTTAAATCTCCCAAAGACCAGCGAGTTGGCGCTCTTAGGACCAGGCATTCGTTTAGCAGTTTACGATCTGAAATTATGTTTACACTCATAATCAAATAAGATGTGTATCGGGAAATGTTTTTATTTCCTTCATAAAAGAATTCCATTCTTTTACAAAGTATGAAATCTGATAGGGTACTAACTTTGTACAGTGAAGAGTAATCGATGGTGCTGTTCATAGAAGAAAGCCAGTCGCTGTTCAGTAAGTCTGTGCTATTCATTATTTCTTGAAACCTGAAAGAAGAAATTAAAATTACTCATTCTTTATCTCTACAAGAGAAGTCAGCAACCCCTTCCTTCCTTCCTTCACCGCGCTTCGTTTCAAAGTTAGAAATACAGAATAATCACACGAGCGAAGGCACCGGTTGCAGTTAGAATACTATAAATAACAGTTGATTTTTAAAATCGTTAATGTTAAGCGACATTTGAAGATGATTTATAGCTCGAACCTTAACTTATTACTCAACACTTTTACAAAGAGTTCGCAAACATTGAAGCTTTCTAGTCTCGTTCACAACTTATATTTTATGTCACAAGTAACCAACGAGCAGCTGATGGGTCATCTGATGATAAGCGTTTACCGTCACCTGGATACATCCAATTCTGGAGTCATAGAATATGTTGAAATCCTTTAAGTCACCGCTTGCCAACCAATCAGAGAAAAGGAATTGCGCCTTCGATCACGTCCCTCCATCGATAAAAGCAATGAGAGAATTGCTTAACACCGGTTTCCTGTGAGGCCGTGGTGCTAAGACTCCTCCATACAGGAGCATTATTTTCGGTCTGCAATATTGGATGCGTTATTGTGGTAATGCGTCTCAATTCCTTGTACACACAACTACGTTTTTATCGTCCGATAAATCTATTTTGTATCCGTGTTTTTGGCAGATTTTTGCCTAATGTCGAGCAGATTCACCAAATTTTTGATGGTCACACTGTACAACTTAGATCTCATATCGCTCCCACCGATATCATCCATAGCTGCAGTCAGACATAAAAATTCTTCATCTGATAAATCAATTTCCATAATATAGATTTTCAAAACACATATATACAGAGATGTCTTAGTGATCAATTGGGTTAAAACCGGTAGCGATCACCGACTTGTTCGAGGCTTTCTGAGTGACGATAATCATGGTGATAACGTGCCTGTGTGGGGGAGCCTTTATCTCATACTACTCATACGTGGCAAGGAATTAAGAAAGGGAGAACAAGCACAGGGAAATAAAATTATACCAAATATGATGAAGAAAGTCGTACCTTTTATGTATAAATGCCCTGTCAGAGTCGCTATACGAGTAATTGCTTTTGGTAGTCGTGTTAAAATAGAAAAGACTTGGTATATAAGTTATTGCGACTGATGGCCTGGGCGTCGCTTTCGTCCTCGCTGGTATTTTCTGTATGTATGAATCATCATAGGAAAACCTCGTGCTGAAACATTACAAATTAAAGTCAGAGAAGTTTGCATTATTTATTATTACTATTGCGCGTGAAAGAATGAGTGTGATGTCCATTTAACACAAAAGTGGACGTTTAAAACGCCTGGTGGGCTGTGACCCCGCAGTTGATGTGGGAAACTTCTCATATCGCGGTACAGGATTAACAGTCACTTTATAATTTATGTGTTTTTGTTTAATGGCAATTCAATGTGTGTTCGCTTTATTGCATGTGGAAGTCGTCACATATCATGTAACTAACAAAATCTGTCACAAATACTGTTTTCAAATATGAGTAAACTTAGATTATTTAGTCTACTTTCTATTGTAACTAGTTAGAATGTACATGAAAAAACCATAATATGTGTGACTTCATAAAGCTACTTGAGAGGAGGTACCTACATACTTGCACGTAATACTGATTGCATTAGGTTAGGTTAGATTTGTTTATTTATGTTCTAACCAGCCTAAAGTTACTTTGAAACGTGTTTTTATTTGAATATCCTCTTGTCTTTTATAATGTTTATATTTAATCATTTTATTCTGCAATTTGTGGTTAACAGCGATAAAAAACGTGTTGGTTTTAGATTTGCCATAAATTTTCGATTCTACCTCCCCGCTGATTTCGATTATTCACATTCCACATAAAACTATTTCTTATGAATGAATACAATTTTCAATTTTTTAGAATTTCATTCCTGGATCATCAGTTAATAAAGCGTTCACTTTGGATTACCAAAGTTAGCTTATTAAAGTCTATTTCACAATAAAAACGCAACACTTTTAACACATTCGAAAACTTCAGAAAAAGAAAGTTTTAAAACTAATGTTTAGGTAGGTAGATACTTGTATCTTTTGCCAAACAGAATCTAGTGCCAGCTATTAATACGCAACATAACCTCCGCATTTCGTCTATCGCACTAAATTACATTCCAATGCGCATTCTGGATTTACTTGTCTATCTGGCAGCTACTGTAAACGATCAATGTATCTCAACTTCGTTTTAAACACACATTACTGTAATTTATAAAGCGTAATTTTATCGTTGATACTTTTATCTCACAAAAGAACGCACTGCATATGTCACACGACCAATAATGTGGATGCTAGTCACTCAATTTGAAAGGAATTATAGTTTGTATGTATGGTTGTATCGTACCTGTTCTCCGTGGAGGTTGGAAAGTGTCGCGGTACACCCATCGCAAAGCAAGTTCACAGCGCAACTGAATCACAGCTCTCACGGCCGCACATAACGGTGTGTAAAAAACCCAAGACATATTTTTCCTCATCAGGCTGGCGCGGACGCCGCGTATATTTCGTCCGTAGAAAAGCCCGGATTATTTTATGGTATATCAATAATTAAGTCTTGCTCTTAGACTTTATTACGAATTTCTGATTTTTAATGTAACTTTATGTGTTTAAACATCAACAGCTTTTAAATCCACCACTGGATGTAAACCTCACTTCAGAAAGCTTTTGGTCTTCTATGTCTACTACTATAGATTTATTGCTTACTAGGTATTGACTGCGGCTTCTCTCACGTGAAAATTTCTTGTTTCGTGTTCGTTTATTCCTCAATTAACTCTCTTGGCAGTAAAATTTTCGAAAATCCTTTAAAGCATCAGGCCCAGTTATTAACCCAGTGGTTTAGAATCAGTTGGTCGGGGCAAATAATAATATGTGTTGATAAAAACTTATATGGATATCCAGAGTTTGTCGGGTTTAGAGAATTTTGGAGTTCTTTGTTCAAGGTAAGAAGCTAAGCTACTTTTCTATAAGAATTCGTGCACTAAAATCTATTTATAACGCTACCATTCGTCGGCGAAGTGGCGAAATTATTTTGCATGTAAATAGTTTTATTACATTATTTCTATATCTAAATTCCAACACGACATTTCCAAGAGCTCTTGTTCTGCGAGCATATGCAGGTTTTCGTAACCGGTTTTGATGTAGATGGCTTGTTTGTTGCTTGTACAAAATAACCTAAAGTCGGTAGGATCGCCCCTCCCCTCTTTACCCGCTTTGACGTCCCATGAATTCTCAAGAAAGTGAAAGCCAAAGAGTAATGGTGTATCATAAACAAAAGATTTGAAATAGAATACATAATGCCAAGGCAAGTGCTTTTAGCACTCTTTTTTAGGTTGGTATGTATCTATGAATGTATGTAACGTTATCTGGCAACTCGGTTTTCACCCTTTTCAAACTACGGATCAAACAAAGCGGGGGGTGCTTTTAAGATATTTTCAAAATCACTACCTCTACCAGTCTTTGTCAATGAAATATTCATAACAGTTGACATCAAGGATTCCATACCTTTTTACTCATAAACTCATTTTTTTCTAATCACATTATCCTTAATTTAAATTTATAGACAAATACTTTTTACTTGATAGTTATTTTCCTTTAATATTCTAAGAAGTGAAGAGATTTCCCCTCTTTAGCAGTTCTCTTTTGTCTTTATCATGGAAAGTGTTCTGTCAAGCTCTTCCAACTGATCCCGCCTTCTCCCTCCCTATATAGGACAACTCATGATGGCCTTGGAAGTTACAATTTTAGGATGGTAAACTTACACTCCTGAATAAATCGGTTTGTCTCTTCCTCCCTGTGCAAATCAGTTAAAACCTGGAATTCACTACCAGCACACGTGTTCCCCTCTCACTGTGATCTTAGCTCCTTTAAGTGGGATATGAAAAAGCCTCCCACTAAGCCACCATAGCGAGGATTGTCATATTGCATTGTTTGTGTACTATGAGTACGGTGAACACCACTCTTGGATTCTATTCATACTTTCCATCAGGCAGAGGCCACTTTGGTAGGACCCAAATAAATAAGCGTGTTTTTAAGTTTTTTTTAAATATTATTTGTTTGATGTGTCACTATTTCCATTTTTTCTTCTCCTCAAGTATTATTTATCATGATTAACCACAGCGAAGTATTTGTATTATTTATATTAATGACAGAATTCAGTAATTCATTGATATTACAAAACCTTTGCCACAGGAAAATCCTGTTTCTAATTGAAAAGCAATTTTAAATTATATTTAATTGTTTTGAAACATCGCAGATGATAATGAACGTTTAAAATTGACATTACAGCCGCTTTTTAGCTGTATTCAGCGGTGACTAAAACTGTATTCTTGAACATGAACTTATTGTCGCGATGCCCTTATTACCACGTGTTGGCTTACTAAAAAGTATATCCGTGTCAGTACAAGAATTATGGTCTGATTATGCGAAATACATCCTTAACTGAATTTGCATAGAATACCTTTTACTCCAAAATGAGCAACATCGTAGCGGTAACAGCTTGTATACTAGCCGTCACGGGTCTTGAACACATTTAATATTTATTGTTTTACACTACTTTTAAAAATAAGTTTTACTCAGATTAGTTTCTTTGTTGCACTCCATTGTTTGTTATCTAATTGTATATTACGTTTATGGAAAGGTGAAGCAGAATTTTGGGGCAATTCACCATATTTCAGACCAGAAACCCAAGAAAATTGACAGCATAGAAATAAAAAGTGCAGCTTTTTAGCAAGAATTTTTAGTCCAGGTACAAAGAAGTACTGCAATGAGTGTAAGTGCCGTCTCGTTTTTAAATGTGTTCAGATTGCGAGAACTTCATTGTGTAATGTAGGATCAGTCATTACTACGTGCTTCCACATAATTTCGCTAGATGACGCTGGCCTGAAGAATCCTTTTTTTCTTTAAATGGGCTGTTCCCTAGAATTGTCAGTAAGATTTCAATAATTCTTTTTATATTGGATTGGGTATCCATTGATGAAGATTAAAGTTTAAGTGACATCAAGTTGTGGTTTTTAGGAGTGATGGGTGGTCATAGTTACGTTGGTGGAAAGGTCAGGTCACCCATGAGCATTTTTCTCAAAACGTGTGAACATCATCTTGGGAGAGGTAAGATGCCGTGACAGTGTTTCACAGCTGCCTTTCACAATCCACTGCTAGAGAGTCTTCTCCTGTCTCTAGCTAAAGATCTATTGGGATTCCATAATTAAAAAGATAACTATAAATATCAAACTTTCTTTTTTACTTCATTCTTAATTTTTGTTTACAAAATTGTCCAATAGAAGTACTTTTATTTACAGTTCGTTACAACGTAGCAAATGGCATAATTATTGGCTATTGTATTGCTCACATCAAATTCAAACTTTTATATATTGTGGTTATCCATGTGATTTTGTTTATTTGTTACGCATTTTATACTCAAGCACTCAGCGGTCAGGGGTACAAAAGAGTCCCTGACCGCTGATAGTTAAGACTCTTATAAGAAATACAGAAATAATTAAAAAATACGAAAAGTTGGTTCTGAACAATCCAGGTTTTATTACAGGTATCTTGTAGCATCTGGTCTCGTTATTAAAAGGTACTTAATCTAGGTGCAAGTATCAAAACCGTTATTTCTTACTGTAACGTATACTACTAAAAATACAATACATTATTACCAAAATACAGTATATTGTACATATGTTTGACATCAAAATTTAATTAATAAATCACACCAAAGCTGCCGCAGTCTCAATTCCGTTTCCATCCAGGACTTGGGCCGTCTCTAACTCTCTAATCTAACCTCAGTTTATCGTCTTACGCTTTTTCTTTCCCAAAGAAATTTGACGTTCATTAGGTGGTCAAAGAAACTAAAAAATCCCTGGAGTAGAATACCACAAATAAAATTCTGAGTAGGTCTATATAGAATTATGATGTATGTAGCACATAATAATGACTATTTTGCCACATGTAACTTACAACGATTTGTTAGTATGTATATACGTATAACTACTTATAACTCAACACAACCACAATCTCATCTTCTAATATTACACTTGTTTTAAAAGATATCACATTATTGGGCATGTTTTCTTAATTATAATTTGTCATGACTTTTATTGTACAATCATGTTACGGAGGCACGCGGCCGTCTTGTCCTAAATTAACCAGTCTACTGATAAACATACGTGCAGACATTTCTAAATGCGCGTTATAGATTATTACACCCAGATATAACAAATTAATGATCGTGCTCAACACCTCACTATTCGTTCTGAGTGGGAAGTGAACTCACAACCTGTGGGATAGCAGTCAACTGACTACTAGATTAACCGACAGGCTTGTCTAAACAGAATGACTAGAACCAGACGATGTGACTTATCTAAATTTATGTTTTTTCCTTCAACCAATTTAAGGCAGCCACAGCTGACTTGCACACGTTCGAATAATATTCGAACTACCGAACAAAGAAACGCTATAAGAGTACGTTAGTATAGGAGGTAGTCGCTTTTCCGTGCAACGACTTTCGAAGAGCCACACTTCGGTGCAAAGGAGCCGCGTCGACTCACAGGATATCGCTGTTGAGCGATTTTTTTCATACATTTTAACCAAATAAATGAGATTATCGGAGCTCAAACTTCTCCTTTCCTCTATTTCTTGGATTTTGTAGTAGGTACACTATAATAAAGCTAGAATTTATTGACGTGTAGAATCTCTCATTTTTCTGCAATCTTTGAGACTTATTTCATGAAAAGGGACGAAAGCGTGTTACAGGAAACACAAATGAAACACACACACATAAAAATCTGGATGCTTAAAAAATCTTCTGAAAATCTATCAACGAAAAAGTATGTACGTGGAGGCCAGATTCATTGCAAAGTATATTTTATTCCATCTCAGGATCTGCTCTTGGACTTGAAAACGCATATTCGCATTCGATAGCCTAATCCTCGAGGCAGGTTGCATCACGCTACTGCCCTTGGGAGCAGAGCAGAAATGTTTCAAAAATTTTCAAGTCAACATGAAAATTTACTCAAAATTCCCATTTCTAGCGTCAGAGCTACCTTGATTGCTGACTAGTCTGTCATCCAAATTGATCGTTGTATCAACTACAGTACTTAAAGGTCTAGAACTATGTTCAATATTGCTTCTGTCTGTATCATCTACATTGTTGCGATGTGTAGCCGTGTCAGGAGGAGCTTGTGGGTCTTCCACACTTCCTTTGTGTACCTTCAGTATATCATCTGGATTGTTCAATGCTCCTAGACACGTGGAGTACGATGGCGGCAGTTCTTCGGAGAAGGCAACGTTGTTGGTCCCAGGGCGATTGGTCCCACACTCAGAGTAGGGCGGAGGCAAGTCGGCTTCGTTATCGCTCTGGTCAGAGTATTGTGACTCGACTGAGAGCGTTACGGAGAGATTGTCTACGTTTCGTTCATGTGCTGAAATAGCAAGAATTACTTAAAAATTTCTGAAATTAAGTAACTTTTTTCTAATTAGAATGCAAATGAGCAGACGAGTAAGTGAATACCGTAAGTGAATATTTTGCAGGCTTGCACGAGATTCTCATGCTTATATATTTGTGCTACAATTTGCAACAGTTTGAAATGAATTGTTACCTATTTCTAACTGTTAATTATCTTACAATGGATTCAGTTAATGGATGATGAGGGGTTTACTATTAGTGGCTGTTAGTAAACTGTTTAAGTTCGAGCTTATTTAATTTATTTTGACCAACAAAACAGATTTGAAGGTCAGATAATGGGGCCAGCGGGTGATAACAGAAGTCTTTTTTATCAGTCCATCCTATAACTACAATTTTGTATGGTTAAGTTAGTTCTAAATTTAATCGTATTAAAAACTTACAGTCGATAGCTAAATCTAAGCGGTTTGACCTTTGTTGCTCTTCTCGACGCGCTGTACCGAGGCAGGTGTTCTGTTGTGGGGCTAGGAAACCTGTAATAGAAACCAAAAACATGAGACAATTTACCGAACAGTACGCACCATAAGTACTGTTCGCTCGATTTCTATCCTTGCAAGTGGAATATTATCGTCAATCTTATTCTATTAACTTTCAGCGTGACTAGTTTAAATTCCATAAGAAAATCGGTCAGTATACGGCAAACGTATTCTAACGTAAATTAGAAAATATTGAAAGAAAAATTAAAACAGTAGACTAATCACTAGTGCGACTCGCTCGTCGCTAAGGGACCGCCGGCCAAACTACAAATGCAGCTCTAGAGACAAACGCTTCGTAGACTTTGAAACGCAGAAGCGGCAGTAGCGGGCGATCCGTCCGTCCGACCCGTAACGTTAGCACTTATGCCCCTTTTCACGAAATAATTAAACAGACGACAGGAACGTTCGAAGGAAGACGTTTCATATCTGGAGAAGGAAGAAATCGAACGCTCGTACTCACAGCCGACGATCTTTCTTATGAGCATGCCGAGCAGCAGCAGCAGCAGGAACGACAGCAGCGGCGCCGCCAGCCACAGCGCCGGCGCGCGCGCCGCGGGCAGCGCCGGCGCCGAGCCCTCCTCCACCTGCGTCACGCCTTAGTCACTAGTGTTTCTTTTTATATATTAAGAGCCTACCAAAGTGACTCTGCTCTGCCTGATGGAAAGCATGCATAGAATCCAAGAGTTGCTGTCACCATACTCGTTGCAAAGGCAGACGATGGAGTATGGTGAAACATTATGGCGGCCTAGTGAGATGCTTTTTCACGTCCCGCTCGGGGACGTAAAAGGCATAACGGTCATCGTGACACTGTAAAGTTTACACGGTTACCACGATAACTGTCATCCCTGCATCGATGGGCCTCCGGTCTCACACTCGCCGACGAAACACGACAACGTGGATGCTGGCGCTTTAGCTTCATAGTACTGCCCCGGTCGAGCCGGCCCGCTTGTGCTGAAATCGGCGTGGCTCTACTACCTGACGACTCGCATCGGCAGCTTTTAACGATCTGGCTGAACGTCGACCTCCGCTTGGAAAATAAACTTTTAGCCTACTGTACCGCGCCGACTGGCCGGATCGACGAACGGTTACTTTCCGGTTTTCTTTGTTGCGGCAGAACTGTCGTCCTGCGCGGTCGGCTCCCTCGGTCCGCCCTCGCGACCCGCACGAAACGTATAGGGACGGTGACGCTCTGCGTTCTTAATATCCTAGTCTATCGCTTCGTAAACAATAGCAAATGTAATTAGATAAAAGAAACTCAACGAGGGCAACGAACAAACCACTGACACCGTAAAAAGAGGAGTATCGTTTGGTGACGACAGTCGGGAAGTGCCACGGCGCCTCGTCGTGGAAGTACCTACTCTTCAACAGCTGTTGTAATCTGAAAGCGGAAAAATTAGTACCTATGTATGTCTTTAAAGAAAAAATGACGAGTTAGATGTGGAGGTATAATAAAGGGAGGGACGGGAGAACCGTGCCGCGGTGGAATAAAGCCGAAGTAGGAGATAAATAGACCGAATTAAACGAACGATCCTACAGCCTTATCTGCGTTAAACAAATCTTTTCTCGCTTGTCATCGAGTGACTTAGATTACTCAAACCTCCCCTAAACATCCCCAAATATTATCAACTCTAGTATAGGTGTCTAATATCTAATACATATTACTACAAATAAGGTTCTATTAAATAAAATATCTGAAAATAAATCAACTGATTCTATTACCTACGTGTAGTTAACATTTTCGATAAACTAATTAGTTACCTCACAGGTGACTCATGGTCTTTATCAAACTCTTCGTTCGGGACCACCCGCATTATAGGCCAAATCAACGCCGGTAGGGAGGCATTGCCTCTCAAGTTATTTCTGTTGGTGCCGACGTGATCTGAAAAAATATATTATTTAATTTTCAACTCGTTTCAAAGAGCAAACGAGCAAACGGGCACCTGATGGAAAGTGACTACCACATACGTGTACCTGAAACAGAAGAGGCAAAGAGTGTGTTACCGCCCTTGGAGCCACCCCTCGTCTCACTAATCAGGGTGGCAGGCTCCGATAGCGTCGCTTAATCACGTCGTGCTATCGCGGTTGCTTAGCTAAGGTTTTCTGTGAAGCTCTGAGTGTGTGACATCACTCCGGTCGAGCCGTCTTTGATTATGAATTGTCTCATTTTCTAAAATCTGCAGATATTTTAGCACTTTTTAAAAGATTGTCTTAATTAAAAATGTCTTAGTACGTGGATATAACGTTAGGTAATCATGTTAACGCTTTTAATCACATAATATTATTTTATGTTAGAGCGTAATCCGTGACGTGAAACATACAGTTATTGTGTGATCTGAACTTGATAACCCTTCTGGTAGAACGGTGGTCACTATCATACAATCTCTATATACATATAATCTATATTATAAAATGTTAATTTGTTTTGTGGGCGCTTCAAAAACTGAAAATCTTCACCAATTGAGTATAGCAATTGAATATTTTGATACGATATACGCTTTTAAGTGTTTTCATGCATGTTTCATCCATACAACCACAATAGGCCGAAGCGAAGCGTGGCATAGTACAGCTAGTGTAACAACACATATGCATATTATGTTGTGGTTTATTTTTAATGATAACGTCCGTACTAGTACTATCCTGTGCCGTGGAGAACTTTACAAAAATTCATTGATACGGACACAAAATATGCCCAGACCCAAAACAAAAATTTGTGGATCACACAAAGTATTGTCCCATGTGAGACGCCGCCGTCCGAGCAGTTAATATATAAATAGGCACACAGAAATAATATACGATGTGTGAAATATGACTAAGGCCTGGTTTTCTGGTTTTATTATAATCTTAATCGTTCATTGTGGCCGCTACAGTGAACCTTTCAGACATTCTGCGGTTTTGCTTACCTTTGAGGTCGTGTTCCAGATTGAGTACATGGTAGATTTGATACAATGGTGTCTTATCCAACTCATTGCCTTTTTCTATTTTCTCAATGACGTTACTATCGTGGAGTGATTGCTCACTGAAATAGGTAAAAAAAGATTATTCTTAAGCTATTATGAATATATAGCTAATCAACAGCCTTTTACAGTCCACTGCTGGACACGGCCTCTCTTAGGCAAGGAGGTTTTGGCATACCACGCTGGCCAAACGGATTGGAATAGGATTTGTTTCAAGTTTTCCTTCTCTTTTTAATGATATTTTCCTGAATAGTTTGTTCTCTTAGTCGCCTCTTACGACACCCATGGGATGAATAGAGGTGGTAACACTATATATTGTTAATCCGTCACCACACAGAACGTGATGTTAACAGCAATATACAACGATGGCTGTTAAGATCATGAGATATGTTGCTCTGGAGGACATGCAATCCTTATCTATCTATCCGTTTAAGAACATGAAGTATCACCACTCTTATTCGAATCGACGAATGTCACTATGCAGGACAACGATACTGCAAAGCGAAGAAAGACCCGTCTGATCAGAGTGATATAGTTGGACAAAACCTTCTTTCTAAGTAAAGAGAGAGAGGAGCCAAGAGAAGGAGAAGCCGCTGTCCAGTCCAACCGCTGTTGATGATCAAGACCCTTCCGTGTCGTACACAATGACTCGTAACTGTTACTTTCATAATACTGGCTATGTTCTAACTAATTAGGCAACTTTGAAATAAGACTTAAAATATAAAAAGTATATAATTTTGTTTTTAGAATGTTATGATTCTATTGTTGAAGCATACCGGACGATTTTTCACCTTAGACCTTGTACAACTTATCAACAGTGCAATACAAAGGAATTCTTAATACCATTTGTACATTTGAATTTGAACTTTATGTTCACAACGATAAGAAACAAACAATTAACCTTCACGTTTGCATCATCAGCAGAAACACGTGAAGTTTCAAGTTTTGGTTGTTAATATTTGTTAAATGTTCGATATATTAGCATTTATTTAGGTTCAATTTAAGTCGTATAGACTTTGATCGCTAAGTTGCTACTTATGATATGTATTTATAGAATATAGACTTATAGGTAACTTACCTGCTTGATATTTTTTAGAAAGTAACGAATTATTACAATAAACGAGTTATTTAACAACAGACGTACGACACGTAACTTGTAATGTAAGAGGCGGTTATCCAAAATAAATCTACCGTTCTCCTGTCTTTTCACATCGGATTTTAATTGAATATTCATCTAACACTAGCCACTCGTTTCAATTTACCTGACTTATATACTTACAATTTGTTTGTTTCATTTTACTATGTTCCAATTGATACTTTCAAACGAAGGACACTTATCACAAGAAATGGTCGCGTTTCACGTCAAATAACAGCGGGAACACACTCTAACACAAATACAACGAAATTAAAGTGAACGGCGTACCTGTTATCAGTCGATGTTTGAAGGCGCACCGGTACACGCATCGCTAACTAAGTTCATAACACAACTGACTTCAACCACTCACGGCCCCACATACCGGCCAATAAAAAACTTGTGTTGCGTAATATTATTTAGAGTAGAAACATAATGTTTTTCCTCACTAATGGTAGTACATTAAAGCCTATGAGTCATTCATGCCCGTTATATTGAGCGAAAACAGCCTGTGGTCCCACAGATCACAAATACTTGTCAATACCCGACTGATAGGTTAAACTTTTAATTTGTTACATTTGAGCTGGCTACGGAAGCAAGCGTACGGTCCGGCCGTCTACTGTTACCCGATTAACTAAAATCTCGCAATAGAGGTGTAACTTTTGTAGCCAACTTTATCCCTCCTATGATCTTGCTTCGTGCCTCTTCTGCTATATCTAGATTTTTTTTATATTCACTCATGATAGTAGTTTGTGTAAGACCTCAACCTGTAACTGGTTTGACAAATTCCTTTGCTTTTGTTTGCTTTCTTAGCTATTACTTAAGGAATTCTTTTTAGCCTTTCGGATATTATCAAATCTTGAGGTATTTATTTTCAACGATCATGACCAAGGAATACGACAACCCGGATCCGGGACTTCATTATTAATGAGAAAGGAATCCTGTGTCATTTTCTATTTGACAACGTTTAAAAAAATGATTGGTGGATTAATTACTTATATACCTCTTAGTAAATAGTTGAAAGCGTAACAAATAAACAAAAACATCATTAAGTGCAAATTACGCAATGTATTTCAGGAAGTGTAAATATAATGAAATAAATAAAAAAACTGCATTTCACCTTCTAATACAATTCAAATGATCACATTAAGTCTAGGTAGCAATAGAAAAGTAAATAAGTACGAAACGCCTACATGTCTGCTGCCCGCAATATTTAACTAGAAAATTATTTTTTAAATTAATGTGTTAGGTAAATCTTGTTTTACCATCAATTAGTTTGTAAAAACATGTTCATAAATGACATATGTTTCTTGTAATACTAAACTCCATATTAAATTTAGACTAGCATTTCAAATGCAGATGGAACTTGAGATTTACCATCAAAATACCCTCGTGAGTATTGTATTTATTGTGAAACGCCTTTTCTAGCCTCCCCGCAGGTTGACCATAACTTTATGGTACGTTATGTTTTTAAATGTGTGCGTGTGTGACTTCCAGAGGTCAATATATTATTAATGTGTATGTATTTATAGACATCGCCAAGATTCTTAAATCACTTGTGAAGGCGAAACACGTCGAGCTCATAACCTCGTAAACAGAGCTGCCTATTTTAAAGTCTGTAGAGGTCCTCAGCTGTGGTGATCATTGAGAGTTACCCACTAAAGGTGTGTCGGTAGAATTTGTGTAAGGTCGATTATATTTGAATTGTAATTGTGACCATTACCGATTACATCTGATGGGGCATTTGCCCAACAAACCTTGAAAAAGCAATCGTGATTTTCTTTGGAATTACAGCAAATGAGACGGCTGAGCTTCAGCATAAAGAGGTTGGATCGAGTGAAGTGCCTGTCTCGCAGAAATCCACCGAAGCAATTATTTTATTGAAATTCACCGAATCAGTGACGTCTTCGGCAAATTGACCCATAACTCTGAGGGGACTTGCGTCTCTTGAGCTGCAGATGTCCATGGACGGCGGTGATCAGTTACCATTCGTGGACTTACTGATCATTTGACCCAAAAAGTACAGATAATATGTGAGTTGCAGCATCCATAAGTGCTTACCATACTTACCACCACCTAACTAAATAGAAGAATGTTGAGTAAAAGAAAATAAAATGTCAAGTTTAAATTTATTATAAATTGTAAATTAGAAGATGTAAAATAGTAATACAATAAAAAGACTAAATATATTTGTTAACGATAAACAGTTTCTTGAAGTTTCCTGGTTGGACAGGATGTTTAATTCCTTGAAACGAGGGCTACCTTCCGGTCCGTAGCTAATAGGGACATCCCCGAAATCCGTCCCTTAGTGAAATCGTTTACCTTTTAAATACACAACTTGAAATGTTAGCCATTGTACATGCGTTACGTAACTATATAACGCTACGTCAGTTTCTACAAAATTACAAAATATCTACAAACTAATAACTCCAGGTAATCAGGTATCTTTGGTGAGCATCAAGGAGATCCACTACCTATTTATTTAAATTATACATAAAACAGTACACATTAGTTAATACATACATTCTGGTATTTATTTAAAACATGTATAAAGAAACCTATTTAATACGATTTTACTGAGAATGACGCCTGGTGCTGTAGCTGCACTCCCTAAAATAGGGCTAAACTATATCCACATACCAGGTTTAGCTTCGGAATGGCAATACAAATAGATTATACACTTCCAAGATCTGTACATATAGTAGTTGCTAGTGAAGTTGATAAAATCACGTTAATAAACAACATTTATCGATAACTGAAATTTTTAGGAATACACATCTTTACAGAAACTACGTGTAGAGTAACGAGGACAGTACGGTGGGTGTACCAACACGAGTAGCGCTGGTGGTTCAGTGTGAGGAGATATTATTGTCTAAGTAAACTACGGGTTGTGCTCTAGCTGCGGATCTGTCGACCACCAAGTGTTATGTTCATCACACTACGGTGCGTTTTCACTATTTCACTAACTCTGCGGGTAGTATTTTATAAATAATTGGACAGAAACTACGTATTCGTTAATAAACTCTTACAAACTATTATAATTTTAACAAAAGGACATACTGCGTCTCCAATCTATAAAAAAATATTTAAAACTGTATTCTTCATGTCTTATTTTCTACTCTTCAAAGAGTTAAGTATTTTCGTATTCAAATACAACCGTTTTGAATATAACCATTCCAATAAAATTTTTTGAAATCGACTCACAAATGGCAAAGAAGACATCGAATTTAAAACCTCTACTTTTAAACGCGAATAAAAATAAATAGTTATTTATTAAGGAATCATTAACTCAGCTAATAATAAGGTGCCAAATGACTCCGTAATCTGGCTTCTTTGGAATACTAATAATTAAGTATTAGCCCAAAAATGATCATACAAAAATATTCTCATTCTACTTGCGTTGTAACAAGTTCCTTCAATATTCATTTAAACTAATCGATTGCTTGTAATTTTGAGCAAGAACTAAATTTTAACTACTAAACTAAACGTTCATACGTGACATTTACTGTAGCACTAAACGCAACAGAGTACAGATAATATAACCTTTTTAATTTTTACGTAACCGTCATTTTAATTTAAAATGTCCTCCGGTATTTTTATATGTTTATAAATTAATTTGCGCTTTTACACAGTACAATATGTAATTTAAAAATACATAAAATGTATTGCACTCCTCGGAACAGCAATCGACAAGAAAACTTTTAATAAATACAATGTCACTAATCACTACGTAGTTTAGCCTGCATTCGCTAAATGGCGCTAAAGTATATTATTCACTACAGGTGAAAGACGTCACGATATCAACTGCAATGTGATTATTCCTTTAAAGTAGGATTTTTCTATCAAAGTTAATATCAATATTAAATGTTATTAACGCTACAATTCTAAGGTAGCTATTCCTGATTGATATTATAAACATGAAATAAACGTGCGTGTCGACACTCATCACTGCTTTACACGAATATAACTCTATCTTGGCAACTCGTGGCGTTATCATCGACGTAGGATACGTTGTCGTCCAGAGCTTGGCCGATGACCGTCTCTCCCACTTGGGCAACAATGTCAGGGACACTTTGAGTACTTTCCACGTCTATCGTTCTCTCAACTATTCGCCCGTTGTCGAATACTAGCTCAAGTCTAATGGCTTCATCGTGATCATTTTGTTCGGCTTCCATCCTGTATCTGTCTTCTATGAGGTTATTTTCAACGTTGTCTACTTCAGAACTAGTCTGTGGTTCTTCACTTGTATATTCTCTATGTATATTCACTGTAGGGATATCTTTATTGGAGAATGTCACAACACAGGCTGAGTAAGGAGGCGGTGGCTCTTCGTTGTCCAATTTGTGAAGCAGCTTTTGAGCTTTGGATTCTTTATTAGGAGCGCATTGGAAGTAGGGTGGGGGAAGATCCGAGTTGTGGTTGTTTGGGATCGAGAAATCTGAATCATCCAAATGCATTGACACGTCGAGACCCTGTTGTTGTACTGAAATGTAAAATGTATTATGTCATCTAAGTAAAAAATAATGAAAAACTAAATCTATTACTTTTCAAGTTTTAAAAATGTGTAGATTTTTAATTTTGAGTTTAAATGTTCGGCAAACGTAATTTGTTTAATAAATGTAAACTATTATATATTTATATATCTGCAAAATTCTTAGTTACAAAATCTCATTAAAACTCGCGGCTGTGTGTGGTGTGGAGCAAGCAAACCAACCCCAACAATGACCTATTGAAGATGTTGTAACTTAATCACATCAAAAATATTAGATATTTGATACTTACAACTCGTGGCCGTGACGTTGGGCGTGTTCCACTCCTCTGAATCTCGTCTTGTATCTATGACATACAAAAAAAGTCAGAGAATGTTTATAAAATCGAGTCATATATAAAAATAAAGAGTTTGAGAATATTATACTATTAATTTTGCTTTCTTATATATAGATGGTGTGCCACACGATAATGGACTTTCAAAAATCTTCAAATATATCTTTCTCTTCTTTCTTATCTAGTTATAGGTCTAAATTATTTCACCTATAGATACATAGATAAATTATTAGCTTTTTTAAAAATAGTACAAAAACACAGTAATTAAACTAACAAGAAATGGCGGTTTCATTGCTTAGAGAAATTTCTTCCAGTAACCTCTGGATACGTTTAGATGGACTGGTTTTGGTTAATTTCGAACTCTTACTAAGTAAGTATATTTTAGTAAAAGAAGGATTACTAAATGAGGTCTTAACCTACGAAGTTATAATAAAATCTCATGTTATTTAAATTTATTATAATACTAAAATATCAATTTGTTATAATTATTTTTTGGTAACAATAACGTATTCACACATCTTATCTTTCAAATGATGACAAAGTTCTTCTCTTTGTCAAATAAATGATTTATAACTTTTGAGCACGCTTTGAACGGTGAACGTAGGCGTGAGACTGCGACAGCACTTACAGTTAAAGAGCCTTCTGTCGAGACACTTCTCAGTGGCGCGCACGATGAGCACGAGCAGCGCGACGAGCACGGCGCCGGCCGCCCAGCCGCCCCACACCGGCGCGCCCGCCGCCGCGCGCCGCCCCGCCGCGCCCGCGCCGCCCAGCACGCCCGCCGAGCCCGCCGCGTCCCCGGACCCCGGCAGGATGATCGACACGGGCGAGTAGTCGTGGAAGCGCTGCTGGTGATCCATTGAATTCTGAACAAAATCGGAAAATCTATAACCGAAGTGGAAACGGCCCGGTAAAACCTGATACGTAGAATTTTGACGAATTTGAAAGGTATTTAACAGATGACGATGGACTATCGTTCGTTTATTTTTCCGTGCTATCAGAAACACACCTCTACTAATATTACAAATACGAAAGCAATTCTATATGTCTCTTACGCTTCCACAGGTAAATCGCTTAACCGATTTTACGAAAATTTTGCATGGCAAAACTTTGATTCGATAACATAAGCTACTCTTTTACGCGATGACTGACAATACATACAGAAGAAATCGCAGGCAAAAGTTAGGTACAATTATTACCTAAACCTATTTGAACGACCCTACTCAACAGGTGACAAAAACGAATCAACCGAAACAAAACTAGTCTCTGTAAATAATAAAAGATCTCTTTTTAAATTAGACTTATTTATTTTCTTTTGCTCGTTTTTTTAACGAATTTCGAAGTACCAACGTCATGTTTCTAAACGACTGCAAAATGGAAGAGATACATTTCTCCTCCTTTTTACTAGTACTTGTTACGTCTACTACTACATCTGTTCCTCTTCTCAATGTTGTCACTTTCAGTAAAAAAAAATGATTTAACTATTTGTAGTGTGGCACGATTCTTTTTAAATGAGAAAATTTCCATCTGCGAGGGTAGAAAGGTAAGTATGGAATAGATAGTAAAATTTATCATAATTTTTAATGTTATTGACGCGTTAAAGACTTTTTTAGAAACTTTTAAAGTAAATTTTTGTTACATACATATATTTAACTCTTCTAAAGAAACAAACTTAATGTGCAATTGAGCTTTTGTTATTTCACATGATGACGTGTTAAGAATACGAAACGTTACCAGCCCTAGCCTTCACATCGGTGTCTGAGGAGCCGACTTAGCGATCAAGTTACGTAGAACAACAGCTCTGCAATAGAGGGAAAACATTGACACAAACACCATGCCAGGGCGTCTGGCCACTGAGGTTTAGTACGCTAAAACACCCTTTCTATTAACCCTATTTCCAGCAGGAAAACATTGAAAGCTGTTGACGTGAATATGACGTTCGTTGGTGTTTATTACCTTAGACGAGGCGACGTATGCGCGCCACCTCTCCTGATCGATGTTGAGCCTCTTCAGCCACTCGAAAGGGGGAGTGGGCAACGGATCTTCGGGCTCCAACTGAAACCTGGACACCAATCAGGTAACGATGATTAATTCACGGTTCTATTCTATTTGTAGGATCCTGAAGTAGTTGTTGTTGGTTAGTGGATTTTACGACTAAAGTACAGGGCTTGAATTGACGTGAGAAGTTTTTGTAAAGTCGACCTGAAAACATCGGTCATCATTAACTTTTCGTTTTTATTTTCCATTTTTGTTTTTGATCAGAGCAAGGTGTGAAATGTAGCCTTACAAAAAGGGTTTATGTAGAGTCTTTTATTGTAGGCCGTCTGTCTGACTCACCCTCGGCGGGGGTAAATGATATGTATTTCTGCAAGTAAATTTTTTACAAATATTTTTACATGTCAGACTACAGCTAGAAGGTGTCGGTATTCTCTAAGACACACTCTGGGAAGTAATGCCGAATCAAACCACAGAAGTGTACTGGTTTTTTAAAAAACAGGTAAGATTAAAGATTATGTACTGGTTTTTTAAAGATTAAAGAAGGTAAACAGGAAGCTGTCGCAAAATAAGCCGCAAATCTAGAAGAGGAACTGAGGCTGAGACTTCAGTAGCTCGGAGAGATTGAGTTCACTTCTTGGGTATCCATAAACATTTATATGTATGTTGTATGCTCCAAGTTGCAACTGATTGAAATTGAACATACAACATCACACTCGTTCGACGTGTTCGTTCGTGTTTAATATATGTGACACGTAACACGTGACATTTGAAGTTGCATTGAATAGAAGATATAAAACTAAAAATATGTAGAAAAAAATAGATACGTACTTGACAAATGGCAAGTGCTTTTCTGTCCTGTAGAGGCTGGTGTAGACGGAGACGCGGCCGGGCGTGCGGGCGCGGGCGATGTTGCGCCGGTACCACGCCAGCCACGACGGCAGCGCGGTGGGATGCATCGCCCTAGAACACATACAGGCAACATGAGAGTCACTTACCTTTCAAGTAATATTCTAGAACATTCTAGTCTAGTCTAGTCATCTCATAATTTAGTCTTCTTCACGATAATAGTAGTGGCGACGATTAAATTTTGAGACACACTCCGCTTTCGCCGGGATAAAATTTTACCCAATCACTTGGGTTTCTGTGGTGCTCTATACTAGTATTCAGTACATCTTTAAATAGACGCTTGTAAGTTTTATTTTCATCAATATAAAAATGAAATTTTCAAGCGTCTATTGACTGAGCTAAAATGACACTGTTATCAATATAACAGTCTATGTATGACGTTGAGACCTAATCGTAACGCAACCGAGCTAAGTACGTAATCATTTTGAAATACTTGACAAAATCATTATATTATTTGAGAGGTGAACGCAGACAAGAATTACTTCCTAAATCCTAACTGACCTTCACGGTACAGCGACACGCTGGAAATGTTCACTTTAATCAAGTTTCTTGCACTGTTTGGGACACAGTTATAGTATGTTTTGTAGTGAAAAATTAAAAAAACAACGTTATGTAATATATACTTTAAAGCAAGAATTACACTTTTCCTGCACATTCTCGAATTCGTAACGTGCAAAACTACTCGAGTATATAGTTTTGTTGAAAGACAATTTTATGAAAAAAATCTTGTCGTGTTTTCTTTCGGTTGTGTAAAATGAACTGAAAATTCAAAATAGGAGATGAAATTAATTATTAATTCTAACAAAATATCATTTACTTTACGAAAATTTCAAATGTATTCTGAAGCCATGATAAGTTATCAAACAAATATGATGCTACGATGTCCGTGTGATGACGGATTAAGAATACATAGTGTTACCACCCCTATTCATCCCATGGGTGTCGTAAAAGGTGACTAAGGGACCAAGTATACAAGACAACATGATTACAAAGAGAAGGAAAACTTGAAACAAACCCTATTCCAACCCGTCTGACCAGCGTGGAATAGTAAGCCAAAACCTCCTTGCTAAGAAGAGGCCTATGTCCAGCAGTAGACTTTAAAAGGCTACTGATGATGATGGCACGACATTATCATATAATTATCAAATAAATATTATACAGAGGTACTTGAGAGTTTCTATTATCTGAAGGTTTTGTGGCCCGATGTCTCTTTTCCGTTACTGCTATAAGCGTACATTAGTAGATGTCAGAGAAGTAATATCAGTTTTTCATAAACGTATATTCAGGTCACAATGTTCTGTTACGTGTTCAGGCAATACCAAACCACATTGTACGCATGATCGAGTACGTTTGTACACATTTATGCAATAATGTAGTCTGTAATTATGTGATTATACACGATACATTAGTTAAAGACTAAGTTAAAGATTAAGAATGGTTAAGACTCCGATTACGTTTAATCGGAGTCTACTACACATACGAGTACATACATACGTAGACACAAACACAAATGAGTACACCGCAAAGTATAATTTTTCACCAGATTTTGCCAACTGTAAGTTTAATTCAACTTCTAATAAAGTTTGATCCCACTATGTTATGTCAATTCTTACTTCTTTACTACCATGTAAAACAAAGAGGGTGTGACGTCAGGTCTTAGGTTCAGCCTTAAAGGAAACCAACAAAAATAACAACTAAACAGGAACTAAATGGGAAATATATAGGTAAGAAATCTATGAATCATTCAGTTATTTTTTTAGATTTTACGTTATTAACACACTCATACACTTGTAGCCCCATGCAAAATCATAACTTAGTCATGTTTATTACTTTCCAACCCCTCTTTTGTAAGGCGTTGTTAACCGAGACTAAAAAGGCCACATCACGCGATCAAATGAACAGGAACACGTTTAGTAGCGAAAGGAACGATACAAAAACTGAAAGGGCATACGAGCAGACGGGTCACGTCATGGTAGGAGATTACCGCCGCTCATCGACACGTGCAACTGAGTACGAATCGAGAGCAAGAAACATAAATGCGTTGCTCTCTTATGAGTTACCCTCCTTCCAACGTTAAGAGTCACGTCTTTACTAACCGCATTCACTTGGTGAATAGAGCTGAGTTTTGTTTATATTATTGCTTGATATTGCTAATACATCCCTCCATGCTTCGCACTATACGTATGCGCATACGAGTATAACGCTCGATCCTTATTACCACACGAACAGGTACTAGAATTTGAATTAGCTATATCAATGATTAAATTTGGTATACATATGATTGGTCTGGCACGATTCAGGTATACAGGTTAGTAGGTTCAATTTCATAAAAAATCACCACAAAAGAAATATAGAAAAGTTAATAAACATGAGCATTATTTCATTATCTCTTATACAAGTTTATGTGGTCACCACCAATGTTAAGGAATCAGAAATACAGATACTCTACAGCCAACAACAAGAATGCCTTATAATATGTAATAAACATCTTATTGTTATGTGCATTTCACTGCTAATTATCAGTTATTTTTTCTAAAGTTTAGATAAATATGATTCGTCTAAAGTTTAGATAAATATGATTTGTCGAGAATTTTTCTAGTTTTCACATCGAATCGAATTGCTACCAACAATATTTTCAGCATTGACGAATGCTATTGTCCTTGTGTTAGAATCAATTAGACGCTCAACACATAACACCGTATAAAAAGATAATTTTCTATAAACATTCATGCAAATTAATCTTTAATCTCAACTTTAAGTCTTTTACTCTGAATGAAAAGTATTCGATATCAAATTCAGTGTACCGTTAGTCCCTTATCGAGCATTGTGCTTCGAAAAGCCTTATGAAATGAAACCGTCCAAGCAAACTCACCACCATTCTATGTATCACTACATATTTATATATTAATGTTTTGTGAATTGTATTATGGGACTGTTGCTTGTATGTACAATAAAATACGGTCAGAAAATGTGGCAATCTCTAAAAAGGAAATAAAATATTCAAAAAAGAAAAATTTTAGATATTGCAAACAAGATAAGATGTTCCTTTTTAAATTTATTTATTTATTTATTTATTTATAATGGATCTCCGACAAGGAATACACTTTACATGCTATCAGATCAAATACGATTAAGATTGTGTGTCATATGCTTCCTCAATTATGGGAGACCATAACATGCTTATTACAAAAGAGTTAAAAAGTATACAGACAGTGCTAACAGGTTTATGTAGGTAAAGGAAAAGTAAACCAACAAAACACAAAAAAAAAGACATAATTAATTAAACAAACGTATGCCAGTGGCAGTCACATACACATACATACACACAGACACACATACAAGCACATACAGACGTACACATATATACATTTCTTTATATTTAAATGGTAGGCGAATAATGAAAGATTTAAACTTACTTCAGTATAAGAGCTCGAACATTATTTCTGAATTCTACCAGACTATTAGAAAAGATGTCTATGTCTCCCGAAAGAACTGAAATGGTGTTGTACTCGTGAGTCATCCTAGCAATTGGTGCCTGCTTTCCCAGATTTGTTCGGGTTCGTCCGTCGGGTCCAGTTGTTTAACGATACATGATTTAGTTGATACAAACGATGAAATGTGTCAAATGATGACAAGCTACCGTCATCTATGAAAGTCAGAATTGTAAATGCATCGACTGTCAAAGTAACCATTAAACTGGGAGTAGTTCCAATTTTGTCTTAAAGGTTTGTAGCTCGTAACTGCAATGTCCCAGGACCCAGACCGATGTGAACATCCTACCGGTACCCTCAAATATTTTAGAAAAGATAATAATTACTCGAAAAATCAACTGTTTAAAAAAAATATATTATCTATAATCAGTACGTTTCAGGCATGGAACGTCAACCACACAAATTGTAAATAAGCTCACACTATCAGTGTAAATTTGTATAAAGGAAAAAAATGTCTCTGTCTCTTTTTTTGGGATCTATCCAAGGCGTTTGATACGATTTCATTTGATATAACCAAATTTTTCACAGTATATACTCGTAATATCACGCTACGTCCAACGGGAGACGGCGGTAGTCAAAACGGGCTAAATTTGTGGCAATAATCTTATTTTTGTTTTATTTTCGATTGAGAAAGTTTCAGTATACGAAAATAACAGTTATTTGTTCAAGATTCTGAGAGTATTTCAAAAATTACACAACCTAGTAAGCTAAGTCAATTTGTGCAACGGGCGCGCAGCGGTAAGACTTCTCATACAAACACGCAACGCCTTCAGTAAGCAACATTGAACTAATGCGCATTCATTTATATCAACACACATTGGTTCGTTAAGGTTGTCACTATCGTTCATAAAATTTCCCTGTTCTTTTACTTTATATATATTTCGTTCTTTGCCTATTTTTGATTTATTTTATATTAAAAAACCAAAAATAAAATACCATCGTAGTAGAATACAGCTTACAGGGTGGATCCTAATATGGTGGTATTATCCGTGTTGGGAGCAATAGGCTGCCGTATTTATGTGTTTGTTCATAATTTTTCATGTTATGAATAATTGCATTTATGTAAACATAATTTTAGAAATTTCCTGTATCATATGGCTATTGTGGTTCCTGTGGTTATTGTGGGATATAATGAGGCTGGCATAATCGTGTTTGATTAAAAGCCTCTACATTATATACATATGTAATCAATAAAGATAAAAAAAAAACATATATTTTATAATTATTAATAACACAAACTAAAATTTTTTTTACGGTATGTTTTATCTGATAATAGTGCTATTAGATTAACTTAACTATCTACGTAATTATGTAAAATGTTAAATCATTAGAAAGGCCGCATTAAGAAGGTAAATTTCAATTGATGAGAAAGCAATTTTTTTGTAAGTCTGTGGATTTGAATCTTATATCTGATATCATAAAAACTGTATTCTTTCAATTAAGATATCCAGGTTTTTCATACATTGAACTTTTGGTAAGTACTTAATTCTCTACTTTCTATGAAGGTGTAATTACCTCTGTAAAAGGAATTTCATAGAACCTGTTACGGAGCTATAAAAATTTTAAAATTTATGAGTACTTTATGGTTCTCTCTTAACCAAATCTATTAACTATAAAAATCGTGCCACGGTTTTGAGTACATTAGTTTAAGGACTTGTATATAATTATTTATGGTTAATGTTTTCTTCTGATCGTAGATCATTTTAATTTGTTTCATTTTCGATAAATAAAATTGACAGTATTACAGAGCGAGAGAGGACACTTAGTACTTGACCCTTACTTACTGTCACTTCATATAAAATTTAAAATCAACTTATCTATTTCCTATGGCTAAAGAGAATTAATTGTTTTACGTAATAAGTAATGTTATTTACAAACTGAATAGTGTGTTTATTGTTACTTCTGATAGATTTCAACAAGATATTATTAGACATTTGTACTCACGTGCGATGTTTAAGAAAGGTCTAGACGGGAAAAAACCCGATTAAAATATACAAATTTGTGATCTTAAGTGAGTTTACTTTGTTAATTCAGTACACTTTCATTAATTATTACGAACTATTGATTTGAAAAGATAAGAAATTGCTTTAAATAATAATAAACTTGATTTTTAGTTAATATCATAATTGTATTTTTTACATCTATTGAAGCAGCAAGTTCTTTTACCTGCGTAGTTCCACATACCATGGCAGTTTAAATTTAAACTTATGTATGGATATTATAAATTGTATTGTAAAAAAATGTCTTTGCATGAAATTTCATTAACATCAATTAATTATTTAAAGTTTTAAAGTAAAACAAAGAACAGTATCGTACTCGTGTTCATACTTATTTCGAAGGATTGATTTTATTGTACAGAAACCAATTACATAACTCATATTTCACACCCGCCCTATAAGTAAATTAGGTAGTAGAGCCACGCTGATTTCAGCACGAACGGGCCGGCTCAACCGGGGCAGCATCCGTGGTGTCGTATTTCGTTGGCGAGTGCGAGACCGGTAGCCCGTTGATGCAGGGGTGACAGTTATCGTGGTAACTGTGTAAGCCTTACAGCGCCACGATGTCTGTCAAACCTTTTACGTCCCCAAGCAAGGCGTGAAAAAGCGTCTCACTAGACCGCCATAGTTTGTGTCACCACACTGCATTGTCTGCATTTGTAATGAGTATGGTGACCACAACTCTTGGATTCTATTCATGCTTTTCATCAGGCAGAGTAGAATCACATTGGCAGGTTTTTAATATAGAATATAGAAAAAAGCGAATACCGCCATCATAGATTTTAACTTAAATCTTACTCCTCTACTTAACACGGGTAATCGAATCGATAATTCAATTTTGTCCCTGGTGTTATATAAAATTGAAATCCAAAACCCATCAAAATAATTGTGAATGATTATTTTTCTTAGGCACTTTAAAATGTTACTAAAATCCTCCATAATACAAGCCCTTACCTTAATGCTTTTAAGTCCCATTATTCTAATACTTTTTGAGGTTGGTAGGCCTGAGTCCAATGAAACCCGGCACGCGTCTATAATTTGGTTCGGCGAAATCTTATATTTTCTAGAGCTGTCCTTCTTGAACTGGAATCGTGTCAAGCTTTGCATGAAACACACACCTGTCATGGGTGGGCTCCGACTTGTTAAACTTATTGATTCCAACGGTGATTTACGTCGGCGTAACAACGAAATTGGGGATCCACAACTCGTAAGCGTGGGTCCACGAAAACTTATTTGCCTTCGATACTGAAGAACAAAAATGTTGGCTTGACTTCACCTATCAATGTAGGCAGATTATATTTAAGCTCAGCGACTGTTACTTGCAAAAACTTGCATATTCCATATTTAGTACCAGTAGTAACACGTCGAGACTTGCAATGCACCACCGTGCAAAGAAGTGAAATACGACTTGTGATATGTGTGCTTGCAATTTTGCATGAACTTGTTTGATTCTTCACCAATATAAATACAAATGCCGAGGATAAACGCCAATCATTTGTTTCCAGAATTTCGAAGAGAAAAGTGAATTGAATTCATATTAGTGTTTACCAGTGTCGGGAAAACTAAATATTTACCTGACTATTTGTTTTACATGCCTTTATTTATGTTGTAATAAGTATGTTTGGTAATGTTTGCTTGTAGTAGGTACGTGTTACAAGTTAAATACTGATACAGAACCATTATTAGATACTTCCATAAAAGAACAGAAAGCCGAGAAAGTTTGACCATTCTGTCCCTGCTTTATTAGTATTTTTTTCCACGGCTGTGTGGCAGTTCACTGGAGGTATAGGAAAGATATATTATGATTAACCAGCTTTATTGCATAAACTTTCAGATTCCTCATAGTTGCTAATGCTAAATTATTGGAATAAATATCAAAAGTAATGTTTTAAATTCGAAAGAAACTGTCTGTCAGTTTTTTCTTTTAGAGTTTCTGGAAAATAAAGATTCAGATTTAAAAGAAAACCCGATAAATTAAAAAGAAAGCATCGCATATTTGACAGAATTGTTTAAAAAATTTAAGGGTATTAATTTACAAGAAGACAGCCTCAGATAGAAAGGTAATTTCAGCTCTTCTTAGAAAATAGAAATTTATAAAGAAAAATATTACTCGGTGCGGTAGAAATTTGTAAAGCAACGTGATGTAATTAAAAATATGTATTTTCACATGTGTCATGTAAATTAAATGAGTCACAGGTCATATTTTTAGAATTACCATGTTCTTGAACGTGTTGACTGGTCTAAGATGGGACAGAGTCTGTTTAGATATAACGTCGATCCGGAGGGGACCTTAAATCTGTTGCTGGTCCTTCTCAACGCAAGGAATGTGATTCCTCCTGCGTCTCCAAAGCGCTAAACATCCGAATTTTCTTTCGAAGAGCTATGCTTTCTTTCGAACAGGTCGACTCCACCGTAGTAATGCCAGGGCCTTACTCATAACGGGCACTGAGCAATTATTTTGTTGTTTTTCAACGGAGGAATGAGGTTACTGAAACCGAAACCCTCTCCTCCCTCTGCGTCTAGCAGGATGTACTGAGGTAAAGGGTGGGCAAGTATTTACGGCTCCAGGCTTGCAAGTGTCCTTGGGCAGCGGTAGGTACTTACTATCAGGTGACTCATATGTTTATTTGCCCCTTATAACATGAAGAACCGTCAACAAGAAAAAGTCCCTAGGTAGTATTAAGTCACACACATACTCGTGTTTGACAGTTTGTCAATGGCAATCGTAGGAAAAGGTGTTGGTTATACGGATGGATACGTGAATTTACGCAATACTTCGAATAGATCAGGGTCACAAAACCTGTAACTCGCTCAGGAAGTTATAAATTTGTTAATTACTACGTTTTGTATACGTAGATACACATAATTGATTAACATTGTCTACGTTAATCGGTATATTTACAAATTCAATTGCAACATATTTATTGCCTGTAGAGTTCTCTATCGAACTCATGAATTATTTAATTTAATAATAGATATTTCTTTTTGTTATCGGTTATACATTAAAATACCAAAACCTAGTTAACTTAAAAAATTTAATGTACCTTAGTGTATCATTGTTTCAATATAATATTAGGTCTTGGCTTGCTTATATTCCAAAATAGTACTGGCTTATTAGGGATACCCAGGTAGGTACCAGAATTAAATCAAAACAAGCGAAACTGCGGATAAAAGCTAGTAAATTAATAAAATTCAATGTTATATCAAAAGAAAAAATCTTTTAAAAATCAAAATCAGACCACAAATCTGCATAGCCTATTTAATACAGAAAGCAAAAATACTAAGACAGAAGCGCTAATATCAAGAAACAAGCAAATGAAGGAATAGCAACAACAAGATAGTTATTCAAAACTATCCCTTGTTGTTAGATAACCCAGTCCGAAAGCCATATCACGAAACAGTGTCAAGGTCACCACGGCTTTAAATAAATCTTATGAAATATGCACTCACCGTTCGTCCATTTGATGGCAACTGGAACTCTATGCTACTGTTTTCAATCTTCACAAACTAACAACACTTCACATTGCATTCGGCACTTCACTTATAATATTGCTGTTTATATTATTTATTGTGATATAAATTAGACGTTTGCTTTCGCTGGTAATCTTTCGATAAATAAATGGCGGGGTCGGCGGGTGGTCGATCTGCGCGCGGCTTGGAGGCTCGACGCGCAGTGAGCATGCGTGTACAGTCCCGCGGGCCGCGACTGCGCCCTAACCTACCCTCGGACCTACATGACCTGTTTTTGTTCATATTTGCATTAGTGAATGTATAAAAATACACCCAATTTCAGTTACAGACCAGCACCAGAACCTCAAAATGTAATAAAACACTAACTAATAGATAAAGAAAGCCTCCTATAGTATATTGGAAAAGAATTCTATAAAAACAACATTAAAAATGTTAATCAAATCTTTACGTTAGAATTATTTACATTCTTCGTTAATGAGGTTCTATCGTGTCGGCTTTTCTTTTTATCATATGAAAACTTTTAAGGATCGCCTCACCGAAGCCACCGATATGTCATAATTACTGATACACCGTTAGCGTAGCGGATTTAAGATGTCACCTTGCCGCTTTCTACTGCGCTGAATGTTGTAGATTCGTTGCCTACATGGAACCACACTTTGTGTGATCGACAAATTGTTGTTCTGATGTGTGAAAAAGCATCTCATAAGGCCGCCATAGTGTGGGTCACCCTACCGCATTGCCTGCATTTGCAATGAGTATGGTGACCACAACTCTTGGATTCTATTTATGCTTTCTATCAGGCAGAGTAGAGTCACTTTGGCAGGCTCTTCATATAGAAAAAAAAATATTATCATCAGCCTATCGCAGTCCACCGCTGAATATAACGCAAATTGTCACTTCACCTAGCCTTCACTACTTTTGGCGAGATTTTTTTTTTTTTATACCACGACGGTGGCAAACAAGCATACGGCCCGCCTGATGGTAAGCGGCTACCGCAGCCTATGGACGCCTGCGACACCAGGGGCATCACGTGCGCGTTGCCGACCCTTCAAAAACCTATTAACCCCCTTCTTGAAGAACCCCATGCTGTAGTTCCCAGGGAAAACCGTGGCAGGGAGCTCATTCCATAACGGGATTGTTCGCGGGAGAAAATTTCTCTGAAACCGCACTGTGCGCGACCATTTAGGTTCCAATGTATGTGGCTGAGCTCCCTGACGATGGCGAGCGGTGCGATGGTGGAATGTGGCTGTGGGCATCATATCAAACAATTCTTCAGAACACAACCCATTGTAGAGACGATAGAGCACACACAGGGAGGCAAAGTCTCTATGTCAAGATGCAATCTCTACTCTAAAACTCATTCACCCCGATGACTATCGGTCGCGCGGCTAACATGGCCAGCCCACTACTAGTTTAACTTGTTAATCCTGTTAGCTGCGTCGATTCGAGTCGATCTTAGTTCTCTTCCGGATTAGCTATAAGTCTAGGGAACAATTTAAATATTATGTGTCATGGTAGTATGCGTGTATAGGGTGCATACCAAAAACTTAGGGCCTCAAGCCAACCTTACCTGCAAGTAGTGCAGCTGCTAATCGACGGACGAGGCTGTGGCAAATAAAACATCCCAATTAGCGACAAGAGGTTCGCTCGGTGGGGCCAAAACCCTGGTGAAAAGTGGGTGTTTAATATAACTCTGCCTACCCCACCGGGGAAACAGTTGTGATTTTAGGTATATCATGTGTGTATGTCCTAGTAGAGGAGCGAGTAGTTACACTTTGCGAGGGTATTTCTCCTATTATTTCTTCGTGAGGATTTCGTGAAAGCCAAAGCCAAAAATTATATTAACCATTTATTTTAATAAAGCATTTTTATTTACCGTTCACCATACAGATATAAATTACTTTTATATTTACATACAGTTATGTTACATAAAGTGGTAATTAAGTGAGATTAAATACATTTCTATTATATTCGTAGAGCGGGTGAACAGTACGAGTATAAGCACTTACGTAACTGTAATATCACTTTCACCTGAATAATGAACTTACTGAAATTAGAATAACTAAGGATACGTTTTCCCATTGATTAATAACCAAAATATAACACAATGCAGACATAATATACTTGGTGGCGCAGTGCTAGCCTATGCGACTGCTGTTTGAGGTCTCGGGATTCCTGGGTCGAGCTAAATGTTTGCATGATCTGCAAAAATTTGTTTCAGAGTTTGGATATTTTCTATGTATAATATATATCTACTTACAAAAAAAGTACATATGTATTTATATCACTTGTATCCATAGTATAAGCTCTGCTTAGTTTGGGATTAGATGGTGTTGTGTGTTAAATGTCCGAAATATTTATTAATTTGCTAGGACTAGCATCAATACGAGTATCGCACATTTAAAGGGTGCTTGTAAGAGATCGCTCTCAGTGATAAGTACGCCCGTGTCACATGTTTTCTTTTGTGTTTCTCATCATCATTACATCATAAAACTTTCACAGTTCACTGCTGGAAATGTTTCTTTTCTTCAAACGGAGGTTTTAACCTACTATATTCTAGTGAGATGAGTTGGGGTTTGTGTCAAGATTTCTTTCTGTTTGTAGTGTTGTTGCGTTACGTGGTTTGCTACCCTAGTCGACTGTGACGACGCGACGACGATTGTGAACACATTTCTTTCTATTCTGTTCTTTTATACCTTTTCTTGATAGCCAAATGTTATATTTTCTGGTTGTAAGACACAGAAGAAGCCCAAGCGTACATGTTTTGATTATTTTTATTACAGTGGGTTTAAATAATAATAATAATAATAATAATAATAAATATGATTTATTTCTCTCAAAAAGGTACAATGATATTCTTATATGCTTAAATACAACGTTAACAGAACCTTGTTGAGAGCTGGAGTCTGAGCTAGGTTCGAAACCTGTGTGACAGATCTCCAGTCCTCGTCTCTGAACAAAGTAGAGGTATCCACGTAGCTACAATTATCATACAGTGCTATAAGAATCAAAAGAGAGATAGTTTATAAGCTTTAGTGGTATGTGTGAGTACGTGTGCATGTGTTCGTGCGTGCGTGTGTGTGCATGTGTGTGTACGTGTGTGTGTATGTGTATGTGAGTGCATGTGTGTATGTGTGTGTGTGTTATACGTTATGAGTGACGCAAAATAATCACAAGCAATCCATACCTACCGTCCATCTATTGCAACAATTATACTTTCAACACCATCGTAGTCTAATTCACACAACCAATCAGTGACTTTCCTCCTACACTCATATTTAGACATTGAGTAGAAGTTTAAAATTTTGTTTAGTTTATTATATACATAACTCCCCAGGAAGTAAAAACATCTATGAGAGAGACTAGTTCTGACTGAGATCGAGGGGCAAACATTGTATTTCCGACGAACGCTGTCAAATTTCGAATAATCATAGGATATATTTGCGTGGGTTGTAAGAATGAGGTTTAAAATAAACAATCTTCGCACCGATAGCACATTACACGTCTTGTAAAGTTCAGTAGTAGGAAATCGGTACGGGAGTCTCCAGCCTACTTTTAGTACCGCTCTTTGAGCGCGCTCCAGTTTCAGGAGATGTGTTTTGTGAGTTCCCCCCCACACAACGATGCAATACTGTGTGACTGATTGGCAAAGGGCTAAATAGGTGAGTTTGAGAACCTGAGTGTCGACCACATTGCTGAGAGCTTTGAATACGTATATAAGTTTACGCAACCTGGAAGTCAGCATGTCAATGTGCGAGTGAAAGGACAGAAGATCGTCTATTTGCACTCCAAGGTATTTAACACAATTGATTCGAGACAGAGCAGGGCATTCACACAGCGGGTGGGCCAAGGCATTACAGGAGTGAGCAATGAGAGAGTGAAAAGATAAGGAAGGCCTGCCTAAAGCGGTTAATGAGAATGTAAGATAATTGGTTTTAACAGTATTGAGAGTGAGCCGATTCCCAGCCAACCAATGAGTTACTGAGTTAAGACTGATCTGAGCACTCTCGAACGTTGACTCCCAAGTGTCCCCGTAGGATATAAGGGCAGTGTCATCAGCATACGTAAATATATTGGTATTGTGTAGCTTTAGTTGACAGAGGTCATTAATATATACTAAAAATAACGTAGGTCCAAGGATACTGCCCTGTGGGACTCCATTCTCAACTGGAAGCTCATCGCTACAGTAATCATCGATTCTAACATACTGCCTTCGATTATCAAGATAACTTTTGAATAGGGATAGTTGAGTACCTCTGATTCCAATTTTTTCAAGTTTTTCGCATAGAATAAAGATCGAAATCGTGTCGAATGCCTTTGCTATGTCTAAAAAGACTCCTATAGCTTTCTGTTTTTGGTCAAGTTTAGCTACTATTATATTGGTTAAGTCAAGGACTGCTTTACTCGTGGAAAGTCCAGTGCGAAATCCGTATTGTTTTGAGGATAATATTTGGGTCTGCTCTAGGAATTTGACAAGTCTGTTATTCATTAGTCTTTCCAATAGTTTGGAAAGTGTGGGTAAAATCGAAATGGGTCTGTAGTTACTTGGTCGGTCTCTATCACCTCCCTTGTGTATTGGGTGAACCATTGCCAGTTTAAAAGCCTCAGGAAATTTGCCCGTTCTAAAAGAAAGGTTACATAAAAACGTTATTGGTGGTATTAAATGTTTTTAAATTTTTTGAGGAAAAAGCCAGATATGTTATCACTACCAACAGCACAATCACTTCTCAAGTGCATAATGAGAATCTCAAGTTCAGTCTCATCTGTTTCTAACAAGGCGAATGTGTGTTGGTGAAAAGGAATGTTGGACGGTGGCGAGCGAAGATTGACAGTGGCCTGGTCATCAGTCGGCGATCGTCCTATATTAGCGAAGTACAAATTAATTTCGTTCACCGAACGTCCCGGGTCAGATGAGGAAAGAAGTTCAAGCGGTTGCCCTGTTTTTCTCTCTGTGTGCGTGATAGATTTTATGGCTTGCCAGACTTTTTTAGTATTACCTTTCGCATTCTCTATTTGATGTTTATTATACTTGATTTTAGTAGACTTAAGTAGGTCAGCACAGTAGTTCCTGTACCTTTTATAAGTAATTTTTAAAATTTCGTCATTTGGGCTATTTTTAAGTTTCCGGTGAAGGTGATCTCTGTTTCGCAAGCATTTTAGTAAACCAGAGGTCATCCATTCTTTTTTAAATCTTTTTCGGTTGGGCACAGTCTTTAGAAATGAATTTGTGGTAATAATTTTATTCAGAGTATTAGTAAAATAAGAAGTAGCGTCGTTAACATTAAGAAAACTATATATAGGGGAGAAATCGGTATTAATAATTTCTGACTCAATTTTTTCGTAATTAATAAATTTAGTAATTCTAAATTTATTTGTAGCGCGGTGCGAGTAATGTTTAGAATGAAGAAAAAATAAAACTGTGTCATGGTCAGTTATGGATGTATTCGCTACATAACAGAAGGCAGGTAGTTTAGTTTTTAATATAAGGTGATCCAGACAAGAATGATTCTTTCTCGTGTATAGTGTGTGAGCTGGTAACATTCCATGTGAGGCAATCATATTAAGGTACTCTAACGAACGTTGATCTCTATTAGTTACTGAAATATCAATATTGATATCACCGGTTAGTATGATATTATTGAAAGATGAGTAAGATGAAAGAAGTTCGCTAAGGGAGTTAACAAACATTGAAATATTTTGATTAGCTGGCGGGCGATAGATCGCTATCACGATGATGTTTTTGTCAATCGTTAAACACAAACAATTAGCATCTAGCAAAAGCGGTTCAAAAGAAGTAATGACAAGATGATTGCCAAAATATACTACTACACCTTCATTCTGTGAAGAATGTTTTTGAGTCATTACTGAGGTGTAACCATGTATTGTTGGTATACGGGGAGAGTGTTTTATCCAGCATTCAGAAAGGATAATCAAATCCCACAGTACATCACTTCTATCAAGTAGCGTAAGCAAACCATCAAAGTTTCTATTGATGCTTCTAATGTTTTGACAAAGAAGTTTTAGCGATCCCTCATGTGAGCGAGACAGCTTAGGGCAATCCTCTATCATACAAGTCGATGATTGAGCTACAGTAATTCGGTCCAAGTCATTACTCACATCCCGAATACAATCGAATTTTATGTGTGTAACTTAGTGTAACTATGCAGTATGAGTGGCGTTGATAATTGAAATTAAGAAATGTATCAAAAACTGTCGTCTCACAAATATGCAAAGATGTATAGCGCTGTACCAAAACCGTCAGCGTCTTAACAAAATAGTAAGCAGGACAATCACGATAAATAGACGGGTGAATATTTTTGCTACGGAAAGTGATCTGTAAGATGTAAGATACTTTTGCAGTGATTGTAATAGAGTATAAGCAAGTGAATGTATTGGTGTGTTGAATTGAGTAAATATGTAATAAAATACAAAAATAATGGTAAAATATAAGGTAATAAATAGAACATGCAAACTGTAAAAAATACGGTATGAGATGAAATAGTCATTGCTGCTTTGACATCAATGTAAGGCATCCCTCGGATCTTATTTGAGTTGGTTTCTCTGCTGGGCTTTTACGAACCAGGATTCTTCCATTTGAGCACCAACATGCGTAGTTGAGGGTCTTGGCAAGTTGACGCGTATTATGAAATAGTTTTTTCAAAGCCGGGGGTAGATGTTCGTCTACATAGAGTGGCTGTTTGTTTCCAACCAAACCAATACTATGTGTGTTAAGTTTCTCATTCGGAGTACGATATCTGTTATACTTCTTGATCTTAGTCAGAAACTCATTACGAGTATTTACATTGGCAAATTCAGCCACTACTGGTCTGCAAATGCCAGGCTTTCCAGGCAATCTATATATATCACGTAAGGCTCGTGACTGAATGTCCATCTCGATGATTTTTCCTATGTCAGACACAGCGGCTAGAAGATCCCCCGTACCTTCCTGATCTTTAGTAGGCAAATTGCGAATTTCAATGCTTGCCACTCGTGATTGTAAGTGCAAATCCTGCAATTGGTTCTGCAGATGTGCGATATTTGCAGCGTTCTGTTCCCTCTCCTTTTCCAAAATTTCAACCTTTCTGACCATGTCATCATACTGCTTGCTTATGAAGGACATACCACGTTCGATTTCAGCATTTGACTCTTGTACGGCAAGGCACTGTTTCCTAAGTTCTGTGACGTCATGTACAAGTTTGGATAGAGTTACATCTTGTTCAGTTCTCCAAGTGGTAAGAAGTAAATCTTGCTCAGCTTTCCACGTCCTCAGCATGTCAAGCAATTCAGTTTTGAAGACAAGAAATGGGTCAACAGGCATATTTGGGGAGTCAGCTAATCGTTGACGTTTGGAGCGTGTGGTGATATTAGTGTCACTAACGTTGTGGATACAGGCTGCTGGTAGGTCAGGTTCGGAGGTGGATTGTCCAGACACAAGCGCCACCGAAGTGGTCGTCATTGGAGGGGTCCTCTGGATGTTCGGCATATTTATTATTAAATTATCTTAATAGTACAGTAGAAATTTTATTCAGAAATTCGTAATTTCAACAAAATTTTAAAGATTAATGATCCGGGTCAGCAGAATACGTCTAAAACAATTTCAAAAAGAAAAAAGATAATCGCCAGGTCTTGAACTCGATAGCTTCGTCACTTCAAGCAACCACTCAACGAGTTCCGCTAAGTGATCAATAACAGTAATGTTGAAATTAATGACCACTATTTAACAGTAGGTAGTAATAAAATAATGTTTGAGTTGAAGATGTCACCGCGTAATCGAGGTCAAGGTCCGAATCTATGCACAAATTTCACTTCTACCGACCATTCAAATACTAAAATCGTTTATTTATCACTTATTTAGTTTTGTTCACATAATATTCCCACACAAGATTTTCACTGATATGTTTATTTACACTATGTTTACATTTGTTTGTTAATAAAGTCACTTTTGACACTGTTTTTGAAATTAAAACTGGGACATCAGGAATACGTGTACATACACGGAGGTGACACGGACGAGTGAGTAAATCGCTTACACATGTAGTTAACAATCTGTACTTTGTTAGATTTTATCACAAATGTATAAAAATAATATTCCCTGTTGTAATGGTAGGTAGTACCATTACAACACCACCACTTTTTTAGGTAGTAGAGCCACGCTGATTTCAGCACGAGCGGGCCGGTTCGACCGGGGCAGTACTACCCTCCCACAGAAAACCAACCTAAAGCGCCAGTATCCGTGTTTTCGTGTTTCGTTGGTGAGTGTGAGACCGGAGGCCCATTGATGCAGGGGTGATTGTCGCATACGCATACGTGTCGACTGATGGTGAGGGATTACCGCCGTCCATGGCAATGTGGAAACCAACAGTCACAAGTACGTTGCCTTCCAAATCCCCCCCCCCCCTTTTTCTACAAACGAAATGAAAGAACTTTTTACTATTTAATACGACGTTTCTGTGAGGCTGTCGTGTCTCTCAGATTGAGCCTTGTTCATATGATGATGTACTCCTAGCCGTTTTGGGCCGCGGTGGCCAGTCTCACCGGATGGTCTCTTGCTTACGCACGACTGCACGATTGGCCCAGTGGTTTAAGCGATGGCCACGCCACTTTCCACTTCGCTGAGTGTTGTGGGTTCAAATCCTACATAGGACAACACTTCGTGTGATCTACAAATTGTTGTTCTGAGTCTGGGTGTTTCTAGTGTGTTTGTAAAGTTCCCCGCGACACAGGATTTATTACAAATGCGAGCGTGGTCTTTAAAAAAAAAAACGAACTACACAGAAGAAATTACAGTGTATAAGTGTGTGCATAAACACGAGCGCTCTGTCTCACACAATTCGATGCAATGAGACAGCTATCAGACACGACCGGAAAACGATCAGGCGCATGACCAACGGCTTTATATACTCTCCAAGGCACGGAGTTTAAAGATCTCAACTTCTAAACTCCGAGCTGTAATAAATCATTTTACAATTAGAAAAACTAAATAGCTTTTTTGGCCTGACTCGGGTATCGAACCCGTGACTCTTGATCGGCAGTCGCACACATGAACCGCTGGACCATAAATAAAGAGTGTACCTATGGATAATATCGCGTTTAAATCGATTTCAAAAAGAAAGAGGCTCAAATTGAATATTCTTTTTATGGTGCGAAATCCTAAATATTATAGTGTGTTTTCATGTTAATAAATATACACTCGTTTTTAAAACTTTAGGCTTTGTCTTGTCGGCTCGGCTCGGCTTGTAAAAACAAGTAAGAGTTTTCAATTTGGAGGCAGATGTATGCCATTTTCCCCGTTAACCTAGTTGCGGTGTGAGTTGTGTAAGCCTTAACTGAGTTGTGTCGCGAAATCTATGAAGAGGGAGCGTGGGATCGATGCCGGCAGCGACACTCCGGCGCCAGACGCACCCGCGACACACTGAGGGGAACGATATTCACAATTTGCACTGTTGTTTTTAGTTATTGGTATAGAATAAACATAACAACGGTAGTGTAATGGTTGTGCGAGTAAGTGTATTTTGGGAATTAAAATAATAATCAAGGTAGCAAAACACAGCAGAATTCAGTTCAGATTGGGCTCATCTGACTCGTTCTGCATCTCAAGTTTACAGAAGATCGGATGAGAATAGCTGTTTATCATTACAATAAACATCTTCTTCAATTTACATGTAGATATCATCGTTCGTTTCTTTTGTGAAATAAGGATCTGAGACGTTTCAACGTGTATAAGGTAATCCGTAATGTTTTCATAAACTTGAAATTAACTGTAACCCATATATAAGTACTCAATTCAGAATTTTCATCAAAATCTCAACCAAAATATGTCCATTTTAGGTCACAAGTTTTCCTCAAGACTTACCACAACAATCTCCTCCTGACTTCTTCATCCAACTGTCGTTACTAAGCCCTATACGTATGACTCTCACGAGTCAGAAACCTTGTAGTATTACGAAGTCACTGCAGAGCTGAACTATTCACCTCCTGGTTCCAGTAACTAGAGGTCAGGCTGGGTAACATTAGAAACGCTTATTAATAACTAACGGACAATCACTGTAAGTGAAACTAGAGAACTAGATTTTTCTTTTTTAATACGCATTTTGACTCAGTGTGTCACCGGTACGTCAGTTTTACTCTCGTTGGCGAGAGTTTTGGCAGCGACAAAGGCCAGTCGAGCTCGCCTCCGTCGCTCCGACGCAGTAAACAACCACTCGACCGACTCACAACTATCCCTACAGCACACACTCTCATCACCTGCACAATCAACCGACCCAAAATTTAGTGAAAAGAGAATCTGGATGATGTGAAGCTATATAGGTGACGGAAAGGGTTTCTCGATTCCTGGTGTACAGGTATGTCGTTTAATGTTATATTTCCTACATAATTTCTACGACTGTTGTTTATAAGTGAAACTCTTTATTGAAGTTCTACTATTGTATCATTCCACGTCAGTAGAACCTACCATTTTTGTGTGAGTGTCTCTGGCTACAGTCAGTGCTCCAGGTTGGAGTTACAGGCGATATATTAAACCTAATCTATGTCTAAAACATTAATTTATATTCTAATGTAATTCCGAAGATATGTGAATTTGGTTCACATTCTTCTAGAAAGATAACTCGGTATATCTTTTGAGCGTGTCTGTGATTTTTACTTCCATTTATTTATTTCTAACCTTTTGCCTCACTTCCATTTTAACTTTCATTCTACTAACTGCGATGATTCTGTCGATTAATAGAGATTAATAGGGATTGTTAATAGGTTGAAAATTAACCATAGTTACATAATAATCTAGCAAATTGCATTGACGTTTTTGTTAAATTATGCATTGATATAATTTGTACTCGGCATAGCAAAGGATTTTTACCTGGTACTTTTATCCACTCGCCCGCATGAAGTTAACTCTTTTTGGGGATGCAATGATTTAGTTTGCAAAAGGTCAAAAGAAAGAAGGTGAATGGGGCTTATGAAAATGAAAGGGGTGAGGAAATTATATTAAACGTTATCAAGTCCTGGATTTAGAAATGTGACTAAGACTACAGTAGCTCCAAGCCACCAGAGTTAAGCATTCAAGCCAGCAGAGAGAACCAGGACAACTGGGTATATAAGATATGACCTTTAAAAGTATTGTCACTGAATAACTAAGATTGTCATTAAATCAGTAAATTTAATTTTTAGTTATCAATATAAGGATGGGTTTCGGAGGAGGTGTGACCGGAGTGGCGGCGGGGGTGCTCAGTGCGGAGGTGTGCGCGCCCCTACTGTTGCTCTGCTGGCTCTGCTGCTGGCCTGATGACGCGAACTCAGGTAAAAACTACTAGGGCAGAGGCCTTCCATTTGACTTTTAAGTAGCAACTAATAGTCGCTACAACTCTGGACAAGATATAAATGAATTTGTTCAAGCAAGATTGGTTGATTATTGATTATTTGAGATGGTTTGATTGTTGATTATTTGAGATTGGTATTTCTTATCAGAATCAACTAGTGTACAACTCATAATCTAGTTCATAGTATACGTTTCTGGCTAGAATTATCTAAGATATGATCGTGAGGGAGGCTGCTGATCTTTTAATAACTTGTTTAGAATTCTATTTCAGACAGTACATCTGGTAAACACCCACAACGACCAGTCCTCGCACACGTTCACGGTATGAACACAATTTAACTTAATTCATTGACAAATTCGATTCGCAAGTGAGACTCCATTTTTATCTTACTTTAAATTCTCTGTATACGAATAAACAATGTAACATCTCAGTTGCAAATTGAAAAGTAGTTTTATTGGAATGTTTTTGTAAATGTCAAGAGTACAATGACTAGAGTCACAAAATGTTTGTGTAAGTTAGACTACCTCTAATTTTTAAACTTTTGTCGTTTCATGATGTATACTATAGTAAACGTATACTATAGTAAAGACAATATGTATTTCGGTGTTACTGAATTTGAGACATCGGTTTGGAAATATTGCACTTTTAAATATATACCTATTAATAAACGTTAGAAACGTTTCGAAGCCCAGATAGAAACTGAAACAGAAAATTAAAATTTACTATATTTTATGACAATAATAATCCACATCTCACACGCGGCTGTCCTATATGACATTTGGCAGAGCCTTTACTACGGTAACCACACTGTTGATAAACATACTTATATTTTTCTAAATATATACGTATTATATAACAGATAAATTACAACCAGAACAAATGATCACCTTCATCACACAAGGATTTGTCTTGGGTGGGAATAAAACCCACAACCTCCCAGATTCACTGACTGCTATACTAACAAGCCTATCAATATATAATTTCGATTACGGAAGTAAAATATGTGATCAATTATAATAGTTATTATCATATGAGAGTTTAGAAATAAAAACCTGGTGAGGATCGTGAGAAGTCGTTAGATGCGGCCGGCAAGGGACCTACTGTTGTGGAGAATCTTAGGGCGGCCTATGTACAGCAATAGACGTCTTGTGGGTGAGATAATGATGATGATGATATGGGAGGTTGATAGGGAATCCAAGGATGTAAGAACTACCCTAAATCTGACTAATAAACGATAATAATACCAATCCCTAATTTGCTGCTATTGGTATCTTTCTTCGTGCTTAACTAACAGTAACATCTGCTGTACTAGTGCATTAATTGTAGATTGCCATAGATGTTCATCCGAAACCGGCGCTTAATGTGCTCTCCGAGATATGCAAGGTGAAACACCGTCAAACTTCCAACACTTTTAGCCCGACCCAAACTCGGGACTCGAGACTTCTTGGTTGACTGCCGCATATTCTACTCGCTAGTCTGTATTGACGAGACAGTCAACAATGGTGCTCAACATGGGGTCAACTAATATTTACAATCTTGTACTTTCAGAGTCGGGATCCCGGCGACGCTCAAGTGATATATTCGGGCGGCGTATCGGCAGCAGTGCTGTGTCTCTACACTTACCTAGCACTTCAGGTAATTAAATGTCAATCCCAACAGATAACTGCACTCTAACAGAAGGTATTAAAGGAAGCCATAACAAATGCTTTGTACAGTTTATGAAAGAACATTTAATTTTAAGAAACCATACCAACATAAGTATCATAATTATTAACTTAATCTATTAAGTGTATATTTTAAGTTATTCGTGTGGAGAAGGAATAAGCATACAGAGTGGCATGTTCATCTCATGGATGTCATAAGAGGTGACTAACCATCTGGCCAGCATAGTACAGTAGGCCAAAACTTCCTTTCAAATGAGAGGCTTATGTCCAACAGTGGACTGTTAAACGCTGTCAATGATGAAGTGTAACACCCAAAACCAAAAGAAATACACTATTATGTAGATATTGGCATGGTATTCAATTAAATTAATTAACAAAAATGTATATTTTCTTGTGGTTGAAGTAAAATTTATCAAATCAGTGACCTTGCAAACTGAAACAAAAAAATAGACCTTGACCAAGTTGTAGATGTACTGGTAAAGTTTTAAGCTACAATTGTTGTTTTTTATTTAATGAGAAAATAACGCATTGCTTGAGCAAAAATTCTAGTCATGAATGAAATTGCTTTTTATCGGATTGGAGATTTATACTGAGCAAAAATCTTTACTATATCTTCACTTTCAAGTTACATACATATATACATATGTAGGTCCTTAAAGATATTAAACTAGATAACTTGAATCTAGGTTATAAGAAACCCCTATCAGCCCACCGAAGTCACGAAGAAATCCCCAGCCGCCGCAAGTCAAACCATGAAACCAGCGACCAGGAAACACGATACCACTCAGCTCCAAGTGTAATCGACGAAGTTCTGCACCGGAGAGATTGGGAACGGTCCAGTAAAGACCTCTACATTCCACTTAACCCAGAAAAAGCAGAGAACCAAGAAATCGAATCAGACTCGAGTGAAAGTCCTAATATTGCTCCGTATGCAGAAGCGGAATCTTCTTCAATAGAAGCAAACAGTGATGAAAATATTCCCGGGAAATCTTGTAAAAAACATCACACGAACATAAAATCATCTCGTGGCAAGAAAGAAAAACAATCCGTTGACATAAAAGATTCTGATGCCACAGAATCTAATTTCTATATTGGAGATATTCATGGTGAAGAAACAATCTTGAAAAACAACGATAGGAAACGTGAGAAACTACAAACCAAGGTTATGTACAAAGCCAAGGATGCAAAGCAGTCTTTTAACGAGTCCGTCAGATCTAAAGAACGTCCCAGAGGTTCCTTGGCTCCTGTGGATGAAACTCTGACGTACACCCTTGGATTTTGTCTTGACGATGTGATAGAACAGTTGGACTCCCTGGACCGCTCAGGAGCTGAGCACCATACCATCGAGTCTCGACTCAGTATCAACAGGCATGTCTTCCCACCGCCTTCTGTTGGTGAGCCCATTTGAAATTGTTACCGCACTGTTGCTTGTCTTTGTCTTGTTACTATATTCAAACTTTCCTCTAAACTCTCTTTCTCTCACAGAGGCAGCAGAAACTAATTTGCTAGTAGCTTCTGTATTTCTGTCATAAACGTCAAATCTCTAATACATTAAATGAGAGCAATATTTGTGACCAAGTGTGCCTGCTTACCTAATGCATGAATACGGGATCGAAATTATTATACAAATTTTGTTTGCAATATAATTTATAAGGATATTCGCTAACCTAAATATATTTATTTAATTTATTTACAGGAAAAGTATTATTTACTATTACTGTAACATTTATGTCAGTTCGCAAAAGGTTTTAAATAAATTTGTTTTAAATGATTTGTTTTTAAAATTGATGAATTATGGTAGTAGAGACTACTACCATAACTCATCAATTTTAAAACTAGACTAGACTAGAAGCTAAACAAATATGACAATTTTTTCGCTCTAATAGAAATGTCTCCACTTTAATGACGTCACAATACCGAAAATATTCTTTGTTTCACTTACAAAGTTTATTAATGGTTTATAAACGGTGATGTTTACTTGTCTAAGTTTAATGAGGCACAAAATGAACTTTCATAAAACAATTTTTGTATATGTTTGGATTACCCACCTTCTCACTCGAAACCTATTTTACTTTAACTTATTTAACTCCCAGTAAAAACTGTTGCTTGTTTTGTTTCTCACTTTGTGTGGCGCGTTCGAAGCTTTTACAGATAAAAGCCAATGCTTAGTCTGCAATATGTCGCACATGTGTGTTTGGCTGCATATGTATGGTGGAACAGAGCCAGTGGGGTATGATGGTGGCGCGTGTTACTTGGCTGAGGTCGGAGACATGTCAGAGCTGCGGTCTCGCGCCGAGCAGCCAGGGCCGGCGCCAGACGCAAGGGCGGTGGCCCTAGGGGCGATGCGAGCAAGACACGCAAGTGACGGAGATATTCTTGCACCCCCGCATAGACCTGAGTCTGGAGCATTTTCAGGTGACGACAGACGTTTTAAGGGTACCAGTAGTAGAAATGCTGTATGTAATGAATTATAAGTTACCATGCAAACTATTTATCAATACTTCATATTTTTGCATGTAGTAACATGAATGTTATAGTGCAAGATACGATTATATTTTCTTTAATGAATTCTATTTAACAGAGAGTGACCTGGATCTGGAGATAGAAGGTAGCGAGGAGCGTCCACCTGCGTACGATGAGATACACCACTACCCTGCTCACGATCACAAGGAGACGGCTATATAAATCAGTAAACATTCTTTCACTTAAAAAGTCTTGTATTTAACATGTATTAAGAGCTGAATTTATTTGAATTCTAACTAAATATGTTGAGTTTTTAATACTCTTAAGTCACAAGTAATATATTAGGAAAGAGGTGCCCATGCATGATTTCACGGATCAGTAAATCGATTCTGCCGTCATTCATGTCTTAATCATAATCTGACTCTGAATCGTGAATCTATTTATTTTCAGTAATAATTACCACATATGTATACCGGCTTTAACTTTTGTATGTATGTGTAAATATTATGAGCATTGTTCATGTTTTGAATTAAATTAAAACTTCTGGCTTGTTCATGTGTCGCCTTCACTCATCACATGTGGATCTATTTAAATATTGTTGACTATGTTACTATTGAATCTTAATCACTTAACGGATAGTTTATAAAGAACAGTAATTGGAAAAGAACAGAAAATATGTATATAAATATATAAGGGTGGTTTTAAAGTCATTGTTTTGAAGCAATTAACTATAAGGCAATACTGATCTTGTTCCAATGATTCAGGTGCTATTTTCAGAATTACAAATAGTTGGACTTTGTAACCTACCTTTTGATGATTTTGAGTTTTCAACATATGAGTATTATATAATAAATGTAAAACAAACTTTAATATTGATTGCTTCTAGTAAACTAGGAACAGAATAAGTATACGTATGACAATATGTGCTTTTGTTTTATATTTTTTTAAAAATAGCAACACCTACATTTGCATTTGAGGCGCAAAAATCTCAGTATAAGCTATAGATACACTTGTTTTTGTTCTGTTTTACAAGCCAACTTTAGTTATAAATGAATAAATACAAGAGTTAAATATTAACAGAAATATATTTTATACATATATTTAACACGTAGTGAGAGTATTTTTTAGTAATAAGTAGCCTTGTTGACGTCAATAAATCGAAGGGACAGATGCAAGAATGCACCGGTGAGCCCCGAGTGTGGCCCTGTACTTGTGTACGCGGTTCGGTCAATTAAGAGCTGTATTGGACACAGAACAGAGAATGAAGCAAAAGTATTACATTTCTACGGTGTCCTGTCGTACCGCCTGTAGAACTGTACTTAGCAACAAAACAAAGTAACTTTGAAAGTAATTCTGTAGGATGAATTACCATTACAAACATCGTTGTATGTAAAATATTATTCTTGTCGTTTACGTGTGCGTCTAGACGTCTAGGCGTCTAAGGATCTCTTCTCCGCACAGTCGACAGTACTTGTTGTACTTTCTTCTCTGCTCTGTGTGGACAGCAATGGGCGGTCTATGACGCTTTACTTGTACATACCTTAGTCGATGTGTCTTCAGTCAATCGTTTCGTGTTAATAAAGTGTATGTTACCAATATATGCTTTTATTTCTTCAACTTTCATTAAATTGCATTTAGTTAGTTCGTGGTCAAGCCCTCGCTACGAATGCTGATCTCGAGGTGCTTCCGAGTAGCCATTGAACCCTCTCCAACTTTACTTGTAGTCTTTTCCAAGATTTTGTTTCCTTTTGCGGCCGATGTGATAGATATATACACTCCAGAGCTTGCAAATTAAAATGTCAGCTTTCTAGTACTAACAGTAAATAGCTCTCGTATTAGAAAGCTAGCAGCGAACGGACGGATGAACACGACGAAATTATGTACAAGGACTTTAACTACGAGTACAGAACCTGTGAGGATAAACGGCGATACAAATAGTACAAAAAATATTTTTCCTGTAAACTATGAGGAAAAACTATTATTTTATATTAATCCATACTTTTAATTAATATTTACATACTTTGTATATCTCTAAAATTGTTCTTATATTTACAAATGTACATATAATTAGGAAAAACACAAAAGTGTTATTTAGAAAAAAAATGAACAATAGGAATCGTACAATCCGGGGCATTACTGACCCGGTGAAGATAAAATTTGTCATTGACATAGTTTAACTGTAAACTCAGTAGTATAGTTTTCTTAGGTCCTAGGCTTTTATAATTAGGATCACCAAATTTTGTAGGGGGTTATAGTTTGGTACCGTCAGCTAACAACGGATTTAGTGAGCTAAAAATGGTTTGAAATTATAATTCAAGTGGGGCTTAAGGAGATCAAGGGACTATCGCAAGTTTATGGGTTTAGCCTTAGGGTTAAAGGCCTTGGTTTATTGTAGTATAAACAGAAAGTGTCGAATTTCGAAAAGGCCGGGTAGTATTCTAGGTTCTAAAAGTAGGATAGACGCGTCAGTCAGCATCACAAATAACATAAACGACAAATAAATGTGTGCAATTTATTGATGATACATATATAAAAATAATGTGTGCTCGGTTTAAAGTTTTAGTATTTATTTCATGTTGTAAATATAGGTTTCATGTTTAATTAGAGCTATCGTTAAGTTTTTGTAATTATTAAGTTATATTTTGCTATTTTGTGTATAATATTTAGATAATACCCCGTAACAGGTGACCGAAGTTCCAAAATATCAAAATCTTTAGATTACAACCACGTGGTCGTAAAATATTTTATGTTTTATTTGGGACAGATTTTTACTAACACGTACTTTGAATTTAACTGCCTCAATGGCACAATAAGAGCGAACCCGACTGCTGTGCTTGGGGTTGTGAATTTGATTTCCGTGTCGTACCAAATGTTAGCATGGTCTGCAAATATTTATTTCGGAGTTTGGATGTTTTCTATGTATGATATGTATTTAGAAAAAACAAGATATATATAGATATATCAGTTGTCTAGTACCCATAGTACAAACTCTGCTTAGTTTAGGTCTAGATTTTTTTCTTTTTTTTCTATCTTAAGAGCCTGCCAAAGTGACTCCGCCTAATGAAAAGCATGAATAGAATCCAAGAGTTATGGTCACCATACTCATTGCAAATGCTGACAACACACTATGGCGGCCTTGTGAGATGTTTTTTCACACCCCGCTTGAGGACGTAAAAGGCATGGCAGTCATTGTGACAGTGTAAGGTCTACACACTTACCATGATAACTGTCACCCCTGCATCGATGGGCCTCCGGTCTCACACCCACCAACGAAACACGACAATACGGATGCTGGCGCTTTAGGTTGGTCTTCTGTGGGAGGGTGGTACTGCCCCGGTCGAACCGGCCCGCTCGTGCTGAAATCAGCGTGGCTCTACTACCTAGAAAAGTGGTGGTGTTGTGTGTCTGATTGCCGAAATATTATTGTTATTTTTATTGCCTCACGAGATTTCTACACCACCCAAAGATTGACTAGTAGAGAAAACCCTGAACGTAAGTCCGTCTATGTCTATAAGTGCTTAAAGGTTTAAAAATATTTATATAAATAAATAAAGATATTGTGCATAGATAAGATTTTACTTTACTCATCTAAAATTGTAACTCAGTTAACTGGTCGTTAACTGGTGCAATGACCCGATGGGGGCTCTCTGTTTTAATATGAAAAGGTTTACTTTCCGTTTAAATCCATTTAAATTTAGAGAAAAATTTCCTCCTAAGGGTTAAAATTAGGGATTGAAGAATAATCATTACTATTCTTCAGAGATGAGTTTATTATATTCTCTGCGTTTACTTTTTATTGTTGAAATAACGAACATTGAGCCTATCTGACACATTACAACCTTAAATACACTCAGGTACTTTATATCAAAAGCTCTCGAAAAAAATTGTGAAACCTATATGTAATTGTTTTAATTATACAATAATAGGTATTTGTATTTCTTAAATAAATAGAATTACTTTTTGTTTATCAACAATTGTCACCAGAGGCGCCACTAGCGCCGCACAGGAGCGCGCTACTTAATTAAGATGTTGCAACACTTTCATCCAGTGCGTGATCGTGAGTAAACGTGTAGTGCTAACCAGGGGAGTAAAGTAACTGCCTGATCATGGATCGTGACGAAGCCGAAGCCTCTGTATGTATACCTTACCTATTGCCTAAGTGTTTTTAGTCTAACCCATATTCGTTAATATGTTTTTTATTTATTGCCAACCGAAGTGACGCTACTCTGTCTGATGGAAAACATGAATAGACTCCAAGAGTGGGGGTCACCATATACATAACGAATGCAGACAATGCAGTGTGGTGACCCATACTATGGTGGCCTAGATATTCATCTAATATTTACATAATAATATGATGTAAATTCGTTAGTCGTGTGGTGGATTAAGAATACGGTTTGCCGTCACCCTTACTGATGCTATGGATGTCGTAAGAGGAGAGGACTAAGGAAGTAACCATGTGAGACAATATGACTGTAAGGAGAAGGAAAACTTGAAACAAACGCAACACCAACCTGTGTGACCAGACCAAAACTTTATTCCGAAGGAGAGTAGCACATACTTAGGTCTGTGTACTGGCGGATTAAGGATCCGGATTGTCATCACCCCTATTCATCCCATTGGCGTCGTAAGACGTGACTGATTTAGCAAACAACGCAGGAAAACATCACTGTGAAGGGAAAAAACTTAAAACAAACCCTGTACCAACCCGTCTGGCCAGCGTGGTATAGTAGGGCAAAACTTCCTTGCTAAGCAAAGGCCTATGTCCAGTAGTGGACTGTTAAAGACGGTGATGACGATGTTGATGGTGATAATAAGTAACAAATTTTGTGCTGGATTTAATTCGAAAAGCCTATATTGAATAAAATTCGGTGTCTGAAAAAAGTGAACTGGACGACACTTGGTATCAGTTAATTTTTTCAGTAGTTATTGTCTCAATAAGTAAGAAGAAATGAAAAGAGAGGGAGCACAGAGTCGTTGCTAGAAAATGAAATGAATATTATTGTTTGATCAGCTAATAGTAAGAGAAAAAGATATTGACAATAATATTTATAGTTATCAGTACCTGTAGCATGTTTGCGTGAAAAAGTTCGGCCGCGCTACATTTAACATAATGAGATTAGCCCGACATTCTGTATAGGTAAATAGTTCATATTATTTGATATATTTTTCCTTACATTCTAATGCTATGATGCAGAACTGTAGGCTATATGGTTAACTAACACAATGGATTAATTAGTTCATGGTTTCTAATCCCGTGCTTTTCAATACACCACGCGTTAAATTGAACGTAGACAAACGTTTAAACATACATACAATTCGTCAGATAATGTCTATTAATGTGGATCGCTTTCTTTAAAATGATTTGATGCTACTCTACCTGTTTAGTGATCTCTTATAAAAAAGTATTCATTTTCAAAGACTTTAGTCTTTCTTGTATATCAACGAAATAGTCAAGCCGTTCTAACTTTTTAACCTCAGATACATCAGTATTTTGCTCAAAATCTTAACCGAGATAAGGTTTACACTTCTGTCAATCCCTCCAAGGGATGGGATCTCGTAGACTTGTCGAGGGAGAGTCAGGCGTCGGCATTCGCTCCTCGCAATAGGAGAAGGCAAATTTTTGTAATTAAAGTTTCATCATAATTAAGTTCTGATCAACTTTCGATCTCACAATTGTCATAAAAGGAGTTTTCGTAGTTTGATTTCAAATAAAATGAGGTAGTTATGTGCGACACTGCCAAACCGTTACCAAAGTTCGGGTACGCTTATCTCTAAAGAAATATTCCCTTGATTAAAATTAACGAACGATTCACTTTATCAGGGCGTTTCGTGGTCGTTAGATGTACAAATAACAAGGAAACTGGAGTGTGAACCCATACAAACACACTTTAATATTATGGATATATACTAGGCTTTTCAATGGAACAATACATATACCTATACTTACTGGCAGCATATTAGAAATTAATTAACAAAACCGAACATTGTTTGAACTAACAGTACTTACATACATGCGATATATAGAAAAAATGTATAAAATAAATTCAGTTTTGATATTTTATGGCTTTTTTTTCTCTTAGTCCTTGCTTTTTAAATATCCAGTATAACTAATATCCTAAATGGTTGGCAACATTTGTTGATGAAATGTGTCAAGAATCAAATTGAAAAAAATGAAATAATGGAACTTGGAACGAAAACCTGAATTATTTGGATGTCGACATCAAAACAGGCTATTAAATTGTATATTCTAGCATAGCTTATGTGAATTGATTTTTTATAAGTTAAGGCCCAATGGGACTGGCATACCCTGTTAGGGAAAAAGTCCTTTAAAAAGAAACAAAACGGAAAAAACTATTATCCACTTTCGAGACAAGTGAAAAGTCAATTCAATTGAAGATATACGAGTGACAAGAGTCAGTAGGTTGACGATTAGGGAGTGTCAAACATTTAGAAGTTAAAAAGCGCCCACAATATGGCGGTTTACCTATATTAAAAAGCTATGTGGTAACGTCCACACAGATTTTTAATATAAGTACATAAAATATCTACGCAAGTCAGGCCCCTTAGACAAAATACAACTGTTTCTCATCGATACCCTTTATACAATAACGCCACTATGGACTAACATTTTGTTTTGACAACGTGATTTAGTGTTGAAAGACGTTATCCCCATACATTTGTTTTGTTTTGTATTCTGTTCATGCTGACCACCAGGCAGAGTAGAATTTGGCAGGCTCTTAAAATAAAAAAACAGAGGTATATCTTCGTAACGTATAATTATATCCACATTCCCTGTCTGTATCAAATTTTCCTTTAATATATGTACTCGTTTGATACATAATATACAGCTAAAAATATATATGTAGTGCGACATTAGTATATAGCTGCAAAAGTATGGACGTGCAAGGTTAACAAGCATTATGATTGTTATTTTACTGAAGATATCATGAGGTTTGAAATTAATGTTTTGTAGAAAAAAAATTATGAAATATATAACTCAAAATTTGTAAAATACAGAACATTAAAAACTTAAGATTGCTGGTTCCTTACATGGCTTGACGACTGCCTGACGACATTCGCCCTTGGTGCTGTAATTGTTTTTAGGCGGGAAAGATAAAGAAGTTAAATTTGAGTAAGGTAGCTAGGGCTCTAGATGAAACAACTCTAAAAACTCTTGACTGGTGCTCATTCATTAGTATACGAGATGGTATTAATTCTCATGTGTTGGCTGTTGCCGACATCATTAGACACTATAATGTGTAACAAAACTTACCAACTTTTTTGTCACAGGTACGAGCTGTGGTGATGCTGATTTATCTCGCGATTGGAGTGATTTCTCTGGTCATCTTCTTAATCTATTGGTGCAGCTGTCGTCGTAGTGGGATTCCTGGTGTAATCCTGGGTATGTAGACATACCACATGCACTTTAAAGGATTACTGCCGCCGAACTGTTAACCGAACTTGTTCTTTGTGTCCATTTCACGAATGTCTCTACAGTCCCCGCGATACAGGATTCCTTAATAGCATGGGAGTCATCTTTTTTAAAACTAAAAACTAACCTACTTAGGAACAATTAGTTGATGAACAAGTACACTGACAATATGATTTTGTTAACTGTCTGGAAACTTACTAGACCTGTAGGTCTTGTTGTTAAAGATCTTCTCTGCTATACTGAGCATTTTGGTGTCGAAACGCACCTAACAAATATGGTCTAATGAGCACATTCATCTGTTCTGTATCTTTGTATTATGTATCTCTAATAAATAACAATGGGACACAAACTTTTGTCTACAAAATATGGGAGTGGCTGTCTACAAAATGTTTGCTGGCTTTAATGAAACAGTTATTCTACTGATTAATCTGATCTCTCACATTACAGAGTACCCAAATTCCGTGCAGCCAAACTGCGCACCAGGACAAAACGCAGTAGGGCCATCATACGTTATGTTGGGGAACCCGGCAGGTCCTGTGGTGGCCTCAAACCCGCACGCGGCGGTGATGTCAGGTACAAGTGGTGTTATGTGTACTTCGGCAATGACTCCAGGTACATATTAGTTATATTTGCGGCTAACAGTCATTGGTTGATAGGAAATTGGTTCATAGGTTTTCTTGCGACTATCGCACAGTTACACGCTGTTTTGAATCAATTTTCATCAACCTGACTGCTGAAAGGACATACGATACCAATTTCATTTCTTTTTTAAGACTACTCCCGTGCTAGGAATATATTATCAAACGCAAGTTCTGTGTTTTCACCGATATTTAATTAAAAATGCAACGCAGCTCTTATTTATTCTGTCTTAGAATCTCTTTTTCCTTAATTTTAGAATGTGACATGAAGACTTAACTGTCGATATTTTCTAGGAGTTTCGAGGAGTTTCCAAACTAGATTTTTCGAGTTTAATAACCAATTTCTGATGACTAATGGAAATTTCCTGCAGATGTTTTTGATATTTGAAACAATGAGCTTAGGAAGTCCGACTGATTAAATACATATTTCCTGTTAACTTTGTATACCTTTTGCACATTGTTGTGTATCGAACACGAAAAAATTATTTCAAATGTGTTTCTTCTTTGTACGTAGTAGTTCCATTGAGAATCGATTCTCCGCCGTTGACAGTTTCTTTTGGGTTTGTTTGACAAACTTAATTTTGCTTTTCTTAAAATATTTTCACTGTAAACTTATTGCATAATTGGGTTACAAACTCAATTAATAAACAAATAGTAAACATGTTAAAGTGTGAGGCTTCGGCGACCAAGGTCCTATAGGTAGAGATCCCGTACAACAAATACAACACCATTCAGCTCGGGAATTAAGATCTTATTTAAAGTTTAACCAAGGTTTCGCGATTGAATATTTTGTACTAATTTGTGGGATATTGTATTAGTATTTAATGTTACCTTGCGAGTATAAAGTCAGTTATTCACAAAATTTCTTGGCGCAATGTCTCTGTACCCGGTTTTGAACATTCCCTTGAGTGCAATTTGAGTTTGTCTACGTGCACAAGTACTAATATTATAATGTTCCAGGGGCTCCACCGTCGTACAACCATATGTACCATGACAGGGCAGAACAGGTGCCGCATTTCAAATCCTAACTAGCCGTTACCACTACACACTGCAAAAATCTCCGCACAACCTCGTAAATAATAATGTTTGCTTTTTTATATAAGTTTATTATTTAATGTCGGCGAAAGGGAACGAATGAACATGAGAAAAACTTGGAAAATACCAACCTGTGGGCAATTCGTTTGATATATTTTAAGTGGCGAAAAATAAAAATACAATAAATGTGTGTGTGACATGTGTGTATGTGTATGTGTGTATGAGAATTTTTAATATCGATTTGTTTATGTTTAAGTAGTGTTACTCCACCCAGCGAGAGTTCTTTCTATGTTAAGAGAAAATGAAATTATAGGTTGTGTACATTTTCAAAACATAATATATATTTATATATGTATACTTTATAATTGTTCCTTAAAATCAACAATGTATTTAGGAATGATATTGTGGCTCATGAGTTAGATATATTTGTAGTGAATGGGGTAAAGCGCTTGTGAGGCCACATTATCGGAGTATAGAGACGAACGTCAGAGTCAAAATACAGAGCGTACATGGCTACGTACGGAACTAGACCCGATGTCAACTAATTTATAAGTTTTATCTATGATAAGTTAGTTTAAATTTTACGTGAAAACTTGTAATTAACCATCTCTAGCTACTATTAATTTCTCACACTGTACTTGATAGCTCTAACTTTTCCAAAGATATTAAAATAAATGTATGTTTGATACGATCTGCCTTTTATTATCTCTCCTATCATGTCTCTCCTAATATTTTCTTACTATTTTATCTTAGGTTATAAAGATTTATATGTGAAAATATATTTTGCAAAACCCAGTACTTATTATTTCACTTACTCATAATCTACAGTAAGCTATCGATTTGTAGAGTAAGACGGTTCTAACATAAACCGAGATATAAGTAAAAAGCGTCATGCACATAAAATATACCCACGTACATATTTGATGCTATTACCCACTTGTGACGTAAAACAAATGTCTCACGCGCTAGTTCATTTTGAGCTTTTCTTTGTTCAGCCTTTCCTTTTTACCTATATTTAAAATTTCTTATAGAATTTGTAAAGTTTATTCAGTTCACTTAAGATAGTAATACATACGTACACGTTGACAATCATCCACAGCCAGTAATTATCATCAATAGTCCTTAAAAATCCACAACGCGACAAAGGCATGTCCTCAGCAGAAATACTGAAATACATTTTACGTGTTACGTCACTTCTGTGAAATAATAAATAAATAATAATCATATAAGTGAATATGAATTTACATATGTTTACCCTTCATGTCCTAAATCATTGACTAGATTGTGAGGAAACTGTGGAAGTGTGCTCTGGGGGAGACCGAGTTGAGGTCATTGTTCATTTATAATATGAAGCTAAGCGATTACCTCCATTGGTTTCTCATTGACGTTGCATGACTCTAGAGGCCTCTGCGATCACAGGGCAGTCTTTGAACGGTTGAAGTCTCAGTGCCGTCTCCCTATCTCACTCTTTTCGGTATTCCTCACCTCCTACCTTCTTTCCTTCTCACCTTAGCTCTCTCGTTCGAATGTGAACAAATGATCATTCATACATTAATGATTACATGTTGGAGTATCAACATGAGCTCATCATATAATTATTTGTTAAGAATGGGAATTAAACTCAAGACCTCTGACGTAGTCAGGACATCTAACGACTAGACAAGCAGGTCTATATATTTATATTTCAAGATCCGTTTTTTTGTCCAATTTCGGATGTTTTTTTTTTCTATATGAAGTGCCTGCCAAAGTGACTCTAATCTGCCTGATGGAAAGCATGAATAGAATCTAAAAGTTGTGGTCACCATACTCATTGCAAATGCAGACAATGCAGTATGGTGACCCACACTATGGCGGCCTTTTGAGATGCTTTTTCACACCCCGCTTGGGGATATAAAAGACATGACAGTCATCGTGACAGTGTAAGGCTTACACAGTTACCACGATAACTGTCACCCCTGCATCAATGGGCCTCCGGTCATCTATCCTAATGAGTTTAAGAAAATGATTATAGAAACTCACCTTCAAATGTTGCACGAGGCTTTGGCAAAAAACAAAACATTCTGATTAGCGACAATGGGCTCGCCACCTATTACGTGAGGCCAAAACACTGGTGAGAAGTGAGCGTGAACGTTGAAACAGGCGTGATTTTATATATGAACTGATTATAAAAACCCTCTTGAACATGGTAGGGTCAGTATCTACTTATTATATATATGTATGTATGTGCCTGTGGTGTCTGCACGTGCTGTTTGTTTAACGGATTAAATATGAGTATGCACTCAACCTGTACGCGTTTTACTTGTGCCCACACATGTAACGGTGGCGACGAGATCCACTTGTGAAACATAAATAAGTATAAAAAGTCTAAAAATCACGTCGCATACAATTTACTATCGTGGCGAGAATACAAATGAAGGTTCCCACAGTGGTTTATCCCAAACGATGTCTCCGCGACTGAATCAGTAGGCACTGCGGTCATCAAGCGACCGGCGGTTTTGTTGAGTGCACTCGGTGAACCGACATACAAGCTGCTAGCAGATTTGGCGTTATCCAAAGAACTATAAGTAGTACTTAACGAGGACATATTAAAACTTTTGCTTTGATCGCTTTATGTCTAAAGTAGGTGGCTTGTACAAGTTTTACTCTGAAGTTTAATCGGAAAGTGAAACTTACGCTCAATTCTAAACATGAAGGAAGCGTTACGGGACCTTTTTGTAATGGGAATGCTGCCGGGAACAGAGCGTGAAATCGAAAGGTGTCAACGGTGATGACCCAAATACCGTGTAGCGATCAGCTTCTTAAGATCAACAACATCACCAGCCATAAGAGTTGTGTACGGTATGCGATTTTGAAATCATACCTCGTGTCAATGTAAAGTCGCTAATTAGTCGTATAAATACAAAATATATAATATAAAAGGTTATATATTAATGTGTAAAAACTAAATTGTAGAAGAAACGGTGAGGTGGATAATAACGACAATGACGACGGTGAGTTTCATAACATTCGCTCAATCTACTTAGGACGTTGTTGGTGTCCGGCCAGTGCGGGTAAAGTTTCAGATCGACACACTTCTTGCTGTCACTGCTATTGCCGAAAAAACTTACGTAATTTCTATATACTGGCTATAATATATAATGTGTAGGAATTATACGGCTGGCGTTCTCATATGCGAATAAAACACTTATGCTAGATGTGTATGTAATGCGAAATAGCGATCCAGCACTTGGGAGTGTGGATTTCATATCTTTGTATAAATCTGAAACTTTGCAAGTGAATCATTGTTTACAGTTCTCAAACATAACTGATTAACTGAACAGTCGCAAATACAATATCCTAGTGTATTTTCTGATAAAGGTATACGGTAAAATTCAATTTTAAATGTGACGTTAAACCGCACCTGTAGCTGTCGCATTGAAATCCACAATTGACAAGGAGTAAGATCTCTTAGTGAATGCGGGAATTGTAAAACCAATTGATAATTTTAAGCATGTGTCACCTACTGTGCCAGTGCTAAAGCGCGACGGGTAGGTTCCTTTGTGTGTGGACTATTGGGTAGCAATAAACAAACAACTGTTGATAAACCGGTTTCCATTACTTACGGCGCACGAGTTGTTTACAAAATTAGATATCGGTCAGCAATTTAGCGAAATAGATTAAGCGCAGGTTTATTAGCAGTGTGTTTTAAACGATGAATTACAAAGAAAAACATACTTTAACACTCACAAAGGTTTATTTAAATGCACCAGAGGCCCACTGAGACAGGAGTGACAGTTATCGTGGTAAGAGTTTGAGCCTTACACTGCCACGATGACTGTCATGTCTTTTACGTTTCCAAGCGGGGCGTGAAAAAGCATACCACTAGGCCGCCATAGTGTAGGTCACCATACTGCATTGTCTACTTTCGAGTGTAGTGCTCACATCTCTTGGATTCTATTCATGCTTTTCATCAGGCAGAGTAGAGTCTCTTTGGCAGGCTCTTAAAATTAAAAAAAAATAAAAAACATTGTTTAGTATTTGGATTAACCAGTGCACCAGCTATATTTCAGCGCGTCGTGGAATGCGTCTTGTTCGGCTCAGATAGTGTCTTGATGATATTTTAGTCACAGAGGCTAGCAGACAATTTCATTTACAAAGGTTACGTGAAGTACTACGACGTTTTAAGGACACGGGTCCTACGCTAAAAAAATCAAAGTGTTATCTTTTCGTAGACACGGCGGAGTACTTAGCGTGTGTAGTAGATAAGCATGGGGTTTGTTAATTGTTACCGTAACTTCGTGCCTGACGCGTCTTCAGTTTTAAGCCCTTTGTATAATGCACTATAAAAGGGCTTAAAACTGAACCTGTATATAATAACGCTTTCGATAAGTTGTTGGTATCCGAGTAGTTCTTAACTGACTTTAATATCGATGCTAAAATAATGTTGGTAGTTGAAACGTCACCGAGCGGTCACAGTGCAGTGTTATCACAAACACCACCGACGTGATGGAGCGACCGATTTCGTTCGCATCGCGTACCTTGAATGGGCTGCACGTCGATACTGAAAAATACGAAGGAAAGTACGACGGCAATAACATTCGGGGTGAGGTGTTTTCACCTTTACGGTAGATCCATGCCGTTTTTACTGCGGACAGATCATAAAGTAGGAGGCAGCGCAGGCGCCGCGCTAAGGTGCGGCATCTGAGCTGCCTCCTACTTTGTTTGTCTCCTCCCACACGCTACTCAACAAAAAATATACAAAATAGTTTTAGTGCACATAATGCAACTACGCTACACCCTTAATTACTATTTTTGAAACCCCACCGAAGTATTCTTTAAAGTAGTTGCAAACAGATTACAATGTTATGTGATGTTTTTAAGAGGTTATAACTTTTGTATAGAATACGTACGTAGTGTGTGACGAGCTTGTGTGACGATAACAGTGGCTACGGAAAAAGCGAAACTGTCGTGTTTATTGGAGGTCGTCTTATGTAAATTTTGGAGTAGATTATAGTTTATCTGTTACTCGTATTTTATAACGCAAGTAAATTAGAAAAGACAATAATTAGTTGACGGTTGTCGAATTTATACGAATGGCTGGCTAAGAAAAACCACAGACATAGACTTTCTGCTGTATTTTTTGTGTAGAACTCAACTATCTGTAGAAAAAGGTACAGTTATGAGGAGCGTAAGGTTATTATACAGGTGTATTTACAAAATATAAGGTTATACGAAATTCACATGTCTCATTGTCCCATCAAGCATTGTTAACTGTAAGATCAATGCTAGAAGTAAGGTTTGGTTTCTAGAAATTAATAAGGCAATCGAACCAATGATTGGTGCGTGTAAAATTTATACACAGCTGCGAGCATCCCTGGCTTTGGCTTAGGCTTAAGCGCCGCTCGCTCCGTGGCCACTCTCTTATCAACCGTTTTTATTAAGTAGCTACATGTTTATATTTGGGGTTCGATAAATAATACGTTATGTTCGGTTTTATTCACACTTTAGTTAGTGACAATAGTACATACTCCTTATTGGCAGAGTTAACTAAATTTTACACAAGAAATGAAATATTGTACGTAACTTCGCCCACTCATTACGGGTATTAAGTCAAGCTTAACAATGAGTAATGACGTCAAACAAAGGCATTTTAATTTTTGAAATGTTAAATGATAAAATATACAAATTTTATTCAAACTATGACTTTCATTCACAATTGGTTTTACAGTTTCAAATAAGATGAACGGATGGTAACAGCGACGCATACTGTGATAGCCTGGCCTACATTTGGTTCAGCTCAAACGTGAGCCTTGCTCCCCGAAGTACAGGCCCAGTCTGACCAAACAACATGTAAAAGCGCTCCAGGTATACCAACCACCACGAGTGCAGGGCCTGCGACGGTCCCACACGAAGCAGTTGACGGAAGCACTCAAGTCTGAGGATTCTGAGGGTTAATTATAAGCCTTTTTATACATTAAAAATCGTAGACTAAAAGGGGCAGAAGTATTTTATATGTGAATGTGTGTCTGTGATGTCTGTGCATGCATTGTTTAACAGATTAAATATCAGTTTGCACTCGGCCTGCACGCGTTTTACTTGTGCCCACGTGCGCAATAATACGAGTACTGTAACTGTTTACAGTAACGATAAGTAGGTACCCTGGCCCATCATATTGATAAGCGTTATGTAAGTGCTTTGAAGGGTGTGTAGCTAAACACTGAACATTTGTGTCCGTTTACGACAGAAATTCAAATCAACAGTCCTTTTCACAATAACTTTTCAAACTAGATCTGTCCCCGCCAGCAATTATGACTGCCATAGAGTTGAAGGGCTACTGGTATACTGAGGCGTAATACTCTTTTTGTACAAAGACCGTTGAACTGAGCGTAGAAGACGTCGACAGTAATATCAGCCGCCAACGTAGTCTCCGTATCGCCAGACTTCTGGTGACAAATTGGCCTAGTTATCAGGGGAGAGGCTGAAATCATTTCCTCAAAGTCAGCACCTGAGGTGCCGTGTTGGAATTTAGTAAGAAAAAACATATTCCCCAGATTTTTGCATCCCAAAAGCACCAGAGGTCCTAAGGCATTCTCTATCACATCATCTTGAACCTTGATTTGCGAACCCTATTTAACAAGTAAAATATACATATAATAACAACATATAAATTGATAAACATCAGAAACTGTACGATGTAAAACACTTGTAATTAAGATAAGTTAAAATAATATTTTAGGCATTCACAAACATAGTTGTTGATACCATACTTTGTGGGACACTCGTATGTACGAGTATAACTACGTATAAGAGTCATTAAACTACTGAACTGTGTAAAGTTACGACTTTATTTAAATTGCGTGTATATCCTCGAATTTCCTTCGTACTTCACATGTATACGTGTGGGTGCGAGGTGTACGCGAGTTGGATGATCGAGGATTACCTTCTGAACTTGTAGAATTGGTCAGCGTGACTTATCTGCAAAAAGGCGATTACAAGAAAACAGTACACACTCAAGCAACTCGTATACATATAGTAAAGGTATCTTAAAATCCCACCACAGTCAGCGAAGATTGAAAATAGTATAAGGTTGGTAACATTTGTTTTTAATTTTATAGACAGTGTTTATGAGCCTGGTGCCTCTGCTACTGAACTGAAGTCGTCTGGTCATGGAATTAGAATAGTCACTCAATTCCATGACTGGACGACTCTAATCCTTTTTGGGCTTATTGAAGTAAATAAATGCATTTTGATTCTCTTTCTACACGTCATTAGAAGTATTTAAACTGAGTTTAAAGCAGAAAGATATAGTTTTTTGTAAACATGTTTTCTATGGCGTCTGATATCCTCAAGATGGCATCGAGAACCATTAAGGTTTTCAAATCTTTACTGTCAAAGTTTTGAGTTTAACGCTTACTCTCTTCTCTACTGTGATTTTGAACATCTTTGTCCATAGATTGAAGTACAGATACAGTATTTAATATTAAGATTATGATTTTAACGCAATTCCGATTGGTTGGTGACATGATGAGCTGAACTTTACGAGCACGGTTTAGACACATTGAAATAATTTAAAATTTTTAATAATAAAAACGCAGTTGGCACTAGTAAATCATATTATGTAATATTAGCCAGCTGGATAATGATAACAGAGTGGCAATAGCAATTCCTTATTATCACAATACATGATCACAATAATGATGTCGTCACATATCTGACATGCTGTAGTATTTGCTCTCGTACTCTTCTATATCTAATACAAAGAGAATCATTCTAGTTTTTCTGATAGTTATAAAGATTTATAATATATAAATTAATATTTGGGATTGTAAAATAATTTATTTTAAAAGAAAATATAGAAAACAATGACAGTAGTCTCATATAAAGTGTAACTTCTGAACTCTACAACTAAGACCCCACGGTCAAATCAGACTGTGCGCTTACTACGACTATCCGTTACATCGTTAACTTTCTTTTACCGAAATGACTTTCACAGGTCACAGTCTTTTATACCCCACTGCTGGCAATACACCTCTCCTTTGAATGAAAATTTTATTCTAATATGCAACGTTAGAAATACGGGTTAGAATAGGGTTTATTTCAAATTTTTCTTCTCTTCACAATCCTGTTGTACTACGTGTAGTTACTCTCTTAGCATGCTCTTACGATACCCATTGGATAAATAGGAATGCTAACACTGCATATTCTTAATCAGTCATGTAGAAGTAGTCATAGTTACGGTTATAGGATAGCGAAAGAAAAACTATTGCACGTCCGTTATGTATAAATACCAATTTTTTATTTTAGTAACTTTACACATCACACGGCAGTCCCATCCCTAAGTTCGGCAGAGCCTTTTTTCTTCAACCTGTGGAAACTTTCATGGACCGTTACCGTGCAGGAGTTTTTGGTGGGATTGTGTCAGAATCGGACCGACTAAAACTACACAGTATGCCACTTTGCACCCGGAATAGTTTCGATCCGGATACTGCTGTTATTAAGTCATTCGGGCCCCTCCCTACGTCCGTCTGCACTGACGCTGGCACCATCAACGGGTAAATTCTCTATTTAGGTGACATTTAGGTGGCACACATGGATGTCACCACCACGCGGCTGGCTGCTGTGGTGGATGGATAGGAAATCCCGTCCTGTCCACCTACGGCCACCAAGCAGTGCCATTGACCAGATAACAAGTCTTGTCGCGTGACTCTTTCCACCCAAATTGAACAAGAGTCATCCCAAGGCAGAAGTAGCATCGATCAGTTATGGAGTGAGGATCCCATCAAGGATTAGGTCCAAACACTTCGTCCATGTCTGAACCGGTACAAGGACCGAATTTACTACGATAAAGGTACTGGGGGTACCTGTCGTAGTCTAGACAGGGATTGTGGAACAAAAGAGCCTCCATCTTATCCAGGGTCACCTGTAAACCCAGCGCCTCAATCCACCCAACCACCAGAGAGAATGCCGAGGTGGCCAGGCGACCTCTTGAAAATTTGTCATCTGGGCTGTCACCTGTGTGTCATCAGCGTAACAAATTACGCCCAGCCCGGGGAAGAGACGATTTTGAAGGTCTCATTCGTATCTCATGTGCTACAAAAGTGGTACGAAGACAGAACCCTGTGGAACACCGCAAGACATGAGCCATCACCTCGGAATACTATCTTAGTCTTCGTACATGACGGCACGCTTCTTTAAATAGTCTATCACTTCAGGTATTCTGGCGCTCCCTGGTAGTGGAGTGCTTTCCTGATGCAGCTAAATGGCAGACTATTGAATACGTTGGTAATGTCCAGCGATACTGTCACCAACACACCGCCACAACTCACCACCTCTTCGGTCACGGCCCTCAGGTGCAACACGGTATTGACCGTCGAAGGCCCCGCTCGAAAATCAATTTGGGCGTCCGATAGTTTGGAGTCAACCTCGCAGAGAGTATCCTCTTAAAACAATTTACCCGGCTTGCCCTACAACACAATGGGCCTATAGGTCGCGACCAACTCGGTGGTCTGTCCCGGCTGTCATTTACTGGCAACTGATACATAAGCATTATAGGTAATTTCGATTCAACTAGTAGCCGACCCCAATAATCTGGGGAATAATGAAGGCGAAGAAGGTGTAAACACATATTATAATAAAAAAAGCACAAACAATATCGAAATGTAATACAATATTGTGAAATATTAACACAATAGTCAAGATAGCTGTAGTCGATGTTACGTTTGGTTTTCCTCATGATAACGAAAACCTTTTCTGTGAGAACTAAAACTGTACAATTCAGTCTCAACGTGTTTTATATTAAAATGAATTTAATTATATTATTTCAGGATGCCTTTTACCTTTTAAAACTGCTAGAGGCTGAAGGTGGAGTAGAATACATCGGGTATTCTACTCCCCCTTCAGCCACGATAGGGTGGAATATAGGCGTCAGATTTATGCCAAAAGTACATAATTTAATATAACAAGACCAAATTACAAGTGAAATCGTTAGTTTGTTCCGAATATCTTATACTGTGCTTCTTTCGACTAATTTCGTTGCGGGTTCAGAAACAATATAAATTTTCTGGGACTTTTTGAATGTTACAACTTGATTTATTTGTGAGCTACAGCAGTGACCGCCTGCTGTTGCTCACTTCCTTGATATATGAGCTACCCGACACTAAAAGAATTATTCAATTCAGAATAGTAGTTTCTGAAATAAACAAGTTCAACTAAACAAACAAGCTCTTCAGCTTTGTATAGATTAACGGTGGTGAGAGGCGCGTTATCATAAAAGTGCATAATGGAAAACGACAATGCACAAGATAGTGTAATCGATTTAGGGACACTTTTAATTATTGTCACGACAAAAACGCTTCTCAGTCATTCAATTTCAAACGTTAAATCCTATTCATAAAAATTATTTTTCATCCCATACGTCAGTGATTAAAATAAACAATTGATCTGCTTGTAAGCGTACCGAATTTGGTTCAGAAATACAAGTAAAATTTACGATATACAATAACAGAACAATCTATTTGTAAAATTTGTAAGTAGAAGGCTGACAAGTTGAAATACAGGTCCTTTCTTAGTTGAGATACTAGCTTACGAAACAAAATTGTCCTGATTCACACGCATTATGCTTATGGTAAGAAATAAAGGAATATTATTAACTATTATTATAGTTATTAAAATACAAATTCAAAACAACACCAAACATAATATGAATATCTATTCTTGTAATTTTAACCCCACTGAAGCTAACAAAACCACATAGTTTTTTTATTGCTAGGGCCACAACGGTATCCCGAGCAGATTTGGCCGCTTGTTGGAAAAAAGGACCTTACTATCATGTGCACAGAAATATCCTGTCCGCATAAGTTACATAGATTCACACCAGAAGTCACGACCACGGTTACTGTATTCAGTAACCGTAATAACGTACATATTTTTAAATGGATTATGGACTATATATATGTATATATATAAATGAGGTAGTCTATGATATGTCACATGTGTCTGCCACCTTTTTATCCTTACAATTTTTACGCCATCAAAGTTAATACAGAAACAATTTCGTTTATTTTCTTGTTTCCCAGTTAAGACTGCCTGAGGTTTGGAAATGGGCGTATCACGACGGCTCTACGTGTTTTCTCTCGCCGCCCTTGCCACGGTGCTGCTTTTGCTGGTGAACGTCAGGCAATCCGAAATTCAGACATTAAATGACGTCAATGAATATGTAGCCATCAGCAACCCGCTGTCTTCAGATCTGTTGTCTAACAGAGGAACAATTAACAAAACTGAATCTCCATTCGCAACTTCCAATCATCCTGCTGGCATTAATGAGACCCATGACACACATATACTAATGGTTAGTGATATGTATATAAACGGTTATGAACGTTCACACCCCGAGCTCTGCGACTCTTCAGACTTTAACTTGCGCGTAGTAATATTCGTAACGTCAGCACCCTCCCACGTTGAGGCACGCAATACTATCCGTCGGAAGTGGAAGCAGTATGCACCGAAAACTGGTGTAGGTTTTGCGTTTATGCTCGGTGTGCCAGACAAAGAACTTCTTCCACTCGTCGAGGCCGAAGACGAGCAGCACGGTGACATTGTGATGGGTCGCTTCATCGACTCTTATTCTAACCTGACTCTTAAGACGCTCGCAATGCTGGAGTGGGTGGACACGTACTGTCCGCAGGCGTCCTATCTGTTCAAGACTGATGACGACATGAACGTACATGTCGATCGGCTATTGGAGTTCACCAAGTCAGCCCGCGGCAACGCCCCTAAATCTATGTGGGGCAAGATGTGGCGGGGCGCAAAGCCGATCAGGACGACCGCGGCCAAGTACTACATGCCGTCGCAACAGTTCCCGAAACAGAGGTACCCGGATTACTTGTCAGGGGCGGCGTACCTGATGACGACAGACTGTGTTCCACTGCTGCTGGCAGAGGCGATGCGCGAACCATATCTTCGTATGGAGGACGTGTTTATAACGGGTGTATTGGCATCGCATCAGTCCATCCGTCGCGTACACATTGAAGAGTTTATTGGTAAATTCGCAGAGCACGTGCCACCTAGCAATGTTTAGTTTACTTATCATCGTCATTGTTCTTCCATAACTGTTACTTAAGGTCATGCAGTGGCCCATAATTTTTCTCAATTTAAGCAGTACAATAGTTCGCATATTTAACATAACGCCATCTAGTCGTAAACTAAGCAGAGAGTACTATGAGTACTAAACAACTGATATGAATGCATATGTACTTTTCATCCATACATCTAAACTTCGAAGCAATTTGTAGATCATACAAACATTAGTCCGACCCACGAATCAAACCCGAGAGGCGTCAGTTGAATGGAAAGTACAAATCAATCTGAAATATGTAGTTATATGGACAATTATTATGATGCGAATGTCTTCTTTCGTTTCTGTCCGTGTATTTACTAGGTAAACACTCACATCTACAAGTCCTAAGGGGTAGACAGAGGCTCATTAAACGCTTAAGTTAATTAATTTATAAGTTAACTGAATTAGTAAGACAATAAATAGGCAGCAAGTGTGATTGCTGTCAACTAGGCACGTTGGGAGTAAGATGAAAAAATGAGGCATACTTTGAAAATAAAATTAGATAAGAAGAAAAGGCAACAGTATGAAAGGGATATTCCTCATAAGCATGCATTGGGTGGAAGTGTAGCTCGAGCAATTCAAGGCTGGCAATTATCAAACCCAGTGTGAGAAGTTGAGTTGGAGGTGTCAGACTCAAATACCATCCCACACCCATACCTGGGAGTCTGACACCTCCAACTCAAGTTCTTTTCTGGATTTGCTAATTCTAACAAAAACACCTAATTGTAACAAAACAATTATATTGTAAATTGAAAGTGTTTTTAGCTTATTGCTACTTTCTCGCATAGAAATCTCAAATAACATGTAGCGCACGTTTTAACTTTTAGTAATAATTGAGTGTATTCATCACACACACAGTACATATACACACAAAACTTCTCCGTTAAAAGTAATGGTTTTACTAGGAATTAATTTAAATTTGACTACAACCGATAACTCTCAAGGTTAACACTGATTACAAGCAGCAAATCCTCGGGGCACGGATCTCACGGCAGCCACGCGCCACCAACACGAAAACGAAACGAACATAAGCGAAGCAGCCTGTATCTTGGGTAGACCTGTACGGAGTGTACTTGAAACTAAGGATTTTGTAGAGATCACTCAGCATGTTCGAAACTATTCAAAATATGAAAAAAAAAACTATATTATCGATATAAAAATTAGGTCACCATTTAGATTACGCTCGTAGTCGATATTGAAAGTCCATGTTTTTAAAATAAACTTATGTAAAATTGGTTTACGAACAATGAAGTTCTTAGAATTAAAGGGAAGCACGTGATTTTAAAAATAAGACGTGATTTTAAAAATAACTTATATTTGTTTATTTAATAACAAATACAGATGGATATAGACACCAAGCTTTATCAAAAGCAGTATAAAATTGTTGAATTGAATGGCATTCAAACATTTTGCTGTACATTAGCCGAAGTTTATAAAATTTTCTTAAAGTATATATTACAAGAACATTACAGATAATTGGCACGTAATATTTGGCAAAAAAATAGTATCGTACAGATTTATACTTCAAATAGACGTTTTAAATTTGTTTCATTCCAATAACATTAGTTACAACAATGCGTATTAGATTTCATGATATAGGTACTGACCGCTATGGTCAATAATGTTAAATTGAATATCTGAATGTAAGTTGAGGTCCAATCATAATGCAATCGAATAGTTTTGAAGCCTAAGTAAGGTAGTAGCCACGCTGGCTTCAGCACGAGCAAGCCGGTTCGATCATGGCAGTACTACCCTCTCACAGACGACTAATCTAAAGCGACAGCATCTGTGTCGTCGTGTTTTTTTGGTGAGCGAGAGACCGGAGGTCCATGGATGCAGGGATCACAGTTGTCATGGTAAGTATGTGAGTCGTACACTGCTACTGTAACTGTCATGCCTTTTACGTCCCCTCATGCATTGTCTGCATTCATATGGTGACCACTAGTTAAGAAGAGGTCTACTCGTATGTCCCGCGATGGACTGTTAAAGGCTGTTGATGATGATAATGGTGACCACAACTCTTGGATCCTGTTTATGCTTTCCATCAGGTAGACTAGTCACTTTGGCACACTCAAAGTTAAAAAAATACTCAAAGTTATTTTTGTGTAAATATCGATACGTACAGGATGGATGCAGGTGACTAGCACAACCTTGCCTCATTCATTGCCTTCTCTTTATAGACTTTAGTAACCTAGAAGGTTTTATATTTAAGAAATACTTTTAAGTAATGTAACACGAAGAAATATATAGTAATACAAAAGCTTTCACCATACTTAGATTCATGATTGTTAATGTTTTAGTAAAACTACGTACAAAATTGGCCATGGTCCTTCTTGATGAATCCACAGTCTCGGCGTTTAAGAAACGATTAGGCAGAAAAATGTTTAAAACCTGAATGACACAACACAATGTCACAACACTCTCACTTAAAAATTATCCTATATCATCACCTATTGCGCTGTGAGTGATGGAACCTGATCGATTGTTATCACCGGCGGTGCCTGTTTCAACAACACTGGATCGTGTGGGACGGAAGGGGCATCGGGAGCTGTCGGTGTACTCGGTGCCGAAGAGGACGCAGACCTTGACAATGCAGGGTCAGCCTCACTCCTCTCGCCTGTGTCTGTGCGGATGGCAGCGGGAGAAGTGGACGTCGGGTATATAGTTCCGCCTTTACCGGGTTGAGGTACCTGACTGCATATCCTGGCCATCTCACTTGCACCCTCGCGTACCACTGGAAAGTATATTACGTAAACTGTTAATTGTTTTATCTAAGTTATTTTGATTAAACACTGTTCACGTAGTTCATCTCAACTGCTGAGCTAAAGATTGTAGATTCTTGTTCCACAAGAAATAGTGTTATGATGAGCTCTATCATTTGCTTCATATCTTGGTCATTTATTATTTCTGTATTAAATAACATATGAGTATGATTTTAAGTGGTATGACTACCATTTTACAGTTTGATTTGGAATAAGATGACCGTGTCTGAAGTGTCTTATTGTTTATTAACAAAAATATTATGCGAATCAGGTCAGGTTAAAACAGGCTCAAGAACATAATGTTAATTTATTCGTACGTACGCTAGGGTTGCTATTCACTCACCTGATGTTGCATAAAATTTAGTACCTAGTTTAGTATTATATTAGATGGACTGTTGAACACTAACACAGAGTCAACTAAACTTAAAGTAAGTCTTAACTGTGTGTTGCAGAACACGGATGAATACCCTTACCTATACCTTTTCTGGTAAATTGCACAAAACATTCAGATACACATACTCGTATACTCGTAGTGTGACCTACGCCGTAGCAGTCACATACAGCACAGTTAAGAGATGCTCTAACCAACTGAAGCTTGTACTAAATCAGTGGTAGTTTGAACCGTACATAACTGATAAATCAAATAATTTAATAAATAAATGAGTTTCTTCTCTTAGCACAAACATTTAGCTAATAACAATACCATTGTGTTGTGTGAATGGATGACACTGGTATTAAATTGAAATTATAACGTTGTTGGATAATACCTGGTTGGACGGGGTAAGCAGTGGCGGTTGCTTGCATTGGTCGGCACACGGGCGAAGCTGTCAGGGTCGGAGTGTCCAGGGAACTGAGTTCTGGAATACAGGCACGATCACTTTCATAAAATTATTGAAACAGTTGCTAATTTTAAGATTTAATGGGCCCATTGAAATGTTGAATGATCTCACAAGAATATAAAGGATACTCTCGATAGAAATGTATCGATAAGTTTTTATTCAAGTAATCGAATAATTTATACAACTAAAACTAAAGAAAATGCTGTTTTGTCGCCAATTAGAAAAGCAACTAATTTCTAAGAATAAATGCACCGAAATATATAAAATGTAGACATTGCCAGTTTAAGGGCGTTCTTACTTTTGACCTTCTTGATGAAGAAGTAAAAGAAGTAGAGAAGCAACAAGACCAGAAGGCTGACGATCCCGACGAGGGCCACATAGTAGGCTATGTGACTGGGCCGATGGCGGGGTACTCCGCCCCCCACGCCGCCGCTGCCTCGCACACCCATACTAATGAAAACCACCTTTGACCCTGGGTCTTGGAACACTACACTGAAAAAATACGGGGGTTTTATTGCCCACGAATTGATAATTTTATCATGAAACTACGAAACAACTATAATTAGCTCAATTACTTAATTGTTTGAAATTGCGTTTTTATTAAATTTCAATGTCAATAAAATATACATAGTTATACACAATATCAGAGCAACAATATAAATAATTCATTTCCATTAAACCACTGATAGCAGGACGATGTGTCGTACGTGGAACTGGTTGCCTGTTTCAATGCGTACATTCTGTACAGAAGTAATATCATCTTTTTCAAAAATTTACCAAGTTCTTTGATGTTCTATTGCTTCTATGTTTAAGCGAAGTATGATGATAAAGCAACTTTTTGCTTTAAAATGAAATTGTTGCGAAAAAAAGGTTATGATCGTTTATATGACGTGCGTTTTATACAATGTATACATTTTCTCAGTAACTTAACACAACTCAACATCTTCTATTTAAATAACCCGACCACTTCAAACGTATAATTTATTTGATTATTAAAAAATTAAGGTCATACTGAGTCAGCAAAATATTAAAAGGTCATTGAACTTACCAACAGAAACTATATTTTCAGGAAATCCTCCAGTTAAATGTTCACCTCACACCACAACATCTCTCAAAGATGTGTCCTCACTCTGACACTAAAATCAATGCAAAAGATTATAAAAATCATAGTTTTGAGGGCGCGTGAAGGGATCATGGTAGCGTGTCTTGTGACTAAACTCTCATACAAAACCTGCTTCTCTATTACAAAACACGGACAACACAGTGTATCGTTTAATATGAGCTTGTGTCGAAATTTCTGTACTCAGCCGTGTAGTTGGAAATTGGGGTGATAAGTATGAGGGAGAGATGAGACGAAGCAACAAGTCGGGGCGACACTCCGGCGCCTTGCTCTCTTAGCGTTACTCTTAAGGATGGCATCGAGAAACTTCTTAAATACAAAAGAAATAAGTACGACTTTACTCATTTTTTTTTATCCTTTGTGTAAGACCTCGGCAAGTAGTTAAACATTACATTTAATGTGGGTGGTACGAAGATTGCCGCTACCTCCGTACGCGGGGCTGGCCGGTGTGTACTCATATTTCTTAATCCAACTGAATAAGGAATAACCCTTGACTTCCTTGATTACCTTTTTTATCTTTATATGTATAATACATTTTTATTATCGTCTCAATCTTAAAATGCTCATATGTTAGAGATATAGGCTTACTTGTTACGTATACGGAACTAAAATAATAGCCCAAAAGATATGGGCGTTTAACACACCTCTGTCTACTTCGGATATATGGTTGTTTGGGATATGTTTTATTTGTTTAGTTCGTATTATTGTTTTTTTTTTTTTAATAATTACTAATATGTTAGTTAGTATTTAACTTCAACTATATCAAATACAAATTATGAACGTTACATACTAGAGCAGTGCCTGTTTGTGTTCGTAACATAGTAGCCACGGCAGGTATATGTCGGGGGATGTCAGTGGTTTTTCCGTTGTATTTGAGACTTGTTTGTTTCTGTACTTATTTAGATAAAAGTGTTATATTTTTTTGTTATTTAAGATTAAAACAAAACTGAAGTTAATAGACACTATTGAATATTCTAAAGTGCGTACTTTGTTTGGAAACAAAAATGCAAACTTGAAAAAGATATTTATTTCAAACCGAGCTAGACAAAAGTCACATTATTTCAACTAATAAAAATAAAGTCCTGAAAACAATTTTAGGATTGACTGAAAAAGCAAATGCAAGCGTGATTCCAGAAACGTCGAGCTGATGGTAAAGAAATAAATCAAATTTTAATATTTTCAGCAAGTGATAGTGAAACAGTGTGATGACAATAATAATATGGGTGACTGTGATTCAGGCAATGACAATAATGTGTACTAGGGCGGTCCGATGAGTACTTAGCCTCACCGCCGAATGGCACCACTATCACAAGAAAAATTTACTGTCGCATAGAACATTCTCGTAGACGGCTACTGTCAAATTTCAGTCGAATTGGACTTGTAGTTTTTTTGACCGCTTTGATTTTAGTAAAATGGAAAAAGAACAATATCGGTCGGTGATCCGATTCTTGTTTTTGGAAGAGAAATTGCACAGCGAAATCAAAGAACGCTTAGATGCTATATACGGTGACTCTTCTTCTTCGATGGCGACCGTCAAAAATTGGTTTAACGAGTTTTAACGTGGTCACATGTCGGTTTTTGATGAACCACACCCAGGTGCTTCGAAAACGGTTACCATGGAGGATAATCTGACGAAAATCCACGAGCTCGTATTGGCAGACCGTCAATTGAAGGTACGCGAGATTACTAAGACAGTAGGCATCTCAAAAGACCATGTGGGTCATATCCTGCATGCAATTTTGGGCATGAGAAAACTATCGGTGTGATGGATGCAATGTTTGAATGTGTAAGCGCAATTCGAAGGAGTTTCTGCATCGTTTCGTGACGGTCGACGAAATGTGGATTCACTGGTACACACCAAAGATCAAGGAACAGTCAAAACAGTGGACTTCATACGGCGAACGTGCTCTGAATAAGGTGAAGACTGTCCTGTCAGCATGAAAGGTGATGGCCACGGTTTTCTGGACTTCACAAGGTGTGATCTACATCGACTACCTGGAGAAGGACAAAATGGTCACAAGGCCGAATTATTGGGCCGATTTGACGCCGAATTACAAAAAAAAACGGGCCCCATTTGGCAAAGAAAAAAGTGCTCTTCCACACACACACACACACACCGTCGCCACAGTCAAATTGGTCGAATTAGGCTATGAACTGCTACCACATCCATCATGTTCCCCTGATTTGGCCCCGTGCGACTTCTTTTTGTTTCCAAATTTGAAAAAGTCGTCGGGCAGAAATTCGAGTCAAATGAGGAGATCATCGCCGCCACGGAAGCCTATTTTGCGGACCTCGAGAAAATGTACTTTTGGGGGTATTTTTAAACGAGTTAAAGAAGTTGGAACATCGCTGGGTCAAGTGTATAGAGCTAAAAGGAGACTATGTTGAGAAATAAATCGTCATTTTTCCAAAATTTTCATTTTCTTTTATAATTTATTGTGAGTTCGCTTGTTCTCGGAATATATCAATCTTATCAGCGGCTTGTCTTCCTGAGATTTTTGACTTTGAGAAGAATTTGATTTCGTCATATTTCTTGTGATAATCCATCTCAAGTATTGGAGATAACAAAAGATCAAAAAAGTAATTCCCCAAAGGTTTATTAAAAAGCAAGTACAGCCTGATGAAGCAGCCCTAGGCGGGCTGTGTACGGCGTCTGGCTGACGCCTCTTCTTCACGCCTGCGCACTCGCCATGGTGGTAATAGTCATCATCTTTAATCTTGTCAGTGGACCATTATAGTGTCACCTACCGACCTGAGGAAACACCATTTAAAACAAAAGATTTCTTGTTTTTGTTTGTTTAAGAACTGTGACTTAGTAAATATTTTATATCTAAGTAAATGAGAACTCAAATCAATGAGGTAAAATTATCGTAACTTAATACTTATAAAGAATAGCAAAACATAATATGTTCATAAAATTTTAGCGAAAGTAGGTTTATTCTTCAATAAAAGCTTCACTAACCAATGAGCAGCTAGGTAGCTACGCTGCCTCACGCATTCCTATTTGTGATGGATATGCAAAATGTCTTTATAAGTTGGCAGCTAATTGAAATGAAATTAAAACTTAAAATACATAGGATGGTAAGACAGAATTTAATTATATTCAAAATTTTAATTTAGTAAACATAATCGTGTTTTAGTGAAGAGCTAAAATAAGATCCTTCTTATAATTTTCATACGAAACACAAAAATCTACCTTACATGAATTTAGAAAAAATCTAAACTCTAAACATTAATTATGTGGTGCCTTTTTCTCTTTTTTAGTTAGTAGTTGAAGGAAAACCTAATAACTGTTCATTAGTTACCTGGTTTCGTACAGGCTCATCACGCAATCGTCACTGACTTTAAAATTTGCAGCTATAGTCTACAAAATAAATACCTTTACAAACCGAGCGTTTTTTTTGTGAACAGGAGGAAACTCTTACGATAACTTTTTTCTTTCCTTTGTAACGCGTGAATTACTTAATATTATTAAAAAACAATCGTTTTTCTGCAGAACATACGGTGAGCACTTTGTTTTGCATCAGGTAATAATAGAAAACCATTTAGTAATACCGCCCTGAATTAGTTCTTACTGTTCTTTTTTGTTTTAAAAAAATATAAGGCTTAAAATATTAAAAATATAAGACATTAATTTAACTTAAAGTATTGTCTATCATTAGAGATCACTTTCCCCAAAAAACCATTTTGCCAATACTTGTAGAACTTTTTAAGTGAACGATATCTTATAATAAAAATAAACTCTACATTTTATTTACCACAGTTTATATCTTACAGATATATCTTACAGATATAAACTGTGGTTTGACTCAATGGGATCCAATGTCTCTTATTATATATGTAATGAAAAGTTGTTTCATTGATTCAAATTTGCCGTGCTTCGCGCATTTTTAGATTGTCTGTGGCGCATAGAGAGATTAAAGGGTGATTTTTAATGGTGGAGTATATTTAGATTATTTTGTGAAAATTGATAGTTATAGAAACTTATAGAGGGATAAACAAAAGGATATAGTTGAGGAATCGATATTAGTAAACTTTATATGTCGTTTCTTTGTATTTTCAGGTAAGATAATAGTGTAATTGTAATAGTTAAACAGAATTGTTGTGATATCGTAAAAACATGTTAAATAAACTTTGTATTTTCAGAGAAACAATTTGTGGTTTATTTTGATAATCCTCGATAACCTACCTTATATATAAATATATATATATCTTTTATGTATATCTTATTCTTTTTGATATAGATCATTGACTGCACGGTTGGTCTTTTTTTTTATTTTCTTTTACGCAGGTATTGCTTATCGCACCACCCTCCGTTGGGGACGAAGAGCGTGTGTGGGACTCCCGGAGCACCGGTCTACCCACTAAACCCCGCGACAGCCTACCTCGGTAGTCGGGAGGAGCTCTAGGAACGCATTAACGGCTTCTGGAGTCCTTCCTACCGTACCTCACAATTGAGGTACATTCTGACTATTCTACACAGTAATAGGCAGAACAGCGCCCCGCCACAGACGATACTCCCCGGCCGCATCGAAGTGTCACCTGTTTCGCGTCGTTTGCAGCGATTTGATCTCCCCAAGATGTGGCCGCAGCGACAATTAGGCAGCGATTTGGGAACGAGCGACCTCTAACAAGTTTCTGTCGCCGCCTTCTTCGAGTGGGATCGGCCCTTTGATGATATCGCTCTGCGGTCTCCTTCTGGAGCATAATATCTTCACAGAAAGAGACCGCGGCTTCCCATCCCTCAGCACTCACTAGCATTGCCGCGATCAATGCTAATGGTTACAGGTTTCATCCAATCAGTCCGACCAGGGTGCGACGCTCAGACTCCCACGCAAGTCCTGTAGCGTGTGTTGGGCGGAATCTCGTTTGGACCCACAGTGGTGTCATTGTGCCGATTCAGATACGCACCGAAACAGCCGTGGCCGGTGAGTATCTGAGCCAATCGATAGGTGACACAGTCGGTCCTCTCTACCCACACCTTCAAGTTCAGCAGAACGGCTCCGACAGCGCATTGGCTAGCACAGTTCGAGCCGTGAATAGCTATCTAACGACACCCGACGTTATGGTACAGGCAAGGCAAACATAATTTGTGCTTAAGGTGTCTGGTACTTGCCCATAACAACATTTACTTAGTTAAATAACATTTAATTTGTTAGAGTTATTTATCTGACTTACTTTAATGTATTTACTTAACTTAGCATCGGGATACTACATCCTCAATTGACTCAACTAAGACTATTTTATGAATTTTAATTAAAACCAACCCGTCTTCATAGAGCATAAGCATTGTATTTAGGTTATAAATTAATTGATTGCACGGTTGGTCTAGTGGTTTTAGAGGTCGCCACGGCGCTCTCTACTGCGATGAGTGTTGTGGATTTAAATGTCACATGGGACAAAACTTTTTGTGATCCATAAATTGTTGTTCTGAGTCCGAGTGTTCTTTGTGCCCATTTCTTGCGTTTGTAAAGTCCCCCGCGACACAGGAATTATTCCTAGTGCGGACGTTGCCTTAAAAAAAAGAAATTACAAATACTTAGGTATAGGATTAAAAGACTGATATGTTAGCAAAAATGTCATCGAGAACGAAAAAGAATATGACTGAATTCTAGACTACTATAATACAAATATCTACTTAAGTTTAAAAATAAATGCTACAGTGACTGGCAGAAACATTTTTAGGAAGGTCATTAGAAAAGGGGAGATAGCATACGACCACACAGTGTCAGCCTTTTCATAACCTTGTACATAAATAATATGTTAAACAGATCACAAATTTTAATGGGTCATCGACTCAGATCTGGACCCAGCCCATGTAATAAATTTCGCTATATGGTAAAAAAAACCACTTCACCTGATTGTGAGAAATGTAGAGTAGTGGAAAACACGGTTGGAGTGCGTCAGATATGGCTCTAGTAGAATTGGTTAGCCTGACTTGAGTTTGAATATATTCGACGTAGCAATGTTTCATAAAATTCTATCAGGACCAAGTAGTGACGGGGCGAAAGCTTTGTTCACAATTGTGTTGCTCGTGCTAAAATAATAAGTTTACAGCAACATGTTTAGAATAAAAAAAAAAGCAAAAAAAACTGTCACTATCAATTTAACTCATACGGTCAATCCTGGAGTAAAGGAGTTATGATACACACGTACTTATGTCACAGTTCACAAGGGAATCACAATTTTCCCAACAAAGTCTGAAACATGTATGCGGTTTATACGAAGGCGCGACGCTAACATTCCTGTGAAAAACGCGTCCTCTATGCGTATGTAGAGTTGGTTCGGCTCCTGAGACAACACTCGTAGCGAGGGAATACAGTCTGTCGTCATCAGATACCCCGCACCTAACATATAGTCAGGGTAAACTGTCTGCGGAAACTGCAGCGGAGACAGGTAGTAGCTAGACTCTGTCGCTCGTATAGGTTTCGTTTCATGCATCAGATAACCCCAGATTGTTTTCTTTGCTGTAACAAAGTCAGGCGTGTTTATTAAATGTAGTAGCCGATCGACGTTAATGTTCATGTCGTCGTCAGTCTTCAGCAGGTACGACGCCTGTGGACAATATGTCTCCACCCACTCCAGCATAGAGAGTGTCTTGAGAGTGAGGTTAGAGTAAGAGTCGACGAACCGACCCATCACGATGTCGCCGTGCAGCTCGTCCTCGGCTTCGATACGTGAAAGCAGATCTTGATCCGGCACGCCGAGCATGAAAGCAAAGGCTACGCCGACTTGTGACGCATACCGCCCCCACATGAGGCGAATCGTGTCACGTGCCTTAAAGTTGGCAGGTGCTGACGTTACGAGTGTAACGAGGCTCAAATTAGAACCCAACGAAGCGCAGAGCTCAGGGTGCGGACGATCGTGACCCTTCACGTATATATCATTAATGTATAGTAAAGGTGTGTCGCGACTCTCTTTAGCGACAGTTAGGTCAGTGAAAGCTGTTAAGGTGAATTCAGTCTTGTCGGTTGGTGCTTTGTAAGACAACTGGTCTGGTGACAATATGGCACTGATAAGCACATTTTTACTGATGTTGTCTACTGGTTGCAGTGTGAATTTCCAAACGTTCACCAACAGAAGTAGCAACACGATAAGGACAGCGAACGCAGCCACACGAAACCGTCTTGATTTGCGCATATCGACTTAATATCCGTCTCAAGCTCTGCCACCTAGAAAATAACAAAGCGCATTATATATACAACAGACTAAGTGGAGTATGCTAGTGCTCCATGACAATTGATTTGACATCACCTGGTATAACCGTTCACCACAGTTTTTGACAAGAAAAGTAATTTTACTACACGAAATTTTAAATACCATAAAACATTCAAGCACTGTGAGCTTTGTACAATTGTACCAAGAGAAGGTGGCAAGTGTCAATGAGCGCTGGTAGTAAATACCTGTCAGGTGACTCGTCTACCTCATTCGTCTTTCTATACTATAAAATAACTAGGTGTCAAAGCCAGACTGTTCTCAGTATTGGAAGTAGAATATCACTAAATCATAAAGTGTGTTGTATCAACCTTCCTTGCTAATGAGAAGCTTATGTCCTGCCCTAGATAGGACTTTTTTAAACAACTTCACTTATTTAAAGTCAATTTAATTGTACTAATTGCAGCTCATTAACATATAATCAACAAAGTTAAACATTAACTAAGTTTTTACTACTAAATATTACTTATTGCATACGTACCTTACATTATAAACACTTTATCATCTTGAACCGGCTTCAAAAACACTCATGTAGTGTTTTAAAAATTTAAACTCAATAAAAAGGACTAAAAGTAAATATGACATTCAATTTAATGAGTAGCGTTATAAATGAAATAGATGTTGTATACGCGTGCCACTGAAACACAATGAGTCAATATATCTAATGTATGGTTTGATAAGGCGAGAGCAGGATAATGTGAACATGCGAGCAGGCCAGAACGTGACTCTTTTAAAAGCTTGCTTTTCATCATAACGCAGTCACTAGCGAGCACTCGTTGGGACGACACAACTACGTTTATCTGTGCGGCAGTGGTTGCAAATCTTTGGTTGCTGACTATGTGGTGTGACAACTGTAACGAAAATTTTAACGATGGAGTACAATGTGGCTCCTGTAGAAAAACACCTCGACTTTGGTTGTGCGAGCATCTCGGAGACTGGATGGCGGAAACTGGGCATTGTCAGGAGGGCTGTGTGGAAATGTCCTACATGCCGAAAATCATGTCCTTCTCCATCATCAGTACCAGAACCGGCTTCACTCCAGGCAGTCCTAAGTGAAATACGTGAAATCAAGTATCAACTGGGAGGCCTGCCTACACTGATTGAAGATGTCCGCTCTCTTAAGGATGAGCTCAAGGAGCTTAAATTAAGCTGTGAGTTCATTAGTAAAATGACGGATGACTTTGCTGTAAAAATATCTGACTTACACTCCAAAGTCACTAGCTTGGAACATCTTAAGGATAAAGTGGAGTCATTACACGAGGAGGTTATTGAAATGAAACACGCCCTATCGGTGGCTGATCAACAGTCAAGGTTGAACAATGTCGAAATCAAGGGCATTCCACTTAAGACTGGTGAAAATCTATTTAATATAATTGAAAAAATAAGTCAAAAAGTGAAGTTTACATTTCTTAAAGCTCAAATAAATTACATTAACAGAATACCTCTGGTCAACTCAAAGGAAAAATCTATCATCATAAGTTTCCTAAACAGGTATGTCAAGGAGGATTTCATTGCGGCAGCCCGATCCTTAAAAAATCTTTCAACACAGCATCTAGGCTACGAGGGACGCCAGTATCGTGTCTTCGTTAATGACCACCTGACCTCTGAATCCAAGGAGCTATTGAACAGGGCTAGATTATTGGTCAAACAGAAAGACTTTCGATATGCGTGAGTCAAGTACGGCAAGATTCATATGCGCAAAGAGGACGGCTCGCGTGTATTTATTATTACAAAAGAGACTGATTTAAACAAATTTGTGTAATCAATCGTTTACACATAAAAATTCAATACTCAGTGCTGATACCTGTTATTGAAGTGAAAACTTCTTTAGGCGCGTTGAGCGTTTTGGTAGAGGGTAAAATCCTCGGTTCGCGTCACCGACATGCTAATGATAATAGTATATCTATAGCTATGGAGAATATGATATTATATATTATATATGAAATTTATTATTATTATATATTATATGTGATATTATATATAGCTATATATGAAACATAAAAAAATTCATATAATTTTTGCATATAGTTTTAATTACTCTCAACTTAATAGTTCCGTTTTCACTTCCATTATAATTAATCTTAGGTTTGTTTTCTTTAACTTCGTAATTATGTTAACTCCTGTACATTGTTGCTATTAAATTCAATATAAAAGATTGCTCGCCCCTGATTCTCTAATAACTCGTTACTGCGATTACCTACGTCACTATTTGGTTATCTTGCCCGCTCCCTTACTTGGGTCTGTGCTTATTGTTTGCTTTCGCTCTCGCTCACTTACCTGTCGCTTACCACCCGACAATTTTATTATTTGTAACTGCAGTTGTTTTGACATCGAGTTGTGTACTTTGAATCTGATTGAGCTGTGTACGGGAAGTATTAGGAGACCAAGTAAAACAATGAAGTCATAATTAAGACTGCGTATTTATTGTATAAATCATCGATTAAATATCAAAATAATGGGGTTACACATGACACATAGTAAATGATGCAATTACATAGAACATTCTAGATAACACACCCTACATCTCCCTTCTTCTTAAAAAAAAAATACGTTGTACAATGTTTTTTTTTTTTTTTTTTATATTATATCTTAGTTGTCTAAAGTTAACATGCTTTATAATAATATCAATTTATGGTTAACATGATTACATAGGTTATTAAGAATAATATAGCTTAGTCCTATTCTTATGAACGACATCTAGTTTATTATTTTTTAAAATTTCGACGTTTGGTGGTATATCTCTAACAACTTTATAAGGACCTGAATACAAATCTTCCAATTTATTGCCTACTTCATTTTTTACTAAAACTAAATCATTTTCACAATATGTAACAGGTTTTATACATTTATCGTAAATTTCTTTTCTTTTCATTTTACTACTAAGTAAGTTTTCTCTAGCTTCTTTCTGTGAAAGCTGTATACGGTATTTCAGTTCACATGGGTAGCTTTCATAATTATATATTGGTTCCACTAAATCTTTACATAAGTTACTTGGTAGATTACACCTTTTACCAAAAACTAATTCATAAGGAGTAAACTTCGTTTCTGTATGTACCGAAGTATTATATGCAAAACACCAAAAGGGAAGCCATTGGCTCCAAGTCTTTGGATGCTTATCAGTATGAATTCTAAGAAATGAATTTAAATGTTTGTGAGATACTTCTAACGCACCTATACTTTGATGGTGATAGGCCGTAGAGGTTAATTGTTTAATTTTCAATAATTTACAAACTTCTTGAAATGTGGATGATATAAATTCCTTACCTCGATCAGTAGCTATCTCCTTTGGCACGCCATACCTAAGAATAAAATTATCAACTAAGGATTTAGCAACGTCATTGGTCTTTTTAGAAACTAAAGGATAAGCTTCAACATATTTGCTAAGTTCACATTGCAAAGTGAGTATATAACTAAAATTATCGTTGTCGGTTTCTAAGGGTCCAACAAGATCTAAAAATATTTTTTCAAATGCCGAATTGGCTGTAGTTGTAATACTCATGGGTTCTTTATTAGGAGTAAAATGTTTTTGTCGTTGGCATTTATCACAACGTCTTACAAATTCTTTTACGTCTTTATCAATACCAGGCCAATAATAATATTTTTTAATATTATTAGACATTCTTCTCATACCAGCATAGCCACTACTGGGTAAGAGATGAAAGTCATTAAGGATTACTCGTCTATCGTCTTTATCACTTATTCTCTCAACATCCTTAACAATACATATTCGCGGACCGGTCCTATCTCTTATATTCTTTATATTTTCTAATAATTTACTAATAAAATCTTCATTATCTTTCTTTTTAACTATACAAACTTCTTCGACTTTAATATCTTTACACAAATTATCTAGTTCTCTCACGAATTCACTTCGTGTACTTCGCGATTGAGATCCTAAATATTTAATAAATATCGTACGGTTGCTGCTTACAAAGCAAAATAATTGCGTCTCTTTAGTAATAATACCTTCACTTTTTATTCTTTTATAACTATTTAAATCTATAAATACTAGCTCGACTGATTCTTTCGGCCTAATATGAGTCCCTACAACTTTTGGATGATCAGGCCAACTGTCTGAGGGTGCTATACCAACCGAAGAATCTTTCAATTTCCTAGCTTGTGCACGCGTTAAAACATGTACAATACCTTCATGCATTTCTTTTAGTTCATCTGACGAAATTCGAGATAGAGCATCTGCAGCGCTATTATTACAACCTTTCACATATTCTATATCAAAATTATATTCTTCTAGAGCAAGTCTGAATTTAATTAACCTACTTGATGGGTCTTTCATATTAAAAAGATAAATTAAAGGTCTATGATCTGTACGAATTTTAAAATGCCTGCCATATAGATACGGACGAAAATGTTTTACCGCCCATACTATTGCTAATAATTCTTTCTCTATCACGAGATAGTGCTTTTCAGCTTTGTTTAGACTTCTACTTGCAAATGCAATGGGACGCCCATCTCTATTGGCTAGAACAGATCCTATAGCATAATTAGACGCATCCGTTTCAAGAATAAATTCATTTTGTGGTGAGAAATCGGGATATTGTAAAATTGGAGGTGATATAATTTTGTGTCTAAGGGTTTCAAAAGCATTTTGACATTTTTGATCCCAATGAAATGATACATTTTTTCGACATAGTGAATTTAAAGAATGTGCAATCTCTGCAAAGTTTTTAATAAATTTTCGATAATAATTCACGAAAGCTACAAATCTCTTAACTTCATCACAATTTTTCGGACATGGGTAATTTTTTACTGTATTAATTTTCGCCGGATCAGGTTGTATACCTTTGTTAGATATTACATGACCCAGATACAAAATTTCTTTTCTTAAAAAATCACATTTTGAGGGGTTCAATTTTAAATTTACTTTACGTAATCTTTCAAAAATGTCCTGTAAATTTTTATTGTGTATATTTAAATTTTTTCCGAAGCAAATTAAATCGTCCAAATAAATTAGACATTTTTCGTGATTAAGACCTGTTAAAGCTATATTCATCATACGAGAGAAAGAACTGGGACTTGTTTTCAAGCCCATTGGCATTCTAGTCATTTGAAATTGACCAGATGCAAATGCTGTTAATTTTCGACTATTTTCATCTAATTTTACGTTATAGTAACCTTGGTGAAGATCTAAATGACTGAAATAAATACTGCCAGACAATGATTCTAATATTTCCGTTATGTCAGGTAATGGGTACTTGTCATCTACTACACAATTGTTTAATTTCCGGTAGTCAACTACTAAACGCCATTTTTTAGAACCTGTCGCGTCTACTTTTTTCGGTACTAATAACACAGGACTTGACCAATCGCTTTTACTTGGTTCCGCTATTCCCTCTTGAACCATTTTGTCGATCTGCTTTTTTATTTCATTTTTCTGTACGTGAGGTAATCTATATTGTTTCGAAAATATCGGTGTAGTCCCTGGTTTCAACGTTATAGTGTGAGTATAAATATCAGTCGTACTTAATTTATCTCCCGCTTAATAAAAGATATCAGCATATTTAGCACATAAATTCCTAATGGACGTTTGTTCCTCCTCATTCATATGCGATAAATTCATACAAGAAAATAATTGTTTAACTCTATCTGCTTTATTCTCTATCTTATTAAAGGAACAAATATTGTAATCACTCAATTTATGAATATTCGGATTTAATTGTGGCAAAATGATATTATTTTCCGTAGTATTCAATATTTTAATAGGTATACTGCCGTTGATAGGCATCGCAATAGAACTCGCTAAGTAAACGCCGTCTTGTATCTCTAGTGAGCATACAACGCATTCTTCCTGAAGTTCAGTTTCAATATAATGAATGGACTCGCATCTAGCCGATATTTCTAACTGATTATTTAGTTTATTTGTAATGGGCATACTAATTATTTTATTAAACCTATCACGCATTGTTAAAATATTCTCTTCGAAATCTAAAACCGATTTGTATTTTCTTAAAAAGTCTCGACCTATTATACCATTAGACATAATTGGCAAAGTATTGAAAACATAAAACTTATGACTAACAATGAAATCATCATAGCTCAATTTTATAAACACGTATCCTATTGCATTGACTTTACCTCCAAGACCATTTATAATAATGTTCTCTTTGTGTAGTATAAGATTCAAGTCTAAAATACATTCATATTTAATAGCACACAACGATGCGCCAGAATCTATTAAAAATGAAAATGTTTTGTCATATACGGAAAAATTTGTGAAAAAATTACTATCACATGATAAAATAGAATGTTCATTAAAATTAGTCACGAAAAAATTTTTCTGCATTTTCTGAATGTTGAAATGAATCTATAGGCCGACTTTCATTCATAATGTGAACATTTGGTTGTTGGCGTATCCTTTGGTTTCCTCTAGACATACCTGTAAAATGTTGACCTCTGAACTGGTAACTTCCAGTTCCTCGAGTACTTCGAGTCATGGCCTGCGGGTTGTAGCCTCGTTGGTTGTATCCTCGCTGGTTGTAACCTCGCTGGTTGTAACCTCGCTGGTTGCCACGGAAGCCTTGTCCGGGCCCCCTATGAGACGAAGCCGGGTTGTAGTATCCACCTCGTTGACCACTAAACTGAGTCCTTGTACCTCTATAGTTTGAATTAAAATAATATTTTTTATGCATACCCATAATTTCTCCTGAACCTGACGCGCTGGTGACCTCTTCATCCAAAGCCGCTTGGATTGCGTCCTTCAGGTTGCTAAAATTCCTAGCTGCAATAATAGTACTGAGCCTACGATTTCGCAAGCCGTCCGCAAATTTTTTAATGGCTATCTTTTCATTTAATGGTTTTAAAATTGAATAATTGTCAGAATTTCCGTCTGCTTGCGATATCGTGAGGTTCACCAATAATTCCGATATTTCTTTTCCATAATCTGAAATAGATAAATTATTTTGTTTAATTTGTTCTAATTTACACGAAATCGAAGTTGCCGCCTTACGTGGTAAAAGATGACTTTTCATGTCCGCTATTAAATCACTCACATTAGAATAACTCGACTTTAACTTTAATTTAGCAGCTTGAGAAAGCCTACTTTTCAAAATAAAATTAATTAAATTAATTTTACATACATCTCTTTCCAATAAAGTATTATAATAATCGATATTATCTATTAATTGTTTAGTATTAGCCTCTGTATCATTCATACAGGGCAATAAGTTTAAAGCGGTTTTTAAATCAAAAGTATTCATTGTTAAAGTATTCTTAGAAGTTGATGTCTCACTATGACATAAATCAGTTACCTCGTTATATAATATCAAAAATTGTTTACAAAAACTACTCACAAGAGGATCATCATCATCGTCTTTTCTTAACTTTACATTATATTCATTTAACCAACTTAAATATCTCTCATATATACTATTAGCTTCATTTAACTTATTTTTTAAAATATTACCTTGCCGTCTACTTGAGCCAATTTTTATTAAATAAGTTCTTACTTCTTTTAACTCATTATATAAAGACTGTAAGATAATTGCCATAACATACCACCAGAACGTAAACAACTAACATAATAATGTATTACTAATAGAGTCCACTATATAGTTATTTTTAGCCTGTACTTTACCACTATTTACTTTCGTTGTATACCGTAATAACGAGCCGTACCGTATAGAAAACGCACTTGTCGCACTATTTATTTAGCCGCATTATTCGCACAATGATTACCACGCATTTAACCGAACCGAACACTCATCGCACAACCCAATCGTTAACGCTTTTCACTACACAACGCCGGGATAGAGTTTATTTGGAGCCTGTGCCTCGTCCTTGAGACACCCGGGAATCGCCCCTGGTTGTCGTCGATAAAAGGAAGCTCTCAACGTAGTTCTATTAATTTGTCGCGATATCCATTGCACATGACACTTCTTATAGAGCTTATATGCAAAATACAGCACTCCCAAGAAAATACATACCGATATTACCATGAGCAACAAATTCGTAGTCGACATATGTTGCTGTATTTCGTCTGCCTTAGCTTTGTTTTCTCCGCCTGCAGCATTCTGGGCAATCACAACTTCTTGAGACTTTTGGTTACCCATCACAATTCTTTGGAGATTCACAAGACACGATAACTACGTCTAATTTGTAAGACTGGCCGCTTTGTTCTAATTGTGCCATTATACGTCTATAATCTTCTTCATAACGTTATATTAATTGCAACACGTAATCGAGAAAAGTTCCACACTGATTATGGTAACGCGGTATCATATAACCGAGATGCGCGGACGGTCGACCGTTTCGGCAGGGTCGCCATGTACGGGAAGTATTAGGAGACCAAGTAAAACAATGAAGTCATAATTAAGACTGCGTATTTATTGTATAAATCATCGATTAAATATCAAAATAATGGGGTTACACATGACACATAGTAAATGATGCAATTACATAGAACATTCTAGATAACACACCCTACAGCTGAATTATTTACTGTATCTGTATATTAACTGTAGCTGCTGCTTAAACATACAAAATTGATGGCTGATGTTGTACTTAACATTTATTACCAGAATGTGCGCGGACTCCGTACTAAAACGTTGGATTTCTATCGTGAACTGTGTCTTAACTCATACGACTTAATTTTACTGTGTGAAACTTGGTTAACGGATAGTACTTCGAACTCAGAACTATTTAGTGACCAATATATTGTATGGCGCCGTGACCGTGATTATGAGTTTACCGGCCAGAGTCGTGGGGGAGGCGTCTTGATTGCCGTTCGTAAACAATTATCAGTTACCCCACAGCCATTTTTTCATTCCGCGGCGGAAGACTTATGGTTGACTTTAAATCTGCGTAAACGTGATTCTAGAGATACTTTTAAACTAAATATTTGTGTGTTATATATGTGTAAACGAAATCGTGGCGCCTCTTTCTCCATGCAATTAACTAACTTTTTTCAAAATTTAAATAGCACGGTTTTGAATAACTCGTCAGAAAATTTTATAATTATAGGAGATTTTAATATGAGTACTACATCGTGGCAGCGGATTAATGATAACGTACTCGTACATTATACTCCGAGCGATATGTGTAGTAGTGACGACTACCTGTGGACAGATGAATTAAGGGTTCTGGATCTTAAGCAATTTAACGGTGTATTTAACTGTTGCAATATGCTGCTTGACCTGGTATTGAGCAATAACATTTTAACTGTGAATGAATGTGGTTCTCCATTAGTTCGAATAGACAACTACCACCCGGCTCTCATTGTGGTCACTAGCTTCGCCAATTTGTCTTGTCTAGATCCGGCGCCGTATACGCGTTTTATCTATAAAAATGAATGGTGTCGTGGGACACCAGGTAGGAACGAAGTTCCTTCGGATAATGTGGAATCGACACAATTTGCAAAAAAAATCGTGCTCAATTTTATGTAGGTTTTCTTGATTTTTCTCTTAAATTTTGCTGATTAGCTTTTATTTAAGTACAAGAAAGTATTTAGGAAATTCAGTATTTTAGGAAATAAAATAATAAATTCCTTAAAATAATAAAATAGCACACACGACGCGCTTTCGCGCCTGCGCACGTCTCATTTAACGGTTTTATTCCACGCACTTTTTTCCACAGATTTATTCCACGCACTTTTTCCACTTACGGTTTTACTATCACATTTTTTTCAGTTCGGTCCCGCAGCGAAATCCCTATCCCCTCCAAGCCTGCCGTAAGGAACTTCGTTCCAATTAAGGGGACTTCACTGCACTAATCCTATCAATAGTGAAATGTCCACTATCGATTGGATTAGTGCAATCGGTAATAAATCAATCACGGACGCAGTTACTTATTTCTACGCTACTATGATCAACTTACAAATTAAATATATTCCCACTAAGAAGGTAGTACCGAGTGGCCATCTGATTTGGTGCTCGTCGTTTCTTAAATTATTAATTAAACAAAAGAGTAAGTATCACCGTAAATACAAATTATATAACAGAACTTCTGACTTACAAACATTTAAGTTATTGCGAGATAAATGTAAAAGACTTGAATCTAAGTGCTATGACTCATACTTACCACCGAAGCAGCTATCGAGTTTAATCCTTAACAGTTCTGGAGTTTTGTGAAGCATAGATATAAGTCAAGCGCGATTCCCAGTTGTCTCAATCACGGGAACGTTAACTTATCTACTACCGCGGACATCTGCGAAGCTTTTTCAACGCACTTTTACTCGAGTTTTGCAGAGCCCAGCCATGAGTCACAATCTTGCGAACCGGAAATTTGTCAGCCGTTTACTCTAGCAGATTTCAGCAGTATCGACATTAGCGTTGAAAGAGTACACAGCTTGTTGCTTAGATTGGATACGACTAAATCAGCTGGACCTGATCACTTGACACCCCAGTTTCTAGTAAAATGTGCCGAGACTTTAGCTTTACCGATCTGTTTGTTATTCAAGAAGTCACTGTCTTCATTTTACTGTTCCGCCAATCTGAAAATCAGCCTTTATAACACCTATCCACAAGAAAGGCTCTAAAACTGAAGTGGTAAATTACAGGCCTATATCCAAATTGTGCATCATAGCTAAGGTGTTTGAACGGATAGTGTATGATCAGGTGTATGCAGCACTACAGAACTCATTTAGTCACTCGCAGCATGGTTTTATCAAAGGCAGGTCTACTGTAACTAATTTAGCTGTTCTTAATGATTACTTAATAAGTGAAATGGATCGGGGGGCACAGGTCGATGTTGTTTATACTGACTACAGCAAAGCATTTGACCGTATCGACCACTTTAGGCTTAAAATGAAGCTTCTTAATATTGGAATTAGAGGGGATCTATTTCGATGGTTCTGCTCTTACCTTGAAAATAGATCTCAAGCAGTAGTGGTGAGCAGCTACATTTTTAGTTGGATTCAAGTGCCCAGTGGTGTCTCGCAGGGCTCCCTGATCGGTCCGCTTCTTTTTACTATATATATAAACGACATCGACTCTTGCTTTCATACCTCGAGTCTGCTTTGCTTCGCTGACGACATGAAAATCTTTTCGTCTATTAGATCAACCCCAGATGTGATTTCTCTTCAAGAGGATCTATCACATTTGAGTGATTACTGTAGAATCAACAAGTTAGACCTTAATCCACTCAAATGTTTGGTAGTGACGTACACTAGAAAACGTGATGTTGTTCCTTCTTCCTACAACCTATCGGGACAGGTTTTGCGAAAATGTGATCTCATTCGCGATTTGGGAATTTATCACGACTCAAAGCTTCTTTTTGATAATCACATTGATAGAATTGTCTCGAAGGCATCCAAGGCACTTGTCTTTGTGATGAGGGTTTCAGGGTGCTTCAAAAGAGCAAAAAGGTTGAAAATACTATACTGTACATATGTTAGGAGCCACCTTGAGTACGCATGGCAGATATGGAATCCGCAATACGGCAAGTACATAGACCGCATTGAGGGCGTCCAGAGGCGTTTCATTAAGTTTCTGTGCTTCCGATTTCACATACCAGATAACTCTGAAAGCTACTTTGATCTTTTTAAAAAGTTTCATATTCAGCCCTTAAGTTATCGCCGTCGTCTTGCGGATTGCACATTTTTCTCCAAAATCTTGTCTAATGAGGTGGACTGCCCTGACCTCCTACACATTATCAAGTTTAGCGTTCCTACAAGAAGTATCAGGTTTAATCCACCTATCTTTGTACCAGTGGCATGTGCGAATTACAGATCGAATTCGTTTGTGTTATGAGCGAGTAAATCCTTTAACGAGTTATGCAGGGAGTTTTCTATTCGATCCATATACAGTGAATGGTGGCACTGTCAGGAGATTGATGAATGTCTTTTTTTCATCAGGTAGGTAGTTCTTTTTTTGTTTTTGCTTTTGTTTATTATTTTTGTTTCTTTTCATTCATTGCCGCACTAATGTGATTGTAGTTTTGTGTCATCTAGTGTTCCAGAACCTCTATTAACTTGTAATGTCACTACTCGTGAAAACCTATAATTGGCTTGATGTTGTGTATCAAACTGCCCATTGGTTTTTTGTAGCTGTTGGTTTTCCAAACTTTAATAAATAAATAAATAAAGTAATCATGCCTTAAAGACTTGCTAATTTCTTGTGTAGGGCCCAAGTAGCTGAAGAGTAAATTAATATTTTTGTATACAAAACTGGAGAATAAATTAATATTTTTGAATAAAAACAAAAATTCTGGACCGTTTAAGGACCTGATGCTGACCTGAAATGTTAAGAACTCAAAGGAGATAATGTAATTAGGTTCACGCGTCATTTAATTTAATTAAAACTTGTAGCCTTAAAACTATTGCAAGCCAAAGTTCCTCGATTCTGGCACTGATTCACTCAAAATAAAGCTTCAAAGAAAATTCAATAACAATGTTAGATAACCAGTTCATAAATTAGTGTCATGAAAAACATTACAAAATATAAAAGTGCATGAACATATAATTATGTAAACTACAAATTGTCCACAAACTGATCTAAAATGAAAAATTTATTAACAAGTGAGTAAAATATTAGTCGCATTCATATCGGATTTGAGACGAGGATTATGATTCAACTCTGATACAAAAATAGTGTAATGAAAGTTTAGTTTATCTATGAATAAACGTCTAAGCTTCAAAGAACGTTTCCCATGCAAAACTGCACTTTGCGCCGACTCCAAAAAAAATGGGAAAATAACAAGAAATCCACAAGTTCATTACAGTGAAGTTTATGTTAATGTTTTTCAACAAATTAATTGAAGATTTTCTTAACTTTACACCTATAATTTTTTAAATCTACATGTAAATTTATCATTAGTTCATTTTGTATCAAATCATATAATAAAGGAGCATCTTGTATCTAATTAGATACAAAACAAAACTACCATCAGTCAAGGACGATTCAAAAATTTAACATTTACGGAAGATAAATCTACAAGTACTTTCATAATATGATTTTATATAGTATTGTATTGTATATAGTATTGTAGGCACATTTATCTACTCCATATATAAATTTACAGTCCAATAGTAAGTGTACTATGGTTACAGAGGCTATCTTCAGTCGTCAGTCGATACGACATTCGTCTTTGTATGGAATATAATACAACAAAAGACTACTAGTTTTGGCCAATGATTTTAGTGGCCTTAAAGTTATGGTATCCTCCGGGATGCAGCCTATTATTGCTAGATGTTAAGTGAAATTTATTTATTTATACTTAATGCACATGTTGTACAAAGGCGGACTCAATGCCATGGGGCATTCTCTCCCAGTCAACCTTTAGGTGATATAGAAACATGATGCGGTAGGTGCAAAGGTAAAATAATCAAGTTGACATACATTACTAATAAAATATTATTTTAAATAAACAATACATACACAATACATAAACATACATGTATATAAAATTAATACAATATTCTACACGAGTATTTACTCGGAATCGTTAAGACGATTCTACCAAATTATCTCGAAGGACATCACGTACTTTCACCTTATATCCCATATAATTTTTCTTTAATTCTAATCATGTGTAAGTATATAAACATTATAAATTGAAAAGGAAGGGTACAACACGGTTTTAACAGTCCATTCAGCTTAAATAGTCTACAGCCACGCTGGCCAGTTGGGTTGGTATATGATTTTTATAAAGTTTGCCTTCTCTTTAAAGTTCTATTTGCCTGAGCGTTGCTCCCTTATTCAGTTCCTGTGACAAAAACATGATGAACACAGGTGGTGACACTCCGTGTTCTCAATCCATCACCACAGTAACAGTATCTATCTAATATGAGTGTTAATCATTAGGATAATAGCTTTAAAATATATGAATCTCTCATTGCAATCTTAGAAGCTTTAACTTATCTTCATAATAAAGTTAAAATGTTTAATATTATACTGTACTGACAGCGACAATTTTTACAACATATATGTAGCTTGACGCGCCTCTGGTTTTAAAGGTATATCGATAGCTTATGCCATCTCTTCTAAAATTCTTTAATTAAACTCAAAAAGGGCTCAACTGCAACTACAATGGGTTCAATCGCACATTGGATTAAAGGTTAATGAAGACGCCCATATGTTAGTGAAATATGACGCTGAAAACGGTAAAGAATACATATGTATGCAGATTTCAGCACAAGCGGGCCGGCTCGACTGGGGCAGTACTACCCTCCCACAGAAGACCAACCTAAAGTGCCAGCATTCGTGTTGTCATGTTTCGTTGGTGAGTGTGGGACCGGAGGCCCATTGATGCAGGGGGTAACAGTTATCGTAGTAACTGTGTAAACCTTACACTGTCACGATGACTGTCATGCCTTTTACGTCCCCCAGCGGGGTGTGAAAAAGCATTCCACAAGGCCGCCATAGTGTGGGTCACCATATTGCATTGTCTGCATTTGCAATCAGTATGGTGACCACAACTCTTGGATTCCATTCATGCTTTCTATTAGGTAGAGTCAAGTCTCTTTGGCAGGCTCTTAATATACAAAAAAATATAGAAACTTTTCCTATGGGAGAATTTTAGCTTAAAGTCTAATGAATATTAATATTTTTCATTTCAAATGACTAAGGATCCAGCTGGGTTGAGAAGCGTTCGGGAAGCTACAGACCGTTTTCTCATCACAAATACTGCAGTGTCTCAAAACAATACTGAGACTCAATAGACTTTGACCAGTGTGAAGGCTCAAAGTCACCCAAAGAGTAATGGAGAGGGCAGTGCTCGGAGTTTATTTGAGTGATCGAATCAGGAATAAGGAGATCTGCAGACGAACTAAAGTCACCGATGTTGTCCATAAAATTGCTAAACTTAAGTGGCGGTGGGCTGGGCACATTGCACGTAGAAACGATGGTCGATGGGACCATGAAGTTCTGTGACCATGAAGTGGCGACCGCGTACTCGAAAAAGTAGCGTTATTAAGCACCTCACAAGGTGGTCCGACGACCTGGTGAAGATCACGGGAAGCCGTAGGATGCGGGCAGTTTGGAAATGGCTATTGTGGAGAACTTTGGTGAAAACCTAAGACAAGCAGTGGGCGTGTTTTAGCTGAGATAAGATGACTACTCAACTAAAGTTCCGTGGATATTGGCATCTTTAGGTAATTTACCTACATAAGTCGCAATGAATCATTACTGTTACTACAAACCTTTAGTAGCTGAACTTTAATTGAAGTGGCGCTGTCAGTGTCAGCTGTCAATAGCTGACACTGACAGCTTTAGACAACAAGTTTATAAATTTGTGCCAAAAAACGTTAACAAGTATAAAAGTGCCTGAACATATAATTATAGCAACGATAAGTTGTACACAAACTAATCAGTAACTAATTTTTTTATAACAGGCGAGTGAAATACTAATCACATATGTACATGTTAGATTTGAGAGAACGATTATGATTAAACTCTTAAACACAAACAGTGTAACAAATGCTTAGTTTGTGCTTTGAATATGTGCCTAAGCTTCAAAGAAAGCTTTACACTTTGCGCTAACCCAACTACTAATAATATAATATTTTTCGGACATCTGACACACAACGCTATCTAGTCCCAAACTAAGTAGAGCTTGTACTATGGGTAATAGATAACTGATATAAATACATATATCCTTTTTTTGTAAATACCTGCACATTATACATATAAAAAAAAACAAACTCCGAAATAAATATTTACAGATCATACAAACATTTGGTTATACCAGGGAATTGAACCCGAGACTTCAAACACAGCAGTTGCATACACTATCACTGCGCCACCGAAGTAGTTGTTCGAATGTCGCTAGACTCTGTGAATAAATGAATACTTTTCTTATCATACACTAAATTTTCAAAGACGTATTTAGATGTGACTGTCATGATCTCAATTTCTTTAATATCTTTAATCATCAGTGACAGCCTATAACTGTGTTACAAATTGCGCGAATATCGCAGCTTTTTCCCACAACTGCACTAGAAAAATAGCTAAAATTCACTAGTTTAACTGTTTCTATATCGGATAATAACCGAATTTTACAAACTGCGTATGCTACACCGCTGAATCTATTCACCAATCCATCAATGTGTGGACCTCACTGCAATTTCGAGTCTAGAGTTATACCCAAAAACTCGGTATCCACAAGATCAACTCCTTCCTATTTATCAGAACACTGGTTTTGAACGCGTTAGAATGCACATCATCAGCAATTGTGATTGTTATTAAGTTTAAATAAAAGCGAAGTGTCGTCCGTAAATAGCACTATCTCGGTGTCGGTGTGAACGACAAATAAAATGGGCTAGTGATCAGAGTCCCTCTGGATGTTATTACCCAAATAAGAGATAAGAAGATCCAAAGCAATACTCCTAATTCTGTAGTGATATAATTTCCTGATCAATGGTTTATGAAAAATGTAATCGAACGCCTTAGGCAAATCAGAACAAATCACCCTAACGCATCCATCCAGTATATGTTCCCAGGTACTAAATACGCTTTCCAGAACCACTTGTTTAGCAACCTCTTCTGGTTACAGTTATTGACTATGACCATACTTAGGGCGTCGACTGCCAGCTCATCAAAGAAACTTCGGTTCAATGCATTAGTGGTGTCAAGAACCAATTCTAATTCTGTGATTTAATGTTTGACTCATGTAATGTATTGTCTAAATCACTAATTTGATCAAGACCGAGCTTACATTCAGCACTGCACTAGCTGAACCCTTACACGATGAGCCGAAGTCTATCCTGAGTAGCATTAGCTTCAGAGCATTTTATATGAATCTGAGCTAATTCTAACTCAAAATTTTTGTGGCTTTCAAATAAGCCGGGTCTTGGGTAATCCGCATTCACTCGCTGCCAGCCACCTTCTTCAAGTCGTCGGTACATCGTACCGCAGGGCACCCTACACTACGTTTACCCAAACGTGGTCTCCACTCTAGCATACTTCGGCTCCAGCGACCATCGGTTCGCCTAGAGACCAGACCGACCCACTGTCAGCGTACTGATGTGTGCTCTGTCAGTGCGATGTCTGTTACTTCCGGGTTGGCGCTCCTTAGTGGAGACCTTCGTTCAGCAGTGGACGGGTATTGGTTGATTTATCATCCTTTTCTGCAATCAGCTGGTCACAGAACAGCTTAAACTCCTTTAGTTTGCTGGAAAATTCAAATTGAGTTTAGAATCTTCTTGGCGAGCTGCCAAAACTTTACGTGTCATCATAACTGATTAGATCGAAATGAAATGAGAGAGGCAAGTATAGACAAAGTTACATGATAGGAATTAAAACGACAGTATGTATTCCTTATATTTAATTTTAGTAATATAATAAATAGTAGAAATGTTTAAATAAATAAAAAAGTACATGCATATACCCTATTAAGATTGATTAAAGAGACTTCAATTATATGATAAATAATTTGTAGCGTTCATGTGGCAACACTGTTTTTGACGACGCCACTTTTTATACACAGAGTTGGGTACACAAAAATGTTAAGTGGACACTCTAATTAACAAACGTATAATTCAAGCTCTTGGAGACAAATACTGTGAATATTGGTACCAGCTGAACAGTAAATCTATATTGAATATATACTGTGTTTAATTTGACCATTCAAGTGGTAGATGCATCAGATAAAAATATATTGTGCAGTACACAAATATAGTAACTCCCAAAAATTCTTTCTCAAATTAAATAAGTTTTGGTAACTCTTTCGTAGTTATTCAGAAACAAATCATCATGAAACACTTAAAACGTCTTCGAAATCACCACTTGAGAGAAGTTTGCTTGCTTGTCTCACACAAACGAAGATCACAACTGTCAAAATCTATGCCTGATTGAAGATTTCGATATAAACATCGTTATGAAATAAGCAACATCGTTCTGTAATAAGCTATTTCTTACTGAAGTATGAATCGGTGAATGTTGTTTTAAGTAACGTTCAATAGTAAAAACACTATTTAAAATCAGTTTGAAGGTTACATTTTTGACTGAGACACGTTTTAAGAAACAGGCCTTAAAAGTACAGTACGTAGAGGCCAGTACGTAAATATCACAGTATGTCATTGCAATTTTTTGCTACACTCGTATTTTTTTGTAAAAACAATTTATAAGACTATTTATTCAGCGGTGGATTAAAACTTATATTATTATGTAATACTATTATAAAATCACTTGAAATTTGAATCAGCTGTTGGTTAGGGTTGCCAGCGTAAGTTTTACGGAAGATAAATCGATAAGTTTTCTCATAATTTGACTTTTAATCCATCAATTTACTTTAGAACATAATTTGTAATTCATTTCTTCAGTTTATAACAGCGCAAGAATGTTGCTGACGATCGAATGGCGTACATATACATGCCTACTTCATAAATATGTGACATATACATATCTATATATATGTGTGTGTGTATATTATGATCGTCAGCGAGGCGCAGAGACATCGGCAGCTTATCTGTTTTTAGTTTTACTGGACGCGAGAGGCGAGTGCTTCGCGGCGCGGAGTGTATCGGTGCTAGAGCCCGCAGTGCTACAGTAGAGTAGTTCGTATTTGTTTACTAGTGTTTTGAGAGAGACCCAGTCATGGCGACCGACCCTTGGCATATCTACAAGGTACCTTCTTATTCGACAGTGTTATATTTTTTAACATAAAATCACATCGATACTAACTGTCGGTATGAGAAATGTAAATACAGACGTTGAATTAGAACTTTTTCTGTGTGGCTTTTATGGTGTTAAAGTTTTAAAATAAATAAAGTCTGCCAACTGCTGGCAGGATGCTGTATAGTAATGGATGTTTGACCGTCAGGACAGAACGAAACAATATTTTACATAAAAACAAAATGTTAAATGTACAGGCTGCTACGTACAGATTTTTTGTTTTGCCAATCACATCAGGATGTGCACGTGTGTGTGCCATAGAACCGCCGTTAGCGGTTAAGTCGAGAAGGACATCATCACTAGTTCCTTAGCGTAGCTCCTAGTGCAGCTGATGGTAATCCCAAGATACCGCCAAAGGCCGGGAGCGGTTCACTACTCATCTTCATCTCCCTAGCCTTAAACACAACATTATTTTGGACGGTTACCAGTTCACTCGGTTTAAACTAATTGAACTAGTTATTAGTATGTTCAAGGGCACTGAGTTCCCTGGAACGATTGCCATAGATGTTTATGACAGCCAGGACGGCAGACTTGGCGTGCTAGGTACGATAGTGGTCACTAAACCACACTAATATAGTTATAGATAATGGAGGGACCGAGCGGAGGTATGAGAGACCTGTTCACGTACCACCTACTTCCCTCTAGGCTTTTTTTTTTACAATATAGTATTACGACTTTTGTCTTAATTTTGTTAGCGGACCAGACAGCCAGAGGTTGTAGGTTCGATTTCTATTCAGAACAAATCTTTGTGTGATGAATACGATCATTTATTCTGTGTCTGGATGCAATTTATGTATAATATGTATATATTTAGAAACATACAATAAGATATAATGTTTAACAGCTATCTAGTTACCATAGTACAAGCTTTGCCTAATTTGAGATCAGGCTGCCGAGTATGAGAAATGTGAGGATTAATATTCTTAAAGACAATTTTGTTCTATTTCCCTTTGAGCCTATACATAAATATTAATATACAAACAGATCAGTAGGCCTTTAAATATAATATATAATATTAATAATAATAAGTGAAAGTTGAAAAAGAAAAACAATTGAAGTATTTGGATCTGTCTCACGAGATTGCCGATATGTGGAATGTGGATTCGGTGATCATTGTTCCGATAATCATATCTGTTCACGGATTGATAGCCAAGAGCCTCGACCAACACCTTAAGAGGCTCACGTTAGAAGGTTGGATCAAGAGTCTGATGCAGAAGGCAGTCCTCCTTGACACGGCCCGTATTGTGAGGAGGTTCCTGTCTTTGGAGCCCTAACCACCGGTGTCTTGGTCCCTGTACCCGATGTCGGTGGTCTACTACTATTTTTTATATTTTTAAATGTGTATTTTTTGTTTTTTTATGTATTTAAAAATGTAACAAATATGTGTATATCATGAAATAAAGAGAATAATAATAAAAGCCTTTATCCGCTGACCGTATTACAAATTTCAACTTACATACTATATATAAAATATTATACTTAAATCTTACTTCTTAATTATACGACTATATATGCATTTTTTCTTTCTTTTAGCAACCACTTAGTGAGGTTGTCTTCCGACATAGGCCTCCCACAGTTCCTTCCATTTATCTCTATCTCGAGCTATCCTTCTCCACGCTTTCGGCAGATCATCCTCTCATCTTTTGATTTGACGTCCTTTTCGTCTTTCCCCATTTCTAGGGTACCGGTCCATAACCTCCTTCGTCCATTTTTTTCCGTGAGCTGTCAGTTGTCATATGACCAGTCCAGTTCCATTTAAGTCTTCTGATTTTTTGTAATATATCAGACACCCTTGTTCTTTCTCTTATTTTTAAAGTTTCCCACCGGTCTCGTAATCTTAGGTTAAGCATGTTTCGCTCCATACTGCGTTGACAAACTAAAAGTTTTTTGTTGTTTTTACTCGTAGCAGGCCAAGATTGACATCCATAAGTAAGACATGGCAGGATACACACGTTGTATAATTTTTTTTTATAGCCATTGATAATGTTTCGTTTTTAAATATATCTTTTAATGACCAGTACCTCTTCCAAGAATTGCTTATTCTTCTATTTATTTCTTTGGAATGTTCGTCCTTAGTTGATATAATTTGTCCTAAATAAATATATTCGTCTATATAATCTATCACTTCTTGTCCTATTCTTATATTTTCTCTCAGTCCGTTCGTCATTATTTTTGTCTTCGTTAGGTTCATAGTTAGACCTGCTTTCCTGCTTTCGTAGTCTAGTTGTTGTAGCATAGTTTGTAATATATCTGGTGTCTTTGTAAATATCATAATGTCGTCAGCAAATCTTAGGTGATTTAAATTTGATCCGTTAATATTAATACCGAGATTTTCTCAGTTTAGGCATCTGAATATATTTTCTAATAGTGCTGTAAAAAGTTTTGGGGAAAGTGGATCTCCTTGCCTAACGCCTCTTTGCACACTGAATTCTTCGCCTTGTTTTTCAACTTAGACCGTTGTGTTTTTATATATTTCTTTTATGATTTGGGTGTATTTTCTTTCTATACCCTCATTATCTAGCGTTTTCTATATATATTCATGACTTAGAGAATCGAAGGCCTTATTGTAGTCGACAAAAGCCATATAATATAGCTGCCCGTATTCATTGTGTTTTTCTATGATTTGCTTTACGATGTGAATGTGATCGATAGTAGAATAGCCGGCACGAAATCCAGCTTGTTCTCTTGGTTGGTTTTCATCTAGTTGTTTTGTTTAGTATCATCTAGTATTTTTGAAAACACTTTATATATATTGGACATTAAAGAAATTGGTCTGTAGTTATTTATTTCTTTTTTGTGTAATAGGACAATTGTAGATTTCGTCCATTGCCTAGGTATTTGTTTTTTAACCATTATTTCATTAAATATATACGTTATATAGTTGGATGTCTCAGGTAAAGATTCTTTAAGTACTTCGTTCAAGATTTTATCGTCTCCAGGAGATGTCCCATTTTCTGTGTTTTTTAGCTTTTATAACTTCAGATTCTAAAATAACAAGTATTCCTTTTTCATAGGCCTCACTTTCTGTCTTTGCTGGAATTGTATCATTTATCTTAGTGCATAACTTTTTATAGAATTCTGTTGCTACTTTGGCTATTGCTGATCTCTTCATCGTTAATTTTTCATTTTTCTTTTTGTTTTTTGTTTTCATGTTGGGTATCCATTGTGTGTATTCTCTTAATTATTTTAAACCTTTATTGATTCCACCTGTTTTCTCTATTTGTTCTCTCAGTACTTTCAGTTTCTCTGCTTTTCTGTGTTTCTTTATTGATGTTTGTATTTTTTTACTAATACTTGAGATGTTTTGTTTGTTGTTTTTTCGTTTATCTAATATTTTATTTCTTTCTTCTATTAGATTTAGAGTTTTTTTTCCTATTTTTGTGTTCTTGTACTGGTAACACTGACGAGTATGACGTAGGTCGTTGACGTTGACGTTCAATATCAATTGAGTGAAATGGAACGTTACTGTGTGTCACTAATAGCTGACGTTTCTTCTACCCTCACAATATCCAATTAATGACGACTAAACAAATGATGAATTCTACGTTATTTCCACCATATTTATTCTCTGTTTTATTTCGAAAATATACTATATCACTTGATATTTTCGTTCACTGCAGCAGTTTTCACAGCGACACCAATAAACTATTGGTTCACAATTATTTTCGACGGACTGATTTCAAGGTAGTTTGTTGTTTGACAACCATTTGACAGATCTCAAATAAAATATATAATAACAGTTAAAACCGGTATTTAGTCGACAGTGAGAAAAGTAGAACTATTTACCTACTCAATAATTGTAAATATTGTAACTGAGTCTGATTTTGACGGTTGCGTGCATCCGAATAAAAATCTTTGAGCAAATCGTCCTTACTAGCCCGATACTATTCAAGATACGTGGCACCAAACAAATAAAGATGTTTAACATTGACAAGGTAACTATGAAAGCAACGGTAAGAAGTAAACACTTAAATGAGGATTAGAAGTCACAACTGTTTGTTGTTAACCCCTATGTCTGTCTGCCCGTCCACCTGTTCCCCGGTGCAACCCTTCCGCACTAGTCCACAGATTAACTCTTACAACATTAGCGACAAATCGCACTGATGAATAACAAAGAAGACTATAGACTGCAGTGAGCGTTAGAAACTTGTAAATTTGCTAGAATATACATACTAATTAAATCAAAAAACGGTAAAATAAAATCTTGAAAATAATTTTGATACATCGTGTTTGTGTGCACACAGGACGATCCGTCGCAGTCGATCGACTACAGTAAGCTCTCGAACGTGTTTCAAAATGGCCGGCCAGCGTACTCGATCAGCGTCTCCACGTCTACCGACAACCCTAATTTCTTCCCAGTGCTACTGGTTATTGGATTAGTGGTGGGTGGTGGGGTCCTCATGTGCATCATAGTCCTTTGTTGCATATGCTTTCGTCGTAAATCCCCCGGCAGGGTTCTTGTAGGTACGTTTATTTACTCCAAATATAGATTTGCAGTCTAATAGTAAGCGTACTGTGGTTAAACAGTTTGTCTTTCTTTGTACAAGAAAGTAATGAAAGTAATCATTCACGAACAAAAGATATACTCGGCTAGTTTTGGCCATTGGTTTTGGTGGTTTTAAAGTTACGGTACCGACCGGGATGCAGACTATTGTTGCTAGATGTAATGTAAAACATATCCTATCTCATTTTTTTTTAATACTAATCATGTGTAAGTGTATAAACATTATACATTGAAAATGATGGGTACAAACAAACTGACTTTTACAGGTCTTTAAGCTTTAACAGTCTAGTCCAGCTGGACGTAGACAACGCTGCCTAGATGACTTGATATAGGATTTGTATTAAGCTTTCCTTCTCTTTGCCGTTCTGTTTTACTGAGCGTTGCTCCCTTAGTCGGTTCCTGCGACACCCGCGGGACGAACAGAAGTGGTGACACACCGTGTTCGTAATTCGTCACCACACAGATAACTGAATGCTATAGCCCCTAAGAAGCGATACTATGGTACTTAGATGATGGTATTAAGAACATATGTAGTGCGTATAATGTAAACTGTTGTCTTCTAGCACCTCCCGCGGTGACCACTCAGATGACGGCGCCGTATCTCCAGGAGCAGACTAATCCTTGTTACAACAGTGAGTGTCTTTGCTTCATTTCCTCTGCTACCAATGAATATAAATTTAAAAGATTTTTCATATCTATACTAATATACACTTGACTGCCTCGGTGGCGCAGTGGTAGCGTACGTGATTGCTATGCTTGAGGTCTACGGTTCGATTCCCTGACCGAACCAAATGTTTGCATGATCTGTAGGTATTTGTTTCGGAGTTTGGGTGTTTTATATGTATAATGTGTACGTATTTACAAAAAAAAGTACATATGTATTTATATGTTGTCTAGTATCCATAGTACAAGTTCTGCTTAGTTTGGGACTAGATGACGTTGTAAGTGAAATGTCCGAAATATTTATGTATTTATTTATTTATATTATTTGATTATTTGGCTGACCTTGTCATTCTTTAATAACAAGGCCAATTAACACGTAAGCTAGTAGTCTCTGCAGACTACTGCTCTAGTAAGCTAGACTAGACTAAGACTAGAAGGAGAAAGAAGAAAATATCTTAGACATTTGATGAATCTCTAAACCGTTTTTAAATTTGATTCCCAAAGAACAGTGTTTTTAACCGGAACACAAACTATTCAATTTAACAGAGACTGTTCTGTCTATCCAGTGATTAGTGATCTTGACTACCAAGTTAGAGGTCATAGATAGAATTCCCTTCCCTTCAGGAATAAAGAATCGTGTGATAAGCCCAGTTCAATGCTCAGTGCCTGGATATCATTTGTCTATAATACGTGTGTCTTTTACTGCATTCATATCCTCTAACTTGGGAGGAGAAGCACTCAGAAGGTAGCAGTGCATTTATGCAGTTCAAGTGTCCATGAGCAAAGGTAGGCACTTGCCATCAAGCGTTTACTCATTTGTCTCTATGTCCAAAAATATATTAGTATTAAAATACTCACTGTCAAAGTGCACGATATACCCAGTTTGAAACCACACGGCCTTGTGAAACAACTGTCAAACACATTTTGTTATAAAGACACATTCTGAAAAAAGGGAGACAATTTGACTCTCATTGTTCCTTAATTCAAATGCACTATTTTATTCAGAAGGTAAGCTTTGAAATGTTTCGTACAGTGCCTGCTGCCGGAGGAGCAGCGCTCTACCCCATGGTGCCAGCCACAAGCCTGAACTCGTACTCGCCGGACCCTACCATGGCACAGTACCAGGCAGGCACTGGCGCCTCGGGTAAGTAAACATGACAACAAACCTATAATGATGCTAACACATCGTTTACATTATGGAATTACACGAATGTTCAATGTATGTACCCGAATATACCCGCGACAATGTTATTGCCTGCACTGATTTCATAATGGGTGAAGCTTTCACTTCGCCACTTCTTACTGCACCAAATGTTGTGGGCTCGATCCCCACATGGGACAACAATACGTGGGTTTTATTTGTTTCCATTTCATGTATAGCTGTCATGACTACGAGAGTTTCTCTTATAAAAGAAAGAAACTATATTTACGATAGTACAGTATAGGGTAAAATATAAGTTTGAGTACATACATATACTCTCTCATGCCCACTTAAATCATGTGTCTGAAACATCCAAGTTTCTGAGACAATTAGTTACTAATAATTAAAATTATGTGCACACCGAAAGTTACCCGCAAATCATTTGTTTTTAATAGATCGATTATGGCTATGTTACAGCCAATTTTAGGAAACAGCAGAACATATTGTTGTTATCCCAAAAAATTATGTAATAAAACAAGACTTGTGTAGTATCTGTTTTACAGATTTTCATTCGCTTGTAAGATTTTAAGATATTATGCTAAGTTAGACGTATCTTGAATAATTTGCAAACACATTAACAATTGCTGAGTAAGGGCATATGTGTAGCTCAACAGTTTATTTATCAAAGATGTCTGTACACACAGTATTATAACGTGCAGAGTGGTATTAGATAAATACAACCGACAAACCCGTTATCAGCGGAAAGGCCCGGGTGTCAACGTATATTGACTGTTTGAATACTGCTCCTGTCTCTCAGTAGTGCACTGTAGGTATATTCAAAGCATAGCGAGTAGGCACCTCGCCCTGCTAATCCCTAAAGTATAAACATTGAAGATAACAGACGCCTTCGGTCCCAATTCTCTGAATAACTGGAGTATATAACATCGCCTCACGTCACAGCTCGACGGCTATTAGTAGCCGACGAGTGGGCGACCTTCTTATAATGGATTGCCGTATAAAAAGAATTCCCCAATGACGCCGTCGTCACGCTATTCCGTGTCAATTGGAAACTTTACTTTATTGTCGACTATTTTCAATATTTGAACACGCCTCAAAAGCACAAAGCAATATGTCTGTCTAACCGTGTTCTTCTGGAACGTTTAGGTGAAAAACTTCTGACTGATATTATCTTTGTTCATGTTTCAGGGTACCCACTGGCCTACGAGGGGGGCCGAATGCTGCCTGCCAACGCGAGCGACAGCAAGCCACCTCTCCATTAGAGCTTTCGAGTTTGTAGCTCGTAGACGGCTTGCAATTTATCTACACTAGATGTACCACCGTTAATCTATATATCGTTATCTATGCAAAATATAAAAAACGTATACCTACATCTGTTTTCTATTATTGTATAGCTACTCCCGCGTTCACTGTTCCCTCAATGAATTACATAAATATAACTGTCATGTCATGTCAAAAGTCTGAGTCATGTACATACGTGTATATTCTCTAGAATTGATGTATTAAAATAGGCAAATAATCCAATTAAAAACTCTCAACAAAAAAAACCAGCCACAACTTTCTTTTATAGCTCACACAGTCTAACGATTTATGTTAAATAAAAATAAGCTCCGATACATTCACATACAGTTTGATGGTAACCGCTGTACCGCTCCTTAAGAAGGTGCAGCGAGGTAGAGGTCGAAGAGGAAAGAGCTTGAGTTCACATGAGATCGGTGTTGTAGGACGGATCTTACGATATCAGTTTACATCTCTAAGGTACGATTGGCGTGTGATGGTTTGACTATCACCTATTTTACATTAATTTGAAACGTTCCTTTGTAAAAAATCGGGTACTAAGGAATATTTGAAGTTTTAGGCACACATCTGGTTACCATTGTGGTAAGCTTCAACACTTGCGTGGCGCAGAAACCTCATTAAATTGGTAAACTAAAGACAGTTTTGAAAAAAAAAAGGTCATGGAAGCGACAATGAAGACAACGGGTTCCAATATCTGAATTCGTCACATTTAGTTAGTATATTATTGTTAGACAATTAAATATAACTAAAAAATAATTAAATTAATAAAAACAAGCTGGTGATGAATAGATATTTTGCCACCACACTAATTTTTATAACACCTATTTAGGACAGTTACTGACTACAAACATGTACCTGTACACTTAGCTTACATTTAGATTATGTTAAAGTAAAAATCATTGATCAATCTGTCTACACTTAAGACGCTAACGCTTGCGCACACACACAACACATTTCGAAGTGTTGCAGAAAACGATTCAGTTGTGCCACTTAGTTCAAACCACTTTAGACCCTCTGCAGTTAGGAATACATAGCAATAGCTTTTAATAGATATTTGTTTACACTGCGTGAGGGTTCCAAGAATGTTTTGCTCCAATATATTATAATGCTTAAAGGACTCGAGCACTCATATAATCTTAGTTCCGTAACTCAAGTGTTTTGTGTCTTGTTTATACTGGCAACATTCTTGCAATACTCGTAGGTGAATTTTTACCTTTTATTCTTAACAAGATTTTATGGCAATAGTATAAGGTCACTCTAAAGACTAAAATAACTGCTTCCTACTTGAATAAGAATAGCGAACTCTCAGGAGTGGCGATTCTTTGAAAAAAATGTAAATAATATTTTGTGCATAATTTTATTATGTGATCTATCATTTTTGGCTGAATTACTGTTTGAAAAAAATAACCGAATAACTTATTTAACACATGTGGGATTGATGCGATGAATGGTCTTCGGACACTTTATTTCTAATGATATGTACGAGTATGTACCCAAAGTCTCCATCAAAATTTAGCTGTCGTAATTTCTGTTATTACATTACTACTTTTATATCTAATTTGACGGACTACTAATTGAATGAAAATTTTTAATATGTTTTATCATAATAACTCAGTACACGCGTACCTACAGCAGCTAATCGTTCGCCAGACGCAAAGTAAAGCGCAACACAACACAACAATGTGTAGCTTTTACATTCTCCGTTACATTTGCAAATTGATCGCTCACTATACTCGTTAAGTATTATCATAGCTGAATTTAAAAGCAATAAACAAAGTCTTTCCTGTATTACCTCATGGTCACACTTATATTTTAAAATTTTCCAATTGCCGACATATGTAAATAAAACATCAAATAAATATTTCGCCAGTGTGCTTACATAAGCAGCATAACACATAAATAATATATTATATAAAACTCAATATTTTGTTCAAACTTTAGGCTATGTCGTGGCGATCGTCTGGCTCACACATTGACACAAATATAACGAAGTACGGTAGCTTTGTACTATACTGCTAAACAATGTCTCGAGGGTCAAACAAGGGCAAAATCTAGATCATTATTCATTTGCTAAAATGCTCCTCACATATAAAAGTTTCATATATGTACATACAAACACTCTCGCCTGTATCACAGAAAGGATAGCCAGACGCGTATTGAAAGTTAACATTTGGCCACTTTAGTTATAGCTAATAAGCAGTAAATCTATTGTCATTCAAGTTTGATATTAGATAAAAAATTAGAATAAACCGGAAAGACCGGATTACTTTTTTTTCAGGGAAATGGACGGGTATGGTAGAAAAGAAAGATAAATAAAAAGAAAATAATGCTCGAGCGGACCAGGAACTGCCTGTATTGCGAATTTACTATAAGTCTAAGTTTCTACCCGATAATATGCTATATCTTTTACCCAACACCATTTGCTTTCAAACTAGGTACAGTTTGTTATAGAGTAAAAGTTAGCTTGACTGATATAATACATAAATACTTCTTTTTGCAAATACATATAAATACATATTAAACTTAGAAAACACCTCCAAACTCCAAAATAAATATTTGCAGATCATAAAGACATTCAGTCCAACCCGAGAATCGAACCACCTCAGCACGGCATTCGCATACGCTACCATTGCGCCGCCTACATTCTCAGGTAATTATGATGCATAGCTGGTTTCTACGAATTCAGATGTAGGTACAAACAACTCGATGACAATACATCGGACTTCCCCTGCACGTTTTGCGGTGTTGCCAGTATTCACTTTTACAATAACTGGCCAAGTCCCATTATCGGCGCCGCCAACACTAGCCGTTTTACTTATAAGTGGTAAAAGTATGCGTAATGTACACGTAGGTGCGCATCTGTAGTTTCAGGTCTTTAATGATTGTATTTTACTACGACTTGGTACCCAAATGATAGAATAGGTTTATATTCAAGTTATTTCTTACATTTTTCTAATGGGTATTCAAAAATCAACTATAGACACTTTTTGTTTATTTAGTTTGACATTATTTTCGCCATGTGTTGTGTAAGCCCTGTATAATTTGATCGCATGCGGTGAGTCGCGTATTTCTTAAATATGTATAGGACAATTATATCGACGATATTTTCGACCAATTAAATCACGTGTTGCTCTCTAAAACAAAGCAACGACATTTGAAGTTAAATTGTCGTTCTTATCCCACTATTAAATCAAATTAAACAAAATAAATCTAATTTAAATCGGATTCCTCAATTGACAATCCTTTTAGGAAAAAAACCCCATGTCACCTCAACAGGTAACGCCACCTATCGAATCGACATGACATTGAAAAGTGCGTTTAAATTCAAAATAACATGAAGAAGTCCATGTATTCTTTCACATATACTACGTTTGATTGCTGGAAAACAGTATTTGGTAGCAGGTATACCTAAAGAAAATGTTCAAAGCATGGTACAGCTTGTAAGGAAAAGGTATGACCTCATAAATATTGTTCTTCTCCTCAGTCGGACACTCTCCTCGTAAGTATTAGATACATTTTATTTCAAATCATAAACATGTAGCATATTTTCCTATTTAGACAAGTAAATCATTGAGGAAAGAAAATGAGCAGTCAGGTGATCGAAAGTAATAGATTTTTTCCATCCAAAGCGCAATCCATTCAAGAAAACTAATCTCAAAATATCTTTTTTTTCTCTTTCTCTCTTTCTCTGTGTCGTGGGGCACTTTACAAATATACAGGAAAGAGACACAAAGAACACCCAGACTCAGAACAACAATTTATGGATCACACAAAATATTGTCCCATGTGGGGTTTGAACCCACAACACTCAGCGCAGTAGAGACCGTCGTGGCGATCACTTAAACCACTAGGCCAACGGTGCAGTTGATTTAATTTATAACCTAAATACAATGCTTATGCTCTATGAAGACGGGTTGGTTTTAATTAAAATTCATAAAATAGTCTTAGTTGAGTCAATTGAGGATGTAGTATCCCGATGCTAAGTTAGGTAAATACATTAAAGTAAGTTAGCTAAAAACTCTGACAAAGTTATTTGGCTAAGTAAATGTTGAAATGGGCAAGTACCAGACACCATAGGTACAGATTATTTTTGTCTTGCCTGTACCATAACGTCGGGTGTCGTTAGATAGCTATTCCAACTAATTTTTGTTAGTTTTGTTTAAATTAACTTGCCTCCCCTTTCTTCCATCACAAGCTAGAGATTTCGATTGAAACTCATACCGCACGTGGTCCATTAGTTGGCACCAAGCTGTTTTCTTAAGCTTTTCAAGAGAACGATCTTTAAAGAAGAAACACCATAATGCAGATAAACAATTTACTAGTTACTGTCCGAACATGCTTCAGTATTACGCGACGCAGTTGGTCGCAAAATGATTGGTCGGTGCATTCAGTGTTCATCCGATAGTTGTACGCGACGGAACGCGTCGCACACGCTCCAGTATCACACCCCCCGCTGAAAGTGCTTTGTGCTTTACTGTGCTCGCTGCGAGTGATCCGAGGGGTCAGCCATGCCGTACAATGATTGGGATATGTTTAAGGTACCCACATTTACATTATTTGCAATGAGCTCGAGAAGTCACCCTTCTATGTCTTAACTACTGAAATTTGTACACACACTTTGTCAGCGGCGCAAAAATTTTGTTGGTTAAGAAATGATAAAGAAAATGAAGTGAATCAGAGAAGTTGAACACTTCGCTTACTATTGAATGATCCGTCTATTTACTTGTCCTCTATCTAATAATAACAATGTTTAATCGGATATCCGGCTATTCGAACTTACATACTCATACATGCGTAGATATACAAGTGGCTACTCTGTGACGTCATCATAATTAGATTAATTTATGTAGCGTACAATTATACTAATAATTAATTATGAATCGACGAAATACCTTATGTATGTTCAATATGAATCCGGTCTGGACCAGTCAACGTGATTCACTTATAAGAGCTTGATGTTAAACTCCAACGAGACACAGTTCATCTTACCAGACTAGAAAAATACATACGTATGTGTGTTTCGATTTCAATGTAAAAAGTTGTGCCTACTCAAAGTTACTTCCTTGCTTAAATTAGACGAGAATGCCAGCTCTGTGGACGCATAATTATTTAAACCAACAGCACCTACAGCTCATTTCAATTTATTATGATTGAGGTTTATTTACGTCGGTAATAATTTACTTTTTTTTTCACTTAACTGCAGAAAGAGATGTCAAACGACTATAACACCATATACCAAGAAGATGTCGTCACTTCCGTTGATACCACTTACGCTGCTCCGGTAGCTCTGGTGGTGGGGTTGGTCGTGGGTGGTAGTTTGCTCTTCTGTCTTATAGTCGTGTGCTGCTGTTGTTGCAAACGAACGACCCGCGGCAGGGTCCTTGCACGTAAGTACACTGCACAGAACATTAAACTCTTTACAAAATATTATAATATACGGTAAGTTCTTGCCTACTACAACCCCTTCTTCTTTTCATTAATGCCAGTTCTTACTTACATTTCCGTTAAACAGTTTCTTTCCAGCTTTAGCTCGACAAATGTCTCGTTGACGGTAATGAGCATGCCTCCACGTTATATTACATCATGGCTTGCCTTACTAATTCTTAAATTTTCGCCTTCCGTCATCATCTTCAACAGCCTTTGACAGTTCACTGCCGTACATAGGCCTCTGCTTTGAAAGAAGGCTTTGGCCTGCTATACCGCACTGCCCAGACGGGTTGGCTCTTGGTAGTGTATGTTCTTGTTGTATATTGTCCACGAGATGATTAGTAATGGTGGCACTTCTGTATACTTAATCCGTCACCAAACGGAGAATCTTTAATATTACTGATGAGCGGATCAATGGATATTTCATTCATACCTATCTATATCGTTACATTATCTCACATTCACATTACTCGCCGTGGTCATAGGTTAACATTAATTCCGTTGATTTCCGTTCCGATAAGTAATTTTTATATTGTACCTATTTCAGATTGACCTTTTGTATTGATAGAGACATAAATTACTGTAAACAAACATAAGAAAGCTTAATGCATCTACCCAACGTTAGGGCTACACGTTTGAGTGTTTTATTGAGGGTTAGTGGTTACCTTCTATACTCAGTGGATCAACAATTTCTGTACAACAATGTGGAAATATTTTCTGTACAAATTACATTTAGGATTATAAGACCTCGATAGCTACCTGCAGATAGTCATCAAGGCATCCACAATATTATATATATATAAGATAAAACCAAGTGTCCGCAGCACACCCGGCGATATCAACAGTTTTCAGCGAGTGCCAATCGGTTGGGCGGTACGCGCGTGTAGTAATTGTTGTTGTTGTTTGTTTGTGCAGCGCCGCCGCCGCTCGCCGAGCCGACGGCGCCGCAAGTGTACATACACCAAACTTACCCCGGTGAGTATCTGCCAGCACATCACCCTTCGTACGTGAGGAAGCTTAAACTGAGTAATAACTGTAATGTGGTCAATCGAGAGATTAGGTGATGCGCTGATGTTCTGTTTATCGACTTGGAAGCTTCAAACGATAGCACTTGTTTTACCCTCATGTGTAAGCTCGGTCGACTCGGTGTCATTTTATGGTAGCATTTCTTAACATTCCTTAAGATAAAATATCTGTTTCTTGGGAGTTCAGAGCTTTCACAGCCCTTACAAATCTCTTTTTTCAATTCTATTCAATTCAATTAATTTGTTTGTTGAAACATTTACTAATAAAAATCGTAGTTTTTCCAACTTTATATTTATTTTCTCCTTTCATACCACTTAGTCATAAAAATATAGTCTGTTTTAGGGAAATGTCTCCACAATTGTACCCTATTTACAAGAAGTTTTTCATCTTAAAGTAATGTACTCGTATCTTATTCAGTAATGGCTAACGCTGGACCATCTCTATACCCCGAGATGGCACCGATTCCCCAAGACTTCCAGTCGGTCGCCGCGCCGTACAAAGTGGGAACCACTGCGACAGTTGTACCAGGTAATATACACATCACACTGATCTACTGACACTCTTGCACTACAAAATAAAACAAGTTGAAAAAAATAAGTCACGACGATAAATTCTAAACAGACTGATTTTAAATATTATCTTCCCTCAAATGTTCACGAGTCATTAGTAATCAGTAAGTATATTATTTTTTCATAATGGCACCTTTTGGTAAATTGTAAACTGCGAACAACGGTGTTAAATTTTATATTGAATGTATTTTTTTAGGAGAAAGAACATACGAATACTCGTAAATGTAAATGATACAATAAATAGCTACTATTTAGAACTGCCGTGTCATACAAGTATGTATGTCGTTACATTGTATCATCATTTATATATCTATTGTTAGTTTAATAGTTTTATAAGTTAGTATTATATAAGTGACTCACTAGAAACACTCTCATATAGTGTCCAGTTATAGTAGTTAGTATTATATAATTGATTTATTACAATATTATACCTATATGGGCCTACCCACGGGCCGTAGAACGGGGAGGCGTTGGTTAGCGTTAAGTAGAGTAACAAGTGTAGTGAACAATGATTATATTAAAAAGACATGCTAAGGTATATAATACGAGGCTGTTACTTGAAGTATTTCAACAAATTTAAGAATATTTAAATGGTATGTTTGTTTCAGAGTACCCACCCTCATACGATACCGACCGACTGCTCCATGGCGACGCAAAGACGCAGCCCTCTTAGTCTCTAGGTATCCTCCTTATAACACCCTCTCAGTTTATTATCATTTGTACATTGTCACGTTGGTTACTAAGTATAACGACAAGTATTTTAGTAAACTATCCCTAAGAGTCTCGTTTATTATTTTTTCATAACAATGAACCCAATTGGTACAGACATTACCTAAGACATCACTCGCTTTAGCTATCAATTGTTGAAGTGATTTGATGCTTGTTGTATGCCTTTTTTTCACTACCACTTGTATAGGATGTAACATAGGCAAGTGGTTGGTGAAAAATACTTAGTGGTCTTAATTAAAAAAATATCTACCAACACTTATCGACTTTCTTATCGCAGTCAAATTGAGCACTTATGTATAGAAGCGAAAAGGTTACGATATGTCGACTTACTTACCTCGGTTACCTTATGGATAAGTAAACAAATGGCGACATTAAACGTCTATTTATACTAAATGACAGTATTTAAACATAATTTTATACTTTAGCATTTTGCTCAAGGACTCGTTGTTATGTAGGCACAAGATATGAGCCACCGTTAGCTTAGTAGTATACCTACTTCGACTCGTCTAAAAGTTTGACACTGCACCACGTGGCTTACAGCTCTTCTGTAATGCTATTAGAGGGTAATCAGTATTATATTAATTGAATAATGCTAAAGAGTCTAAATTTTTATTTATTATGTAGTATCCGTAGACAGCGCTATAGCTACATTGATACATTATCTCAACACAAACATACATACTAGTAATATCACGCCTATTGCCCAGATGGGTAAAAAAAGACAATTGATTTCCACTTCGGTCATGATTCTTTTGCTTCCTCCACGTTCATCAATCGCTGCAGGTGTGCTTGTCGATTCCTGGTACTTTACACATGTCTCAATGTAAAGCAAAAATCCCCCTGCTTTCTTGTCGCGTGCATTTTTAGATTTGTGTTTTCCTCAATAGCATCTTTTAACTTATTATTATATTTTATTATTACTATAATATTTACTTAAGGGCTAAAATGTTCATGTTTCCGGGTCCAGAGTGCACAATTTATAAATATCTCTAAAAAAGGTTATACATTTTTTTTGATCACTTTTAATATTCATATTAATATTAACATGTTTTGAAGCGAAAAGATTATTTACCGGTATTTTAGTCTTAAAAGGAGTTAGCTGTTTGCATTATCAGTTTTTTTGCATACTTATTGTTATGAAAAATACAAGCTATGAGCAATACCGGATACCACGTGATGCGCTCCCAGCGTACCTAAAGTTGAATTCCTGACTCGGCGCGATAAGTGGCCATGTTGTAAGCGTAAACAAACGCGCCAAAGAGTGACGCCATCCCTCCGACAACTTAAATAGCTCTTTGTGTTGTGTCGGGACCACTAATATTTAACTGTTGGTACTTCCCATATTATGAACAAATCTTAGTGCGGAACATTATTTTAGATGAACTTGCAAGAAGTGGGTTCGCTGTAGGTTCATAATAAAAAATTAAGCTAAGTGTATGTGGAGCCGTGCCGGTGTAGGGTTCAGTAATTTATATGTATTATCCGTTGTAAGCAAGTTATCGTGTCACATGCTCGTACATACGTTTTTAATATTTTTGTATTTTATGTGCATTATTCTCTGTATACGTACTTGTTTTAAGTTGAGCGACTATTAAGTACTCGTATATAGACTAGAAGACTTGATTTACAAATATAGGTTCCTACAAAATCCTCTACAACAATGGTCTAAATTAAATTATCATTTTCAAAGTTTCGCACACGTTTTACTAAATCGAAAAACGCTTCACCTTATCAAGGATACGACATAAAAAAAAAACAAAAATAAATATGGACTTCAAACAGAAAACATTTTATAGCAAAAAATACACTAAAACTATAATTCTTGTGTCTACAGTTGTTATTTTTGTAGTCGGTGTCAGCAAACAGTACTACCACACAATTGCGCACACAGACGCAACACGGCGATCGGGAGGGTTGTACAGTCGTGGATTTGTCTTATTAACTTCATAATTCAGCTATTATCTTATTATTTTCGATAAGTATACTATTGTCCGCCGCCTCTTCCTGCGACCAGATTATGCTTGCGTAAGAAATGGCTGAGTGGGACCGGGAGAGGTTTAGAACTGGGGAGGGAGCCTCTAGATACCCCAGAAGACTTAGGCGCCGAAGATCGCTAAACAATAAACGTCCTCAATAAGTGCAGGCCTGGGGGTGGCAGGTGAGGCTATTTGTTACTCTAGCAATTCCAGGCTGGCGTGGCGATGCGAGCGCTGCGGACTCCGCGCGCCCTACGAATGGCAACGCCATCTCGAAACAGGAAATTACCTCGAGGACTATTTCAAAAAATACTTTTGATGAGCCCAAAAATAGGTTTTCTACAAAGCAGGCTTAATTGAAAATTCGGCTTGAACGTTACGTTTTATTATTGATTTATCAAACACTAGATTAGTAATTATGGACCAAGAATGTGGTCACTGCAATCAAGAACCTGATCTCGATTGAAGCAAATGTCACTTTAGTGTTCAATGCGGCACCAGCCGAGGCTAACGTAATAACAGGTGAAAATAATGATTATCAAAATGGATAACTACAAGTAAAGCAACACAATTCTAACTTACTAAACTATCATAAATTCAGCAGAAGTACACTATGACGGGTCTGTTGGTGTAATGGTTAGTGACCCTGACTGCTAAGCCGGCGGTTGTGGGTTCCATTCTCACCTAAGAGAAATAATTCGTGTTGAGCAAGATGATTTTTTGTGTGTGTAAGGGACGTCCGACGTCCGCTGATGTCCGTGGTGCAATTGTGGAGAAGACGGGATGCAGCGCGGATAGCATCCGGGTCGGCACCATCCGCCCCGGTCCAATGTCCGGCTTAGCGCTGTGTGGGTCAAATGTCCAGTAGTGTCGGGCAAAGTCCTGGGCGCAGCCGTAAAGTTGTTCATCGGTTTCGTGAACGATAGGATCACAGTCCTGGCGCCGAAACCGATGAGGTGTTATAAATGTCTGGCGTCGACACACACACGCGCCATGTGTGTTAATTGTTTTGACTGCAGCGGACTATGTTTCTGCTGCGGTCGACCGGGGCACAGGGCGGCAGAGTGCTCTGCCGCCCCTCACTGCCTGGCGTGGCGGGTAATAATAATCGGGCAAGGGGCTGTAAGCCTTCCTGCGATTCTCGGCAAACAGCAAGGGCCAGCCAGTCGACCCAGGCTGCCTCTGACGTCGTTCGTGGAGGAGGTTCGCCCATGGAGGAGGTTGTAGAGACGGTCAGAGAGTAATGGACCAAGTCCCTAACCTCCTTGTCCAGACGAACCTGAACCACTGTGCCGCGACGCAGGACCTTTTCCTGCAAACCATGGCACAGTGGTCGATCAGTGTTGCCGTAGCCGCGGAATCCTATTACGTTCCTCCCCGTCCAAACTGGTTGAGTGACCAGGACAGTTCCGTGGCAGTCGTCTGCTCCACGGCGGCTCGTTCCCCGCCCTTGTCGCTAAGAGACAAGGGCACTGGATATGTTAGGGAATCACCGTATATGGTGTTTACTTCTCCGCCAACCGGAGTTTGAGCGACTTCGAAGTTTTCTTTAACAACTTGGAAACCACAATGCGGCATCTAACGTCTGGTCACGTCTTAGTGCTGGGGGACTTCAACGCAAAGTCCATTGCGTGGTTACCTCAGCGGGTGGAACATACACCCCCGTCGATAGCCTTCATGGTCGGAGACGACGGGAGCAACGAGGACAATGTTCCGCCCGTCAGGGAATCGGAGATAGGGGCGGTTGCTCTACGGATGCGCTCTAAAAACACCGCCCCCGGGCCGGACGGGATACCTGCCCGAGTGTTGGCCCGAGCCCTTGAACTCATGTCGGACCACCTCAGGGAGATCCTGGACGCTGGCTTGGCGGCCGGACGCTTCCCTGAGTGTTGGAGAAGCGGAAAGCTGGTCCTATTGAGAAAGCTGGGACGGCCAGCCGAATCGGTGGCGGCCTATAGGCCCATTGTGTTGCTGGACGAGGCGGGTAAACTGTTTGAGAGGATAGAGGATACTCTCTGCCCGCATCGTCCGGCACCTAGGCGAGGTGGGCCCCGATCTGTTGGACGCCCAATTCGGTTTCCCAGCAGGGCGTTCGACAGTCGATGCTGTGTTGCGCCTGAGGGCCGTTACCAAAGAAGTGGTGGGCTGTGGCGGCGTGCTGTTGGCGGTGTCGTTGGACATCGCCAACGCATTTAATAATCTGCCATTTAGCTGCATCAGGGAAGCACTCCACTACCACGGGGTGCCAGAGTATCTGAGACGGCTCGTGGCAGACTATCTACAGGAGCGTACTGTCATGTACGAGGACCGAGACGGTGTTCTGAGGCGGCGGCTCATGTCGTGCGATGTTCCACAGGGGTCTGTCTTTGGGCTACTCCTGTGGAATATGGGATACGACTGGGCCCTTCGAGGTCGCCTTCCTCCCGGGCTGGGCGTAATTTGTTACGCCGATGACACATTGGTCAGCCGGGGAGTCATTACCCGGGGAGCGAACTTTCAAGAGGTGGCGCGCCTAGCCACCACGGGAGTCTCTATGGTTGTCGGGCGTATTGCGGCGCTGGGTTTACGGGTGGCCTTGGACAAGGCGGAGGCCTTTTTGTTCCATGGGACCCGTCGTGGTCCACCCTCCGGCGCCTCCATCGTAGTCAATTTGGTCGTCGTACCGGTTCAGGCTCAGATGAGAAATCTGGGGCTGATCCTTGACGGCAGGTGGCTCTTTGACGAACACTTCCGACAGCTTTCTCCAAAGCTGGTCGGCGCTTCTTCTGCCCTTGAGCGACTTTTGCCCAATTTGGGTGGAGCCAGCGTCGCGACGAGACGGCTATACACGGAGGTTGTCTGGTCAATGGCGCTGTATGGTGCACCAGTGTGGGCGTCGGCTCTGACCGCCCAGAATAGGACTCGCCTCGGGCGTCCTCAGAGGATATTGGCGGTTAGAGCCGGTTGCTTCGGGAAGTATCTGCACTCGGTCGCCAGGAGGGAATTGAGTCCCGCCTGTCACCACTGCGACTGCAGTGAGGACTCGGCTCAGCACACGCTGGCGGTTTGTTCTGCCTGGGCGGCGCAGCGTGGGCTCCTCACTGCAGTTATTGGAGGAGATCTCTCGCTACCGACCATCATACGCTCCATGGTCGGTAGCGACAGTTGTTTTACCGCGGTCGCAACCTTCTGCGAAGACGTAATTTCGCGGAAGGAGGCGGCGGAGAAGGCCATCGCCTCATGCCGCCTTGAGTGTGGCCACGGGTGGGCGGGACGGGTTTTCCCCTCCATCCGCTATAGTGGCCAGCCGCGAGGAGTCGACGTCCGCGTGTGCCGTACGTCGCCTAAAAGGAGAGTTCATCCACAGATGGTGCCCGCGTTAGCGGGCAGGCGCTAGGAGGGATCTGGATGTCGTAATAACAGCTGTTCCCGGATACCCCCTATGTCAGGCGCAGAGTGGCACACCGTGTGGTTTTAGTCGGTCCGATTCCGACACACCACCCCGCCGTAAACCCCGGTGGGTGACAGCCCGAGGGGGTTTTCACACGTTAAAAAAAAAAAAAGGGGTAATATATCTATAATATGTATGTGTTTAGAAATATATACATAAGTATGTTTATCAGCACCATAGCACCCTCTGCCTAATACAGTAGAGTTATTCTTATTATTATATCACTAATCAAAAATTATGTTGAATGCCCATGTCCAGGGCCACGCCGCCCCTGTGCGCAAAGTGTACGGCGCACACAGGGGCCGCTATCGAAATTATTTTTGTTACACTTACTCAACAACATATTTCTTAGGCGCAATAGGCGCAACAAACGCCTCGTAAACAACAAAACATAATAATGTGTTTATTGTACAAGTGTCCCAAGATAATATTCATGTTTGTGGTTTAATTTTACGCTTTGGATTTTAGTTTATAATAATTGCGAGCGGTAAAATTAAAAGAGCCGCCATGAGTATGTAAGCAGGGTGGGGTCACGGGGATTACCCGACAGCCCGATTTTTAAGAACGAGAGACCCAAAACAATTAATTGTACAGTCATTCAATCGAAATTGTGGGTAAGGTGCACATTATTTTTTCATAATAAAGAGAAGTTTAATAGCAAAAACAGCACTAAAATACAATAAAATAGTTTGTGTGTTACTTAGTTTGTGATTGTTTTAACGTGTTTCGACAATGAGTGATAGTAATCAAGATAAAAAAAAGAAATTATCTGGTTACCAGAATTTTATTAGGGAAAGAAAACAAGAATAAGAACATGATAAAAATACAACTATAATAAGTAAATATTTTACGGCTCTACTACCATCTACTTCCAAAGAATCACTGGAGATAAAAACCAGGGATTTTATCGATGAAGGTGTTGTTAAATCTGATTCAAAAAACGCTTCATGTAGTAGTAAGTGGTTTATATAATTGGCATACAAATAAATATAACTTCAGTCTGCTTGTGATGTCAAGATAAAAAAAGCACTTTTCTGTTTTACTTCCTGTCAATCTTTTTCTGAATCGTTGAAACACCTCACCGATTTTGATGTGGCGGATAGATGCTGTAACTGTTTTATTTTATACAACTAATCGCTGTCGGAAATCATGGGTTCGATTCCCACAAGGTATTAAAAAAAACCTTTGTGCTTGTGTGTATGTTATATTTATTTATTTACAGAAATAAGTATATTAATAGTCAAAGTCAAAGTCAAAGTCAAAGTCAAAGTCAAATTCATTTATTCATTTAGGTCACAAAAGACACTTATGAACGTCATAAAAAAAAAACAATAAAAGATGAAAGATGAACAATCTGTCGATTAAAATTATAGCTAGCTGGGTTCGCAGATTGTTCATGGTAGAGTGGTGAGAAAAGAACCCAGGAAAGAAACTCACCACCACTCTTTTAACTCAAAATCTTTTAAATATTAAAATAGCAGTTATATTCACAATCATAGGTCTTAAAAAAAGAGCAATTCATTTCCAAACATCTAAATCTGTGACATAGTCTGAAACTGAGTAATAAGCCTTTTTGGACAACCTCAGCTTAACAAATTTCTTAAATTTACTAATAGATAATAATACTATGTTGTTTGGTAATTTGTTATAAAATTGTATACATTGACCCACAAACGAATTCGATATTTTATGGAGCCTAGTAGTGTGCAAGGCAAGTTTATTTTTATTTCTTAAATTAAATTGATGGAGATCACTATTTTTCTTGAATTTACACAGATTTTTATGAACATACAAAAGATTCTCGTAAATGTATTGTGAGTGTAGTGTGAGAATGTTAATTTCTTTGAATCTGTTTCTTAGTGACTCACAAGGGCCCATCTTATAGATAGCCCTAATAGCTCGTTTCTGGAGCACAAAGATTGAATCGATATCAGAGGCACCGCCCCAAAGCAATAAACCATAGGACATAATGCTGTGAAAGTAACTGAAATAAACTAATCGCGCAGTATCAACATCCGTCAATTGACGAATCTTTCTCACAGCATAAGCTGCAGAACTAAGTCTACCAGATAACGTTTCTATATGTGGGCCCCATTGTAACCGTGAATCTAAAGTTATACCTAGGAAGACAGCCTTGTCTGTCAATTCCAGTTCCTCCCCGTTCATCAAAACACTAGTTTTTACTTGTTTAACATTCCTAGTATAAAATTTAACACATTTGGTTTTACTCCTGTTTAATAACAAGTTATTAGCGCAAAACCAAAGTACCATTTTAGAGAGAGCATTGTTTACATCGTCAATTACCGATTGCTGTCTGTTAACTTTAAATACTAAGGATGTGTCATCTGCAAACAACACTATCTCATGGTTATCCCTCACAAGATGAGGCAAGTCGTTGATGTACACAAGGAACAGAAATGGACCCAGAATAGACCCCTGGGGCACCCCCACCGCCACAGCTGATCCCTGGGATAATTTACCATTAACATCTACTCTTTGAATCCTATCACTCAAATAAGAAGTAAGAAGATCCAAAGCACTGCCTCTTATTCCATAGTGGTGTAATTTCCTGACAAGTGTTTCATGCTGCACACAATCAAATGCTTTAGATAAGTCACAAATTTCACATAGTATTTCAATGTCAAATTTAAAATGCTGTAAATCACATTTGCACGTCAGTTGTCTAGTGCCCATAAATACAAGCCCTGCTTAGTTTGGGACTAAACGGCTGGGTTTATTTGTCGAGAAATATTCATTTATTTTATTAATTATTAATAGATAGACAAATCAGTTTATTCAGACAAGTCGATTAGATGTGTATGAGCAATATCATGTTTTCTGTTGTCTGCCTTTAAGATGATGCCGCCGAAGTTACGTCTGTGCCTCTGCCTGATACTATTGAAACACCATCGTCACCGCCAAGACAATTATCATCACTAATACCAACTTTTTTCAAAGATGACCCTGGACTCTGGCCAGAAGTTTTAAATGCTACTTTGATCCAGTATCTAACAGAAAATTCGATTAAACCAATTAAACAGTATAATTTGCCTCGTGATTCTTCGGGGCGAAAATTTTCCAAGTATTATTATGAAATGCATTTAGGAAACGGTGAAAAGCATCACAGAGAGTGGCTGTTGTATTCAGTGTCCAAAAATGCCGTTTATTACTTCTGTTGCAAGTTGTTTGAATCAAAACATAAAAATAAATTTTGCGAATTAGTAAATGGCAACATCTAGCTTTGTATTGCAGCAGACATGAGAAAAGTTCTGCCCATTTCAATAATTATAAAAAATGGACAGATTTGTGTCAGGGTCTTAAATATAAAAACACTATTGATAGTGTACAACAAAAACTTAGAATGTTGAAGAAGTTGGTCTACGAAATTTGGTTTGTCGGTAAATCCAACTAAGTGTCCAGTGATTGTTGTAGAGAGCAAACAAATGCTCAGTAGGTTGTTCATGGCGACTATCCCAACTGCTGTTTATGACAACCTGACTATACGTCTGAGTGCAGTAGTAAAGAACCTGCCCAGCCCATATCACACCCACTCCAGTGAAAATTGGAGAATCTATCCTCAAAGTAGTTGACGACTGCGTGTATCTAGGACAAACAAGTTAGGTAGATCAAACTTCGATAAAGAGGTCAATTGTCGAATCCGGCTAGGTTGAGCAGCGTTTGGGCAGTGACGTAACGTTTTCTCGTCACAAATACCGCAGTGTCTCAAGTCTTTGACCAGTGTGTGTTGCCAGTGATGCCTTACGGCACAGAGACGTGGTCAGTCTCTATGGGCTTGATAAGAAGATTCAAAGTCACCCAAAAATCAATGGAGAGGGCAACGCTCGGAGTTTCTTTGTGTGATCGAATCAGGAATGAGGAAATTCGCAGACGAACCAAGGTCACCGATATTACCAGTAAAATTGCTAAATTTAAGTGGCAATGGGCAGGGCACATTACACGCAGAAACGATGGCTGATGGGGCCGTAAAGTTCTGGAGTGGCGACCGCGTACTCGGAAACGCGGCGTTGGTAGGCCTCAAACAAGGTGGTCGGAAGACCTAGTGAAGGTCGCGAAGCTGCTGGATGTGGGCGGCACGGGACCGGCTGTTGTGGAGAACCTTGGGGGATGCCTATGTCCAGCAGTGGACGTATTTTGTCTGAGATGATGATGATGATTATATCAGTGCTGCCGAGTTTATATTTTTGTGGTTAATATGTAGTGCTAAAATGTCCGACTCGAATCACAAAGAGACTTGCTTACTTATTCGGTGGAAAGCTACGAAAGAATTGGTTAACAGTGGCTATTTGTGAAGTCATGGTATCCTTCCGGTCGAACTGATTAATTAAAGCTGAAGCATAACTTATAAGCTCCCGATGAGAATAAATAACAGGATTGTCAGTAGTATAAGCTTACGTGTAAGCGACGGCAGAGCAGCGCCACGGCCACCACCCTCAACGCCACCACCACGTCCACGACGGGTAAGTGCCGTGACTTCCAATGATCAATGTCGTACTGTAAATTACAATATCGAGAGGACGTATAAAAAGTCAGACAGTCTCGCTAATAAAAGAATGTGTCGTTCAGAGTTATCCAGCTCACTGTACGTACAGGTCAGCACGCACACTTTCACACAGCAGTCGGTCGCCACGCGTGTAATCTAAACACATAAAGAACCGTTGCGTTTCGGTCTTTGCGGAAGTTCCATCCGACTTCTTTTGCATGTCTATAACCAAAATTCAATATATTAATGTCACTCATCCAAGCGACTGCTTTTTAGTAAGTATCCCTTAGTGGTGTCAAGCACCAACTCATTAGTCCCTCGATTCCCTGATACTCAATCACCAGGAGGTATCATCAAGCGGAGTAATTCCTACCACGAAAGCGGCCTACTCGAGGTCTCACACTTAGTGTCTTGTTATTGGAGGCATTTATCGACTATAAACGATTGATGAGATTCCACAACCATGACCCATATTACTACAATAACTACGAGAATAACTGCCAACAAATTAAACTAGATTTCCTTTGCAATGGTGGAGTTAGCAAAACTTAGCGGTCACTCTTCTCGATCTTGTCAAAGCACTCACTAGGTGGAAAGCGACCGGTTTGTGTGCTCGAGTCTCGAGCTAACATAGTCTGTCGTCATCGTCAAAGTAGTAGGTGAGTTGGGCTTTTGCCAATCCCACCTGGTACTGCTAGTGTGGGTATAAGAATAATGGTGGAATATATGTGTACTCTAACTTTGCAAATAACTGTAAGTTCCGTGAAGGTGAAACTGTATTTGCCTTAAATCCGTCGTCGTTCCAGTCCTCTGAGCCAAACATGACTACTTACAGGTCATACTCGCAGGTGGCCACTAGTAAACAAGTACGTGGCACTACGCTACACAGGGTCTCCGATATACATTCAGATAGTATTACAATAGACGGGAAAAGTGACCGCATTATCAGTAGCGCCATCTCTGAAAGTTACCAAAAACTTATAAAAATATAATTGGTCTATGGTCACAGGAGCAAACGACCATCTAAAATCTATTAGAAAATTCTTACTCTTACACAAGGTTCAAACTCATCTTGGTGTGAATCTGTATAACGGTAACCACACTTCTAAACATACTCAAATGTTCATTATATAGCAATTTACAGACAGACCGACAAAGGAGAAACGATTGTGCTCAGCACAATTATTTGTTAGGTGTATTCGTAAGACAGGATCACTTATCACTAGGCCAGCATTCGTGTTAACTAATCAACTATAACATGTATACAAAGCGCACAAAGGCAGCTTTCTTAACGTGTTGGAAAGAGAGATCACGATGGCGAAAACTCGTCAAAGTTTTCTATTTGTTGTAGAAGCATTTTATAAACACAATTCTTCCAACATTTGTAGTTTGTATATTTATGTTTACATGTGTGTTATATACACATTACACCTATACCTAGTCTTGCCATAAATATTGTAATAAAGAAAAAAGAAAATTGTTAACTGCAAATAACATTTATTACTTTTACAGTGTGTCAGTTTAATACATAAATATAAAACAATTAAAAATATAAAAAGCTTATTCGAAGTGGTCTCCATTGGCTGCAATACAGTCCTTTAAACGATGAGGCCAGTTATCAATAGAAGCACGCACTCTTTCCATGGGAAAATTCTTCACTGCCAATCGTATAGATTGTTTTAGGGACTCCAAATTATCATGGCGTTTAGAGCAAGCTGTACTCTCTAAAACTGACCACAAATCATAATCCAGCGGATTAAGATCGGGACTAGACGACGGCCAGTCTTCAGCTCTGATGAAGTCCGAAACGTTCGATTCCAACCAAGACTGCGTGGACCGAGCTTTATGACCCGGCGCCGAGTCTTGCTGGAAGGACCATACTTGGTTATTGAACATGGTGATGTTAAGGGGCTTAACTACCTTCTCAAGAATGGTATCTTGATACACTTGTGCCGATGTTTTGATACCTTTTTCACAAAAATATGGCTCAGTCACTCCTTCATAGCTAACACCCCACCAAACCATCACTGAAGTCGGATAATGTCCACGTTGCACTCTGTCGACTAATTGGGAAGCTTCCTTAGAGCTTTGAGCATAAATACGGTCATTTTGTTTGTTAAAATGTTGCTCAATTGTAAAAATTTTCTCATCCGTAAACAAAATTTTTCTGTGACCTCCCTTTGCGTACCGCTTCAGTAGTTGTTTCGATTTTACCACCCTATTCTTCTTTAAATTATCAGTTAAGAAATGGCCAGTGCGTCTCTTATAGGCTGCAAGTCCTAAGTCATCTTTTAAAATACGCGACATGGTTCTAGGTGCTATCTTCATTTCCCGAGATAAAATCTTTTGCTTTCGGACAGGATTTCTTCGAATTCTTTCCCTTACTGCTTTGACCACCTTTTTCGTACGAACACTACGTGGACGGCCAGATCTTTTTCTGTCACAAACAGAGGAGGTCTCATTGTACCTATTAATAGCCCGGTACACAAACATTTTACTAATACCAAGTGTATGGAGAGTTTTAAAAATTGCATTTGGCTCCATACCTACTTTGTGTAATGCTATCACAGCGATTCGGTTCTCTTTATCACCCCACACCATTTTAATATCGCAAAATATTTTACAATGTATTGGCGCCAAAATGAGAAAACACAATGAACAATCGTATAAAAATGACAGATTCGAAATTCAAATGTAATATTTTTTTATAATTAAGTGTAACAGTATTTATGGCCAGACTAAGTATATTATGCGTATTAGTATCATTATCTTACATGATTTACGGTACATCTGCATATTTAAATACATTTTAAATCTTCTTACATCAACCATGTTTGGCTCTGCATCTCCCTGAGGCCGAGTGGCAGAAAAGTCCATCTTTGGAACTTTTGTGCATAAAGATTAAATAAAGATAAAAATTATGTATTAAAAATTATGTTGCTAGCTAGTAGAGCCACGCTGATTTCAGCACGAGTGGGCCGGCTCAACCGGCGCAGTACTACTCTCCCACAGAAGACCAACCTAAAGCGACAGCATCCGTGCTTCGTTGGTGAGTGTGAGACCGGAGGCCCATTGATGCAGCTGTGGCAGTTACCGTGGTAAGCCTTACACTGTCACAATGACTGTCACGCCTTTTACGTCCCCAAGCGGAGTGTGAAAAAGCATCTCACTAGGCTGTCATAGTATGGGTCACCATACTGCGTTTTCTGCATTTGTAATGAGTATGGTGACCACAACTCTTGGATTCTATTCATGCTTTCCATCAGGCAGAGTAGAGTCACTTTGGCAGGCTCTTAATATAGAAAAAAAAATGTAAAAGTGGCACCATACTCTATAGGGTCCCATATACTTATTGGTCGGCTACGTTACCAGTCTATGCAATGACTGTCTATACTATGATTGTCATCAGATTATCGTTGCGAAGCCACCGTTGGACTCGTCAAATCTTAAATAAAAAACTTCTGAAGAGTTTGCATATCCTAAACTTTTTTTTTTAAACAGACAACGCCCGCACTAGAAATTAATCCTGTATCGCGGAGGACTTTACAAACATACAAGAAATGGACACCGAGAACACCCAGGCTCAGAACAACAACTTGTGGATCACACAGTATTGTCCCATGTGGGGCTGGAAGCCACAACACTCAGCGCAGTAGAGCGACGTGGCGACCTCGACCTCGGCGCGTACAGTCGAACGTCGACTTTATCAGGTCACAAAAAATTAACGAGTCGGCGCGACACCACGGCCAGTGCAACCCGCTCCAAACGGTAGACGATTTAAAGTTATATATTCACTTTACATATGTATATCGTGATCGCGTTCACTCCTCCAAACCTATACATAACTACGTGCGAATAATAATCTATACACATAAATAAAATTGGAGTGTTTCTAATATTAAAATAACCACTTTTTACTACACACATATGAATACACCAAAGTAACTTTTTTTACAATTTTTGCCTGTTTGTCTGTCTGTCTGTTTGTTCTGCCTAATCTCTGAAACGGTTGGACCGATTTTGACGGGTCTTTTATTAGCAGGTAGCGGATTTAATAAAGAGTAACCTAGGCTACTTTTATTTTAGAAACAAAAAAATTGTTTTAGAAAAATAAAGTAATGTTGCAATGTCCAAGTACTGTCCAGTACCGCGCGCAGCTCTCGCGCGGCCGCCACCGCCACTACGCAACGACTTCATTTTTAAATTCCAAGCGGTCGAAGTCGCGGGTACAGCTAGCAGTAAATATTTTGGACATCTGTCCAACGTCATCCTTCAAACAGAGCCGAGTTTGGATCGATCGATAGAACACATATACTTTTTATAATTATGTACTACACACACAGTTAGGTGCAGAACTGAGTCAGTACCTTACAATTTTTTAAAAATATCTGTATGAAATTGGTATTAATTACTAAATAAAAAATGTATTGTAATATTTAAAAACTTTATTTCTTGAATGTTTAATTAAAGAAATCTTATAAGTTTAAATCTTATTTTGGTGAATAATCATCACAATTACAATTGGTTCACTTTTGCACCAGTTATAAAATATAATGAAAACATATCTTTAATATTTGGTCCAAAGACCTTTTGCTTTTTCAACCGCATGCAACCTATTTACCAAACTTTTTACAAGTTTTTCACAGTACTCGGGTGGAATTTTGTACCACTGTTCTTGTACTCGTTCCCATAGAATGTTCGCTGTTCGATGGTGGTGCGCTATATTCATTTAAAAGCATCCTTTTCAAATATGCCAAATTCTCTATAGGGTTGATATCAGGACTCTGAGAAGGCCATGGAAGGACTTGAAACACTTGCTTATCAAGCCATTTTTTTACTATTTTTGACGTGTGCTTGGGATCGTTATCCTGTTGAAATATTACTTTATTTACAGAATATGGCATATTTTCTACAGCATCCATCAGATGTGTCTTAAGAATGCTGAGATACATTCTACCATCCATATTTCCATCGATTTTGTGAATTGGTCCCACACCAAAAGCTGTCAGACATCCTCAAAGTTTGATATTACCTCCACCATGTTTCAGCGTTTGTATAAAATCCTTTGCTTGTAATGGTTCCCCTTCTTTCTTCCAAGACCATTTTCGCCCGTCTGTGCTGTATCTATTAATTTTGGTCTCATCGGACCAAATAACCCTCATCCAGTCACTTTCAGTCCAGTTAATGTATTGTTTTGCAAATTCTTTTCTTGCTCTAATATTCTTTTTAGTAAGGAGAGGTTTCTTTTTCTTCTCTACAGCTCGCATACCTACATTGTGTAATGCCCGACGAACAGTCCACTTACTCACTGACGTGCCAGTGTCTTGTCTTAAAATTGCCGCCGCTTCTGATGCTGAAGACGCTTCACTAGATCTTAAATAGTGAATAAGTTTTCTTACGTCTCTGTCAGATAACTTTTTAACACGACCACCAACGTTACTTGGCACAGGAAATTTACACTTTGCTCTAATTCTCTGTACTGTTGATTGACTCACCTTTAACTCTTGAGCGATAAATCTTGTCAATTTTTCACTTTTGAGTAACTCTTTAACAGATTCTATAATGGACTTTGATGTCGGTTTCATGGTTTCAATAAAGCGTACGAAACGTTCCCTTTGCGATATAAAATTACACTGAGTAATAAACAAAGCGAAATTGTCTTTCTCTACTAATCCTGACAAGTTTAAACATGTTCATACTTGAGCGCAGAGTCAGTAACAAGCACAATGCAAAAGTGAGTCTATCACATTCAAATACCTCAACGTTTTAAAACGCAGTAACTGGATAATATCCATTTGAACTATTAACTTGAGGAATATAGATTTAACTTATGGGATAAAATTCTTTAAACATTTTTATTAAATATGGACTTATTTCATGTAATCAAATAATCGCGAAACATTGACTCAGTTCTGCACCTAACTGTATATATCTAAACAAATATTTGTAGATCACAAAGACACTAGAGCCAACCCAGAAATCGAACTCGAAACCTCAGCACGACGTCGGACACGTTACCGCTGCGAAACCGAATCTACACATACACAAGTTTCTATGTATTATATGTATGTACGTACAAAAAAAAGTACACAAGTATTCTATCAGTCAATCTAGTTATAATAGTACAAGCTCTTCTTAGTTTGAAACTAGATGGCGTCGTGTCAAATGTCCGAAATATTTATTATTATTTATTTATCTTACGTCCCCGAGCGAGGTGAGACAAAGCATCTCACTACACCGCCACAGTAACGAGTATAGGGGCTGTCACTCTTGGATCCTGTTCGTGCTTTCCATCGGGCACAGTGGTCCCCTTGACAGGCTTTTAAAATTAAAAAAAAAATACAAATTTCACATTTATACAAAGTTTTAATTCGATCCAATACTGAGAGGTAGATAAAAAATCACTTAAAACATTATATCCCTATATAACAGTTTTTTAAATATAAACACCGGAACCTTCCCTTCTGAACCATTTTCTCAAACTAGGTCGGTGTTTTTTTTTTTTTTTAAAAAAAGTCGGAGTGTAGGACCTCCGCAACCAAAGTGCCAGGCGACATCGACGCTTGTTAAGACGTGTCTACCCGCTACGAGTCTCAGAGCTTAACTCTAAGCTCATTATCAAAATGATATTTCATATCGTCACACTGACGATGCAAACGTCGGCACCTGTTTTACTTACGATTCAAGTTCGAAGCGCGTCGATAACGCGCGATAGAGAGGGCGGTCTGAGCATCCTTAGAACATACGTGATCCAGGTAATCCAGGTGATCCTGTCGAAGACCATTCGTCACGACTTTTGGTTATACACGACATATACTAATCGAGTTCCTTAAAACCGTGGAATGTAAGAGAGAAATAAAATTGTTTCAAATATAATTATGCATATCGATATATTTTATAGGAAAATTAGACTAATAAGACTGTGTATCGTAACAAAATGCACCTTAAAGTTACATCAATAAAGCTTAAAACGATATTTGGAGTACTCACGTAGCACTTCTCCACTCCGCGGTAAATCAAAGTACGAAGAGACGACACTCGTTGCATTTATCACATTGTTGGTTCGCGGGGCGGGTACAAGCGCGCGCACGAGTGTCGCGCGAACCACCGAGCGATGGCAACGGTGTTAACGTTCTGGCAACTGGGCGAATCACTCGTGTACGCGATTGTACGCGATTATACGCACGTAGTAGTGCACGTGAGATAACGACACGAGTACGCACACACTCGAACAGATCAACACGTTATATACCAAACGACGAGAACTACATTTCTTTAACAACTAAACCTTTTACTAATCATCATCGAATCACCAAAAGAGACTCCATAATGCAAAACATCAAAGTGACGTAGGGGGGAACTTGCCGCAATATATTTTCAAACATTTAAGTCAACATATAGTTTAACTCGTTTGTAAATATTTTCCTACGTCGTGTGAGTGTTCGACGAACCGATACACTCACGGTATCGAGTGTATCGAGTGTATCGAGTGTATCGAGTGTATCGAGTGTATCGAATGTATCGAGTGTATCGAGTGTATCGATAGGTGCCGGAGCGAGGCGCGAGCTCACAGCCCGGTGCGCTTCTTTAACGAACCCCCATTCGTATTCTCCCATAGCATTAATCCACATCACGTAAAAATTATACGAGCGGAGGTCTGTTAAAGGACACTGAATTATAAACTCGGATCGGCATCAAACGGTTTCGTCTGTTCGAGTGAGCGCCGGGACATTGAGCTGAAATGCTACGCTTCGTCCGCCCGGCGCGACGTCGGTCCGCGTGTACCTCACATATATTTGTATTGAAACGTTACACTTAGGCGATAGCACGCGCATCGCTCACCGGCTGAGATCTGCGGCGGTCCCTGCGCACGGGAACCCTGTTCATAATTCGGCGTGACGCGATTTACAAATCTCGGTATAATCTCAAATTAAATTATATATTACAATACAAAAATATAAATTAAACATACGTAGGGTCGACGACTTGCGAATGTAAAAGACGGTTCACGAACTACTAAAATGTGAGCACGTTCACAAGACGATTTACATAAAATTGAGCTACTCGTAGAACAATAAATCCATGAATACGATACGGCGACGTCGTGATGGCCCCGACAGACGTCGAACGCTCGCTCACCCTACGTGGTCCAAATTCAACATTCATTCATAACATAACGATCACAGTATCACATCGATCGGCTCCGACTCAGACACTGACGAGGCGACGAGCGCCGCGACAGCTGGTCGCGGGCTGTACGTGTAGTGGTTAGTCGGTAGTCGGTGGTCGGTAGGGTTTAGCGCGTCACGTTCGGGTTGTACGGAGGCTGCTTCTCGGTGTGTTGCATCACTTGGTCGTACGAAGGTGGACACGCTGTAATCGACAAACAGATAAACGTTATTATGGCACCTCTGACGTAGTTCTTCGGTCTAATCTAAGTAAATTATCGCAAATATAATCCCTCATTCCATAAAAACTTGATTTAGCGCTGATAGAAAATTACAGTAAATCCATTGGCCCTTCTACTGATATGCTACTACCTCTTACTGAAAGACATTCAGCCGCTGGTGGACTATGCTCGCCACCTTTTAGGTACGGCCTGCAAGAGGGCCTTTACACAAAGGATTATTGGTAGTGCGCGTTGTCTACTTTTACGTGTGTCAGTTTGGACGAATGATTACGAAGCGATTGTTCTATTTCTCTAATCCAGCAGAACACACAACGCAAACTCGTTCACTTGGGTACTGAAGTCCTTTGATATGTCGCGTATAGAATGTATAACTGACCTATCTCACACACTCGCTATTACCATACGAGTAGCTATTGGTATTTGGCATCATAACAACATTACTGTCAACGCTATCATGAAATGCTCTTATCGGTCTCTAAGACTCTCTTTGCAAACAACTCTAAAGTAATGTCATGCAGAAGCAATCTATACACAAACGTTTATCTACCTGCTATTAGTCTAAGGTATACATGTACACGAGACGACAGAACAGCACAGACGTAATAGTAATTACTCTTTTACTACAGTTTCAAACAACACAAAAAATGTTAGTAGTTTTATAACAAGAACACAACAAAACTTAAGCCTTAACTAGAACCTACGCTCCTCTTATATGCAATACATTTCACATTTTCTTTTTTTTTTCTTCTATATTAAGAGCCTGTCAAAGTGACTCTACTCTGCCTGATGGAAAGCATGAATAGAATCCAAGAGTTGGGGTCACCATACTCATTGCAAATACTGACAACGCAGTATGATGACCTACACTATGGCGGCCTTGTGAGATGCTTATTCACACCCCGCTTGGGAACGTAAAAGGCATGACAGTCATCGTGACAGTGTAAGGCTTACACAGTTACCACGATAACTGGTGGCACACCGTGTGGTTTTAGTCGGTCCGATTCCGACACACCACCTCGCCGTAAAGCCCGGTGGGGTGACGGCTCGGGGGGGTTTCCACACATTAAAAATAAAAAAAAAAAGAAAAAAAAAAAAGTGTGTTGTTATGCAGTAATTAATTTGCGTTAACCGCACACGAAGCTTATCAGGACAACGCGAACGTTATCTTGTGTCTATTGCCACTCCAACTTTATATAAATCGAAGCCTCTTGCACCTGAGTTAGTTACTACACAAAATTTACTCTAAGGTCAACTACTAACTAATAATTCCAGTAATTAGTATTGAAGACTACAAAAAACATCTAACTGTAACAATAAGAACAGAACGGGATGCATCGTGGATGACTCATAATGTATAATTGTATATTTAAAAACGCTGAGTAGCCTAAAGCTAGAATTTGAGTCAACATGTGGAAACCCCCTCGGGCCGTCTCCATATATCGTTGATGTAGGCAACTTAAAAAAGCCTACATCAACGATATATGGAGACGTTACTGAAACTGTGTTAGCTCTTGTACATTAATGTTATTTAAATGGGTTCTATTTTACACTACAAGGGTAAACTAGAGACTAAAGAGGAGTACGGAGAAACGTGAAGAGTTAGACGGCTAGCTATTTGTCATGCGTTCTACTTTACCCACCTTGCGGCAACCAGCCCGGCGTCGCGATCCCAAAGAATGCTTAACAATCAAATCACATCGTTAGATATAATGCAATCGTCTACTTAAATCATATATATTATTTATATAATGGTAACTTGCACATGGTTCCGGCGAAATTCGCTTTATTTTCGTTCATTTACTACAGAAGAACGACAGAATTTCGCAACTTATACAATGCAATGGTTTGATTACATAAATTCAGATAACTTATTAATGTTATTAAGGAGAAGATGAAGAGAAAACCTCACTCTGCTGAATCAGAGTCTAGAAGTTGTGTCGGTTGTCAAACCAGCTTTTTTTTTCTATATTAAGAGCCTGCCAAAGTGACTCTACTCTGCGTGAAGGAAAGCATGAATAGAATCCAAGAGCTGTGGTCACTATACTCATTGCAAATGCAGACAATGCAGTATGCTGACCTACACCATGGCGGCCTTGTGAGATGCTTTTTACACTTCGCTTGGGGATGTAAAAGGCATGACAGTCATCGTGCCAGTGTAAGGCTTACACAGTTACCACGATAACTGTCACTCCTGCATCAAAGGGCCTCCGGTCTCACACTCACCAACGAAACTCGACAACACAACCGTGTCGTGACAACTTGTTATCAGAGCTCAAATATAAGCGACGCGTACTAATATGTGATGACGTAGTATACCACGAGATATTTGAGTAGATATTATGTTTCATGTCAAGACAAATAGAGTCGCGATTCTCTAGACGCACCAATATACTTTATTACCATAATCGTAGTGAATCATCCCCGGGAGCTGAAATATGCCGTTTGGGCAGTTGAGGATAATTTTCTGAAATTGTTTCAATTGATGTACTAAGACGACAACATGGCATTTACTGTATAATATACGTAAATAGGTTTGATATACTGGGCAGAAATAACTTAATTATAATATGGCACTGAAGGAACCTGTTAGTGATCTCTGTAAAGAATTATTCGTGGACGTCGGAATACCAAAGTTAGGGCCTTCTGATACACAAGGCGTGTAATGTAGTCAAATATTCTGTTGCACAGTGATGCGGTTGCAGGCGTTAACAGTGAAAGGCAAATACAGCGCTGAAACTGAATGACCTTTAGCCACTGTCCTCGGTTACTATTCAACTGCTTTGTTATTTAGTAGTGTTTAATAAATATTTGTAATTACAAAAGATATAACTTATGTATAATGATTGTGTCGAGCCGAACGACCGACTGATAAATATTTTACGAGTCCTATCTACATTTGCATCAACATTATCATTTAGATTTAGATGTGAAAGTGTAGGTACACAGGTACCCGAGTATAGGTGACACTCCGGTGCGGCCGGGGAGTGTCGTCTGGGGCGGGGTGCTGTTCTGCCTCTTACTACGCAGGGCGATGAGAGGTGCGATAGCGTCTTGCCTCTGGGGCATGAGGTGCCCGGGATGTACCTCACTTGTGAGGTACGGCAGGGAGGACTCTAGAAGCCGCTAATGCGTTCCTGACTGCCGACGTAGGCCGCCGTGGGGTTTAATGGATAGACCGGTTTGCCGGGAGTCCCACACACGCCCTTCGTCCCTCCGGAGGGTATGGTACCACCGTCTGGTGGTAGCACCATCCTTAACTGCTCAGCACGAGGTACGTTACGCAATATTTGTACAGTATATCAGATTATTTCATTGATAGCGCCGAGTACCATAAACAATGCAAATAATGCTGATATAAATTAAACAACCAGTCAACCGTGAGTGACGTCACTCCACCACTATTGTTTCTTCCACTCTCGGAGGCAAAGAAGCACATTCAAGTACATTTTACGAACGACATTTTAGCAAAAAATGAGGTTTGTAGAATTGCATTTCCAGGCTCTCGATCATGCTGATAATTGAGGAAACGCGCGTCAATGTGATGCGAGTGAGAATCGTTTGGAACTTCCCGATAGAACACTTACAGGTATTCGAACAAGGGCCCAGTGAAGAAATGTCAGCAAGAGACGCAATACTCCCCGTGACCGCCTACAATAAGATGATCATGATGATTATAATTATTGAATATAAAAAGTAAATCACAAAAAATCCGAGTGAGGAAAAAGGTGGCGCTGTCGTTATCTTGGGGATAAACGCAAAAGTTATATAAATAGTCTAATTATAATTATTGATGTCATTTGAGTAACGTTGCGGTTAAATAATATTCATAAGAACAGGTAGTTAATTCAAAGAGGCAGTCATCGACGAAATAGGTTCATTAATGTCTATTTATCCTATTTTGGCCGACTGCTACATGCTTGGAGATAATCGCATCACCGTTGAACTGTTGCCCGGCTTGCTAATTATTTATGTATTATTTGCCATATGGGACATTATAACAAGACAAATAAAAAAGGTAATTGAAATTGTCTTTCAAATAAAAAAGCTAAAACTCGTCTGTTCGTCAATAACAGCTGGAGAATACCGAGGAGATTTAATCATATCACACCTAAATTAGTTTTATATCGTATTTTGAATCATAATAGCTTATCATGAACTAAATGGTAATTACTCGGCGATTACTGAATGATAAAATAATATACTTTGCAAGTTTTAAATTTAAACAGAGGTGCGAATACAAAATACGAGTGGAAACTTATAGTACAGGTTTCACTGAAATCATATCTATTGAAAAAAGATTGCCATCTTTCAGGACGCAGTGGAAACGCGGTCTTTCAGAGGTGGAATACGTTCAGATAATAAAACGTGTTTTTATTAGTTAATGAATGATAACAAGTACACGAAAAACCCACCAATATTATAACATATAATGAGTCAATAGACCACGTAGCTATAGAGCGGAACGATGAGGTCGTTTTGACGACTAAGTCCCTGAATTTAAGTTTGTAAACACATACAGTATAGGTTGTTTTGATTAAAGTTCGATTAAAGGAACTGGGCTAAGAGCTAGTAAGGGAAACCTTTATAACACTGTGCTGACAAATCAAATAACTCGGACAGTAAAAGATAGAAGGCACGCTATGGGATGCGTGCAACAGCGAACTTGATTTGGCTCTTCAGACAGTAAATAGAACATTGTCGCAATAACTGAGGAGTTCCTACTACGTAACGAACAATTATGTTATGAAATAATAATTGAAGTAATTTCAACAACTAGTTTACTCAGCTAAAGTTCCAACGGAGGCGGTGGACGCGCAGCGAGCGTGGCATTGGGCCTTATCTAAATCTATTGATTAGATATCATGTTATTCCCTCACGTTGACAGTTGCCTGCTCGAATTTGAACACATATACTTAAGGCAACAATTTCTAAATGTCACAGCCACGTGAGCCACCGTGGGGACTTATGTATAGTCCACATTGTCTTGTCAAGTAACTACGACTTGCGGCAACTCCGTGTAGGACTAAGACAGGAAAAAGAAAAAAACTTGCATATTTTAGCCATTACAGCTAACAAAGAATGACGCAGATACAATGAACTCATAACTTATACAACAAGTTTTCTGGTGCCGCACGGTACGCGCTGTTTGTCTTGAATCTAGTTACAGTGCGTCAGTGGTGCATGGAGAGACGTACTGGGCGATCCCGAGGTACTGGTCATACAACATAGGACATAACAACAGACCTAAACCGCAAAGGAAAGAATTTCTTCAAAGTTTCCCATTATATTTGACATAATTTATCATCTCAATATCCGCGTGGTGATGAATTTAAAGTTCAGTGTCACCAACTGTAAATAGTAAGCCAAAGTGTAAAAAGTGACCGAGGAAGCAAACTTCGTAGGACAACATTATCACAAAGAGAAAGAAAACTTGAACCAACAATGAAAATATACAAAAACGGTTGGTCCTCTGCTTTCAAGGGATTCCTTATCCGTCAGACGACTATATTACACTTTGTAGATGATTCCATCTACTACCTCTTACAAATCGTTTTATCATAGCTGACTTATTATTTTTAATGAAAATCCTTCATAATGATGTCGACTGCCCAGAGTTTCTAGAAAAAACACGACTGGAGTTTACTCCTTAAGTATGATTGTCAAAACAGACGCAAAAAAAAAGCTTATTTAGCTGAAATTAACTGAAAAAAGATTGATACCGTATGAAAGGGTAAATTAACAAATTAATGCAAATAACATATAGATATAGTCGTTTTGCAGCATACTCTATACACGTCTTAACACAATCACAACCAGTGCAGCCGCACCAAAAACGTAACGAGGTCATTCGTTCAGTAGATTTTACTCCTCACATTTTTCTCATACCAGGCGCCTTATATCAAAACCGATTCTTAAGGAGTAAATTCCAATAACTTTCACGTTCCCAACAAACCGCTCCGGTACAACCCTCCTTTAAGCGTTTCAAGGACATCTACCAATTATCGGCAAAATAGCTATATTATGCGTGCGAGCAGAGCTTACAATGGGCTTTGTAAACAGCAAGGTACAGCTCGATTCTCTGTGAGCGTCTCAAATGTGCGCAGGCTTCTGAGCCTTAAATTCCTTAACAATTAAAGGTAAAAAGAGTAATGTGTCCTGTCTTGTCCTGTACATTATTAGTGCTATTGCTCATATTTTTAGGTTTAGCATATCACGTCAAGTGAGGAGTTGTAAATGGCTTACTGTCTTTTACTCGACTACAAACCTTACAATGTTAGCCGTAAGTCCTCCATATCATAAATAGTTATAAATACAATCAACCTATCTTGCCAGCGTGGTATAGTGAACCAAAATGTCCTTTCTAAGGAGAAGCTTATGTCCAGCAGTGGACTATTAAAGACTATTTAGGTGATGATTCCAAAAATAAAAACACACATAGGAACTCACATAAGCAATAACAATCAATCATGTAGAACCATTTTGTTGGCCGAGTGTACCAAAAGTAACATGAAGCTTATGGTATAGGCACCAGGGCTCTCGTACTTAATTGTCAAAACAAGTAAATAACAATGACGTCACGCTCAGCAAGTACATACACAACAGTGCTATCATTCTGATAATATCATACACTTAATCCATTATGATGATACGTAATTGCGTTATAATCTTTCAGACCAGTCGTCGACAGTAAACGTATATACATACATACAAGTACACATAAAACCCTGTCTAAATGAGAGCCTATTCGTTTTGCAAATTGGTTAAAAAGGGGAGGTTTCAAAAGTATAGACAAAGAAAGTCTCGGCAAAGTCATGATAATTCAAATATAGAAATATGCAGTTTGTCTCCATAAATGAAACTTTTATGGTCATTATATATTTTTTTCTTCGCACATTAGTCAACTTCATAAACAGTAGCTATTTGATGTTGTTTTATTAAAAGCTGCAATTGCTTGACAAACTAACAAACAACTATAACCAGTTATTTCTTCTGGAGTTTTTAGAGAAACCATTTAATTACCGCTCACCCACACGCGGGTGCCTGCATCCTTCGATAACGCTTACCGGACTGTCTACGTGTACAGTCACGAGTTATCGCGAAAGAGTGTTGTGATCTAACGGGACCACCGGTCACTCATGTCAGACGTAATTGTACACAGAATGGGTCCTGCCCAAAGCTGCCCAAATCTTGAATTAGATTCGTAAATATTGCAGCGTACAAATAACGCGATAAAACTACTGACGATTGAAAAAAATGACCCTGACTTTATTACTCACTGCTTCGTTCAGTAGTTAGACATCACCGGCCATACCGAGTGATATTCTTGTAAATGACTGAGGGGTCACTAACCAGTGACTTCTTGAGGTAATATTTCGAAGCATTAGTCACGTGTCGGTGGGTTATGCCTATCCACATTCCATTCAATACGTCGCAGTTGTTATAAATACGATTATCTCACGCTAATTATCAAGAAAAATTGCAACAAAGCCTACAAGAACTATAAATTGTATGCGTTGGGTCAGCCCGAATTCCACGCGTTAGTCATGTTTTTCATCTCTCAATTATAACAATAGAGGTCAATTCTTATTTTAGATGTCTCATACTTAAATACAGGCTATTTTAGTGCCAGAATAACATTAAATAAATTGTGGTTCTTCCCTGTTACGTAAATAGGACCTAATTACAGTCGGCCAAACGTACGCGTTTAATTACCTCTTCAGGACACATACGTGTATGTCACACATTTGGATGCGTGGATCTATCAAGAAAATATATAAAACTTAGTTCGTTCTGTTGATGAGTCAAGCGATTGACATAAGTAAATAATTAGTTTCATCGGAAACATTAATCGTCGAGAATGTAACAAAATATTATCGAAGATGGCTCCGATAAACGTTATGTTTATAGATATGATTTATCTAACACTTTAGTTATTTATCGTCAACATTATTACAATGTATTGTTTTAATGTGTTCGACTGCACCACACCTGAGGTCTGTCTCAGACGTTCGTCGATCGTAAAATCAATTTTTAATATGTGTTTACTGTAATTATTGGCCTTAATTAGTTTGAACGTTTCGTTCGAGCGGCGCCGTTTAATGGCGGGTGACATTACATACAATAATATACTCCTGTGAAGGTAACGAGCGCGGTTTCTGTCGTTGACACCTGACAAGTTATTACTGACGTATGTCACACCACGCTGCCGGCTTACACAGAACACTTGTATACTTTCAGATTCGTGTTATATTCCCTTTACAGATAAAACATACGTAGAAACGATAGAACACTTGCGTCTTTATATGACATTTTAAAACATATTAATATTTAAGAATGTCGGTACATACCGGTAGCGTCCGGTGCGGTCGGAGCCTGAGCGAAGGACGTCGCGTTGGGGTAGGGCGCCCCGGTCGGGTAGGGCGGGCCCGAGCCGCCCGCGGCCGCGTAGGGCGCGTGCGCCGCGGTGGGGTAGGGCGTGCCCGTGGGGTAGGGCGTCTGAGTGGGGTAGGGCACCTGCGTAGCGTACTGCGCGGGCGCAGGGTACGGAGCGGCGGCCGCCACCGGGTACAGCGTCACTGTCGTCGCTGGGGAATATAACTCTGTTAAATCCTTGGAGTATAAACGGTAACCGGATACGCTTACGTTTTCTTCAATTGCTACATACACACACCTCGCCAAGGTCACGTCTGTCTATGCCAAAATCATCAACACTGACTCCATGCAACAAAACAAACTAAATCACTTAAGATTCTCATTAATCCCACACAAAAGTTTACTCTTTCAATTTCAGTCATATCCGTCACCGATAAAGAACAAACCGTTTTAGAATTGATTTGCGTTTGTCGCCCGATCGGCGAGGGCTTCATATGCTAATCCACCTCTACTATGTCACGGGAGTCCCTTCACGATAACGGTCCCATGTTCTGATACAAAGACTCACCTGGGTAGCCGGAGGGGGCGGCGACGAACTGTTGCTGCGGGTAGGGCGCCGGCGCCTCGGGGCCGGGGGGCGCTGCACAACGAACACATTATTAACGTTCCACTCCTTTATATCCAGGCAGACAGAGAGGTAATCGTATTAGCCGTGTATCTACAACTGACCGTTTCTTAGTACCTAGGATAAGCCTGACGACCAGATGGCCGAAGAGGTGCGGATGATCTCATAGAAAAGGAAAGCCGATTGGTGTTTATCGGTTCCATCCATGGAACTGATTCAATGGGTATAAATATCCTAACATCATTTATTTGCTTGAAAAGTACATACAAATTAGATTAGGCTACATTCGGCGTGGTTAGTAAGGAAGCAAATTTTAAATAAATAATAAAAAAAAACGTTATTTTTGATCTGTTAAGTCTCCCGCACTTGAAGACTATATAGAAACAATACTTAAATTCATGCCAACTATTTGTGAATCACACAAATTGTCTGTGAGGTTTAAAAAGGGCTTTACGAGAAAGGTAGTGGGATCTTTGGCAAAAAAAACTATTTCACTTGATATACTGAACATATAATATACATATTTCAAACAAATCATACGAGTGTTTTCAAGAACGATCACGTTTTGCTAATCAGCTTTCGTTTAGTACTGCACATGTATGTAGATAAGTCAATGACGAATAAAACCCATCGGTCAATGTTCGTGGAATAACTGTCGCTTCGACAGCGGATTGCTGACTCACTCGCATCCACGTCACACAAACTTTACATTTTATTGCCATATCTATGAAATACCAGTCGAAGTATTCGCTTTACCAAACCAAATGACTGTTAAGCCATAATGAATTTAACCGGTGCTCGGTTAAAGGCTACTTCAAAAGTGTGGGCAAAGTCGTAACAGGAATAATACATACGTGCGAGAACTCTACCATTGGATTTCCGGCAGCAACAGCGGCACAGCACCACGAGGATGATGATAACACCGACACCTACCACCAACCCTATCACCAGCTCCATCAGCGGAAATCTCGAAGGCCTGTCCCAGTGGTGGAAACGATTCTGCAAAAACAAAACAACAAACTGAATTGTCTGTTCTTAACATTGTCATCTCGTTAAAAGTTGATCAACCTAGAGGATAAAAAACCTAGGTTAGGTGTGTGGTTGATGCCACTACTCTTCTCCATCATGACCCAAAACTTCATAATGAGTGGTTGATTAGAACGACTCATCATCAATTTATGCATAATCGTTGTCAATACAACAAAATTACATGACAATATTTTGTATTGTACGTGTGCGACAGTAACAGAAAGTATCATATTTAACCTACATAAAAAGTACTGTTCCCGAACGATACAAAAATTATTTTCACGCGAATAATGCCACTGACGATTCAAAGTGAGGAAAAACCAAAAAGAATGAAGCTTAAACATCTACAAGGGGTTCAGCACAGCATATTATTACGTAATGCGAGAGGGTGGGTGATGTTGTATGTGGCTAATAACGTAACGAAGGAACCGCTCCTATAATAATATTCATGATAACAAATTCAATGAGCGCAAAGCAATTATTATAATGACAATACAACACACGCTCATGTCTGGACGCTACGCGTTTAACCCTTATAGTCAATGTGTAGGTATGGTTTTGTAATAAGCACAGGCTATTTACACTAGCAGCGAATTCGTTCAGAACGTGTAGTTTATAGTCTTGTCAGGAGTAAGAGTCCCCTTGTAATAGAATTTAATATTCATTATATGTTTACGATATAGAAGTAAGGCATAGGAGACATGCAAGGTGATGGGAAGGCTCAAATAACCAGTGTTAAGCAATTCTTTCGTTACTTACTTTCGCCGAGTGAGTGAGATTATTGAAGTATCTCTCACCGTGATTCTAAGGGGAGGACGTTAAAGAATGGCAACACTTGTGACTGTTGTGTTGATTTATGGTTTAAGTGGAAGTAGTTCACACAAGCTGACACTATTTGTTTACACTATTTGTACTATTCTTGCATATGTTGCACTCCTGGAGAAGGAAGATGATAACTAAACCTTACACATAGAAATTTAAGCATAAATAGATAGAAACATATTTGGAGCTATTATCATTGATAGATGTACATAATCATATCATAAATCATCATAATCTATGAATCATCAATAAACCCATAGGAGTTTAAGGCATATTATAAATTAGCTTTGATCTTTTTATCACTTCAAGAAATGGTGAAATTCACCTTCTGATGATGAACTAAGCCACCAGACATGCAAAAACCATGTATTAATGATAAACTGAGTTATAAGGGGATTTAGAGTTTTGTTATTTCCAATTGACCTGATGGGAATCATCTTAGAAGCACACTCCACAAGTTTACTTGTAGCCAATAAAGAGCTGCACTTACCATCTCCTGGTTTCATCATCACACTAGCTTCAAGATAGTATTGTTAGCAAACTGTTTAACAGAGATTCACTCGCATAGTTGCAAGTCTAAAGGAAATGTTTTAAAAGCTAAACCTTCTTAGAATGTAAGATATTACAAATGTGTATATAGGCAGAAGATACAAGGAAATACAGCCGGGACTATGCGCTGCTTTCGCATTTTTTCAATATACCATAGAGGATGAAACCTGTAAAAAAGTTTGTTTCTTTTCATCAGTGTTGCCATTCACTTGCTACCCTGACATACTGTTTTTAATCCTTTTTGAGGATCTCCGTCTTAGTCTTTAATATCTTTTTAGTTTTATTTTGAACCAACACATTAATCTTTCTCAAGTAGTTTTATCTTTGAAAATGTGTTTCATAGAAACTAGAAAATTTATTTTATGATGTAATACGAGGTTAACAGGCTATAAATGGCTGTTTATTTCCACTTCACATGAGAGCGCATTCTGCTTCAGGATCACATGAGGGATCAGCAAGTTTAAGCACAAGGTGTACATTTACATGATTCACAGCAAACAACAAACATGATAAATATGAATAGGTCAATGGTTTAACAATAATAATAATTTCAACATGATGTTAATGTTAACCTCATTCAATTTAAACTGCTTGTGTATGTAACTGCTGTGCTTTAAGTCTCAGGTTTGATACCCCGACTGATCAAATATTTGTATGATCTGCAAATATTGTAATGGAATTTGGGTGTTTTCTATGTGTATAATAATTTGTATTTATTTACAAAAAAAGAATATATGTATTTATATCAGTTTACTAGTGCCCATAGTACAAGTTTTGCTTAGTTTCAGACTAGATAGTGTTGTGTCAAATAAAAAAGAAAATATTTACTTTACTTACTATTTAAAAATTAGTTTAAATAGTGATTTAAACTGCATTTCTTAATATTAATTAACTCATAACTTGAACCTATCATTCATAGTGTATGTTATTGATATTACACCTACATTGAATGGAAGAAACCTCACATAGAAATGAGTGTGTCTATATCTTATTTGCGTGTTTATAATTAATATAATAAAGATATCAGAATATAAAGAGTCCATCCTTTGTTTAAACAATGTGTTGTTTTAAGGACAAAGAGTACATAAACATGCAATATTACGAAAGATGCCTACGAAAGTGCGGGCTCATTGAGCACCGTCCACCACCACCGCGGAGGCTCGTGTACCTGGAACTCGTCGTCCTCCCAGTCGTCCGTACCGTACATCACCATGAACCACTCACAGAGAACTAACTTTAACAACGATCAACGCAGCCGAGGGGCAACACAGTTTATTTACACGCGTCGTCGGACAACACAAAGCACGACTGCTGCTGGAACGATCTCGCTCGCAACTCGCCATTATCAACCGGTTATAAAGTTATAAGGACTTTCAGCGTGACTCACCGGAAAGATTACGCCTACCGTACGGACTTTCCCACTTCGTAGCTAATATTCAATGGGGAAAATAAATTATACTGTGGAAGACCAACAAGCGATGTCCGGAAACAAGTTCTTCTTTCGCACATCATTTTAATTAAATAATATTACCATTTTCACACAACAATACACATTCACACACACATATACACACGCATAGATAATATATTAACTATGATGCGATAATATTATGAATAACATCATAAAGTGACGTACCTATTGATAATTTAGCTGAAAAGGGTGTATTAATGTACTCTATAAAGCATAGATACAACCGAACCTTGCGAACACAAAATGACAATAATAGTGTTGGACTTGAATGTTCCTGTAGTCACTTCAAAGATAATTTTAGTCGTCGAATTGATTTTGATCATAACGTGATGAATTAAATCGATGAAACTGGTTGGAGTAGTAGTAATGAGTTATTTTTATAAGTTATAATTGACTATTAATATATTTTTAAATAATTATTTAAAAAATGTTAGTACACTAGTTTTTATTGTTGTTTACCGTTGAAGTTCATTAGTTTGTTGTTTTATTTCGAGTAAAATAAAAGAACTTGAGAAAGATACTACTACTTAGCATTTCTTATTTTCTAAACAAGTAACAAAAAATTAAAAAAATAATTAAATGAAACATTAGTATTTCACTGAATCCCTTGTACTTTCTTTTTCACTCATTGTATAAATCTTTGAGGTCCGTGTGGTGACAGATTAAAAATACAGAGTGTCACCACTCCTATTCGCCAGATGAGTATCGCAAGAGGCGGTATGGGAGCAAACTACATAGGATAATATCAGTGCAAAGAAAAGGAAAACTTAATACAAACCCTATACCAACTTGTCTGACTTGCGTGGTATAGTAGGCCAAAACTTCCTTTCTAAAGACAGGCCTATGTTCAGCTGTAGACTGTTAATAGCTGTTAATGTGAGGATGTGATGTGGTGTATTCAAATTTCCCTTTAGAATTTACTTACATTATTATTTTTTTATTTTCAATATTATTTTAAAGTTGTTTTTCATCTTTCTTTACTATCATTACTTCCTTATCCTTACTAATATTATAATACAAATATAAAAATGTGTTTGTTTGTTTGTATATTTGTCTTTCTTTCACATAGCAACGAAGTAATTTCATAGTATGATTTTTATGCTTGGTAATATTATAGTTAGGAGGCTGGAAAGTCATATAGGTTACTTTTTACCACGGTAAAACATCTTATTCTCATGAAAAGATACATTGTGATACGTATTTAAATCACTCCAAATTTTGTAAATTCTAATACGTTTAGATCTTAGTGGGGTTTTTCGTTCGATTTTATACAGCACAAAAATCTGTCATCAGACGTTATATAAAAATACCCGCGGCTTCTGATAGATGGTGCAATATTGTGCATTCATCGTTTCTAGTACCACATGTCAAGTGTTTTTATATTGTTTCTGTCTATAATTCTATTTAGCCTACGTTATACCTTGACATTTATTTAATAGTTCACTAACTCAGTATGAGTAATGTGACAGTTAGTAACTACATAATAATAAATATTTCAGAAATTTCGAACGTTCGACGCACAACGCTATCTTGTTTCAAGCTAAGCAGAGCTTGTGCTATGATAACTTGACAGAGTGATAGAATAGCTATATCCTTTTTTTGTAAATATATACATATTGTAGGTACATAGAAAACACCTAAATCTCAAAACATATATTTGCAGACCCTACAAACATTTGTTCCGACTCAGGATTGAACCTCTTGCACAGCAGTCACATTCACTACCGCTGCGCCACCGAGGTAGTTATCCAATAAAGATTTCTATTTAAATCAATTCTACTACACAAACTCCAAAGCATCAGAGTAATCAGCAAAGTTGAAGGTGTAATATATCGACTCATCGAGAACATCGCATCACTTCACCAATATACCTATAGGTATGTGATTTTTGCGTTTAGTTACTCCTTGCCGATATCCCTTTCAAATTAAATTTTTACTATCGTGATTCTTTTGGTGCTAATAATATTAATTAATTGATTTTTTAGTAATACATTAAAAATATAATTTACATAATGATTATATTTGTAATTTAAAACAAGAAGTATCAATGTTTTGAAAAAAAGCGATGAGACTGTTAAATGTCAATGTCAGTCACCTCTTATAAAATAAATTTAACCTGAAAACACAAAAAATCTCCTTCAGTTACATACATAAACAATGTTTTCTGCTGCATTAAGTCGGACAGTGCTGCCTCTCCGGCAAGTGCTAGTGACACAGACGACGAATTTACACTGTAGTGCTACAAATTATGCTGCGGCGAAGAAAACCACTTCTGCTGCAGGAGGTAAGTGCTATTAGCTAGTTTCTCTGAATGTTCTAAACGTGTAGTTGTTTTTTCTACCTATATGACTTTTAACTTAATAAGTATATGACAACAATTGAGTAATTTAAATATCGGTTCTAATTATACCCAAAGAGTACACACCTTTTACTCAACTGTAGTAGTGTTTTTGGTAGAATAAACATTTTAACAAACTAAACACTACCGTCATTATTATCATCATCATCATCATCATCAATCAATACATCAATATCATAATACATATAAATAAAATTGTAGTCTCTGTGATTTAAAGAAAAACAGTGTTCTCAAGTGCTTTATACGATACTAAAACATAAGCTACCTTTTTAAAATATTTCCTCATTTTCTGTTGTTTTGTCCCGACCTACCTCTAAAACCACTAAACACATTTTGATGGGTCTTTCACTAGGAGATAGAAGAGATAATTCGGCAACACATAAGTTACTTTTCATCGGATTGGATCAGGATTTATGCAGCAAAAACCGTAACTGCATGTTAAAATTCCAAATCCTATGTGAATGAAGTTGTAGGCACACCTAGTCTCAAATCAATTGAGTTTTATTTCTGTGTCTAAATATTAACTAGCACAGTGGCAAACCTTAAAACTTTTTTATTGAACACAGACAAACTAAACATGTCATAATTAAGTTTTGAAATGTCACACATAATTTAAGCATTTAAAATGTCTTAACACTGAAAATAAAACACATTCAAGTGATTGTAAATTTAGCAACTTATTAATTTTTATTTCAATATTAATGTTTTAACATGTTGGCTAAATTTAATCTTATCGTAGTAATCTGTTGATTGAAGTTAAATGAGAATACAGTGACTGGAATATCAAACTACTAAACACTGTCAAAGATTAAGAGATTTTCAATGCTAAGTGATATATAAAAACCATTGATGCCTTGAAATCTTACTATAAAACTTTCTATCAAAGTCTCATACATAATTGTATGAACGTGTTTGTGTCCTCATACCTCATACAGCAGACCACAGATCTGATATTTGTATGACGAACTACATGTTGCTGTCAACCTCACCAATGAGCTTAAAAATCAACTTAGTGTACACAGCGAAATGACACAAACTGAAAATGTGGTCTTACAGGTGTAATGGGGCTAGGCAAAGGTAAGAAGAAGGGAGGCAAGCTAGCTACGATGGAGAAGAAAGAGATGCCCGTGGAAACAGATCCCGAGAAGCTTGTCAACTATGTGTGCGGCTCCAACATATACACTACTGGGGAGGATGTCAAGGTTTGCCTGCACCCCTTTGCTACTCATTTCCTATTTACTATATTTTTCTATGGCTTGAGAAATTAGAGGTTCATATCTCAAAAGTATAAAATCTAAGCAGAAATCTTGCAGCAAGAGTATGAGCCTTGCACAATGTTAATAGTTTCGAGGGTATCGTATCGTTAATGCGACACTTGCTACATGTGTAAATAATACTACGACTAATGTCATTTCAGATTAAAGAGGACAGTGAATATCCAGAATGGCTTTGGTCGTTGAACACGGGGCGCGCCGTCCCCCTGGACGAGCTGGACCCCAACACCAAGCAGTACTGGCTCAGGGTGCGCACCGCCGGCATGAGGCGCAACAATAAACTACGCTCCATGCGCAAGTTCTAACTTCTGTGTTGTGTTGTGTTGCGGAATAAAACGAAACTTGAACTTTGACTACGAAGAGTATCGGTGTAACCGAGTGCGTGCAGAGTGTAGTAGTTGGTAAATAAATGTTGTTAGTAATATAATAGATTTATTCAACAAATAAACTGATCACAAACAATTATCTCAAATAAGTAATTACTCTTAACTCTATGAGATGCAGATTTATTTATGTCGTTACAGTCACAATAAACACTCACGGTACGATTTTTTTGGACAAAAACAGAACGATTTAGCAACGCGCCGGCTGTGCACCGCTCTCGCTAGTTTACTCAACTTTGTGGGGTTTCATTGAGGCATGGACTCGCCCAGTGCACGGCTGCGCCTCGATTCCAATAAATATTTAGGTGAAACTATAGACAATCCATCGTGTCCTCCTTGATGATCATGGGCGGGACGTAGTCGCCGTGCCTCGTTCCAAACGAGTACTTGTACGAGTTCTGAAACAATTAACACTGTTAGCTCCAAGTGCTGACCTAGACGACTGACAACATCTAAATGGAAACTATGGTAAGTGTTTGTGAACAAGCTCGGGAAGGGTCGACGAGTGTCATTACGAATTCATAGAGAACTGATGTTAGCATTCCGTTGTTTTTTAATGAGTGAGTCACCGGAGTCCGGTGGACCCCTGCAGATAACCCGTCTACTCGTTTGCCCCTTATACCATAAAACTATTTATAATCATAATTATTTATTTATACATGATATACATACACGCAGGAATAATAAAAAGTTTGCTTAACTCTGGCTTAACAACAATTAGTATTTGGAAATAGTGTACGCAGGGCGCTAATTGTCACCACTGTCGCGTCACTTACACTATACTATATATTTCACACAAATATAGTAACCAGCACATGTGCCTTGAAAGGTTTTTACAGCCATGAAATGTCTGGTGTATTTAACCCGCCAAGCGAAACAAAATATATCGCGATTCAGAAAATATGACACACGCCATCTATCAATCGATCGATAAACTATGTTTATGTCGCTTCTAAACAAATAGTCTATTTTTTACTATAACAAAAATAAGAAACGGTAAATCTAATTAGACCTGGCTAGGTTATAAGAGGATCGGTTATATCGTTCGAGATATGGAAGACGTCAGCCCTGCATTTGTCAAACGAGATTGCTTCAGTTACGGTAAGAATGGTTTGATGGCCGATCAATTCATCACTATTTCAATAGTCTAATACGAATTTGAGGCGGGGCAATATTCTTTAAGATGTTATTTAAGAGCCTGCCAAAGTGACTACTCTGCCCGATGGAAGACTAGAATGGACAGATTGCGAATGCAGACAGCACGCTATGGCGGCCCGGTGTATACTTTTTCACGCCCCGCTTGAAGACATAATAGGCGTGACAGTCATCGTGACAGTGTAAGGCTCACACACTTACCACGATAACTGTCACCCCTGTATCGATGCGCCTCCAGTCTCGTATTTACCTAGGAAAGACGTCAGTACGGATGCTGTCGCTTTAGCTTGGACTTCTGCGAGAGGCTAGTACTGCTACGGCCGAGCCGGCCCGTTCGTGCTGTAATCAGTGTGGCTCTACTACCGAGTTTACCACTCGGTTTACATAAACATTACTTTCTAGCAGTCCCGGATAACTCCCGTTCCCTTCCGTCCAAGAGATTTGTGTCTGATCGTGTAAATTCATCGGTTCCTACTCTGTTTCTGCAATGTCTGTAAATAGTTATGTAGACGTGTCGTTCTTAATTTTACATATGCGAGCTGTTGCTACAGGAAAAAAATCTGAATCGAACTACAGCAGACGGTTATCTCGTCTCACGATAGAAACGAGCGAGTACGCGCGTACGCTTACCTGCTTAGTATTGTACAGGTTCGGCGGGTACACGGCGGGTCCGGGCGTCTCGGTCGGCTTGCCGGCGCCGCTGAGCAGCGCGCCCAGAGAGTACGCCGGCTGTCTGTGGACACGCACACAGTTTTACTCATCAAAAGAACGAACAGAGATATAATTATTAGACTTCGCTCAGTTACGTAACCGCCGAGCGGTACCGGTCCGGTAGACGTGAGGCACTCACTTGTTCTTGTAGACGTTGGTGTCCCGCATGAAGTAGACGGCGGGCCCGGGCGACTTGGCCTTGGGCACGAAGCCGACGCGCGCGCCCATGGTGTAGGCGGGCGTGCCGGGGCCCAGGCGCAGCGCGTAGGCGTTGGGCGCGGGCCCGGGCCGCTTGAGCGCGAAGCCGAGGCGCGCGCCCATGGAGTACTCGGGCGCGCGCGGCTCGCGCATGGGCGGGCAGCGCTCGGGCGCGTGCGCGCCGGGCCCGGGCGTGCGCGGCGCGGCGCGCGGCGGGAAGCGCGCGCCGAAGGACCACTGCGGCGACGACATGACGCCGTCGCGCGTCACACGGTCGATGCGGTACGACGGGCCCGGGCCCAGCCCCCTGACGCGGAAGCCCGCGTTCACGCCGAACGAGTACATGGGGTTGCGGTAGCGCGACGGGTCGTGCCCCGGGTAGCCGCACGTCGTCGGCAGCCGGTAGGCGCCCGGCCCGGGGCCTGCGATACCGAAGATCGAGTCAATTCAAAGGGTCAGAACTACGCGTCCGGCCGACTGCAACAGGCTCGCTCTTATTATGTACGAGTATAATTATTTTCTTTATTTCATTATATACACTTATTTATTACATTTTTAAATATATAAAAAGTAGAAAATACACATTTAAAAATATAAAAAATAGTAGTAGACCACCGACATCGGGTACAAGGACCAAGACACCGGTGGTTAGGGCTCCAAAGACAGGAACCTCCTCACAATACGGGCCGTGTCAAGGAGGACTGCCTTCTGCATCAGACCCTTGATCCAACCTAACGCGAGCCTCTTAAGGTGTTGGTCGAGGCTCTTCGCTATCAATCCATGAACAGATATGATTATCGGAACAATAATCACCGAATCCACATTCCACATGTCGGCAATCTCGTGAGACAGATCCAAATACTTCAATTGTTTTTCTTTTTCAACTTTCACGAGATTCTCGTCATGAGGAACGCCGATATCGACAATCATTGCGCGGCGCTCTAATCGATCTATCATCACAATATCAGGCTTATTGGCAACAATAGTCCTATCTGTGATAATAGATCGATCCAAATATAACGTAGCACGACCGTTTTCGAGAACTAGGTCGGGCACATACCTGTAGTAAGGTACTTCGAAATTGACAAGTTGGTATTTAAGAGCAAGTTGTTGGTGTACGATCCTGGCTACTTGGTTGTGCCTGTGCAAATACTCACCGTTAGCAAGACGAGAACAACCGGAAATAATATGCCTAATAGATTCTCCAGGACGGTGGCAAGCCCGACAGATGTCAACCGTACTATCTTTCAGGATATATTTTCGGTAGTTATTCGTCATGATAACTTCGTCCATAATTGCACAAACAAAACCTTCGGTTTCTCCGAAGAGATCACCATACCGTAGCCAAGACGTTGACGCTTTAAAGTCTATATCAGACCCGTGTAGGGCCCGATAAAATCGGCCATGAAGTTCTTTACCCTTCCATACTTCCTTGCGATCAGTAGTACTAAGTACTACAGGTTTGCGCCAATTCTCTTTAGCCAGAGCGAGCGGGGTAAAACCAGTATCCACTGCAACTACATTGCGATGCACTCCCACATTAGTCTGTAGAAAATATTCTCTGAGATTGTATATCTCGTGATTGTGTAAGAGTCTTGATATTTAATAGACCACGACCTCCAAACTTTCGCGGAATATACAATCTCATAACCGATGAACGTGGGTGGTGCATGCGGAATGCCGTCAGCAATGTACGGACTCTCCTGTCAAGGGCATCCAATTCGGTCTGAGTCCATCTAAATACACCAAAGGAATACATCAGAACCGGCATGACCCAACTGTTATAGGCTCGCACCTTGTTACCGCCTGATAAAAGACTTTTAAGTACTTTTTTTAGGTGTCCAAAGAAGCGTTCCTGTAACATTTGTTTCACGCCAGATTCTGGTATTCCCAAGGACTGTGAAAAACCTAGATACTTGTAGGTTTCGGTGGCAGACAGAGATCTGAGTTTTGTTGAATCTGAAAGTTCCATTCCTTCAGATTCTACAATCACGCCCTTCTTTACATACATGACTGCACACTTGTCTACACCAAATTCCATTTTGATAGAATTACTAAAGTTTTCAGTGACCCTTAATAACGCCATCAATTGTAATTTTGTGGAGGCTAGTAATTTCAAATCATCCATATAAAGAAGGTGAGATATAACTTGATCATCTTTCTGCAACCGATAGCCTAATCCTGAACCCGAGTATAATTATTATTATAGTGGGCTAAATGTGGGCGTTTAACCTAACCTAAATAATTTCATGTATATTATTAATAAATGATCATAAACAATTGCTGTAATTGTCAGTATAATTTTAGTGTTCAGTGCTGAAATTGTTGTTTTTTTTCAGTTGATCGAAAATGAACTCATGGGGACATTGACTCCGTCCCTAAACGACCCAAGTAGATCATCGTGAAGAAAAGAATATCTTTATTTTTATTTTAAAGTATTTTTATTTATTTATTACTTTATTAATTTATAAAACAATACAGTTATTTTAAATAAATCACAGTGTGTTAGTATTTTTTACCTCCAGTGACAATCTGGTAAACTCAATATGAACATCAACTACAGTTGGTGTACTGCTGTACCGCAATTAGTTTTCAATTGTACAATGTGTCTTATAATATTTTCTTTTTTTTTTTTTTTTTTTTTAAAAGAGACAACATATTAGTTGAATACGGTAAATTTATTTGAGTTCGCTTTTTTTAGTCAGTGTCATAACAGCACATAGAACCAGAGGGAGCCACCCGTCTACGTGCGAACCAAAATCTCGTTTTACTTAATTTCGTGGCCCAGCTGTAAAAGTAGACTTAATACGAATCTGGTCTAGGTGATTCGAAGAAGAGTCTCCCGTTGAATCTAGGGCCCGCATTACTTCCACATAAGAGGAAGAAAATTTCTAAGAACACAGTCTTAGTGGTCCACAGGAGCTGGTTCTGGTTGTCATAGAATAGGCTTCGATGTTTTGAGTAATAGTATAATTGACTAATTCCTCTCTTCGGTCGTTGAACAGCTCTCATTACTTTCTTCGTGTCTGAATACTGAAGAGTTGACGACAATTTATACTATCGCAATCCTCTTCATATGAGTCGCTGTCCGATAAGGTGGATTTACTGACACATCGATGCCCTGTACGCCTTCATTGTAATCGAACGTTTCCAAAGCATCGACTACTACGTTTGTGGAGAGTTGTGGCGGAATCTAAAAATACTAACACAAAAATTCAAATCAAAGTATTTGCTCATTGTCGACCCAACAAAATGTGTTTTTCGATTATAAATTGAAAAACATATTTCAGATAAAATATATATGTATATATATATTTATGTATACATACAGAGTGGGGGATTTACCAATAGGCTGAGGAAGCTGAAGCTTAGGGCGGCAGATTTGGTCAATTTTTTTTTATACAACAAAAATATAGCACAGAAAGAAGGCTAGAAAAACTATTCAATCGAATACTACATCAAGATATATTTTTGTGAGAAGCCTAAAATCGATCAAAATGGCGCCCAAGGAGAGGTCTATCTTCAGCAGTGGACTGCGAGGTTGATTATAATGATGATATATTTTTGTGAAATGGATTTTTGATATTCTAATTGCAATTACTGTTCAAAGCCTGGGCGGCCCGGGCCCTTTGTGTCTGTTTTATGTGTTTGTAAAGTCCCTACGACACAGGATATGTTCTTAATACAGGAGTTGTTTTTCAAGTTAAAAAAAATTGAATTTGGATTTGTTCGTTATTAAGTCCAATCACATGTGTAACATGCTCCAGCACTTAAACACTGTACAATGTGTCAAACCCAAATTTTAAACACAAATATGCAAAGTCAAGGGTGAGCACCACACAAGGGCAATATTTTCAAAGAGGCAGCCAAAACAGGTTTTAACAGATTATATATATCAGATAACACAACATTTTCATAATTTGCTCATCTAATGTATTTAGAAATTGATTATTGATGATTGATTAATTGATTGTAGAACTCGAATCATTCGCGATGCGAGCGCGTCTTTTTAAGGTGACGAAGGTTTTAATGACTGGAAATATGCAAAGCACCCTACCGAACATTGTAAATCTAGTATCCGTTAGGTTTAAAGCTAAAGTTTATATTATAATGCATGGTAATATTGACGAAAATTACTAATTAGAAATATTAATAATTGAAGAAATATCCTGAAGAGAGTGATTGTAGTAGCTATGTTCTAGCGGCCTCGCTTTCAAACAAAGTAACCGAAAAATTCTGTAATCAGCACAACGGAAATTATAGTATGACTTTTTGAATCCATCATATTGAGCTATTTGGTAATCAAGGTTCAAGAGATACTGGTACGTATTGGCTCCTGATAAGTTACTTGTATAAATAGTCCCTTGAAGGGTCATAATGTCTCAAATTAGTAAATAAGATGAAAAAGCTTCAGAGATAATTTTCATAAAGTTTTTTAAAATTTGGAATTAATCATTGGTGAAAAAGACAACTGTTAACAACAAAATATTTGATGAAACAACTCAAGGAGATTTTAGATTGAGTGTAAACGTTCTGGAATACATTTCTCTAGCAGATCAATATACTCATGTCCGAGATAGACAAACAACAAAAGGTGTAAATAAAAGCTTCTCGATTCTGCGAGAAGTTTTCATTTCTACCTACTAGGGATTTTTTACAAAGAAGGTATCCTTATGATTTTGAAACTGACTAACTCAGAAATGAATAGTTTCAATGCCATGTTTTGGTGTGAAGGGATCTTGATATCCGTACATTTTCCATCAATAAAAAGTGTATCATCGTTCGTCCCAAAACAACTTTGAGAATATTTATCCAAACCTGAATATTGTACTTTACATGGCTCTTTGGATACCAGCATCAAATTTTCCGGGTAATTGCGTTCTTATAGAGATTGCCTTTCCGTAATAAAACTGATTATTAATAGAAAACTTTAGAGATTTTTTCGTATTGTTTTCAAACTGTGCGATGTAAAATATTTAACAACATTGATCAAATGTACATTGCTTTTTGTAAACTGTGTTTATATCGTGTTTTACATGACGAGCTTGTTTCGGCACAGATATAAGAACACTCAAAAATGTATCTTGTGTAAACTTTAGCAAGTTGTGACTTGTAACAATCTCGGAACTAACGCATAAATCCCATAGTTTACAATCATATTAAAAAAGTAAGACAAGCTAATGTAATGATGAGAATAGTCCACAAATCATAAATCTGTAATTTCATTAAAAGCTCACTTAAAATTGAATAGTCTACTACAGGAGGCAAATATATATGTACATAAATCCAATACTGTATACTTAGTCTGGCCATAAATACTGTTACACTTAATTATAAAAAAATATTACATTTGAATTTCGAATCTGTCATTTTTATACGATTGTTCATTGTGTTTTCTCATTTTGGCGCCAATACATTGTAAAATATTTTGCGATATTAAAATGGTGTGGGGTGATAAAGAGAACCGAATCGCTGTGATAGCATTACACAAAGTAGGTATGGAGCCAAATGCAATTTTTAAAACTCTCCATACACTTGGTATTAGTAAAATGTTTGTGTACCGGGCTATTAATAGGTACAATGAGACCTCCTCTGTTTGTGACAGAAAAAGATCTGGCCGTCCACGTAGTGTTCGTACGAAAAAGGTGGTCAAAGCAGTAAGGGAAAGAATTCGAAGAAATCCTGTCCGAAAGCAAAAGATTTTATCTCGGGAAATGAAGATAGCACCTAGAACCATGTCGCGTATTTTAAAAGATGACTTAGGACTTGCAGCCTATAAGAGACGCACTGGCCATTTCTTAACTGATAATTTAAAGAAGAATAGGGTGGTAAAATCGAAACAACTACTGAAGCGGTACGCAAAGGGAGGTCACAGAAAAATTTTGTTTACGGATGAGAAAATTTTTACAATTGAGCAACATTTTAACAAACAAAATGACCGTATTTATGCTCAAAGCTCTAAGGAAGCTTCCCAATTAGTCGACAGAGTGCAACGTGGACATTATCCGACTTCAGTGATGGTTTGGTGGGGTGTTAGCTATGAAGGAGTGACTGAGCCATATTTTTGTGAAAAAGGTATCAAAACATCGGCACAAGTGTATCAAGATACCATTCTTGAGAAGGTAGTTAAGCCCCTTAACATCACCATGTTCAATAACCAAGTATGGTCCTTCCAGCAAGACTCGGCGCCGGGTCATAAAGCTCGGTCCACGCAGTCTTGGTTGGAATCGAACGTTTCGGACTTCATCAGAGCTGAAGACTGGCCGTCGTCTAGTCCCGATCTTAATCCGCTGGATTATGATTTGTGGTCAGTTTTAGAGAGTACAGCTTGCTCTAAACGCCATGATAATTTGGAGTCCCTAAAACAATCTATACGATTGGCAGTGAAGAATTTTCCCATGGAAAGAGTGCGTGCTTCTATTGATAACTGGCCTCATCGTTTAAAGGACTGTATTGCAGCCAATGGAGACCACTTCGAATAAGCTTTTTATATTTTTAATTGTTTTATATTTATGTATTAAACTGACACACTGTAAAAGTAATAAATGTTATTTGCAGTTAACAATTTTCTTTTTTCTTTATTACAATATTTATGGCAAGACTAGGTATACATCCCTAAAGTACTTATTAATTAAAGAGAAAAATGATTTAATAAAAAAAATCTAATAACACATGAAACACTTACATTTTATGGCACCCGGTCGGAAAATTTTTCATGAAGTAAAGAATTTGTGTGGTGACGGATTAAGAATACATAGTGTTACCACCCCTATTCATCCTGTGGGTGGCGTAAAAGGCGACTAAGGGAGCAAGTATACAATAAGAGAAGGAAAACTTGAAACAAACGCTATTCCAACCCGCCTGGCCAGCGTGGAATAGTAGGTCAAAACCTCCTTGCTAAGGAGAGGTCTATGTCCAGCAGTGGACTGTAAAAGGTTGTTTATGAAAGAATCAGTAACTGGAACTATAGTTTATCAATAGCAAATCGCTTAACGATAAAACTTACTCGTATATATACCACAGATTAAGATGTAAGTATACGTATGTATAAAACGAGCCGGTAGGACCCAGTTGCGAAGCTAACTTTTAAACAATGAACTGCACGAAACACCCACTCATTAGCCCCTCTTTCAGAAGTATTAACGATCGCCACGCATTTTTCTGAACTTCTATAGATGTAACATATTCAGCCCGCCGAAAATTTAGTGTTAATTTTTAATACTGACAACAAAAACAACGATGCTTGCACTCACTTTTTGCATGTTAAGCATGCACAGTACCGTGTATATCGTAATTAGTTTTCTAAACAGGTTCAGGATAAATTATATGCTTGGGTTTTGTGTGAAAGTCAAGAATATGATTTAATTCTTAATGTGATCAATAAATAAGATCCAATCACTACTCGCAAAAAACATCTTATATTCATCGCTAGAATTTTTCGTCACAATCCGGAGTCATTTAGCAGCCGCTATCTTCGATGAGTACGTACGCAAAAATTTCGTTAATATAGTTTAGATTTCGCTGAGTAGATCCTGTGCACAATTTAATAGAAAAATATTTATTGTAGCTATTGTTGTTCTTCGTACTTTATCATTTGAAAGTTTGTCAAGACCGATTCTTCGATCCCAACTACAATTGAAGGTAAAATCAACATAGCAGCAGTCTCCAGAAGACGAATACGAAATAGTGCACACTCAACTACAACCAGGGACGAGACCTAGTGCTGCCCGGCCTATACTTAAGAACTACCGAGTTAGCTACTCACCCAAAGGTTTCTTAGACATTTTGAGTTATGATTAGTTTGTATTTGTAAATGAATTACTAAAATTTTCTCATTGATTGCTATTTTTACTTGTACTCCGTTAATTTTGACATTGATCAATTATTGATCATGACCGACAGGTTTGACTGGTTACTTTTGTAAACAAATGAACTGATTTCAAATGACGGAATGCGTCGTGTCTGTGGCACCGCCGCAAGGAGATAAGGTGAGTTAGGTTTGAACAACACGGAAGTACAAGCAGAGGTGGCAATAGAAATTATTTAATCAGAATTTAACTATTTTTCATGTGTTCACCTCATTCAATGTGTAACGCAAACCTATTTATTTTCGTTGATCACTGGTCTTGATTATTCCATTCAGATAAGTCGCTAAGGATATATTGCACAACTAAACCTTTTTATTCATACGCGGCGATGGATTATTGTTTACAGAAGAAATCTATGAACGAAGTGATATCATCTATAAAACATTTCTGTATAACACGTACGTACAGGAACAATGAGTGTCGGTGAGGCGGGTCGCGTGGCTCAGCTGTGCGCTGATGGAAGTGTAACGAACTGAACTATCGATGGTATTCCACCGAAATAGAACTGCGCACATTTCTGTGTATATGTAAGATTGTCTTCAGAAACGTTTGGTTTATATTTCACTTTTATTTTTAAAGGGTTATTCCAGGCAGAGACTAGACAGGCGGATATCCTGATGGTAAATAACTACAGTTGCCCATGAACACTTGCAACTCGATAGATACAGGTGTGTTATTAGTAGTGGGGGAGCGGGGGGTTCCACTACTAGCTAAGCTTTCGATGGCTTCATTCATCTTCTCTCAGCCATTATATTCTAAAGAATATTTGGTTTTGACTCCTTTTTTTTTTGTTTAACGTATGGAAACCCCGTAGTGCCGTCACCCCACCGGGGTTTACGGCGGGGTGGTGTGTCGGAATCGGACCGACTAAAACCACACGGTGTGCCACTCTGCGCCTGACATAGGAGGGATTTGGGTTTGACTCCTTTTTTTTTTTAACGTGTGGAGACCACCTCGGGCCGTCACTCCACTGGGGTTTACGGCGGGGTGGTGTGTCGGAATCGGACCGACTAAAACCACACGGTGTGCCACTCCGCGCCTGAGTTAGGAGGGACCCGGGAACCGCTGCTATTACGACATCCAGATTGGGTTTGACTCCTAGTTTAACCCCGAGACTTCTTGATTGGCAGTCGCTTACACTAATCGTTAGACCAACGAGCCATTTTTTCAGTCAATACAATACATTAATCATTATCAATTACATTTTTGAATGCAGCTTCAAACGTTTTCTTTTACTTTGTTTTATCACTTGTTTTCAAATGTGCGTGTGTTCGGTGAGTATTTGCACAGCCACAACCAAGTAACCAGGATCATTCACCAACAACTTGCCCTTAAATACCAACTTGTCAATTTTGAAGTGCAATTTTGAATACTACAGGTATGTGCCCGACCCGGTTCTCGAGAATGGTCGTGCTACGTTATATTGGGATCGATCTATTATCACAGATAGAACTATTGTTGCCAATAAGCCTGATATTGTGGTGATAGATCGATTAGAGCGCCGCGCAATAATTGTCGATATCGCCGTTCCTCGTGAAAGTTGAAAAAGAACAATGATATGTGGAAGATGGTGGTGGAGATATGTGGAATGTGGATTCGCTGATCATTGTTCCGATAATCATATCTGTTCACGGATTGATAGCCAAGAGCCTCGACCAACATCTTAAGAGGCTCACGTTAGAAGGTTAGATCAAAGGTCTGATGCAGAAGGCAGTCAGCCTTGACACGGCCCGTATAGTGAGGTAGTTCTTGTATTTGGCGCCTTGGTGTGTTTGGTCCTTGTACTTGATGTCGGTGGTTTACTATTTTTTATATTTTTAAATATGTATTTTGGTTTTCCTTTTTTATATATTTAAAAATGTAATTACTATGTGTATAAATGAAATAAAGAGAATGATAATAATGTTTATACAAGGAATGGTTTTACAAATTTCTCTTATACCAATGCTAACAAAGATAACAGTGACACATAAGATGATTGAGTTTGGATTTGAATTGTTCGTGATATGCTGTCGCCTTTAAACGCAATTTTATTTGTGGTTGAAGTGAAAACTTCTTTAGCGGCGTTGTGCACTGTTTGTGATGAGTAGAAAATGTTGAACTCACCTTAGGATAAGTGGTCCGATCGAAAATTCGTAAGACGGAGGGAGAGTTAACCACAGGCGCAACATAGGCGAGAAGTATCCCCCTCTTTCTACGGCGCGGCGAAAATGTATGCCTGCGCCTGTTGTTTCGTTTAAGCGGCGTATGGCGCTTGCGCGAATAACCTATCGTATCAGTTTTAGGGGTTGGCGATGATGGTTCTGGTAGTGATGAAGGTAAGAGTCGTTGAAATTATGAATGAAAGTAAATTTTTCTGATAGATAAAGTTTTTAATGTAAAATAATTGTAATAGTTCTGAAGAGTTAAATTTTTAATGTAAAATAAATTGTCATGTTTGTGTACGATAGCGCATTAAATTAATATTGTATTTTACCACATAAATGATAGTACTTTTATACTGATAATTAAAGCAATTTGTTCCAAAATATTCTCTAACCATTCCAAAATATCAAAAATACACATCGTTAATATTCAAATTTTTACTCCTGTCGGCACACTCGGAGTGCAACCCTTAATAGATTTTTTCGGGATAAATAATTGTCTTTTTCCTTTTTTATTTACGTGTTCAAAGTATGAAAAGAGACAGAATAAATCATTTTAATCTTTTTAATTTAAAATGTTACAAGTTCCACTCGTGTTTGGAGTGATTACCTGTAATTGAATAAGCACAAAGCATGTACTTTGTATTTTTGTATTTATATAAGATATGAGCTAAAATAAGTAAAATAAATGTTCAGCGACAACAGAAAAAGTTATTATTCCGAAAAAAAAATGGTTGGCATTGCACCATATCTCATTCCACATCCATATATTTTCGCGGGAATATAAAAAAAGGTACATATGGTGGAAGGTATTGTGAAGTCCCTTCAGATTTGCAAGGCGACGACGCTTCGGTGTCAGTGTGTAGTAACTCATCTATCATCGTAATCCTGTTCATTTGAGCGTCGGCCACAGAAGACGCGAACCAGAAAATTGAGTAAAGCACACGCACCGTCGCGCGCTGATTGAACGAGGTGTTATCGCGTGGGACACTCAGAGACAGTGGCACCTCGCCACAGTGCTCCAGCGGGGCTGGCGCAGGGACCACGACTCGGCGCGCTCGGCGCTGTGCTAGCAGCATGCAGGACGCGGCGCCCGTCGCCTTCGCTCTCATCTATCTCACGTTCTTCCTCGACAACGTGTTGCTCACTGTTCTCGGTACGCACTAAAATATGTAATTTGAATAATGTCATCGAAAGCAAAAGCGCTAACACTCACTACGAGATAAACTTCATGGAAAGAACAAATTAAGTCGCTTCTATTAAGTGCACATGTAAAAGCTATGTTTCCTGAAATAAACTTAGTCTTGGTGATTGTTTTCAATAATAATTAATTAGTATGACATTTTGAAATCTCATCTATAACTTTACTATGTTGTCGTACTGCTGTGCTGTGCTCTGATAAGAATAATGCGGTTTGTTAGTGCCCATCATCCCAGACTGGATCCGTGGCGAGTCCGTAGCGCTGTGGGCGGAGCGGGACGCGCCGCTCGCTGGCCTGCTCAACCACACCGTGCACCGCATCACGCACGAACACAAATACGGCAACGGTACTTACCTTTATAAGTAATTTGAGAGAGAGAGTGATATATCTCAGTCTATAACACTTACAAAAGCAATTTTATTCATTTTGCTCATTTGTAGGTAGCAAAAAGATAAGAGTAAGTTGTTGTTTAAGGTGGCGGGTCGGGCGGGTCACAAGCTGTGGTGGGACTGGTGCTGGGCGCGAAGGCGGCGGCGCAGCTGGTGACGGCTCCGCTGGCGGGCTCGGCCGTCTCCCGCCGCGGTGCTGCACCTGTGCTCAGAGCGGCCACCGTCGCTCTCACGCTAGCGGCCCTCGGTGAGTAGAGCATGCATCTAGCACTAATCACTAATGCGTCAGATACTCGTATGTGTACTGCGGGACCACGCCCCAACTGCCACTTAGCCATTTTTAGAAAGAAATGAAAGAAAAAAAATAAATATTTCTGTGTTAAAAACCACAAAGGAAAGACCTGTTGTGTGTCGAACGCTTAAAATTTCGCCGGGTTTGTCCATCCGTTTATCTCGTCTGCCCATCCGTCCACGGCTTAAACTAGAGACTTCTAGTTTTGGAAAGTCTCAATTAAGTCGAACAGTATTTAAAAAAATATTTTGGTACTTTAACGATAATAAACTGTTAGATATGTATCTACAGAAAAATCAAGTAGTGCTTCACCTGAATAATATGAGTAGATAGGTACATCTGAGGTCCACTGCTGAACGAAGATCTCCTAGAATGAGCATCAACCATGCTGATCGGCCACAACCATTTTTTTCAAGTCGCCATCCACGGCGCCACTATGTTTGCTTAATACTGGTCTCCACGATTCCGGCCCCAGTGACCATCAATCTACCTGCAGCCATCTATGTTTTGTAGAACATCCTATTTTTATTTTCGGTAGTGTTTCTGTGTTTCAATTTGTACAGGCATCATGACTGGGCCACTTCTACTTCAGCGTACTTGATTGTTCGCGCGATATCGATTACCCTAATTATTTGTTTAATAGTTTAGTTTGAAATTTCTCATCCACACTCCATTGCAAGCTGAGTGACTTTGAAATTGCGGACCAATGAGACCAGATATGTAGGTACAACACCAAATTTTTCGAATGTAGCGAATGTTAAAAGATTGTATCGCTCAGTGAGGAGTTTAAATCTGCTTTCATGCCTGATTCTTGTGTATGCTAAATTAATTAATATTAATTTAGTTTATTAACAGAATATTCAGCTCTATAAACATCTCCGGTTTGCAAGGGGCATCGAGGCTCCGTGGTGATCGTGGAGTATTCTATTACTTTCGATTCCGAGATAGTTTAACTTTTATGTGTGTAATAGATGTGCCCGGTTACACGCTCGGTGTCGACGCGGGCCACCGTTGTCGTTGCCGGTGTGCAGAACGGGCGGACTAGTGCGAGTTTATTTAGAATACAATAGAGTAAAAGTTTATCGATTTCAGTATTACAGTAAGTTGTACGGTTATAAATTATTTCACATCAATTCGCTCTCAACGGTGACCGTATTCGGTGTAACGATTAGTAACACCGAACGCCGTCACCGCTACGAGTCAACTTATCTGAGCCCTGGCGGCCGGGCAGGGCTGGCGGCGTGCAGCGGCTGCGCGGGCGCGGCGGCGGCGCTGTGCGTGTGCGGCGCGCGCGCGGCGCACGGCGCGGGCGCGGCGCTGGGCGGCGTGGGCGGCCTGGCGCTGGCCGCGCGCGCGCTGCCCGCCCACAGCCGCCACCGCGGCATCGCCGTCCTGCTCGGGGCCGTCGCTCTGGGTGCGTGCCTCGACCGCTCTCTGTCTCCTGCGGTTATAATATACGTCTGTCTAAAGAGAAGCGCTATACGCGTTGCAGGTGTGCTCGTAGGGTACCCGTTCGGCGGCGCTACCTACGCGCTGTGGAGTCGTGGGGCGCCGTTCCTCCTGCTCGCCGCGGCTCTACTCGCCGACCTCGGTATGGCACATATATTCACGCTACCTTTTGCTTTTTTTTGTTAAATTTCATTGTTCGATTATCTGGAACGGACGTCGGCCGCGGAGAGAGGCGGCGCCGGTCGGTCGTGCGTGGCCAGTACTTAAGATTCTCTCCACTCGGGTGGAATTTGTGACTTGTATGTGAAGTAAATACAGCCGCTAGGACGTTAGAAGTTTTGAACTGTTCGAGTGAAATGGGGGTCTGGAAATTCACCCTTGCTCAATCGTCATGTAATTCGTCGTTCCCTTCGAAATATATACATTCAAATAGCACCAATACTTCACAACCGTCGATCTACGACAAAGATAACCAGGTGACTACCAACAGGTAGCCAACGTGAAATTGGTACAATCATATCGTATGAATTATCGGGGATGCACTTGTGTTACTAGGTGTGTATTAGTTTTAAAAAAATATGCTTTTGCTTTTAGCGCTGCAATACATGTTCCTGGACAGGGAGGAGTACAATCGGGTGAGTGCTGTATATCACTTTTCAACCGACTTCAATAAAGAAGATTCGGAATTTAAGTTTTTTTTTTAAACCACGACGGTGGCAAACAAGCATACGGCCCGCCTGATGGAAAGCGCTTACCGCAGCCTATGGATGCCTGCGGCACCAGGGGCATCACGTGCGCGTTGCCGACCCTTTAAAAACCTGTAACCTGTTGTTTTTTTTTGTGTGTATTATTCTCATAACTTGCTTGGTGTATCGATTTTGATGATACTTTTTACATTCGAAGGCTGGAGCTTTTCATGTAGTCCTATTTAAATCGGAATGAGTAAAAATAGTATTTAGTTGAGTTTAATTGAGTTCAACTACATTGATAATGTTATCTATTTTTAACCGACTCTAAAAATCAGGCGGTTCCATGTTCCACTGTTTGTATTTTTTTTGTAAGTATGTTCACCGATTACTCCGTCGATGGTGGACCGAGTTTGAAAATTCTTTTTGTATTTGATAGGGTATTTGGTAGGCACGTTTATTGTGTTTTTCATATATTTTTTCTAAAATTATTCAAGTATTTGCGTCTAGTAGTCATCATTTCATGATCATGAGCTGTTGATGGAAGGTACAATTTCTCCTAACGGAAGTATACATAAGGATAATTCTTTAAACATCCATTTTTAATCTTGAAACGATTGTTAGCCCTCCCCAATAGTGTCGCACGGCTCGTTCGGGAAACGGCGGCTGTCGGTCGACCAATAGGTTAGTTGTATTCATTCAAAGTTGTTCAAGCATTGAAGATGATGGTCCAGATGTCGTAACAGCTGTTCAAGTATTTCTCTTATCTTAGGGGTAAAGTGGCATACCGTGTGGTATGCCATGTGGTATGCCACTTTCGATCTATTCTTAGTTGGTCCGAATTCTCATCAACGTGAACTCGTTATTTCACAATTCTTTTTTATTCAAATTAACCACGGCTTTGTTTGGTGTAGTACTCTGAGCGCCTTGTGTGAATTTGTTCATGTCAGATTGCCGTGGAGACCAAATTTGGCGCTTCGATACGTGAAGTGTCCAGAGGGTTTAGTCTGAGTTTGTTTCATATTAATATTAATATTAATTTTAATCATATTTGCGTTTAACTCGCGGGAGCGGGCAGGCGCTAGGAGGGATCTGGATGTCGTAATAGCAGCTGTTCTCGGATCCCTCCTATGTCAGGCGAGTGGTTTTAGTCGGTCCGATTCCGACACACCACCCCGCCGTAGACTCCGGTGGGGTGATGAGACGAGGGGGTTTCCATACGTTAAAAAATTTTTCAAAGATTGATTTGCGTTACTTGACAGATTCCTTCGACACGATACTTATCGTCGACCAGGCCCTCAGCAATAGAAATATTGTGTCTCAACATAATTCTGGAGGCTACATCAATTTCAATACATGCCGATACATATACGTCACACCACCACGGTTATCCGCATCTGCAAGAGTAATATTTGAAGTTGATTATTTTTCGTAGGTTGCTGCCTCTCGTATTTATTTTTAATTATTTTTATAGCAATCTACCAAAGTGACTCTATTCTGCCTGATGGAAAGCATAAATAGAATCCAAGAGCGGTGGTCACTGTACTTACTGCGAATGAAGACAGTATAGTATGGCGACCTACGCTATGGCGATGCTTTTCCACGCCCCGCTTAAATCACCCGGGATCGCAGTGGGAGGAAAACACGTGCGCTGGTAATGAATTCCAGGCTTTAACTGATTTGCACAGGCAGGAACAGCCGAACCATTTAGTTCGGTAGCGTATGTCGACCATTCTAAAACGGTGACTTCCAAGGCCAGCACGAGTTGTCCTGTACAGGAATTTACTTATATGAAAAACTATTATTTTACATTAAAAATTTTAATAATGTTTTCAAGAAAACGTTCATCTTAAAAAAATCAGTCGGAAACTATCTAGAAACACTAAAAAGCGAAAAAAAAATCCTAAATGCACGTGAATATAAAATGATTTTACTTAATAATTAAGCTACATGCGCTTATAAGTTGTTTTGACTTATTTACAAAATTACTGCGGGACAATTCTTGCCCTATCCTAATTAATTATTAATTTAAATAAAATGTCATTATAATAGGCGCTAGGTTAAAATCTATTTGAAGTAAGCGCGCTTTGCAGAAAGCCTAGTTTTTCGCTCTTTATAAGTCTTTTTTAAAATGGCCCCAGCGGTAGATTTTCTATGTTGAGATAGACAGACGATTGACTTATATAGCATATGTATATCGATGGGCGGTCCCTTCATTTGTCTCATTTGAACAGCACTGTCTCATATGAGCAGCGCATTTAGTAGGACTACCCGTATTCAAATAAATAAAATTACTTATCGAAGTACAGATTCACTAAAAATCAATAAACGCACGCCCCATTTGGGGATGTAAAAAGCACGGCAGTCGTTCTGGTAGTGTAAGGCCAACACACTTACCATGATGTCTGTCACCCCTACATCAATTGGCACTCACTTGGTCCACCACCTATCAAAGAAACACGATACCACGGATGCTGTCGTTTTCGGTCGGTCTTCTGTAAGAAGTGTAAAAAAATAAATTAGATATTCTGGGATCTACAATTATTGTTATTTTTGAAATCGGTGACAGCCAAGTAAATACGATTATATACCTAATAATAATAATACGATAATATTTGAATTATGAAATCAATGATACAAGTACGTTACCCCCTCCTACCTTTTTTTCCTCCTCTCGGATACCACCCACTGGTGATAATATTGGACTCGAAACGATCAAAAACCGCACGCCGTCCTAAGGTAACCAGGTGTACCTTAGAAATTGTATGTTATAAGTCGCGTTTAGGATTTATATTAATTGAATCCGTTGGACTTCATTATGTTTGTCTAATATTAATTATTGTTTATGAGTGCGCCTGGGCGACAATGAATCTCTTGGGATTTACCATTGATCGCACTTCTACCTATTGTAATGTTAACTTGCCTTGGCTGAGACCGATTCCAAAAATAACAATAAATATACCCACCAGAATTCAGTTCTTCTTTTTAAATAAGTTATTACTCTCTATACATCTCTTTTTTTACTTTTGTTATTTAATATAATCTATATATATTTAATATAATCTATTAATATTTCATAATAATTTATACTTAATGCACTACTACTTTTTAAGATACCTAAAAACGATAGGTTACGACGCTTGTAGAAAAGCACTCTGCTATCATATGTCCTTCAACTCCGTAGCCAATTTCTGATGGCCACGTGGACGGCCCCGTGTCCTCGGTGGGTATGCTGGAGGTAGCTCAACGCGGTGCGACCGCGGCTTGCGCTGGTTGTGTACTTCTCACCACCTGCGTCATGGCGGCGCTCGAGCCTTGTCTGCCGTTGTGGCTCGAGAAAAAATTCCATCCTGCGCGCTGGCAGACCGGCGTCGTGTTCGTACCGGACAGCGTCGGATATCTACTCGCAGCGAGCGGAGGGGGAATCGCCAAGAGAATCGGCGCCGAACGCGTCGCACTCACTGGACAGGTACCTACGACGTTTCTCTGCGCATCGCCAAGTCGCATCTAGAATCAAACGTTTCCGACGCTAATGAAGATTATAAGAATAGTCCACTGTAAAACCTACAACAAACGAACGACCTTTACCGCGATGCGTGCAGGTAGCGGTGGGTGCAGCGGCGCTGAGCGTGCCGCTGGCGCGGTCGGTGGCGGGGCTGGCGCTGCCGCACCTGGTGCTGGGGCTGGGGCTGGGCGCGGCGGACGCGGCGCTGGTGCCGGCGCTGCTGGCGCGCGGCGGGCGGCGCGCGCCCGCGCTGGCGGCGCTGCTGCAGGCGGCGAGCGCGGCGGCCTACGCGCTGGGCCCGGTGCTGGGCGGGCTGCTGGCCGCAGCGGCCGGCTTCGAGGCCGCACTGCGCACCGCCGCCGCTCTGAATCTGCTGTACGCTGCCTACCTTTACACGCGACTACGGGCGTACCCGATCTCCGAACAGGTTCGCGTGTAGGGTGTACAGCCTTTTTTTTTGTGCGACAATCTCCACGGATACCACCGTAAGCTGGTTACGTCGGACTCGAACCGACCGAACACCGCACGCCGTCTCAGTTACTAGGTCGGAGAACCAGGTGCACCCTAGTAAGGAAATCCCTGGAACCCCGACCTACGTCGGGCCACCTACGACTTGTACATAAGTGTGGTAACCCCAATGTTCCTTTTTCTTCCTGCCCCCAGAGGGGGTGAGTGCAGTCCGTAGTGATCGCATCGCCACCTCCGCCTGCTTCTGCTAAGGTGACAGATGGCCTCATCTGCCACCCTCAGGCCTGCGCTTATGGAGGACGGAGATCGTTTAATGATCTCCGGCGCCTGAGTCTTTTACGGTACGTGGCTCGTCTCCGGGCCTGGCTGGCCGGGAAAGTTCTAAACCTCTTCCAGTCCCGCTCCACCATCTCCTTCGCAAGCATAACCTGCTCGCCAAAAGAGAGTGGTGTAGGGTGTACCCCTTTTTTTTTTCTTTTCTGTGCGGAAATCCCCCCGGATACCACCTACTGGTGGTTATGTCGGACTCGAACCGACCAAAAACCGCACGCCGTCTCAGGTACCAGTAGCCGAGGAATCAGGTGTACCCTAGAAAGGAAATCCCTGAAACCCTAACGTATCTCGGGCCATCTACCTACGGCTTGCAGATGACCCCTTTTCTGCTTCAAAAGAGCGTGTGCTCCGTAGCACGTCCCGCTGCTATCCTGGCCTACTTCTGCTCGGGTGACGGATGGCCTCACCTATCACCCCCAGTCTAGCGGTTATGGAGGACGGAGATCGTTCTGCAATCTCTGGCGCCCGAGCCGTCTGTGATACCGGACACGTTCCAGGGCCTGGCGGACCTGGTGTACCCCTGACGATAGTTATAGAAGTTTCCAATCTGGGAAGGACATTATTCGCTTCTCATCTAGAACACGAAAAAAAGATTATCATTCGATACTGTAGAAAATGGTCATCCTTCGTACACTTTCTATATTTTTTACGTTTAGTTTTTTTTTAAGTTTACTGTACGAATGAGCCACGTGTATAAGTGGTGACCACCTTCTGACGATTTTCTTTACGTTTTACGATACACGGTACGAGAACAAACGAGCAGAAGAATCGCCATTCATCACACCTACGATGCAAGAGTTAAACTAAAATTGGTTAACACTTGTCTACTGTTGAGCTGCTACTATTTCTGAGTATTTGTTACGTGTATTCAGTGGGGCGCTAGCTCCGACGGTGCGCTGGACAGCGATGACGACACCAGCGATGGGACGCACGCGGAAGTGACTCCGCTTGCGCCGCTTGCACACTACAAATCACACGAGTAGGCTGTTCAGCTACCGCTCCTTGAAAACCCAAGACCAGACTGTGGTATTTCTAGATAATACTATCGCTTTACAGTTATTAAATTATTTATACTATAAAAATCTATTACTTTGTACCTTTGTCAGGATAGTATATCGGAATCGGACAGACTAAAACCACACGGTGTGCCACTCTGTGCCTGCAGTAGAAGGAATCCGGGAACTGCTGTTATTAAGCCATCCGGATATCTCCTAGTGCCTGCCTGCTAGCGCTGGCACCACCTTCGGGTGACCTCTCTATTTAGGCAATGTGCGGCACATATGGACGTCGTGTGTTGAACCAAGTCCTCACTGAAGTCACAGTGGTCACATGCAGGACTCAATTCCCTCCTAGCGACCGAGTGCAGATACTTCCTGAATCAACCGTGCCCGGAAAGGACCTGCATCAGACGGAATATGATTTTTGTAGATGATGAAAACGAATGATTTTTTTAATTATATTGAAGAAGTTCATAGTTTCGTGCGTAATATTTGCTGCATCGTTGACTATCAAATTAAGATTATGAGCCGAGCATGGGACGTAAAGTCTACGATTATTGTTTTCCAAATTTTTTGTAGTCCATTGTGTTTTCCACGCATTTTAGAACTATTGCCATAACTTTGACCGCGTAAGCTTTGAATGTTGAGATTTAATTAGGAAAATATATTCAAAATAAAATTTAATAGACCTTCATTTTTAAAGTATTTATTTGTAAGGCTGGTGATTAGAGGAAAAACGATGAAATTGTCACATATCTCAACATTACTGATTTTATTATTAAGCTATTGTATAACTTTTATCGCAGGCTTCGAGCGCGGCGACCGAATCAAAAAATGCCGTAACAAAACCCAACACCCCCCACTCCGACCGGCATAGTGGTGCGGCGTTAAAAGCCGTGCATTGTCTAACGTCGTTATAGCTCGGCAGACTTAGGCAATGTGTTTTTTTGCGTGCGACTAGACGAATGCGTGTAGACTGTACGAAGTTCGCACGGATCCAGACGAGCTGCTCTGAAATGTTATAATTGCATAAGTTGACAAAAAAATGCTATGCAATAGCTTTACAGTGACAGTCCCCGAGTGCCACACGTATTTTTTCAAAAGAACATGCAATATGTAATTTGTTCTGTGTGACTTACATCCCCTCCATTATGGCAAACACAAGAAAAAAAACGGCCCCTAGTCCCCGGTGGCCCCGCTACTTCAGGCTACGGGAACGGCCTAGGAACTCAAACACTATCTAGGAGCAAAATACACAGCACTGTTAGTAACCACAAGTTCCAGTACACAAGGTGAAAACATTAGATCTTGTAGTTTACATCTAACTAACCGACGTAAAGCAAACTTAGGAAATTTCCAGCTAAATGGTGCTTTTTGCTCACCTTAACATCTTAACTTGCATCCTAGTCGTTGCCAACGGTAATAGCCATCTTAATTTCACTCAAGTCATTAAACAAAAACATTTATATTCGTCATAAAACTGTTAAAACTTGTAATTAAATAAAATGAGATAGTTTTAAAGTTTTAGAACATATGGAATAAAATGTAGGTTGAATTTGTAATTTTTGTATTATGTTTATATACTTACAAGGATGGATATACATAGAGGAAAACCTTTTTACTATTTGAGTCGTTCGCACTTCCGAATATAGCTTTTAAAAGTCCTGTCCTACGTAGGCCTCTTCTTTGAAGTGAAATTTTTGTCTACTCTATAACGATGTGAAGACATGTTCATTTAGACTTTCTTTCAAATTTTTATTTCTCTTCACAGCGCTGCTTTTCTACATAGTTTGTTTCCTTAGTTTACAATTTCCTATTAATCTCAAATGCTAAAACATATGAACTTACACAAATAGTCAAGCACAAAACAATATACATTTTTCAAGTTACACTGTTGTTCAGAGTGTAACGCTCACTTGTAAATACAGTGGACCCTCGGTAATCCGGCCCCTGTCTAATCCGGACCCCCCGTAATCCGACATCAATCAAACAATTTTCGCTAATGTAGATCGTGCATGATTGAACAGGTTACAACTTGTGCTCGACGCGTAGGTATTGTTTCAATTCCGATTGCTATTTTTTTTTATTTTTTGATTGTTTACTTAGTTTGAATTTGACTACGTGTGATAGCGGTGCAGCTTAGCGTTTATTCATAGTAATGTCGTCACAAGCCCAGAAGACAACATATAGAATCTTATCATTTGTCTGCAATTTGTCGGATTACAAGGTAATTTTTTGTAAAAAAATCCGGACTATCGGGGGTCTTAGACAGTACTCTATAATCCGACAAATTCGATAGTCCGACACTGCCCTGCAAAACGTTTGTTGAATTACCGTGGGTCCACTGTAATGAGTACTAATGAGTATGTAGGCTAGGCAATAGATGCATAGATCTGCCGTGAAAGATGTACGATCCACATATTTTTACTTTTCTTAATTTGGTAAGATCGGGCTACCACAAACGATGACTTGACCTTGACTTGAAACTTACTACATCATTGTTATGGGGGACTTCAACGCAAAATTGGGTTAACGAAACGGCGATGAGCTACACGGCAGTGGGACAATTTGGAGTTGATCAACGAAATCATAGGGGCCAACTACTGATCGATTTCATGTAGAGGGACTTGGATGAGCAAAGATGATTTTACCAAAAGCCCTAGAGGCCTGCATTGATACGAACGAACTCAATAACTAGCTAGTGGAAACCGTCCGTACGGTCGGGTGTCAGTTATTCAAAACCCGTCCCACAAATAGAATGAAGAGGTTCTTTGACTGCACTCTCAAGTTTGTACAAGAAAGGCGAAACATGAGCCTGTAGTTTTCAGTCGATATATTTAAATACCTACAGCTCGACCGACAGATATCTAAGTGTCAAAGAAAAGACCTACGCCAATTTAATACCTTGCGTATTCAAGAGGCTATAGAGCGTAATCAGGAGACTAAAATATTCGCACGGGCACTGTCTGTTGGGCAGAGCCAGTTGACAAAATTGAGGACCGATGATTACAGAAATTTAACGTCGAGATCCGAGCTTCTGAGTGAGGTGGAGAGATTCCTTATACACGATAACACTGGATCCTGTTACTGATTTACCGAAAGGTCCAAGGGCTAAGTTAACCCGACGCTATAGCGATGACATACCGGACGTTAGTCTATGCGAGATTGGCTTGGCTCTCAGACAGATTAAGACGACAAAGTACTTGGTGAAGTCAGAATTACGACTGAACTCCTGAAGGCAGGTGGAAAACCGGTTCTAAAAATCCTGCAGAAAATATTTAATTCCGTCATATTCAATGGGAAACCACCTCAGGCATGGCTCACGGTTGTGGTTGTGCTTTTCTTCAAAAAGGGCGACAACTTTAATAATAATAATAATTTATAATAATAATAATAAACACTAGCAACACTGAAAGCAGCTAGAATTTCTCAAACGTATTTTGTAAAAATATTCCATTTTCTTTCTGTATTATACAAACAAAACAACTGGAACAAATTCTCAAGCGAACTACAATGCACAATAATATAAAAACAAGACTTTTTTACCAAGAAAAACCATGTAATTACATAAAAGCAATATCTGTGTGAAACATGACATTTAAACGTCATGTCGAAATATTTAACCGAGGAATTCTAGCAAAATGCTGACGAGAGCCAAATCTAGAACACTAAAAGCACAAACAACATCCCTGGACTCGTCGCTCCGCTCCGCCTTGCCGTCTCCGAAAGCAACATTGGATGTTCTAGCCGTTGCAGAGGTGTCGAGCTCTAGCTCCAGCGACGAGTTTTTCTCTCCACCCACGTCGCCAAGACCTGTACGTCGGCAGGAGAGTACCCGGCCACCGACCAGCTTGGGATCACGAGGACCACTGATCTCAAACAGGGTCCCCGCTACCGGTGGTGATGTGCGCCGCATGAAATGGACAAAATCAATAAATGAGAGTGTCATACACGGCCAAGAGTCATGAGCTTTGTGAAACAGGCATTCTTGGGGACCACCATTAGTCCTCAACAGTACATGTCCTGTGTCACAGAGCGCATAGACTTTCTAAAGCAGAAAGTTTATGCATGGGCAAATAGAATAAGACGTTATAGAAAACGAGTTGATCGGTATAATCAGAATCTAATGTTTCAAAGGAATGAGAAATGGGTTTACCGGAAATGGGAGGAACCGAATTCATGTGTGAGTGATGGGCATTTTCCAGATGAAAATACCACTAATTCATTTTGGCGTAACATCTGGTCAGTGCCTGTCACTCATACAGAGGGTGATTAGTTGGAGGATGTCAAACGTTCGAGTGAGTCTATAACAGCTATGGAACCCATTGTTATTAATAAAGATGATGTAAGTTGTGCAGTCCGTTCATTACCTAATTGGCAATCACCTGGTCCAGACGGACTGCACAACTTTTGGCTTAAGTGGTTCCGAAGCTCACATGCGTGTTTGGCATCACAATTCCAAGCAGCTTTGGATTCTGGTTCATTACCACAATTTTTAACCACTGGTGTAACCCATTTACTCTATAAATCTGGTAGTGCCATGGATCCCAAAAATTTTAGACCTATTACTTGTTTACCAACTGCATATAAACTTCTAACATCCATTTTGAGACTCAAAATTACTACACACATAAATAATAATTCGGTACTCTCTATTTCTCAAAATGGATGTAGAAGTGGGGCCCGTAGCACTAAAGAGCTCCTTATCATAGACAGGACCATTAGCCAACAGGTACGTCGTAGTCGTAAGAGTCTGGCGACATGTTGGATAGATTATAAGAAGGCTTACGATTCAGTTCCACATACCTGGCTTTTGAAAGTGCTAGAGTTCTATAAAATTGATGCAACTCTGTGCACTTTCTTAAGGTCATGTATGAGTCAATGGAAAACAACACTTCGCTATCCAGGATGTCGACAGACTGCGATAAATGACATACTTATAAAGATCGAGCGAGGTATATTTCAAGGTGACAGTCTGAGTCCCTTGTGGTTTTGTCTAGCTTTGAACCCTCTCAGCACTCTGTTAGAGGGTTCAGGATTAGGCTATCGGTTGCAGAAAGATGATCAAGTTATATCTCACCTTCTTTATATGGATGATTTGAAATTACTAGCCTCCACAAAATTACAATTGATGGCGTTATTAAGGGTCACTGAAAACTTTAGTAACTCTATCAAAATGGAATTTGGTGTAGACAAGTGTGCAGTCATGTATGTAAAGAAGGGCGTGATTGTAGAATCTGAAGGAATGGAACTTTCAGATTCAACAAAACTCAGATCTCTGTCTGCCACCGAAACCTACTAGTATCTAGGTTTTTCACAGTCCTTGGGAATACCAGAATCTGGGGTGAAACAAATGTTACAGGAACGCTTCTTTGGACGCCTCAAAAAAGTACTTAAAAGTCTTTTATCAGGCGGTAACAAGGTGCGAGCCTATAACAGTTGGGTCATGCCGGTTCTGATGTATTCCTTTGGTGTACTTAGATGGACTCAGACCGAATTAGATGCCCTTGACAGGAGAGTCCGTACATTGCTGACTGCATTCCGCATGCACCACCCACGTTTATCGGTTATGAGATTGTATATTCCGCGAAAATTTGGAGGTCGTGGTCTATTAAATATCAAGACTCTACACAATCACGAGATATACAATCTCAGAGAATATTTTCTACAGACTAATGTGGGAGTGCATCGCAATGTAGTTGCAGTGGATACTGGTTTTACCCCGCTCGCTCTGGCTAAAGAGAATTGGCGCAAACCTGTAGTACTTAGTACTACTGATCGCAAGGAAGTATGGAAGGGTAAAAAACTTCATGGCCGATTTTATCGGGCCCTACACGGGTCTGATATAGACTTTAAAGCGTCGACGTCTTGGCTACGGTATGGTGATCTCTTCGGAGAAACCGAAGGTTTTGTTTGTGCAATTATGGACGAAGTTATCATGACGAATAACTACCGGAAATATATCCTGAAAGATAGTACGGTTGACATCTGTCGGGCGTGCCACCGTCCTGGAGAATCTATTAGGCATATTATTTCTGGTTGTTCTCGTCTTGCTAATGGTGGGTATTTGCACAGGCACAATCAAGTAGCCAGGATCGTACACCAACAACTTGCCCTTAAATACCAACTTGTCAATTTTGAAGTGCCTTACTACAAGTATGTGCCCGACCCAGTTCTCGAGAACGGTCGTGCTACGTTATATTGGGATCGATCTATTATCACAGATAGGACTATTGTTGCCAATAAGCCTGATATTGTGTTGATAGATCGATTAGAGCGCCGCACAATGATTGTCGATATCGCCGTTCCTCATGACGAGAATCTCGTGAAAGTTGAAAAAGAAAAACAATTGAAGTATTTGGATCTGTCTCACGAGATTGCCGATATGTGGAATGTGGATTCAGTGATCATTGTTCCGATAATCATATCTGTTCACGGATTGATAGCCAAGAGCCTCGACCAACACCTTAAGAGGCTCACGTTAGAAGGTTGGATCAAGGGTCTGATGCAGAAGGCAGTCCTCCTTGACACGGCCCGTATTGTGAGGAGGTTCCTGTCTTTGGAGCCCTAACCACCGGTATCTTGGTCCCTGTACCCGATGTCGGTGGTCTACTATTTTTTATATTTTTAAATATGTATTTTTTATTTTTTATATATTTAAAAATGTAATCAATATTGTATATTAAATGTAATAAAGAGAATAATAATTTTATGTTAACAAAATTTTATTAAATAATTAAATGTAAAAAATAAATATTGGTCGGCTACGGTGGCCAACCTCAATGAAGACCAGTCAACTACACAACAACTAATTTTAAGTTATAGTGCGCAAGTGTGAGCGTAAACACAGATGTACTCTCTGTTTTCTCACTCACAATTTAATGTAACGACCATCTGACACGACTGGAAAGAGGTCAGGTGCAGGACTGACGGCTTTAAATGCTCTCCAAGATACGGGGGTAAACTTCCAAACCAACTTTTCCAACTTGCAAACTCCAGGCTGTTGTTAGACATTTCTATAACCAGAAAAAGTCAATAATACTTTTCTCCTCTATTCCAGGAATTGAACCCAAGACCTCTTGATGGGCTTGATTGAACCAACAAGGTAGTCATGTCAATATACAAACAATAGTTTCACTGGCAAGGTAATACCTACTTAACCTTTTTACTTCTATGCAGTGTGTAGTCATTGTTTCATCATCGCTTAAAAAAGTTTTAAAACTACTTCTTGTAACGATATTGATTTTAAAGGTCTACAAGTTACAAATTTATCTAAATTGAAGAGAGAGAACAAAACGCAACATATCTGTCAAATACGTTCATCATAACGAGATGACAACTAGGGAAGAGGTAAGATACATGATTACTAAGTTCACTTAAATCGATTTTACTGTTACTGTGATGATTTTGATAATTGACACGCGATTTCAATCTCTAAAATGTACATAAATAGAATTTCTTTATTAAAGTTTCAAAACAAGTGCTTTATTTGATATAAAAATGATTTCACTTTGTTAGTTAACTAATACTAAATAATATTTTCATTACATTAGAACACCAATGCATGCAATTTCACTAAATAAATTCAGTACTGTATCATCTCATCTGTCTTTTAAATTTTGCTATAGTTTTTGAAATGTAGTTACTTTCTGTGACAGTTGTCATTAATGTCATTTTAGAACCTGCGAGGTACATTTAAGGTGTGAATTTAATGTTTATAAAATATTTTACTTGTAAAATATTGATGATACAAAACATAGTCGTTTATTTAAAGTTACTTTGCCGGTTTAGTAGCTATCTGTCAAAGAAATAAAGTTTTATTTTAAGGACTCAATAAAAATAATTTATTACGTTTTTTGGTCTTCATGTTCACAAACACACAAATCTATTAATAACTAACAGGAAATTAAAGAATTACAATCGATTTTCAAGTTAAATCGAGTTCAGGGTATTGATTTGACAATTGCAGGCACACAACACTATTCGCTAATAAGTTTAGTTTATTACATTGTTTAGTCATGTCATCGTCGGTAGTGTTGACTGGTGAATCGATGCAATTGATTTGATTCGTGGTTCGATAATAAAGAGAGGAGGCTGCGTGGAGTCAAGCCCAAAAGAGAGCCCGGAGCCACCCGTGGGGCATGTAGTCGTCACTCGTAGTCCGCCCGCCGACCGCACGCCGGTGTCCGACTCGACACCTAGACACGGCGCTACCTGACACTCGCCTCACATCGGCCACCGCTCGCCGCTGACCAGTGACCCCGCGCACCACAACAATATTATTTTCATTATGGTGAGTACTCCCTCCTATGTTAAAATTTTATTCTCATACGCGCGCTCTGACACGTCTCTACCTATACCTTCCAGTACCGTTCTGTATTACAACACCGCAAGTGTGTTGAAGTTTACTCAGATGGTATCTGTAGCTAGTTTTATTGTTGTGATGATGAATTATTGGGTGAATATATTTGGTTAAGGATCGATTGTGGTGCTGGAGCGTGGTGCGGGCGGCGCACTTCACGTACACGTTTGGTAAACAGTGTTGTAACTGTTAGCACACTTTACACAATAACATCAATATTAATAATTGGCTATAATTGGTAATTAAGATACACACAGTTGCTTTGAATATACACAAGAAGCGAGAGTTCTTGTGTACACAAGTTGTGCATTGTGTGTGAGGGTTTGTTCTGTTCTTTTGAAGAATAATATTTTAACAAACTTGAGCTCAACACAGTATGTTGTAAGCAATGGATTTATGACAAATCGTATGGCAATATCAGAATAAATTAAGTGTTCTGATTCATTCAACATTATATATGAGGCCTTGTTGTTTTACAATTAGTAACTTAATGATACAGGATAAAGTTTTGTGTTCTGACTTGCTGTAAACAGTAGAGCCATTTAGAAGAGAGTGGTTAGGTTCTGTTTAATATGAATTTTAAATCATTTTATGTTGACCTAATATAAAACAATGATATGTACCCAGTTGCCAAGTGCGAATTGCAAAACTGTTTGTAATGAGTTTAGAGTGCAATATCCTACCAATTTGATGCACATGCATTCATTTCAAGCAGCAGTACATAGTTTATGCATTTGATATAAAAGACAATTAAATTACATTGAGCCGAGACAGTGCACGGTTGCGCAGACAATGGCACTATTGACGGTGGTTACACCTTGTTGATTGTATTGTCTTACCCAACTTGTTCCACATATGCACTAATTATCAAATGTGCACTATTGTAATGTGATACACACTCGACCCACTGCTCCACTCTGCACTAAACAGATGGCCATCACACTGATAGCTGTGACCACACTTGTTGTGCACTATAGCAGTGAAGATACAGTTCAATACGCAATGGTACACTTTTATTGCTTATTATTATTAGTATGTTAGCAAAGAAATAGTCCCATTGAGAAAATACCTATTTAATAAAGTTGATCTTATGCTCACATGCTCTGTGGCCTGTTTGAGCATTGGGAGGATGTTGATCTAACTGATATTTAAATCTCTGGTCGATATTGTAAATGATTGTTCCAGAGAGATAGAAAAATAACTATATAAGCTAGAGACAAAATTTCTTAAGAACACAATTTGATTTTTGCAATTAAAAATATAAAGCTTTTTAAAAAAAAACAACTAGTGATAATTGGCAAGGTTGACTAGAGTGAGGCTGTACCCACTTTGCGCTCAGGCCCACTATCATGTAGGTAAAGGCCAGTTGTTACTTGTTGAAAACATTGCTTGATTAAGAAGCTGGCAGAAGTGTGTTTTAAATAATAACCATAAGTATCCTTACCTCACGTTTTTTCACTTCTAAAGTTCATCAAAAGGTAAAAAATGCAATAAAAATGTGTGTACAGTAATTAGACAGCTATTTGCCAAATCAGACCTTGTAGTTGACCTTTGCTACCACACATCTACTATATGTACTCCTCGTACCTATTGGTATTTTAGTTATTAAGCCAATGTTGTATTCCTACAAAAACTTTAATGTGTCCGTCACATACCAGCTCTTTTTATTCAAGTTTATTCAACGCAGGATAAATTGTAATATAATTTCTTCTTCCAAAAGACTACCCTGAGGTAAAATCTTTAGGAAATATGAGAGTTGTGCGATAGAACAAGAGATGTCTTGGTAAATATTAGAATAGGTGCGTTAGTGTTGTGCGATCTGAATTGGACCTTGTTGTGTCATATCCAGAGTAGCTATTTACTTGCATAATTTCGTGGAGAGCTTTTAGTGGTCTAGTACTATAACGTAATCTGTTAGAGTTGGTAAAAAAGTAATCTTTGGCAAATATGGATAGACTCGCAGAAAAGGGATGTCTAGCGACTTTTTCGTTGCTTTTTACTGAGTATGTGGAGTTTCGGAATGCCGAACCTGACTTCTAGGTGAAGGGAAGAGTGTAGGACTGTAAGGTCAGCAACGCACGTGTGTCCTCGTCAGTTGCAGTTGTGTGAGCCGTTCTTGTCGTGTACCCCTATTCAATAATCACTTCAGCGTGAGAGATCCATGATTCGGCATAATACACACAACTGAATGAGTGAGGCCACCGGAGCTCAAGTCGTCTTTTAACTTCTGGACAAGAACACTTGTGACTGTTGGGTTGCACGGGTCCTTGGGTGGTGGTAGTCGCGGTCTCTCATGGGACCCATCGGCTCGTTTGCCCTCTATACCCTGAGAAAAAGAGCCAAACAAATTTTATACATATCAGGCATCAGATCTAACAACTTTTTGTTATTGGATAATTTATTGGAATTTACATAATGTTGGGTTTTTAATGGAGTGTATTTTATTACTAGCTTTTGTACAGTACTTTTATGTTAACGGAAGGCACCCAACGCTCTTGTGTGTACCCGTGACAAAGTGACTGTCCCACATTACGGCGATTGCTCGAGGAGATAGGGTGTTAAAGCGTAGCAAACACAGCGAGGGTTGTTTTCGTAAAAATGTATTAGTGACTAGTTACGTGCACTAGTCAAAGCGTGAAGGAGGCACCTTCTTACTGAGCTCGCTGACATTTTATTTTACGTCTCAAGGCAAATACTTGTTAACAAAACCAGCTACAGCCTGCAGCTTGCTTTGTATACACTTTATGTATACTTTGGATGGTCTGTTTTTATCCAAACCTTTAATAATGTATAACATAATACATACAAAATCGCTACTCAGGAGGACCGGAGGAGAGGTCCGTTTTTGAGTCTAAATGAGAATCTATATTGAGTACCACACGTACCAATAACATTCCTATAGCATTGCTGTATTTTTCACCTTTGCGAGCTTTATGCTCCTGAGCATGCAAGCCCTACGTGTTATCACCTTACCGAGGTCATTTCAAGATGATATGTCGAATTGACTAATACTGCAGTGTCTTCTATCATGGGGTTCTACTGACTGGGATCTCCTTAAACCTGTGTAAGGACACACCCGAGATCAGGGTTAACTTAAAAAATATTGGTATTCTACAGGAACAGATATCGTGTAAAGTGTCCTTACCCACCAACAAAGAAATTTGTTTCATTCAAAATGTTTAGTCGAATAGAGAAATTTTTACTATGGCGATATACCGCAAAAAGGAATATATAAATATTTTAGGTATTACATTACCAAACATAAATATTATATAAAACCGTAAGCTAAAATATAAATAAGTAAAATCCACAAATCACCACACATTTAAGGCGAAAGTACGTGATCTACTTCGAGATAATTTGGTAGAATCGTCTTAACAATACTATATACTACTATAATACAATCGTATCCGAGTGAGTATTTATATAGTGTTAATTTTATATACATGTATGTTTATGTATTGTGTATGTATTGTTTATTTAAAATAATATGTTATTAGTAATGTATGTCAACTTCTTTATTTTACCTTTGCACCTACCGCATCATGTTTCTACATCACCTGAAGGTTGACTGGGAGAGAATGCCCCATGGCATGCCTTTTGTACAACATGTGCATTAAGTATAAATAAATAAATAAAATCACCCTAATTTTCGGACGATTTAAATGCAACCATTTTGGCGCTCTCCTGTCAAGAACAGTGTGTGGTTGAATCAAAATTATTCAGTTATTTTTTTCTAATAAACCTATTAACATGGCAAAGCAAAGAAAAAAATATTACAAACATTGTGTCGTTTTTCTGTGCGACAAAAACACAAAAACTGCAACTGGCAAATACTGTTGGGAAGATCTTTTGACATATGTAGGTACGTTAGAAAAGGGAAAAAGTATAACAATAATTTTTACTTAATTAACTATACACATACAATACATACAAGGGAAAACATATATATATATATATATATATAATTATCAGAGTAATATAATTTTCTCTGTTTATTCAGAACTTCCTGTACCAAGTTTTTGTGAAAAGTTTAATCATGAGAAACCATACAAAACAACTTGTGACAGAAGACGTGCGAGGGTAAATTGATGTCACATTTTGTTCTACCAATAACGTTGCGTTTTAGAAATGTGGACATTTTAGAAAATCGACTATATCATTATTTAATTTTACTATTAAATTATAACAATTTACAAAAATAATTGTATAGATATATTTTTTAGCAGGCAAGATTCCAAAAAAAAATATCTTGTCTATTTGCGAGTCACGTGCATACACCCTGTTGTATAGGGTTTAGGTTTGATGTAACATTTTTTTACTTATGTATTTAGTTTTTGTGCAAACAAAAGGAATAGATATTACACGTCACCAAATTAGTTAACCCTAGGACGATTATAACAAGGATGCTTAAGAAAGTCCAAAAAAACAGACGTGATATTGATGAGAAGGATTGAGGCGTTCGCAGACGCAGCTAATTGATTTGAAAATAAACACGATCAACCTTTTAAACGGTTACTGTTTTTGAATATGTTAAGAGACAGAGAGTGTCTTCCGAAGACATGCTGGCAAATATTCCTAACTGCGAAAACTTACCGCGTTACTTTCTGAAGATGAAGTATTCTTATTTGCACTCCCTAGTGCGGCAGTGTGGTAAGCTTAATGTGATACCTCCCTAGCTATATTAAGTCTGCCAAGTCTCAACCGAACATCTACGCCATAACCTTGTTAATATAATAATATAATTATATTGTGATAATGACTTAAGTGTTAATTCGAATCTTATACAGTTATATTTGAATAGACTCAGAACAATTGCTTAGTCATACGATAACAGATGACTACAAGAGTTGATATACAAGAGAAAGTGCCATTAGATCATAATTTAATTACAAAAGAAGTCTTTGTATTTAAAATTAAACACTTTTTTTCAATATTTTTTTATTTATGCAAAAACCCCATTTACTATAACTAAATCAGTTATTTTAAATGAAGGTATGAACAAACTGACGTCCATCTCGTGTCCGTTATACCGCATATAAACTTTATTTTGTCGATAAAAAGTAACCAATGTCATAACCGAGAAAAAGCGCCAAGGGAAGACATCGTCTCTGACCGAGTCGACCGAGAACTAGACCAATGTACGTTTAAAAGCCTTGCTCGATTTTTAATGAAATGGTAATGTACGAGTATCAATAAGACGAGTCGTTAACTAACAATTGTTTTAGATGAGGACTATTGCAGCACAGTCCAGTTCGTGAGAGGTGGGCCAACTCACCGACAGTTATATTAAACATTGGCTTTATTGTAACGTAGCTCCTGCTATTTATCGGGCTGCGTAATTTAATCTTTTAATATTTGAGTATTCCGCGGCTGGGCCGTCGGCGAGGCTGCACACGGCTGACCTTTAGCGTAACTGCTTCCGCCATTACACATTTGGGAGATTAAGCTTATAAATATTTCCAGTTATCATTTCCGGTGCCCGTTTACAATTCAAAATATGATATCATGAAAGTTCTATCAATAAGATGAACGTGTGTGTGGCCTACAATATTCGAGATAGTCATGACGCAACGAATTACCGGGATCTTTTAGCTATGTAAGTAGATACGCAATGTATGCGAGTCAGGCACGCCAGAATTTTTGACGCGCTTTGAGGGCAATCACACAGAATTCCGGTACTTCAGCATATCTTTGAAAACAATCATACTTGAACCGTTATGACCTAATGTATAAAAATACGTATGTATTTGAGTACCAACTACGTTGTTACCACCAGAGCACGCAATGAACTGCGTTTTCTGCTGGAATATTTGAGACGAAAACATTTGATAGAGTACCGAACCGCTCCTCTTAATGCAAGTGAAACGTAAATAACGTAAATAAATAAATAAATAAATGAATGTGTGCGTGTAGGCGACAAAGAATCTCTTGGGATTGATTGTTGCTCACACGTCTGACGTTTACTAATTTGTTCTTTGGTATGTACTATGTAGTGAGCAGCTCTGATTACTGCCTTTATATAAAACCTGTATCATTCCACTGGACGCGGCTATAGAGTTTAAACACAATACGGCCTCACAGAGCCGCTGTGTAGAGATGTGCTTTGTTAAGTTCGTAATCGGATCGCACGCATTTCGTACAATCCTCTAAAGTAGTAGTTAACTTAACTACCTTTTTAGTTTATAATGAAGCGTAAATAAAGATCAAGGCGACTTTAGTTTAAGACCACATTCTCGGATATGTAATAAAATTTATTCCAAACAAAAAAAAATAAGGTGTTTAATTATTTACACTTGACGATAAAGAAACTACATCATGTCTTCTTATATGTCTTATAGGTTTGTTGTATTTAAACTTGTTTGCTTACACAACAATTAAACGTAATTTTATAAAATTAGACCATACGTTTGACTTTATAGGCGGTGCCAACTTAGGAATTATTCGTGGTCATAGATATTCACAAGTTCGCATCCTACCCATATTCTTTCTTTGGAGTAATAAACATGAGCTTATCGCTTATTTCATATCCTTTTTGTGCCCGCTGTCGTTGATAATAACTAAGATGTGCACCGACATTTCGTTTATACATATAAAGGTCAATGATAATAATGAGATATTTCACGTAACACGTCACACTTCAGAGCTAAAAGGCGCCGGTATTTCCTTAGACTCAGTCTGGGAAGAAATGACAAAACAAACCATCAAAAGTGTAATATTTTTAACATTGATTAAATTAAAGCTATGCGAGCACAGTGTAGGGTATGGGTTGACCTTTTGAAAAAAAGATCATAGATCGATCGGATCGCATGGTTCCGAACCGATCCGAAAATCCGGATCAGTTCATCGCATTCTTACCGTAACGAGGCGTGTTAATTACCATTTTAATGTTATGTTGACTCACAGGGCATCTAACTACCTGTATGCGTACAAATATGCCTTAGTCATATGAAACTATCAACACAAAAGTTCCGACTCACATTTTGCCGGTTTTTATATTTTTTCTTGATTTAAAATAGTCCTATCGCAAAATACGCCTCTCTCAATTCTTGACAAAATTCTTCTTGTCACCTATCATATTCCATCTTCTATAGCCTATGTCCAAAGGTTTGTAAACATATCCGGATCCTTTGTCGATTACCGCCCAATTTCTATTCTCTCCTTTCTTTCCAAGGTCCTGGAACGTCTTATCCACACTCAACTCTCGAGTTTTCTATCCAGAAACTTGCTTTCGACCCGACCTCAGCACTACTACTACCCTAATCCACATTATGGAGGACATCTAATCTACTATGGAGAATGGCGAACTGACTGTTCTAACACTCTTAGACTTCAGTAATACATTCAACACTGTTGATTTAGACGTTCTATGCATACTGCGTCCTCTCAACATATCTCCGAAAGCAATTGACCAGTTTCACAACTACTTGTTTGGTCGCCGCAAGCGCATTAGCATTGAAAACACTGTTCCATCTTGGTACAATACTTCAACCGATATAACACAACGCAGCGTGCTCTCTCCCCTACTTTTCTCCGTGTTTACCAACAACATCACTAATGATCTGTCTTCTTCCTGCCACCTATACGCGGATGATCTTCAGATTTATACCTGAACATCACCGGTTGATCTGACTGACGCTGTTAATACCACCAATGCTAACCTGGATAAGATATGTAAGTGGAGCAATAGCTACAACCTAAAAATTGACCCATCCAAGACTCAAGTCATTGTCGTCGGTAGCTAGCGAAATTTGATTGGACAAAATTACCTCAAATCACTTGCTATAACACACCTATTCCACACAGTGGAAGAACTGGGGATCTACATTGACAGTACTTTGTCTTGGGGCCCTCAGCAACGAGCTGAATTGCAAAATCTTTGTCGCTGCAAGGCCTCTGCACAGGTTACGCAATTTTTTACCCACTTCAACCAAGATTGCTCTTGCACAATCTTAACCTTACTGAAAACCAATCGGTTGACATTCCTTCATGACATGCATCCGAAATCGTTGAGATCGTCAGAGAACTTGAAATTAAAAATACCAAATTTCTTGACTCGAATAATTATTAGTACTATAAGAGGCACAGCAATCTTAGCCTACAACTCTCACGGGTATGAAAATAACGAACGTGGTAAAAAAAAAGTAAAAAGTCACTCGCAGAGCGTTAATGAAACAAGTCAAAATAAAAAGTGTTCATTGTCCGAATATAATACAAATTGTAATTAACAAAATCCCACACAATTACGCAATTAAAACAATGGGGGAAACTCGAGCTGAGCTGACAAATCTCCATAAATCTTCTTAACGCTGATCTGCGATGCACCAGCTCCTATGTTGATCAGGCTGGCCCGACCCCATTTGAATTTGGGGACGAGATTCGTATTATTCTAATGTACTCCTTAACACAAAAATCTACCAGACAAACGGACATTGTGTTAATGCAAATGGAATGTATTACTTAAAACTATGTAAATGTACAACCGTCTAGCCCCCAAATCGTCGATATCTTAGGAGGTTTAGGGGCCAGGCTGGTAAGAATTTGTTGCCCGAAACAACTACACAAAAATATATAATAATATTTATACATATAATCCGTCAGGGGTGGAAATCATCCGTTCTCCTTTTTTTCAACAAACTCCTTCTTTAAAAAGATATTAACACTTTTCCGTTATTTATTTTGCGAGGCACAAAATGCGTAGAAAAAAGTGTAAAGAGTACAATAGCACAGTTTTTGACGTGGCCTATAAACCTACTGGTTCACATGATATTTATAAACTTTGTTTTTTGTCGGGGTAGAAAATCCAACGCAAATCAATGACGCAGGCGCTAGGAGTATGTAGTGTTTCCACTAAAAACCACCCCGACGGTCGGTCTCAGGTGTCCTACTCTGAAGGGGATTCGGACCAGATTATTTCAAGTCCCTACTAGAATCAACGCCGCGCCTAGTTAGCCCCTATCCTATTGAGGCCGTAGGGGCTTCCCCGCCTATCAATCCGGTTGTTATAATTTTTTGCGGCCCAATTGTATTTTTACGACTAGGCACGCATTTTTTGGCTGTGCCAGCCGCTCAGGCCTTTGTACCAATGCCTATTGGTGAACGTTCCGCCGCATTTCGAGCTTGTCCTGGTCTTCCCCGCTCGCATCTCGGCGGATAGCGTGAATCTGGTCATCGCGTCCATGTCCGCCAGAATATCAAAAGGCAGGCAACGAGTCAGGACTGTTACCGCCTCCGACGAGATGGTGCGGTATCCTAGTAAGAACCGAATGGCAAGATAATTATAACCTAAGGAAAGTACTAGTAGAGTGGCTGTCGGTCTCGAGCCAATTTTAGAATATGTAATTTGTCAATTGTAACAACAAGTAGATAATTATAACATTTTTAAAGAAATGTTTGTTCAGCAAAATTATCACTATTCACTGAATACGTACGTTAATTATTTGTAAAATAAAAATAAACTTAAATGGCCAGGTATAGGTATAGTCCACTTTGAAGAGTTGCTCACTGTTCTACTCGAAGCGTATTTAATCGTAATTAATAAAATGATCAATATTAAAACCAATAGTTACGCTCTTGTTAGTGGGCTATACTAATATAGATTCAGATATATATAACAGTGGTTAATTTATAGGTGCATTTAAAACTACTTAGGGGTCTTATTACAAAATAATTGGAGAAGTAATATAAACTAAGTGAATTTGTAGCTAGACTCGTTATTATAAGATATCTAACATTATAATAACAATTTTTTTTAGGTATATGTATATATAATCTAGATAATACAGTATTTATTTTAACCTAAATATTTAATTTTTAAGTTATCTTTTATTTTAAGATCATAAAAATGTTATGAGTTCATAATTAAATTTAACATGATAGCTTGACACTATTCATTATATACTCACGCCAGTTTGATTTGTATACAAAATTTATCTCTAATTCTCAGGAGCTAAAATTCACTTATTTTATATCGCTCTTCTAATAATTTTGCTATAAAACCTCAATTAGGTTTAAATTTAGTCATCTATCTAAAATGAGCTGCCAAAAAAGTCAATCTATGGTTTTTTGAAGTCTATTTATCCATTTAATGTAATAACTTTATGTACAAAAGCTCAATGGCGGACTTAATGCCTTAGGCGTTCTCTACCAGTTTACTGTAGGGCGGTGGAAAATTAATGAAAAAATGCACTACACTTTAGTTATGACTTTTAAGGTCGACAGGAAATATAAATATATCTGCAAATACATACAGGGCTACATACATACGTACACAAACACACATAACACCCTATACTATAATATAATATCATATTATAATATACAATCCAAAGAATTTCCACAAACTTGATACATGATGTATCAAGTTTGTGGAAATTCTGCTACACCGTGAGTGAGGAGAGCTCATACCTTCACCTTGAACGAACCACGAGTGAGAGCCGTTCTGATTTCTTGAGGTACAGTGTTCCAGAGAAGGACAAGGTTTAGTGAGGAAGGAAAAATGAACACTATCAGAAGTGTGGGAGGTACATAACAGGAGGAAATTACTTTTAGAGCGAAGGGTTCCGTTATGAGTGGAACACGATAGCGGGCAGGAGGAGGCCAAGTATGTAGGCGAGTCATTAGTAATTTAAGTTTGCCAACTTAACTTGTTATAATTGAACAGACCCAAATCCTTCGCAGCAGAGCTGAGGAGAATGATGATGCATTGAACATTATGGATGGTAGTATATCTGAGTTTAACCTTCTCATCATATGTTCAGTACCCAAGATGATAGCCTAACGCTTAGTGGGGCTTATAGTCAAACCAAACCTATGAGAGGAATCGTTGATAGTGTCTGGACACTATAACGTCTTCGTTTATCGTACCATTTAACAACCGGTCTAGTTTATCAGGTGGTATCATAAGATAGGGAAAGATATGCCGAAGGATATCAAAACTGTGATTATATACATGTAATGTCAGATAATCAAATGTAATCAAATTGTAACAAATAACATGTAATCAAATTGTCACCAACTGTGAGTTTAATGTTTAAGGTTAATCATTATAAACACGTTGCAGCTAAAACACTGTCTGGGCAATCGTGTTCACATGTATTCATTCGACGTTGCTTCGATACATGTCGAGTCTCCAAAGCTAATATACCAAATGCAATAATTACATTTATCTTTGTCCATGTGGTGGTGGATTAAGAATACGAAGTGTCACCCCTACTTATCCCATGGGTGGCGTAAGAGACGATTACGGGAGCAAACTATGCGATTATAGTTTATATTTATATCACACATAATTAATGTAAGTACATAATGAATAGTGTTAATTCCGCTAAACAAACATTTTGGGCCTTCTAGACCGCCATAGTGTGGATCCTCATACTGCATTGTCTGCATTCACTATGAGTGTGGTGACCACCACTCTTGGATTCTATTCATATTTTATCACTATTTTATATTATAATCATCATTATTTTTGTTCTGTTTTATACGTATTTTGTTTTATCTACTCGTATTTTAGCTTTGGCTCTTGTATTGTTATTATTAGTTTTTGTGTGTATTTGTGTACCCACAAAAGTGAGTGTAATAAGTAGTGTAGTAAAAGAAGTGGATGGTGAACCAGCGTTGAGACTCATTGTGGGTTTGCTGTATGCTCTTAACATCCGTTGAATCTACACTCTTTGCCATGTTAGTAAAATTCTTATGTACGCATGTTTCTTTTTGTATTCTGAAGCCAATAAATGCTTATTTATTTCTTTAAAAATGTTTAACACCTTAACACCTATTCTCACACTGTTCAGTGATGTTGCCAATTTAACGTTCATCGCCCAATCTCGTTTATCTTCAAGGAAAGTAAAACAATATTGTCTTAAATTACCTCTGCTCTCTACTAGTTAAATTGGTTTTGTCTGAATATCAGTGTTTCCACGGAGCAACTGGCATTGAATTCGAAGGTTGAAGTTGAGGACACTGACTTCCCAATAACGATTGCCATAGATGTTTATGATAATCGAGACCGACGGCTTAAGGCGTTCTTCAAGGCTGTTATTGGAGCGAAGTTCCTTACGGCAGGCTTGGAGGGGATAGGGATTTCGCTGCGGGACCGAACAGAAAAAAATGTGATAGTAAAACCGTAAGTGGAAAAAGTGCGTGGAATAAATCTGTGGAAAAAAGTGCGTGGAATAAAACCGTTAAATGAGACGTGCGCAGGCGCGAAAGCGCGTCATGTGTGCTATTTTATTATTTTAAGGAATTTATTATTTTATTTCCTAAAATACTGAATTTCCTAAATACTTTCTTGTACTTAAATAAAAACTAATCAGCAAAATTTAAGAGAAAAATCAAGAAAACCTACATAAAATTGAGCACTATTTTTTTTGCAAATTGTGTCGATTCCACATTATCCGAAGGAACTTCGTTCCTACCTGGTGTCCCACGACACCATTTTAATTATTGTACTGCCATGGAGAGCGCGTTAAGCCCTCGGTTCCCAACAACACTTAGCTCTACCGAACTCATGACCGCTTAAGTCAAGTCTAAAAATAAGAAAATAAGTTAAAATGTGATGATGCACAAGGCAGCGTCCTTCCCAGTGCGACGGTTGTGCAATATAATTGGCCATGTCTCATTGCCTCGGAGCGCCTTCAGCGATGTCGGTTCAACACGACACGATTCGTCTCAATAAATTTACGATAATTATGATAGCATGTCAAGGTGTGTCTTACTTATCCACACACCTGAACGGTATATCTAAATAATGACGACAACAAAATCTTTCGCATGGCTACGAATAAACATATGATAAAAAAAATAACATGAAAACGTAAAGTTTTAACGTGATTTAGTTTTAAGTGAAACTAGAAGACCTTTTATCAAATAAGCATAAATGAAGATATTAAAGGACCAACATCAAAATCATCAAAAAGAAAGTCCACATCGCACGAACAGTCGGACCGACAGGAAAAGTTCGCGTCGTCTGATCAGTCGGATGAAGTGGTCGGGCCACGCGGTCGCAGTTGACTGCATTCACAGGAGATGGTCGGGGTGTCACATGTGTCGACACCGATGTGAGGTCACACGGTGCAATGGTCTCTAATCCTACAGTTGGTGATAATAACTTAGTTCATCATTAGCTAAGCAGTATGCTTATTTGCGATCTGTGAATTGTTTTGTTATAGTTGGTCTTAAAATAAACAATTCACTGGATATTTACTAAATCTTTGCTGAAATATTAGTGCCGTCTCGTCTATATTGGGATTGTGTAACACTTGAGTAAAGCTTATGGCTGTACGATTGTCTAAGAAGCACTTTGCTTACGCAACACGCGCTTAGCAATATGTGATAAACAAGTATTTTATTTTGCTCTATCGTAGTTTTGTAATAAAATTTGTTTTGTTTTGTATTGGCCTCGTGTGACAATGATATGAATTTTAACATCGATTAAATTCCATCTTGTTATTGGGTTCGGTATATTGCGTAGTATCTGACGGAGGATACATTGAGTACGTATAATCCAATCCTAAAACGACTACTTTGTGTAAGGTATAGAAAAGTAAATAGTTTAACATGTAACGACACAATAAACTATACATATAGAGGTGTTATGATTCTATTATGAAAGAGCGGGCGTACGAGCTGTCAGCTGATGGAAAGTGACTGCCGCCGCCCATTAAACGCTCAAGAGCCGTAAGCACGTTGCCGGCCTTTGAGGTAGAGAGTAGGTGTGATATGAGTCTACCAATAAAATTTGAAATAATTTTCCATGTAAATAACTTAATCCAATTTGGAATAACGTTAATTCTTAACATTATGCATGATATATACTTTCTTACTAACAAAACAATATTTTCAAGAAAAATCATGTGCAACAATCTAGTTACACATGTATATATGTGTATGTATCTGTCAAAATTTTAAAGTAATAGAAATGCCAAATTTCTATTACTTTAAAATTTTTCAGTTTTTCATAGCAGAGGCCTTGGGTACGCTTTCTGTCGTCCCAGGACCCGTAGCCATCCAACTTCGGTTATAATATGATTTACTTGACTTCTATATCTTTAGGTCATCAAGTATCGTGGTGCCGCTTATCACAAGTCGTTTTTTCGTCTCAATGTTTACATTTTAGCTCCAGGAAAACGTTTGAGGGTAAAACAATTTAGTACAATCTTAAGCATCTTTATATGTACACAACAAATAATGTTGTTTTCATATTATGTACCTAAATGGTGCTGATCGGCGATTAACCTCTGATTAGTTCATATGAGTGGTAACAATTGAGAAAGAGCACAATATCTTCACTATTTTAGGGCAGAATATTCGGTACTATTATCCAGCTGGTTAGGTCAAATTTCGAAAAAGAGTTCAATCATCGAATCCAGCTAGGTTAGGCAGCGTTTGGGAAGCTACGTAACGTTTTCTCGTCACAAATACCGCAGTGTCTCAAGACAAAAGTCTTTGACCAGTGTGTGTTGCCAGTGATGACTTACGCCACAGAGACATGGCCTTGATAAAAAGCTCAAAGTCACCCAAAGAGCAATGAATAGGGCAATGGTCGGAGTTTCTTTGCATGATCTAGTCAGGAATGAGGAGATCCGATATTGCCAGTAAAATTGCTAAGCTTAAATGGCAGTGGGCGGGGCACATTACACGCAGAAACGATAGTCGATGGAGTCATAAAGTTCTGGAGTGGCGACCGCGTACTGCGAAACGCAGCCGTGGTAGGCCACCCACAAGGTGATCCGAAGACTTGGTCGCGGAAAGCTGCTGGATGCGGGTGGCACGGGACCGGCTGTTGTGGAGAACCTTGGGGGAGGCTTATTTCCAGCAGTAGACGTCTTTTGCCTGAGATGATGATGATGATAGGCACAGGACACTTTTTTCTGTTTCGCAGTTTACAACACCATGTGTCGTATAATGCTACGGTACATAAGGCTCAATGACCTTACACACATACGATGTAATAACTAATAAAGCTTTCAAAATAAAAATATTTTTATTTTGTAAGCTATGTCCAGCAGTGGACGTCTTTTGGCTGAGAAGAAGAAGAAGAGTTCGGTACATTGATTAGTGTCCTTGGCAGTATCAATGTGTAGGTTAACTGTTGACTAATCTGTGTCGTAAGGTGGGAAGTATCGGTGTCCTCTTAGTCGATAGTAAGCGTCTATTATATGCGTTATTCTTGAGTTGGCATACGGATACGCTTCGTTACTGAGCCTACAATATCATTTTCATATTCGCAACGGACTTACAAAATGTTTAAATGCATTCTTATGTGTCTTAACTAAAGCTCCCGTGTCCAATTTGTTTGTTTGTTTTAAACGATTCCACATACCCGTATGGTTGTAATGTACACTTAATCCTCCTCAATAAATGTTAACATATAAAAGAAATGCCTCTATTATTTTACCAGCTTTACATTGTATACAATTAAATTGGTTTTTGTTCTTGTAAACTCTTATATCTTTAAAATACTCCACGGAATTTAATGCAGTTTCATTAGAGAGAGTAATTCAAGAGGAAAGAATACATATATGTATAATACATGCATTATTATTTGGAATTTTTTGGATAAGCCGAAATTTTCTAAAATTTCTCATCCTTGCGAAGCAGGGACGGCTAGTACATGTTACTTGTTCTGTAAATTATTCAATTGGCCGGTCGAAAGATTAAAGGAGGATGTAAGCAGCCGGCACCCTTACTAACCATAACACTGATAGATACAGATAACTAGCAGGTGAACGTAACCACAGAACATTCAGACACCGGCCCTCCAAGGAGGAAAAAATAGTAGTATAGTAGCGCTTGTGACAATTGTTTGAGTGGTTTAAGCGGTCGCCACGCCGCCCTCTACTACGCTGAGTGTTGTGGGTTCAAATCCCACGCGGGACAACATTTTGTGTGATCTACAAACTGTTGTATCGAATCTGGGCGTTCTTTGTGTCTGTTTCTTGTATGTTTGTAAAGTTCCCCGCGACACAGGATTTAATGAGAGTGCGGGCTTGCCGTTTAAAAAAAAAATGTAATCGGCTCAGCGGACACAGGTCCTTGTTATTATTATTACCTCGCTGGCATATACTCAAGCTGGCTGCAGGCGTCGCTGGCGACACGAGTGCATCCTTATAACGCACATGCATCGGAACTGATTTCGTCGACACTAAGTCGTAGTTGACTACCGTGTGGCCTTGAATAAATTTATCTTCAGTCAATAAACATGTGCGTGCAAATAGTTATATTATTTATTTTTTGTTTTAACGACCTTACAAAATGTTTTTATGCTCTCTTCTTAGAATCCTATATTGTAATGAAGCCAGGAATGTATTTAAGATACAGGTATAATGTGAACAAGCAAGAGGAAAATCACTTTAAACATCACAATATTCTAACACCATCAAATCCTACTCATGTATATTTACAAAGTAATATATAGTAAGACTATGTTATACCTATACATACGTATAAGTACAGGCAACGTGGCCCTCGTCAGTTGAAACTTATATGATGGTGCGCTTTTTGTCCAATACACAAACAAAAAACACTAGCAGTTCGAGTGAATGGTTACGTCACATCGACGTGATGTCAATCGTACTTTAATATCTTTAATATAAAAATGTTTGGTATGCATCTTTCCGCTCCTAATAACTCTTCGGTAGCATGCCACGCCAGCCTTAAACGTATCCACTCGCAGCATACATACTCGTATATTAGCTGTGTTCTGAGTTTACTGCTTTGAAGGATTAACTTTAAATATAACTGACTCTGGCGACCATGACCGTCACTAACTACAAAATATGCAGTCACTAGTTGTGGTGCAGCCACAGAGCAGTAGGCCACTCTCGCCTTTTGCCTCCATTTGCTTCTGTGTAATACATTGCAAGTTTCAAAACGTTTAGAGTTGCCTGGCAAATGACATTTTGTGTGTATAAACACTGCCGTGTTCTGCCCATTGTACGGCTTCGTGTAACAAGTACTACTGACTTTTATTGTTTTGTGGCTGTCACACACGATACCCTATCTATGTCCGATCCAATATTCTTAAATAGTTGTTGATATTAGTGGTTAAACAGTTTTTCCTTCATAATATCTATCAAGCATTTTTATAGTCATGTAAACTTGAGATCACGGTCACACACGCATACCCAGTCGGTAGCGATCCCGATTTTGGGCGTCATGTCTCTCCCGAAAGTTGATGGTAATATCTTTTAAATTACGCTTTCATTTTGTTCAATAAAGTGAACGATGTAACAAACGTATTATAAGCTCACTGAATCTACATAGAAATAGTAAATTTTCTTTTTGATAACGTTTAACGTTAAAAACTTCAATTGAACAACAAACGTTAACTATACTGCGGAATCACCGTGAACTGTAGAACTCTAGAGATCGGCCCATCTAAGTTGTAATCACGGCACGGTACACTTACGTTTTACATGTGCCCGTGTAACGACGTTAGAGCGGCTTGCCGTCGAACATTCAGGACATTGACGGCGTTTCCGGAGGCACAGGTCGCGTCTCTAGGTTGTTCACCTGACGGATCGCGCTGTGCACCACCAGCTCGCACCACATACCGACCTAGCTACAATGGGTGTCCGTCTACGATAAAGTAAGTGAGCGAGGCGCTAACATGTTGCTGTTGACGTGTACACTGTATTTTGTATAATATATGTTCTTTCTAAATCGTAAGTCATAACAAATCATTTTGATGAAATTCAAGAAATTTGTTGAAGATTGGTTTGTTGATTGGTGATCGAGCAATTAAACACAACTATTTCTACATCATATGTGATTATTTGCCTAGCCGATTGCTAAACATCCACCACGATCGAGGTTATTGCATTGCGTAATCCTTATAACAATGCTCGTTTTTTCGTATTTTATGCAATGCCCTGCTGATCCGCCGATTATCACTTTGCCAGTGACATAGACATATTTGCCAAGGCATACCTTTCATTGAGAAGAAGGTGATTGTAGCTGTTCTTTAGAACTTAAAAAAAAACACGCACGAAGACACGGAAAAAATCTAATATAACGATGTTGTTTTTACTGAACGTTCGCCCGAGTTTGCCGCCCTTTTTCCGTTAAAAAGTAAGTATCAAACGATACAAAGTTTCAGCTTGTGCACTGTTTGTGATGTACCTAAATAACCTGCGGATTGCGGTTCTAGTGAAACCTGATTATACATAGACACGCGCTATGCGATTCACCCGCGGTGCAGCTTGTGCATGTGTGAACCCTCGTGAACCCTCACACATGAACAATTTGCTGTTTACAACTAATGCATACAAGAATAAGTGCAGCGGCATATAAGTGATGTTTGATTTTTGTGTGTCTGTCATATAGTTTACTATACACCTCTACTTATTGACGATGAATATAACATTATGCTGGTGTTGTATTTCTCTACTAGACGAGGAGACCACGAGAAAAATGGGAGGCGGACGTCACTAGTTTGCAGAAGAGCCATGTCTTAAACATATATGTGCACCGATCCAAAATTTAGTAAAGCACCGCAGCCACAATCACGATACTATTATTCTCCTGAGGTATTTCCGGACCAATATGACCTTCAAGAAAAGATCGAAAAAACCTTTAGTGTTTTGTGAATGTTGGTGTTGGTATAGCATTTTCAGAGTTTGAGAAACGTGAACATGAACGAATAAAGTAGATATTTAATAGTAGCTCGTTTTAATCATACGCAACACACTTGACGCACTAACACACCTGTATTACTGCCTACGCTCTGTAAGGGCTAGAGGAACAAACACGGCCTAGACTCATGGCTACGGAGACGGTGGCTGCCGGCTGTCGAGGCTCACTCCTTTCGGCCGTGACCTTGTGCAAGTGCGCGGGTTGAACAACCGCGAACGCTCCACACTCCCGTCGCGTCACCACAAATATGCACACGAACACACATAGCGACGCCGACCGCGAACCTATCATTTGCTACCACTGCCGCTGTTGTTTCTCGATACGTCGCACACTAACTATGGAGGTGGCTTTAGCCTCGGCTATGTAAATACTGAATATACTATACTGTTGTATATACAAATATAAATGCGAATGATATTTTTTTTCCTGTACATATGCATACCTATGTCGATAGATCCAGCGAGCTGCAGACATATAGAGTAGGCCAACAATTAGTTAAAATTTGAAAAAATCGTATACAAAAACCATTTGATATATTATAAAAACTGTTTATTTACAAGAAAGCTAATTAAGTGGAATTTATTTTTTAAAAACTACAATGTCTAAATGACCACCGTTTCGATCTTTGCACTCTTCTAAGCGAGCACCGAAATTTTCGATTACACGTCGGCAAAGCGACCGTAAGATCGCCGACATCTCTTCGCTGATTTTTTCTTTTAGTTGACGTAGTGTATTTAGTTTATTGATGTAGACACGATTCTTCAAATAACCCCATAAAAAGAAGTCTGCTTGGGATAGATCTGGACTTCTGGGTGGCCTTGGAATGTCGCCTCGTCTCCAAATCAACTTTTCTGGCAACATGTCTTTGACCACCAGCAGGGACTCATTGGATGTGTGACAGTGAAATGTGCTGCGATTGTAGCCAGCAAATTCCATTAGCATCGGTCCTAAGAACTCCCGTAATATTTTCACATATTCAGCAGAATAAACAGTAACTGAAAGGCCTTGAGAATCGTCGAAAAAGTGGGGTCCAATGATTCCTTTTGCTAAAATTGCAGCCCATACAGCATACATAGCAGTTACCTTGGGAGAATGAAGTGGCCTCACGTGTTTAACTTTGGGATAATCACTGCTCCAATACGTGCAATTCTGTTTGCTTACATGTCCGTTGAGGTGAAAATGTGCTTCGGCAGAAAATAAGATGTGGTCAAAATTACTGAATCATTCTAACATTGTTTCGGCAAACGACTTGCGCAAATTTAAATCATTAGGTTTTAGTTCCTGCACTATCTGGACCTTATAGAGATGTAATTTCAAATAAATAATGTGCGGGATAATCTAAATCAGCCGAACGTTTGCGCGTCGATAATTCTGGTTTACCAGGTTTATCAAAGAAGAGAAAATTTTTTGCCCGTTCTACTTGGTCCGAGAAGTTCGTAGGCTTTCAGTTTGCTTCACATTTAGCGTAGATCCTGTCTCTTTAAACTTCTTCACCTATTTCTTTATTAAAGGAGCACTCGGACATCGATTTAAGTTGTATGAATCGTATTCAACGGGAAATAACCATCTCACAGTAATAAGCGAACTGTTGTTTAAACAAAATTGTTTCAAACAGTAAGCGCTGAGGCCTCGTGAAGTGATCCATTGCGACAAAATTTCAGATAAACGAGCTAATGGTCCGACTCCTCCTCGCGCCCTGCGCGTCTTTTGTTTGTGCGGGACGTTAGATTCAAATATTTACGAATTCTTGACCCACTCTGTACTTATCTTGTAACACAGGCAACGACCAACTTAGCGTGTAACGTTTGTAGGGTACTACGACTACGAAGACTTGCCTCTATCAAGTGTGACTGCACGGATGACGTAGCGGTTTAAGCAGTGACCTCGTCACTTCCTATTGTCCTATGTGTTGTTGATTCGATCCCATATGGGTCAAGACTTTCTATGATCCGCAAATTGCTCTACAGTGTGTTCTGAGCGTCCATTTCATGAATGTTTGTAAGTCCTCCTTGACACAGGATCTATTTTAAATACGGGGATTATCTTTTCTTAAAAGAAAAAAATACGTATCTCTGTGTATACATATAACGTTTCTTCGTCACGAATACCGCAGTGTCTCAAGACAAAAGTCTTTGACCAGTGTGTGTTGCCAGTGATGACTTACGGCACAGAGACATGGCCGCTCACTATGGGCTTCGCTATGGGCTGTTGTGGAGAACCGTGGGTGAGGCCTATGTCTAGCAGTGGACGTCTTTTGGCTGAGATGATGGTACATTACCTCTTAATACTTAGATTTGCAATACGAAGAAATGCAGTTTTAAACCTTTTAGGTCACTGTCAATACTGAGATTCATTGCCAAAACATTTTTATTTTATTTATTTATACTTCATGCAAATACATTGCATAAGGGAGAGTTATAACTTTATTTTAAATATTTAATTTTAACCCCGTAAAATATTAATGATTAAATTAAAACGATAAACAAAAGTTTGATTGTTAAGTTTCTTTCTTTTGAGTAGGGAACTGTGACACCCTACGTTGCGGTTGTCGGCTAGTGTGAGTCGGCACCGCGCCGCACCAGTCTGCTACACAAGCAACCAACTCACCGCGCTGCCTCGGTGCCGCACACTGCGTCGACTATGACTCATACACAAACATGCACATTCTAACTTGTAAGTGTCCGATGTGGCCAATAGAAGAGAAAGAATTACAACTACACAGAAATTGTATAGTAAGCACTATACAATTTCTGCATACACAGCCACAGAACAGAGAATGAAGTAAAATACAATGGGGGCGTGTCAGGCATTTCTGGTGATTTTTTATTTTTTGAACGCTCACAATTCCGGTACTTCTGTACATCTTTGAAAACGATCGTACTTGAACCGTTATGAGAATCTATGAAAAAATAATCGTACATTGCATATTAAATTTGAGTACTAACTACATTGTTACCACGAGAGCATGCAATGAACTGTATTTCTCCGGCAATATTTCGAAATACAGTACCGTACAGCCCCTAGAGTACAAGTATGCAAGTAAAATGCTATGATACGCCTCTTTATTTAAATAACATAAAGTTACATTTCGTAACATGATAAGCGGCGTTTAGGCTCTATATTCATTAGATCCTTGGATGAATTAGCATAAACTTCGTTATGTGTCTAATATTATTAATAGTTCTTGTGTGCGTCTAGGTGACAGAGATACCGTCGATCACACATCTGTTTACTTCTCTGTTCTGTGGTGCTCTCTATGAAGGTTCGTAACACGCCAAAAGGCGATTGTGTTCGCATTATTATCTTTTAACTTGAAACACATGTTTGTAAGGAAAAATTTTGTAAAAATTTACTAATTCGCACTTGATATATAACGTCGTGTGCAAGTACATTCTCGTATGTTTTTCGTTTATGGAGAGAGATCTGGCCGTGCTTGGCGCCGACACCTTGTGCAAAACTATCTGTTAGCACCCAACACAATTCATTATGCACCGTCGCTCTCGCCTCCACCCCAAGTAGTTGCTGTAGTCAGCTTACAATTCGATACCCATACGATAGCTCACATTGTAAAACGGGGTACCCCAATAACAATCTGCATCTGCATAAATATGGAAACTGTTACTGTTACCGTAAGTAAATTCTAACTGCGGCGAACTAACGACAATAATTGCCGCACTACACGACAGAGGGAGACGTTTGATATCTGACTGACGATAAATGGACCGTGCTATTCTCATCTGCCGACGCCTATCCTTATGCTATTTGGGATCGGTGCACTATGTTTTATCCTTAAATTCTACTGTTTCATTAAATCGTTTAATCCCGTCCTACCCATACTCTATCACACAAGCCATCAATTTTTTCCTCCTCTTCCTCTTCTTTTATAACCTTTAACGCCCATACCTAACACTTTCCTCGCCACATTTTTCTCGTCCTTCCGCGTGATATGACCCACACCAGATAACCTGTTACATCCCAACTTTTCATCCAGTGGCGCTACTTTCAGACTCCTCGTATATCCTCATTACAGACCTTGTCCAACCGAATCACACAACACATCAATGTCAGTATTTGCATTTAGGTACGTTCAGGCTATATCATTCGTTCTCTTAGTGGTCCAACTTTTAGAGCATTACAGGACGGTAGTTTTAATGATTTATATTTGTTCCTTTAGGAACTGGGATCACAAATTGTTCCCACTACCTGCCACCACTTCATCTATCCCGTATGGATTGTACAGTGTGATCTATCTCGCCATCGCATTTCAAGAGGGACCCAAAGTACTTTAAGTTGGGGCAGACTTTTTCGTTATCTTTTGCGGTGATGTAGTGTAACGACTAGAGAAACCACCGAAATAGACTTTAACCCTGTCTTTGCTGACCAACACGGTGTCACCCAAAAACAGCATGCGTCAAAGCACTTGTCACGTGATTACCTTTCCATTCTTTTAAGTGTATTATAAAAACTTTTTATTTTAAAATTTTCGCGTCTCCACCATCTAAGTAGATACTCGTATTGTAGCTCTGCCCTCGTCTTATTTTAGTTTAAACATGGTGATTGTTCAATGGTACGTGAGTTACATATGTTTCTAAAGAATATTTGATAAATGTGTAAATTGACAGTAATCGTAGCGGCGCCAGCGGACGCGCAACAGTCACGAAATCACGACCCTCCTTTGACAGCTTACCGTTGACGTCAACAGCCTATCGCTTATCTACTACTACTCTGACGTACTTTATTTCATCAAAAACATTAATGTCATCGTAGGCGACATGATTTCTAAGAAATACATATTTACAAGTAATAGTTATAACATGTTAATATGTATCATCAAGCTTTTTCTAACATTCTTGTCATTCGTCATTTGTCGAGCGTCTGTTGGTCGACATGAGGTATTACCGACTCCAAAAACAACATTGTAGATATAAGTATATGTAATATTTTTTATACTTTTTAGTGCATTTTTTGTTATTATTTTTGCCTTTGCCTTAATTTTTTTTTTAATTTGTTTATTTCTTGATTCTTTGTGAATCTGTATTCGATAAGTAATCTTATTGTATTAACATGAGTAGTCTTAATGAGTACGCTGCATATGAGAAAGTGCCGTTCAAATGAGATAAACGAAGAGATGAGAGCGCCGCCCATGCATGTCTATATACTGTGTAATTTAAGTTAACGGCCTCGTTTATCTCATAACAGGAAATCTACCCCTAGCTAATCAAAATAAGCTTTCCAGAAAGCGAGGTTACTTGTTGTTATGTTTTATTCTAGGATTCTAGCACCTAATTATTGTCAGATCAAAAGATCTTGCATACTTGTATACCTTAGCGAAGATCCCCGTGAGGACATCACCAAATGAGAGACATTCGGAATAATATTTTTATATCGGTATTACTTTTCAAAAAGTTTCTTTTTATACTCATCATCTCCGCCAAAAGACGTCCACTGTTGGACATAGGCGTTCCCCAAAGTTGTCCACAACAGCCGGTCCCGTGCCTCTTGGTTATTCTGAGTATAAGGTTATTTATGTACCACGTTTTTTACGAGGAACTTATGTACCAAGAACCCGAAACCGCCTTGGGACTGATGACCGCCCTCCTGGAAATAAAGCAAGTTGCCGGATTGCAGTATTATCGAGCCCTCCTCCTGTCTACGGACTTCAGATAAACCCAAAATATTCCACCGCAAGCCGCTCAATTCCTCCTCCAGGTCGAATATTTTCTCATTGGTCCACAATGTGAGCGTGTTATATGTTACCAGGTCAAGTCGTCGTTTGTGGTAGCCCGGTCTTACCTGGGAATTCTTCGCACCCCCTGCCCTGCCACTTCCTAGGCCGCTACCGTAGCTATGAGTAGCAGTGCCGCCGTGGACTAGAGGCCGTTTTTTCTTCTGCTTACCATTTCTTTATTTATGTAAGAGGTATTATAGAGATATACACTACCGGTCAAAAGTCTTCGCCCTCCCTACAATTTGCTTGATACACAACAAATAAAAACAATACAATCGATTTTGATATTTTTATTTTATAGAACATATATAGATAAGAATATAGTAATAATAAAACCACAGTCTGTAATTGTTATATATTTAAATTTTTGTTTCATCAATGTAACCCCCTTTTGATTTAATTATTTCGGCGCACAATCTTGGCATTCTCTGTAACAATTTGGACAAATAATCGTCGTCTATTTGGTTCCATTCGTTTTTCAGGATATTCCAAAGATGTGAAGTGGAAGTAGGACACTGCTTTCTGACTTCCCTGTCCAATTTGTCCCACAACAACTCAATCGGGTTGAGGTCGGGCGACTGTGACGGCCAAATCATTACTTCCAGTACATTCTTCCTTTCCAATTCTATCAAATACTCTTTGCACAGCTTCGAGGAATGCTTGGGATCGTTGTCATGCTGGAAGACAAATTTTCTTCCAATCAGGCGTTGACCAGAACGTACTACATTTTCCTTTAATATTTTTTTATAGCCTTCTTTCTTCAAAATCCCTTCAATTTTTACCAGGTCTCCAGTCGCCCGCCCTCCAAAACATCCCCAAACCATCACCGAGCCTCCGCCATGTTTTACAGTTAGGATTACACATGGATCTAACATCCGTTCTTCCTTTGACCTGCGTACAAAGACTCTTCTCTTGGACCCAAAAACCTCAAATTTTGACTCATCACTCCATAATACTCTCTCCCACTGTTCAGGCGTCCAATTTTTATGTTCTTTAACCCACTGCAACCTCTTAACTTTATTTTGACGTCTTAAAAGAGGTTTCTTCACCGCCACCCTTCCAAAACGGCCAGCTTCTCTTAATTTCCTTTTCACTGTAGAAGTACTCAAAGGCTGATCCCTAGACACATTGATCTGAGCTGCTATCTCTGGACCCGTGAGTCGTCGATCACGTTTACTGATCAATATAATACGTTGATCTTCAGCTGTTGTGGTTTTTCGAGCCCGCCCTGAACGTTTTCTATCGCCAAAGCTCCCAGTGGATTCATATTTTTTCACGTTGTAGGCCACGGTACGTCCAGGTATTTTTAGTTCGGCGGCAATGGCACGGTTACTTTTACCTAGATTATGAAGACTTGTAATTAAAGCACGAGTTTCAACTGATAGTTCCTTGGTTTTACCCATTTTAAAACTTAAAGGTCTGAATTTGCGAAAACGATAGCAATTCGTATTCGAACTTCACAAAAAGATGCCTTGGTACAAAAAGTATAAATCACAGTACGTTATTACGTCTCACAAGGCTAACTGGGACTAAACTGCAATTATAAACGCCGAAGAAATAATTCACAGTTAAAGAATAATAAACGAATCAGCGGGTACTCGCAAGTTGTAACTTGACGCACTCACCGACAAAATATAAACATGCGCTCGTATGAAGTAAACAATTAATGGGCCCTATTATTTTTGGTTTGTATAACATCGTTTAAACCTTCGCTTAACAACATGAAAGGGAAATTTGCTAAAAGTGTATTATTTTGAAATTTAATGAATGAAGTATGGGGTGGGCGAAGACTTTTGACCGGTAGTGTATATCAATATGTATTTAATGATCCCTGAATCACTCCATCGACCTCCTTCTTTCTGAGAGTCCGTTAAAAATATATTTTAGTAGTTTGGACGAAACAGTATATTAAAAGTACTCAAAAGATGAGTTGATCTCCACTAGGTACTGTCTGAGTCTGTCTCTGTACTAAAATTTACAGCTAAGTGGACGCGCGCAATGTATAAGTTGTATTGTTGATGATGATGTTCGCTAAATAACTTTAAAAGGCCAATGTATATTTTTACGCCTATTCAAATAGTAATATTATTATTTATGTGTATATACCTATTCATCCATCCTATAAAGTTTATAGTAGATTCCACACCATCGATTGCCCTTTTAGTGCTTGGGATAAAACACATTGTGGTTCTAAACCCCTCGTTCTATTCGTACCATCAGGAAGTATCAAAGTGGAAAATATCGAATTTCTTTAAAAATGCGACGTCCTGTTGTGTTAATGTGTTACGTCTTATGTAAACGAATGTCAACTGACACGTACTCATGCAATGCGACTTCTCCAACGTACACATTAGCGTCACCAACTGCTTCACTGGGTTTATTAAATGCATGGGATGGCACGGTTAGATCGCGCTTCGCGTCGGTAGCGCGATAGCATCACCCGCGCCTCGCAGCTGCGAGAAGCGACAAGACCTTCATTTGATGTTTCTGTCACGAATTCGTGAGAGCGACGCACGCACTTTACGTCAGCACCTGCTCCATTGGCATCGTGTGTTACACACGTATATTAATATTCAAGAGATTCATAATGAGTAATGACCAACACTTGAGGAAGTCACGTCTTTATTATTATATTAATTATTATATTTTACATTCGATTTTAGTGTCACACATACTTGCCCCGAGAACACCAACAGCTAGTTGAAAATGCAGTCACATTTGTTAAAAAAGTACACAGCGTGGCATGCGTTTTGTCGCTAAAGAAAGAACATGCGCACGATCAGCGAGATATTTGTCGAATTATATCGAACTGTCAGATATGTCCACACTTATTGGCTACAGGTCAGCTCAGCTTGCCGATAAAATACATTTTTTTAGTGTTATTACTATCAGCACTATTAACTTGTCTCATGACATATGGAACATGGGAGATGTGAGACAGGTCGGGCACGTAGAATACGCTAGACCGTGGTCGGATCGGTTGGTGCTCAAATAGCTGCGCTCCTCAACAAATTTTTATTTGGGACCAATTCGAGACGTGATGGCGAAAAGTACAGAAACAATAAGTAACGTAGTATACATTTATTTAAATACTATACTATAAATAGTTCCGGCATTTACATCTTTATTTGTAATTACATTATGACGTGACTCAAATATTAGTTCGCTAGTTTAGTGATGTCACGAGTGTAGTAGTAGTAGTAGTAGTAGTAGTAGTAGTAATAAATATATATACTTAACTGTCACGAGTGGTCTCCAATAGTTTGTTAATAAAGCAATCAGAAAACTCATTACAAGCTGGTTAATTATATTTCTTTGCGTAAAGTGGATGGGCCACGTGTCCAACCCGCGGACGGTCAGTAGCGAGCGGCCAGGTGCGGTCTAGTTAGTTCACAAATTGTGATTTTAGCTCAATCCAGACGCGTTATCTGTGCAAAGGCCAAACGTTCACACATATGGTTGTGATAACGATAAATAATAGCCGTATTACAGTTTTTTAATTTCAACACTGGTTAGTAAGTTTCATTTTGTCCACATGTAGAGATAATGCAGAACCTAAAAATAAAACATCAATAAATATATTTGTATACTAGCTGTGCCCACGACTTCGTCTGAGTGACTTTTGGCAGCATTTTTTGGATAAATCTTTTGGTTTGTTTTGGATCTTACACCGTCATTTGGGTAGTTAAAAAATGTACTTTACAGTAATGCCTCTCTGTACACGATCTTAGACGTGTGGCCATCGGGGAGGAAAGCATACAGGCTGCTAGGATTGCTAACACGTGACAGAGCCACATATAACGGATCGGGAGAAAAACAGCTAATACTCAAGTCAACACCCACAACTTCTAGCGTCTGACCTAAGGCTTTATTAATCGTCATTGCGAAACATAGGCTCACTGGAAACTAGACTCGTCTAAAACTAAATGTAAAATTGTTTGGAATGAGAGAAATCCGAAGAATGAAAACACTATCACCTACTCCGCACCCTGTTAAAATCTCTGCTTCTATCAGATTTTGTTGTAAATCGCTCACTTTTAATCTGGTACCGTTACAAAGTTTTGGCGACCTTATATTTCTAAGAAGTATTATGGGTGGGGACTTTTAATTTTATTTTATGAGCTATTATTCCAGGAGTACTGAGGGATTTTAAAAATTCTACTGGATAGCTGGTAGATGCCTCTTCTTCCATAACTCTGTTAAGGGAGATATACTCTACGCTATCCCCCGAAACAAAACTCGAAATTCAGCGTTTATTGCAGCTACTTGGTCGTTTCGTGAAGTCAAAATAGCTCTTTTGCAAAGCCAGGAATTTTCGCAAGTTGGTATTTACGTTGCGTTTCCATATACAGATGATATGAGGTCTCATTAATGAAACTTGGCAGCATAGGTTTTCATTAAGAACAACTCTTTCTTGTTTCTGCGGATAGACTCCGTTACCGATCTCAAGTAGCAAATTTGAAAATTCTTGAGCATTTTCGTTGCCTCCGATTTGTGCTCGCATATTTAATGTCAAATGCAAAGGGATAATATAATGCCACAGTCTAAAACTCTTTAGACAGGCTCTGACTTTATCAGCCCTTATTCCACGTGGTATTACAGGGAGGGTCTGACGAAAATCGCCACAAAAATTATGGGTTGGTTATTTTGCTTGACATCACGCAACCTTCTGTCTACTGCTTCAACTGCTTTTCGGTCTGCCATTGTGCACTCATCCCATATAATAAGGCTACAATCACGGAGAACCGTAGTTCTTTAGCTTTATCGCTATTTCTAGAAATTTTACAAACGGCGAAGGAAGGTGAAGGAAATCAGGGATTTAGGTGTTATTTTTGACTGTAATCTCACATTTGTACCACACGTAGAAAGTGTAGTAAAACAGCCATCACGAATTCTAGGATTCGTTTTAAGGTTTTAAGAAATGCAGTTAAATTACGACGTAATAAAACTAAAAATATTTTATATAACTGCCTTGTGCGTACCATTTTCGAGTACTGCAGTCGTATGGAGACCACATTACGCGACACATAAATTAAGATTGGAACGTATACAGAAGAGGCTCCTATGGCACCTAGCACATGCCTCTAGTATATCTAAAAAGATGAATTCGTATGAAGCAAGATTGGCACATTTTAAGCTAACCACACTAGAAAAACGAAGGAATGTAATATAGTCCATATTTTTATATAAGCCACTGAGACACAAGGTAGATTGTCCACAACTTTTAGGCAAAATAAAGTTCCATGCTCCAACTAGATATCTTCGTTTTCCTATCACACCCCTGCATCCTCCGCTTCGCAGAAGTGTCCTCGAAACAAACTCCACCATTCCACGACTTTGCAAGCTGCTTAATGGTTGCAGCTGCCTGGTCGGTATACACACTGACTCGCTTACCAAACGCCGCAATACCATACTAAATATTAAATAAAAAATACTTTATTTACTTCTCATCTATTTTCGCCAAACTCCTCTATTGTATTTTTAGCAGCATACAATAATTTTTTGTTTATAGTGCACGTAGTGCTTACTTACAAGTAATTGTAACACTATGCCATTTCATACTTTTGTAAAATGTCTTTTAACAATGAAACAGTGCATACAAATAAAAAAAAACAATCGGAATCTGCATGATCTAAATTTCGAACAGTCTGGATGATTCTTCAAAACTGACTTGACTGCACGATTGGCCTAGTGGTTTAAGCGGTCGCCATGCCGCTCTCCAATTCGCTGAGTGTTGTGGGTTCAAATCCTACATGGGACAACACTTTGTGTGATCCATAAATTGTTGTTCTGAGTCTGGATGTTCTTTGTGTCCGTTTCTTGTATGTTTGTAAAGTCCCCCGCGACACAGGATTTATTCCTAATGCGGGCATTGTCTTTTATATATATAAAAAAAAAAAAACGAGTGGGACTGGAGATGAACATAGAAAAAATGAACGTCATGCATTATAGGCATGTCGACTGCCTCGCTGGCTCAGTGGTACCGTATGCGCCTGTTGTGCTTGAGGTCTCGGGTTCGATTCCCGGATCGAACCAAATGTTTGCATGATCTGCAAATAATTGTTTCGGCGTTTGAGTGTTTTCTATGTATAATATGTATTGTTATATATACCAGTTGTCTAGTGCCCATAGTACAAGCTCTGCTTAGTTTGAGACTAGATGACGTTGTGTATCAAATGTCCGAAAATAATTTGTATCCCTGAGTCCCGTGACCGTAAATGGCGTTGGTATCGGGGTTGTGCAAGAATATATCTACCTTGGGCAAACTATTAAACTTGGCCGGCACAACTTCAATCGGGAGGCTGATAGGAGGATTCGTCTGGGCTGGGCAGCATACGGAAAGTCGTGTCACATCTTCGAGTCGCCGATCCCACAATCATTAAAGACCAAAGTATTTGACCAGGGCGTCCTACCCGTAATGACATGCGGAGTCGAGACATGGACACTCGCAATTGGACTGGTCCATAAGTTTAAAGTAGCTCAGCTTGCGATGCTGGGCGTTTGTCTGGCTGGTAAAAGTGTACTAGAGTGGAGACCACGATTGGACAAACGTAGTGTAGGGCACCCTGCGGCGCGATGGACCGATGACTTGAAGAAGCTGGCGGTACATTCTGTACTGCCGGTTACAACTTTGACGACTTAAAGTATCAATTTACTTCCTACTTTTTACGTGTGGAAACTTCCTCGGACTGTCACGCCGCTGGGGCTTGAGGCGGGTTTGTGTGTGGGAATCGGACCGGTTAAAACCACACGGTGTGTCACTTCGCGCCTAAGAGGGATACGTAAACAGCTGTTGTCAGGACATCTGGACTATCGTCTATTAATGTACCCTATCAGATCACATGAACAATTTTGCATGAATACAACTGAGGACCCATACGTGCATACGATATTTAAAGAATCCTTCACTAATCCCTAATCGTTAAGAAGAATTACCTTCTATCATCGCTTCACCTGAACAACTTGAAATAACACGACTGAAGGTCTGTACACAAGTGTGACGTTGAAAGAATTATCCTTCAACTCATAACCTTAAGGAGTTTTAACTTCCATTATCAGTTTACCTGAATAACTTGAAAGAATACAACTGAAGGTAACATACATACGTATGGTATTTAAAAAAATATCCTTCAACTCCTAACCATTACGGAGTTGTATCATCCATCATCAGCTCACTTGAATAACTTGAAGCAATACAACTAAAAGTAACATAATTATACATGTGATGTTTAAATCCCATCATCAAGTCCTGATATGGTGATAATGGGACCACCTCGGCAACCTACCCTTTCGGATATCAAAATAATTTTAGAAAATCAGTCCACAAACATACATAAAAAAACAGTGGAACACATAACCTCCTCCTTTTTTGAAGTCGATTTAAAAGCTAAAGCACGACGCCCGTACTCGTTGTACAAAGTAATGGAATATTCGTCGAGCGGCTACTCGCTACAATATTCTACAATTTTTTTAGTTTGAACATTGTAATGTTTGTTGAAACCCCACAAGCTTCTTTTGTTGTTAGCACCTTCGTGTTTGCCAGAGCACGCGACGTTGCTTACAAATCGAAAGTTCGAGTAAAGAGTTAAAGATTTTTAAACGCGTAAAGCCTTTTTATGTGTATATGTGTGTGTTATGGACGCCTGGTTGCTTATGTTGAAAAAAATTGTGTAAGCGTTGAAAACGGTAAAAACACGAGGGACGCATCAAAGTAATAACGATTTCTTACTTCACAGGCCGGCAACGCGTTCCGGTGCAACGTTATGGTTTTCTTGTATACATCAGCATTTAACCAGTGTTTGTGATTGAGATGTTGATATTTTGATAGCAAACTTGGTATTTTACTATCAAAACACTCGACAAAGCAAGCTTCGACGACCGACACTCGTCTTTGCCTCGCTTTAACGTATAGCAGTAATGTAATAAGTAAATCAAATACGTTTTTTGTTTCAGTCACGGCGAGTTCGATAAGGCGCTCGGCATGGGCATGGGCGGCGTGCGGCGCTCGCACGCGGCCGCGCTCGCGGCGCTCGGGGCGCTGCTGCTGCTGCTGCTGGCGCGCCTCCCGCCGCCCGTCCCCGCCCCCGCTCCCGCCCCCGCGCCCGCCCCCGCGCCCGCCCTCCGCCTCGCGCCCGCGCCCCGCGCCAACCGCACGCGGCCGCCCCCGCCCTCCTCGTCGCTCGGCACTACGTCGTCTCGCGCGTCGAGCGAACGCACCCTCGCAGCCGCCGAGGCGAAGTCTTCCGGGACGGCGCTCGTACGGGCGGTCTCGGAGGCGGCCGCCGCCCCGCCGCCCCGATCCCGCGCCGGAGCGGGAGAAGCTCCGGCGGCCCCCGCAGCGCCCGCCGCCCCCGCCCCTCCGGCGCCCTCGAACCGCACCGGCCCCGCTCGCGACCCGCACCTCGTGTACGTGAGCGACGTGTACGTGAGCGGCCACGAGCGGCCGCACCCCGAGCTGTGCCCGTCGCTGGGCGCGCACCTGCGGCTGCTGATCCTGGTGACGTCGGCGCCGGCGCACGCGGCCGCGCGCGACGCCGTGCGGCTCACGTGGGGCCACTACGCGGCGCGCGCCGACGTGGCCATCGCCTTCGCACTCGGCGCGCCGCCGCCCGCGCTGCGCGACGCGCTGCGCGCCGAGGACGAGCTGTACGGCGACCTCATCGTGGGCCGCTTCGTCGACTCCTACTCCAACCTGACGCTCAAGACGCTGTCGATGCTCGAGTGGGCGGACACGTACTGCCCGCGCGCGCCGCGCCTGCTCAAGACGGACGACGACATGTTCATCAACGTGGGCCGGCTGCTCGAGTTCGCGGCGGCGCCGGGGCGCGCGAACGCGACGCGCACGGTGTGGGGCAAGGTCGTGCGGCGCTCGCTGCCGAAGCGCACGACCAAGTCCAAGTACTACGTGTCGCCGGCGCAGTTCCCGGGCAAGGTGTTCCCGGACTTCGCGACGGGCCCGGCGTACCTGCTGACGGCGGACTGCGTGCGGCCGCTGCTGGCGGCGGCGCCGGCCGCGCCTTTCCTGCGGCTGGAGGACGTGTTCGTGACGGGCGTGCTGGCGGCGCAGCTGCACATCCGGCGCGCGCACGCGCCCGAGTTCTACAACAAGAAGGTGGCCGCGCACCCCTGCGCCGTGCAGCGCGGCCTGGCCATCCACATGGTGCGCTACCACGAGCAGTTCGACCTGTGGCGCAAGCTGCTGGACGGCAAGACCAAGTGCGCCAGCTAGGGCCTCGCCCGGCGCCCCTCGCCCCGCGGCACTCGATATATTTTTTTTATTTTATTTAATTTTTTACTCTACTATATTTTTGTATTCGTCTCGCGCTATTGCGCAGGGCGGTCCGCCATACTCGCGTCGGTCGAGTCGATCGATCGACGGCGTTCCCGAGAATCTCGCCTAGATGTGACTATTTTATTTTGTATATAAAGTACAAAGCGATTAGCTTAAGCTCTCGTTGTGCCTCGCTCCCGCGATCGGCGCTAGTTGCGGCCGGTCGCCGCTAGTCGCAGCCGGCCACCGCTAGTCGTGGCCGGTCGCCGCTAGTCGCAGCCGGTCGCCGCTAGTCGCAGCCGGTCGCCGCTAGTCGCAGCCGGTCGCCGCTAGTCGCAGCCGGTCGGCGCTAGTCCCGTCGGTCGTGTGTAGTCGCATGCGGGAGCGACGCACGACACGTAGTATCGTCACCGTGTAATGAACTGTGACAATTGTAATGGAATTTGATCGAATGGCGCTACATTCCGCGCGAATTGTGCCAGATGTAAATATTACATAAATATGTACATTACAATATGATTTTTATTTCTCCTTATAGACGAGAGAACGGACAGAGGGCAACTGCCTGTTCTCTTTAGAAGTACATACAACCCAGACCCCGTACTGTACTGCCTTAATTTTTTATTTTATCAGTATCTACGGCCTTCAATAAATAGGACACCGCTTTTAGTCAGGTCAATTTAAACATTCCAAGCTACATAAATTCCCATAAAGCTGAAAATCAGTGAGGTTGTTAAAAATATGATAAAAAATAAAATTTGAAAGTTCCTCATCTTTCCCCTATATGGAAAAATTTTATTGAATAAATTTTTTTTTTGAATAAAAGTCAGAGGTCAAAACAATGAGCTCAAGACTAACGATATTTCATTTATTATAGCAGGTATAAGACCCTAGCCACGTACACAATAGAACAAGAGACAGATGTTGTCTCGAAGTTACACTGGCGTATGAAGTAAGGGACTGGATTTCATTTGACCTGATATTCTTATAGTTATAACTTATGTATATTTTATATTTTAAGTATATATTACAATCACCGATAGAAAAATATTTCAACGTATATAACAACTCTAGATAAGAGATGTACATATATACGTGGCGCACTCATGCATATTACGACGATTACAACTTGTACAAAACTCACTCAAAAACGGTGTCTCGTAGGAAAAAAAGTATTGATACATTTTTTGTAAATTATTTAATGATCTACAATTTTTGTCTGAAATATTTTTATGATAAAACTTACCGTTTTGTTGAAAATCGCGAAAAACGTATTGTTTTGACCTTTTACCTTGAATTTTTTTTTTCCATACAGGGGAAAGATGGGGAACTTTCAAATTTTATTTTTAATGATATTTTAAACAACCTTACTGATTTTCAGCTTAATGGGAATTAATGTACCTTGGCTCTCATTTTTAGGTCTAGATTGACCGGACTATTTGGTTGTTTCGTCATTTTTTTCCAGAGTGAATGTTAGGAAATGCCGGCGCCTTCTAGCTGTAAAGTTCAACATGTAAAATATCTCTAAAAGATCTTTTAATCACTATTACTCAAGTTGCCTCGGTGGCACAGTGGTAGAGGATGCGACTGCCGTACTTGAGGTCTCGGATTCGATTCCCAGGTCGGCACAAATGTTTGTATAATCTGCAAATATTTGTTTCGGAGTTTGGGTGTTGTCTATGTGTGCATATCCTTATGCTGTTAATTCCAGTGCACTCCATTGCTGCAAACAGTTTACGTACACTTACGTAGTGTCTTCAGCACTGATATACTGCAAATTCTTTAAAGCAAGTATAAAACACAACTGTTGTGTTCCGTAAGGCAGTGTTAATAACATACATATCGTGTTCCCGTCAAGCGTGTTATTACCCACGCCCCTTGTGTTTCTACGTCTTGCACAGATATATACAGCGTGTGTGTGCATAGCCCAGACATGTAGAGCATTGAACCTGTGGAGAATGGTCCTCCACCCAACCTGCTGTACTCATCAACGTACACAGCAGACGCCTCCGTCATACGGCCCCAGAACTTAGCAGATACTCTCGCTATAATGTGGAAAGAGAGATTATAGAGAAGATTATGTGTTAGAGAATTTCTTACTGTATTTCGGTTTTGTATTCTCAGGGCTTTTTCGTATTTCAGGACGGTCCTGAGGGTAACAAGAGAGTCCTGATTTTTGACGTTCTGAATGTGTTATTTTTAGTTTGTGCCGGACCCTACTCCTCTCTTCTTCGTTTCTACAGTTGATGATGACTTCTCTATGTTTGACTTTCCGTACTCTAGCCATGCAGATACCGTCTTCTCTTGCATTCATAGCCGTTCTGATTTTACCCAACACGTCTTCCCCGGTATGGTTTACCTTGTTGCAGGCGACTACTACCGAGTGCGGGGCAGTTAGCACGGAGGATGTCTTGGCCCGCGCCGCTACAGTTGCGTAGGTAATTACCTCTGACTTTCGGACCAGGGACTCGTTAAGCTCCTACATTTTCAGGCTACTCTTTCTCATTAGCTTCTTGTGGTCCACCACTGAGGAGACCAGCTTGTTTGTCTGCAGGGTCGTTTGTTCATTGGCGTTTTCAACTTTTTCTGGTAGGTAAAGACCGTCAATAGCCTGGATGACATCCGCTTTTATATCGATCTTTAAATTGCGTGAATTTTTGATGGCGATTTTGGCTTTCGTCACCCAAGTTCGTGCTCCTTGTAGGCTGCTGGTGGTCTTGGTCGTCGTTTCTGTTGGGCTGTCGACCACCCACTGAGACCGTTTGAGCAGTTAGTATGCACGTAGCGATTTTAGGCTTTTGGGCTTCGTAGGTGCTGGCTTCTCATTCCCCAATACTCCTTACGTTTGTCTGAGTCGCAGTACGCTCTGCAAGACTCATAAAATAAAAGGTGGGCTAAAAATTCGTTAACATTCGAATCTTACATCCCGTGCACACAAATACCGCGCGGGGCGCGGGGAAGGGTCTGACCACTAGCTCGTTTCTCGGCAATTTCGTCACAATAGATCGCTTCACGGGGCCACCGCGCACTTACTGTGTGAAATAATTTTATTTAAACAGTTCGCTTATTACTGTGAGACGCTTATTTCACGTTGAATACGATTTACACAGCTTAAATCAGTGATCGGGTGCTCCCTTAATAAAGAAATAGGTGAAGAAGTTCGAAGAGACGGGATCTACACTAAATGTGAAGCAGACTGGAGGCCACGGACTTCTCGGACCGAAGAGAACGTGCAGCAAGTTTCCGCTTCTGTTCGACGTAATCCAGATTTAACGACGCGCAAACGTTCGGCTGAATTAGGGTTGTCCCGCACATCATTACGCCGTATTTAACACGCTTTTATTAGCTTGGGTTGTATCTATGTATGTAACGGAATCTTTGAGCTTAATTTTCACCGGTTTCTAAAACTCTGATCAAATTGAAACTTTGCACGTCTCAAGGACCGATGACAATGCGATAATTTGATAATAGATTTATAAGTTTGTCACATACTAAAAAATGAAAAATAAATAGTAGTTTAAAAAAACAAAAAAACAAGCTTTTATTGCTAATCGAACTAAACACTATAAAATAATCTTTAATGGCAAAGAGTCTAATATTACAGTAGTAGAAGATCGAACTTTCAATCATAGTAAATCGCCTCAAAATAAAATTATAATAAAATTTAAGTTATTAACAGAATAATTCAATTCAGAGTAAAAAGAGAGAGAGTATATATATATATATATGATCTATAAATATATGATGATATTTATTATTTTATGGAGAAGGAGCGAATATAAGAAAAACAAAAAAGAAATTAGCTTTAAGCTCTCTTTACGTCGAACCCGCGCGGCTGTTGCAAACAAATATGAGATATTATGGATATATGGTAGATATACAAGGTGTTCAGAAAGGGTATCGGGTATTTGCAAGTTCAATGAAATAAAAATTATTTGTACGCAATAAAAAAGTTTATTGTTTATTATTAGCATATGAATTGGAGAATTATTTTTAAAAGATGATGTTATCCAAATGATGACCGTTACGTTGCTGGCACTCTTCTAAACGGAAACGAAGATTGGCGATAACACGTTGACACATAGCCATCGATATTGCTGCCATTTCTGACTTGATGTTTTGCTTTAACTGGGTTAGATTCGTCGGATTGTTTTGATAAACCTTACTTTTAAGGTATTCCCCTTACCCTTTACCGTACCGTAACCTTACTTTTAAATACACATATTGTTGATATTCTTAAATACATATAAAAGGAATACAAAAATACATATTTAAAAATATAAAAAATAGTAGACCACCGACACCGGGGTTTACGGCGGGGTGGTGTGTCGGAATCGGACCGACTAAAACCACACGGTGTGCCACTCTGCGCCTGACATAGGAGGGATCCGGGAACCGCTGCTATTACGACATCCAGATCCCCCCTAGCGCTTGCCCGCTACCGCGGGCACCATCTATGGGTAAACTCTCTATTTTAGGCGATGTACGGCACACGCGGACGTCGCCTCTTCGTGGCTGGCCATTATAGCGGGTGGAGGGCCACTCAAGGCGGCATGAGGCGCTGGTATGCGCGCTTCCACCGCCCGGTTCGCGGGCGGCGAATTGGGTCCGAGTGGATATCGTCCTCCCGGACCTTCTCCGCCGCCTCCTTCCGCGAAATTACGTCTTCACAGAAGGCTGCGACCGCGGTAAAACAACTGTCGCTACCGGCCATGGAGCGTGTGACGGCCGGTAGCGAAAGATCTCCTCCGATAACTGCAGTGAGGACCCCACGCTGCGCCGCCCAGGCGGAACAAACCGCTAGCGTGTGCTGAGCCGAGTCCTCACTGCAGTCGCAGTGGTAACAGGCGGGACTCAATTCCCTCCTGGCGACCGAGTGCAGATACTTCCCGAAGCAACCGTGCCCGGAAAGGACCTGCGTCAGTCGGAAGGAAAGGGTCCCGTGCTGCCGCCTTGCCCACTCGGCGATGACCGGCTGCAGAGCCTCCACGAGGGCAAAGCCAGTACGTGGAGTCTCCAACCGGAACGACCAACGAGCCATCGTGGCTCGACGAGCGGCCTCACGCCACTCGCGTATCTCCTCGGGCGGGGGCCGTATGCCGCTACCCGCCCGGAAGTCAGCTGTCCGCCGATAAACTTCGGCGAGAACTTCCGCCTCCAAATCCCACGGGGGAGTTCCGGCCAAGGCGCACGCCGCCTCCGTCGATACGTTGCGGTAACCGCGTATGGCTCTAACCGCCAATATCCTCTGAGGGCGCCAGAGGCGAGCCCTATTCTGGGCGGTCAGAGCCGCCGCCCACACCGGTACACCATACAGGGCCATTGACCGAACAACCCCCGTATATAGCCGTCTCGTCGCGACGCTGGTTCCACTTAAGAAGACTAGAGTGAGGATTAAGTGCGAGGCAAAACCAAAGTGGGCTAAGTGCATCCCCCTGGTATGTACCTCGCATAATACGTATCGGTTCAGTAGTTATATTATTGGACAGATTTTTTAATTTCAGTATTATTTGCCAATTCTGCATAGAAGATTGTAAGAATGTTATGATAATTGGATTAACTTTATATACAGAGTACATCTAGTAGCCAACTATGAGGGATAGAGTCAAAAGCCTTGCGGTAATCTACGAACATTGTGTATATATTTAGTTTTTTACGGTGTGCTTTGTTAATCGTTATTGCGTCTATCGTGAGTTGCTTGTTACATCCTCGGCTGTTTTTCCTACAGCCTGTCTGTGCCTCGGACATAATATTATTCTCTGATAAATGAGTATAAATTGTTTGACTGATACAGGCAGTTAGAATTTTATAAACAGTTTGTAAACAAGTTATGGGGCGAAACTTTGAAGGGTCTTCTGTATTGGGTTCTTTTGGTAGCATGTAAGTTACTTCATGTGTTATATAGTCCGGTATTAAATGTGGTGATTGAATGAATGTGTTAATATGATAGTGTAAATATGGCTCTATGCAAGCGAATTTCTTGTACCAGTAGTTGTGTATGTTATCGCTCCCTGGTGACTTCCAATTGTGAGAGTGTTTGATGACGCGTAGAAAAGTATCTATTGTAATATGTTTGAATTCCATATCAGAAATTTGACAAGTTGTTTCGTTAATGGTGTGTATCCAATTAGCATTTTTATTATGATGAACTGGGTTTCCCCAGACGTTAGCCCAGAATCGGTGTAAACTTTCGGGCGTTGGTGATCTTTGTTCTTGTGCCTTTGTGTTGTGGTAGTCAGATGTTGTAGTTCGGTAAAACAATTTTTCTGTTTGTGAGAATTGACTGTTTTGTTTTTTTCTGATAGTGCATGTAAGATACTTTTTAAGCCTACTAGCTGTTGCATTTAATTTCTGTTTGAGTGTATCTAAAAAGTGTTCTAATTCCGTGTTGATGTTTTCGTGTTGGGCGTGTATTCGATATTTATTTTTTATTACTTCATTTTTTGTTACAGCGTTTATGATTCTGTTACTTCTGTTCCCATGAATATATTGTAGTAGAGGAGCCGTAGAAGGGATTCCGAGATTTACTCGAGCGCGGCAGATTAATATACAGGGGGATACATTGTACTCTATTAAGTACTTACACCAAATATGAGACTTCTATATATGATCACCCGTTATAGGGATTTAAACGGCGGTAGCTTCGCATCGAGTGTGAGATCCGACTGGCGCGCGCGCACATCATTCTTAAGGAATGCATGTCGTCGCGCGGCCGGTTGCTGTGACGTCACGCTTGATCGACGCTGCATCGGTCGTTAGCTATATGTAATAACTATATGTGTGTCCGTCATTATAAATGTAACATACCTGGCACATACCTGTAGTAAGGCACTACAAGATTAACAAGTTGGTATTTAAGGGCAAGTTGTTGGTGTACGATCCTGGCTACTTGGTTGTGCCTGTGCAAATACTCACCGTTAGCAAGACGAGAATAACCAGAAATAATATGCCTAATAGATTCTCCAGGACGGTGGCACGCCCGACAGATGTCAACCGTACTATCTTTCAGGATATATTTCCTATTATTTATTTTTATTTATATCTTTATATTTATTTATTATTCTCTTTATTACAATTGTTGTCGTTATGGTTGTTGTTGTTATTGGGACTTCTCTGTTCATTAGAAACATATCGTAATACGTATGTAATATATGAAACGTGTGTGGCCCTGAAAAGGGCCTTTTGTTGTAACCGAAGCACACGGCGCTCTACTTTTTTTTTCCGTGTGTTAATAATGATGATGTTGTTGATGTTGTCGTCGCTGTGGTGGTAGCGGTCGTGTCGGTTGTGTTCTGTTCATTCTCAAGCGCGTTTGCCTCGGGTTCTGCGCGCCAGTTGTATGTCCTTTGGCATTATCGTAGTCAATTCGGTCCTCGTACTGATTAAGGCCCAGATGAAGTATTTGGGCCTGATCCTCGACGGGAGGTGGCTCTTCGACGAGCACTTCCGACAGCTTATTCCAAGGCTGGTTGGCGCCGCTTCTGCCCTTGGGCGACTATTGCCAGGTGGAGCCAGCGTCGCGATGAGACGCTTATACACGGGGTTGGCCGCCCAGAATAGGGCTTGCCTTTGGCGCCCTCAAAGGATATTGGCGGTTAAAGCCATACGCGGTTACCGCACCGTGTCGACGGAGGCGGCGTGTGCCTTGGCCGGAACTCCCCCGTGGGATTTGGAGGCGGAAGTGCTCGCCAAAGTTTATCGGCGGACGGCTGACTTCCGAGCGGGTAGCGGCATACGGTCCCCGCCCGAAGATATACGCGAGTGGCGTGGGGCCGCTTGTCGAGCCACGACGGTCGGTCGTTCCGGTCCATCGTTGGTCGTCGCGGTTGGAGACTCCACGTGCTGGCTTTGCCGCCGTGGAGGCTCTCCAGCCGGTCATCGTCGAGTGGGTAGGGTGGCAGCACGGGACCCTTTCCTGCCGACTGACGCAGGTCCTTTCCGGGCACGGTTGCTTCGGGTACTAGCACTCGGTCGCTAGGAGGGAATTGAGTCCCGCCTGTCACCACTGCGACTGCAGTGAGGACTCAGCTCAACACCCGCTAGCGGATTGTTTCGCCTGGACGGCGCAGCGTGGGGTCCTCACTGCAGTTATTGGAGAAGATCTCTCGCTACCGGCCGTCATACGCTCCATGGTCGGTAGCTCCATGGGCGCAGAGTGGCACACCGTGTGGTTTTAGTCGGTCCGATTCCGACGCACCACCCCGCCGCAAACCCCGGGGGGATGACGGCCCGAGGGGGTTGCCACACGTTAAAAAAAAAACATACACTACGTGGTCCTGCTGTATCTGAGCATCTTTATCTTCAAACTTCTCATGTTTATTGCACAGCGACTGGCTGGGTTCAATTAGATCATATCACACTTTCGTCTATCACCTCAAGGCACTGTTCATGTAAAGAAAGTAAACGCAAGTTGGAAAATGTCAAAACGTTAATATATATGTCAATCGCACACGAACCGTTTGTGTAATCGCTCAGGAGCGTCGGCTCTACAATGTTTATTGTTAAAAGAGTTTACAAGAACACAGTTGGTAACATATCATATTCTGCTTTAAAGAATAGTATAGATGTATTACAATATACTCGTATAGCAGCTGTATAACGAAACAAGAATATAATTTATATGAAATGACTGCGTATTTTGTTTATTATTAAAGCCCAACCGATATATGTACTTCTCAACTGCTACGTGCAGTAAACTTATCAATGCATCCTATAATATATTCAAAGTTCATTATCATTCGAGACGTGCGTAGCCGAATTCTATACTTTAGGACAGTGTTAAGACCCTCGAGCTTCTTGTGGTGCGTTCACTGTACCGTTCAATGTAGGCTACCAAACTTCAGACCGACTTCAAATGAATCAAGAGGTACAAATTTGTAAATATTCTTCACATTAGATTGCCAATTGTCAATTAGTGTTATTGGAATTCGGGTTAACTTCTTCTGCTACGAAACGTCCTCGGATGAACGCATCTATCGTTGCAAAACTATGTTTCGCAGATTCACACCGACAAGCTCTTTCTCAATGTGTTCAGACATTTGACTGTACTGTATCGTACATACGAGGGTAAGTTTTTAAGTTCGCGGAATGACAGTGAAAAAGGCGGGTAAACGCGCTCTTTTGATGCCTACCGTATTCAGTGACTCATAATTAGTCTGCATAGTAAAATTTGTTGTGATTGGATCATTAGTTATTAAACTATCGTTGACCAAGTATTTTAATCGGGAACGAAGTGAAAAAAATGGAGAAAATTGAATTCCGTGCGGTGATAAAGTTCCTTACTAAGCAAGGAAAGTCTGTTCAAACCATACTCAATGAGATGTCATCGGTTTACGGGGATTCTTGCCCAGGAAAAACAATGGTCTACAAGTGGCATAGTTTATTTAAACAAGGCAGGGAATCACTTGAAGACGACCCGAGGCCGGGGCGCTCCGTTGAGGTGACTACGCCAGAAGTTATTGCAAAAGTAGAAAAAATTGTATTGGAAGATGCTCGACTAAAAAAGAAACAACTCGCAGAAATGGTTGGAGTATCGGATACAACAATTTTTAAAATTTTACACGATCATCTTGGCATGACTAAGGTTAGCGCACGGTGGGTGCCGAGAATGCTCACGCCATTGCAAAAACAACAGCGCGTGGAATGTTCACGTGCGTTTTTGGACCTCTGCAATGAAGACAAGGATGGCGTATTGAATCAAATTGTTACTGGGGATGAAACTTGGGTTCATCATTATGAACCCGAGTCCAAACAAGACTCCATGCAGTGGCACAAAAAGGGCACAGCACCACCCAAGAAATTTAAGGTTTCACAGTCGGCTGGGAAACTCATGGCAACGATTTTTTGGGACTCAGAAGGAATATTATTGATAGATTATAAAGATAAAGGCATTTCTATAACGGGGGAATACTACGCTTCAATCTTAGAACAGTTAAAAGAAGCCATCAAAGAAAAAAGACGGGGAAAATTAACGAAAGGTGTCCTGCTATTGCATGACAATGCTCCCGTTCACAAGAGCCGAGTCGCACTGGCTGCCCTGCATAAGGTGGGCTTCGATATTTTGAATCACCCACCCTACAGTCCAGATTTGGCTCCGAGTGATTATTATCTCTTTCCAAAAATGAAAAAAGAATTACGTGGTAAGAAATTTTCAACTGATGAGGAGGTTAAGGAGGCGGTTTCGACGTATTTTTCAGACAAAGATAAAACTTTTTTTTACGAGGGAATAAAAAAACTAATTGAAAGATCTGAAAAATGTATTCGTGTTGCAGGGGAATATATAGAAAAAGAAAAATAATTTTGTGTTTTTATTATTACTCAATACCCTCCATTCCGCGAACTTAAAAACGCCCCCTCGTATGTACCTCGAGTAACAGCATTTTTCTGAAACAGCTCCGCTGCCTATCATCAGGGTAATAATGATCGCCAATAGCAGTGTAGCATCTCGCATAGTAAAGGAGTTTGGTGCTGGAACGATTGGTGCCTATAAACGTGGTAACTATCGAGAGTCGCACTACCGAGAAGCCCTTTGTCTCTAAGGATATATTGTACACATGACATGTGGGTTGTTCACAATGAGATTTGTGTCAGGCGCTCAAACTCGTGTGTTACATTATCCATATTTCTGGGTAAAATCGCACCCTGGTTTTACCTAGAAATATGTAAATTTTATTTGTAGGTTCATTAATGTCTGTTTACACTTTAATATTCAATTTTTTTTCTATATAAAGAGCCTGTCAAAGTGACTCTACTCTACCTGATGGAAAACATGAATAGAATCCAAAGAGTAGTGATCACCCTACTCATTGTAAATGCAGACAATGCAGTGTGGTGACCCACTATGGCGGCCTAGTGAGATGCTGTTTCACGCCACGCTTGGGGACGTAAAAGGCATGACAGTCATCGTGGTAGTGTAAGCCTCACATAGTTATCACGATAACTGTTACTCCTGCATCAATGGGCCTCCTGTCTCGCGAATAATGTTTAGATTTAGGTAATCATAAACATCCGTGTGGTGGTGAATAAGGAATATGGAGTGGTATAGCATCCTATTTTCGGGAGGAAGTTATGAATATAATGTGTGTAAGGCCTTGGCCTCACAGAAAGGAGCTATTCGAATAATTAAAAGAATTAAAGTACCAGATTCTTGCAGACCATACTTCACAGAAATAAACATTTTAACAGTTCCTAGTTTATATATACATTGGTGTTACTCTCCCACTCATCCAAACATGCCTATGAGTACGAAAACGAAACTGAAAGATAGATAAGGGAGAGCACTAGGAGAAAGGATCTAAACACCTAAGGCATACCACATCTCAATGTCGTAAAGCAGAGTGTATCTTACAGATCGATTTATTATTATTATTTATTATCTTAAATAATCGTCTTCTGACATATCTTGAAGCAAACGAGCTCCTCAGCGATAACCAATATGGTTTTCGCAGGGGACGCTCGACCGGAGATATGCTAATATATGCCACCCACCTTTAGAGCGAGGCCTTGGAGGATCACGGTGAAGCAATAGCCATTTCATTAGACATCTCAAAGGCCTTTGAGCGGGTCTGGCACGAGGCACTACTTAGTAAGCTTCCAGCATACGGCATACCTACTGAGCTCTGCGACTGGTTACGTGACTTCCTGAGGCAACGGTCGATTCGAGTTGTCTTGGATGGCTGCTCTTCCGATCTAATGGCAATCAATGCTGGTGTACCTCAGGGATCTGTTCTCTCTGCAACCTTGTTTCTGCTGCACATAAACGATCTTTTAACACCCGGTATTATTAGCTACGCCGATGACAGCACCGTAATTGAGAGGTACATGTCCAACCCGCGAGCTAGTCCAGAGGAAATACGGTCCTTGAGAGAGTCCATGATTGAACGGGTGAACGTGACATTACAGTGGGTGTCCGATTGGGGTGACGCCAATCTTGTCCAGTTCAACCCTTCCAAAACACAGGCGTGTCTTTTCTCCGCGAAAAAGAGTACCTTTGATCTAACACCCACTTTCGAAAGTGTATCCTTACCGATTACTAACCATCTAGGGCTTCTAGGTATTACCATCACCTCTAACCTCAACTTTGGCCAACAAATTGAGTCTATGGTACAAGCGGCGTCAAAGAAATTGTCAATTCTTTCAAAGGTTCGGCGGTACTTCAGCTCTGAACAGCTGCTTAATTTTTACACAGCCCAAGTTCGATCCTGCATGGAGTACTGTAGCCACCTCTTGGATGGTGCAGCCAAATTTCACCTGGAAGCTTTGGACTCAGTTGACCGAAGAGCCCGTAGGTTAATTAATAACGAAAAGCTCTCAAATAGCAGACTGCACACCCTTGAACATCGTCGTCGTTGTCGGTTTTTTATAGGATACACTTTGGAGAGTGCTCGAAGGCTCTCTTCGAACTGATTGAGCCATCTCCGTTCCTTTATCGGACTACTAGGCGCAGGCAAAAATTTCATCCACACGTTGTTGACATACCCAAAAGTCGAACTAAACGGTTTGACAGCTCTTTTTTGGTGAGAGTCGCCAAGACTTGGAACGACCTGCCTGGGTCTATTTTTCCTGATGACATGAACTCTGGAGCCTTTAAGAGTAGAGTGAACAGGTATCTTTTGGATGGGCGTGTACCACCTTCGTCTTCATCTGCACTTTCCATCAGGTGAGATAGAGGACAAGCGCCTATTCCACTACAGACGTAAAAAAAAAAAAAATTCAATAAATTAATATTAGAAATAAAAAAAATTCATTTAAAACATTTTTTAAACGAACTGAAGAGATGTTACTGTTAGAGCAATGTTATTACTCAATTGGTGATCTGTGAACCACATAACTGAATTTATATTTTTGGTTAATTTGGGAACATCTTATGAACTTTATTGTTTTTATTGGCATTTGACACTATATTCATTTTGTTGATTATTTTTCTCTTGTATTTGACTTTTAATTGATTTTATTATTTTTTACTTATTACCTAATGAACGTATGACTGATTGAACACTTGAATGAATAATTTATATAGTTTATCATTTTTTTTACATATTTTTATTGAGGTGTCATGTTTATTATGATTGTTTAAATTACTGACATTGTGACTCATATTGTGAAATAAGAAATAAGGGTGTCACCACTCTTACTCATCCCATGGGTGTCGCAAGAGGCAAGTAAGGGACGAACTATACAGTACAACATTACTGCAAGGAGAAGGAAAACTTGAAACAAACCGTACACAAAATTGTGTAGTAGGCAAAAACCTCCTTGCTAAGGTGACACCCATGTCCAACAGCGGACTGTTTAATGATGATGATGATTCACAAACAAGCACAATATCAACACAATTACAACATGAAATGATTTATCTACAAAATTCAAGTCAAATTAAATATACCGTTCCGCATCGCTTCCGGTACAAAAGTGTCCATGCCATGGCACTAGCGTAGCAATATTGACTTGCTCAATTGTAACGGACATTCTTTGTCAACACATTCACGGTTTACATGTCACACACACTGGACAAACGCTTCGTGCAATATTTAGTTTCAATACAAACTGACTGCGTTAAAATAGTAAACTAAAAAGGTAAATATTAATTTACTTAGAACAAAGTAAGATGTGTTTTGATTTAGTTAGACAGAAATGATTAAATAAGTATTTTTTAATCTTGAAGTCGGTGCCAAGTGAATCAATAACTAGGTATAGGTATTATCGATGTTTCTAGCAACCAAAGCCAATATAAGTAAATAATTATCACGGAATATTCTATGTTCTGTTGTAATTGTCAGTATTTGGTGACCGCGCCGGGCATAGAGTAATAATCAATAATAACAATAATAATAATTCTTTATTACCCTAATTCAGGAACATAATATCTTCTATCTGTAAATCTAAACTAATGTTTTACACATGACACCCTGAAGATAGCGTTAACGTCGATGTCTGTGCTAGTATAAACTATGTGACAGATATCGACGCCTTTCTCCAACTTACACTGATATAATATAATTTGGGAACATTTAGAGGGTAATGTAGTACTCTGTCTATGCAAATTTAATAAGCAGTGTGCAAGTGTGTAGTGTAAAACTGTATGCACCCCATTTCGAATGAATGTGTGCATGAGCGCTTTTTGTGGTGTGTGTTTGTGTGAGCATTGTACTGTACACCAAGCAACCTTACACTGTTAAAATTTTTTGTCAAATTACAATTGTCTTACAAAACAAATATGAGAAAAATGCCACATCAACGTATAGTAATACAAAACATTACACAACACAATTCGAGTAAAATTATAAGACATGTAGAGGAACTTACTATAATGAGTTGTAATTTTGGAACCTTTATGTAATAACCCTACACGTATTGTAATAGGCATGATGACAAATTTTGAATAGCTGGTTTTGCAGGTTCAGAAATAAATATTATATACAATCAATATTAAAGAAAATATATTTTACTTAAATTTTTTTCATTGCCGCCAAAACGCTTCAATCTGTCAATGGCGTCGCTTGTGGCATCCAGTGTTCGGAACCGTATGATAATTATCGTACACTTATGATAATTTTGTGCCTGCGTACGATGTACGATAGCATATTACTATCGTACACAGATTGTACGATAATTACTATCATGATGCAAAATTTGAGAATTTATATTATTTTACTCATGCGCTGATAGTCTAAATTTCGCATTAGCATGATTTTATTTAGTCCAATAAAATCTTGGGAAAATACCAGGAAATACAAGTTCTCTATTCATATTGATTCTTACGATCCGCTCTGCTAAGTTTCACCATTGCCGATACGGTAACTTTATCCAGCACCTACTGTACACGCTTTCTTATTGGTTAGTATAGCATCTACCAATGCGAACAAGGGAATATAAGTTCGATATTTCGATTATGGCCGTGGTCCGAATCACGCTCACAGCGCTCATAGCGTACCAACGTGCAGTCCAATTCGTGCTTTTCACGCTCACCGTTAGCAATTTCTAAGTGATAACACAAATAATTAATCTTTATGAATACATTTCTTCTTTATATATACAAAATTTTGGCATGTTTCATACAAAACTTGCATGGGAACAGTGAAATTTTGTCTGAGTGAATTTTAAACTTGGCGCATTTATTGAACTTCCCTTGAAGTGGAAAGGAAATCAGTTCAGGTCTATACTACGTGTAGAACATTTGGGTTTCAGTGTTCTGTTGATTTGACAGCGGTGGTTTAAAAAAGATAAACTATAGAGTACTTGCATGCATATCAATATTACAATTTATATGATTTACTTATCTATAATAGACATTAACCTAAAAAATACGATAATTTCGATCCATGTACGATAATTTTACGCCCCCGGGTACGATAATCAGTCCACTTCAGGTTGCTAACACTGGTGGCATCCCGTTCAATGTAAACATTGACGACTACAGTATTAATTTTGCATTGTTTATGTTTTAAAAGTTCTAAAGTATGAGTTCGAGACCGTATAGGTGTTGTGCAGTGCCTCTGTGTACTAATACAACTATAAAAAGCCCGGACAAGTTATTTATATTCGTTGCCTATGATAAAACAATACGAAATAAGTGGTTTAAACTTGCAAGACGTGATATAAAAGGAATATTCCTACTATCTTAACTAGTACTCAACTTTATTTCTGTGAAGATCACTTTGACGTAAGTATTTACTTATATTTGTAGGTTCCACATAGTTTCCAAACCATTATAATTATAACGCTGTTCAATATTTAAACTTTGAAGTTACGTTTCACCTTTCATATTTTTTTCTATGTTTTATCACAGAATATATAATAGTTTTCTTTAAATTTCAGTTACCGATTGATATGGCAAACTATATGCAGTATCACTTGATGCAAGCATGCAAAGCAGGCTGCATTCCCTTAAAATTTGCTTGTCCACCAGATAGAAGAAAAAGAACAGCTGATACAATAGAACGGCAATACTCGTATATTGTCAAAAAAACAAAAGAAGGAGTTGATTGAAGAATTACCAAAAGAAATAAAAAACAGGACAGATAGTCTTCATCGGGAAGTTCGGATGTCAGCTTCATTTTCATAATTTTGTTCGAATCACACATTGACTCGGTGTTCATTATTATTTTACAGAGAAATGGCATATTATACCCATGTCATGTCTTAACTCTTACCCCCATATTCAGTTATAGCATTATTTTTTTTTAATGCAATACGGTACTTAGAAAAGTATTTTCTTTCGTCGTTACCATTCGTATCACTGTAGTTAAAAATGACAAGTGAAAAGAAGGTACTAACTGAAAAATCTTTCATAGAGGAAAAATCGGTAAACACCGATTTCTCCACGTTCTCCACCCAGTTACCCAGTTATGATGGGAACAGGAGGACCTTATCTTTTTATATTGAAGGTGTAGAAGATGCACTTAACTTAATTCACAATTGGGACGATCCCTCTATCACTTGTTTAATTAAAAACAAACACAGACCAACAACCTAGAACACAAAATACAGATCGATTAGTCCACACCCCATTATTAGACCCAAACCTAGAGAACATAGACATTCGTGACCTATTAGATTTACCAAAGACACTTGACACATGCGAACGAAATCACCCAACATAGCCGTAATTATAACATCATGAAAATAAGACAGATATATTTAGATATATGTAGCGATTATTATACAATTAATTTAAAAGTAAATGCCACAGTAGATATATACCTAGCCTTTAACCCTAACATGGATAGTATCCATCTATGGGAAAAAGCAATCACTGTTAAAACTTATAACACTAATCAAACCCTTAACTTCATACTGGACATACCAATTGTTACCGAACAATCTTACAACCTATTACACCTGTATTCTATCCCTAATAATAACAACACAATACTTATACCTAGCAACCCCATCCTAATCTTGGGAAATAATGAGTTTGTCTACCCTCACGAGCCATGCACATACATCAGCGGAGACAACGTCATCTGCAAACACTTAGAATGGCAGCCCTTACTGCACTCTACGGACTGCATAGCTCAACTGATACAACACGAACTGCACCTACGCCACTGCAAGCTACAACAACAATATTATACAACAAATCAAAGATAAAACTAGAAAACATAGAACTAGATAACCTGAAAAGTGCGCTGCAACAAACAGAAGAATTAAAGAATACAAGCGAAAACTTAACCATTATTCCAAGCACCCCCAGCTGGTCATCAATTGCACTTTACTTCATAATAATAGCAACAGGAATAGGAATTGCAGTCTACAAATTCTGGTGGAAAACTAGATCGGTGAAAATCTCGGCTGCACAACCGGAAGCCGTCGAACTTCAGCCTTCGCAGCCTTCGTGCCGCCTCCGTCTTAAGGGGGGAGGAGTTATGTCGTCATAGACGTGACGCCCTACAATAGCATCAGTCATGAACGACCACTTAGCTAATAAGCCACAGACGCCCTGGAAACAATAGAACAACTAGCCCCTTGTCTCCAACGCATAATCAGAATACTGTGTATTGTTTTATAAATAAAGTTAATCTTGGCATCCGTCATGAACCACCACTTAGATGATAAGCCGCAGACTAAACATTAGAACAATTAGCTCTTTGTCTTCAATACATATCAATAAGAATACTGTTTTAACTTTAAGAAATGGTTTCATAAATAAAGTGAGTCTCAATCCACTCTTCAAGCCGAACACTTGTCTTATTAAAAACCCTCTCGCCCTCGCTCACAACCTAACTCCATTTGGTACATTTTTTAAAAATGTTTTGCAATTTTTATAAACTATGTTGAAATTAATTGTGTAGTAAATTTACAATACAGCATTTTGAAATGATAAACCATTTTCAACAGAATTTGTTTGGTAAAATTACGATATTTGTATTGTCATTTTGCTAAGCCAATTTCCGATTATGGTTTGATAAATTTCTACAAATGTTTTGTAATTTTTCGAAATTGAGTTGGAATAAATTGTATAGTAAATTTACAAAACGGAATTATAGTATTACTTTCTTGTTGTGCGTAAAAACTTCCAACATTTTTTTTTGTAAATTTCTACAGAAATTTTTAACAGTGGAGGTCACTGTCATGAACAAGTTTTCTGTCTCTTCATACGTTGCGTTTTTAAGGTACCCAGTAACTTCGTTCTTACATTCCAGTCTTGATAAAGGGTATAGGTTACATAATTATTTAGACTATTATAAAGACGACCACTAAGACTCTGGTAGTGTCACTAGACCACTAAGACTCTGGTAGTGTCACTAGACCACTAAGACATGTTAAAATCTGCTTGCTAAGGCCGTCTGCCTTAGCAAGCAGACTTTAACATGAAGTCTTGGATATACAGAATCCTTATGCAGTTTATATATTGATGGAGTAGTTGAGAGTTCGAACCTAGCGAAGAATGTTTGCAGAGAACTATATGCAGCACAAAAACCTCACAAATACAGTGGGTATAGTACAACTACAGCACGCAATGCGTGGTGTGCGAGGGGGGACGTGTTTAAGTGCGCAGCCTGAACGCGGGTAGGTGTGCGAGGGCAGGCGTCGTTGACAGTTGCCTCTGTTTACGCAATGTTTCGATCTTGCCATAACGTTGTTGTCTCAGATACGTTTTTATTAATTACTTCTTTCAACTACATAGTTAGCTCAAATACTCGTATAATTTATATCCTCTGGTTGAGGTGATTTTGGTTTGAATGATTTTGTTTTGCTAACGGATTTTGTCATTACTTTTAATTTAATACGTTTTTGCTACAAGTATTTGACGCTTTTCAAATTAGTAACTACGTGGATAATAGAGTATGTATGTTACCGATTACAACAAAATTCTATCATATATAGAGAGTTATTGATATTTAAATATCATTTACTTCAATGTTGAGTTTTTCATTTTAGTATTTTTTGTTTTATTTTAACATTTATATCTTGAGTCCATTTGTTATGTAAATAGTTACTACATGACAGTAAGTAGCTGTGGCGTAGCGTGCCTTGTGGGACTCCGTATAAAAATTTGTTTGAGAGCCCTTACAAAGTGTAAAAATTTCTCACAAAAGAAAATAAAATGTTTGCATAAAATTATAAGGAATATTTATTCGTCATAATTATACAGATAGATTTTTTTATATTAATTTTTGATTACGCACGTTGGGGGCCTTATAATTGATACGGCAGATACGGCGGTAGCTACACCCTGCTAAGTAGGTACCTATTCCTATATTTTTCTAACAATGTCATTAGTCTGTAACCATTTTCATATATACAACGTGGCACCTAAGTCTTGGCAAAGTAGTAACTAACAAGTAACACGATACAATATACTGCCGTTAAATTAGTAAAAAAATAGCAGTCGTGGGACTGCCGATAGAAGTGAAAACGGAACTATTAAGTTGAGAGTAATTAAAACTATATGCAAAAATTATATGAAATTTTTTATGTTTTATATATAGCTATATATAATATATAATATCATATATAATATATAATAATAATAAATTTCATATATAATATATAATATCATATTCTCCATAGCTATAGATATACTATTATCATTAGCATGTCGGTGACGCGAACCGAGGATTTTACCCTCTACCAAAACGCTCAACGCGCCTAAAGAAGTTTTCACTTCAAAAAGTTTTTTATAAAAATACATAAATGCTAATTTACAACAAAATGGCGGCGAAAATAAACGCAAGCCTAACGTCGCATCGTGTTGCAAAATACTAAATTCTTATCACTGATCAGTTTTCACTCGGTTCTCCTTTTTTTTAATCAAATCAATATTTCCTTAAAATTTAATTCAACTATTTAATTCATTTCATTTAAATTCTTAAATTTTCAAAGTGTCTACCGCACACTTCAAAGCATGAACGACATCTCCGCAACATGTTTTCTCGTATTTTTTAGCACATAAATTTTCATTCGTTGCTGGGGTTTTTATTTTATCGAATGCTTTAATGACCCTCGATCTCAGTTCTTCTACTGAATTAATGTCTGTTGAGTGCACTTCATTTTAACACATCCCCACAAAACAAAAGTCTAGGGTTGTAAAATCTGGTGATCTAGGTGGCCATCGTGTAGGCTCATATCGTCCTATCCACTGTTCACTAAACATGTAGTTAGCAACACACAGTTGATCTTTTAGTTAGACACTGACCATCAAGCAATTCTAAAAACTTAACAGCAGTCAAATTTCTATCAATGAAAATAGGACCAATTTTTTGGTTGCCGTGAATTGCTGTCCACATATTTGTTTACGACCAATAAACAATTATTATCAGGTAGTTCATAAATTTATGTGGAACCTTACTAACTACTCGATAGATGGCGTGCACGTCGAATTACATCGCGATATAGTTTGGTTCCACCTAGTATAATTTAATGTATTGAAATTTATAAAACAATAGGATCAATAAACTAGAGTTAGATCAGATTACAGACGGTGTTTTTGTTATTTAACAACCTTCTAGTTAATCTCAATAGGGCAGGAGTTCAACATTAGCTTAGTTAGCTAACAATTTGGTCCTTCTAGCCGGATCTTTTTGAAATAAGTGGTCTCGAGTCGGACCACCAACCCCGTACTCGCAGTGGATCGCTGCGGCAAAGGTACGAGGCACTACGCACAGCGGCGGTGAAGAAGGCAGCGCTGTCTGGCACAAGTGATCGTGAAATTGCAGTTCAACGTGACGTCGCTGAGGGCGCCACCAGTTACTTGAATAGTGACGCAGTTAAACCGTCGTATCGAGGTGTGAGTTTAAAGAAGTGCAACTGTGAGTACATTAATTTATTTTATGTTAAGTGCGTAAACGTTTCAAGATAGTTTAAACGTTAGTTTCATCAAGAAATTGACCTTGAATATTGATGATAACATTACAAGAAACAACCAAAACTTTGTGTGCAAGTTTTTCAAAGGCTTTTGAACTTTATTTTATTTGGGAAAATAATTTGAAACATTTTTGATTAAAATATTTAGACTTAGTGAATTTATTGCTGAAGACAACAAGGACTTTGTGGAATAAGTTTAGTTATTAAGGTAGTTTAGTGTGCATGCTTAGGACTTAGAATATTTTTATAAAAAATGGGGGAACGGGGAACCTATGCCCGACTTCCGCCGACAGTAAATTTGTTTCAAACACTTGTAAAATTTTGAGAATTTTTCAACACTTGTAATATTTTCGTCTTTTGTACCCTGAACACTTAGAATATTTCAACGTTTGTTTTTGTTATTACATATATCTTTGTGTTACGCTTTGAACTATTTTGTACAAGTTTCATAAGTTATAAATTATTTACAAAAGATTTATAATAACATGGAGGGTTTAATAAATGTTATGAAAGACCCTTAAAGAGTTATTGAGAGGGGTTTAGCTAACTTTAAAAAGAGTCCTAAGGATAGATTAACATTCGAGTACATATAAACAAGATCTGAATTGTTAGAGAAAGACTGGGCATTATTTAAAGAAAATAACACTAAGTTACATGAACTTTATAAGGCTCAGGAGGTTACTAAAGTTGTCGAGTTGTATGATAGTGTCGAGGACACTTATATCACTTATAAATGTCTGATTAAGTCGATCCTTAACAAAAGTAATAGTGCGAAGGGAGCCGTGAAACATGGCAATTCATCAAGTAATGAATCGAAATCCCATTTAAGCACATTTGTTAAGTTACCAAAAATATCAATTCCGACTTTCAGTGGCAAATATTCAGAATTGACAACCTTTCGCGACCTATTTGTATCTCTAGTCCATAATAATACCTCTTTAGATAACGTACAGAAAATACACTATTTGAAGAGTCGTCTTACCGGTGAAGCTGAACAACTTGTGAGGCAAACACCGGTGACTGACTCGAATTATAGTCAATGTTGGAATCAGTTAGAAAGGAGATACAGTAATAAAAAATACCTTATCAACTGTATTTTGAAACGTCTTTTTGGTCAAAAAAGAATTATGGTCGAGTCAGCTCCGTCTTTAAAGGACCTACTCGATACAACAAATGATTGTCTTCATGCATTAAAAAATTTAAATGTGGATGTGACTACTTGGGATGTCATCTTCATTCATATAGTCACTTTTAAGCTGGATTCGGAAACGCGGAAGCACTGGGAATTAAGTGTAAGTAGTCAGGATGGTAACGAACTACCTACCTTTGAACAATTTGCCACTTTTATAGAAAACCGGTTCCGCGCCCTCGAATGCATCGAGCCTAGAGGGCCATTGTCTTCCCAGTTTGCATGTTCCAAAATCTATGATAGCCGTAGATTTAAGTATATTAAAGTGTGAATATTGTAACGAAGGTCACAAACTGTGTTATTGCAAAGATTTTGCAAAACAATCAGTGGACAAACGACGTGACTTTGTCGCTAGCCATAGGATTTGTTTTAATTGTTTAGGAGGAAATCACATAGTCGCTAATAGCAAAAAAACAACTATATGCAAGCTTTGTCAGAAGCGTCACCATTCTTTGCTTCATTTAAATCAAGCTAATACGGTTAAGGACGACGCACGCAAGCAGGCAACTGTCGATGTTCGTTCATCGACTAGTGCTGCACCAGTGGTTTCTTGCTTATCTACGGGTACAAATAGAATACCCATACACCGACAGGTCTTACTAGCTACAGCGCTAGTAAAAGCCAAGTCCAAGTCTGGGGATTATCAAACCGTAAGAGCTTTACTCGATCAAGGCTCACAAGCTTGCTTTGTAACCGAATCCACCGTCCAATTCCTTAGGTTAACAAAAATTCCGGTGCAAGGAATAGTATCGGGTTTAGGCAATAGGTCAACAAATGCAAGGTACATGGTTCAGTTGAATATACAATCTTGCGTCGATCCAAGTTTCAAAGTTATAGTAAATGCTTATGTCTTAAGTAAAATCACTACTTATTTACCTGATTACGCAATCAACACTGACAGCTTAGAGTGGATCAATATCAAACATTTTGATTTAGCAGATCCTCTGTTCAACAAACCCGGTAAAATCGATATCTTATTAGGTGTAGATGTATATGGTAGCATCATGAAAGAAAGTACGGTGAAGAGTATATCTCATAGCCTAATCGCCCAGAGCACGAGCTTGGGATGGATCCTTTCTGGTGCAATAAATAGTTCAAATAAAGTTCAAAACATTATACGCAAAAATGTTAGTGTGTTGATTGCAAAGGTTAATGAGGATGAAATCTTAAAGCGATTTTGGGAAATTGAGGATCAATCAGATTCTAAAAAAATATTGACGCCGGAAGAAGCAGCATGTGAAGATTTCTATAGGACAACTACAAAACGAAGAAACGACGGTAGGTATGAAGTCAAGCTTCCGTTTAAAGAAGCCGTCCCACGGTGTCAATCAGGTAATTCTCGAGTCATAGCTGAAAGGAGATTTAAATCGTTAGAGAAAAGATTAGGAAGAGATGAAGATTTAAAAAGAAAGTACACGAAAGTTTTAAAGGAATATATGTATTTAGGAGATTTGAAACCGGTGGATAAGGATGATTGTAAACGGGAGATAACGGTTTATCTACCACACCATGCGGTTATTAGAGACGATAAATCTACTACAAAACTTCGTGTTGTATTCAACGCGTCTGAGAAAAACGATAAAGGAGTTTCTTTAAGTGACACGCTTATGGTTGGGTCAAAATTACAAGCTGATTTGAGACACACTGTTCTTAAGTGGCGGATAAATTACATTGGACTCGTAGCTGATATTATTAAAATGTATCGCCAGATTAGAATAGCTGATGAACATACTAGGTTTCAACGCATACTTTGGCGTGATAATCCTGAGAGTGAAATTCAAGACTATGAATTGGTTACAGTCACATTTGGAACAGCATCAACCCCATATCAAGCCATCAGGACACTTCATCAGTTAGCGTCGGATGAAGGTGAAAAATATCCACAAGCGTCAGAGAGACTCTTAAATAGTTTTTATATGGACGATTTAATGACTGGATGCTGTAATGTGGAAGAAGGTATGAAAATTTATAAACAGATGACAGAATTATTAGAAAAAGGGGGGTTTTTATTACAGAAGTGGAATAGCAATAGTCAGAAATTAATGGATAAAATACTTACATTAGATAATGAAAGGCAACTGACAGAAAAAGGTCAAGAAAAAGATAAGGTGGACAAAAGGGAATAATATACAGCAAAGGATATAAAGGAAAAGGTAACAGATATAAAAATAGACACCACCAATAAGTATTTATGACTCACCTGGAACCGTCGTGATGATTCATTCCAGTACACAGTAAATCTCCCGCCAGTTAAAACTGAAATTATAACGAAACGAGCGGTAATTTTAGACATAGCTCGACTATTCGATCCTCTAGGATGGTCCGCTCCTGTTGTAATACTGGCCAAAATCTTTATCCAAAAGTTGTGGCTAGCAGGTCTTGGTTGGGATGAAGAACTAACTACTGATTTAAAACTAGAATGGTGTACTTACCGTGGAGAGCTATCCCTACTTACCAGTGTTCAGATCCCACGTTGGCTTGCTACAAGGACCAAAGATACTTTGGAACTCCATGGCTTTTGTGATGCCTCTCAATCAGCTTATTCTGCTGTCATATATTTGCGAATAACGAATGACACAGGTATAGTTAAGGTATCTTTATTGAATGCAAAAACACGAGTAGCTCATATTAAGCAGGTTAGTCTTCCTCAATTAGAGTTGTGTGGTGCAGTCCTGCTTTCTAGATTGTTAAAGGAAACCGCAGAAGTTTTGATGATCCCAAACGACAGAATCATAGCCTGGACCGATTCTACAATCGTACTCGTTTGGTTGAACAGCCACCCAAGGCAATGGAAGACGTTTGTGGCCAACTGTACGTCTGAAATTCTGAGTTCCATGAACTCGTCCCAATGGAATCATGTGATCTCAAAAAACAATCCCGCAGACTGTGCTTCCAGGGAGTTATTACCCAGTGCATTTATACATACGAAACTGTAGTTTTCTGGACCTCCATTCTTAAAGGAAAACGTAATAATTTACAACAGACCAAAACCTTTCGAGACACAAATAGAACAAACGCTTAAAACTCATGTAGCGTTAATATCAGATAGTCCCGATAATATATTCAAAAGATTTTCATCGTTACAGAAATTGCTGACAGTGATATCATATTGTCGTAGGGTTTTACCAAATAGTAGAAAAGGAACATATTTACATAAAACAGAAATAGAAGAAGCATTAGTATGTAGTATAAAAAAGACACAAAGAGAGGAATTTGCAATTGAATACTTACAATTACAACAAAAGGGTTATCTACACCTAAAATCAAGCAAACTTAAGTCGTTGTGCCCCTATCTAGATGACCGAGGGCTTATAAGGGTTCAAGGTAGACTGGAGAAATCACAACTGGATGAGCAACAGAAACACCCAATAGTTATTCCACACATCTCATTTTACTCGTCTCTTGATAGAAGATGCTCATCGTAAAACGCTACATGGTGGTCCTCAAATGATGATAAATTATTTGAGAACCGCTTACTGGGTCATAGGTGTAAGAAATCTAGTTAAGCAATGTGTGAGAAAATGTGTAACATGCATAAGACAAAGGGCTAACATTAAGAACCCGGTGATGGGTTCCTTGCCTTCTGTTCGCTGTTCGCCTGCAAGACCATTTTTAAATAGCGGCGTTGATTATGCGGGCCCCATAAACATAAGAACAACAAGGGGTCGAGGTCATCGTTCTTATAAGGGCTATATATGTTTGTTTGTGTGCATGTCAACCCGCGCAGTGCACTTGGAACTAGTTAGTGATATGAGCACGCAGGCATTTATGGCTGCTTTTAGGTGGTTTGTGTCCAGACGTGGTCACGGTGGTAAGCTGTGGAGCGATAACGGTACCAGTTTTGTTGGTGCTTCAAGGGAATTGCAACAATTAGTTGGTAAACAATCTTCTATTGCGGCTTACTTGGAAGCAAATGGCACTGAGTGGCATTTTATACCTCCTCATGCACCCAATTTTGGCGGTTTATGGGAAGCGGGTGTGAAAGCCACCAAGTTTCAGCTTAAGCGTGTTATTGGCGAGTCGACCCTTACGTATGAGGAACTTGCTACGCTTCTTACTCAGGTGGAAGCTTGTTTAAACTCGAGACCGATGAGTATCATAAACGTAGATGATCCTGGGGAGTCAATCCCGTTAGCTCCAGGCCATTTTTTGATTGGAGAGCCTTTGATCTCGGTTCCTGATTACAATCGTGAAAGTTCATCCGTGAGTTCTTTGACCAGGTGGCAATTCGTTCAAAGGATGGTACAGTCATTTTGGAGACGTTGGTCTCAAGAGTATCTAGCTAACCTTATGAATAGACATAAATGGGCTTCTAAAACTCCTGAGCCAAAAATCGGAGACATAGTTTTAATCAAAGAGGATGACCTCCCGCCTAGTCGTTGGCTCTTAGGTCGTATTTTAGAAAAGCATCCGGGAAATGATGGTGTCACTCGAGTAGTTTCGTTGCGTACTAAATCATCAACGATTAAAAGACCAGTTAATAAGCTTTGTGTCTTACCAATTGCAGACCAGTGAGACTTTTCGAATTTTTATTAATATTAAGTGTTTTTGTTATTTATTATTGTGTATTTTCAACTTTAAATGTATAAGAAATCATTCATATTGTTACTTATTAGATTTATAGTTTTTAGTTAAGTGTCAATTGTTTATTGTTTTGATTGTCGTCATGTACATATTAGTTTCATTACATTGAACTTAATCTAATAATTGTTGCGATATTTAAGAAGGACATTCCGTCATTAAATGTCCTTGGTGGGCGGTATGTTTACGACCAATAAACAATTATTATCAGGTAGTTCATAAATTTATGTGGAACCTTACTAACTACTCGATAGATGGCGTGCACGTCGAATTACATCGCGATATAGTTTTGTTCCACCTAGTATAATTTAATGTATTGAAATTTATAAAACAATAGGATCAATAAACCAGAGTTAGATCAGATTACAGACGGTGTTTTTGTTATTTAACAACCTTCTAGTTAATCTCATTAGGGCAGGAGTTCAACATTAGCTTAGTTAGCTAACAATATTTAACGAAAAACGGTATTGGTGCGATGATTCGTGCACAGCATGAGGATTTTCCGTAGCCTAATGGGATTTTCCGTAGCCCAATATCGCAAGTTGTGATGATTCCATATGCCGTTACGAGTAAAGGTACTCTCATCAGTTCACATGATGTTGGATAGGAATGAATTCCCTGAAGGGTCATTTGTTACTTTTGTACGTAACCGCTGACAGTACGCTACTCGAACGGATTAATCCCTGTTCAATAAGTCTTGTACTCTTCGAAACTTGAAGGGTCGTTGTTTATCAGCCTTTAAGATATCATGAATCTTTTTTATGCTCAACATCAAATTGACGAGCAGCCCTACGTAAACTGCATGTAGGATTACGCGTGAAATAGTCTAACACACATTTTTCAAGAGCAATCGGTGTTCAGGGCGCTAATTTAACATTACGAGGCACCAAACTTTGATTGTCTATTGATTTGATTAAAATTTGTTTGATTTTGTTTTAATTTTTTTTTAATAAATGAAAAATTTTGTGAAAACTACACGACAAAACACCGAAAACGATGTGTCCGCGTGTAGGTAACGCTGTTGCCGAAAATTCAAGACTAGAACAATCCAGATGCGTTGAGGGATGAGAGACATATATGAAATCCTATCACTGTAAACAAAAGAAAATTTTACTAAGTCAATATATAGGTTATGTGATTTTCCAAAAGTATAAATATTCAAAAACAGTATATAATAGCTATGGATGTTGTAATAAAACGTCTATGTCATAGTTCAAGGTCGATTTGAGCAGAAAAGTTTTAGGTCGGTTACCAATAACATTATTGAACATTCTCAGGTATATCACATCGGCTGCACTCTTAGGTGGGATGAAACTTAGTATCGGTCTTAACTTTCGAATTTAATACCGACACTAACTAATACAAACGGGAGGGTAGTTGATTAATTAATTTCTACGGGTAACCTCATTACAATACTTTATTTAAGTGAGTGTCGTTGCGGCTGTCCTGCCAGTCTTGAATACATATTTCAGTGATTAATAGTGTCATCGTGCTAAAAAATGGCTTCATACCAGTCAGGTAAAATATAATTATTTATTTATATTAACATATAATAAATCCACGTGGATTTTTTTTACAAACAACTCGCGTATTTAAAATATATCAAGTGTCATGGAGGATATTAATAAACGACACAAATAACGCCCGTTTGTGGATCTTTCAAGATTATATCCCAATTTACAAAACTGAGCGCAGTTGGAAACGGTGAGGTACCTTTGGTATACCTCACAATTCTTCGGAAGCCAAGATAAACTTAAAGACGCCGACAAAATCTTCAGTATCAGCAATCTTCGAGAGTCCCGTTAGTTTTTCTTCTTCACCAACAAGAACAGCGATAACCACTATATCGATACGTTTTCGTTTCTAAGCAAACCTCGGCATACTTGAGAACTCTTCGACATTTCTAAGCACAACTCGACAATCATCATTAGCCAGCGTCTGCACTTATATATACCGAAGGTTCTGTAGCCGCGCTATCCGTGTATAATTATTTAGTAGTTCCGTGGTGATTTATGGGCTTCCTCATTATCAGCTTGACCGACCTGTCGGTATAGTGGCTTTCTTGGCTTGAATTCCGACATACAACAGATATTGTGTGGTGAGCATGGTAATATGTTTTGTGTTTGAGTGTACTTTATCAATGATATACGTATATTTAGAAATATATCATTGTTCATCACCAGTCTGATTACCGTAGCCCAAGTTCTGCCTAATTTGAGATGTGACGTCCATTTGTGAGAGATGTTGAAAGCATATTTTTATAAAAATATATTCAAGTATGTTTAGCAGAAGTCTGGTTACCGAAGTACAGATATCCTAAGTTATTATCTAATTGTACCCTCCTGCCACGCTTCGTTGTCACTCATTATACTTGCATTTATAACTAATGAAGACATTGACGAAATATACGCGAAATAAGTTGAAAAATGACCCTTTTTTATGCACTATTACGAATATAATGAAAAATTTTAGTAAATTTACAACACAAAACACCAAACACTATATGTCACCACACAGGTGACTCTCTTACCGAAACTGTAAGACCAAAACGAAGTGGATACGTTGAGAAACGAGGAAGATAGGTGAATTAAAATTAAAAAAAAACCTGAAATTCAATGTGATCGTTTCCAGGACATTGAGACCTGCGTGCCGAGTGGGGATCGAGAGTGTCGTTACAGTGAAGGAGAGACTCACGAAGGTATCGGTGACCATCGCCGACTAACGCTATTCTTCTGTGGACACGAGCCTCAATGTACGTGAGTATTGTGAAAACTTTTTTCAAATGTATTTCATTCAGCAAACCCAAATAAAGCAGTGATTATAATCAGCTATCGTCGCTTGAAATAGAAACTTAAATAATTCACTGCACGGGTGACGTAGGAAGTTTTTTAAGTGCATCTCGAAGAGCCCTATCTAGGTATGTTAAAATTTCGAACTTAGGCGTGGGGTTGACGTAATATATGTGAAAGAACTTAAAAAATGACCCTTCTTTTATGCACAATTACGAAGATAATACAAATTTTTAGTAAAACTACAATATGAAACATCAAAAACTATATATCACCACATAGATGACTCTCTTGCCGAAACTTAAAGATCAAAACGAACCAGATACGTTGAGAAACGAGGGAGATATGTGAGTTATATTCATGTAAACTAACAACACTTTCAATTTTAAAACATACAAGTTTAGAGTTTTTACACTGAAAATTTTACGTGCTCAAAACAGTGTATAAAAGCGACCGTTGTTAAAAACGTAGTTCTCACTGTTCCACATCGATTTAAGGCGAAAGGCCTTAGTTCGTTTTTTAACAATAATTACTCTGGATCGTGCCCTCGAGTAGGCATAAAAACCATCAGTTTCGGGCTTATTTTTCGAGTTTCTATGTGACGGATTTTAACAAATGAGGAGTCACTAGACGCATCTCGACGAGTTCTATCTAAATATGTAACAATACTGAACGTAGGCGGGGACATTGACGAAATATACGCGAAAGAAGTTGAAAAATGACCCTTTTTTATGCACTATTACGAATATAATGAAAAATTTTAGTAAATTTACAACACAAAACACCAAGCACTATATGTTATCACGTAGGTGACTCTCTTGCCAAAACTGTAAGACTAAAACGAACCGGATACATTGAGAAACGAGGAAGATATGTGAGTTACAATCATCATTTTTACTTTGACAATACACACAAGTTTAGAGTTTTTAAACTGAAAATCTTACATGCTCAAAACAGTGTATAAAAGCGACCGTTGTTGTTAAAAACATAGTTCTCACTGCTCCACATCGATTTGAGGCGAAAGGCGTTAGTTCGATTTTCAACAATAGTTACTCTGGATCGTGCCCTCGAGTAGGCATAAAAACCACCAGTTTCGGGCTTATTTTTCGAGTTTCTATGTGACGGATTTTAACAAATGAGGTGTCGCCAGACGCGTCGCGACAAGTTCTATCTAAATATGTAACAATATTGAACGCAGGCGGAGACATTGACGAAATATATGTGAAAGAAGTTGAAAAATGACCCTATTTTTATGCACTATTACGAATATAATGAAAAATTTTAGTAAATCTACAACACAAAACACCAAACACTATATGTCATCACGTAGGTGACTCTTTTGCCGAAACTGTAAGACTAAAACGAACCGGATACGTTGAGAAACGAGGGAGATATGTGAGTTATAATCATCATTTTTACTTTGACAATACACACAAGTTTAGAGTTTTACACTGAAAATGTTACATGCTCAAAACAGTGTATAAAAGCGACCGTTGTTGTTAAAAAACATAGTTCTCACTGTTCCACATCGATTTGAGGCGAAAGGCGTTAGTTCGATTTTCAACAATAGCTACTCTGGATCGTGCCCTCGAGTAGGCATAAAAACCACCAGTTTCGGACTTATTTTTCGAGTTTCCATGTGACGGATTTTAACAAATGTGGTGTCGCCAGACGCGTCGCGACGAGTTCTATCTAAATATGTAACAATATTGAACGCAGGCGGAGACATTGACGAAATATACGCGAAAGAAGTTGAAAAATGACCCTTTTTTTATGCACTATTACGAATATAATGAAAAATTTTAGTAAATCTACAACATAAAACACCAAACACTATATGTCATCACGTAGGTGACTCTCTTGCCGAAACTGTAAGACTAAAACGAACCGGATACGTTGAGAAACGAGGGAGATATGTGAGTTATAATCATCATTCTTACTTTGACAATACACACATGTTTAGAGTTTTACACTGAAAATCTTACATGCTCAAAACGGTGTATAAAAGCGACCGTTGTTGTTAAAAAACATAGTTCTCACTGTTCCACATCGATTTGAGGCGAAAGGCGTTAGTTCGATTTTCAACAATAGCTACTCTGGATCGTGCCCTCGAGTAGGCATAAAAACCACCAGTTTCGGGCTTATTTTTCGAGTTTCTATGTGACGGATTTTAACAAATGAGGTGTCGTCAGACGCGTCTCGACGAGTTCTATCTAACACTATATGTTATCACGTAGGTGACTCTCTTGCCGAAACTGTAAGACTAAAACGAACCGGATACGTTGAGAAACGAGGGAGATATGTGAGTTATAATCATCATTTTTACTTTGACAATACACACAAGTTTAGAGTTTTTACACTGAAAATGTTACATGCTCAAAACAGTGTATAAAAGCGACCGTTGTTGTTAAAAAACATAGTTCTCACTGTTCCACATCGATTTGAGACGAAAGGCGTTAGTTCGATTTTCAACAATAATTACTCTGGATGGTGCCCTCGAGTAGGCATAAAAACCACCAGTTTCGGGCTTATTTTTCGAGATTCTATGTGACGGATTTTAACAAATGAGATGTCGTCAGACGCGTCGCGACGAGTTCTATCTAAATATGTAACAATATTGAACGCAGGCGGAGACATTGACGAAATATACGTGAAAGAAGTTGAAAAATGACCCTTTTTTTATGCACTATTACGAATATAATTAAAAATTTTAGTAAATCTACAACACAAAACACCAAACACTATATGTCATCACGTAGGTAACTCTCTTGCCGAAACTGTAAGACTTAAACGAACCGGATACGTTGAGAAACGAGGGAGATATGTGAGTTATAATCATCATTTTTACTTTGACAATACACACATGTTTAAAGTTTTTACACTGAAAATCTTACATGCTCAAAACGGTGTATAAAAGCGACCGTTGTTGTTAAAAAACATAGTTCTCACTGTTCCACATCGATTTGAGGCGAAAGGCGTTAGTTCGATTTTCAACAATAGCTACTCTGGATCGTGCCCTCGAGTAGGCATAAAAACCACCAGTTTCGGGCTTATTTTTCGAGTTTCTATGTGACGGATTTTAACAAATGAGGTGTCATCAGACGCGTCTCGACGAGTTCTATCTAACACTATATGTTATCACGTAGGTGACTCTCTTGCCGAAACTGTAAGACTAAAACGAACCGGATACGTTGAGAAACGAGGGAGATATGTGAGTTATAATCATCATTTTTACTTTGACAATACACACAAGTTTAGAGTTTTTACACTGAAAATGTTACATGCTCAAAACAGTGTATAAAAGCGACCGTTGTTGTTAAAAAACATAGTTCTCACTGTTCCACATCGATTTGAGACGAAAGGCGTTAGTTCGATTTTCAACAATAATTACTCTGGATGGTGCCCTCGAGTAGGCATAAAAACCACCAGTTTCGGGCTTATTTTTCGAGATTCTATGTGACGGATTTTAACAAATGAGATGTCGTCAGACGCGTCGCGACGAGTTCTATCTAAATATGTAACAATATTGAACGCAGGCGGAGACATTGACGAAATATACGTGAAAGAAGTTGAAAAATGACCCTTTTTTTATGCACTATTACGAATATAATTAAAAATTTTAGTAAATCTACAACACAAAACACCAAACACTATATGTCATCACGTAGGTAACTCTCTTGCCGAAACTGTAAGACTTAAACGAACCGGATACGTTGAGAAACGAGGGAGATATGTGAGTTATAATCATCATTTTTACTTTGACAATACACACATGTTTAGAGTTTTTACACTGAAAATCTTACATGCTCAAAACGGTGTATAAAAGCGACCGTTGTTGTTAAAAAACATAGTTCTCACTGTTCCACATCGATTTGAGGCGAAAGGCGTTAGTTCGATTTTCAACAATAGCTACTCTGGATCGTGCCCTCGAGTAGGCATAAAAACCACCAGTTTCGGGCTTATTTTTCGAGTTTGTATGTGACGGCATTTAACAAATGTGGTGTCGCCAGACGCGTCGCGACGAGTTCTATCTAAATATGTAACAATATTGAACGCAGGCGGAGACATTGACGAAATATACGTGAAAGAAGTTGAAAAATGACCCTTTTTTTATGCACTATTACGAATATAATGAAAAATTTTAGTAAATTTACAACACAAAACACCAAACACTATATGTCACCACACAGGTGACTCTCTTACCGAAACTGTAAGACCAAAACGAAGTGGATACGTTGAGAAACGAGGAAGATAGGTGAATTAAAATTAAAAAAAAACCTGAAATTCAATGTGATCGTTTCCAGGACATTGAGACCTGCGTGCCGAGTGGGGATCGAGAGTGTCGTTACAGTGAAGGAGAGACTCACGAAGGTATCGGTGACCATCGCCGACTAACGCTATTCTTCTGTGGACACGAGCCTCAATGTACGTGAGTATTGTGAAAACTTTTTTCAAATGTATTTCATTCAGCAAACCCAAATAAAGCAGTGATTATAATCAGCTATCGTCGCTTGAAATAGAAACTTAAATAATTCACTGCACGGGTGACGTAGGAAGTTTTTTAAGTGCATCTCGAAGAGCCCTATCTAGGTATGTTAAAATTTCGAACTTAGGCGTGGGGTTGACGTAATATATGTGAAAGAACTTAAAAAATGACCCTTCTTTTATGCACAATTACGAAGATAATACAAATTTTTAGTAAAACTACAATATGAAACATCAAAAACTATATATCACCACATAGATGACTCTCTTGCCGAAACTTAAAGATCAAAACGAACCAGATACGTTGAGAAACGAGGGAGATATGTGAGTTATATTCATGTAAACTAACAACACTTTCAATTTTAAAACATACAAGTTTAGAGTTTTTACACTGAAAATTTTACGTGCTCAAAACAGTGTATAAAAGCGACCGTTGTTAAAAACATAGTTCTCACTGTTCCACATCGATTTAAGGCGAAAGGCCTTAGTTCGTTTTTTAACAATAATTACTCTGGATCGTGCCCTCGAGTAGGCATAAAAACCATCAGTTTCGGGCTTATTTTTCGAGTTTCTATGTGACGGATTTTAACAAATGAGGAGTCACTAGACGCATCTCGACGAGTTCTATCTAAATATGTAACAATACTGAACGTAGGCGGGGACATTGACGAAATATACGCGAAAGAAGTTGAAAAATGACCCTTTTTTATGCACTATTACGAATATAATGAAAAATTTTAGTAAATTTACAACACAAAACACCAAACACTATATGTCATCACGTAGGTGACTCTCTTGCCAAAACTGTAAGACTAAAACGAACCGGATACGTTGAGAAACGAGGGAGATATGTGAGTTATAATCATCATTTTTACTTTGACAATACACACATGTTTAGAGTTTTTACACTGAAAATCTTACATGCTCAAAACGGTGTATAAAAGCGACCGTTGTTGTTAAAAAACATAGTTCTCACTGTTCCACATCGATTTGAGGCGAAAGGCGTTAGTTCGATTTTCAACAATAGTTTCTCTGGATCGTGCCCTCGAGTAGGCATAAAAACCACCAGTTTCGGGCTTATTTTTCGAGTTTCTATGTGACGGATTTTAACAAATGAGGTGTCGCCAGACGCGTCGCAACGAGTTCTATCTAAATATGTAACAATATTGAACGCAGGCGGAGACATTGACGAAATATACGTGAAAGAAGTTGAAAAATGACCCTTTTTTTATGCACTATTACGAATATAATGAAAAATTTTAGTAAATCTACAACACAAAACACCAAACACTATATGTCATCACGTAAGTGACTCTCTTGCCGAAACTGTAAGACTAAAACGAACCGGATACGTTGAGAAACGAGGGAGATATGTGAGTTATAATCATCATTTTTACTTTGACAATACACACATGTTTAGAGTTTTTACACTGAAAATCTTACATGCTCAAAACGGTGTATAAAAGCGACCGTTGTTGTTAAAAAACATAGTTCTCACTGTTCCACATCGATTTGAGGCGAAAGGCGTTAGTTCGATTTTCAACAATAGCTACTCTGGATCGTGCCCTCGAGTAGACATAAAAACCACCAGTTTCGGGCTTATTTTTCGAGTTTCTATGTGACGGATTTTAACAAATGTGGTGTCGTCAGACGCGTCTCGATGAGTTCTATCTAAATATGTAACAATATTGAACGTAGGCGAAGACATTAACGAAATATACGCGAAAGAAGTTGAAAAATGACCCTTTTTTATGCACTATTACGAATATAATGAAAAATTTTAGTAAATCTACAACACAAAACACCAAACACTATATGTCATCACGTAGGTAACTCTCTTGCCGAAACTGTAAGACTAAAACGAACCGGATACGTTGAGAAACGAGGGAGATATGTGAGTTATAATCATCATTTTTACTTTGACAATACACACATGTTTAGAGTTTTTACACTGAAAATCTTACATGCTCAAAACGGTGTATAAAAGCGACCGTTGTTGTTAAAAAACATAGTTCTCACTGGGTGGTTAGGTTAGGTTAGGTTAGGTTAGGTTAGGTTAGGTTAGGTTAGGTTAGGTTAGGTTAGGTTAGGTTAGGTTAGGTTAGGTTAGGTTGGGTTAGGTTAGGTTAGGTTAGGTTTTTTTTTTTTTTTTTTTTTTTTTTTTATAGTTTTGCTGTCATCCTCTTGCATCACAAGAGTCTTTGGCTTTCTCGCAGTATGTCTTTCTGCTAATAATGTTTTGTTCACGCATTTCTTATAATGGTTCTTTTGCATACATCTTCAGCAAAGCGCAAGAATTTTGTGCGTGTTGATGTGTTGCTTAGTAGGAGATGTGCCTCTTCTTTTAATAATTTTGTGCCAAGGCGCTGTTCAGCTTCGTACCGTTGTGTCCCGAATACGGGACACTCAAAAATCACATGCAGGACGGTTTCTTGCTGAGCTTCATCGCAAATACACGACGGGCTCTCCCGACACCCAAAGCGATGCAAGTATTGGGAGAACCCCCCGTGTCCCGTCAATATCTGTGTAACAACGCCTTGGGGTTGGAGCTTTCGCACCAAGGAGTATGCTTCCTTCGCATCCGGGAAGAACACCTTCGTGACGGACGCTGTGTGGCCCGACTGATATCTCCGGTTCCATTCGTCAAGCGAGTCGCTGCGTACCTGGCGCCTGACGAATGAAACCGGGCACATGTCGTAATCGGGTTTTCTCCGAGACGAAAGTGCCGCTTCCTTCGCCAACTCATCGGCGCGCTCGTTACCGTCGATACCGGCGTGGGCCTTAATCCAGTACAAAGCTACATGTTTGCCTTTGGTCAAGGCCTCGCTGAGGTTTCGGCGCGCCTGTGTTGCAAGAGGATGCAAGGTCCCAGGATTCGTCACCGTCTCTAGCGCTGCTCTTGAGTCGCTGTAGATACCCCAGCTCCCCGCACCGCAATTGAGGACTTCGCTCGAGGCTCTGCATATGGCCAAGAGCTCGGCCTGGTAGACGGTGCAGTACGCTGGCAAGCACAGTTTCCTGCTCCTCAGTTCAGCCCGGCTGTCCCATATGGACAACGCGGCACCAACTTTGCCCTGCAACTTACTACCGTCTGTGAAAATGCGGAGCGACTGCACGTTATGCTGGTCTACCATGTTTTGGTCCTCCAGACTGCAGAAACTCAGGTCCATACGCAGAGCCGGATGCGGCAGTTCTACAAATCGCACCACACGCTCTACCTCCCGGTCTCCTAGCACTAGCCGGGTCGACCCTTTGCGCGCTTCGTATAGAGCGGCCGCTTCCTTAATACGAAGATCCAGAGGTAGTAACCCTGCCAGTAGTAAGGCCGAGTTGAGGGAGACAGTGCGATACGACTTGCAGATCTTCTGAGCGAATCCTCTCTGCACAGTGTCGAGGAGCCTGCGAATGCCCAGCTTCTCGACAGCGGGAGCATATGCGGCTGCCGCATAAGTGATGACCGGCTCTACCGTCGCAGTGTATATTATGCGTACAACCTCAGGATGCAGTCCCCAGCTTATTTTAGCCGTTCTCGAGAGCTGCTTGTATATATTTAGGGCCTTCCTGCAGACGACGCCGACATGGGTGTTGAACGCCAGCTTATCGTCTATAGTAAGCCCCAAAATTCTCAGCTCTCGGGACATGCCAATGTCGACCCCGCCCATACTCAAGAGCGGGACGTCATGTTTTAGTTTGTTCGTCAGCAGCATGGCGCAGGTCTTATGTGGCGCGAATTTCAATTTATTCCTGACGCCCCACCCCCGAACAAAGTCAAGGGCGGCATTGGCACGTCGCTGCACCTCTGACGCGGTATACTCCGCGAACAGCAGAACCACGTCATCCGCGAATGCTTGGCAGGTGACACCCCGTTCGTGTAGACCCTTTAGGAGGGGATCTAGGAGGATATTCCATAGTATGGGTCCACTAATGGACCCTTGGACGCAGCCCTTTTGGGTATTTCGGCGATATTCCACACCGGCGTACCTCAGTTTCACACATCTGTCGCCTAAGTAGCTATCCAGTAGGCGCCTGATATTGACCGGGCAACCCTCCTCAGCCAGTCGGACCTTGATGGCGGGCCACCATGCGCTATCGAAGGCACCCTCTATATCCAGTGAGACGAGCGTGACTAGCTTTTTCCGCTTAATCTCATCCTTGATATGGTTCACTAAGGTATAGAGGGCGTCCTCGGTGCCTCTCTGGGGCATAAAGCCATACTGGCGAGTACTGAGCCGCGGTACTAGGTGCCACTGGAGCCTCGCTACGACCATTTTCTCCAGGACTTTTCCCAACACAGGCAAAAGACCGATGGGCCTGTATGATTTGGCGCTCTGATAGTCGTCCTTGCCCGGCTTTCTCAAGACGACTACGGTGGCCTCTTTCCACTTCGTGGGGAAGTGTCCAAGTGTGAGGCACTTGTTGGCCAGGGCAAGGAACGTATCAGGGTCCCGGCGAATGGCCTGACGACAGATGTCTGCGGTGAACCCATCCACACCTGGCGCCTTCTTCGGGTTAAAACTGGACACCGCAGCGATCATCTCGCGCGAAGTAAACGGCGGGTCATGCAGCTCATCATTAACCCAGTCGTTTACCCGCAGTGCGAGCTCCCGGGTGTCCTTATGGTGTTGGTTGTCGGTTTCCTTTAGATCCTCCGGATAGAAGGTCTCCGCCAGGTGCAATGCTGATTCGGCTGCACTGAGAAGTACGCCGTTCTTGACCAGGCTTATATCCTCCTGTCTTTTGGCAGTCCTTTGGATCACTCGGTAAATTCCCTCCCAGACCCCCTCCCTATCCTGCCTGGTACAAAAGCTCTTCCAACTCTCGATTTGAGCACACCTCGCTTTCTTCTCATATTCATTTTTGATTTGCAGGTACTCAGCAACGACAAATTCCCGACGAATCGGGGCAGCACAGCGTATCCTCCTCTTCTTGGTGGCGACTTTCCGCTTCAATGCGGCGAGCTCAACAGTCCACCACGGCATTGCAATTTTGTTTTTGGGTTTAATTTTGGGGATACAAGTGTCACAAGCTTTTTTAATTATGGCCGAATATGACTCTACAACATTTTCCAAATTAGTTTTATTTTTGATTGTGTCTATAATAATTTTGTTTACATTAAATTCTATTTGTAATTGGGTCAGTTTCTCATGAAACTGGTCCCAATTAGCTTTTTTTGTGTTGTAGAGTCTAGTGGTGGTTTTAACGTTAATGCCAAAGGATTTTTGTTGCCGAATGTGAAATGCAATGCCGTTGTGGTCGGAGCTAGTCATGGCAACATCTACTCGCCATCCCTCCACCAGGCCGATTAAGTCCACTGAGCAGACCGTGAGGTCGACGTGGCTGCTGTAGGTCTTGCCGCCCCTAATCGTGTAGAACGTGGGTGTAGTGCCACTGTTGAGCACCTGCAAATCCATTTCTTCTAATGTGCCACACAATTCCTCTCCTCTCTTATCCTCCGTTGTGCTGCCCCACCAGGAACTTTTGGCGTTTACATCCCCTCCGATAAGCAGGCGTCGGGCTCCCAGCTTCCGCCGGATCCCTCGAAGCTGCTCGAGGTACTCATCGATGGGCTTGTCTGGCTCGTAGTAGACCGAGACCACCGTGAGTTCCCAGGCGCGGGTTCGGATCCTCACCACTGCGGTGTTGTTTGTGGTGAGTTCTGGACACTGTATCACGTCAAGGTCTTGATCGAAGACCGCGATTGCAGCCTTCACAGTTCCGTTTCCATCTACCGACGCCTGGAAAATACGCGCGCCACGGTAGTCTCGCATCCTTCGGATGCTGCCCACATATGGCTCTTGTAGAAGAGCCATTGCCGCTTTTCTTTCCTCGGCAACTGCAAACAACTCGGCGGTCGCTAATTCCTTCCGTTGTAAATTGGCCTGTAGTATCGGATACGCCTTGGTTCCGTCTGAGTGGGGATTCATGATTTCCGTGGTGGGGCCCTTAGCAATACGCTACCTTTGCTCTAGCCAACGCATCCCACTTTTGCCGGACGGGGCAGTCCATGCTAAAGGCATTGTGCCCAGTCGCATCTAATCCGGCTTTAGTGCAATTGCAGCAAGCGGGAGGTGCATTGGCGAGCACACCCGGGCAGCTCCTTCGCTGGTGGGTGCCTCCGCAATGACCGCATATTTCCCCTTTCTCTTGTTCTTCGCAAAGACGTCTGCTGTGCCCATAACCCAGGCAAGCAGAGCATTGAACCAGCGGAGATTGGTCTTCCACTCTAACCCGCTGTATGTCTATGTACACAGCAGACGCCTCCGTCATGCGGCCCCAGAGCTTAGTAGACACTCTTGCAACTATGTGGCACATCAGAGGGTTTCTTGCCGCTTTCCGGTATCGAATTTCTATTTTGTCATCCTCAGCTGCAAGGCCCAAGAAGAGTCCGGCGTTTTGTGTCCTCAGGGCTTTGACGACGTCCTCATCCCTATTATATTTTAACACATTCCTGAGGACAACAAGTGGGTCCTGGTTTTTTACGTCTTGGACGTCCAGCTGATCGTCTGCTGTTCTCAGTTTGTTTCGGACCCTGCTCCTCTCGTCTTCGTTCCTGCAGCTGATGATGACTTTCCTATCTTTTGCCTTTCGGACTCTGTCGATGCAAAGACCATCCTCTTTGGCCTTTATGACGGTCCTGATTATACCGAGCACGTCCTCCCCAGTATCATTTACATTTTTGGAGGCGACCACTACCGAGTGCAACACAGGCTTTGTCAGCGATGGCTTGACCCGCGCCGCTGCATCTGCGTAGGTGATAGCCTCCGATTTTTCTTTGAGAGCCTCGTTAAGTTTATCAACTTTCTCACTACTCTCTCTCATTAGTCTACTATGGGCAGTCAGAGAGGAGAGCAGTTGAGAAAGCCTCTCGTCCTGTTGTTTCTGATTATCTTTGTTGCCTGATTCTGTTGTTTGGGGCTCCATTTGGTCTGAAGTGGGCCCCTTCCCCGATTCCGCCTCCTTCACCAGTAGGTAGAGGCCGTCAACAGCCTGGGTGACGCCCTCATAGATATCCTTTCTGAGGTTGCGAGAGTTTTTGAGAAGGATTTTCGCCTTCGTCACCCAGTTTTTTGCCTCTTGAACCCTGTCTGTAATTTTTGGCGTACTGATCTTTGTCGGCTTGTCCGCCACCTCCACCGAATCCATTTGAGCAGGTGGTGTGCTTATAGTGGTTGTGCTTTTCAGCTTTTTGGGCTTCGTGGGGGCGGCAGGCACCGACCTCGGGGAGGGCGCTTTACCGGCCTCCCATTCCCCAACACTCCTCCTGACGCTTGTCCGAGTCACCGTACGTTCTAAGGGGCTCGTGCCTGACTTCACGTCCGGGGGAGTACCCTGAGAAGCAGGGGCCGATGGAGTTTGTTTCTTGGCTGGGGTGCGGATACCGAACATATTGTTAGATGGGAGGATCAGGTTTTAGAAAGTAGGTGTGTATAAATACAATTTTCTGGTATTGTAAGTAGTTAATATATATATCACAGTTAATGTCCTTGCAGGTCCCAGAGCTCAGTCCCGTGAGAGCGACTTAGCAGGGAAACACTTCTTGTTTATAAGAAGTGTCCAAAGTACACCTTCTGCGATCCAGCTGACTGAGACCCGCTCAGAGCCACACACCTAAGTAGACAGCACAAACCTAACCTACGGTTTTACAAAATCAATATTTGGTCAATAAACCAGGTCACGCCGATGATTAGTTCAACTAAATGTAAAAATCTAAAAATCCAATTAAATTCCAAATTAAAATCAAATTAAATTTAAAGTAAATATTAAAATGTTAGGACAACACAAACAGCTGCGGTCAATAAACCGACTAACAAGCACAATGTGTTTGGGTCATTAACTAAATTGTAAAATTTCTAATAAAATTCTAGGTCAAAATCAGTATTAAACTTAAAATTAAATTTCAAAATTACAATACAGAATTAAAATAGAATTCGAATATCAGGACAACACAAACAGTTGCGGTCAATAAACCGTCTAACAAGCACAATATGATTGGGTCAATAACTAGTTGTAGAGTTCTAAATAAACTTCTTGGTCAGAACCAGCATTAAAATTAATATTAAAATTTACACAATGCAGAATTAAATAAAATTTGAATATCAGGACAACACAAACAGTTGCGGTCAATAAACCGTCTAACAAGCACAATATGATTGGGTCAATAACTAGTTGTAGAATTCTAAATAAACTTCTTGGTCAAAACCAGCATTAAAATTAAAATTAGAATCCAATTTTAATTTCAATTCAAATAAAACAAGTTAAAGCAAAATTTTCAACATAAAATTAAAATGTATAGTCCTGGTTCTACTCTGCGCTCACTACTCAGAGTTGTCTAAGTTTTTGGGATGTATATAGTCCCTGTCAATAAATAAAATAGAATAATTAAAATTTTCGCTTATCTGTGTAGGTTTTTTTTTTTTTTTTTTTTTTTTTTTTTTTTTTTATTTATACCAAGTCAAATTGTTCTGTCTCTACACAGTATAATTTCTATTTGGTTATACTTATCCGATTCTATACTCACAGCCAACCTAAGACTCTACAACTAGAGTCGCAAATCCGCCGCGAGAGCGCACCACTCTACAATATACTTGGCCAGCGGAGTACTGCGTCTCGAGGAACAAAAAACCCCAGCTCAAAAATTCAACTTCTAAACGGCTCTACCTAGAGTGGCTCCGATAGTAGCACTAGAAAGCTCTCAGCGCGGGCTAGTTGTTAGACACCCCGTTCGTTCCGATCGGAGCAGTAGTGCCTGAGTTATTGAAATCCAAAATTTTCGCCAGGATTCGTCGTTTCGTAAATCGAAAACGAAAACGACCCCCCTCCAAAATTATTTAATGGTCGATTTTTTGGTTTCGTTCCAATTCTACGCCCCAAAAAACAGCACCCACGGTGTCAGCACTCCTTTAGGCCTCTTGGTTCCCCCACTACAGGTCTCCAAAGTTCCGAGAAATTTAAATCTCAGAATACTTCTAGGTCTATTTTAGGTTTTATTCAAAGTTATTTTATTAGTAGTATCGTACAGCTAAAAAATCGGCTAAGTAGTAAAATCTATAATTAAAAGTCCGAGATTGCAGTGCCTGGAAAAATATTGCCGAAAAATGGACAAAGACTATGTCTATTTACAATTTAAGTTTAGGTCTAATCTTAAGTACTAACTAATACCTAAAAAGTTAAAGTCTTTATAACTTCGTCATTTGTTATGCTATTTTCGTCGAAAAACTTTCTGGATGTAGAATTTTGTTTAGTCTTTCATAATACAAGATACCCTGAACCCGGGGGTGTAGTTTTCAACCCTTAATCCGCCCGAGTGAAAAATTTTTATTATAAAATTTTCAAAAACTTTTATTTTCACAGTCTTTGATGCGATTTCCTTTGGAAAACTTTTATCACTATTTGCACTTTATGTAGTTTTGAGCAGAATAATAAAAAGGAGGGGTCATCGATCTGCCCTTAGAGCTAGGGTTGTCAAAAGTATGTCACACTTTATCTCTTAATAACTTTTTATTTATTTAACGTTTTGTCATGTTTGAAACTGTTTCTGTTTCTACTCACAGCTCTGCACGATGCCCGATGGTCCAATTTCACCCAGCTGCCCGGGATCAGGGACCTCGTGGCCACGTGGTTTTTGGAAAAACCGGTGTAACTTTCCCGAACGTGGCCGGAAAAATATGAGAGGGGTCTCAAAAGGTGGGTACCCCCGAGACGCACCCTCCCACAGTTGAAAAATCAGGGGTCACCGATCTTAATTCGGAGCACGTCACGTTTATGTGAAAATTTTTTACAAGATTAACCCAGAAAATAGGTTAATGTTCTAGGAAAATCCACAGTTTTACTCCGATTTTCACAGGAACTTCACATCCACTTAGAGCTCGCGAAGACGAAACTTTTCATATATCACAATCCACTATTATGAAAACTTATACCACAACTTGCGATTTTCGAGTACGGAGCGACTTAGAAACGCTGCTCACGCGGCGGCTTAGCGTGCGGGACTGGGTTAGGTTAGGTTTAGGTTAGGTTAGGTTAGGTTAGGTTAGGTTAGGTTAGGTTAGGTTAGGTTAGGTTAGGTTTTTTTTTTTTTTTTTTTTTAATTAAGAACAGGCACCCGCCATCGCAGGGTGTTACTGCCTTACCCTAGTACCTCCAACATGATCGGAGTCTATAGTAGCGTATCCTTTCATACTAGTTCTCGCACTTTCGTGCTTCATACTATATCTTTCTGTTATTCCTCATCTTTCTTACCTCTATGGGTGGGATTCCCATCTGACTATTTACTAGCTGTCCTTCTTTGGGGGTAATGAGCTGACAAGCATCGTTTATTTAATTACACACTGGTAGTCTTATTATTAATTTTACATTTTGGTCTTATCAATATAATATATTACATTTTATATTATTTACATCTACACATCTTACGGTACTCTTATAATTACTTACTATTTCTAACATTTTTCTTAGCCTACTGTTTACCTTATTCTATTTTTATATCTTATTTACTATACTTAACATTAATATAGTTATTATATTATTAAAGTATACTTTTATTTCGTTTTATTTCGTTTTATTACCTTGGTTGCTACATTTATACAGTAGTCTATGAATCTATCTCTATCTTTGCTCATCATTATCTCTCCTATAACATCTGGTCGGAGTCGGACGTTCAGTTCTCGCTCTATTACATATCGTTCATATTCATGAATCGGGCAGTCTAATAGTATATGTGGCACCGTTTCGTCAGTTTCGGGGTCGCAGATACACGAAGGGCTCTCCTTACACCTGAAACGGTTCAAGTATTCGGAGAACCCTCCGTGCCCCGTCATGATTTGAGTTTTGGTGCTCGTCATACTCATCCTCCTCACGACCCTGTATGCCGCCACCGCGTCCGGGAAAAACAGTTTGGTCACCGAGGCCGTCCCACCGGTGGTGTATCGCCGGCTCCACTCGCTGAGCGTATCCGCTCGCAAGCTTCTCCTAACATACGATATTGGACACTGATCATAATCAGGTTTTTTCTTTGAGCCCACGGCAGCCGCCTTCGCCAATTCGTCTGCTCTTTCGTTGCCTTCCATCCCCGCGTGTGCTTTGACCCAAAACAAAGCAACAGTTTTGTTTTGGAGAGATGCGTGTTTAATGTTATCTCTTGCTTTGACTGCTAAGGGGTGGAGGCAACTGTAGTTCACGACCGTTTGAAGGGCCGCCATGGAGTCACTATAAATGCCGAAAGACACCGCACCGTGATTCCGGACCTCCTCCGTTGCTCTGCTTATTGCTAGTAGCTTAGCCTGATATACAGAGCAGTACGCCGGCAGAAATAGTTTGATGGCTTTCGTTTCCTTTTCGGGGCTCCATATAGATATGGCGGCTCCCACCCTACCAGCTATCTTGCTCCCATCCGTGAACATCCGAATTTCGTATCCGTTCTGTGAGTCCACTGGATCCTGGTTCGCAAGATTTCCTAGCTTGAGTTCATTGTTTTCTGCGGGATGAGGAGCCTCCAGTGCCGATGCCATTCTCTCGACTTCCCTACCGATCAGCGTTTGCTGTGGCACCCCTCTCTTTGCCTCGTACAGTCTTGCAGACTCTCTGACTCGCAGGTCTAAGGGGAGTATCCCAGCCAGCAAAAGGGCAGAGTGCAGCGACACGGTGCGGTGTGCCCTACACAATTTTTGAGCTATTCCACGCTGCAGTGTCCCCATCTGCTTTACGATCCCCAGCTTCTCCGCGGCGGGAGCCCATACGCTGGCGGCATACAGGACAATAGGTTCCACGACAGCCACGTACATCACCCTGATGACCTCAGGGTGCAGTCCCCAACTGGTTTTTGCCGCTCTTGACAACTGCTTATATACCCCTATTGCTTTTCTGCAGACACTTGAGACATGAGCATTGAATGTCAGTTTGTCATCTATTATAACTCCCAGCAATTTGATTTTTCTTGACATAGCAATGTCGACCCCACCCATGCTCAGACGTGGGGTGCCGTATTTTAATTTTCTGGTAATGACCATAGCGTTAGTTTTGTTCGGTGCAAATCTTAGTTTATTGTCGACGCCCCACGTCAGAACACGTTCAAGTGCGGCATTAGCTTGTCCCTCAATGCCCTGTGCTGTGTCACTGTCAAATACCAGGACTACGTCATCAGCAAATGCTTGACAGTAGTATCCTTCCACTTCCAGGTCTCTGAGGAGTGGGTCTAATAGGACATTCCACAACATGGGGCCCCCAATAGAACCCTGAACACATCCCTTGTTAGTCGTCTTGCTGAATTCTTCTCCCGCGTATTTAAGTTTGACCCTTCTATGGGTGAGGTAACTGTCCATGACTCTCCTTATATTCCATGGGACGTTTTCTTCGGCCAGCCGGACTCTTATAATTGGCCACCAGGCCCCATCAAAGGCTCCCTCTATGTCCAGAGACACCAATGTAACTATTTTCTTTTGATTAAGTTTTTTACGAATGTGTTGTATCAGGTCATAGAGAGAGTCTTCAGTACCCCTTTGCGGCATGAATCCGTACTGGCGAGTACTCATCTTTGGCATTATGTGGTACTTAAGGCGAGCCATCAGCATCTTCTCGTATATCTTCCCAAAGATGGGGAGGAGGCCAATTGGTCTGTATGAACGCGGGTTCATGTAGTCCGTTTTACCCGGTTTTCTCAACGCGATTACGGTAGCCACCTTCCAGGCTCCGGGAAAGTAACAATTCCCGAGACACGCATTCATCAGATTCAGGAATATCTCAGGGTCACTCTCGATGGCCCGGCAGCATATATCTGCGGTGAAACCGTCTTCACCTGGGGCTTTCTTGGGGTTGAAAGATCCACTTGCTGACTTTAGTTCGGCCATTGTGAACGGTGGATCGCACAGACCATCTTGTTCTCCAGCGTTCACGGTATCAGCTTTGGTTCGGATGTGTTTGTGGTGTGCGTTGTCGTTGATTTCGAGGTCCTCTGGGTAAAAAGTCTCCGCCAGTAATCTTGCAGAACCGTACGCATCCAGCATTTCTCCGTCGGTCTGCAGCGGCAGATCCTCTTCCCTCCTCGACGTTCTTCCAATCACCCTGTAAATACCCTCCCAGATGCCTTCCTTGTCCTGTTTCCCGCAGAACTCCTTCCAGCTTTCAGTCTGGGCCTTAGCCGCTTCCAACTCATACTCTTCTTTCTCTTTCAGGTACTCCTCAACGACCTTCGATCTGCGTACCGGCGCAGCGCATCTTATTCGACGCTTCTTGGTGGCAACCTGTTTTTTCATTTTGGCCAGTCTCTCGGACCACCAGGGTAGAGTGAGTGTTGCTTTATTTTTACTTTTTGGTATAGACGAGGTACACGCATGTCTGACTGCTTCTGTAATTTTGTCGACGATTGTATCTATCTGTTGGGTGTCTTTGATTTGCCCTATGTTTGTTTTAGTTATTTGTTTTTCTAGCATAATTTTGTTGAATTTCTCATGAAATTCAACCCAATTTGCTTTCCTGGTGTTATAAATCCTAGTTGTTCTGTTAATTTTTGTACCTTTAGATTTTTGTAGCCGAATATTAAATTGAATGCCGTTGTGGTCAGATCCCGTTAGTTCCTCGTCTACTCTCCAGTCTTCTACCAGGTCTAATATGTCCGTGGAGCACGCCGTTATGTCCACAAAGCTGCTGAAGCGTTTACCTCCTCTGATTGTATCGAAGGTCGGAGTTTCCCCTACGTTAAGTATGTTCAGGCCTAGCTGTTCAAGAGTTCCTGACATCTCTTCCCCCCTACGGTCTATTGAAGGGCTTCACCACCACGAGCTCTTTGCGTTGGAATCGCCCCCCACGATCACTCCTCCAGGTCCCAGTTCTTCTACTATCTTCTCTACATGAGTCAGGTATGGGTAGATGGGTTCGTCCGGCTCGAAGTAGAATGAAACCAGTGCGATCCTCCAGGCTCCAGTTTGAATTTCGACCACAGCGATGTTATCTGTGGTCAATTTTGGGTATTGTGTGATTTTTAGGCTTTGGTCAAAGATGGCTATCGCAGCCTTAGTTTTACCCTCTCCCACGATGGAGCTCTGGAAGACTCGCATTCCCGCCCTTGATTTCATCCTGTTGCCTTCACCCACATATGGTTCCTGGATAAGAGCTGCGGCGATTCCGCACCTTTTTGCTTCTATCAATAGCTCGTTGGTAGCCAGCTTCTTTCTTTGCAGGTTGACTTGTATCAGCTTATATTTTTGTTGTACGCCTTGGACGCCCTCAGCAGTATGCCACGGTTGACCGGGCTAGTTCATCCCATCTTCGGCGAGTCACGCAGTCGAGGCTGAAGGCGTTATGGTCTGTTTTGTCCATATTTGCCTTGCTGCAGTTGCGACACTTTGGCTGTACACCCGCAAGCCAGTCAGCGCAGTCCGCTCTCAGGTGTGGGCCCCCACAGTGGCTGCACAGGTCCACTGGTTCCGTGCAGAACCTTTTGCCGTGCCCAAAACCTAGGCATCGCGTGCACTGCACTAGCGGAGTCTGATCCTCGACTCTAACTCGCTGCAGGTCTATGTGTACGCTCCCAGCCTCGACTGCCCTCTGCCATATAATCGGTGACACACTGACTACCACATGTCCGGTGTGAGGATTTCTGGTTTTCCGCCTATATTTTATTTCGAGCCTGTCGTCCTCCTCATCCAGGCCGCCGAAGACACCCCAGTTCTGATTTCTCAGCGCTTTTAGAACGTCCTCATCCGTGTTTATCGAAAGGACGTTTCTCAGAATCAGAAGTGGGTTCCTATTCCTGACTTCCTCGATGGTGAGGCCGACTCCTTCTTTCTCGAGTCGGTTTTTCAATTTTTCCCTCTCCTCTCTCGTTCTAAATCCCATTATGATTTTCCTGTCTTTTGCTTTTCTAATTTTTTCTACTTTAATCCATCCGTCCTTGGCGTCAACTGCTTTCCTGACTTTTTCCAGCACCACTTCCCCGGTTTCGGTCTCATTCTTCGAGGTGACCACCACCGAGTGCAGCGTGTTCCTCATTTGAGCAGATTTTATGCTATGGGATGCGGTCACCCCCGCATATGTTCTGGCGGCTGCCGATTCGCTAGAATCCATCTGTTTTTGGATCTTCTCGTTTAGCTCTTCTATTTTCCTATTATTGATTTTCAGTAATTTGGAGTGTTCCTCTATACGTGATACGAGAAGATTTGATGGTGATACGCTTAGGCTTGTGCCTGCCAGTGAGGTGGTTCTCGCTTCTGAGTGCTGTCTCCTCTCACCTTCTTTCCTTAGCCGGTTTGCTTGGGCATCGGCTTCGGCCTCCTTGACCAGTTGGTATAATCGGTCAATTGCCTCTACGATACCCACCTTCAGGTCATTCTTTAGGTTCCGCGAGTTGTTTAGATGCAGCTTTGCTTTCGTTAGGCACGCTTTAGCCTCTGCAACTCGGTTTGTGTATTTTTCCTGTGGGCTTGAGATTTCCTTACACGTAGTTCGTGCTACCGTCACTTTGCTGTCTTGGGACAGTGTCGGTTTTGGTTTGGCCTTAGAGGGCCCGGCCTGTGCTGCCTTATTTGTAGTGGTAGGTGTGGTGTCGGTTCTTGCTGCCTCCCATTCTCCTATGCTACGTCTTACATTTGCGCTTTGCGCGGGGGACTTCTCAGGTGATTTTTCACCTACGGTCTTTTTGACTGGTGTCCTAATTCCAATCATGTTGGCGATATGCGTCTATCGTTTATAAAAAGATAATGTCCAGATACCTTACAGTATACTTAATGTCAATATATGATTGACATACAAGTCATGCAAAAATATTTCCAAAATAGGAAATCAGACAATATGTAATGATAAAGAGTATACAATAGTCAAGAAAAGAGTATACAAAGTCAAGAAAAGAAATAAAACAAAAATTGAGACAGAACTCTATGTAGAGTTTCGAGTCTGTCTCTATAGTCTAACTCTATGCGTACCGGTCAAAAAACTCGGTACGCAGCGTAAATGTAGTTTAGGGTATAAAAATGTGCACAGGTGTAACCAGAATGGCTCTACATGAACCGCGCGGAGCGTGAGTAGAGTATACACTGCTTAATTTTTACTACTTTCAATTTGGAGAGATAAGGAGTACCAAAAAATTTTTTCTCTATATAGAGCACCCTTAGTATCGAGCCACACCTATTTTAGGATCTTTGGTGATTTGCTATAGTGCTTCCCTGGTCCAAAACAGACACTCAAAAAACCAAATTCGAAACGACTCTACATAGAGTCGTCTCGATGGCTGCAGCGTATAGGTCTCGATGCGGGCTTGTTTTTGAACCCCAAGATCGCCCGGATCGGACGAGTAGTGCCAGAGTTGTGGCAACCCAAAGTTTGCGCCAAAATTGTCGTTTCGTAATCTGAAACCGATTTCGACCCCCCTGAAAAATTTGGTTAGATCCGGTTTTTTCGACGAGTCGGGTCAAGCTGCCTAAAAAAATAACTTCTGCAGTTTCAGATTACGAATCGAGCCACAGACTTAGGGTTTGTAGCCTCTTGAATTTTTAAGGAATTTGTATCAAACAAATTCTCTAGGTCCAGCTTAGGTCTTATTAAAATCTAATTCTAACTGGTATCCCTTATCCTAAAAATTTTTGCAATAGGCGCAAACAAAACTTAAGTTAATTAGGCAACAGGGCCTGAAAAAATTTTGTCTAAAAGTCCAATATCCTAGGTCTAATCGCTGCTTAATTTCTAGTATTTGCGTATGCACTAACTAAAACCTAAAAACTTAAAGTCCTTATATCTTCGTTGTTTTAACTCCGATTTTAAGTGAAAAAGTTTCTGGTTTAATGTCTTTACTAGGTCTTTAATTTAAGATAGTTGGTGTGGGGTTAGGGGTGGAATATTCAACCCCTAACAGCCTTAGTCTTATTTTCACTTCCACTGGGTGTGTTTAGTGCTATATTTCGAGAGTTTGTGGAGCGATTTGAACGAATTAATTTTTGAAATAATCTATGGCATGTATACTTCTAGGGAAAATTTTAAAAAACTAGGGTCATCGATCTTGTTAAAAAGTTATGGTTGTCAAAAGTTAGTTACACTTTGCACCTCGATAAAAATGAAACCACTCAGCTTTTTTTCACTCTTGAAGTGGTTTCCTGGTCTTTGTCCAATCCTGCACCAGGTTTGCCGCTCAACTTTATCCTAAAAGTTCGGGATCAAGGACCTCGTGGCCACGCGGTTTTCGGAAAAACCTGTATAAGTTTTTCATCCGCCGCCAGAAAAATCTGAAAGGGGTCTCAGAAGATAGGTATCCCCGAGACACACCCTCCCACAGCAGAAAACACGGGGGTCGTCGATCACTTTCCAGAGTTTTTCGAGTTATTGCACTTTTATTTCGTTAAAAATAACCCACAAAAAAGTTTTTGTTCGAGGAAAAACCACAATTTTCACTCGATTTTCTCGGGGTTTTCACTGTTATAAAGAGCTCGCGATTTCACATATAGGTTAGGTTAGGTTAGGTTAGGTTAGGTTAGGTTAGGTTAGGTTAGGTTAGGTTAGGTTAGGTTAGGTTAGGTTAGGTTAGGTTAGGTTAGGTTAGGTTAGGTTAGGTTAGGTTAGGTTAGGTTAGGTTAGGTTAGGTTAGGTTAGGTTAGGTTAGGTTAGGTTAGGTTAGGTTAGGTTAGGTTAGGTTAGGTTAGGTTAGGTTAGGTTAGGTTAGGTTAGGTTAGGTTAGGTTAGGTTAGGTTAGGTTAGGTTAGGTTAGGTTAGGTTAGGTTAGGTTAGGTTAGGTTAGGTTAGGTTAGGTTAGGTTAGGTTAGGTTAGGTTAGGTTAGGTTAGGTTAGGTTAGGTTAGGTTAGGTTAGGTTAGGTTAGGTTAGGTTAGGTTAGGTTAGGTTAGGTTAGGTTAGGTTAGGTTAGGTTAGGTTAGGTTAGGTTAGGTTAGGTTAGGTTAGGTTAGGTTAGGTTAGGTTAGGTTAGGTTAGGTTAGGTTAGGTTAGGTTAGGTTAGGTTAGGTTAGGTTAGGTTAGGTTAGGTTAGGTTAGGTTAGGTTAGGTTAGGTTAGGTTAGGTTAGGTTAGGTTAGGTTAGGTTAGGTTAGGTTAGGTTAGGTTAGGTTAGGTTAGGTTAGGTTAGGTTAGGTTAGGTTAGGTTAGGTTAGGTTAGGTTAGGTTAGGTTAGGTTAGGTTAGGTTTTTTTTTTTTTTTTTTTTTTTTTTTTTGTAGTTTTGCTGTCATCCTCTTGCATCACAAGAGTCTTTGGCTTTCTCGCAGTATGTCTTTCTGCTAATAATATTTTGTTCAAGCATTTCTTTCAATGGTTCTTTTGCATACATCTTCAGCAAAGCGCAAGAATTTTGTGCGTGTTGATGTGTTGCTTAGTAAGAGATGTGCCTCTTCTTTTAATAATTTTGTGCCAAGGCGCTGTTCAGCTTCGTACCGTTGTGTCCCGAATACGGGACACTCAAAAATCACATGCAGGACGGTTTCTTGCTGAGCTTCATCGCAAATACACGACGGGCTCTCCCGACACCCAAAGCGATGCAAGTATTGGGAGAACCCCCCGTGTCCCGTCAATATCTGTGTAATAACGCCTTGGGGTTGGAGCTTTCGCACCAAGGAGTATGCTTCCTTCACATCCGGGAAGAATACTTTCGTGACGGACGCCGTGTGGCCCGACTGATATCTCCGGTTCCATTCGTCAAGCGAGTCGCTGCGTACCTGGCGCCTGACGAATGAAACCGGGCACATGTCGTAATCGGGTTTTCTCCGAGACGAAAGTGCCGCTTCCTTCGCCAAGTCATCGGCGCGCTCGTTACCGTCGATACCGGCGTGGGCCTTAATCCAGTACAAAGCTACATGTTTGCCTTTGGTCAAGGCCTCGCTGAGGTTTCGGCGCGCCTGTGTTGCAAGAGGATGCAAGGTCCCAGGATTCGTCACCGTTTCTAGCGCCGCCCTTGAGTCGCTGTAGATACCCCAGCTCCCCGCACCGCAATTGAGGACTTCGCTCGAGGCTCTGCATATGGCCAAGAGCTCGGCCTGGTAGACGGTGCAGTACGCCGGCAAGCACAGTTTCTTGCTCCTCAGTTCGGCCCGGCTGTCCCATATGGACAACGCGGCACCAACTTTGCCCTGCAACTTGCTACCGTCTGTGAAAATGCGGAGCGACTGCACGTTATGCTGGTCTACCAGGTTTTGGTCCTCCAGACTGCAGTAACTCAGGTCCATACGCAGAGCCGGATGCGGCAGTTCTACAAATCGCACCACACGCTCTACCTCCCGGTCTCCTAGCACTAGCCGGGTCGACCCTTTGCGCGCTTCATATAGAGCGGCCGCTTCCTTAATACGAAGATCCAGAGGTAGTAACCCTGCCAGTAGTAAGGCCGAGTTGAGGGAGACAGTGCGATACGACTTGCAGATCTTCTGAGCGAATCCTCTCTGCACAGTGTCGAGGAGCCTGCGAATGCCCAACTTCTCGACGGCGGGAGCATATGCGGCTGCCGCATAAGTGATGACCGGCTCTACCGTCGCAGTGTATATTATGCGTACAACCTCAGGATGCAGTCCCCAGCTTATTTTAGCCGTTCTCGAGAGCTGCTTGTATATATTTAGGGCCTTCCTGCAGACGACGCCGACATGGGTGTTGAACGCCAGCTTATCGTCTATAGTAAGCCCCAAAATTCTCAGCTCTCGGGACATGCCAATGTCGACCCCGCCCATACTCAAGAGCGGGACGTCATGTTTTAGTTTGTTCGTCAGCAGCATGACGCAGGTCTTATGTGGCGCGAATTTCAATTTATTCCTGACGCCCCACCTCCGAACAAAGTCAAGGGCGGCATTGGCACGTCGCTGCACCTCTGACGCGGTATACTCCGCGAACAGCAGAACCACGTCGTCCGCGAATGCTTGGCAGGTGACACCCCGTTCGTGTAGACCCTTTAGGAAGGGATCTAGGAGGATATTCCATAGTATGGGTCCACTAATGGATCCTTGGACGCAGCCCTTTTGGGTATTTCGGCGATGTTCCATACCGGCGTACCTCAGTTTCACACATCTGTCGCCTAAGTAGCTATCCAGTAGGCGCCTGATATTGACCGGGCAACCTTCCTCAGCCAGTCGGACCTTGATGGCGGGCCACCATGCGCTATCGAAGGCACCCTCTATATCCAGTGAGACGAGCGTGACCAGCTTTTTCCGCTTAATCTCTTCCTTGATATGGTTCACTAAGGTATAGAGGGCGTCCTCGGTGCCCCTCTGGGGCATAAAGCCATACTGGCGAGTACTGAGCCGCGGTACTAGGTGCCACTGGAGCCTCGCTACGACCATTTTCTCCAGGACTTTTCCCAACACAGGCAAAAGACCGATGGGCCTGTATGATTTGGCGCTCTGATAGTCGTCCTTGCCCGGCTTTCTCAAGACGACTACGGTGGCCTCTTTCCACTTCGTGGGGAAGTGTCCAAGTGTGAGGCACTTGTTGGCCAGGGCAAGGAACGCATCAGGGTCCCGGCGAATGGCCTGACGACAGATGTCTGCGGTGAACCCATCCACACCTGGCGCCTTCTTCGGGTTAAAACTGGACACCGCAGCGATCATCTCGCGTGAAGTAAACGGCGGGTCATGCAGCTCATCATTAACCCGGTCGTTTACCCGCAGTGCGAGCTCCCGGGTGTCCTTATGGTGTTGGTTGTCGGTTTCCTTTAGATCCTCCGGATAGAAGGTCTCCGCCAGGTGCGATGCTGATTCGGCTGCACTGAGAAGTACGCCGTTCTTGACCAGGCTTATATCCTCCTGTCTTTTGGCAGTCCTTTGGATCACTCGGTAAATTCCCTCCCAGACCCCCTCCCTATCCTGCCTGGTACAAAAGCTCTTCCAACTCTCGATTTGAGCACACCTCGCTTTCTTCTCATATTCATTTTTGATTTGCAGGTACTCAGCAACGACAAATTCCCGACGAATCGGGGCGGCACAGCGTATCCTCCTCTTCTTGGTGGCGACTTTCCGCTTCAATGCGGCGAGCTCAACAGTCCACCACGGCATTGCAATTTTGTTTTTGGGTTTAATTTTGGGGATACAAGTGTCACAAGCTTTTTTAATTATGGCCGAATATGACTCTACAACATTTTCCAAATTAGTTTTATTTTTGATTGTGTCTATAGTAATTTTGTTTACATTAAATTCTATTTGTAATTGGGTCAGTTTCTCATGAAACTGGTCCCAATTAGCTTTTTTTGTGTTGTAGAGTCTAGTGGTGGTTTTAACGTTAATGCCAAAGGATTTTTGTTGCCGAATATGAAATGCAATGCCGTTGTGGTCGGAGCTAGTCATGGCAACATCTACTCGCCATCCCTCCACCAGGCCGATTAAGTCCACTGAGCAGACCGTGAGGTCGACGTGGCTGCTGTAGGTCTTGCCGCCCCTAATCGTGTAGAACGTGGGTGTAGTGCCACTGTTGAGCACCTGCAAATCCATTTGGTTAGGTTAGGTTAGGTTAGGTTAGGTTAGGTTAGGTTAGGTTAGGTTAGGTTAGGTTAGGTTAGGTTAGGTTAGGTTAGGTTAGGTTAGGTTAGGTTAGGTTAGGTTAGGTTAGGTTAGGTTAGGTTTTTTTTTTTTTTTTTTTTTTTTTTTTTTTTTTTTTATACTTATACCTCCAACGTGATCGGAGCCTATGTTAGCCTTTTTCTTTCATACTAGTTCTCGCTATTATGCCTCTCGCACTGCCATGCTTCATACTGGATCTTTCTTACATTCATCGTCTTTCTTGCCTTTATGGGTGGGACTCCCTTCTAACTAGCTACGCTACCGTTTTGTTTCTGACTTGGGGGTAATGAGGTGACAAATTGGTTTGTTCTTTATTTAAAGTATGTTACATTTTCGGCTATCTTATTTATAGGTTTACATTTTGTCTTATCCATTTAATAGCTTACATATTATCTTACTTTTCTACTTACATATTATCCTACTATTAGTTTCTTACAGCTATACATTTGTATGATTCCTAAGATTATTTACTATTGCTAAAGACATTTCTCCGAGCCTTCTGTTTACCTTATTCTATTTTTACACCTTAATTTCTATACTTAATGTCAATATAATTATTATATTAGTTAAGTATATTTTGCTTTACGTTTTGTTTCGCTCTATCGTTCTTATTGCTATCTTTACACAGTAGTCCAGAAATTTGTCCCTATTATTGCTGAACATTATCTCACTTATGACGCCAGATTCGAGTCGGATATTTAGATTCCTCTCCAATGTATATCGTTCGTTGCCGTAAATCGGGCAATCCAACAATATATGTGGAACCGTTTCATCCGCTTCGGGGTCACAGACACATGAGGGGCTCCCCTTACACCTGAAGCGGTTCAAGTATTGGGAGAAGCCTCCGTGTCCCGTCATAATCTGCGTTTTTATGTTCGTCACGCTCATTTTTCTTATTACCCTGTATGCCGCCATCGCATCCGGGAAAAACAGTTTGGTCACTGAGGAGGTACCTCCGGTGGTGTATCGTCGGTTCCACTCGCGGAGCGTATCCGCTCGCAGGCTGCGCCTGACGTATGAAACCGGGCACCGATCGTAATCGTGTCTTTTCTTCGAGCCCACGGCAGCCGCCTTCGCCAGCTCATCTGCTCTTTCGTTGCCTACCATCCCCGCATGTGCTTTGACCCAAAACAAAGCAACAGTTTTGCTTTGGAGAGACGCTTGTTTTAGGTTGTCTCTTGCTTTGACTGCTAGGGGATGGAGGCAACTGTGATTCTCCACCGTTTGAAGGGCCGCCATGGAATCGCTGCAAACCCCGAAAGACCTCGCACCGTGACTCCGGACCTCCTCCGTCGCTCTACATATAGCTAGCAACTCCGCCTGGTACACACTACAATATGCTGGCAGGGATAATTTGATGGCTTTTGTTTCGGCATCGTGGTTCCATACTGACACGGCGGCTCCCACCCCACCAGCTACCTTGCTCCCATCAGTGAACAGCCGAATGTCATATTCATTGTGCATGTCCATCGAGTCCTGGTTCGCAAGATTTGCTATTTTTAGTTCCTTGTTTTCTGCGGGATGCGGAACCTCCAGTGCCGATGCCATTCCCTCGACCTCTCTACCGGCCAGCGCCGGCTGTGGCACCCCTCTCTTTGCCTCATACAGCCTGGCAGTCTCCCTGACTCGCAGGTCTAAGGGGAGCATTCCAGCCAGCAAAAGGGCAGAGTGCAGCGACACAGTGCGGTATGCCTTGCATACTTTCTGGGCTATCCCACGCTGCAATGTCCCCATCTGCTTTGCTATTCCCAGCCTCTCCGCTGCGGGAGCCCATACGCTGGCGGCATACAGGACAACAGGCTCCACTACAGCTACGTATATTACTCTAACAACCTCGGGGTGCAGTCCCCAGCTGACTTTTGCCGCTCTTGACAGCTGTTTGTAGATCCCTATTGCCTTTCTACAGACATTTGAGACATGGGCATTGAAAGTGAGTTTGTCGTCTATTGTAACTCCCAACATTTTTATTTGTCTTGACATGACAACGTCGACCCCGCCCATGCTCAGACGTGGGACGTCGTACTTCAGTTTCCTGGTAATGACCATGGCTTTGGTCTTGTTTGGTGCGAATTTTAGCTTATTGTCGACGCCCCACGTGCGAACACGTTCAAGTGCGACATTGGCATGTTCCTCAATGCCCTGTGCTGTGTCGCCGTCGAACACCAGGACGACATCATCAGCAAATGCCTGGCAGTAGTACCCCCCCGCCTCCAGGTCTGTGAGGAGTGGGTTCAGCAGGATGTTCCACAAAATGGGGCCCCCGATGGAACCCTGAACACACCCTTTATTTGTGCTCTTGCTGAACTCTTCTCCCGCATATCTAATTGTGACCCTTCTATGGGCGAGGTAACTGTCTATGACTCTCCTGATGTTCCACGGGACTTTTTCCTCTGCCAGCCGGACTCTTATAATTGGCCACCAGGCCCCATCAAAGGCTCCCTCTATGTCCAGAGACACCAGTGTAACTATCTTCTTTTGACTTAGTTTTTTACGAACATGTTGCATCAGATCATAGAGGGAGTCTTCGGTACCCCTTTGCGGCATGAATCCGTACTGGCGAGTACTTATTTTCGGCATTACGTAATACTTTAGGCGAACCACCAGCATTTTTTCAAGTATCTTGCCAAAAACAGGGAGGAGGCCAATCGGTCTATATGATCGCGGGCTTGTGTAGTCTGTTTTACCCGGTTTCCTCATCGCGATTACCGTAGCCCTCTTCCAGGCACCGGGAAAATAATAATTTTCCAGACACGCATTCATCAGACCCAGGAACACCTCAGGGTCACTCTCAATGGCTCTACGACATATATCCGCGGTGAAACCGTCCTCACCTGGGGCTTTTTTGGGGTTGATTGTTCCGCTTGCTGCTTTGAGTTCGGCCATTGCGAACGGTGGATCACATAGACCATCTTGCTCTCCAGCGTTCACGGCATCAGCTTTAGCTCGGATATATCGGTGGTGTGCACTGTCGGTGATTTCTAGGTCCTCCGGGTAAAACGTCTCCGCCAACAACCTTGCAGAGCCGCGCGCATCCAGCGTTTTTCCGTCGGTCTGCAGCGGCAGATCCTCTTCCCTCCTAGTTGTTCTTCCGATCACCCTGTAGATGCCCTGCCAGACCCCCTCCCTGTCCTGTTTCCCGCAGAATTCTTTCCAGCTGTCAGTTTGGGCCTTTGCTGCTTTCAGTTCATACTCTTCTTTTTGTTTCAGGTACTCCTCTACGACCCTCGCTCTCCGTACCGGAGCAGCGCATTTTATTCGGCGCTTCTTGGTGGCAACCCGTTTCTTCATTTCGGCGAGCTCCTCGGACCACCATGGTAGGGTGAGTGTTTCTTTGCTCTTCTTTGTTGGTATAGACGAGGCGCACGCGTGTCTGACTGCCGTTGTGATTTTATCAACGATTTCGTCAATTTGTTGGGTATCTTTGATGTTCTTTATTTTTGTTTTTGTGATTTGGTTCCCTTGCATAATTTGGTTAAATTTCTCATGAAATTTAACCCAATTTGCTTTTCTGGTGTTGTAAATTCTAGTTGTTCTGTTGATCTTGACTCCTTTGGATTTTTTAAGCCTAATGCTAAAAGTAATTCCGTTGTGATCCGATCCCGTTAGCCCCTCGTCTACCCTCCAGTCCTCCACCAGGTCTAGTGTGTCCGTGGAGCACGCCGTTACGTCTATAAAGCTGCTGAAACGCCTGCCCCCTCTGATGGTGTCGAAGGTCGGAGTTTCCCCTACGTTGAGTACGTTTAAGCCCAGCTCTTCGAGAGTGCCCGACAGCTCCTCACCCCTGCGGTCTATTAAGGGGCTCCCCCACCATGAGCTCTTTGCGTTGGAGTCGCCACCCACGATCACCCGCCCAGGTCCCAGTTCCTCCAGTACCTTCCCAAGATGCGTCAAGTACGGATTGATGGGTTCTTCCGGTTCAAAATAAAAGGATACCAGTACGATCCTCCAGGCCCCAGTTTGGATTTCGACCACAGCGATGTTGTCTGTGGTTAAATTAGGGTGTTGTATTACACTTAGGCTTTGGTCGAAAACGGCTATCGCAGCCTTAGTTTTCCCTTCTCCGACTGTAGAGCTCTGGAAGACTCGCATCCCCACCCCGCACTTCATTCTACTGCCCCCGCCCACGTATGGTTCTTGGATAAGGGCCGCAGCGACTCCACGCTTTTTCGACTCAATGAGTAGCTCGTCGGTAGCCAGCCTTTTTCTCTGGAGGTTTACTTGCACCAATTTGTAGCTGTGTCGTTCGCCCCGGACGCCCTCAGCAGTACGCTACTGTTGATCTCGCCAATGCATCCCATCGCTTCCGGATGGGGCACTCCGCATCGAAGGCGTTATGGTCTGCCTTACCATTTTTGGTTGCTACGCAGTTCCTGCACTGCGGCACATCTCCCGCCAGTAGCGCCGGGCATTTCTCCCGCATATGTGGGTCCCCACAGTGGCTACACAGTGGAACGCTTTCTTTACAGTATTTCCTACTGTGTCCGTATCCTAGGCACGTCGAGCACTGTATCAGCGGTGACTGGTCGTTGACCCTCACTCGCTGGAGGTCTATATGGACACTTCCAGCTCCAGTCAGACGCTGCCAGACGGGGGGTGACACCTGCATAACGACATGGCTCATAAGTGGGTTTCGAGCCCTTCGTCTGTATTTGACGACTAGTTGTTGGTCGTCCGATTTTATGTCGCCTAGCAGGTGGGCATTTTGGTTCTTCAGTGCCGTCACCACCTCGTCGTCCGTGTTGTATGCTAGGACGTCCCTCAGAATAATTAGAGGATGCTTATTTTTCACTTCCTCCACCTTTAGGTTTCCCGTCCTCCCTATTCTGTCCCTTACCTTGTTCAATTCCTCTTTCGTATTGAACCCAATAACTACCTTCTGGTCTCTTGCTTTTCTAAGTTTGTCCACCCTTATTCCTTCTTTCCTGGCGTCGACAGCCGTCCTAATTTTTGCTATGACCTCTGCACTGGTGTCGTTCTCATCCGTGGATGACACTACGACCGAGTGCAGAGGCTTTTGCACTGCTGTTTTCCTCGCGGGGTTAGCCGCTATCTCTGCAAAAGAGGGACTTTTGCCAGCTACATAGTGTCCCGTGGACTGCCTGAGCTGGTTGTCCAGAGCCTGGCCATGCTTTGTGCAGTCCTCCAAGACACTTCTGTGTGCCACCGTAACCTCACTTAGCTGCTTGAGGTTTATTTTTAATTTTCTAGTCTCCTCCATGCACCGGTGGAGCAGTTCGCTGTGATCCCGCATCGACTGCTGTAGGACATCCCTTTCTCTCCCCAGGTCCTGGCCTCCAACGCCGTCATTCTCCTGCGCCTGTCCCCGAGCATCAGAAGAGGGCACCTGTGCTCTTCTCTGCTGTTCGGCCTCCTTCACCAGCAAGTAGAGCCTGTCCACTGCCTGCAGGACTCCCGCCTTTATGTCCGCCTTCAAGTTTCGTGAGGCATTTAGGTGGAGCTTTGCCTTGTTCAGGCACTCCCTGGCTTCGACGACTCTACTCGCCTGCTCTACCCTTACGTTTTTTGGGGAGCTTTCTGAGGCCACCGGTGTCCCGCGCCTCCCTTGTGAAGGCACCTCGCAAGACTTCGGCTGAGAAGTCGCGCGTATTCCTCTTTTTGGGGGGGAGGTGGTAGAGGGCCTAGTCTCGGGTTTCCCTGCCTCCCACTCCCCTATGCTTCTCCTGACTTTGGAGTCGCACTGTGCCCTGCTTTCTCCCACACTCGGGCGCGCCTCTCGGGGTGAGACCGAAGCATCTGTCTCCGGTGGCGACTGCACCCCCTGCTGGGGCTTTTTGACCGGGGTTCTAATGCCAATCATATCGTTGGAGGTATGCGTCAGTTTGTAAAAAGGATGTATAGAGTCCAAAATTCAGTCGAAAACGACTACGTACGCATATAGTCAGCAATGAGATTAACGTCACAATAGTTTAATAAAAAAAAAATTTTGAGCAACTCTATATAGAGTCGCACCCGTGTTATATATAATGTGAGGTCAAAATATGTAAAAAATATCAATAAGTCACAACAACAAAGAAGACAGAGCGAAACAAATTTAGAGACAAACTCTATATAGAGTTTGTGTCACTCCGGTTGGTCTATATCTATGCGTACCGGTCAAAAAACACGGTACGCAGCGTAAACTTAGTTTCTAGCACACTTATACACTACAAAGAGTTTAACAAACAGTCTATCTCTAGGTAGAGCACTTTTTACTTTGTAGCCCTCCTCTACCGGGTCGGCAGTATGTACCCTGTACGTCAATCGACCCCAAAAACTCCACTTACAGAACCCGGTCTCCAATAACTCTACATAGAGTCGTTTCGGTACCGGCACCAGATAGATCTCGGCGTGGCCAGTCGTTTGACACCAAGGAGTAAGCCGATCGGAGCAGAAATGGCTGAGTTATGGCGACTCAAAGTTTGCCTTAAATTTTCTGGTTTCGTAATCCGAAAACGAAAATGACCCCCCTGAAAGATGTAGAAAGGTCTAGTTTTTTCGGGTTAGCTGGTTAGGCTAGCCTAAAAAATAATTTCAGCGGTCTTAGATCACGAACTGGCCCTCTGGCTTAGGAGTTATAGGCTCCAGAAGTTTGGGGGGGCTGAGGTTTAGAAATTTTTCTAGGTCTTATTTAGGTTTTGTTAATTTTGGTATAACTTGCTTCCTTCTGCACCTAAAAATCCGATAAGGAGAGCGCCCTTATCCCAGTTTGTCCAGCTACCAGGATCTAGAAAAAATTTTTCTAGAAGTGCACTGCTTCAACGTCTGCTGGTTGATAGACTTATAGTGTTTACTTAAATACTAACTTAAACCTAAAAAATTAAAGTCTCTATAATTCCGTTTTTTGTGGTCCAATTTTAATGGAAAAACTTTCGTTATGTGTATTTTCACTTTGTCTTTCGTTGGGGTTTCTTAATATAAGTCTAGGGGTGGGATTTTCATCCCTTAATAGCGTCTATGTCACTTTTTTATTTTACAAAAGTTTGTGTTGCTCTATTTCGACAGTTTTTGAACCAATTTAATTGGAAAAAATGTTGAGAGTATCTATAGTCTATAAATTTTATTTTCAAGGCACAAAAAAGTAGGGTTGTCGATCTTTTTATTGAGCTAGGGTTGTCAAAACAATGTCTCACTTCTAACTCAAATAACTTTTGAACCACTTAACTTATTTTGTTTCCCGAAACGGTTTACTGCTCCTCAGGTGGTCCCGCTTACAGCTCCTCACTTCACTTCCGCCTGGTTGCTCGGGATCAGGGACCTCGTGGCCACGTGGTTTTTGGAAAAACCTGTATAAGTTTTCCAAACGCAGCCAGAAAAATCTGAAAGGGGTCTCAAAAGATGGGTATCCCCGAGACACACCCTCCCACAGCAAAAAACACAGGGGTCGTCGATCGTTTTCCGGAGTTTTATCACTTTTTTACATCAAAAATAACCCCCAAAAAAGTTTTAGTTCAGGGAAAAACCGCAATTTTCATTCGATTTTCTCGGAGTTTTTTCTATTGTACAGAGCTCGCGATTTTACATATTTTGCGTACACTTTTTAACTCCGGAAGCCTCCGGATCAAGGACCTCGTGGCCACGCCCTTTTTGGAAAAAGTCCTGTAACTTTTCCACTTTTCGGCGGAAAATTCCAAAAGGGGGCTCAAACGATAGGTCTCCGCAGGGCGCTCCTTTCCACAATTCACAAAGTGTAGGTCGTCGATCTAGTTCCGCGGATATAACACGATATATCACAATTTCACCCAAAAATATAGTTTTTCTTAGGGAAAAATCCACAATTTTCGTCCGATTTCTTCGCGGTTTTCACTAAAGTGTAGATCTCGTTATTCTACGACTTTTAATGTATAGCACTGCTATACTGCTTACACTTTTACCACCAGTGTGATTTTTAGTATACGGAGCGACTTAAAAGTGCTGTTAACGCGACGGAGCGGGACGCAGTACTGGGTTAGGTTAGGTTAGGTTAGGTTAGGTTAGGTTAGGTTAGGTTAGGTTAGGTTAGGTTAGGTTAGGTTAGGTTAGGTTAGGTTAGGTTAGGTTAGGTTAGGTTAGGTTAGGTTAGGTTAGGTTAGGTTAGGTTAGGTTAGGTTAGGTTAGGTTAGGTTAGGTTAGGTTAGGTTAGGTTAGGTTAGGTTAGGTTAGGTTAGGTTAGGTTAGGTTAGGTTAGGTTAGGTTAGGTTAGGTTAGGTTAGGTTAGGTTAGGTTAGGTTAGGTTAGGTTAGGTTAGGTTAGGTTAGGTTAGGTTAGGTTAGGTTAGGTTAGGTTAGGTTAGGTTAGGTTAGGTTAGGTTAGGTTAGGTTAGGTTAGGTTAGGTTAGGTTAGGTTAGGTTAGGTTAGGTTAGGTTAGGTTAGGTTAGGTTAGGTTAGGTTAGGTTAGGTTAGGTTAGGTTAGGTTAGGTTAGGTTAGGTTAGGTTAGGTTAGGTTAGGTTAGGTTAGGTTAGGTTAGGTTAGGTTAGGTTAGGTTAGGTTAGGTTAGGTTAGGTTAGGTTAGGTTAGGTTAGGTTAGGTTAGGTTAGGTTAGGTTAGGTTAGGTTAGGTTAGGTTAGGTTAGGTTAGGTTAGGTTAGGTTAGGTTAGGTTTTTTTTTTTTTTTTTTTATTCTTCTACCTCCAACGTTATCGGAGCCTGTGTTAGCCTTTTCCTTTCATACCAGTTCTCGCTTTTATGCTTCTCGCACTGTCATGCTTCATACTGGATCTTTCTTTTATTCATCGTCTTTCTTGCCTTTATGGGTGGGACTCCCATCTAACTAGCTACGCTACCGTTCTGTTTCTGACTCGGGGGTAATGAGGTGACAAATTAGTTTGTTCTATATTTAAATTATGTTACATTTTCGACTATCTTATTGATAGGTTTACATTTTTGTCTTATCTATTTAATTGCTTACATATTATCTTACTTTTCTACTTACATATTATCCTACTATTAGTTTCTTACAGCTATACATTTGTATGATTCCTAAGATTATTTACTATTGCTAAAGACATTTCTCTGAGCCTTCTGTTTACCTTATTCTATTTATACACCTTAATTTCTATACTTAATGTCAATATAATTATTATATTAGTTAAGTATATTGCCTTACGTTTTATTTCGCTCTATCGTTCTTATTGCTATCTTTACACAGTAGTCCAGAAATTTGTCCCTATTATTGCTAATCATTAGCTCGCTTATGACACCAGGTTCGAGTCGGATATTTAGATTCCTCTCCAGTGCATATCGTTCGTTGCCGAAGATCGGACAATCCAACATCCGCTTCGGGGTCACAGACACATGAGGGGCTCCCCCTACACCTGAAACGGTTCAGGTATTGGGAGAAGCCTCCGTGTCCCGTCATGATCTGCGTTCTAATGTTCGTCACACTCATTTTCCTTATTACCCTGTACGCCGCCATCGCATCCGGGAAAAACAGTTTGGTTACGGAGGAGGTACCTCCGGTGGTGTAACGCTGGTTCCATTCGCAGAGCGTATCCGCTCGCAAACTGCGCCTTATGTATGAAACCGGGCACTGATCGTAGTCGGGTCTTTTCTTTGAGCCCACGGCAGCCGCCTTCGCCAGTTCATCTGCTCTTTCGTTACCTACCATCCCTGCGTGTGCTTTGACCCAAAACAAAGCAACAGTTTTGTTTTGGAGAGATGCATGATTTAGGTTGTCTCTTGCTTTGACTGCTAGGGGATGGAGGCAGCTATAATTCTTTACTGTTTGAAGGGCCGCCATGGAATCGCTGCAAACCCCGAAAGACCTCGCTCCGTGACTCCGGACCTCCTCCGTCGCTCTACATATTGCTAGCAGCTCCGCCTGGTATACACTGCAATATGCTGGCAGGGATAATTTGATGGCTTTTGTTTCGGCATCGTGGTTCCATACCGACACGGCGGCTCCCACCCCACCAGCTATCTTGCTCCCATCAGTGAACAGCCGAATGTCATATGCATTGTGCATGTCCACCGAGTCCTGGTTCGCAAGATGTTCTATTTCCAGTTCCTTGTTGTCTGCGGGATGAGGAACCTTCAGCGCCGATGCCATTCTCTCGACCTCCCTGCCGGCCAGCGCCGGCTGTGGCACCCCTCTCTTTGCCTCGTACAGCCTCGCGGTCTCTCTGGCTCGCAGGTCTAAGGGGAGCATTCCGGCCAGCAAAAGGGCAGAGTGCAGCGACACAGTGCGGTATGCTTTACATACTTTCTGGGCTATCCCGCGCTGCAATGTCCCCATCTGCTTTGCTATTCCCAGCCTCTCCGCCGCGGGAGCCCATACGCTGGCGGCGTACAGGACAACAGGCTCCACTACGGCCGTGTATATTATTCTAATGACATCGGGGTGCAGTCCCCAACTGGCTTTTGCCGCTCTTGACAACTGTTTGTAGATCCCTATTGCCTTTCTACAGACACTTGAGACATGGGCATTGAACGTGAGTTTGTCATCTATTATGACTCCTAAGATTTTAATTTGTCTTGACATGACAACGTCGACCCCACCCATGCTCAGGCGCGGGGCGTCGTATTTGAGTTTCTTGGTAATGACCATGGCTTTGGTTTTATTTGGTGCGAATTTTAACTTATTATCGACGCCCCACGTGCGAACACGTTCAAGTGCGACATTGGCATGTTCCTCAATGCCCTGTGCTGTGTCGCCGTCGAACACCAGGACGACATCGTCAGCAAATGCCTGGCAGTAGTACCCCCCCGCCTCCAGGTCTGTGAGGAGTGGGTTCAGCAGGATGTTCCACAGAATGGGGCCCCCGATGGAACCCTGAACACATCCTTTATTTGTACTCTTGCTGAACTCTTCTCCCGCATATCTAATTGTGACCCTTCTATGGGCGAGGTAACTGTCTATGACTCTCCTGGTGTTCCATGGGACTTTTTCCTCTGCCAGCCGGACTCTTATAATTGGCCACCAGGCCCCATCAAAGGCTCCCTCTATGTCCAGAGACACCAGTGTAACTATTTTCTTTTGACTTAGTTTTTTACGAACATGTTGCATCAGATCATAGAGGGAGTCTTCGGTACCCCTTTGCGGCATGAATCCGTACTGGCGAGTACTTATCTTCGGCATTACGTGGTACTTAAGGCGAGCCACCAACATCTTTTCAAGGATCTTCCCAAAAACGGGGAGGAGGCCAATCGGTCTATACGATCGCGGGCTTGTGTAATCTACTTTACCCGGTTTCCTCATCACAATCACAGTAGCCCTCTTCCAGGCACCGGGGAAATAATAATTTTCTAGACATGCATTCATCAGACCCAGGAACACCCCCGGGTCACTCTCAATGGCTCGACAACATATATCCGCGGTGAAACCATCCTCACCTGGGGCTTTTTTGGGGTTGAATGTTTGGCTTGCTGCTTTAAGTTCGGCCATTGTGAACGGTGGATCACATAGACCATCTTGTTCTCCGGCGTTCACGGCATCAGCTTTAGCTCGGATATATCGGTGGTGTGCACTGTCGGTGATTTCTAGGTCCTCCGGGTAAAAGGTCTCCGCCAACAACCTTGCAGAGCCGCGCGCATCTAGCGTTTTTCCGTCAGTCTGCAGCGGCAGATCCTCTTCCCTCCTAGTTGTTCTTCCAATCACCCTGTAGATGCCCTGCCAAACCCCCTCCCTGTCCTGTTTCCCGCAGAATTCTTTCCAGCTGTCGGTTTGGGCCTTTGCTGCTTTCAGTTCATACTCTTCTTTTTGTTTCAGGTACTCCTCTACGACCTTCGCTCTCCGTGCCGGTGCAGCGCATTTTATTCGGCGCTTCTTGGTGGCAACCCGTTTCTTCACTTCGGCCAGCTCCTCGGACCACCATGGTAGTGTAAATGTTTCTTTGTTTTTCTTTGTCGGTATAGACGAGGCGCACGCGTGTCTGACTGCCGTTGTGATTTTGTCAACGAATTCATCAATTTGTTGGGTATCTTTGATGTTCTCTACTTTTGCTTTTGTAATTTGGTTCCCTTGCATAATTTGGTTAAATTTCTCATGAAATTTAACCCAATTTGCTTTTCTGGTGTTGTAAATTCTAGTTGTCCTACTAATTTTGATCCCTTTGGATTTTTGAAGCCGAATGTTGAAAGCAATTCCATTGTGGTCCGATCCCGTTAGCCCCTCTTAGCCCCTCGTCTACCCTCCAGTCTTCCACTAGATCTAGTGTATCCGTGGAGCACGCCGTTACGTCAATAAAGCTGCTGAAGCGCTTGCCTCCTCTGATGGTGTCGAAGGTCGGAGTTTCCCCTACGTTGAGTACGTTTAAGCCCAGCTCTTCGAGAGTGCCCGACAGCTCCTCACCCCTACGGTCTATTAAGGGGCTCCCCCACCATGAGCTCTTTGCGTTGGAGTCGCCACCCACGATCACTCGCCCAGGTCCCAGTTCCTCTAATACCCTCCCAAGATGTGTCAAGTACGGATTGATGGGTTCCTCCGGCTCAAAGTAGAAGGATATTAATACGATCCTCCAGGCCTCAGTTTGAATTTCGACCACAGCGATGTTGTCTGTGGTCAAATTAGGGTGTTGTATAACGCTTAGGCTTTGGTCGAAGACGGCTATCGCAGCCTTGGTTTTCCCTTCTCCGACAGTAGAGCTCTGGAAGACTCGCATCCCCACCCCGCACTTCATTCTACTGCCCCCACCCACGTATGGTTCTTGGATAAGGGCTGCGGCGACTCCACGCTTTTTCGACTCAATTAGCAGCTCGTCGGTAGCCAGCTTTTTTCTTTGGAGGTTTACCTGCACCAATTTGTAGCTATGTTGTTTGCCCCGGGCGCCCTCAGCAATATGCTACCGACGATCTCGCCAATGCGTCCCATCGCTTCCGAATGGGGCACTCCGCATCGAAGGCGTTATGGTCTGCCTTACCGTTCCTGGTTGCTACGCAGTTCCTACATTGCGGCACATCTCCCGCCAGTAGCGCCGGGCATTTCTCTCGCATATGTGGGTCCCCGCAGTGGCTACATAGTGGAACGCTATCCTTGCAGTATTTCCTGCTGTGTCCGTATCCTAGGCATGTCGAGCATTGTATCAGCGGTGACTGGTCGTAGACCCTTACTCGCTGGAGGTCTATATGGACACTTCCAGCTCCAGTCAAACGCTGCCAGACGGGGGGTGACACCTGCATAACGACATGGCTCATAAGTGGGTTTCGAGCCCTTCGTCTGTATTTGACGACTAGTTGTTGGTCGTCCGATTTTATGTCGCCTAGCAGGTGGGCATTTTGGTTCTTCAATGCTGTCACCACCTCGTCGTCCGTGTTATATGCTAGGACGTCCCTCAGAATGATTAGAGGATGCTTATTTTTCACTTCCTCCACCTTTAGGTATCCCGTCCTCCCTATTCTGTCCCTTACCTTGTTCAATTCTTCTTTCGTATTGAACCCAATAACTACCTTCTGGTCTCTTGCTTTTCTGAGTTTGTCCACCCTTATTCCTTCTTTCCTGGCGTCGACAGCCGTCCTAATTTTTTCTATGACCTCTGCACTGGTGTCGTTCTCATCCGTGGATGACACTACGACCGAGTGCAGAGGCTTTTGCACTGCTGTTTTCCTCGCGGGGTTAGCCGCTATCTCCGCATATGAGGGACTCTTGCCAGCTACATAGTGTCCCAGGGACCGCTCGAGCCGGTCGTCCAAAGCTTGACCGTGCTTTGTGCAGTCCTCCAAGACACTTCTGTGTGCCACCGTAACCTCGCTTAGCTGCTTGAGGTTTACTTTTAATTTTTTAGTCTCCTCCATGCACCGGTGGAGCAGTTCGCTGTGATCCCGTATCGACTGCTGTAGGACATCCCTTTCTCCCCCCGGGTTCTGGCCTCCATTGCCGTCATTCTCCTGCGCCTGTCCTCGAGCATCAGAAGAGGGCACCTGTGCTCTTCTCTGCTGCTCGGCCTCCTTCACCAGCAAGTAGAGCCTGTCCACCGCCTGCAGGACTCCCGCTTTTATGTCCGCCTTCAAGTTTCGTGAGGCATTTAGGTGGAGCTTTGCCTTGTTCAGGCACTCCCTGGCTTCGACGACTCTACTCGCCTGCTCTACCTTTATGGTTTTTGGAGAGCTTTCCGAGGCCACCGGTGTCCCGCGCCTCCCTTGTGAAGGCACCTCGCAAGACTTCGGCTGAGAAGTAGCGCGCATTCCTCTTTTTGGGGGGGAGGTGGTTGAGGCCCTAATCTCGGGTTTCCCCGCCTCCCACTCCCCTATGCTTCTCCTGACTTTTGAGTCGCATTGTGCCCTGCTTTCCCCAACACTCGGGCGCGCCTCCCGGGGTGAGACCGAGGCATTTGTCTCCGATGGCGACTGCACCCCCTGCTGGGGCTTTTTGACCGGGGTTCTAATGCCAATCATATCGTTGGAGGTATGCGTCAGATTGTAAAAAAGGATGTATAGAGTCCGAAATTTCAGTCGAAAACGACTATGTACGCATACAGTCAGCAATAAGATTTTAACGTTGCAGTAATTTAATAAAATAAAAAAAATTTTTTGCAACTCTATATAGAGTCGCACCTGTTTTATATGTAATATGTACAAAGAAGTCAAATTATGTAAGAATAGCAATAAGTCAAACAACAACAAAAAAGACAGAACGAAAACAAAATTTGAGACAAGCTCTATATAGTGCTCGTGTCTCTCTGGTCGGTCTATTTCTATGCGTACCGGTCAAAAAACACGGTACGCAGCGTAAACTTAGTTTCTAACAATCTTATACACTATAAAAAATTTTTTCAAGCAGTCTATCTCTAGGTAGAGCACTTTTGCTTTGTAGCCCTCCTCTACTGGGTCGGCAGTATATACCCTATAAGTCAATTGACCCCAAACTCCACTTTCAGTACCCGGTCTACAATGACTCTACATAGAGTCGTTTCGGTACCGGGGTCAGATAGGTCTCGGCGTGGCCAGTCGTTTGACACCAAGGAGTAAGCCGATCGGAGCAGAAATGGCTGAGTTATGGCGACTCAAAGTTTGCCTTAAATTCTTGGTTACGTAAATCGAAAATGAAATTGACCCCCCTGAAAAACGTAAAAAAGGCTAATTTTTTCAGGTTAACGGGATCAGCTAGCTTAAAAAATAACCTCAGCGGTCTCAAATCACGAATCGGCCCTCTGGCTTCGGAGTTATGGGCTCTAGAAGTTTGGGGAGACCGAGGTTTAGAAATTTTTCTAGGTCTTATTTAGGTTTTATTAGTTTGGTTTTAATTTACTTCCTACTGCTCCTAAAAATCCGATAAGGAGAGCGTTCTCATCCCAGTTTGTCCAGTTACTAGAATCTAGAAAAACTTTTTCTAGAAGTGCACTGCTTCCACGTCTGCTGGTCGATAGACTTATAGTATTTACTTAAATACTAACTTAAACCTAAAAATTTACAGTCTCTATAACTTCGTTCTTTATGGTCCAATTTTGGTCGAAAAACTTTCCTTAGGTATATTTTCACTTTGTCTTTCGTTAGAGTTTCTTATTGTAAGTCTGGGGGTGGGATTTTCATCCCTTAATAGTGTCTATATCAATTTTTTTATTTAATAAAAGTTTGTAATGCTCTATTTCGACTGTTTTTGAACCAATTTAATTAGAAAAATTTTTAAGAGTATCTGTAGTCTGTTAACTTTAATTTCAAGGCACAAAAAACTAGGGTTGTCGATCTTTTTATAGAGCTAGGGTTGTCAAAACAAAATCTCACTTCTAACTCAAGTAACTTTTGAACCACTTAACTTTTTTTGTTTCCCGAAACGGTTTACTGCTCCTCAGGTGGTCCCGCATACAGCTCCTCACTTCACTTCCGCCTGGTTGCTCGGGATCAGGGACCTCGTGGCCACGTGGTTTTTGGAAAAACCTGTATAAGTTTTCCAAACGCAGCCAGAAAAATCTGAAAGGGGTCTCAAAAGATGGGTATCCCCGAGACACACCCTCCCACAGCAAAAAACACAGGGGTCGTCGATCGTTTTCCGGAGTTTTATCACTTTTTAACCTCAAAAATAACCCCCAAAAAAGTTTTAGTTCAAGGAAAAACCGCAATTTTCATTCGATTTTCTCGGGGTTTTTTCTATTGTACAGAGCTCGCGATTTTACATATATTGCGTACACTTTTTAACTCCGGAAACCTCCGGATCAAGGACCTCGTGGCCACGCCCTTTTTGGAAAAAGTCCTGTAACTTTTCCACTTTTCGGCGGAAAATTCCAAAAGGGGGCCCAAACGATAGGTCTCCGCAGGGCGCTCCTTTCCACAATTCACAAAATGTAGGTCGTCGATCTAGTTCCGCGGATATTTCACTAAGTGTCACAATTTCACATAAAATTTTGTTTTTCTTAAAGAAAAATCCACAATTTCCGTCCGATTTCTTCGCGGTTTTCACTAAAGCGTAGATCTCGCTTTTTCACGTCTTTTGATGTATAGCACTGCTATACTGCTAACACTTTTACCACTGGTCTGAATTTTCGTGTACGGAGCGACTTAAAAGTGCTGTTAACGCGACGGAGCGGGGCGCAGTACTAGGTTAGGTTAGGTTAGGTTAGGTTAGGTTAGGTTAGGTTAGGTTAGGTTAGGTTAGGTTAGGTTAGGTTAGGTTAGGTTAGGTTAGGTTAGGTTAGGTTAGGTTAGGTTAGGTTAGGTTAGGTTAGGTTAGGTTAGGTTAGGTTAGGTTAGGTTAGGTTAGGTTAGGTTAGGTTAGGTTAGGTTAGGTTAGGTTAGGTTAGGTTAGGTTAGGTTAGGTTAGGTTAGGTTAGGTTAGGTTAGGTTAGGTTAGGTTAGGTTAGGTTAGGTTAGGTTAGGTTAGGTTAGGTTAGGTTAGGTTAGGTTAGGTTAGGTTAGGTTAGGTTAGGTTAGGTTAGGTTAGGTTAGGTTAGGTTAGGTTAGGTTAGGTTAGGTTAGGTTAGGTTAGGTTAGGTTAGGTTAGGTTAGGTTAGGTTAGGTTAGGTTAGGTTAGGTTAGGTTAGGTTAGGTTAGGTTAGGTTAGGTTAGGTTAGGTTTTTTTTTTTTTTTTTTTTTTTTTTTTTTTTATAAGAACAGGCACCCGCCATCGCAGGGTGTTACTGCCTTACCCTAGTACCTCCAACGTGATCGGAGCCTATGTTAGCCTTTTCCTTTCATGCCAGTTCTCGCCTTTATGCTTCTCGCACTGTCATGCTTCATACTGGATCTTTCTTTCATTCATCGTCTTTCTTGTCTCTATGGGTGGGACTCCCATATAACTATCTACGCTACCGTTTTATTTCTGACTCGGGGTTAATGAGTTGACAAATTTGTTTATTCTATATTTAAATTATGTTACATTATCTATCTTATTTATAGGTTTGCATTTTTATCTTATCCATTTAATATCTTATATTTTATCTTACTTACTACTACATGTTTCTTACAGCTATACATTTGTATGATTCCTAATATTATTTACTATTGCTAAAAACATTTCTCTGAGCCTTCTGTTTACCTTATTCTATTTTTACACCTTAATTTCTATACTTAATATTAATATAATTATTATATTAGTAAAGTATATTGCCTTACGTTTTATTTCGCTCTATCGTTTTCATTGCTATTTTTACACAGTAGTCCAGAAATTTGTCTCTATCATTGCTAGACATGATCTCGCTTATGACATCAGGTTCGAGTCGGATATTCAGATTCATCTCCAGTGCATATCGCTCGTTGCCGTAAATCGGACAATCCAGCAATATGTGTGGAACCGTTTCATCCGCTTCGGGGTCACAGACACATGAGGGGCTCCCCTTACACCTGAAACGGTTCAGGTATTGGGAGAAGCCTCCGTGTCCCGTCATGATCTGCGTTCCAATGTTCGTCACACTCATTTTCCTTATTACCCTGTATGCCGCCATTGCATCCGGGAAAAACAGTTTAGTTACAGAGGAGGTACCTCCGGTGGTGTATCGCCGGTTCCACTCGCAGAGTGTATCCGCTCGCAAACTGCGCCTGATGTATGAAACCGGGCACCGATCGTAATCGGGTCTTTTCTTTGAGCCCACGGCAGCCGCCTTCGCCAGTTCGTCTGCTCTTTCGTTACCTACCATCCCCGCGTGTGCTTTGACCCAAAACAAAGCAACAGTTTTGTTTTGGAGAGATGCATGATTTAGATTGTCTCTTGCTTTGACTGCTAGGGGATGGAGGCAACTATAATTCCTTACCGTTTGAAGGGCCGCCATGGAATCGCTGCAAACCCCGAAAGACCTCGCTCCGTGACTCCGGACCTCCTCCGTCGCACTACATATCGCTAGAAGCTCCGCCTGGTATACACTGCAATATGCTGGCAGGGATAATTTAATGGCCTTTGTTTCGGCATCGTGGTTCCATACCGACACGGCGGCTCCCACCCCACCAGCTATCTTGCTCCCATCCGTGAACAGCCGAATGTCATATTTATTGTGCATGTCCACTGAGTCCTGGTTCGCAAGATTTCCTATTTTTAGTTCCTTGTTTTCTGCGGGATGCGGAACCTCCAGTGCCGATGCCATTTTCTCGACCTCTCTACCGGCCAGCACCGGCTGTGGCACCCCTCTCTTTGCCTCATACAGCCTCGCAGTCTCTCTGGCTCGCAGGTCTAAGGGAAGCATTCCAGCCAGCAAAAGGGCAGAGTGCAGCGACACAGTGCGGTATGCCTTGCATACTTTCTGGGCTATCCCACGCTGCAATGTTCCCATCTGTTTTGCTATTCCCAGCCTCTCCGCTGCGGGAGCCCATACGCTGGCGGCATACAGGACAACAGGCTCCACTACGGCTACGTATATTACCCTAATAACCTCGGGGTGCAGTCCCCAGCTGGTTTTTGCCGCTTTTGATAACTGTTTGTAGATACCTATTGCCTTTCTACAGACACTTGAGACATGGGCATTGAACGTGAGTTTGTCATCTATTATGACTCCTAAGATTTTAATTTGTCTTGACATGACAACGTCGACCCCGCCCATGCTCAGACGTGGGGCGTCGTATTTCAGTTTCTTGGTAATGACCATGGCTTTGGTTTTGTTTGGTGCGAATTTTAACTTATTATCGACGCCCCACGTGCGAACACGTTCAAGTGCGACATTGGCATGTTCCTCAATGCCCTGTGCTGTGTCGCCGTCGAACACCAGGACGACATCATCAGCAAATGCCTGGCAGTAGTACCCCCCCGCCTCCAGGTCTGTGAGGAGTGGGTTCAGCAGGATGTTCCACAAAATGGGGCCCCCGATGGAACCCTGAACACATCCTTTATTTGTACTCTTGCTGAACTCTTCTCCCGCATATCTAATCGTGACCCTTCTATGGGCGAGGTAACTGTCCATGACTCTCCTGATGTTCCACGGGACTTTTTCCTCTGCCAGCCGGACTCTTATAATTGGCCACCAGGCCCCATCAAAGGCTCCCTCTATGTCCAGAGACACCAGTGTAACTATTTTCTTTTGACTTAGTTTTTTACGAACATGTTGCATCAGATCATAGAGGGAGTCTTCGGTACCCCTTTGCGGCATGAATCCGTACTGGCGAGTACTTATCTTCGGCATTACGTGGTACTTAAGGCGAGCCACCAACATCTTTTCAAGGATTTTCCCAAAAACGGGGAGGAGGCCAATCGGTCTATATGATCGCGGGCTTGTGTAATCTACTTTACCCGGTTTCCTCATCACGATCACAGTAGCCCCCTTCCAGGCCCCGGGAAAATAATAATTTTTTAAACATGTATTCATCAGACCCAGGAACACCTCAGGGTGACTCTCAATGGCTCGACAACATATATCCGCGGTGAAACCATCCTCACCTGGGGCTTTTTTGGGGTTGAGTGTTCCGCTTGCTGCTTTGAGTTCGGCCATTGTGAACGGTGGATCACATAGACCATCTTGTTCTCCGGCGTTCACGGCATCAGCTTTAGCTCGGATATATCGGTGGTGTGCACTGTCGGTGATTTCTAGGTCCTCCGGGTAAAAGGTCTCCGCCAACAACCTTGCAGAGCCGCGCGCATCTAGCGTTTTTCCGTCGGTCTGCAGCGGCAGATCCTCTTCCCTCCTAGTCGTTCTTCCAATCACCCTGTAAATGCCCTGCCAAACCCCTTCCCTGTCCTGTTTCCCGCAGAATTCTTTCCAGCTGTCAGTTTGGGCCTTTGCTGCTTTCAGTTCATACTCTTCTTTTTGTTTCAGGTACTCCTCAACGACCTTCGCCCTCCGTACCGGTGCAGCGCATTTTATTCGGCGCTTTTTGGTGGCAACCCGTTTCTTCATTTCGGCCAGCTCCTCGGACCACCATGGTAGTGTAAATGTTTCTTTACTTTTCTTCGTTGGTATAGACGAGGCGCACGCGTGTCCGACTGCCGTTGTGATTTTGTCGACGAATTCGTCGATTTGTTGGGTATCTTTGATGTTCTCTACTTTTGCTTTTGTGATTTGGTTCCCTTGCATAATTTGGTTAAATTTCTCATGAAATTTAACCCAATTTGCTTTTCTGGTATTATAAATTCTTGTTGTCCTACTAATTTTGATCCCTTTGGATTTTTGAAGCCGAATGTTGAAAGCAATTCCATTGTGGTCCGATCCCGTTAGCCCCTCGTCTACCCTCCAGTCTTCCACTAGGTCTAGTGTATCCGTGGAGCACGCCGTTACGTCAATAAAGCTGCTGAAGCGCTTGCCTCCTCTGATAGTGTCGAAGGTCGGAGTTTCCCCTACGTTGAGTACGTTTAAGCCCAGCTCTTCGAGAGTTCCCGACAGCTCCTCACCCCTACGGTCTATTAAAGGGCTCCCCCACCATGAGCTCTTTGCGTTGGAGTCGCCACCCACGATCACTCGCCCAGGTCCCAGCTCCTCCAATATCCTCCCAAGATGCGTCAAGTACGGATTGATGGGTTCTTCCGGCTCAAAGTAGAAGGATATCAATACGATCCTCCAGGCTTCAGTTTGAATTTCGACCACAGCGATGTTATCTGTGGTCAAATTAGGGTGTTGTATAACGCTTAGGCTTTGGTCGAAGACGGCTATCGCAGCCTTAGTTTTCCCTTCTCCGACAGTAGAGCTCTGGAAGACTCGCATCCCCACCCCGCACTTCATTCTACTGGCCCCGCCCACGTATGGCTCTTGGATAAGGGCCGCAGCGACTCCACGCTTTTTCGACTCAATTAGCAGCTCGTCGGTAGCCAGCTTTTTTCTTTGGAGGTTTACCTGCACCAATTTGTAACTATGTTGTTCGCCCCGGACGCCCTCAGCAATACGCTACCGACGATCTCGCCAATGCGTCCCATCGCTTCCGAATGGGGCACTCCGCATCGAAGGCGTTATGGTCTGCCTTACCGCTTTTGGTTGCTACGCAGTTCCTACATTGCGGCGCATCTCCCGCCAGCATCGCCGGGCATTTCTCTCGCATATGTGGGTCCCCGCAGTGGCTACACAGTGGAACGCTATCTTTGCAGTATTTCCTGCTGTGTCCATATCCTAGGCACGTCGAGCATTGTATCAGCGGTGACTGGTCGTAGACCCTTACTCGCTGGAGGTCTATATGGACACTTCCAGCTCCGGTCAGACGCTGCCAGACGGGGGGGGACACCTGCATAACGACGTGGCTCATGAGTGGGTTTCGAGCCCTTCGTCTGTATTTGACGACCAGTTGCTGGTCGTCCGATTTTATGTCGTCTAGCAAGTGGGCATTTTGGTTTTTCAATGCCGTCACCACCTCGTCGTCCGTGTTGTACGCTAGGACGTCCCTCAGAATAATTAGAGGATGTTTGTTTTTGACATCCTCCACTTTTAGGTTTCCCGTCCTCCCTATTCTGTCCCTTACCCTGTTCAATTCCTCTTTTGTTTTGAACCCGATCACTACCTTCTGGTCTCTAGCCTTCCTGAGTTTGTCTACCCTTATTCCCTCTTTCTTGGCGTCGACAGCCGTCCTAATCTTTGCTATGACCTCTGCACTGGTGTCGTTTTCATCCATGGATGACACTACCACCGAGTGCAGAGGCTTTTGCACTGCTGTTATCCTCGCGGGGTTAGCCGCTATCTCTGCAAAAGAGGGACTCTTGCCAGCTATATAGTGTCCCGTGGACTGCCTGAGCTGGTTGTCCAGAGCCTGGCCATGCTTTGCGCAGTCCTCCATGACACCTCTGTGTGCCACCGTCACCTCGCTTATCAGGTTGAGGTTAACCTTCAGTTTTCGGGTCTCTTCCATACACCGATGGATCAGTTCAGTATGGTTTTTTATTGTTTCTTTTAAGGCGTCCGTCTCTCTCTCCATATCTTGGCCTTCATCGCCGCTCACCCCCTGCGCCTGGCTCCGGGTATCAGAGGAGGACACCTGTGTTCTCCTCTGCTGCTCAGCCTCCTTCACTAGCAAGTAGAGTCTGTCCACCGCTTGCAGTACTCCCGCCTTTATGTCTGCCTTTAGGTTGCGTGAGGCATTTAGGTGGAGTTTGGCCTTGTTCAGGCACTCCCTGGCTTCGACGACTCTACTTGCCTGTTCTACCCTTACGGGTTTTGGAGAGCTTTCCGAGGCCACCGGTGTCCCGCGCCTCCCTTGTGAAGGCACCTCGCATGACTTCGGCTGAGAAGTAGCGCGTATTCGTCTTTTTGGGGGGGAAGGGGTAGAGGGCCTGGTTTCAGGTTTCCCTGCCTCCCACTCCCCTATACTTCTCCTTACTTTTGAATCGCGCTGTGTCCTGCTTTCCCCCACACTGGGGCGCGTCTCCCGGGGTGAGACCGAGGCGGTCGTCTCCGGTGGTGACTGGACCCCCTGCTGGGGCTTCTTGACCGGGGTTCTGATGCCAATCATATCGTTGGAGGTATGCGTCAGATTGTAAAGGGATGTATAGAGTCCAAAATTTTAGTCGAAAACGACTATGTACATATATAGCAATAAGATTTGACGTCACAATACTAAAATAAAAAATTTTTTAGCAACTCTATATAGAGTCGCACCTGTTTTATGTGTAATATACACAAGATAAGTCAAAATATGTAAAAATAACAATAAGTCAACAGCAACAAAGAAGATAGAGCGAAACAAATTTAGAGACAAACTCTATATAGAGTTTGTGTCTCTCCGGTTGGTCTATATCTATGCGTACCGGTCAAAAAAAAAACGCGGTACGCAGCGTAAACTTAGTTTCTAGCACACTTATACACTACAAAAAGTTTCACAAGCAGTCTATCTCTAGGTAGAGCACTTTTTACTTTGTAGCCCTCCTCTACCGGGTCGGCAGTATGTACCCTATAAGTCAATCGACCCCAAAACTCCACTTTCAGAACCCGGTCTCCTATGACTCTACATAGAGTCGTTTCGGTACCGGCACCAGATAGATCTCGGCGTGGCCAGTCGTTTGACACCAAGGAGTAAGCCGATCGGAGCAGAAATGGCTGAGTTATGGCGACTCAAAGTTTGCCTTAAATTTTTTGGTTTCGTAATCCGAAAATGAAAATGACCCCCCTGAAAGATGTAGAAGGGTCTAGTTTTTTCAGGTTAGCGGGTTAGGCTAGCCTAAAAAATAATTTCAGCGGTCTCAGATCACGAACCGGCCCTCTGGCTTAGGAGTTATAGGCTCCAGAAGTTTGGGGGGGCTGAGGTTTAGAAATTTTTCTAGGTCTTACTTAGGTTTTATTAATTTCGGTATAATTTGCTTCTTCCTGCACCTAAAAATCCGATAAGGAGAGCGCCCTCATCCCAGTTTGTCCAGCTACCAGGATCTAGAAAAATATTTTCTAGAAGTGCACTGCTTCCACGTCTGCTGGTTGATAGACTTGTAGTGTTTACTTAAATACTAACTTAAACCTAAAATTTTAGAGTCTCTATAACTCCGTTCTTTATGGTCCAATTTTAGTCGAAAAACTTTCTTTAGGTGTATTTTCACTTTGTCTTTCGTTGAAGATTCTTAGTGTAAGTCTGGGGGTGGGATTTTCATCCCTTAATAGCGTCTATGTCACTTTTTTATTTTACAAAAGTTTGTGTTGCTCTATTTCGACAGTTTTTGAACCAATTTAAATGGAAAAAATGTTGAAAGTATCTGTAGTCTATAAATTTTGTTTTCAAGGCACAAAAAAGTAGGGTTGTCGATCTTTTTACTGAGCTAGGGTTGTCAAAACAATGTCTCACTTCACACTCAAGTAACTTTTGAACCACTTAACTTATTTTGTTTCCTGAAACGGTTTACTGCTCCTCAGGTGGTCCCGCATACAGCTCCTCACTTCACTTCCGCCTGGTTGCTCGGGATCAGGGACCTCGTGGCCACGTGGTTTTCGGAAAAACCTGTATAAGTTTTTCATACGCAGCCAGAAAAATCTGAAAGGGGTCTCAGAAGATGGGTATCCTCGAGACACACCCTCCCACAGCAAAAAACACAGGGGTCGTCGATCGTTTTCCGGAGTTTTATCACTTTATTACACTAAAAATAACCCCCAAAAAAGTTTTTGTTCAAGGAAAAACCACAATTTTCACACAATTTTCCCGGGGTTTTCGCTATTGTACAGAGCTCGCGATTTCACATATTTTGCGTACACTTTTTAACTCCGGAAACCTCCGGATCAAGGACCTCGTGGCCACACCCTTTTTGGAAAAAGTCCTGTAACTTTTTCAATTTTCGTCGGAAAATTCCAAAAGGGGGCCGAAACGATAGGTCTCCGCAGGGCGCTCCTTTCCACAGTTCGAAAAGTGTGGGTCGTCGATCTTGTTCCGCGGATATATCACTCAGTGTCACAATTTCACACAAAAATTTAGTTTTTCTTAAGGAAAAATCCACAATTTTCGTCCGATTCCTTCGCGGTTTTCACTAAAGCGTAGATCTCGCTTTTCTACGTCTTTTGATGTATAGCACTGCTATACTGCTAACACTTTTACCACTGGTCTGATTTTTCGTGTACGGAGCGACTTAAAAGTGCTGTTAACGCGACGGAGCGGGGCGCAGTACTGGGTTAGGTTAGGTTAGGTTAGGTTAGGTTAGGTTAGGTTAGGTTAGGTTAGGTTAGGTTAGGTTAGGTTAGGTTAGGTTAGGTTAGGTTAGGTTAGGTTAGGTTAGGTTAGGTTAGGTTAGGTTAGGTTAGGTTAGGTTAGGTTAGGTTAGGTTAGGTTAGGTTAGGTTAGGTTAGGTTAGGTTAGGTTAGGTTAGGTTAGGTTAGGTTAGGTTAGGTTAGGTTAGGTTAGGTTAGGTTAGGTTAGGTTAGGTTAGGTTAGGTTAGGTTAGGTTAGGTTAGGTTAGGTTAGGTTAGGTTAGGTTAGGTTAGGTTAGGTTAGGTTAGGTTAGGTTAGGTTAGGTTAGGTTAGGTTAGGTTAGGTTAGGTTAGGTTAGGTTAGGTTAGGTTAGGTTAGGTTAGGTTAGGTTAGGTTAGGTTAGGTTAGGTTAGGTTAGGTTAGGTTAGGTTAGGTTAGGTTAGGTTAGGTTAGGTTAGGTTAGGTTAGGTTAGGTTAGGTTAGGTTAGGTTAGGTTAGGTTAGGTTAGGTTAGGTTAGGTTAGGTTAGGTTAGGTTAGGTTAGGTTAGGTTAGGTTAGGTTAGGTTAGGTTAGGTTAGGTTAGGTTAGGTTAGGTTAGGTTAGGTTAGGTTAGGTTAGGTTAGGTTAGGTTAGGTTAGGTTAGGTTAGGTTAGGTTAGGTTAGGTTAGGTTAGGTTAGGTTAGGTTAGGTTAGGTTAGGTTAGGTTAGGTTAGGTTAGGTTAGGTTAGGTTAGGTTAGGTTAGGTTAGGTTAGGTTAGGTTAGGTTAGGTTAGGTTAGGTTAGGTTAGGTTAGGTTTTTTTTTTTTTTTTTTTTTTTTTTTTTTTTTTTTTTTTAAATTCTTCTACCTCCAACGTTATCGGAGCCTGTGTTAGCCTTTTCCTTTCATACCAGTTCTCGCTTTTATGCTTCTCGCACTGTCATGCTTCATACTGGATCTTTCTTTTATTCATCGTCTTTCTTGCCTTTATGGGTGGGACTCCCATCTAACTAGCTACGCTACCGTTCTGTTTCTGACTCGGGGGTAATGAGGTGACAAATTAGTTTGTTCTATATTTAAATTATGTTACATTTTCGACTATCTTATTGATAGGTTTACATTTTTGTCTTATCTATTTAATTGCTTACATATTATCTTACTTTTCTACTTACATATTATCCTACTATTAGTTTCTTACAGCTATACATTTGTATGATTCCTAAGATTATTTACTATTGCTAAAGACATTTCTCTGAGCCTTCTGTTTACCTTATTCTATTTATACACCTTAATTTCTATACTTAATGTCAATATAATTATTATATTAGTTAAGTATATTGCCTTACGTTTTATTTCGCTCTATCGTTCTTATTGCTATCTTTACACAGTAGTCCAGAAATTTGTCCCTATTATTGCTAATCATTAGCTCGCTTATGACACCAGGTTCGAGTCGGATATTTAGATTCCTCTCCAGTGCATATCGTTCGTTGCCGAAGATCGGACAATCCAACAATATGTGTGGAACCGTTTCATCCGCTTCGGGGTCACAGACACATGAGGGGCTCCCCTTACACCTGAAACGGTTCAGGTATTGGGAGAAGCCTCCGTGTCCCGTCATGATCTGCGTTCTAATGTTCGTCACACTCATTTTCCTTATTACCCTGTACGCCGCCATCGCATCCGGGAAAAACAGTTTGGTTACGGAGGAGGTACCTCCGGTGGTGTAACGCTGGTTCCATTCGCAGAGCGTATCCGCTCGCAAACTGCGCCTTATGTATGAAACCGGGCACTGATCGTAGTCGGGTCTTTTCTTTGAGCCCACGGCAGCCGCCTTCGCCAGTTCATCTGCTCTTTCGTTACCTACCATCCCTGCGTGTGCTTTGACCCAAAACAAAGCAACAGTTTTGTTTTGGAGAGATGCATGATTTAGGTTGTCTCTTGCTTTGACTGCTAGGGGATGGAGGCAGCTATAATTCTTTACTGTTTGAAGGGCCGCCATGGAATCGCTGCAAACCCCGAAAGACCTCGCTCCGTGACTCCGGACCTCCTCCGTCGCTCTACATATTGCTAGCAGCTCCGCCTGGTATACACTGCAATATGCTGGCAGGGATAATTTGATGGCTTTTGTTTCGGCATCGTGGTTCCATACCGACACGGCGGCTCCCACCCCACCAGCTATCTTGCTCCCATCAGTGAACAGCCGAATGTCATATGCATTGTGCATGTCCACCGAGTCCTGGTTCGCAAGATGTTCTATTTCCAGTTCCTTGTTGTCTGCGGGATGAGGAACCTTCAGCGCCGATGCCATTCTCTCGACCTCCCTGCCGGCCAGCGCCGGCTGTGGCACCCCTCTCTTTGCCTCGTACAGCCTCGCGGTCTCTCTGGCTCGCAGGTCTAAGGGGAGCATTCCGGCCAGCAAAAGGGCAGAGTGCAGCGACACAGTGCGGTATGCTTTACATACTTTCTGGGCTATCCCGCGCTGCAATGTCCCCATCTGCTTTGCTATTCCCAGCCTCTCCGCCGCGGGAGCCCATACGCTGGCGGCGTACAGGACAACAGGCTCCACTACGGCCGTGTATATTATTCTAATGACATCGGGGTGCAGTCCCCAACTGGCTTTTGCCGCTCTTGACAACTGTTTGTAGATCCCTATTGCCTTTCTACAGACACTTGAGACATGGGCATTGAACGTGAGTTTGTCATCTATTATGACTCCTAAGATTTTAATTTGTCTTGACATGACAACGTCGACCCCACCCATGCTCAGGCGCGGGGCGTCGTATTTGAGTTTCTTGGTAATGACCATGGCTTTGGTTTTATTTGGTGCGAATTTTAACTTATTATCGACGCCCCACGTGCGAACACGTTCAAGTGCGACATTGGCATGTTCCTCAATGCCCTGTGCTGTGTCGCCGTCGAACACCAGGACGACATCGTCAGCAAATGCCTGGCAGTAGTACCCCCCCGCCTCCAGGTCTGTGAGGAGTGGGTTCAGCAGGATGTTCCACAGAATGGGGCCCCCGATGGAACCCTGAACACATCCTTTATTTGTACTCTTGCTGAACTCTTCTCCCGCATATCTAATTGTGACCCTTCTATGGGCGAGGTAACTGTCTATGACTCTCCTGGTGTTCCATGGGACTTTTTCCTCTGCCAGCCGGACTCTTATAATTGGCCACCAGGCCCCATCAAAGGCTCCCTCTATGTCCAGAGACACCAGTGTAACTATTTTCTTTTGACTTAGTTTTTTACGAACATGTTGCATCAGATCATAGAGGGAGTCTTCGGTACCCCTTTGCGGCATGAATCCGTACTGGCGAGTACTTATCTT